>CM061241.1:45721508-50521508 GCA_030848705.1 Heracleum sosnowskyi
TATATATAGACACTGATAATTTAATCTTATGTTATCCCATTTGATACTAAATTATCCACAATATATAATAAATAGACAATGTAAAAATATGCAATCAAGATTCTCAATAAAATGGACAATGTTTATATACTACTAATGAATAGTTTAGTATAAAACCCATCACAAACTGCTGTCACTTGGGAAAAAATTCAAATGACATACATGAGGGACCAGCTATCAAAAACTCGAAATTTGAAAAGACCTATTTGTGCCACCCGCCCCTCCTGGCAACGACGGTCCAATTTCTATTTTAAAAAAATGCCAGCGTAGGGACCGTGGGTGCCGTCGTCTCCGGCTCCGTTTCTAACGACGATGGTCAAATTTCTCTAAAAAACACACGCGCGCGCACGCGCGCGCATGCGCGTGCCTTAGGTGCCTTGGGGTATTGGGGCATTAGGGCATTGTTAGGGGACCATTGGCGCTTCGGGGACCATCGGGCATCTTGGAATTGATCGGTCTCTTTAAGTTCATTTCGGGTGTTTAGGAGCCTTGGGCATCGTCGTGTGCCTCGGGGGAATTGTCGGTCACTTTGGTGCTCCGTCGGGCATCTTGGATTGGTCGTGGGTCTCTCCAAAATTTAAAAAAAAATGAAATATCTTCATGTAATCGTTCCAGGCGCAAAGTTACATTTTTTAGTCACCTGTTATGGATTAAAAAAACGTACTTTGTGAATTTAATGAGCTTCGAGCTTTAATGGATGCACTCGTGTTTCCGGACTAAATTGGTCCTCACAAGATGCCTACGTATCTCAATTAATGTTGAGAATCAAGCCAAAGACGTAGTTCTGATTGTAGGATCAGGGGCCTTATATAGGCGTCTGGAGCCTAGTATTTATGGTATGTTTAGGAGTCTTAGCGAATAAGTCTCCTTTTTGATATTGGATAAGCATTGTATTGCTTGCAGGATAAGTCTTTTCCTTGTCGATAAAGGCTATGACTCATTAATTGCCTTTAATTGGGATTCTGGATCCTTCTTTGACCAATTTGCCATAATTTGGACTCTTTTTATGAGCTGTATATTTTCCATATTCATTAATTACGAAATTAATGAATAATCAGGGTTTCGGGCCTTGAATATTGGGCAGTGTTCTTGGACCAATTCGGGTCTAATTAATATGTCATTAATTACATTTTTAGGGTTATTTTTAGCCCATATCATTTGCCCCCCAATTTCTAGGAAAACTTTTCAAGCTTTCGTAGAAATTATATTGACCTTTTTCGAGATTCGGGGTCTTTTTTATCCTTTACCTAGGACTTCATTTACACTAGTGTTTCACAAATATCACCTTATTGCAAAGTGTGGAGCGACCTACACATTTACGACGATTGGTGCCTTATTCGAGGCTAATTTGACATTTATATGAAATATTCCTAATATTTAAGGAATTTCCATGTACCCACGGGTATTTTTAATAATTATTCCTAATATTTTAGGAATTTTCATGTACCCACAGGTATTTTTAACATTTATTCCTAATATTTTAGGAATTTTCATGTACCCACAGGTATTTGTATGACGGGCCCTTTGAGATAGTGAAGAAGGTGGGCACTGTGGCTTACCGTTTGAAGCTGCCCGACAGATTGAAGGTACATCCTACCTTTCATGTGAGTTTCTTGAAGCCGTTCCATCCAGACTTACTGCTTGATGGGAGGAAGCAGAAGAAAAGAGCACCTCCCGTGATCAGGGTACAGTTTGGGAAGAAGATAAAGAAAATTCTGGATCATAACACTCGAGGGATGAGTAAAAAGAACAGGAGGACTGATTATCTAATTCAGTGGGAAGGCGAGGAAGAAGCTGATGCTACTTGGGAGAAAGATGTGACCTTGTGGCAGTTTGAAGATCAAATTCGGGAGTATTTGGATCGCCCCTCGATGAGGACATCGAGCTCTTTCAGTGGGGGTGGTTTGTTAGACCCTTAAGAGATTTTCATGCCCTAGTGTTGGGTGTAGAGGCGAAGGCGTGCTTGAGGGGCACGATTCTGTCTTGGGCATGAACACTAGGCGAGGTCAAGTATGGGGCTTGACATAAAAACTAAGGCATTGAGATGAAGTGGGCATTTGAGGCACTTACACGGATTGGGCTTGTCTAAGGCATGAAGCATTCAACCAGGCACAGACATAGAGAATGTGGGCTTGAGCAGAGGCACACTTGGGCTTAGGAGAGTCATGCAGCATGGCGCAAGGGGATTAGAGACAAAGCACGGGCCTGGCCAGCCCAAAGCATTGGGTCTCCGTGACATACCTGCGACATGGGAGAAGAGTCTTCTAGTTCAAATACAGTGAGGCAAAGCTGGGCCAGAATTCTATAGTTGGGCAAGGGTTGGAGCAGGATGCAAATGAAAGACTTGGGCCAAGGTGTAGGGTGTAAATGGGCTTATCAGATTTGGGATAAGACCATATCTTTGGAGATCATTCAAGAAGAATCAATTAGGGATTGCAATCTTCTGCAGAAATTTTCGTGTACCCACAGGTATTTTTAATAATTATTCCTAATATTTTAGGAATTTCCATGTACCCACAGGTATTTTTAACATTTATTCCTAATATTTTAGGAATTTCCATGTACCCACAGGTATTTTTAACATTTATTCCTAATATTTTAGGAATTTTCGTGTACTCACAGGTATTTTTAACATTTATTCCTAATATTTTAGGAATTTTCGTGTACCCACAGGTATTTTTAATAATTATTCCTAATATTTTAGGAATTTTCATGTACCCACAGATATTTTTAATAATTATTCCTAATATTTTAGGAATTTTCATGTACCCACAGGTATTTTTAATAATTATTCCTAATATTTTATGAATTTTCATGTACCCACAGGTATTTTTAATAATTATTCCTAATATTTTAGGAATTTTCATGTACCCACAGGTATTTTTAACATTTATTCCTAATATTTTAGGAATTTTCGTGTACCCACAAGTATTTTTAACATTTATTCCTAATATTTTAGGAATTTTCGTGTACCCACAGGTATTTTTAACATTTATTCCTAATATTTTAGGAATTTTCGTGTACCCACAGGTATTTTTAACATTTATTCCTAATAGTTTAGGAATTTCCATGTACCCACAGGTATTTTTAATAGTTATTCCTAATATTTTAGGAATTTTCATGTACCCACAGGTATTTTTAATAATTATTCCTAATATTATAGGAATTTTCATGTACCCACAGGTATTTTTAACATTTATTCCTAATATTTTAGGAATTTTCGTGTACCCACAGGTATTTTTAACATTTATTCCTAATATTTTAGGAATTTTCGTGTACCCACAGATATTTTTAACATTTATTCCTAATATTTTAGGAATTTTCGTGTACCCACGGGTATTTTTAACATTTATTCCTAATATTTTAGGAATTTCCGTGTACCCACAAGTATAGTTATTCCTAATATTTTAGGAATTTTCATGTACCCACAGGTATTTTTAATAATTATTCCTAATATTTTAGGAATTTTCATGTACCCGCAGGTATTTTTAATAATTATTCCTAATATTTTAGGAATTTTCATAGCTCAGGGGTGAATTTGTCATATTTGAAACTTCAGTGGAGTATTTGTCAATTTCTAAACTTCAGGTAAGAATTTGTGAACTACTAGGAACTTGGGGTACTAAACTGCACTTTGGCAGTTTAGTCTCAATTTTCCACCAGGTCGAAGCATTCGACCTCATTTGAGGGCTCATTTTCGACCTCATTTGAGGTCTACCGAAATGTGTTTTTTTTTTTTATATAAATATTATTGAATAATAATATTTATTTTACCCAATTTTTTAAGGGTAGTTTCGACCTCGTTTTGATGTATTTTCGACCTCATTTTGAGGTATTTTCGACCTCAATTTCGACCTCGAGCCCAGTAGTTTTCGACTTCATTTTCGACCTCGAGCCCAGTCGTTTTCGACCTCATTTTCGACATCGAGCCCAGTCGTTTTCGACCTCATTTTCGACCTCGAGCCCAGTCGTTTTCGACCTCATTTTTGACCTCAAGCCCAGTCGTTTTCGACCTCATTTTCGACCTCGAAAGGTCACAGGTCGAAGTCTTCGACCTCGTTTTTCCGTGCTTTTTCGACCTCGATCGTTCGATCTCAAACCCAGTCTCCTTCGACCTCATTTTTGAGGTATTGTAGACCTCAATTTGAGGTATTTTAGACCTCATTTTGAGGTATTTTCGACCTCAATTTGGTCCCAGGTCGAACAATTCGACCTCGTTTTTCCGTGCTTTTTCGACCTCGATCGTTCGATCTCAAACCCAGTCTTCTTCGACCTCATTTTTGAGGTATGTTATGATTAGTGCATAATTTTGCATTCTCTTGTACCTATTTTATTGTTAGTTTTCGTATTTTTAAATAAATTAACTAGTTGTATTTTCATATTTTGTAGATATTTGGAAAAATAAAGAAAAGAAGAAAAAAGAAGAAAAAGGGACAAGGAAGGACAAAAGTGGAAAAGAAAAATCAAGGATGGAAGAAAGAGACAAAATAAGGTGTTGGTTGATTAGATTTCAAGATGAAGGGCCAAGATTAACCCAACCCTTCCCCAAAACCCTAATTTTCCCCTATAAATATCTCTCCTCCTTCCCCTTTGTAACCAACCCTAGTTTTAGCCTAGTCTAAAATTTTAGTTAGCCTCTCTTTTATTTTCCTAGATCTAGTATTCTCTTTCATTGTAATAGCTTAAATTTTGTAAACTCTCTTTTATTTTAATGTTAATTCAAGCCTTTACTTTAATTCTCCATCTTGTTCTCTTCATTTCTTGGCTATGAACTTTTGTAAATCCAATAAAGTGGGTCAAATAGCTTTTGTGCTACCACTTGAGGTATAAAGGAGCCCTTTTTATTTAATGTTATGTAGTGTTTAATTTGTAGATTTACTTTTTATTGTGTTCTTGAGTTGAGCCTCTTTAAATTTAAATTTTAAAGTGGGTTTGATTTTTCATAGATTTAATTTTCTTGTTTGATTTGAGATGTTAGTGTAATGGGTTTGATGATTTGAGCTTTAAATTACTTTTGTTATTGGATTTGTTTGATATTTCAGTTGGGTTTAATGTTTTAGATCTAGTTTTCTTAGTTACATATTTTCCGGCGAGAGACTGTTCCGGCAGGATTTTGATTTCTGTTGTGAGTGTTGTTTCGTTTTTGAGTTACAGTTTCATTTCAAAGTTCAATTTCTTAGCACACGTCTCCTCATCTGTTCGAGTTATATGGTCTAGTTATTTTGTTTTATTTACTTTTGTCCACCATTAATTTTCACAATCTATCTTGTCATAAATGTTAAGATGATAGTTAGTAGTATTGATTAATGTCATTTAAACTTTTCATTCATTTGCACTAGATACGGAGCTAGTTTCTAGATTAATTTATTAAGTTTTCTTAATTTCTAGCCCACAATTCAGGCCCATTTTCATTTAAATCTTTTCTTTTATCTAGTTCGTTGTTGTAGTAATAGTAGTGTTCTATTTTTGATAATTAATCTTTGTCTAAATCTAGTTGCATTAATTGGTAGTTAGTTAATATGTTTATGGTCTCAAGTTTTGTAGTTAATTAGGCCCATTTTCTAGTTTTAGTTTGCATGCTCCTGGTTTTCTTTTCTTTACACACATTTAGTTCTACGACCTATATTTTAGTTTCTAATTCGCATTTCAAATTACAGTAGCTTTTAATATAGCAATTTATGCTCGCATTATGTTGTAGTTAAAATTCGTTAACACAAAAAAAAATCCTCTCAAAATTATTGGTCTAGTTCGCCTAAATTAAAAGTTAAGAATTGCGAAAAATATATAGTCTCTGTGGATCGAATCATAAATATTAAAACGGTGATCGTGCGCTTGCGATATTAAATGTTTATTTTTAGCACATCAAGTTTTTGGCGCCGCTGCCGGGGACTATAATTATTTTTCGCGCCTTAATTTTTAGTTTTTCGGATTAGTTGTTACTTGCTTTATTATTATTTGGAAATTGAGCATTCGGGAAACTTGGTGAGACGTGCTAAAAACTCGAAAAATTTTGGAAGCTTGCTTAGGTAATTCGTATCCCTCTCTTTTCAATTTTTGTTCACTAGTTATTAAAAAATCACAAAAAAATCAAAATATTAAAAAAAAAATCAAAAAATTAGTTAGTTAAATACATATTTGTTGCATCATGCATTTAATCACTTAGGATCACCTCATCTAGATTTTATTTTCTTGTTTTTAATTTTTCGTACCTTATAAATTGTAGTGATTGTTGGATGAATGAGGTACGTTAAATTTCTCTTTTCTTTAGATTAGAACACGTAGTGTAAAACATCCATAGTTGTTTATCGCTTTTATTATCTCGTTGTGTGCTGCATCATTTTAATAAATCTTAAGGGCAAAACCCAATCATAAGATAAGGGGAGGGATTTCATCACTCTTTCCTTGGCCCACAACCACTAATCCATCATTTTGCATGCCTAGCTTTTTAATAAAATTAATTAGACATTAGCCCCTAGGATTTCGCGCTCAACTAGGAAGAGCACTTGGAACGAATAATTCTTTACGTATATATCCTTTTGGTGTCTAGGCAAGCGAAAGCTTACCTGGCCATTCAGGTTGGTGTCTAGGTTGGTGTTTAGCCTCTTGGCAATGCTTGCTCCTACCTGGCCAATCGGGATTTATACTTATTGAATTAGGACTTCTAGAATTATCTTGTTGTTAGGAGCAAGTCTAGATTTTTAGGTAACCCTAGATTAAGTTTTTATTTTTCTTTTCCATCTTCTTTTGTGTGTTTAATTTTTCGCACTTATTTGCTACTTGCTTGTTTATGCAAACTACTTGGATTAGGAATAATTCATCTAGGTTGGTGAAAACGATAGAATATTCATCTTCTTCGGACTCCGAATCTTTAGAAATTCCTGAACCAGTAGTGACCATGGCAATAGCACTTAAGGACCGTTGTTACCCGTCCCGTTCGGCCCAACCCTCTTGTATCACTCTTCCCCCGGTTAATGGTAATAATTTCGAGATTAAAGGTCATCACATTAGCATGTTACCTAAGTTTACCGGGAGTGAGGGTGAGGATCCGTATCTTTTTCTTCATGAATTCGAGGAGGTTTGTGCTTTACAAAAACTCCAACAATTAACCGAAGACTCCATTAGGCTTAGACTCATCAACTTTGCTTTAAAAGAAAATGCTAAAAAGTGGTTGTATAGTCTACCTGTCAACTCTATTTCAACTTGGGAGGGATTTGTAGTCATTTTTCTTAAAAAATATTTTCCAAATCACAAGACTACAAGAATCACAAATGAGATAAATCAATTTCATCAAAAGGAAAATGAGTCTTTTTGGAAATATTTTGACCGTTTTAAAAATCTTTTGTCCCAATGTCCCCATCATGGAATAGAAAAATGGAGACTTTGTAAGATTGTTTACGAGGCCTTAGATAGTTCTACAACCGCGTTGTTAGAGTCTATGTGTCAAGGTAAATTCATGGAGAAAGATGAGGATGAAGGGTGGGCATTTTTTGAGGAATTAGCGGAAAAGACAATGTTGTGGGAGTCTACTAGGGAACCTAGTAAATCGAATGAGTCATCTAGTACATCTAGGGGTTTGCATTCGATTGGAAATTCGATTGCAACTGATGCCAAATTAGCTACTCTAACTAGAAGACTCGAAGCCCTAGAAACTAGTAAGACCCCACAACAAGTGTCTTCGTGCCCGAACTTTAATCAGGGTTTTTCGAACTTTCCCGAGTATGAGCAAGTCAATGCTATGTTTCAACCAACCCTGAGAAATGACCCTTTCTCACCAACGTATAATCCCGGTTGGAAGAACCATCCCAATTTCTCGTGGAATCAAGGCCATAATTTCCAATCTCCGCCACCTTCTTTTCAAAAGCCCAATCCAAACTCTTACCCTAGCTCTAGTCAAAGTCCTTATCCAATAATTCAAGCACCTTTGAATCCTCCCGGGTTTAATGATTCGGATAAGAGACTTAGCTCCTTAGAGAAGAGTATTGAGGCTTTGTTAAAATCTCAAACTAATTTGACTCATTCACAACAAAGTTTCATGCAAACCGTGACCCAAGATAGGCAATTGTTGAATTCTAATGCTCAAGCCATATCTAAGTTAGAGGTTCAAATGAGTCAATTAGCAAACACCATTTGTGAGCGGGAGAAAAATAAGCTTCCTAGTCAACCCGAGGTTAATCCTAGATTCCCAATCAATCAAAGACCTCATGAAAATGTCAATGCTATAATTTCTTTAAGGTCGGGAAATAAGGTTGATAACCAAGTAGGTGCTGATTCTCACGAAGAAGATGATTTAGATTCTGAACCCAATCCTCCTCTTTCAAATCCGATTCTTAATCAATCAAACTCTGCACCTGTTGTTTCTCCTTGCAAATCACCTTCCCCTAGTGAACCTTCATTTTCAAGAAAACTACCTTCAAATCCCATTCCCGATGTGTCTAATGAAAGAGTCTTTATACCGAAAGCTCCTTATCCTCAAAGACTCATTTCAAACAAACAATCGGATCAAATGGATAAGATTCTGGAAGTTTTCAAGCAAGTCAAAGTCAACATTCCTCTTTTAGATGCAATTCAACAAATTCCTTCATATGCCAAGTGTCTAAAAGATTTGTGCACTCACAAACGATCCACCCATGTTCCTAAAAAAGCCTTTTTGACCTCTCAAGTTAGTTCAATTCTTTCGAATCAAATTCCTGTGAAATATAAGGACCCCGGTTGTCCTACAATTTCTTGTGTCATAGGCGATACTTTTGTGGATAAAGCTTTACTTGACTTAGGAGCTAGTGTGAATCTTCTTCCATTTACGGTCTATCAAGCCCTAGGTTTAGGCGAGCTCAAGAAGACGAACATGACGCTCCAGCTAGCTGATCGTTCTGTCAAAATGCCTAAGGGGATTGTAGAAGATGTGTTGATCAAGGTTGGTGATTTTTTCTTCCCGGTTGATTTTGTTGTTCTCGAAACTTAACCCGTCACGAATCCTAAGAACGAAATTCCTATCATTCTAGGAAGACCTTTTCTTGCTACCTCTAATGCCTTGATTAATTGTAGGAATGGTTCTATGAAACTCACTTTTGGAAACATGACCATTGACCTTAACATCTTTAATGTAGGAAAAGAACCCAATGAGCTTTATGAACAACCATTAGGTGTTAATCTAGTCAATGAGATTGTTACTTGGTCAAATGTTGAGGATAGTGAGATTGAGTCTCTTCTTGAGCAAGATTTTAAAATGAATTTTGAGTCTAATCGAGTCCTTCATGAGTCCTTTAAGGACATGACTTCCGAAGAGTTGTTAGGAGAGTTGGATGACCTTTGCTCGAAATTGGAAACCAGGCCGGGGGATGTCTCTTTTAAACCTCGCACCTCTGTTCAAACTCCTGTTGGTAAGCCACCTACATTTGACTTAGCTTCACATCTTTCCACTTTTGATCAAATTCTCTCTTCTATTGCCACTAGTGATTTAAATCATGACCAAGAATCTCAAATAATTAATTTGCTTATTCAAACTAAAGAAGCGTCTAGTTGGTTTATGGAGGACATTAGTGGTATAGATCCTTTTAATGTGGAAGATTGCCTTCGATTACTTGAGAAAGTCAATGTAGTGGTAAATTTTCAAAGATTTCTTGATTCTTTCTCGAAGCTTCCTCCCATCTTTCCTTGTGGTATTGGTTAATTAGTTTCCAATTGGAGTCTCCCGTCATAAAGTTCAGGTATGGGGGAGTAAAAGTGTGTGAGTGGTTTGTTTTAGTTCGTTGTCTTTCAGAATTTTCATTCTCCGTCATGCCTTGTCAGGTATTATCTCTTCATTATCATTTGTCATTTCTCTTGAATTTGCATACATTGAGGACAATGCATGATTTAGGTATGGGGGAGGGTTTTAGTGTAAATAAAAAAAATATCAGAAAATCCAAAAAAATTAAAAATCACAAAATCACAAAAAGAGTTACAGTGTTGTAAATAGTAGAGTTCTAGTCTTATTCTAGTCTTGTTAAATGATTGCTAGTTGTTTAATGCACCCTTACATGCTATGATAATCTTGTGTTCCTGATATTTGGGATTGAGAAGTGATTTGCTAATTTCTTGTCCACACACACACACTAGCAAGGTGAAACTAGTAGATTTATTGAATTTTGCAAGTAATTAGAAGGACATGAATATGTGCAAGATGACTTGGTTCTCATGCTTTGAGTACAAGTAGGTGCATTAAGGAGACCTTTGCTTGAGATTGATTATGCTTTACCACACCAAGTGAGTTTTTGAGCCTATATGCACATCTTTTGCATTTATATTCATTTGCTTGAGTGTCCACATGTCATTTGCATTGCTAGCACTTGTTTGAGGTCTTTCTTGAAATACATGACATCATTGATGATAAGATGATAAAGGCATTTAGGAATAACCCATATTTCCAAAATTTCCACACCATTCTTATTTGATCATTAGTTACCCGTTTGAGCTTAATCCTATTTTTTCGGTGACACACCACATTACTCGCCTAAGACCTTTTTCTTGTACAGCCTTACTTATTCTTGATCCCAATTTGTCAAAGGCTAGTAGGAACTTGAGGGAGAAATAAGGTGTGTGAGATGGGTTTATTTTTGTTCATTACTTTCGGGAAATATTTGTTTTAATTGTTCACTTGTTAGTCGATGTTCAAGCTAAATTTTAAAGAGGATTATGGTTGTTTATACTCATCTTAGCTCTCATAGAAAAAAAATACAAAAAAAAATATACAAAAAGAAAAAAAAGAAAAAAAAAAAGAGAAAGGAAAAAATGAGAGCATACTTAAGTTTTTGCAATCCTCCTTCATTCGACTAATCAAACCTTTTTGTTCAAAAATAAATTAGAAAATAAAGGTGTGGGAGAATGTTTGGTGATATGTATGATTTATCAAGGTGACTACTAGATTTTGACACTTCACCTCATTTGGCCTTTCTTGACATACCTTGTCCCTAGCCCCCATTACAACCCAAATAAAGACCTTTTGATTGTCATTACTGATGTATGTTGTGTTAAAGTTAGATTGATACCAAGTGTCAAGCATGTTTATGATTTTGTTGGAATGGAGTGATACACTTACCCTTGTTTTTGAGTGAATATTCTTTTGTGAGTGAAATGTGAGGTATTGCTTGTTTCTTTTGCATATGAGATCTCAAGTTTTGACTCCAAGGTGTGCTCTTGTGTACTTAGCATGTTTTCCAACTATTTTTGCAATTGACATGGACTTTTAAGCACTCTTGCATACTTCTTTAAGTCTATTATGTGAATCCTTGCACCTTCCACACCAAGACTTTGCAAATTCACTTTGATTCTTAAGTTGATGTAACATGAGAGGACATGTATGTGTGGCGCTGCATTGCCATGCAATCTTTTTTATGAGTTAGATGGATTATGTGGGTACATTCACTATAGGCCCTCACGAGACCTCACTCGTCCACTAGGGCTGCCTAGGGGTTTAAAGGGCTTGTTGCATATGCCAAATGCAACCGTGATCACCTACGGAAGTGGTATTAGTGTTAGATAGTTTTTAATAGTTTTCTGTTTTACTCGAGGACGAGCAAAAGATAGGTATGGGGGCATTTGATTAGTGCATAATTTTGCATTCTCTTGTACCTATTTTATTGTTAGTTTTCATATTTTTAAATAAATTAACTAGTTGTATTTTCATATTTTGTAGATATTTGGAAAAATAAAGAAAAGAAGAAAAAAGAAGAAAAAGGGACAAGGAAGGACAAAAGTGGAAAAGGAAAATCAAGGATGGAAGAAAGAGACAAAATAAGGTGTTGGTTGATTAGATTTCAAGATGAAGGGCCAAGATTAACCCAACCCTTCCCCAAAACCCTAATTTTCCCCTATAAATACCTCTCCTCCTTCCCCTTTGTAACCAACCCTAGTTTTAGCCTAGTCTAAAATTTTAGTTAGCATCTCTTTTATTTTCCTAGATCTAGTATTCTCTTTCATTGTAATAGCTTAAATTTTGTAAACTCTCTTTTATTTTAATGTTAATTCAAGCCTTTACTTTAATTCTCCATCTTGTTCTCTTCATTTCTTGGCTATGAACTTTTGTAAATCCAATAAAGTGGGTCAAATAGCTTTTGTGCTACCACTTGAGGTATAAAGGAGCCCTTTTTATTTAATGTTATGTAGTGTTTAATTTGTAGATTTACTTTTTATTGTGTTCTTGAGTTGAGCCTCTTTAAATTTAAATTTTAAAGTGGGTTTGATTTTTCAAGATTTAGATTTAATTTTCTTGTTTGATTTGAGATGTTAGTGTAATGGGTTTGATGATTTGAGCTTTAAATTACTTTTGTTATTGGATTTGTTTGATATTTCAGTTGGGTTTAATGTTTTAGATCTAGTTTTCTTAGTTACATATTTTCCGGCGAGAGACTGTTCCGGCAGGATTTTGATTTCTGTTGTGAGTGTTGTTTCGTTTTTGAGTTACAGTTTCATTTCAAAGTTCAATTTCTTAGCACACGTCTCCTCATCTGTTCGAGTTATATGGTCTAGTTATTTTGTTTTATTTACTTTTGTCCACCATTAATTTTCACAATCTATCTTGTCATAAATGTTAAGATGATAGTTAGTAGTATTGATTAATGTCATTTAAACTTTTCATTCATTTGCACTAGATACGGAGCTAGTTTCTAGATTAATTTATTAAGTTTTCTTAATTTCTAGCCCACAATTCAGGCCCATTTTCATTTAAATCTTTTCTTTTATCTAGTTCGTTGTTGTAGTAATAGTAGTGTTCTATTTTTGATAATTAATCTTTGTCTAAATCTAGTTGCATTAATTGGTAGTTAGTTAATATGTTTATGGTCTCAAGTTTTGTAGTTAATTAGGCCCATTTTCTAGTTTTAGTTTGCATGCTCCTGGTTTTCTTTTCTTTACACACATTTAGTTCTACGACCTATATTTTAGTTTCTAATTCGCATTTCAAATTACAGTAGCTTTTAATATAGCAATTTATGCTCGCATTATGTTGTAGTTAAAATTCGTTAACACGAAAAAAAATCCTCTCAAAATTATTGGTCTAGTTCGCCTAAATTAAAAGTTAAGAATTGCGAAAAATATATAGTCTTTGTGGATCGAATCATAAATATTAAAACGGTGATCGTGCGCTTGCGATATTAAATGTTTATTTTTAGCACATCATGTTAGACCTCATTTTTGAGGTATTTTCGACCTCAATTTGGTCTCAGGTCGAACAATTCAACCTCGTTTTTCCGTGCTTTTTCGACCTTGGTCGTTCGATCTCAATGTAGAGTTTCTTCGACCTCGGTTGGCTCCTACAACGCCAAACGTGGCTTATAGATACAAGAACTATCTTGAGTTCTAACACCTTAGACCTCATTTGAGGTTTCAACAACGCCAAAGGTGGCTTATAGATACAAGAATTAACTTGAGTTCTAACACCTTAGACCTCATTTGAGGTTTCAACAACGCCAAACGTGGTTTATAGATACAAGAATTAACTTGAGTTCTAACACCTTAGACCTCATTTGAGGTTTCAACAACGCCAAACGTGGCTTATAGGTAGAGGACCTGATTTTGAGGTTCAACATCTTAATTTTCACATCGAGAGGTCTTCATGAACGAAGACAGACATAATGTTTCACTTGTTTCTTTAATTTGAGCTTCCAGTATATCGAATGATGGGGTTTGGACTGAATGTCTTAGGTTTCTGGGGTTTCAACCCTTCATTTGCTTTCTAGGAAGCTCATGATTTCATCGAACCTTATTTCTATTTGTCCTAGTAGTGAGTCCAATCAGGACACACTTTAAACATTATTGACTTTCAAATTTGAGGCATGCCAAGTCCTTGGCACCTCATGCCCTTCGAGGGTTTGTAGCTTGTACGAGCCTCGGCCAAATACGTTCTTGACGCGATATGGTCCTTCCCAATTTGGGGCCAACTTGCCTTTTTGTCCAACTCCGGATGCCTCAATCTTTCGGAGGACTAAATTTCCTTGTCGAAAGAATCTCTCTTTAACCCTTAGGTTGTAATAGAAATGTGCTCATTTCTGATGCTGAACTATCTTGGCATTTGCCTCATTTCTAACTTCATCAATCAAATCTAAGGCCAGCCTCAAGCCTTCCTCATGTGTTTCTGGCTCATAAGCCTCAATCCTTGGAGACGTGTGAGTAATCTCCACTGGAACCACTGTCTCTGCCCCATATGCCAACAGAAAGGGGGTAGCTCCAGTGGTGACTTTGCAGGTAGTACGATATGCCCATAGTATGGGGAGCAATTCGTCCACCCAAGTGTTTCTGGAGCGTTCAACTCTTTTCTTCAGTCCATCTAGGATAATTCGATTTGCAACCTCAGCTTGCCCATTTGCTTGAGGATGGGCGACAGAAGTGAAGCGCAACTTGATATCGTTCTCATCACAATATTTCTTAAACTCATTGTTGTTAAACTGAGTTCCATTGTCTGTGACCAAGATACGTGGAATCCTGTATCTGCATATCACATTTTCCCAGAAGAAATGCATCACTTGCTTGGTGGTTATTTTGGCTAATGGCTTAGCCTCAATCCACTTGGTGAAGTAGTCGATTGCTACTATCAAGAACTTTCTTTGAGCACTTGCCATTGGAAATGGCCCAAGTATATCCATTCCCCACATGGCAAAGGGGATGGGTGAGTTAATGGACATCATCATCTCTGGTGGTTGCCTAACCATTGGTGCATGTTTCTGGCACCGTTCACATTTCTTTACATAGCTTTTATCATTAGCAAGTATGTTTGGCCAATAGAAACCTAGACGAGTGATTTTATGGGCAAGGGCTCTGCCCCCCAAGTGCTGCCCACAAATTCCTTCATGTACTTCCTTCAGGGCTAATTCTGCCTCTTGAGGTCTCAAACATTTCAGATATGGAATGATGAAACACTTTTTGTATAGGATTCCCTCAATCAGGGTATACCTTAGTGCTCTGACGTATAGGTTTCGTGCTTCTGAAGTGTCATTGGGTAACCACCCAGTTTCCAGATGAGCCTTGATGGGATATATCCAACAACTAGCGACATCAATGGGTGCTACTGACTTTCCGTTGATGCTTGGGGTCCTCAGGACTTGGAAGTATACACTCCTTGCATAGTTTTCAATTTCGGAAGAAGCAAATTTAGACAAGGCATCAGCCTTCACATTTTCTTCCCTTGGAATGTGATCTACATAGCATTCGTCGAACTGAGTCATGATGGCCTTGACAAGTTTCAAGTACTTGGCCATGACTTCATCTCTGGCCTCATTGTTTATCGTTGGAAAGTCAAGTTTTAGTGCATACTCTATGATGAACCCATCAGGGCTTTGTAGCACTAAACCGGCTCCGCTTGATTTTGTTTTTGATGCTCCATCAAAATAGAGCACCCAACATTATGTCTCCAACTTCCTTGTCTTCCATTATTGCTTCCTGCCCCCCGACTTCTTGGTTGTCAACGGTACATTCAACCATGAAGTCAGCAAGTGCTTGAGTTTTTATGGCCGTTCGAGGCTTATACTTGATGTCGAATTCGCCCAATTCAATGGCCCATTTGATCAATCTTCCACTAACTTGAGGGCTATGCAAGATGTTTCTTAAAGGTTGATTAGTCAAGACCTCTATCTTGTGAGCCTGGAAGTATGGGCGTAGCTTTCTTGAGGCCATTATCAAGGCTAAGGCAAACTTCTCTATGGTAGAGTAGTTTATTTCTGCCTCATGAAGAATCTTACTCACATAGTAGACGGGCTTCTGCACTTTCAATTCTTTCAGCCATGTATTTCTTCAGGACCTCAAAGGCTTCTAGTTGAGCTGGTAACATAACTCTTTGATCCTTCAGGATCTTCTATCCATGCATGTTATTTATGCATATTATGTTTCTTCGTTCTTGCATTCACTTATATTTATTTAGCTTCTCTTTTGTAAGGCAATTCCTAGTACTTGGCCTCTTGAATGGGCTGGCACTCTGATCAAGTGTTATTGGTACAACTTGTTCTTTAGTAGAACAATAAGGAAATACTCAAACAAAGATAAGTAATAAAATAGTGAATGAGAACTTGAAATATTTCCTTTTAAAAAGAGGGTTCGACCCTTACATAGTGATTTACTTCCTACTAAGAGCTTAAGAGCTCAGAATGGTTTCGTCGACCTCATTGCTACTTGTACTATTAGTGGATCCCTTAAGGAAACACTTAAACATAATAAACTTTTAAATTTGAGGCATGCCAAGTTCTTGGCACCTCAGTCCCTTCAAGGGTTCAGGCAACAATGCTCCAATGTAAGTGACTTTGTTTGGTTCTCCCGGGATTAGGGGAATAGGATTTAGATCCTCGGCTGGCTTTCCCCTTCTTTCTTCATCGTCTTTTGAATTCATAACCTCGATTGGGAGAACCTGCCCCCCGACTCCATCAGGCCTTAACGCGGCTACATAGCAATTCCTAGCCATCTTTTGATCTCCTTGTTCTTCACCAACCCCGTTCCTTGTTGGGAACTTGATTTTCAAATGGTAAGTTGAGGCAACAGCCTTGAATGCATGAAGGCCTGTCCTACCAAGGATTGCATTATAAGTCAAGGTTGCCTTTATCACCACGAAGTTCAGCATTTGAGTTGCTGTTTGTGAACCTTGCCCTATTGTCATAGGGAGCTGAATAGTTTCCTCTACTTTGGATTCAACCCCATTGAACCCATATATGGGCATGTTTGAAGGAGTCAGTTGTGAATCGGTATATCCCATCTTGATGAAGGCGTCATGGAACAGGATGTCCACGGAAGCTCCATTATCTACTAGAACCCTCTTAGTTTTAGAGTTTCCTATTACAGGTATAATGACCAACGGGTCGTCATGGGGGAATTTCACCCCTTCAAGATCAGAATCATCAAAGCTAATAGCCACTTCTGTCTTGGCACGTTTCGGTGCTTCTCCTACAACAGTCATTACCTCTCGGGCATAAGCTTTCCTTGAGTTTCGGGAGGACCCAGCAGCAGTCGGTCCTCCAAATATCATGTTGATGACAGGCCCTCGGGGCTTAGGATTACGATCTTGGTCGTTGTCCCTCCTATCATAGTCTTTCCTTTCATAGTTTCCTTGTTGATTTCCTCGATTCCCATCCTTAGTGAACTTATCGAGTTTTCCTCTTCGGATTAAGAACTCGATCTCATCTTTCAGTTGTCTACAATCGTGGGTGTCATGACCAACTTCTTTATGGAAACAGCAGAATTGATTCTTGTTTCGTTTCTCCAAGTCGGATCTTAGCGGCTTTGGCCATCGAAGATCTTCTTCCTTCTCAATTTCCATCAGAATTTGACTTCTTGAGGTGTTCAACCTTGCATGTTCATTGAACCTGGTTCCGAAGTTGTTCCTTTTAGGTGGAGAGTCGGAATCTTTCGCTGTCCTGGGATATTTGTCCCTAGCGTCATACTCTTGAGTCTCCTTTCTCTTTTTTCCGTTTTCACTTCCCTCAACAATGGGTTCATACTTTCTCATGCTTTCTTCAGCCTTGATATACTTTCCGGCTCTATCTTGTAGTAACAACATGTTTTCGGGGGGATGTTTAGCCAAAGACCTCCTGAAGTGGTCATCGGTAGTTCCTTGCTGTAGGGCTATCATAGCCACTTTATCTTCCAAATCTGGGACTTTTATGGCCTCCTTAGTGAATCTACTCAAGTATTCTCTCAACGTTTCATTCTTGCCTTGTCGAATCTCCATAAGAGAGGCGGAACTTTTCTCATGTATCTTCCCACTAACAAATTGATTGATGAATGCCTTACTCAGCTCTTTGAAGGATCCAATAGAATTGGGCGGAAGGCGACTATACCAACGTTGAGCCATGCCCGCTAGGGTTTGTGGAAACGCCCTACACTTTATAGCGTCATTGGCAGGCTGCAACAGCAGTGCATTTGAGAAGGTCCTTACATGATTTGCGGGATCTCCCGTTCCATCATAGGCTTTGATCGAAGGCATCTTAAACTTTCTGGATATAGCCGTTTTCATGATGTCTTGAGTAAACGGTGGTGTAGGATCATCAGGATCTCCTAGGGGCAACAGAATACTAGGATCACCCCTTGGGGCTTCAGCCCTCTTGGTCCTTCTTGGTGGATCCAAGTTTATTATCGGGATTCCTCCAGTCGTTCGGCCCCGAGATTGAGCGGCCTCTTCTTCAGCAAGGAGTTTTTTGAGCCTTGCAGTCTCTGCCTCATGGGCTGCAAGTTTCTCCCTAGTAGTTTGGGGTTGATCCCGGTTGGTTTGCGAAGAACGTCTCCTTCTAGGAGCGACATCGTCCCCAGTTGTATAACCCTCATCCTCGGTGTATGGACCCGAGTAATCTGGAAAAGAGATCTGGCGAGTTTGTTGATTCTGAGGTCCCAGACCTTGAACGTAAGGGGGCACATACGCCTCATGGTAGATTGGATTAGTTCCACTACCACCCACTGTGGGGCGAGGGGGCATGCCATAGCCTGGCATCCCCAAAGTCTGATTTGCGTATTGAGGGAGATCAGTAGTGTGGAGTTGAAGGCTCCTTGGTGCACTCATGAGCAGCGGGGAGGTCGTGATTGGTCGCTGGTGGACGGTCTCTTGTGGATTAGATCCATGAATGACCATCTGCAGGGGATTCGTCCCTTCAACCGAAATCGGGATTTCCGGTCCTTGAGTGTTGGTGGGGATATTCGCCCCTTCAGCGCCAGTAGTCGGCGGTGGCTGATCAGCCTCAGAGGTGATATGGCGATCCTCAGGAGTTTGATTATCCCGAGCTGTTCTTCGCGTGTTTGCCATGGTTGATGTTGTCTTCCCACAGACGGCGCCAAATGTTATGGATTAAAAAAACGTACTTTGTGAATTTAATGAGCTTCGAGCTTTAATGGCTGCACTCGTGTTTCCGGACTAAATTGGTCCTCACAAGATGCCTACGTATCTCAATTAATGTTGAGAATCAAGCCAAAGACGTAGTTCTGATTGTAGGATCAGGGGCCTTATATAGGCGTCTGGAGCCTAGTATTTATGGTATGTTTAGGAGTCTTAGCGAATAAGTCTCCTTTTTGATATTGGATAAGCATTGTATTGCTTGCAGGATAAGTCTTTTCCTTGTCGATAAAGGCTATGACTCATTAATTGCCTTTAATTGGGATTCTGGATCCTTCTTTGACCAATTTGCCATAATTTGGACTCTTTTTATGAGCTGTATATTTTCCATATTCATTAATTACGAAATTAATGAATAATCAGGGTTTCGGGCCTTGAATATTGGGCCGTGTTCTTGGACCAATTCGGGACTAATTAATATGTCATTAATTACATTTTTAGGGTTATTTTTAGCCCATATCATCACCTTATGGAATAAAAATAAGTTTTTTTTTAATTTATTTGGCTATCTCCTAAAAAAAAAATTTAAAATTTTTCACATTTAAAAATTCCGAAAAAATAATGAAGAGTAGGATTTTTCATTATTTTTCATTTAAAATTTTAAGAATTGGTACCAAAACTCATTTGTTTTGGATGAAAACACTCGGAAATGATAGCATATGAAGAGTAGGATTTTTCATTATTTTTTTGGAATTTTTTTTTAATTCTAGAGACCCCCAACCAATCCAAGGCGCCCGACACATCACCAAAGTGCGCGATGGTGCTCAAGCCTCCTAAACACCCCCAATGACCTTAAAGTGACAATTCAGAGCCCGGGTATTTCCTAGATGCCCGACGGTCCACGAGGCCCCGGACGGTACCCGGGGACCTCCTGATGCCCCCGAAGGTCCTCGACGGTGCCCGAGGAACACACAAGGCCCCGAAGGTGCCCAAGGCCACGACATGCCCGAGCCCCACCGAGGCCCCCTAACAATGCCCAATGCCCCAAGGCCCCCGATGAAAGTTTCCCACCGTCCCCGGCACAAGACCAAGGGTAAACGTTACCAACACTCTTGGCTTCACCGTCCAACAACCTCGAGACAAAGGCCACCTATGCCCGCAAGAATCTCTAAGATCCACCAGTTGAGCCCAACAACAATTAACACCTCACTAGCCCCACATCGATTCATAACCAACAAAGAGCAAGCACCCAACAACGAACACGACACTTGGTCGCGAGCAGTTACGTCGTGATGCTAACCCTGTCAAACCGGCCATGTTTGTTAAGAATCGAAAGAGAGGTAGATCGTGGAAAAAAACGTTGCCAACAATCTTGGCTTCAACCATCCAGCAACCCATGGACAAATGCCACCAACAACCGCAACAAGATACAAGATCCACAAGCTGAGGCCAGAAACGATTGCCGTCGAACAAGCCCCGCATCCGTTCATAACCAACAAAGAGATAGCATTGACAGCGAACACGACCCCAGGCCACGTACAATTACGTATTGATGCTAACCTCGTTTGATGAGAACTGAATCAGGGCTAAGACCAAGGGTAAACGTTGCCAACACTCTTGGCTTCACCTTGGGTGGCCGATCAGGTGACCCTAGGTAATCTTGGCTTCACCGTCAACCCACCCCGGGCCAAAATACCAACACAGTCGCTAGGGACGAATTTCTGAATCTTGATAATCAAATCGAGGGACATTTTTGAGACACTTTCATTTTCTCAAATTCTGATAGGCAACTCAAAACGAAGCCAAGCACCATCATTGACGACTGACAACACTGGCTTCGACATGCCAACTCAATTTTTATATGCTCCAAATGTTCCCCCACAAACTCTCAAAACATCCTTAAAAAGAACATCTGATTCGCTTATCAGGTGCCTCGAGGGAGCACCAGACACGCCGAGTAGCCCCTGCGACTTGGGCGAGTGCCCTGTACAACAGGGGACTGCCCCTTCCCTATATATGTCATTTGAGATTTTTCCCAAGTGACAGCAGTTTGGACCCATGTGTTCGAGGACTCACTATGGCATTTTTTGGAGTTCCACTCATTTGTTTTGCATGTTCTTATAACCAAATTATAGCTTGTAAAATCTAGTATCTTCGATAATATTTTCAGATTTTTCCAAATTTTTTTAATTTTATTATCAAAATCTTTTTTCTATTTTAATTTGAAAGGGGATTTGACGTACCAAAACTCATTTGTTTTGGATGAAAACACTCGGAAATGATAGCATATGAAGAGTAGGATTTTTCATTATTTTTTTGGAATTTTTTTTTAATTCTGGAGACCCCCAACCAACCCAAGGCGCCCGACACATCACCAAATTGCGCGATGGTGCTCAAGCCTCCTAAACACCCCCAATGACCTTAAAGTGACAATTCAGAGCCCGGGTATTTCCTAGATGCACGACGGTCCACGAGGCCCCGGACGGTACCTGGGGACCTCCTGATGCCCCCGAAGGTCCTCGACGGTGCCCGAGGAACACATAAGGCCCCGAAGGTGCCCAAGGCCACGACATGCCCGAGCCCCACCGAGGCCCCCTAACAATGCCCAATGCCCCAAGGCCCCCGATGAAAGTTTCCCACCGTCGCCGGCACAAGACCAAGGGTAAACGTTACCAACACTCTTGGCTTCACCGTCCAACAACCTCGAGAAAAAGGCCACCTATGCCCGCAAGAAGCTCTAAGATCCTCCAGTTGAGCCCAAGAACAATTAACACCTCACTAGCCCCACATCGATTCATAACCAACAAAGAGCAAGCACCCAACAACGAACACGACACTTGGTCGCGAGCAGTTACGTCGTGATGCTAACCCTGTCAAACCGGCCATGTTTGTTAAGAATCGAAAGAGAGGTAGATCGTGGAAAAAAACGTTGCCAACAATCTTGGCTTCAACCATCCAGCAACCCATGGACAAATGCCACCAACAACCGCAACAAGATACAAGATCCACAAGCTGAGGCCAGAAACGATTGTCGTCGAACAAGCCCCGCATCCGTTCATAACCAACAAAGAGATAGCATTGACAGCGAACACGACCCCAGGCCACGCACAATTACGTATTGATGCTAACCTCGTTTGATGAGAACTGAATCAGGGCTAAGACCAAGGGTAAACGTTGCCAACACTCTTGGCTTCACCTTGGGTGGCCGATCAGGTGACCCTAGGTAATCTTGGCTTCACCGTCAACCCACCCCGGGCCAAAATACCAACACAGTCGCTAGGGACGAATTTCTGAATCTTGATAATCAAATCGAGGGACATTTTTGAGACACTTTCATTTTCTCAAATTCTGATAGGCAACTCAAAACGAAGCCAAGCACCATCATTGACGACTGAGAACACTGGCTTCGACATGCCAACTCAATTTTTATATGCTCCAAATGTTCCCCCACAAACTCTCAAAACATCCTTAAAAAGAACATCTGATTCGCTTATCAGGTGCCTCGAGGGAGCACCAGACACGCCGAGTAGCCCCTGCGACTTGGGCGAGTGCCCTGTACAACAGGGGACTGCCCCTTCCCTATATATGTCATTTGAGATTTTTCCCAAGTGACAGCAGTTTGGACCCATGTGTTCGAGGACTCACTATGGCATTTTTTGGAGTTCCACTCATTTGTTTTGCATGTTCTTATAACCGAATTATAGCTTGTAAAATCTAGTATCTTCGATAATATTTTCAGATTTTTCCAAATTTTTTTAATTTTATTATCAAAATCTTTTTTCTATTTTAATTTGAAAGGGGATTTGACGTACCAAAACTCATTTGTTTTGGATGAAAACACTCGGAAATGATAGCATATGAAGAGTAGGATTTTTCATTATTTTTTTGGAATTTTTTTTAATTCTGGAGACCCCCAACCAACCCAAGGCGCCCGACACATCACCAAATTGCGCGATGGTGCTCAAGCCTCCTAAACACCCCCAATGACCTTAAAGTGACAATTCAGAGCTCGGGTATTTCCTAGATGCACGACGGTCCACGAGGCCCCGGACGGTACCTGGGGACCTCCTGATGCCCCCGAAGGTCCTCGACGGTGCCCGAGGAACACACAAGGCCCCGAAGGTGCCCAAGGCCACGACATGCCCGAGCCCCACCGAGGCCCCCTAACAATGCCCAATGCCCCAAGGCCCCCGATGAAAGTTTCCCACCGTCGCCGGCACAAGACCAAGGGTAAACGTTACCAACACTCTTGGCTTCACCGTCCAACAACCTCGAGACAAAGGCCACCTATGCCCGCAAGAAGCTCTAAGATCCTCCAGTTGAGCCCAAGAACAATTAACACCTCACTAGCCCCACATCGATTCATAACCAACAAAGAGCAAGCACCCAACAACGAACACGACACTTGGTCGCGAGCAGTTACGTCGTGATGCTAACCCTGTCAAACCGGCCATGTTTGTTAAGAATCGAAAGAGAGGTAGATCGTGGAAAAAAACGTTGCCAACAATCTTGGCTTCAACCATCCAGCAACCCATGGACAAAGGCCACCAACAACCGCAACAAGATACAAGATCCACAAGCTGAGGCCAGAAACGATTGCCGTCGAACAAGCCCCGCATCCGTTCATAACCAACAAAGAGATAACATTGACAGCGAACACGACCCCAGGCCACGCACAATTACGTCTTGATGCTAACCTCGTTTGATGAGAACTGAATCAGGGCTAAGACCAAGGGTAAACGTTGCCAACACTCTTGGCTTCACCTTGGGTGGCCGATCAGGTGACCCTAGGTAATCTTGGCTTCACCGTCAACCCACCCCGGGCCAAAATACCAACACAGTCGCTAGGGACGAATTACTGAATCTTGATAATCAAACCGAGGGACATTTTGTGAGACACTTTCATTTTCTCAAATTCTGATAGGCAACTCAAAACTAAGCCAAGCACCATCATTGACGACGGACAACACTGGCTTCGACATGCCAACTCAGTTTTTATATGATCCAGATGTTCCCCCACAGACTCTCTCAAAACATCCTTAAAAAGCACATTTGATTCGCTTATCAAGTGCCTCGAGGGAGCACCAGACCCGCCGAGCAGCGCCCGCAACGTGAGTGAGTTCCCAGTACAACGGGGGACTGCCCCTTCCTATATTTGTCATTTGAGATTTTTCCCAAGTGACAGCAGTTTGGACCCAGGTGTTCGAGGACTCACTATAGCATTTTTTGGAGTTCCACTCATTTGTTTTGCATGTTCTTATAACCGAATTATAGCTTGTAAAATCTAGTATATCTTCGATAATATTTTCAGATTTTTCCAAATTTTTTTAATTTTATTTTCAAAATCTTTTTTCTGATTTAATTTGAAAAGGAATTTGAGGTACCAAAACTCATTTGTTTTGGATGAAAACACTCGGAAATGATAGCATATGAAGAGTAGGATTTTTCATGATTTTTTCGGATTTCTTTTTAATTCTGGAGACCCCCAACCAACCCAAGGCGCCCAACACATCACCACAGTGCGCGACGGTGCTCAAGCCTCCTAAACACCCCCAATGACCTTAAAGTGACAATTCAGAGCCCGAGCATTTCCTTGACGCCCGACGGTCCACGATGCCCCGGACGGTACCTGGGGACCTCTTGATGCCCCCGAAGGTCCTCGACGGTGCCCGAGGAACACACAAGGCCCCGAAGGTGCCCAGGGCCATGACATGCCCGAGCCCCGCCGAGGCCCCCTAACAATGCCCAATGCCCCAAGGCGCCCGATGAAAGTTTCCCACCCTCGCGGGCACAAGACCAAGGGTATACGTTGTTAGATATAATTGCTGACGTTTGTTTATCAGTGTTTAAGCAACAGGTACTGACCAGAGTTTATCAGAAGCCGGTCAGAGTTTATTTAAAGTCTGACAGGGTGAAGAGTTTAAAGGAAGCCGGTCAGAGTTTATTTAAAGTCTGACAGGGTGATAGTTGAATTAGCTGTCGGTGCTGAATTGAAGATTCTAGAAGCAATATATTCTGAAGATGGAAAGAAGCAGAATATATTGATACAGCTAAGGAGACGGAATAGAAGATAAGAAGCAATCCTTAATTGATATAACTTGTATAGCTAATTTGTAGGAATATCAATTAGATAAGGATTGTGTAACTGTGTACTATATAAACACAGATAGGTTATCCCTAGAAGGGACGCGATCATTGAATATATTATTCTTGTAACCTAGAAGCTCTTTGTGATTCTTTAACATCACTAAGAGAGAATTATTTAATATAATTCAGTTTGTTAATTCACAAACTTGTGTTCTTGATTGTTATTCTCATACATACTTGA
The DNA here is from genome assembly GCA_030848705.1 of Heracleum sosnowskyi. NCBI lineage: Eukaryota > Viridiplantae > Streptophyta > Magnoliopsida > Apiales > Apiaceae > Heracleum > Heracleum sosnowskyi. The sequence continues at coordinate 45,746,648 of CM061241.1, forward strand.
TTATATATTGTGTATTCGGCCTAATAATTGGTATCAGAGCTAAGGCTGTTTAATATATACAGTTTTACGATTCAAACACAGTATTAATCATGTCTGAAGAAAATCAAACTGCTCCTAAGGCTGAACAGGTTAAGCCCAATTCTGTGAGTCGATATGAAACAATCAGGGTTCCAATTCTCAGGCCAGTAGAGTATCCGATTTGGAAGGTTAAGATGACCATGTTTCTGGAGGCTACAGATCCAGAATACCTTGACAGAATCTATGATGGTCCTCATATGCCAACTAAATTGTCCCCTGTTGTTGATGGACAAGAACAAAAGACTGTTCCAAAGGAAAAGAAAGATATGACTCCTGAGGACATCTCATCAATTGCAAAAGATGCAAAGGTTAGACATCTTCTCCACAGTGCTTTAGATAATGTTATGTCTAACAGAGTAATTGGCTACAAAACTGCCAAAGAGATATGGGATGCTTTAGAAGTCAGATGCCAGGGAACATGTGCTATCAAGAAGAACAGAAAGACAATACTCACACAGGAGTATGAGCACTTTGATTCAAGACCTAATGAAACCTTGACTGAGACTTATGACAGATTTTGTAAACTATTGAATGATCTGTCTCTGGTTAATAAAGAATATGAGTTTGAAGAGTCTAATCTCAAGTTTCTGTTATCTCTACCTGAAAAGTGGGATTTAAAGACAACAACAATAAGAGATAATTATGAGCTTGCTGATACAGATCTTGATGAAATCTATGGGTTATTGAAAACTCATGAACTGGAGATAGAACAAAGGAACAGAAGATTGAGTAAAAAGACAAAATATGTTGCTCTCAAAGTCGAGGAGAAGCCCATTAAGAAGGAATCATCAAGGAAGAAAGCCAAGGGAAAGGCTTTAGTTATTAAATCTGAAAGTGAGTCATCAAACTCTGATGATGACTCAAACTCTGATGAAGCTTCTGACTCTGATGATGATGAAGAACAGATGATGCAAATGGCTGCATTGATGGTGAAGACCTTCAAGAAGATGGGATTCAAGAACTTCAAGAAAGGAAAGAGATTCTCAAGGAAAGATTCAAACCCTGATAAGAAAAGTTTCAGAAAGTCTGATGGAAGGGAGACCAAGTCTGGCAAGAAGGACAAATCTGAAATCCAGTGCTACAGGTGTAAGGAGATGGGTCACTATGCCCCAGAGTGCAAGAAAGGCAAATCTGAGAAAGCACTCATCTCTAAAGGCAAAGACTGGGCAGATACTTCAGACTCTGATGATGGAGAAAATTATGCTCTTATGGCAACTGTCAGAGATGAGACTGAATCATCTGAAAATAAGGTACCCCTAACTACTTATGCTTATGATACTAATAATATATCTGAATTAAGAGTATATCTGAAAAGCGTACATGTTAGCTATAGGGATCAGACTTTAGAGAATGAGAGAATTAAAGCTGAGAATCTTAGTCTTAAAGATAGAAACAAGTTTCTTGAAGGAGAACTTGAAAATATGAAGCAGATTCAAAAAGAAAGAGATGATGCTGTTTATGTTGAACAGGAGTTGCTTAAAAGGTATAAGCAATTAGAATCTGATTTAGAGAAAGAAAGAAAAATAATCAAGACTTGGACAGATTCTGGAAGAGACACTCATCAAGTGTTTCAGACTGATTCTGTAGGTTTAGGTTATTGTGAAAATGATGAACTTAGGTTTAAAGACAAGGTTAAGGTAAAACCACAACTTAAACCTGTGAAATTTGTTCCAGAAGCCAATAAGTTAAAATCTGTTGTAATAAGGGAAGCTGATATGGAATCAGATGAAGCCTGTGAAAAACAGGAAAATATTATAACAGAAAAACTTATGGAAAGAGAAGCTGTTAGAAAGCCAGTAAAAACTTGTGAAAAACAGGTTAATGTTGGTTTGATGACAGGGAAACAGTTCAATCATAAGCTGAAAGAGATAAAATCTGCCATGAAACCAAAAGGATCCAAGAAAAATAGGAATGGAAAGATAGGCATAAATAATAGAAATAATCATTTGCCTACTGGTGCTGCTCCAAGGAAAACATGTTATAATTGTGGTAGTTCTAATCATCTTGCTAATTACTGCACAAAGAATAGAGATATCAATTCTTTAACTTCTACATCAGGAGTAAAGAATGATTATGTTAGGGTTAGACCACAGACTTTATGCACACACTGTGGGAGCACTTGGCATTCCATTTATACTTGCAAGAGTTATCATGCTATTTATCACAACTATTATGAGCTAAAACCCAATCTGAAATGGGTTAAAGCAAACTCTGCAAGTGTAAAGTCTGACAATGTTAGCTTAAACTCTGTTGATAGTAATTCCGCTGCAAAAGCTAACACTGTTAAGAAAGACAAAGGATCCAAGCAAGTCTGGGTCCTTAAAACTAACACTTAGTGTTTGTTTGTGATTGCAGGGTATAAAAGAGAGCACACTTATCTTGGACAGTGGATGCTCAGGACATATGACTGGAAATAAAGCCCTGCTATCAGACTTTAAGGAGAAGGCTGGCCCAAAGGTTTCCTATGGAGATGGCAACATAGGACACACTCTGGGATATGGCAATATCAATCTTGGAAGTGTCATCATTACAAATGTAGCTCTAGTCTCAGGACTCAAGCATAATCTGTTATCTGTGAGTCAAATCTGTGACAGAGGAAACCATGTAGATTTTCATAGTGAATACTGTGAAGTCATCAGTAAATCTACTGGAAAAGTTGTTCTAGTTGGACACAGGCGCAACAACATTTATGAAGCAAGTTTGGTAACAAACTCTGATGGAAAAACAGTGTGTCTGACTGCTAAAATGTCAAATGAAGAGAGTTGGAATTGGCATAAGAAGCTCTCTCATCTCAATTTGAACAACATAAATGAACTTATAAGAAAGGATCTTGTAAGGGGACTTCCAAAATCAATACTCAGTCTAGATGGCTTATGTGATTCTTGTCAAAAAGCCAAACAAAGGAAGTCATCTTTCAAGAGCAAATCTGAATCTTCAGTAGTGGAACCTTATCATCTTCTACATGTTGATCTCTTTGGACCAGTGAATGTGATGTCCATGGGCAGAAAGAAATATGCTCTAGTAATTGTTGATGAATATACTAGATATACATGGGTGTATTTCTTGTCAAAGAAGGATGAAACTGCTCAAACTCTGATGGATCATGTAAATCTACTGGACAAAGGATCACAGCACAAAGTCAAAATTATAAGGAGTGATAATGGAACTGAATTCAGAAACTCACTCATGGAAGCTTTCTGCAAGGAAAGAGGAGTGAAACAAGAGTTTTCTGCACCTGGAACTCCACAGCAAAATGGTGTAGTTGAAAGGAAGAACAGAACTTTAATTGAAGCAGCCAGAACTATGCTTGATGAAGCAAAATTACCAACATACTTCTGGGCAGAAGCTGTTCAAACTGCTTGTTTTACTCAAAATGCAACATTGATCAACAAGCATGGGAAAACACCATATGAGATGGTGAAATATAAGAAGCCAAATTTGAAATATTTTCATATATTTGGATGCAAATGCTTTGTGTTGAAGACTCATCCTGAACAGTTGACCAAGTTCGAGTTAAAAGCTGATGAAGGAATCTTTGTTGGCTATCCATTGTCAACAAAAGCATTCAGAGTCTACAATCTGAGAACTAAAGTGATCATGGAATCCATACATGTGTCATTTGATGACAAGAAAATAACTGGACTTGATGACTTAGATGGATATGATCAACTGCGTTTTGAAAATGAAGGATTATTCTCTGATGATGTAAACTCTGATGAAGCAGTACCGACAAACTCTGATGAAGCGGTTCTGACAAACTCTGACGAAGCATACTCTGAACCTCTACTGGCAAATACTGGAGAAACTGGAAATTCTCAAATTGAACAAAATAGAGAACCAGTTGAGGGGGAGCGTGACGAAGCTCAACAAGACACAGCAAGTAAGTCAGTTGAGGAAGCTGATTCAAACTCTGACAGTTCAAACTCTGAGCCATCAAATTCAGGGGGAGCCTCAGATGCTACAGAAAGTCAACATATGAATCAGGAGAGCATGGATCAAGGGGGAGGATTCAATAATGATGCAAGAAACCACTTACCAACAGCAAGAAAGTGGACACAGGCACACACACCTGATCTCATAATTGGAGATCCTGATGCTAGTGTGAGAACTAGAAGTGCAACAAATAATGAGTGTCTGTATCATGCTTTCTTGTCTCAAACAGAACCAAAGAAAGTGGAGGAAGCTCTTCAAGATGCTAATTGGATTACAGCAATGCAAGAAGAGTTAAATGAATTTGAAAGAAATGAAGTCTGGACACTTGTACCTAGACCAAAGAATAGATCAATTGTAGGTACAAAGTGGGTTTTCAGAAACAAGACTGACAGTGAAGGTGTGATTACAAGAAACAAGGCTAGACTTGTGGCTAAAGGTTATTCACAACAGGAAGGAATTGACTATGATGAAACCTTTGCTCCAGTTGCAAGATTGGAGGCCATAAGAATCTTTCTGGCCTATGCTGCACACAAGAAGTTTAAAGTCTTTCAGATGGATGTAAAGAGTGCTTTTCTCAATGGGAAGCTTGAAGAAGAAGTATTTGTTGAACAACCACCAGGATTTGTAGATCCCAAGCATCCAGATTATGTCTACAGGCTTGACAAGGCATTATATGGACTAAAGCAAGCACCAAGAGCATGGTATGAAACTCTTGCTCAATTTCTTTTAGAAAGTGGGTTCACAAGAGGTACAATTGATAAAACCTTGTTTTATTTCAATTCTGGTGATGATTTGCTATTAGTTCAAATTTATGTAGATGATATTATTTTTGGATCTACTAATGACAAACTCTGTAAGAAGTTTGCAAAGCTTATGCAATCCAGGTATCAAATGAGCATGATGGGAGAGCTTAGTTACTTTCTAGGCTTACAGGTCAAGCAAACAGATGATGGTATCTTTATCAATCAAGCAAAATATACTAGAAATCTTCTAAAGAAATTTGGTATGCTTGATAGTTCATCTGCCACAACTCCCATGGCTACAGCAACAAAGCTAGACAAAGACACAGGAGCCTCAGTAGATATGACAAACTACAGAGGAATGATAGGGTCTTTACTGTATCTTACTGCAAGTAGACCTGATATCATGTATGCAACATGTCTTTGTGCAAGATTTCAAGCAGATCCAAGAGAGCCTCATCTAACAGCTGTAAAAAGGATTTTCAAATATCTCAAAGGAACCATAACCTTGGGTTTGTGGTATCCTAGAGAATCAGAGTTTAAGTTAATTGGTTACTCTGATGCAGATTTTGCAGGCTGTAAGATAGACAGAAAAAGTACAAGTGGAAGCTGTCAATTCTTAGGTGACAGATTGGTTTCTTGGTACAGTAAGAAACAGAAGTCAATTTCTACATCCACAGCAGAAGCAGAGTATATAGCAGCTGGTAGCTGTTGTGCACAGATTTTATGGATGAAGAATCAATTGCTGGATTATGGGTTAAGGTACTCTAAAATACCTATTTTCTGTGATAACCAAAGTGCTATTGCTATGACAGGTAATCCAGTACAACACTCCATGACCAAGCACATCAGCATAAGGTATCATTTTATCAGAGAACATGTGGAAGAAGGGAACATTGAGCTTCATTTTGTGTCTACAGACCAACAACTTGCAGATATCTTCACCAAACCTTTGAGTGAAGCTACTTTTACAAGATTGGTAAATGAACTTGGAATGATCTCTGGTTCTGACTAGAGATACGGGTTAGACTCAAAACCTATACATGTTTGATTTTTGTGCTCATGATTCCTTGCATGTATTCATTGTTATGTGTACCAGTGTTATAAACTCTGACAGTAAACTTTGATGCTAAACTCTGTTAGTCATAAAGTGTTGATCATACTCTGATAGTTACAGTTTAATGCTATACTCTGATTGTAATTTTGTCTGAAACATATTGACCAATGAAGAAATTTGTATGAAGCATAATTCTTAGTAAGTCACTGTGAATCCTTAAGAGTTATATAGATTCTGATCTCAAATATGTGCAGTAAGTTAACACAGCATGATACTGTCTCCGTATTTATACCATCTCTTAGTTTATTGATCCTATACACTGAGTCTGTATTAGCTGTTTGTATTTTCTCTCATAAATTAATTGTATTAACTGATAAAAAGTCTAAACTCTGATTATTAATTGCAAAGAATTCACCCTCAAATCAAAAGATGCCAAACAAAGCACAAATTCCTTTGAGATCATGTTGTGCCTAGGAAGATCCAGGAACTTATTGTATGAAATAAGGGCTAAAATCTTTGATTTTTGGTGACTAGTGCCAACCACTGATTACTGGAAAAATAAAAAAAAAACAAAAAAAAAAACAACAAAAACAAAATATATATAAATATATATAAAGGGGGTGAAAAATAAAAGACATATCCAAATGAAAGGATATCTGTATACAGAGTTTAGATATAAAATCAGGTTTTATGTTATACATGAGAGTTTAGGCAACCAGTTTTTACTGCTTTAGTTTGTGGATTTTATGCACTTTGAGATGATCTAAATATTGATTTCGGTAAACTCTGCTATTGCACACACATATTTTCACACCTGTACAGTTTGAGAAAAGAGTTTATTGACAAAGAAGGACAAATGGTAAACATTGATGTATTGTGTGACATATGCCGAGGTAACTTTGTTTTAATCTATGATGGTTAAAATAATTTCTTTGTTTCAGACATTTTATAATTTTGAGATTAGACATTTGTTTTTCGAAAAAGTATGATTGGTAACGGATCTATTTTGCATTAAACAGAGAAAAGAAAGAGTGTGTTTGATAAGTCCTGATGGTGATTAGTAGCGCTGATGAGTATGTTAGTTTACTGTTTAAAGTGATATCATTTCTTTCACTTTACAATTACTATGAGATACTGATGACTGTAGTTCTGATAATTCATTTATGATTATACATTCATCATAACATTAATCCTGATATGTAAAGCAAAACAATGGATCTTTTTCATTAATTGATTCAAACTTTACTTACATTCAGACAATTTCATACTCTTGTCAAGCTAATCTTTCTGGTGAACACTAATCACTATGGTTACAAAAGAGATGACCTATTTAACCAGGATAAATACTAAATGCTACATCAGAAGCAGAAGAGCTAGAGCCCGAAGCTATTGTGTTCTATTACTTCTGATGATAGCTACTTGTTCGGTTATCTGGTCATTATACCATCTGGGATTTCCAAGGCTTGACAACCCCCTGATGTTGAATCATCATCATCATCCTCTCGAATTCTCTTTCTGGTTTGCAGCTTGCAGGATTCCAAGAAGAATTTCTCTTTCGAAACCGTCAAGTAGCTCTGATGAAAGAGCATCATACAAATCTCCACAGCTTGATCATCTGCAAGGATGGGCACATCATATGGACCAGGACGAATGATGTACACATAAGGATTGGAGATAGGTCCTTCAGCTATTTCATCATCAGCAATGAGACCTTCATCATTCAGAAATGACAAAACAAGAAACTCATCAATAATATAGTTTGCTTGTTGACGCCAGCTCATATTCAAGAATGATTCTACATCCATGAATTCAAAGGTTCCTGCCATTTGATGTATGGTAATTTTAATATATGAATTGCCTGTTGTTACAATGCTTCAGTTTTTAAAGCATCCAACAGGGCAACTGAAAGGTTTTGATTGGGCAATTGAAAAGGCCGTTTCTGCGCAAGGAATGGAGTTTCTTTTTCAACTGTATAACTAGGGCATTCGGAAAGAAGTGCACCAATTGGGATGCAATTCCCACTGATAGTCTGTGTAATAACCCGAATTTTTGGATTAATTAAAAAAAAAAAAAAAACTTTTCTTATTATGATTAAGTGCATCAGTGAATAGTGAATTTGATGGATGAATAGTGATTTTGAGGGTTAAGAAAATTTTTCATGCCACCTATGTACGAGACGTAGTGTGGATATTCCGAAGTCGTATTAGTGATCTACGGAGTAAATAAGTGAATGCAAAGACGATCGGAATTCAGAAATTCCAAATTTTATTTTGGTGAAATATTTGACCGGACAGCGAATTATATATTATTATATTCAAGAAATGAGATATTAAATTAAGGATTTGAGGATTTAATATTTTGGAATTTTATTATATTTGATTTGAGAATTTAGAAAGAAAACCACTGGGACAGTGAACCGAAGATTCTAGAAACCGCTGATACTTTATAACGAGATTAAGCGATTAAGAGAACGAATCATGGATTAAGGATTGAAATTATGACAGGATTAAATATAGACATGGAAGTAACATGTAACAAGATTAATTCGAGGGATGCAACATTTGGATCATCCATGTGAAAAGAAACGAACTAGTAAAGCTACTTTAACCAAACGCGTGCATGCGCGACACGTGTCCCTGCTTGCCACCATGATACTCCATGGCGCGACACGTGTCCCTGTGACTCACCAAATGTGGTGACTCATCACCTTTTAACACAAATATCAGCATTTTCATTATGATCAAGACAAAAAGAAAAGAAAAGCAAGAGAAACACAAAGTCTCTCAAAACTGATCTGCTAGAGCAACCCTCAAATAAAAATTCGTATCTCACAATCCACCCATGATACAATTACCAAAATTTAACCACAGATTCTCCACTCCATGTATAACACTCGTTCAAAATTTCATGGCAATCCAAGGTGTTTAGCCTAGTCAAATATCCTCTCCAAGTTGAAGAAACCAAACTGTCCAGTCCATGACAGTTTCAACCTCTCACCTTAGAGAGCCAATAAGTCGCGATTCAAGAATCCCCTGGTGATGATCTATAGCTCAAAAGAAAGCTCTTGAAGAGTAGAAGGTGTGGTAAATATTTGAAAACCAAACTCTCAATTTTCGATTTTATATGATTTTTACAAAAGTGATGATGAATAGTAACCCTTAGAAACTAACTTCGTTTTTCTTGATTTCTTTGATGATCTAAGCTAGCTTAAGGCCATACAAGGACTATATAAGGATTATTAGCGCTGGTATACTCTCCAAGGAAGGTATAGACTTTAAGGACCTTAGACCTTACTTTGATTTTATGCTTGTTCTTGATGGATTTGAGCTTGGTGATGTTTATAGTATGATTATAAGCATGAAAGCATGATTATGTAGTGGTTGATTTGACTTGAGAAATTTGGGGTATAAACTGAAAAAGTAGGCTGATATTGATGAGTATTATGTTCATGAATTTTATGGATGCCCGGTGTGGCTTGGATTTGATGTTGCGATTTTTGGAAAACGTTACGATTATAGCCGTCGTAATGCCCGATTGTCGGTAACTCTATAAACTGCCTAGAGTCCGGAAACTTAACTGCCTCTTTTGGTTCAGTGATGAACATGAGTGTGTAGATCTTTGTTTCTAGTTTACGTGAGCGCAAGAATCATGTCGTTACGATTTACGGGTTAAGAGAAAAGTGAGTTTTAGTAAACGCCGTTCGGAAGAATGACTCCTCTCTGTCCAGCAACTTTGAGGCTATATTTGGACCACTTCGGAGCCATATTAAAATGTGAAATTTTGAGGAATAATACTAGAGACAGTTAGGAAGGCTCACGAAAAAGATTCGCATTAAAAAGATTATTTTTCTATTTTATAAAAATGTTTTAGTCGAGGTCGCGCAAGTGAAAACCACTAAGAACACGACTTAGAAACCGATGTTGCAAATGGTTAAGTATAACTTGGATTTGAGGATGGATTTCGAACCAAACTTATGATATAAGTATTTGACGGATAACATGGACTTAGTATGAGCTTATAACGAGTTAGTAATTCCTTGGTTGTGTTTCGTTTATGTGTTTAAGCATTAAGTTATAAGTGGTTTATCGAGGGGATTAACCGTGTGTTTTCGTTTGACCTTGTCTAGATTGTCCGGCATCGTCGCGAACCCCTATCACTTCTCGAGCATCAGGCAAGTTTTCTAACCCTCACTCTATTATTAGAGTGGGCATATTTTTCGAATGTTTAATACTTGTGGATTCAAAAATATACATCTATATATATATATTCTTTGTTCCAAGTATCGTGCAAGTTTACTAAACCTCACTCTATTATTCAGAGTAGGTATATCTTTAAATGTTCGATACTTGCGTATTCCCAATTTATATATCAAATCTTTGTTGCAAGTATTGTGGCAAGTTTCCTAAATCTATACTTTGAAGTATTGATTATATATTACTGCTGTTGCCATGGGTGGAGTTATACAGTTTGCGATACATGTTATATATCGTATAAAATAGGGTTTGATTTCGGCTTATATATGAGCTTTGAGATAAAGTAGTTATAAACCGGTATACCTTGTAGCTCTAGAGATAAGAGCATACTTCTTATTGTCGACTCTAGACCGGGAGTCAGTATTTTCTGTTATAGAGATAGTCGTGGAAACCCGGAGGGATTCCAGCGACAGAGTACTATTCATCTTGAGGAATATTATTATTAAGCATTATTTAAATTTCCAGAAAGTATTAATTACTTGGAAATGATTCGAGGAATGTTATTTGAATATTACCTCATTCGAAAGTTATTATTTGAATATGATATTTGGCTTATAAGTTAGATATGGGATATCAGTTATAAGCCGGGGTTTTGCAAATGCCCTTAGTATCGGGCGGATGATTCCACTCTTTCGACTCTAGGCCGGGATTCAATATTTTGTTATATATAGAGAGTCGTGGAAACCCGGAGGGTTTCCAGCGGCCGATTATCATACATTCGAGGAATGCTATTTAAGTTATTTATATTTAAGATATATTTTCGAAAACCCGGACAGAGCTTTTTAGAAAGATTTTCGTAATAATTAACCTAAAGGCAACATCACTAATAAACCAGTGTTTATTTAATTAGTAAATACTTCTGGAAGCATTTACGGATTAAATAAGCCTTATTCGTCTAATTAAATTTGTTTAATTAGATGAATACCATTTTCAAAATGTTTTCTTAAAATCGCTTTGTTCCGGAATGATAACAAAGATACTCCAATGGTTATAAATTGGTATTTTCGGTTAAAAATATCTGGAATATTATTGATAAAGGTTATTTTCCGACAAAGATATCGGGTACTGTTATTCGAAGATTAATTATTTATTTAAAGAATATTATTTATATTCATTTGAGGATTACTTACTTAATAAATAGTATTGATTATTTTCAAATCAAAAAGAGGTTCCCAAAACAATGTTTTTCCATTTAAATCTGCCTTTTAAAGGGGATTAAATGCTCGCTCAATTATCAAAAATATGGGAAACCTGTCTTAAGTAACTACTACTCTTTTTAAACTCTCAACTCAAAACTGTCAAGGGACAGATATTTTCTCGGAGCAATGTAATTGCTGCAAGTCAAATATGGTGTTACCACCTCAACGCTCGAGGGGTAAATTCATGGATCAAGTCTGAAATCCATTAACAAGCATCGCTTGGGAAATATTGGTGAACTCCCCCTTTCCAACCCGATACGACTACTTTGTGGAGTCCTATTAACAAGTATTATACTTGGGGAAAGGAGGACAAGCTTTACGTTTCAGAGTCATGGATACTATTCGAACTAGGAGTATTTGTGTAAGAGACTGCAGGTGGCAGCCCATCATTAGTGTGTAAGAGACTGCAGGTGGCAGCCCATCACCATATTAGGATCCGAGTGGCGCCGGTCCCATTTATGCCCAACCGTTGGCAGGGGAGATCCGGCGTATGGTGGACAAGTAAATCCATATGTTCTTCCTTCTACATGTAGAGAAACAAATCTTTAGAGGCACAACTTACGACTGATCATCGTAAGGGTGTGACCTCTGGCGCGACATACTCCAGTATTAGTTCATCATCCATTTTGGATAATTCTGCAACATGTACTGAAAGGGACCACGGATGGCTCCGTTGGTACAGGTTTACCGATCATGTCGGCAGAGGGATTCTGCAACATGTATTGAAAGGGACCAAGGATGACACCGTGGTACAGGTTTACCGGTCATGTTGGCAGAGGGTCGAAAAGTGTTCAAAATAAAGTTACAATAAATTCATGCAACTCCATCTTTTATGAGTTATGACTCTGTGGATACCCTACATAACATGGGTTATGGTGAGGGAGTTGTTTATACTGAATCATCTTATAACTTCATCTTTTAAGTTATATGTTGATATTCTGCTTATATAGAAGATAATTTTTGGAAAGGTTATATTTGGTTTATTTTGAAACCTCATCTTGTATACAAGAACTTTGTTCATAATATAGCAAAAGAGTTGCAGAAATATTATGAAATGATATTTGAATTACAATAAAGGTACTATTTTTGGAATACCTTCCGATAAGAAAATAATTTCAGTATCGAAATATTTTGACAAAGTATTGTCTTATACCCGTTTTATTTTGGGTTGAGTTAAAGGCAGAATTATGCCATACTTTCATTACCTTGCTGAGCTATCGCTCACTCTTGCTATTGTTTTATATATATTATATAGCAGCGAAGCAGGATGCCATTGGGACGGCACATACCCCGCAAGGCGTCTCCATGAACAGCTTCTAGCAGTGATCCCGAGAGTAGTGCGAACCAATCGAATCGGGCTACAGTTTTGGTATTCAACTTATGTATAGATATGAATGGTATGAGAGGATTGTGAGCATCAGAAGGCTAAGTTAGTAATGTAACATTACTTATAAATTGTATCAGTGACAGATTCAAAGACATTTGGGTATTGTAATAAAAGTTATTTATTCCGCAGTTATTGTATGGTGTCGTTTCTGAGACTCTAACCTGTGTGTGTGTGTGTGAGGCATATATTGAGGGGTCACGAGCAGGTGAATTATGTGCGGTGTGAGTAATACAGGTAAGGCAAGGAGTAAATGGATCGTGACTACTCTAAATCCCTGACCCCGGATTTGGGGCTGTTACAGAAATGGTATCAGAGCTTTAGGTTACAGTCCTCAGAAACGATAGGAGATCGAGTCTTACAATACCCTTAAGAATGATAAGAACATCTAGAGCCCAAATTGAGTTCGTAGTCGGGTTAGAGGACATGACCCTGACTGTTTAAGATGAAGCCCGAGAGGGGACTTCTTCTGGGAAACCGTACTTAGGACTTCGTGGTTAGTCACCTCGATTCGTATGAGTTATAGATTGATGGGATACCAGACCCCGAGGCCTTCGAGTAGGCAATTGATGATGCGTTCCTTGAAATGGACGGAGACCCGATAAAGGAAGATCCATAGGAGGATCTAGAGGAAGACCCCATAGTGGGTCAAGGAAAGAATCTTGTAGAGGACGTGTTGATTGATAAAGATGTAGTATGTTACTTGAGGTCGTACAATAGTACCGGACGAACCTTCAGAGGTCAAATAAGTGCCGATACGAGAGTTTAGGATCGTTATGATTCATCATGAGATATGACAAATAAAATAGAGTAGAGTCTCCAAAGAAGAAGAGGTAGAGGCAATACATCCAGTATCAGTGGATTGATTCGACTTGAACGAAACCTGTTACTCGTAGTCGGTTATAGTTGCCCATAAGGAGGCGGCATACGTAAGAACCGAGATGTTCAGACTTTCACCAACGATTAGGGGTACTTAGTTGCCTAGAATAGTGGAAGGAATTGTTTTAGGCTATGAGGTTTCAATCCCCCACGACCAGCGATTCCACTGGAAATAGTGTCTATTACATAATTGAGGGATTTTATTATCTCAAGGAGAATTTTGGGTATATATACCATATAAATGTTATTGTAAGACAAACACGCTAAGGCGGAATCGAGAACGAGATTTACCACCCTCAGGAAACCGGGAAGGAATATTGGGTATAAGGATGATTGAAATAGAGACCGGATTTAAACTTGTAGTTTCTAACGAGCTTCCGAAGTACCGCACAGTCGACATGTGGAATTGTCATCACTATGGACGACAACGGTATCGAAGTCTTCTTATAGAATAGAACGCTTACTTGAGATGTTTGCGCCTAGTCGAATAGAACTCCCTGCAATTGTAAATGTTTATGGTTGAATTCTTAGCGACTATTATAAGTCAGCGATGACGTAAGTATCGAACACCTTAGGGTGCGTGGAATAGAAAAGCGTTGGAATTGAACGATTATCCATTAGAGGAGCCGACATAAAAGGCATCCGTAGAGACCTTGGTAGTACCCTCCCCATTTGCAAATTATGTGGGATATTTCCCCAATCTATGATCTATCTTGACCTCTTTCCAAGAAAGAATTCTGATAAAGGGTATATTCCCTCTTCGAAGTTATTTTATAACACTTGTGTTAAATCATATTTAATTTCAATTGTGCTAGAGGCTATCACGATGCCTACTTTCAGGTTTTCGAAGCCATGTCAAATGATGTTATTTAAGCTTTCGCTTTTCTTCAAATAATGAATGACCCTATGGTGATACCTCACCACTTGCTTGATGAGTACTAGCATCTTTTTGGTTATTCTTTTCTTTGTATTTTCCTTGGAAACCACACCTTTGGAATCTGTTTAATTTTAATCCAAGGTGTTCCTTTGAGAAATATTGTCGAATGGCGATAATCATTAAATTGATCTCGAATTGCTTTCATACTTTTCAACTTCCACTGAGACGAACAACCCTATACTTATAGGGGCTACAAGGACTATCTGTCTATGTGATAGAAGTCTGATGGGACGCCATCACTTGTAAGTTGTGAAATACAAGAAGGCTAATTACCTTTAGTAATGTCTCAATCGAGGCACACAACGTTGAGTTCTTATGATCATGTTGATCTCTCGGTAAATTCTTTTACCTCCAATAAGGTTACCTTAAAACTCATAACCTTATGATCACCAGTGTGTGACGTTTTCCTTGATATGGGAGCTGTCTTTTCAAGGCCCCATAATTTTTGTCATCCTCATTGAATTCTAAGGGGAAGCCACCCAGGTCAAATAAGTCAAAATTCGCTGATAGGAATTAGATTCGCAACGAAATTGCCTATGACAGGAGCGAATCCCTAAGGCGAATGGAATGTTAGTGACATATCAATGAATTGGTTTATTCTCCCAAGGATGTTATGATAATGGAAAGCGTGTCAATTGATATATGTGTAAGAAATAGTAATGTGCCGTGAACTCCAGTGACAACGTTGTTAGATAGATGCCTTACGGCGAGATTGAGGTTTTGGAGGAGTTGTTTACGAATGGACACTACCTCCAGGTTAACAAGATAAGTACTGAAGATGGAGTCAGAGGGAGCTGGTATTGTGACTTGGGAGAGGTGCAGCGTGTTGTTTTTAGAGGAATAAATTTCGGAAATATGTGGAGATCCGGATGAAAATGAAAGTTAAAGAGTTAAAACAAGAAACCATGACTGTGACCGAGTATGAGGCCAAGTTTTCCGAGTTATCGAGGTTTGTTCCGGAGTTTGTGAACACAAAGTAAAAGAAAGCCAGTAGGTTTCAACCAGGGCTACCTCCAACCAGCAGCCCACTGTCAGGACCTTTAAATAACAGGTACCCTTCTATACTGTTTAGACAGAGCTAATGTATCGTTGTATATCAAGAGGTTGAATGACAATTAAACCTTAAGGCCGAGCCGCTAAAGAGAATAATTACAAGTAGAAATAGTCAGTCGGGGGATTTTCCCGTAAGACTGGTACGTCTAGATTGTGAACTAGAAACATGAGGTTGACACTCTTGATAGACCTGATTCCTTTCAAGTTGGGAGAAGTTGATATTATAATAAGAATGGGTTGGTTGACACCCAATGGAGCCCAGACTGATTGTAAGGGATAGAGAGTAATAAATAAAGAATGGAGACAGATTCAGAGATTCTTGAATATAGTCAGACTAAGAAACTATTATGCCGGAGATATGAGGCTTAATTAGCTCTTATGGTTGACGCCAAGAAAAGAGTTACCAAGTATAAAGGAAACGACAATAGTTTTGGGAGATTGTACAAGGTTTTAATGAGCTACCAGATATCGATTTGGATGACATGAGAATGAATACCGAGTATTCAGGGTATAGTGGGAATGAAAGAGTTAGTGACAGTTACAAGAGTTGTTGTATAAGGGTATGATAAGGCCCAGTGTATCATCGTGGGGAACCCCGGTGTTGTTCGTAAGAAAGAAAGATATTAACACAAGATTATGCATCGAACCTCGAGAGTTGTATGAGTTCGAAATGGAGAATAGGTACCCTTGTAAATGATTGTTTGATCAGCGGAAGAACGCTGTGTATTTCCAAATTTATTTAAGAACTGGGTATCACCAGTTGGAAGTTAAATCCGAGGATGTACCCAAGACTGCGATTCGTACTAGGAATAGACACTTCGAGATTTCATCGAGGTATTTTGGGTTGATTAATGCACCCACAAATTTTTATGGAATGTAATGAATTGGCTTTGAGTTATCCGTGATAGTAGATAACATGAGATGGAGAAATGGCTAGAATTGACCTAGGATGATGACTGTGAGATGCACTACCATCCCGGGAAGGCCAATGTGGTGGCCGATACCCTTGATTAAAATGAGACAGAGATGGATTCCGAATGATCGGGAGTTAAAGGATGAGATTTTACACAAAACCCAAGTTAGTCCAACAAACTAGAAAGACAAAAGATTTCACCAACAAGCGGCTAGTGACAGCCAAGACAGACAGAGAAAGCATGCGGACTAAGCCCGCGAGTATAGAGATAGTACTGCTATTGATAAGCTAAATGGCAAGTTGATGAATGACAAGCAAGTTTATGTTGGTGTATTTTCTGTACAAACAAGATGGAAAATATGAGGTTAGAGATTCTTGATGCTAAGAGATATCCTCGTGGAAGGAGTTAATGAGATTTGGAAAGAAAGGGAAATTGAGCCCGAGATTCATTGGGCCATCTGAGATTTTAAAACGCGTCAGGAAGGTGGCCTACGAGCCAGCCTTGCCCCCCCCCCCAAACTTGTAGAATGGTCATAACAGAGTTCATGTGTCAATGCTACGTCAGTATACTATAGATGCCCGGCATATGTAGAGTACGAGCAGGTAGACATACAACCTGGTCTGACTTACAACGAGCAACCTGTGGAAATCACGGATAGAAAAAGAACAAGTGCTAAGGGACGAGGTTGCCAAGCTAGTGAGAGGTTTGTGGAAAATCAAGAGGTGGAAGAATCCACCTGGGAGTTGGAAAGTGCAACGGGAGAGAAGTACCCCCAGTTATGCCCAAGTTGATTCCGGGACGGAATCCTTTTAAGGAGGGGAGACTGTAATAACCCGAATTTTTGGATTAATTAAAAAAAAAAAAAAACTTTTCTTATTATGATTAAGTGCATCAGTGAATAGTGAATTTGATGGATGAATAGTGATTTTGAGGGTTAAGAAAATTTTTCATGCCACCTATGTACGAGACGTAGTGTGGATATTCCGAAGTCGTATTAGTGATCTACGGAGTAAATAAGTGAATGCAAAGACGATCGGAATTCAGAAATTCCAAATTTTATTTTGGTGAAATATTTGACCGGACAGCGAATTATATATTATTATATTCAAGAAATGAGATATTAAATTAAGGATTTGAGGATTTAATATTTTGGAATTTTATTATATTTGATTTGAGAATTTAGAAAGAAAACCACTGGGACAGTGAACCGAAGATTCTAGAAACCGCTGATACTTTATAACGAGATTAAGCGATTAAGAGAACGAATCATGGATTAAGGATTGAAATTATGACAGGATTAAATATAGACATGGAAGTAACATGTAACAAGATTAATTCGAGGGATGCAACATTTGGATCATCCATGTGAAAAGAAACGAACTAGTAAAGCTACTTTAACCAAACGCGTGCATGCGCGACACGTGTCCCTGCTTGCCACCATGATACTCCATGGCGCGACACGTGTCCCTGTGACTCACCAAATGTGGTGACTCATCACCTTTTAACACAAATATCAGCATTTTCATTATGATCAAGACAAAAAGAAAAGAAAAGCAAGAGAAACACAAAGTCTCTCAAAACTGATCTGCTAGAGCAACCCTCAAATAAAAATTCGTATCTCACAATCCACCCATGATAAAATTACCAAAATTTAACCACAGATTCTCCACTCCATGTATAACACTCGTTCAAAATTTCATGGCAATCCAAGGTGTTTAGCCTAGTCAAATATCCTCTCCAAGTTGAAGAAACCAAACTGTCCAGTCCATGACAGTTTCAACCTCTCACCTTAGAGAGCCAATAAGTCGCGATTCAAGAATCCCCTGGTGATGATCTATAGCTCAAAAGAAAGCTCTTGAAGAGTAGAAGGTGTGGTAAAGATTTGAAAACCAAACTCTCAATTTTCGATTTTATATGATTTTTACAAAAGTGATGATGAATAGTAACCCTTAGAAACTAACTTCGTTTTTCTTGATTTCTTTGATGATCTAAGCTAGCTTAAGGCCATACAAGGACTATATAAGGATTATTAGCGCTGGTATACTCTCCAAGGAAGGTATAGACTTTAAGGACCTTAGACCTTACTTTGATTTTATGCTTGTTCTTGATGGATTTGAGCTTGGTGATGTTTATAGTATGATTATAAGCATGAAAGCATGATTATGTAGTGGTTGATTTGACTTGAGAAATTTGGGGTATAAACTGAAAAAGTAGGCTGATATTGATGAGTATTATGTTCATGAATTTTATGGATGCCCGGTGTGGCTTGGATTTGATGTTGCGATTTTTGGAAAACGTTACGATTATAGCCGTCGTAATGCCCGATTGTCGGTAACTCTATAAACTGCCTAGAGTCCGGAAACTTAACTGCCTCTTTTGGTTCAGTGATGAACATGAGTGTGTAGATCTTTGTTTCTAGTTTACGTGAGCGCAAGAATCATGTCGTTACGATTTACGGGTTAAGAGAAAAGTGAGTTTTAGTAAACGCCGTTCGGAAGAATGACTCCTCTCTGTCCAGCAACTTTGAGGCTATATTTGGACCACTTCGGAGCCATATTAAAATGTGAAATTTTGAGGAATAATACTAGAGACAGTTAGGAAGGCTCACGAAAAAGATTCGCATTAAAAAGATTATTTTTCTATTTTATAAAAATGTTTTAGTCGAGGTCGCGCAAGTGAAAACCACTAAGAACACGACTTAGAAACCGATGTTGCAAATGGTTAAGTATAACTTGGATTTGAGGATGGATTTCGAACCAAACTTATGATATAAGTATTTGAAGGATAACATGGACTTAGTATGAGCTTATAACGAGTTAGTAATTCCTTGGTTGTGTTTCGTTTATGTGTTTAAGCATTAAGTTATAAGTGGTTTATCGAGGGGATTAACCGTGTGTTTTCGTTTGACCTTGTCTAGATTGTCCGGCATCGTCGCGAACCCCTATCACTTCTCGAGCATCAGGCAAGTTTTCTAACCCTCACTCTATTATTAGAGTGGGCATATTTTTCGAATGTTTAATACTTGTGGATTCAAAAATATACATCTATATATATATATTCTTTGTTCCAAGTATCGTGCAAGTTTACTAAACCTCACTCTATTATTCAGAGTAGGTATATCTTTAAATGTTCGATACTTGCGTATTCCCAATTTATATATCAAATCTTTGTTGCAAGTATTGTGGCAAGTTTCCTAAATCTATACTTTGAAGTATTGATTATATATTACTGCTGTTGCCATGGGTGGAGTTATACAGTTTGCGATACATGTTATATATCGTATAAAATAGGGTTTGATTTCGGCTTATATATGAGCTTTGAGATAAAGTAGTTATAAACCGGTATACCTTGTAGCTCTAGAGATAAGAGCATACTTCTTATTGTCGACTCTAGACCGGGAGTCAGTATTTTCTGTTATAGAGATAGTCGTGGAAACCCGGAGGGATTCCAGCGACAGAGTACTATTCATCTTGAGGAATATTATTATTAAGCATTATTTAAATTTCCAGAAAGTATTAATTACTTGGAAATGATTCGAGGAATGTTATTTGAATATTACCTCATTCGAAAGTTATTATTTGAATATGATATTTGGCTTATAAGTTAGATATGGGATATCAGTTATAAGCCGGGGTTTTGCAAATGCCCTTAGTATCGGGCGGATGATTCCACTCTTTCGACTCTAGGCCGGGAGTCAATATTTTGTTATATATAGAGAGTCGTGGAAACCCGGAGGGTTTCCAGCGGCCGATTATCATACATTCGAGGAATGCTATTTAAGTTATTTATATTTAAGATATATTTTCGAAAACCCGGACAGAGCTTTTTAGAAAGATTTTCGTAATAATTAACCTAAAGGCAACATCACTAATAAACCAGTGTTTATTTAATTAGTAAATACTTCTGGAAGCATTTACGGATTAAATAAGCCTTATTCGTCTAATTAAATTTGTTTAATTAGATGAATACCATTTTCAAAATGTTTTCTTAAAATCGCTTTGTTCCGGAATGATAACAAAGATACTCCAATGGTTATAAATTGGTATTTTCGGTTAAAAATATCTGGAATATTATTGATAAAGGTTATTTTCCGACAAAGATATCGGGTACTGTTATTCGAAGATTAATTATTTATTTAAAGAATATTATTTATATTCATTTGAGGATTACTTACTTAATAAATAGTATTGATTATTTTCAAATCAAAAAGAGGTTCCCAAAACAATGTTTTTCCATTTAAATCTGCCTTTTAAAGGGGATTAAATGCTCGCTCAATTATCAAAAATATGGGAAACCTGTCTTAAGTAACTACTACTCTTTTTAAACTCTCAACTCAAAACTGTCAAGGGACAGATATTTTCTCGGAGCAATGTAATTGCTGCAAGTCAAATATGGTGTTACCACCTCAACGCTCGAGGGGTAAATTCATGGATCAAGTCTGAAATCCATTAACAAGCATCGCTTGGGAAATATTGGTGAACTCCCCCTTTCCAACCCGATACGACTACTTTGTGGAGTCCTATTAACAAGTATTATACTTGGGGAAAGGAGGACAAGCTTTACGTTTCAGAGTCATGGATACTATTCGAACTAGGAGTATTTGTGTAAGAGACTGCAGGTGGCAGCCCATCATTAGTGTGTAAGAGACTACAGGTGGCAGCCCATCACCATATTAGGATCCGAGTGGCGCCGGTCCCATTTATGCCCAACCGTTGGCAGGGGAGATCCGGCGTATGGTGGACAAGTAAATCCATATGTTCTTCCTTCTACATGTAGAGAAACAAATCTTTAGAGGCACAACTTACGACTGATCATCGTAAGGGTGTGACCTCTGGCGCGACATACTCCAGTATTAGTTCATCATCCATTTTGGATAATTCTGCAACATGTACTGAAAGGGACCACGGATGGCTCCGTTGGTACAGGTTTACCGATCATGTCGGCAGAGGGATTCTGCAACATGTATTGAAAGGGACCAAGGATGACACCGTGGTACAGGTTTACCGGTCATGTTGGCAGAGGGTCGAAAAGTGTTCAAAATAAAGTTACAATAAATTCATGCAACTCCATCTTTTATGAGTTATGACTCTGTGGATACCCTACATAACATGGGTTATGGTGAGGGAGTTGTTTATACTGAATCATCTTATAACTTCATCTTTTAAGTTATATGTTGATATTCTGCTTATATAGAAGATAATTTTTGGAAAGGTTATATTTGGTTTATTTTGAAACCTCATCTTGTATACAAGAACTTTGTTCATAATATAGCAAAAGAGTTGCAGAAATATTATGAAATGATATTTGAATTACAATAAAGGTACTATTTTTGGAATACCTTCCGATAAGAAAATAATTTCAGTATCGAAATATTTTGACAAAGTATTGTCTTATACCCGTTTTATTTTGGGTTGAGTTAAAGGCAGAATTATGCCATACTTTCATTACCTTGCTGAGCTATCGCTCACTCTTGCTATTGTTTTATATATATTATATAGCAGCGAAGCAGGATGCCATTGGGACGGCACATACCCCGCAAGGCGTCTCCATGAACAGCTTCTAGCAGTGATCCCGAGAGTAGTGCGAACCAATCGAATCGGGCTACAGTTTTGGTATTCAACTTATGTATAGATATGAATGGTATGAGAGGATTGTGAGCATCAGAAGGCTAAGTTAGTAATGTAACATTACTTATAAATTGTATCAGTGACAGATTCAAAGACATTTGGGTATTATAATAAAAGTTATTTATTCCGCAGTTATTGTATGGTGTCGTTTCTGAGACTCTAACCTGTGTGTGTGTGTGTGAGGCATATATTGAGGGGTCACGAGCAGGTGAATTATGTGCGGTGTGAGTAATACAGGTAAGGCAAGGAGTAAATGGATCGTGACTACTCTAAATCCCTGACCCCGGATTTGGGGCTGTTACAGTCTGCAAATCGGGTACTCTTTACTTTTTGGTGCTAACTTTGATGTTGCTAGATTAGTCTTGACTAATATTGGTGAGAAAATGCAAGAGAATAGGAATGTTGTCTATTTCTCTAGATTTTGTCAATTGCTATTCAACATTTGTTGTCCTGATGTTGAGATTTTAGATGAGGATGTTATTCAATCATTTAAATTGCATAAACGCATATTTTCTGATTTGACTAACAAAGATAACAAGAAAGGGGATGTTGGTGTTCTTCTCTTACCTGAGAGCGTACAACAGTTTTTAGCAAATTCTACCCAACCTACAATGCCTCAACATGAAACAGTACAACAAACACTGATCACACCAACACTTAAAAATCCTGAAGATGGACCTTCTGTGTCTCCATCACAAAGGTTAAAGAAGTCCAAAACCAGAGCATTTAAAAGAAAAGTAAGGGCACAAAGACCTCGTTCTGAAGAAGCAAGAGTATCTGATAGTGAAGATGATATAGAGGATTCTCATACTCTGCGCAAAAGAAGAAAGCTTGTAGCCACTTATCTTTTTGATGAGGAGGAAGAAGCTGAATTGCCTGTAAACTCTGCAGTGGTAATTCAGGAAGCTGTTCTAAGGGAAACTACTGTGCTCTCAGAGGATAGAGCAAATCTTGAGGATTCTGAAGCTCCTGCATCAGAGAATGAGGAGATTGTGACTGAAACTGTTCCTCAAGATACTCCTGCAATGGTTGTTGAGGAGGATATTCTAAATGCTAATGAGGATAGAGTGTTTGTAAACACTGAAGCTGCGAATACTGAAGCTGTCAATCTAGACAGGATAATTACTGAAGATAATCTGATGGATTTGGATTTTGAAGCTCCTATATCAAAGGCTAATGATATAGTTGAGGAAGCTGCTACTCATTCTGATAGCAGAGTTTGTGATTTTGAAGCACACACCTCTATCCATTCTGATCATTATACAGAGGGTGTGGAAGCTGATCAAGTAACTGATCAGATAGAAGATTCTCTGGCCACTCACACTGAAATTATTTCTTGTGATCTTGACAAAGGTGAGGAGGTTAATCAGATGATAAAGGTCACAGAGACAATTCTTGATGAAGCTGTGATAGAAAAAGAGGCTGCTGATGAGCTAAACTCTGATATTCCTGAAGCTGTAGAAGAGGAGAAAATTGATGAAGCTGCACAGTTTACTGCTGAAAATCTTCTTACTGAAAATGAAGCAGACAATACTGAAGACGCTGGAAATGATGCTGAGGGTTCTCATTCACACCCTAGTATTCAAGTTTCATTGGCTGATGATGTCAATAGTGATGAAGCAAGGGAAGTCAATAGACAGACAAATGAGCATTTCCAGAATATGTACTACAACAATTGGGCTGCTACAGATTGTGTCTTCTCAGCACAAAGGGCTGCAGATTTTCTATCTGATTCTGTCAAGAAGATCTCAAATACTGATGTACTTACAAGCTTACAGGCAACTGTTGTTCAAGTCAAATCTCTTAATAATAGATTTGATGAGAATCAACAAATGCTTACAAATCTAAGGAATGAAGCCAGTATGAAGGATCTTACTTTCAAGTCTGACAGAACTTTTTATTATGCTATGCTCAAGCAGCAAGCCAAGGATTCTGAGGAAATCAAGAAGAGGCTTGGGAAAGTTGAGGAAAATCAGAATGCAATGTCTACTCAACTGAATTCCATTTCTACTGCCATTGAATTGCTGACATCAGTACTACTTTCTGATGATGTCAAAAAGGGGGAGAGTGTATCTAAAGACAAATGCAAAGACACTCAAGCTCTGAGACGGAGGGATGATTCTACTGATGGGGGAAGCAAAGAAAATAAAAGAAAGATTTTTGCTCAAAGGCAAAGCAGGACAAGAGTAAACTCTGATAGACAAACAAACTCTGACAAGATAAACTCTGGTGGCCAATCTACTTCAAAACTCAAGAGTTTAGTTGTTTCAACTAATCCATCTACTGATGAAGAGATTGCTGCTAAGATATTCATGAAAGAGCATGGAAAGAATGTTACTATTGAAGATATCTAGGCTGAAGAGCAAATGCTTGCTGAGGAACACAAGAAAAATCTTGAAGCTGGAATCTACAAGAAAAAGGAAATCAAGGCTCCTAGAAAGAAAGAAGTTGGTATTTCTATCAAAGAGAATACACAACAGAGTATACAATATACAAGGAGACCTGTGATTGGAAATTCTGATAAGGGTAAAGGCATAATGATTGAAGAGCCTAACCTGAAAAAGAAGATTTATTCAACCTCTGACATTGCTCAAGTTGAAACAAGATTAGCAAAATCAACCTCTGACGCTGCTCAAGTTGATGATACTACTAAAGTTATGACAACCTCTGACGTTGCTCAAGTTGTACAGAAATCTACACAACTTCCAGGATTCTGCAAACCAAAAATTCTTGAAGATTTAAAGCTTGAAGCTGTGAATTTCTCTGAAACCAGAACAGTATTGGGTAAGGAAGGAAAAGACAAATCTGGTCTAGGGTCACACAGAGAGAGAAGGATAAATACAAGTCCAATGGATCAATCATCACTAGCAGTATCTGGTATTATTACTCAAGAAAATCTTGATATGCTAGACTCTGTTCAAATGATCTTTCATAAGGTGTTGAAGAAGGAGTTTTTGTTGTACTTTATGAATGATGGAAGAGTTTATAAGGTTGCAGAGTCTGATATAAATCTCAAATCTTATCAAGAATTGGAGTATGTTCTGTACTTGTTAAAAGTCAAAAATAGAAATACTCACAATGCTGCTTCGGTTATCAGAGAAAAGATGCTAAGATCGAAGATGATGCTTGGAGGAGGAGTATCAAGTGCATATATTCCCAAATACAGAAATGCACATGGGAAGATTATTGAGATGAAAAGAAACAGTGCTAAGTTCAGAACAGCACTGGGTACAAAAGTTCTTGAATTCAATTTAGAATCTGATAAAGCTTATTATATTAAGCTAGGGAATGAGATGAGGAAGAATTCCATCTATTCTCTGAGAGCTGCAATTTATCAGACTGGAGAATTTGATCCAGAGTTGAAAGAAGTGAAGAAGATCATGGTGGAAGAGCTAGAAAGAGCTGAAAAGAAATTGCTATCAGACTATATCAGGACAGTGCCTGATATTCAAGAAATCAAGTAAAGTCTGATTGTAAGTTTTTAATATATTTTCTATTCTAAGTCAAATTTAAACTCTGTTTTAAATTAAACTCTGTTATATGTTAAACACTGCATTTGTTACATGTTTTTGACATCATCAATTATATGTTTAACTTGTACATTTTATTATGAACAAGTTGGGGGAGATTGTTAGATATAATTGCTGACGTTTGTTTATCAGTGTTTAAGCAACAGGTACTGACCAGAGTTTATCAGAAGCCGGTCAGAGTTTATTTAAAGTCTGACAGGGTGAAGAGTTTAAAGAAAGCCGGTCAGAGTTTATTTAAAGTCTGACAGGGTGATAGTTGAATTAGCTATCGGTGCTGAATTGAAGATTCTAGAAGCAATATATTCTGAAGATGGAAAGAAGCAGAATATATTGATACAGCTAAGGAGACGGAATAGAAGATAAGAAGCAATCCTTAATTGATATAACTTGTATAGCTAATTTGTAGGAATATCAATTAGATAAGGATTGTGTAACTGTGTACTATATAAACACAGATAGGTTATCCCTAGAAGGGACGCGATCATTGAATATATTATTCTTGTAACCTAGAAGCTCTTTGTGATTCTTTAACATCACTAAGAGAGAATTATTTAATATAATTCAGTTTGTTAATTCACAAACTTGTGTTCTTGATTGTTATTCTCATACATACTTGATTATATATTGTGTATTCGGCCTAATATACGTTACCAACACTCTTGGCTTCACCGTCTAACAACCTCGAGACAAAGGCCACCTATGCCCGCAAGAAGCTCTAAGATCCACCAGTTGAGCCCAACAACAATTAACACCTCACTAGCCCCACATCGATTCATAACCAACAAAGAGCAATCACCCAACAATGAACACGACACTTGGTCGCGAGCAATTACGTTCTGATGCTAACCCTGCCAAACCGGCCATGTTTGTTAAGAATCGAAAGAGAGGTAGACCGTGGAAAGAACGTTGCCAACACTCTTGGCTTCAACCATCCAGCAACCCATGGACAAAGGCCACCAACAACCGCAACAAGCTACAAGATCCACAAGCTGAGGCCAGAAACGATTGCCGCCGAACAAGCCCCGCATCCGTTCATAACCAACAAAAGAGATAGCATTGACAGCGAACACGACCCCAGGCCATGCACAATTACGTCTTGATGCTAAGCTCGTTTGATGAGAACTGAATCAGGGCTAAGACCAAGGGTAAATGTTGCCAACACTCTTGGCTTCACCTTGGGTGGCCGATCAGGTGACCCTAGGTAATCTTGGCTTCACCGTCAACCCACCCCGGGCCAAAATACCATCACAGTCGCTAGGGACGAATTACTGAATCTTGATAATCAAACCGAGGGATATTTTGTGAGACACTTTCATTTTCTCAAATTCTGATAGGCAACTCAAAACGAAGCCAAGCACCATCATTGACGACTGACAACACAGGCTTCAACAGGCCAACTCAGTTTTTATATGATCCAGATGTTCCCCCACAGACTCTCTCAAAACATCCTTAAAAAGCACATCTAATTAGCTTATCAGGTGCCTTGAGGGAGCACCAGACACGCCGAGTAGCCCCTGCAACGTGGGCCAGTGCCCAGTACAATAGGGGACTACCCCTCCCTATACATGTCATTTGAGATCTTTCCCAAGTGACAGCAGTTTGGACCTAGGTGTTCGAGGACTCACTATGGCATTTTTTGGAGTTCCACTCATTTGTTTTGCATGTTCTTATAACCGAATTATAGCTTGTAAAATCTAGTATCTTCGATAATATTTTCAGATTTTTCCAAATTTTTTTAATTTTATTTTCAAAATCTTTTTTCTAATTTAATTTGAAAGGGGATTTGAGGTACCAAAACTCATTTGTTTTGGATGAAAACACTCGGAAATGATAGCATATGAAGAGTAGGATTTTTCATGATTTTTTCGGATTTTTTTTTTTAATTCTGGAGAGCCCCAACCAACCCAAGGCGCCCGACACATCACCAAAGTGCGCGATGGTGCTCAAGCCTCCTAAACACCCCCAATGACCTTAAAGTGACAATTCAAAGCCCGGGCAATTCTTAGGCGCCCGACGGTCCACAAGGCCCCGGACGGTACCTAGGGACCTCTTGATGCCCCCGAAGGTCCTCGGCGGTGCCCGAGGAACACACAAGGCCCCGAAGGTGCCCAAGGCCATGACATGCTCGAGCCCCACCGAGGCCCCCTAACAATGCCCAATACCCCAAGGCGCCCGATGAAAGTTTCCCACCGTCACCGACACAAGACCAAGGGTAAACGTTACCAACACTCTTGGCTTCACCGTCCAACAACCTCGAGACAAAGGCCACCTATGCCCGCAAGAAGCTCTAAGATCCACCAGTTGAGCCCATCAACAATTAACACCTCACTAGCCCCACATCGATTCATAACCAACAAAGAGCAAGAACCCAACAACGAACACGACACTTGGTCGCGAGCAATTACGTCGTGATGCTAACCCTGTCAAACCGGCCATGTTTGTTAAGAATCGAAAGAGAGGTAGATCGTGGAAAAAACGTTGCCAAAACTCTTGGCTTCAACCATCCAGCTACCCATGGACAAATGCCACCAACAACCGCAACAAGCTACAAGATCCACAAGCTGAGGCCAGAAACGATTGCCGCCGAACAAGCCCCGCATCCGTTCATAACCAACAAAGAGATAGCATTGACAGCGAACACGACCCCAGGCCATGCACAATTACGTCTTGATGCTAACCTCGTTTGATTAGAACTGAATCAGGGCTGAGACCAAGGGTAAACGTTGCCAACACTCTTGGCTTCACCTTGGGTGGCCGATCAGGTGACCCTAGGTAATAATCTTGGCTTCACCGTCAACCCACCCCGGGCCAAAATACCATCACAGTCGCTAGGGACGAATTACTGAATCTTGATAATCAAACCGATGGACATTTTGTGAGACACATTCATTTTCTCAAATTCTGATAGGCAACTCAAAACGAAGCCAAGCACCATCATTGACGACTGACAACAATGGCTTCGACAGGCCAACTCAGTTTTTATATGATCCAGATGTTCCACCACAGACTCTCTCAAAACATCCTTAAAAAGCACATCTAATTAGTTATCAGGTGCCTCGAGGGAGCACCATACACGCCGAGTAGCCCCTGCAACGTGGGCGAGTGCCTAGTACAACAGGGGACTACCCCTCCATATATATGTCATTTGAGATCTTTCCCAAGTGACAGCAGTTTAGACCCAGGTGTTCGAGGACTCACTATGGCATTTTTTTGGAGTTCCACTCATTTGTTTTGCATGTTCTTATAACCGAATTATAGCTTGTAAAATCTAGTATCTTCGATAATATTTTCAGATTTTTCCAAATTTTTTTAATTTTTTTTTCAAATTCTTTTTTCTAATTTAATTTGAAAGGGGATTTGAGGTACCAAAACTCATTTGTTTTGGATGAAAACACTCGGAAATGATAGCATATGAAGAGTAGGATTTTTCATGATTTTTTCGGAATTTTTTTTTTAATTCTGGAGACCCCCAACCAACCCAAGGCGCCCGACACATCACCAAAGTGCGCGACGGTGCTCAAGCCTCCTAAACACCCCCAATGACCTTAAAGTGACAATTCAAAGCCCGGGCAATTCTTAGGCGCCCGACGGTCCACAAGGCCCCGGACGGTACCTAGGGACCTCTTGATGCCCCCGAAGGTCCTCGGCGGTGCCCGAGGAACACACAAGGCCCCGAAGGTGCCCAAGGCCACGACATGCTCGAGCCCCACCGAGGCCCCCTAACAATGCCCAATACCCCAAGGCGCCCGATGAAAGTTTCCCACCGTCACCGACACAAGACCAAGGGTAAACGTTACCAACACTCTTGGCTTCACCGTCCAACAACCTCGAGACAAAGGCCACCTATGCCCGCAAGAAGCTCTAAGATCCACCAGTTGAGCCCATCAACAATTAACACCTCACTAGCCCCACATCGATTCATAACCAACAAAGAGCAAGAACCCAACAACGAACACGACACTTGGTCGCGAGCAATTACGTCGTGATGCTAACCCTGTCAAACCGGCCATGTTTGTTAAGAATCGAAAGAGAGGTAGATCGTGGAAAAAACGTTGCCAAAACTCTTGGCTTCAACCATCCAGCTACCCATGGACAAATGCCACCAACAACCGCAACAAGCTACAAGATCCACAAGCTGAGGCCAGAAATGATTGCCACCGAACAAGCCCCGCATCCGTTCATAACCAACAAAGAGATAGCATTGACAGCGAACACGACCCCAGGCCATGCACAATTACGTCTTGATGCTAACCTCGTTTGATTAGAACTGAATCAGGGCTGAGACCAAGGGTAAACGTTGCCAACACTCTTGGCTTCACCTTGGGTGGCCGATCAGGTGACCCTAGGTAATAATCTTGGCTTCACCGTCAACCCACCCCGGGCCAAAATACCATCACAGTCGCTAGGGACGAATTACTGAATCTTGATAATCAAACCGATGGACATTTTGTGAGACACATTCATTTTCTCAAATTCTGATAGGCAACTCAAAACGAAGCCAAGCACCATCATTGACGACTGACAACAATGGCTTCGACAGGCCAACTCAGTTTTTATATGATCCAGATGTTCCACCACAGACTCTCTCAAAACATCCTTAAAAAGCACATCTAATTAGTTATCAGGTGCCTCGAGGGAGCACCATACACGCCGAGTAGCCCCTGCAACGTGGGCGAGTGCCTAGTACAACAGGGGACTACCCCTCCATATATATGTCATTTGAGATCTTTCCCAAGTGACAGCAGTTTGGACCCAGGTGTTCGAGGACTCACTATGGCATTTTTTGGAGTTCCACTCATTTTTTTTGCATGTTCTTATAACCGAATTATAGCTTGTAAAATCTAGTATCTTCGATAATATTTTCAGATTTTTCCAAATTTTTTTAATTTTTTTTTCAAATTCTTTTTTCTAATTTAATTTGAAAGGGGATTTGAGGTACCAAAACTCATTTGTTTTGGATGAAAACACTCGGAAATGATAGCAAATGAAGAGTAGGATTTTTCATGATTTTTTCGGAATTCTTTTTTAATTCTGGAGACCACCAACCAACCCAAGGTGCCCGACACATCACCAAAGTGCGCGACGGTGCTCAAGCCTCCAAAACACCCCCAATGACCTTAAAGTGACAATTCAGAGCCCGAGCATTTCATAGACGCCCGACGGTCCACGAGGCCCCGGACGGTACCTAGGGACCTCCTGATGCCCCCGAAGGTCCTCGACGGTGCCCGAGGAACACATAAGTCCCCGAAGGTGCCCAAGGCCACGACATGCCCGA
This sequence comes from Heracleum sosnowskyi, assembly GCA_030848705.1. Classification (NCBI taxonomy): domain Eukaryota; kingdom Viridiplantae; phylum Streptophyta; class Magnoliopsida; order Apiales; family Apiaceae; genus Heracleum; species Heracleum sosnowskyi. The sequence goes on from CM061241.1 coordinate 45,777,507, forward strand.
GCCCCACCGAGGCCCCCTAACAATGCCCAATGCCCCAAGGCGCCCGATGAAAGTTTCCCACCGTCGCCAGCATAAAACCAAGGGTAAACATTACCAACACTCTTGGCTTCACCGTCCAACAACCTCGGGACAAAGGCCACCTATGCCCGCAAGAAGCTCTAAGATCCACCAGTTGAGCCCAACAACAATTAACACCTCACTAGCCCCACATCGATTCATAACCAACAAAGAGCAAGCACCCAACAACGAACACGACACTTGGTCGCGAGCAGTTACGTCGTGATGCTAACCCTGTCAAACCGGCCATGTTTGTTAAGAATCGAAAGAGAGGTAGATCGTGGAAAAAAACGTTGCCAACAATCTTGGCTTCAACCATCCAGCAACCCATGGACAAAGGCCACCAACAACCGCAACAAGATACCATATCCACAAGCTGAGGCCAGAAACGATTGCCGCCGAACAAGCCCCGCATCCGTTCATAACCAACAAAGAGATAGCATTGACAGCGAACACGACCCCAGGCCACGCACAATTACGTCTTGATGCTAACCTCGTTTGATGAGAACTGAATCAGGGCTAAGACCAAGGGTAAACGTTGCCAACACTCTTGGATTCACCTTGGGTGGCCGATCAGGTGACCCTAGGTAATCTTGACTTCACCGTCAACCCACCCCGGGCCAAAATACCAACACAGTCGCTAGGGACGAATTACTGAATCTTGATAATCAAACCGAGGGACATTTTGTGAGACACTTTCATTTTCTCAAATTCTGATAGGAAACTCAAAACGAAGCCAAGCACCATCATTGACGACTGACAACACTGGCTTCGACAGGCCAACTCAGTTTTTATGTGATCCAGATGTTCCCCCACAGACTCTCTCAAAACATCCTTAAAAAGCACATCTGATTCGCTTATCAAGTTCCTCGAGGGAGCACCAGACACGCCGAGTAGCGCCCGCAACGTGAGTGAGTGCCCAGTACAACGGGGGACTGCCCCTTCCTATATTTGTCATTTGAGATTTTTCCCAAGTGACAGCAGTTTGGACCCAGGTGTCCGAGGACTCACTACAGCATTTTTTGGAGTTCCACTCATTTGTTTTGCATGTTCTTATAACCGAATTATAGCTTGTAAAACCTAGTATATCTTCGATAATATTTTCAGATTTTTCCAAATTTTTTTAATTTTATTTTCAAAATCTTTTTTCTAATTTAATTTGAAAAGGAATTTGAGGTACCAAAACTCATTTGTTTTGGATGAAAACACTCGGAAATGATAGCATATGAAGAGTAGGATTTTTCATGATTTTTTCGGATTTTTTTTTAATTCTGGAGACCCCCAACCAACCCAAGGCGCCCAACACATCACTAAAGTGCGCGACGGTGCTCAAGCCTCCTAAACACCCCCAATGACCTTAAAGTGACAATTCAGAGCCCGAGAATTTCCTAGACGCCCGACGGTCCACGAGGCCCCGGACGGTACCTGGGGACCTCTTGATGCCCCCGAAGGTCCTCGACGGTGCCCGAGGAACACACAAGGCCCCGAAGGTGCCCAGGGCCACGACATGCCCGAGCCCCGCCGAGGCCCCCTAACAATGCCCAATGCCCCAAGGCGCCCGATGAAAGTTTCCCACCGTCGCGGGCACAAGACCAAGGGTAAACGTTACCAACACTCTAGGCTTCACCGTCCAACAACCTCGAGACAAAGGCCACCTATACCCGTAAGAAGCTCTAAGATCCACCAGTTGAGCCCAACAACAATTAACACCTCACTAGCCCCACATCGATTCATAACCAACAAAGAGCAATCACCCAACAACGAACACGACACTTGGTCACGAGCAATTACGTTCTGATGCTAACCCTGCCAAACCGACCATGTTTGTTAAGAATCGAAAGAGAGGTAGATCGTGGAAAGAACGTTGCCAACACTCTTGGCTTCAACCATCCAGCAACCCATGGACAAATGCCACCAATAACCGCAACAAGCTACAAGATCCCCAAGCTGAGGCCAGAAACCATTGCCGCCGAACAAGCCCCACATCCGTTCAAAACCAACAAAGCGATAGCATTGGCAGCGAACACGACCCCAGGCCACGCACAATTACGTCTTGATGCTAACCTCGTTTGATGAGAACTAAATAAGGGCAAAGACCGAGGGTAAACGTTGCCAACACTCTTGGCTTCACCTTGAGTGGCCGATCAGGTGACCCTAGGTAATCTTGGCTTCATCGTCAACCCACCCCGGGCCAAAATACCAACATAGTCGCTAGGGACAAATTTCTGAATCTTGAGAATCAAACCGAGGGACATTTTGTGGGACACTTTCATTTTCTCAAATTATGATAGGCAACTCAAAACGAAGCCGAGCACCATCATTGATGACTGACAACACTGGCTTCGACAGGCCAACTCAGTTATTATATGATCCCAATGTTCCCCCACAAACTCTCTCAAAACATCCTTAAAAAGCACATCTGATTCGCTTATCAGGTGCCTCGAGGGAGCACCAGACACGCCCAGTAGCCCCTGCAACGTGGGCGAGTGCCCAGTACAACAGGGGACTACCCCTCCCTATATAAGTCATTTGAGATCTTTCCCAAGTGACAGCAGTTTGGACCCAGGTGTCCGAGGACTCACTATGCCATTTTTTGGAGTTCCAATCATTTGTTTTGCATGTTCTTATACCCGAATTATAGCTTGTAAAATCTAGTATCTTCGATAATATTTTCAGATTTTTCCAAATTTTTTTAATTTTATTTTCAAATTCTTTTTACTAATTAAATTTGAAAGGGGATTTGAGGTACCAAAACTCATTTGTTTTGGATGAAAACACTCGGAAATGATAGCATATGAAGACTAGGATTTTTCATGATTTTTTCGGATTTTTATTTTAATTCTGGAGACCCACAACCAACCCAAGGCGTCCGACACATCACCAAAGTGCGCGACGGTGCACAAACCTCCAAAACACCCCCAATGACCTTAAAGTGACAATTCAGAGCCCCACCGTCCAACAACCTCGAGACAAAGGCCACCTATGCCCGCAAGTAGCTCTAAGATCCACCAGTTGAGCCCAACAATAATTAACACCTCACTAGCCCCACATCGATTCATAACCAACAAAGAGCAAGAACCCAACAACGAACACGACACTTGGTCGCGAGCAATTACGTCGTGATGCTAACCCTGTCAAACCGGCCATGTTTGTTAAGAATCGAAAGAGAGGTAGATCGTGGAAAAAACGTTGTCAACACTCTTAGCTTCAACCATCCAGCAACCCATGGACAAAGGCCACCAACAACCGCAACAAGCTACAAGATCCACAAGCTGAGGCCAGAAACGATTGCCGCCGAACAAGCCCCGCATCCGTTCATAACCAACAAAGAGATAGCATTGACAGCGAACACGACCCCAGGCCACGCACAATTACGTCTTGATGCTAACCTCGTTTGATGAGAACTGAATAAGGGCTGAGACCAAGGGTAAACGTTGCCAACACTCTTGGCTTCACCTTGGGTGGCCGATCAGGTGACCCTAGGTAATAATCTTGGCTTCACCGTCAACCCACCCCGGGCCAAAATACCATCACAATCGCTAGGGACGAATTACTAAATCTTGATAATCAAACCGAGGGACATTATGTGAGACACTTTCATTTTCTCAAATTCTGATAGGCAACTCAAAACGAAGCCAAGCACCACCATTGACGACTGACAAAAATGGCTTCGACAGGCCAACTCAGTTTTTATATGATCCAGATGTTCCACCACAGACTCTCTCAAAACATCCTTAAAAAGCACATCTAATTAGTTATCAGGTGCCTCGAGGGAGCACCAGGCACGCCGAGTAGCCCCTGCAACGTGGGCGAGTGCCCAGTACAACAGGGGACTACCCCTCCTTATATATGTCATTTGAGATCTTTCCCAAGTGACAGCAGTTTGGACCCAGGTGTTCGAGGACTCACTATGGCATTTTTTGGAGTTCCACTCATTTGTTTTGCATGTTCTTATAACCGAATTATAGCTTGTAAAATCTAGTATCTTCGATAATATTTTCAGATTTTTCCAAAATTTTTTAATTTTATTTTCAAATTCTTTTTTCTAATTTAATTTGAAAGGGGATTTGAGGTACCAAAACTCATTTGTTTTGGATGAAAACACTCGGAAATGATAGAATATGAAGAGTAGGATTTTTAATGATTTTTTCGGAATTTTTTTTTTAATTCTGGAGACCGCCAACCAACCCAAGGCGCCCGACACATCACCAAAGTACGCGATGGTGCTCAAGCCTCCTAAACACCCCCAATGACCTTAAAGTGACAATTCAGAGCCCGGGTATTTCCTAGATGCCCGACGGTCCACGAGGCCCCGGACGGTACCTGGGGACCTCCTGATGCCCCCGAAGGTCCTCGACGGTGCCCGAGGAACACACAAGGCCCCGAAGGTGCCCAAGGCCACGACATGCCCGAGCCCCACCAAGGCCCCCTAACAATGCCCAATGCCCCAAGGCCCCCGATGAAAGTTTCCCACCGTCACTGGCACAAGACCAAGGGTAAACGTTACCAACACTCTTGGCTTCACCGTCCAACAACCTCGAGACAAAGGCCACCTATGCCCGCAAGAAGCTCTAAGATCCACCAGTTGAGCCCAACAACAATTAACACCTCACTAGCCCCACATCGATTCATAACCAACAAAGAGCAAGCACCCAACAACGAACATGACACTTGGTCGCGAGCAGTTACGTCGTGATGCTAACCCTGTCAAACCGGCCATGTTTGTTAAGAATCGAAAGAGAGGTAGATCGTGGAAAAAACGTTGTCAACACTCTTAGCTTCAACCATCCAGCAACCCATGGACAAAGGCCACCAACAACCGCAACAAGCTACAAGATCCACAAGCTGAGGCCAGAAACGATTGCCGCCGAACAAGCCCCGCATCCGTTCATAACCAACAAAGAGATAGCATTGACAGCGAACACGACCCCAGGCCACGCACAATTACGTCTTGATGCTAACCTCGTTTGATGAGAACTGAATAAGGGCTGAGACCAAGGGTAAACGTTGCCAACACTCTTGGCTTCACCTTGGGTGGCCGATCAGGTGACCCTAGGTAATAATCTTGGCTTCACCGTCAACCCACCCCGGGCCAAAATACCATCACAGTCGCTAGGGACGAATTACTAAATCTTGATAATCAAACCGAGGGACATTATGTGAGACACTTTCATTTTCTCAAATTCTGATAGGCAACTCAAAACGAAGCCAAGCACCACCATTGACGACTGACAAAAATGGCTTCGACAGGCCAACTCAGTTTTTATATGATCCAGATGTTCCACCACAGACTCTCTCAAAACATCCTTAAAAAGCACATCTAATTAGTTATCAGGTGCCTCGAGGGAGCACCAGGCACGCCGAGTAGCCCCTGCAACGTGGGCGAGTGCCCAGTACAACAGGGGACTACCCCTCCTTATATATGTCATTTGAGATCTTTCCCAAGTGACAGCAGTTTGGACCCAGGTGTTCGAGGACTCACTATGGCATTTTTTGGAGTTCCACTCATTTGTTTTGCATGTTCTTATAACCGAATTATAGCTTGTAAAATCTAGTATCTTCGATAATATTTTCAGATTTTTCCAAATTTTTTTAATTTATTTTCAAATTCTTTTTTCTAATTTAATTTGAAAGGGGATTTGAGGTACCAAAACTCATTTGTTTTGGATGAAAACACTCGGAAATGATAGAATATGAAGAGTAGGATTTTTAATGATTTTTTCGGAATTTTTTTTTAATTCTGGAGACCGCCAACCAACCCAAGGCGCCCGACACATCACCAAAGTACGCGATGGTGCTCAAGCCTCCTAAACACCCCCAATGACCTTAAAGTGACAATTCAGAGCCCGGGTATTTCCTAGATGCCCGACGGTCCACGAGGCCCCGGACGGTACCTGGGGACCTCCTGATGCCCCCGAAGGTCCTCGACGGTGCCCGAGGAACACACAAGGCCCCGAAGGTGCCCAAGGCCACGACATGCCCGAGCCCCACCGAGGCCCCCTAACAATGCCCAATGCCCCAAGGCCCCCGATGAAAGTTTCCCACCGTCACCGGCACAAGACCAAGGGTAAACGTTACCAACACTCTTGGCTTCACCGTCCAACAACCTCGAGACAAAGGCCACCTATGCCCGCAAGAAGCTCTAAGATCCACCAGTTGAGCCCAACAACAATTAACACCTCACTAGCCCCACATCGATTCATAACCAACAAAGAGCAAGCACCCAACAACGAACACGACACTTGGTCGCGAGCAGTTACGTCGTGATGCTAACCCTGTCAAACCGGCCATGTTTGTTAAGAATCGAAAGAGAGGTAGATCGTGGAAAAAAACGTTGCCAACAATCTTGGCTTCAACCATCCAGCAACCCATGGATAAAGGCCACCAACAACCGCAACAAGATACAAGATCCACAAGCTGAGGCCAGAAACGATTGTCGTCGAACAAGCCCCGCATCCGTTCATAACCAACAAAGAGATAGCATTGACAGCGAACACGACCCCATGCCACACACAATTACGTCTTGATGCTAACCTCGTTTGATGAGAACTGAATCAGGGCTAAGACCAAGGGTAAACGTTGCCAACACTCTTGGCTTCACCTTGGGTGGCCGATCAGGTGACCCTAGGTAATCTTGGCTTCACCGTCAACCAACCCCGGGCCAAAATACCAACACAGTCGCTAGGGACGAATTACTGAATCTTGATAATCAATCCGAGGGACATTTTGTGAGACACTTTCATTTTCTCAAATTCTGATAGGAAACTCAAAACGAAGCCAAGCACCATCATTGACGACTGACAACACTGGCTTCGACAGGCCAACTCAGTTTTTATATGATCCAGATGTTCCCCCACAAACTCTCAAAACATCCTTAAAAAGCACATCTGATTCGCTTATCAGGTGCCTCGAGGGAGCACCAGACACGCCGAGTAGCCCCTGCAACGTGGGCGAGTGCCCAGTACAACAGGGGACTGCCCCTTCCTATATAAGTCATTTGAGATCTTTCCCAAGTGATAGCAGTTTGGACCCAGGTGTTCGAGGACTCACTATGGCATTTTTTGGAGTTACACTCATTTGTTTTGCATGTTCTTATAACCGAATTATAGCTTGTAAAATCTAGTATCTTCGATAATATTTTCAGATTTTTCCAAATTTTTTTAATTTTATTTTTAAATTCTTTTTTCTAATTTAATTTGAAAGGGGATTTGAGGTACCAAAACTCATTTATTTTGGATGAAAAGACTCGGAAATGATAGCTATGAAGAGTAGGATTTTTCATGATTTTTTCGGAATTTTTTTTTAATTCTGGAGACCCCCAACCAACCCAAGGCGCCCAACACATCACCAAAGTGCGCGACGGTGCTCAAGCCTCCAAAACACCCCCAATGACCTTAAAGTGACAATTCAGAGCCCGAGCATTTCCTAGACGCCCGACGGTCCACGAGGCCCCAGACGGTACCTAGGGACCTCCTGATGCCCCCGAAGGTCCTTGACGGTGCCCGAGGAACACACAAGACCCCGAAGGTGCCCAAGGCCACGACATGCCCGAGCCCCACCGAGGCCCCCTAACAATGCCCAATGCCCCAAGGCGCCCGATGAAAGTTTCCACCGTCGCCGGCACACGACCAAGGGTAAACGTTACCAACACTCTTGGCTTCACCGTCCAACAACCTCGGGACAAAGGCCACCTATGCCCGCAAGAAGCTCTAAGATCCACCAGTTGAGCCCAACAACAATTAACACCTCACTAGCCTCACATCGATTCATAACCAACAAACAGCAAGCACCCAACAACGAACACGACACTTGGTCGCGAGCAATTACGTCGTGATGCTAACCCTGTCAAACCGGCCATGTTTGTTAAGAATCGAAAGAGAGGTAGATCGTGGAAAAAATGTTGCCAACACTCTTGGCTTCAACCATCCAGCAACCCATGGACAAAGGCCACCAACAACCGCAACAAGCTACAAGATCCACAAGCTGAGGCCAGAAACGATTGCCGCCGAACAAGCCCCGCATCCGTTCATAACCAACAAAGAGATAGCATTGACAGTGAACACGACCCCAGGCCACGCACAAATATGTCTTGATGCTAACCTCGTTTGATGAGAACTGAAAAAGGGCTAAGACCAAGGGTAAACGTTGCCAACACTCTTGGCTTCACCTTGGGTGGCCGATCAGGTGACCATAGGTAATCTTGGCTTCACCGTCAACCCACCCCGGGCAAAAATACCAACACAGTCGCTAGGGACGAATTACAGAATCTTGATAATCAAACCGAGGGACATTTTGTGAGACACTTTCATTTTCTCAAATTCTGATAGGCAACTCAAAACAAAGCCAAGCACCATCATTGACGACTGACAACACTGGCTTCGACAGGCCAACTCAGTTTTTATATGATTCAGATGTTCCCCCACAGACTCTCTCAAAACATCTTTAAAAAGCACATCTGATTCGCTTATCAGGTGCCTCGAGGGAGCACCATACACGCCAAGTAGCCTCTGCAACGTGGGCGAGTGCCCAGTACAACAGGGGACTGCCCCTCCCTATATATGTCATTTGAGATTTTTCCCAAGTGACAGCAGTTTGGACCCAGGTGTTCGAGGACTCACTATGGCATTTTTTGGAGTTCTACTCATTTGTTTTGCATGTTCTTATAACCGAATTATAGCTTGTAAAATCTAGTATCTTCGATAATATTTTCAGATTTTTCCAAATTTTTTTAATTTTATTTTTAAATTCTTTTTTCTAATTTAATTTGAAAGGGGATTTGAGGTACCAAAACTCATTTGTTTTGGATGAAAACACTCGGAAATGATAGCATATGAAGAGTAGGATTTTTCATGATTTTTTCGGAATTTGTTTTTAATTCTGGAGACCCCCAACCAACCCAAGGCGCCCGACACATCACCAAAGTGGGCGACGGTGCTCAAGCCTCCTAAACACCCCCAATGACCTTAAAGTGACAATTCAGAGCCCGGGCATTTCCTAGACGCCCGACGGCCCACGAGGCCCCGGACGGTACCTAGGGACCTCCTGATGCCCCCGAAGGTCCTCGACGGTGCCCGAGGAACACACAAGGCCCCAAGGTGCCCAAGGCCACGACATGCCCGAGCCCCACCGAGGCCCCCTAACAATGCCCAATGCCCCAAGGCGCCCGATGAAAGTTTCCCACCGTCGCCGGCACAAGACCAAGGGTAAACGTTACCAACACTCTTGGCTTCACCGTCCAACAACCTCGAGACAAAGGCCACCTATGCCCGCAAGAAGCTCTAAGATCCACCAGTTGAGCCCAACAACAATTAACACCTCACTAGCCCCACATCGATTCATAACCAACAAAGAGCAAGCACCCAACAACGAACACGACACTTGGTCGCGAGCAGTTACGTCGTGATGCTAACCCTGTCAAACCGGCCATGTTTGTTAAGAATCGAAAGAGAGGTAGATCGTGGAAAAAAACGTTGCCAACAATCTTGGCTTCAACCATCCAGCAACCCATGGACAAAGGCCACCAACAACCGCAACAAGATACAAGATCCACAAGCTGAGGCCAGAAACGATTGCCATCGAACAAGCCCCGCATCCGGTTCATAACCAACAAAGAGATAGCATTGACAGCGAACACGACCCCAGGCCACGCACAATTACGTCTTGATGCTAACCTCGTTTGATGAGAACTGAATAAGGGCTGAGACCAAGGGTAAACGTTGCCAACAATCTTGGCTTCACCTTGAGTGGCCGATCAGGTGACCCTAGGTAATCTTGGCTTCACCGTCAACCCACCCCGGGCCAAAATACCAACACAGTCGCTAGGGACAAATTTCTGAATCTTGAGAATCAAACCGAGGGACATTTTGTGGGACACTTTCATTTTCTCAAATTCTTATAGGCAAGTCAAAACGAAGCCAAGCACCATCATTGACGACTGAGAACACTGGCTTTGACAAGCGAACTCAGTTTTGATATGATCCAAATGTTCCCACACAAACTCTCTCAAAACATCCTTAAAAAGCACATCTGATTCACTAATCAGGTGCCTCGAGGGAGCACCAGACAGGTCGAGTAGCCCCTGCAACGTGGGCGAGTGCCTAGTACAACCGGGGACTGCCCCTCCCTATATATGTCATTTGAGATTTTTCCCAAGTGACAGCAGTTTGGACACAAGTGTTCGAGGACTCACTATGGCATTTTTTGGAGTTCCACTCATTTGTTTTGCATGTTCTTATAACCGAATTATAGCTTGTAAATTCTAGTATCTTCGATAATATTTTCAGATTTTTCCGAATTTTTTTTATTTTATTTTCAAAATCTTTTTTCTAATTTAATTTGAAAGGGGATTTGAGGTACCAAAACTCATTTGTTTTGGATGAAAACACTCGAAAATGATAGCATATGAAGAGTAGGATTTTTCGTGAATTTTTTGGAATTTTTTTTAATTCTGAAGACCCCCAACCAACCCAAGGCGCCCGACACATCACCAAAGTGCGCGACGGTGCTCAAGCCTCCTAAACACCCCCAATGACCTTAAAGTGACAATTCAGAGCCCGGGCATTTCCTAGACCACCGACGGTCCACGAGGCCTCGGACGGTACCTGGGGACCTCCTGATGCCCCCGAAGGTTCTCGACGGTGCCCGAGGAACACACAAGGCCCCAAAGGTGCCCAAGGCCACGACATGCCCGAGCCCCACCGAGGCCCCCTAACAATGCCCAATGCCCCAAGGCGCCCAATGAAAGTTTCCCACCGTCGTCGGCACAAGACCAAGGGTAAACGTTACCAACACTCTTGGCTTCACCGTCCAACAACCTCGAGACAAAGGCCACCTATGCCCGTAAGAAGCTCTAAGATCCACCAGTTGAGCCCAACAACAATTAACACCTCACTAGCCCCACATCCATTTATAACCAACAAAGAGCAAGCACCCAACAACGAACACGACACTTGGTCGCGAGCAGTTACTTCGTGATGCTAACCCTGTCAAACCGACTATGTTTGTTAAGAATCGAAAGAGAGGAAGATCGTGGAAAAAAACTTTGCCAACAATCTTGGCTTCAACCATCCAGCAACCCATGGACAAAGGCCACCAACAACCGCTACAAGATACAAGATCCACAAGCTGAGGCCAGAAACGATTGCCGCCGAACAAGCCCCGCTTCCGTTCATAACCAACAAAGAGATAGCATTGACAGCGAACACGACCCCAGGCCACGCACAATTACGTCTTGATGCTAACCTCGTTTGATGAGAACTGAATAAGGGCTAAGACCAAGGGTAAATGTTGCCAACACTCTTGGCTTCACCTTGGGTGGCCGATCAGGTGACCCTAGGTAATCTTGGCTTCACCGTCAACCCACCCCGGGCCAAAATACCAACACAGTCGCTAGGGACGAATTACTGAATCCTGATAATCAAACCGAGGGACATTTTGTGAGACACTTTCATTTTCTCAAATTCTGATAGGCAACTCAAAACGAAGCCTAGCACCATCATTGACGACTGACAACACTAGCTTCGACAGGCCAACTAAGTTTTTATATGATCCAGATGTTCCCCCACTGACTCTCTCAAAACATCCTTAAAAAGGACATCTGATTCGCTTATGAGGTGCCTTAAGGGAGCACCATACACGCCGAGTAGCCCCTACAACGTGGGCGAGTGCCCAGTACAACAGGGGACTGTCCCTCCCGATATATGTCATTTGAGATTTTTCCCAAGTGACAACAGTTTGGACCCAGGTGTTCGAGGACTCACTATGGCATTTTTTGGAGTTCCACTCATTTGTTTTGCATGTTCTTATAACCGAATTATAACTTGTAAAATCTAGTATCTTCGATAATATTTTCAGATTTTTCCAAAATTTTTTAATTTTATTTTCAAAATCTTTTTTCTAATTTAATTTGAAAGGGGATTTGAGGTACCAAAACTCATTTGTTTTGGATGAAAACACTCGGAAATGATAGCATATGAAGAGTAGGAGTTTTCATGATTTTTTCGGAATTTGTTTTTAATTCTGGAGACCCCCAACCAACCCAAGGTGCCCGACACATCACCAAAGTGCGCGACGGTGCTCAAGCCTCCAAAACACCCCCAATGACCTTAAAGTGACAATTCAGAGCCCGAGCATTTCCTAGAAAGTTTCCCACCGTCGCTGGCACAAAACCAAGGGTAAACATTACCAACACTCTTGGCTTCACCGTCCAACAACCTCGGGACAAAGGCCACCTATGGCCGCAAGAAGCTCTAAGATCCACCAGTTGAGCCCAACAACAATTAACACCTCACTAGCCCCACATCGATTCATAACCAACAAAGAGCAAGCACCCAACAACAAACACGACACTTGGTCGCGAGCACTTACCTCGTGATGCTAACCCTGTCAAACCGGCCATGTTTGTTAAGAATCGAAAGAGAGGTAGATCGTGGAAAAAACATTGCCAACACTCTTGGCTTCAACCATCCGGCAACCCATTGACAAAGGCCACCAACAACCGCAACAAGCTACAAGATCCACAAGCTGAGGCCAGAAACGATTGCTGCCGAACAAGCCCCGCATCCGTTCATAACCAACAAAGAGATAGAATTGAGGAAGGCTTGAGGCTGGCCTTAGATTTGATTGATGAAGTTAGAGATGAGGCAAATGCCAAGATAGTTCAGCATCAGAAACGAGCATCTTTCTATTACACCCTAAGGGTTAAAGAGAGATTCTTTCGATAAGGAGATTTAGTCCTCCAAAAGATTGAGACATCCGGAGTTGGACAAAAAGTCAAGTTGGCCCCAAATTGGGAAGGACCATATCGCGTCAAGAACGTATTTGGTCGAGGCTCGTACAAGCTAGAAACCCTCGAAGGGCATGAGGTGCCAAGGACTTGGCATGCCTCAAATTTGAAAGTCTATTATGTTTAAAGTGTGTCATGATTGGACTCACTACTAGGACAAATAGAAATAAGGTTCGATGAAATCATGAGCTTCCTACAAAGCAAATGAAGGGTTGAAACCCCAGAAACCTAAGACATTCAGTCCAAACACCATCATTCGATATGCTCAATGAAAGGCTTGAAGCCAAAACAAGACGGTATAAGACATAAAAGGCTTATGCAAATGTCAAGTTAGCCTCGAATAAGGCAAAATCGTCGTAAATGTGTAGGTAGCTCCACACTTTACACCAAGACGATACTCGTGAAACACTAGTGTATATTAAAATCCCCAAAAAAGGGTAGTAAGTCCCAGGTAAGGGATAAAAAGACCCCAAGTCACGAAAAAGACCGGTATAACTTCTATGAAATCCTAGTGCATTATCATAGACATTGGGAAGCGCGATCAGCCATTTTAAACCCAGAATCTTCAAAGAAAGCCCAGAATCTTCAAAGAATTCTTCAAACCTTCAAGTAAGAAACCCAGAAAACGATGAGATTCAACAGAAAATCTCGCCAAGAATCGCCTAGTGACTGGAAACCCAACCGGTTAAGGAAGGGCAACCGTCTATAGCCAGTTAAGGCCCACAAATCCATTTATGGATTATAGAGATTAAAACCCAAATAATTTGGGTCTCAGGCAAATTCGAAGCCCAAACAATAAAGGCCCAAGGCTGGAATAATTGAAGTCCAATTAAAAATTGGGCTAGTTAAGGCCCAAGAAAAGAATGAAATTTGAAATATATCCAAGGCCAAATCAAAGATTTAAGGTCGAAAAGGCATTAAATCAAAATCGTACGACCGAGGTCGAAAACATATGGGAAAACGAGGTCGATTCCAACGACCTCGCTCCCAAATAAAGTCGAAAAATAATGAAATTGAGGTCGAAAAAACCTTAGAACGACATCGAAGGCTCGAAGTCAAAAATATACGAGGAATTGAGGTCGTTTCCATCGACTTCTCACCAAAAATCCAGTCAAAAAATTGAAAATTCGAGGTCGAAAAGACCCTAGATCGAAGTCGATTGATTGAGATCGAAAATACACTATAAATTGAGCTCGAACCCCTCGACCTCACACCCAAGTGAGGTCGAAAACAGAAGGATTCAAGGTCGAAAGAATGAGGTCGAATATGACCTAGAAAACGAGGTCTAAGCGTTCGACCTCACGCCAAAATGAGGTCGAATGACCCAGGTCGAAAATGACCTTCAAAATGAGGTCGAAAGTATGAGGAATCGAGGTCGAATGACCCAGGTCGAAAATGACCTGTAATTCGAGGTCGAAAGTATAAGGGATCGAGGTCGAATGACCGAGGTTGAAAATGACTGGGATGTCGAGGTCGAAACCATCGACCTGGGACCAATCAAGGTCGAAAAAAGGCTGGATCGAGGTCGAAGGCTCGAGGTCGAAAAAGACTTAAAAATCGAGGTCGAAACCTTCGACCTCACTCCAGTCGAGGTCGAAATCCATATCGAATTTCAGGTCGAAAATGACCTGTTTCCTGGTCGAATTTGAGGTCGAAAATGACTTGTTTCCTGGTAAAAAAGGAGGTCGAAAATGACCTAATTTGAGGTCGAAAATGCCCTTAAAATGGAAAAGTTTGGGGAAAAACACGTTATAACTTCTACGAAAACCCCAAGGAGATTTTCCCAGAAGTTGGGGGGCAAATGATATGGTCAGAAAAGTAATTATAGAAATATAATTGACAAGTCAATGGAAAGGCCGATATTTAAGGCCCGACAACCTAATTATTCATTAATTTCGTAATTAATGAATAGGGAAAATATATAGCTCATAAAAAGAGTCCAAAATATGGTAAATTCATCAAAGAAGGATCCGGAATCCCAATTAAAGGCAATTAATGAGTCATAGCCTTTATCAACAAGGAAACGAATTCTCCAGCAAGAAATACAATGTTTATCCAATATCAAAAAGGAGACTTATTCGCTAAGACTCCTAAACATACCATAAATACTAGGCTCTAGACGCCTATATAAGGACCCTGATCCTACAATTAGAACTAAGTTTTGGACACAGCTCCATACGTCATCTACTACGTTTTGGACACATCTCCATACATCATCTACTACGTTTTGGGCACAGCTCCATACGTCACAACGCCTCGAAGGCGTAACAAGCCACAAAGGCACCCCTAGAACTACGTTTTAGACTTCATCCACGAATAAGGACATACAAGTCATCTACAACGTTTTAGACTTCATCCTTGTTAGGCTCAAGACATGTCTGAACACCACTATTAACAAGCCTACACTTTGTGACTATGTCACATTACATGACCTAGTGAGTTCTATCACTGGGATGTAGTATAGGTCTCTAAATGTACTTGTCTTGTTCTCATGAACAGTAGCTTGACCATGTATGCTCAAAGTTATAATGAGCTTAGTAAAGTTTCTTGCATCTAGATTGTATATAGGCCATTGAATAATTATCCTGGTAGAAGTTCAGAAGTGTTCATGCAGCAGGATAGAGATAAATAAGGCTATGAAGAAATAAGTTGCAGAAATTTGTCTAAGGCAATATATAGCAAAGTCAGAAGAAAGCTATGTCGTGAAGTCACCAATATCCATGTCGTGAAGTACTATATCGCATAGTCCATTTTGTACTATGTCGAGAAGTCCTCAAGACACATGTCGTGAAGTGTTGAAGTCAGCAAAGTCAAAGAAGCCTAGATCGTGAAGTCCTCAGAATCCCTATGTCGCATAGTCTTCAAATGACCTATGTCGCATAGTCTTCAAATGACCTATGTCGCATAGTCTTCAAATGACCTATGTCGTAAAGGCTTCAAAGGCTATATCGCGTAGTCCTCACAAGGGAGATCGCGAAGTCAGGAATAAAGTGGAGTTCACGATCTCAACACTTAGCCGTTTACAACAAGACAAATCAAGGTACAAAATCAAGAATTAAAAGAGACAAATACTGAAGCATTTGTTCTGGCAAGGTGGTCCAAAGAACAGATGGCAAATCTACAGCTAAACTTGGAGAGAAAGATAAGAGACAAGCAGCTACAGAAACGGGAAAGACTCCGAAAAGCAGGTGGTCCTTCCTGACACAGTTAACGTCTTATGACAGGACAAGTTGGACTTTCAGCAAGGGGTAACTGTGTAAAAATAGGTGTGTGCACTAGTTTGTATAGGGCTTATATATATCATGCACATCCTATTGTTAGCTGGAAGAGAGATACACATAGTTATTTGCTAAGCTCTTTTCTCTGTAAGCAAGCAAGTTCAAACTGTTCTTGTTTAGAAGCCAGAAATTCTATTGTGAATTTCTTGGAAAGCTATAGTATTTAATTTGCTTATACAAAGTAGATTAAAGTGATTGTGTGTGTTATTTACTTTCTGCATATTACATATCATAATCATATACAGTCTGTTACTTAGTTTTCAAGAATCGGAAAATATATCAAACTATCCATTCACCCCCCCTCTGTCTAGTTTCTAGTAGTATTCATTTCTAACAAGTGGTATCAGAGCCTAGGCTGTTAACGTACAAACAGGAAAAGATCAAGAATGAGTTCACAGAAACTAAGCAGTATCAAGATTCCCCCCTTTAACAAGGAGTACTACAGTTTATGGAAAAAGAAGATGTTGCTTTTCATCAAAGCCTCTAACCCCATGTATTTAGATATTCTAAAGCATGGTCCCTTCATTCCAATGATCGAGATTGGTGAATCAACCATTGGCACTGAGATTGTACCAGCAAGACATGTGCCCAAAGATCCCTCAAAATACACTGATCCTGAAAAGGAAAAAGTTGCACTGGATGGACATCTTCAACTTATCATTTGTGAATCTATGGACTTCAACATGTATGGCACTGTTGCTCATTGTACTAGTGCCAAGAAGATGTGGGATCTTATAGAAGTGCTCTGTGAAGGAACTACTGAAGTAAGAAAGAACAAGAAGCAGATTCTTGTTTCACAATATGAAGCCTTCATGGCTCAGCCAAAAGAGGGAATCACAGAAGTGTTTGAGAGATTCAACAAACTGATAAACGAGCTCAAACTCTATGACAAACACTATGAAACAGAAGAGCTCAATATGAAGTTTCTACTAACTCTTCCAGATCACTTGGAACAAAGAATCTCTTCCCTAAAAGAAAGAGATCTAACAAAGATTGGTTTTGATGTGTTATATGGTGTTTTGAAGACATATGAGTTGGAGCTGTTTCAAAAGAGATCTATTCAAGCAAAGCAAGGATTAGTGGCTAATACCTCCTGTGCACTTATTGCTGACAACCTAAGTCAAAGAATGGACTCTCTTAAAATCAGTCAGGTCAAGATTGAGGAACTGGAAGTTGAAGACACTGGTGATGAGGTCCAGGTCGTCTATGATTTGCCTGAGGAAGATGAGTTTTACAGCATGGAGGAACTGGACAAAATGGAAAACAAATCTTTTGCTTATATGGCTAGGAGGTATCCTAACATAAGGTTTAAAAGAAAGCAGCCATTCAGGTCCAAGTTCAATACTGGAAACACTGGTGGATCTAGTGGCTCAAACACCTTCAATAAAGGAAAAGGGATTGCTGGTGCTGCTAAGGGTGGATACAAGACAGGAAGTGTGGATAGGACCAAAATAAGATGATATAACTGCAATGAAATTGGGCATTTTGCCACTGAGTGCAAAAAGCCTAAACAAGTCAAGAAGGACAAAGCATACTTAGAGCTTGAAGCTAAGTATGAGGCTCTACTCAAGAAACAACAGGGCAAAGCTTTTATTGCTGAGGGAAAATGCTGGGATGACTCTGATGAAGAAGAAGAACAAGAGTACTCAAACTATGCCTTGATGGCATTTTCTGATGATGGTGATTCAAGTCAGGTACCCATTCTTACTTCTCTTGATATGACTCCCCTTCAATATAAGCAAACTGTTGAAGATATGAGCACTGAGATGTTTAATATTCATACTAGCATGTTAGTAGCTAATGAAGAAATTGATAGACTAACTGCTAAGAATGTTGAGCTTACAGAAAAGAATGAGAAACTTGAGTTAATGGCTGTGAACCTGGATGGTTTGAAAAAGGAGGTTGAGTATCTTAAAAACAAAGTGATTTGTGCTGAGCAGATAGAGAAAGCCCTTAGGGAACAAATTGCTGAAACTGAACTGAAACTAAGAAGCTTTAAAAACTCCTCTGAACTTATTCAAACCTATCACAAGGAACACACTGAAGACTGCAAGGTTGGAGTTGGTTTTGACTATGATAATGACAAGGGAAGGAAGAAGGTCAAGGGCAAAGGAAAGGAAACTTTTACAAACAAAAATGCCCCAACCATACTGTCAAGTGTTGAACAGCCCATCTTCAGAAAGAGTGCTGTTGAGTTTGATGAGGAACTACTGATCATCAAGCAACAACTACTTGAAGAAGATGAGGCTGCTAATAACACTTCTTCCTTTCCTGAACTTGTCAATCAGAAAGAGACCAAAGACAATCTTGTCAAGAGTCCTAAAGCAAAGAAAGAAGTTGTTAAGAAAAGGAAACAAAACAGAAATGGTAAAGTGGGTATTAACAAGGGAAACAACTATGCTTATGTGCCAAATGCTCCCAGGAAACAATGTCAAAAATGCCTATCTGTTAATCATTTGACTCATAAGTGTAGTAAGCCTGATATTGTTGAAGTTGACAACCTGAGTAACCATTCTGCTAGCATAAATTCTAGTCATGATTCTTTCTGTGGTAAGCCAAACTGCATGACATGCTATGTGACTGTGATTGCTAATTGTTTATCTCTTAAACATAAACTTGACTCTGCACAATCTGGTGAATCACACACACATATGCATTCTCATAGGACAGGGTCCCCAATCAGGGTTGAGAGGGTGAAAACTTCATGTGAGCCTAAGAGTGTAAACTCCAAAGCCACAGAAAAAGTGAAGTCTCCTACTATGAGAAATGCAATTTATGACAGAAGAATTATTAATCAAAATGTTTCTAAATCAACTGGACCCTACCAAGTGTGGGTACCAAAAACAACTTAGTCATTTTGTGAATGCAGGGCAACAGGAATAAAAGAGTCATATGGATCTTGGACAGTGGATGCTCAAGTCACATGACTGGTGATATAGCCCTGCTATCACATTTTAAGGAAAAGGCTGGCCCATCAGTAACCTTTGGAAATGACAACATTGGTTATACAATGGAATATGGCAGTGTTAAATCTGGAAATGTCATTATTGAAGATGTAGCATTTGTTGAAGGACTGAAGCATAATCTCTTGAGTATTGGACAATTCACCAACAGAGGTTTCAAAGTGGAATTTGATGAAGACCTTTGTTCAATCTCAAAAAGGGAAATTGGTGAAGTTGTTCTAACTGGTGTGAAGAAAGGAAGCTTGTTTGTAGCCAATCTCAAGGCTGCAGATAAGGGAGAAGTCTGCTGTTTCTACACTAAAGCCACAAATGAGGAATTCTGGCTATGGCACACGAAGCTGTCTCACTTGAATGTTCAGGCAATGAACTCTCTAACCAAGAGAGAACTTATCAGGGATTTGCCTGCCTTGGAGTTTGTGCAAGATGGAGCATGTGAAGCTTGTCAGAAAGGAAAAATTAAAAGATCCAGTCACAAGAACAAATTGCTCAATACAAATTCAAAACCTCTGCAGCTAATTCACATGGACTTATTTGGCCCTGTGAATGTAATGTCCCTCTCCAAAAAGAAATATGCTCTAGTGATGGTAGATGACTATTCAAGATATACTTGGGTGGAATTCCTATTCTCCAAGGATGAAACACCCCAAGTCATAATAGAGCATATCAAGAGAGTTGATAAAGAAGCACAAAGCACTGGTTCCTCTGTAGTTGCTTTGAGAAGTGATAATGGGACTGAGTTCAGAAATTCAACATTGTATGAGTTTTGTAAAGATAAAGGAATTTCTCAACAATTCTCAGCTCCTAGAACACCTCAACAAAATGGAGTAGTTGAGAGAAAGAATAGAACTCTCATTGAAGCTGCAAGGACAATGTTGTTGGATGCAAAGCTACCCACTAGCTTTTGGGCTGATGCTGTTAACACAGCATGCTATGTGCAAAATAGAACATTAATCAATAAGAAGTCTGGCAAAACTCCTTACTCATTAATGACTGGAAAAAGAGCATCCTTCAAGCACCTGCATGTGTTTGGCAGCAAGTGCTTTGTGATGAAAGATACCTCTGAGCATGTTGGAAAATTTGATGCAAAAGCATTTGAAGGTATCTTCATTGGATACTCTCTGGAAAGGACAGCATACAGAATATTTGTACCTGAGCATCACAAAGTCATGGAAAGCATGGATGTTACCTTTGATGACAAGAAAACTCCTGGACTGAAAACAAGTGATCAAGACAGTGTGCCATTGAGATTTGAGAATCAAGGTTATCTTGAGGATTCTGAAAGTGAAGATGAACCCCCTGTTCAAACCGTTCTAGAGAATGAAATCCTTGAAGTTGACAATCTTCTTCAAACACCTGTGCAAGGGTTCACAAACACAGGGGGAGAAGAAGAGAATGCACCTATCAACCAAAATGAGCTTGGAACAGATCAAGGAAATGAACAGGGGCACACAAGGAAATGGGACAGAGCCCACACTAGGGATCAAATCATTGGAGATCCTAGTGAGGGAGTTAGAACAAGAAGGGCAACATTAAATACATGTCTGTATAGCTGCTTTCTGTCACAAGAGGAACCTAAATTAATTGAAGAAGCTTTGAAGAATTCTGATTGGATTGTTGCCATGCAAGAAGAGTTGAATCAATTTGAGAAAAACAAAGTATGGGAACTAGTACCTCCTCCAAAAGGAAAGAATGTTATTGACACCAAATGGGTGTTCAGAAACAAAATGGATGAAGAAGGAGTGGTAATAAGAAACAAAGCAAGACTGGTTGCCAAAGGATACTGTCAGCAGGAAGGCATTGACTATGATGAGACATTTGCACCTGTAGCTAGACTGGAAGCCATCAGAATCTTCCTGGCTTTTGCAGCTCACTCAGATTTTAAGGTGTATCAAATGGATGTGAAAAGTGCATTTCTCAATGGTGATCTTGCTGAAGAAGTTTATGTGTCTCAACCACCTGGCTTTGAAAGTGAAGACTTCCCAAACTTTGTGTATAGATTGCTCAAGGCACTCTATGGACTCAAACAGGCACCAAGAGCCTGGTATGAAACTCTATCTCAATTCCTTCTTGAGCATCAATTTTCCAGGGGTACAATTGACAAAACCCTATTCTTCAAGAAGCATGGAAATGATATCATTCTTGTTCAAATCTATGTGGATGATATTATCTTTGGCTCTTCAAATGAAAAACTCTGTGAAAGGTTCTCTAAGTTGATGCAAAGCAAATATGAGATGAGTATGATGGGAGAGTTAACCTACTTTCTAGGCCTGCAAGTACATCAAAGGGAGGATGGCATCTTTATAAACCAATCTAAGTATGTCAAGGATCTTTTAAAGAAATATGGTTTAGAAGAGTCATCCCCAGCTAAAACTCCTATGTCTACTGCAATCAAGCTGGATGAAGACAAGAAAGGCAAGAGAGTTGATATCAAGGTCTATAGAGGAATGGTTGGATCCTTACTCTATCTCACAGCTAGCAGGCCAGACATCATGTTTGCCACATGCCTTTGTGCAAGGTTCCAGTCTGATCCCAAGGAATCTCACATGATGGCTATCAAAAGAATCTTCAAGTATCTGAAGGGGACTCCTAATCTTGGGCTATGGTATCCAAAGGGCACTGGGTTCAACCTGGTTGGTTACACAGATTCTGATTATGCTGGATGCAGAATTGACAGGAAGAGCACCTCTGGAAGCTGTCAATTCCTAGGTCAAAGGTTAGTGTCCTGGTATAGTAAGAAACAACAGTCCACAGCAACATCCACAGCTGAGGCTGAATACATTGCTGCTGGAAGTTGCTGTGCTCAATTGCTTTGGATTAGAAATCAACTCATGGATTATGGGCTAGTGTTAGAACACATTCCACTAATGTGTGATAATACTAGTGCAATATCCATAGTTGCCAATCCGGTTAATCACTCTACTACAAAGCACATTGAGATCAGGTACCATTTCATTAGGGAACATGCTGCAAATGGTACCATAGAAGTCTCTTATGTTCCCACTGAGAAACAATTAGCTGACATATTTACTAAACCTCTGAATGAAGCAGTCTTCAACAGACTTGTGAGTGAAATTGGAATGCTCAATCCTTCATTTAGTTGCTCTAAGTAAGTATGCCAGTAAATTGTTGCAGCAGTAAATTTTCACTGTATTTAAATGCTCTATTTGTTTGGAGTGAAAATTAGCTGAGATATGATTTATAAATATTTCAGTATGTTACTGCAAAATTTTCAAAATCATTTGTTAGTAAAGTTGTGAGCTTTTGAGACATCTCGATATAGATGATTTTCAGAGTTCACGACACAGTTCAAATAAAACAGACTTATATCGCAAACTGTTGAGATTGTGAGACTTCGCGACATAGTTCATTTCATGAGTTTGCGACATAGTTCATTTTATGACTTCGCGACTTAGAATAACTATATCGACAAGTCTCCACATTTGACAGAATTTTGATTTAAATTAATTTTATTTCAAAATGTGATAAAAGTCTGACAATTTGCTTGATATTCCTAAAAGAGAGCTTTAGACAGGGTATTTCTACTATATCGCAAAGTCTCTCCGATCCTTTCATCTTGAGGACTTTGCGACATAGTTCATTTCTGAGACTATGCGATATACTGTGCAAGACTTTGCGGTACAGGCCATTTTTGACTTCGCGACATACAAATAGACTGTACAAATTCATAACTCCATATCGCAGTGTCTCTATCATATAAATACCCTTTTCTAACCGTTCACAACTTTTCATCTTGTCTATTGCTCTCAAACTCTCAAACCTAAGCACAAATTCTCTACTCTCTTTTTCACTCTCTCTCTCTCTCGAAATGGCACCCAAATCTCAAACAGTATCATCCTCTATCCCTTTAACCATTCCCAAAGAAACCAATCTTCTCACCATTCCCTCTGAGGCTGAGGCTAACCCAAGGTACAAGTGTTTTGTACGGTTCTTGAACACTTCCTACCTAAGCCAAGCCCTAACCCTGAACCCTACCTTGTATGTCGATGTGTTGGAAGGATTCTGGAGAACGGCGTTGGTATCAACAATGGCTAGGGAAGATGGAACCTCATTCCAGGAGGTTAGTTGTTCAATTGGAGGCAAACACTTTCAGTTTGGTGAAAGGGAAATCAATGCAGCTTTGGGGTTCAAGGTTGAGGGTCATGACCAAGAAGCTACAGATGCTCAAATCGTAGATTTCATGACCTTCATTCGGTATGCTGAAGAGATAGATACTGGAAAGCTAAATAAGAAGTTTGTGAGAAGGGAGTGGTCATTTCTGTTTGACGCACTCCAGAAGGTGTTTCTCTGCAGGAAGACAGGATGGCACCATATCAGTCACATTGCTGTGAAGCTAGCCTACTCCTTGGCCAACAACCAGGAGATCAATGTGGGAGCCATAATTCTCAAAGAATTGGCTCAGAGGCTAGGCAGGACTGTTCGTGGTAGAGGTAATGACATCTTTTACCCTCGTTTCCTTCAAGTAATTTTAAATTTTCTTGATGCAAATGTCCATGAATTAGAGGGTATAGATAAAACTAAAATGGCTTATTCCAAGTCCATGTCCAAAGTTCTATTTGGCTCATTGGACACAAGGAATCAAGTGGATGTGATTCTAAGTGTGACCAAGCATATGCAGGACACATTTGAGTCTTATCCACTTGATAAGCCAATATACCATGCACTTTCCTGGACAGGGGAGGCTGAGACTGAAGGAGCTACACAGTCTAACCCCAGCCTTCCCATCCCATCCAGCAACCCCACTGTAAACAGTACCATAGAAGTTAGGCAGCCAAGTGCATCAATCTCTCAAAAGATTGGTGTTACTAAAAAGAAGTCAAAGAAGAGAGCCCTAGCAGTGATAAATGAATCTGTAGAGATAGCTAGTGAGAATCCTGAGTCACCTCTCACCAGACAAAGTAAGAAATTCAAATCCAAACCTACCACTGGATCCTCCCAACAGGATTCCGATGTGGAAAAAGGGGTACACCTGTTACTGTCCATGGCCTCTCAACAGGTCATTGGCATTGAAAAGAGCAGTCTCCCCACTGCACCCTGTACAGAGTCTGCACAGGGTCAAGAACTCACTCTTGACCCTATGAGTGATAAGGCTGATCATACACAGAGTGGAGAGCACATCACTGTTGAAACTCCTCCTATTTCTCAGGGGGAGTTGCCACAATCTAATCTAAACCCCACTTCTCTCTCAGATTCTTCCATAAAAATTTCTTCTGAACAAGAGAGTCATTCCAATGACAATCTTGCCTTTGATCAATCACAATTCTCTCCTGTGATTGAGCCAATTTCAAGTGACATTGTGCATGACACTATGCTCACCACCCAGGACCCACATCTAGTTGGACAGGGAATGCATGCTGGGGCATATCCTAATGACACCAACAAAAACATGGAGGATTCACCAGTTTTCACTGGAGACTCTATGCCAAATTCTCCCATCCTTAGGGATGTGGAACTGTCTTCACAGACAAATAGGGCTAATGTTGTAACACATCCCATTTCAATGGAGACAACATTAGACCCTACAGCCATTCCAAGGCTGGAGGAGACTCAAAATCCTACATCTCATGAAGTGCCTAGCACTAGCTCTCACTTGGCTCAGGCCACAATGTCAGAATGGCTGAAGCCTGTGCACCATGACAAGCCTTCAGGATCATCATCTGTGCCTTCCACAATGACAGAAGAAGCCATACAAGATCTCCATGTGGCACAGATTGATGAGTTCTCAAAGATAGCTCAACATCTCCTCACCTCAAATCTCCCAAATGCTGATTATGAAGCCATTTTACTCTGCCACAAGGAGGATGTTGAAGCTCAGCAGGAGAAGATAGTGGATGCAGCTGAACCAGAGGGAAATGTGGATGCCTGGTTGGATGCTAAGAGGACTCTCAAGCTCAAGGATGCCCTAGCTTTTCTAAGAGAAGAATACCTAACTTCTCTGGGCTCCAATGCAAAGGATCTCTCTCCTGCTGCCATCTATGATGCTGTTAATGATGTCTACAGGAATCAATTAAAGGCTCTGCACTATCTTGGGAAAGGGCTTCAATCAGAGATTTCTTCTATCCAGGAGGCGACAGACAGATCCCTCACTCAGCTCAGAAATTCATATCTCTCTGATTTTCCCAAGGTGGAAGGCATCCTTAAAGAAATCCAAAAGACAAACTCTACTGTAAGCATGATGGACCTCTCTCTGGCCATGGTCACAGACAACATCAGGAAGCTGGCTACAACCCTGGAAAATCAAGTCAAGGCCAATATCAACTCAAATGCAATGCTGAATGTAATTTGGAAGAATCAGTATGGTGACAAATTGGTGGATGAGGTCCCTCTGTCAACCATCTCCAAATTTGACTTTGCCAAGCTCAAGGAGCAATCTCTCAATTCTTTCAAGTCTCAACAGCTATTCTCAAAGGTGGATGGTCTTGAAAGAGAAGTGGCCTCTCTGAAAGATGAAAACAAGGAGCTTGCCAACTCTCTAAAACAACTCAATGACAAACTGGATGACCAAGGCAACAACACCTCCAATATCCTGCTGGTGCAACAACAGATGCTGACTTCAATGATGAAACAAATGAACCTGCCTATCCCTGGGGAAGCTCAAGTCATCTTGTCTGATCCCAAGCCTAAGGGGGAGAAACAAAAGGAGGTCATTCTGAAACAAAGAGGGGGAGTACCTGCCAAGCAGTCAAAGCATAAGGGCAAGGGCATACTAATTGAAGAAACCAAAAAGCCAATCATTCTTCCCCCTGTAGAGGTCATAAGTGCAGAAGGTCAGAAGAGCACAATCTCAACCACCTACTATCCATCAACAATGCCTAAAGATATCTCAAATCCTCAACCTACTCAACCTACTTCCAATGCTAAACCTGTCAAAGCTGATATAATCACAGAGGCCAAGCTACAGGAAGTTGCCAACTCAAACATCTATCATAATGAGGCCTTTCTGGAGTTTCTGAAAGCCATCTACAGCAGTGCTCAAGGAGATGCAAGGATGTACAGACAGAAGATCAAGGAAAGCATCAAGTATTTCACAGTGGCAGTAAGGAAAATCAAGGATGTCCATCTAAGAGAGATAATCATGGTGTGCAAGGACAACTGCTTGTGGCACCTAGCTTTTCAAACTCTAGAGAAACTGAGATTTACTGAGCTGTCAATCATTCTGGAGTTGATTGAAAAGCATGGGATGAACAATGAAAGTCTTTATAATGACTTGAAGATGGACCAGAATAAAAGATTGCCTGAGGTTATATCCAAGCCAAGGACAATAATTTACCAAAGCCTATCTCAAGACAGTAGTATTGACCAACTAGTAATTCCCTCAGACCTTTTAATGAAGAACAATGCAAAGATCAACCAGGTGCTGCAAATGCTGAGAGCTAAGAGAGGAGCTAGGACAGCTGAGGAACTAGAGATGATTCAAACTCTACAATCTTTTCTGATTCATGGAGTCATTCCTGAATCTGTCAAAGAAAAGAGCAAAAAGAAGGATGGGGAGGATGATGATGAGGAGAAAACCTATGAAAGGAGATCTCAGACAAGGAGAAATAAGGATGGATCTAGTGAGAGCAGCAGTAGCAAATATCAAAAGAAATCAAAAGATGCTGGTGATGACAAGAGGGACTCAAAAGGGACAAAGGAAACGACCAGGAAAACAAGAAGTGGAATTCAGCAAGTCAAGGACATTGCTAGCAGTACTTTAACCACAACACAAGACTCTAAGTCTAGGGTGGGTACTGTTAGCAATGATCCTCCAAAATCATTATCCATGACTTCTGAACCTGAATTGCCACAGAAGAAAGATAAAGCCACTAAAGTAATTTCAAGAAAACACTTCCACAAAGTTACAGCTAGTGGAGTGTTACAGTGGATGAAGGGGAAAGGAATGAAGCTACTTCCAAGTGATGTGGCACTGAAGACTAATTCTCCTTGTTCCAGAAAGGTATCTCTTGTGAAGCATTTGAAGATCAAGAGTGTACCCAAAAGGATAAGGATAACAAAGAAGACTGGAAAACTCACAAATGTTATTGGCATCAATGTGCTTCCACTAGATGAGGACTATGATGAAGATGCCCTAGCATTTTTGAGGGCTCAAAGGATCTTTGAAGTCAAAGTGAAGTTGGATCATCTAGAGATCAAGTACACTGATGGAAGAGAAAGGATAATGAAGCAAGGAAGCTGGCAATATTTCTATAAGTATGAGCTTGAGAGGATAAATGCCTTACTGAATTTTGAAGAAAAAGAAGAAAGAACATGGAAGATAGATATTGCCAGGTACTTAAAGATGCATGCTGATTATGAAGAAAACATGAGGAAAGAGAATGAAGAGAAAAACATACAGAGAGAGAAAGAAATGGCTGAGATGGAGAAGAGGGCTAAGGAGCTAAGGCAGAAAGGGATGTGCAGGGTCAAGCAAAATCCTTACATTGTGGAGTACAAAAACTCACATGGAGGTCAAAGCAAAATAAGGATGGAGTTTCTTGATTCCTATGTAGAAAGTGCACTCAAGGCTGCAATTGATGATTTGAAAGGCTCACCTCTCATTGAAGAACTGATTGCAAGAGAAGAACTTCAAGAAGCCATCATAGACATGAAGAGAAAAGAAGAGATAAGGAAAAAGAAGATATATGATGATTTGCTAGAGAAGCAATTGGAAGCTGAAGCTGCTGAGCAACAAAAGTAATCTGTAAGCTTTCAATTTTTCTACGAAATCAAATTTCTGATCTCAATGTTCATGAATTGTTCTCTATGTTACTAAATTTCCTTTTATGTTAGTTAGGCTTGTTATCAGACATGAAATTGTGCCTAAGGGTCTTACTCACAATTTGGGGGAGATTGTTAGGCTCAAGACATGTCTGAACACCACTATTAACAAGCCTACACTTTGTGACTATGTCACATTACATGACCTAGTGAGTTCTATCACTGGGATGTAGTATAGGTCTCTAAATGTACTTGTCTTGTTCTCATGAACATTAGCTTGACCATGTATGCTCAAAGTTATAATGAGCTTAGTAAAGTTTCTTGCATCTAGATTGTATATAGGCCATTGAATAATTATCCTGGTAGAAGTTCAGAAGTGTTCATGCAGCAGGATAGAGATAAATAAGGCTATGAAGAAATAAGTTGCAGAAATTTGTCTAAGGCAATATATAGCAAAGTCAGAAGAAAGCTATGTCGTGAAGTCACCAATATCCATGTCGTGAAGTACTATATCGCATAGTCCATTTTGTACTATGTCGAGAAGTCCTCAAGACACATGTCGTGAAGTGTTGAAGTCAGCAAAGTCAAAGAAGCCTAGATCGTGAAGTCCTCAGAATCCCTATGTCGCATAGTCTTCAAATGACCTATGTCGCATAGTCTTCAAATGACCTATGTCGCATAGTCTTCAAATGACCTATGTCGTAAAGTCTTCAAAGGCTATATCGCGTAGTCCTCACAAGGGAGATCGCGAAGTCAGGAATAAAGTGGAGTTCACGATCTCAACACTTAGCCGTTTACAACAAGACAAATCAAGGTACAGAATCAAGAATTAAAAGAGACAAATACTGAAGCATTTGTTCTGGCAAGGTGGTCCAAAGAACAGATGGCAAATCTACAGCTAAACTTGGAGAGAAAGATAAGAGACAAGCAGCTACAGAAACGGGAAAGACTCCGAAAAGCAGGTGGTCCTTCCTGACACAGTTAACGTCTTATGACAGGACAAGTTGGACTTTCAGCAAGGGGTAACTGTGTAAAAATAGGTGTGTGCACTAGTTTGTATAGGGCTTATATATATCATGCACATCCTATTGTTAGCTGGAAGAGAGATACACATAGTTATTTGCTAAGCTCTTTTCTCTGTAAGCAAGCAAGTTCAAACTGTTCTTGTTTAGAAGCCAGAAATTCTATTGTGAATTTCTTGGAAAGCTGTAGTATTTAATTTGCTTATACAAAGTAGATTAAAGTGATTGTGTGTGTTATTTACTTTCTGCATATTACATATCATAATCATATACAGTCTGTTACTTAGTTTTCAAGAATCGGAAAATATATCAAACTATCCATTCACCCCCCCCCCCCCTCTGTCTAGTTTCTAGTAGTATTCATTTCTAACAATCCTCGAATAAGGACATACAAGTCACTACGTCCTTGGTGTGCCCCTGTCGCCATAGCCCCGAGGGCAACACTAAGAACTACGTCTTGGCTTGATTCTCAATAACGAATTGATATACGTAGGCATCTTGTGAGGACCGATTTAGTCTCGAAACGCAAGTGCAGCCATTAAAGCTCGAAGCTCATTAAACCCTCGCATTAAATTCGTAAACACGTTTTTTATTCCACAACAAATACTTATATTGGGATTAAAAATCCGATTTTTGATTTAAAAATTATTTGTGACTTATTTAAATTCGAATAAGCTTCGTGTGATGTTTTAAAAATGTTTATAAGTACTATATAGTTCGTATGAGTTGTGTAATGTGTTTTATAGTCCGTATATGCCCGTACGAGGGCTAGTGTCTGAGTTTTAAATACCGTAAATTAGACCGGACGTCCGATACGTAACCGGTTACTAGTTTAAAATGTGTTATTGATTGATTGTGTGTCGAGAATAGAATGAGGATAGTTAGCCTTACTGTGATAAGTTGTTTATATTATAGAATCGAGTTCCTGAAGCAAAGGAAAGGGGAAAGTTGAGTGATCAAAGTAGAACCGACAACGACGTAGACCAGGCAAGTATCTGTGCCTTTATTTGTGATAAATTGTTATTGTCTTCAATACTTACATGTTATTACCCCAGAACAATTCAAATTATCAATCCTTACCCGTACTTGGGCAACTGATTCCATTTTCGTAAATTTTCTCAACTCTTTGATTTGATCAGCATCGGAAACCTTTATTTCCAAATTCATCTGATTTTGTCTACAACTGTTGATTGTTGATTTTCACCATCTGATTCTGAGCAGTTGAAGCTCTTTTGCAATTATTATATCTTTGACTGATCAGCAGCACAACCTCTGTATTTGAAAAATGTAGAAGTGCAATTATAATTCCTCTTTCTTCATTAAAGATTGTTAAAACCATATGTTTGACTTGTGTATTGTTGATTCAGATAATTGAATTCTTTCCTTTCATTATAGAACTGTGATTGATACATATATCATCCTTGCTGAGCACATGTGGCTCATACTTGTTTTGTTTCTAACCCTATTCCAGTGAAGCGAGAGAATGAGCAGACACAACGCTACTGACAGTTCTCCCGATGCTAGGAGACCACCCCGAGTGATTGTCATTGGACGGGAAGTTGTTTTACTTGGAAGTTAGACTAGATGTCTATCTTTGTATATTAAGTGTGTAATAACTTTGAAAACTGGTTTGTAATAATTATGACTTAGAAGCTTGTTTCATGCCATAATCTGGATGCAGTCTTGGATAATGGGTAATTTATGTCATTAAATATTATGCATGTGTTATATTCAAGTTTATATTGTTTTCCGTTGGTCGAGTAACTCCCCAAATCTGTACCCCGGGTTTGGAGGGCGTCACGGCCAAGGCAGTCCAAGATAAAAAGATTTAGCACTCGAACATAATTGAACAAGTGTGAACTAGCGATTGTCGCTGCCAGGGCAGGGAACCAACAAACCGGAACATACCAATCACCACTCATGCGATACACGTACAACATGCCTCCATCATCTGTTAGGTAAAAGCACCCCAAAGACCCTAAAGCCTAGAGATGACTTGACCATAAAAAATGAAGGTGACATGCACCGCTTCACGCGAATCCAAA
Source organism: Heracleum sosnowskyi (assembly GCA_030848705.1). Lineage (NCBI taxonomy): Eukaryota > Viridiplantae > Streptophyta > Magnoliopsida > Apiales > Apiaceae > Heracleum > Heracleum sosnowskyi. Next base: position 45,808,371 of record CM061241.1, read on the forward strand.
AAAAAAACTCAATCCTTTAAACCAAAACTATGTAAGCGAACCGAAACCCACAAGAAGCACCAGCAACGATTGCCACCAAACAAATCCCGCATCCGTTCATAACCAACAAGGAGATAGCATTGACAGCGAACACGACTCCAAACCACGAACAATTACGTCATGATGCTAACCCCGTTTGATGAGAACCGAATAAGGCCTAAGACAAGGGTAAAACTTGCCAACACTCTAGGCTTCACCGTCCAACAAACTCGGGACAAAGGCCACCTACGCCCGCAAGAAGTTCAAAGTTCCACCAGCTAAGCCAGACAACAATTGACAACAAACTAGCCCCACATCGGTTCATAACCAACAAAGAGCAAGCACCCGCAGCGAACACGACACTTGGCCGCGAACAATTACGTCGTGATGCTAACCCTACCCAACCGACCATGTTTGTTAAGAATCTAAAGAGACGTAGATCGAGGAAAAAACGTTGTCAACACTCTTGGCTTCACCGTTCAGTAACCCTTGGACAACGGCCACCAAAGACCACAAGAAGCTACAATATCCACAAGCTGAGGCCAACAATGATTGGCGACGAACAAGAGATATGCCAAGTTTTTTAATCTCTTTTTCTTTTCTTTTGCAAAAGAGATTTTGGTGGGATCCTACAACATCTTTGTGGAGTAGCTATCTTCTGAATTCCACAACTTTGTTATATTCTTCTGAACTTAATCCTTTATGAGAATAAGATGTCATTAGAATATAGGGTGTAGCAAGATTGACGTGAAACTTGTCTTCCTGATTAATGCTGAAAAGTTTATTGATAAGGATCAATAGTTTTTGTTCAGCAAGTTCTCTTAGGTCTTCTTTTTCCAAGGTAGTTTCCATGTTTAAAGTCGCCGGAAAATAGTCGGGTTTTTGATTTCAGTGATGTTTTTTATTTGTTTTTGATCGGAATGTATTGGTATGGTTATAAGGAACGTTTTGGTATAAAAAGCCCCAAATTTTGTTCAGTTTTCAGGTCGCCGGATTCTGGAAAATTCCGGGTTGTCTTGGTGACCCGTTTGTGTTCTTCCTGACCCGTTAACCCGTTTTCTTGACCCGGTTTCAATCTCCGAAACCCTAAAATATTTTCAGAAAACTGTTTTTGAATTTTATTTTTAAATTTAATTCAAAAATAGTTTAAAATCTTTTAAAATTCATATTTTTATTTTAAAAATATATTTTTAATTTCAGAAAATTCTGAAAAATTATATTTATTATTTTAAATTCGAAAATTGATTAAACTTAATTATTTTAATTATTTTTAAATAATAATTAATTTATTTAATTAATTGATTAATTCTTTTAATCAGTTAATTCTTAAAAATTAATTATTAATTAGATTTAATTAATTTAAAATTCAGTTTAATTATTTTCAAACCTGATTTATTATTTAAAAATAGTTTCAGCATTTAAATAGTGTCAATTAATTTTTTTTAATTGATTTAATTGACTTTAAATGCTTACACTGGGATTAAAAATCCGATTTTTGATTTAAAAATTATTTGAGACTTATTTAAATTCGAATAAACTTCGTGTGATGTTTTAAAAATGTTTATACCCGTACGAGGGCTAGTGTCTGAGTTTTAAATACCGTAAATTAGACTGGACGTCCGATACGTAACCGGTTGCTAGTTTAAAATGTGTTATTGATTGATTGTGTGTCGAGAATAGAATGAGGATAGTTAGCCTTACTGTGATAAGTTGTTTATATTATAGAATCGAGTTCCCGGAGCAAAGGAAAGGGGAAAGTTGAGTGATCAAAGTAGAACCGACAGCGACGTAGACCAGGCAAGTATCTGTGCCTTTATTTGTGATAAATTGTTATTGTCTTCAATACTTACATGTTATTACCCCAGAACAATTCAAATTATCAATCCTTACCCGTACTTGGGCAACTGATTCCATTTTCGTAAATTTTCTCAACTCTTTGATTTGATCCGCATCGGAAACCTTTATTTCCAAATTCATCTGATTTTGTCTACAACCGTTGATTGTTGATTATCACCATCTGATTCTGAGCAGTTGAAGCTCTTTTGCAATTATTATATCTTTGCCTGATCAGCAGCACAATCTTTGTATTTGAAAAATGTAGAAGTCCAATTCTAATTCCTCTTTCTTCATTAAAGATTGTTAAAACCATATGTTTGACTTGTGTATTGTTGATTCAGATAATTGAATTCTTTCCTTTCATTATAGAACTGTGATTGATACATATATCATCCTTGTTTTGTTTCTAACCCTATTCCAGTGAAGCGAGAGAATGAGCAGACACAACGCTAGTGACAGTTCTCCCGATGCTAGGAGACCACCCCGAGTGATTGTCATTGGACGGGTAGTTGTTTTACTTGAAAGTTAGACTAGATGTCTATCTTTGTGTATTAAGTGTGTAATAACTTTGAAAACTGGTTTGTAATAATTATGACTTAGAATCTTGTTTCATGCCATAATCTGAATGCGGTCTTGGATAAGGGGTAATTTATGTCATTATATATTATGCATGTGTTATATTCAAGTTTATATTGTGTTCCGTTGGTCGGGTAACTCCCCAAATCTGTACCCCGGGTTTGGAGGGCGTCACGACCAAGGCAGTCCAAGATAAAAAGATTTAGCACTCGAACATAATTGAACAGGTGTGAACTAGCGATTGTCGTTGCCAGGGCAGGGAACCAACACACCGGAACATACCAATCACCACTCATGCGATACACGTACAACATGCCTCCATAATCCGTTAGGTAAAAGCACCCCAAAGACCCTAAAGCCTAGAGATGACTTGACCATAACAAATGAAGGTGACATGCACCGCTTCACGCGAATCCAAAAAAAAAACTCAATCCTTTAAACCAAAACTATGTAAGCGAACTGAAACCCACAAGAAGCACCAGCAACGATTGCCACCAAACAAGTCCCGCATCCGTTCATAACCAACAAAGAGATAGCATTGACAGCGAACACGACTCCAAACCACGAACAATTACGTCATGATGCTAACCCCGTTTGATGAGAACCAAATAAGGCCTAAGACAAGGGTAAAACTTGCCAACACTCTAGGCTTCATCGTCCAACAAACTCGGGACAAAGGCCACCTACGCCCGCAAGAAGTTCAAAGTTCCACCAGCTAAGCCAGACAACAATTGACAACAAACTAGCCCCATATCGGTACATGACCAACAAAGAGCAAGCACCCGACAGCGAACACGACACTTGGCCGCGAACAATTACGTCGTGATTCTAACCCCGCCCAACCGACCATGTTTGTTAAGAATCTAAAGAGAGGTAGATCGAGGAAAAAACGTTGCCAACACTCTTGGCTTCACCGTTCAGCAACCCTTGGACAACGGCCACCAAAGACCACAAGAAGCTACAATATCCACAAGCTGAGGCCAGCAACGATTGGCGGCGAACAAGCCCCGCATCGATTCATAACCAACAAAGAGCAAGCACCCAACAACGAACACGACACTTGGTCGCGAGCAATTACGTCGTGATGCTAACCCCGCCAAACCGACCATGTTTGTTAAGAATCGAAAGAGAGGTAGATCGTGGAAAAAACGTTGCCAACACTCTTGGCTTCAACCATCCAGCAACCCATGGACAAAGGCCACCAACAACCGCAACAAGCTACAAGATCCACAAGCTGAGGCCAGAAACGATTGCCGCCGAACAAGCCCCGCATTCGTTCATAACCAACAAAGAGATAGCATTAACTGCGAACACGACCCCGGGCCGCGCACAATTACGTCTTGATACTAACCTCGTTTGATGAGAACTGAATAAGGGCTAGGACCGAGGGTAAACGTTGCCAACACTCTTGGCTTCACCTTGAGTGGCCGATCAGGTGACCATAGGTAATCTTGGCTTCACCGTCAACCCACCCCGGGCCAAAATACCAACACAGTCGCTAGGGACGAATTTCTGAATCTTAAGAATCAAACTGAGGGACATTTTGTGGGACACTTTCGTTTTCTCAAATTCTGATAGGCAACTCAAAACAAAGTCGAGCACCATCATTGACGACCAACAACACTGTCTTCGACATGCCAACTCAGTTTTTATATGATCCAAATGTTCCCCCACAAACTCTCTCAAAACATCCTTAAAAAGCACATCTGATTCGCTTATCAGGTGCCTCGAGGGAGCACCAGACACGCCGAGTAGCCCCTGCAACTTGGGCGAGTGCCCAGTACAACAGGGGACTGCCCCTCCCTATATATGTCATTTGAGATTTTTCCCAAGTGACAGTAGTTTGGACCCAGGTGTTCGAGGACTCACTATGGCATTTTTTGGAGTTCTACTCATTTGTTTTGCATGTTCTTATAACCGAATTATAGCTTGTAAAATCTAGTATCTTCGATTATATTTTCAGATTTTTCCAAATTTTTTTAATTTTATTTTCAAAATCTTTTTTCTAATTTAATTTGAAAGGGGATTTGAGGTACCAAAACTCATTTGTTTTGGATGAAAACACTCGGAAATGATAGCATATGAAGAGTAGGATTTTTCATGATTTTTTTGGAATTTTTTTTTAATTCTGGAGACCCCCAACCAACCCAAGGCGCCCGACACATCACCAAAGTGCGCGACGGTGCTCAAGCCTCCAAAACACCCCCAATGACCTTAAAGTGACAATTCAGAGCCCGAACATTTCCTAGACGCCCGACGGTCCACGAGGCCCCGGACGGTACCTAGGGACCTCCTGATGCCCCCGAAGGTCCTCGACGGTGCCCGAGGAACACACAAGGCCCCGAAGGTGCCCAAGGCCACGACATGCCCGAGCCCCACCGAGGCCCCCTAACAATGCCCAATGCCCCAAGGCGCCCGATGAAAGTTTCCCACCGTCGCCAGCATAAAACCAAGGGTAAACATTACCAACACTCTTGGCTTCACCGTCCAACAACCTCGGGACAAAGGCCACCTATGCCCGCAAGAAGCTCTAAGATCCACCAGTTGAGCCCAACAACAATTAACACCTCACTAGCCCCACATCGATTCATAACCAACAAAGAGCAAGCACCCAACAACGAACACGACACTTGGTCGCAAGCAGTTACGTCGTGATGCTAACCCTGTCAAACCGGCCATGTTTGTTAAGAATCGAAAGAGAGGTAGATCGTGGAAAAAAACGTTGCCAACAATCTTGGCTTCAACCATCCAGCAACCCATGGACAAAGGCCACCAACAACTGCAACAAGATCCAAGATTCACAAGTTGAGGCCAGAAACGATTGCCGCCGAACAAGCCCCGCATCCGTTCATAACCAACAAAGAGATAGCATTGACAGCGAACACGACCCCAGGCCACGCACAATTACGTCTTGATGCTAACCTCGTTTGATGAGAACTGAATCAGGGCTAAGACCAAGGATAAACGTTGCCAACACTCTTAGCTTCACCTTGAGTAGCCGATCAGGTGACCCTAGGTAATATTCGCTTCACCGTCAACCCACCCCGGGCCAAAATACCAACACAGTCGCTAGGGACGAATTTCTGAATCTTGAGAATCAAACCTAGGGACATATTGTGGGACACTTTCATTTTCTCAAATTCTGATAGGCAACTCAAAACGAAGCCGAGCACCATCATTAACGACTGACAACACTGGCTTCGACAGACCAACTCAGTTTTTATATGATCCAGATGTTCCCCCACAGACTCTCTCAAAACATCCTTAAAAAGCACATTTGATTCGCTTATCAGGTGCCTCGAGGGAGCACCAGACCCGCCGAGCAGCGCCCGCAACGTGGGTGAGTGCCCAGTACAACGGGGGACTGCCCCTTCCTATATTTGTCATTTGAGATTTTTCCCAAGTGACAGCAGTTTGGACCCAGGTGTTCGAGGACTCACTACAGCATTTTTTGGAGTTCCACTCATTTGTTTTGCATGTTCTTATAACCGAATTATAGCTTGTAAAACCTAGTATATCTTCGATAATATTTTCAGATTTTTCCAAATTTTTTTAATTTTATTTTCAAAATCTTTTTTCTGATTTAATTTGAAAGGGGATTTGAGGTACCAAAACTCATTTGTTTTGGATGAAAACACTCGAAAATGATAGCATATGAATAGTAAGTCTGAATAATCAAACTAATTTCTTTTGCCCATGTATCAATGAGCTCTTTCCTGTTAGGTTTTCCATCAATATTTAAGATATTATTACCAAGAATATTGGTTGTACCTTTAACCTCGGAATTAAAAGGATAGAAATCACCTTTTCTTTTCCTATTCCAAATCGTTTTTGAAAAGAAAAGCACCTTCCCCCTTCTTTAAATTTTATTTGTCATAATTTAGTTCTTGACATCAATAAAAAATCTATAATTGAAAAATTATTAGATTTAGTATGCTCAGAAAATCCCTTGGATCCAACCAAGACCAAGCATTGGGTGAAGGCAAGCATCAAGCTCAGAGATCCTAAGACAGTAATCAGGGTAAAACCTATGAAGTACAGTCCACAAGATCGAGAAGAATTTGGTAAACAAATTCGAGAGCTACTAGATATGAAAATCATCATACCTAGTAAATCACCTCATATGTTTCCAGCATTTTTAGTAGAAAATGAAGCAGAAAGGAGAAGAGGAAAGGAAAGAATGGTAGTCAACTACAAGGCGATCAATGAAGTCACCATAGGAGACAGCCATAATCTTCCAAATAAGGATGAATTACTCACCCTTATTAGAGGTAAGAAAATATTCAGTTCATTAGACTGTAAATCTGGATTTTGGAAGGTATTGCTAGATGAAGAATCACAGCTATTGACAGCATTCACATGTCCCCAAGGACATTATCAATGGATAGTCGTACCGTTTGGACTCAAACAAGCACCATCCATATTTCAAAGACATATGCAAAATGCATTCAGGTCCTTTGAAAAATTCTGTTGTGTTTATGTTGATGATATTCTTATTTTTGGTAATAATGAACCGGATCATCTCAAGCATTTAGCAGCGGTATTAAAGAAATGCCAATTACTTGGTATTATTTTGTCTAAAAAGAAAGCTCAAATCTTTAAGACAAAGATTAATTTCTTAGGATTAGAAATTGATCAAGGAACTCATTGTCCTTAGATACATATCCTGGAACATATTCATAAATTCCCAGATAAGATTGAAGACAAAAAACAGTTGCAAAGGTTTTTAGGTATATTAACTTATGCTTCTGATTATATTCCCAAACTTGCATCTATATGAGCCCCTTTGCAGGCAAAGCTAAGGAAAGACGTAGCATGGGAATGGAAAGATTCAGACACCAGTTATATCAGCAAGGTGAAAAAGAATCTATAGAGTTTTCCAAAACTCTATCATCCAGAACCGGATGATAAGCTTATCATTGAGACCGACGCCTCGGGAGAATACTGGGGAGGAGTACTCAAAGCAGTTAATTCCGATAAAGAATTAATATGTAGATATGCTTCAGGAAGCTTTAAAGACGCAGAAAAGAACTATCACTCAAATGAAAAAGAGTATCTTGCAGTCATTAGAGTAATTAATAAGTTTTCTATTTATCTAACTCCAGTTAAATTTTGGTTAGAACTGATAATAAAAACTTAACTTATTTTCTTCGTATTAAGTTACAGGGAGATAATAAGCAAGGAAGATTAGTCAGATGGCAACAATGGCTATCTCGCTACAGCTTTGATGTACAACACATTGAAGGAGTTAAAAACTGCTTAGCAGATTTTTTAACAAGAGAATTCCAGAAAAATCAGGTAAACACTTTTTAACATTGATGTGATGCTTTATACTGTTTTTTACAGGAATCCAAAGCCCTTTTTAGGCTATAAATACAGAAGAAATCTGAGCAAAGAACTCACCAACAACTCTTTACTCAAACCCTTCTATACACAAAAGGCTTCTTTGCCTATACAAAAATCTCTTTCTTTGAGAAAACCATAAGCCTACAGCTATGGAAAAATTAGCATAACAAGAAACCATTGTAATGAAGAAAATTCATCTTTTGCAAGAAAAAATTGGAGTTATTCGTGCAGAAATGTATTTTGAAAGGAGATATTCATCTTCTGAACCACAAAAGGAAATTTCAGAACCTTCTTCAGAAATGGAAGAATCTGAAACTAGCCCGGAGCAAACGGCTACCGGTAAAGGCATATCAAATCCGTTGATACTTGTGAATTTGGTAAAAATTCAAACTGAAGAGCAATCTTCACAACAAATGGTTACTTCATCACCACATTCAGAAATGAATCAATATGAGGCTATTCCTGAGCAAACGGCTCCAAGTAAAGAAATCTCAAATCCGTTAAAAGTTGTGGATTTACTAAAAAATCCAGTCAGAGGTACATACCTCAATAACGTTAGAAACAACTTTAGATTTACTTCTAAAGCCTAACGGGGGAATTCAAATCCCTAATAAGACTGAAGGTCAAACTTCAGCTGTCCCTAACAGATTCAAAGGCCCTAAAGCCTACTATGTAGTTTTTAATGGTCCTAATGCAGGAATATACACTACATGGGATATTGCTGAGAAAGCCGTAAAAGGATTCTCAGGAGTCAAGCATAAGAAGTATAAATCGTTCACTGAAGCAAAAGTTGCAGCAGGCATTTATACTACACAAGAGTTCAAGCCACCTCTAGAGTTGATCAGTTCAGCAGAAGCTTTACAACCAACCTACAAAGGAGCTTTGACAAAGGAAAAAACCTCGAGCAAGATAGTTCTGGGTTCACTTCCAAAGAATCAGCAGACAACGCTAATTCAGGCAGATGAGGATACCATTGACATTCGTTATTCAGAATTCAAGTATCTTTATCAAATTGGCAGGCTTGCCACAGAAAAGGAATTTGTAGAAGAACACTTCTTTACATCCGATAAGAAGAACGTCAGCTACTTTAATTTCTATCCAAATGCCAACCCTGAAATGGTTTATGAGGCGTATCGATACGGAATATTAGCTCAGGTTTATCCTTCCAATAATCTTCTGGAAATAGCTAAATTCCCGAAAGAATTCAGAGATACGGTTAAGACATACAAAAAGAAGTGTCTTAAAAACCAGGACATCGGAATATTCATCAAAACCACCAGCACAATTATCTGTTGGGAAAATGAAGAGGAATATGACTGTCCGGCTAACCAGCCTTTTCACTATGTTCAGGTTGGAACCGTAAAAGAAAAGGTCTACTCTCCAAGTCAAGTTATGGAATCCACTCTGGAGAAAAAAGACTTAAGAGAAATGGCAGAGAATAAATTATTGATTTTGATCAATAAATTATTCAACATCCAAAAAGAGGATAAACTAAAAGTTAACCTCGCAACTACTCATGCTTTAATAACTTCTTATTCTCACAAAGGATTAAGTGAAGAAGATTACATCAAAGTAGTAGCTTTCAGACGACAACTTCTGCACAAAGATGCTGTGGGAGCTCACAAGGATTTCTTTTGCAGAAAAAAGCAAAAGGAAATAAGCAAATTTGGCATCAACCTCGATTGTCAAATATGTGGACCAGACAAAGCTGCTGGAAAGCAAATAATGGAGACCCCAGAAATAGGAATTCTCTACAAAGCAACGGCTGGAAATCGTTTTTGAAAAGAAAAGCACTTTCCACCAAAAACAAACTACTTTTCCACTAAAGACAACTACTCTTAGCACACCAGAAGGGAAGATAGTGGACAAAAAAGAAAAAGTAGAAAGGAATCTACTTTTAAGCACGCAAAGGAGAAGATAAGAAATCTTGTCTTTAAAGTGCTTCAATAATATACGAATGACGCATACAATGATGTATGAAAATTTTGTATAGATCCTCTTTCCTTATTCTATAAAAGGGAGAGTTCATTTCAGTTGTAGGATATCTCGAATTTACACACCAAAAACACTGTACAAACCTATTCGAGTCCAGCAAAATAATGAGTGAGTAAACCCATTAAGGGTTCTAGTAATGTAGTAGTGTGTATGCTCTGGAAGCTTATATCCAGAGCCTGTAATAAGATTTTGTGATTTAATAAAAGTGATTTCTTTTATATCAGCATACACACTACTACATGCAAATGAAGAAGGACACTATGCAAATGAGTGCCCTAATAGGAAAAAGCAGGACGGAAAAGCCCGAATGCTTGAACAGGTATACTCTTTAGGATTTATTCCTATCGAAGATCCCTATGATGATGTACAAGAAGTGTACATTCTAATAGAAGAATTAGATCCCGGAGATTCGGAACCTAATGAATCCTCTTCCTCAGAATCAGAATGAAGAAGTAGAGGAATATGTGATGCCCAACATCACTAATCCAAATTCTATTTATATCTCAGGTATTGTAAAATTTGTTGGATATAAAAGAATAGAATTACATTGTTATATCGATACAGGTGCAAGCTTATGTATAGCAAGTAAATATGTTATCCCAGAAGAACATTGGGTTAATGCAGAAAAGCCTATAAGGGTATCCATAGCAAATGGAAATCACATTACCCTTACCAAGGTATGTAAAAATCTTAATATATTAATTGCAGGAGAAATATTTCATATTCCTACAATATATCGACAAGAATCAGGTATTGACCTTATCTTAGGCAATAATTTTTGTCAATTATATGGTCCTTTTACCCAATATACAAGAATGATTATATTAACTCTCCCAGGAGAAGAAATATACGTCAACAAGGTAAGATCAGCCAGAGAGGTTGGTGTTAAAGGATTTCTTGAATTTATGAAAAAGAATTCTAAGAAAACCAAACCTGATGCTGTAACAGCCCGACTTTTCGGACTATTAATTCTAAATTCGAAACTAAAATAAAATACATTTCTTTATTCAATAAATACAAAATTGCACAAAAGTCAAATGCAGTGGTCAAACTTAATAATCAAAAATATAAAATCGGAGACGCTGCTCCACAATTCAATAATACATATCTTGCAATTTAACAAAATTGATTCTAATAGCACAACTATTCTTAACTAGTAATTTACATCCAAACACATATCACGGAATTCACAAGTTCTCATCCATATTCTCAATAAGCCTCCAAAATCGAAACCTGAAATGTTAGGAAAGGGGTGAGCTACACAGCTCAGCAAGTAACAAATTGACTTATCGATATTCTCGAAAATCAATGGGCGTTTTAATAAAACAGATTTCTCAAAACAATACTAAATTGGAAAACATTTGCGAAAACAAGTCCAACCCAATGTTTATATTTTCAAAATCCAGAACAGAAACAGAAGCAGAATTTAAAACAGAAACGAAATTCTTATAAATACCACAGTCTTGCTCTACGGCCACACTTTCCCAGTAGCCGGGATCTTATTCTTATTCTTATACTTTTGCCACACTTTGCCAGTGACCGGCATCTAAAGTTCAATAATTACGCCCCCTTAATAGGTATCTAAAGTTGCACACTTGTGCGCCTACTAAGGGTATCTAAGGCTAGTTCCGGAACTATAGCGTAAATTTCGAACGAGTTCGAAACGTAGAGACTGAGGGATTCAAAGATTATCGTATCTTATTTCTTATATCTTATACAGTTCGAAACAATATTCTTATATCTTATACGAAATTTAAAGCAGAGTCAAAATATTTTTTCCGAAAATAAAAGTAAGTCAAAAAGTACTTACCTCGAAACCGATTCAAAACCGAAAATGATTACACGAACAAATCCTAAAATAATTCCAGTAAAGCACAAAACAATTAATTATTAATCATACGATCATACGAGTACATATTTAACAATTAAATATGCACTTGAAATGAATTAGAACCAGACCAGGGACTTTAAACAATCAAATCATATAAAGGAAAAATAAATGGGCTAAAGCCCAATCATGACACATAAACTAACCGTCCAGTTTAACATGTAAAATTACATAAAGGTACTTGACTTTTTGCACATCTAGCATGCATTAAAATCAATCAAACTAACAACTAATTAATTTATTAGAGTACTCATGCATGAACAGGAACCCTATTACAAAATATTTCACTTCCTGGTCATAAATCTAATTAACGGAACCACTATATTCATTTAATATCTGCAGCATAATATTACAAAATCAAAAGTTTGCTAGATGTTAAACCCAAAAATAAATATTCATAAAACTAGCATTTTGACACTAAAATGTATTTGTTTATATAAACCACTACGAACAAAATATCTCGTGTTAAATTCATAAAATTTTAATAATTAAAAACTAATACAATAAATAAATAAATCAAACTTAATTAATCAAAAAGTTTTAACAACAGAAGTAATTAAAACTCTCCTAACATGCTCATGCATTAATGCACATCAGACCATCTATAATAAAATAAAGGCGTTATTTCTTTACTCATATAAAACTATTTGCTTGAAACGTAATATAATTAAGTAAATTAACAAAAACTATGACAAAATCAGAGACAATTCACGTATCTTGGATGGGCAGGAGATGACATGAGCCTAATTAATATTGCATAAAAAGAATGTTCTGAAATGATGATGTTGTGACTTTGACATGATAGTGCAGTGAATGAATAAACATACAAGTTATATGACACCTTACCAGCATATACACCGACTGAGTCATACAAATTAGATATAATTCAAAATTCATGTTACAGTTATACAGAGAGCACATAAAACAATTATTTGTTAATACTCATTGAAGGGTGAAACATACCTGCGGTTGCTGATGATAAAACTTGTACGAGTTTTTTTTTTCTTTCTATTTCTAAGGGGTTAATTATATAGTCATACAAAACCCTAAATTTAATAAGGAAATTTTAAACTTGCTCTTAAATTTTTACAACCTCTCCAAGTAATACTTAATATATAATATTCTATTCACACATAATTAACTTAAATAGCAAGATATTGATTCACTAAAATATATTCACGTTTCTTTCCGATAATAACAAATCTTATCTCAAATCAAATAACTTGTACAATAATAACTTTAGAATTTTCTAAATAAAAAAATATCTAATAAAAAAAATTACTTAAATATATAATATCTAATAATAAAATAAAATAAATTACGGGGTTTTACATTCTTCTCCCCTTAAAAGAATTTGGTCCCCAAATTCTCAAAATTAAAAAAATAAATCAAGACACACACGAAAACAAATCATACCTTAATTACAATTGTTGGTGCGACTCCCCGTCCATCTTTTCTAAAGGAACAAAACAACTTCTTGTACATCTAAATACACAAAGTTCTAAATATAAAGTAAATAATCACATAGCACAAAATTATACACGTCAAAATAGTCACAAAATAAGTGTCCGAAACTCAAAATAATTTAATAATTTAAAATTCAAAATCAACACGAAAACCTATAGGAACACATCCTATCCTAGGGAATGCACTAGTCCCATACCTAGTACAAACCTACAGGAACGCATCCTAGGGAATGCACTAGTCCCATACCTAGTACATTCTGAAGGAAAGCCTGCTCTTGATACCAACTGTAACAGCCCGACTTTTCGGACTATTAATTCTAAATTCGAAACTAAAATAAAATACATTTCTTTATTCAATAAATACAAAATTGCACAAAAGTCAAATGCAGTGGTCAAACTTAATAATCAAAAATATAAAATCGGAGACGCTGCTCCACAATTCAATAATACATATCTTGCAATTTAACAAAATTGATTCTAATAGCACAACTATTCTTAACTAGTAATTTACATCCAAACACATATCACGGAATTCACAAGTTCTCATCCATATTCTCAATAAGCCTCCAAAATCGAAACCTGAAATGTTAGGAAAGGGGTGAGCTACACAGCTCAGCAAGTAACAAATTGACTTATCGATATTCTCGAAAATCAATGGGCGTTTTAATAAAACAGATTTCTCAAAACAATACTAAATTGGAAAACATTTGCGAAAACAAGTCCAACCCAATGTTTATATTTTCAAAATCCAGAACAGAAACAGAAGCAGAATTTAAAACAGAAACGAAATTCTTATAAATACCACAGTCTTGCTCTACGGCCACACTTTCCCAGTAGCCGGGATCTTATTCTTATTCTTATACTTTTGCCACACTTTGCCAGTGACCGGCATCTAAAGTTCAATAATTACGCCCCCTTAATAGGTATCTAAAGTTGCACACTTGTGCGCCTACTAAGGGTATCTAAGGCTAGTTCCGGAACTATAGCGTAAATTTCGAACGAGTTCGAAACGTAGAGACTGAGGGATTCAAAGATTATCGTATCTTATTTCTTATATCTTATACAGTTCGAAACAATATTCTTATATCTTATACGAAATTTAAAGCAGAGTCAAAATATTTTTTCCGAAAATAAAAGTAAGTCAAAAAGTACTTACCTCGAAACCGATTCAAAACCGAAAATGATTACACGAACAAATCCTAAAATAATTCCAGTAAAGCACAAAACAATTAATTATTAATCATACGATCATACGAGTACATATTTAACAATTAAATATGCACTTGAAATGAATTAGAACCAGACCAGGGACTTTAAACAATCAAATCATATAAAGGAAAAATATATGGGCTAAAGCCCAATCATGACACATAAACTAACCGTCCAGTTTAACATGTAAAATTACATAAAGGTACTTGACTTTTTGCACATCTAGCATGCATTAAAATCAATCAAACTAACAACTAATTAATTTATTAGAGTACTCATGCATGAACAGGAACCCTATTACAAAATATTTCACTTCCTGGTCATAAATCTAATTAACGGAACCACTATATTCATTTAATATCTGCAGCATAATATTACAAAATCAAAAGTTTGCTAGATGTTAAACCCAAAAATAAATATTCATAAAACTAGCATTTTGACACTAAAATGTATTTGTTTATATAAACCACTACGAACAAAACATCTCGTGTTAAATTCATAAAATTTTAATAATTAAAAACTAATACAATAAATAAATAAATCAAACTTAATTAATCAAAAAGTTTTAACAACAGAAGTAATTAAAACTCTCCTAACATGCTCATGTATTAATGCACATCAGACCATCTATAATAAAATAAAGGCATTATTTCTTTACTCATATAAAACTATTTGCTTGAAACGTAATATAATTAAGTAAATTAACAAAAACTATGACAAAATCAGAGACAATTCACGTATCTTGGATGGGCAGGAGATGACATGAGCCTAATTAATATTGCATAAAAAGAATGTTCTGAAATGATGATGTTGTGACTTTGACATGATAGTGCAGTGAATGAATAAACATACAAGTTATAGGACACCTTACCAGCATATACACCGACTGAGTCATACAAATTAGATATAATTCAAAATTCATGTTACAGTTATACAGAGAGCACATAAAACAATTATTTGTTAATACTCATTGAAGGGTGAAACATACCTGCGGTTGCTGATGATAAAACTTGTACGAGTTTTTTTTTCTTTCTATTTCTAAGGGGTTAATTATATAGTCATACAAAACCCTAAATTTAATAAGGAAATTTTAAACTTGCTCTTAAATTTTTACAACCTCTCCAAGTAATACTTAATATATAATATTCTATTCACACATAATTAACTTAAATAGCAAGATATTGATTCACTAAAATATATTCACGTTTCTTTCCGATAATAACAAATCTTATCTCAAATCAAATAACTTGTACAATAATAACTTTAGAATTTTCTAAATAAAAAAATATCTAATAAAAAAAATTACTTAAATATATAATATCTAATAATAAAATAAAATAAATTACGGGGTTTTACAGATGCTCTTAATATTAGCCCCAATTATATAACTCAACTTTTAGAGAGGGGGAAGGAAAGCATCAAACAGTTTAAAGAATTAAATTTTATTTGTCATAATTTAGTTCTTGACATCAATAAAAAATCTATAATTGAAAAATTATTAGATTCAGTATGCTCAGAAAATCCCTTGGATCCAACCAAGACCAAGCATTGGATGAAGGCAAGCATCAAGCTCAGAGATCCTAAGACAGTAATCAGGGTAAAACCTATGAAGTACAGTCCACAAGATCGAGAAGAATTTGGTAAACAAATTCGAGAGCTACTAGATATGAAAATCATCATACCTAGTAAATCACCTCATATGTCTCCAACATTTTTAGTAGAAAATGAAGAAGAAAGGAGAAGAGGAAAGAAAAGAATGGTAGTCAACTATAAGGCGATCAATGAAGTCACCATAGGAGACGGCCATAATCTTCCAAATAAGGATGAATTACTCACCCTTATTAGAGGTAAGAAAATATTCAGTTCATTAGACTGTAAATCTGGATTTTGGCAGGTATTGCTAGATGAAGAATCACAGCTATTGACAGCATTCACATGTCCCCAAGGACATTATCAATGGATAGTCGTACCGTTTGGACTCAAACAAGCACCATCCATATTTCAAAGACATATGCAAAATGCATTCAGGTCCTTTGAAAAATTCTGTTGTGTTTATGTTGATGATATTCTTATTTTTAGTAATAATGAACAGGATCATCTCAAGCATTTAGCAGCGGTATTAAAAAAATGCCAATTACTTGGTATTATTTTGTCTAAAAAGAAAGCTCAAATCTTGAAGACAAAGATTAATTTCTTAGGATTAGAAATTGATCAAGGAACTCATTGTCCTCAGATACATATCCTGGAACATATTCATAAATTCCCGGATAAGATTGAAGACAAAAAACAGTTGCAAAGGTTTTTAGGTATATTAACTTATGCTTCTGATTATATTCCCAAACTTGCATCTATACGAGCCCCTTTGCAGGCAAAGCTAAGGAAAGACGTAGCATGGGAATGGAAAGATTCAGACACCAGTTATATCAGCAAGGTGAAAAAGAATCTAAAGAGTTTTCCAAAACTCTATCATCCAGAACCGGATGATAAGCTTATCATTGAGACCGATGCCTCGGGAGAATACTGGGGAGGAGTACTCAAAGCAGTTAATTCCGATAAAGAATTAATATGCAGATATGCTTCAGGAAGCTTTAAAGACGCAGAAAAGAACTATCACTCAAATGAAAAAGAGTATCTTGCAGTCATTAGAGTAATTAATAAGTTTTCTATTTATCTAACTCCAGTTAAATTTCTGGTTAGAACTGATAATAAAAACTTCACTTATTTTCTTCGTATTAAGTTACAGGGAGATAATAAGCAAGGAAGATTAGTCAGATGGCAACAATGGCTATCTCGCTACAGCTTTGATGTACATTTTTCATGATTTTTTCGGATTTTGTTTTTTAATTCTGGAGACCCCCAACCAACCCAAGGCGCCCAACACATCACCAAAGTGCGCGACGGTGCTCAAACCTCCTAAACACCCCCAATGACCTTAAAGTGACAATTCAGAGCCCGAGCATTTCCTAGACGCCCGACGGTCCATGAGGCCCCGGACGGTACCTGGGGACCTCTTGATGCCCCCGAAGGTCCTCGACGGTGCCCGAGGAACACACAAGGCCCCGAAGGTGCCCAGGGCCATGACATGCCCGAGCCTCGCCGAGGCCCCCTAACAATGCCCAATGCCCCAAGGCGCCCGATGAAAGTTTCCCACCGTCGCCGGCACAAGACCAAGGGTAAACGTTACCAACACTCTTGGCTTCACCGTCCAACAACCTCGAGACAAAGGCCACCTATGCCCGCAAGAAGCTCTAAGATCCACCAGTTGAGCCCAACAACAATTAACACCTCACTAGCCCCACATCGATTCATAACCAACAAAGAGCAATCACCCAACAATGAACACGACACTTGGTCGCGATCAATTACGTTCTGATGCTAACCCTGCCAAACCGGCCATGTTTGTTAAGAATCGAAAGAGAGGTAGATCGTGGAAAGAACGTTGCCAACACTCTTGGCTTCAACCATCCAGCAACCCATGGACAAAGGCCACCAACAACCGCAACAAGCTACAAGATCCACAAGCTGAGGCCAGAAACGATTGCCGCCGAACAAGCCCCGCATCCGTTCATAACCAACAAAGAGATAGCATTGACAGCGAACACGACCCCAGGCCACGTACAATTACGTCTTGATGCTAACCTCGTTTGATGAGAACTGAATAAGGGCAAAGACCGAGGGTAAACGTTGCCAACACTCTTGGCTTCACCTTGAGTGGCCGATCAGGTGACCCTAGGTAATCTTGGCTTCACCGACAACCCACCCCGGGCCAAAATACCAACACAGTCGCTAGGGACAAATTTCTGAATCTTGAGAATCAAACCGAGGGACATTTTGTGGGACACTTTCATTTTCTCAAATTATGATAAGCAACTCAAAACGAAGCCGAGCACCATCGTTGACGATTGACAACACTTGCTTCGACAGGCCAACTCAGTTTTTATATGATCCAGATGTTCCCCTACAAACTCTCTCAAAACATCCTTAAAAAGCACATCTGATTCGCTTAACAGGTGCCTCGAGGGAGCACCAGACACGCCGAGTAGCCCCTGCAACGTGGGCGAGTGCCCAGTACAACAGGGGACTGCCCCTTCCTATATAAGTCATTTGAGATCTTTCCCAAGTGACAGCAGTTTGGACCCAGGTGTTCGAGGACTCACTATGGCATTTTTTGGAGTTCCACTCATTTGTTTTGCATGTTCTTATAACCGAATTATAGCTTGTAAAATCTAGTATCTTCGATAATAGTTTCAGATTTTTCCAAATTTTTTTAATTTTATTTTCAAATTCTTTTTCTAATTTAATTTGAAAGGGGATTTGAGGTACCAAAACTCATTTGTTTTGGATGAAAATACTCGGAAATGATAGCTATGAGGAGTAGGATTTTTCATGATTTTTTCGGAATTTTTTTTTAATTCTGGAGACCCCCAACCAACCCAAGGCGCCCGACACATCACCAAAGTGCGCGACGGTGCTCAAGCCTCCAAAACACCCCCAATGACCTTAAAGTGACAATTCAGAGCCCGAACATTTCCTAGACGCCCGACGGTCCACGAGGCCCCGGACGGTACCTAGGGACCTCCTGATGCCCCCGAAGGTCCTCGACGGTGCCCGAGGAACACACAAGGCCCCGAAGGTGCCCAAGGCCACGACATGCCCGAGCCCCACCGAGGCCCCCTAACAATGACCAATGCCCCAAGGCGCCCGATGAAAGTTTCCCACCGTCGCCAGCACAAAACCAAGGGTAAACATTACCAACACTCTTGGCTTCACCGTCCAACAACCTCGGGACAAAGGCCACCTATGCCCGCAAGAAGCTCTAAGATCCACCAGTTGAGCCCAACAACAATTAACACCTCACTAGCCCCACATCGATTCATAACCAACAAAGAGCAAGCACCCAACAACGAACACGACACTTGGTCGCGAGCAATTACGTCGTGATGCTAACCCTGTCAAACCGACCATGTTTGTTAAGAATCGAAAGAGAGGTAGATCGTGGAAAAAACGTTGCCAACACTCTTGGCTTCAACCATCCAGCAACCCATGGACAAAGGCCACCAACAACCGCAACAAGCTACAAGATCCACAAGCTGAGGCCAGAAACGATTGCCGCCGAACAAGCCCCGCATCCGTTCATAACCAACAAAGAGATAACATTGAGGAAGGCTTGAGGCTGGCCTTAGATTTGATTGATGAAGTTAGAGATGAGGCAAATGCCAAGATAGTTCAGCATCAGAAACGAGCATCTTTCTATTACAACCTAAGGGTTAAAGAGAGATTCTTTCGACAAGGAGATTTAGTCCTCCGAAAGATTGAGGCATCCGGAGTTGGACAAAAAGTCAAGTTGGCCCCAAATTGGGAAGGACCATATCGCGTCAAGAACGTATTTGGTCGAGGCTCGTACAAGCTAGAAACCCTCGTATTTGGTCTATTATGTTTAAAGTGTGTCATTATTGGACTCACTACTAGGACATATAGAAATAAGGTTCGATGAAATCATGAGCTTCCTAGAAAGCAAATGAAGGGTTGAAACCCCAGAAAACTAAGACATTCAGTCCAAACCCCATCATTCGATATGCTCAATGAAAGGCTTGAAGCCAAAACAAGACGGTATAAGACATAAAAGGCTTATGCAAATGTCAAGTTAGCCTCGAATAAGGCAAAATCGTCGTAAATGTGTAGGTCGCTGTTACGACCAAACTCAACACGCAAGTGCACGTGATCTCAAGTAATACAGATAGCAAATAAGGTTCGTTCCTACAGGGACTCGTTGTTTGTCTAGTTAATTCACTCACCAATGTATGATTATTATCCGATGCTAAAACAAATAACAAAGTGGATTTTTGTTATCACTATAATTAATCTAAGAATTATAACTAATTAACAACTACTTAAACTGAGATTTATGTCGAATTACTTATGCGAATAAAACATGGGATTTTAACTTCATTAAACAATCCATCTAAAGTCTCCAATTCTTTAGCCCTTTCATGTGATTTGTAATACCTGATCGAACACACAAAACTGATATAAGCCAACTTTCGTTGTACCAATACCATCCTAAATAATATCCACAATTAAGATAGAAATCACTTAGTCTCCCAATTATGCTTAGTCCCTATATGTCTATAAAGATTGAAAACATAATGGTTGAAGTACAAGCATTCAATTGATCACATAGTCGTCATAAAACGGTTAGAGTTACGACACTAATACGAATGATATTCTCACGCATAAACCTATGCTAGCATGGCAAGTTCTAAACTCTTAAATCCACTTTCGCTTCAATAAGAATTAACACACAATTACAGGAGTTAGCTACTCTCCTATAACGAATTAAAACAACCATGATAGGATATCGCATCAATCACACTATAGGCATCAAGAAAATTCAACAAATAAACTTCATGAATAAATCCGCTAAAACCCCATGACAACGAGTTAGTTCATAATCAAACTAATCGTCACCATGGGTTCTAATGTAAACATGATGAAAGAAAATGAATTATATTGAATAAATATCAAGGTTCTAAAGAATACACCCAAACCAAGCATCCACAAGATAGAAAGAATACAAGAATAAATTGAAACTATCTTCTTCCTTCTTCTTCGTGCTTTAAAACTCCGTATATAATATGCGGTATGTGTCTCTCTCCTGATCTCTAGGGTTTTTTTTTCTTTATATAGGCCTCCAGGTGCAATAATTCGTATGGAATTGTAATTTTTTTACTTCCACTCGAAAAATCAGCAATTAGGTTAAAACAGGAATTTTTCGCCAGAGTGCCCGGCGCTGCCGCGCCAATTTTGTATAGGAGCACGGCGCTGCCGTGCCAGGATCACTGCTCAGTTTTTTTTCATGCGGCGCTGCCGCGCCATTCTCAAGTACTAACACGGCGCTGCCGCGCCATTCCCTCTGTCCAGCAAACTGAATTTTTTTCCTTTTCTTCATTATAACTCCGTTTCGCGCTCCGATTGCTCCGCTTCGTTCCTAGTACACCTGTGATAAATATACCTGCACAATACCCTTAAAAGAGATCAAAAATACCACAACTCGAGTACAAACATTCGTTTTAAGCCAAACGGAAACGTTCTAAGTGAATAAAATACCCACTTATCACACCCCCAAACTTAAACCGACGCTCGTCCTCGAGCATAAACAAACTACCACTTCCGTAGGTGATCACGGTTGCATTTGGCATATGCAACAAGCCCTTTAAACCCCTAGGCAGCCCTAGTGGACGAGTAAGGTCTCGTGAGGGCCTATAGTGAATGTACCCACAAAATCCATCTAACAATGCAACTACAAATGCAACTAACTACATGTATGCAACTATATGGAAATGCAAGGACCCCCTTAGACTAACCAAAACCATTCATTAGGCAAACATCTCAAATCATGCAACAACTTCCAAACAGAGCTCGACTAAATTCCCGTATACTAACAATACATGCATAGGAACGTGGTGTGTGCGATACTCATCAGATATACTCCTAACACTAGATCAAAAATCATACCGATTCTTAGTCAAGGCAATCACAAGTTTATAAAAAGAATGAACGGTAGACACATCATAACTTCGAGACACCTCCATACTCATTCAGATTAACCAGGAATTCATGCTTTATTACCACGACACATACTACTATTCACAACACATATGCTTATTTAACCGTGCAATGAGTGAGACCCCAAAAGGCTTATACAATAATACCCATGTAGCGAGTGTTAGGTCAGTGGATCCCAGACTATAAAAGCCTTAGGTCACTAGGACTAAGTCCCCTCAGACTTAATTACTCGAGTATTAAAGAGCTCACTCGTGGTTAATTTTGCATTTAACTATTTACATGACTCTTTTTTTTTCTTTTCTTTCTTTTTTTCTTCTTTTTTTTTTCCTATACAATCTGGAATGAGAATTCTCAATTCCAACCCTAGACTACTCATATAAATATGAGCCGGCTACTAGCCATTTGACACCTAGCCATAACAACAAACAACTAGCATGAAAATCCTGTTTCCCCCCAAACTTATACTTTAGTGCTCTTACGTTATCAAGGGAATAAAGAACATTCTAAATATAACCAGGTAATTAAACCTCAAAACATCCAAACAAGCATGACCCCCAATCTAGTCCAAAAGCAAACAATGAGTTGTGTAATTGTTTTTGTCCCCATAACATGCATGTCAATTTCATAGAAACTATAAATCAACCCTCTATTCATGATTACCACACTCAAATCAACATCTACCTGCCAAACAGAAATAGCTCGTCCTAAGGGATCATGAAAATGCATGCCATGCTTATGCAACTATATGAACAAAAATAACAAAATAACAGAATGTCCTATATGCTCTAAACTAACATGCAACAAAATGCTCTAAACTAACATGAAATTAACTAACATGCACAAATGCTCCTAATATGCAATACACCTAATATACAAATGCACCTTTCATCCCCACCCCCAAACTTAAAATTTTCAATGCCCACATTGAAGGTAAGAATTAAAAGAGTGCAAAGCATACCTACTCGTCGTCCGAACCACTCCCATTAGGAGTGTCCGGTGGCGGATAGACAGCGCCAACTCCAAAGGACGGAAAGCCGTCACGTCCACCCCACTTGCACGCAAAGCCGTGCTCAAAGCCTGTGCAAACTGACCAAAATCTGCTGCAAAACCTGCCTGCATATCGTGCACCGCATCGATACGCCTCGTCAATCGCCTATACTGCCGCTGCCTAATAAGAGAACCTCCATCCTGAGGCTCCTCCTCCTGCTGCTGCTGCTGACCCTCTACTACATAACCAAGACCCCACCAATCCGGCTCACCTCCATCCCACACATTCAGCCTCATTATACTCTGATGATCCAGTGCTGCCTGTGGCTGCTGCACAACCTCCGCTTCTGACCAAATAGCACCACCATCCCTAGCCAACCTAGCAATAACCGAACCATAAGGAATCACCGCAGTGGTACTCCCTTGCATAAAATGGAGAATCCCCTGGTGGATCAAATTACCCACATCCACCAACTCTCTGCTGCAAATAGCAAACAACAAGACAGCCCTCTCCACTGTCACCTCATTAGAATGCCTAGTAGGGATGAGGTTAGCACAAATGAACAAATGCCAAGTACGTGCATACTGATTCAGAGCCGTCGGGTTATGGGATGTGGGTTTATATAGAGGAGTTTAGGGTTAGAGGGTATGGGTAGTGGGTTAGGGTAATGGGCCACTAAATACAACAACACTTTTCTTTTTTTTCTTTCTTTTTTTTTTTTTCAAATTTTCAGTTTTTTTTTTTCTCAGCAGACTACACGGCACTGCCGCACCATTTTTATGCCTTAGCACGGCGCTGCCGCGCCAGAACTTCTGCTGAAATTTTTTTTCTATTTTTCTATTTTTTTTTTTTTTTTTTAGAAGAATTAAAAGCCTACCATCAAGTGGGTTGCCTCCCACGAAGCGCTCTTTTTAAGTCATTAGCTTGACATAACTCCATCTCCTTACGTTGTGCAAATTAGAACCGCGGTCTCAACTTCGCGATTCAACTTCTCTCCAAAATATGGCTTTAACCGCTGACCATTGACCTTGAACGACTGGTCCGGTGACTTGTCAAAAATCTCCACTGCTCCATGCTGAAAAACTGTTTTAACTGAGAATGGACCTGACCAACGTGACTTCAACTTTCCAGGAAATAACCGAAGTCGAGAGTTGAACAACAACACCAATTGCCCGGGCACAAATGTCTTAAGAACCAACCGACGATCATGCCACCTTTTGACTTTCTCTTTATATAGCTTGTTGTTCTCATAAGCTTGCAATCGAAACTCGTCCAATTCATTCAACTGAACCATACGCTTTTCACCTGCTGCTGTAAGATCAAAATTCAGCTTCTTCAACGCCCAATAAGCCTTGTGTTCTAACTCAGCTGGAAGATGACATGCTTTTCAATACACAAGCTGAAATGGCGACATTCCCAAAGGTGTTTTATAGGCCGTCCGATAAGCCCACACTGCTTCATCAAGCTTCAAAGCCCAATCCTTCCTAGAAGGACTTACCACCTTCTCAAGAATCCGTTTAATTTCACGATTAGACACTTCAGCTTGCCCATTGGTTTGAGGATGATAAGCTGTAGCAACTCGATGATTGATATTGTAGCGTGCCATAAGAGATGTAAACTTCCGATTGCAAAAGTGCGTACCTTCATCACTGATGATAACCCGTGGAGTGCCAAACCGAGTAAATATATTCTTGTGAAGGAAATTAAGCACCACCTTAGCATCATTCGTTGGAAGTGCCTTTACCTCCACCCACTTAGACACATAATCCACAGCTAACAGAATATACTGATTACCACATGACGGAATGAACGGTCCCATGAAGTCGATTCCCCACACGTCAAAGATCTCTACCTCCAACATGACATTAAGAGGCATCTCGTCCCTACGAGAAATATTACCAACTCGTTGACATCGATCACATCTCAACACAAACTGATGAGCATCCTTGAATAGAGTCGGCCAATAGAAACCTGCTTGAAGAATACGTGTGGCTGTCTTTTCACCCGCATAATGGCCTCCATAAGCTGTAGCATGAAAATCACTAAGAATAGCCTCGGTCTCACTGTAAGGAACACAACGCCTAATAATCTGATCAACTCCTTGCTTGAACAAAAACGGCTCATCCCAAATATACTGCTTGACATCATGTAAGAATTTCTTCTTTTGAGCATAAGAGAGCTCAGGTGGTATGATGTTACTTACTAGATAATTCACAATGTCGGCATACCATGGTTCAACATCTTTCACACTGAATAGTTGCTCATCCGGAAAAAACTCATTAATAACCGTATTATCTTTAGGTGACTTCCCATGATCTTCCAATCTAGAGAGATGGTCAGCTACCTGATTCTCCGTCCCCTTTCTGTCCTTGATTTCCACGTCAAATTCTTGCAACAGAAGAACCCAACGAATCAACCTTGGCTTAGCATCTTTCTTCGCCAGGAGATAGCGAATAGCAGCATGATCCGTATAAACTGTCACCTTAGTACCAAGCAGATAAGAGCGAAACTTTTCAAACCCGTAGACAATAGCAAGTAGTTCCTTCTCAGTGGTGGTGTAATTCATCTGAGCATCATTAAGAGTTTTGCTTGCATAATAAATAACATGAAACACCTTTTCTTTCCTTTGGCCTAGAACGGCCCCAAGCGCGAAATCACTAGCATCGCACATCAAAGCAAATGGTTGGCTCCAATCAGGAGCTGTAATAACTGGAGCAGAAATTAATTTCTTCTTCAAGATCTCGAATGCATGTAAACAAGACTCATCAAACTTGAACGGAACATCTTTTTCCAAGAGATTGCAAAGTGGCTTAGAAATTTTTGAGAAATCCTTTATGAAACGCCTGTAGAACCCCGCATGACCAAGAAAGCTGTGAATACCCTTGACTGAAACAGGGGCAGGAAGGTTCTCAATAGTCTCCACCTTTGCCTTGTCAACTTCCAAACCTTTACACGAAACCTTGTGTCCCAGAATGACACCTTCTTGTACCATGAAATGGCACTTTTCCCAATTTAGAACAAGATTTGTCTCCACACAACGCTTTAGAACCAAACTCAAGTTTCCCAAGCACTCATCAAAAGAATCCCCAAAGACTGAGAAATCGTCCATGAATACTTCCACATTAATTCCAATCATGTCAGAAAAAATGGCCATCATGCATCGCTGAAAAGTAGCTGGTGCTCCACACAACCCAAAAGAAACACGTCTGAATGCAAATGTACCAAATGGACAAGTGAATGTAGTCTTCTCTTGATCCTCGGGCGCTATGCAAATCTGATTGTAACCAGAATACCCATCAAGCAAGCAATAGTACTGATGTCCAGCCAGTCTGTCGAGCATCTGATCAATGAACGGAAGTGGAAAGTGATCTTTCCGAGTAGCCTTGTTCAACTTTCGATAATCCATGCAAATCCTCCAACCAGTAACTGTTCGAGTAGGAATGAGCTCGTTCTTTTCATTAGTCACCACTGTCATGCCTCCCTTCTTAGGCACACATTGCACCGGACTCACCCAAGAACTATCAGAGATCGGATAGATAATGCCGGCATCAAGCCATTTAAGAATTTCCTTCTTCACAACTTCCTTCATAACAGGATTCAGTCTCCTTTGATTATCAACTGTAGGTTTAGCTCCCTCTTCCAAAGGAATTTTGTGCATGCAATAAGAAGGACTAATACCCTTTATGTCTGCTATAGTCCACCCAATGGCTGATTTGAAATCCCTTAAAATTCGCAATAGCTTTTCCTCTTCCATGCCTGAAAGCTTAGATGATATAATAACAGGTAAGGTAGAAGAATCACCAAGATAGGCATACCTTAGATGTTCAGGCAATGGCTTAAGTTCCAATGTAGGTGCTTCCTCGATAGATGGCTTAAGTCTAACATGAGACTTCTTCAGCTCTGACAACCCCAAAGATTCAAACGGAATCTCAATCTTCTTCCATGGAGATGCATTAAGATATTGCAATTGTTCTTCATCCTCTTCGTTCTCAATCTCCAAGTCATTAGTAAGAACTCTTTCCAACACATCAGTTTTGATCAAGTGTTGAGTTGCGGAGTTAACCACCTTGTCCACCATATCAATTTTAAAACACACTTCCTCGTCAGTTGGAAGCTTCATTGCATTGAAAACATTAAAGGTGACATTTTGATCGTGCACCCTCATAGTGAGTTCTCCCTTTTGGACATCAATAAGAGTCCGACCTGTAGCCAAGAATGGTCTTCCCAAGATGATAGGGATCTTCTTGTCTTCCTCAAAGTCAAGAATCACAAAGTCGGCTGGAAAGATAAGCTTGTCGACCTTCACCAAAACATCCTCAACTATTCCTCGAGGATAAGTAACTGAACGGTCCGCAAGTTGCAGAGTCATAGTAGTTGGCTTTGGTTCTGGAAGACCAAGTTGCATAAAAACTGATAAGGGCATGAGATTAATACTTGCACCCAAATCACACAAGCATTTGCTGAATGAGAGATCTCCAATAGTACATGGAATGGTGAAGCTTCCAGGGTCCTTCAACTTAGGTGGCAACTTTTGTTGCAAGATGGCACTACATTCTTCCGTCAATGCAACTGTTTCTAGCTCCTCAAGTTTCAATTTCTTCGAAAGAATGCCCTTCATAAACTTCGCATAGCTCGGCATTTGCTCAAGAGCCTCTGCAAATGGTATGTTAATCTGAAGCTTCTTGAAGACATCCAAGAACTTAGCAAACTGCTTGTCAAACTTTTGCCTTTGAACTCGTTTTGGGAATGGAGGAGGTGGAAACACCTTTTCTTCTACTACTTTCTGAGAATTATCACTCTTCCCAGTTACATGAGTCGAGAGAGTAGCATTAGGTACCAAATCAGGAACAGAATCGACCCCAGCATCAAATTCATTTTTTTCTTCCAGAGGGCCCGGCGCTGCCGCGCCGTTTTTGTACTGGGCCTCGGCGCTGCCGCGCCGTACAAACTGTTCAGAAAACTCATTTTTTTCCTCAGCTGAATTTCCTTCGTTCTGACCTTGTAGAATCTTTCCCGATCGTAAGGTTACTGCCTGGACCTGTTCCTTGTGATCTTTCTTGCCTGGATTCATCTCAGTGTCACTCAGAAGCGTTCCTGGTTGACGGTTCAACAGTGCATTGGCTAATTGCCCAATCTGATTCTCTAAAGTTTTCAATGACACCGCTTGACTCTTGTACATCATTCGAAGCTCTTCCAATTCAGACTTCTCAGACTGATTCAATGAATTCCCTTGCGATGGTTGAAATCCCGGTGGATTGAATGGTTGCCTTGGAGCATAAGGTGGTTGATAGTTCTGATTATAAGGCCTTGCATTGAACTGCTGATTTTGTGGTTGCTGAACACCACCCTGATTGTTGCTCCAACTGAAATTAGGATGATTCCGATTGTTGGGATGATACACATTAGGTGCTGGTTGCTGAGTTCTCTGAAAGTTACTAACAAACTGTGCTGATTCAGCTGAGATAGCACACAGATTCGTGTCATGAGCCCCTGCACACAATTCACACACCATAGCAACCTGGTTAGTCCCATGATTAGAAAGGGAATCTACCTTCATTGTCAACGCTTTGAGTTGAGCAGCAATAGCAGTAGCTGCGTCCAAGTCAAGAATTCCAGCCACTTTAGCAGGTGGCAAGCGTTGAATAGGATTCTGAAACTCATTGGCGGCCATCATCTCGATAAGATTATAGGCATCCTCATAGCTTTTTGCCCACAGTGCTCCTCCAGAAGCTGCATCAAGCATGGGCCTTGACTGAGCTCCCAATCCGTTGTAGAAATTGCTGATTACCATCCAATCCGGCATCCCATGATGAGGACAACGTGCCAATATCTCCTTGTACCTTTCCCAAGCTTCCCCCAAAGATTCCTGGGGTTGCTGAGCAAACTGAGAAATAGAATTTCTATAAGCTGCTGTCTTCGCCATGGAGAAATATTTCGTCAAGAACTTTTGAGCACAGTCTGCCCATGTTGTAATAGAACCTGATGGCATGGAATGTAACCAACTCTTGGCTTTATCCCTAAGAGAGAAGGGAAATAGCCTCAATCTGATTGCGTCATCTGTAACTCCGTTGAATTTGAAGGTATCACAGATCTCAAGAAAGTCCCTAATATGAGCATTGGGATCTTCAGCAGGACTACCCCCAAACTGAACCGTATTCTGAATCATCTGAATGATGTTTGGCTTAAGCTCGAAATTATTTGTCCCAATAGCTGGGCGAACAATGCTGGTATGAATGTCCTCCACTTTTGGCTGAGAGAATTCACTCAAAGCCTTCGCTGGTTGTGCTTGATCATCCATATCTTCTTTTGATTCACGCTTGTTTTCTACACTGATGTTCTCAAAGTCAAGTTTCCTTCGTGCTAGTTCTTCTCTTCTTACTAATTCTTCTCTACGTGCTCGAGCTCGTGTACGCATACACTCTCAATAAGTACCTGAAATTCACCAACTAGAAAAATTGGTGAGAAACGTCCTAGTCACCGAACTTTAATGACCACTGATGGTAAATACTGAAACTAAACAAATAAAACCGAAGTCCCCGGCAGCGGCGCCAAAAACTTGTTACGACCAAACTCAACACGCAAGTGCACGTGATCTCAAGTAATACAGATAGCAAATAAGGTTCGTTCCTATAGGGACTCGTTGTTTGTCTAGTTAATTCACTCACCAATGTATGATTATTATCCGATGCTAAAACAAATAACAAAGTGGATTTTTGTTATCACTATAATTAATCTAAGAATTATAACTAATTAACAACTACTTAAACTGAGATTTATGTCGAATTACTTATGCGAATAAAACATGGGATTTTAACTTCATTAAACAATCCATCTAAAGTCTCCAATTCTTTAGCCCTTTCATGTGATTTGTAATACCTGATCGAACACACAAAACTGATATAAGCCAACTTTCGTTGTACCAATACCATCCTAAATAATATCCACAATTAAGATAGAAATCACTTAGTCTCCCAATTATGCTTAGTCCCTATATGTCTATAAAGATTGAAAACATAATGGTTGAAGTACAAGCATTCAATTGATCACATAGTCGTCATAAAACGGTTAGAGTTACGACACTAATTACGAATGATATTCTCACGCATAAACCTATGCTAGCATGGCAAGTTCTAAACTCTTAAATCCACTTTCGCTTCAATAAGAATTAACACACAATTACAGGAGTTAGCTACTCTCCTATAACGAATTAAAACAACCATGATAGGATATCGCATCAATCACACTATAGGCATCAAGAAAATTCAACAAATAAACTTCATGAATAAATCCGCTAAAACCCCATGACAACGAGTTAGTTCATAATCAAACTAATCGTCACCATGGGTTCTAATGTAAACATGATGAAAGAAAACGAATTATATTGAATAAATATCAAGGTTCTAAAGAATACACCCAAACCAAGCATCCACAAGATAGAAAGAATACAAGAATAAATTGAAACTATCTTCTTCCTTCTTCTTCGTGCTTTAAAACTCCGTATATAATATGCGGTATGTGTCTCTCTCCTGATCTCTAGGGTTTTTTTTTCTTTATATAGGCCTCCAGGTGCAATAATTCGTATGGAATTGTAATTTTTTTACTTCCACTCGAAAAATCAGCAATTAGGTTAAAACAGGAATTTTTCGCCAGAGTGCCCGGCGCTGCCGCGCCAATTTTGTATAGGAGCACGGCGCTGCCGCGCCAGGATCACTGCTCAGTTTTTTTTCATGCGGCGCTGCCGCGCCATTCTCAAGTACTAACACGGCGCTGCCGCGCCATTCCCTCTGTCCAGCAAACTGAATTTTTTTCCTTTTCTTCATTATAACTCCGTTTCGCGCTCCGATTGCTCCGCTTCGTTCCTAGTACACCTGTGATAAATATACCTGCACAATACCCTTAAAAGAGATCAAAAATACCACAACTCGAGTACAAACATTCGTTTTAAGCCAAACGGAAACATTCTAAGTGAATAAAATACCCACTTATCAGTCGCTCCACACTTTACACCAAGACGATACTCGTGAAACACTAGTGTATATTAAAATCCCCAAAAAAGGGTAGTAAGTCCCAGGTAAGGGATAAAAAGACCCCAAGTCACGAAAAAGACCGGTATAACTTCTATGAAATCCTAGTGCATTATCATAGACGTTGGGAAGCGCGATCAGCCGTTTTAAACCCAGAATCTTCAAAGAAAGCCCAGAATCTTCAAAGAATTCTTCAAACCTTCAAGTAAGAAACCCAGAAAACGATGAGATTCAACAGAAAATCTCGCCAAGAATCGCCTAGTGACTGGAAACCCAACCGGTTAAGGAAGGGCAACCGTCTATAGCCAGTTAAGGCCAACAAATCCATTTATGGATTATAGAGATTAAAACCCAAATAATTTGGGTCTCAGGCAAATTCGAAGCCCAAACAATAAAGGCCCAATAAGGCCCAAGGCTGGAATAATTTAAGTCCAATTAAAAATTGGGCTAGTTAAGGCCCAAGAAAAGAATGAAATTTGAAATATATCCAAGGCCAAATCAAAGATTTAAGGTCGAAAAGACATTAAATCAAAATCGTACGACCGAGGTCGAAAACATATGGGAAAACGAGGTCGATTCCAACGACCTCGCTCCCAAATAAAGTCGAAAAATAATGAAATTGAGGTCAAAAAAACCTTAGAACGACATCGAAGGCTCGAAGTCAAAAATATACGAGGAATTGAGGTCGTTTCCATCGACTTCGCACCAAAAATCCAGTCAAAAAATTGAAAATTCGAGGTCGAAAAGACCCTAGATCGAAGTCGATTGATTGAGATCGAAAATACACTATAAATCGAGCTCGAACCCCTCGACCTCACACCCAAGTGAGGTCGAAAACAGAAGGATTCAAGGTCGAAAGAATGAGGTCGAATATGACCTAGAAAACGAGGTCTAAGCGTTCGACCTCACGCCAAAACGAGGTCGAATGACCCAGGTCGAAAATGACCTGCAAAATGAGGTCGAAAGTGTTGGGTATAATTACTAACTACACAGCAACAATAGGGCAGTTATATATATATATATTGTATTAACAAGAACAGGCAAAATACCAAATAACGAAACAAACACAAAGGTCGAAACAAAAGTATAATCAGAGACTGAAAATAACAAGACAAGAAAGAACACTTATCTCTCAGGAGCTTTAACAAATACTGAAAGATAAAGAAACAGCTGAGTCGCCAAGCCTTCGAGAAGTCTTGACTGTTCTTGAAGAGATTATTGCCCCACTTACGCTGTGTTGGGTTGCAGCAATATCACTCCTAGGATAAAACAGCACAGATCAATCCACTCACAGATATGGCAATGATCAATAGCGACCAACACCTCACTTCGCCCAAGAACTATGTATTCTGTATGTGTTGAGAGAAAAACCAGAGAAGATAATAGTTGCTAGGGTTTTCAGAGTTACGTATTTGTCTCTCTCTCAAACGTGATATTTTGTATCTATATAAAATACAAAATAAAACGTAAACAAACCAAATATTGTAACTGAAGATATGACATTTAATACTAATTATTCTGATTTAATTACCATAACAGTAGTCATCAGGATTTAACAGCTCAGTCAGGATTTACTGGTCCATCAGGATTTGATCATCATCAGTACTCCAAGCCATCAGGACTTGTTGTCCGTCAGGAGTGGTGTTGCCCAGTAATAATCTATTGTAGAAGGGGGGTTGAATACAATAGTATAAGATAATCAACTTCTTAATGTATATATCACAAATATGAACGAAAGATAACAGCTTTATTAAATCTGATATAAAACTGTTACAAACTCTCTCAAGAAATTCTGATGTTCTTGAGAGCTGCTAGCTTACAAAAACTCTCTCAAGAAATTCTATGTTCTTAAGAGCTTCTATTCGATTATGTTCACGTCTGTGTTGTGTTCATAAATCGAAACCAAAACTGTGTTTATATACTACACAGCTTCTCTATCAATGATAAGTGTTAATCAATTACAAAGATTGAAACCTATCTATAATTGATAGCTACATACTACAAACCAGGAACCGACAGAATAAACTTCCATGTTTAACTAGACTCCAAATATAACTCGAAGTAGGAATCCTGATCAGCTTCCAGTCCTGATGATCAATCCTGATCCCAGTCCTGATATGTATCTCAATCTTGACGACCATGTAATCCTGATGACGTCAGCAATCCTGATCAGTTGAGTCTAGCTCCTGACGATCATTGAATTCTGATCTAACAATCTCCCCCAATCTCATACTTTGTGAAATAAAGTATAGATTCCTAAGATTCAATGATGTCAAAAACATATATACAAAATGTACAGAATCTGCAGCAACAACTTATCTGTTTAAATTCTTTGATAGAACAGATTCATCTTCAAGAAGTTGGATAACAAATTTTCTTCTTTTTCTTCAAGAATTTGAATCAGTCTTTCCTTAAGATTTCTGAGTTCTTCATCTTCCTCATTAATCTGATAGATAGCTGCTCTGGGATTCAATATGGAGTTTCTCTGAAGACTATGCTCTTCAAGCAAAAGATAAGTAATTTCCTTCCCATCCGGATTTAGAGTAAGATGAGTCATGCCAAAATTTACTTCTTTAACAGCAGTACCCCTTTGCATTTCCACATCTTAACCTCTTTGATCTAAGTACATGGGAGTATAATTACCATTGAAATTACTGTTTCCATCCAGTCTTCTTCTTATTGTTGACAAAATCATGTCACTCCATTCTTTGCATATTTGATTCTTTGATCTTAAAAGATAATGAACATATTTCAATTCCTGTGTAGTTTTCATCAGCAGATCTTGAATAGATAAAATCTTCACACTACCATCTTTCATGAAGTACAGAAGCTTTTCTTTCTTGTCAAAACCATCATGACAATCTATAACTATATCAACAGCTAGTAAATTGTTCAGGTTTTCAGAAGTTAAAGTACCTCCAATTTCAGTTAAGGAGTAAGGATCAACATATGACATATTCAGATATTCAGCATCCCTGTGTCCAATACCTCCTCTTGAATTACTTGTCAATTGCTTCAGATTTGAAAACATCTTTAACCAGAGTGCTTTTGATCTAACCATCCCAGATAAATCAACAACACTTGAAGCGCTTGTAATAATTCCTCCAGACTGAAAATTGATAAGTGTATCACAACTTAATGTGCTAATATGTTTCCACTTCTTATCCTTTTCCTTTTCAAAGGCATGGCTTCTTTCCAGTGAAGATTCTTGTCTGCTTGGTTTCCTCCACACTCTTCTGTTTGAGAGTTTAAGCCTTTGTACATAGAGATTGAAATCTCTATTTGTTGATCTTGTAATTTCACTTCTTCTGGCTTCTTCTTCTTCATCTACTTCCTTGTTGTGAGAATCAACCACAGTAGATAAAATTATCAAGTCAATCTCTTGCAGAATTTCAGAATCATCAGGATCTTGAATATTATCAGGAACAACATCAGGATTAGATTCTTCAATTTGATTTGTATTGCAGAGAGTTGATTTTCTTGATTTTCTTCTCAATTCAGGTTCTTCTTCAATATTTCCATCATCACCAAAAGTAGATCTGTCAGAAACTACTAGAGTTTGAATAGGTTCAGGAATTTCTTCAATTCTTAACCCTCGAGACCTTGTCTGTCTAGGTATTGTTTGAGTTGAAGAACCTCTTCTACTTCTTCTAGCTCCTCTCCTACCTCTGCCTCCTCTACCTCTAGCAGGAGCAGGGTTCTTAAAGCTTTCCATCATTTCTCTTTGTTGTCTTAAGAATTCTTCATGTGAGAGATCAGGATATTCTTCACTTGCTGTAGAGAGTGCTTTTCTTACAAATAATTGTTGAACTCTTTTATCAGTGTGATATAGAGTAACAATTCTGCCATCTTTTGTAGAAAACTTCTGGAATAAATTTGATGCATCTTCAGGATTATCAATAAAAATATCTTCAGGAATTGTAGCAAGAGTATGTCCATGACCAGGTGTCAGGATTTGTTCTTCCGTCAGGATCTGAGATTGCACCAACGTTCTTACTGTCTGAACTCCAGAATCAGAAACATGAGTTGACTGCGTTGTTTGACTTTGTGAAGTTTGAATTGTAGACTTCATAACAGCAGCATCAGAGGTTTCTCCTTGTATCACTTTGTCACTACCATCATCTCCAGTATCATCATCATTATTCCTTAATACTAGATCAGGTGTGCATTTTGTCCGACTAACCTTCTCCCCCTTTTTGACATCAGGATTTGACAATAAATTCAAAATTAAGGAAAGAGAGGCTTGAATGTCAGTTACCTTGGTATCCAGAGAATCAATCCGTCTGTTGATAGAGGTTTGTTCAGAAATAACAGATTTCACTTGGGATTCTACTACCCTTAGCTGAAAAGCAGTAGGCACCTTTGTAAAATTTTGAGAAATATCATTCCTCGCCAACTCAGTTGAGTTCTTGATAGAATCAATCTCACTTCTTAGACTTTTGGATAACAAAGTTGTAGCCTTCAGATGATTCTTCAAGTCTTGATTCTCTATAGATTTCACTGCATCATAGGCATGTTCCAAAGCAGAAGAATAACTTACAGATTCAGCAGATCTGTGCCATGAATTGTTCCATTCATTTTGTCTAAGTGCCTCAGCAGGATTAAAGGAAGGAATAGAAAAATCTTGTCTCTGATCTTTCCCAGTGGAAGCTTTGCCAGCCATATATGTACTTGATGAACCAAAATTAGTTCCAAGACTAATTTTGAGTGTTGTAGCAAGCTGTTCCTTCTCTTTTTGATTCTCATCATCATCACTATCATCAGAGTCATTATCATCAGTACTATGAGTATCATCAGGATCAGGAATAGCTATACCTTTCATTTTATCCTGTGAATCTGTGATAGGATGATCCATTGGTCTTGAACGAAGTGGCTGTATCAGGATAGGTTCAATATCAGGAGCACCACTAGCGTCAGGATGAACACCATCAGGATTTGATATGCTTGCATCAGTATTTGCTACCAATGGTTCTTGTGGAGCTTGAGGTTCAGAAGCTGCTTCAACACTTTGAGTCAAAGGTTCTTGTGTGCTTCCCTCATTGACAGTGTCCTCGACCAATCTTTGAACTTCATCTGCACCAGAAATCCCTTGAGCATTGTCAGGAAATTTCTCAGAAACTGTAGCTTGGCCTGCATCTTCACTTTGAGAAGATGGTTCTTGTGTAGCTGGAATGTCGATGTCTGCATTCTCCCTTTGATAAAATGGTTCTTGTGGGACCATTCCACGAGCTAAGCCTTCACTCAAACTTTGATTGAGTGGTTCTTGTGTGGCTGGATCATCAGAAAGAACTGCTGAACCACTTTGAGGTTCAGGTTCTTGTAGGCTTGATCCTTTCAGTTTCTTCTGTCTCTGATAGACTAACTCTTCTGCCTTCCTGAGCTTTTCCATTGGATGTTTTATCCCAAGATTGGAAGCAGCAGCACCATACTTCTCCCATGAAATATCAACATGTCTTTTTGTTGGAGAGTCCTGTGCTGGAGAGTCTGAAATAGTAACCACTTGACTTGGTGCAGTATCAGGAATACTAACATCAGGATTTGCTTGAGCAGTAGAAACTGATTGCTCATTCAGAATAGAAGTGTCCTGTACATCAGTATCCTGCTTCTTTTCTAAAGGAATATGATACCTGCTTTTTGATAACTTCATTTTCTTCTGTGGTGAAGACAATGGAACCACAGCTGCAGTAGCAGTATCAGCAACTTCCTTATTCATATTCATCACAGAGGATATAGGTAAATCATCCTCTGAATCAGTCTCATCCCTAAGAACTAATTTTCTTTTAACAGAAACAGCCTCACCTCCCTTTGCAGCTTTCTTCACCAGGACCCCTTGTACACCCCCTTGTAACTTCTTTTTAGAAATAGGTGTAGAGGAAAAGTCCTTTGAACCTGATTGCCTTCCTGACACATCAGTTCTAGCTGACTTCTTTACTTTTACAACTAAAGTCTTTTGAGAGACATTAGAGGTGGCAGTTGACTGTTTAGACTATTTAGGATGAATGCTTGGGTTATGAACAAGGTGTGATTGGCCTTGCCCCATAGCATTAGAAATTAAACCATAACGAGTAGGCATTTTCCTATGTAAGAAAAACCTAACCTCATCAGGAATAAAAGCATTTCTTATGAAACCATTTGCCTTATCAGGATTGAAAAACGCAAAATAAATTTAATATGAAGTAAAATAAAATTTTATTTATGAAAACAAAATTTATTTTGACAATCCTGATAAATGCTGTTTTTTTTAAATGATTACAGAACAAATAGCATAATACCCATGTAACCATTCTTACCAATTACCGAGGCAAAGTAATTATGAGAAACTGAACAGTCGCCTCGATAAACAAAAATGACCTGCATCCTCAACACACATTCTCTATAAAATAGAACTGTTAAGCATAATCATCATATATCTATTAAAACACAAACTCTTTCCAGAGAAAAACTTACGAAAAACATTTCACCTTCTTTGTTTTTCAATGGCTGCCAATCAACAACAAAACAACATACCTGATGCTGAGCTCGATATTATATGACAAGAGATGGAAAAGGCTCTTGCTGACATTGAGCCACAACCAGTTCCTGACCCTCAGGAACATGAAGCGTTTATTAACGCAATGGCCGATGTGCTGTTGCACAATTTCCAGCAGGCCAATCCTGACTGGAATCCGCTTGATAACCTCATCTATAAAGAGGATGAGGATGATGAAGAGGATGAGGATGAAGATGATGAAGAGCTCGTCCGAGAG
This sequence comes from Heracleum sosnowskyi, assembly GCA_030848705.1. Taxonomy (NCBI): domain Eukaryota; kingdom Viridiplantae; phylum Streptophyta; class Magnoliopsida; order Apiales; family Apiaceae; genus Heracleum; species Heracleum sosnowskyi. Next base: position 45,846,029 of record CM061241.1, read on the forward strand.
CTTGAGAAAAGAAAGAAGAGAATCCGTGATGCTTGTATGTCATGCAAGTTGGAGGCACGGAAGCGTCCCGGTGGTCACGGTGACGATCCGCCTTCAAGTAAATCAGCTCCCCTCCTTGTCCTTTAAGGATGGAACAAGAGATCTTCCAATCCTGATGGACTATGAAGCTGCTCAGGAGCGTTCATGCTTATTTGAAGGGCACGTGTTCCTGAGTAGAAAAGTAGACTAGGAAAAGAATATGTAATTTCCATTTTCATTTGTAAAGAATCTTCAAGATTTAATGAAAACTATCAATTTGCTCAATTGTTCTTGTCCTTCTTACTTTTCCTGCACAATTTGTTAGTAACACTGCATTTGATACATAATATAACGAATAGTAATCACTGACAAAAATATAATTGGAATTGAAAATTAAGACTTAATAACTTAATCAAAGACTAAGTAATGATCTTATTTGTCAGAGTTTACCAGGAGCGTTGTTGACAAATTGTCTTAGAAATTCTGGTTTTCATACCAGCTTCAATATCTGAGCATCAGGATTTGACCAGTTGACTTCCTGTCAGGATTGCATCCTATCAGGATTTGATCAAAGAAAACATACCTTTCTGAATAACCATCAGGATTTGACAGTTATCAGGATTTCCTCTCTGTAGCTTTCCTCAGAAATTCTCAAAAGTTCATCATTCCAAGTTCATTCACCAATTTATTGAAAGTAGCTTCAGGTAGTGGCTTGGTGAATATATCAACTAGTTGTTGATCAGTAGGAATAAAGTGAAGTTCAATTGTTCCTTCCAGAACTTGTTCTCTTATGAAGTGATATCGAATACTGATGTGTTTAGTAAGAGAATGTTGAACTGGATTTCCTGTCATTGCAATAGCACTTTGGTTATCACAATAAATAGGGATTTTTGAGTATGACAGGCCATAATCTAACAACTGATTTCTCATCCACATTATCTGAGCACAACAACTTCCTGCAGCAATGTACTCAGCTTCTGCAGTTGAAGTGGAAATGGATTTTTGCTTTTTACTGAACCATGAAACTAGTCTTCCACCCAAAAACTGACATCTTCCTGAAGTACTTTTCCTGTCTATTTTGCATCCTGCAAAATCCGCATCTGAATAACCACACAACCCAAAATCTGATTCCCTTGCATACCAAAGGCCAAGTGAAGAAGTGCCTTTGAGATATCTGAAAATTCTTTTGACTGCAATCAGATGGGGTTCTTTAGGTTTTGCTTGAAATCTTGCACACAGACAGGTTGCAAACATGATATCTGGTCTACTTGCAGTGAGATACAATAAAGAGCCAATCATTCCTCTGTAGTGAGTTACATCTACCTCAGCACCTTGATCAGGATCAAGTTTGGTAGCTGTAGCTATGGGAGTTGTAGCAGGAGAACTATCTTGCATGTTAAACCTTGTCAATAAATTCCTTGTATATTTAGACTGATTGATAAAAATCCCTTCATCAGTCTGTTTAACTTGAAGACCAAGAAAGTAACTCATTTCTCCCATCATGCTCATTTGATATCTTGACTGCATAAGCTTGGAAAACTTTTCACAAAGCTTATTGTTTGTTGACCCAAAAATGATATCATCAACATAAATCTGAACTAACAGCAAGTCCTTATCATGATTCAAATAAAATAGAGTTTTATCAATAGCACCTCTTTTGAATCCACTTTCCAGTAAGAATAGAGCTAAAGTTTCATACCATGCTCTTGGAGCTTGCTTTAGTCCATAAAGTGCCTTATCCAATCTGTAGACATGATCTGGATAGTTAGGATCAATGAAACCAGGAGGTTGCTCAACATAGACTTCTTCCTCCAGTTCTCCATTTAAGAAAGCACTTTTAACATCCATCAGGAAAACCTTGAATTTCATATGTGCTGCATAAGCAAGAAATATCCTGATGGCTTCTAGTCTTGCAACAGGAGCAAAAGTTTCATCATAATCAATTCCCTCTTGTTGAGAATACCCCTTTGCAACTAGTCTTGCTTTGTTTCTGATTATTACTCCATCAGAATCAGTCTTGTTCTTGAAAATCCACTTTGTACCAACAATTGATCTATTCTTTGGTCTTGGTACCAGTTTCCAGACTTCATTTCTTTCAAATTCATTCAGTTCCTCTTGCATTGCAGTAACCCAATCAACATCTTTAAGTGCATCTTCAACTTTCTTTGGCTCCTCCTTGGATAGAAAGTTATTGTATAGACATTCATTCTGAGTTGCACTTCTTGTTTGAACACCTGCATCAGGATCCCCAATGATCAAATCAGGAGTATGACTTGCAGTCCATTTCCTTGCTGGTGGTAAATCAGTCCTTGAAGTAGATGCTCCCCTGGATTGGTGTTATCTTGATTTGAAGAATTTGCTTGTCTTGAAGCTCCCCCTGAATAATTGCTATTACCTCCTGATAAGTTATCAGGATCATCACTTGAATCAGTATCTAAAGAATTCTGTCCTGATGATTGTGTTGACTCTGAACTTGTAGTAGAATGATGTTGCTCCCCCTCAACATTAGCACTACTAGAAGTGTTACTATTGATTGCTGATAAGTGGATTTTATATCCACTATTTACCTTCCGTTTGGACTTTAATCGTTTGCAAGTTCTCGAGTTTCGTTGTCATTTGACACGTTGTTGTGTAATTTTTGTATGGTTGAAGGCTTTATAGTGCTAAAATGGTGTTATGGGTGGTGTGGAATTAATTTAGAGATTTGTGGAGAAAATGTTTCAAAGTGCAAGTTCAGCAGAACACAGGAAGATTGAGGCGCTCTTGCTCAAGATTGAGGAGCTCTTGCTCAAACTCTGAGGAGCTCTTGCTCAAGATTGAGGAGCTCTTGCTCAAACTCTGAGGAGCTCTTGCTCAAGATTGAGGCGCTCTTGCTCAAGATTGAGGCGCTCTTGCTCAAGATTGAGGAGCTCTTGCTCAAGATTGAGGCGCTCTTGCTCAAGATTGAGGAGCTCTTGCTCAAACTCTGAGGCGCTCTTGCTCGAAATTTAGGCGCTCTAGCGCAGGTTGTAGCTGATTCCAGGGACTTCCAAGCGCAGGGGCGCGACTTCCAAGCGCAGGGGGTGCGAGTTCTGTCTTTTGTTCGAAACATTCTATTTTCTTCGGGTCAATATAATATTTGGGCCTATTTTCAGTAGGGCTGGCAGTTGGCTCTGTTATGTAATATCTTAGACTTTAAAAACATCATTTTAGGAGGGTTTTTAGGATCTTGAACATTTATTATCAAAAGAAAGGAGAGATCAATTTTGAGGGTTATTCAAGCTCGTGACAAGCAAGGAGGCCCATTGATTTCATCTTTTGTATTTCTTCTCTACATTTTCCGGGATTTATTTTGCTCTCAATTTCTCTTATATTATTTATTATTAATTGTTTGTAGATTTATGATTTCTTTGGAACCCATGATGGTGATTAGTTTAATTATGAACTAAATCATTATCATGGGGTTCCAATGGATTTGTTTACGTAATTATTGTGTTTGACATGTAATTGATTATTGGGTGATTTAATTGCGATAATCTAGTATGGTTGATTTAATTGATAGATGTGTAGCTAGCATCTAATTTATTAATCCTTGATGATTGCGAAAGTGGATTCGAGGATTGAGATTTTGCCATACTAGCATGGGTTCATGAATTAATTTGATGTTCATGATTAGTGGTATGATTTGACCAATATATATTGCTCCATGTAATCTTATAGATAACTTGTGCTTAAACCAGTTGTGTTTCCAGATTGTATAGACATATATAATTTGAACGTGATGTGGTGTCTTCTTGACTTCTAACTGTTGTGGATGTTAAGTGGTTTGATATGAGTATATTGAAAGATAGCTCATATTCTTGTCGTGTTATCTGATTAATTATCAAGTTTTATCACCTATATCAATTCTATGTGTCAACCCTTAGTGAAATATTCAATGAAATTGGAACTCCATGTTTTCTATTACATAAGTAATCTCGTGGTTAATTCACTCTTAGTTGATAATTGTTTTATTAGTTAAGTTAGTAATTAACAACTCAATTTGATAATTGGTCAAGCATTACGAAGTAACCATACACTGTTGCATAGGTATTAAATTGGCATTTACACCTTGTCTCTGCGGAACGAATTCTATTTATCACTTGCTATTTGTGATCGCGTATACTTGCGTGTTTACGAGTCAACAAGTTTTTGGCGCCGCTGCCAGGGACTTCGGTGTTATTTGGCATTTATGTGCTTGTCAGCAGTGGTCGTTATAGATTACTGACTTGATTCGTGTTACTTACCTATCTTGTGTCTTCCTGCCCTTTGTTTTCAGTTAGTTGAACGTGCATGCGAACACGAGCTCAAACCAAAGCGGAACTAGAAAGGAAGGAAGAGATAAATTTACTAGAAGAAGAAGTTGAACCGGTTGTTACAATGGGAGATGCTAATCCTAATCCAGAGGTACCGCCAAGAGCACTCATGGATTATTCGCAACCAAGGATAAATGATATTCAATCGAGTATCGTCAGGCCAGCTATCGCAGCGAATACCTTTGAGATTAAGCCTGGTACTATCCAAATGGTGCAGAACACAGTCCAGTTTGGGGGTGGTGCAACTGAGGACCCTAATATGCATATCAGGAATTTCATCGAAATTTGTGACACCTTCAAGTTCAATGGTGTTTCAGATGATGCTGTGAAGCTGAGACTCTTTCCCTTCTCTTTGAGGGACAAGGCTAAAGGCTATTTACATTCTTTACCGGCTGGGTCTATCACTACTTGGGAAGAGCTTGCACAAAAATTTCTCTCCAAATTCTTTCCTATGGCGAAAACAGCTGCCATAAGGAATTCTATTGCTCAGTTTGCCCAGGCACAGGGTGAGTCATTGTGTGAAGCTTGGGAGCGTTATAAAGAGATGCTCATAAAATGCCCCCATCATGGAATGCCGGACTGGATGATCATTAACTGTTTTTATAATGGATTGGGGTGGTAGTCGAGACCGATGGTGGATGCAGCATCAGGTGGAGCTCTATGGGCTAAAAGCTACGAGGAAGCATATGATCTGATTGAGATGATGGCAGAAAATGAATATCAAAGTCCAACGCAGAGAATGCCACAACAAAAGGTGGCGGGAATTCTTGATGTTAGTGCAGCTACAGCTTTAGCGACTCAGCTAGAGGCATTGAATATGAAGATTGATTCTTTGGAAAATCATGGGATTCGTCAGGTAGCTAGTGTTTGTGAGCTATGTACAGGTGCACATGAGACGAAGCAGTGTGCCATTTCTAATGAATCAGTGCAGTTTGTGAGCAACTTTCCGAATCAGCAACAGCCAGCCCCGAATACTTATCATCCGAGCAACAGGAATCATCCGAATTTCAATTGGAGCAATAATCAGGGTGGCAAACGGCAATCACAACAACCGCATCAGCAATTTCAAGCTAGGCCATACAACTCTGCAGGTTTTCAGCAGCAAGGGCAGAATTTTCAGCAGCAGTTTCAGCCACCAGGATTTCAACAAGCTCATGGAAATTCTGGTCAAATTTTTAAAGAACAATCTGAATTGGAAGAGTTGAGGTTGATGGTTAAAAGTCAGGCGGTCTCGCTCAAGACCGTGGATAATCAGATGGGACAACTTACCAGTGCGATGCTGAAAATATCTCAGGGAATTCTTTCTAATGAGCCAGAAGTTAATCCAGGCAAGAGGGAAGTTAAAGAGCAGGTGAATGCCATAACACTCAGGTCTGGTAGAGTCACAAGCAATCCAGCATTAGCAGCCAAGGAAGACGAAGATTTCCAGGAACAACTACTTGTGCCTTCCCCAGAAAAAGAAGAGGTAATTCCTAAGCTGGCAGCTGAGCAGTTGGTTGAAGAAGGGGACAATAACAAGAGGTCTGTTGAGAAATCTTCTCAGGAGCAGACTAAAGAGAGCGAACAGATTTTTCCACCTCCCCCATATCCAAGAAAAGCCTACAGGCAAGCGATCAACAAGAAATTGGACAGGTTTCTAGAGGTGTTCAGGAAGTTACAAATTAATATACCTTTTGCAGAAGCTCTAGAACAGATGCCGAGCTATGCCAAGTTCATGAAGGGTATTTTATCCAGGAAATTGAAGTTTGAGGGTTTGGAAACTGTGGCGTTGACTGAGGAATGCAGTGTTGTGCTGCAACAGAAATTGCCTCCGAAACTCAAGGATCCTGGGAGCTTTACAATACCTTGCACTATCGGGAAATTGTCTTTTGACAAATGCTTATGTGACTTGGGAGCTAGTATAAATTTGATGCCATTATCTGTTTTTGAGCAGCTTGGTCTGCCTGATCCGAAACCAACGAACATGACATTGCAGCTGGCTGATCGTTCAATTACATATCCAAGAGGTGTGGTGGAAGATGTCCTAGTAAAAGTGGGAAAGCTCATCTTTCCTGCTGATTTTGTTATTCTAGACTTTGAGGAAGACAAGAGGATTCCCATCATCTTGGGAAGACCATTTTTAGACACGGGCAAAACGATGATCGATGTCCAAAAAGGAGAGCTCACAATGAGAGTGCAAGATCAGACTGTCTCCTTTAATGTGTTTAAGGCCATCAATGTTCCGGAAGATAATGAAAAATGTTTTAGAGTGGAAGGGGTTGATACTGGTCAGAATAAACCGTTTGATCAGTTGTTGAAGTCGGATCCATTCGATGTTTGTGTACTAAGCAAGCCTCGTACTGAGGAGGTAAAAGCAGAGCATGTTCAGATGTTAAATGCAGTTCCTTGGAAGAGGAAATTTGATATGCCAAACGAGTCGCTTGGTTTGACAGAGCTCTTGAACTCTCAGGTGCGGCTTAAGCCGTCATTTAAAAAAACTGCTAATCTCGTTCTTAAATCTTCATCAAATCATCTGAGGTATGCATATTTTGGACAGTCGTCTATTTTTCCTGTTATTGTTGCTAACAATTTGTCAGGAAGTGAATTTGGAGAGCACCATCAGGATCCTCCGTTTGGGCCACCAACCACTCAGGGTGGCAGTATAACGTGATTCTGGTTAGTCAAATCCGGCTAAATGACGTTAACGACAGCGCTTCGTGGGAGGCAACCCATGTTTTCCAGCATTTCTTAGAGTGGTGTATTTAAAAAAAAAAAAAAAAAAAAAAAATTCTGGACTGAGAAGCCGCGGATGCGACCGTTTCTCTCAACCATGGCTTAGCAGCTGATGGCATTGAGGTGGATTGGCTAGTTTTTGGAGCGCATCATGTTTATCCACCACCAGACACACCACCTGAGGAGGATGACGATGACGACGACTAGGGGAGTATTTCTTGTACCTGTAATTTACCTTCAATGAGGACATTGAAATTCATAAGTTTGGGGGTGATTTTAGGGTATCAAGAATCATTGCATTGCATATAGTTGCATATTCATGCTAGTTCATATTAGAAATTCATATTAGAAATTTTGCATTTAGTTGTGCCATGTCATTTAGTTTGCATTTAGTATGCCATGTCATATAGAATTATTTAGGTTTGTAATATCATTTTGTTCATGCATATCACATGATTCCATATGAGTGGTTGTTTCTGGCTCGATAGGTCGACGTTAATTTGAGTGTGAGGGTTGAATTAAGTTCTTATGAAATTGACTTGCGTGTGTCGGGAACACAATCTTTTCACGGTCGCACTGGTTTCTCTTGGGCTAGATCGAGTTATACCTAGTTTGGCTGTTGAGATTTAATCACTTATTTATATTTAGAATGTTTTCTATTCTCTTGAAATTGAAAGAAGCACTTAAGTCTAAGTTTGGGGGAAAACAGGGATATCATGCTAGTTGTCAATAGAGGCTAGGCGTCAAATGGCTAGTAGCCGACTCATTGAAAAGATGAGTAGTCTTGGGTGGGATGAGAAAAAGGCAAAGCGCACTCATTCCGAAACAAAAAAAAAGAAAAAAAAAAAGAAAAGAAGAAAAGAAAAAAAAAGTATTTTGTTAGTTGTTTATGCAAAATTGATCAGGTTGAGCTCTTTAATACTCGAGCAATTAAGTTCTAGGGGACTTTGTGCCTAGTGACCTAAGATTTTTCCGGTCTGGGATCCACTAACCTAAAGCTCGCTACATGGGTATTATTGTATAAGCCTTTTGGGGTCTCAACCATTGCACGGTCAAATAAGCATGCGTATTGTGTTTAGTATGTTGTTTTGTAATAAAAGCATGAATTCCTGTCTAACTCAAGTGGATATTGAGGTGTCTTTAAGTGGTTTCTTGTGTCTAGAGTTCATTCTGTTTATAAACATGTGATTGTCTTGGCGAAGAATTGGTTATGCCTTTGATCTAGTTACGAGAGTATATCTAGTGAGAATTGCACACACCACGTTTCCGGGCATGTATTGTTAGTATACGGGGACTTAATCGAGCTCTGTTTGGAGCTGTCACATTCCTTGAGGCGTTTACGTGTTGAGTTGGTTTTGGTAATTTGTGTGGGATCATTGCATTAGGACATTGTTGCATTATCATGACATTTAGTTTTTAGTTGCATTCATTTATCAATTTAGGGTTTAGTTGCATTGCTTGAGGACAAGCAACGGTTTAAGTTTGGGGGTTTGATAAGTGGATTTTATATCCACTATTTACCTTCCATTTGGACTTTAATCGTTTGCAAGTTCTCGAGTTTCGTTGTTATTTGACACGTTGTTGTGTAATTTTTGTAGGTTGCATGGTTGAAGGCTTTATAGTGCTAAAATGGTGTTATGGGTGGTGTGGAATTAATTTAGAGATTTGTGGAGAAAATGTTTCAAAGTGCAAGTTCAGCAGAACACAGGAAGATTGAGGCGCTCTTGCTCAAGATTGAGGAGCTCTTGCTCAAACTCTGAGGAGCTCTTGCTCAAGATTGAGGAGCTCTTGCTCAAACTCTGAGGAGCTCTTGCTCAAGATTGAGGCGCTCTTGCTCAAGATTGAGGCGCTCTTGCTCAAGATTGAGGAGCTCTTGCTCAAGATTGAGGCGCTCTTGCTCAAGATTGAGGAGCTCTTGCTCAAACTCTGAGGCGCTCTTGCTCGAAATTTAGGCGCTCTAGCGCAGGTTGTAGCTGATTCCAGGGACTTCCAAGCGCAGGGGCGCGACTTCCAAGCGCAGGGGGCGCGAGTTCTGTCTTTTGTTCGAAACATTCTATTTTCTTCGGGTCAATATAATATTTGGGCCTATTTTCAGTAGGGCTGGCAGTTGGCTCTGTTATGTAATATCTTAGACTTTAAAAACATCATTTTAGGAGGATTTTTAGGATCTTGAACATTTATTATCGAAAGAAAGGAGAGATCAATTTTGAGGGTTATTCAAGCTCGTGACAAGCAAGGAGGCCCATTGATTTCATCTTTTGTATTTCTTCTCTACATTTTCCGGGATTTATTTTGCTCTCAATTTCTCTTTTATTATTTATTATTAATTGTTTGTAGATTTATGATTTCTTTGGAACCCATGATGGTGATTAGTTTAATTATGAACTAAATCATTATCATGGGGTTCCAATGGATTTGTTTACGTAATTATTGTGTTTGACATGTAATTGATTATTGGGTGATTTAATTGCGATAATCTAGTATGGTTGATTTAATTGATAGATGTGTAGCTAGCATCTAATTTATTAATCCTTGATGATTGCGAAAGTGGATTCGAGGATTGAGATTTTGCCATACTAGCATGGGTTCATGAATTAATTTGATGTTCATGATTAGTGGTATGATTTGACCAATATATATTGCTCCATGTAATCTTATAGATAACTTGTGCTTAAACCAGTTGTGTTTCCAGATTGTATAGACATATATAATTTGAACGTGATGTGGTGTCTTCTTGACTTCTAACTGTTGTGGATGTTAAGTGGTTTGATATGAGTATATTGAAAGATAGCTCATATTCTTGTCGTGTTATCTGATTAATTATCAAGTTTTATCACCTATATCAATTCTATGTGTCAACCCTTAGTGAAATATTCAATGAAATTGGAACTCCATGTTTTCTATTACATAAGTAATCTCGTGGTTAATTCACTCTTAGTTGGTAATTGTTTTATTAGTTAAGTTAGTAATTAACAACTCAATTTGATAATTGGTCAAGCATTACGAAGTAACCATACACTGTTGCATAGGTATTAAATTGGCATTTACACCTTGTCTCTGCGGAACGAATTCTATTTATCACTTGCTATTTGTGATCGCGTATACTTGCGTGTTTACAAGTCAACAATTGCATCATCAGTATTTGCACCATCAGCATCTGGTGTGTCATCAGGATTTGGTGACCCGTCAGGATCTGATGTATGGACAGAATCTGATTCACTTTCTTCAGGTTCCTTGGTAGCTTCATTTTCAAAAATCAATCTATCATGAGAGTCTTCATTGATTCCAGCTATCTTCTTGTCATCAAAAGATACATGTATTGACTCCATGACAGTCCTTGTCCTCAAATTAAAAAATCTGAAGGCTCTTGATGCAGGATAGCCTATGAAAATTCCTTCATCAGCCTTTGTTTCAAATTTCCCTAGTTGTTCAGGATGAGTTCTGAGAACAAAACATTTACAGCCAAACACATGCAGATGCTTCAGACTTGGTTTCTTTTCTTTGAGTGACTGATAAGGAGTAACACCATGTCTGTTTATTAATGTGAGATTTTGAGTGTAGCATGCTGTGTTGACTGCTTCTGCCCAGAAATATGTAGGCAATTTTGCTTCTTCCAACATAGTTCTGCCAGCTTCAATAAGAGTTCTATTTTTCCTTTCAACTACTCCATTTTGCTGAGGTGTGCCAGGAGCAGAGAATTGTTGAATGATTCCTTTGTATTTGCAGAACTCTTCCATCTTTGAATTCTTAAACTCAGTACTATTATCACTTCTCAGTATCTTGACTTTGTACTTTGTGGTTGTCTCAATCATTCTCACATGATCTAACAGAACTTCAGGAGTCTCATCTTTTCTATGCAGAAAATACACCCAGGTGAATCTAGAATATTCATCAACAATTACAAGAGTGTACCTTTTCTTACTGATGGACATGATGTTGACTGGACCAAATAGATCAAGATGTAGCATGTGATATGGTTCTTCAATAGAGGATTCTGATTTACTCTGGAATGATGTCATTCTTTGTTTTGCTTTCTGACATGCATCACAGAGTCCATCAAGAGTATATAACACTTTTGGTAATCCTCTCACTAAATCTTTCTTAACCAACTCATTGATATTGCTGAAGTTGAGATGAGAAAGCTTCTTGTGCCAATTCCAACTTTCATCTACTGAAGCTTTACTGATCAGACAGGTAGGGGAGTCATCAGTATTTGATTGAATGTTGGCTTCATATATGTTACCATGCCTGTAGCCAGTCAGTGCTATCTTGCTTGTTGCCTTACTGACTACTTCACAATGAGTGGAATAGAAGTTGACATGATAACCTCTGTCAGTGATTTGACTAATACTCAACAGGTTGTGTTTTAGTCCCTTCACTAGAGCTACTTTTTCAATGATGACATTTCCAATGATTATATTGCCATATCCCAAGGTTTGTCCAATGTTGCCATCTCCATAAGACACAGTTGGGCCAGCTTTTTCCTCATATTCTGATAACAGGGCTTTGTTTCCAGTCATGTGCACAGAACATCCACTATCCATGACTAACACATTTTTCTTTTTACCCTGCAATCAGAATAGAAACACACTAGTTAGAACATTTAGGAACCCATACTTGTTGGGTTCCTTTTCCATGCAATTTATTAAATTTCACAGCAGAAGACTTTCTGACTTTAGGAGTCCTGACAGGATTTACTCCATCAGGATTTGCTTTGTCAATATCAGTATTAACAAAAGCATGTTCCAACTTGACATTCTTAATGCTACCAGAGTTTGCATTATTTTTATCAACTTTAGGCAATGGATCATAAAAGTTATAGTACAACTCATGATAATCTTTACAAGTATAAATAGAATGCCATATACTACCACAATGAAAACAGGACTTCTGTGGTTTATAAAATACTGATCTATTCTTAACATCAGACTTAGGAATATCAGTAATCTTCTTCTTACTCTTCTTACAATCAATAGCAAGATGATTAGAGTTACCACAGTTAAAACAACACTTTCTAGGTGCATTTGGGATATATTTGTAACCATTCTCTTTGTTGATCCCAACTTTACCATTCCTGTTTCTCTTAACAGTAGCTTCCTTTTTCTTATCTGTCACCTCACAAATTTTATCCTTAAGCTGTTTCTGAGACAATAAACCTACATTCTTAATGACTTTATTCAAGACAGGTTTAGACTTTATGATTTTAATTCCTTGTGTAGAAGTAGATCCCTTTTCAAAAGTAGAATTGGAATCCTTACCAAAAACAAAATTAACAGGAGTAATCTTAGATTTGGTTGCATCTATAACATGTCTATAGGTCTTTGGACTGACTGTCTCATCAATGACAATTTTCTCTTTCAATTTCTTATCCTCATCTGACTTATATCCTAGACACTCTTTCCAATTCTTAGAGGTATTAATCTATGAAATTTCCTACCAGAGTCTGTCCAGGTTCTGATTTTCTCATTAGCATTTTCAAGTTCCTTTTCAAGAGCAGTACATTTGGATTTCATCTCTAAATACATGTGATTCACATTATCACATTCTTTTTGTACTTCTTGCATACGAGAAAATTCAGCTTCTAATATATCATTCCTTTTTCTAAGTTCAGACATCTCAGATAAGATCCTAGTATTTTCAGCAGTTTGACTTCTAAAGCTAATATGTAATGACTTTAGAAAACGTCTTAACTCAGAAGCATTATCAATATCAAAATCAAAGATAGTATTTAGTACCTTATCATCAGGAGCAGCAGTTACATCAGCATTGGCCATTAGAGCATAGTTGACCACCTCAGTATCAGATTCTGAGGAAGAGTCCATCCAATCCTTGCTTGATGTGATAAGTGCCTTCGTCTTCTTGCACTCAAAAGTAAAGTGACCCATACCATTGCACTTGTAGCATCTAACCTTTGACTTGTCAAATTTGCTACCCTTGCTGTCCTTTTTGATATACTTATCTTTGTTTGGATTGAAAGCCTTTTTCTCAAAGTTGCCTTGTCTTCTATTCTTCCTGAACTTCATCCTTCTGAAGTTTCTGACAATCATAGCAACCATCTCTTCCATGTCTAAGTCAGAAGAATCATCATCAGTATTGGCATCAGCATTGCCATCAGTATCTGATGAAGAGTCATCAGGATCTGACTCAACTATTCTTGTTTTATTTTCTAGAGACCTCCATAGATTTTCCTTTTGATTTAGCCTCTGCTTTCAAAGCAATTGATTTTGCCTTGCTGCTTTTCTTGTTCTTTCTCTGTTGAACTTCAAGATCATGAGTTCTTAGCATCCCATAGACTTCATCAAGAGACACAGTGTTAAGATCATACTGATGTCTAATGATCGATGTCTGAGTGTCCCATTCTTCAGGTAAAGCTCTTAGAAACTTGGTGTTTGAATCTTCAGTTTCATATTCCTTGTCAACTAAAGATAAACTGTTCAATAGTGTCAGAAATCTATCATATAGATCAGTTAGGCTCTCATCGGGTCTTGCATCAAATTGTTCATATTCTTGAATCAAAAGAGCCCTTCTGTTTTTCTTGACAGATGCAGATCCCTGGCACTGAGTTTCCAAAGTATCCCAGATTTCTTTTGAAGACTTGCATGCAATCACTCTGTTTGACATGACAACATCAAGACTACTGTGTAAGATATTCTTTATCTTTGGTTCCCTGAGTACATGAGCTTTTTCTTCTGGAGTCCATTCACTTTTAGCCTTGACCACATAATGTTCAGGTACTGTATCGGTTCGTTCTACAATTCGTGTAGGAATATATGGTCCATCACGAATCCTGTCCAAATAGTCAGGATCCATAGCCTCCAAGTACATCAGCATCCTTACCCTCCATGTTGGATATTCTGATTTCTTCAAGATGGGAATCTTCATGCTTTCATACTTGGTTGTCGACATCTTTAGATCGTATCTGATTCAGAATTAAATCAGTTTGCTCTGATACCAATTGTTGCCCAGTAATAATCTATTGTAGAAGGGGGGTTGAATACAATAGTATAAGATAATCGACTTCTTAATGTATATATCACAAATATGAACGAAAGATAACAGCTTTATTAAATCTGATATAAAACTGTTACAAACTCTCTCAAGAAATTCTGATGTTCTTGAGAGCTGCTAGCTTACAAAAACTCTCTCAAGAAATTCTATGTTCTTAAGAGCTTCTATTCGATTATGTTCACGTCTGTGTTGTATTCATAAATCGAAACCAAAACTGTGTTTATATACTACACAGCTTCTCTATCAATGATAAGTGCTAATCAATTACAAAGATTGAAACCTATCTATAATTGATAGCTACATACTACAAACCAGGAACCGACAGAATAAACTTCCATGTTTAACTAGACTCCAAATATAACTCGAAGTAGGAATCCTGATCAGCTTCCAGTCCTGATGATCAATCCTGATCCCAGTCCTGATATGTATCTCAATCCTGATGACCATGTAATCCTGATGACGTCAGCAATCCTGATCAGTTGAGTCTAGCTCCTGACGATCATTGAATTCTGATCTAACAAGTGGCATCAGTACTTGATCGACCATCAGGATTTCGTCAGGACTGGACCATCATCAGGATTCAAATACTGACACAGGCCATCAGGATCAGTAGTCATCAGGATTTCACTCCAAGTACTGACCAGGCCATCAGGATTTGATCCAAGAACTGGTCCATCAGGATTTAATATAAATCCTGACCCAGTTCGTTTAGCTGTTATAAATAAATACTGATACTGTTAAATTAAATCAATAAATAATATTAAATAAACAGGTAATAAAATTCCTCGCCCAGGTCGCCTCGCGTACGCGAGACGCCGAGACATTCACCCAAATCGCCCTTCGACACGAGTCGAGTCGTGGCGGGGCGAGGCGAGGCGAGCGGCGGTGGCGCGCGTGTGTGTGTGTGTGCACGCGCGAGGCACATACTAACACCATGCACACCCACATGCCTTAGTAGTTGTACACTACTCTTGCACATGTTCTTATATAAACCCACCAACCTTTCATTACCAATGCTATGTGGGATACAAGTTATTTTAAATATAACCAACCCACATAACTCATTTCAAGCAACCTATTTCAACTCAATTTATTTATGGATTACACTAAGAAAATGTCTTAGATCCAACCATGAAAGTTTAAGTCCTCATAACAAGGAACAACCTCCAATCGTTAGTTTCCGGAAATTCCATCAAGAACATATTTAAAATATGCCTCAAACTTTCCATTTTCTAACAATCCCCCACAAATCCATACAGAAATGCATATCGGTCCTTATCATGACTTGTTTTTCAGAGTTGGTACCCTTCCGGGTTTGAACCCTCCTAAGTCCTCTACTTCGATGGCTACTAGATCTAGATGGAATGTTTCACCTTGAATCTTTATCCTTTTGGTGTAACCACACTCCATAGACGACGACAAATCAAAGGCTATGGTGCTGATCTACGGCTTTGAGACGTTAATGGTCCTGTCTCGATCCTGTTCGTCGAATGCTTCAAGGAATAACCCTTTCCTCTAATTGCGACCACACAATTACATTCGCTTAGCTGGGCATCTCCAGAGATGTACTGCGATCATCTCGTCAAATGACTTGACCCCATTCAGTGTTCAAAATAACTCTTGCTATACTGGCAGTAACAGTACCTTTTAGGTTTACAGGGGATAGACACAGATACGTAAGTATCAAGGAATATAGTAAAGGTACTACCAACTCACCCTCACAGCTTGTTATTACCACATTGAATACACTTCAAGGGATCTCCTCTCAGGTGTATTGGGTTCCCGCTGCTGATGAATCATTATGGGCTATCAGTCCCATCCCCAACTTAGACTTAAGGACTACTGCATGCTCAATTCCTTTAGTCAAAGGATCAGCTATATTATCCTGAGTTCCAATGAACTCTACAGCAATAATCCTTTCAGACACAAGACCCCTTATAGACTTAAGTCTAACTTGGATGTGTCTCTTTGTTTTAGCATTATACTTTTCACTACTGATCTTGTCGATAGTTGTACGGCTATCACAATGAACAGCAATGGCTGGAAGCGGTCTGCTTACTACAGGTAACACTGACATAAGTCCATGCAACCATTCAGCCTCCGTCCTCGTGGCATCTAGTGCACACAACTCAGCCTCAAAAGTAGACCGAGTTATCAAAGTCTGTCTAGTAGACTTCCAGGATATTGCTCCACCTGCTAGGGTAAACAAATATCCAGTCACTCCATTGGTACCAGATTTCTTAGCTATCCAACTTGCATCACTGTATCCCTCGAGTACTCCAGGGAATCTTCGATAATGCAAACCAAGGGAAATAGTTCCCTTAAGATATCTAAGAACTCTATCCAGTGCCTCCCAATGAGTCTTGTTCGGACAGCTTGTATATCTAGCTAACTTAGACACAGAATAAGAAATATCTGGTCTAGTAACATTAGCAAGATATTGCAAACTCCCAATAATCTGAGAATACCTTAACTGAGACACATGAATTACTGAACTATTCCTGACTAGGGCAACTTTAGGATCGTACGGTGTACTAGCGATTCTACAATTTGAATAACCATACTTCTCAAGTATAGATTTCTCTATATAATGAGATTGTGACAATGTTATTCCATCAGTTGACTGTGTCAACTTGACTCCAAGAATCACACTAGCCTCACCCATATCCTTCATTTCAAAGTGACTTTTCAAGAAACTTTTTGTCTCGTTAATAATCTCAATATTGGTTCCAAACAATAATATATCATCCACATATAGGCACGCGATAATACATTCATTTCCTTTAACCATATAGTAGACACACTTGTCACTTTCATTAACTACAAATTCTGATTCTAAAACAGTATCATCAAACTTTTTATGCCAGTCTCTAGGGGCTTGTTTTAAGCCATATATAGACTTGATCAACTTACATACTTTCCTCTCATTACCCGAAGCAACAAATCCCTCAGGCTGATCCATATAAAATCTCTTCTTCAAGATCACCATGAAGAAAATCTGTCTTTACATCCATTTGATGGATGATAAGACCATGTACAGAAGCCAATGCTATAAGCATTCAGATTGTTGTCATCCTTGCAACAGGAGAGTATGTGTCAAAGTAATCAATGCCTTCTTTTTGCCTAAAACCCTTAGCTACCAGCCTAACCTTATAAATATCTATTGAGCCATCAGGATTCATCTTCCTTTTGAAGATCCATTTACATCCTATAGTAGTACACCCAGGAGGTAGGTCAACCAACTCCCATGTTCCGTTAGAAACAATAGAGTCGATCTCACTTTTTACAGCACCTTTCCAATGCCTTGACTCCGAAGAATCCATGGCCTGTCGGAAAGTCAAAGGTTCATCCTCGACATTGTAAGTGACAAAATCACTTCCAAAGTCCTTGACTACCTTTGCACGCTTACTCCTTCTAGGTTCATCTACTTCACCAGGAGTAGAACTACTATCAGGATCTGCCCCCACATTTGTCATCTTTTCCACATGATCAGGAATATAACTCGATGTGTGAGTAGGATCATCATTAGAAATTTCATGAGGTATGCCAGTCTTCATAGGGAACACATCCTCAAAGAATGTTGCATCACGAAACTCAACTATAGTGTTTGCCACTATACCGTCTATGTCAGATTTTAACACTAAAAATCTCATAGCCGTAGTGGTTTCAATATAGCCCAGAAAGATGCAATCAACAGTTTTTAGACCTAGTTTCTTTCTCTTGTGTTCAGGGACAAGCACCTTAGCAAGGCACCCCCACACACGAAGATACTTTAAACTTGTCTTTCTACTTTTCCATAATTCATAAGGTGTCTTGTCCATATGTTTCAGAGGAACTCTATTCAGAATATGGCAAGCCGTATTCAAAGCTTCTCCCCACATGTACTTAGGCAACCCAGAATTAATAAGCATGGTGTTAATCATATCTTTAAAAGTTCTGTTCTTTCGTTCAGCCACCCCATTAGACTCAGGTGTGTATGGTGGAGTTACCTCATGAACTATACCATTTCTTGCGCAAAATTCATTAAACAAGGTACTAGTATACTCACCACCTCTATCAGATCTCAAACGTTTAAGTACTTTACCAGTTTGTATTTCAGCTTCAGTTTTGAACATAATGAATTTCTCTAGTGCTTCATCCTTATGTCTAAGTAAATAAACATAACAGTATCTACTACAATCATCTATAAAGGTAATAAAATATCGTTTCTTATCCTTAGTCAACATGCCACCAAATTCACATATGTCAGTGTGTACTAAATCCAATAATCCTGAATCCCTAACAACATTATGAAAGGGTTTCCTAGTTTGTTTAGCAGTCACACATACTTGACATTTAGATTTCTTTTCAATAGCATATTTTCGAATCAACTCTAAATTCATCATATTCTTTAGAGCACCAAAATTTAAATGACCAAGTCTAGCATGCCATAAATTAGATGATTCAACACAATTAATAGAAGGTGCAACACTATCATTAATAAAACTGCCCAAAACAGGCTCAACATTTATCAAAAATAAACCATCAGACAAATAACCTTTGCCGAAGAATGTACCAGTATGTGTAATAACTACTTTATTACATTTCAAAGAAAGTTCAAAACCATTCTTAACTAAACAACTTCCACTTATTATATTTCTACGAATATCAGGAACATGGTGCACTCTAGTGAGGGATAGAACACGCCCAGAAGCAAATTTCAGGTCCACGTTTCCTATTCCAAGAACTTGAGCAGCACTAGCATTCCCCATCGTCACTGTCACTCCATGACTGTAACAGCCCGACTTTTCGGACTATTATTTCTAAATCAAAACTTAAATAAAACTTAATACTTTATTTGATAAACCAAAATTTACGAAAGTCAAACGCAACGGTCAAATTCAACGATAATCCAAAATCATAAAAACGGAGACGCAGCTCCATAAACCAATATTTAATGTCTAACAAATAATCAAATTTATTCAAATGGTCTTTAAACGAAATCAAATTTCACGAAATCCAAAGTCCACATCCTTATTTTTACTAAGCTTCCATAATGAACCTGAAATATAGGGAAAGGGATGAGCTACATAGCTCAGCAAGTACAAATTGACAAACATATATTCTTTAAAATCAATGGGCGATTTTATTAAAACAGATTTGGTCAAAATATAATAAGTTGCAAAACCTTTTCAAAATTGACCCAGCCCAAAGTTTACATTTTAAAATTTCAGAATTTAAAACAGACACAGAATTTAAAGCAAATACAGAAGCAGAAATAGAAACAGAAACAGAACGAAAATCGAAATACCACAGTCTTGCTCTATGGCCACACTTTCCCAGTAGCCGGGATCTTATTCTTATTCTTATATGTCACACTTTGCCAGTGACCGACATCTAAAGTTCAATAATTACGCGCCCTTAATAGGTATCTAAAATTGCACACTTGTGCACCTACTAAGGGTATCTAAGGCTAGTTCTGGAACTATAGCGTAAATTACGAACAGGTTCGAAACATAGAGACTGTGTTCTAAAATTCAAATACTTATATCTTATAAAATTCAAAACACAATTCTTATATCTTATACGAAAATCTGAAGATCACAATATAAATATATTTTTCAAAAACGAAAAGTAAGTCAAAAGTACCTACCTAGAGTCGATCCTAAATGTTGAATATAATTGCACGTACAAATCCTAAATTAATAATAGATGACGAAACAATCAATTATTTATCCGACAAGTTCAAAACATGTATTGTGATTAAATACTCGTTAAAATCATATAACAGTTAAATGCAAACTAAAATCATGCTTAATCAAAACAAATAATCATATAAAATAAACGGTCAG
Organism: Heracleum sosnowskyi; assembly: GCA_030848705.1. NCBI lineage: Eukaryota > Viridiplantae > Streptophyta > Magnoliopsida > Apiales > Apiaceae > Heracleum > Heracleum sosnowskyi. The sequence continues at coordinate 45,865,932 of CM061241.1, forward strand.
ACAGTGATTTTAAACAAACCAGTTAAGAAAAGAAAATGGGCCTTAAAAGCCCAATCAATGCATGCTCACGACCTGTCCAATTAACACCTAGAATTGTAAAACGATCACCATTTTTTTTTTCTGATTTTAAAACATGCATCTGTCCACCTAACTTAACCACTTGTATGCACTCAATTAATTCATTGCAACATGTATGCATTAGCTACAACCTACAAGTAACAGACAACTCTTAATAATGAAAATCTAGCCATTAACAAATAATCCATGCATTTTAATTTTATTTATAAAACAACATGGCAAATTAACGTAACTTATAATCATATTAAGGTTGCAAATTTAATCAGAACTTCTAAACTTATTTTAACATACATATACATAACATACTAAAATATGATTTATTAAATAATATGAATTACCCATATTTACATAAACAATTACATAAAAAAAATATATTCAGATCACATACACAGAAGAGATAATAGAATCATATTCATATCAAAACTCAAAAAGAAAAGCGTGTATACTTTAATCTATATAGTTAGAACATGGCTGAAGATTATCACAAACTTTTACATGATCACACAATAATTTAATTATATGCGGACACAACAGAAGAGCATGCTTAGGGTTATACAAAATTCTTAAAATCAAGCAAAACGAAGCAGACATACCTGTTGGCGTAGAGTGTCTGTACAAGTTTTCTTTTTGTCTTAAAGCTTAATTATATAGCCACACAAAAAACCCTAAAGTAATTTAGGTAAGCCTAGAATCTTCTCCTAAAAATTGTTCAATCACTCTAAATTTAAAATATTATAATTAATACAATTATTCTAAATTAAATAATAACAATTTTCTAAATCTTTTCACACTTCTTTCCATAAAATCAAATCTTATCTCATTCAAATTATTTAGCACAAAAGAAATTCTAGCATTTTCTAATTAAAAAATAAATAAAAGTAATCTAATATCTAATATAAAAAATGTAAAATAACGGGATTTTACAATGACTCTGTTGATAAGATACAAATAAACTAATATCAGTACAAATATGTACATTAGCTCCAGTATCAATCAACCATTCATGTGACAGATAAGTGGAAAGAAGTTTAGGATTGTAGGTAACATACCCGTCATTGGTTCTAGAGGCAACAGCCTCACCAACAACCATGTTAACCTTAGGCCCATCAGTGGTTGCAAGCACAGTATTAGCTTGTGCTACCACAACAGCTTTCTTTGCTTTCTTTGTAGGAAAGTCCTTGCTCCAATGACCAACCTGTCCACAAGACCAACATGGTTTGTTTGTCTTTGGTTTCTTAGCCTTGTTCTTGTCATTTTTAGGTTTAGTGTTGTCCTTCTTAGTGACAGCCTTTCTTTTCTGTCCAACAGTCACTACATTAGTATATCTTCGATAAGATTTTCAGATTTTTCCAAATTTTTTTAATTTTATTTTCAAAATCTTTTTTCTGATTTAATTTGAAAGGGGATTTGAGGTACCAAAACTCATTTGTTTTGGATGAAAACACTCGGAAATGATAGCATATGAAGAGTAGGATTTTTCATGATTTTTTCGGATTTTTTTTTAATTCTGGAGACCCCCAACCAACCCAAGGCGCCCAACACATCACCAAAGTGCGCGACGGTGCTCAAGCCTCCAAAACACCCCCAATGACCTTAAAGTGACAATCCAGAGCCCGAGCATTTCCTAGACGCCCGACGGTCCACGAGGCCCCGGACGGTACCTAGGGACCTCCTGATGCCCCCGAAGGTCCTCGACGGTGCCCGAGGAACACACAAGGCCCCGAAGGTGCCCAAGGCCACGACATGCCCGAGCCCCACCGAGGCCCCCTAACAATGCCCAATGCCCCAAGGCGCCCGATGAAAGTTTCCCACCGTCGCCGGCACAAAACCAAGGGTAAACATTACTAACACTCTTGGCTTCACCGTCCAACAACCTCGGGACAAAGGCCACCTATGCCCGCAAGAAGCTCTAAGATCCACTAGTTGAGCCCAACAACAATTAACACCTCACTAGCCCCACATCGATTCATAACCAACAAAGAGCAAGCACCCAACAACGAACACGACACTTGGTCGCGAGCAATTACGTCGTGATGCTAACCCTGTCAAACCGGCCATGTTTGTTAAGAATCGAAAGAGAGGTAGATCGTGGAAAAAACATTGCCAACACTCTTGGCTTCAACCATCCAGCAACCCATGGACAAAGGCCACCAACAACCGCAACAAGCTACAAGATCCACAAGCTGAGGCCAGAAACGATTGCCGCCGAACAAGCCCCGCATCCGTTCATAACCAACAAAGAGATAGCATTGAGGAAGGCTTGAGGCTGGCCTTAGATTTGATTGATGAAGTTAGAGATGAGGCAAATGCCAAGATAGTTCAGCATCAGAAACGAGTATCTTTCTATTACAACCTAAGGGTTAAAGAGAGATTCTTTCGACAAGGAGATTTAGTCCTCCGAAAGATTGAGGCATCCGGAGTTGGACAAAAAGTCAAGTTGGCCCCAAATTGGGAAGGACCATATCGCGTCAAAAACGTATTTGGTCGAGGCTCGTACAAGCTAGAAACCCTCGAAGGGCATGAGGTGCCAAGGACTTGGCATGCCTCAAATTTGAAAGTCTATTATGTTTAAAGTGTGTCATGATTGGACTCACTACTAGGACAAATAGAAATAAGGTTCGATGAAATCATGAGCTTTCTAGAAAGCAAATGAAGGGTTGAAACCCCAGAAACCTTAGACATTCAGTCCAAACACCATCATTCGATATGCTCAATGAAAGGCTTGAAGCCAAAACAAGACGGTATAAGACATAAAAGGCTTATGCAAATGTCAAGTTAGCCTCGAATAAGGCAAAATCGTCGTAAATGTGTAGGTCGCTCCACACTTTACACCAAGACGATACTCGTGAAACACTAGTGTATATTAAAATCCCCAAAAAAGGGTAGTAAGTCCCAGGTAAGGGATAAAAAGACCCCAAGTCACGAAAAAGACCGGTATAACTTCTATGAAATCCTAGTGCATTATCATAGACGTTGGGAAGCGTGATCAGCCATTTTAAACCCGGAATCTTCAAAGAATTCTTCAAAACTTCAAGTAAGAAACCCAGAAAACGATGAGATTCAACAGAAAATCTCGCCAAGAATCGCCTAGTGACTGGAAACCCAACCGGTTAAGGAAGGGCAACCGTCTATAGCCAGTTAAGGCCCACAAATCCATTTATGAATTATAGAGATTAAAACCCAAATAATTTGGGTCTCAGGCAAATTCGAAGCCCAAACAAAAAAGGCCCAATAAGGCCCAAGGCTGGAATAATTTAAGTCCAATTAAAAATTGGGCTAGTTAAGGCCCAAGAAAAGAATGAAATTTGAAATATATCCAAGGCCAAATCAAAGATTTAAGGTCAAAAAGACATTAAATCGAAATCGTACGACCGAGGTCGAAAACATATGGGAAAACGAGGTCGATTCCAACGACCTCGCTCCCAAATAAAGTCGAAAAATAATGAAATTGAGGTCGAAAAAACCTTAGAACGACATCGAAAGCTCGAAGTCAAAAATATACGAGGAATTGAGGTCGTTTCCATCGACTTTGCACCAAAAATCCAGTCAAAAAATTGAAAATTCGAGGTCCAAAAGACCCTAGATCGAAGTCGATTGATTGAGATCGAAAATACACTATAAATCGAGCTGGAACCCCTCGACCTCACACCCAAGTGAGGTCGAAAACAGAAGGATTCAAGGTCGAAAGAATGAGGTCGAATATGACCTAGAAAACGAGGTCTAAGCGTTCGACCTCACGCCAAAACGAGGTCGAATGACCCAGGTCGAAAATGACCTGCAAAATGAGGTCGAAAGTATGAGGAATCGAGGTCGAATGACCCAGGTCGAAAATGACCTGTAAATCGAGGTCGAAAGTATAAGGGATCGAGGTCGAATGACCGAGGTCAAAAATGACTGGGATGTCGAGGTCGAAACCATCGACCTGGGACCAATCAAGGTCGAAAAAAGGCTGGATCGAGGTCGAAGGCTCGAGGTCGAAAAAGACTTAAAAATCGAGGTCGAAACCTTCGACCTCACTCCAGTCGAGGTCAAAATCCAGATCGAATTTCAGGTCGAAAATGACCTGTTTCCTGGTCGAATTTGAGGTCGAAAATGACTTGTTTCCTGGCAAAAAAGGAGGTCGAAAATGACCTAATTTGAGGTCGAAAATGAAGGCCGATATTTAAGGCCCGACACCTTAATTATTCATTAATTTCGTAATTAATGAATAGGGAAAATCTATAGCTCATAAAAAGAGTCCAAAATATGGTAAATTCATCAAAGAAGGATCCGGAATCCCAATTAAAGGCAATTAATGAGTCATAGCCTTTATCAACAAGGAAACGAATTCTCCAGCAAGAAATACAATGTTTATCCAATATCAAAAAGGAGACTTATTCGCTAAGACTCCTAAACATACCATAAATACTAGGCTCTAGACGCCTATATAAGGACCCTGATCCTACAATCAGAACTACATTTTGGACACAGCTCCATACGTCATCTACTACGTTTTGGACACAGCTCCATACGTCATCTACTACGTTTTGGGCACAGCTCCATACGTCACAACGCCTCGAAGGCGCAACAAGCCACAAAGGCACCCCTAGAACTACGTTTTAGACTTCATCCACGAATAAGGACATACAAGTCATCTACAACGTTTTAGACTTCATCCTCGAATAAGGACATACAAGTCACTACGTCATTGGTGTGCCCCTGCCGCCATAGCCCCGAGGGCAACACTAAGAACTACGTCTTGGCTTGATTCTCAATAACGAATTGAGATACGTAGGCATCTTGTGAGGACCGATTTAGTCTCGAAACGCAAGTGCAGCCATTAAAGCTCGAAGCTCATTAAACCCTCGCATTAAATTCGTAAACACGTTTTTTATTCCACAACAAATACTTATATTGGGATTAAAAATCCAATTTTTGATTTAAAAATTATTTGTGACTTATTTAAATTCGAATAAGCTTCGTGTGATGTTTTAAAAATGTTTATAAGTACTATATAGTTCGTATGAGTTGTGTAATGTGTTTTATAGTCCGTATATGCCCGTACGAGGGCTAGTGTCTGAGTTTTAAATACCGTAAATTAGATCGGACGTCCGATACGTAACCGGTTACTAGTTTAAAATGTGTTATTGATTGATTGTGTGTCGAGAATAGAATGAGGATAGTTAGCCTTACTGTGATAAGTTGTTTATATTATAGAATCGAGTTCCCGAAGCAAAGGAAAGGGGAAAGTTGAGTGATCAAAGTAGAACCAACAGCGACGTAGACCAGACAAGTATCTGTGCCTTTATTTGTGATAAATTGTTATTGTCTTCAATACTTACATGTTATTACCCCAGAACAATTCAAATTATCAATCCTTACCCGTACTTGGGCAACTGATTCCATTTTCGTAAATTTTCTCAACTCTTTGATTTGATCCGCATCGGAAACCTTTATTTCCAAATTCATCTGATTTTGTCTACAACCGTTGATTGTTGATTATCACCATCTGATTCTGAGCAGTTGAAGCTCTTTTGCAATTATTATATCTTTGACTGATCAACAGCACAACCTCTGTATTTGAAAAATGTAGAAGTGCAATTCTAATTCCTCTTTCTTCATTAAAGATTGTTAAAACCATATGTTTGACTTGTGTATTGTTGATTCAGATAATTGAATTCTTTCCTTTCATTATAGAACTGTGATTGATACATATATCATCCTTGCTGAGCACATGTGGCTCATACTTGTTTTGTTTCTAACCCTATTCCAGTGAAGCGAGAGAATGAGCAGACACAACGCTACTGACAGTTCTCCCGATGCTACGGGTAGTTGTTTTACTTGGAAGTTAGACTAGATTTCTATCTTTGTATATTAAGTGTGTAATAACTTTGAAAACTGGTTTGTAATAATTATGACTTAGAAGCTTGTTTCACGCCATAATCTGGATGCGATCTTGGATAAGGGGTAATTTATGTCATTAAATATTATGCATGTGTTATATTCAAGTTTATATTGTTTTCCGTTGGTCGAGTAACTCCCCAAATCTGTACCCCAGGTTTGGAGGGCGTCACGGCCAAGGCAGTCCAAGATAAAAAGATTTAGCACTCGAACATAATTGAACAGGTGTGAACTAGCGATTGTCGCTGCCAGGGCAGGGAACCAACAAACCGGAACATACCAATCACCACTCATGCGATACACGTACAACATGCCTCCATCATCTGTTAGGTAAAAGCACCCCAAAGACCCTAAAGCCTAGAGATGACTTGACCATAAAAAATGAAGGTGACATGCACCGCTTCACGCGAATCCAAAAAAAAAACTCAATCCTTTAAACCAAAACTATGTAAGCGAACCGAAACCCACAAGAAGCACCAGCAACGATTGCCACCAAACAAATCCCACATCCGTTCATAACCAACAAGGAGATAGCATTGACAGCGAACACGACTCCAAACCACGAACAATTACGTCATGATGCTAACCCCGTTTGATGAGAACCGAATAAGGCCTAAGACAAGGGTAAAACTTGCCAACACTCTAGGCTTCACCGTCCAACAAACTCGGGACAAAGGCCACCTACGCCCGCAAGAAGTTCTAAGTTCCACCAGCTAAGCCAGACAACAATTGACAACAAACTAGCCCCACATCGGTTCATAACCAACAAAGAGCAAGCACCCGACAGCGAACACGACACTTGGCCGCGAACAATTACGTCGTGATGCTTACCCCACCCAACCGACCATGTTTGTTAAGAATCTAAAGAGAGGTAGATCGAGGAAAAAACGTTGTCAACACTCTTGGCTTCACCGTTCAGCAACCCTTGGACAACGGCCACCAAAGACCACAAGAAGCTGCAATATCCACAAGCTGAGGCCAGCAACGATTGGCGACGAACAAGAGATATGCCAAGTTTTTTAATCTCTTTTTCTTTTCTTTTGCAAAAGAGATTTTGGTGGGATCCTACAACATCTTTGTGGAGTAGCTGTCTTCTGAATTCCACAACTTTGTTATATTCTTCTGAACTTCATCCTTTATGAGAATAAGATGTCATTAGAATATAGGGTGTAGCAAGATTGACATGAAACTTGTCTTCCTGATTAATGCTGAAAAGTTTATTGATAAGGATCAATAGTTTTTGTTCAGAAAGTTCTCTTAGGTCTTCTTTTTCCAAGGTAGTTTCCATGTTTAAGGTCGCCGGAAAATAGTCGGGTTTTTTATTCCGGTGATGTTTTTGATTTGTTTTTGATCGGAATGTATTGGGATGGTTATCAGGAACGTTTTGGTATAAAAAGCTCCAAATTTTGTTCAGTTTTCAGGTCGCCGGATTTTGGAAAATTCCGGGTTGTTCTTGGTGACCCGTTTGTGTTCTTCCCGACCCGTTAACCCGTTTTCTTGACCCGGTTTCAATCTTCGAAACCCTAAAATATTTTCAGAAAACTGTTTTTGAATTTTATTTTTAAATTTAATTCAAAAATAGTTTAAAATCTTTTAAAATTCATATTTTTATTTTAAAAATATATTTTTAATTTCAGAAAATTCTGAAAAATTATATTTATTATTTTAAATTCGAAAATTGATTAAACTTAATTATTTTAATTATTTTTAAATAATAATTAATTTATTTAATTAATTGATTAATTCTTTTAATCAGTTAATTTTTAAAAATTAATTCTTAATTAGATTTAATTAATTTAAAATTCAGTTTAATTATTTTCAAACCTGATTTATTATTTAAAAATAGTTTGAGAATTTAAATAGTGTCAATTAATTTTTTTAATTGACTTTAAATACTTACATTGGGATTAAAAATCCGATTTTTGATTTAAAAATTATTTGAGACTTATTTAAATTCGAATAAGCTTCGTGTGATGTTTTAAAAATGTTTATACCCGTACGAGGGCTAGTGTCTGAGTTTTAAATACCGTAAATTAGACCGGACGTCCGATACGTAACCGGTTGCTAGTTTAAAATGTGTTATTGATTGATTGTGTGTCGAGAATAGAATGAGGATAGTTAGCCTTACAGTGATAAGTTGTTTATATTATAGAATCGAGTTCCCGGAGCAAAGGAAAGGGGAAAGTTGAGTGATCAAAGTAGAACCGACAGCGACGTAGACCAGACAAGTATCTGTGCCTTTATTTGTGATAAATTGTTATTGTCTTCAATACTTACATGTCATTACCCCAGAACAATTCAAATTATCAATCCTTACCCGTACTTGGGCAACTGATTCCATTTTCGTAAATTTTCTCAACTCTTTGATTTGATCCGCATCGGAAACCTTTATTTCCAAATTCATCTGATTTTGTCTACAACCATTAATTGTTGATTATCACCATCTGATTCTGAGCAGTTGAAGCTCTTTTGCAATTATTATATCTTTGACTGATCAGCAGCACAACCTTTGTATTTGAAAAATGTAGAAGTCCAATTCTAATTCCTCTTTCTTCATTAAAGATTGTTAAAACCATATGTTTGACTTGTGTATTGTTGATTCAGATAATTGAATTCTTTCCTTTCATTATAGAACTGTGATTGATACTTATATCATCCTTGTTTTGTTTCTAACCCTATTCTAGTGAAGCGAGAGAATGAGCAGACATATCGCTAGTGACAGTTCTCCCGATGCTAGGAGACCACCCCGAGTGATTGTTATTGGACGGGTAGTTGTTTTACTTGAAAGTTAGACTAGATGTCTATCTTTGTGTATTAAGTGTGTAATAACTTTGAAAACTGGTTTGTAATAATTATGACTTAGAATCTTGTTTCATTCCATAATCTGGATGTGGTCTTGGATAAAGGGTAATTTATGTCATTATATATTATGCATGTGTTATATTCAAGTTTATATTGTATTCCGTTGGTCGGGTAACTCCCCAAATCTGTACCCCGGGTTTGGAGGGCGTCACGGCCAAGGCAGTCCAAGATAAAAAGATTTAGCACTCGAACATAATTGAACAGGTGTGAACTAACGATTGTCGCTGCCAGGGCAGGGAACCAACACACCGGAACATACCAATCACCACTCATGCGATACACGTATAAAATTGCCTCCATCATCTGTTAGGTAAAAGCACCCCAAAGACCCTAAAGCCTAGAGATGACTTGACCATAACAAATGAAGGTGACATGCACCGCTTCACGCGAATCCAAAAAAAAAACTCAATCCTTTAAACCAAAACTATGTAAGCGAACCGAAACCCACAAGAAGCACCAGCAACGATTGCCACCAAACAAATCCCGCATCCGTTCATAACCAACAAGGAGATAGCATTGACAGCGAACACGACTCCAAACCACGAACAATTACGTCTTGATGCTAACCCCATTTGATGAGAACCGAATAAGGCCAAAGACAAGTGTAAAACTTGCCAACACTCTAGGCTTCACCGTCCAACAAACTCGGGACAAAGGCCACCTACGCCCGCAAGAAGTTCTAAGTTCCACCAGCTAAGCCAGACAACAATTGACAACAAACTAGCCCCACATCGGTTCATAACCAACAAAGAGCAAGCACCCGACAGCGAACACGACACATGGCCGCGAACAATTACGTCGTGATTCTAACCCCGCCCAACCGACCATGTTTGTTAAGAATCTAAAGAGAGGTAGATCGAGGAAAAAACGTTGCCAACACTCTTGGCTTCACCGTTCAGCAACCCTTGGACAACGACCACCAAAGACCACAAGAAGCTACAATATCCACAAGCTGAGGCCAGCAACGATTGGCGGCGAACAAGCCCCACATCGATTCATAACCAACAAAGAGCAAGCACCCAACAACGAACACGACACTTGGTCGCGAGCAATTACGTCGTGATGCTAACCCCGCCAAACCGACCATGTTTGTTAAGAATCAAAAGAGAGGTAGATCGTGGAAAAAATGTTGCCAACACTCTTGGCTTCAACCATCCAGCAACCCATGGACAAAGGCCACCAACAACCGCAACAAGCTACAAGATCCACAAGCTGAGGCCAGAAACGATTGTCGCCGAACAAGCCCCGCATCCGTTCATAACCAACAAAGAGATAGCATTAACAGCGAACACGACCCCAGGCCACGCACAATTACGTCTTGATACTAACCTCGTTTGATGAGAACTGAATAAGGGCTAGGACCGAGGGTAAACGTTGCCAACACTCTTGGCTTCACCTTGAGTGGCCGATCAGGTGACCCTAGGTAATCTTGGCTTCACCATCAACCCACCCCGGGCCAAAATACCAACACAGTCGCTAGGGACGAATTTCTGAATCTTAAGAATCAAACCGAGGGACATTTTGTGTGACACTTTCATTTTCTCAAATTCTGATAGGCAACTCAAAACAAAGTCGAGCACCATCATTGACGACTGACAACACTGTTAATCCCAAATGACCTAACAGAATTGTAGAAGGGGGGGGGGGGGGTTGAATACAATTCTTGATATTTCTTTAACTTAAAAATACTTTATAAAATTAAACTGAACTGAATAAATAAAAACACAAGATATAAATAATTCAGTTGGATTGTTTGATGATCCAACTGAAGTGTTTTTATTGCGGAAATAATCTGTGATACAAATGTACACAGCTGCTCAGTTACAAGGTTGTTGAGAAGAAAAATGCTCTCAAAGATAGCTAATACAAACTCTTTGTTTTTCTTCACACTTCTAAAGTAACTGCTACACTTGGTTATATAAACCCAAGTTTACAACCCTATTTTTGGCTACACTAAAAGTACAATGAGTAACCGCCAATAGTTTGCTTTTCATCCCTTTGTCCAGTGGTCCTTGGAGATCCTTGCTTTTGTCTTTATGCTTATTATGATCACTCCCAAGAGCCCAATTGGAAACTGGGATGTTTCCTTATTCCCCATGTCCATGTTAATGGTTTCCAATGCAAAGTACACTTCCACATCTCCTTTTTGATCTGTCAGGAACCTGTCACTATCACTTTGTCAATTATATAGAAAAGCAATAATGATTCGTTGATGGCATGGAGATGTGTTTCGTTGATAGCTTTATTCTCCATTTTGTTGATGGTGTTTCCCTTGTTTCGTTGATGGGTAAACTCCATACCGTTGACAGAGTAATCTTCATACCGTTGACATGTCTTCACTTAGGCAAAATTACAAGGCATAATATATGTACAATTAACCAACCTATTTTGCCTATCTAGTACTTAGTCAACATGACTTAGAAAACCTATCTGATACATACAACAAAATGCCTATCATACTGTGAAGTATTGTACAATGCAATTGCTACAACACTCATTTCGTTGATGAGCTTCCTGTCAACGAAACACTGCAAAGCATGCTATTTCGTTGACAGTTACAAAATAACTTAATACAAAATCTACTAAGTGTTTTTATAATTATCATCAAGAACAACATATTCCTAACAATCTCCCCCAATTTATGACTGATAGAATAACAGCCATAAATCAAGAGCCTTGATGATAACAAAAACACTCAGGCATATTACACATGATAAAAGTAAAAATTGTATTGAGCTTCATAAAGTTTTAGAAATAATGCAAGACTTACAAGACTGATGCCCAAATGTGCTCCTCTAGACTGAGCAAATAATTCATCTTTGTCTTCTTTGGGGCATAGTCTTCTTCCCTCTCCTAGAGTTGTTCTCCTCAATCTGGACCTGTAGCCTTCTGTAAAAGATCTTCTCTTCTTCATCTTGATCACCAAGCATGGATTGCATAAACCTTAGAGTTTGATTAGATGCCTTGTCCAGCTGGTCTTCCATCCTGAAGAACCTTCTGCAGTTGTCCTTGTCCTTGAATTCCATCATCCAGAAAGGTTGAAGATGGATCTTCTTTCCTGTTGAGGGCACTCTTAGCATCCTGGGAAGAGCCTCAGGCTTGTTCCAGCTAGCCTTTATTTGACATATTTTGGAGACCACCTCAGACTTGGCTGTTTTGGTGAAGCCAAAGTCTTTCTTCAAGCATCTAAACACTGTGAGTAGTGTTTGGTAGTCTTCTCCTAGAATTCTGTAGAGAGGCCAAATTTGTTCTCTACCACCCTTGTATGTGAAAACCAATCTTTCAGGTAGCTTCTGAGAAGCTGCAATGCCCCTTACTTCCACCAGGTTGTCTAAATCAAGATGCAAACTGGATTCTTCCCTGATGTCAGCAATGTACATGCAGTCCTCTGGATTTGAAGGGGGTTTTTGAGGTTGTGGCTTTCTCACAAATACTGGCTTTGCCTTGACAGCCCTTTGCTTCAATTTCTTCTTTGGATCCATCTCAAAAAGGAATTTAGGAAAATTAGCCTCATCAAGCTCAATTGGCTCTTCCTTTGGCTCAATTGGCTGATCATGATAATTAACAAGATGTTTGGGATCACAGGCTAACTTTAAAGATGGATCAGGAATTGTTGGAGGTACAGAAGAGTCTGATGCAATACTCTGAGAGTCATCATTTTCAAAGGTTATGTTTCTTCTAGCCCTTGCCTTTGGTTGCCTTGTACTCTTCTTTTCACTCCTTTCCTCTTGGGCTTTTTCTTCTTGCTGTCTTTCTTCTTCATCAAGAGATTGAGCAACTGCAAGAGCTTGCATTGCTGCTCTTTCTGATTCTTCAGCTTTAGCTTCAGCAAAGTTTGGGTGACCAGCCCAAACACAAATTTCTTGTCCATTCCTGTAGACAATTGCCCTTTGTTTCCTTATCTCATAATCATTGCTTTCCTTGCTTTTTGTGATGAGAAGTCCAAGTAGCTTGTGCTCATCTGGATAAGGTGCAGGATAGAAAGTTCTTGCTATGTTTTTGCCTTTTGGTTTAGCAGGAGACTTGGGAGATAAGCTTCTTTGTAATGTAGCTTCTTCCACATCCCTAATGCATGAAGTTTGTCCTTTCTCCTTTCTTGGTCCTAGAATGACTCCATGTAGAAGGGGCTCTATAGCATAAGAGCTCTTGAACTGTGGCTCCACTTGTACAGTCACCATTGCATTTGTTGATGGCTGATCTGTCTTTGAAGATTCAGTAATTTTCTTGAACCTTGCTTCTATGTTGGACCAATGATCTTTGATCTGTTCTGCAAGTTGTATCCTCATAGAAGCTTCCTGGATCAAGTCAATGCTATCCTTATTCTTCTTTCCAAACTCCCCCATTGCTAGTGGCTCCTGTGGCAATGTGATGGCTGGGACCAGCACCTTTGTGATTTGAATGGTTAGCTCCTGAGATTTCTCCCCCTTTTTGTTATCATCAAGAGAGACAACTGGGAGTCCTTGAGCTGCCACTAGCTGGGCCAAAAGTTGAGTCTGCTTCTCCTGTTCCTTTTGCATTTGAGATAAAGTAGCTTCCACCTTGTCCACTCTAGAAGAGAGAGTCTTCAAGGAGGTAGCCACTTCAGGTTCCTTAGAGAAAAACCTGTTCAATTTGGACATAGTGAGAAGAGGGAGCTTTTCATCCATCATCCTGTAGTTAGCATCCCTGAAATTGCTAATAGAGTCCTTGATTTCTGTAGCCTCAATCCTTGTCTGCATCATTTGTAGCCTTTGAATTTCCAGAGAATCCATGATGGCCTTGTAGAATTTCTTGTCCCTTGCATTTGCAGACTCATGAGCTAAGTAGGCTTCATTGTACTGCCTGGAGATAGCAGCATCTAGAGTGGCTCTACCATGCATACCTTGAGAAAGCCAGCCTGGTGTAGGAGGCACCACAGAAGTCCCAGTCTGTGAAGTGGTGGCCACCTGTAGATTATCACCATAGCTGTCCTCATCATCAGAAAACTCAAATTCTCCACTTGCTGCGGCTCCTGAAGGTAGATTGGTCAGGGCATCCTTTGCTCTTTGCATTGATGCAGTTGTATGAATTAGATTTAGTGACCTTTCTGCCTCCACATTGCCCTGCTGAGCCATAATTTGATAGGCTGGCACAGGATGAGTAAAGGTCTCAGGATCCAGGGAAATACTATCCAGAGTTTGCTGATAATGCTCTTGGAAAGTAAGTTCCCTTTCTCCCTCACTGACCTCCATTAACTCACTTGCAATGGCTGCTTCCCTCCTTATAGCTCCTGTAGTCCCTTCTCTCTCTCCACTCTTTTCTTGCATCATGGGCTCCCCATGGCTCACACCTCTCACACCCTCACCTTCACCTACTAAGGTGGTACTCTCAATCTCTCCTTTTGCCTGGCTGGAAGAAATAGCCAGCCTCTCACTCACATTCTCTCCTTTTGCCTGGCTGCAAGCCAGCCTCTCAGTTTCACTCCCTCTCAGTCCTAGAAGTGTCTCAACTACCACTAGATCATCTGCACTAGTTGTGGGAACAACTTGATTTTCAATTAAAGGTGCAGAGTGAACTATCAACGGAATGGTAGTTTGAACTGTCAACGGTATGGATACCGTTGATGGAGAAACACTTGTCAACGAAATAGACTGTTTCGTTGATGAAGTCAAGAAAGCACTTTGAAAATGAGAAATTACAGTGGAGTCTGTGGTGATTGATTTTAAAGAATGGTCCACAGATCCCCTTGCAACTTCAGGAAAAATTGGTTGATGGCCCAACAAATCACTTAACAAGTGATGGCCACCAGCTTCAGAGTGGGGCTTCTCCAAGATTAGAGTTGGAGAATCAGGAATAGATGTATGGATCATGTCCACATCTAAAGATTGAGTTGGTGAATTTGATGGAGATAATTCAAGATTGATGTTTAGAGAATGGGACTGTAACCCCAGAGAAATGATAGGGGTTACATCAAACTGAATTTGAGAAACTGGAAGTGTTGCTTCCAGTGTGTGTGCACCCTGTGTACCCTTGGACTTTTGCTTCACTCTCCTTTGGTATTGGGAAAATGTAGACTTTGGGCTAGAAGTGTCCCTTACCCTTTTGGACTGTGCTCTAGGAGAAGAGCTTGTTTCAATAATCACATCCTTTTGGGAGGATGCAATTAGACTTGTGCTTAAATCCATGTTACTCATTGTGCCTTGTTGGGAAGACACAATGGGGCTTGGCTGGTACACACTAACCTGTCCTTCCTTATCCTTGGGGTTTCTTTGATGTTCACCCCTTCCCTCACCTCTCACAACTCCAGACTCACTCCCCTTAGGTTGTGTGGTAGTTTTTACAACAGGTGCCTTTTGAGAAGCACCTGAGGTTGGCTTGGAGGATTTCTTTGATTTTGGTTTTGTTGCTAGGGTAGGAGCCTGTTGGGTCACAGCTACAGACTCCATAGCAACATTGGAAGGTAAAACAGTAGAGGTGATAGCTACACTAACAGGGATAGTAGTAGTTACCTCAATGATTGGCAGATACACCACTGGAACATCACCATTGTGGTTCAGCCTGAGTATGTCTGTCAATACTCTCTTTTCTTGCACAAAGCACTCGAACCTGGCATTAGGGTTAGAGATAACTAATGGTGCTGGACTAACATGGTTAGCCAACATCATCAGAAACCTAGCATAATAGATATTTTTCTTCCTATTTGCTTTGTCACCCAACTTAGCACCAATTTCATACATAAGTTGGGTGCTAAAGTTGTGATATCTATCATTTAGAAGCATGGTTAGGAGAATTAACATAGAGTTAGTTAATGCATCAAAATTGCTAATCTTTCCAGAAAAGACCTTAATGAATGCATCAGCTAAATAACTGTATTCTCTAACCAAACCTCTCCTAATTATTCTACCCAGATTATCAGTAGGCAAAGAGTAGTTTATAGAATTTAACATGGTAGTTATTTCAGTGTTAGTAGGCAAAGCATCACAGTTATTATCAGGAATATGTAAACATGCTTGCAAAACATCAGAATTAACTATGTACTCATTACCTTGAAGAGTGAATTTTAGTGTGCAGTGTGTTCCACTATACTCACATGAGGTCCAAATTTCCTCGATTATCTCATTGTAGAGTGGTGTAGAGTGAAACATTGCGTAGCTCAACTTGCAATTCTTCATGAAATCCATCATTTTGAAGAACAGACTGTTCGGGTTTTCCTTGACAACAAAAGGGATGGAGTTGTTCTTCTCATAGATGAACCCTCCAGCAGACATAAGCTTGACTATAGGTGCCATTGTTGATTAAAGGAAAGCTTCGAACTGAATAGCTTGTTAGAGAGAAGAAGAGAGAAAAAGCCTTTGGAATTTTTGAGAACAGGTAAAAAGAAATAATAAAAATAAAATTTCTTAAATACTCCCCCAAAAATTCTCAGAAAATGAATCCAATAATAAATGTAAATTACTGGATTGGCTTAAAAATATAACCGTTACTCTTAAAGTATTACCATGATTTATACTTACAGGGGTGTATGCATAGATCGTGGTAAAAGACGTGTCAAATTTCAACGGTTCAGATAAAAAGCGCTAAATCAACGAATCAGGATTGGGCGGTTAAAGTCCCGTCTTATTTCGTTGATAAAGCTGCGTTTCGTTGATATAAAAGAGCTATCAACGAAACACCCAGAAAACTGCTAAGACTGTCAACGAAATGGTGCATTCCGTTGGCATAGTAATTTTGACTTAGACAAAATTTTACCTTTTCCTGAGAAAATTCATTCACAGAAAAACATAGCAAATTTCTGGCTGCATTATGACTTGCAAATATCTCAAAAATAATTAAGAGAAATTTAGCATACCTAGCTCACTTACTAATCTTGAGAATGTTGATTCATCAAGTGGCTTGGTAAAGATGTCTGCAAGTTGTTGTTCACTTGGAACAAAATGTAACTCCACAGTACCATTCATAACATGTTCTCTAATGAAATGGTACTTGATGTCAATATGCTTGGTTCTTGAATGCTGCACTGGATTCTCAGTAATGGCAATGGCACTAGTGTTGTCACAGAAAATAGGAATTTTCTCAACTCTTAATCCATAATCAAGTAGTTGATTTTTCATCCATAAAATCTGTGCACAACAACTTCCAGCTGCAATATACTCAGCCTCAGCTGTGGAGGTGGAAACTGAGTTTTGTTTCTTGCTGAACCATGACACAAGCTTGTTTCCTAAGAATTGACAGGTGCCTGTTGTGCTTTTCCTGTCAATTTTACATCCTGCATAATCTGCATCTGAATAACCAATTAGTTCAAAACCAGATTCTCTAGGGTACCAAATGCCAAGGTTTGGTGTTCCTTTGAGATATCTGAAAATTCTTTTAATAGCAACTAAATGGGATTCTCTAGGATCAGCCTGAAATCTAGCACATAGACATGTAGCAAACATAATATCAGGTCTACTAGCTGTTAAATATAAAAGTGAGCCTACCATGCCTCTGTAACTTGAAATGTCCACAGATTTTTCCTTAGTATTCAATTCAAGTTTGGTGGCAGTAGGCATGGGAGTTTTGGCAGGAGAGCATTCCATTAGGTTAAACTTCTTTAATAAATCAAAAATATATTTTGTTTGACTAATGAAAATGCCTTCATTAACTTGCTTTACTTGAAGACCAAGAAAGTAAGTTAATTCTCCCATCATGCTCATTTCATACTTACTTTGCATAAGCTTGGCAAACTTTTGACAAAGTTTCACATCTGTAGACCCAAAGATTATGTCATCTACATAAATTTGAACAAGTATAGTAGAGCCATTCACAATCCTGTGAAAAAGAGTTTTATCTACAGTACCTCTAGTGAAGTGATTCTCAAGAAGAAACTGTGAGAGTGTGTCATACCAGGCTCTAGGTGCTTGTTTCAAACCATAGAGTGCTTTGAGGAGGAAGTATACATATTCAGGAAAATCATCATCTTCAAAACCAGGAGGTTGACTCACATAGACCTCCTCTTCCAATTCCCCATTCAGAAAAGCACTTTTCACATCCATTTGATAGACTTTGAAATTGGCATGGGCTGCATAGGCTAGGAAAATCCTTATTGCTTCTAGTCTTGCAACAGGAGCAAATGTTTCATCAAAATCAATTCCTTCTTCCCGTGAGTAGCCTTTTGCAACCAGTCTTGCTTTATTCCTTGTGACTATGCCATTTTCATCCATCTTGTTTCTGAACACCCATTTTGTGCCTATGACACTCCTGTCTTTAGGCTTGGGCACCAGCTTCCAAACATTGTTCCTTTCAAATTGGTTTAGCTCTTCTTGCATAGCCAAAACCCAATCTGGATCTAGAAGTGCATCCTCAACTTTCTTTGGCTCATCTTGAGACAGAAAGCTGCTATATAGACATTCTTCTTGAGTTGCTCTTCTAGTTTGGACTTTTGAAGAGACATCACCTATAATGAGTTCAAAGGGATGATCTTTAGTCCATTTCCTTGAGAGAGGTAGATTTGCTCTTGAAGACGTAGCTTCATGATCATGATTGCCTTGATTGGATATTTGTCCTTGAGAAACTCCCCCTGAGTTTGTTGTCCCTAATTGATCACTTCTAGAAGCATTCCTATGACTATCAACGGTATGACCGTTTTGGCTGTCAACGAAACGCTCATTCTGACTGTCAACGAATCCACCACCATGACTGTCAACGAAATGACCATTTGGTCGGCTAGCTGCTATCCTTTTTAACCTTAATGCAGCAATTTCATCTTCACTGCTGCTTTCATCTGTGCTAGATACAACAACTTTAGGCTGTTTCTCAGTAGCCTTATCATGATTCACTTGTTCTCCTTCCTCATTCTCAAAAGAGAGACTTTCATGGAAACCTTCATCACAGAGACCTTGTATTTTGAGATCATCAAAAACAACATGTACAGATTCCATAACAATGTTGATTCTGAGATTAAAGATTCTGTAAGCTTTCCCTGCTGCATATCCCACAAATATTGCTTCATCTGCCTTTGCTTCAAATTTCCCCAAATGCTCAGCTTGATTTCTCAGAACAAAGCACTTGCATCCAAAGACATGAAGAAAATCTAATAGTGGCTTCTTTCTTTTGAGTAACTGATAAGGGGTCATTCCTTTGGCCTGATTAATCAAAGAAATATTTTGAGTAAAGCAAGCTGTGTTAACTGCCTCAGCCCAAAAATATGTAGGTAACTTTGATTCATCTAGCATTGTCCTTGCAGCTTCAATAAGTGTTCTGTTTTTCCTTTCAACTACACCATTTTGCTGTGGTGTTCTTGCTGCTGAAAACTCATGCAAAATACCATTTTCTTCACAGAACACCTTCATGCTTGAATTCTTGAATTCTGTCCCATTGTCACTCCTAATCCTTCTTACTTTGAAATCAGGATGATTGCTTACCATCTTGATGTGATTGATAATGATTTCACTTGCCTCATCTTTAGAGTGCAAAAAGAAAGTCCATGTAAATCTAGAAAAATCATCAACAATCACAAGACAGTATTTCTTCTTTGAGATGGACATAACATTTACAGGGCCAAATAGATCCATATGAAGTAACTCAAGCTGATGGACAATTGATGACTCTGTCTTGCTTTTGAATGATGCCTTCTTTTGTTTCCCTTTTTGACAGGCATCACACAAACCATCCTTGGAAAACTCCACCTGTGGAATTCCTCTAGCAAGATCCTTCCTTACCAAATCATTCATAACCTTGAAATTCAGATGGGATAACTTCTTGTGCCATAACCAACTTTCATCCTTGCTTGCCTTGCTGAAAAGACAAGTGATGGTGTCTGAACTTGTGCTACTAAAGTCAGCAATGTACACATTCCCTCTTCTGAATCCAGTCATTACCACATTGTTGTTTCCTCCTTTAGAAACAACACAGGCTTCTTTTGAAAAAGTAACTAAAAATCCTTTGTCACAAAGTTGGCTGATACTAAGCAAGTTGTGCTTAAGACCATCCACCAATGCAACCTCATCTATGATGACATTCTCTTTTGAAATCAAGCCATATCCCTTTGTGTAGCCTTTGCTGTCATCTCCAAAAGCAATACAAGGGCCAGCTCTTTCCTGAAACTCTGTGAGCAGGGTAGAATCACCAGTCATGTGTCTTGAACAACCACTATCCAAGTACCAAAGATTCCTTTTGTCTCCCTGCACACAATAAAACCAAATCAAGTTGATTTTGGTACCCAAGTTTCCTTGGGTCCTGTCTTGTTAGCCTTTGCATTCCCTTTTGTACCATTTTTCACTTTGGGCTCAGATTGATTCAGATCAATCTTTACCCTTGGTGTTGATTTCTGAGGGTTGCTCATATTTTCATTCATAGCATGCATAGTTGGAGGAACAATCATGTTATTCATGTTCCATGGCATTTGTGGCATGTTAAACATATTCATGTAAGGATTAGACACAAAAGGCATGTTAGCATATGGATTCTGAAATTGTGCATATGGAGCAAACATGTTAGACATAACAGGCATTGTAGGCATAGGACTATTCCTTGCAGGCTTGGGAATTTTCACAATAGCAGTTTTCTTAACAGATTTGCAGTTAGTAGACAAGTGACTAACACTTCCACAATTAACACATGTCTTTCTAGGAGCATATTTATCAGGTGTGTAATTGTTGTGTTTGTTAATTCCTACTTTGCCATTCCTGTTATTCTTTTTATTTCCCTTAGCCTCATTTTGAACTTTTTCTACCTTGTCTTTCAATTGCTTGTTAGACAAGTGACCTACATTAGCTCTCTCAACAGGCTTCTCAACTTTCTTTGAATTACTAGACTCACCTTGAACAAAGTTCTTGGTAACAGGACCATACTTGTCATTAAGTCTAGTGAGTTTCTCTTTTCTTTTGTCTGTCAACGAAACAGCCTGATCGGTTGATGGTTCATGTGTCAACGAAACATTGCATTTCGTTGACATATCAACCTCCAACAAATGATCATTGTTGTTTGTTGACTCTGTTTCTGATTCTAAGGTTTTACCAACACACCCTAGCTTCTCTTTGTTCTTTTTCCATGATTGCTCACAGAAAGATTCCATACCTTGAACATTAATGATGTTGGTAGCAACATTCCTGGCATCTTTCCATTTTGCAATCACACCTTGTTCTATTTCAAGTTGTGTTTTAAGAATTTCTTCCCTTTGTAACACGTTCTCAAGTTCCCTCTTAGCATCCCTACTGACACATCTCATTTTCTCAAATTCAATGAGCTGTGCTTCTAACATTGCATTCCTATCACTTAAGAACAAATTAGTCTCTTTTATTCTTGAATTCTCCTTGGTAAGTGATTTAAGAGTAACACGCAAATTATATAGTACAGTAGACATTTCATTTACTGCACTATCGCATTCCTCTTTAGAAAGCTCAGAAAGATTAGTAATTGTTACCTGGTTGCTTGAGGAACTTGCTTCCTGCTCATGATTGTCAGCCATAAGAGCCAAGTTGACATACTCAATTTCATCATCAGAGTCTTCACCATTACCAGCCCAGTCATACTCCTGAGACATGAAAGCCTTTTCTTTTTCCTTGAGAAGTTCAAAGTATTTCTTTTTATAATCAACAGGCTCAAATTTCCTGTTGCCCTTCTCAACCTTGGGCTTTCTGCAGTCTCCAGCAAAGTGACCAAGCATTCCACAATTGAAACATTTTGACTTAGACTTTTCAATCCAGTTTGTTTTGCTAGGTTGAAAGTCTCTTCTTGGTGGCCTTGCCTCTGAGTTTCTTTTGAACTTGAACTTAGAGAATTTCCTAGACAGAAAAGCAATGTGCTCATCAATCTCATCTAAGTCATTCAAGTTGGCTGGTTCTGATTCTTCTTCTTCTTCTGTCATCTTGTCTTTACCCTTGCTAACATCACTCCTACAACTAGGTCGACTAGTTGTGGCCTTTGCAGTTTCTCTACTGTCATCTTCCAGTTGGTTCACAGATGCAATCAATGCAATAGATCCACCCTTCTTCTGTACCTTTTCAATTTCCTCATCTTGCTCCATTTCCAGCTCATAAGTCTTCAAGGTTCCATAAAGCCTTTCAAGAGTGTAGTCTTTGTACTCTTGAGTGTTTCTAAGAGAAACAGTCATAGGCTTCCATTCTTTTGGAAGAGCTCTGAGAAATTTAAGGTTTGAATCCTTAGTTTGATAGATCCTCCCATACAGCTTTAATCCATTCAAAAGCTTCTGAAACCTACTAAACGTGTCATTTAGGGTTTCACCAGCCTTAAAATGAAAATGCTCATATTGTTGTATAAGGAGTTGCATTTTATTTTCCCTGACTTGCTCAGTTCCTTCACAGAGAGTTCTAACAGTATCCCATACTTCCTTAGAGGTTGTACAGTTGATAACATTGTCAAACATCTCTTGCTCCAAACCATTAAACAGAATGTTCATGGTTCTTTTGTCTTTATGGACTTCTGCAACATCTTCAACAGTCCATTCTGAGACAAGTTTTGGAATCTCTACATCAGGAGTATCATCTGGCAATCCAACTCTAGAATCAAGCTTCATGGGAACGTGTGGACCTTTCTCAATGCAGTCTACATACCTCTCATCCATAGACATGAGATGTAAATGCATCTTTACTTTCCAGTGAAAGTAATTGTCCTTATCAAGAACTGGTATCTTCACACCTGCATCCTTCTTCACCATGGTATCTGTTATTGGTCTTGATCTTTAAACTTCTTGTATGTTAGAAGCTTGCTTTGATACCAATTGTTAATCCCAAATGACCTAACAGAATTGTAGAAGGGGGGGGGGGTTGAATACAATTCTTGATATTTCTTTAACTTAAAAATACTTTATAAAATTAAACTGAACTGAATAAATAAAAACACAAGATATAAATAATTCAGTTGGATTGTTTGATGATCCAACTGAAGTGTTTTTATTGCGGAAATAATCTGTGATACAAATGTACACAGCTGCTCAGTTACAAGGTTGTTGAGAAGAAAAATGCTCTCAAAGATAGCTAATACAAACTCTTTGTTTTTCTTCACACTTCTAAAGTAACTGCTACACTTGGTTATATAAACCCAAGTTTACAACCCTATTTTTGGCTACACTAAAAGTACAATGAGTAACCGCCAATAGTTTGCTTTTCATCCCTTTGTCCAGTGGTCCTTGGAGATCCTTGCTTTTGTCTTTATGCTTATTATGATCACTCCCAAGAGCCCAATTGGAAACTGGGATGTTTCCTTATTCCCCATGTCCATGTTAATGGTTTCCAATGCAAAGTACACTTCCACATCTCCTTTTTGATCTGTCAGGAACCTGTCACTATCACTTTGTCAATTATATAGAAAAGCAATAATGATTCGTTGATGGCATGGAGATGTGTTTCGTTGATAGCTTTATTCTCCATTTCGTTGATGGTGTTTCCCTTGTTTCGTTGATGGGTAAACTCCATACCGTTGACAGAGTAATCTTCATACCGTTGACATGTCTTCACTTAGGCAAAATTACAAGGCATAATATATGTACAATTAACCAACCTATTTTGCCTATCTAGTACTTAGTCAACATGACTTAGAAAACCTATCTGATATATACAACAAAATGCCTATCATACTGTGAAGTATTGTACAATGCAATTGCTACAACACTCATTTCGTTGATGAGCTTCCTGTCAACGAAACACTGCAAAGCATGCTATTTCGTTGACAGTTACAAAATAACTTAATACAAAATCTACTAAGTGTTTTTATAATTATCATCAAGAACAACATATTCCTAACAAACACTGTCTTCGACATGCCAACTCTATTTTTATATGATCCAAATATTCCACCACAAACTCTCTCAAAACATCCTTAAAAAGCACATTTGATTCGCTTATCAGGTGCCTCGAGGGAGCACCAGACCCGCCGAGCAGCGCCCGCAGCGTGGGTGAGTGCCCAGTACAACGGGGGACTGCCCCTTCTTATATTTGTCATTTGAGATTTTTCCCAAGTGACAGCAGTTTAGACCCAAGTGTTCGAGGACTCACTACAGCATTTTTTGGAGTTCCACTCATTTGTTTTGCATGTTCTTATAACCGAATTATAGCTTGTAAAACCTAGTATATCTTCGATAATATTTTCAGATTTTTCCAAATTTTTTTAATTTGATTTTCAAAATCTTTTTTCTGATTTAATTTGAAAGAGGATTTGAGGTACCAAAACACATTTGTTTTCGATGAATTGCCCGTGGACCGTCGGGCGTCTAGGAATTGCTCGGGCTCTGAATTGTCACTTTAAGGTCATTGGGGGTGTTTAGGAGGCTTGAGCACCGTCGCACACTTTGGTGATGTGTCGGGCGCCTTGGGTTGGTTGGGGGTCTCCAGAATTAAAAAAAAAATTCC
This sequence comes from Heracleum sosnowskyi, assembly GCA_030848705.1. Lineage (NCBI taxonomy): Eukaryota > Viridiplantae > Streptophyta > Magnoliopsida > Apiales > Apiaceae > Heracleum > Heracleum sosnowskyi. The sequence continues at coordinate 45,890,054 of CM061241.1, forward strand.
GAAAAAATCATGAAAAATCCTACTCTTCATATGCTATCATTTCCGAGTGTTTTCATCCAAAACAAATGAGTTTTGGTACCTCAAATCCCCTTTCAAATTAAATTAGAAAAAAGAATTTGAAAATAAAAATAAAAAAATTTGGAAACATCTGAAAATATTATCGAAGATACTAGATTTTACAAGCTATAATTCGGTTATAAGAACATGCAAAATAAATGAGTGGAACTCCAAAAAATGCCATAGTGAGTCCTCGAACACCTGGGTCCAAACTGCTGTCACTTGAGAAAAATCTCAAATGACATATATAGGGAGGGGCAGTCCCCTGTTGTACTGGGCACTCGCCCACGTTGCAGGGGCTACTTGGCGTGTATGGTGCTCCCTCGAGGCACCTGATAAGCGAATCAGATGTTCTTTTTAAGGATGTTTTGAGAGAGTCTATGGGGGAACATCTGGATCATATAAATACTGAGTTGGCATGTCGAAGCCAGTGTTGTCAGTCGTCAATGATGGTGCTTGGCTTCGTTTTGAGTTGCCTATCAGAATTTGAGAAAATGAAAGTGTCTCACAAAATGTCCCTCGGTTTGATTATCAAGATTCTGTAATTCGTCCCTAGCGACTGTGTTGGTATTTTGGCATGGGGTGGGTTGACGGTGAAGCCAAGATTACCTAGGGTCACCTGATCGGCCACCCAAGGTGAAGCCAAGAGTGTTGGCAACGTTTACCCTTGGTCTTAGCCCTTATTCAGTTCTCATCAAACGAGGTTAGCATCAAGACGTATTTGTGCGTGGCCTGGGGTCGTGTTCACTGTCAATGCTATCTCTTTGTTGGTTATGAACGGATGCAGGGCTTGTTCGGTGGCAATCGTTTCTGGCCTTAGCTTGTGGATCTTGTAGCTTGTTGCGGTTGTTGGTGGCCTTTGTCCATGGGTTGCTGGATGGTTGAAGCCAAGATTGTTGGCAACGTTTTTTTCCACGATCTACCTCTCTTTCGATTCTTAACAAACATGGCCGGTTTGACAGGGTTAGCATCACGACGTGTTCGTTGTTGGGTGCTTGCTCTTTGTTGGTTATGAATCGATGTGGGGCTAGTGAGGTGTTAATTATTGTTGGGCTCAACTGGTGGATCTTAGAGCTTCTTGCGGGCATAGGTGGCCTTTGTCTCGAGGTTGTTGGACGGTGAAGCCAAGAGTGTTGGTAACGTTTACCCTTGGTCTTGTGCCGGTGACGGTGGGAAACTTTCATTGGGCGCCTTGGGGCATTGGGCATTATTAGGGGGCCTCGGTGGGGCTCGGGTATGTCGTGGCCTTGGGCACCTTGGGGCCTTGTGTGTTCCTCGGGAATCGTCGAGGACCTTCGGGGGCATCAGGAGGTCCCCAGGTACCGTCCGGGGCCTCGTGGACCGTCGGGCGTCTAGGAATTGCCCGGGCTCTGAATTGTCACTTTAAGGTCATTGGGGGTGTTTAGGAGGCTTGAGCACCGTCGCGCACTTTGGTGATGTGTCGGGCGCCTTGGGTTGGTTGGGGGTCTCCAGAATTAAAAAAAAATTCCGAAAAAATCATGAAAAATCCTACTCTTCATATGCTATCATTTCCGAGTGTTTTCATCCAAAACAAATGAGTTTTGGTACCTCAAATCCCCTTTCAAATTAAATTAGAAAAAAGAATTTGAAAATAAAAATAAAAAAATTTGGAAACATCTGAAAATATTATCGAAGATACTAGATTTTACAAGCTATAATTCGGTTATAAGAACATGCAAAATAAATGAGTGGAACTCCAAAAAATGCCATAGTGAGTCCTCGAACACCTGGGTCCAAACTGCTGTCACTTGGGAAAAATCTCAAATGACATATATAGGGAGGGGCAGTCCCCTGTTGTACTGGGCACTCGCCCACGTTGCAGGGGCTACTTGGCGTGTATGGTGCTCCCTCGAGGCACCTGATAAGCGAATCAGATGTTCTTTTTAAGGATGTTTTGAGAGAGTCTATGGGGGAACATCTGGATCATATAAATACTGAGTTGGCATGTCGAAGCCAGTGTTGTCAGTCGTCAATGATGGTGCTTGGCTTCCTCTTGAGTTGCCTATCAGAATTTGAGAAAATGAAAGTGTCTCACAAAATGTCCCTCGGTTTGATTATCAAGATTCTGTAATTCGTCCCTAGCGACTGTGTTGGTATTTTGGCATGGGGTGGGTTGACGGTGAAGCCAAGATTACCTAGGGTCACCTGATCGGCCACCCAAGGTGAAGCCAAGAGTGTTGGCAACGTTTACCCTTGGTCTTAGCCCTTATTCAGTTCTCATCAAACAAGGTTAGCATCAAGACGTATTTGTGCGTGGCCTGGGGTCGTGTTCACTGTCAATGCTATCTCTTTGTTGGTTATGAACGGATGCGGGGCTTGTTCGGTGGCAATCGTTTCTGGCCTCAGCTTGTGGATCTTGTAGCTTGTTGCGGTTGTTGGTGGCCTTTGTCCATGTGTTGCTGGATGGTTGAAGCCAAGAGTGTTTGCAACGTTTTTTCCATGATCTACCTCTCTTTCGATTCTTAACAAACATGGCCGGTTTGACAGGGTTAGCATCACAACGTAATTGCTCGCGACCAAGTGTCGTGTTCGTTGTTGGGTGCTTGCTCTTTGTTGGTTATGAATCGATGTGGGGCTAGTGAGGTGTTAATTGTTGTTGGGCTCAACTGGTGGATCTTAGAGCTTGCGGGCATAGGTGGCCTTTGTCCCGAGGTTGTTGGACGGTGAAGCCAAGAGTGTTGGTAACGTTTACCCTTGGTCTTGTGCCGGCGACGGTGGAAACTTTCATCGGGCGCCTTGGGGCATTGGGCATTGTTAGGGGGCCTCGGTGGGGCTCGGGCATGTTGTGGCCTTGGGCACCTTCGGGGTCTTGTGTGTTCCTCGGGCACCGTCGAGGACCTTCGGGGGCATCAGGAGGTCCCTAGGTACCATTCGGGACCTCGTGGACCGTCGGGCGTCTAGGAAATGCTCGGGCTCTGAATTGTCACTTTAAGGTCATTGCGGGTGTTTTGGAGGCTTGAGCACCGTCGCGCACTTTGGTGATGTGTCGGGCGCCTTGGGTTGGTTGGGGGGCTCCAGAATTAAAAAAAAATTCCGAAAAAATAATGAAAAATCCTACTCTTCATATGCTATCATTTCCGAGTGTTTTCATCCAAAACAAATGAGTTTTGGTACCTCAAATCCCCTTTCAAATTAAATTAGAAAAAAGAATTTGAAAATAAAATTAAAAAAAATTGGAAAAATCTGAAAATATTATCGAAGATACTAGATTTTACAAGCTATAATTCGGTTATAAGAACATGCAAAACAAATGAGTGGAACTCCAAAAAATGCCATAGTGAGTCCTCGAACACCTGTGTCCAAACTGCTGTCACTTGGGAAAAATCTCAAATGACATATATAGGGAGGGGCAGTCCCCTGTTGTACTGGGCACTCGCCCACGTTGCATGGGCTACTTGGCGTGTATGGTGCTCCCTCGAGGCACCTGATAAGCGAATCAGATGTGCTTTTTAAGGATGTTTTGAGAGAGTCTATGGGGGAACATCTGGATCATATAAATACTGAGTTGGCATGTCGAAGCCAGTGTTGTCAGTCGTCAATGATGGTGCTTGGCTTCGTTTTGAGTTGCCTATCAGAATTTGAGAAAATGAAAGTGTCTCACAAAATGTCCCTCGGTTTGATTATCAAGATTCTGTAATTCGTCCCTAGCGACTATGTTGGTATTTTGGCATGGGGTGGGTTGACGGTGAAGCCAAGATTACCTAGGGTCACCTGATCGGCCACCCAAGGTGAAGCCAAGAGTGTTGGTAACGTTTACCCTTGGTCTTAGCCCTTATTCAGTTCTCATCAAACGAGGTTAGCATCAAGACGTATTTGTGCGTGGCCTGGGGTCGTGTTCGCTGTCAATGCTATCTCTTTGTTGGTTATGAACGGATACGGGGCTTGTTCGGCGGCAATCGTTTCTGGCCTCAGCTTGTGGATCTTGTAGCTTGTTGCGGTTGTTGGTGGCCTTTGTCCATGGGTTGCTGGATGGTTGAAGCCAAGAGTGTTGGCAACGTTTTTTCCACGATCTACCTCTCTTTCGATTCTTAACAAACATGGCCGGTTTGACAGGGTTAGCATCACGACGTAATTGCTCGCGACCAAGTGTCGTGTTCGTTGCTGGGTGCTTGCTCTTTGTTGGTTATGAATCGATGTGGGGCTAGTGAGGTGTTAATTGTTGTTGGGCTCAACTGGTGGATCTTAGAGCTTCTTGCGGGCATAGGTGGCCTTTGTCCCGAGGTTGTTGGACGGTGAAGCCAAGAGTGTTGGTAACATTTACCCTTGGTCTTGTGCCGTCGACGGTGGAAACTTTCATCGGGCGCCTTGGGGCATTGGGCATTGTTAGGGGGCCTCGGTGGGGCTCGGGCATGTCGTGGCCTTGGGCACCTTCGGGGTCTTGTGTGTTCCTCGGGCACCGTGGAGGACCTTCGGGGGCATCAGGAGGTCCCTAGGTACCGTTCGGGACCTCGTGGACCGTCGGGCGTCTAGGAAATGCCCGGGCTCTGAATTGTCACTTTAAGGTCATTGGGGGTGTTTTGGAGGCTTGAGCACCGTCGCGCACTTTGGTTATGTGTCGGGCGCCTTGGGTTGGTTAGGGGTCTCCAGAATTAAAAAAAAATTCCGAAAAAATAATGAAAAATCCTACTCTTCATATGCTATCATTTCCGAGTGTTTTCATCCAAAACAAATGAGTTTTGGTACCTCAAATCCCCTTTCAAATTAAATTAGAAAAAAGAATTTGAAAATGAAATTAAAAAAATTTGGAAAAATCTGAAAATATTATCGAAGATACTAGATTTTACAAGCTATAATTCGGTTATAGGAACATGCAAAACAAATGAGTGGAACTCCAAAAAATGCCATAGTGAGTCCTCGAACACCTGGGTCCAAACTGCTGTCACTTGGGAAAAATCTCAAATGACATATATAGGGAGGGGCAGTCCCCTGTTGTACTGGGCACTCGCCCACGTTGCAAGGGCTACTTGGCGTGTATGGTGCTCCCTCGAGGCACCTGATAAGCGAATCAGATGTTCTTTTTAAGGATGTTTTGAGAGAGTCTGTGGGGGAACATCTGGATCATATAAATACTGAGTTGGCATGTCGAAGCCAGTGTTGTCAGTTGTCAATGATGGTGCTTGGCTTCGTTTTGAGTTGCCTATCAGAATTTGAGAAAATGAAAGTGTCTCACAAAATGTCCCTCGGTTTGATTATCAAGTGTTGTGGATCAAAAAACGTACTTGTGTAATTAATGCTAAGGTTTGGTGAGCTTCGAGCTTTAATGGTTGCACTTGTGTTTCGAGACTAAATCGGTCCTCACAAGATGCCTACGTATCTCAAATCGTTATTGAGAATCAAGCCAAAGACGTAGTTCTGATTGTAGGATCAGGGACCTTTTATAGGCGTCTGGAGCCTAGTATTTATGGTATGTTTAGGAGTCTTAGCGAATAAGTCTCCTTTTTATTATTGGATAAGCATTGTATTGCTTGCAGGATAAGTCTTTTCCTTGTTGATAAAGGTTATGACTCATTAGTTGCCTTTAATTGGGATTCTGGATCCTTCTTTGACCAATTTGCCATAACTGGGGCTCTTTTAATGAGCTGTATATTTTCCCTATTCATTAATTACGAAATTAATGAATAATTAAGGTGTCGGGCCTTAAATATCGGCCTTTCCATTGACTCGTCAATTATATTTCTATAATTACTTTTCTGTCCATATCATTTGCCCCCCCAACTTCTGGGAAAATACCCTTGGGATTTTTGTAGAAGTTATCGCATTTTTTCCTGAATTTTTTCATTTTTTCAGAGCATTTTCGACCAGGAATCCATGCCATTTTCGACCAGAATTCTAGGTCATTTTCGACCTGGATTCTAGGTCATTTTCGACCAGGACTGGGATGAGGTCGAACGTTTCGACCAGGAATTTTAGTACAAAACCGACCAGGATATTTCGACCTCACCCAGTTATATTTTCGACCTCATTTCTGGTTTGGGTTTTCGACCTCATTTTTATAGCCATTTTCGACTAGAAAGTGGGGTGAGGTCGGACACGTCGACCTCGACTTCCAGTGCAAATTCGACCTCGATTTTTCGAGCTCGTTTTAACTGTTTTTCGACCAGGATTTTTGTTTAGGATTTCGACCTCAATTGGTGCGAGATCGAACATTTCGACCTTGCCTTTTAGGTCTTTTTCGACCTCAATTCTTCGACTTCGAGCCATTGTATTTTCGACCAGAATTTCCAAGCATTATTTCGACCAGAAGGTGTGATTAGGTCGAACATGACAATCTCAATTTTTTAGTATAGCTTCGAATTCATTCCTTAGTCATTCTTCGACCAGGTTTTTCGAACAGAACTCAGATCATTTTCGAACTCAAATCTGGTTTGGGATTTCGACCTCAAGTGGAATGAGGTCGAATCCCTTGACCAGGATTTTTAGTTCAATTTCGACCTTGTTTTTTCGAGCTCAAACCCAATCTTTTTCGACCTCAACTTTTCTATTCGATTTCGACCTCAATTTATCACGAGATCGAATGGTTCGATTTCATTTTTCAGTTCATTTTCGAACTCAATTTTTTGAGCTCACCTTAGAGTTTATTTTCCAACTTAATTCTTCTTTTAGGGCCTTTAATTTTTGAGCTTTGGACCGAAAATGTTTTGGGCCAAATCTCCTATTGGGCCTCGAATCTTCTTAGGATCACCTCCTGGGCCTTTACTTTTATTTGGGCCTTGAGCCTTAAATCAATTTGTACTGGGCCTTGATTTTTATGGGGCCTAGCTCTTTGGGTTTAAAATGGCTGATCGCGCTTCCCAACGTCTATGATAATGCACTAGGATTTCATAGAAGTTATACCGGTCTTTTTTGAGACTTGGGGTCTTTTTATCCCTTACCTGGGACTTACCACCCTTTTTTGGGGATTTTAATATACACTAGTGTTTCTCGAGTATCGTCTTGGTGTAAAGTGTGGAGCGACCTACACATTTACGACGATTTTGCCTTATTCGAGGCTAACTTGTCATTTGCATAAGCCTCTTACGTCTTATACCATCTTGTTTTGGCTTCAAGCCTTTCATATCGAATGATGGAGTTTGGACTGAATGTCTTAGGTTTATGGGGTTTCAACCCTTACATAATATTCAAGTTTAAAAACTTGGATTGGTTTTATCAAACCTTATTTCTAGTAGTGAATCCATTCAGGAAACACTTTAAACATAGTAAACTTTCAAGTTTGCAGCATGCCAAGTCCTTGGCACCTCATGCCCCTCGAGGGTTTCTAGCTTGTATGAGCCTCGACCAAATATGTTTTTAACGCGATATGGTCCTTCCCAATTGGGGGTCAGCTTGCCTTTTTGTCCGACTCCGGATTCCTCAATCTTTCGAAGAATCAAGTCTCCTTGTCGAAAGAACCTTTCTTTAACCCTTAGGTTGTAGTAGAAAGATGTCTTCTTTTGATGTTCGACTATCTTGGCGTTTACCTCATCTCTAACTTCATCAATTATATCTAAAGCTAGACTCAAGCCTTCTTCATTTGTTTCTGGTTCATAAGTCTCAACTCTTGGAGACATGTGAGTAATCTCCATTGGAACCACTGCCTCTGCTCCATATGCCAGCAGAAATGGGGTTGCTCCAGTGGTGACTTTGCAGGTAGTACGATATGCCCAAAGTATGGGGAACAATTCGTCTACCCAAGTATTTCTGGAGCGTTCAACTCTTTTCTCCAGTCCATCTAGGATAATTCGATTTGCAACCTCAACTTGCCCATTCGCTTGGGGATGGGCAACAGAAGTGAAGCGCAACTTGATATCGTTCTCATCACAATACTTCTTGAACTCATCGTTGTTAAACTGAGTTCCATTGTCCGTGACCAGAACTCGTGGAATTCCATATCGGCATATCACATTTTCCCAGAAGAATTGCATTACTTGCTTGGTGGTTATCTTGGCTAAGTGCTTAGCCTCAATCCACTTGGTGAAGTAGTCGATTGCTACTATCAAGAACTTTCTTTGAGCACTTGCCATTGGAAATGGTCCGAGTATATCCATTCCCCACATAGCAAAGGGGATAGCTGAGTTAATGGATGTCATCATCTCTGGTGGTTGTCTAACCACAGGTGCATGTTTCTGGCACCGTTCACATTTCTTCACATAGCTTTTAGCATCAGCAAGTATGCTTGGCCAATAGAAACCTAGACGGGTGACTTTATGAGCAAGGGCTCTGCCTCCCAAGTGTTGCCCACAGATTCCTTCATGTACTTCCTTTAGGGCCAATTATGCCTCTTGGGGTCTCAAACATTTCAGATATGGAATGATGAAAGACTTCTTGTATAGGAGCCCCTCGATCAGGGTATACCTTAGTGCTCTGACGTACAGCTTTCGTGCTTCTGAAGTGTCGTTGGGTAACCACCCAGTTTCCAGATGAGCCTTGATGGGATCTATCCAACAACTAGCAACATCAATGGGTGCTACCAACTTTCTGTTGATGCTTGGGGTCCTCAAGACTTGGAAGTATATACTCCCTGCATAGTTTTCAATTTCGGAAGAAGCAATTTTAGACAAGGCATCAGCCTTCATTTTTCTTCCCTTGGAATGTGCTCTACATAGCATTCATTTTCTCAAATTCTGATAGGCAACTCAAAACAAGCCTAGAACCATCATTGCGACTGACAACACTGGCTTCGACAGGCCAACTCAGTTTTTATATGATCCAGATGTTCCCCCACAGACTCTCTCAAAACATCCTTCAAAAGCACATCTGATTCGCTTATCAGGTGACTCGAGGGAGCACCATACACGCCGAGTAGCCCCTACAACGTGGGCGAGTGCCCAGTACAACAGGGGACTGCCCCTCCCAATATATGTCATTTGAGATTTTTCCCAAGTGACAGCAGTTTGGACCCAGGTGTTCGAGGACTCACTATGGCATTGTTTGGAGTTCCACTCATTTGTTTTGCATGTTCTTCTAACCGAATTATAGCTTGTAAAATCTAGTATCTTCGATAATATTTTCAGATTTTTCCAAATTTTTTTAATTTTATTTTCAAAATCTTTTTTCTAATTTAATTTGAAAGGGGATTTGAGGTACCAAAACTCATTTGTTTTGGATGAAAACACTCAGAAATGATAGCATATTAAGAGTAGGATTTTTCATGATTTTTTCGGAATTTTTTTTTAATTCTGGAGACCCCAACCAACCCAAGGCGCCCGACACATCACTAAAGTGCGCGACGGTGCTCAAGCCTCCTAAACACCCCCAATGACCTTAAAGTGACAATTCAAAGCCCGAGCATTTCCTAGACGCCCAACGGTCCACGAGGCCCCGGACGGTACCTGGGGACCTCCTGATGCCCCCGAAGGTCCTCGACGGGGCCCGAGGAACACACAAGGCCCCGAAGGTGCCCAAGGCCACGACATGCCCGAGCCCCACCGAGGCCCCCTAACAATGCCCAATGCCCCAAGGCGCCCGATGAAAGTTTCTCACCGTCGCCGGCACAAGACCAAGGGTAAACGTTACCAACACTCTTGGCTTCTCCGTCCAAATATCTCGGGACAAAGGCCACCTATGCCCGAAAGAAGCTCTAAGATCCACCTGTTGAGCCCAACAACAATTAACACCTCACTAGCCCTACATCGATTCATAACCAACAAAGAGCAAGCACCCAACAACGAACACGACACTTGGTCGCGAGCAATTACGTCGTGATGCTAACCCTGTCAAACCGGCCGTGTTTGTTAAGAATCGAAAGAGAGGTAGATCGTGGAAAAAATGTTGCCAACAATCCTGGCTTCAACCATCCAGCAACCCATGGATGAAGGCCACCAACAACCGCAACAAGATACAAGATCCACAAGCTGAGGCCAGAAACGATTGCCACCGAACAAGCCCCGCATCCGTTCATAACCAACAAAGAGATAGCATTAACAGCGAACACGACCCCAGGCCACGCACAATTACGTCTTGATGCTAACCTCGTTCGATGAGAACTGAATAAGGGCTAAGACCAAGGGTAAACATTGCCAACACTCTTGGCTTCACCTTGAGTGGCCGATCATGTAATAACCCCAAATTTTGGACTTAGTTAAAATTTTTTATTTTTATTTTTATTTTATTTTTGATGAATAGTAAATTTCTGAACCGAAAAATATTTTTAGACCACACTATGTACGAGTCGGGATAATGAACTTTCGAAGTCGTATTAGTGATCTACGATGTAAATGAAGGAATGCAAAAGTTGTCAGAATCAGAAAAATAGCATTTTCTGTTTTCTCCGAAATTTCACCAATAACGGACAGATTAATCATTATTTGAAAGTATTGGAGGATTAAATTATCAATTCCATGGATATGGATTTAATAAAAGAATTAGTGATGTCAAGAACGTTTACGATAAACTACTTCGATAGAACCCTTAAGAAATCCCTGCGAACGTTCATCAAGATTAAGCCGTAACCAAACAACGAGACACAAATTGATTTAAATACGAGATTAAGCGGTGACGGAACAACGCGACATTTACAGGATTAAATATAGACATGGAAGTAACATGTAACAAGATTAATTCGATGGATGCAACATTTGTATCATCCGTGTGAAAGAGAACGAACCAGTAAAGCAAACCAGTAAAGCTACTTTAGCCAAACGCGTGCATGTGCGACACGTGTCCGATGACTAGCCAAAATATGATGACTCATCACTTCTTAATACAAAATATCTCACACTTTCCAAGATCAACCAAGGCAAAGAAAAGAGAAAAGAAAAAACTCTTCCCCATTTTCCAGATTTCTGCTCAGCTTGCACAAGGAGCAAAGAAAACTTCATAACTCCAAATCTACTTGTCCTAAAATCACCAACTTTTAACCATAGCTTCTCCACTCCATGGATAACATTCTTTCAAAATTTCATAGTCAACAAAGGAGTGTAGCCTAGCCAAATCCCTTCCCCAAGTTGGAGAACCCAAACTGTCCAGTTTCTGTCCAGCGGAAAGATGGGGCTCAAACCCCTAGCTAGGAAGCTTATAATTTCATGATCTATGACTCAAAAGAAAGATTATGAAGAGAACAAGGTCTGGTAAAAAGCTTAGCACCGAACTCTTATTTTTCGATTTGTTATGGATTTTACAAAATGAGGATGAATAGTAACTTTTCATGATTCTTGATTTTGTTTCTTAAGGATTAAGCTTGTTAAGGTTTGTTCAAAGCTCAAGGAAGGATTATAAACCATTGTTAGTGTATATGAAGCATCAAGGAAGGTATAAACTCTTGAAACCCTTAGTTATAAATTGATTTATATGGTTAGTTTTAAGTATAGTTTAGTTAATTTGATTATAAGGATGATTAAGTGATTTTGATGAAAGTTTGATGTTGATTTGATGATAAGCAAGTAGATGTTGGTTTTGACTGGTTGATGATGATTATGGGTTAGTAATGATGTAGAGGATTTGACTTGGTGATTTGGTTGGATTGATTATGTAAAGTTTATGATTAAACTTTGGAATCGTTAAAACATAGCCGTTATAATGCCCGATTTTCCTTAGCCTTGTTTTGTTTGTGATGTTCGAACATAATACCTTCTGTCCAAGGTCACCACTGCCTAGTATAGTGTAGGTCTTGTTTCAAGGTTCGTTTTGGTGCGAAGATCATGTGAATCCGATTTACGGTTTAGGAGAAACGAGTGTTTTAGTAAATGATGTTTCGCGAGACCAAACGATACCACTTAGTCAACTTTGAGGCTATGATCGAACCACTTAGAGGTCATAATAAAATGTGAAACTTTGTGATAACATGCTAGGTATGTTGAGGAAGACCCTCGAAAAGATTTCGTGCAAAAAGGATTAAATCTCAATTTTATAAAAATGCGTGAGCGAGCATGCTCGAGTAGAAGTTCTTAAGGAGTTAACTTGAAAATGGACTTTGTACTTGAGATAGTATATACTTAGTATGGTGAAAGAGTTTAAGTTATTAATCTTGAACCTTGTGTTGATTCTAGATTACTGGACCAACCTGAGACTTATTACTACTTCGGGATTTCCAGGCAAGTTTTCTAAACCCATACTTTGAAGTATTAGATATAATACTGCTTTTGCCATGTATAGTGTTGTATAGTTTTGAGATAAATGATTATATCGTGTTAAATAGAATTTGACTTTTGGATATTATACGAGCTTTAAGATAATGTACTTATGAACCGGTATACCTTGTATCTCTATAGATAAGAGCGTGTTTATTGTTTCGACTCTAGACCGGGAGTCGATATTTTGTTATATAGATAGTCGTGGAAACCCGGAGGGATTCCAGCGGCAGAGTACTATTCATCTTGAGGAATATTATTATTAAACATTATTTATGTTCCGGAAAGTATTTATTACTTGGAAATGATTTGATTATGGGCTTCTAAGCTAGATATGGGATATTAGTTAGAAGCCAGGTTTTTATAAATGCCCTAGGATAAGGGCGTGTGATTTTTCTTTAAACCAGAAGTAATTATGTTTTCGGTATATGTTCGAAATTATTTTCCGATGGAGATATCGGGTAACTATTATTGAGGATTATTTATTTAATGAATATTATTTATGAATAGTCATTTGAGGATTATTGACTTAAAGAATATTATTTATGAATAGTCATTTGAGGATTATTGACTTAAAGAATATTATTTATGAATAGTCATTTGAGGATTATTGACTTAAAGAATATTATTGTGAATATTCATCTGAGGATTATTTAATTAATATTATTTTTTGAATATTCATTTGAAGATTATTTAATTATTTAATGAATATTACTTTTGAATATTCATTCGAGGATTAATTATTTATTTAATGAATATTATGTTGAATATTCATTTAAAGATTATTTATTTAATGAATATTACTTTTGAATATTCATTTGAGACTTAATTATTTAATGAATATTATTTTCGAATATTCATTTGAGATTTATTTAATTAATGAATATTACTTTTGAATATTCATTTAGTTATTATTTGCTTAACGAATATTATTTTCGAAATTCGTTTAAGGTTTACTTATTTAATAAATATTATTAATTATTTTCAAATCAAAAAGAGGTTCCCAAAACACTGTTTTTCCATTTGAATCTGTCTTTTGAGAAGATTCAAATGCTCGCTCAACTATAAAAAATATGGGAAACCTGATTTAAGTAACTACTACTCTTTTTAAACTCTCAATTCAAAAACTGTCAAGGGACAGATATTTTCTTGGAGCAATTTAATTGCTGCCAGTCAAATGTTGTGTTACCACCTCAACGATCGAGGGGTAAATTGATGGAACAAGTCGATATCCATTAACAAGAATAGCTTGGGAAATATTGGAGAATCTTCCTTTCCAACCTAGATATAACTACTTAGTGGAGTCGTATCAACAAGTGTTACACTTGTGGAAAGGAGGACGATCTTTACGTTTCAGAGTCATGGATTTCATCTGAACTAGGAGTGGTGTAAGTGGTCCAGTTGCGATGACCCATCCAACGTTTTTTGCCCCAAATGGGCCGGGAGATCACCGGAAGGCGGTAGACAATGTCAGGCCGTCGTGATTCTTCCATCTACATGTAGAAAACATATTTGAGCGGTGCGACCTGCTACTGATCATAGCAAGGTTAGGCACAGCGGGCGCGGTAGCAACTCCTGTATTAGTTCATCATCCAATTTGGATATTCCTGTAACATGTGTTGGGGTGAATAACCAATCGTGTTGACAGGGGGTCGAAAAGTGTTTGGAAATGAAGTGACAATAAATTCATGCAACTTCATCTTTTATTTTATGAGTTGTGACTCTGATAAAACCTAATTAAGGATATATAAGCATAAGTGGACTTTGGGTTACAGAAACATTTTATTGATTTTCCTTGTAACGTCATCTTTTATATTATACTAGTTTCTTATCCGTTTAAGGCATAACATGTGGTTACAAAGATATTTTCGAACTATATAGTGTTTTGAATCAATGAATAGGCTTTAAGCCTTGATTCCAATATTTGATATCTATTTTAAAAAGATATGTTTTGAGTCTTGGTTTATCATACTGATACCAAGGATTTCCAAATGATTACGAAGAATATATAAGTATGATTATAAGTCATACGGTGTTTTGAACGGTATACTATTTTGGGGTTAGACCCTAGTAGTGTTAAAAACTTGGATCCCATATGAATTATTTTCCACAAAGGCTTAAAGATTTAAACTGGGATAGATTTCTTGTTGAGCACTATTAGCTCATTCTTGCTTTATTAAATATTTCAGCATGAGGAAAACATTGCCAAATTCACCTCGTGTTACGAGAGCAAGGGGATGGAGAGACCACCCTGGAGTTAGTTGATGCAGGATGGATACTGTCGGTGTGAGCAGAATAGTTGCAACTTGAATTAGTGAGAATTATTTTGAGTGGGTTTGTATTTCTAAACCTTGTATAGAATTGTGAGGTCTATTATTGTAACTTCAGGTAGAGGTTGTAAATAACAGATGAGGTCCTGGATAGTACATTTGGGTTGTAATAGCAAATGTTGATTATTGTTGCTCATTTCCAAGGCTATAACTTGTGTGTGTGCGCGTAAGTGATTGGGGTATTTGGAGTTGTATTATGAGAATGTTGTAAGTAATGCAGGTTTTTTATCATTGATGGAGCGTGACAACCCAGATTCCTGACCCCGGATCTGGGGGTGTTACAGAAATGGTATCAGAGCGTTAAGTTATAAACTTGGATATGAGAGTGTTAAGAGTTATATCGAAGTAAGAGAATGACGAGAGGACTCATATAGAGTTCGTTAAGTGGACTACCGGAAGTAGTGCCACTGAGGATGTTAAGATTAAAGAGTTTAGTTGAGGACTTATCGGAGGACCGATAGGATCGTTGAAGATCATCATAATGACGAGAAGGACGTTTAGAATTGTACACGGATTATCAAGGACATTAAGATAAGACGCGGAGCAGAGTCTCGGTTGCAGTTGGGGTAAGGTCGGAATGGCCAATACCAATGGATAACTTGACTTAGTCAGAACCTAAGTGTTTGAAGTTCATCGTAGTTTGCCACGAGAAGGCAGCACATGTGAAGATTGAGACGTTTACGGTCCTTTACGCGATCCGAATTACTAAATTGCGTGGTCTAGTTAGGGCATTATCTTGTGTATGAGGTCCAAGCCTTGAGAACAACGATTCCACAAGAGTTGGTGTCTTTTCCGTCGATGGGTATTGTGTTACCTAAGAAGAAGACTGTTGCGTACATGTAGTACCAGAACGTTATCGTGAGACGAACGTGCCCAATCGCATCGCGAGTACATTTCGTACGATAGGCCATGATGGCTCAACTCAGAAATCAAAGATATGAAGAATGAATAGCGTGATTCTGACAAAGACATGTATAGTTACAACGAGCAATGCGACAATATCAGGACCTACGAGGAACGAGACCTATGGTGGCATGGGGTTGGATTCGTTCGATACGATTAGTGTTAAGAAATTACATATACGTTAATGGACCTTCATCTTTCGTGGATGTGTTGATGCAGCAGTAGGAGGCCCAATCTCTGAACAATTATCGGGGAATGGCGAATATGTTTCGAACTCCCGACCTATTTAAGGACTTGTACGATTTTGAGGTACCGTTGGTTAGTACCATAAGCCATAAAGGCAGAAAGATAAGATCATCCTCGTACGGGTGATGTTAGAAATTATGATGACCATTGACTTTTTGGTATCTACTTGCTGGTACACTCCTCAATCTAAAACTGTTCCTGCCTATGTTACCTTGAATAATTCATGTCAGGTAACCCTTCTAGTTTCCTACTTCAACTTGGGATGCAACCAACAATTGTTATGTTCAGTTTATTCATTTTCTTACCTCCACTCATTACCTTAAGGGTTAAATACGCAGAATTAAGCTACCATTACTCACCGGAGCGTTTTGTTCATGTTCCAGGATGACCTGAAGAAGGAACCATTATTCATCTATCCTTCCAGGTCTATAATTTATTTCGTATTCTTTCAATTATCTAAGGAATGTTCAATTAATGCTTCCTCAATTATTTGACGAATATTCTTTAACGATTATTTTGATATTCGATTTCTTTTTTTTCATACTTGGACTCCTCAGTCGAGTTCATAAATATCAAGCTATGTGTCTAAAACATGGATGATATATATTTCAGAGACTACTCGGGAATTCTTTTCTCCTATTAAGGAGAGATTTGCACATCAGACGTTGAAATCGTAGAAAGGATATCAATTTGATATTGATATTCCGAATTCAATTCTATTGGAAAATTTGATAAAGTTTATGTACGGAGACACCTTTGGGTGGACCGTTTCATTGATGAGAAATGTTTGGTGGGAGGTTATCGATTGATCCGATACCAAGAATTTCCTATTCATATCATAAATTTTATTCAAGGGTTATAATTACCTTGTTCATCCTAAACTTATTTACTCTTCTTTTCAATTCATTATCCGAGTAGTCAAAATTTTGTTTTCTTCTTTCTTCGACTATGATGTCGAGATTTTTTACTAGTAGATTGAAAATGGCTAATTGCATGTGCCATAATGAGTGACTAGTTAATTGTTCTAACTAGTTGAAATTTTAATGATATGATGAAAATCTAGCTAATTATCCTAGCTAGATGCTGCGTCCCAAACTAATCAAACTAGCAAATTTTGTTCAGCTAGTTGTTAATGTTTATTGAAATGAACTAGTTATTGTATCACTAAGTTCAACTTTCGGTCAAATTTATATAAGTGAATTCACTATGCATTTGTATGCAGTGAAGTATGGTGGAAAGATTTTCAAACGATAATTTGATTGAGACCTAACCAGGTTGCCCCCTCAGCGAGAATTTATACAAAGTTTTTATCTAAAGCATTCTGTTGCTTGAAGTATTCTTGGTACCATGCAAGTATTTTCCTTAGTATTTGGAAAAAGGAGAGTGTTGAAGCTGAGAGCTAAGATAGATGAGTACGACAACTATGAATCGAAGTTTACGGAAATTGCCAAGGTTTGTTTTGCATGATGCGAATTTAGAATAACGAAGTGTTCGAAGCGACTGATTATGTTACCTTGGTTAATGAAACGACTATGATAGAAATGGAAGCAAAGTGGATGAGAAAGAAATGGGAATAAAGAAAATAGAGTATGAAACACGAATAGATTGAGAAAGAAAG
This sequence comes from Heracleum sosnowskyi, assembly GCA_030848705.1. Taxonomy (NCBI): domain Eukaryota; kingdom Viridiplantae; phylum Streptophyta; class Magnoliopsida; order Apiales; family Apiaceae; genus Heracleum; species Heracleum sosnowskyi. The sequence goes on from CM061241.1 coordinate 45,907,273, forward strand.
AAAGTAAGAATTCAGATTGTCGGACGAGGAAACGTTTGACCTCCAAGAAGATGAAACTTGTTTAGCGACTGTGATGGATACGAAACGGGAAGCACCTAGTATGCGGAATATCCCCATCATCAACGAATTCGAGGATGTATTTCCAAAAAGATCTCCCAGGGTTACCACCTGATAGAGGAGTAGAGTTGATATAGAATTAGCTCCAAGAACGGCGCCAGTATCGAAGGCCTCGTACCGACTAGCTCCAGTCGAGATGAAGAAATTAGTCGCTCAATTGTAGAAATTGTTAGGGGAAGGAATGATAGGACCAAGTGCGTCACCGTGGGATGCACCCATGTTATTGGTGAAGAAAAAGGATGACAGCATGAGGTTGTGCATAGAGTATCGAGAGCTAAATAGGCTAATTGTTAAGAATGAATACCCCTGCCAAGAATCGGTGATTTGTTCGATCGGTTGCATGGTGCAGCTAAATTCTCGAATACTGATTGAGAACTCGATACCACCGATTGAATATTAAGCCTGAGAACGTACCCAAGACTGCGTTTCGCACCAAGTATGGACACTACGAGTTTTTTTTGTAATGTCGTTTGGGCTGACGAATGCCCTTGTAGCTTTCATGGACGTGCTGAATCGACTTTTCAAGAAGTATTTGGATAAGTACATCATAGTGACATCGGTAATATTTAGGTTTACCTCAAAGACCGAGGAAGAACATGCAGAACATTTGAGGATCGTGTTAGAAGCACTGAGGAGAGAAAAGTTATATGCCAAGCTCTCAAAGTGCGTGTTTTGACTAAAGGAAATACAATTTTAGGACATGTGGTCAACAGTAAAGGAGTACTGGTCGACCCTGCAAAGATAGGAGACGTTTCAAACTAGGAAAGTTAAGGAAATGTTATAAGTGGTCGGATAAATAAAAGGATTTATCGATTGATAAACAAATATTGGATATGTTAGTAAATGAAGGCAGAACAAAGACCTAGTTGACTATCACAGTTAATAGAGATTCCTGATTAGGAATGTAATTTTAATATAATGGATTCTGTGATAGGATCAACAAGAATTGAGTCAGACTATGACGTCAATTGAGCTATAATTGATGGATCAAATGAGTCTACTCATATTTTGTTATCAGCAAGAGATCGTTAACCGAAGAGTTACGAAAGAGATAGTTGGGTGATGTGGAGTTCCAGTCACCATCATGTCAGATAAGAACCAATGATTGAACTCCCGATTCGGGAGGAGTTTTTCCAAACGTGTTTGGCAATGAGATTGAGTGCGAATACTACGTAGGATCCGCAGACCGACGGACCGACCGAAAGAAACATTTCAGACAACCGAAGTTACGGTAAGTGTTGTACCACCGATTGCAAGAATAATCGAATGTTGATAGAAAATGGGTGTATATAAACATAGCCAGAGTTGGCTTATATAAAGCGTCCGGTAGATATCACAGACCGGAATGAGAAAGTGTTGTAATGGAACCAGAGAGTTGAAGAGTCAACCTGGAAACTGGAGATTACTATATTGGAAGAGTAACCTCGGCTATTTTCTTAGATTCCGGGACGGAATCCTTTTAAGTAGGGGAGACTGTCATAACCCCAAATTTTGGACTTAGTTAAAAAAAAAATTTTTTTTTTGATGAATAGTAAATTTCTGAACCGAAAAATGTTTTCAGACCACACTATGTACGAGTCGGGATAATGAACTTTCGAAGTCGTATTAGTGATCTACGATTTAAATGAAGGAATGCAAAAGCTGTCAGAATCAGAAAAATAGCATTTTCTATTTTCTCCGAAATTTCACCAATAACGGACAGATTAATCATTATTTGAAAGTATTGGAGGATTCAATTATCAATTCCATGGATATGGATTTAATAAAAGAATTAGTGATGTCAAGAACGTTTACGATAAACTACATCGATAGAACCCTTAAGAAATCCCTGCGAACGTTCATCAAGATTAAGCCGTAACCGAACAACGAGACACAAATTGATTTAAATACGAGATTAAGCGGTGACGGAACAACGCGACATTTACAGGATTAAATATAGACATGGAAGTAACATGTAACAAGATTAATTCGAGGGATGCAACATTTGTATCATCCGTGTGAAAGAGAACGAACCAGTAAAGCAAACCAGTAAAGCTACTTTAGCCAAACGCGTGCATGTGCGACACGTGTACGATGACTAGCCAAAATATGATGACTCACCACTTCTTAATACAAAATATCTCACACTTTCCAAGATCAACCAAGGCAAAGAAAAGAGAAAAGAAAAAACTCTTCCCCATTTTCCAGATTTCTGCTCAGCTTGCACAAGGAGCAAAGAAAAATTCATAACTCCAAATCTACTTGTCCTAAAATCACCAAATTTTACCCATAGCGTCTCCACTCCATGGATAACATTCGTTCAAAATTTCATAGTCAACAAAGGAGTGTAGCCTAGCCAAATCCCTTCCCCAAGTTGGAGAACCCAAACTGTCCAGTTTCTGTCCAGCGGAAAGATGGGGCTCAAAACCCTAGCTAGGAAGCTTATAATTTGATGATCTATGACTCAAAAGAAAGATTATGAAGAGAAAAAGGTCTGGTAAAAATCTTAGCACCGAACTCTTATTTTCGATTTGTTATGGATTTTACAAGATGAGGATGAATAGTAACTTTTCATGATTCTTGATTTTGTTTCTTAAGGATTAAGCTTGTTAAGGTTTGTTCAAAGCTCAAGGAAGGATTATAAACCATTGTTAGTGTATATGAAGCATCAAGGAAGGTATAAACTCTTGAAACCCTTAGTTATAAATTGATTTATATGGTTAGTTTTAAGTATAGTTTAGTTAGTTTGATTATAAGGATGATTAAGTGATTTTGATGAAAGTTTGATGTTGATTTGATGATAAGCAAGTAGATGTTGGTTTTGACTGGTTGATGATGATTATGGGTTAGTAATGATGTAGAGGATTTGACTTGGTGATTTGGTTGGATTGATTATGTAAAGTTTATGATTAAACTTTGGAATCGTTAAAACATAGCCGTTATAATGCCCGATTTTCCTTAGCCTTGTTTTGTTTGTGATGTTCGAACATAATACCTTCTGTCCAAGGTCACCACTGCCTAGTATAGTGTAGGTCTTGTTTCAAGGTTCGTTTTGGTACGAAGATCATGTGAATCCGATTTACGGTTTAGGGGAAACGAGTGTTTTAGTAAATGATGTTTCGCGAGACCAAACGATACCACTTAGTCAACTTTGAGGCTATGATCGAACCACTTAGAGGTCATAATAAAATTTGAAACTTTGTGATAACATGCTAGGTATGTTGAGGAAGACCCTCGAAAAGATTTCGTGCAAAAAGGATTAAATCTCAATTTTATAAAAATGCGTGAGAGAGCATGCTCGAGTAGAAGTTCTTAAGGAGTTAACTTGAAAATGGACTTTGTACTTGAGATAGTATATACTTAGTATGGTGAAAGAGTTTAAGTTATTAATCTTGAACCTTGTGTTGATTCTAGATTACTGGACCAACCTGAGACTTATTGCTACTTCGGGATTTCCAGGCAAGTTTTCTAAACCCATACTTTGAAGTATTAGATATAATACTGCTTTTGCCATGTATAGTGTTGTATAGTTTTGAGATAAATGATTATATCGTGTTAAATAGAATTTGACTTTTGGATATTATACGAGCTTTGCGATAATGTACTTATGAACCGGTATACCTTGTATCTCTATAGATAAGAGCATGTTTATTGTTTCGACTCTAGACCGGGAGTCGATATTTTGTTATATAGATAGTCGTGGAAACCCGGAGGGATTCCAGCGGCAGAGTACTATTCATCTTGAGAAATATTATTATTAAACATTATTTATGTTCCGAAAAGTATTTATTACTTGGAAATGATTTGATTATGGGCTTCTAAGCTAGATATGGGATATTAGTTAGAAGCCAGGTTTTTATAAATGCCCTAGGATAAGGGCGTGTGATTTTTCTTTAAACCAGAAGTAATTATGTTTTCGGTATATGTTCGAAATTATTTTCCGATAGAGATATCGGGTAACTATTATTATGGATTATTTATTTAATGAATATTATTTATGAATAGTCATTTGAGGATTATTGACTTAAAGAATATTATTTATGAATAGTCATTTGAGGATTATTGACTTAAAGAATATTATTTATGAATAGTCATTTGAGGATTATTGACTTAAAGAATATTATTGTGAATATTCATCTGAGGATTATTTAATGAATATTATTTTTTGAATATTCGTTTGAAGATTATTTAATTATTTAATGAATATTACTTTTGAATATTCATTCGAGGATTAATTATTTATTTAATGAATATTATGTTGAATATTCATTTAAAGATTATTTATTTAATGAATATTACTTTTGAATATTCATTTGAGACTTAATTATTTAATGAATATTATTTTCGAATATTCATTTGAGATTTATTTAATTAATGAACATTACTTTTGAATATTCATTTAGTTATTATTTGCTTAACGAATATTATTTTCGAAATTCGTTTAAGGTTTACTTATTTAATAAATATTATTAATTATTTTCAAATCAAAAAGAGGTTCCCAAAACACTGTTTTTCCATTTGAATCTGTCTTTTGAAAAGATTCAAATGCTCGCTCAACTATAAAAAATATGGGAAACCTGATTTAAGTAACTACTACTCTTTTTAAACTCTCAATTCAAAAACTGTCAAGGGACAGATATTTTCTTGGAGCAATTTAATTGCTGCCAGTCAAATGTTGTGTTACCACCTCAACGATCGAGGGGTAAATTGATGGAACAAGTCGATATCCATTAACAAGCATAGCTTGGGAAATATTGGAGAATCTTTCTTTCCAACCTAGATATAACTACTTAGTGGAGTCGTATCAACAAGTGTTACACTTGTGGAAAGGAGGACGATCTTTACGTTTCAGAGTCATGGATTTCATCTGAACTAGGAGTGGTGTAAGTGGTCCAGTTGCGATGACCCATCCAACTTTTTTTGCCCCAAATGGGCCGGGAGATCACCGGAAGGCGGTAGACAATGTCAGGCCGTCGTGATTCTTCCATCTACATGTAGAAAACATATTTGAGCGGTGCGACCTGCTACTGATCATAGCAAGGTTAGGCACAGCGGGCGCGGTAGCAACTCCTGTATTAGTTCATCATCCAATTTGGATATTCCTGTAACATGTGTTGGGGTGAATAACCAATCGTGTTGACAGGGGGTCGAAAAGTGTTTGGAAATGAAGTGACAATAAATTCATGCAACTTCATCTTTTATTTTATGAGTTGTGACTCTGATAAAACCTAATTAAGGATATATAAGCATAAGTGGACTTTGGGTTACAGAAACATTTTATTGATTTTCCTTGTAACGTCATCATTTATATTATACTAGTTTCTTATCCGTTTAAGGCATAACATGTGGTTACAAAGATATTTTCGAACTATATAGTGTTTTGAATCAATGAATAGGCTTTAAGCCTTGATTCCAATATTTGATATCTATTTTAAAAAGATATGTTTTGAGTCTTGGTTTATCATACTGATACCAAGGATTTCCAAATGATTACGAAGAATATATAAGTATGATTATAAGTCATACGGTGTTTTGAACGGTATACTATTTTGGGGTTAGACCCTAGTAGTGTTAAAAACTTGGATCCCATATGAATTATTTTCCACAAACGCTTAAAGATTTAAACTGGGATAGATTTCTTGCTGAGCACTATTAGCTCATTCTTGCATTATTAAATATTTCAGCATGAGGAAAACATTGCCAAATTCACCTCGTGTTACGAGAGCAAGGGGATGGAGAGACCACCCTGGAGTTAGTTGATGCAGGATGGATACTGTCGGTGTGAGCAGAATAGTTGCAGCTTGAATTAGTGAGAATTATTTTGAGTGGGTTTGTATTTCTAAACCTTGTATAGAATTGTGAGGTCTATTATTTTAACTTCAGGTAGAGGTTGTAAATAACAGATGAGGTCCTGGATAGTACATTTGGGTTGTAATAGCAAATGTTGATTATTGTTGCTCATTTCCAAGGCTATAACTTGTGTGTGTGTGCGTAAGTGATTGGGGTCTTTGGAGTTGTATTATGAGAATGTTGTAAGTAATGCAGGTTTTGTATCATTGATGGAGCGTGACAACCCAGATTCCTGACCCCGGATCTGGGGGTTAAAGAGAGATTCTTTCGACAAGGAGATTTAGTCCTCCGAAAGATTGAGGCATCCGGAGTTGGACAAAAAGTCAAGTTGGCCCCAAATTGGGAAGGACCATATCGCGTCAAGAACGTATTTGGTCGAGGCTCGTACAAGCTAGAAACCCTCGAAGGGCATGAGGTGCCAAGGACTTGGCATGCCTCAAATTTGAAAGTCTATTATGTTTAAAGTGTGTCATGATTGGACTCACTACTAGGACAAATAGAAATAAGGTTCGATGAAATCATGAGCTTCCTAGAAAGCAAATGAAGGGTTGAAACCCCAGAAACCAAAGACATTCAGTCCAAACACCATCATTCCATATGCTCAATGAAAGGCTTGAAGCCAAAACAAGACGGTATAAGACATAAAAGGCTTATGCAAATGTCAAGTTAGCCTCGAATAAGGCAAAATCGTCGTAAATGTGTAGGTCGCTGATAAGTGGGTTTTATATCTACTTGGAACGCTTCGAATCGGCTTAAATTGACTGTCTTGGCCTCAAGTATGTGGTGTTATGATCCGTTTGGAGTGTTTTGTGCAGGTGTGCTAAATTGGAGCAAGGTGCTTGTTTTTATTGCTAAATGTGGTGGTGTTGATGTTAAGGAAGAAGGAAGCCAGAGATTTTGGAGCTTAATTAGATGGACATTCGGATTTATTGGACTAGGTGGGCTGGCTACACTGTTTGGGCCATATCTTAAGTTCTAGAAGTCCGATTTTGACGATCTTACAGTCCACGCGAAGAGAATGAAATTTTCTGTCAGGACAAGTGGGGCGCCCGCGCCACTAGTGGGGCGGCCGCGCCACTTTGGCAGGAGAAATGTGGGGCGCCCGCGCCACTAGTGGGGCGGCCGCGCCACCCCCTCTGGCCCAATTTCTGTTTTGCTCTGATTTTGATATTAGGGCATTGACTGGTCAAACCTGAGGCATCTATCAATACTTGTGGACGTTTTAGGAGGCTACGACCCTAATTCTAATTTTTATTATGAAGTATCTATCGAGGAGAACAAGGGAGAGGCTAATTGGAGAAGATCTATATTCATTCAATCTTTGTATTCTTCTTAATTAGGCGATACTTGGATTCTTCTTTTCAGTTTAAAACCTTTGTTACTATTGATACTATTTGCTTTTCAATTATCAATTCAAGACTTAGTTTTTATATCATGTTTTCATTAGAACCCGCGATGATGAACGGTTCATTCATGAACTAATCGTTATCGTGGGATTCTAACGGAGTTTCTTATGGAGTTTAGTGGTTAATTGTTTTTATATATTCTGTGTGTGATGGCTAATTGATTTCCTATCATGGTTGTTCTTATTCGTTGTGGATGCGTAGCTAACATTCATGATTGATTGTTAATCTCTATTGATTGCGAAAGTGGATTTAGAGATTTAGAACTACCCATGCTAGCATAAGTTAATGTATAATTGTCATGCATGATTCGTGGATGATTTTAACCATTTCATCTACCTTATGTAATCTGAATAGATAACTTGCTCATTAAACCACTATGTTTTCAATCTCTATAGACATATAGGGACTAAGCATATTTTGTGTCCATTTAACTTCTATCTTTATTGTGGATGTTTAAGTGGTATGGTATACGTATACTGAAAGGTAGCGTATACTAGTTTCGTATTATCTGATTAGTTATCACAACCGTCATATGCAGAGATTAAGAACAAAAGACTCTAGATGAAGTAAGTAATGATGTTGGAATCCCATGTTTTATTCATATTAGTAATTCACAAGTTATTCTCTTTAGTTAATATAATCTTGTTAAGTGCTAGTTAATTAGTTAAACAAAACCAATTTTGATACTTATCTTAGCAGTGAGTAATAACCATACATTGGTGCATAAGTAATAGACTATAGCAACCTAAACCAGTCCTTGTGGGAACGAACTTGATTTATCTATATACTACTTGTGACCACGTGCGCTTGCGTGTTTTTGTGCGAATAGTCGCTCCACACTTTACACCAAGACGATACTCGTGAAACACTAGTGTATATTAAAATCCCCAAAAAAGGGTAATAAGTCCCAGGTAAGGGATAAAAAGACCCCAAGTCACGAAAAAGACCGGTATAACTTCTATGAAATCCTAGTGCATTATCATAGACGTTGGGAAGCGCGATCAAACCCAGAATCTTCAAAGAAAGCCCAGAATCTTCAAAGAATTCTTCAAAACTTCAAGTAAGAAACCCAGAAAACGATGAGATTCAACAGAAAATCTCGCCAAGAATCGCCTAGTGACTGGAAACCCAACCGGTTAAGGTAGGGCAACCGTCTATAGCCAGTTAAGGCCCACAAATCCATTTATGGATTATAGAGATTAAAACCCAAATAATTTGGGTCTCAGGCAAATTCGAAGCCCAAACAATAAAGGCCCAATAAGGCCCAAGGCTGGAATAATTTAAGTCCAATTAAAAATTGGGCTAGTTAAGGCCCAAGAAAAGAATGAAATTTGAAATATATCCAAGGCCAAATCAAAGATTTAAGGTTGAAAAGACATTAAATCGAAATCGTACGACCGAGGTCGATTCCAACGACCTCGCTCCCAAATAAAGTCGAAAAATAATGAAATTGAGGTCGAAAAAACCTTAGAACGACATCAAAGGCTCGAAGTCAAAAATATACGAGGAATTGAGGTCGTTTCCATCGACTTCGCACCAAAAATCCAGTCAAAAAATTGAAAATTCGAGGTCGAAAAGACCCTAGATCGAAGTCGATTGATTGAGATCGAAAATACACTATAAATCGAGCTCGAACCCCTCGACCTCACACCCAAGTGAGGTCGAAAACAGAAGGATTCAAGGTCGAAAGAATGAGGTCGAATATAACCTAGAAAACGAGGTCTAAGCGTTCGACCTCACGCCAAAACGAGGTCGAATGACCCAGGTCGAAAATGACCTGCAAAATGAGGTCGAAAGTATGAGGAATCGAGGTCGAATGACCCAGGTCGAAAATGACCTGTAAATCGAGGTCGAAAGTATAAGGGATCGAGGTCGAATGACCGAGGTCGAAAATGACTGGGATGTCGAGGTCGAAACCATCGACCTGGGACCAATCAAGGTCGAAAAAAGGCTGGATCGAGGTCGAAGGCTCGAGGTCAAAAAAGACTTAAAAATCGAGGTCGAAACCTTCGACCTCACTCCAGTCGAGGTCGAAATCCAGATCGAATTTCAGGTCGAAAATGACCTGTTTCCTGGTCGAATTTGAGGTCGAAAATGACTTGTTTCCTGGTAAAAAAGGAGGTCGAAAATGACCTAATTTGAGGTCGAAAATGCCCTTAAAATGGAAAATTTTGGGGAAAAACACGTTATAACTTCTACGAAAACCCCAAGGAGATTTTCCCAGAAGTTGCCGGGCAAATGATATGGTCAGAAAAGTAATTATAGAAATTTAATTGACAAGTCAATGGAAAGGCCGATATTTAAGGTCCGATACCCTAATTATTCATTAATTTCGTAATTAATGAATAGGGAAAATATATAGCTCATAAAAAGAGTCCAAAATATGGTAAATTCATCAAAGAAGGATCCGGAATCCCAATTAAAGGCAATTAATGAGTCATAGCCTTTATCAACAAGGAAACGAATTCTCCAGCAAGAAATACAATGTTTATCCAATATCAAAAAGGAGACTTATTCGCTAAGACTCCTAAACATACCATAAATACTAGGCTCTAGACGCCTATATAAGGACCCTGATCCTACAATCAGAACTACGTTTTGGACACAGCTCCATACGTCATCTACTACGTTTTGGACACAGCTCCATACGTCATCTACTACGTTTTGGGTACAGCTCCATACGTCACAACGCCTCGAAGGCGCAACAAGCCACAAAGGCACCCCTAGAACTACGTTTTAGACTTCATCCACGAATAAGGACATACAAGTCATCTACAACGTTTTAGACTTCATCCTCGAATAAGGACATACAAGTCACTACGTCCTTGGTGTGCCCCTGCCGCCATAGCCCCGAGGGGAACACTAAGAACTACGTCTTGGCTTGATTCTCAATAACGAATTGAGATACGTAGGCATCTTGTGACTAAAATACTTATATTGGGATTAAAAATCCGATTTTTGATTTAAAAATTATTTGTGACTTATTTAAATTCGAATAAGCTTCGTGTGATGTTTTAAAAATGTTTATAAGTACTATATAGTTTGTATGAGTTGTGTAATGTGTTTTATAGTCCGTATGTGCCCGTACGAGGGCTAGTGTCTGAGTTTTAAATACCGTAAATTAGACCGGACGTCCGATACGTAACCGGTTACTAGTTTAAAATGTGTTATTGATTGATTGTGTGTCGAGAATAGAATGAGGATAGTTAGCCTTACTGTGATAAGTTGTTTATATTATAGAATCGAGTTCCCGAAGCAAAGGAAAGGGGAAAGTTGAGTGATCAAAGTAGAACCGACAGCGACGTAGACCAGGCAAGTATCTGTGCCTTTATTTGTGATAAATTGTTATTGTCTTCAATACTTACATGTTATTACCCCAGAACAATTCAAATTATCAATCCTTACCCGTACTTGGGCAACTGATTCCATATTCGTAAATTTTCTCAACTCTTTGATTTGATCCGCATCGGAAACCTTTATTTCCAAATTCATCTAATTTTGTCTACAACCGTTGATTGTTGATTATCACCATCTGATTCTGAGCTGTTGAAGCTCTTTTGCAATTATTATATCTTTGACTGATCAGCAGCACAACCTCTGTATTTGAAAAATGTAGAAGTGCAATTCTAATTCCTCTTTCTTCATTAAAGATTGTTAAAACCATATGTTTGACTTGTGTATTGTTGATTCAGATAATTGAATTCTTTCCTTTCATTATAGAACTGTGATTGATACATATATCATCCTTGCTGAGCACATGTGGCTCATACTTGTTTTGTTTCTAACCCTATTCCAGTGAAGCGAGAGAATGAGTAGACACAACGCTACTGACAGTTCTCCCGATGCTAGGAGACCACCCCGAGTGATTGTCATTGGACGGGTTATTGTTTTACTTGGAAGTTAGACTAGATGTCTATCTTTGTATATTAAGTGTGTAATAACTTTGAAAACTGGTTTGTAATAATTATGACTTAGAAGCTTGTTCATGCCATAATCTGGATGCGGTCTTGGATAATGGGTAATTTATGTCATTAAATATTATGCATGTGTTATATTCAAGTTTATATTGTTTTCCGTTGGTCGAGTAACTCCCCAAATCTGTACCCTGGGTTTGGAGGGCGTCACGGCCAAGGCAGTCCAAGATAAAAAGATTTAGCACTCGAACATAATTGAACATGTGTGAACTAGCGATTGTCGCTGCCAGGGCAGGGAACCAACAAACCGGAACATACCAATCACCACTCATGCGATACACGTACAACATGCCTCCATCATCTGTTAGGTAAAAGCACCCCAAAGACCCTAAAGCCTAGAGATGACTTGACCATAAAAAATGAAGGTGACATGCACCGCTTCACGCGAATCCAAAAAAAAAACTCAATCCTTTAAACCAAAACTATGTAAGCGAAACGAAACCCACAAGAAGCACCAGCAACGATTGCCACCAAACAAATCCCGCATCCGTTCATAACCAACAAGGAGATAGCATTGACAGCGAACACGACTCCAAACCACGAACAATTACGTCATGATGCTAACCCCGTTTGATGAGAACCGAATAAGGCCTAAGACAAGGGTAAAACTTGCCAACACTCTAGGCTTCACCGTCCAACAAACTACAAAGGCCACCTACGCCCGCAAGAAGTTCTAAGTTCCACCATCTAAGCCAGACAACAATTGACAACAAACTAGCCCCACATCGGTTCATAACCAACAAAGAGCAAGCACCCGACAGCGAACACGAAACTTGGCCGCGAACAATTACGTCGTGATGCTAACCCCACCCAACCGACCATGTTTGTTAAGAATCTAAAGAGAGGTAGATCGAGGAAAAAACGTTGTCAACACTCTTGGCTTCACCGTTCAGCAACCCTTGGACAACGGCCACCAAAGACCACAAGAAGCTACAATATCCACAAGCTGAGGCCAGCAACGATTGGCGACGAACAAGAGATATGCCAAGTTTTTTAATCTCTTTTTCTTTTCTTTTGTAAAAGAGATTTTGGTGGGATCCTACAACATCTTTGTGGAGTGGCTGTCTTCTGAATTCCACAACTTTGTTATATTCTTCTGAACTTAATACTTTATGAGAATAAGATGTCATTAGAATATAGGGTGTAGCAAGATTGACGTGAAACTTGTCTTCCTGATTAATGCTGAAAAGTTTATTGATAAGGATCAATAGTTTTTGTTCAGCAAGTTCTCTTAGGTCTTCTTTTTCCAAGGTAGTTTCCATGTTTAAGGTCGCGGGAAAATAGTCGGGTTTTTTATTCCGGTGATGTTTTTGATTTGTTTTTGATCGGAATGTATTGGTATGGTTATAAGGAACGTTTTGGTATAAAAAGCCCCAAATTTTGTTCAGTTTTCAGGTCGCCGAATTCTGGAAAATTCCGGGTTGTTCTTGGTGACCCGTTTGTCTTCTTCCCGACCCGCGTTAACCCGTTTTCTTGACCCGGTTTCAATCTTCGAAACCCTAAAATATTTTCAGAAAACTGTTTTTGAATTTTATTTTTTAATTTAATTCAAAAATAGTTTCAAATCTTTTAAAATTCATATTTTTATTTTAAAAATATATTTTTAATTTCAGAAAATTCTGAAAAATTATATTTATTATTTTAAATTCGAAAATTGATTAAACTTAATTATTTTAATTATTTTTAAATAATAATTAATTTATTTAATCAATTGATTAATTCTTTTAATCAGTTAATTTTTAAAAATTAATTATTAATTAGATTTAATTAATTTAAAATTCAGTTTAATTATTTTCAAACCTGATTTATTATTTAAAAATAGTTTGAGAATTTAAATAGTGTCAATTAAGTTTTTTTAATTGATTTAATTGACTTTAAATACTTACATTGGGATTAAAAATCCGATTTTTGATTTAAAAATTATTTGTGACTTATTTAAATTTGAATAAGCTTCGTGTGATGTTTTAAAAATGTTTATACCCGTACGAGGGCTAGTGTCTGAGTTTTAAATACCGTAAATTAGACCGGACGTCCGATACGTAACAGATTGCTAGTTTAAAATGTGTTATTGATTGATTTTGTGTCGAGAATAGAATGAGGATAGTTAGCCTTACTGTGATAAGTTGTTTATATTATAGAATCGAGTTCCCGGAGCAAAGGAAAGGCCCCGAAGGTGCCCAAGGCCACGACATGCCCGAGCCCCACCGAGGCCCCCTAACAATGCCCAATGCCCAGAGGCGCCCGATGAAAGTTTCCCACCGTCGCCGGCACAAAACCAAGGGTAAACATTACCAACACTCTTGGCTTCACCGTCCAACAACCTCGGGACAAAGGCCACCTATGCCCGCAAGAAGCTCTAAGATCCACCAGTTGAGCCCAACAACAATTAACACCTCACTAGCCCCACATCGATTCATAACCAACAAAGAGCAAGCACCCAACAACGAACACGACACTTGGTCGCGAGCAATTACGTCGTGATGCTAACCCTGTCAAACCGACCATGTTTGTTAAGAATCGAAAGAGAGGTAGATCGTGGAAAAAACGTTGCAACACTCTTGGCTTCAACCATCCAGCAACCCATGGACAAAGGCCACCAACAACCGCAACAAGATCCACAAGCTGAGGCCAGAAATGATTGCCACCGAACAAGCCCCGCATCCGTTCATAACCAACAAAGAGATAACATTGACAGCGAACACGACCCCAGGCCACGCACAATTACGTCTTGATGCTAACCTCGTTTGATGAGAAATGAATAAGGGCTGAGACCAAAGTTAAACGTTGCCAACACTCTTGGCTTCACCTTGAGTGGCCGATCAGGTGACCCTAGGTAATCTTGGCTTCACCGTCAACCCACCCCGGGCCAAAATACCAACACAGTCGCTAGGGACGAATTTCTGAATCTTGAGAATCAAACCGAGGGACATTTTGTGGGACACTTTCATTTTCTCAAATTCTGATAGGCAACTCAAAACGAAGCCAAGCACCATCATTGACGACTGACAACACTGGCTTCGACAGGCCAACTCAATTTTTATATGCTCCAAATGTTCCCCCACAAACTCTCTCAAAACATCCTTAAAAAGCACATCTGATTCGCTTATCAGGTGCCTCGAGGGAGCACCAGACACGCCGAGTAGCCCCTGCAACTTGGGCGAGTGCCCAGTACAACAGGGGACTGCCCCTCCCTATATATGTCATTTGAGATTTTTCCCAAGTGACAGCAGTTTGGACCCAGGTGTTCGAGGACTCACTATGGCATTTTTTGGAGTTCCACTCATTTGTTTTGCATGTTCTTATAACCGAGTTATAGCTTGTAAAATCTAGTATCTTCGATAATATTTTCAGATTTTTACAAATTTTTTTAATTTTATTTTCAAAATCTTTTTTCTAATTTAATTTGAAAGGGGATTTGAGGTACCAAAACTCATTTGTTTTGGATGAAAGCACTCGAAAATGATAGCATATGATGAGTAGGATTTTTCATGATTTTTTTGGAATTTGTTTTTAATTCTGGAGACCCCCAACCAACCCAAGGCGCCCGACACATCACCAAAGTGCGCGACGGTGCTCAAGCCTCCTAAACACCCCCAATGACCTTAAAGTGACAGTTCAGAGCCCGAGCATTTCCTAGACGCCCGACGGTCCACGAGGCCCCGGACGGTACCTGGGGACCTCCTGATGCCCCCGAAGGTCCTAGACGGTGCCCGAGGAACACACAAGGCCCCGAAGGTGCCCAAGGCCACGACATGCCCGAGCCCCACCGAGGCCCCCTAACAATGCCCAATGCCCCAAGGCGCCTGATGAAAGTTTCCCACCGTCGCCGGCACAAGACCAAGGGTAAACGTTACCAACACTCTTGGCTTCACCGTCCAACAATCTCGGGACAAAGGCCACCTATGCCCGAAAGAAGCTCTAAGATCCACCAGTTGAGCCCAACAACAATTAACACCTCACTAGCCCCACATCGATTCATAACCAACAAAGAGCAAGCACCCAACAACGAACACGACACTTGGTCGCGAGCAATTACGTCGTGATGCTAACCCTGTCAAACCGGCCGTGTTTGTTAAGAATCGAAAGAGAGGTAGATTGTGGAAAAAACGTTGCCAACAATCTTGGCTTCAACCATCCAGAAACCCATGGACAAAGGCCACCAACAACCGCAGCAAGATACAAGATCCACAAGCTGAGGCCAGAAACGATTGCCGCCGAACAAGCCCCGCATCCGTTCATAACCAACAAAGAGATAGCATTGACAGCGAACACGACCCCAGGTCATGCACAATTACGTCTTGATGCTAACCTCGTTTGATGAGAACTGAATAAGGGCTAAGACCAAGGGTAAACGTTGCCAACACTCTTGGCTTCACCTTGAGTGGCCGATCAGGTGAACCTAGGTAATCTTGGCTTCACCGTCAACCCACCCCGGGCCAAAATACCAACACAGTCACTAGGGACAAATTTCTAAATCTTGAGAATCAAACCGAGGGACATTTTGTGGGACACTTTCATTTTCTCAAATTCTGATAGGCAACTCAAAACGAAGAAAAGCACCATCATTGACGACTGACAACACTGGCTTCGACAGGCCAACTCAGTTTTTATATGATCCAAATGTTCCCCCACAAACTCTCTCAAAACATCCTTAAAAAGCACATCTGATTCGCTTATCAGGTGCCTCGAGGGAGCACCAGACACGCCGAGTAGCCCCTGCAATGTGGGCGAGTGCCCAGTACAACAGGGGACTGCCCCTCCCTATATATTTCATTTGAGATTTTTCCCAAGTGACAGCAGTTTGGACACAGGTGTTCAAGGACTCACTATGGCATTTTATGGAGTTCCACTCATTTGTTTTGCATGTTCTTATAACCGAATTATAGCTTGTAAATTCTAGTATCTTCGATAATATTCTCAGATTTTTCCGAATTTTTTTTATTTTATTTTCAAAATCTTTTTTCTAATTTAATTTGAAAGGGGATTTGAGGTACCAAAACTCATTTGTTTTGGATAAAAACACTCGGATTTGAGGTACCAATACTCCTGAATCCCTAACAACATTATGAAAGGGTTTCCTAGTTTGTTTAGCAGTCACACATACTTGACATTTAGATTTCTTTTCAATAGCATATTTTGGAATCAACTCTAAATTCATCATATTCTGTAACAGCCCCAAATCCGGGGTCGGGGATTTAGGGTTGTCACAATATATGTACTCCTTGCCTTACCTGTATTACTCACACCATTCATAATTCACTTGCTCATGACCCCACAACATATGTCTCACACACACACACACACACATGTTAGAGTCTCAGAAATGACACAATACAACAACTGCGGAATAAATAATTTTTATTACAATACCCAAATGTCTTTTGAATCTGTTACTGATACAATTTCTAAGTATTGTTACATTACCAACTAAGCCTTCTGATGCTCACAATCCTCTTATACCATTCATGTCTATACATAAGTTGAATACCAAAAGCCGTAGCCTGATTCGATTGGTTCGTACTATTCCTGGGATCACTGCTAGAAACGGTTTATGAAAACGCCTTGCGAGGTATGTGCCGTCCCATTGGCATCCTGCTTCGCTGCTATATAATATATATAAAATAATAGCAAGAGTGAGCGATAGCTCATCAAGGTAATGAAGGTATGGCATAATTATGCCCTTAATTCAACCCAGAAATAAAGCGGTATACGACAAAATTTGTCAAAATATCTTGATACTGAAATCATTTCCTTATCGGAATGTATTCCCAAAAATATCATTGTTGTATTTCAAATATCATCTCTATAATATTCTGCAAACTTTCGATATTCATACTATGAACAAGGTTCTAATATAAATAAAAGATGAAGTAGCAAGATAACTCAGTATATCCTTTCCGTAAAATATCTGCTATATAAATATAAGCAGACTATCAACATATAACTTAAAAGATGAAGTTATAAGGAAAATTCAATATAAGGTTTCCATAACCCAAAATCCACTTATGCATATATATCCTTAATCAGGTTTTATCAGAGTCATAACTCATAAAATAAAAGATGAAGTTGTAGGAATTTCCAAATATCATCTTTCATATCAAACATTTATCTCATATCATATCCTGGAAATAAAGACAAGGCAAAATATTTCCAATCCACTTTCTAAACTTGAATAACTTGCATGAACTTGAATAACTTGAATAGCTTGAATAAACTTTTCTTTTCTGGAATCTTGCTTAAAACATGTTCTTCCTCTGATAACTTGCATAAAACATTTTCTTTCATGGATGATGAACTGTAGACGGAGATTCTGGGCGACAGGGATACCTCTACGATGATCAATCGTAAGGCAAATCCCCACTGCTGTTTTTCTACGTAGAAGGGAAAATAGGGTAGACGCTAACTGGCCTACCTCCCCGCCTTCGGTTGTAGGGGAAAGAGCAGACCCGTTCATAGGCTGCCGGTCTGATACTCTTCTCTGGGTGGGAAAAACATACCCGTTCATAGACCGTCGGTCTACGCGTAATTCCCTCTTCTTACCCTACGGTCGGGCACATACTGATAATCTAAGGGAAAAACAGACCCGTTCATAGACCGTCGGTCTATGCGTAATTCCCTTAGGGGACAAGCGCCACTCAGTCCCTCACATATTCTCCGAGTTCAATTGAATCCACAACTCTGAAACATAAAGTTCCTTTCCCTTTTTCCCCAAGTATACGACTCCACAAAGTAGTCATATCCGGTTGGAAAGGAAAAATTCACCCATATTTCCCCAAGCTGATGCTTGTTCATGGATATAGCTTATTCCACTGATTTTACTCCTCGAGTCTTGAGGAAGTAATCAAAATCATTTTGATGGTAGCATACAAAGCTGTTAAATGAATAGTTTCAAAAAGGTTTAGGACTGGGCAGTCCACTTGGAACAAACATAAAATCTTGAGAAAGGTCCCATGAGTCTTTGTAGTTTGAGCAAACATTTAAGTCTTTCTGAATATAGACTTAAAAGGGAAATAGATTTGGGAACCTTCTCTAATTATGTTTATAATTGTCTGAATAAAACTTTATTAGTTATCTAGGGTTAAAGAATAGTTTTCACAAAATACTTCCTTAGGAAGTAGGGCTTTAAATAATTAATGAAAACTATATTTAATAAAGAATATTTATTTAGAAGTAATTCTCAAATACTCTCTTAACAAACGAATGGATAAAATAATAATAATATAACCCTAGATAACAACTGATACCATTCCCGATCCGTAGTATAAATACGAAGTATATACCCCTTACTGAGGGTTCTTCCTAACATATCGGCTTATAAATATTGCCATAACCATTGCTTATAAGTCCAACTTATACTTAGCATCATAAATATCGATTCGAAATCATGAACACATAGCATATATCTCAATATCTTATTTATCACCACATCAGTTTATAGAGGTATAAGTTTGAAAACTTGCATCTATCATATGCATATACTATAATCTCAATAGTTTTAATACTATCACATCTATATACGATGTGAGGTTTGAAAACATGCATCTATCATATCATATGCATCATCAGTATAATGTAATCTGAAATACAGCATGGGATTTAGAAAACTTGCATCTAGTATATGCATACTTCAAAATATGGTTTTAGAAACTTGCACGATACTTGGAACAAAGAATATATATACATAGATATATTTTTGAATCAAAAAGTACTAAACATTCGAAAATATGCCCACTCTAACAATAGAGTAAGGGTTAGTAAACTTGCCTGATGCTCGAGAAGTGATAGGGGTTCGCGACGATGCCGGACAATCTAGACAAAGTCAAAGCAAACGCACGATTAATCCCTTGGATAATCCACTTATACTCAATGCTTAAACACGTAAGCGAAACACAACCAAGGAATTACTAGCTTGTTATAGGCTCATACTAAGTCCATGTTTAATCGACGATTACTTAAGTCATAGGTTTAGCCCGAAATCGATCCTCGAATACAAGTTATACATAACCATTTACAACATTGGTTTCTAAGTCACGTTCTTAGTGGTTTTCACTTGCGCGATCTCGGCTAAAACATTTTTATAAAATCGAAAAATAATCTTTTTAATCCGAATCGTTTTCGTGAGCCTTTCTAACTGTCTCTAGCATTATTCCTCAAAGTTTCACATTTTAATATGGCTTCTAAGTTGTCCAAATATAGCCTCAAAGTGACTGACCAGAGATGGGTTGTTCCTCCGAACGACGTTTACTAAAACTTACTTTTCTCTTAAACCGTAAATCGTAACGACATGATCTTTATACCAAAACAAACCTTAAACAAGGCCTACATGTTCATGGTCAGTGTTGCCCAAAAACATTCCAAGACCAGTTCGTAATTCTTGCTCAAAACAGCCTTAAATCAAATGGGCATTACGACGGCTATAATCGTAACGTTTCCCGGTTTTTTGTTATGTCAAAACCTCTTAAAACCAAATGAATTCAACAACCCAACAACTTTTACAACATAACCAGTTTATATACTTCAAGAACACATCACCAACATCAACCAACAACAAGTATTCATGAAGAATTAACCATACATACTCCAAATTCCATAAACACGCTTATTCTTAAACATTACTAGAAACTTCACTTAAATCTCAACATAAATCAAATGGGTGGATGAGTGGTATACCTTCCTTGAATCCTTAAACACAACACAAGAGCTTGTAAGCCTTAAGAGAGTCTTTATCCATGGTTATCATCCTTAAACTTGCAAAAGAAAATCAAGAACAAGTTATGAATTCTCGGAGTTACTATACACCGGTTTAAAGAACTGGAACAATGAAGGTCTTACCTTGCTCAAATGGAAGCAACTTGTGAAATAGGAAATGTAGGTTATCTCAAGACCTTTCCAACGAGCTATAGAACGCCATTTGCAACCGAGATATGAAGGAGATATGATCTTTACAATCCGGCCGTCTGTTTTTGGCCGAAAATGAAGAAATGAATTTGTTTTTCTTTTTGGGTTTTGGCTTTTGACTTGATTAATGATAATGCTGATTTTTGTGTTAAAAGAGTGGTGAGTCATAGCTCTAAGGCTCTCTCCTTGTGACACTTGTCCATCATGCATTGGCTTAGATAAAGTAGCTTTATTGGTTCGCTTTCCTTTCACATGGATGATCCAAACGTTGCATTTCTCGAATTAATCTTGTTACATGTTGCTTGCATGTCTATATTTAATCATGTAAATGTTGCCATGTTCCTCTTGAAACGATTCGAAATATTTCCTAAAGAGCGAATAAAACTCTACGCGATTTTCGCAGTGAATAGTAACTATTCACTATTCACTTCAACAATCGAATCCTTAAATCGACTTTAATAAAATAATAAAATTCCAAAATATTAAATCCTCAAATCCTCAATTTTACTATCTCATTTCTTGAATATAATAATAATAAATCACTGCCCGGTCAAATACTACACCAAAATAAAATTTGGAATTTCTGAATTCCGATCGTCTTTGCATTCACTTATTTACTCCGTAGATCACTGATATGACTTCGGAATATCCACACTACGTCTCGTACATAGGTGGCATGAAATTTTTTGTTAATCCTCAAAATCACTATTCATCCACCAAATTCACTATTCACTGATGCACTTAATCATAATAAGAAAAGTTTTAAATTTTTCCAAAAATTCGGGTTATTATAGTCTCCCCTCCTTAAAAGGATTCCGTCTCGGAATCAACTTAGGAATAACTGGGGGGTACTTCTCTTCCATTGCACTTTTTAAATCCCGGGTGGATTCTTCCACCTCTTGTTTTTCCACAAACCTCTCACTAGCTTGGAAACTTCGCCACTTAGTACTTGCTCTTTTCTATCCGTGATTTCCACAGGTTGTTCTTTGTAAGTCAGACCAGGTTGTATACCTACCTGCTCGTACTCTACATATGGCGGGCATCCATAGTATACTGACGTAGCATTGACACATGAACCCCGTTATTACCATTCTACAAGTTTGGGGGGGTAAGGCTGGCTCGTAGGCCACCTTCCTGACGCGTTTTAAAATCTCAGATGGCCCAATGAATCTCGGGCTCAACTTCTCTTTCTTTCCAAATCTCATTAATTCCTTCCACGAGGATATCTTTTAGCATCACGAATCTCTAACCTCATATTCTCTATCTTGTTTGCACAGAAATTACACCAACATAAACTTGCTTGTCATCCATCAACATGCCATTTAGCTTATCAATAGCAGTACTATCTCTATACTCGCGGGCTTAGTCCGCATACTTTCTCTGTCTGTCTTGGTTGTCACTAACTTGGGTTTTGTGTAAAATCTCATCCTTTAATTCCCGATCATTCGGAATCCATCTCTGTCTCATTTTAGTTAAGGGTATCGGCCACCACATTGGCCTTTCCCGGATGGTAGTGTACCTCACAGTCATAATTCTAGGTCAATTCTAGCCATTTCTCCATCTCATGTTATCTACTATCACGGGTGACTCAAAGCCAATTCATCACATTCCATAAAATTTGTGGGTGCATTAGTCAACCCAAAATAACCCCGCTGAAAACTCGAAGTGTCTATTCCTAGTACGAATCGCAGTCTTGGGTATATCCTCGGATTTAACTTCCAACTGGTGATACCCAGTTCTTAAATAAATTTGGAAATACACAGCGTTCTTCCGCTGATCAAACATCATTTACAAGGGTACCTATTCTCCATGTCGAACTCATACAACTCTCGAGGTTCGATACATAATCTTGTGCTAACATCTTTCTCTCTTACAACAACACCGGGCTCTCCATGGTGGTGCACTGGGTCTTATCATACCCTTGTACAACAACTCTTGTAACTGAGTCACTAATTCTTTCATTCCCACTATACCCTGGATACTCGGTATTCATTCTTATGTCATCCAAATCGATATCTGGTAGCTCATTAAAACCTTGTACAATCTCCCAAAACCATTGTAGTTCCCTTTATACTTGGTATCTCTTTTCTTGGAGTCAACCATAAGAGCTAATTAAGCCTCATATCTCTGGCGTAATAGTTTCTTAGTCTGAACTATATTCAAGAATCTCTGAATCTGTCTCCATTCTTTATTTATTACTCTCTCTCCCTTACAATCAGTCTGGGCTCCATTGGGTGTCAACCAACCCATTCTTATTATAATATCAACTTCTCCCAACTTGAAAGGAATCAGGTCTATCAAAAGGGTCGACCTCATATTTCTAGTTCACAACCTGGATGTACCAGTCTTATGGGAAAATCCCTCGATTGACTATTTCTACTTGTAACTATTCCCTTAGCATCTCGGCCTTAAGGTTTAATTGTCATGCAACTTCTTGATATACAACGATGCATTAGCTCTGTCTAAATAGTATAGAAGGGTATCTGCTATTTAAAGGTCCTGACAGTGGGCTGCTTGTTGGAGGTAGCCCTGGTTGAAACCTACTGGCTTTCTTTTATTCTGTGTTCACAAACTCCAGAACAAACCTCAACAATTCGGAAAACTTGGCCTCATACTCGGTCACAGTCATGGTTTCTTGTTTTAACTCTTTTAACTTTTATTTTCGTCCGGGTCTCCATATATTTTCAAAAATTATTTCTCTAGAACAACACACGCTGCATCTCTCCCAAGTCACAATACCAGCTCCCTCTGACTCCCTCGTCAGTACTTATCTTGCTAACCCAGAGGTAGTGTCCATTTGTAAACAACTCCTCCAAAATCTCAATCTCACCATAAGGCATCTATCTAACACCGTTGTCACTGGAGTTCACGGCACATCGCTATTCCTTTCACATATATCGATTGACACGCTTTCCATTATCATAATATCCTTGGGAGAATAAACCAATTTCATCGATATGTCACTAACATTCTATTCGTCTTAGGGATTCGCTCCTGTCGTAAGCGATTTCGTTGCGAATCTAATTCCTATCAGCGAATTTTGACTTATTTGACCTGGTTGGCCTCCCCTTAGAATTCAATGAGGATAACAAAAATCATGGGGCCTTGTAACGACAGCTCCCATATCAAGGAAAACGTCACACACTGATTATGAGTTTTAAGGTAACCTTATTGGAGGTAAAAGAATTTTACCGAGAGATCAATATGATCATAAGAACTCAACGTTGTGTGCCTCAATTGAGACATTACTAAAGGTAATTAGCCTTCTTGTATTTCACAACTTACAAGTGATGGCGTCCCATCCGACTTCTATCGCACAGACAGATAGTCCTTGTAGCCCCTATAAGTATAGGGTTGTTCGTCTCAGTGGGAGTTGAAAAGTATGACAGCAATTCGATATCAATTTAATGATTATCGTCTTTTGACAATATTTCTTAAAGGAACACCTTGGATTAAAATTGAACAGATTCCAAAGGTGCGGTTTCCAAAGAAAAGAATAACCATAAAGATACTTGTACTTAACAAACAAGTGGTGAGGTATCACCATAGGGTCATTCATTATTTGAAGAAAAGTGAAAGCTTAAATAACATCATTTGACAGGGCTTCGAAAACCTGAAAGTAGGCATTGTGATAGCCTCTGGCACAATTGAAACTGAATATGGTTTAACACAAGCGTTATAAAATAACTTCGAAGAGGGAATATACCCTTTATCAGAATTCTTTCTTGGAGGGAGGTCAAGATAGATCATAGATTGGGGAGGTACCCCACATAATTTGCAAATGGGGAGGGTACTACCAAGGTCTCTACGGATGCCTTTTATGTCGGCTCCTTTAATGGATAATCGTTCAATTCTAAAGCTTTTCTTTTCCACGCACCCTAAGGTGTTCGATCATTGCCGACTTATAATAGTCGCTAAGAATTCAACCATCAACATTTGAAATCACAGGGAATGCCATTCGACTAGGCGCAAACATCTCAAGTAAGCGTTCTGTTCTATAAGAAGACTTCGATACCGTTGTTGCCCGTAGCAATGACAATTCTACATGTCGACTGGGCGGTACTTCGGAAGATCGTTAGAAACTACAAGATTAAATCTGGTCTCTATTTCAATCATCCTTATATCCAATATTCCTTCTCCCATATCAATCTCGTGCGCTACATAAGCTTAACACTTTTGGTACAATAGCCTTTTCATTTAAGTCAATCCCGGAATTTCTCAGTCCGTCTTGGTCCTTAAATATATTTCGCCTTTATCGTCCAATCTCAACTTCATCATTTTATCTCTACAATCAATTATAGCAATCAGGGTCTGTCCACCAACCCATATAACGGCTATCTTACCCAATCCACAGGGTTCGCTCTAGTTTTCACTCTCTTTGGTGACATCCTCTGGTAATCAGGAAGACAAGGTTTGCCAAAAATTTGCTGAATTTCTTTCCAAAATCAGGGAAATTTGATCAATCTATTTACCTACTAGTAATGCTCGGATCTGATTTCCGACCTTTCTGTTCTATCCTCATAATTCCTTCCTGATTTCCTGAGGGTGGTAAATCTCGTTCTCGATTCCGCCTTAGCGTGCTTGTCTTACAATAACATTTGCATGGTACATATACCCAAAATTCTCCTTGAGATAATAAAATCCCTCAATGACGTAATAGACACTCTTTCCAATGGAATCGCTGGTCGTGGGGGATTGAAACCTCATAGCCAAAGCAATTCCTCTCACTATCCTTAGGCAACAAAGTACCCTTAATCGTTCGTGAAAATCTGGACATCTTGGTTCTTACGTATGCCGCCTCCTTATGGGCAACTATAACCGACTACGACTAACAGGTTTCGTTCAAGTCGAATCAATCCACTGATACTATCTATACTGCCTCTACCTCTTCTGCTTTGGAGACTCTACTCCATTTTCTTTGTCATATCTCTTGATGAATCATAACGATCCTAAATTCTCGTATCGGCACTTATTTGACCTCTGAAGGTTCGTCTGGTCCTATTGTACGACCCCAAGTAACATACTACATCTTTATCAATCAACACGTCCTCTACAAGATTCTTTCCTTGACCCACTATGGGGTCTTCCTCTAGATCCTCCTATGGATCTTCCTTTACCGGGTCTCCGTCCATTTCAAGGAGCGCATCATCCAATGCCTACTCGAAGGCCTCGGGGTCTGGTATCTCAGAATCCCATCAATCTATAACTCATACGAATCGAGGTGACTAACCATGAAGTCCTAAGTACGGTTTCCCAGAAGAAGTCCCCTCTCGGCTTCATCTCAAACAGTCAGGGTTATGTCCTCTAACCCGACTACGAACCAATCAGGGAACTCGGATATTCCCAAATTTCAAATCATCCAAAATGCATATCGATTACTCCACACAACACATACATCTTATATAACATAGAACTGAGGCCAAGCAATGCCTTTCCGTTCATATAACTCATTATAACTTAAATCAAAGCCCAATCTTAACAACTAAGGCTATAAACATGCATAACACCATTAATCATCCATATAAAATCGACA
Organism: Heracleum sosnowskyi; assembly: GCA_030848705.1. Classification (NCBI taxonomy): domain Eukaryota; kingdom Viridiplantae; phylum Streptophyta; class Magnoliopsida; order Apiales; family Apiaceae; genus Heracleum; species Heracleum sosnowskyi. The sequence continues at coordinate 45,933,030 of CM061241.1, forward strand.
AACAAGAGTTTGGTTCTGAGATTTTTACCACACCTTCTACTCTTCAAGGGCTTTCGTTTGAGTCCTACCTCATCACCAGGGGATGCTTGAAGCTCGACTTATTGGCTTTCTAAGGTGAGTGGTCGAAACTGGAAAAGCAGGACAGTTTCTGTTCTCCGACTTGGGGATGGGATTTGACTAGGCTACACTCCTTTGTTGGCCATGAAATTTTGAGCGAACGTTGCCCATGGAGTGGAGAAGCTATGGTTAAAATTTGGTGATTTAAGGATGGATAGAAATGGAGTTATGGATTTTTCTTTCCTTGATGCTCCTGCTGGGCAGAATTCTGGAAAATGGGGGAGAGTTCTTCCTTTTTCCTTTTTCTTTCTTTGTCTTGATTAATAACAATAATGCTGATATTTTGTATAAGTGGTGAGTCATCACCTTGATGTCTTCTCCTTGCGACACTTGTCAAACATGCACTGGTTGAGATAAAGTAACTTTACTGGTTTGCTTTACTGATTCGTTTCTTTTCACATGGATGATCCAAATGTTGCATTCCTTGAATTAATCTTGTTACATGTTACTTCCATGTCTATATTTAATCCTGTAAATGTTGCCTTGTTCCTCTTAAAACGATTCGAAATATTTCCTAAAGAGAGCGAATAAAACTCTACGCGATTCTCGCAGTGAATAGTAACTATTCACTATTCATTCCAACAATTGAATCCTTAAATCGACTTTAATAAAATAATAAAATTCAAAAATATTAAATCCTCAAATCCTCAATTTTAATATCTCATTTCTTGAATATAATAACATATAATTCACTGCCCGGTCAAATACTACACCAAAATAAATTTTGGAATTTCTGAATTCCGATCGTCTTTGCATTCACTTATTTATTCTGTAGATCACTAACATGACTTCGGAATATCCACACTACGTCTCGTACATAGGTGGCATGAAAATTTTTCTTAACCCTCAAAATCACTATTCATCCACCAAATTCACTATTCACTGATGCACATAATCATAATAAGAAAAGTTTTAAATTTTACCAAAAATCCGGGTTATTATAGTCTCCCCTCCTTAAAAGGATTCCGTCCCGGAATCAACTTAGGAATAACTGGGGGTACTCCTCTTCCATTGCACTTTCTAACTCCCAGGTGGATTCTTCCACCTCTTGATTTTCCACAAACCACTCACTAGCTTGTCAACCTCGTCACTTAGCACTTGCTCTTTTCTATCCGTGATTTTCACAGGTTGTTCTTTGTAAGTCAGACCTGGTTGTATATCTACCTGCTCATACTCTACATATGCCGGGCATCTATAGTATACTGACGTAGCATTGACACATGAACCCCGTTATGACCATTCTACAAGTTTGGGGGGTAAGGCTGGCTCGTAGGCCACCTTTCTGACGCGTTTTAAAATCTCAGATGGCCCAATGAATCTCGGGCTCACTTCCCTTTCTTTTCAAATCTCATTAATTCTTTCCATGGAGATACCTTTAGCATCACGAATCTCTAACCTCATATTCTCTATCTTGTTTGTACAGAAATACACCAGCATAAACTTGCTTGTCATTCATTAACTTGCCATTTAGCTTATCAATAGCAGTACTATCTCTATACTCGCGGGCTTAGTCCGCATACTTTCTCTGTCTGTCTTGGTTGTCACTAGCCGCTTGTTGGTGAAATCTTTTGTCTTTCTAGTTTGTTGGACTAACTTGGGTTTTGTATAAAATCTCATCCTTTAATTCCCGATCATTCGGAATCCATCTTTGTCGCATTTTAATTAAGGGTATCGGCCACCACATTGGCCTTCCCCGGATGGTAGTGTATCTCACAGTCATAATTCTAGGTCAATTCTAGCCATTTCTCCATCTCATGTTATCTACTATCACGGGTAACTGCCAATTCATTACATTCCATAAAATTTGTGGGTGCATTAGTGCACCCAAAATAACCTCGCTGAAAACTCGAGGTGTCTATTCCTAGTACGAATTGCAGTCTTGGGTATATCCTCGGATTTAACTTCCAACTGGTGATACCCAGTTCTTAAATAGATTTGGAAATACACAGCGATCTTCCGCTGATCAAACAATCATTTACAAGGGTACCTATTCTCCATGTCGAACTCATACAACTCTCGAGGTTCGATACATAATTTTGTGCTAACATCTTTCTCTCTTACAACAATACCGGGCTCTCCACGGTGGTACACTGGGTTTTATCATACCCTTATACAACAACTCTTGTAACTGAGTCACTAACTCTTTCATTCCCACTATACCCTGAATACTCGGTATTCATTTTCATGTCATCCAAATCGATATCTGGTAGCTCATTAAAACCTTGTACAATCTCCCAAAACCGTTATAGTTCCCTTTATACTTGGTATCTCTTTTCTTGGCGTCAACCATACGAGCTAATTAAGCCTTGTATTTCTGACGTAATAGTTTCTTAGTCTAAACTATATTCAAGAATCTCTGAATCTGTCTCCATCCTTTATTTATTACTCTCTTTCTTTGCAATCAATTGGCTCCATTGGGTGTCAACCAACCCATCCTTATTATAATATCAACTTCTCCCAACTTGAAAGGAATTAGGTCTATCAAAAGTTTCGACCTCATATTTCTAGTTCACAACCTGGATGTACCAGTCTTATGGGAAAATCCCCCGATTGACTATTTCTACTTGTAATTATTCCCATAGCAGCTCGGCCTTAAGGTTTAATTGTCATGCAATTTCTTGATATACAACGATACATTAGCTCTGTCTAAATAGTATAGAAGGGCACCTGCTATTTAAAGGTCCTGACAGGGGGCTGCTTGTTGGAGGTAGCCCTGGTTGGAACCTACTGGCTTTCTTTTCTTCTGTGTTTACTAACTCCGGAACAACCTCGATAATTCGGAAAACTTGGCCTCATACTCGGTCACAGTTATGGTTTCTTGTTTTAACTCTTTAACGTTCATTTTCATCCGGGTCTCCATATATTTCCGGAAATTATTCCTTTAAAACAACACACGTTGCACCTCTCACAAGTCACAATACCAGCTCCCTCTAACTCCATCGTCAGTACTTATCTTGCTAACCCAGAAGTAGTGTCCATTCATAAACAACTCCTCCATTCCACTATAGGGCATCTATCTAGCACCGTTGTCACTGGAGTTCGCGGCACCTCGCTATTCCTTTTACATATATCGATTGACACACTTTCCATTATCATAATATCCTTGGGAGAATAAACCAATTTCATCGATATGTCACTAACATTCTATTCGTCTTAGGGATTCGCTCATGTCGTAAGCGATTTCGTTGCGAATCTAATTCCTATCAGTGAATTTTGACTTATTTGACCTGGTTGGCCTCCCCTTAGAATTCAATGACGATAACAAAAATCATGGGGCCTTAAAAAGACAGCTCCCATATCAAGGAAAACGTCACACACTGATTATGAGTTTTAAGGTAACCTTATTGGAGGTAAAAGAATTTTACCGAGAGATCAATATGATCATAAGAACTCAACGTTGTGTTCCTCAATTGAGACATTACTAAAGGTAATTAACCTTCTTGTATTTCACAACTTACAAGTGATGGCATCCCATCCGACTTCTATCACACAGACAGATAGTCCTTGTAGCCCCTATACGTATAGGGTTGTTCGTCTCAGTGGAAGTTGAAAAGTATGAAAGCAATTCGAGATCAATTTAATGATTATCGCCTTTCGACAATATTTCTCAAAGGAATACCTTGGATTAAAATTGAACAGATTCCAAAGGTGTGGTTTTCCAAAGAAAATACAAAGAAAAGAATAACCAAAAAGATACTGGTACTTAACAAACAAGTGGTGATGTATCACCATAGGGTCATTCATTATTTGAAGAAAAGTGAAAGCTCAAATAACCTCATTTGACAGGGCTTTGAAAGCCTGAAAGTAGGCATCGTGACAGCCTCTAACACAATTGAAATTAAATATGATTTAGCACAAGTGTCATAAAACAACTTCGAAGAGGGAATATACCCTTTATCAGAATTCTTTCCTGGAGAGAGGTCGAGATAGATCATAGATTGAAGAGGTACCCCACATAATTTTCAAATGGGGAGGGTACTACCAAGGTCTCTATGGATGCCTTTTTATGTCGGCTCCTCTAATGGATAATCGTTCCATTCTAAAGCTTTTCTTCTTCAGGCACACCCTACGGTGCTCGATACTTACGTCATTGCCGACTTATAATAGTCGCTAAGAATTCAACCATCAACATTTGCAATCGCAGGGAATTCTATTCGACTAGGCGCAGACATCTCAATTAAGCGTTCTGTTCTATAAGAAGACTTCGATACCGCTGTCGCCCATAGCAATGACAATTCCTCATGTCGGCTGGGCGGTACTCCACACTTTTGGCACAATAGCCTTTTCATTTAAGTCAATCCCGGAACTTCTCAGTCCGTCTTGGTCCTTAAATATATTTCGCCTTTACCGTCCAATCTCAACTTCATCATTTTATCTCTACAATCAATTATAGCAATCAGGGTCTGTCCACCAACTCATATAACGACTATCTTACCCAATCCACAGGGTTCGCTCTAATTTCCACTCTCTTTGGTGACATCCTCTGGTAATCAGAAAGACAAGGTTTGCCAAAATTTGCTGAATTTCCCTCCAAATCTGGGAAATTTGATCAATCTATTTACCTACTAGTAATACTCGGATCTGATTTCCGACATTTCTGTTCTATCCTCATAATTCCTTCCTGGTTTCCTGAGGGTGGTAAATCTCGTTCTCGATTCCGTCTTAGCGTGCTTGTCTTACAATGACATTTGCATGGTACATATAACCAAATTTTCCTTGAGATAATAACATTCCTCAATGATGTAATAGACACTAGTTCCAGTGGAATCGCTGGTCGTGGGGGATTGAAACCTCATAGTCAAAGCAATTCCTTACACTATTCTAGGCAACTAAGTACCCTTAATCGTTCGTGAAAATCTGAACACCTTGGCTCTTACATATGCTGCCTCCTTATGGGCAACTATAACTTACTACGAGTAACAGGTTTCGTTCAAGTCGAATCAATCCACTGATACTGGCTATACTGCCTCTACCTCTTCTGCCTTGGAGACTCTACTCCATTTTCTTTGTCATACCTCTTGATGAATCATGAACGATCCTTAAACTCTCGTCTCGTCACTTATTTATCCCTTGAAGGTTCGTCCGGTCTTATTACTAGACCTTAAGTAACACACCACATTTTTATCAATCAACACGTCCTCTACAAGATTCTTTCCTTGACCCGCTATGGGGTCTTCCTCTAGATCCTCCTATGGATCTTCCTTTATCGGGTCTCCGTCCATTTCAAGGAGCGCATTATCAAATGCTTACTCGAAGGCCTCGGGATCTGGTATCTCAGAGTCCCATCCATCTATAACTCATACGAATCGAGGTGACTAACCACGAAGTCCTAAGTACGGTTTCCCAAAAGAAGTCCCCTCTCGGGCTTCATCTTAAACAGTCAGGGTCATGTCCTCTAACCCGACTACGAACTCAATTTGAGCTCTAGATGTTCTTATTATTATTAAGGGTATTGTAAGACTCGATCTCCTATCGTTTCTGAGGACTGTAACCTAACGCTCTGATACCATCTCTGTAACAGCCCCAAATCCGGGGTCAGGGATTTAGGGTTGTCACAATCCATGTACTCCTTGCCTTACCTGTATTACTCACACCATTCATAATTCACCTGCTCATGACCCCACAACATATGTCTCACACACACACACACACACACAGGTTAGAGTCTCAGAAACGACACAATACAACAACTGCGGAATAAATAATTTTTATTACAATACCCAAATGTCTTTTGAATCTGTTACTGATACAATTTCTAAGTATTGTTACATTACCAACTTAGCCTTCTGATGCTCACAATCCTCTAATATCATTCATGTCTATACATAAGTTGAATACCAAAAGCCGTAGCCTGATTCGATTGGTTCGTACTACTCCTGGGATCACTGCTAGAAACTGTTTATGAAAACGCCTTGCGAGGTATGTGTCGTCCCATTGGCATCCTGCTTCGCTGCTATATAATATATATAAAATAATAGCAAGAGTGAGCGATAGCTCAGCAAGGTAATGAAAGTATGGCATAATTCTGCCTTTTATTCAACCCAGAAATAAAGCGGGTATACGACAATAACTTGTCAAAATATCTTGATACTGAAATCATTTCCTTATCGGAATATATTCCAAAAATACAATTGTTGTATTTCAAATATCCTCTCCATAATATTCTGCAAACTTTCGATATTCATACTATGAACAAAGTTCTAGTATAAAATAAAAGACAGGATAACTCAGTATATCCTTTTCGTAAAATATCTGCTATATAGAATATAAGCAGACTATCAACATATAACTTAAAAGACGAAGTTATAAGGAAAATTCAATATTAGGTTTCCATAACCCAAAATCCACTATTTCATATATATATCCTTAATCAGGTTTTATCAGAGTCATAACTCATAAAATAAAAGATGAAGTTGTAGAAATTTCCAAATATCATCTTTCATATCAAACATTTACCTCATATCATAATGTGGAAATAAATAAAAGGTAAAATATTTCCAATCCATTTTCTAAACTCATCTGATTTCATATATCTTTTTCAAAACAATCATATACCTTTTTGTAATCTAATATGCTTTATGATAAACTCATATACTGGGATAAACTCGAATACTCTTAAGTAAACTTTCTCTTTCTGAAAACTTGCATAGAACTGAGTAACTGGAATAATTTCTCTCTCTGAAAACTTGCACAAAATGTGCTCTTTCATGAATAGTGAACTGTAGATGGAGATGCTAGGCGCCGAGGATACCCCTGCGATGATCAGTCGCAAGCTGTATCCCCCTGCTGTTTTTCTACGTAGAAGGGAAGATAATCAGTCTCACACTGACTTACCTCCCCGCCAATCGGTTGTAGGCAGGAAGAACAGACCCGTTCATAGACGGTCGATTCTGTTACTCTCCACTTATCCTACGGTCGGGCACTGATAATCATCTAAGGGAAGAACAGACCCGTTCACCAGTCCGTCGGCCATATTGTAATTCCCTTAGGGGACCGGCGCTACTCAGTCCCTTACATATCTCCAAGTTCGAGTAAATCCATAACACTGAAACATAAAGTTCCTTTCCCTTTTTCCCCAAGTATACAACTCCACAAAGTAGTCGTATCTGGTTGGAAAGGAAATTCACTCATATTTCTCAGGCTGATGCCTGTTAATGGATATCACTGATTTCACTGATCTTACTTCTCGAGTTTTGAGGAAGTAATCAAAATCATTTTGATGGTAGTATATCAGACTGATAATTTCATTGATTTAAAAAGATTTAGGACCGGGCAGTCTACTGGAAACAAGCATAAAATCTTGAGAAAGGTTCCATGCATCTTTGTAGTTTGAGCGAACATTTAAGTCTTTCTGAATATAGACTTAAAAGGGAAATAGATTTGGGAACCTTCTCTAATTATGTTTATAATTGACTGAATAAAACTTTATTAGCTATCTAGGGTTTAAAGAATAGTTTTCACAAATTACTTCCTTAAGAAGTAGGGCTTTAAATAATTAACGTAAGCTATATTTAATAAAGAATATTTATTTAAAAGTAATTTCCACACACTTCCTTAACAAAGAATGGAAAATAAATTAATAAAATAACCCTAGATAGCAACTGATACCATTCTCGGTACGTAGTATAAGTACAGAGTATATATAATATAACTCTAGATAATAACTGATACCATTCCCGATCCGTAGTTTAAATACATAGTATATACCCCCCCCTACTGAGGGTTTTCTTAACACATCAGCTCAAAATATTGCTATGACCATAGCTTATAAGCTCAACTCATATCAATAACTGTTACTTAGCACCATAAGTATCATTTTGAAATCAAAAACACATAACATATATCTCAAAATCTTTTATTTATCACAACAACAGTTTATAGAGGCATAGGTTTGAAAACTTGCATCTAGTATAAGCATACTTCAAAATATGGTTTTAGAAACTTGCCTGATGCTCGAGAGGTGATAGGGCTCGTGACAATGTCGAACAATCTAGACAAAGTCAAACGAAAACACACGGTTAATCCCCTCGATAAACCACTTATAACTCAATGCTTAAACACGTAAGCGAAATACAACCAAGGAATTACTAGCTCATTATAGGCTCATACTAAGTCCACGTTTAGTCGACAATTACTTAAGCCGTAGGTTTAGTCCGAAATCGATCCTCGAATACAAGTTATACTTAACCATTTACAACATTGGTTTCTAAGTCATGTTCTTGGTGGTTTTCACTTGCGCGACCTCGACTAAAACATTTTTATAAAATCGAAACATAATCTATTTAATCCGAATCTTTTTCATAAGCCTTCCTAACTATCTGTAGCATTATATCACAAAGTTTCATATTTTAATTCGACTCTTAAAGGTCTTTGACTTAGCATCAAAGTGGTTACATTTCTGCGATGAAACCTCTCGAACCACGATTACTAAAACTAGCATAACTCTTAAACCGTTCGGCCAAATTAGGCGAACCACATATCATTATGAAGCTTATAACATAAACTACACAATCATGGGCATTAGGACTCAAGGGTCGAGTTCTAACAGAGGAAAAACAGGGAACCAATCAGTAGGTAAAAATTTGGGCATTACGACGGCTATAACTCGGATATTCCCAAATTTCAAATCATCCAAAATGCATATCGATTACTCCACACAACACATACATCTTATATAACATAGAACTGAGGCCAAGAAATGCCTTTCCGTTCATATAACTCATTATAACTTAAATCAAAGCCCAATCTTAACAACTAAGGCTATAAACATGCATAACACCATTAATCATCCATATAAAATCGACAAACAAGAGTTTGGTTCTGAGATTTTTACCACACCTTCTAATCTTCAAGGACTTTCTTTTGAGTCCTACCTCATCACCAGGGGATGCTTGAAGCTCGACTTATTGGCTTTCTAAGGTGAGTGGTCGAAATTGGAAAAGCAGGACAGTTTCTGTTCTCCGACTTGGGGATGGGATTTGACTAGGCTACACTCCTTTGTTGGCCATGAAATTTGAGCGAACGTTGCCCATGGAGTGGAGAAGCTATGGTTAAAATTTGGTGATTTAAGGATGGATAGAAATGGAGTTATGGATTTTTCTTTCCTTGATGCTCCTGCTGGGCAGAATTCTGGAAAATAGGGGAGAGTTCTTCCTTTTTCCTTTTTCTTTCTTTGTCTTGATTAATAACAATAATGCTGATATTTTGTATAAGTGGTGAGTCATCACCTTGATGTCTTCTCCTTGCGACACTTGTCAAACATGCACTGGTTGAGATAAAGTAACTTTACTGGTTTGCTTTACTGATTCGTTTCTTTTCACATGGATGATCCAAATGTTGCATTCCTTGAATTAATCTTGTTACATGTTACTTCCATGTCTATATTTAATCCTGTAAATGTTGCCTTGTTCCTCTTAAAACGATTCGAAATATTTCCTAAAGAGAGCGAATAAAACTCTACGCGATTCTCGCAGTGAATAGTAACTATTCACTATTCATTCCAACAATTGAATCCTTAAATCGACTTTAATAAAATAATAAAATTCAAAAATATTAAATCCTCAAATCCTCAATTTTAATATCTCATTTCTTGAATATAATAACATATAATTCACTGCCCGGTCAAATACTACACCAAAATAAATTTTGGAATTTCTGAATTCCGATCGTCTTTGCATTCACTTATTTATTCTGTAGATCACTAACATGACTTCGGAATATCCACACTACGTCTCGTACATAGGTGGCATGAAAATTTTTCTTAACCCTCAAAATCACTATTCATCCACCAAATTCACTATTCACTGATGCACATAATCATAATAAGAAAAGTTTTAAATTTTACCAAAAATCCGGGTTATTATACATACTAAGTCCATGTTTAATCGACGATTACTTAAGTCGTAGGTTTAGCCCGAAATCGATCCTCGAATACAAGTTATACTTAACCATTTACAACATTGGTTTCTAAGTCACGTTCTTAGTGGTTTTCACTTGCGCGATCTCGGCTAAAACATTTTTATAAAATCGAAAAATAATCTTTTTAATCCGAATCTTTTTCGTGAGCCTTCCTAACTGTATCTAGCATTATTACTCAAAGTTTCACATTTTAATATGGCTTCTAAGTGGTCCAAATATAGCCTCAAAGTGACTGACCAGAGATGGGTTGTTTCTCCGAACGACGTTTACTAAAACTTACTTTTCTCTTAAACCGTAAATCGTAACGATATGATCTTTATACCAAAACAAACCTTAAACAAGGCCTACATGTTCATGGTCAGTGTTGCCCAAAAACATTCCAATACCAGTTCGTAATTCTTGCTCAAAACAGCCTTAAATCAAATGGGCATTACGACGGCTATAATCGTAACGTTTCCCGGTTTTTTGTTATGTCAAAACCTCTTAAAACCAAATGAATTCAACAACCCAACAACTTTTACAACATAACCAGTTCATATACTTCAATAACACATCACCAACATCAACCAACAACAAGTATTCATCAAGAATTAACCATACATACTCCAAATTCCATAAATACGCTTATTCTTAAACATTACTAGAAACTTCACTTAAATCTCAACATAAATCAAATGGGTGGATGAGTGGTATACCTTCCTTGAATCCTTAAACACAACACAAGAGCTTGTAAGCCTTAAGAGAGTCTTTATCCATGGTTATCATTCTTAAACTTGCAAAAGAAAATCAAGAACAAGTTATGAATTCTCGGAGTTACTATACACCGGTTTAAAGAACTGGAACAATGAAGGTCTTACCTTGCTCAAATGGAAGAAACTTGTGACATAGGAAATGTAGGTTATCTCAAGACCTTTCCAACGAGCTATAGAACGCCATTTTCAACCGAGAAATGAAGGATCTATGATCTTTACAATCCGGCAGTCTGTTTTTGGCCGAAAATGAAGAAATGAATTTGTTTTTCTTTTTGGGTTTTGGCTTTTGACTTGATTAATGATAATGCTGATTTTTGTGTTAAAAGAGTGGTGAGTCATAGCTCTAAGGCTCTCTCCTTGTGACACTTGTCCATCATGCATTGGCTTAGATAAAGTAGCTTTATTGGTTCGCTTTCCTTTCACATGGATGATCCAAACGTTGCATTCCTCGAATTAATCTTGTTACATGTTGCTTCCATGTCTATATTTAATCATGTAAATGTTGCCCTGTTCCTCTTGAAACGATTCGAAATATTTCCTAAAGAGCGAATAAAACTCTACACGATTTTCGCAGTGAATAGTAACTATTCACTATTCACTTCAACAATCTAATCCTTAAATCGACTTTAATAAAATAATAAAATTCCAAAATATTAAATCCTCAAATCCTCAATTTTATTATCTCATTTCTTGAATATAATAATAATAATAAATCACTACCCGGTCAAATACTACACCAAAATAAAATTTGGAATTTCTGAATTCCGATCGTCTTTGCATTCACTTATTTACTCCGTAGATCACTGATATGACTTCGGAATATCCACACTACGTATCGTACATAGGTGGCATGAAATTTTTTGTTAATCCTCAAAATCACTATTCATCCACCAAATTCACTATTCACTGATGCACTTAATCATAATAAGAAAAGTTTTAAATTTTTCCAAAAATTCGGGTTATTATATATTCTTTAGAGCACCAAAATTTAAATGACCAAGTCTAGCATGCCATAAATCAGATGATTCAACACAATTAACAAAAGGTGCAACACTATCATTAATAAAACTGCCCAAAACAGGCTCAACATTTATCAAAAATAAACCATCAGACAAATAACCTTTGCCGAAGAATGTACCAGTATGTGTAATAACTACTTTATTACATTTCAAAAAAAGTTCAAAACCATTCTTAACTAAACAACTTCCACTTATTATATTTCTACGAATATTAGGAACATGGTGCACTCTAGTGAGGGATAGAACACTCCCAGAAGCAAACTTCAGGTCCACGTTTCCTATTCCAAGAACTTGAGCAGCACTAGCATTCCCCATCGTCACTGTCACTCCATGACTCTGTTGATAAGATACGAATAAACTAATATCAGTACAAATATGTACATTAGCTCCAGTATCAATCAACCATTCATGTGACAGATAAGTGGAAAGAAGTATAGGATTGTAGGTAACATACCCGTCATTGGTTCCAGAGGCAACAGCCTCACCAACAACCATGTTAACCTTAGGCCCATCAGTGGTTGCAAGCACAGTATTAGCTTGTGCTACCACAACAGCTTTCTTTGATTTCTTTGTAGGACAGTCCTTGCTCCAATGACCAACCTGTCCACAAGACCAACATGGTTTGTTTGTCTTTGGTTTCTTACCCTTGTTCTTGTCATTTTTAGGTTTAGTGTTATCCTTCTTAGTGACAGCCTTTCTTTTCTGTCCAACAGTCACTACATTAACCTTCGAACTCCCATGTTCAGTAGGCATCACATGTCCCTGTTTGGACTTGTGTTGTTCCTGCACAGAGATGTCCAACATCAGGTTTGTCCAAGTGATCTCTCCTTTCTGTCTTTTCAGGGAGAGAGCAAACTCTTCCCAAGACTTAGGGAGCTTTTCAATCACAGCCATAACTTGAAACTTTTCAGGAAGGTCCATTCCGGACTCCTTCAAAGCATGCACCAACATCTCAAACTCATGTGCCTGCTCGGTCATGGATTTTGTATCCACCAGTTTAAAATCAAGAAACCTAGACACATAATACTTTTCCAACACTTGCGAGTCAGTATTGTGTGTCTGGTCCAGCTTCTCCCATAAGAGCTTAGCAGTGAAAGAATCAGATGAATAAACATCAAATAGAGTGTTCGCCAAAGCTGCCAGTATAGCAGCCCTAGCCACCCCATCTTTTTCCTCCCACATGGCATAAGCCTTAAGAGTTTCAGCCTTTTCCTGATCAATAACCGGTTTCTCATACTGCACCACCTGTAATATCCGTGAATTTTATTATTTGATTAAATGATATATTTAATCTAAAATATTTATTTTGGAATATTGGAATATTAGTATATGATATTTAGTGTGTGATTATGTGCTAAATGGTGAGTCAGAAGCCCCTTTCAAAAATTTCGTCATTTGGAATTTTCTTCAAATTTGAGCCGTTTTGATAATTCAAGGCCCCGTTGAAATTTCGTACATTCATTTTTAATTCTTCGTCTTTCGTATTCGAATCGTTATCGAAAGGGTTATGGGATTCTATTTAACCCTACCTATTTGATTCTGCAAATCAATTTCAATTTTTGATCCGAAAAAGGAAAAATCGTTCCGAACCCTAATTGCTTAAGGGGACGGATTTGTCGTTCTATATCAATATTGAAGTTGTTATAGCCCTAGTATTCTTGAGCATTAGTTATATAATGATATATATCAATTTGGATAATCATCAACCTTTTTAACCCCTTATTTTTCGTAAAACGTGTTTTTGACCTAATTAGGGTTTTTAAACGATCTAACGAATCAATATCGATCCAAAAATGTTATTTGGGGTATTATTTTTCCAGAAATATAAAAAGACAAATCAGACTTCATAACGCATAGCAAATCTTCAGCAATTACTCAAAAAAATCCGAAATTCCCAAAAATTATTTTTGTGTTCTTGATCTTCAATCAATTCGTTCTAAGGGTTATGGAAGTCCAAATTTGAAGTTCTTATACTCAAATCAAAGCTCCAAAAATCTAGTTTCAGAATCTTCCAACCTCATCATCATCTGGTAAGTATTCGATTTTTTATTGATTTTACAAGTTTCGAATTATAACTAGGGTTCTTGATTCGATTTGGGGATTTTCATTCTGTTGATTCTCCGTTCAATTGGTTGCTTCTAACATGTTCCTAGGGTTCTAATTAGCAAGAATCCATGCTTTAATTTCATGTTTATGTTCAATTTAGTCGGGTTTTGATTTCGGGTTTTGACCCGATTTCTTCTTTCGATTCGTACGTTCTTGATATTGATCTGACATTGTTTTTGATAAAGGGCTTTTATTGTATGAGTTATAAGCTTCATTTTGGTATATTAATCTTTGAGTTTCATGTACGGAATAGGTAGATCGGGTTTCCGGCCGAGGTCGTTGTCGGAGAATTCTTTGAACGGATTCTGGGCACGATTCCGGCTAGGGACAAATGTTTTGATGTGTGGGTTTTGTTTGGCTTGAAAAGGCGAACAAAAGCCCTCTGGTTTGATTTGTGTTTGGACGGAATCGAAGAATTCCGGCGGCCGGAGACCGGCCAGATTCTGGAAAACCCAGAATCCGGTGGGTTGTTCTTGGCGACCCGGAATTGTTCTTCCCGACCCGTTTACCCGATTTTTCGACCCGGTTTCAATCTTCAAAACCCTAATTCATTTTCAGAAAACTGTTTTTGAATTTTATTTTTAAATTTAATTCGAAAATAGTTTAAAAACTTTAAAAATTCATATTTTTATTTTAAAAATATATTTTTATATCAGAAAAATTCTGATAAATTATATTTATTATTTTAAATCCGAAAATTGATTAAACTTAATTATTTTAATTATTTTTAATTAATAATTAATTTATTAATTAATTGGTTAATTCTTTTAATCAATTAATTCTTAAAAATTAATTATTAATTAGATTTAATTAATTAAAAATTCAGTTTAATTATTTTCAAGCCTATTTAATTATTTAAAATTAGTTTGAGTATTTAAAGAGTGTCAATTAATTTTATTAATTGATTTATTTTCATTTAAATGTTTATATTGGATTTAAAAATCCGATTTTTGATTTAAAAATTAGTAATGACTTATTAAAATTCGAATAAGTTCCGTATGATGTTTTAAAAATGTTTATAAGTGCTATATGGTTCATATTAATTGTGTGTTGTGTTTTATAGTCTGTATATGCCCGTACTAGGGCAAATATCTGAGTTTTAAATATCGTAAACTATACCGGACGTCCGATACGTAACCGGTTACTTGTTTAAATGTGATTATTGGTTGAATAAGTGTCAAGAGTAGAACGAGAATAGTTAGACTTATTGTGATGAGTTGTTTAATTATAGAATCGAGTTCCCGGAGCAAGGGAAAGGGGAAAGTAGAGTGAGCAGAGTCGATCCGACAGCAGCTTAGACCAGGCAAGTATCTGTGCCCTTACTTGTGATAAAATTTATTATTGTCTTGATTACTTGAATACCGTTATCCCCAGAACAATTCAAATTATCAATCTTTTAACCGCATTTGGACAACTGATTCCATTTCCTTAGAGATTCTTGATTCTTTGATTTGATCTGCATCGGAAACCCTTATTTCCAATTCACTTGATTATTGTTTACCACCTATTGTTGTTATTTATCATCCTTTGATTATCATTGACAACCATTGATTATTTGACTTCCATCTTGACTACCGATTACGGTCATTGATTAACGATTACCAATATTGATTTCCTTATTGAATGAGTACACTGTACCATTGAAATTACTCTATGATTCTTTCTCGATCTTCGTTGATACTGAACAGTTGAAGCTCTTTTGCAATTACTATACATTCAGTTTATCTTATTGAGCATGTTATTGTTTATACCCTATTATAGATTTGGCATGTGTTTTTAAAAATGGACCAGTAATTGGTCGGGCCATATTTATGGTCGGAATAACTTAAGGCCCAGATTGGCCTGGGATCCAGTAGAGGACTATGACATGAGCTAGTCCGGGGTTGATGCGTGGCTGGCCAGCAGCACAACCTTTGATTTGAATAAAATGTATAAGCCAAATTCTAATTCTTTACTTCAATCATTATTGATACAAAGCATGTGTTAGCTAAATATTGTTGATTCTGATATCATAAATTCATATCCTTACAACTGTGATAGAAATGATTCGTTGATGTTTGCTGAGCAATTTTGGCTCACTCTTGCTTGTTGTTTTCTAACCCTATTCCAGTGAAGCGAGAGTATGAGTTGGCATAGCGTGACCGATAGTTCACCAGCAGCCAGGAGAGCCCCTCGAGTCATTGTTATTGGCAGGGTAGTTGTTGTTTTGCTTTTCTAGATTAATGTCTAGATTTGAACTTTAGTTGTGATGTAATAACTCTGATAAAACTGGTATTGTAATAATAAAAGATTGTAGTAGCTTGTGTTCATTGCCATAATCTGGATGCGGTCTTGGTCAAGGGGTAATTGTGTCTTTATATATATTATGCATGTGTTAAATAGTGTTCCGTTGGTCGGATGACTCCTCAAATCTGTACCCCGGGTTTGGAGGGCGTCACAGTTGGTATCAGAGCAACAGGTTATGGCATTTGAAACAAGTTAGGACTTAGGGTCCAGGATAACATAGAGAGTTAGGAATTCACGTAAGGATATTAGGAGGTCAACTAGGGATATTACGCGTAGTAATTAAATGTGGTTATAATTGCAGCCCCCTAGTTCTAGTTCAGACTCAGACCCTTCCGAGGATACGATAGCAGAGATACCTACACCCGTTGAGAGAGCAGGACCGTCTCGGCCAGTGCGATATCAGCCTATGCATCAGGACCCAGTAGTCAGGAGAGATCAGATACCTTGTCCTATTCCACTCCGACAAGTAGCCCCAGCACCAGTGTCTCAGGCATCAGTTTGTGGGCCTTTGTATCAGTTATGTGAGCCACCAGTTCCACACCATGTGTATCAGAGGGTGAGTAGAGAGAAGGAGTACCTTTATGGACAGGTTATGGAGATGGGTAGGATTCGTTCGATCGAGGCAGCCGCTGTCAGAGAGAGAGACAGACTTAGAGATCAGATGAGAGACATTCAGATGAGGTTTAGGGTTACGAGGACTTTGGTTGAGACTCGATTGCACGGATTAGCTTCTAGTCGAGAGGGAGAGACAGTAGCAGGGATGAGACAGATTTTGGATTATGCGATGAGTGAGATTGCAGAGATTTCAGGACCCCCGTTATGGCCGGCAGGAGCAGGTGATCTGTGAGCAGGTATTAGTAGCAGACAGATGTGACATGGATGTATGGTTTCTAGATAGTTAGTATATAGATGCATATTGTAGAATCAGCAGTGCACCGGGCTTATAGGAACGCCTCGGGTTGTTGTTGCATTTTTGTTGTTGTATTGCTGGTCGGCAGTTATGGTTCAGCCATGATATATTTTCTTTTGAAGCGTTCTACGCTTGTACCAACTCTATCTATATATATATGATAAACCTCTTTTATAGAACTATATTTATTCCCCTGTCATTCATTTCCAGCATCATAACTGTTATTCTACTTATTGCAACGAGTGTATCCATACACCGTTGAGGAGATCTGTAAACCTTCGAGATATTAATTGTGATCCTTCCTTCTCTTATATGAACTGTTTGATTAAGCCAATTATTGTTTATTCATCAGCGATATGGCTCCTAGACGACAAACCCGTTCAACTGATACCTCTGACCAAGAAGGTCAACAAAATACACCTCCCACGGGCCGCGTGGACCCGATGGTAATCCAGTTGTTAAATACCCTTACTCAACAGACTGCCGCATTAGCACAGCAGCAACGTGCATTTCAGCAACAGCTCTTAGAACAGCAGCAACAGCATCAGCAACATCGGCATCAGCAGCATCAACAACAGCACCAGCAAGCAGCACCGGCAGTTACGTTCAAATCTTTCCAGGCAGCAAAACCTCCGGAATTTAAAGGATCAGCAGACCCTGTAGAGGCTAAGGCATGGTTGAAAGAGATGGAAAAGGCTTTTGCCTTGATAGAGGTGACAGAAGATAAGAAGACGGAGTATGCAAGCTATTTTCTGAAGAATGAGGCCAGTTATTGGTGGGAAACGAGTAGGGCTATGGAGCCCGAAGGATTAATTACGTGGGCAAGATTTACAGAGTTGTTTTTGGAAAGGTATTTTCCGGACTATATGAGAGATCAGATGGAATTGAAGTTTTTGGAATTAAAGCAGGGAAGCATGACAGTGCCCCAATATGAAACAAGGTTTACGGAGTTGTCAAGGTTTGTTCCAACCTATGTGGATACGGAAAAGAAGAAGGCCAAGAGGTTCTAGCAGGGACTGAGGTCTTGGATTCGTAGTAAGTTAGCTGTATTGGAGTTGGACACCTATGCAGCGGTGGTCCAAAAGGCAATGATTGCGGAGACAGAGAGTGATTCTTACATGAAAGAGAGGGAGAACAAGAAAAGGAAAGCAGGGATACCCGATAAGGGACAGCAGCAGGGAAGTTTTCAAGGGCAAGCAAATAAGAAACTGGGATTTCAGCACGGAAGGAATACAAGTTTTAGGAAACCATACACCGGAAACGTAGGACAAGATAACCGTCTACTAACCGGCAGTCAGCAGAGACTTTCTAGACCCCCACTACCAGAATGCAAGACATGCGGGAAGCGACATCTAGGGATATGCCATCGATTGAATGTCACATGCTTTAAATGCAATCAGAAGGGACATTATTCCCGGGATTGCAAGATAGGCATCGTGTGTCATCGGTGTAAGAAACCAGGTCACATGATTAAGGATTGCAGAGCACCAGCAACCGTGAACAATATGATTCGGGCAATTGAAGCACCCCCAGTTGTTAACGTCCAGCCGTTAGCCAGGACCTACAATATGTCAATGGGAGAAGCAGTGAGAGATTCCGACGTGGTGGCAGGTACACTTCTAGTAAATTCTATTCCTGCACAAGTGTTAATAGATTCGGGAGCGACGAAGTCTTTTATTTCTGAAACGTTTGATCGTAGATTGAATTGCGTAATGAAACCTTTAAGTGGAGTGTTGACTATAGAGATAGCTAATCAGGATCGTATCGTGGTCAGTTCATATTATCCCCGTTGTGAGATAGAGATTTTGGGAAATCGTTTTTATGTTGACTTGTTACCTTTTAAGTTAGGTGAATTTGATGTGATATTAGGGATGGATTGGTTGACTGAGCATGATGCAAGTATTGATTGTAAGAATAAGAGGGTTACTTTGATTACCCTAGAAAAGAAAGAGATAATATTTAGAGGAGAGAAACAAAGAAAGAGGTTCCTGACGATGATTCAGGCTAAGAGGTTATTAAGGCAAGGTTGTGAGGCGTATCTAGCTTATGTGATAGATATAGATAAGGAAGTTTCTAAGTTAGAAGATATTCCAGTCATAAATGAGTTTCCAGATGTTTTTCCAGAAGAATTACCAGGTTTACCTCCAGATAGAGAGATTGAATTTGCGATAGACTTAGTACCAGGCGCGGAGCCAGTATCTAAGGCCCCTTACAGAATGGCACCAGTGGAGATGAAGGAATTGGCTGATCAACTGCAAGATTTGCTAGAAAAAGGAATTATTAGACCCAGCGTTTCACCGTGGGGAGCACCAGTACTGTTTGTCAAGAAAAAGGATGGAAGCATGAGATTGTGTATAGACTATCGGGAGTTGAACAAGCTGACCATTAAGAACAAGTATCCGTTACCTCAAATAGATGATCTGTTTGACCAGCTGAAGGGAGCGGTACATTTTTCAAAGATCGACCTACGGTCAGGATATCACCAATTGAAGATTAGACCAGACGACATACCGAAGACAGCCTTTCGAACAAGGTATGGGCACTATGAATTCTTAGTAATGGCGTTTGGACTAACGAATGCACCCGCAGCTTTTATGGACCTAATGAACAGGATTTTCAAGAGATATTTGGACAAGTTTGTAGTGGTATTCATCGACGACATCTTGATATACTCAAGGACAGAAGAAGAGCATGCAGACCAGTTGCGAATTGTGTTAGAAACGTTAAGACAAGAAAGACTATACGCGAAGTTTTCCAAGTGTGAATTCTGGTTGAAAGAAGTTCATTTCTTAGGACACGTGGTGAGCAGCGAAGGCATCAAAGTGGACCCAGAAAAGATAGAGGCAGTGAAAGATTGGGAGAGACCAAGGACACCGACTGAAGTCAGAAGTTTCTTGGGATTAGCCGGATACTACCGGAGATTTGTGCAAGATTTTGCGAAGATAGCTACTCCAATGACCAAGCTGACAAGGATAAGCGAGCGATTCATATGGAACGATAAATGCGAAGAAGGCTTCCAAGAGTTAAAGAAAAGACTAACTACGGCACCGGTATTGATGTTACCAGACGATCAAGGTCATTTCGTAATCTATAGTGATGCGTCGTACAAAGGATTAGGATGCGTACTTATGCAACATGACAAGGTGATTGCTTATGCGTCAAGACAGTTGAGACCCCACGAACAGAAGTACCCTACACACGATTTGGAGTTAGCAGCTATTGTGTTTGCTTTGAAGATATGGAGACACTACTTGTATGGAGAGAGATGTGAAATTTACACCGATCACAAAAGTTTGAAGTATATCTTTACTCAGAAAGAGCTGAACATGAGGCAACGAAGATGGTTAGAACTAATCAAGGACTACGACGTTTCTGTCAACTATCATCCCGGCAAGGCAAATGTGGTAGCAGATGCATTGAGCAGAAAAGAGAGATTAAATACACTAATGATGACCAAAGAGTTATACAAGGAATTTGAGAAGTTAGAAATCGAAGTAATTAATCCGAAGGACGCGACGGAAATGATTTATACCATGGCGTTTCAACCTGAATTGTTGGAGAAGATACGGAAGTGCCAAGAGCGAGTTATGAATGATGATGTGAGTAAAATGACAGGTGAGGAAATATGTAGCCAACCGGACGACAAAGGGATCTTGAGATTTGCTTCTCGGATATGGATACCTAACGTAACGGAACTGAAAAGTGAGATTTTGCACGAAGCACATAACTCGAAGTATTCAATTCATCCAGGGAGTACGAAAATGTATCGAGATCTTAAGACGAACTTTTGGTGGCCAGATATGAAGAGAGAGATTGCGGAATGGGTAAGTAAATGCTTTACGTGTCAAAGAGTTAAGGCGGAACATCAGAGACCAAGTGGATTACTTCAACCATTGGAAATTCCCGAATGGAAGTGGGAACACATTGCGATGGACTTTGTAGTCGGATTGCCTAGAAGAAAAGCTAACCATGATGCCATCTGGGTTATCGTGGATCGATTGACGAAATCTGCGCATTTTCTTCCGATTAACGAGAGATTCTCGCTGGATAAGTTAGTTCATATTTACATAAAAGAAATCATAGTACGACATGGAGTTCCAGTATCGATAGTGTCTGATAGAGACCCTCGATTCAATTCAAGATTTTGGAGGAGTTTTCAAGAGTGTTTAGGCACCGAGTTGAGAATGAGTACGGCTTATCATCCGCAGACGGACGGTCAAAGCGAAAGAACAATTCAGACTATTGAAGATATGCTTAGGACATGTGCACTTGACTTTGAAGGCAGTTGGGACGATCATCTACCCTTGGTGGAATTTTCATATAATAATAGTTTTCACGCGAGCATCGGAATGCCACCTTACGAAGCTCTGTATGGACGAAAGTGTCGATCTCCGGTATATTGGGAAGAAGTTGGTGAACGGAAAATGATAGGACCAGAACTAGTACAACGAACAAAAGAAGTGGTTCAATTGATTCAGAGAAGATTGATAACAGCTCAAGACCGACAGAAAAAGTATGCGGATCTAGCCAGAAAGGATGTGGGATTCGAAGAAGGAGAGCAAGTGTTACTAAAAGTTTCACCATGGAAAGGATTAGTTAGGTTTGGAAAGAAAGGGAAGTTGAGTCCGAGATATGTTGGGCCGTTTGAGATTTTGAAGAAAGTGGGCGAAGTAGCTTACGAGTTGGCATTGCCACCGCATATGCAGCACGTTCATAATGTATTTCATGTATCTATGCTTAAGAAGTATCGACCAGATTCGAATCATGTAATAGAGTATGAACCTATAGAGGTCCAGGCAGATTTATCATATGTAGAACGACCGATTCAGATATTGGATCGTAAGGAGAAAGTACTAAGGAATAAGACAGTAGCGTTAGTGAGAGTTTTGTGGAGGAATCCTAAAGTAGAAGAGTCTACCTGGGAGTTAGAGAGTGAGATGTTAGAGAAGTATCCCCAGTTGTTTCCTTGATCTGATTCTGAGGACAGAATCCTATTAAGGGGGGAAGGATGTAATATCCGTGAATTTTATTATTTGATTAAATGATATATTTAATCTAAAATATTTATTTTGGAATATTGGAATATTAGTATATGATATTTAGTGTGTGATTATGTGCTAAATGGTGAGTCAGAAGCCCCTTTCAAAAATTTCGTCATTTGGAATTTTCTTCAAATTTGAGCCGTTTTGATAATTCAAGGCCCCGTTGAAATTTCGTACATTCATTTTTAATTCTTCGTCTTTCGTATTCGAATCGTTATCGAAAGGGTTATGGGATTCTATTTAACCCTACCTATTTGATTCTGCAAATCAATTTCAATTTTTGATCCGAAAAAGGAAAAATCGTTCCGAACCCTAATTGCTTAAGGGGACGGATTTGTCGTTCTATATCAATATTGAAGTTGTTATAGCCCTAGTATTCTTGAGCATTAGTTATATAATGATATATATCAATTTGGATAATCATCAACCTTTTTAACCCCTTATTTTTCGTAAAACGTGTTTTTGACCTAATTAGGGTTTTTAAACGATCTAACGAATCAATATCGATCCAAAAATGTTATTTGGGGTATTATTTTTCCAGAAATATAAAAAGACAAATCAGACTTCATAACTCATAGCAAATCTTCAGCAATTACTCAAAAAAATCCGAAATTCCCAAAAATTATTTTTGTGTTCTTGATCTTCAATCAATTCGTTCTAAGGGTTATGGAAGTCCAAATTTGAAGTTCTTATACTCAAATCAAAGCTCCAAAAATCTAGTTTCAGAATCTTCCAACCTCATCATCATCTGGTAAGTATTCGATTTTATATTGATTTTACAAGTTTCGAATTATAACTAGGGTTCTTGATTCGATTTGGGGATTTTCATTCTGTTGATTCTCCGTTCAATTGGTTGCTTCTAACATGTTCCTAGGGTTCTAATTAGCAAGAATCCATGCTTTAATTTCATGTTTATGTTCAATTTAGTCGGGTTTTGATTTCGGGTTTTGACCCGATTTCTTCTTTCGATTCGCACGTTCTTGATATTGATCTGACATTGTTTTTGATAAAGGGCTTTTATTGTATGAGTTATAAGCTTCATTTTGGTATATTAATCTTTGAGTTTCATGTACGGAATAGGTAGATCGGGTTTCCGGCCGAGGTCGTTGCCGGAGAATTCTTTGAACGGATTCTGGGCACGATTCCGGCTAGGGACAGATGTTTTGATGTGTGGGTTTTGTTTGGCTTGAAAAGGCGAACAAAAGCCCTCTGGTTTGATTTGTGTTTGGATGGAATCGAAGAATTCCGGCGGCCGGAGACCGGCCGGATTCTGGAAAACCCAGAATCCGGTGGGTTGTTCTTGGCGACCCGGAATTGTTCTTCCCGACCCGTTTACCCGATTTTTCGACCCGGTTTCAATCTTCAAAACCCTAATTCATTTTCAGAAAACTGTTTTTGAATTTTATTTTTAAATTTAATTCGAAAATAGTTTAAAAACTTTAAAAATTCATATTTTTATTTTAAAAATATATTTTTATATCAGAAAAATTCTGATAAATTATATTTATTATTTTAAATCCGAAAATTGATTAAACTTAATTATTTTAATTATTTTTAATTAATAATTAATTTATTAATTAATTGGTTAATTCTTTTAATCAATTAATTCTTAAAAATTAATTATTAATTAGATTTATTTAATTAAAAATTCAGTTTAATTATTTTCAAGCCTATTTAATTATTTAAAATTAGTTTGAGTATTTAAAGAGTGTCAATTAATTTTATTAATTGATTTATTTTCATTTAAATGTTTATATTGGATTTAAAAATCCGATTTTTGATTTAAAAATTAGTAATGACTTATTAAAATTCGAATAAGTTCCGTATGATGTTTTAAAAATGTTTATAAGTGCTATATGGTTCATATTAATTGTGTGTTGTGTTTTATAGTCTGTATATGCCCGTACTAGGGCAAATATCTGAGTTTTAAATATCGTAAACTATACCGGACGTCCGATACGTAACCGGTTACTTGTTTAAATGTGATTATTAGTTGAATAAGTGTCGAGAGTAGAACGAGAATAGTTAGACTTATTGTGATGAGTTGTTTAATTATAGAATCGAGTTCCCGGAGCAAGGGAAAGGGGAAAGTAGAGTGAGAAGAGTCGATCCGACAGCAGCTTAGACCAGGCAAGTATCTGTGCCCTTACTTGTGATAAAATTTATTATTGTCTTGATTACTTGAATACCGTTATCCCCAGAATAATTCAAATTATCAATCTTTTAACCGCATTTGGACAACTGATTCCATTTCCTTAGAGATTCTTGATTCTTTGATTTGATCTGCATCGGAAACCCTTATTTCCAATTCACTTGATTATTGTTTACCACCTATTGTTGTTATTTATCATCCTTTGATTATCATTGACAACCATTGATTATTTGACTTCCATCTTGACTACCGATTACGGTCATTGATTAACGATTACCAATATTGATTTCCTTATTGAATGAGTACACTGTACCATTGAAATTACTCCATGATTCTTTCTCGATCTTCGTTGATACTGAACAGTTGAAGCTCTTTTGCAATTACTATACATTCAGTTTATCTTATTGAGCATGTTATTGTTTATACCCTATTATAGATTTGGCATGTGTTTTTAAAAATGGACCAGTAATTGGTCGGGCCATATTTATGGTCGGAATAACTTAAGGCCCAGATTGGCCTGGGATCCAGTAGAGGACTATGACATGAGCTAGTCCGGGGTTGATGCGTGGCTGGCCAGCAGCACAACCTTTGATTTGAATAAAATGTATAAGCCAAATTCTAATTCTTTACTTCAATCATTATTGATACAAAGCATGTGTTAGCTAAATATTGTTGATTCTGATATCATAAATTCATATCCTTACAACTGTGATAGAAATGATTCGTTGATGTTTGCTGAGCAATTTTGGCTCACTCTTGCTTGTTGTTTTCTAACCCTATTCCAGTGAAGCGAGAGTATGAGTTGGCATAGCGTGACCGATAGTTCACCAGCAGCCAGGAGAGCCCCTCGAGTCATTGTTATTGGCAGGGTAGTTGTTGTTTTGCTTTTCTAGATTAATGTCTAGATTTGAACTTTAGTTGTGATGTAATAACTCTGATAAAACTGGTATTGTAATAATAAAATATTGTAGTAGCTTGTGTTCATTGCCATAATCTGGATGCGGTCTTGGTCAAGAGGTAATTGTGTCTTTATATATATTATGCATGTGTTAAATAGTGTTCCGTTGGTCGGATGACTCCTCAAATCTGTACCCCGGGTTTGGAGGGCGTCACACCACCGGCCATAGACCCTTTACCGTAAGCCATAGTTTCATCTTTTTCTGCCAACGAGAAAAACCAACACCCCCACCGAATTTATCAGGCATTCCTGACAAATCAATAGGCTGTAGGAAACGGTACGTGGTCCAATCTATGGTGGGTACAGTAACACCAGAACCAGAAGTATTAGCACCATCAGGAGTTACAATTCCGTTAACCATCTTGTTAATTAACAATATATAACACAGAAATAATCTCTTCAAGATTGTTGGGTATAATTACTAACTACACAGCAACAATAGGGCAGTTATATATATATATATATATATATATAGATATATATATATATATTGTATTAACAAGAACAGGCAAAATACCAAATAACGAAACAAACACAAAGGTCGAAACAAAAGTATAATCAGAGACTGAAAATAACAAGACAAGAAAGAACACTTATCTCTCAGGAGCTTTAACAAATACTGAAAGATAAAGAAACAGCTGAGTCGCCAAGCCTTCGAGAAGTCTTGACTGTTCTTGAAGAGATTATTGCCCCACTTACGCTGTGTTGGGTTGCAGCAATATCACTCCCAGGATAAAATAGCACAGATCAATCCACTCACAGATATGGCAATGATCAATAGCGACCAGCACCTCACTTCGCCCAAGAACTATGTATTCTGTATGTGTTGTGAGAAAAACCAGAGAAGATAATAGTTGCTAGGGTTTTCAGAGTTACGTATATGTCTCTCTCTCAAACGTGATATTTTGTATCTATATAAAATACAAAATAAAACGTAAACAGACCAAATATTGTAACTGAAGATATGACATTTAATACTAATTATTCTGATTTAATTACCATAACAGTAGTCATCAGGATTTAACAGCTCAGTCAGGATTTCCTGGTCCATCAGGATTTGATCATCATCAGTACTCCAAGCCATCAGGACTTGCTGTCCGTCAGGAGTGGCATTAGTACTTGATCGACCATCAGGATTTCGTCAGGACTGGACCATCATCAGGATTCAAATATTGACACAGGCCATCAAGATCAGTAGTCATCAGGATTTCACTCCAAGTACTGACCAGGCCATCAGGATTTGATCCAAGAACTGGTCCATCAGGATTTAATATAAATCCTGACCCAGTTCGTTTAGCTGTTATAAATAAATACTGATACTGTTAAATTAAATCAATAAATAATATTAAATAAACAGGTAATAAAATTCCTCGCCCAGGTCGCCTCGCGTACACGAGACGCCGAGACATTCGCCCAAATCGCCCTTCGACCCGAGTCGAGTCGTGGCGGGGCGGGGCGAGGCGAGCGGCGGCGGTGCACGTGTGTGTGTGTGTGCGCGCGAGGCACATACTAACACCATGCACACCCACATGCCTTAGTAGTTGTACACTACTCTTGCACATGTTCCTATATAAACCCACCAACCTTTCATTACCAATGCTATGTGGGATACAAGTTATTTTAATATAACCAACCCACATAACTCATTTCAAGCAACCTATTTCAACTCAATTTATTTATGGATTACACTAAGAAAATGTCTTAGATCCAAACATGAAAGTTTAAGTCCTCATAACAAGGAACAACCTCCAATCGTTAGTTTCCAGAAATTCCATCAAGAACATATTTAAAATATGCCTCAAACTTTCCATTTTCTAACAGAAAGTATGAGGAATCGAGGTCGAATGACCCAGGTCGAAAATGACCTGTAAATCGAGGTCGAAAGTATAAGGGATCGAGGTCGAATGATCGAGGTCGAAAATGACTGGGATGTCGAGGTCGAAACCATCGACCTGGGACCAATCAAGGTCGAAAAAAGGCTGGATCGAGGTCGAAGGCTCGAGGTCGAAAATGACTTGTTTCCTGGTAAAAAAGGAGGTCGAAAATGACCTAATTTGAGGTCGAAAATGCCCTTAAAAATGGAAAATTTTGGGGAAAAACACGTTATAACTTCTACGAAAACCCCAAGGAGATTTTCCCAGAAGTTGGGGGGCAAATGATATGGTCAGAAAAGTAATTATAGAAATATAATTGACAAGTCAATGGAAAGGCCGATATTTAAGGCCCGACACCCTAATTATTCATTAATTTCGTAATTAATGAATAGGGAAAATATACAGCTCATAAAAAGAGTCCAAAATATGGTAAATTCATCAAAGAAGGATCCGGAATCCCAATTAAAGGCAATTAATGAGTCATATAGCCTTTATCAACAAGGAAACGAATTCTCCAGCAAGAAATACAATGTTTATCCTGTAACAGCCCCAAATCCGGGGTCAGGGATTTAGAGTAGTCACGATCCATTTACTCCTTGCCTTACCTGTATTACTCACACCGTGCATAATTTACCTGATCATGACCCCATAATATATGTCTCACACACACATACACAGGTTAGAGTCTCAGAAACGACACAAATACAACTATT
The DNA here is from genome assembly GCA_030848705.1 of Heracleum sosnowskyi. Classification (NCBI taxonomy): domain Eukaryota; kingdom Viridiplantae; phylum Streptophyta; class Magnoliopsida; order Apiales; family Apiaceae; genus Heracleum; species Heracleum sosnowskyi. The sequence continues at coordinate 45,960,877 of CM061241.1, forward strand.
GCGGAATAACTTATCTTTATTACAATACCCAAATGTCTTTGAATCTGTCACTGATACAATTTCTAAGTAATGTTACATTACCAACTTAGCCTTCTGATGCTCACAATCCTCTCATACCATTCATATCTATACATAAGTGGAATACCAAAAGCTGTAGCCTGATTCGATTGGTTCGCACTACTCTCGGGATCACTGCTAGAAACTGTTTATGGAAACGCCTTGCGGGGTATGTGCCGTCCCATTGGCATCCTGCTTCGCTGCTATATAATATATATAAAACAATAGCAAGAGTGAGCGATAGCTCAGCAAGGTAATGAAGGAATGGCATAATTCTGCCTTTAACTCAACCCAGAATAAAGCGGGTATAAGACAATAATTTGTCAAAATATCTCGATACTGAAATTATATCCTGATCGGAATGTACTCCCAAAAATAATACCATTGTTGTATTTCAAATATCAATTTCATAATATTTCTGTAACTTTTGCTATATTATGAACAAAGTTCTAGTATAAAAGATGAGGTTTCAAAGTAAACCAAATACAACCTTTCCGAAAAATATCTGCTATATATAAGCAGAATATCAACATATAACTTAAAAGATGAAGTTATAAGGTGATTCAGCATAAACAACTCCCTTACCATAACTCATGTTATGTAGGGTATCCACAGAGTCATATGATATAAACGATGAAGTTACGAGGAAAATTAATAAAATGTTTCCGTAACCCAAAATCCACTTAGGCATATATATACTTAATCAGGTTTTATCAGAGTCATACTTCATAAAATAATAGATGAAGTTGCATGAATTTATTGTCACTTTATTTCCAAACACTTTTCAACCCCCTGCCAACACGATTGGTTCATCCCCCAATACATGTTGCAGGAATATCCAAATTGGATGATGAACTAATATTGGAGTTGCTACCGCGCCCGCTGTGCCTAACCTTGCTATGATCAGTAGCAGGTCGCACCGCTCAAATAGTTTTCTACATGTAGATGGAAGGATCACGACGGCCTGACATTGTCTACCGCCTTCCAGTGACCTCCCGGCCCATTTGGGGCCATAAAGTTGGATGGGTCTATCTCAACTGGACCACTTACACCACTCCTAGTTCAGATGAAATCCATGACTCTGAAACGTAAAGGTCGTCCTCCTTTCCCCAAGTGTAATACTTGTTGATACGACTCCACTAAGTAGTTATATCTAGGTTGGAAAGGAAGATTCCCCAATATTTCCCAAGCTATGCTTGTTAATGGACATCGACTTGTTCCATGAATTTACCCCTCGATCATTGAGGTGGTAACACAACACTAGACTGGCAGCAATTAAATTGCTCCAAGAAAATATCTGTCCCTTGACAGTTTTTGAATTGAGAGTTTAAAAAGAGTAGTAGTCACTTAAATCAGGTTTCCCTTATTTTTGATGGTTGAGCGAGCATTTAAATCCTCTTAAAAGACGGATTTAAATGGAAAACATTGCTTTGGGAACCTCTTTCTGATTTAAAATAATTGATAACATTTATTAAATAAGTAAACCTTCAATGAATACTCGAACATAATATTTAATGAGTAATTAAAGATTAAATGAATCTTCAGAATAATATTCATTAAATAATTAAGCCTCAAATGAATATTCAAAAGTAATATTCTTAAAGTCAATAATCCCCAAATGAATATAAATAATATCCTTTAAGTCAATAATCCTCAAATGAATATAAATAATAATATTCATTAAATAATTAATCCTCAAATGAATATTCAAAAATAATATTCATTAAGTAAATAAAGATTAAATGAATATTCAAAGATAATATTCATTAAATAAATAAGGATTAAATGAATATTCGAAGATAATATTCATTAAATAAATAAGGATTAAATGAATATTTAAAATAATATTCATTAACTAATAAATAATCCTCGAATGAATATTCAAAGTAATATTCATTAAATAAATAAATAATCCTCGAATGAATATTCGAAATAATATTCTTAAAGTCAATAATCCTTAAATGAATATAAATAATATTCTTTAAATACATAATTAACCCTCGAATAACAGTTACCCGATATCTGTATCGGAAAAATAACCTTTAATACATACAAAAATATAATTACTTCTGATCTAAAGAAATATCATACGCCCTTAACCTAGGGCCTTTATAAAAACCTGGCTTATAACTGATATCCCATATCTAGCTTATAAGCCAATTACCAAATCATTTCCAGGTAATTAATACTTTCTAGAAATATAATTAATGTTTAATAATAATATTCCTCAAGATGAATAGTACTCTGCCGCTGGAATCCCTCCGGGTTTCCACGACTATCTATATAACACAAATATCAACTCCCGGTCTAGAGTCGAAACAATAAACATGCTCTTATCTATAGAGCTACAAGGTATACCGGTTCATAAGTACATTATCTCACAGCTCGTATAATATCCAAAAGTCAAATTCTATTTAACACGATATATAACATGAATCGCAAAACTGTATAACTCCACACATGGCAACAGCAGTAATATATAATCAATACTTCAAAGTATAGATTTATAAAACTTGCCACAATACTTGCAACAAAGATTTGGTATATAAATTGGGAATACACAAGTATTGAACATTGGAAAATATACCTACTCTGAATAATAGAGTAAGGTTTAGTAAACTTGCCTGATGCTCGAGAAGTGATAGGGGTTCGCGACGATGCCGGACCATCTAGACAAAGTCAAAGAAACGCACGATTAATCCCCTGGATAATCCACTTGTACACAATGCTTAAACACGTAAGCGAAACACAACCAAGGCATTACTAGCTCATCCTAGGCTCATACTAAGTCCACGTTTAGTCGACAATTACTTAATTCGTAGGTTTAGTCCAAAATCGATCCTCGAATACAAGTTATACTTAATCATTTACAACATTGGTTTCTAAGTCATGTTCTTGGTGGTTTTCACTTGCGCGACCTCGACTAAAACATTTTTATAAAATCGAACAATAATCTTTTTAATCCGAATCGTTTTCGTGAGCCTTCCTAACTGTCTCTAGTATTATTCCTCAAAGTTTCACATTTTAATATGGCTTCTAAGTGGTCCAAATATAGCTTCAAAGTGGCTGACCAGAGAAGGGTGGTTCCTCCGAACGACGTTTACTAAAACTCACTTTTCTCCTAAATCGTAAATCGTATAGGCATGATCTTTATACCAAAACAAACCTTAAAACAAGACCTACAGGCTCCTGGTCAGTTCTACTCAAAAATATTCCAAGAACAGTTCGTAATTCTTGCTCAAAACAACCTTAAATCAAATGGGCATTACGACGGCTATAATGGTAACGTTTTCCATTTCCAAAACACAACCAAATCAATACCAATTAATCCCAAACTCACCATCCACCTTATACACCCTCCACTCAGTAAAATCCTCCATGAATAATCAAACCAAATTCATAACCCATCCCCCAAACTCAACCAACAATTCATATAATTACTTAATCATGATCATAAACATCAAAACCACTTCAAACTCATATAAACAAAAGGGGGCAGAGGTCATTATACCTTCCTTGAATCCTTAAACACACCACAAGAGCTTGTAAGCCTCAAAAGAGTCTTCATCCATGGTTATCATCCTTAAACTTGCAAAAGAAAATCAAGAACAAGTTATGAATTCTCGGAGTTACTATACACCGGTTTAAAGAACTGGAAAAACGAAGGCTTTACCTTCCTCAAATGGAAGAAACTCGTAAAATAGGAAATGTAGGTTATCTCAAGACCTTTCCAACAAGCTATAGATCGCCAATTTCCACCAAGCAATGAAGGAGATATGGATTTTACAATCCGGCAGTCTGTTTTTGGCCGAAAAAGGAGAAAATGAAAATGTTTTTGTTTTTCTTTTGTCTTGGTTGGTCAATTAGAAATGCTGATTTTTATGTCAAAAGTGGTGAGTCATGGCTTGGTGTATTGTCCTCTTGACACTTGTCACACATGCAAGAGTGGTGGGCAAGTGGCTTGACTGCTTTGCTTTACTGGTTCGTTTCCTTTCACACGGATGATCCAATTGTTGCATTCCTTGTATTTATCTTGTTACATGTTACTTCCATGTCTATATTTAATCCTGTCATAATTTCAATCCTTAATCCATGATTCGTTCGCTTAATCGCTTAATCTCGTTATAAAGTATCAGCGGTTTCTAGAACCTTCGTTTCACTGTCTCAGTGGTTTTCGTTCTAAATTCTCAAATCAAATATAATAAAATTCCAAAATATTAAATCCTCAAATCCTAAATTTTAATATCTCATTTCTTGAATATAATAATATATAATTCGCTGCCCGGTCGAATATTACACCGAAATAAAAATCGAAATTTCTGAATTCTGATCGTCTTTGCATTCACTTATTTACTCCGTAGATCACTAATATGACTTCGGAATATCCACACCACGTCTCGTACATAGGTGGCATGAAAAACTTTGTTAATCCTCAAAATCACTATTCATCCACCAAATTCACTATTCACTGTTGTACTTAATCATAATAAGAAAAGTTTTAATTTTTCCAAAAATTCGGGTTATTACAGTCTCCCCTCCTTAAAAGGATTCCGTCCCGGAATCGGCTTAGGAATAACTGGGGGTACTTCTCTCCCATTGCACTTTCTAACTCCCAAGTGGATTCTTCCACTTCTTGATTTTCCACAAACCTCTCACTAGCTTGGCAACCTCGTCACTTAGCACTTGCTCTTTTCTATCCGTGATTTCCACAAGTTGTTCTTTGTAAGTCAAACCAAGTCATATATCTACCTGCTCGTATTCTCACATATGCCGGGCATCTATAGTATACTGACGTAGCATTGACACATGAACCCCGTTATGACCATTCTACAAGTTTGGGGGGGGTAAGGCTGGCTCGTAGGCCACCTTCCTGACGCGTCTTAAAATCTCAGATGGCCCAATGAATCTCGGGCTCAACTTCCCTTTCTTTCCAAATCTCATTAATTCTTTCCATGGAGATACCTTTAGCATCACGAATCGCTAACCTCATACTTTCTATCTTGTTTGTACAGAAATACACCAGCATAAACTTGTTTGTCATTCATCAACTTGCCATTTAGCTTATCAATAGCAGTACCATCTCTATACTTGCGGCTTAGTCCGCATACTTTCTCTGTCTATCTTGGTTGTCACTAGCCGCTTGTTGGTGAAATCGTTTGTCTTTCTAGTTTGTTGGACTAACTTGGGTTTTGTGTAAAATCTCGTCCTTTAATTCCCGATCATTCGGAATCCATCTATGTCTCATTTTAATTAAGGGTATCGGCCACCACATTGGCCTTCCCCGGATGGTAGTGTATCTCACAGTCATAATCCTAGGTCAATTCTAGCCATTTCTCCATCTCATGTTATCTACTATCACGGATAACTCAAAGCCAATTCATTACATTCCATAAAAATTTGTGGGTGCATTAGTCAACCCAAAATAACCTCGCTGAAAACTCGAAGTGTCTATTCCTAGTACGAATCGCAGTCTTGGGTATATCCTCGGATTTAACTTCCAACTGGTGATATCCAGTTCTTAAATAAAATTAGAAATACACAGCGTCTTTCAGCTGGTCAAACAATCATTTACAAGGGTACTTATTCTCCATGTCGAACTCATACAATCCTCGAGGTTCGATACATAATCTTGTGCTAACATCTTTCTCTCTTACAACAACATCGGGCTCTCCATGGTGGTACACTGGGTCTTATCTTACCCTTATACAACAACTCTTGTAATTGAGTCACTAACCCTTTCATTCCCATTATACTCTGAATACTCGGTATTCATTCTCATGTCATCCAAATCGATATATGGTAGCTCATTAAAACCTTGTACAATCTCCCAAAACCACTTTAGTTTCCTTTATACTTGGTGTCTCCTTTCTTGGCGTCAACCATAAGAGCTAATTAAGCCTCGGATCTCTGGCGTAATAGTTTCTTAGTCTGAACTATATTCAAGAATCTCTGAATCTGTCTCCATCCTTTATTTATTACTCTCTCTCTCTTACAATCAGTCTGGGCTCCATTGGGCGTCAACCAACCCATCCTTATTATAATATCAACTTCTCCCAAGTCACAATACCAGCTCCCTCTGACTCCATCGCCAGTACTTATCTTGCTAACCCAGAGGTAGTGTCCATTCGTAAACAACTCCTCCAAAATCTCAATTCCACTATAGGGCATCTATCTAACACCGTTGTCACTGGAGTTCACGGCACATCTCTATTCCTTTCACATATATCGATTGACACGCTTTCCATTATCATAATATCCTTGGGAGAATAAACCAATTTCATTGATATATCACTAACATTCTATTCGTCTTAGGGATTCTCTCCTGTCATAGGCGATTTCGTTGCGAATCTAATTCCTATCATCGAATTTTGACTTATTTGACCTGGTTCACCTCCCCTTGGAATTCAATGAGGATAACAAAAATTATGGGGCCTTGAAAAGATAGCTCCCATATCAAGGAAAACGTCACACACTGGTGATCATATGGTTATGAATTTTAAGGTAACCTTATTGGTGGTAAGAGAATTTACCGAGAGATCAACATGATCATAAGAACTCAACGTTGTGTGCCTCAATTGAGACATTACTAAAGGTAATTAGCCTTCTTGTATTTCACAACTTACAAGTGATGGCGTCCCATCCGACTTCTATCACACAGACAGATAGTCCTTGTAGCCCCTATAAGTATAGGGTTGTTCGTCTCAGTGGAAGTTGAAAAATATGAAAGCAATTCGATATCAATTTAATGATTATCGCCTTTCGACAATATTTCTCAAGGGAACACCTTGGATTAAAATTGAACAGATTCCAAAGGTGCGGTTTCCAAAGAAAATACCAAGAAAAGAATAACCAAAAGATACTGGTACTTAACAAACAAGTGGTGAGGTATCACCATAGGGTCATTCATTATTTGAAGAAAAAGTGAAAGCTTAAATAACATCATTTGACAGGGCTTCGAAAGCCTGAAAGTAGGCATTGTGACAGCCTCTGGCACAAGTGAAACTGAAGGTGGTTTAGCACAAGTGTTATAAAACAACTTCGAAGAGGGAATATACCCTTTATCAGAATTCTTTCTTGGAAAGAAGTCAAGATAGATCATAGATTGGGGAGGTACCCCACATAATTTGCAAATGGGGAGGGTACTACCAAGGTCTCTACGGATGCCTTTTATGTCGGCTCCTCTGATGGATAATCGTTCAATTCCAAAGCTTTTCTTCTCCAGGCACACCCTAAGGTGCTCGATACTTACGTTATTGCCGACTCATAATAGTCGCTAAGGATTCAACCATCGACCTTTGCAATCGCAGGGAGTTCTATTCGACTAGGCGCAAACATCTCAAGTAAGCGTTCTGTTCTATGAGAAGACTTCGATACCGTTGTCGCCTGTAGCAATGACAATTCCACATGTCGACTGGGCGGTACTTCAGAAGATCATTAGAAACTACAAGCTTAAATCCGGTCTCTATTTCAATCATCCTTATATCCAATATTCCTTCTCCCATATCAATCCTGGGTGCTACATAAGCTTAACACTTTTGGCACAATAGCCTTTTCATTTAAGTCAATCCCGGAATTTCTCAGTCCGTCTTGGTCCTTTAATATATTTCGCCTTTACCGTCCAATCTCAACTTCATCATTTTATCTCTACAATCAATTATAGCAATCAGGGTCTGTCCACCAGCCCCTATAACGGCTATCTTACCCAATCCACAGGGTTCACTCCAATTTCCACTCTCTTTGGTGACATCCCCTGGTAATCAGAAAGACAAGGTTTGCCAAAATCTGCTGAATTTCTTTCCAAAATCAGGGAAACTTGATCAATCTATTTACCCACTAGTAATACTCGGGTCTGATTTCCGACCTTTCTGTTCTATCCTCATAAGTCCTTCTTGGTTTCTTGAGGGTGGCAAATCTCGTTCTCGATTCCGTCTTAGCGTGCTTGTCTTACAATAACATTTGCATGGTACATATACCCAAAATTTTCCTTGGGATAATAAAATCCCTTAATGATGTAATAGACACTCTTTCCAGTGGAATCGCTGGTCGTGGGGGATTGAAGCCTCATAGCCCAAGCAATTCCTTACACTATACTAGGCAACTAAGTACCCTTGATCGTTCGTGAAAATCTGAACATCTTGGTTCTTACGTATGCCGCCTCCTTATGGGCAACTATAACTGACTACGAGTAACAGGTTTCGTTCGAGTCGAATCAATCCACTGATACTGGCTATACTGCCTCTACCTCTTCTGCTTTGGAGATTCTACTCCATTTTCTTTGTCATATCTCTTGATGAATCATAAACAATCTTTAAACTCTCGTCTCGTCACTTATTTATCCTCTGAAGGTTCGTCCGGTCTTTATTATACGACCTCAAGTAACATACTACATCTTTATCAATCAACACGTTCTCTACAAGATTCTTTCCTTGACCCACTATGGGGTCTTCCTCTAGATCCTCCTATGGATCTTCCTTTATCGGGTCTCCGTCCATTTCAAGGAACGCATCATCAATTGCCTACTCGAAGGCCTCGGGGTCTGGCATCTCAGAATCCCATCAATCTATAACTCATACGAATCGAGGTGACTAACCATGAAGTCCTAAGTACGGTTTCCCAGAAGAAGTCCCCTCTCGAGCTTCATCTTAAACAGTCAGGGTCATGTCCTCTAACCCGACTACGAACTTAATTTGGGCTCCAGATGTTCTTATCATTCTTAAGGGTATTGTAAGACTCGATCTCCTATCGTTTCTGAGGACTGTAACCTAACTCTCTGATACCATTTCTGTAACAGCCCCAAATCCGGGGTCAGGGATTTAGAGTAGTCACGATCCATTTACTCCTTGCCTTACCTGTATTACTCACACCGTGCATAATTTACCTGATCATGACCCCATAATATATGTCTCACACACACATACACAGGTTAGAGTCTCAGAAACGACACAAATACAACTATTGCGGAATAAATTATCTTTATTACAATACCCAAATGTCTTTGAATCTGTCACTGATACAATTTCTAAGTAATGTTACATTACCAACTTAGCCTTCTGATGCTCACAATCCTCTCATACCCTTCATATCTATACATAAGTGGAATACCAAAAGATGTAGCCTGATTCGATTGGTTCGCACTACTCTCGGGATCACTACTAGAAACTGTTTATGGAAACGCCTTGCGGGGTATGTGCCGTCCCATTGGCATCCTGCTTCGCTGCTATATAATATATATAAAACAATAGCAAGAGTGAGCGATAGCTCAGCAAGGTAATGAAGGAATGGCATAATTCTGCCTTTAACTCAACCCAGAATAAAGCGGGTATAAGACAATAATTTGTCAAAATATCTCGATACTGAAATTATATCCTGATCGGAATGTACTCCCAAAAATAATACCATTGTTGTATTTCAAATATCAATTTCATAATATTTCTGTAACTTTTGCTATATTATGAACAAAGTTCTAGTATAAAAGATGAGGTTTCAAAGTAAACCAAATACAACCTTTCCGAAAAATATCTGCTATATATAAGCAGAATATCAACATATAACTTAAAAGATGAAGTTATAAGGTGATTCAGCATAAACAACTCCCTTACCATAACTCATGTTATGTAGGGTATCCACAGAGTCATATGATATAAACGATGAAGTTACGAGGAAAATTAATAAAATGTTTCCGTAACCCAAAATCCACTTAGGCATATATATACTTAATCAGGTTTTATCAGAGTCATACTTCATAAAATAATAGATGAAGTTGCATGAATTTATTGTCACTTTATTTCCAAACACTTTTCAACCCCCTGCCAACACGATTGGTTCATCCCCCAATACATGTTGCAAGAATATCCAAATTGGATGATGAACTAATATTGGAGTTGCTACCGCGCCCGCTGTGCCTAACCTTGCTATGATCAGTAGCAGGTCGCACCGCTCAAATAGTTTTCTACATGTAGATGGAAGGATCACGACGGCCTGACATTGTCTACCGCCTTCCAGTGACCTCCCGGCCCATTTGGGGCCATAAAGTTGGATGGGTCTATCTCAACTGGACCACTTACACCACTCCTAGTTCAGATGAAATCCATGACTCTGAAACGTAAAGGTCATCCTCCTTTCCCCAAGTGTAATACTTGTTGATACGACTCCACTAAGTAGTTATATCTAGGTTGGAAAGGAAGATTCCCCAATATTTCCCAAGCTATGCTTGTTAATGGACATCGACTTGTTCCATGAATTTACCCCTCGATCATTGAGGTGGTAACACAACACTAGACTGGCAGCAATTAAATTGCTCCAAGAAAATATCTGTCCCTTGACAGTTTTTGAATTGAGAGTTTAAAAAGAGTAGTAGTCACTTAAATCAGGTTTCCCTTATTTTTGATGGTTGAGCGAGCATTTAAATCCTCTTGAAAGACGGATTTAAATGGAAAACATTGCTTTGGGAACCTCTTTCTGATTTAAAATAATTGATAACATTTATTAAATAAGTAAACCTTCAATGAATACTCGAACATAATATTTAATGAGTAATTAAAGATTAAATGAATCTTCATAATAATATCCATTAAATAATTAAGCCTCAAATGAATATTCAAAAGTAATATTCTTAAAGTCAATAATCCCCAAATGAATATAAATAATATCCTTTAAGTCAATAATCCTCAAATGAATATAAATAATAATATTCATTAAATAATTAATCCTCAAATGAATATTCAAAAATAATATTCATTAAGTAAATAAAGATTAAATGAATATTCAAAGATAATATTCATTAAATAAATAAGGATTAAATGAATATTCGAAGATAATATTCATTAAATAAATAAGGATTAAATGAATATTTAAAATAATATTCATTAACTAATAAATAATCCTCGAATGAATATTCAAAGTAATATTCATTAAATAAATAAATAATCCTCGAATGAATATTCGAAATAATATTCTTAAAGTCAATAATCCTTAAATAAATATAAATAATATTCTTTAAATACATAATTAACCCTCGAATAACAGTTACCCGATATCTGTATCGGAAAAATAACCTTTAATACATACAAAAATATAATTACTTCTGATCTAAAGAAATATCATATGCCCTTAATCTAGGGCCTTTATAAAAACCTGGCTTATAACTGATATCCCATATCTAGCTTATAAGCCAATTACCAAATCATTTCCAGGTAATTAATACTTTCTAGAAATATAATTAATGTTTAATAATAATATTCCTCAAGATGAATAGTACTCTGCCGCTGGAATCCCTCCGGGTTTCCACGACTATCTATATAACACAAATATCAACTCCCGGTCTAGAGTCGAAACAATAAACATGCTCTTATCTATAGAGCTACAAGGTATACCGGTTCATAAGTACATTATCTCACAGCTCGTATAATATCCAAAAGTCAAATTCTATTTAACACGATATATAACATGTATCGCAAAACTGTATAACTCCACACATGGCAACATCAGTAATATATAATCAATACTTCAAAGTATAGATTTTTAAAACTTGCCACAATACTTGCAACAAAGATTTGGTATATAAATTGGGAATACACAAGTATTGAACATTGGAAAATATACCTACTCTGAATAATAGAGTAAGGTTTAGTAAACTTGCCTGATGCTCGAGAAGTGATAGGGGTTCGCGACGATGCCGGACCATCTAGACAAAGTCAAAGAAACGCACGATTAATCCCCTGGATAATCCACTTGTACACAATGCTTAAACACGTAAGCGAAACACAACCAAGGCATTACTAGCTCATCCTAGGCTCATACTAAGTCCACGTTTAGTCGACAATTACTTAATTCGTAGGTTTAGTCCAAAATCGATCCTCGAATACAAGTTATACTTAATCATTTACAACATTGGTTTCTAAGTCATGTTCTTGGTGGTTTTCACTTGCGCGGCCTCGACTAAAACATTTTTATAAAATCGAAACATAATCTTTTTAATCCGAATCGTTTTCATGAACCTTCCTAACTGTCTCTAGTATTATTCCTCAAAGTTTCACATTTTAATATGGCTTCTAAGTGGTCCAAATATAGCTTCAAAGTGGCTGACCAGAGAAGGGTGGTTCCTCCGAACGACGTTTACTAAAACTCACTTTTCTCCTAAACCGTAAATCGTATAGGCATGATCTTTATACCAAAACAAACCTTAAAACAAGACCTACAGGCTCCTGGTCAGTTCTGCTCAAAAATATTCCAAGAACAGTTCGTAATTCTTGCTCAAAACAACCTTAAATCAAATGGGCATTACGACGGCTATAATCGTAACGTTTTCCATTTCCAAAACACAACCAAATCAATACCAATTAATCCCAAACTCACCATCCACCTTATACACCCTCCACTCAGTCAAATCCTCCATGAATAATCAAACCAAATTCATAACCCATCCCCCAAACTCAACCAACAATTCATATAATTACTTAATCATGATCATAAACATCAAAACCACTTCAAACTCATATAAACAAAAGGGGGCAGAGGTCATTATACCTTCCTTGAATCCTTAAACACACCACAAGAGCTTGTAAGCCTCAAAAGAGTCTTCATCCATGGTTATCATCCTTAAACTTGCAAAAGAAAATCAAGAACAAGTTATGAATTCTCGGAGTTACTATACACCGGTTTAAAGAACTGGAAAAACGAAGGCTTTACCTTCCTCAAATGGAAGAAACTCGTAACATAGGAAATGTAGGTTATCTCAAGACCTTTCCAACAAGCTATAGATCGCCAATTTCCACCAAGCAATGAAGGAGATATGGATTTTACAATCCGGCAGTCTGTTTTTGGCCGAAAAAGGAGAAAATGAAAATGTTTTTGTTTTTCTTTTGTCTTGGTTGGTCAATTAGAAATGCTGATTTTTATGTCAAAAGTGGTGAGTCATGGCTTGGTGTATTGTCCTCTTGACACTTGTCACACATGCAAGAGTGGTGGGCAAGTGGCTTGACTGCTTTGCTTTACTGGTTCGTTTCCTTTCACACGGATGATCCAATTGTTGCATTCCTTGTATTTATCTTGTTACATGTTACTTCCATGTCTATATTTAATCCTGTCATAATTTCAATCCTTAATCCATGATTCGTTCGCTTAATCGCTTAATCTCGTTATAAAGTATCAGCGGTTTCTAGAACCTTCGTTTCACTGTCTCAGTGGTTTTCGTTCTAAATTCTCAAATCAAATATAATAAAATTCCAAAATATTAAATCCTCAAATCCTAAATTTTAATATCTCATTTCTTGAATATAATAATATATAATTCGCTGCCCGGTCGAATATTACACCGAAATAAAAATCGAAATTTCTGAATTCTGATCGTCTTTGCATTCACTTATTTACTCCGTAGATCACTAATATGACTTCGGAATATCCACACCACGTCTCGTACATAGGTGGCATGAAAAACTTTGTTAATCCTCAAAATCACTATTCATCCACCAAATTCACTATTCACTGTTGTACTTAATCATAATAAGAAAAGTTTTAATTTTTCCAAAAATTCGGGTTATTACAGTCTCCCCTCCTTAAAAGGATTCCGTCCCGGAATCGGCTTAGGAATAACTGGGGGTACTTCTCTCCCATTGCACTTTCTAACTCCCAAGTGGATTCTTCCACTTCTTGATTTTCCACAAACCTCTCACTAGCTTGGCAACCTCGTCACTTAGCACTTGCTCTTTTCTATCCGTGATTTCCACAAGTTGTTCTTTGTAAGTCAAACCAAGTCATATATCTACCTGCTCGTATTCTCACATATGCCGGGCATCTATAGTATACTGACGTAGCATTGACACATGAACCCCGTTATGACCATTCTACAAGTTTGGGGGGGTAAGGCTGGCTCGTAGGCCACCTTCCTGACGCGTCTTAAAATCTCAGATGGCCCAATGAATCTCGGGCTCAACTTCCCTTTCTTTCCAAATCTCATTAATTCTTTCCATGGAGATACCTTTAGCATCACGAATCGCTAACCTCATACTTTCTATCTTGTTTGTACAGAAATACACCAGCATAAACTTGTTTGTCATTCATCAACTTGCCATTTAGCTTATCAATAGCAGTACCATCTCTATACTTGCGGCTTAGTCCGCATACTTTCTCTGTCTATCTTGGTTGTCACTAGCCGCTTGTTGGTGAAATCGTTTGTCTTTCTAGTTTGTTGGACTAACTTGGGTTTTGTGTAAAATCTCGTCCTTTAATTCCCGATCATTCGGAATCCATCTATGTCTCATTTTAATTAAGGGTATCGGCCACCACATTGGCCTTCCCCGGATGGTAGTGTATCTCACAGTCATAATCCTAGGTCAATTCTAGCCATTTCTCCATCTCATGTTATCTACTATCACGGATAACTCAAAGCCAATTCATTACATTCCATAAAAATTTGTGGGTGCATTAGTCAACCCAAAATAACCTCGCTGAAAACTCGAAGTGTCTATTCCTAGTACGAATCGCAGTCTTGGGTATATCCTCGGATTTAACTTCCAACTGGTGATATCCAGTTCTTAAATAAAATTGGAAATACACAGCGTCTTTCAGCTGGTCAAACAATCATTTACAAGGGTACTTATTCTCCATGTCGAACTCATACAATCCTCGAGGTTCGATACATAATCTTGTGCTAACATCTTTCTCTCTTACAACAACATCGGGCTCTCCATGGTGGTACACTGGGTCTTATCTTACCCTTATACAACAACTCTTGTAATTGAGTCACTAACCCTTTCATTCCCATTATACTCTGAATACTCGGTATTCATTCTCATGTCATCCAAATCGATATCTGGTAGCTCATTAAAACCTTGTACAATCTCCCAAAACCACTTTAGTTTCCTTTATACTTGGTGTCTCCTTTCTTGGCGTCAACCATAAGAGCTAATTAAGCCTCGGATCTCTGGCGTAATAGTTTCTTAGTCTGAACTATATTCAAGAATCTCTGAATCTGTCTCCATCCTTTATTTATTACTCTCTCTCTCTTACAATCAGTCTGGGCTCCATTGGGCGTCAACCAACCCATCCTTATTATAATATCAACTTCTCCCAAGTCACAATACCAGCTCCCTCTGACTCCATCGCCAGTACTTATCTTGCTAACCCAGAGGTAGTGTCCATTCGTAAACAACTCCTCCAAAATCTCAATTCCACTATAGGGCATCTATCTAACACCGTTGTCACTGGAGTTCACGGCACATCTCTATTCCTTTCACATATATCGATTGACACGCTTTCCATTATCATAATATCCTTGGGAGAATAAACCAATTTCATTGATATATCACTAACATTCTATTCGTCTTAGGGATTCGCTCCTGTCATAGGCGATTTCGTTGCGAATCTAATTCCTATCATCGAATTTTGACTTATTTGACCTGGTTCACCTCCCCTTGGAATTCAATGAGGATAACAAAAATTATGGGGCCTTGAAAAGATAGCTCCCATATCAAGGAAAACGTCACACACTGGTGATCATATGGTTATGAATTTTAAGGTAACCTTATTGGTGGTAAGAGAATTTACCGAGAGATCAACATGATCATAAGAACTCAACGTTGTGTGCCTCAATTGAGACATTACTAAAGGTAATTAGCCTTCTTGTATTTCACAACTTACAAGTGATGGCGTCCCATCCGACTTCTATCACACAGACAGATAGTCCTTGTAGCCCCTATAAGTATAGGGTTGTTCGTCTCAGTGGAAGTTGAAAAATATGAAAGCAATTCGATATCAATTTAATGATTATCGCCTTTCGACAATATTTCTCAAGGGAACACCTTGGATTAAAATTGAACAGATTCCAAAGGTGCGGTTTCCAAAGAAAATACCAAGAAAAGAATAACCAAAAGATACTGGTACTTAACAAACAAGTGGTGAGGTATCACCATAGGGTCATTCATTATTTGAAGAAAAAGTGAAAGCTTAAATAACATCATTTGACAGGGCTTCGAAAGCCTGAAAGTAGGCATTGTGACAGCCTCTGGCACAAGTGAAACTGAAGGTGGTTTAGCACAAGTGTTATAAAACAACTTCGAAGAGGGAATATACCCTTTATCAGAATTCTTTCTTGGAAAGAAGTCAAGATAGATCATAGATTGGGGAGGTACCCCACATAATTTGCAAATGGGGAGGGTACTACCAAGGTCTCTACGGATGCCTTTTATGTCGGCTCCTCTGATGGATAATCGTTCAATTCCAAAGCTTTTCTTCTCCAGGCACACCCTAAGGTGCTCGATACTTACGTTATTGCCGACTCATAATAGTCGCTAAGGATTCAACCATCGACCTTTGCAATCGCAGGGAGTTCTATTCGACTAGGCGCAAACATCTCAAGTAAGCGTTCTGTTCTATGAGAAGACTTCGATACCGTTGTCGCCTGTAGCAATGACAATTCCACATGTCGACTGGGCGGTACTTCAGAAGATCATTAGAAACTACAAGCTTAAATCCGGTCTCTATTTCAATCATCCTTATATCCAATATTCCTTCTCCCATATCAATCCTGGGTGCTACATAAGCTTAACACTTTTGGCACAATAGCCTTTTCATTTAAGTCAATCCCGGAATTTCTCAGTCCGTCTTGGTCCTTTAATATATTTCGCCTTTACCGTCCAATCTCAACTTCATCATTTTATCTCTACAATCAATTATAGCAATCAGGGTCTGTCCACCAGCCCCTATAACGGCTATCTTACCCAATCCACAGGGTTCACTCCAATTTCCACTCTCTTTGGTGACATCCCCTGGTAATCAGAAAGACAAGGTTTGCCAAAATCTGCTGAATTTCTTTCCAAAATCAGGGAAACTTGATCAATCTATTTACCCACTAGTAATACTCGGGTCTGATTTCCGACCTTTCTGTTCTATCCTCATAAGTCCTTCTTGGTTTCTTGAGGGTGGCAAATCTCGTTCTCGATTCCGTCTTAGCGTGCTTGTCTTACAATAACATTTGCATGGTACATATACCCAAAATTTTCCTTGGGATAATAAAATCCCTTAATGATGTAATAGACACTCTTTCCAGTGGAATCGCTGGTCGTGGGGGATTGAAGCCTCATAGCCCAAGCAATTCCTTACACTATACTAGGCAACTAAGTACCCTTGATCGTTCGTGAAAATCTGAACATCTTGGTTCTTACGTATGCCGCCTCCTTATGGGCAACTATAACTGACTACGAGTAACAGGTTTCGTTCGAGTCGAATCAATCCACTGATACTGGCTATACTGCCTCTACCTCTTCTGCTTTGGAGATTCTACTCCATTTTCTTTGTCATATCTCTTGATGAATCATAAACAATCTTTAAACTCTCGTCTCGTCACTTATTTATCCTCTGAAGGTTCGTCCGGTCTTTATTATACGACCTCAAGTAACATACTACATCTTTATCAATCAACACGTTCTCTACAAGATTCTTTCCTTGACCCACTATGGGGTCTTCCTCTAGATCCTCCTATGGATCTTCCTTTATCGGGTCTCCGTCCATTTCAAGGAACGCATCATCAATTGCCTACTCGAAGGCCTCGGGGTCTGGCATCTCAGAATCCCATCAATCTATAACTCATACGAATCGAGGTGACTAACCATGAAGTCCTAAGTACGGTTTCCCAAAAGAAGTCCCCTCTCGAGCTTCATCTTAAACAGTCAGGGTCATGTCCTCTAACCCGACTACGAACTTAATTTGGGCTCCAGATGTTCTTATCATTCTTAAGGGTATTGTAAGACTCGATCTCCTATCGTTTCTGAGGACTGTAACCTAACTCTCTGATACCATTTCTGTAACAGCCCCAAATCCGGGGTCAGGGATTTAGAGTAGTCATGATCCATTTACTCCTTGCCTTACCTGTATTACTCACACCGTGCATAATTTACCTGATCATGACCCCATAATATATGTCTCACACACACATACACAGGTTAGAGTCTCAGAAACGACACAAATACAACTATTGCGGAATAAATTATCTTTATTACAATACCCAAATGTCTTTGAATCTGTCACTGATACAATTTCTAAGTAATGTTACATTACCAACTTAGCCTTCTGATGCTCACAATCCTCTCATACCCTTCATATCTATACATAAGTGGAATACCAAAAGATGTAGCCTGATTCGATTGGTTCGCACTACTCTCGGGCTCACTACTAGAAACTGTTTATGGAAACGCCTTGCGGGGTATGTGCCGTCCCATTGGCATCCTGCTTCGCTGCTATATAATATATATAAAACAATAGCAAGAGTGAGCGATAGCTCAGCAAGGTAATGAAGGAATGGCATAATTCTGCCTTTAACTCAACCCAGAATAAAGCGGGTATAAGACAATAATTTGTCAAAATATCTCGATACTGAAATTATATCCTGATCGGAATGTACTCCCAAAAATAATACCATTGTTGTATTTCAAATATCAATTTCATAATATTTCTGTAACTTTTGCTATATTATGAACAAAGTTCTAGTATAAAAGATGAGGTTTCAAAGTAAACCAAATACAACCTTTCCGAAAAATATCTGCTATATATAAGCAGAATATCAACATATAACTTAAAAGATGAAGTTATAAGGTGATTCAGCATAAACAACTCCCTTACCATAACTCATGTTATGTAGGGTATCCACAGAGTCATATGATATAAACGATGAAGTTACGAGGAAAATTAATAAAATGTTTCCGTAACCCAAAATCCACTTAGGCATATATATACTTAATCAGGTTTTATCAGAGTCATACTTCATAAAATAATAGATGAAGTTGCATGAATTTATTGTCACTTTATTTCCAAACACTTTTCAACCCCCTGCCAACACGATTGGTTCATCCCCCAATACATGTTGCAAGAATATCCAAATTGGATGATGAACTAATATTGGAGTTGCTACCGCGCCCGCTGTGCCTAACCTTGCTATGATCAGTAGCAGGTCGCACCGCTCAAATAGTTTTCTACATGTAGATGGAAGGATCACGACGGCCTGACATTGTCTACCGCCTTCCAGTGACCTCCCGGCCCATTTGGGGCCATAAAGTTGGATGGGTCTATCTCAACTGGACCACTTACACCACTCCTAGTTCAGATGAAATCCATGACTCTGAAACGTAAAGGTCGTCCTCCTTTCCCCAAGTGTAATACTTGTTGATACGACTCCACTAAGTAGTTATATCTAGGTTGGAAAGGAAGATTCCCCAATATTTCCCAAGCTATGCTTGTTAATGGACATCGACTTGTTCCATGAATTTACCCCTCGATCATTGAGGTGGTAACACAACACTAGACTGGCAGCAATTAAATTGCTCCAAGAAAATATCTGTCCCTTGACAGTTTTTGAATTGAGAGTTTAAAAAGAGTAGTAGTCACTTAAATCAGGTTTCCCTTATTTTTGATGGTTGAGCGAGCATTTAAATCCTCTTGAAAGACGGATTTAAATGGAAAACATTGCTTTGGGAACCTCTTTCTGATTTAAAATAATTGATAACATTTATTAAATAAGTAAACCTTCAATGAATACTCGAACATAATATTTAATGAGTAATTAAAGATTAAATGAATCTTCATAATAATATCCATTAAATAATTAAGCCTCAAATGAATATTCAAAAGTAATATTCTTAAAGTCAATAATCCCCAAATGAATATAAATAATATCCTTTAAGTCAATAATCCTCAAATGAATATAAATAATAATATTCATTAAATAATTAATCCTCAAATGAATATTCAAAAATAATATTCATTAAGTAAATAAAGATTAAATGAATATTCAAAGATAATATTCATTAAATAAATAAGGATTAAATGAATATTCGAAGATAATATTCATTAAATAAATAAGGATTAAATGAATATTTAAAATAATATTCATTAACTAATAAATAATCCTCGAATGAATATTCAAAGTAATATTCATTAAATAAATAAATAATCCTCGAATGAATATTCGAAATAATATTCTTAAAGTCAATAATCCTTAAATAAATATAAATAATATTCTTTAAATACATAATTAACCCTCGAATAACAGTTACCCGATATCTGTATCGGAAAAATAACCTTTAATACATACAAAAATATAATTACTTCTGATCTAAAGAAATATCATATGCCCTTAATCTAGGGCCTTTATAAAAACCTGGCTTATAACTGATATCCCATATCTAGCTTATAAGCCAATTACCAAATCATTTCCAGGTAATTAATACTTTCTCGAAATATAATTAATGTTTAATAATAATATTCCTCAAGATGAATAGTACTCTGCCGCTGGAATCCCTCCGGGTTTCCACGACTATCTATATAACACAAATATCAACTCCCGGTCTAGAGTCGAAACAATAAACATGCTCTTATCTATAGAGCTACAAGGTATACCGGTTCATAAGTACATTATCTCACAGCTCGTATAATATCCAAAAGTCAAATTCTATTTAACATGATATATAACATGTATCGCAAAACTGTATAACTCCACACATGGCAACATCAGTAATATATAATCAATACTTCAAAGTATAGATTTTTAAAACTTGCCACAATACTTGCAACAAAGATTTGGTATATAAATTGGGAATACACAAGTATTGAACATTGGAAAATATACCTACTCTGAATAATAGAGTAAGGTTTAGTAAACTTGCCTGATGCTCGAGAAGTGATAGGGGTTCGCGACGATGCCGGACCATCTAGACAAAGTCAAAGAAACGCACGATTAATCCCCTGGATAATCCACTTGTACACAATGCTTAAACACGTAAGCGAAACACAACCAAGGCATTACTAGCTCATCCTAGGCTCATACTAAGTCCACGTTTAGTCGACAATTACTTAATTCGTAGGTTTAGTCCAAAATCGATCCTCGAATACAAGTTATACTTAATCATTTACAACATTGGTTTCTAAGTCATGTTCTTGGTGGTTTTCACTTGCGCGGCCTCGACTAAAACATTTTTATAAAATCGAAACATAATCTTTTTAATCCGAATCGTTTTCATGAACCTTCCTAACTGTCTCTAGTATTATTCCTCAAAGTTTCACATTTTAATATGGCTTCTAAGTGGTCCAAATATAGCTTCAAAGTGGCTGACCAGAGAAGGGTGGTTCCTCCGAACGACGTTTACTAAAACTCACTTTTCTCCTAAACCGTAAATCGTATAGGCATGATCTTTATACCAAAACAAACCTTAAAACAAGACCTACAGGCTCCTGGTCAGTTCTGCTCAAAAATATTCCAAGAACAGTTCGTAATTCTTGCTCAAAACAACCTTAAATCAAATGGGCATTACGACGGCTATAATCGTAACGTTTTCCATTTCCAAAACACAACTAAATCAATACCAATTAATCCCAAACTCACCATCCACCTTATACACCCTCCACTCAGTCAAATCCTCCATGAATAATCAAACCAAATTCATAACCCATCCCCCAAACTCAACCAACAATTCATATAATTACTTAATCATGATCATAAACATCAAAACCACTTCAAACTCATATAAACAAAAGGGGGCAGAGGTCATTATACCTTCCTTGAATCCTTAAACACACCAAAAGAGCTTGTAAGCCTCAAAAGAGTCTTCATCCATGGTTATCATCCTTAAACTTGCAAAAGAAAATCAAGAACAAGTTATGAATTCTCGGAGTTACTATACACCGGTTTAAAGAACTGGCAAAACGAAGGCCTTACCTTCCTCAAATGGACGAAACTCGTGAAATAGGATATGTAGGTTATCGCAAGACCTTTCCAACAAGCTATAGATCGCCAATTTCCACCAAGCAATGAAGGAGATATGGAGTTTACAATCCGGCAGTCTGTTTTTGGCCGAAAAAGGAGAAAATGAAAATGTTTTTGTTTTTCTTTTGTCTTGGTTGGTCAATTAGAAATGCTGATTTTTATGTCAAAAGTGGTGAGTCATGGCTTGGTGTATTGTCCTCTTGACACTTGTCACACATGCAAGAGTGGTGGGCAAGTGGCTTGACTGCTTTGCTTTACTGGTTCGTTTCCTTTCACACGGATGATCCAATTGTTGCATTCCTTGTATTTATCTTGTTACATGTTACTTCCATGTCTATATTTAATCCTGTCATAATTTCAATCCTTAATCCATGATTCGTTCGCTTAATCGCTTAATCTCGTTATAAAGTATCAGCGGTTTCTAGAACCTTCGTTTCACTGTCTCAGTGGTTTTCGTTCTAAATTCTCAAATCAAATATAATAAAATTCCAAAATATTAAATCCTCAAATCCTAAATTTTAATATCTCATTTCTTGAATATAATAATATATAATTCGCTGCCCGGTCGAATATTACACCGAAATAAAAATCGAAATTTCTGAATTCCGATCGTCTTTGCATTCACTTATTTACTCTGTAGATCACTAATATGACTTCGGAATATCCACACCACGTCTCGTACATCGGTGGCATGAAAAACTTTGTTAATCCTCAAAATCACTATTCATCCACCAAATTCACTATTCACTGTTGTACTTAATCATAATAAGAAAAGTTTTAATTTTTCCAAAAATTCGGGTTATTACATATCCAATATCAAAAAGGAGACTTATTCGCTAAGATTCCTAAACATACCATAAATACTAGGCTCTAGACGCCTATATAAGGACCCTGATCTTACAATCAGAACTACGTTTTGGACACAGCTCCATACGTCATCTACTACGTTTTGGACACAGCTCCATACGTCATCTACTACGTTTTGGGCACAACTCCATACGTCACAACGCCTCGAAGGCGCAACAAGCCACAAAGGCACCCCTAGAACTACGTTTTAGACTTCATCCACGAATAAGGACATACAAGTCATCTACAACGTTTTAGACTTCATTCTCGAATAAGGACATACAAGTCACTACGTCCTTGGTGTGCCCCTGCCGCCATAGCCCCGAGGGCAACGCCAAGAACTACGTCTTGGGTTGATTCTCAATAACGAATTGAGATACGTAGGCATCTTGTGAGGACCGATTTAGTCTCGAAACGCAAGTGCGGCCATTAAAGCTCGAAGCTCATTAAACCCTCGCATTAAATTCGTAAACACGTTTTTTATTCCACAACAAATACTTATATTGGGATTAAAAATCCGATTTTTGATTTAAAAATTATTTGTGACTTATTTAACTTCGAATAAGCTTCGTGTGATGTTTTAAAAATGTTTATAAGTACTATATAGTTCGTATGAGTTGTGTAATGTGTTTTATAGTCCGTATATGCCCGTACGAGGGCTAGTGTCTGAGTTTTAAATACCGTAAATTAGACCGGACGTCCGATACGTAACCGGTTACTAGTTTAAAATGTGTTATTGATTGATTGCGTGTCGAGAATAGAATGAGGATAGTTAGACTTACTGTGATAAGTTGTTTATATTATAGAATCGAGTTCCCGAAGCAAAGGAAATGGGAAAGCTGAGTGATCAAAGTAGAACCGACAGCGACGTAGACCAGGCAAGTATCTGTGCCTTTATTTGTGATAAATTGTTATTGTCTTCAATACTTACATGTTATTACCCCAGAACAATTCAAATTATCAATCCTTACCCATACTTGGGCAACTGATTCCATTTTCGTAAATTTTCTCAACTCTTTGATTTGATCCGCATCGGAAACCTTTATTTCCAAATTCATCTGATTTTGTCTACAACCGTTGATTGTTGATTATCACCATCTGATTCTGAGCAGTTGAAGCTCTTTTGCAATTATTATATCTTTGACTGATCAGCAGCACAACCTCTGTATTTGAAAAATGTAGACTCGCAGTTCAGATAAGATTCGGACCGCAGAATTCTAATTCCTCTTTCTTCATTAAAGATTGTTAAAACCATATGTTTGACTTGTGTATTGTTGATTCAGATAATTGAATTCTTTCCTTTCATTATAGAACTGTGATTGATACATATATCATCCTTGCTGAGCACATGTGACTCATACTTGTTTTGTTTCTAACCCTATTCTAGTGAAGCGAGATAGTAGCTAGGGACGAATTTCTGAATCTTGAGAATCAAACCGAGGGAAATTTTGTGGGACACTTTCATTTTCTCAAATTCTGATAGGCAACTCAAAACGAAGCCGAGCACCATCATTGACGACTGACAACACTGGTTTCGACAGGCCAACTCAGTTATTATATGATCCCAATGTTCCCCCACAAACTCTCTCAAAACATCCTTAAAAAGCACATTTGATTCGCTTATCAGGTGCCTCAAGGGAGCACCAGACACGCCGAGTAGACCCTGCAACATGGGCGAGTGCCCAGTACAACAGGGGACTACCCCTCCCTATATATGTCATTTGAGATCTTTCCCAAGTGACAGCAGTTTGGACCCAAGTGTTCGAGGACTCACTATACATTTTTTGGAGTTCCACTCATTTGTTTTGCATGTTCTTATAACCGAATTATAGCTTGTAAAATATAGTATCTTCGATAATATTTTCAGATTTTTCCAAATTTTTTTAATTTTATTTTAAAATTCTTTTATCTAATTTAATTTGAAAGGGGATTTGAGGTACCAAAACTCATTTGTTTTGGATGAAAACACTCGGAAATGATAGCATATGAAGAGTAGGATTTTTCATGATTTTTTCGGAATTTTTTTTAAATTCTGGAGACCCCCAACCAACCCAAGGCGCCCGACACATCACCAAAGTGCGCAACGGTGCTCAAACCTCCAAAACACCCCCAATGACCTTAAAGTGACAATTCAGAGCCCGAGCATTTCCTAGACGCCCGACGGTCCACGAGGCCCCGGACGGTACCTAGGGACCTCCTGATGCTCCCGAAGGTCCTCGACGGTGCCCGAGGAACACACAAGGCCCCGAAGGTGCCCAAGGCCACAACATGCCCGAGCCCCACCGAGGCCCCCTAACAATGCCCAATGCCCCAAGGCGCCCGATGAAAGTTTCCCACCGTCGCCGGCACAAAACCAAGGGTAAACATTACCAACACTCTTGGCTTCACCGTCCAACAACCTCGGGACAAAGGCCACCTATGCCCGCAAGAAGCTCTAAGATCCACCAGTTGAGCCCAACAACAATTAACACCTCACTAGCCCCACATCGATTCATAACCAACAAAGAGCAAGCACCCAACAACGAACACGACACTTGGTCGCGAGCAATTACGTCGTGATGCTAACCCTGTCAAACCGGCCGTGTTTGTCAAGAATCGAAAGAGAGGTAGATCGTGGAAAAAACGTTGCCAACACTCTTGGCTTCAACCATCCAGCAACCCATGAACAAAGGCCACCAACAACCGCAACAAGCTACAAGATCCACAAGCTGAGGCCAGAAACGATTGCCGCCGAACAAGCCCCGCATCCGTTCATAACCAACAAAGAGATAGCATTGACAGCGAACACGACCCCAGGCCACGCACAATTACGTCTTGATGCTAACCTCATTTGATGAGAACTGAATAAGGGCTGAGACCAAGGGTAAACGTTGCCAACACTCTTGGCTTCACCTTGAGTGGCCGATCAGGTGACCCTAGGTAATCTTGGCTTCACCGTCAACCCACCCCGGGCCAAAATACCAACACAGTCACTAGGGACGAATTTCTGAATCTTGAGAATCAAACCGAGGGACATTTTGTGGGACACTTTCATTTTCTCAAATTCTGATAGGCAACTCAAAACGAAGCCAAGCACCATCATTGACGACTGACAACACTGGCTTCGACAGGGCAACTCAGTTTTTATATGATCCAAATGTTCCCCCACAAACTCTCTCAAAACATCCTTAAAAAGCACATCTGATTCTCTTATCAGGTGCCTCGAGGGAGCACCAGACACGCCGAGTAGCCCCTCCAATGTGGGCGAGTGCCCAGTACAACAGGGGACTGCCCCTCCCTATATATGTCATTTGAGATTTTTCCCAAGTGACAGCAGTTTGGACCCAGATGTTCGAGGACTCACTATGTCATTTTTTGGAGTTCCACTCATTTGTTTTGCATGTTCTTATAACCGAATTATAGCTTGTAAAATCTAGTATCTTCGATAATATTTTCAGATTTTTCCAATTTTTTTTAATTTTATTTTCAAAATCTTTTTTCTAATTTAATTTGAAAGGGGATTTGAGGTACTAAAACTCATTTGTTTTGGATGAAAACACTCGGAATTGATAGCATATGAAGAGTAGGATTTTTCATGATTTTTTTTAAATTTTTTTTTAATTCTAGAGACCCCCAACCAACCCAAGGCGCCCGACACATCACCAAAGTGCGCGACGGTGCTCAAGCCTCCTAAACACCCCCAATGACCTTAAAGTGACAATTCACAGCCCGGGCATTTCCTAGACGCCCGACGGTCCACGAGGCCCCGGACGGTACCTGGGGACCTCCTGATGCCCCCGAAGGTCCTCGACGGTGCCCGAGGAACACACAAGGCCCCGAAGGTGCCCAAGGCCACGACATGCCCGAGCCCCACCGAGGCCCCCTAACAATGCCCAATGCCCCAAGGCGATCGATGAAAGTTTCCAACCGTCGCCGGCACAAGACCAAGGGTAAACGTTACCAACACTCTTGGCTTCACCGTCCAACAACCTCGGAACAAAGGCCACCTATGCCCGCAAGAAGCTCTAAAATCCACCAGTTGAGCCCAACAACAATTAACACCTCACTAGCCCCACATCGATTCATAACCAACAAAGAGCAAGCACCCAACAACGAACACGACACTTGGTCGCGAGCAATTACGTCGTGATGTTAACCCTGTCAAACCGACCATGTTTGTTAAGAATCGAAAGATAGGTAGATTGTGGAAAAAACATTGCCAACACTCTTGGCTTCAACCATCCAGCAACCCATGGACAAAGGCCACCAACAATCGCAACAAGCTACAAGATCCACAAGCTGAGGCCAGAAACGATTGCCGCCGAACAAGCCCCGCATTCGTTCATAACCAACAAAGAGATAGCATTGACAGCGAACACGACCCCAGGCCACGCACAATTACGTCTTGATGCTAACCTCGTTTGATGAGAACTGAATCAGGGCTAAGACCAAAGGTAAACGTTACCAACACTCTTGGCTTCACCTTGGGTGGCCGATCAGGTGACCCTAGGTAATCTTGGCTTCACCGTCAACCCACCCCGGGCCAAAATACCAACACAGTCGCTAGGGACGAATTACTGAATCTTGATAATCAAACCGAGGGACATTTTGTGAGACACTTTCATTTTCTCAAATTCTGATAGGCAACTCAAAACGAAGCCAAGCACCATCATTGACGACTGACAACACTGGCTTCGACAGGCCAACTCAATTTTTATATGATCCAGATGTTCCCCCACAGACTCTCTCAAAACATCCTTAAAAAGCACATCTGATTCGCTTATCAGGTGCCTCGAGGGAGCACCATACACGCCAAGTAGCCCCTGCAACGTGGGCGAGTGCCCAGTACAACAGGGGACTGCCCCTCCCTATATATGTCATTTTAGATTTTTTTTTCCCAAGTGACAGCAGTTTGGACCCAGGTGTTCGAGGACACACTATGGTATTTTTTGGAGTTCCACTCATTTGTTTTGCATGTTCTTATAACCGAATTATAGCTTGTAAAATCTAGTATCTTCGATAATATTTTCAGATTTTTCCAAATTTTTTTAATTTTATTTTCAAATTCTTTTTTCTAATTTAATTTGAAAGGGGATTTGAGGTACCAAAACTCATTTGTTTTGGATGAAAACACTCGGAAATGATAGCATATGAAGAGTAGGATTTTTCATGATTTTTTCGGAATTTTTTTTTAATTCTGGAGACCCCCAACCAACCCAAGGCGCCCGACACATCACCAAAGTGCGCGACGGTGCTCAAGCTTCCTAAACACCCCCAATGACCTTAAAGTGACAATTCAGAGCCCGAGCATTTCCTAGACGCCCGACGGTCCACGAGGCCCCGGACGGTACCTGGGGACCTCCTGATGCCCCCGAAGGTCCTCGACGGTGTCCGAGGAACACACAAGACCCCGAAGGTGCCCAAGGCCACAACATGCCCGAGCCCCACCAAGGCCCCCTAACAATATCCAATGCCCCAAGGCACCCGATGAAAGTTTCCCACTGTCGCCGGCACAAGACCAAGGGTAAACGTTACCAACACTCTTGGCTTCACCGTCCAACAACCTCGGGACAAAGGCCACCTATGCCCGTAAGAAGCTCTAAGATCCACCAGTTGAGCCCAACAATAATTAACACCTCACTAGCCCCACATCGATTCATAACCAACAAAGAGCAAGCACCCAACAACAAACACGACACTTGGTCGCGAGCAATTACGTCGTGATGTTAACCCTGTCAAACCAGCCATGTTTGTTAAGAATCGAAAGAGAGGTAGATCGTGGAAAAAACATTGCCAACACTCTTGGCTTCAACCATCTAGCAACCCATGGACAAAGGCCACCAACAACCGCAACAAGCTACAAGATCCACAAGCTGAGGCCAGAAATGATTGCCGCTGAACAAGCCCCGCAACCGTTCATAACCAACAAAGAGATAGCATTGACAGCGAACACGACCCTAGGCCACGCACAATTACGTCTTGATGCTAACCTCGTTTGATGAGAACTGAATAAGGGCTAAGACCAAGGGTAAACGTTGCCAACACTCTTGGCTTTCACCTTGGGTGGCCGATCAGGTGACCCTAGGTAATCTTGGCTTCACCGTCAACCCACCCCGGGCCAAAATACCAACACAGTCACTAGGGACGAATTTCTGAATCTTGAGAATCAAACCGAGGGACATTTTGTGGGACACTTTCATTTTCTCAAATTCTGATAGGCAACTCAAAACGAAGCCAAGCACATCATTGACGACTAACAACACTGGCTTCGACAGGCCAACTCAGTTTTTATATGATCCAGATGTTCCCCAATAAACTCTCTCAAAACATCCTTAAAAAGCACATCTGATTCGCTTATCAGGTGCCTCGAGGGAGCACCATACACGCCAAGTAGCCCCTGCAACGTGGGCGAGTTCCCAGTACAATAGGGGACTGCCCCTCCCTATATATGTCATTTGAGATTTTTCCCAAGTGACAGCAGTTTGGACCCAGGTGTTCGAGGACTCACTATGGCATTTTTTGGAGTTCCACTCATTTGTTTTGCATGTTCTTATAACCGAATTATAGCTTGTAAAATCTAGTATCTTCGATAATATTTTCAGATTTTTCCAAATTTTTTTAATTTTATTTTCAAAATCTTTTTTCTAATTTAATTTGAAAGGGGATTTGAGGTACCAAAACTCATTTGTTTTGGATGAAAACTGTTAACGGAGGAATTTGTGATAACAAAATTTGAGGTTATATGCCAAAACTAAGATCTATGATGGTGGTTCAATGACGGAATAATCGCCGGAGAGTGGTGGTAATTATGTTTTTAAGAAGCTGAGATCAAAGGAGTTATGGTGGTCTCTCTGAGCTCTCAACGTCCAACCCCTTTAATGTGCCTACGTACCCTATATTTATAGGGATCAAGCTTCACGTAGTTCTAGTAGAACAAGGATACTAAGTCCACTAGAGATAGAACTCCTTGGCCGGACTACAAGGGTCCTAAGTCTACTAGAGACAGGTCTCCTCTAGGATAAGCATCAAGCATAGTCCATGTCGGACTAGAACTCCTTTCTTATCACGAAATATACATCCAAGCCCACTAAGGAGAGCCCGTACGATGAAACCTAGCTGATGACCCCAAGGCTCGACTATGACTATGCCTTCACGGATACAACATTAGCCCTAACTATCGGAGCTAACATCAACCGCTACCAACTACCACATCAATCATCAGTCGCAGGGAAAAGTCATGACTTGCCTCAAATGTACCAGCTGATCCTTACCCCCCGATGAGGACAACCCATCAGACTACAGGGTAAGTTCTCCAAAGTTATCGTTGCACCAGGTGTATCTTACTCCCCCAACAAGGATAACTTGTCAGAATAAAGGAACAAAAAACCCTTTGAATGCATAGACAAGCTTAACCACATCTGGACTCTTAGCCAATATCATGTTCACCTTTCATATCACCTCCAAGTTGGCGCGCCAACTTGGTGTTTCATAGTCCTCTGGCACACCTACCTTCCTCATGCACAGACATCCCTACTCCTTCCTTGTTCCATCTTGGCGCTCCATTTTGGCGCTCCAAGTTGGCCTTGATGCCCCACCTTGGACATTTCCCTATTTTTCATGAGTTCATAGTACTTTTATCATCCAGCTCTTTTATTCGTTTGACCATCTTTAGATAGTCAAACCCTATTCTCCCGTATAAATTTATGATATAACAACTACCCCCCAAGTCTCCATTGTATTAAAATGCAAAGAGACTAGGATTAAAAATTTATACACACACTTTGTAACCCTTTGGTGCGCCAATGATCCTTTAAAATATACAGCGGTGGCTCTTTAGCGCGCCAATAATTTATCCGTTTGAAATACGTATACATCAGACCGTATATTTATACGGTGTGCTCCAGGGGTATTTAAACCCGGCTTTTCCCCCCTTCTCTTCCTCATTCACCATTTCTCTCTCCTCAAGAACGCTCTCAGAAAAACCCTAATCGCCTTTTCAATTAGAACAGCCTCAAATCGTTATCATTCATCAAATCTATCATTACCCATCAATCCTTATCATTCAAGGTACGTTTTGAATCTTATTTTGCAGATTTTCACCATGTATTCTATTAGATCCAAGAGTTTTAAATTTTACACTTCTCGTATTCTTCGTAAACTCAATCATGTATAATTGTATGTATATCTGTTTAATCCATGTCTATGCCATACCTTCTTAAAAAACATGTTTCTAACTGATAACTTAACAATTAACTTATTGGTGCGCCACCTAAGTTTGGCACGGCAAAAGCTTAATTGGCACGCCAACTTGTAGAGCAAGTAATTTTAGGCAATCATCACTGGCGCGACAACCCTTGATAAGAAAGATGTGTTCCCCCGCTCACCTTCTTTTCTTCTTGGCATGCAGCTGGCTAAAAGGGGGAACGCGTCCACATCATCTCCCTTCCATCCTTTTAAAGACTTCAACAGAAGAATTGGTCTTTCTTCAACACCCTTTCACTATCCTTCCTATCAATATTCCAACACCAAGCCCTCCGATTTGGCGCGCCTACTATCATTATACGAAGATAACCCATCCTTCTTTACAATGTCCTCGTCTTCCAGCCTCACCCAGACCCCTGAATCCTCTGCTGAAAACGTTACACACCAATCACCTATTCTTCGCCCAATGAATTATGATTCTGAGTTTGAAACTGGGGCAGAACCTTCGTCCACAAACCCCATGCCGGCGCGCCAACGTAGAAAAAGAAAGAAAATTATTGTAGAGGAGAGTGACTACGAAGATGAGTTACTCGAGGAGCTACATGCTAACCCTTCTGCTGTTGAAGATTTGACGGATTCTGAAAAAACTGAAAGTACCAATCGTGGCGCGCCAACCGCTGAAGGTACCCAAGAGGATGACGAGTTCACTTCCCCTGAATCCTCTCCTGAAGAAACACTACCATTCCCGTTAAAACCACAAGATATAGACATTGATTGGTTCCAGCATGGTCCCTTGTCCAAAAGAGAAATGGATGTAGCTAGAAAGAATGCTGGGACTTTTGCTTGTGTGAACATGTCTTCCACCATTTCTGAGAGAGACATAAAAAAGATCATGCATTTTTACTCTCAAGAAGGAAGTTATGCAAAACCTCATCCTGACATGCGCCCCCATAGATTTGATATTGATAATATCAGAGTTCCAAGAGCTGTAGTTACAGATAGACACATTCCCCTTGGGGTTGGCGCGCCACTCCATCCTTGGCTGCGTCAAATTGTTGATTGGTACCAAATAGCTCCCATTCAGTTATCTCCTAATAGCTACAGGATGGCCCTGGGACTTTTTATAATGTATAAAGAACTTGAATACCCTGATCCAACCATGCTAGAGTTAAGCTGGTTTTTTAGCCTCCAATCCAACATTCCTGGTTACTACTTCTTAGTACCTTGGAGGGATCATATGGGAAAGGGCATCAATGATGGCAAAGTCAGTAATATAAAGGACTGGAAAGAGAGATTCTTCTACCTTTACAACACAACTAGACAACCAATTGAATTTAAAATTGGTGGTAAGTACCTTTCATTGGCGCGCCAAATAAAGTTGGCGCTCCAACCTAATTTTCTTTCTTTTCACATCATAATATGCTTACCATCACTTTATAATTTCTTTTTTCTTTTTCAGTAAAGCAACCAAAACCTTCACTGGTGTCCCCCTTTTCAACTCAATGCTCTAAAATCCTTGCCTTATTAGAATCAGGCAAAAAACTTAATGCTTTGGTAACCTTTGACAATTTGAAAAAATATGGGTTTATTCCTACCCTAGCTGGTCATCCTGACTCTCCTCAATAGGGAAAAACCAGAAAATACAAAAGGAGACAAGTTGTAATATCCGTGAATTTTATTATTTGATTAAATGATATATTTAATCTAAAATATTTATTATGGAATATTGGAATATTATTAAATGATAATTGTTGTGTGATTATGTGCTAAATGGTGAGTCGAAAGCCCCTTTCAAATATTTCGTCATTTGGAATTTTCTTCAAATCTGAGCCCCGTTTTGATAATTTAAGGGCCCCATTAGAATTTCGTACATTAATTATTATCTCTTCGTCTTTCGTATTCGAATCATTATCGGGAGAGATATTCGTATCATTTCATTCCTACCTATTTGATTCTGCAAAAATAATTCGTTTTGTTCGAAAAGGGAAAAATTGTTCCGAACCCTAATTGCTTAAGGGGACGGATATATCGTTTTATACCAGTATTTCATTTGTTATAGCCCCAGTATTCTTTAGCATTAGTTATATAATGATATGTATTGATTTGGATAATTATCAATCCTTGTAGATGATTATCTTCTCGTAAAACGTATTTTAACCTAATTAGGGTTTTTAAACGATCCAGTGGATCTATAACGATCCAAAAGTGTTCCTTTGGGTATTATTTTTCCAAAAATATATAAAGACAAATCGTACCTTATAACCTTCATAATCGGCATTGCGAATTATCAAAAAGTAAAAATTTCCGAAATGTGTTCTTCGTGTTCTTGAATAATCAAACTATTCGTTCGAGGTGTTATTGAAATCCAAATCTGAAGTTCTTGTACTCAAATCAAAGCTCTTGACTTCTAGTTTCAGAATCTTCCAACCTCATCATCATCTGGTAAGTTTTCGATTTATTATGAATTTTTCAATATTCGAATTTAATTAGGGTTCTTGATTAATTTGGGGATTTTCATTCTGTTGATTCTCCGTTCAATTGGTTGCTTCTAACATGTTCCTAGGGTTCTAATTAGCAAGAATCCATGCTTTAATTTCATGTTTAAGTTCAATTTAGTCGGGTTTGATTTTCGGGTTTTGACCCGAATTCTTCTTTTGCTTCGTTCATTCTTGTTGTTGATCTGACATTGATTATGATATGGGGCTTTGATTGTATGAGTTATAAGCTTCATTTTGGTATATTAATCTTTGAGTTTCATGTAGAATTAAAGTAGATCGGGTTTCCGGCCGAAGTCGTCGCCGGCCGATTCCGGCATGGGACAGATGTGTTTGTATGTGGGTTATGTTTGTCTTGAAAAAGCGAACAAAAGCCCTATGGTTTGGTTTTGTTTTGATCGGAAATGGCGAAGTCCGGCCACCGGACGCCGGCCGGATTCTGGAAAACCCAGATTCCGGCGGGTTGTTCTTGGTGACCCGGATTTGTTCTTCCCGACCCGTTTACCCGATTTTTCGACCCGGTTTCAATCTTCAAAACCCTAATTCATTTTCTAAAAACTGTTTTTGGATTTTATTTTTAAAATTAATTCGAAAATAGTTTAAAAACTTTAAAAATTCAAATTTTTATTTTAAAAATATATTTTAATATCAGAAAAATTCTGATAAATTATATTTATTATTTTAAATCCGAAAATTAATTAAACTTAATTATTTTAATTATTTTTAATTAATAATTAATTTATTATTTAATTGGTTAATTCTTTTAATCAATTAATTCTTAAAAATTAATTATTAATTGGATTTAATTAATTAAAAATTCAGTTTAATTATTTTCAAGCCTATTTATTTATTTAAAAATAGTTTGAGTATTTAAAGAGTGTCAATTAATTTTATTAATTGATTTATTTGCATTTAAATGTTTATATTGGATTTAAAAATCCGATTTTTGATTTAAAAATTAATCGTGACTTATCTAAAATTCAAATAAGTTTCGTATGATGTTTTAAAAATGTTTATAAGTGCTATATGGTTCATATTAATTGTGTGTTGTGTTTTATAGTCTGTATATGCTCGTACTAGGGCAAATATCTGAGTTTTAAATATCGTAAATTATACCGGACGTCCGATACGTAACCGGTTACTTGTTTAAATGTGATTATTGATTGAATAAGTGTCGAGAGTAGAACGAGAATAGTTAGACTTATTGTGATGAGTTGTTTAATTATAGAATCGAGTTCCCGGAGCAAGGGAAAGGGAAAAGTAGAGTGAGCAGAGTCGATCCGACAGCAGCTTAGACCAGGCAAGTATCTGTGCCTTTACTTGTGATAAAATGTATTATTGTCTTGATTACTTGAATACCGTTATCCCGAGAACAATTCAAATTATCAATCCTTTAACCGCATTTGGACAACTGATTCCATTTCCTTAGAGATTCTTGATTCTTTGATTTGATCTGCATCGGAAACCCTTATTTCCAATTCACTTGATTATTGTTTACCACCTATTGTTATTGTTTATCATCCTTTGATTATCATTGACAACCATTGATTATTTGACTTCCATCTTGACTATTGATTACGGTCATTGATTATCGACTACCATTATTGATTCCCTTATTGAATGAGTACACTGTACCATTGCAATTACTCCATGATTATTTCTCGATCTTCATTTGATACTGAGCAGTTGAAGCTCTTTTGCAATTACTATACATTCAGTTTATCTTATTGAGCATGTTATTGTTTATACCCTATTATAGATTTGGCATGTGTTTTTAAAAATGGACCAGTAATTGGTCGGGCCATATTCATGGTCAGAATAACTTAAGGCCCAAATTGGCCTAGGATCCAGTAGAGGACTATGACATGAGCTAGTCCGGGGTTGATGCATGGCTGGCCAGCAGCACAACCTTTGATTTGAATAAAATATATAAGCCAAATTCTAATTCTTTTCTTCAATTGTTATTGATACAAAGCATGTGTTAGCTAAATATTGTTGATTCTGATATCATAAATTCATATCCTTACAACTGTGATAGAAATGATTCATTGATGTTTGCTGAGCAAATTTTGGCTCACTCTTGCTTGTTGTTTTCTAACCCTATTCCAGTGAAGCGAGAGTATGAGTCGACATAGCGTGACCGATAGTTCACCAGCAGCCAGGAGAGCCCCTCGTGTCATTGTCATTGGCAGGGTAGTTGTTGTTTTGCTTTTCTAGATTAGATGTCTAGATTTGAACTTTGATTGTGATGTAATAACTCTGATAAAACTGGTATTGTATTAATAAAAGATTGTAGTAGCTTGTGTTCATTGCCATAATCTGGATGCGGTCTTCGTCAAGGGGTATTTGTGTCTTTAAATATATTATGCATGTGTTAAATAGTATTCCGTTGGTCGGATGACTCCTCAAATCTGTACCCCGGGTTTGGAGGGCGTCACAGTTGGTATCAGAGCAACAGGTTATGGCATTTGAAACAAGTTAGGACTTAGGGTCCAGGATAACATAGAGAGTTAGGAGTTCACGTAAGGATATTAGGAGGTCAACTAGGGATATTATGCGTAGTGATTAAATGTGGTTATAATTGCAGCCCCCTAGTTCTAGTTCAGACTCAGACCCTTCCGAGGATACGATAGCAGAGATACCTACACCCATTGAGAGAGCAGGACCGTCTCGGCCACTGCGATATCAGCCTAGGCATCAGGACCCAGTGGTCAGGAGAGATCAGATACCTTGTCCTATTCCACTCCGACAAGTAGCCCCAGCACCAGTGTCTCAGGCATCAGTTTGTGGGCCTTTGTATCAGCTAGGTGAGCCACCAGTTCCACACCATGTGTATCAGAGGGTGAGTAGAGAGAAGGAGTACCTTTATGGACAGGTTATGGAGATGGGTAGGGTTCATTCGATCGAAGCAGCCGCTGTCAGAGAGAGAGACAGACTTAAGGATCAGATGAGAGACATTCAGATGAGGTTTAGGGTTACGAGGACCTTGGTTGAGACTCGATTGCACGGATTAGCTTCTAGTCGAGAGGGAGAGACAGTAGCAGGGATGAGACAGATTTTGGATTATGCAATGAGTGAGATTGCAGAGATTTCAGGACCCCCGTTATGGCCGGTAGGAACAGGTGATCTGTGAGCAGGTATTAGTAGCAGACAGATGTGACGTGGATGTATGGTCTCTAGATAGTTAGTATATAGATGCATATCGTAGAATCAGCAGTGCACCGGGCTTATAGGAACGCCTCGGGTTGTTGTTGCATTTTTGTTGTATTGCTGGTCGGCAGTTGTGGTTCAGCCATGATATATATTTTCTTTTGAAGCGTTCTACGCTTGTACTAACTCTATCTATATATATATGATAAACCTCTTTTATAGAACTGTATTTATTCCCCTGTCATTCATTTCCAGCATCATAACTGTTATTCTACTTGTTGCAACGAGTGTATCCATACACCGTTGAGAAGATCTGTAAACCTTCGAGATATCAATTGTGATCCTTCCTTCTCTTATATGGACTGTTTGATTAAGCCAATTATTGTTTATTCATTAGCGATATGGCTCCTAGACGACAAACCCGTTCAACTGATACCTCTGACCAAGAAGGTCAACAAAATACACCTCCCACGGGCCGCATGGACCCGATGGTAATCCAGTTGTTAAATACTCTTACTCAACAGACTGCCGCATTAGTACAGCAGCAACGAACATTTCAGCAACAGCTCTTAGAACAGCAGCAACAGCATCAGCAACATCAGCATCAGCAGCATCAACAACAGCACCAGCAAGCAGCACCGGCGATTACGTTCAAATCTTTCCAGGCAGCAAAACCTCCAGAATTTAAAGGATCAGCAGACCCTGTAGAGGCTAAGGCATGGTTGAAAGAGATGGAAAAGGCTTTTGCATTAATAGAAGTGACAGAAGATAAGAAGACGGAGTATGCAAGCTATTTTCTGAAGAATGAGGCCAGTTATTGGTGGGAAACGAGTAGGGCTATGGAGCCTGAGGGATTGATTACGTGGGCAAGATTTACAGAGTTGTTTTTGGAAAGGTATTTTCTGGACTATATGAGAGATCAGATGGAATTAAAGTTTTTGGAATTAAAGCAGGGAAGCATGACAGTGCCCCAATATGAAACAAGGTTTACGGAGTTGTTAAGGTTTATTCCAACCTATGTGGATACGGAAAAGAAGAAGGCCAAGAGGTTCCAGCAGGGACTGAGGTCTTGGATTCGTAGTAAGTTAGCTGTATTGGAGTTGGACACCTATGCAGCGGTGGTCCAAAAGGCAATGATTGCAGAGACAGAGAGTGATTCTTACATGAAAGAGAGGGAGAACAAGAAAAGGAAAGCAGGGATACCCGATAAGGGACAGCAGCAGGGAAGTTTTCAAAGGCAAGAAAATAAGAAACTGGGATTTCAGCACGGAAGGAATACGAGTTTTAGGAAACCAGATACCGGAAGCGTAGGACAAGATAACCGTCTACTAACCGGCAGTCAGCAGGGACTTTTTAGACCCCCACTACCAGAATGCAAGACATGCGGGAAGCGACATTTAGGGATATGCCATCGATTGAATGTCACATGCTTTAAATGTAATCAGAAGGGACATTATTCCCGGGATTGCAAGATGGGCATTGTGTGTCATCGGTGTAAGAAACCAGGTCACATGATCAAGGACTGCAGAGCACCAGCAACCGTGAACAATATGATTCGGGCAATTGAAGCACCCCCAGTTGTTAACATCCAGCCATTAGCCAGGACCTACAATATGTCAATGGGAGAAGCCGTGAGAGATTCCGACGTGGTGGCAGGTACACTTCTAGTAAATTCTATTCCTGCACAAGTGTTAATAGATTCGGGAGCGACGAAGTCTTTTATTTCTGAAACGTTTGCTCGTAGATTGAATTGCGTAATGAAACCTTTAAGTGGAATGTTGACCATAGAGATAGCTAATCAGGATCGTATCGCGGTCAGTTCATATTATCCTCGTTGTGAGATAGAGATTTTGGGAAATCGTTTTTATGTTGACTTGTTACCTTTTAAGTTAGGTGAATTTGATGTGATATTAGGGATGGATTGGTTGACTGAGTATGATGCAAATATTGATTGTAAGAATAAGAGGGTTACTTTGGTTACCCTGGAAAAGAAAGAAATAATATTTAGAGGAGAGACACAAAGAAAGAGGTTCCTGACGATGATTCAGGCTAAGAGGTTATTAAGGCAAGGTTGTGAGGCGTATTTAGCTTATGTGATAGATATAGATAAGGAAGTTTCTAAGTTAGAAGATATTCCAGTCGTAAATGAGTTTCCAGATGTTTTTCCGGAAGAATTACCAGGTTTACCTTCAGATAGAGAGATTGAATTTGTGATAGACTTAGTACCAGGCGCGGAGCCAGTA
The DNA here is from genome assembly GCA_030848705.1 of Heracleum sosnowskyi. Lineage (NCBI taxonomy): Eukaryota > Viridiplantae > Streptophyta > Magnoliopsida > Apiales > Apiaceae > Heracleum > Heracleum sosnowskyi. The sequence goes on from CM061241.1 coordinate 45,999,597, forward strand.
TCTAAGGCCCCTTACAGAATGGCACCAGTGGAGATGAAGGAATTGGCTGATCAACTGCAAGATTTGCTAGAAAAAGGAATTATTAGACCCAGCGTTTCACCGTGAGGAGCACCAGTACTGTTTGTCAAGAAAAAGGATGGAAGCATGAGATTGTGTATAGACTATCGGGAGTTGAACAAGCTGACCATTAAGAACAAGTATCCATTACCTCGAATAGATGATCTGTTTGACCAGCTGAAAGGAGCGGTACATTTTTCAAAGATTGACCTACGGTCAGGATATCACCAATTGAAGATTAGACCAGACGACATACCGAAGACAGCCTTTCGAACAAGGTATGGGCACTATGAATTCTTAGTAATGGCGTTTGGACTAACGAATGCACCCGCAGCTTTTATGGACCTAATGAACAGGATTTTCAAGAGATATTTGGACAAGTTTGTAGTGGTATTCATCGACGACATCTTGATATACTCAAGGACAGAAGAAGAGCATGCAGACCAATTGCGAATTGTGTTAGAAACATTGAGACAAGAAAGACTATATGCGAAGTTTTCCAAGTGTGAATTCTGGTTGAAAGAAGTTCATTTCTTAGGACACGTGGTGAGCAGCGAAGGCATCAAAGTGGACCCAGCAAAGATAGAGGCAGTGAAAGATTGGGAGAGACCAAGGACACCGACTGAAGTCAGAAGTTTCTTGGGATTAGCCGGATACTACCGGAGATTTGTGCAAGATTTTGCGAAGATAGCTACTCCAATGACCAAGCTGACAAGGAAAAGCGAGCGATTCATATGGAACGATAATTGTGAAGAAGGCTTCCAAGAACTAAAGAAAAGACTAACTACGGCACCGGTATTGATGCTACCAGACGATCAAGGTCATTTCGTAATCTATAGTGATGCGTCGTACAAAGGATTGGGATGCGTACTTATGCAACATGACAAGGTGATTGCTTATGCGTCAAGACAGTTGAGACCCCACGAACAGAAGTACCCTACACACGATTTAGAGTTAGCAGCTATTGTGTTTGCTTTGAAGATATGGAGACACTACTTGTATGGAGAGAGATGTGAAATTTACACCGATCACAAAAGTTTGAAGTATATCTTTACTCAGAAAGAGCTGAACATGAGGCAACGAAGATGGTTAGAACTAATCAAGGACTACGACGTTTCTATCAACTATCATCCCGGCAAGGCAAATGTGGTAGCAGATGCATTGAGCAGAAAAGAGAGATTGAATACACTGACGATGACCAAAGAGTTGTACAAGGAATTTGAGAAGTTAGAAATCGAAGTAATTAATCCGAAGGACGTGACGGAAATGATTTATACCATGACGTTTCAACCTGAATTGTTGGAGAAGATACGAAAGTGCCAAGAGCGAGTCATGAATGATGATGTGAGTAAAATGACAGGTGAGGAAATATGTAGCCAACCGGATGACAAAGGGATCTTGAGATTTGCTTCTCGGATATGGATACCTAACGTAACGGAACTGAAAAGTGAGATTTTGCACGAAGCACATAACTCGAAGTATTCAATTCATCCAGGGAGTACGAAGATGTATCGAGATCTTAAGACGAACTTTTGGTGGCCAAATATGAAGAAAGAGATTGCGGAATGGGTAAGTAAATGCTTTACGTGTCAAAGAGTTAAGGCGGAACACCAGAGACCAAGTGGATTACTTCAACCATTGGAAATTCCCGAATGGAAGTGGGAACACATTGCGATGGACTTTGTAGTAGGATTGCCTAGAACAAAAGCTAACCATGATGCCATCTGGGTTATCGTGGATCGATTGACGAAATCTGCGCATTTTCTTCCGATTAACGAGAGATTCTCGCTAGACAAGTTAGTTCATATTTACATAAAAGAAATCGTAGTACGACATGGAGTTCCGGTATCGATAGTGTCTGATAGAGACCCTCGATTCAATTCAAGATTTTGGAAGAGTTTTCAAGAGTGTTTGGGCACCGAGTTGAGAATGAGTACGGCTTATCATCCGCAGATGGACGGTCAAAGCGAAAGGACAATTCAGACTATTGAAGATATGCTTAGGACATGTGTACTTGACTTTGAAGGCAGTTGGGACGATCATCTACCCTTGGTGGAATTTTCATATAATAATAGTTTTCACGCGAGCATCGGAATGCCACCTTACGAAGCTTTGTATGGACGAAAGTGTCGATCTCCAGTATATTGGGAAGAAGTTGGTGAACGGAAAATGATAGGACCAGAACTAGTGCAACGAACAAAGGAAGTGGTTCAATTGATTCAGAAAAGATTGATAACAGCTCAAGACCGACAGAAAAAGTATGCGGATCTAGCCAGAAAGGATGTGGGATTCGAAGAAGGAGAGCAGGTGTTACTAAAGGTTTCACCATGGAAAGGATTAGTTAGGTTTGGAAAGAAAGGGAAGTTGAGTCCGAGATATGTTGGGCCGTTTGAGATTTTGAAGAAGGTGGGCGAGGTAGCTTACGAGTTGGCATTGCCACCGCATATGCAGCACGTTCATAATGTATTTCATGTATCTATGTGTTAGATATAACTGCTGACGTTTGTTCATCAGTGTTTAAGTACCAGGTACATATCAGAGTTTATCTAGAAGCCAGTCAGAGTTTGATAAAGTCTGACTAGGTGAAGAGTTTACATTGAAGCCAGTCAGAGTTTGATAAAGTCTGACGTGGTGATAGTTGACTTAGCTGTCGGTGCAAAGATAAAGATTCTAGAAGCAATATATTCTGAAGATGGAAAGAAGCAGAATATATTGATACAGCTAAGGAAACGGAATAGAAGACTGAAGCAATCCTTAATTGATAATAATTGTATAGCTAATTTATAGGAGTATCAATTAGATAAGGATTGTGTAACTGTGTACTATATAAACACAGATAGGTTATCCCTAGAAGGAATGCGATTATTGAAATATTATTCTTGTAACCTAGTAGCTCTTTGTGATTCATTAACATCACTAAGAGAGAATTATTTTAATATAATTCAGTTTGTTGATTTACAAACTTGTGTTCTTGATTGTTATTCTCATACATACTTGATTATATATTGTGTATTCGGCCTAACAATTGGTATCAGAGCCAAGGTTGTTTAATATATACAGTTTTACGATTCAAACACAGTATTAATCATGTCTGAAGAAAATCAAACTTCTCCCAAGGTTGAACAGGTTAAACCTAATTCTGTAAGTCGATATGAGACTATCAAGGTTCCAATTCTCAGGCCAGTGGAGTATCCAATTTGGAAGGTGAAGATGACCATGTTTCTGGAGGCTACAGATCCAGAATACCTTGACAGAATATATGATGGTCCTCATATGCCGACTAAATTATCTCCTGTTGTTGATGGTCAAGAACAAAAGACTGTTCCAAAGGAAAAGAAAGATATGACTCCTGAGGACATCTCATCAATTGCAAAAGATGCAAAAGTTAGACATCTTCTCCACAGTGCTTTAGATAATGTTATGTCTAACAGAGTAATTGGTTACAAAACTGCAAAAGAAATCTGGGATGCTTTGGAAGTCAGATGTCAAGGAACCACTGCTATAAAGAAGAACAGGAAAACGATACTCACTCAGGAGTATGAGCACTTTGATTCAAGAGCCAATGAAACCTTGACTGAGACATATGACAGATTCTGTAAACTACTGAATGATTTATCTCTAGTTGATAAAGAATATGATCTTGAAGAATCAAATCTCAAATTTCTTTTATCTTTACCTGAAAGATGGGATTTGAAGACAACAACTATAAGAGATAATTACGAACTTGCTGAAACTGAACTTGATGAGATTTATGGGTTACTGAAAACTCATGAATTGGAAATAGAACAAAGAAACAGAAGATCAAGCAAGAAGACAAAATCTGTTGCTCTCAAAGTTGAGGAGAAGCCCATCAAGAAGGAATCATCAAGGAAGAAAGCCAAGGGAAAGGCTTTAGTCATTAAATCTGAAAGTGAGTCATCAAACTCTGATGATGACTCAAACTCTGATGAAGCTTCTGACTCTGAGGATGATGAAGAACAGATGATGCAAATGGCTGCATTGATGGTGAAGACCTTCAAGAAGATGGGATTCAAGAACTTTAAGAAAGGAAAGAGATTCTCAAAGAAAGATTCAAACTCTGAAAGGAAAGGTTTTAGAAAGTCTGATGGAAGGGAGACCAAGTCTGGCAAGAAGGATAAATCTGAAATCCAGTGCTACAAGTGTAAGGAGATGGGTCACTATGCTCCAGAGTGCAAGAAAGGAAAATCTGAGAAAGCACTCATCTCTAAAGGCAAAGACTGGGCAGATACTTCAGACTCTGATGATGGAGTAAATTATGCTCTTATGGCAACTGTCAAAGATGAGACTGAATCATCTGAAAATAAGGTACCCCTAACTACTTATGCTTATGATACTGATAATATATCTGAATTAAGAGTATATCTGAAAAGCGTACATGTTAGTTATAGGGATCAGACTTTAGAGAATGAGAGAATTAAATCTGAGAATCTTAGTCTTAAAGATAGAAACAAGTTTCTTGAAGGAGAACTTGAAAATATGAAGCAGATTCAAAAAGAAAGAGATGATGCTGTTTATGTTGAACAGGAGTTGCTCAAAAGATATAAGCAACTAGAATCTGATCTAGAAAAGGAAAGAAAAATAATCAAGACTTGGACAAACTCTGGAAGAGACACTCATCAAGTGTTTCAGACAGATTCTGTAGGTTTAGGCTATTGTGAAAATGATGAACTTAGGTTTAAAGACAAGGTTAAGGTTAAACCACAACTTAAACCTGTGAAATTTGTTCCAGAATCTACTATGTTAAAATCTGTTGTAGTAAGAGAAGCTGATATGGAATCAGATGAAACCTGTGAAAAACAGGAAAATATTATAACAGAAAATCTTATGGAAATAGAAGTTGTTAGAAAGCCAGTAAAAACTTGTGAAAAACAGGTTAATGTTGGTTTGATGACAGGAAAACAGTTCAATCATAAGCTAAAAGAGGTAAAGTCTGCCATGAAACCAAAAGGGTCCAAGAAAAATAGGAATGGAAAGATAGGCATATATAATAGAAATAATCATTTGTCTACTGCTGGTGCTCCAAGGAAAACATGTTATAACTGTGGTAGTTCTAATCATCTTGCTAGATTTTGCAATAAGAACAAACATATTAACTCTTTACCTTCTACATCAGGAGTAAAGAATGATTATGTAAGGGTTAAACCACAGACTTTATGCACACACTGTGGAAGCACTTGGCATTCTATTTATACTTGTAAGAGTTATCATGCTATTTATCACAACTATTATGAGCTAAAACCCAACTTGAAATGGGTTAGAGCAAACTCTGCAAGTGTAAAGTCTGACAATGTTAGTGTAAACTCTGTTAATAGTGATTCCGCTGCAAAAGCTAACACTGTTAAGAAAGCCAAAGGATCCAAGCAAGTCTGGGTCCTTAAAACTAACACTTAGTGTTTGTTTGTGATTGCAGGGTATAAAAGAGAGCACACTTATCTTGGACAGTGGATGCTCAGGACATATGACTGGAAATAAATCCCTGCTATCAGACTTTGAGGAGAAGGCTGGCCCAAAGGTTTCCTATGGAGATGGCAACATAGGACACACTCTGGGATATGGCAATATTAATCTTGGAAGTGTTATCATTACAAATGTAGCTCTGGTCTCAGGACTCAAGCATAATCTGCTATCTGTGAGTCAAATCTGTGACAGAGGAAACCATGTAGATTTTCATACTGAATACTGTGAAGTTATCAGTAAATCTACTGGAAAAGTTGTTTTAGTTGGACACAGGCGCAACAATATTTATGAAGCAAGTTTGGTAACAAACTCTGATGGAAAAACAGTGTGTCTGTCTGCAAGAATGTCAAATGAAGAGAGTTGGAAATGGCATAAGAAGCTCTCTCATCTAAACTTGAACAACATCAATGAACTTATACGAAAAGATCTTGTAAGGGGACTTCCAAAGTCAATACTAAGCTTAGATGGTCTGTGTGATTCTTGTCAAAAGGCCAAGCAAAGGAAGTCATCTTTCAAGAGCAAATCTGAATCTTCAGTGGTGGAACCTTATCATCTTCTACATGTTGATCTCTTTGGACCAGTGAATGTGATGTCTTTGGGCAGAAAGAAATATGCTCTAGTAATTGTTGATGAATATACTAGATATACATGGGTGTATTTCTTATCAAAGAAGGATGAAACTGCTCAAACTCTGATGGATCATGTAAACCTACTAGACAAAGGATCATAGCACAAAGTGAAAATTATAAGAAGTGATAATGGAACTGAATTCAGAAACTCAATCTTGGAAGTTTTCTGCAAGGAAAGAGGAGTGAAACAAGAGTTTTCTGCACCTGGAACTCCACAGCAAAATGGTGTAGTTGAAAGAAAGAACAGAACTCTAATTGAAGCTGCCAGAACTATGCTTGATGAAGCAAAATTACCAACTTATTTCTGGGCAGAAGCTGTTCAAACTGCTTGTTTTACTCAAAATGCTACACTGATCAACAAGCATGGTAAAACACCATATGAGATGGTGAAAAATAAGAAGCCAAATTTGAAATACTTTCATATATTTGGATGCAAATGCTTTGTGTTGAAGACTCATCCTGAACAGTTGACCAAATTTGAGTTAAAAGCTGATGAAGGAATTTTTGTTGGCTATCCATTGTCAACAAAAGCATTCAGAGTATACAATCTGAGAACAAAGGTGATCATGGAGTCTATACATGTGTCATTTGATGACAAGAAAATAACCGGACTTGATGACTTAGATGAATATGATCAACTGCGCTTTGAAAATGAAGGTTTATTTTTTGATGATGTAAACTCTGATGAAGCAGTACCGACAAACTCTGATGAAGCGGTTCTGATAAACTCTGACGAAGCATACTCTGAACCTCTACTGGTAAATAATGAAGAAACTGAAAATTCTCAAAACAGAGAACCAGTTGAGGGGGAGCGTGAGGCAGCTCAACATGGTGACTCAAACACTCAAAGTGAGTCTGTTGAGGAAACTGATTCAAACTCTGAAAGCTCAAACTCTGAGCAGTCCAATTCAGGGGGAGCCTCAGAAGCTGCAGAAAGTCAACACATGAATCAGGAGAGCATGGATCAAGGGGGAGGATCCAATAATGATGCAAAAAACCACCTACCAACAGCAAGAAAGTGGACACATGCACACACACCTGATCTCATAATTGGAGATCCTGATGCTAGTGTGAGAACTAGAAGTGCAACAAATAATGAGTGTCTGTATCATGCTTTCTTGTCTCAAACAGAACCAAAGAAGGTGGAGGAAGCTCTTCAAGATGCAAATTGGATTACAGCAATGCAAGAAGAGTTAAATGAATTTGAAAGAAATGAAGTCTGGACACTTGTACCTAGACCAAAGAATAGATCAATTGTAGGTACGAAGTGGGTTTTCAGAAACAAGACTGACAGTGAAGGTGTGATTACAAGAAACAAGGCTAGACTTGTGGCTAAAGGTTATTCACAACAGGAAGGGATTGACTATGATGAAACCTTTGCTCCAGTTGCAAGATTGGAGGCCATAAGAATTTTTCTGGCCTATGCTGCACACAAGAAGTTTAAAGTCTTTCAGATGGATGTGAAAAGTTCTTTTCTCAATGGGAAGCTTGAAGAAGAAGTGTTTGTTGAACAACCACCAGGATTTGTAGATTCCAAGCATCCAGATTATGTCTACAGGCTTGACAAGGCATTATATGGACTAAAGCAAGCACCAAGAGCATGGTATGAAACTCTTGCTCAATTTCTTTTAGAAAGTGGGTTCACAAGAGGTACAATTGATAAAACCTTGTTTTATTTCAATTCTGGTGATGATTTGCTTTTAGTTCAAATTTATGTAGATGATATTATCTTTGGATCTACTAATGACAAACTTTGTAAGAAGTTTGCAAAGCTTATGCAATCCAGGTACCAAATGAGCATGATGGGAGAGCTTAGTTACTTTCTAGGCTTACAGGTCAAGCAAACAGATGATGGTATTTTTATCAATCAAGCAAAGTATACCAGAAATCTTCTCAAGAAATTTGGTATGCTTGATAGTTCATCTGCCACAACTCCCATGGCTACTGCAACAAAGCTAGACAAAGACACAGGAGCCTCAGTAGATATGACAAACTACAGAGGAATGATAGGATCTTTACTGTATCTTACTACAAGTAGACCTGATATCATGTATGCAACATGTCTTTGTGCAAGATTTCAAGCAAATCCCAGAGAGCCTCATCTAACAGCTGTAAAAAGGATTTTCAAATATCTCAAAGGAACCATAACCTTGGGTTTGTGGTATCCTAGAGAATCAGAGTTTAAGTTAATTGGTTACTCTGATGCAGATTTTGCAGGCTGTAAGATAGACAGAAAAAGTACAAGTGGAAGCTGTCAATTCTTAGGTGACAGATTGGTTTCTTGGTACAGCAAGAAACAGAAATCAATTTCCACATCCACTGCAGAAGCAGAGTATATAGCTGCTGGTAGCTGTTGTGCACAGATTCTGTGGATGAAGAATCAGTTGCTGGATTATGGGTTAAGGTACTCTAAAATACCTATTTACTGTGATAACCAAAGTGCTATTGCTATGACAGGTAACCCAGTACAGCATTCCATGACCAAGCACATCAGCATAAGGTATCATTTTATCAGAGAACATGTGGAAGAAGGAAACATTGAGCTTCATTTTGTGTCTACAGACCAACAACTTGCAGATATCTTCACCAAACCTTTGAGTGAAGCTACTTTTACAAGATTGGTAAATGAACTTGGAATGATCTCTGGTTTCGACTAGAGATACGGGTTAGACTCAAAAACTATACATGTTTGATTTTTATGCTCATGATTCTTTGCATGTATTAACTGTTATGAGTACCAGTGTCACAAACTCTGAAGATAAACTCTGATGCTAAACTCTGTTAATCATACTCTATCGGTTAAAGTCTGAGGTTAAACTCTGATAGTTACAGTCTAGTGCTATACTATGATTGTAATTTTGTCTGAAACATATGGACCAATGAAGAAATTTGTATGAAACATAATTCTCAGTAAGTAATTGTGAATCCTTAAGAGTTGTTTAGATTTTGATCTCAAATATGTGCAGTAAGTTAACACAGCATGATACTGTCTCTATATTTATAGCATCTCTTAGTTTATTGATTCTATACACTGAAGTTGTATTAGTTGTTTGCATTTTCTCTCATAAATTAATTACATTAACTGATGAAAAGTCTAAACTCTGATTATTAATTATAAATAATTCACCCTCAAATCAAAAGATGCCAAAAAGAGCACAAATTCCTTTGAGATCATGTTGTGCTTAGGAAGATCCAGGAACTTATTGTATGAAATAAGGGCTAAAATCTTTGATTTTTGGTGACTAGTGCCAACCACTGATTACTGGAAAAATTAAATATATATATATATATATATATATATATATATATATATATATATGAAGGGGGTGAAGAATAAAAGATATATTCAAATGAAAGGATATCAAAATACAGAGTTTAGATATAAAAATCGGATTTTATGTTTTACATGAGAGTTTAGGCAACCAGTTTTTACTACTTAAGTTTGTGGATTTTATGCACTTTGAGATGGTCTAAATATTCATATTCAGTAAACTCTGCTATAGCACACACAATTATTCACACCTGTACAGTTTGAGAAAAGAGTTTATTGACAAAGAAGGACAAATGGTAAACACTGATGTATTGTGAGAAATACGCCGAGGTAATTTTGTTTTAATCTCTGATGATTAAAATGATTTCTTTGTTTCAGACATTTTATAATTTTGAGATTAGACAATTGTTTAGAAATATGAAAGAGTATGAGTACAAACGGTTCAAATTTGCTTTAAACAGAGGAGAGAGGTTAATTGCCTAGAAGAGTGTAACAGGCGGTAATTATTGCTGTTTTTACTGCGCATGCGCATTGGAAACTGTAAATAATTAGCTGTCCGTCATTACATGTGTGCCATGTGTCCCACTCACATAATGAAAGGAGTAAGACAGTTGTGTATTAATGATTAAAAACTGTTCAGTTTTTAATTTTTTAATTTCATATTTATACAATACACCCACATACGTCTAAACCTTTCACATCTTACTTCAATTTACACACACACATATTCACAAACACTTCCCTGCTCACAAACTCTTACGAAGCTTTTGAATCAGTTTCTTTGATTTTTCTTCTCAATTCGTACTAATGGCTTCTACAGCTTTTGTTTCTTCTGGGTTAGAGTTCGTTCCTAATAATTATGCAGCCCCATTAAACACTGTCAATGCACCAGTGGCGTTTCATATAATACAAGACTTTCTTGCTCAGTCAGCAATTGGGCGTGCCTTGGTGGAGCCTGCAAAGCTTTATGGATCTCAGATCAAAGCTTTCTGGGAGACTGGTGTCTATGATGATGGTGGTGATTCTGGTACCCCATCCATAGTTTTTGAGTTCCAGGAAACAGAGTTTGTCATAACTCCAGGAACTGTTCGTGAAGCAATGGGCTTTGCAGAGTCTAACGCTTACACCATTAGTGTTGGTGATACTGATCTTCAGAGAATGATGCAAGCTATTGGGTATACTGGATCTTTGGCGAAGATAGGCCAACTGAAGCGACCGCTCTTGAGAAAGGAATGGAGTTTCTTTTTCGATTGCATAACAAGGGCGTTCGGGAAAAAATGTACAAATTGGGATGCTATTCCAATCGACAGTCTGCAAATCGGGTATTCACTTCTCTTTGCCAGTACTTATGATTTTGCTAGACTTGTATTGATGAACATAGGTGAGAAGTTAACAGAGAATAGGCATGTAGTCTATTTTTCTAGATTTTGTCAAATTTTATTCTCTGCTTGTGTTCCAAATGTTGAGATTGCTGAGGAGGACGTAATTCCCTCTTTCAAATTGCACAAACAGGTATTCTCTGACCTTACCAACAAGGATTTAAAGAAGGTTAGTGTTGGTGAATTGCTGTTGCCTGAAACAGTGCTTCAGTTCTTAAACCCTCAACCTCAACCACAACAGCCATCAGAACCAGTAAATGCTGAAGCCTCTACAGTTCAACCACGGACTGGTGGTAGGACTAAGCATGTTGGTACAAAACCTCCAAGGATTGCTAAGCCAACTACTGAAGCTGGGGTATCAAATGCTGATGATATGCCTCAGAAGAAAAGGTTAAAGAAAAGAAGGGCCAACAGATCAAAGTCTGATAATGCTGATGAGGACAGTGAAACTGATGAAGAAACTCTTCATCAGAGAAAAAGAAGATTGGTGGCTGCACATCTTTTTGGTGCATCAAATGTAAATGCTGAAGCTGTCAATCTGGACAGAGTTTTTGAGGAAAATGTTATGCCTGAAATGGTAAGTGCTGATGAAGAAGCTCCTACATCAAACGCTGATGATGTAGTTGAGGAAGCTGCAAATGAAGCTGCAGATGAAGCTCCTGAAATTCTTGTTCAGGAGGCTCCATCAAATATTGAGGCTGAGATTTTTGAGCCACAAGGATTTGATATGGAAATTGAAGCACACAACTCTGTAAACTCTGACCATCTTGAAGTTTTTGATGAAACAGAGGGTGTGGAAGCTGATCAAGCCACGGTTATTCTTGAAGATTCTATGGCTACCCACACAGAGATTCTCTCTGTTACTCACCAGGTAATTGAAAAGGGTGAGGAAGTTGATCAGACCTTAAATACTGATGCTACTGAGAATGTTGCTGTACATGCTACAGAAACTGTTCCAGAGATTATTGCAGAGATTCCAGTACAAGAGGCTGTAGCTGAAAATGATGAGAATATTGTAAAGAATGTTGCAAACTCTGAGATTCCAGAACCTGATGCAGAGAAAGTTACTGCTGCGAATATTACTGCAGAGAATACAGCAGAGAATAATAATGATGATGATAGTTCTGATCATTCCCAAGAGGAGTTATTTGAGAGTCAAGCAAACTCTGATGAGCTAAGAGAGGTCAATCGAGCTACGGCTGAGCATTTTCAAGATATGTACTACAATAGATGGGCTGCTGCATATTGTATCTTTTCAGCACAGAGGGCTGCTGATTTTCTTGGTGATTCTGTGAAGACGATTTCAAATCCTGATATTCTTACAAGTCTAAAGGCTACTGTGATTCAAATTAAATCTCTCCACAACAGATTTGATGAGTCTCATAAGGAAGTCACTGCTTTGCGGAATGAAGTTGGTCTGAGGGATCTAACTCTGAAGAATGATAGAACTTACTATAATTCCATGTTCAAGAAGCAAGCTAAGGACTCTGATGAAATTCAGAAGAGGCTTGGGAAAGTTGAGGACAACCAGACTGATATGTCTGCCCAACTGACTTCAATTTCTAATGCAATTGAGTTGTTGACATCAGTACTACTTTCTGATGATGTCAAAAAGGGGGAGAGTGTACCAAGTGACAAATGCAAAGACATTCAAACTCTGAGACGGAGGGATGATGGTAATGATGGTGGAAACAAGGGAGATGGAAAGAGCTTAAGATTAAATGCTGATAGAAGACTACTTTCAAGAAGATCAAACTCTGAAAGAAGATCAAACTCTGGAAAGGGAAATGCAAACTCTGCCAGTGGTTCAAAATTCAAAAGTTTGATAATCTCTGATAAGCCAACCACAGATGAGGAAATTGCTGCTAAGGTGTTTATGGCAGAACATGGAAAAGGTGTTACAATTGAAGATATCCAAGCTGAAGAGCAATTGCTTGCTGAAGAACACAGGAAAAATGTTGAAGCTGGAATCTACAAACAGAAGGTTATAAAGGCTCCGAGGAGAAAAGAAAAAGGAATTGTTATCAAAGAGAATGTAAACTCTGATCAGAGTTTACAGTACTCAAGGAGGCCTATTGGTTCAAACTCTGATAAAGGTAAAGGCATGATGATTGAAGAGCCTAACCTGGAAAAGAAAGCTAAATCAACCTCTGACAAGGCTCAAGTTGATGTTATTGTTAAGGATATGCCAACCTCTGACAATGCTCAAGTTGTGCAAACTCAGCTATCTCCACCACTCCAAGGTTTCAAAAGATCCTCATTATCTGAAACTCTGAAGCCTAGCCAGGTGAACTTTTTACAAACCAGAACAGTACTTGGAAAACAATCTTATGATAAATCTGGTTTGGGTTCCCACCAAGAGAAAAGAGTTAATAATAGTCCTTTAGATCATACATCACTGGCAGAACCTGGTGTTGGGGTTACTCAAGAAAACCTTGATAAACTAGAATCTGTTCAGATGATTTACCACAGAGGCTTGAAGAAGGAGTTTTTATTATACTTTATGGCTGATGGCAGAGTTTACAGAATTGGAGAAGATGATATTCGTCTGAAATTCTGGGAAGAGCTAGAATATGTTCTATATCTCCTGAAGATCAAAAATAGAAATACTCATAATGCTGCTATGGTTTTAAAAGACAGAATGATGAAATCGAAAGTTCTTTTTGGAGGAAGTGTTTCCAGTGCTTATATTCCTAAGTACAGAGATGCACATGGAAAGTTGGTGGAAATGAAGAAAAATAGTGCTAGATTCAGGACTGCACTAGATAAGAAAGTTCTAGAGTTCAATCTAGAGTCTGATAAGGCTTTTTATATCAGACTTGGCAATGAAATGAACAAGAACAGCATCTATTCTTTAAGGGCTGCCATTTATCAAATTGGTGAAGATGAACCAGAATTAAAGGAGCTGAAGAAGGATATGATTGCTGAACTAGATCGAGCTGAGAAAAGATTACTGTCAGATTATGTCAGGACAGTGCATGTTATCCAAGAAATTCAGTAAAGTCTGACTGTAAGTTTTTATGTTTTCTATTCTAAGTTAAATTTAAACTCTGTTTTAAAATTAAACTCTGACATATTTTAAACACTGCATTTGTTACATGTTTTGACATCATCAATTATCTGTTTAACTTGTACATTTTTATTATGCACAAGTTGGGGGAGATTGTTAGATATAACTGCTGACGTTTGTTCATCAGTGTTTAAGTACCAGGTACATATCAGAGTTTATCTAGAAGCCAGTCAGAGTTTGATAAAGTTTGACTAGGTGAAGAGTTTACATTGAAGCCAGTCAGAGTTTGATAAAGTCTGACGTGGTGATAGTTGACTTAGCTGTCGGTGCAAAGATAAAGATTCTAGAAGCAATATATTCTGAAGATGGAAAGAAGCAGAATATATTGATACAGCTAAGGAAACGGAATAGAAGACTGAAGCAATCCTTAATTGATAATAATTGTATAGCTAATTTATAGGAGTATCAATTAGATAAGGATTGTGTAACTGTGTACTATATAAACACAGATAGGTTATCCCTAGAAGGAATGCGATTATTGAAATATTATTCTTGTAACCTAGTAGCTCTTTGTGATTCATTAACATCACTAAGAGAGAATTATTTTAATATAATTCAGTTTGTTGATTTACAAACTTGTGTTCTTGATTGTTATTCTCATACATACTTGATTATATATTGTGTATTCGGCCTAACACTATGCTTAAGAGGTATCGACCAGATTCGAATCATGTAATAGAGTATGAACCCATAGAGGTCCAGGCAGATTTATCATATGTAGAACGACCGATTCAGATATTGGATCGTAAGGAGAAAGTACTAAGGAATAAGACAGTAGCGTTAGTGAGAGTTTTGTGGAGGAATCCTAAAGTAGAAGAGTCTACCTGGGAGTTAGAGAGTGAAATGTTAGGGAAGTATCCCCAGTTGTTTCCTTGATCTGATTCTGAGGACAGAATCCTATTAAGGAGGGAAGGATGTAATATCCGTGAATTTTATTATTTGATTAAATGATATATTTAATCTAAAATCTTTATTATGGAATATTGGAATATTATTAAATGATAATTGTTGTGTGATTATGTGCTAAATGGTGAGTCGAAAGCCCCTTTCAAATATTTCGTCATTTGGAATTTTCTTCAAATCTGAGCCCCGTTTTGATAATTTAAGGGCCCCATTGGAATTTCGTACATTAATTATTATCTCTTCGTCTTTCGTATTCGAATCATTATCGGGAGAGATATTCGTATCATTTCATTCCTACCTATTTGATTCTGCAAGAATAATTCGTTTTGTTCGAAAAGGGAAAAATTGTTCCGAACCCTAATTGCTTAAGGGGACGGATATATCGTTTTATACCAGTATTTCATTTGTTATAGCCCCAGTATTCTTGAGCATTAGTTATATAATGATATGTATTGATTTGGATAATTATCAATCCTTGTAGATGATTATCTTCTCGTAAAACGTATTTTAACCTAATTAGGGTTTTTAAACGATCCAGTGGATCTATAACGATCCAAAAGTGTTCCTTAGGGTATTATTTTTCCAAAAATATATAAAGACGAATCGTACCTTATAACCTTCATAATCTGCATTGCGAATTATCAAAAAGTAAAAATTTCCGAAATGTGTTTTTCGTGTTCTTGAATAATCAAACTATTCGTTCGAGGTGTTATTGAAATCCAAATCTGAAGTTCTTGTACTCAAATCAAAGCTCTTGACTTCTAGTTTCAGAATCTTCCAACCTCATCATCATCTGGTAATTTTTCGATTTATTATGAATTTTTCAATATTCGAATTTAATTAGGGTTCTTGATTAATTTGGGGATTTTCATTCTGTTGATTCTCCGTTCAATTGGTTGCTTCTAACATGTTCCTAGGGTTCTAATTAGCAAGAATCCATGCTTTCATTTCATGTTTAAGTTCAATTTAGTCGGGTTTGATTTTCGGGATTTGACCCGAATTCTTCTTTTGCTTCGTTCGTTCTTGTTGTTGATCTGACATTGATTATGATATGGGGCTTTGATTGTATGAGTTATAAGCTTCATTTTGGTATATTAATCTTTGAGTTTCATGTAGAATTAAAGTAGATCGGGTTTCCGGCCGAAGTCGTCGCCGACGAATTCTTTGAACGAATTCTGGGCACGATTCCGGCATGGGACAGATGTGTTTGTATGTGGGTTATGTTTGTCTTGAAAAAGCGAACAAAAGCCCTATGGTTTGGTTTTGTTTTGATCGGAAATGGCGAAGTCCGGCCACCGGACGCCGGCCGGATTCTGGAAAACCCAGATTCCGGCGGGTTGTTCTTGGTGACCCGGATTTGTTCTTCCCGACCCGTTTACCCGATTTTTCGACCCGGTTTCAATCTTCAAAACCCTAATTCATTTTCTAAAAACTGTTTTTGGATTTTATTTTTAAAATTAATTCGAAAATAGTTTAAAAACTTTAAAAATTCATATTTTTATTTTAAAAATATATTTTAATATCAGAAAAATTCTGATAAATTATATTTATTATTTTAAATCCGAAAATTAATTAAACTTAATTATTTTAATTATTTTTAATTAATAATTAATTTATTATTTAATTGGTTAATTCTTTTAATCAATTAATTCTTAAAAATTAATTATTAATTGGATTTAATTAATTAAAAATTCAGTTTAATTATTTTCAAGCCTATTTATTTATTTAAAAATAGTTTGAGTATTTAAAGAGTGTCAATTAATTTTATTAATTGATTTATTTGCATTTAAATGTTTATATTGGATTTAAAAATCCGATTTTTGATTTAAAAATTAATCGTGACTTATCTAAAATTCAAATAAGTTTCGTATGATGTTTTAAAAATGTTTATAAGTGCTATATGGTTCATATTAATTGTGTGTTGTGTTTTATAGTCTGTATATGCCCGTACTAGGGCAAATATCTGAGTTTTAAATATCGTAAATTATACTGGACGTCCGATACGTAACCGGTTACTTGTTTAAATGTGATTATTGATTGAATAAGTGTCGAGAGTAGAACGAGAATAGTTAGACTTATTGTGATGAGTTGTTTAATTATAGAATCGAGTTCCCGGAGCAAGGGAAAGGGAAAGGTAGAGTGAGCAGAGTCGATCCGACAGCAGCTTAGACCAGGCAAGTATTTGTGCCTTTACTTGTGATAAAATGTATTATTGTCTTGATTACTTGAATACCGTTATCCCCAGAACAATTCAAATTATCAATCCTTTAACCGCATTTGGACAACTGATTCCATTTCCTTAGAGATTCTTGATTCTTTGATTTGATCTGCATCAGAAAGCCTTATTTCCAATTCACTTGATTATTGTTTACCACCTATTGTTATTGTTTATCATCCTTTGATTATCATTGACAACCATTGATTATTTGACTTCCATCTTGACTATTGATTACGGTCATTGATTATCGACTACCATTATTGATTCCCTTATTGAATGAGTACACTGTACCATTGCAATTACTCCATGATTATTTCTCGATCTTCATTTGATACTGAGCAGTTGAAGCTCTTTTGCAATTACTATACATTCAGTTTATCTTATTGAGCATGTTATTGTTTATACCCTATTATAGATTTGGCATGTGTTTTTAAAAATGGACCAGTAATTGGTCGGGCCATATTCATGGTCAGAATAACTTAAGGCCCAAATTGGCCTAGGATCCAGTAGAGGACTATGACATGAGCTAGTCCGGGGTTGATGCGTGGCTGGCCAGCAGCACAACCTTTGATTTGAATAAAATATATAAGCCAAATTCTAATTCTTTTCTTCAATTGTTATTGATACAAAGCATGTGTTAGCTAAATATTGTTGATTCTGATATCATAAATTCATATCCTTACAACTGTGATAGAAATGATTCATTGATGTTTGCTGAGCAAATTTTGGCTCACTCTTGCTTGTTGTTTTCTAACCCTATTCCAGTGAAGCGAGAGTATGAGTCAACATAGCGTGACCGATAGTTCACCAGCAGCCAGGAGAGCCCCTCGTGTCATTGTCATTGGCAGGGTAGTTGTTGTTTTGCTTTTCTAGATTAGATGTCTAGATTTGAACTTTGATTGTGATGTCAGAACTCTGATAAAACTGGTATTGTATTAATAAAAGATTGTAGTAGCTTGTGTTCATTGCCATAATCTGGATGCGGTCTTGGTCAAGGGGTATTTGTGTCTTTAAATATATTATGCATGTGTTAAATAGTATTCCGTTGGTCGGATGACTCCTCAAATCTGTACCCCGGGTTTGGAGGGCGTCACACAAGTGATCTCGGATAGTGAAGATGAAGGTAAGGTTTTAAAGATTATTGGCCGCCAATATTCTTTTTGACGCTTCTAATTGCCTACCATATGCATATTCTTTGAATGGTTTAACAATGTCAATTTTACTTCCTAAGTTGTTAAATAAATGTTACTCTCATTACTATTTCTCTTTATTTTTGGTTTATATTGACTTTTCTTTTAACAGATATGACTGGGGTTCCAAACCTGTTTGGCGCGCCAAGAAATTCATCTGCTACTCACCAAAGAGGCTCCACAGTTACCATCCCTATCTCTACAAAGAAACATGCGGCCAAGAAAAACAAAAATCAGGATCCAAATCAGGATGTTCAACCTCCTCCCAAGAAGCAAAACATAGGCAAAGGTGGAAAAATGGGGTGGATGCACAAATTGATGAAGCTGGCGCGCCCACCAGCGTTGCCGCGCCAAATTGCTCCTCACAGGGAGTGTTTAATGCTTTTGGCCACCTTGGGGATTCTCTTATCTCTGAAGTTGAATATAAGAGGTGGATGGCCAAGTCAGATAGTGACAAACAAAGGATTGCCACTTGTGCCTCTCTTGACCTATTCCTGTTCAATTCAGAATGTGAGAAGAACAAGGAAGAAACTCTCAAACGCGTGAAAGAACTGGAAGTTGAAGTTGGAAAACTCAAATCAGACGTCAAATCCCTCAATTCTAAGCTAAGTAAGTCTGAAATGGAGAAAAAGGCTGCCACCTCATCCATCTCTACCTTGGAAGCCAATTTGGCGCGCCAAGTTGAACTAGCGAAGCAAAAAGATGCCTTCATACAAACCCTTGAGGAAAAGACCACTGATCTTGAGTTGAAATTAGATGAACTTGAAGAGGAGAAGGATTCTGGCTGGGCTGCTGAAAAGGAGAAATTATCCAAGGAATCCTTTGATGAAGGGATCAAAGCCTACTGCATCACTTTCCTTGCTGGCGAGCCCAATTATGACTGGCGTCCCAAGTTTGGCGCGGGAATGGCTGACCTTTCTCAAAAGGAAGCCCAAGCCATCACTGAAAAAAGAATAGCCCTCGAAGAAGTTCTTTCCACAGAAAACGTGGCGCGCCAACCTGGGGAGAATGCCAATCCTGAGAAGAGTGCTCCTGAGGATAACGTGGAACACACCTCCACAGACGCGCCAACATCCGACCATCCTGGAGATCAAGCTACTTAACTTTTCAATTTACCATAACATTTCAAACTTTTATCCGCAAGTCTTTTGACTTTTCAAAGTTGTATTCCTAACTTGCTTTTGCTCTTTTGATGGGTAACACTTATTATTACTATTTTTTTACGTACTGCATGTTTATGCATTATAACAAAGCTGTATACTTGCCGCGCCACTGTCCAAGGCGTGAAAATATTCCTTCAAAAAGGATCCAAGTAGGCGCGCCAATAATGTTGGTGTAGCAATATAATTGCAAAACAATCATAAACAAGTAAATATATCCAGTAAACCTGAAAAATTTTATAATCTTGAAAATAAAACCCTCACGGCTTATAGCACGATGAGTACCAAAAATAAATTGTCCTCGGCATTGCCGGAATAAAGGCTGATAGCCAAAACAGAAAAATAAAAAACAGGGCAATCACTAGCTCAAAGAGGCGTGTTACTCACTACCCCCCGAGACTAGGAGCAAATTTATTTGTTGCTAGTTTTAGTAACTGCACGAGGCTTAAAAGCTCTCTTTATTGATAGTACTTCTTTAAATGAATGACATTCCAAGCTTTTGGGATTGGTTTGTTGTCCAAATCTGAAAGATAATAAGCTCCTCCCCATAAAATAACTCTGACCTTGTAGGGACCTTCCCAATTTGCTCCAAATACCCCATGAGCTGCAACCTTGGTATTTGGCATTACTTTTCTGAGAACCAGATCACCAACCTTGAATGAACGAGCCTTTACCTTTCCATTGTAGAACCTTGTCGCCCGTCGCTGGTACGCTGCAAGCTTGACTTGTGAATTCTCCCTTTCTTCTTCCAACAGGTCGAGAGACAACCTTTGATTGACCTGATTTGCTTCCTCATCAAAATTATCTCGTCTGAATGACCCTGCACCTATTTCCACCGGAACCATAGCCTCAGAACCATAAGCAAGCATGAACGGAGATTCTCCTGTTGTCGTTCTTGGGGTTGTATTATAAGACCAAAGCACCATGGGCAACTCCCCTTTCTGTTCTCCAGCTTCGTCTTCAAGGTATGATTTATAATTTTATTCACCGCCTCTGTCTGTCCATTGCTTTGTGGGTGATATACCGCTGCAAAATCTTTCTTGATATGCAACTCCTCACAGAGACCCCTTAACTCCTTGCTATCAAATTGCTTCCCATTGTCAGAAATCAACTTGTAAGGAACTCCAAACCTGCACACAATAGAGTTAAAAACAAAATCCCTTAGTTTCTTTACTGTTATGGTAGCCAGTGGGGCAGCTTCCGCCCACTTGGTAAAATAATCCACAGCTACCACCGCATATGTAACGCCCCCAAATCCGGGGTCAAAGGATTTGGTCGTCACACTGCACTCTTAATCCAAACAACCTGTTCAACATAAAATCAACACAATAATAATAATATCTGTGACCCCAACTCTACCAAGAATCTTTAAAGGTTATAGTGCTAGGAACAAGAATCCAAAAATTCATTACAACAATCTTTCTTCTTTACAACCATTCTCTTTACATAAATTCTAATACACTAGTATAACTTCGATAAGAAGTATACCAGGCAACTAATCTTATACAATATATTAATCAATAGAAAACATCTATATACAAAACCTCTCACTAGCTCCAATGCTCTGGATCAAAACGTCTTTACGCTAATATCTTTCCCCATCTCTGATCAGCTACGCGGACAACTCTCGCCAATACACCTTCTTTCCGGCAGGCTAAAATATATATAAATAAAACAAGTATGAGCGAATGAATTGCTCAGCAAGCGCATTATTAAATATAAAATATAAAGTTCCAAATTAATCTTTGGATTTTTCAAATAAACAAGCCTATGGCTTACACATTTGTAATCTCTGATATTTTCAAAACAAGTTTGGTAATTTATCACAATATCTCATTTAGCTTCTCGCAGCTGAATAGTTTAAAACATAAAAAGATTTATATTGGTCGTCACGGCAACCGAATCAACAATAACTACAATAGTATGTAGGAAATATGAAATAAGTATAACTCTTATGTCTTCAAGACCATAGTTTGTATAAAAATACTAATTTTTTTAGATAACAGATCTATTCACAACATTTTCCGAAATCAACAATAACTCGGGAAGGTTAGAGTAATCAAGGGGTAAGAATGAACCAACACGCTCGGTCAAGAAATAAAGAACGCACTTCAAGACTTCAACATGGTACCGACTGGGTATGCGGTATGAATAAAACTCATCAAGATAGATATCTCACGACTGCCAATAGAGTCAAGGAAGTGGGTTTCGACTAATTGGAATCCGAATGTATTAAGAGTAAGCGATTTCAGCAAGGTTGAAACCACTATTAATAATCAACGAACCAACAACTTCACGCAACGAATAAACCTGAGAATCCGGTCATATCTCACAAGTACAAAATATATGGATGTAACTCATCCTAGAAATGAAAATTTATATTAGAATTGGATTTTTAACAATTATCAAATACAAAGGTTGTGCTGCTGGCCAGCCACGCATCAACCCCGGACTAGCTCATGTCATAGTCCTCTACTGGATCCTAGGCCAATCTGGGCCTTAATTACATCGACCAATAATTGGTCCATTTTTAAAAACATTCCAATTCTATATTATATATACGTCAGGTGTCAGTACAATTGACAACCTTACTTCGACAATCAGGTGTCGGAAGAATCGACGACCTTAATACAACAATTGCTGGAAACTCACGTTCCAGGAGGTAGTTTAATATGAAGAATCAATAAGGAATAGCAATATAATCTAGTATCGACGAGATCGACACAACAATGGGGAATACGTATCACAAGTAACAACATAATAAACATTAACAAGATCGATGCAACAACTGGAATAACAATGAAGAATAAACAATAACATGCTCAGTAAGATCGAGTCGGATATGAAACAGGCATTAGGATGTCAACAGAAATTTATCAGATCAATAAAGAGTAGGGTTCAAGGAACGGGCTCTAGGTGGCCTCAACAGTATGATTTAACACATTGTGGAAGAATTAGTCAAAGTTCGCCAATTTGGTAAGTGACAAGGAGTCAAGTTTAAGTTCAAGGAAAATTCAAGGTAAGTTTATTGTTAGAGAAAAACAAGGGTTTACTGGCTTCTGACAGAATTAGTCTAGATCCCTCGAACGTATACTTATAACGGCTAAGCCTCACGTTTGAAAGAAGTAAACCAACTCATACACAACGTAATAGAATTTGAATCAGGGGCTGGATCAGATAAATGCTTAAAACAAGAAAGGATAACCAGGTTTGCATAGGTGCAAGGTGAAAAATGGAATATTGGAAGGGTAAGCAACCCAACTTCAGCATTTTTAGAATAAGTTTTCCCTCATAGGGTTCACAAGTTCTCGCTCATCTAGGGTTGGTAATGTTCCAACTTAGCATTTTTAAATCAAGTCTTTTAAAAGAAAGCCTTAGTATACGGCCCATAATTATCTCTTCAAGCTTTTCAATATAATAAGTATATCTTTCCGATCAATATGAAAATATGAATCTAAACTCAAAAGGTATAAAAGAGTACTCGTCAATTTACGAGATTAAATAACATACTTGCAATTCAATGCAAAGAAATCAACATTTGAAAATTCAGTAATAAGCATTCAACATGCATACTAATAATTCAAGATAATATCCCTTAATTAATAAGCAAGGGTATAAACACTTGCCTCTGGTCCTTAGCTATTTCGTAACGCTGAAACGATACTATCCCTCCTTATTCTGTCTTATCGCACGATTCTCGACTTCCGTCCTTCTTTGCTTTAACGCTCTTGCGAATACCACTAGTCTGCTTCTACCATTTCGAATCCACGTGCCAGCCTCGATAGTCAAACATGAGACGGTACTTAGTCCTCAACGTATAATTCTCATATTCCATAAATGATTGTAACTTAACTTCGACGCACTTACCGATCTTACCGATGTCTCTGTTGCATAAACATCCACATCTCAATTGATAGACCAATCGCAATCAACCACATAAGTAATCCACGTAACTCGCTTGACGACAATCCCCATACTATAAAAAGTCAACATCCAAGTCAACGGCCTCGTAAATCTCACTTTCTAACATAACCGACAAATTTCTATCCCATCTACCCCTCGTGATAACATTAGACACAACCAATTACTCAAACAAGTCTCCACACAATTTATTCGCATGCATGACTCAACAACAGATAATTCACATCATTCACATAACACATTTAAACAAGTAACCGGTTACGTATCGAACGCCCGGTCTAATTTACGATATTTAAAACTCAGATACTAGCCCTAGTACGGGCATATACGGACTATAAAACACATTACACAACTCATACACATCATATAGCACTTATAACTATTTTTTAAAACATCACACAAAGCTTATTTGAATTTTAAATAAGTCACGACTAATTTTTAAATCAAAAATCGGATTTTTAAATCCAATATAAGTATTTTAAATGAAAATAAATCAATTAATAAAATTAATTGACACTCTTTAAATGCTCAAACTATTTTTAAATAATAAAACAGGTTTGAAAATAATTAAACTGAATTTTTAATTAATTAAATCTAATTAATAATTAATTTTTAAGAATTAACTGATTAAAAGAATTAATCAATTAATTAAATTAATTAATTATTAATTAAAAATAATTAAAATAATTAAGTTTAATCAATTTTCGACTTTAAATAAATATTTATGAATTTATAAAATTTTCGGAATAATAAAAATGTATTTTTAAATCAAAGATATGATTTTTAGAATTTTTAAAACCATTTTTGAATTATTTTAAAAATTAAAACTCCAGAAACACTATTCATGCAAGGGAATTAGGGTTAGGAGGATTGAAACCGGGTCGGGTTGGATGGCTAACCGGGTCGCGAAGAACACGACCGGGTCGCCAAGAACAGCCGCCGGTTTCTGGCAATGTTCCGGCCGACCGGCCGGTCTCCGGCCACCCAACTCACCCCACAACCTTCGATTTCGTCTCCCCTTCAACCCACAAACTCACCACAACACTTATACAAACCAAACCGTGCCCACAAATCGCCCAATCGAACCCGGAGTTGGCCGGAAAACGCGAAAGCCGGCGAGCTTCGATTTTCCGGTCACCTCCATAACCCAATCCAAACTTAAAACTAATCACATAATCAAACTCCCCATTACCCGATCTATCTAATGGCATAAACACAATCGAGAACCGATCAACGGATCAAAAGTCCGGCCAAAACTTAAAGAAAACCGGCGAGCTTCAAATTTCCGATTAGCTCGAATCAAGGCTCTAAAAAATCAAATAAAAATCATCAAAACACTCAGCACAACACACACAATCCATTCATATCATCAATTAGCAAGAACAATCAATAATAAAGAAACCCCCAATTTAAATATAAAAATTCGAAAATAATTAAATGACAAAAATCGGAAAGATCAGAAAATCATACCCACATGAATTTTGATGGTGGATTTAGGTAGAGGATGATGAGAGATTCGATTTGGTTACAAGAACATCGAAATCGGAATCCGATAACGCCTTCAAAAGTTGGTTTGATTCTCAAGAATACGAAGAACACGTTTCAGGGGTTTTTAGATTTTTAACTGTAATTAAGCTTTGATTATGCGAAAACAAAGTACGATTTGCCTTTTTATATTAAACGGAAAATAATACCCCAAACGACATTTTTGGATCGATACTGATCCGATAGATCGCTTTAAATACAATTTAACAAAATAAACGCTTTAAATCTTTAATAAAGCAGAATACACGTTTCACGAGACGATAAGCATCCGTAAAGTACGGATAACTACAAGTATCGTTTAATTCAAAATATACGAACCAAAATACCTTTATTGCGAATATTTTCGAATACTTCCTACTTTAACGAATGAAATATTGGTACGAACGATATACCAATCTCCCGAATAATTTGGGAACGATCCAAATTTTCTTTTCGATAATTAAAATAAAATAAAATATTATGACACCCTTTTCAAAATAATTTCGAATTCCCCACACATTTCACATAGCACCACAATATCACATATTCAATCATTTAACGAATAACTTAGCACGTTTAAACAGATAAATCATTTAATAACTCTTAATATGAAATAAAAATCTCATCTCACATCATATAATAACACGTAATTTTTCCGGATCTTACATCCTTCCCCCCTTAACAGGATTCTGTCCTCAGAATCAGCTAGCGCGAACATAGGTGGATATTTTCCAACATCTCATTCTCAAATTCCTAGGTTGACTTTTCAACCTTAGGATTTCTCCTCATACTCATACTAATTTGACTCCTCTATTACTAAATACTCTCTCATACTGGCTCAATATCTCAATCGATTACTCAACACAAAACAATTTAACTGGATCTCTATAGGTTCATACTCTACGAAATACACTATGAATACACCACTCATGGAGTGGTACGCAAACTTATACGCAACTTTCCCAACACGCAATAAATCGTCGTAAGGTAGCATTTCAAAATTGTCATAGTAACTGTCGTCGTAAGGGAATCTAATCATCGGTAAACGATCCTCCCAATTACCTTCAAAATTTAGTATACCATCATAGTCTGTCTGAATTCTTCAATTACGTCGCGGATCTCTGTCAAATACAATTGAACTCGTCATTCCATGCCGTACTATCATCTCTCACTAATCGGTCAATAATAACCCAAATAACATCACGATAAGCTCTAAGCCTTAGCAACTCCACTACACAGTTTATCTCAACACGTCTTCATCTCCATTCAGGAATCTCTTTATTTGTAATCGTCTACTATACCTCCGTTATTCCGTCTTTATTTTCCAACACATCAAGTACTTAGATATTCACCAACACTAGTATCCCTCTTGAAACCCCTCATATATATCCTTGCATTTCCTTCTTACTCCTTATACTTTCTCGCTCCTCCCTGTAATTGAATCCTTTTCTATTTCCATAACTCTTTCCTTTATGTAGCCCTTTCTCTCTAATCAATCCTGGTTGAATCCTTATGTCCGTCGTTTCTTTTAGTTAATCTCTTGTTGTTATAACCTTAAAGCTCCATCCTTTCTAATCCTTGTACCGAAGATATTTTCATCTCAATTCCCTCCTTTACTACTCATACTATCAGCCATCCATATTCTTGGGTCAACTTTATCTACCTCCAATATGTCTAACAACTACTTTCAACGATCACATACCTTTCATGCCAATTAACTCTTCAGCTGAAAACAACCCTTCATTACCTCATCCATTGTCTTTAAATCCTTATTAACACCTCTTCATCTTCTTTTCCTATCTTCACAGTAACACTCATGACACCTTCTCCATGGCTCCTTCTTATTTCCCAAACAGCTTGATCAACTCGACATCGTCTTGATTATCATTCTATACATCCACATTGACTGGTAAAATCTACCTTAACTATCGTGAGCAAAAGACTTGCAACCATATCATACAATCCTGAAATACTCAAAGATTAACTCATTCTCCATTATTAGCCTATCATCCATTCTTAAAAGTTCTTCTCATTGAGACAAAAATCTATTATGTCCATTTTCCACAACCTAGGATAACATCAGCACAATTACACCTTTTTCCCCAATTTCCAATCAACTCTTGAATTATCTAACTTCACCTTTTCCACATCGTAACGTTAATCGATAGAAAGAGAACAACTGGCCCCGTTATATGTTACTAGTATTCTAATCGCATCGTAGTCCGCTTTCGTTCATGGTAATTCAATCGCAAATTCTTCGTTCGGTAAGGTAGGGTAAATTCCAGTTCACCCTAATGGCATACCTCCCAGATTATTTGAAGTAAGAAGTTCATGATAGTTTGAAGTGAAAAGATTCTATATCGTAGCAAATGTCCCACAATTGGGGTTACCAAATCTGTATATTCCAAAGCAACATTATTGGAAGTGAAAGGATTACTGAGAGACCAATTTGATCACATGAACTCAATGTTGTGTGTCTCTATTAAGACAGTACTAAAGGTAATTAGCCTTCTTGTATTTCACAACACACAAGTGACGGCGTCCCGTCAGACTTCTATCACATAGACAGATAGTCCTTGTGTCCCCTATAAATAGGGTTGTTTATCTCAGTTGGAGTAGAGAAATATGAAAGAAATTTAGAGTCAGAATAACAATCAGGGCCTTTCGATAAGAATTCTCAAATACACACCTTGGATTGAAATTGAATAAATTCCAAAGGTGTTATTTCAGAAAAGAAGAACAACCAGAAAGGAAGTATCAACAAATAGTGTTACATCACAATTAGAGTTATCCACTCCGGAAGAATGAAGGAGTTGGAATTTAAATAACATATTTTCAACAGGCTTTACAAATTGAAATAGATGTCGCAACAACCTCTGATGCAATTGCAATCATGATTGATCCAAAGTATCAAGTACAAAGTCAAAAGGTGGAATATATTCACCAACACAAGTTTCGCTTAAAGAAATGTCAAATATTTCCTTAGGATGGGAGGGTATTACCAGGGTCTTCACACATGACTCCTCCGTCGACTCCTTCGATAGCTCGTTATTCGATTTCAGCCCTTCTTCTCCACGTTATTCGATTTCAGCCCTTCTTTTCCACGTCGCAAGGTCATCAATATCGTACGTCGCCGTCAACTCGTAATAGTCCTCGAAGATTCCGCCGTAGACATCTACAATCGTATGAAATTCTATCCACCTCAGCACAATCATCTAAATTGAATACCTCTATCTTAACTCACTCAGTGGTACTATATCCAATAGTCCAACACGAACTCTAAATGAGCTCTGACGTTCCTTATATAACTATATACACTCCCACACACTCTCGTTTCTAGTTTTACTATAACCCTTTCTCTGATACCAACTGTAACGCCCCCAAATCCGGGGTCAAAGGATTTGGTCGTCACACTGCACTCTTAATCCAAACAACCTGTTCAACATAAAATCAACACAATAATAATAATATCTGTGACCCCAACTCTACCAAGAATCTTTAAAGGTTATAGTGCTAGGAACAAGAATCCAAAAATTCATTA
The DNA here is from genome assembly GCA_030848705.1 of Heracleum sosnowskyi. Lineage (NCBI taxonomy): Eukaryota > Viridiplantae > Streptophyta > Magnoliopsida > Apiales > Apiaceae > Heracleum > Heracleum sosnowskyi. The sequence goes on from CM061241.1 coordinate 46,027,938, forward strand.
CAACAATCTTTCTTCTTTACAACCATTCTCTTTACATAAATTCTAATACACTAGTATAACTTCGATAAGAAGTATACCAGGCAACTAATCTTATACAATATATTAATCAATAGAAAACATCTATATACAAAACCTCTCACTAGCTCCAATGCTCTGGATCAAAACGTCTTTACGCTAATATCTTTCCCCATCTCTGATCAGCTACGCGGACAACTCTCGCCAATACACCTTCTTTCCGGCAGGCTAAAATATATATAAATAAAACAAGTATGAGCGAATGAATTGCTCAGCAAGCGCATTATTAAATATAAAATATAAAGTTCCAAATTAATCTTTGGATTTTTCAAATAAACAAGCCTATGGCTTACACATTTGTAATCTCTGATATTTTCAAAACAAGTTTGGTAATTTATCACAATATCTCATTTAGCTTCTCGCAGCTGAATAGTTTAAAACATAAAAAGATTTATATTGGTCGTCACGGCAACCGAATCAACAATAACTACAATAGTATGTAGGAAATATGAAATAAGTATAACTCTTATGTCTTCAAGACCATAGTTTGTATAAAAATACTAATTTTTTTAGATAACAGATCTATTCACAACATTTTCCGAAATCAACAATAACTCGGGAAGGTTAGAGTAATCAAGGGGTAAGAATGAACCAACACGCTCGGTCAAGAAATAAAGAACGCACTTCAAGACTTCAACATGGTACCGACTGGGTATGCGGTATGAATAAAACTCATCAAGATAGATATCTCACGACTGCCAATAGAGTCAAGGAAGTGGGTTTCGACTAATTGGAATCCGAATGTATTAAGAGTAAGCGATTTCAGCAAGGTTGAAACCACTATTAATAATCAACGAACCAACAACTTCACGCAACGAATAAACCTGAGAATCCGGTCATATCTCACAAGTACAAAATATATGGATGTAACTCATCCTAGAAATGAAAATTTATATTAGAATTGGATTTTTAACAATTATCAAATACAAAGGTTGTGCTGCTGGCCAGCCACGCATCAACCCCGGACTAGCTCATGTCATAGTCCTCTACTGGATCCTAGGCCAATCTGGGCCTTAATTACATCGACCAATAATTGGTCCATTTTTAAAAACATTCCAATTCTATATTATATATACGTCAGGTGTCAGTACAATTGACAACCTTACTTCGACAATCAGGTGTCGGAAGAATCGACGACCTTAATACAACAATTGCTGGAAACTCACGTTCCAGGAGGTAGTTTAATATGAAGAATCAATAAGGAATAGCAATATAATCTAGTATCGACGAGATCGACACAACAATGGGGAATACGTATCACAAGTAACAACATAATAAACATTAACAAGATCGATGCAACAACTGGAATAACAATGAAGAATAAACAATAACATGCTCAGTAAGATCGAGTCGGATATGAAACAGGCATTAGGATGTCAACAGAAATTTATCAGATCAATAAAGAGTAGGGTTCAAGGAACGGGCTCTAGGTGGCCTCAACAGTATGATTTAACACATTGTGGAAGAATTAGTCAAAGTTCGCCAATTTGGTAAGTGACAAGGAGTCAAGTTTAAGTTCAAGGAAAATTCAAGGTAAGTTTATTGTTAGAGAAAAACAAGGGTTTACTGGCTTCTGACAGAATTAGTCTAGATCCCTCGAACGTATACTTACAACGGCTAAGCCTCACGTTTGAAAGAAGTAAACCAACTCATACACAACGTAATAGAATTTGAATCAGGGGCTGGATCAGATAAATGCTTAAAACAAGAAAGGATAACCAGGTTTGCATAGGTGCAAGGTGAAAAATGGAATATTGGAAGGGTAAGCAACCCAACTTCAGCATTTTTAGAATAAGTTTTCCCTCATAGGGTTCACAAGTTCTCGCTCATCTAGGGTTGGTAATGTTCCAACTTAGCATTTTTAAATCAAGTCTTTTAAAAGAAAGCCTTAGTATACGGCCCATAATTATCTCTTCAAGCTTTTCAATATAATAAGTATATCTTTCCGATCAATATGAAAATATGAATCTAAACTCAAAAGGTATAAAAGAGTACTCGTCAATTTACGAGATTAAATAACATACTTGCAATTCAATGCAAAGAAATCAACATTTGAAAATTCAGTAATAAGCATTCAACATGCATACTAATAATTCAAGATAATATCCCTTAATTAATAAGCAAGGGTATAAACACTTGCCTCTGGTCCTTAGCTATTTCGTAACGCTGAAACGATACTATCCCTCCTTATTCTGTCTTATCGCACGATTCTCGACTTCCGTCCTTCTTTGCTTTAACGCTCTTGCGAATACCACTAGTCTGCTTCTACCATTTCGAATCCACGTGCCAGCCTCGATAGTCAAACATGAGACGGTACTTAGTCCTCAACGTATAATTCTCATATTCCATAAATGATTGTAACTTAACTTCGACGCACTTACCGATCTTACCGATGTCTCTGTTGCATAAACATCCACATCTCAATTGATAGACCAATCGCAATCAACCACATAAGTAATCCACGTAACTCGCTTGACGACAATCCCCATACTATAAAAAGTCAACATCCAAGTCAACGGCCTCGTAAATCTCACTTTCTAACATAACCGACAAATTTCTATCCCATCTACCCCTCGTGATAACATTAGACACAACCAATTACTCAAACAAGTCTCCACACAATTTATTCGCATGCATGACTCAACAACAGATAATTCACATCATTCACATAACACATTTAAACAAGTAACCGGTTACGTATCGAACGCCCGGTCTAATTTACGATATTTAAAACTCAGATACTAGCCCTAGTACGGGCATATACGGACTATAAAACACATTACACAACTCATACACATCATATAGCACTTATAACTATTTTTTAAAACATCACACAAAGCTTATTTGAATTTTAAATAAGTCACGACTAATTTTTAAATCAAAAATCGGATTTTTAAATCCAATATAAGTATTTTAAATGAAAATAAATCAATTAATAAAATTAATTGACACTCTTTAAATGCTCAAACTATTTTTAAATAATAAAACAGGTTTGAAAATAATTAAACTGAATTTTTAATTAATTAAATCTAATTAATAATTAATTTTTAAGAATTAACTGATTAAAAGAATTAATCAATTAATTAAATTAATTAATTATTAATTAAAAATAATTAAAATAATTAAGTTTAATCAATTTTCGACTTTAAATAAATATTTATGAATTTATAAAATTTTCGGAATAATAAAAATGTATTTTTAAATCAAAGATATGATTTTTAGAATTTTTAAAACCATTTTTGAATTATTTTAAAAATTAAAACTCCAGAAACACTATTCATGCAAGGGAATTAGGGTTAGGAGGATTGAAACCGGGTCGGGTTGGATGGCTAACCGGGTCGCGAAGAACACGACCGGGTCGCCAAGAACAGCCGCCGGTTTCTGGCAATGTTCCGGCCGACCGGCCGGTCTCCGGCCACCCAACTCACCCCACAACCTTCGATTTCGTCTCCCCTTCAACCCACAAACTCACCACAACACTTATACAAACCAAACCGTGCCCACAAATCGCCCAATCGAACCCGGAGTTGGCCGGAAAACGCGAAAGCCGGCGAGCTTCGATTTTCCGGTCACCTCCATAACCCAATCCAAACTTAAAACTAATCACATAATCAAACTCCCCATTACCCGATCTATCTAATGGCATAAACACAATCGAGAACCGATCAACGGATCAAAAGTCCGGCCAAAACTTAAAGAAAACCGGCGAGCTTCAAATTTCCGATTAGCTCGAATCAAGGCTCTAAAAAATCAAATAAAAATCATCAAAACACTCATCACAACACACACAATCCATTCATATCATCAATTAGCAAGAACAATCAATAATAAAGAAACCCCCAATTTAAATATAAAAATTCGAAAATAATTAAATGACAAAAATCGGAAAGATCAGAAAATCATACCCACATGAATTTTGATGGTGGATTTAGGTAGAGGATGATGAGAGATTCGATTTGGTTACAAGAACATCGAAATCGGAATCCGATAACGCCTTCAAAAGTTGGTTTGATTCTCAAGAATACGAAGAACACGTTTCAGGGGTTTTTAGATTTTTAACTGTAATTAAGCTTTGATTATGCGAAAACAAAGTACGATTTGCCTTTTTATATTAAACGGAAAATAATACCCCAAACGACATTTTTGGATCGATACTGATCCGATAGATCGCTTTAAATACAATTTAACAAAATAAACGCTTTAAATCTTTAATAAAGCAGAATACACGTTTCACGAGACGATAAGCATCCGTAAAGTACGGATAACTACAAGTATCGTTTAATTCAAAATATACGAACCAAAATACCTTTATTGCGAATATTTTCGAATACTTCCTACTTTAACGAATGAAATATTGGTACGAACGATATACCAATCTCCCGAATAATTTGGGAACGATCCAAATTTTCTTTTCGATAATTAAAATAAAATAAAATATTATGACACCCTTTTCAAAATAATTTCGAATTCCCCACACATTTCACATAGCACCACAATATCACATATTCAATCATTTAACGAATAACTTAGCACGTTTAAACAGATAAATCATTTAATAACTCTTAATATGAAATAAAAATCTCATCTCACATCATATAATAACACGTAATTTTTCCGGATCTTACAGCATACTTCACTCCCCCCTTAGCTGTCGGAAGTTCTACAATCAAATCAATTCCCCACATAGCGAATGGCCATGGACTCATTAAAGGTGTTAGAGATGCGGCAGGGCTGTGAGTATAGTTAGCAAATTTCTGACACTTGTCACATGCCCGAGAAAATTCATAAGCATCCTTCTTCATGGTAGGCCAATAATATCCCTGCTTCAAAATTTTCAATGCCAAAGATCCACCCCCCGAGTGATTGCCACAAATTCCTTCATGAACTTCCCTAAGGATTTAATCGCATTCCGCACCATCAATGCATTTCAGCAGTGGTTGGTTAAAACCCCTTTTATATAGCATCCCATCGTACTCCACATACCTCGCTGCCTTATACCTGAGTTTTCTTGCCTCTATTATGTTTTCTGGCAACCAACCCTCCTTGATGTACCTCCATATGGGTGTTATCCATGTCACCTGCTCGTCCTCCTCTACCTGCATCACATCAACTTCCCTAACACTAGGCTCCTGTAACACCTCCAAAGGGATGACACCCAACAAACTCATATCCTTTTGTGATCCCCATTTTGCCAATGCATCGGCCTGCTCATTTTCTCCCCGTGGGATTTTTACTAGCTTTACTTTAGTAAACCTAGACGTAAGATGCAAAACACTCCTCATGTACAACTCTGTCCTCGGACCTCGGGCTTGAAAACCCCTATTCACTTGATACACTACAATCATAGAATCACTGCGTATCAACAAATTTTCAACCTTCATTTCTAAAGCAAGCCTCAAACCTCCAAGCAATGCCTCATACTCCGCATCATTGTTTGTTGCCCGAAATGCAAAATTGATAGCACTCATAAGCATATGTCCCTCAGGACTTATTAAGACTATGCCTGCACCGGCACCCTCATTATTGACCGCTCCATCTACACTAAGAGTCCACCATTCTTCAGAGGTTCTTAGCCCCATGGCGTCTTTCTGAGTTAAAGGTTGGAAAGGAACCATTGCCATTGCATCCCCTTCCAGCTCAGGGGAAAATTCAAGTATGAAATCTTCCAACACTTGACCTTTAACAGACGTCCTAGGTTTATAATCCAAATCAAACTGCCCCAACTCCACAGCCCACTTCATCATCCGCCCTGTTACCTCTGGCTTATGTATAATTTGTCGAAGCGGAAAAGATGTCCTAATTTCCACTTTATGAGCCTGAAAATACGGACGTAATTTTCGAGAAGCTAAGACCAGGGCATATACCAACTTTTCCATGTTCGTGTAACGTGTCTCAGCGTCATGTAACCTCCTACTCACATAATATATTGGAGACTGATCTACCCCCTCCTCCTTGACCAGCACCGCACTGACAGAGTATCCTGAAACAACTAAGTACATAATCAACACTTCCCCTTCAACTGGCTTTGCGAGCATAGGAGGTGACCCTATATGTTCTTTGATCTTTTGAAATGTCTGCTCACACTCCGTTGTCCACAAAAATTCTTTTCCTATCTTCTTAATGGCTTTAAAAAATTCCTGACATTTATCTGATGATCTCGAGACGAATCTATTCAAAGCTGCAACCCTGCCAGTCAAACTTTGTACTTGCTTCACACATGTTGGAGACTTCATGTCTAAGAGTGCCTTGATTTTTGCTGGATTTGCTTCTATACCCCGATGGTTGACTATGAATCCCAAAAACTTTCCTGATTCAACACCAAATACACACTTTTGAGGATTCAATTTCATTCGATACTTTCGCAATATAGCAAACATCTCCTCTAAGTGCTTGATATGATCCGATGCTTCCTTAGACTTTACCAACATGTCATCCACATACACCTCCATGGTCTTCCTAATTTGATCTTTAAACATCATATTTACCAACCTCTGGTAAGTTGCACCAGCATTAACAAGGCCGAATGGCATTCCAATGTAACAGTAAAGTCCCCTATCAGTGATGAAAAATGTATGCTCTTGATCTGGCCCATACATAGGGATTTGGTTATATCCAGAGTAGGCATCCATGAAACTCAACAGTGCATGTCCCGCGGTCGCGTCCACCAACTGATCTATCCTTGGCAATGGAAAACTATCCTTTGGACATGCTTTATTTAAGTCAGTGAAATCAACACACGTCCTCCACTTCCCATTTGGTTTCTTTACCAGCACAGGATTCGCTAACCATGTTGGATAGAAAGACTCCTTTATTAAACCGACCTCCAATAATCTATCTACTTCTTCCTGTAGAGCCACAGCACGTTCCCCGCTCACCGGCCTTCTTTTCTGCCGGGTTCCTTTTTTGGACGGATCTATATTGAAACGATGACACATCACATTTGGATCAATTCCCACCATATCAACATGACTCCAAGCAAAAACATCCAAGTTTGCCTTCAAAAATGAGATGAGCTGCTCGACTAACTCTGGATTCAAATGCGATCCAATCTTCAATTCCCATTCCGGGTAACGAGCATCCACCTTGACAGTTATCATTTCTTCCGTTGATCTAGTATTAGCTACCGGCAATGGCATTCGAGGATCGAGGTCGATGTCGTTATTTTGTCCAAGCTTGTTTCTCTCATGGTCCTCATTCCCTATATCACCTGTTTTAGAACTTACTTCTTCCAACTCTGTAATAGGTCGTGCCCCTACAATCAATGTTTTACCACCATCTAACCTCCTAACCTTACGAATTTCCCTTGAATCATCCACCCTCCAAATTTCTTCTTATGCCTCTGCACCAGTCCCATAGGGCAGCAATATTCGTGACAAACTTCGAGACGTTCCTACCTGCGCATCCTGCCTACCTGGCGCGCCAATAATAAAGAAAGGACCAGTTGGAGCGCCAATTTTTGGTGCATCCATAGTTGGAGCGCCCACTTGTTCTTCTTTCATCCCTTCCTCACCTTCTTCCTCGTCTGTGTTCTCTGGAAACTCGACGGTGTATACGACATTAACTACCCTTTCTTCCTCTACCTGTACCTCATTCACTCCTATTTTATTACTCTTTCGAAATCCTTTTACAGACTTGTTGTAACATTCCCTAGAATCGTACTGACTTCCTCGAACACAACCGATCCCCCTTGGGGTTGGAAACTTCATAGATAAATGATAGATTGAAGTAACTACCCGCATTTCCTTCAACAATGGTCTTCCAACCAATGCATTTTGAGATGAGTCTTGATCAATTACCATGAAATCCGCAATCTGGGTAGCAGAAAGGACCCCACTCCCCAATGTCACGGGCAACCGGATAGTCCCCTTTACCCTGATAGATTCTCCCCCAAAACCATAAATATAAATATTCTCAACTTTCATGTCCTTGTCCGGTAGACCCATCTTCTTATACGTGTCATAGTATAGGATGTTAACTGAACTTCCATTGTCTATGAACACCCGATGTACATTCTGATTTCCAATCCCCACCGTGACTACCAACGCATCATTATGGGGATGATGAACCCATCTTGCATCTTCCTCATAAAACGTTATATCTGCCGCTTCTCCCCGAAACAGCTTAGGCGGACGCTGATCCAACCGATTCACATTTGTCATTGGGGCAGTTTTGGCCTCCCTTGCATATCTTTCCATCGCCTTATTGCTATCACCTGCAATGTGTGGTCCTCCTACTATGGTGCGGATACTTCCTTCTCTAACAAATTTTGACCCCTCTTGCCTTTCCTTATCATCGTCGGCCGAAGTACGACCTATACCCCTTTTTTCCATGGGATGATCAGCCCGGTACTTTTTTACCCACTCCGTTAAGTACCCATCTTTGATTAAGAGTTCGATTTCATCCTTGAGCTGTCTACATTCATGGGTGTTATGGCCGGTAGATTGATGATACTCACAATATCTTCCTTTGTCCTTGCTTTGGAAAGAATTCAAAGGTGCTGGTTTTCTGTATATCACCCTGTCCTTGGTCACTTCATATATGTGTTCAATAGACGCAGCAAGCGGCGTATAAGACCCAGACCTTCTGTCTTGACCTAGAAAGGGTTCCCGTCCTCTCTTCTCATTAGTAATATTTACCCGGTTCGGGCTTCGTCCTTGTGCCCTGTAGTCTGGACTTGGTGATCGATCTTTCCTTTTATTTCTGCCCTTATTGGTTCCATATACCTCACCTTTTTTGTTGTCGGCCAATGACTGTTCTACCCTCTTATACGACTCTGCCTGAGAAAATAATTCTGCCAATGTAGCCGGATCCTTACCTTGTAGATGCTTCCAGAAGTCAGTTCCCACTCTCAAGCCAACAATTAAGAAATTTTTTAAAGTCTCATCTGTTGCCCCTCTAACTCCTGCCGCCTCTGCACTAAACCTCTTAAAATATGCATTCAAGGTTTCTCCCTCCCATTGCTTAATGTTTGCCAAGGAGGTAACTGGAGGAGAGTACTTGACTGCTGCTTGGAACTGTGTCAAAAACATCGCCTGCATTTGTTCCCAAGAGGTTATCACCTCACTTCCCAATTTTTGAAACCATTGTTGAGCACTATCTCTGAAAGTCGCAGCTAGCAAACGACACCTGGCCAAGTTCGGGACCTGGTACACATCCATCTCAATATTGAAACGCCCCAAGAATTCCTTTGGATCAGAGTTTCCATGAAAACGAAGGTCAGCTGTTGTGTTTCGATATCCCATTGGTAATAGAGCATCTTTCACAGCAACGGAGAATGGAGATGTCACTTTGGTGGAAAAAGAACCAGCTCCACCCTCCAAATGTGCTAGCAGCTTCCTTATATCACCAACATTGACGTCACCTAGCCCCGGAACATTTTGGATTCCACTGGGCAGCCCTCCTCCCAGGAATGTGTTTGCCACGGGTGGAGTAGGCGCGCCAAAGCTTACCAGCACAGAAGATGGTATACTCACGATCGGAGGTGTTTGTGTCATGATAGGAGGTGTGAGTTGCACAGAGACTTGCGGAGGGGGGGGTGTAAGATCCGGGAAAATTACGTGTTATTATGTGATGTGAAATGAAATTTTAATTTCATATTAAGAGTTATTAAATGATTTATCTGTTTAAACGTGCTAAGTTATTCGTTAAATGATTGAATATGTGATATTGTGGTGCTATGTGAAATGTGTGGGGAATTTGAAATTATTTTGAAAAGGGTGTCATACTATTTTATTTTATTTTAATTATCGAAAAGAAAATTTGGATCGTTCTCAAATTATTCGGGGGATTGGTATATCGTTCGTACCAATATTTCATTCGTTAAAGTAGGAAGTATTCGAAAATATTCGCAATGAAGGTATTTTGGTTCGTATATTTTGAATTAAACGATACTTGTAGTTATCCGTACTTTATGGATGCTTATCGTCTCGTGAAACGTGTATTCTGCTTTATTAAAGATTTAAAGCGTTTATTTTGTTAAATTGTATTTAAAGCGATCTATCGGATCAGTATCGATCCAAAAATGTCGTTTGGGGTATTATTTTCCGTTTAATATAAAAAGGCAAATCGTACTTTGTTTTTCGTATAATCAAAGCTTAATTACAGTTAAAAAGCTAAAAACCCCTGAAACGTGTTCTTCGTGTTCTTGAGAATCAAACTCAATTTTGAAGGCGTTATCGGAATCCGATTTCGATGTTCTTGTAACCAAATCGAATCCCTCATCATCCTCTATCTGATTACACCATCAAAATTCATGTGGGTATGATTTCTGAGTTTTTCCGATTTTTAATTAATTTATTTATTTCGAATTTAGGTTTAATTTTGGGGGAATCTGTGTTTGTGTTTGTTCTTGATAATTGATGATATGAATAAGTTGTATGTGTTGTAAGGAGTGTTCTGATGATTTTTATCTGATTTTTGGAGCTCGAATTAGAGCAAATCGGAAAAATTGAGCTCACCGGAGTTCTTGAGTTTTTTTGCCGGATTTTGAATTCTACGAACTGTTTCTTGATTTCGTTTATGCCATTAGATAGATCGTGGGATGCTGAGTATGTTCACGTGTTCATTGTTAACGTTGGGTTCGATTTTGTGTCGCCGGAAAGCGGCCGCCGCCGTCGGTTTCGCGATTTACGGCCAGAAATCGAGTTGTTTTCGTTGTGATTGTTGTGTTGAGTAGTGTTGTGGTGATTGTGAGGGTGAAGCGAAGTGAAACCGTGCGTTTTGGAATGGTTTCGGAGTCGCCGGAAACTGGGTTTGGTTCGCCGGAACTCCGCCGCCGGCGGGTTGTTCTTGGCGACCCACCTGTTTTCTTGGCGACCCGTTTACCCAATCCCTTGACCCGGTTTCGATCCAGAAAACCCTAATTGCATTTCTAAAAAGTGTTTCTGGGTTTTTATTTTAAAAATAATTCAAAAATAGTTTTATAATCCTAAAAATCATATCTTTGATTTAAAAATACATTTTATTATTCCGAAAATTTTATAAATTCATAAATATTTATTTAAATTCGAAAATTGATTAAATTTAATTATTTTAATTATTTTTATTAATAATTAATTTATTTAATTAATTGATTAATTCTTTTAATCAGTTAATTCTTAATAATTAATTATTAATTAGATTTAATTAATTAAAATTAAGTTTAATTATTTTCTATCTTGGTTTATTTATTTAAAAATAGTTTGGGCATTTAAAAGAGTGTCAATTAATTTTATTAATTGATTTATTTGCATTTAAAATACTTATATTGGATTTAAAAATCCGATTTTTGATTTAAAAATTGTTTGTGGCTTATTTAAATTCAAATAAGCTTCGTATGATGTTTTAAAAATAGTTATAAGTGCTATATGATTTGTATGAGTTGTGTAATGTGTTTTATAGTCCGTATATGCCCGTACTAGGGCTAGTGTCTGAGTTTTTAATCTCGTAAATTATACCGGACGTCCGATACGTACCCGGTTACTTGTTTAAATGTGCTATGTGGATGATGTGGATTATGTGAATTATCTGGTTAGTGAATTATAAATACAAATAATTGTTTTGAGACGTGTTTAAATGTAGTAGTTGTGTCTATAATTATCGTGTGGGGTAGTTGGGATAGAAATTTGTCGGTAATGTTAGAAAGTGAGATTTACGAGGCCGTTGACTTGGATGTTGACTTTTTATAGTATGGGGATTGTCGTCAAGCGAGTTACGTGGATTACTTATGTGGTTGATTGCGATTGGTCTATCAATTGAGATGTGGATGTTTATGCAACAGAGATATCGGTAAGTGCGTCGAAGTTAAGTTACAATCATTTATGGAATATGAGAATTATACGTTGAGGACTAAGTACCGTCTCATGTTTGACTATCGAGGCTGGCACGTGGGTTCGAAATGGTAAAAGCAGACTAGTGGTGTTCGAAAGAGCGTTAGAGCAAAGAAGGACGGAAGTAGAGAATCGTGCGACAAGACAGGATAAGGAGGAAATCGTATTGTTTCAGCGTTACGAAATAGCTAAGGACCAGAGGCAAGTGTTTATACCCTTGCTTATTAATTAAGGGATATTATCTTGAATTATTAGTATGCATGTTGAATGCTTATTACTGAATTTTCAAATGTTGATTTCTTTTGCATTGAATTGCAAGTATGTTATTTAATCTCGTAAATTGATGAGTACTCTTTTATACCTTTTGAGTTCAGATTCATATTTTCATATTGATTGGAAAGATATACTTATTATATTGAAAAGTTTGAAGAGATAATTATGGGCCATATACTAAGGCTCTCTTTTAAAAGACATGATTTTAAAATATTAGGTTGGAATATTGCCAACCCTAGATGAGTGGGAACTTACGAACCCTATGTTGAAAACGTTATTTTAAATTCCGAAGTTGTTGTAAGACCCCAGATTTTTGGGTAGAATTAAAACTTTTATAATATGTTGATGTAATTATGGATAGTGGCAATTACTTGAGAATTAAGTATGAATGATTATGAATTTCAGTTTTCAAACATTTTGAGAATAATAAGAATGGACTGAACATATAAATAAGAACAATCAATCTGGAAGGTAAGAATACAATACTCCAGGGAAGAAAAGTATTTTTATGTCATCCAAATCAATATCTGGAATGCATCCGACAACTCCGTAAACAAGATAGCGTATGCCCGAGAAAGCACTAGAACGTTTTCTAAGTGCAAAGAATAAAGAGAAGTAAACCAGGAATATTGGAACGAATATTGATCCAAAGGATTATAGAAAAACCACTGATGAATAGTAACTTTTGATGAATAGTAAATTTTGTCGTTTAAAAGTTTTCCAGACCACCCTATATACGGGTCGATATGATGAACTTTCAAAGCCGTATTAGTGATCTACGATGAAAATAAAGGAATGCAAAAGCTGTCAGAATCGGAAAAATAGCATTTCCGTTTTCTCCGAAATTTCACCATTAACGGACGGATTAATTATTATTTGAGAATAATTAAGAATTTAAATTATCAATTCCATGGATATGGATTTAATGAAAGAATTAGAGATATTAAGAACGATTACGATAAACTACTTCGATAGAACACTTAAGAAACCCTGCGAACTTTTTACGCGATTAAACGGAGACGGAATAACGAGACATTACAGGATTAACTTACAGACATGGAAGTAACATGTAACAAGATTAATTCGAGGAATGCAACATTTGGATCATCAATGTGAAAGGAAACAAACCAATAAAGCAAACCAGTAAAGTTACTTTATCAGGACTCCTGCATGTGCGACACGTGCCCCTGTGACAAGCCCAAAACTTGATGACTCACCACTTTTATATACAAAATATCTCACACTTATTCAAGATCAACCAAGCAAGAACACTCCACCCACCAAAAAGAAACATTCGGCCATTTCTTAAAACCAAAGGATACATTTTTCAAAGATCAACTTCCAAGCATCCATAATTCATGTTCTTGGATTCAAAAGCTTCCATATTTCACAACTAAGGTATTCTCTAAATCCTAGAACCATCCATTAAGGTTATCATGTTCAAATCCTTGGTCAAAGATGAGGGTGAATAGTGAAATGAATAGTGATTCCAAGAACTAACTTTGATTTCTTGATTACTTTGGTTGATTCAAGCTATCTTAAGGTTATCCAAGGACTATACAAGGCTTATTAGGCTTATACACACTCCAAGAAAGGTATAATTTCTTGAAACCCCTAGTTATAATATGATTTATGTGGTTAGCTTTGAGTATACTTTAGTTGGTATAATCATAAGGATGATTGAGTGGTTTTAACGAAGGTTTGATGAAAGTTTGATGTTGTTTTGATGATAAGCAAGTAGAGGTTGGTTTTGACTGATTTGTGATGATTATGGGTTAGTAATGATGTTGAGGATTTGACTTGGTGATTTGGTTTGGATTGATCTTGTAAGTTTATGATTAAACTTTGGAATTGTTAAAACATAGCCGTTATAATGCCCGATTTTCCCTAGCCCTGTTTTGTCCATGATATTCGAACATAAGGATTCCTGTCCAGAGTCACCACTGCATAGTATTGTGTAGGTCTTATTTCAAGGTTCGTTTTGGTATAAAGATCATGTGAATCGGATTTACGGTTTAGGAGAAACGAGTATTTTAGTTAAGGATGTTTCGAGAAACCGGACAATACCACTTAGCCAACTTTGAGGCAATGATTAAAACCCTTAACGGACTTATTGGAATGTGAAACTTTGTGATAACATGCTAGGTATGTCTAGAAAGACCCTCGGGAAGATTTCGTGTTAGAAGGATTTAACCTCTATTTTATAAAAATGTTCGAGTCAAGCGTACGCAAGAAGAGTCTTAAGGAGTCGACTTGAAAACACATTTTAGCCTAAGTAAAGTATGTACTTGGTGTCTTAAAAAGTGTTAAGTGATTAATCTCGGATATTTTGACTATGTATAGATCGCCGGATTGACTCGAGGCACACTACCCCTACCTCACCACCAGGCAAGTTTTCTAAACCTATTCTACTGTTGTTGTGATAATAACTGTTCTCGATTATGATATGTGATTGCGATATATATAAACTGCATACTTGTTTTCGAATTGCTATGTATAGCAATACTTGAGGATTATGACTTGAAGTTGGGGCTTATGAGTTAGATATGGGATATCAGCTATAGGCCAGGGATTTTATAGTTGCCCTAGGATAAGGGCGTGTGATTTTCTTGAAAGATATGTATTGATTATAATTGGTATTTGATAAAAGTTATTTTCCGATAAAGATATCGGGTACTGTCATTCGAGGATTATTAATTTACTTAAAGGTTATTAATTATATTCATTTGAGGATTATTGACATTAAGACGATTATTTATTAAAGGAATATTATTTTCAAATATTCATTTAAATATTATTTATTTAATGAATATTATTTTCAAATATTCATTTAAGGATTATTTATTTAATGAATATTATTTTCAAATATTCATTTAAGGATTATTTATTTAATGAATATTATTTTCAAATATTCATTTAAGGATTATTTATTTAATGAATATTATTTTCAAATATTCATTTAAGGATTATTTATTTAATGAATATTATTTTCAAATATTCATTTAAGGTTTACTTATTTAGTAACTATTGTTAGTTATTTTCAAATCAGAAAGAGGTTCCCAAAAAGCTATTTTTCCATTTGAATCTGTCTTTTAAGAAAATTCAAATGCTCGCTCCACTATCAAAAATATGGGAAACCTGATTTAAGTAACTGCTCTTCATTTTAAATTCCCAACTCAAAACTGTCAAGGGACAGGTATTTTCTCCGAGCAACGAAACTGCTGCAAGTCAAATATTGTGTTACCACCTCAACGATCGAGGGGTAAATTCCTGGAACAAGTCGATATCCATTAACAAGCATCGCTTGGGAAATATTGGAGAATCTTCCTTTCCAACCTAGATATAACTACTTAGTGGAGTCGTATCAACAAGTATCACACTTGGGGAAAGGAGGACGATCTTTACGTTTCAGAGTCATGGATTTAATCTGAACTAGGAGCAACGTGTAAGAGGTCGAGTCGCGCCGATCCATCATTTTATTGGCCCAACCGTTGGCCGGGAGATCCAGAAAGGCGGTAGACAATGTCAGGCTGTCGTGATTCTTCCATCTACATGTAGAAAACAAATAATTTTGTTGTACAAACCTGCTACTGATCATAGTAAGGTTGGTACGACGGGCGCGGAGAAGGCTCCAGTATTGGTTCATCATCCAATTTGGATATTTTCCTGCAACATGTATTGGGGTGAAGGACCAATCGTGTTGGCAGGGGGTTGAGAAGCGTTTGGGAATGAAGTGACAACAAATTCATGCAACTTCATCTTTTATTCTATAAGTTATGAGTCTGGTAAAACCTGATTAAGGATATATATGCATAAGTGGACTTTGGGTTACGAAAATATCCCATTAATTTTCCTCGTAACTTCATCCTTTACGCTATACTAGTTTCTTATCTGTTGAAGGCATAACATGTGACTGCAATATATCTTTGAATTGTTATACTTTGGTAATCTGTTATAAGTTATTTTTGGTGGGCTCTATTGCTCACCCTTGCTTTATTTATTTATATCACAACAACAGCTAGAGCAGATGGCCCGCAACAGTCACACCCCGCGAAAGCGGGTAGCAGTCGTCAGAGATTTACCCGTTGATGTCGTAGCCGCCATAGCTGAGGTAGTAACCACTAGTGTTCTAAGCTTCAGCTTTTGTGTATCAGACTTATGTATCTTATGATTAATGTAATCAACGGCAAGAACTTTTAAATGCTCTGTAATCTTTTGGGTTTGTAATAACTTATAACTTGTGGATCATATGACTAGATACTTATTCCAATTTCATCTCTGGAACTATAACTTGTTGTGTGAGTGGTGTTGTTATTGTGGGGTCACAACATGTAGTTTAATTGTTTTGATTCAAGTGCAAGTATTATTGATGGGAATTGAGACCGTAACGACCGGATCCCCGACCCCGGATCTGGGGCTGTTACAGAAATGGTATCAGAGAATTAGAGTTATAAACCCCAGAGATGAGGCAGCGTTACAATAATAAATTCACTAAGATAATAAGAACTCTTGCCAAGTTCGACTAAAACCCTTATGGGAACTTTAATATCATGATAGTAACATAGTTCGTTATTGTGTAGGTGAGCTATATCTCTGACCCTGAGGCTTATGAGAGACAGCACGACGAGGACTTGCTTAGGACTTCAGATCCATACTATGAGGATATTGAGGAGGACCCGGAGGAGGTCCAGATAGATGCGGATACCGAGGATATCGAGGATTCTGATGATGAGGATCCAGAGGAGGATCAGACCCTAGCGGATACTGAGGATGTGGAAGGGGATGCTGAGGACCAGCCTCCACTTCCTACTGAGAGAGCCCCTACCCCTCCACCACTGCCCTTGAGCCCTTACCCTGATGATCATGAGGAGCCTACCCCTGAGCCACAGCGGGCAGAGGCTGCACCACCAGCCGAGCCGGTTACCCCACCCCATGTTCCGTTAGAGGGGATACCAGTGTGTGTGCACAACTGGACCGTGAGCAGAGTTCAGTCAGATTTGGTGATAGCTGAGGCTCGACTAGCAGAGTCCCGGATGCAGCTAGCAGCAGAGAGGGATGCCAGGATGGTACGCCAGGGCGGCGGGAGGTCTGTGCCCCCTCGGGTTGCCCGGAGGGCGATGACTCGCATTGAGCTGAGGGCACGGATTAGGATTCGAGCCTTGCCTACTGATGGCAATGGCAGGATATCCAGGGTTGATGCCGAGGAGATCTTTCGCATAGCCATGGCGAGGGTGAGGGCATGGCACCGCACCAGTGACTGATTTCAGAGTTGGTGATATGGTAGTCTAGTCTTCTAGTCACGTACGGACATAGTAGTGCCGGTTTTTGTGGGATTGTTCCATTGTATATATTATCCCTTTTCTGACTAGAAGGATAGACCATATATTTCACTTTTGACTAGATGATGTTAGGACGGTTGTACTTGTAAAACTGTCGACGTTGACTCAGACTTTGTATCTTTGGTACCATGTATATATTTGTTTCCTTTCAGTTGAATCTCGTCCTGTTATGACTCGATCACAAGTTTACTATATTATTGTTTGCACCTTATTATTGAATTGCGATAAAATATAGAATTGCGGAAGTCTCCCAATTATGTAATGACTGTATCTGTAACCCAGTAAACGATCTTAATATGAATTTTCCAAATTTCAGTAAGATGCCTCCACGAAGAGTGGGAACTAGGGCAAATCCCCCTGAATCTGCTGATCAAGAAAGCCATAATCAGAATAGGGAAGACCCTGAGTATAATGAAGAAATGGATGAAGATTATAATGAACATGACGACTCCCGGTACGGGGAGGCAGATGAATCCTTTTTCACTGCGGACGTTGAAAATGAGGAAGAGGAAGGTGAAGCGGAACAGGGAGAAGGGGACCAGGGTGGAGACCCCATGGGTCAGTTCATGAATCTACTTAGGCAAAATTTGGACCGCTACCCCCAACCACCCCAAGGGAACAACAATACCATAGCAAACTCTTTTAGGGCCTTTAAGTCACTCAAGCCCCCAGAATTCCAAGGTTCGGCTGACCCAGTAGAGGCAAGAGCCTGGATAAAGGAGATGGAAAAGTCCTTTGAGATTTTGAGTATTGAGGAGGCACAGAAGACTGTTTTTGCCACTTACCTTCTGAAAGGAGAGGCCAATTATTGGTGGGAGGCCAAGAAGAACATGGAGACGGACGCTATTGTAACTTGGGAAAGGTTTAAGCAATTGTTTCTAGAGAAGTATTTCCCAAGGTTCATGAAGACTCAAATGGAACTCAAGTTTTTGGAACTAAAGCAGAATAATTTGACAGTGGCTGACTATGAGGCAAAGTTTACCGAGCTATCAAGGTTTGTACCAGAATTTGTAGATACCGAAGAGAAGAAAGCTAATCGGTTTCAGCAGGGATTGAAGCAGTGGATTCAGAATCGCGTAGCAGTTCTGGAGATTACAGACTATGCCACGTTGGTACAAAAGGCTTCGATTGTGGAAGCAGGGAGTGATCAGATGCATAAGGAAAGAGAGAAAGGGGGAATAAAGAGAAAGCATGCAAGTATGGGTGGAGGTTTTTCAGGAGGAAACCCCCAAAATAGGTTTAACCGCGGAGCAGTCTCCCTACCTGAGAGGAATACGGGGTTCAAACGACCCGTGAGCACAAGTGTAAACCAGGGCGGTAACCCATCAGGAGTGTCCCGCTCCTACCAATCTCAACCTCCATTACCAGTATGTGTGACTTGTGGGAGGAAACATCCCGGTGTGTGCAACCAAAAACTGATAACCTATTATAAGTGTGGGCGAAGGGGACATTATGCTACCAATTGTGCTACGAGTAACCCTAGCGTCAGCCAAGGCCTCACTTGTTTTCAGTGTGGACGCCAAGGTCATATGAAGAAGGATTGTCCCATGAACCGACCCGCAGCATCAGGGGCAAGCAGGGCTGCCTCCAATAGACCACCAACTGCTAAGACTTTCAACATGACAGTGCAGGATGCCGTGAGGAACACGGATGTGATAGCAGGTACCTTTTCTCTAAATTCAGTTAGCGCAAATGTTTTATTTGATTCTGGAGCAACTAAGTCGTTTATATCGAGGGATTTTGCGCATAAATTGAAACTTAAAGCCCGACCATTAAAGGATTCCCTACAAATAGAGATAGCTAATCACGAAATAGTCCCAGTTAATCAGATTCACCCCAACTGCAAATTAGAAATAGGGGGACAGTCTTTTTGTGTGGATTTGATTCCTTTTAAACTAGGAGAATTTGATGTCATTTTGGGGATGGATTGGTTGTCTCGCAATAACGCACAAATAGATTGTAAAGGGAAGAGGGTTAGATTGAATACCCCAGGAAAGAAGGAAATAGTGTTTAGGGGGATGAGACAGACACAGAAATTTCTAACCATGGCACAGACCAAAAGATTGTTACGAAAGGGGAATGAGGCTTACTTAGCATATGTCGTGGACACCCAGAAAGAGGTACCTAGATTACAGGACATCCCAGTAGTCAATGAGTTCGAAGATGTGTTTCCACAAGATCTTCCAGGATTACCACCCGATAGAGTAATTGAGTTTGCTATTGAATTAGCCCCGGGGACGGCGCCAGTTTCGAAGGCCCCGTACCGGTTAGCCCCAGTAGAAATGAAAGAGCTAGCTACCCAGTTACAAGAACTGTTGGAGAAGGGTATGATAAGACCCAGTGTGTCGCCGTGGGGGGCACCCGTGTTGTTTGTTAAGAAGAAAGATGGGAGCATGAGGTTATGCATCGACTACCGAGAGTTGAACAAGCTAACTATAAAGAATAAGTACCCATTGCCCAGAATAGACGATTTGTTTGACCAGCTAAAGGATGCTGTGTACTTCTCCAAGATTGACTTGAGAACCGGATATCATCAATTAAAGATTAAACCAGAAGATATTCCAAAGACTGCTTTCCGTACCAGATATGGACATTATGAGTTCTTGGTGATGTCATTTGGATTGACCAATGCCCCGGCAGCTTTCATGGATTTAATGAATAGGGTGTTCAAGAAGTATTTGGACGAGTTTGTTATAGTTTTTATAGATGATATTCTTATCTACTCAAAGACAGAGGCAGAACACGCAGAACATTTGAGGATAACTCTAGAAATACTCAGGAAGGAACAATTGTATGCCAAATTCGCAAAGTGTGAATTCTGGCGAAATGAGGTTCAGTTTTTAGGACATGTGATCAATAAGGAGGGAGTGTTGGTTGACCCCTCCAAGATAGAGGCAGTTTCAAATTGGGAACGACCAACCACACCAACAGAGGTGAGAAGTTTCATAGGGTTAGCAGGGTATTACAGAAGATTCGTTAAGGATTTTGCGAAGATCGCAGCCCCGTTAACCCGACTTACCCGAAAAACTGAGAAGTTTGAATGGACGGAAAAGTGCGAGAGTAGTTTCCAAGAGTTAAAGAAGAGGTTGGTGACTGCCCCTGTGTTGGCATTACCAGATGGAAAAGGAGATTTTGTAATTTACAGTGATGCTTCGCATAAGGGATTAGGGTGCGTGCTGATGCAGCACGGTAAGGTAATCACCTATGCGTCGAGACAATTGAAGGAGTATGAGATTCGATATCCTACTCATGATCTAGAACTAGCAGCAATAGTCTTCGCTTTAAAGATTTGGAGGCACTACTTGTATGGAGAGAAGTGCGAGATTTACACTGACCATAAGAGCCTCAAGTATATTTTCACCCAGAAGGAGCTTAACATGCGCCAGAGAAGATGGTTAGAATTGATTAAGGATTATGACTGTGAGATTCTTTATCACCCAGGGAAGGCCAATGTGGTGGCTGATGCCCTTAGTAGGAAAGAGAGACTCAAGACGATAATGTCGTCGGAAGAACTGATTAGAGAATTTGAAAAGATGGAAATAGAAGTGAAGGTGACCGGAGACGGTACCGAAAAGCTGTTTGAGATTTCCTTGCAGCCAGAGTTGCTAGAAAAGATAAGAAGGTGTCAGGAAAGGATGATAAGTGAAGACAGGCAGTCAATGACCGGTGAAGAGATCCACACTGTCAAGGATGATAAAGGGATAAGGAGGTACACTTACCGAGTTTGGGTTCCGAATGTTCGAGAACTGAAAGACGAGATTTTACACGAGAGTCACAGTTCTAGGTATTCAATCCACCCAGGGAGCACCAAGATGTATGGAGATTTGAAAGAATACTACTGGTGGCCTAACATGAAAAAGGATGTAGCAGAGTGGGTGAGCAGATGCTTGACCTGCCAACGAGTGAAAGCGGAACACCAAAGGCCCAGTGGACTTTTACGACCCTTAGAAATTCCCGAATGGAAATGGGAACATCTAGCCATGGATTTCGTAGTGGGTTTACCAAGGACCAAGGCCAATCACGATGCCATATGGGTAATCATAGACCGATTAACGAAGTCAGCTCACTTTCTTCCAATCAATGAAAGGTACACTGTCGACCGATTAGTGGATATCTACTTGAAAGAGATAGTGGCGCGGCACGGAATCCCAGTCGCCATAGTATCTGACCGAGATCCCAGATTTAACTCCAGATTCTGGAGGAGCTTCCAGGAATGTGTAGGAACCCGGCTGAACATGAGTACTGCCTATCACCCCCAAACAGACGGACAAAGTGAAAGGACCATCCAAACACTAGAGGATATGTTAAGGGTCTGTGCTATAGACTTTAAAGGAAATTGGGATGATCACCTACCACTGATTGAGTTTTCCTACAACAATAGTTTTCATTCGAGTATAGGAATGCCGCCTTATGAGGCCCTTTATGGAAGAAGATGTCGATCTCCCTTGTATTGGGATGAAGTTGGAGAGCGAAAAATGCTTGGGCCCGAAGTGGTCCAACGAACTAAGGACATAGTAGATCTAATCAGGGGGCGGCTGGTAGCAGCCCAAGATAGACAAAAGAAGTATGCCGATTTGGCTCGGAAGGACAAGGAATATGAAGTGGGAGACCTAGTGTTCTTAAAGGTATCTCCTTGGAAGGGTTTGATGAGGTTCGGAAAGAAAGGAAAACTGAGTCCCAGATATATTGGACCATTTGAAATCTTAAGGCGCATTGGGAACTTAGCATATGAGCTAGCCTTACCCCCAAACCTGCAGCAAGTGCATAATGTGTTTCATGTTTCAATGTTGAGGAAGTACAACCCGGATGCTAAGCATATAGTGGAGTACGAACAAGTGGACATGCAGCCAGACCTAACCTATGTGGAGCAACCAGTGGAAATCATAGATCAAAAGGAACAAGTGCTCCGAAATAAGGTCATCAAGCTAGTCAGAGTTTTATGGCAGAATCATAATGTGGAAGAATCAACTTGGGAACTAGAAAGTGCAATACTAGAAAGATATCCCCATTTATTTTCAGAGTGATTCCGGGACGGAATCCTTTTAAGGAGGGGAGACAGTAAGACCCCAGATTTTTGGGTAGAATTAAAACTTTTATAATATGTTGATGTAATTATGGATAGTGGCAATTACTTGAGAATTAAGTATGAATGATTATGAATTTCAGTTTTCAAACATTTTGAGAATAATAAGAATGGACTGAACATATAAATAAGAACAATCAATCTGGAAGGTAAGAATACAATACTCCAGGGAAGAAAAGTATTTTTATGTCATCCAAATCAATATCTGGAATGCATCCGACAACTCCGTAAACAAGATAGCGTATGCCCGAGAAAGCACTAGAACGTTTTCTAAGTGCAAAGAATAAAGAGAAGTAAACCAGGAATATTGGAACGAATATTGATCCAAAGGATTATAGAAAAACCACTGATGAATAGTAACTTCTGATGAATAGTAACTTTTGATGAATAGTAAATTTTGTCGTTTAAAAGTTTTCCAGACCACCCTATATACGGGTCGATATGATGAACTTTCAAAGCCGTATTAGTGATCTACGATGAAAATAAAGGAATGCAAAAGCTGTCAGAATCGGAAAAATAGCATTTCCGTTTTCTCCGAAATTTCACCATTAACGGACGGATTAATTATTATTTGAGAATAATTAAGAATTTAAATTATCAATTCCATGGATATGGATTTAATGAAAGAATTAGAGATATTAAGAACGATTACGATAAACTACTTCGATAGAACACTTAAGAAACCCTGCGAACTTTTTACGCGATTAAACGGAGACGGAATAACGAGACATTACAGGATTAACTTACAGACATGGAAGTAACATGTAACAAGATTAATTCGAGGAATGCAACATTTGGATCATCAATGTGAAAGGAAACAAACCAATAAAGCAAACCAGTAAAGTTACTTTATCAGGACTCCTGCATGTGCGACACGTGCCCCTGTGACAAGCCCAAAACTTGATGACTCACCACTTTTATATACAAAATATCTCACACTTATTCAAGATCAACCAAGCAAGAACACTCCCCCCACCAAAAAGAAACATTCGGCCATTTCTTAAAACCAAAGGATACATTTTTCAAAGATCAACTTCCAAGCATCCATAATTCATGTTCTTGGATTCAAAAGCTTCCATATTTCACAACTAAGGTATTCTCTAAATCCTAGAACCATCCATTAAGGTTATCATGTTCAAATCCTTGGTCAAAGATGAGGGTGAATAGTGAAATGAATAGTGATTCCAAGAACTAACTTTGATTTCTTGATTACTTTGGTTGATTCAAGCTATCTTAAGGCTATCCAAGGACTATACAAGGCTTATTAGGCTTATACACACTCCAAGAAAGGTATAATTTCTTGAAACCCCTAGTTATAATATGATTTATGTGGTTAGCTTTGAGTATACTTTAGTTGGTATAATCATAAGGATGATTGAGTGGTTTTAACGAAGGTTTGATGAAAGTTTGATGTTGTTTTGATGATAAGCAAGTAGAGGTTGGTTTTGACTGATTTGTGATGATTATGGGTTAGTAATGATGTTGAGGATTTGACTTGGTGATTTGGTTTGGATTGATCTTGTAAGTTTATGATTAAACTTTGGAATTGTTAAAACATAGCCGTTATAATGCCCGATTTTCCCTAGCCCTGTTTTGTCCATGATATTCGAACATAAGGATTCCTGTCCAGAGTCACCACTGCATAGTATTGTGTAGGTCTTATTTCAAGGTTCGTTTTGGTATAAAGATCATGTGAATCGGATTTACGGTTTAGGAGAAACGAGTATTTTAGTTAAGGATGTTTCGAGAAACCGGACAATACCACTTAGCCAACTTTGAGGCAATGATTAAAACCCTTAACGGACTTATTGGAATGTGAAACTTTGTGATAACATGCTAGGTATGTCTAGAAAGACCCTCGGGAAGATTTCGTGTTAGAAGGATTTAACCTCTATTTTATAAAAATGTTCGAGTCAAGCGTATGCAAGAAGAGTCTTAAGGAGTCGACTTGAAAACACATTTTAGCCTAAGTAAAGTATGTACTTGGTGTCTTAAAAAGTGTTAAGTGATTAATCTCGGATATTTTGACTATGTATAGATCGCCGGATTGACTCGAGGCACACTACCCCTACCTCACCACCAGGCAAGTTTTCTAAACCTATTCTACTGTTGTTGTGATAATAACTGTTCTCGATTATGATATGTGATTGCGATATATATAAACTGCATACTTGTTTTCGAATTGCTATGTATAGCAATACTTGAGGATTATGACTTGAAGTTGGGGCTTATGAGTTAGATATGGGATATCAGCTATAGGCCAGGGATTTTATAGTTGCCCTAGGATAAGGGCGTGTGATTTTCTTGAAAGATATGTATTGATTATAATTGGTATTTGATAAAAGTTATTTTCCGATAAAGATATCGGGTACTGTCATTCGAGGATTATTAATTTACTTAAAGGTTATTAATTATATTCATTTGAGGATTATTGACATTAAGACGATTATTTATTAAAGGAATATTATTTTCAAATATTCATTTAAATATTATTTATTTAATGAATATTATTTTCAAATATTCATTTAAGGATTATTTATTTAATGAATATTATTTTCAAATATTCATTTAAGGATTATTTATTTAATGAATATTATTTTCAAATATTCATTTAAGGATTATTTATTTAATGAATATTATTTTCAAATATTCATTTAAGGATTATTTATTTAATGAATATTATTTTCAAATATTCATTTAAGGTTTACTTATTTAGTAACTATTGTTAGTTATTTTCAAATCAGAAAGAGGTTCCCAAAAAGCTATTTTTCCATTTGAATCTGTCTTTTAAGAAAATTCAAATGCTCGCTCCACTATCAAAAATATGGGAAACCTGATTTAAGTAACTGCTCTTCATTTTAAATTCCCAACTCAAAACTGTCAAGGGACAGGTATTTTCTCCGAGCAACGAAACTCCTGCAAGTCAAATATTGTGTTACCACCTCAACGATCGAGGGGTAAATTCCTGGAACAAGTCGATATCCATTAACAAGCATCGCTTGGGAAATATTGGAGAATCTTCCTTTCCAACCTAGATATAACTACTTAGTGGAGTCGTATCAACAAGTATCACACTTGGGGAAAGGAGGACGATCTTTACGTTTCAGAGTCATGGATTTAATCTGAACTAGGAGCAACGTGTAAGAGGTCGAGTCGCGCCGATCCATCATTTTATTGGCCCAACCGTTGGCCGGGAGATCCAGAAAGGCGGTAGACAATGTCAGGCTGTCGTGATTCTTCCATCTACATGTAGAAAACAAATAATTTTGTTGTACAAACCTGCTACTGATCATAGTAAGGTTGGTACGACGGGCGCGGAGAAGGCTCCAGTATTGGTTCATCATCCAATTTGGATATTTTCCTGCAACATGTATTGGGGTGAAGGACCAATCGTGTTGGCAGGGGGTTGAGAAGCGTTTGGGAATGAAGTGACAACAAATTCATGCAACTTCATCTTTTATTCTATAAGTTATGAGTCTGGTAAAACCTGATTAAGGATATATATGCATAAGTGGACTTTGGGTTACGAAAATATCCCATTAATTTTCCTCGTAACTTCATCCTTTACGCTATACTAGTTTCTTATCTGTTGAAGGCATAACATGTGACTGCAATATATCTTTGAATTGTTATACTTTGGTAATCTGTTATAAGTTATTTTTGGTGGGCTCTATTGCTCACCCTTGCTTTATTTATTTATATCACAACAACAGCTAGAGCAGATGGCCCGCAACAGTCACACCCCGCGAAAGCGGGTAGCAGTCGTCAGAGATTTACCCGTTGATGTCGTAGCCGCCATAGCTGAGGTAGTAACCACTAGTGTTCTAAGCTTCAGCTTTTGTGTATCAGACTTATGTATCTTATGATTAATGTAATCAACGGCAAGAACTTTTAAATGCTCTGTAATCTTTTGGGTTTGTAATAACTTATAACTTGTGGATCATATGACTAGATACTTATTCCAATTTCATCTCTGGAACTATAACTTGTTGTGTGAGTGGTGTTGTTATTGTGGGGTCACAGCATGTAGTTTAATTGTTTTGATTCAAGTGCAAGTATTATTGATGGGAATTGAGACCGTAACGACCGGATCCCCGACCCCGGATCTGGGGCTGTTACAGTTGTGGTACTTGTTCTACAAGTATTCCATTTTTCCATCCTGCACCCTTGCAACTATTATTATCATTTCTTGTTAATGCGATCATCTGATCCATTCCCTGATTCGAATTCATTTATGATGTGCATGATTTAGTTTACTTCCTTCAAATACGAGGCTTATCTATTATAAGTATATGTTCGAAGGACTTGAACTATTTCTGCCAGAAGTTAATAAACCTTTGTTTTCTTCATTTATAAACTTCACCCTGAATTTTTCTTAAACTTGAACTTGACTTTCTTGTCACTTACCAGATTGTTGAATCTTAACTAATTCTTCCATAATGTGATGATTTGAACTGTTAAGGCCATCTAGAGCCTGTTCTTTGAACCCTATTCCATATTGAGTTATTGCAAATTCTGTTGATATCATAATGCCTGTTTCATATCAGACTTAATCTTGTTGAGCATGTCATTGTTTATTCTTCATTATATCCCAGTTGTTACATCGAACTCGTCGATGCTTATTATATTGTCACTTTTCATGTGCACCTCCCCATATTGTGTCGATCTCGTCGATACTAGATTATATTGTTATTCCTTAATGGATTCTTCATAATTGAACTGTTTCCTGGAACGTGAGTTTTCCAGCAATTGTTGTATTAGGTTGTCGATTCTTCCGACACCTGATTGACGAAGGAAGGTTGTCAATTGTTCTGACACCTGACGTATAAAATATAGGATTGGAATGTTTTTAAAAATGGACCAATTATTGGTCGGGCCATTTATGGTCGATGTAATTGTTAGGAATATGTTGTTCTTGATGATAAGCATAAAACACTTAGTAGAATTTGTGTAAAGTCAATTTTGTAGCTGTCAACGAAATAGCATGCTTAGCAGTGTTTCATTGACAGGAAGCTCATCAACGAAATGAGTGTTGTAGCAATTGCATTGTATAATACTTCACAGTATGATAGGCATTCTATTATATGTTTTAGATAGGTTTTCTAAGTCATGTTGACTATGTACTAGATAGGCAAAATAGGTTGGTTAATTGTAAATATGTAATGCCTTGTAATTCTGCCTAAGTGAAGACATGTCAACGGTATGAAGATTACTCTGTCAACGGTATGGAGTTTACCCATCAACGAAACGAGGGAAACACCATCAACGAAATGAAGAATGAAGCTATCAACGAAACACATCTCCTTGCTATCAACGAATCAATGTTGCTTTTTGAACAGTTGACAAAGTGATAGTGACAGTTTACTGAACAGATCTAAAAGGAGATATGGAAGTGTACTGTGCATTGGAAGCCATCAAAGTGGATACTGGAAATAAGGAAACATTCCAATTTCCAATAAGGCTCTTGGGAATGATTATAATGAGCATGAAGACAAAAGCTAAGATCTCCAAGGACCATTGGACAAAAGGAATGAAAAGCAAGCTACTGATGGTTACTACTATTATTCTTTAGTTTAACCAAACGTAGAATTGTAAACTTGGGATATATAACCAAGTGTAGCAGTTACTTTAGAAGAATGAGAAGAAACACAAATAGATTGTATTAGCTATTTTGAGAGCAATTCTTCTCTACAACCTTGTAACTGAGCAGCTGTGTACTTTTGTATCACAGATTATTTCCGCAATAAAAACACTTCAGTTGGATCATCAAACAATCCAACTGAATTATTTATATCTTGTGTTTTTATTTATTCAGTTCAGTTTTATTTTATAAAGTGTTTTAGTTTCAAGAAAATATCAAGAATTGTATTCAACCCCCCCCCCCCTTCTACAATTCTGTTAGGTCATTTGGGAATAACAATTGGTATCAAAGCAAGCTTCTAACATACAAGAAGTTTAAAGATCAAGACCAAAAACAGAAACCATGGTGAAGAAGGATGCAGGTGTGAAGATACCAGTTCTTGATAAAGACAATTACTTTCACTGGAAAGTAAAGATGCATTTACATCTCATGTCTATGGATGAGAGGTATGTAGACTGCATTGAGAAAGGTCCACACGTTCCCATGAAGCTTGATTCTAGAGTTGGACTGCCAGATGATGCACCTGATGTAGAGATTCCAAAAAATGTCTCAGAATGGACTGTTGAAGATATTGCAGAAGTTCATAAAGACAAAAGGACCATGAACATTCTGTTTAATGGTTTGGAGCAAGAGATGTTTGACAATGTTATCAACTGTACAACCTCTAAGGAAGTATGGGATACTGTTAGAACTCTCTGTGAAGGAACTGAGCAAGTCAGGGAAAATAAAATGCAACTCCTTATACAACAATATGAGCATTTTCATTTTAAAGCTGGTGAAACCCTAAATGACACGTTTAGTAGGTTTCAAAAGCTTTTGAATGGATTAAAGTTGTATGGGAGGATCTATCAAACCAAGGATTCAAACCTTAAATTTCTTAGAGCTCTTCCAAAAGAATGGAAGCCTATGACCGTTTCTCTCAGAAACACTCAAGAGTACAAAGACTACACTCTTGAAAGGCTTTATGGAACCTTGAAGACTTATGAGCTGGAAATGGAGCAAGATGAGGAAATTGAAAAGGTACAGAAGAAGGGTGGATCTATTGCATTGATTGCATCAGTGAACCAACTTGAAGATGACAGTAAAGAAGCTGCAAAGGCCACAACTAGTCGATCTAGTTGTAGGAGTGATGTTAGCAAGGGAAAAGACAAGATGACAGAAGAAGAAGAATCAGAACCAGCCAACTTGGAGGACTTAGATGAGATTGATGAACACATTGCTTTTCTGTCTAGAAAATTCTCTAAGTTCAAGTTCAAAAGAAACTCAGAAGCAAGGCCACCAAGAAGAGACTTTCAACCTAGCAAAACAAACTGGATTGAAAAGTCTAAGTCAAAATGTTTCAATTGTGGAATGCTTGGTCACTTTGCTGGAGACTGCAGAAAGCCCAAGGTTGAGAAGGGCAACAGGAAATTTGAGCCTGTTGATTATAAAAAGAAATACTTTGAACTTCTCAAACAAAAAGAAAAGGCTTTCATGTCTCAGGAGTATGATTGGGCTGGTAATGGTGAAGATTCTGATGATGATGTTGAGTATGTCAACTTGGCTCTTATGGCTGACAATCATGAGCAGGAAGCAAGTTCCTCAAGCAACCAGGTAACAATTACTAATCTTTCTGAGCTTTCTAAAGAGGAATGCGACAATGCAGTAAATGAAATGTCTACTGTATTATATAATTTGCGTGTTACTCTTAAATCACTTACTAAAGAGAATTCAAGAATAAAAGAGACCAATCTGCTCTTAAGTGATAGGAATGCAATGTTAGAAGCACAGCTCATTGAATTTGAGAAAATGAGATGTGTTAGTAGGGATGCTAAGAAGGAACTTGAGAACGTGTTACAAAGGGAAGAAATTCTTAAAACACAACTTGAGATAGAACAAGGTGTGATTGCAAAATGGAAGGATGCCAGGAATGTTGCTGCCAACATAATTAATGTTCAAGGCGTGGAATCCTTATGTGAGCAATCATGGAAAAGGAACAAAGAGAAGCTAGGGTATGTTGGTGAAACCTTAGAATCAGAAACAGAGTCAACAAACAACAATGATCATTTGTTGAAGGTTGATATGTCAACGGAATGCAATGTTTCGTTGACACATGAACCATCAACCGATCAGGCTGTTTCGTTGACAGACAAAGAAAAAAATAAACTCACTAGACTTAATGACAAGTATGGTCCTGTCACCAAGAACTTTGTTCAAGGTGAGTCTAGTAAATCAAAGAAAATTGAGAAGCCTGTTGAAAGAGCTAATGTAGGTCACTTGTCTAACAAGCAATTGAAAGACAAGGTAGAGAAAGTTCATAATGAGGCTAAGGGAAATAAAAAGAATAACAGGAATGGCAAAGTAGGAATTAACAAACACAACAATTACACACCTGATAAATATGCTCCTAGAAAGACATGTGTTAATTGTGGAAGTGTTAGTCATTTGTCTACTAACTGCAAATCTGTTAAGAAATCTGCTAATGTGAAAATGCCCAAGCCTGCAATGAACAGTTCCATGCCTACAATGCCTGTTATGTCTAACATGTTTGCTCCATATGCACAATTTCAGAATCCATATGCTAGCATGCCATTTGTGTCTAATCCTTACATGAATATGTTTAACATGCCACAAATGCCATGGAACATGAATAACATGATTGTTCCTCCAACTATGCATGCTATGAATGAAGATATGAGCAACCCTCAGAAATCAACACCAAGGGTAAAGATTGATTTGAATCAATCTGAGCCCAAAGTGAAAAATGGTACAAAAGGGAATGCAAAGGCTAACAAGACAGGACCCAAGGAAACTTGGGTACCAAAATCAACTTGATTTGGTTTTGTTGTGTGCAGGGAGACAAAAGGAATCTTTGGTACTTGGATAGTGGTTGTTCAAGACACATGACTGGTGATTCTACCCTGCTCACAGAGTTTCAGGAAAGAGCTGGCCCTTGTATTGCTTTTGGAGATGACAGCAAAGGCTACACAAAGGGATATGGCTTGATTTCAAAAGAGAATGTCATCATAAATGAGGTTGCATTGGTGGATGGTCTTAAGCACAACTTGCTTAGTATCAGCCAACTTTGTGACAAAGGATTTTTAGTTACTTTTTCAAAAGAAGCCTGTGTTGTTTCTAAAGGAGGAAACAACAATGTGGTAATGACTGGATTCAGAAGAGGGAATGTGTACATTGCTGACTTTAGTAGCACAAGTTCAGACACCATCACTTGTCTTTTCAGCAAGGCAAGCAAGGATGAAAGTTGGTTATGGCACAAGAAGTTATCCCATCTGAATTTCAAAGTTATGAATGATTTGGTGAGGAAAGATCTTGCTAGAGGAATTCCACAGGTGGAGTTCTCCAAGGATGGTTTGTGTGATGCCTGTCAAAAGGGAAAACAGAAGAAGGCATCATTCAAAAGTAAGACAGTGTCATCAATTGTCCAGCAGCTTGAATTGCTTCATATGGACCTATTTGGCCCTGTAAATGTTATGTCCATCTCAAAGAAGAAATACTGTCTTGTGATTGTTGATGATTTTTCTAGATTTACATGGACTTTCTTTTTGCACTCTAAAGATGAGGCAAGTGAAATCATTATCAATCACATCAAGATGGTAAGCAATCATCCTGATTTCAAAGTAAGAAGGATTAGGAGTGACAATGGGACAGAATTCAAGAATTCAAGCATGAAGGTGTTCTGTGAAGAAAATGGTATTTTGCATGAGTTTTCAGCAGCAAGAACACCACAGCAAAATGGTGTAGTTGAAAGGAAAAATAGAACACTTATTGAAGCTGCAAGGACAATGCTAGATGAATCAAAGTTACCTACATATTTTTGGGCTGAGGCAGTTAACACAGCTTGCTTTACTCAAAATATTTCTTTGATTAATCAGGCCAAAGGAATGACCCCTTATCAGTTACTCAAAAGAAAGAAGCCACTATTAGATTTTCTTCATGTCTTTGGATGCAAGTGCTTTGTTCTGAGAAATCAAGATGAGCATTTGGGGAAATTTGAAGCAAAGGCAGATGAAGCAATATTTGTGGGATATGCAGCAGGGAAAGCTTACAGAGTCTTTAATCTCAGAATCAACATTGTTATGGAATCTGTACATGTTGTTTTTGATGATCTCAAAATACAAGGTCTCTGTGATGAAGGTTTCCATGAAAGTCTCTCTTTTGAGAATGAGGAAGGAGAACAAGTGAATCATGATAAGGCTACTGAGAAACAGCCTAAAGTTGTTGTATCTAGCACAGATGAAAGCAGCAGTGAAGATGAAATTGCTGCATTAAGGTTAAAAAGGATAGCAGCTAGCCGACCAAATGGTCATTTCGTTGACAGTCATGGTGGTGGATTCGTTGACAGTCAGAATGAGCGTTTCGTTGACAGCCAAAACGGTCATACCGTTGATAGTCATAGGAATGCTTCTAGAAGTGATCAATTAGGGACAACAAACTCAGGGGGAGTTTCTCAAGGACAAATATCCAATCAAGGCAATCATGATCATGAAGCTACGTCTTCAAGAGCAAATCTACCTCCCTCAAGGAAATGGACTAAAGATCATCCCTTTGAACTTATTATAGGTGATGTCTCTTCAAAAGTCCAAACTAGAAGAGCAACTCAAGAAGAATGTCTATATAGTAGCTTTCTGTCTCAAGATGAGCCAAAGAAAGTTGAGGATGCACTTCTAGATCCAGATTGGGTTTTAGCCATGCAAGAAGAGCTAAACCAATTTGAGAGAAACAATGTTTGGAAGCTGGTGCCCAGGCCTAATGACAGGAGTGTTATAGGCACAAAGTGGGTGTTCAGAAACAAGATGGATGAAAATGGTATAGTCACAAGGAACAAAGCTAGATTGGTTGCAAAAGGCTATTCACAGGAAGAAGGAATTGATTTTGATGAAACCTTTGCTCCTGTTGCAAGACTAGAAGCAATAAGGATTTTCCTAGCCTATGCAGCCCATGCCAATTTCAAGGTCTATCAAATGGATGTGAAGAGTGCTTTTCTGAATGGGGAATTGGAAGAGGAGGTGTATGTAAGTCAACCTCCTGGTTTTGAAGATGATGATTTTCCAGACTATGTGTACTTCCTTCTCAAAGCACTCTATGGTTTGAAACAAGCACCTAGAGCCTGGTATGACACTCTCTCACAGTTCCTCCTTGAGAATCATTTCACTAGAGGTACTGTAGATAAAACTCTTTTTCACAGGGTTGTAAATGGCTCTACTTTACTTGTTCAAATTTATGTAGATGATATAATCTTTGGGTCTACAGATGTGAAACTTTGTCAAAAGTTTGCCAAGCTTATGCAAAGTAAGTATGAAATGAGCATGATGGGAGAATTAACTTACTTTCTTGGTCTACAAGTAAAGCAAGTTAATGAAGGCATTTTCATTAGTCAAACAAAATACATTCATGATTTATTAAAGAAGTTTAACCTAATGGAATGCTCTCCTGCCAAAACTCCCATGCCTCCTGCCACCAAACTTGAATTGAATACTAAGGAAAAATCTGTGGACATTTCAAGTTACAGAGGCATGGTAGGCTCACTTTTATATTTAACAGCTAGTAGACCTGATATTATGTTTGCTACATGTCTATGTGCTAGATTTCAGGCTGATCCTAGAGAATCCCATTTAGTTGCTATTAAAAGAATTTTCAGATATCTCAAAGGAACACCAAACCTTGGCATTTGGTATCCTAGAGAATATGGTTTTGAACTAATTGGTTATTCAGATGCAGATTTTGCAGGATGTAAAATTGACAGGAAAAGTACAACTGGAACCTGTCAATTCCTAGGAAACAAGCTTGTGTCATGGTTCAGCAAGAAACAAAACTCAATTTCTACCTCCACAGCTGAGGCTGAGTATATTGCAGCTGGAAGTTGTTGTGCACAGATTTTATGGATGAAAAACCAACTACTTGATTATGGATTAAGAGTTGAGAAAATTCCTATCTTCTGTGACAACACTAGTGCCATTGCCATTACTGAGAATCCAGTGCAGCATTCAAGGACCAAGCACATTGACATCAAGTACCATTTCATTAGAGAACATGTTATGAATGGTACTGTGGAGTTACATTTTGTTCCAAGTGAACAACAACTTGCAGACATCTTTACCAAGCCACTTGATGAATCAACATTCTCAAGATTAGTAAGTGAGCTAGGTATGCTAAATTTCTCTTAATTATTTTTGAGATATTTGCAAGTTAAAATGCAGCCAGAAATTTGCTATGTTTTTCTGTGAATGAATTTTCTCAGGAAAAGGTAAAATTTTGTCTAAGTCAAAATTACTATGCCAACGGAATGCACCATTTCGTTGACAGTCTTAGCAGTTTTCTGGGTGTTTCGTTGATAGCACTTTTATATCAACGAAACGCAGCTTTATCAACGAAATAAGACGGGACTTTAACCGCCCAATCCTGATTCGTTGATTTAGCGCTTTTTATCTGAACCGTTGAAATTTGACACGTCTTTTACCACGATCTATGCATACACCCCTGTAAGCATAAATCATGGTAATACTTTAAGAGTAACGGTTATATTTTTAAGCCAATCCAGTAATTTACATTTATTATTGGATTCATTTTCTGAGAATTTTTGGGGGAGTATTTAAGAAATTTTAGTTTTATTATTTCTTTTTACCTGTTCTCAAAAATTCCAAAGGCTTTTTCTCTCTTCTTCTCTCTAACAAGCAATTCAGTTCGAAGCTTTCCTTTAATCAACAATGGCACCTATAGTCAAGCTTATGTCTGCTGGAGGGTTCATCTATGAGAAGAACAACTCCATCCCTTTTGTTGTCAAGGAAAACCCGAACAGTCTGTTCTTCAAAATGATGGATTTCATGAAGAATTGCAAGTTGAGCTATGCAATGTTTCACTCTACACCACTCTACAATGAGATAATCGAGGAAATTTGGACCTCATGTGAGTATAGTGGAACACACTGCACACTAAAATTCACTCTTCAAGGTAATGAGTACATAGTTAATTCTGATGTTTTGCAAGCATGTTTACATATTCCTGATAATAACTGTGATGCTTTGCCTACTAACACTGAAATAACTACCATGTTAAATTCTATAAACTACTCTTTGCCTACTGATAATCTGGGTAGAATAATTAGGAGAGGTTTGGTTAGAGAATACAGTTATTTAGCTGATGCATTCATTAAGGTCTTTTCTGGAAAGATTAGTAATTTTGATGCATTAACTAACTCTATGTTAATTCTCCTAACCATGCTTCTAAATGATAGATATCACAACTTTAGCACCCAACTTATGTATGAAATTGGTGCTAAGTTGGGTGACAAAGCAAATAGGAAGAAAAATATCTATTATGCTAGGTTTCTGATGATGTTGGCTAACCATGTTAGTCCAGCACCATTAGTTATCTCTAACCCTAATGCCAGGTTCGAGTGCTTTGTGCAAGAAAAGAGAGTATTGACAGACATACTCAGGCTGAACCACAATGGTGATGTTCCAGTGGTGTATCTGCCAATCATTGAGGTAACTACTACTATCCCTGTTAGTGTAGCTAACACCTCTACTGTTTTACCTTCCAATGTTGCTATGGAGTCTGTAGCTGTGACCCAACAGGCTCCTACCCTAGCAACAAAACCAAAATCAAAGAAATCCTCCAAGCCAACCTCAGGTGCTTCTCAAAAGGCACCTGTTGTAAAAACTACCACACAACCTAAGGGGAGTGAGTCTGGAGTTGTGAGAGGTGAGGGAAGGGGTGAACATCAAAGAAACCCCAAGGATAAGGAAGGACAGGTTAGTGTGTACCAGCCAAGCCCCATTGTGTCTTCCCAACAAGGCACAATGAGTAACATGGATTTAAGCACAAGTCTAATTGCATCCTCCCAAAAGGATGTGATTATTGAAACAAGCTCTCCTCCTAGAGCACAGTCCAAAAGGGTAAGGGACACTTCTAGCCCAAAGTCTACATTTTCCCAATACCAAAGGAGAGTGAAGCAAAAGTCCAAGGGTACACAGGGTGCACACACACTGGAAGCAACACTTCCAGTTTCTCAAATTCAGTTTGATGTAACCCCTATCATTACTCTGGGGTTACAGTCCCATTCTCTAAACATCAATCTTGAATTATCTCCATCAAATTCACCAACTCAATCTTTAGATGTGGACATGATCCATACATCTATTCCTGATTCTCCAACTCTAATCTTGGAGAAGCCCCACTCTGAAGCTGGTGGCCATCACTTGTTAAGTGATTTGTTGGGCCATCAACCATTTTTTCCTGAAGTTGCAAGGGGATCTGTGGACCATTCTTTAAAATCAATCACCACAGACTCTACTGTAATTTCTCATTCTCAAAGTGCTTTCTTGACTTCATCAACGAAACAGTCTATTTCGTTGACAAGTGTTTCTCCATCAACGGTATCCATACCGTTGACAGTTCAAACTACCATTCCGTTGATAGTTCACTCTGCACCTTTAATTGAAAATCAAGTTGTTCCCACAACTAGTGCAGATGATCTAGTGGTAGTTGAGACACTTCTAGGACTGAGAGGGAGTGAAACTGAGAGGCTGGCTTGCAGCCAGGCAAAAGGAGAGAATGTGAGTGAGAGGCTGGCTATTTCTTCCAGCCAGGCAAAAGGAGAGATTGAGAGTTCCACCTTAGAAGGTGAAGGTGAGGGTGTGAGAGGTGTGAGCCATGGGGAGCCCATGATGCAAGAACAGAGTGGAGAGAGAGAAGGGACTACAGGAGAAATAAGAATGGAAGCAGCCATTGCTAATGAGTTAATGGAGGTCAGTGAGGGAGAAAGGGAACTTACTTTCCAAGAGGTTTATCAGCAAACTCTGGATAGTATTTCCCTGGATCCTGAGACCTTTACTCATCCTGTGTCAGCCTATCAAATTTTGGCTCAACAGGGCAATGTGGAGGCAGAGAGGTCACTACAACTAATTCACACAACTGCATCAATGCAAAGAGCAAAGGATGCCTTGACCAATCTACCTCCAG
Source organism: Heracleum sosnowskyi (assembly GCA_030848705.1). Taxonomy (NCBI): domain Eukaryota; kingdom Viridiplantae; phylum Streptophyta; class Magnoliopsida; order Apiales; family Apiaceae; genus Heracleum; species Heracleum sosnowskyi. The sequence continues at coordinate 46,065,117 of CM061241.1, forward strand.
GAGCTGAAGCAAGTGGAGACTTTGATTTCTCTGATGATGAGGACAGCTATGGTGATAATCTACAGGTGGCCACTACTGCACAGACTGGGACTTCTGTGGTGCCTCCTACACCAAACTGGCTTTCTCAAGATATGCATGGTAGAAGCAATTTGGATGCTGCTATCACAAGGCAGTACAAAGAAGCATATCTAGCTCATGAGTCTGCAGGACCAAGAGACAAGAAATTCTACAAAGCCATAATGGATTCTCTGGAAATTCAAAGGCTACAAATGTTGCAGACAAGGATTGAGGCTACAGAGATCAAGGATTCAATCAGCAACCTTAGGGCTGCTAATGATAGGAGGCTAGATGAAAAGCTTCCTCCTCTCACTGTGTCCAGGATGAACAGGTTTTTCACTAAAGAACCTGAAGTGGAGTCCTCCTTGAAGACTCTCTCTTCTAGAGTGGACAAGGTGGAAGCCACTCTATCACAGATGCAAAAGGAACAGGAGAAACAAACACAACTATTGGCCCAGCTAGTGGCAGCTCAAGGACTCCCAGCCATCTCTTTTGATGATAACAAAAAGGGGGAGAAATCTAAGGAGCTAGACATTCAAATTACCAAGGTTATGGTTCCAGCCATTTCCCTACCAAAGGAGCCATTAGCAATGGGGGAGCTTGGCAAGCAGCAAAAGGATGGTATTGACCTTATACAAGAAGCTTCCATGAGGATGAGACTTGCAGAACAAATCAAAGAACATTGGTCCAACATAGAAGCAAAGTTCAAGAAGATTACTGAAGATAAGGACTCAAATCCATCAACGGAACAGCCATCAACGAATGCCATGGCAATAGCATCAACGGAATGGGAGCCACAGACAAATTCTTTCTATCAACAAGAGCCCCTTCTACATGGAGTCACTCAAGGACCAAGGAAGGAAAAAGGACAAACTTCATGCATTAGGGATGTGGAACAAGCTACAATTCAAAGAAGCCTATCTCCCAAGTCCCCTGCTAAACCAAAGGGCAAAAACATAGCAAGGACTTTCTATCCTGCACCTTATCCAGATGAGCACAAGCTTCTTGGTCTACTCATCACAAAAAGAAAGGAAAGTAATGATTATGAGATAAGGAAGCAAATGGCAATTGTCTACAGGAATGGACAGCAAATCTGTGTTTGGGCTGGTCATCCAAACTTTGCTGAAGCCAAGGCTGAGGAATCAGAAAGAGCAGCTATGCAAGCTCTTGCAGTAGCTCAAGCTCTAGATGAAGAAGAAAGGAAGCAAGAGGAAAGCACTAGAGAGGAAATGAGTTCAAAGAAGAGCACAAGGCAACCCAAAGAGAGAGCTAGGAGAAACATAGACTTTGAGAGTGCTGATTCTCAGAGTACTGCATCAGACTCTTCTTTACCTATTGCACCTCCAACAATTGCTAATCCAGTTTTTGAGGGAAAGTTGGCCTGTGATCCTGCACATCCTGTCAATTTTCATGATCAACCAATCATGCCAAAAGAGGAACCAATTGATTTTGATGAGGCATACTTTCCAAAGTTCCTGTTAGAAAAGGACCAACCAATGAAGACAAAGAAGAGGCCTGTCAAAGCAAAGCCTGCTTTTGTGAGAAAGCCACAATCTCAAAAACCCCCTTCAAACCCAGAGGACTGCATGTACATTGCTGACATCAGGGAAGAATCCAGTCTACATCTTGACTTAGACAACCTGGTGGAAGTAAGGGGAATTGCAGCTTCTCAAAAGTTGCCTGAAAGACTAGTGTTCATATTCAAGGGAGGTAGAGAACAAGTGTGGCCTCTCTACAGAATTTTAGGAGAAGACTATCAAACACTACTCTCAGTGTTTAGATGCTTGAAAAAGGACTTTGGTTTCACCAAAACAGCCAAGTCTGAGGTGGTCTCCAAAATCTGTCAGATAAAGGCTAGCTGGAACAAGCCTGAGGCTCTTCCCAGGATACTTAGAGTTCCCTCAACAGGAAAGAAAATCCATCTTCAACCCTATTGGATGATGGAGTTTAAGGACAAGGACAACTGCAGAAGATTCTTCAGAATGGAAGACCAGCTGGAGAAGGCATCTAATCAAACTCTAAAGCTGATGCAATCCATGCTTGGTGATCAAGATGAAGAGGAGAAAATCTTCTACAGAAGACTACAGGCCCAGATTGAGGAAAACAACTCCAAGAGAGGGAAGAAGACTATGCCACAAAGAAGTCACAGATGAAACATTTGCTCAGACTAAAGGAGCACTTGTGGGCATTAGTCTTGTAAGTCTTATATTTTGTCTATAAAGTTTTGAAGCTTAATACATTTTCTACTTTTGTAATTTATGATGTATCTGAGTGTTTTTGTTATCATCAAGTCTCTTGATTTATGGCTGTTATTCTATCAGTCATAAATTGGGGGAGATTGTTAGGAATATGTTGTTCTTGATGATAAGCATAAAACACTTAGTAGAATTTGTGTAAAGTCAATTTTGTAGCTGTCAACGAAATAGCATGCTTAGCAGTGTTTCATTGACAGGAAGCTCATCAACGAAATGAGTGTTGTAGCAATTGCATTGTACAATACTTCACAGTATGATAGGCATTCTATTATATGTTTTAGATAGGTTTTCTAAGTCATGTTGACTATGTACTAGATAGGCAAAATAGGTTGGTTAATTGTAAATATGTAATGCCTTGTAATTCTGCCTAAGTGAAGACATGTCAACGGTATGAAGATTACTCTGTCAACGGTATGGAGTTTACCCATCAACGAAACGAGGGAAACACCATCAACGAAATGAAGAATGAAGCTATCAACGAAACACATCTCCTTGCTTTCAACGAATCAATGTTGCTTTTTGAACAGTTGACAAAGTGATAGTGACAGTTTACTGAACAGATCTAAAAGGAGATATGGAAGTGTACTGTGCATTGGAAGCCATCAAAGTGGATACTGGAAATAAGGAAACATTCCAATTTCCAATAAGGCTCTTGGGAATGATTATAATGAGCATGAAGACAAAAGCTAAGATCTCCAAGGACCATTGGACAAAAGGAATGAAAAGCAAGCTACTGATGGTTACTACTATTATTCTTTAGTTTAACCAAACGTAGAATTGTAAACTTGGGATATATAACCAAGTGTAGCAGTTACTTTAGAAGAATGAGAAGAAACACAAATAGATTGTATTAGCTATTTTGAGAGCAATTCTTCTCTACAACCTTGTAACTGAGCAGCTGTGTACTTTTGTATCACAGATTATTTCCGCAATAAAAACACTTCAGTTGGATCATCAAACAATCCAACTGAATTATTTATATCTTGTGTTTTTATTTATTCAGTTCAGTTTTATTTTATAAAGTGTTTTAGTTTCAAGAAAATATCAAGAATTGTATTCAACCCCCCCCCTTCTACAATTCTGTTAGGTCATTTGGGAATAACAGTAATTTAGGCCCAGATTGGCCTTGGATCCGTAGAGGACTATGCATGAGCTAGTCCGGGGTTGTTGCGTGGCTGGCCAGCAGCACAACTTTTGATTTGATAAATGTTAAATATCCAATTCTAATATTAATTCTTATTTCTGGGATGAGTTACATCCATATGTTTTGTACTTGTGAGTTATGACCTGATATTCAGGTTTATTCGTTGCGTAAAATTGTTGGTTGTTGATTAATAAATGGTGGTTTCAATCTTGCTGAAATCACTTACTCTTAATTCATTTGGATTCCAAATAGTCGAAATCCACTTCCTTGATTCCATTGGCAGTCGTGAGATATCTATCTTGATGAGTTTTATTCATACCGCATATCCAGTCGGTACCATGTTGAAGTCTTGCAGTGCGTTCTTTATTTCTTGACCGAGCGTGTTGGCTCATTCTTACCCCTTGATTATTCTAACCTTCCAGAGTTGTTGGTTTCAGAAAATGTTGTGAATAGATCTGTTACTTTAAAAATTAGTATTTTTGTACAAGCTATGGTCTTGAAGACGTATGAGTTATATTTACTTCATATTTTCTACATACTATTGTAGTTATTGTTGATTCGGTCATCGTAATGACCAATATAAATCTTTTGTGTTTTAAAACTATTCGGTTGCGAGAAACTGAATGAGAAATTGTGGTAAATTACCAAACTTAATTTGAAAGTTTTAAAGATTATAATTGTTCAAAAACAAAAGTTGTTATTTGAAAATCCAAAGTTTATTTTGGAAACCTTTCGTATTATATTTAATAATGCGCTTGCTGAGCAATTCATTCGCTCATACTTGTTTTATTTATATATATTTTAGCCTGCCAGAAAGAAGGTGTATTGGCGAGAGTTGTCCGCGTAGCTGATCAGAGATGGGGAAAGATATTAGCGTAAAGACGTTTTGATCCAGAGCATGGGAGCTAGTGAGAGGTTTTGTATATAGATGTTTTCTATTGAATAATATATTGTATAAGGTTAGTTGCCTGGTATACTTCTTATCGAAGTTATAATAGTGTATTAGAATTTTTGTAAAGAGAATGGTTGTAAGGAAGAAAGATTGTTGTAATGAAATTTGGATTCTTGTTTCTAGCACTATAACCTTTAAAGATTCTTGGTAGAGTTGGGGTCACAGATATTATTATTATTGTGTTGATTTTATATTGAACAGGTTGTTTGGATTAAGAGTGCAGTGTGACGACCAAATCCTTTGACCCCGGATTTGGGGGCGTTACAGTTGGTATCAGAGCAGGGGTTATAGTAAAACTAGAAACGAGAGTGTGTGGGAGTGTATATAGTTATATAAGGAACGTCAGAGCTCATTTAGAGTTCGTGTTGGACTATTGAATATACTACCGCTGAGTGAGTTAAGATAGAGGTACTTGGTTGAGATAGTTGTGCTGAGATGGATGAAACTTCTTACGTTTGTAAACGTCTATGGCGGAATCTTCAAGGACTATTACGAGTCGACGACGACGTACGATATTGATAACCTTGCGACGTGGAAAAGAAGGGCTGAAATCGAATGACGTGGAAAAGAAGGGCTGAAATCGAATAACGTGGAGAAGAAGGGCTGAAATCGAATAACGAGCTATCGAAGGAGTCGACGGAGGAGGCATATGTGAAGACCTTGGTAATACCTTCCCATCCTAATGAAATATTTGGCATTCCTTTAAAAAGAAAGCTGTGTTGGTGAATATATTCCACCTTTTGACCTTGTACTTGATACTTTTGATCAATCATGATTGCAATTGCATCAGAGGTTGTTGTGACATCTATTTCAAATTTGTGAAGCCTGTTGAAAATATGTTATTTAAATTCCAACTCCTTTATTCTTCCGGAGTGGATAACTCTAATTGTGATGTAACACTATTTGTTGATACTTCCTTTCTGGTTGTTCTTCTTTTTTTGAAATAACACCTTTGGAATCTATTCAATTTCAATCCAAGGTGTGTATTTGAGATTTCTTATCGAAAGGCCCTGGTTGTCATTCCGACTCTAAATTTCTTTTATATTTCTCTACTCCAACTGAGGTAAACAACCCTATTTATAGGGGGCACAAGGACTATCTGTCTATGTGATAGAAGTCTGACGGGACGCCGTCACTTGTGTGTTGTGAAATACAAGAAGGCTAATTACCTTTAGTACTGTCTTAATAGAGACACACAACATTGAGTTCATGTGATCAAATTGGTCTCTCAGTAATTCCTTCACTTCCAATAATGTTTGCTTTGGAATATACAGATTTGGTAACCCCAATTGTGGGACATTTGCTACGATATAGAATCTTTTCACTTCAAAATATCATGGATTTTTGTTATACCAAATAATCTGGGAGGTATGCCATTAGGGTGAACTGAAATTTACCCTACCATAATGAACAAAGAATTTGCGATTGAATTACCACGAGCGAAAGCGAATTACGATGCGATTAGAATACTAGTAACATATAACGGAGCCAGTTGTTCTCTTTCTATCAAATAACGTTACAATGTGGAAAGGTGAAGTTAGATGATTCAAGAGTTGATTGAAAATTGGGGAAAAATGTGTGATTGTGCTGATGATATCCCATGTTGTGGAAGATGAACATAATAGATTTCTGTCTCAATGAGAAGAACTTTTAAGATTGGATGATAGGCTAATAATGGAAAATGAGTTGATCTTTGAGTATTTCAGGATTGTATGATATGGTTGCAAGTCTTTTGCTCACGATAGTTAAGGTAGATCTTACTAGCCAATGTGGATGTATAGAATGAGAATCAAGATAATGTCGAGTTGATCAAGCTGTTTGGGAAATGAGATGGAACCATGGAAAAGGTGTCATGAGTATTACTGTGAATGTATCTTCTGAATTATTTAGGAATCAGATGGAGAGCAATTAAGTTATTGGAACTAGGAAGAACAATTTTAAAGATATGGGACTAAGTCACCAAGTTGATAAGGAATATTCTCACAATTGTAGATAGGAAAAGAAGATGAAGAGGTGTTGATAAGGATTTAAAGACAATGGATAAGGTAATGAGGGGTTGTTTTCAGCTGAAGATTTAATTGATATGAAAGGTATGTGATCGTTGAAAGTAGTTGTTAGATATATTGGAGGTAGATAAAGTTGACCCAAGAATATGGATGGCTGATAGTATGAGTAGAAAGAGGAAGATTAGAGACGTAAACATCTTCGGTACAAGGAGTAGAAAGAATGGAGCTTTGAGGTTATGATAACAAGAGATTAACAAAAAGAAATGACGGAAGTAAGGATTCAACCAGGATTGATTAAAGAGAAAGGGCTACATAAAGGAAAGAGTTATGGAAAGAGAAATGGAATTCAATTACAGGAGGGAATGAGAAAGTATAAGGAATAAGAAAGAAGTGCAAGAATACATATGAGGGGTTTCAAAAGGATGTTAGTGTTGGTGAATATCTAAGTACTTGAGGTGTTGGAAAATGAAGACAGAGTAACAGAGGTATAGTAGACGATTACAACTAAAGAGATTCCTGAATGGAAGTGGAAACATATTAAGATAGACTTTGTAGTAGAGTTGCTAAGGCTTAGAGCTAATCATGATGTTATTTGAGTTATTATTGACCGATTAACGAGAAATATTTATTAGATGAATTGGTTCATCTCTAGCTATTTGAATGAGGTAATAGTACGGCATGGAATGACGGGTTCAAATGTGTTTGGCAGAGATCCGCGACTTAATTAAAGAATTCAGACAGACTATGGTTGTGTACTAAATTTTGAAGGTAATCGGAAGGACCATTTACCGTTGATTAGATTTCCTTACGACAACAGTTATTATGACGATTTTGAATTGTTACCTTACGTCGGTTTACTGTGTGTTGGGAAAGTTGCGTATAAGTTTGCGTACCCCTCCATGAGTGGTGTATTCATAGTGTATTTCATAAAATTCGAACCTAAAGAGATTTAGTTAAATTGTTCTATGTTGAGTAACCAATTGAGATATTGAGTCAGTATGAGAGAGTGATGAGTAATAGAGGAGTCAAATTAGTATGAGTATGAGGAGAAATCCTAAGGTTGAAGAGTCAACCTAGGAATTTGAGAATGAGATGTTGGAAATATATCCACCTATGTTTGCGCAAGTTGATTCTGAGGACAGAATCCTGTTAAGGGGAAAGGATGTAAGATCCGGGAAAATTACGTGTTATTATGTGATGTGAAATGAAATTTTAATTTCATATTAAGAGTTATTAAATGATTTATCTGTTTAAACGTGCTAAGTTATTCGTTAAATGATTGAATATGTGATATTGTGGTGCTATGTGAAATGTGTGGGGAATTTGAAATTATTTTGAAAAGGGTGTCATACTATTTTATTTTATTTTAATTATCGAAAAGAAAATTTGGATCGTTCTCAAATTATTCGGGGGATTGGTATATCGTTCGTACCAATATTTCATTCGTTAAAGTAGGAAGTATTCGAAAATATTCGCAATGAAGGTATTTTGGTTCGTATATTTTGAATTAAACGATACTTGTAGTTATCCGTACTTTATGGATGCTTATCGTCTCGTGAAACGTGTATTCTGCTTTATTAAAGATTTAAAGCGTTTATTTTGTTAAATTGTATTTAAAGCGATCTATCGGATCAGTATCGATCCAAAAATGTCGTTTGGGGTATTATTTTCCGTTTAATATAAAAAGGCAAATCGTACTTTGTTTTTCGTATAATCAAAGCTTAATTACAGTTAAAAAGCTAAAAACCCCTGAAACGTGTTCTTCGTGTTCTTGAGAATCAAACTCAATTTTGAAGGCGTTATCGGAATCCGATTTCGATGTTCTTGTAACCAAATCGAATCCCTCATCATCCTCTATCTGATTACACCATCAAAATTCATGTGGGTATGATTTCTGAGTTTTTCCGATTTTTAATTAATTTATTTATTTCGAATTTAGGTTTAATTTTGGGGGAATCTGTGTTTGTGTTTGTTCTTGATAATTGATGATATGAATAAGTTGTATGTGTTGTAAGGAGTGTTCTGATGATTTTTATCTGATTTTTGGAGCTCGAATTAGAGCAAATCGGAAAAATTGAGCTCACCGGAGTTCTTGAGTTTTTTTGCCGGATTTTGAATTCTACGAACTGTTTCTTGATTTCGTTTATGCCATTAGATAGATCGTGGGATGCTGAGTATGTTCACGTGTTCATTGTTAACGTTGGGTTCGATTTTGTGTCGCCGGAAAGCGGCCGCCGCCGTCGGTTTCGCGATTTACGGCCAGAAATCGAGTTGTTTTCGTTGTGATTGTTGTGTTGAGTAGTGTTGTGGTGATTGTGAGGGTGAAGCGAAGTGAAACCGTGCGTTTTGGAATGGTTTCGGAGTCGCCGGAAACTGGGTTTGGTTCGCCGGAACTCCGCCGCCGGCGGGTTGTTCTTGGCGACCCACCTGTTTTCTTGGCGACCCGTTTACCCAATCCCTTGACCCGGTTTCGATCCAGAAAACCCTAATTGCATTTCTAAAAAGTGTTTCTGGGTTTTTATTTTAAAAATAATTCAAAAATAGTTTTATAATCCTAAAAATCATATCTTTGATTTAAAAATACATTTTATTATTCCGAAAATTTTATAAATTCATAAATATTTATTTAAATTCGAAAATTGATTAAATTTAATTATTTTAATTATTTTTATTAATAATTAATTTATTTAATTAATTGATTAATTCTTTTAATCAGTTAATTCTTAATAATTAATTATTAATTAGATTTAATTAATTAAAATTAAGTTTAATTATTTTCTATCTTGGTTTATTTATTTAAAAATAGTTTGGGCATTTAAAAGAGTGTCAATTAATTTTATTAATTGATTTATTTGCATTTAAAATACTTATATTGGATTTAAAAATCCGATTTTTGATTTAAAAATTGTTTGTGGCTTATTTAAATTCAAATAAGCTTCGTATGATGTTTTAAAAATAGTTATAAGTGCTATATGATTTGTATGAGTTGTGTAATGTGTTTTATAGTCCGTATATGCCCGTACTAGGGCTAGTGTCTGAGTTTTTAATCTCGTAAATTATACCGGACGTCCGATACGTACCCGGTTACTTGTTTAAATGTGCTATGTGGATGATGTGGATTATGTGAATTATCTGGTTAGTGAATTATAAATACAAATAATTGTTTTGAGACGTGTTTAAATGTAGTAGTTGTGTCTATAATTATCGTGTGGGGTAGTTGGGATAGAAATTTGTCGGTAATGTTAGAAAGTGAGATTTACGAGGCCGTTGACTTGGATGTTAACTTTTTATAGTATGGGGATTGTCGTCAAGCGAGTTACGTGGATTACTTATGTGGTTGATTGCGATTGGTCTATCAATTGAGATGTGGATGTTTATGCAACAGAGATATCGGTAAGTGCGTCGAAGTTAAGTTACAATCATTTATGGAATATGAGAATTATACGTTGAGGACTAAGTACCGTCTCATGTTTGACTATCGAGGCTGGCACGTGGGTTCGAAATGGTAAAAGCAGACTAGTGGTGTTCGAAAGAGCGTTAGAGCAAAGAAGGACGGAAGTAGAGAATCGTGCGACAAGACAGGATAAGGAGGAAATCGTATTGTTTCAGCGTTACGAAATAGCTAAGGACCAGAGGCAAGTGTTTATACCCTTGCTTATTAATTAAGGGATATTATCTTGAATTATTAGTATGCATGTTGAATGCTTATTACTGAATTTTCAAATGTTGATTTCTTTTGCATTGAATTGCAAGTATGTTATTTAATCTCGTAAATTGATGAGTACTCTTTTATACCTTTTGAGTTCAGATTCATATTTTCATATTGATTGGAAAGATATACTTATTATATTGAAAAGTTTGAAGAGATAATTATGGGCCATATACTAAGGCTCTCTTTTAAAAGACATGATTTTAAAATATTAGGTTGGAATATTGCCAACCCTAGATGAGTGGGAACTTACGAACCCTATGTTGAAAACGTTATTTTAAATTCCGAAGTTGTGGTACTTGTTCTACAAGTATTCCATTTTTCCATCCTGCACCCTTGCAACTATTATTATCATTTCTTGTTAATGCGATCATCTGATCCATTCCCTGATTCGAATTCATTTATGATGTGCATGATTTAGTTTACTTCCTTCAAATACGAGGCTTATCTATTATAAGTATATGTTCGAAGGACTTGAACTATTTCTGCCAGAAGTTAATAAACCTTTGTTTTCTTCATTTATAAACTTCACCCTGAATTTTTCTTAAACTTGAACTTGACTTTCTTGTCACTTACCAGATTGTTGAATCTTAACTAATTCTTCCATAATGTGATGATTTGAACTGTTAAGGCCATCTAGAGCCTGTTCTTTGAACCCTATTCCATATTGAGTTATTGCAAATTCTGTTGATATCATAATGCCTGTTTCATATCAGACTTAATCTTGTTGAGCATGTCATTGTTTATTCTTCATTATATCCCAGTTGTTACATCGAACTCGTCGATGCTTATTATATTGTCACTTTTCATGTGCACCTCCCCATATTGTGTCGATCTCGTCGATACTAGATTATATTGTTATTCCTTAATGGATTCTTCATAATTGAACTGTTTCCTGGAACGTGAGTTTTCCAGCAATTGTTGTATTAGGTTGTCGATTCTTCCGACACCTGATTGACGAAGGAAGGTTGTCAATTGTTCTGACACCTGACGTATAAAATATAGGATTGGAATGTTTTTAAAAATGGACCAATTATTGGTCGGGCCATTTATGGTCGATGTAATTTAGGCCCAGATTGGCCTTGGATCCGTAGAGGACTATGCATGAGCTAGTCCGGGGTTGTTGCGTGGCTGGCCAGCAGCACAACTTTTGATTTGATAAATGTTAAATATCCAATTCTAATATTAATTCTTATTTCTGGGATGAGTTACATCCATATGTTTTGTACTTGTGAGTTATGACCTGATATTCAGGTTTATTCGTTGCGTAAAATTGTTGGTTGTTGATTAATAAATGGTGGTTTCAATCTTGCTGAAATCACTTACTCTTAATTCATTTGGATTCCAAATAGTCGAAATCCACTTCCTTGATTCCATTGGCAGTCGTGAGATATCTATCTTGATGAGTTTTATTCATACCGCATATCCAGTCGGTACCATGTTGAAGTCTTGAAGTGCGTTCTTTATTTCTTGACCGAGCGTGTTGGCTCATTCTTACCCCTTGATTATTCTAACCTTCCAGAGTTGTTGGTTTCAGAAAATGTTGTGAATAGATCTGTTACTTTAAAAATTAGTATTTTTGTACAAGCTATGGTCTTGAAGACGTATGAGTTATATTTACTTCATATTTTCTACATACTATTGTAGTTATTGTTGATTCGGTCATCGTAATGACCAATATAAATCTTTTGTGTTTTAAAACTATTCGGTTGCGAGAAACTGAATGAGAAATTGTGGTAAATTACCAAACTTAATTTGAAAGTTTTAAAGATTATAATTGTTCAAAAACAAAAGTTGTTATTTGAAAATCCAAAGTTTATTTTGGAAACCTTTCGTATTATATTTAATAATGCGCTTGCTGAGCAATTCATTCGCTCATACTTGTTTTATTTATATATATTTTAGCCTGCCAGAAAGAAGGTGTATTGGCGAGAGTTGTCCGCGTAGCTGATCAGAGATGGGGAAAGATATTAGCGTAAAGACGTTTTGATCCAGAGCATGGGAGCTAGTGAGAGGTTTTGTATATAGATGTTTTCTATTGAATAATATATTGTATAAGGTTAGTTGCCTGGTATACTTCTTATCGAAGTTATAATAGTGTATTAGAATTTTTGTAAAGAGAATGGTTGTAAGGAAGAAAGATTGTTGTAATGAAATTTGGATTCTTGTTTCTAGCACTATAACCTTTAAAGATTCTTGGTAGAGTTGGGGTCACAGATATTATTATTATTGTGTTGATTTTATATTGAACAGGTTGTTTGGATTAAGAGTGCAGTGTGACGACCAAATCCTTTGACCCCGGATTTGGGGGCGTTACAGTTGGTATCAGAGCAGGGGTTATAGTAAAACTAGAAACGAGAGTGTGTGGGAGTGTATATAGTTATATAAGGAACGTCAGAGCTCATTTAGAGTTCGTGTTGGACTATTGGATATACTACCGCTGAGTGAGTTAAGATAGAGGTACTTGGTTGAGATAGTTGTGCTGAGATGGATGAAACTTCTTACGTTTGTAAACGTCTATGGCGGAATCTTCAAGGACTATTACGAGTCGACGACGACGTACGATATTGATAACCTTGCGACGTGGAAAAGAAGGGCTGAAATCGAATGACGTGGAAAAGAAGGGCTGAAATCGAATAACGTGGAGAAGAAGGGCTGAAATCGAATAACGAGCTATCGAAGGAGTCGACGGAGGAGGCATATGTGAAGACCTTGGTAATACCTTCCCATCCTAATGAAATATTTGGCATTCCTTTAAAAAGAAAGCTGTGTTGGTGAATATATTCCACCTTTTGACCTTGTACTTGATACTTTTGATCAATCATGATTGCAATTGCATCAGAGGTTGTTGTGACATCTATTTCAAATTTGTGAAGCCTGTTGAAAATATGTTATTTAAATTCCAACTCCTTTATTCTTCCGGAGTGGATAACTCTAATTGTGATGTAACACTATTTGTTGATACTTCCTTTCTGGTTGTTCTTCTTTTTTTGAAATAACACCTTTGGAATCTATTCAATTTCAATCCAAGGTGTGTATTTGAGATTTCTTATCGAAAGGCCCTGGTTGTCATTCCGACTCTAAATTTCTTTTATATTTCTCTACTCCAACTGAGGTAAACAACCCTATTTATAGGGGGCACAAGGACTATCTGTCTATGTGATAGAAGTCTGACGGGACGCCGTCACTTGTGTGTTGTGAAATACAAGAAGGCTAATTACCTTTAGTACTGTCTTAATAGAGACACACAACATTGAGTTCATGTGATCAAATTGGTCTCTCAGTAATTCCTTCACTTCCAATAATGTTTGCTTTGGAATATACAGATTTGGTAACCCCAATTGTGGGACATTTGCTACGATATAGAATCTTTTCACTTCAAAATATCATGGATTTTTGTTATACCAAATAATCTGGGAGGTATGCCATTAGGGTGAACTGAAATTTACCCTACCATAATGAACAAAGAATTTGCGATTGAATTACCACGAGCGAAAGCGAATTACGATGCGATTAGAATACTAGTAACATATAACGGAGCCAGTTGTTCTCTTTCTATCAAATAACGTTACAATGTGGAAAGGTGAAGTTAGATGATTCAAGAGTTGATTGAAAATTGGGGAAAAATGTGTGATTGTGCTGATGATATCCCATGTTGTGGAAGATGAACATAATAGATTTCTGTCTCAATGAGAAGAACTTTTAAGATTGGATGATAGGCTAATAATGGAAAATGAGTTGATCTTTGAGTATTTCAGGATTGTATGATATGGTTGCAAGTCTTTTGCTCACGATAGTTAAGGTAGATCTTACTAGCCAATGTGGATGTATAGAATGAGAATCAAGATAATGTCGAGTTGATCAAGCTGTTTGGGAAATGAGATGGAACCATGGAAAAGGTGTCATGAGTATTACTGTGAATGTATCTTCTGAATTATTTAGGAATCAGATGGAGAGCAATTAAGTTATTGGAACTAGGAAGAACAATTTTAAAGATATGGGACTAAGTCACCAAGTTGATAAGGAATATTCTCACAATTGTAGATAGGAAAAGAAGATGAAGAGGTGTTGATAAGGATTTAAAGACAATGGATAAGGTAATGAGGGGTTGTTTTCAGCTGAAGATTTAATTGATATGAAAGGTATGTGATCGTTGAAAGTAGTTGTTAGATATATTGGAGGTAGATAAAGTTGACCCAAGAATATGGATGGCTGATAGTATGAGTAGAAAGAGGAAGATTAGAGACGTAAACATCTTCGGTACAAGGAGTAGAAAGAATGGAGCTTTGAGGTTATGATAACAAGAGATTAACAAAAAGAAATGACGGAAGTAAGGATTCAACCAGGATTGATTAAAGAGAAAGGGCTACATAAAGGAAAGAGTTATGGAAAGAGAAATGGAATTCAATTACAGGAGGGAATGAGAAAGTATAAGGAATAAGAAAGAAGTGCAAGAATACATATGAGGGGTTTCAAAAGGATGTTAGTGTTGGTGAATATCTAAGTACTTGAGGTGTTGGAAAATGAAGACAGAGTAACAGAGGTATAGTAGACGATTACAACTAAAGAGATTCCTGAATGGAAGTGGAAACATATTAAGATAGACTTTGTAGTAGAGTTGCTAAGGCTTAGAGCTAATCATGATGTTATTTGAGTTATTATTGACCGATTAACGAGAAATATTTATTAGATGAATTGGTTCATCTCTAGCTATTTGAATGAGGTAATAGTACGGCATGGAATGACGGGTTCAAATGTGTTTGGCAGAGATCCGCGACTTAATTAAAGAATTCAGACAGACTATGGTTGTGTACTAAATTTTGAAGGTAATCGGAAGGACCATTTACCGTTGATTAGATTTCCTTACGACAACAGTTATTATGACGATTTTGAATTGTTACCTTACGTCGGTTTACTGTGTGTTGGGAAAGTTGCGTATAAGTTTGCGTACCCCTCCATGAGTGGTGTATTCATAGTGTATTTCATAAAATTCGAACCTAAAGAGATTTAGTTAAATTGTTCTATGTTGAGTAACCAATTGAGATATTGAGTCAGTATGAGAGAGTGATGAGTAATAGAGGAGTCAAATTAGTATGAGTATGAGGAGAAATCCTAAGGTTAAAGAGTCAACCTAGGAATTTGAGAATGAGATGTTGGAAATATATCCACCTATGTTTGCGCAAGTTGATTCTGAGGACAGAATCCTGTTAAGGGGAAAGGATGTAAGATCCGGGAAAATTACGTGTTATTATGTGATGTGAAATGAAATTTTAATTTCATATTAAGAGTTATTAAATGATTTATCTGTTTAAACGTGCTAAGTTATTCGTTAAATGATTGAATATGTGATATTGTGGTGCTATGTGAAATGTGTGGGGAATTTGAAATTATTTTGAAAAGGGTGTCATACTATTTTATTTTATTTTAATTATCGAAAAGAAAATTTGGATCGTTCTCAAATTATTCGGGGGATTGGTATATCGTTCGTACCAATATTTCATTCGTTAAAGTAGGAAGTATTCGAAAATATTCGCAATGAAGGTATTTTGGTTCGTATATTTTGAATTAAACGATACTTGTAGTTATCCGTACTTTATGGATGCTTATCGTCTCGTGAAACGTGTATTCTGCTTTATTAAAGATTTAAAGCGTTTATTTTGTTAAATTGTATTTAAAGCGATCTATCGGATCAGTATCGATCCAAAAATGTCGTTTGGGGTATTATTTTCCGTTTAATATAAAAAGGCAAATCGTACTTTGTTTTTCGTATAATCAAAGCTTAATTACAGTTAAAAAGCTAAAAACCCCTGAAACGTGTTCTTCGTGTTCTTGAGAATCAAACTCAATTTTGAAGGCGTTATCGGAATCCGATTTCGATGTTCTTGTAACCAAATCGAATCCCTCATCATCCTCTATCTGATTACACCATCAAAATTCATGTGGGTATGATTTCTGAGTTTTTCCGATTTTTAATTAATTTATTTATTTCAAATTTAGGTTTAATTTTGGGGGAATCTGTGTTTGTGTTTGTTCTTGTTAATTGATGATATGAATAAGTTGTATGTGTTGTAAGGAGTGTTCTGATGATTTTTATCTGATTTTTGGAGCTCGAATTAGAGCAAATCGGAAAAATTGAGCTCACCGGAGTTCTTGAGTTTTTTTGCCGGATTTTGAATTCTACGAACTGTTTCTTGATTTCGTTTATGCCATTAGATAGATCGTGGGATGCTGAGTATGTTCACGTGTTCATTGTTAACGTTGGGTTCGATTTTGTGTCGCCGGAAAGCGGCCGCCGCCGTCGGTTTCGCGATTTACGGCCAGAAATCGAGTTGTTTTCTTTGTGATTGTTGTGTTGAGTAGTGTTGTGGTGATTGTGAGGGTGAAGCGAAGTGAAACCGTGTGTTTTGGAATGGTTTCGGAGTCGCCGGAAACTGGGTTTGGTTCGCCGGAACTCCGCCGCCGGCGGGTTGTTCTTGGCGACCCACCTGTTTTCTTGGCGACCCGTTTACCCAATCCCTTGACCCGGTTTCGATCCAGAAAACCCTAATTGCATTTCTAAAAAGTGTTTCTGGGTTTTTATTTTAAAAATAATTCAAAAATAGTTTTATAATCCTAAAAATCATATCTTTGATTTAAAAATACATTTTATTATTCCGAAAATTTTATAAATTCATAAATATTTATTTAAATTCGAAAATTGATTAAATTTAATTATTTTAATTATTTTTATTAATAATTAATTTATTTAATTAATTGATTAATTCTTTTAATCAGTTAATTCTTAATAATTAATTATTAATTAGATTTAATTAATTAAAATTAAGTTTAATTATTTTCTATCTTGGTTTATTTATTTAAAAATAGTTTGGGCATTTAAAAGAGTGTCAATTAATTTTATTAATTGATTTATTTGCATTTAAAATACTTATATTGGATTTAAAAATCCGATTTTTGATTTAAAAATTGTTTGTGGCTTATTTAAATTCAAATAAGCTTCGTATGATGTTTTAAAAATAGTTATAAGTGCTATATGATTTGTATGAGTTGTGTAATGTGTTTTATAGTCCGTATATGCCCGTACTAGGGCTAGTGTCTGAGTTTTTAATCTCGTAAATTATACCGGACGTCCGATACGTACTCGGTTACTTGTTTAAATGTGCTATGTGGATGATGTGGATTATGTGAATTATCTGGTTAGTGAATTATAAATACAAATAATTGTTTTGAGACGTGTTTAAATGTAGTAGTTGTGTCTATAATTATCGTGTGGGGTAGTTGGGATAGAAATTTGTCGGTAATGTTAGAAAGTGAGATTTACGAGGCCGTTGACTTGGATGTTGACTTTTTATAGTATGGGGATTGTCGTCAAGCGAGTTACGTGGATTACTTATGTGGTTGATTGCGATTGGTCTATCAATTGAGATGTGGATGTTTATGCAACAGAGATATCGGTAAGTGCGTCGAAGTTAAGTTACAATCATTTATGGAATATGAGAATTATACGTTGAGGACTAAGTACCGTCTCATGTTTGACTATCGAGGCTGGCACGTGGGTTCGAAATGGTAAAAGCAGACTAGTGGTGTTCGAAAGAGCGTTAGAGCAAAGAAGGACGGAAGTAGAGAATCGTGCGACAAGACAGGATAAGGAGGAAATCGTATTGTTTCAGCGTTACGAAATAGCTAAGGACCAGAGGCAAGTGTTTATACCCTTGCTTATTAATTAAGGGATATTATCTTGAATTATTAGTATGCATGTTGAATGCTTATTACTGAATTTTCAAATGTTGATTTCTTTTGCATTGAATTGCAAGTATGTTATTTAATCTCGTAAATTGACGAGTACTCTTTTATACCTTTTGAGTTTAGATTCATATTTTCATATTGATTGGAAAGATATACTTATTATATTGAAAAGTTTGAAGAGATAATTATGGGCCATATACTAAGGCTCTCTTTTAAAAGACATGATTTTAAAATATTAGGTTGGAATATTGCCAACCCTAGATGAGTGGGAACTTACGAACCCTATGTTGAAAACGTTATTTTAAATTCCGAAGTTGTGGTACTTGTTCTACAAGTATTCCATTTTTCCATCCTGCACCCTTGCAACTATTATTATCATTTCTTGTTAATGCGATCATCTGATCCATTCCCTGATTCGAATTTATTTATGATGTGCATGATTTAGTTTACTTCCTTCAAATACGAGGCTTATCTATTATAAGTATATGTTCGAAGGACTTGAACTATTTCTGCCAGAAGTTAATAAACCTTTGTTTTCTTCATTTATAAACTTCACCCTGAATTTTTCTTAAACTTGAACTTGACTTTCTTGTCACTTACCAGATTGTTGAATCTTAACTAATTCTTCCATAATGTGATGATTTGAACTGTTAAGGCCATCTAGAGCCTGTTCTTTGAACCCTATTCCATATTGAGTTATTGCAAATTCTGTTGATATCATAATGCCTGTTTCATATCAGACTTAATCTTGTTGAGCATGTCATTGTTTATTCTTCATTATATCCCAGTTGTTACATCGAACTCGTCGATGCTTATTATATTGTCACTTTTCATGTGCACCTCCCCATATTGTGTCGATCTCGTCGATACTAGATTATATTGTTATTCCTTAATGGATTCTTCATAATTGAACTGTTTCCTGGAACGTGAGTTTTCCAGCAATTGTTGTATTAGGTTGTCGATTCTTCCGACACCTGATTGACGAAGGAAGGTTGTCAATTGTTCTGACACCTGACGTATAAAATATAGGATTGGAATGTTTTTAAAAATGGACCAATTATTGGTCGGGCCATTTATGGTCGATGTAATTTAGGCCCAGATTGGCCTTGGATCCGTAGAGGACTATGCATGAGCTAGTCCGGGGTTGTTGCGTGGCTGGCCAGCAGCACAACTTTTGATTTGATAAATGTTAAATATCCAATTCTAATATTAATTCTTGTTTCTGGGATGAGTTACATCCATATGTTTTGTACTTGTGAGTTATGACCTGATATTCAGGTTTATTCGTTGCGTAAAATTGTTGGTTGTTGATTAATAAATGGTGGTTTCAATCTTGCTGAAATCACTTACTCTTAATTCATTTGGATTCCAAATAGTCGAAATCCACTTCCTTGATTCCATTGGCAGTCGTGAGATATCTATCTTGATGAGTTTTATTCATACTGCATATCCAGTCGGTACCATGTTGAAGTCTTGAAGTGCGTTCTTTATTTCTTGACCGAGCGTGTTGGCTCATTCTTACCCCTTGATTATTCTAACCTTCCAGAGTTGTTGGTTTCAGAAAATGTTGTGAATAGATCTGTTACTTTAAAAATTAGTATTTTTGTACAAGCTATGGTCTTGAAGACGTATGAGTTATATTTACTTCATATTTTCTACATACTATTGTAGTTATTGTTGATTCGGTCATCGTAATGACCAATATAAATCTTTTGTGTTTTAAAACTATTCGGTTGCGAGAAACTGAATGAGAAATTGTGGTAAATTACCAAACTTAATTTGAAAGTTTTAAAGATTATAATTGTTCAAAAACAAAAGTTGTTATTTGAAAATCCAAAGTTTATTTTGGAAACCTTTCGTATTATATTTAATAATGCGCTTGCTGAGCAATTCATTCGCTCATACTTGTTTTATTTATATATATTTTAGCCTGCCAGAAAGAAGGTGTATTGGCGAGAGTTGTCCGCGTAGCTGATCAGAGATGGGGAAAGATATTAGCGTAAAGACGTTTTGATCCAGAGCATGGGAGCTAGTGAGAGGTTTTGTATATAGATGTTTTCTATTGAATAATATATTGTATAAGGTTAGTTGCCTGGTATACTTCTTATCGAAGTTATAATAGTGTATTAGAATTTTTGTAAAGAGAATGGTTGTAAGGAAGAAAGATTGTTGTAATGAAATTTGGATTCTTGTTTCTAGCACTATAACCTTTAAAGATTCTTGGTAGAGTTGGGGTCACAGATATTATTATTATTGTGTTGATTTTATATTGAACAGGTTGTTTGGATTAAGAGTGCAGTGTGACGACCAAATCATTTGACCCCGGATTTGGGGGCGTTACAGGGGGGGGGGTAGGCATAGCAATAGTTTGATTATCATGCAATAAAGGAGTTTGAGTATTACCTGGGATAGGTTGACTTACTTGTGGCGGCGTTAGATTTGGAACTTCCAAAGCGTCTTGATGATTTTGACTTTGATTTTTCCTCGCTTCACTAGTTGCACTATGTGAAGGTATTGGGACAATGATGGGTTCTTTTGATGGAAACTTGTCAATCTGTCTTCCTGAATTCTCATGCCCTCGTCCTCGGTTGCCCCCTCCTCGAGAACCTCGTCCATGATATCCTCCACGTATAATTTGCCATCCTACAGGTATCTGCCTCCTTCCATCTGGCTCGGAAACATTAGTTTGGCGCCTACCTTGCTCCTTCTCCTTTTCCAAAAGTAATTCTTTTATCTCCTCACAAGTCAGCTTCACACCCATGAGGTCCATCATAGCCGATAACCTTTGCCCAGTATTAAGTTGATTACCCTGCACGCTACTCGGACGCGCCGTAGCATCCAACACCGGGGGAGCTCGTGGTGACTCGAGGGTTTCAGGTATCATTTGACTATCCTCCAGGAATTCAACAATAGGCTCAGTCTCTCCAATGTCTAACCTTCGCGGAGTGATAGGTGGTCGCCTCCCAACATCGGGATAGTTTGCGCCTTTTCCCACTCCGGCGGCTGTAGTGCGCCCAGCAGGCTCTCCTTCCATGCGTCGTCCTCCTCGGCCATATGAACCATGTCGAGTCCTTCGATATTCGACCGCCTTCAACCTAGCATCAAAACTTCTTACAGTTGCGCCCATACGGTGAAGCTCATCCATAAGATCCGTGTTACTAATCAACACCGGAGGTCGATTTCCAGGAGCATGGGCCGGATCCGTTGGGGTTACCGGAACATAGGGTTCATCTTCTTCGTAACCCTCCGAGTAAAAACTTCCTTCTTCATGAGTGCTTCCATCACGGTTTTGAGACATCTTTCGTCCTAGATGATGATCTTATTCAGCCCCTCCTTCTAGCGCCAATTTATTAACGGAGGAATTTGTGATAACAAAATTTGAGGTTATATGCCAAAACTAAGATCTATGATGGTGGTTCAATGACGGAATAATCGCCGGAGAGTGGTGGTAATTATGTTTTTAAGAAGCTGAGATCAAAGGAGTTATGGTGGTCTCTCTGAGCTCTCAACGTCCAACCCCTTTAATGTGCCTATGTACCCTATATTTATAGGGATCAAGCTTCGCGTAGTTCTAGTAGAACAAGGATACTAAGTCCACTAGAGATAGAACTCCTTGGCCGGACTACAAGGGTCCTAAGTCTACTAGAGATAGGTCTCCTCTAGGATAAGCATCAAGCATAGTCCATGTCGGACTAGAACTCCTTTCTTATCACGAAATATACATCCAAGCCCACTAAGGAGAGCCCGTACGATGAAACCTAGCCAATGACCCCAAGGCTCGACTATGACTATGCCTTCACGGATACAACATTAGCCCTAACTATCGGAGCTAACATCAACCGCTACCAACTACCACATCAATCATCAGTCGCAAGGAAAAGTCATGACTTGCCTCAAATGTACCAGCTGATCCTTACCCCCCGATGAGGACAACCCATCAGACTACAGGGTAAGTTCTTCAAAGTTATCGTCGCACCAGGTGTATCTTAATCCCCCAACAAGGATAACTTGTCAGAATACAGGAACAAAAAACCCTTTGAATGCATAGACAAGCTTAACCACATCTGGACTCTTAGCCAATATCATGTTCACCTTTCATATCACCTCCAAGTTGGCGCCAACTTGGTGTTTCATAGTCCTCTGGCACACCTACCTTCCTCATGCACAGACATCCCTACTCCTTCCTTGTTCCATCTTGGCGCTCCAACTTGGCACTCCATTTTGGCGCTCCAAGTTGGCCTTGATGCCCCACCTTGGACATTTCCCTATTTTTCATGAGTTCATAGTACTTTTATCATCCAGCTCTTTTATTCGTTTGACCATCTTTAGATAGTCAAACCCTATTCTCCCGTATAAATTTATGATATAACAAAAACACTCGGAAATGATAGCATATGAAGAGTAGGATTTTTCATGATTTTTTTGGAATTTTTTTTTTAATTCTGGAGACCCCCAACCAACCCAAGGCGCCCGACACATCACCAAAGTGCGCAACGGTGCTCAAGCCTCCAAAACACCCCCAATGACCTTAAAGTGACAATTCAGAGCCCGAGCATTTCCTAGACGCCCGACGATCCACGAGGCCCCGGACGGTACCTAGGGACCTCCTGATGCCCCCGAAGGTCCTCGACGGTGCCCGAGGAACACACAAGGCCCCGAAGGTGCCCAAGGCCACGACATGCCCGAGCCCCACCGAGGCCCCCTAACAATGCCCAATGCCCCAAGGCGCCCGATGAAAGTTTCCCACCTTCGCCGGCACAAAACCAAGGGTAAACATTACCAACACTCTTGGCTTCACCGTCCAACAACCTCGAGACAAAGGCCACCTATGCCCGCAAGAAGCTCTAAGATCCACCAGTTGAGCACAACAACAATTAACACCTCACTAGCCCCACATCGATTCATAACCAACAAAGAGCAAGCACCCAACAACGAACACGACACTTGGTCGCGAGCAGTTACGTCGTGATACTAACCCTGTCAAACCAGCCATGTTTGTTAAGAATCGAAAGAGAGGTAGATCGTGGAAAAAAACGTTGCCAACAATCTTGGCTTCAACCATCCAGCAACCCATGGACAAAGGCCACCAACAACCGCAACAAGATACAAGATCCACAAGCTGAGGCTTGAAATGATTGTCGCCGAACAAGCCCCGCATCCGTTCATAACCAACAAAGAGATAGCATTGACAACGAACACGACCCCAGGCCACGCACAATTACGTCTTGATGCTAACCTCGTTTGATGAGAACTGAATCAGGGCTAAGACCAAGGGTAAACGTTGCCAACACTCTTAGCTTCACCTCGAGTGGCCGATCAGGTGACCCTAGGTAATCTTGGCTTCACCGTCAACCCACCCCGGGCCAAAATACCAACACAGTCGCTAGGGACGAATTTCTGAATCTTGAGAATCAAACCTAGGGACATTTTGTGGGACACTTTCATTTTCTCAAATTCTGATAGGCAACTCAAAACGAAGCCGAACACCATCATTGACGACTGACAACACTGGCTTCGACAGGCCAACTCTGTTTTTATATGATCCAGATGTTCCCCCACCGACTCTCACAAAACATCCTTAAAAAGCACATTTGATTCGATTATCAGGTGCCTCGAGGGAGCACCAGACACGCCGAGTAGCCCCTGCAACGTGGGCGAGTGCCCAGTACAACAGGGGACTGCCCCTCCCTATATATGTCATTTGAGATTTTTCCCAAGTGACAGCAGTTTGGACCCAGGTATTCGAGGACACACTATAGCATTTTTTGGAGTTCCACTCATTTGTTTTGCATGTTCTTATAACCGAATTATAGCTTGTAAAATCTAGTATCTTCGATAATATTTTCAGATTTTTCCATATTTTTTTAATTTTATTTTCAAATTCTTTTTTCTAATTTAATTTGAAAGGGGATTTGAGGTACCAAAACTCATTTGTTTTGGATGAAAACACTCGGAAATGATAGCATATGAAGAGTAGGATTTTTCATGATTTTTTGGAATTTTTTTTTAATTCTGGAGACCCCCAACCAACCCAAGGCGCCCGACACATCACCAAAGTGCGCGACGGTGCTCAAGCCTCCAAAACACCCCAAATGACCTTAAAGTGACAATTCAGAGCCCGAGCATTTCCAAGACGCCCGACGGTCCACGAGGCCCCGGACGGTACCTGGGGACCTCCTGATGCCCCCGAAGGTCCTCGACGGTGCCCGAGGAACACACAAGGCCCCGAAGGTGCCCAAGGCCACGACATGCCCGAGCCCCACCGAGGCCCCCTAACAATGCCCAATGCCCCAAGGCGCCCGATGAAAGTTTCCCACCGTCGCCGGCACAAGACCAAGGGAAAACGTTACCAACACTCTTGGCTTCACCGTCCAACAACCTCGGGACAAAGGCCACCTATGCCCGCAAGAAGTTCTAAGATCCACCAGTTGAGCCCAACAACAATTAACACCTCACTAGCCCCACATCGATTCATAACCAACAAAGAGCAAGCACCCAACAACGAACACGACACTTGGTCGCGAGCAGTTACGTCGTGATGCTAACCCTGACAAACCGGCCATGTTTGTTAAGAATCGAAAGAGAGGTAGATCGTGGAAAGAACGTTGCCAACACTCTTGGCTTCAACCATTCAGCAACCCATGGACAAAGGCCACCCAACAACCGCAACAAGCTACAAGATCCGCATGCTGAGGCCAGAAACGATTGACGCCGAACAAGCCCCGCATCCGTTCATAACCAACAAAGAGATAGCATTGACAGCGAACACGACCCCAGGCCGCGAACAATTACGTCTTGATGCTAACCTCGTTTTATGAGAACTGAATAAGGGCACATACCGAGGGTAAACGTTGCCAACACTCTTGGCTTCACCTTGAGTGGCCGATCAGGTGACCCTAGGTAATCTTGGCTTCACCGTCAACCCACCTCGGGCCAAAATACCAACACAGTCGCTAGGGACAAATTTCTGAATCTTGAGAATCAAACCGAGGGACATTTTGTGGGACACTGTCATTTTCTCAAATTATGATAAGCAACTCAAAACGAAGCCGAGCACCATCATTGACGACTGACAACACTGGCTTCGACAGGCCAACTCAGTTTTTATATGATCCAGATGTTCCCCCACAAACTCTCTCAAAACATCCTTAAAAAGCACATTTAATTCGTTTATCAGGTGCCTCGAGGGAGCACCAGACACGCCCAGTAGCCCCTGCAACGTGGGCGAGTGCCCAGTACAACAGGGGACTGCCCCTCCCTATATATGTCATTTGAGATCTTTCCCAAGTGACAGCAGTTTGGACCCAGGTGTTCGAGGACTCACTATGGCATTTTTTGGAGTTCCAGTCATTTGTTTTGTATGTTCTTATAACCGAATTATAGCTTGTAAAATCTAGTATCTTCGATAATATTTTCAGATTTTTCCAAATTGTTTTAATTTTATTTTCAAATTCTTTTTTCTAATTTAATTTGAAAGGGGATTTGAGGTACCAAAACTCATTTGTTTTGGATGAAAACACTCGGAAATGATAGCATATGAAGAGTAGGATTTTTCATGATTTTTTCGGAATTTTTTTATAATTCTGGAGACCCCCAACCAACCCAAGGCGCCCGACACATCACCAAAGTGCGCGACGGTGCTCAAGCCTCCAAAACACCCCATATGACCTTAAAGTGACAATTCAGAGCCCGAGCATTTCCTAGACGCCCGACGGTCCACGAGGCCCCGGACGGTACCTAGGGACCTCCTGATGCCCCCGAAGGTCCTCGACGGTGCCCGAGGAACACACAAGGCCCCGAAGGTGCCCAAGGCCATGACATGCCCGAGCCCCACCGAGGCCCCCTAACAATGCCCAATGCCCCAAGGCGCCCGATGAAAGTTTCCCACCGTCGCCGGCACAAAACCAAGGGTAAACATTACCAACACTCTTGGCTTCACCGTCCAACAACTTCGGGACAAAGGCCACCTATGCCCGCAAGAAGCTCTAAGATCCACCAGTTGAGCCCAACAACAATTAACATCTCACTAGCCCCACATCGATTCATAACCAACAAAGAGCAAGCACCCAACAACGAACACGACACTTGGTCGTGAGCAATTACGTCGTGATGCTAACCCTGTCAAACCGGCCATGTTTGTTAAGAATCGAAAGAGAGGTAGATCGTGGAAAAAACGTTGCCAACACTCTTGGCTTCAACCATCCAGCAACCCATGGACAAAGGCCACCAACAACCGCAACAAGCTACAAGATCCACAAGCTGAGGCCAGAAACGATTGCCGCCGAACAAGCCCCGCATCCGTTCATAACCAACAAAGAGATAGAATTGACAGCGAACACGACCCCAGACCACGCACAATTACGTCTTGATGATAACCTCGTTTGATGAGAACTGAATAAGGGCTAAGACCAAGGGTAAACGTTGCCAACACTCTTGGCTTCACCTTGAGTGGCCGATCAAGTGACCCTAGGTAATCTTGGCTTCACCGTCAACCCACCCCGGGCCAAAATACCAACACAGTTGCTAGGGACGAATTTCTGAATCTTGAGAATCAAACTGAGGGGCATTTTGTGGGACACTTTCATTTTCTCAAATTCTGATAGGCAACTCAAAACGAAGCCAAGCACCATCATTGACGATTGACAACACTGGCTTCGACAGGCCAACTCAATTTTTATACGCTCCAAATGTTCCCCCACAAACTCTCTCAAAACATCCTTAAAAAGCACATCCGATTCGCTTATCAGGTGCCTCGAGGGAGCACCAGACACGCCGAGTAGCCCCTGCAACTTGGGCGAGTGCCCAGTACAACAGGGGACTGCCCCTCCCTATATATGTCATTTGAGATTTTTCCCAAGTGACTGCAGTTTGGACCCAGGTGTTCGAGGACTCACTATGGCATTTTTTGGAGTTCCACTCATTTGTTTTGCATGTTCTTATAACCGAGTTATAGCTTGTAAAATCTAGTATCTTCGATAATATTTTCAGATTTTTCCAAATTTTTTTAATTTTATTTTCAAATTCTTTTTTCTAATTTAATTTGAAAGGGGATTTGAGGTACCAAAACTCATTTGTTTTGGATGAAAACACTCGGAAATGATAGCATATGAAGAGTAGGATTTTTCATGAATTTTTTTTAATTCTGGAGACCCCTAACCAACCCAAGGCGCCCGACACATCACTAAAGTGCGGGACGGTGCTCAAGCCTCCTAAACACCCCCAATGACCTTAAAGTGACAGTTCAGAGCCCGGGCATTTCCTAGACGCCCGACGGTCCATGAGGCCCCGGACGGTACCTGGGGACCTCCTGATGCCCCCGAAGGTCCTCGACGGTGCCCGAGGAACACACAAGGCCCTGAAGGTGCCTAAGGCCACGACATGCCCCAGCCCCACCGAGGCCCCCTAACAGTGCCCAATGCCCCAAGGTGCCCGATGAAAGTTTCCCACCGTCGCCGGCACAAAACCAAGGGTAAACGTTACCAACACTCTTGTCTTCACCGTCCAACAACCTCGGGACAAAGGCCACCTATGCCCGCAAGAAGCTCTAAGATCCACCAGTTGAGCCCAACAACAATTAACACCTCACTAGCCCCACATCGATTCATAACCAACAATGAGCAAGCACCCAACAACGAACACGACACTTGGTCGCGAGCAGTTACGTCGTGATGCTAACCCTGTCAAACCGGCCATGTTTGTTAAGAATCGAAAGAGAGGTAAATCGTGGAAAAAAACGTTGCCAACAATCTTGGCTTCAACCATCCAGCAACCCATGGACAAAGGCCACCAACATCCGCAACAAGCTACAAGATCCACAAGCTGAGGCCAGAAACGATTGCCGCCGAACAAGCCCCGCATCCGTTCATAACCAACAAAGAGATAGCATTGACAGCGAACACGACCCTAGGCAATGCACAATTACGTCTTGATGCTAACCTCGTTTGATGAGAACTGAATCAGGGCTAAGACCTAGGGTAAACGTTGCCAACATTCTTAGCTTCACCTTGAGTGGCCAATCAGGTGACCCTAGGTAATCTTGGCTTCACCGTCAACCCACCCCGGGCCAAAATACCAACACAGTCACTAGGGACGAATTTCTGAATCTTGAGAATCAAACCTAGGGACATTTTGTGGGACACTTTCATTTTCTCAAATTCTGTTAGGCAACTCAAAACGAAGCCGAGCACCACCATTGACGACTGACAGCACTGGCTTCGACAGGCCAACTCAGTTATTATATGATCCCAATGTTCCCCCGCAAACTCTCTCAAAACATCCTTAAAAAGCACATTTTATTCGCTTATCAGGTGCCTCGAGGGAGCACCAGACACGCCCAGTAGCCCCTGCAACGTGGGCGAGTGCCCAGTACAACAGGGGACTACCCCTCCCTATATATGTCATTTGAGATCTTTCCCAAGTGACAGCAGTTTGGACCCAGGTGTTCGAGGACTCACTATGGCATTTTTTGGAGTTCCACTCATTTGTTTTGCATGTTCTTATAACCGAATTATAGCTTGTAAAATCTAGTATCTTCGATAATATTTTCAGATTTTTCCAAATTGTTTTAATTTTATTTTCAAATTCTTTTTTCAAATTTAATTTGAAAAGGGATTTGAGGTACCAAAACTCATTTGTTTTGGATGAAAACACTCAGAAATGATAGCATATGAAGAGTAGGATTTTTCATGATTTTTTCGGAATTTTTTTTTAATTCTGGAGACCCCTAACCAACCCAAGGCGCCCGAAACATCACCAAAGTGCGCGACGGTGCTCAAGCCTCCAAAACACCCCCAATGACCTTAAAGTGACAATTCAAAACCCGAGCATTTCCTACACGCCCGACGGTCCACGAGGCCCCAGACGGTACCTGGGGACCTCCTGATGCCCCCGAAGGTCCTCGACGGTGCCCGAGGAACACACAAGGCCCCGAAGGTGCCCAAGGCCACGAGATGCCCGAGCCCCACCGAGGCCCCCTAACAATCCCCAATGCCCCAAGGCGCCCGATGAAAGTTTTCCACCGTCGCCGGCACAAAACCAAGGGTAAACATTACCAACACTCTTGGCTTCACCGTCCAACAACCTCGGGACAAAAGCCACCTATGCCCGCAAGAAGCTCTAAGATCCACTAGTTGAGCCCAACAATAATTAACACCTCACTAGCCCCACATCGATTCATAACCAACAAAGAGCAAGCACCCAATAACGAACACGACACTTGGTCGCGAGCAATTACGTCGTGATGCTAACCCTGTCAAACCGGCCATGTTTGTTAAGAATCGAAAGAGAGGTAGATCGTGGAAAAAACGTTGCCAACACTCTTGGCTTCAACCATCCAGCAACCCATGGACAAAGGCCACCAACAACCGCAACAAGCTACAAGATCCACAAGGTGAGGCCAGAAACGATTGCCGCCGAACAAGCCCCGCATCCGTTCATAACCAACAAAGAGATAACATTGACAGCGAACACGACCCCAGGCCACGCACAATTACGTCTTGATGCTAACCTCGTTTGATGATAATTGAATAAGGGCAGAGACCAAGGGTAAACGTTGCCAACACTCTTGGCTTCACCTTGAGTGGCCGATCAGGTGACCCTAGGTAATCTTGGCTTCACCGTCAACCTACCCCGGGCCAAAATACCAACACAATCGCTAGGGACGAATTTCTGAATCTTGAGAATCAAACTGAGGGACATTTTGTGGGACACTTTCATTTTCTCAAATTCTGATAGGCAACTCAAAACGAAGCCAAGCACCATCATTGACGACTGACAACACTGGCTTCGACAGGCCAACTCAATTTTTATACGCTCCAAATGTTCCCCCACAAAGTCTCTCAAAACATCCTTAAAAAGCACATTTTATTCGCTGATCAGGTGCCTCGAGGGAGCACCAGACACGCCCAGTAGCCCCTGCAACGTGGGCGAGTGCCCAGTACAACAGGGGACTACCCCTCCCTATATATGTCATTTGAGATTTTTCCCAAGTGATAGCAGTTTGGACCCATGTGTTCGAGGACTCACTATGGCATTTTTTGGAGTTCCAGTCATTTGTTTTGTATGTTCTTATAACCGAATTATAGCTTGTAAAATCTAGTATCTTCGATAATATTTTCAGATTTTTCCAAATTGTTTTAATTTTATTTTCAAATTCTTTTTTCTAATTTAATTTGAAAGGGGATTTGAGGTACCAAAACTCATTTGTTTTGGATGAAAACACTCGGAAATGATAGCATATGAAGAGTAGGATTTTTCATGATTTTTTCGGAATTTTTTTATAATTCTGGAGACCCCCAACCAACCCAAGGCGCCCGACACATCACCAAAGTGCGCGACGGTGCTCAAGCCTCCAAAACACCCCATATGACCTTAAAGTGACAATTCAGAGCCCGAGCATTTCCTAGACGCCCGACGGTCCACGAGGCCCCGGACGGTACCTAGGGACCTCCTGATGCCCCCGAAGGTCCTCGACGGTGCCCGAGGAACACACAAGGCCCCGAAGGTGCCCAAGGCCATGACATGCCCGAGCCCCACCGAGGCCCCCTAACAATGCCCAATGCCCCAAGGCGCCCGATGAAAGTTTCCCACCGTCGCCGGCACAAAACCAAGGGTAAACATTACCAACACTCTTGGCTTCACCGTCCAACAACTTCGGGACAAAGGCCACCTATGCCCGCAAGAAGCTCTAAGATCCACCAGTTGAGCCCAACAACAATTAACACCTCACTAGCCCCACATCGATTCATAACCAACAAAGAGCAAGCACCCAACAACGAACACGACACTTGGTCGTGAGCAATTACGTCGTGATGCTAACCCTGTCAAACCGGCCATGTTTGTTAAGAATCGAAAGAGAGGTAGATCGTGGAAAAAACGTTGCCAACACTCTTGGCTTCAACCATCCAGCAACCCATGGACAAAGGCCACCAACAACCGCAACAAGCTACAAGATCCACAAGCTGAGGCCAGAAACGATTGCCGCCGAACAAGCCCCGCATCCGTTCATAACCAACAAAGAGATAGAATTGACAGCGAACACGACCCCAGACCACGCACAATTACGTCTTGATGATAACCTCGTTTGATGAGAACTGAATAAGGGCTAAGACCAAGGGTAAACGTTACCAACACTCTTGGCTTCACCTTGAGTGGCCGATCAAGTGACCCTAGGTAATCTTGGCTTCACCGTCAACCCACCCCGGGCCAAAATACCAACACAGTTGCTAGGGACGAATTTCTGAATCTTGAGAATCAAACTGAGGGGCATTTTGTGGGACACTTTCATTTTCTCAAATTCTGATAGGCAACTCAAAACGAAGCCAAGCACCATCATTGACGATTGACAACACTGGCTTCGACAGGCCAACTCAATTTTTATACGCTCCAAATGTTCCCCCACAAACTCTCTCAAAACATCCTTAAAAAGCACATCCGATTCGCTTATCAGGTGCCTCGAGGGAGCACCAGACACGCCGAGTAGCCCCTGCAACTTGGGCGAGTGCCCAGTACAACAGGGGACTGCCCCTCCCTATATATGTCATTTGAGATTTTTCCCAAGTGACTGCAGTTTGGACCCAGGTGTTCGAGGACTCACTATGGCATTTTTTGGAGTTCCACTCATTTGTTTTGCATGTTCTTATAACCGAGTTATAGCTTGTAAAATCTAGTATCTTCGATAATATTTTCAGATTTTTCCAAATTTTTTTAATTTTATTTTCAAATTCTTTTTTCTAATTTAATTTGAAAGGGGATTTGAGGTACCAAAACTCATTTGTTTTGGATGAAAACACTCGGAAATGATAGCATATGAAGAGTAGGATTTTTCATGAATTTTTTTTAATTCTGGAGACCCCTAACCAACCCAAGGCGCCCGACACATCACCAAAGTGCGGGACGGTGCTCAAGCCTCCTAAACACCCCCAATGACCTTAAAGTAACAGTTCAGAGCCCGGGCATTTCCTAGACGCCCGACGGTCCATGAGGCCCCGGACGGTACCTGGGGACCTCCTGATGCCCCCGAAGGTCCTCGACGGTGCCCGAGGAACACACAAGGCCCTGAAGGTGCCTAAGGCCACGACATGCCCCAGCCCCACCGAGGCCCCCTAACAGTGCCCAATGCCCCAAGGTGCCCGATGAAAGTTTCCCACCGTCGCCGGCACAAAACCAAGGGTAAACGTTACCAACACTCTTGTCTTCACCGTCCAACAACCTCGGGACAAAGGCCACCTATGCCCGCAAGAAGCTCTAAGATCCACCAGTTGAGCCCAACAACAATTAACACCTCACTAGCCCCACATCGATTCATAACCAACAATGAGCAAGCACCCAACAACGAACACGACACTTGGTCGCGAGCAGTTACGTCGTGATGCTAACCCTGTCAAACCGGCCATGTTTGTTAAGAATCGAAAGAGAGGTAAATCGTGGAAAAAAATGTTGCCAACAATCTTGGCTTCAACCATCCAGCAACCCATGGACAAAGGCCACCAACAACCGCAACAAGCTACAAGATCCACAAGCTGAGGCCAGAAACGATTGCCGCCGAACAAGCCCCGCATCCGTTCATAACCAACAAAGAGATAGCATTGACAGCGAACACGACCCTAGGCCATGCACAATTACGTCTTGATGCTAACCTCGTTTGATGAGAACTGAATCAGGGCTAAGACCTAGGGTAAACGTTGCCAACATTCTTAGCTTCACCTTGAGTGGCCAATCAGGTGACCCTAGGTAATCTTGGCTTCACCGTCAACCCACCCCGGGCCAAAATACCAACACAGTCACTAGGGACGAATTTCTGAATCTTGAGAATCAAACCTAGGGACATTTTGTGGGACACTTTCATTTTCTCAAATTCTGTTAGGCAACTCAAAACGAAGCCGAGCACCACCATTGACGACTGACAGCACTGGCTTCGACAGGCCAACTCAGTTATTATATGATCCCAATGTTCCCCCGCAAACTCTCTCAAAACATCCTTAAAAAGCACATTTTATTCGCTTATCAGGTGCCTCGAGGGAGCACCAGACACGCCCAGTAGCCCCTGCAACGTGGGCGAGTGCCCAGTACAACAGGGGACTACCCCTCCCTATATATGTCATTTGAGATCTTTCCCAAGTGACAGCAGTTTGGACCCAGGTGTTCGAGGACTCACTATGGCATTTTTTGGAGTTCCACTCATTTGTTTTGCATGTTCTTATAACCGAATTATAGCTTGTAAAATCTAGTATCTTCGATAATATTTTCAGATTTTTCCAAATTGTTTTAATTTTATTTTCAAATTCTTTTTTCAAATTTAATTTGAAAAGGGATTTGAGGTACCAAAACTCATTTGTTTTGGATGAAAACACTCGGAAATGATAGCATATGAAGAGTAGGATTTTTCATGATTTTTTCGGAATTTTTTTTTAATTCTGGAGACCCCTAACCAACCCAAGGCGCCCGAAACATCACCAAAGTGCGCGACGGTGCTCAAGCCTCCAAAACACCCCCAATGACCTTAAAGTGACAATTCAAAACCCGAGCATTTCCTACACGCCCGACGGTCCACGAGGCCCCAGACGGTACCTGGGGACCTCCTGATGCCCCCGAAGGTCCTCGACGGTGCCCGAGGAACACACAAGGCCCCGAAGGTGCCCAAGGCCACGAGATGCCCGAGCCCCACCGAGGCCCCCTAACAATGCCCAATGCCCCAAGGCGCCCGATGAAAGTTTTCCACCGTCGCCGGCACAAAACCAAGGGTAAACATTACCAACACTCTTGGCTTCACCGTCCAACAACCTCGGGACAAAAGCCACCTATGCCCGCAAGAAGCTCTAAGATCCACTAGTTGAGCCCAACAATAATTAACACCTCACTAGCCCCACATCGATTCATAACCAACAAAGAGCAAGCACCCAATAACGAACACGACACTTGGTCGCGAGCAATTACGTCGTGATGCTAACCCTGTCAAACCGGCCATGTTTGTTAAGAATCGAAAGAGAGGTAGATCGTGGAAAAAATGTTGCCAACACTCTTGGCTTCAACCATCCAGCAACCCATGGACAAAGGCCACCAACAACCGCAACAAGCTACAAGATCCACAAGCTGAGGCCAGAAACGATTGCCGCCGAACAAGCCCCGCATCCGTTCATAACCAACAAAGAGATAGCATTGACAGCGAACACGACCCCATGCCACGCACAACTACGTCTTGATGCTAACCTCGTTTGATGAGAATTGAATAAGGGCAGAGACCAAGGGTAAACGTTGCCAACACTCTTGGCTTCACCTTGAGTGGCCGATCAGGTGACCCTAGGTAATCTTGGCTTCACCGTCAACCCACCCCGGGCCAAAATACCAACACAATCGCTAGGGACGAATTTCTGAATCTTGAGAATCAAACCGAGGGACATTTTGTGGGACACTTTCATTTTCTCAAATTCTGATAGGCAACTCAAAACGAAGCCAAGCACCATCATTGACGACTGACAACACTGGCTTCGACAGGCCAACTCAATTTTTATACGCTCCAAATGTTCCCCCACAAAGTCTCTCAAAACATCCTTAAAAAGCACATTTTATTCGCTGATCAGGTGCCTCGAGGGAGCACCAGACACGCCCAGTAGCCCCTACAACGTGGGCGAGTGCCCAGTACAACAGGGGACTACCCCTCCCTATATATGTCATTTGAGATCTATCCCAAGTGACAGCAGTTTGGACCCAGGTGTTCGAGGACTCACTATGGCATTTTTTGGAGTTCCACTCATTTGTTTTGCATGTTCTTATAACCGAATTATAGCTTGTAAAATCTAGTATCTTCGATAATATTTTCAGATTTTTCCAAATTTTTTTAATTTTATTTTCAAATTCTTTTTTCTAATTTAATTTGAAAGGGGATTTGAGGTACCAAAACTCATTTGTTTTGGATGAAAACACTCGGAAATGATAGCATATGAAGAGTAGGATTTTTCATGATTTTTTCGGAATTTTGTTTTTAATTCTGGAGACCCCCAACCAACCCAAGGCGCCCGAAACATCACCAAAGTGCGCGACGGTGCTCAAGCCTCCAAAACACCCCCAATGACCTTAAAGTGACAATTTAAAGCCCGAGCATTTCCTAGACGCCCGACGGTACACGAGGCCCCAGACGGTACCTGGGGACCTCCTGATGCCCTCGAAGGTCCTCGACGGTGCCCGAGGAACACACAAGGCCCCGAAGGTGCCCAAGGCCACGACATGCCCGAGCCCCACCGAGGCCCCCTAACAATGCCCAATGCCCCAAGGCGCCCGATGAAAGTTTTCCACCATCGCCGGCACAAAACCAAGGGTAAACATTACCAACACTCTTGGCTTCACCGTCCAACAACCTCGGGACAAAGGCCACCTATGCCCGCAAGAAGCTCTAAGATCCACTAGTTGAGCCCAACAACAATTAACACCTCACTAGCCCCACATCGATTCATAACCAACAAAGAGCAAGCACCCAATAACGAACACGACACTTGGTCGCGAGCAATTACGTCGTGATGCTAACCCTGTCAAACCGGCCATGTTTGTTAAGTATCGAAAGAGAGGTAGATCGTGGAAAAAACGTTGCCAACACTCTTGGCTTCAACCATCCAGCAACCCATGGACAAAGGCCACCAACAACCGCAACAAGCTACAAGATCCACAAGCTGAGGCCAGAAACGATTGCCGCCGAACAAGCCCCGCATCCATTCATAACCAACAAAGAGATAGCATTGACAACGAACACGACCCCAGGCCACGCACAATTACGTCTTGATGCTAACCTCGTTTGATGAGAACTGAATACGGGCAGAGACCAAGGGTAAACGTTGCCAACACTCTTGGCTTCACCTTGAGTGGCCGATCAGGTGACCCTAGGTAATCTTGGCTTCACCGTCAACCCACCCCGGGCCAAAATACCAACACAATCGCTAGGGACGAATTTCTGAATCTTGAGAATCAAACCGAGGGACATTTTGTGGGACACTTTCATTTTCTCAAATTCTGATAGGCAACTCAAAACGAAGCCAAGCACCATCATTGACGACTGACAACACTGGCTTCGACAGGCCAACTCAATTTTTATACGCTCCAAATGTTCCCCCACAAAGTCTCTCAAAACATTCTTAAAAAGCACATTTTATTCGCTTATCAGGTGCCTCGAGGGAGCACCAGACACGCCCAGTAGCCCCTGCAACGTGGGCGAGTGCCCAGTACAACAGGGGACTACCCCTCCCTATATATGTCATTTGAGATCTTTCCCAAGTGACAGCAGTTTGGACCCAGGTGTTCGAGGACTCACTATGGCATTTTTTGGAGTTCCACTCATTTGTTTTGCATGTTCTTATAACCGAATTATAGCTTGTAAAATCTAGTATCTTCGATAATATTTTCAGATTTTTCCAAATTTTTTTAATTTTATTTTCAAATTCTTTTTTCTAATTTAATTTGAAAGGGAATTTGAGGTACCAAAACTCATTTGTTTTGGATGAAAACACTCAGAAATGATAGCATATGAAGAGTAGGATTTTTCATGATTTTTTCGGAATTTTTTTTTAATTCTGGAGACCCCCAACCAACCCAAGGCGCCCGACACATCACCAAAGTGCGCGACGGTGCTCAAGCCTCCAAAACACCCCCAATGACCTTAAAGTGACAATTCAGAGCCCGAGCATTTCCTAGACGCCCGACGGTCCACGAGGCCCCGGACGGTACCTAGGGACCTCCTGATGCCCCCGAAGGTCCTCGACGGTGCCCGAGGAACACACAAGGCCACGACATGCCCGAGCCCCACCGAGGCCCCCTAACAATGCCCAATGCCCCAAGGCGCCCGATGAAAGTTTTCCACCGTCGCCGGCACAAAACCAAGGGTAAACATTACCAACACTCTTGGCTTCACCGTCCAACAACCTCGGGACAAAGGCCACCTATGCCCGCAAGAAGCTCTAAGATCCACTAGTTGAGCACAACAACAATTAACACCTCACTAGACCCACATCGATTCATAACCAACAAAGAGCAAGCACCCAATAACGAACACGACACTTGGTCGCGAGCAATTACGTCGTGATGCTAATCCTGTCAAACCGGCCATGTTTGTTAAGAATCGAAAGAGAGGTAGATCGTGGAAAAAACGTTGCCAACACTCTTGGCTTCAACCATCCAGCAACCCATGGACAAAGGCCACCAACAACCGCAACAAGCTACAAGATCCACAAGATGAGGCCAGAAACGATTGCCGCCGAACAAGCCCCGCATCCGTTCATAACCAACAAAGAGATAGCATTGACAGCGAACACGACCCCAGGCCACGCACAATTACGTCTTGATGCTAACCTCGTTTGATGAGAACTGAATAAGGGCAGAGACCAAGGGTAAACGTTGCCAACACTCTTGGCTTCACCTTGAGTGGCCGATCAGTTGACCCTTGGTAATCTTGGCTTCACCGTCAACCCACCCCGGGCCAAAATACCAACACAATCGCTAGGGACGAATTTCTGAATCTTGAGAATCAAACCGAGGGACATTTTGTGGGACACTTTCATTTTCTCAAATTCTGATAGGCAACTCAAAACGAAGCCAAGCACCATCATTGACGACTGACAACACTGGCTTCGACAGGCCAACTCAATTTTTATACGCTCCAAATGTTCCCCCACAAAGTCTCTCAAAACATCCTTAAAAAGCACATCTGATTCGCTTATCAGGTGCCTCGAGGGAGCACCAGACACGGCGAGTAGCCCCTGCAACTTGGGCGAGTGCCCAGTACAACAGGGGACTGCCCCTCCCTATATATGTCATTTGAGATTTTTCCCAAGTGACTGCAGTTTGGACCCAGGTGTTCGAGGACTCACTATGGCATTTTTTGGAGTTCCACTCATTTGTTTTGCATGTTCTTATAACCGAGTTATATCTTGTAAAATCTAGTATCTTCGATAATATTTTCAGATTTTTCCAAATTTTTTTTATTTTATTTTCAAAATCTTTTTTCTAATTTAATTTGAAAGGGGATTTGAGGTACCAAAACTCATTTGTTTTGGATGAAAACACTCGGAAATGATAGCATATGAAGAGTAGGATTTTTCATGATTTTATCGGATTTTTTTTTTAATTCTGGAGACCCCCAACCAACCCAAGGCGCCCGACACATCACCAAAGTGCGCGACGGTGCTCAAGCCTCCAAAACACCCCCAATGACCTTAAAGTGACAATTCAGAGCCCGAGCATTTCCTAGACGCCCGACGGTCCACGAGGCCTCGGACGGTACCTAGGGACCTCCTGATGCCCCCGAAGGTCCTCGACGGTGCCCGAGGAACACACAAGGCCCCGAAACACAACCAAGGAATTACTAGCTCGTTATAGGCTCATACTAAGTCCATGTTTCGACAATTACTTAAGTCGTAGGTTTAGTCCGAAATCGATCCTCGAATACAAGTTATACTTAACCATTACAACATTGGTTTCTAAGTCATGTTCTTAGTGGTTTTCACTTGCGCGACCTCGGCTAAAACATTTTTATAAAATCGAAATATAATCTTTTTAATACGAATCTCTTTCGTGAGCCTTTCTAACTGTCTCTAGTATTATTCCTCAAAGTTTCACATTTTAATATGGCTTCTAAGTGGTCCAAATATAGCCTCAAAGTGACTGACCAGAGATGGGTTGTTCCTCCGAACGGCGTTTACTAAAACTCACTTTTCTCTTAAACCGTAATTCGTATAGACATTATCTTTATACCAAAACAACCCTTAAAACAAGACCTACATGTTCATGGTCAGTGTTGTTCAAAAATATTCCAAGACCAGTTCGTAATTCTTGCTCAAAACAGCCTTAAATCAAATGGGCATTACGACGGCTATAATCGTAACGTTTCCCGGTTTTTGTTATGTCAAAACCTCTTAAAACCAAATCAATTCAACAACACAACCATTTTTACAACATAATCAGTTTATATACTTCAAGAACATATCACCAACATCAACCAACAACAAGTATCCATCAAGAATTAACCATACATACTCCAAACTCCATAAACATGCTTATTCTTGAATCATTACTAAAAACTTCACTTAAAATCTAACATAAATCAAGGGGTGGATGAGTGGTATACCTTCCTTGAATCCTTAAACACACCACAAGAGCTTGTAAGCCTTAAGAGGGTCTTTACCTATGGTTATCATCCTTAAACTTGCAAAAGAAAATCAAGAACAAGTTATGAACTTTCGGAGTTACTATACACTGGTTTAAAGAACTGGAAACACGAAGGTCTTACCTTGCTCAAATGGAAGAAACTTGTGAAATACGAAATGTAGGTTATCTCAAGACCTTTCCAACAAGCTATAGATCGCAATTGTCCAACGCGAAATGAAGGAAATATGGAGTTTACAATCCGGAAGTTCTGTTTTTGCCGAAATGAAGATATAGAATGGTTTTTGGCTTATGACTTTATTACATGTATAATGTGTATTTATCTTTACTTTTGCAGGTGTTAATGCTAGCCCTTGGATGAGATTTCTACTTTTGTGTTGGTCAAATCTTGGCCATCCACTTGTTGGCTTGTCACTTGTTGCTTTTACTTTAGCAAATTGCAAACTAATCCTTCATCTTTGAGTTGACTTACATTCTAGTCACTCTTGAATTTCCTTCTTTCACCAACTAGCTTCTCCTTTATATTTGTAACAAAATAATGTTACACTTGTATGTCACATTTATTTATTATTTTGTTGATCCGATACTGTTTTGCTTCGTAAATGTTTTCAGTGATTTCTTGAACCTTCGTTTCACTGTCTCAGTGGTTTTCATTCTAAATTC
Source organism: Heracleum sosnowskyi (assembly GCA_030848705.1). Lineage (NCBI taxonomy): Eukaryota > Viridiplantae > Streptophyta > Magnoliopsida > Apiales > Apiaceae > Heracleum > Heracleum sosnowskyi. The sequence goes on from CM061241.1 coordinate 46,104,787, forward strand.
TCAAATCAAATATAATAAAATTCCAAAATATTAAATCCTCAAATCCTCAATTTTAATATCTCATTTCTTGAATATAATAATATATAATTCGCTGCCCGGTCGAATATTACACCAAAATAAAAATTGAATTTTCTGAATTCCGATCGTCTTTGCATTCACTTATTTACTCTGTAGATCACTAATATGACTTCGGAATATCCACACTACGTCTCGTACATAGGTGGCATGAAAAATTTTCTTAACCCTCAAAATCACTATTCATCCACCAAATTAACTATTCACTGATGCACTTAATCATAATAAGAAAAGTTTTAAATTTTTCCAAAAATTCGGGTCATTATAGTCTCCCCTCCTTAAAAGGATTCCGTCCCGGAATCAACTTAGGAATAACTGGGGGTACTTCTCTTCCATTGCACTTTCTAACTCCCAGGTGGATTCTTCCACTTCTTGATTCTCCACAAACCTCTCACTAGCTTGGCAACCTCGTCTCTTAGCACTAGTTCTTTTCTATCCGTGATTTCCACAGGTTGTTCTTTGTAAGTCAGACCAGGTTGTATATCTACCTGCTCGTACTCTAACATATGCCGGGCATCTATAGTATACTGACGTAGCATTGACACATGAACCCCGTTATGACCATTCTACAGGTTTGGGGGGGGGGGGGGTAAGGCTGGCTCGTAGGCCACCTTCCTGACGCGTTTTAAAATCTCAGATGGCCCAATGAATCTCGGGCTCACTTCCCTTTCTTTCCAAATCTCATTAATTCCTTCCACGAGGATATCTTTTAGCATCACGAATCTCTAACCTCATATTCTCCATCTTGTTTGTACATAAAATACACCAACATAAACTTGCTTGTCATCCATCAACATGCCATTTAGCTTACCAATAGCAGTACTATCTCTATACTCACGGGCTTAGTCCGCATACTTTCTCTGTCTGTCTTGGTTGTCACTAGCCGCTTGTTGGTGAAATCTTTTGTCTTTCTAGTTTGTTGGACTAACTTGGGTTTTGTGTAAAGTCTCATCCTTTAATTTCCGACCATTCGGAAGCATCTCTGTCTCATTTTAATTAAGGGTATCGGCCACCACATTGGCCTTCCCCGGATGGTAGTGTATCTCACAGTCATAATCCTAGGTCAATTCTAGCCATTTCTCCATCTCATGCTATCTACTATCACGGGTAACTCAAGCCCATTCATTACATTCCATAAAATTTGTGGGTGCATTAGTTAACCCAAATAACCTCGCTGAAAACTCGAAGTGTCTATTCCTAGTACGAATCGCAGTCTTGGGTATATCCTCGGATTTAACTTCCAACTGGTGGTACACTGGGCCTTATCATCCCTTATACAACAACTCTTGTAACTGAGTCACTAACCCTTTCATTCCCACTATACCCTGAATACTCGGTATTCATTCTCATGTCATCCAAATCGATATCTGGTAGCTCATTAAAACCTTGTACAATCTCCCAAAACCATTGTAGTTCCCTTTATACTTGGTATCTCTTTTCTGGGCGTCAACCATAAAAGCTAATTAAGCCTCGTATTTCTGACGTAATAATTTCTTAGTCTGAACTATACTCAAGAATCTCTGAATCTGTCTCCATCCTTTATTTATTACTCTCTCTCCCTTCCAATCAGTCTGGGCTCCATTGGGTGTCAACCAACCCATCCTTCTTATAATATCAACTTCTCCCAACTTGAAAGGAATCAGGTCTATCAAAAGTGTCGACCTCATACTTCTAGTTCACAACCTGGATGTACCAGTCTTATGGGAAAATCCCTCGATTGACTATTTCTAATTGTAATTATTCTCTTTAGCGGCTCGGCCTTAAGGTTTAATTGTCATGCAATTTCTTGATATACAACGATACATTAGCTCTGTCTGCATAGTATAGAAGGGCACCTACTATTTAAAGGTCGTGACAGTGGGCTGCTTGTTGGAGGTAGCCCTGGTTGAAACCTACTAGCTTTCTTTTCTTCTGGGTTCACAAACTCCGGAACAAACCTCGATAATTCGGAAAACTTGGCCTCATACTTGGTCACAGTCATGGTTTCTTGTTTTAACTCTTTAACGTTCATTTTCATCCGGGTCTCCATATATTTTCAAAAATTGTTCCTCTAGAACAACACACGCTGCACCTCTCCCAAGTCACAATACCAGCTCCCTCTGACTCCATCGTCAGTACTTATCTTGCTAACCCAGAGGTAGTGTCCATTCGTAACAACTCCTCCAAAATCTCAATCTCACTATAGGGCATCTATCTAACACCGTTGTCACTGGAGTTCACGGCACATTGCTATTTCTTTCACATTTATCAATTGACACGCTTTCCATTATCATAATATCCTTGGGAGAATAAACCAATTTCATCGATATGTCACTAACATTCTATTCGTCTTAGGGATTCGCTCCTGTCATAGACGATTTCGTTGCGAATCTAATTCCTATCAGCGAATTTTGACTTATTTGACCTGGGTGGCCTCCCCTTAGAATTCAATGAGGATAACAAAAATTATGGGGCCTTGAAAAGACAGCTCCCATATCAAGGAAAACATCACACACTAGTGATCATAAGGTTATGAGTTTTAAGGTAACCTTATTGGAGGTAAGAGAATTTTACCGAGAGATCAACATGATCATAAGAACTCAACGTTGTGTGCCTCGATTGAGACATTACTAAAGGTAATTAGCCTTCTTGTATTTCACAACTTACAAGTGATGGCGTCCCATCAGACTTCTATCACACAGACAGATAGTCCTTGTAGCCCCTATAAGTATAGGGTTGTTCGTCTCAGTGGAAGTTGAAAAGTATGAAAGCAATTCGAGATCAATTTAATGATTATCGCCTTTCGACAATATTTCTCAAAGGGACACCTTGGATTAAAATTGAACAGATTCCAAAGGTGCGGTTTCCAAAGAAAATACAAAGAAAAGAATAACCAAAAAGATACTGGTACTTAACAAACAAGTGGTGAGGTATCACCATAGGGTCATTCATTATTTGAAGAAAAGTCAAAGCTTAAATAACATTATTTGACAGGGCTTCGGAAACCTGAAAGTAGGCATTGTGATAGCCTCTGGCACAATTGAAACTGAAGATGGTTTAACACAAGTGTTATAAAACAACTTCGAAGAGGGAATATACCCTTTATCAGAATTCCTTCCTGGAGAGAGGTCAAGATAGATCATAGATTGGGGAGGTACCCCACATAATTTGCAAATGGGGAGGGTACTACCAAGGTCTCTACGGATGCCTTTTATGTCGGCTCCTCTAATGGATAATCGTTCAATTCCAAAGCTTTTCTTCTCCATGCACACCCTAAGGTGCTCGATACTTACGTTATTACCGACTCATAATAGTCGCTAAGGATTCAACCATCGACCTTTGCAATCGCAGGGAATTCTATTCGACTAGGCACAAACATCTCAAGTAAGCGTTCTGTTCTATAAAAAGACTTCGATACCGTTGTCGCCCATAGCAATGACAATTCCTCATGTCGACTGGGCGGTACTCCGGAAGATCGTTAGAATCTACAGGCTTAAATCCGGTCTCTATTTCAATCATCCTTATACCCAATATTCCTTCTCCCATATCAATCCCGTGCGCTACATAAGCTTAACACTTTTGGCACAATAGCCTTTTCATTTAAGTCAATCCCGGAACTTCTCAGTCCGTCTTGGTCCTTAAATATATTTCGCCTTTACCGTCCAATCTCAACTTCATCATTTTATCTCTACAATCAATTATAGCAATCAGGGTCTGTCCACCAACCCATATAACGGCTATCTTACCCAATCCACAGGGTTCGCTCTAATTTCCACTCTCTTTGGTGACATCCTCTGGTAATCAGAAGGACAAGGTTTGCCAAAATTTGCTGAATTTCTTTCCAAAATCAGGGAAATTTGATCAATCTATTTACCTACTAGTAATGCTCGGATCTGATTTCCGACCTTTCTGTTCTATCCTCATAATTCCTTCCTGGTTTCCTGAGGGTGGTAAATCTCGTTCTCGATTCCGCCTTAGCGTGCTTGTCTTACAATAACATTTGCATGGTACATCTACCCAAAATTCTCCTTGGGATAATAAAATCCCTCAATGATGTAATAGACACTATTTCCAGTGGAATCGCTGGTCGTGGGGGATTGAAACTTCATAGTCAAAGCAATTCCTTACACTATTCTAGGCAACTAAGTACCCTTGATTGTTCGTGAAAGTCTGAACACCTTGGTTCTTACGTATGCCGCCTCCTTATGGGCAACTATAACCGACTACGAGTAACAGGTTTCATTCAAGTCGAATCAATCCACTGATACTGGCTATACTGCCTCTCCCTCTTCTACTTTGGAGACTCTACTCCATTTTCTTTGTCATATCCCTTGATGAATCATGAACGATCCTTAAACTCTCGTCTCGTCACTTATTTATCCCTTGAAGGTTCATCCGGTCTTATTATTATACCTCAAGTAACACACCACATCTTTAACAATCGGCACATCTTCTACAAGATTCTTCCCTTGACCCACCATGGGGTCTTCCTCTAGATCCTCCTATGGATCTTCCTTTATCGGGTCTCCGTCCATTTCACGGAACGCATCATCAATTGCCTACTCGAAGGCCTCGGGATCTGGTATCTCAGAATCCCATCCATCTATAACTCATACGAATCGAAGTGACTAACCATGAAGTCCTAAGTACGGTTTCCAAAAGAAGTCCCCTCTCGGGCTTCATCTTAAATAGTCAGGGTCATGTCCTCTAACCCGACTACGAACTCAATTTGAGCTCTAGATGTTCTTATCATTCTTAAGGGTATTGTAAGACTCGATCTCCTATCGTTTCTGAGGACTGTAACCTAATGCTCTGATACCATCTCTGTAACAGCCCCAAATCCGGGGTCAGGGATTTAGGGTTGTCACGATCCTTGTACTCCTTGCCTTACCTGTATTACTCACAACATTCATATTTCACCTGCTCATGACCCCACAATATATGTCTCACACACACACACAGGTTAGAGTCTCAGAAACGACACACTACAACAACTGCGGAATAAATAATTTTTATTACAATACCCATATGTCATTTAAATTTGTTACTGATACAATTTCTAAGTATTGTTACATTACCAACTTAGCCTTCTAATGCTCACAATCCTTTAATACCATTCAGGTCTATACATAAGTTGAATACCAAAAGCCGTAGCCTGATTCAATTGGTTCGTACTACTCCCGGGATCACTGCTAGAAACTGTTTATGGAAAACACCTTGCGAGGTATGTGTCGTCCCATTGGCATCCTGCTTCACTGCTATATAATATATATAAAATAATAGCAAGAGTGAGCGATAGCTCAGCAAGGTAATGAAAGTATGGCATAATTCTGCCCTTAATTCAACCCAGAAATAAAGCGGGTATAAGACAATAATTTGTCAAAATATCTCGATACTGAAATCATTTCCTTATCGGAATGTATTCCAAAAATACCATGGTTGTGTTTCAAATATCATCTCCATAATATTCTGCAAACTTTCGATATTCATACTATGAACAAAGTTCTAGTATAAAATAAAAGATGAAGTAGCAAGATAACTCAGTATATCCTTTTCGTAAAATATCTGCTATATAGAATATAAGCAGACTATCAACATATAACTTAAAAGATGAAGTTATAAGGAAAATTCAATATCATCTTTCATATCAAACATTTACCTCATATCATAATTTGGAAATAAAGACAGTGTAAAATATTTCCAATCCACTTTCTAAACTTGAATAAACTCGAATAACTTGAATAAACTTTTCTTTTCTGGAAACTTGCTTAAAACATGTTCTTTCTCTGATAACTTGCATAAAACTTTCTTTCTATGATAACTTGCATGAAACATTTTCTTTCATGGATGATGAACTATAGATGGAGATGCTAGGCGCCGAGGATACCCCTACGATGATCAGTCGTAAGATGTATCCCCCTGATCTTTTTCTACGTAGAAGGGAAGATATTCAGTCTCACACCGACATACCTCCCCGCCTTCGGTTGTAGGTGGGAAGAACAAACCCGTTCATAGTCCGTCGGCCTGTTACTCTCCTCTGACCCTACGGTCGGGCACTTACTGATAATCTAGGGGAAGAACAGACCCGTTCATAGTCCGTCGGTCTTATTGTAATTCCCTTAGGGGACAGGCGCCACTCAGTCCCTGACATATTCTCCGAGTTCAAGAAAATCCATAATTCTGAAACATAAAGTTCCTTTCCCTTTTTCCTCCAGTATACGACTCCACAAAGTAGTCATATCTGGTTGGAAAGGAAAATTCACCCATATTTCCCAAGCTGATGCTTGTTCATGGATACAGCTTATTCCACTGATCTTACTCCTCGAGTCTTGAGGAAGTAATCAAAATCATTTTGATGGTAGCATACAAAGCTGTTAAATGAATAATTTCAAAAAGATTTAGGACCGGGCAGTCCACTTGAAACAAACATTAAAATCTTGAGAGAGGTCCCATGAGTCTTGTAGTTTGAGCGAACATTTAAGTCTTTCCGAATATAGACTTAAAAGGGAAATAGATGTGGGAACCTTCCCTAATTATATTTATAATTGTCTGAATAAAACTTTATTAGTTATCTAGGGTTAAAGAATAATTTCACAAAATACGCTCTTAAGAAGTAGGGCTTTAAATAATTAATGAAACCATATTTGATAGAGAATACTTATTTAGAAGTAATTCCCAAATACTTTCTTAACAAAAGAAGGGATAATAAATAATAATAATATAATAATAATATAACCCTAGATAACAACTGATACCATTCCCGGTCCGTGCTTTAAATACAGAGTATATACCCCCTACTGAGAGTTTTTCTTAACATATCGGCTTATAAATATTGCCATAACCATAGCTTATAAGTCAACTTATACTACAACTTTTACTTAACATCATAAGTACCGTTTCGAAATCATGATCACATAACATATATCTCAATATCTTTTATTTATCACAACAATAGTTTATAGAGGTATAGGTTTGAAAACTTGCATCTAGTATATGCATACATCAGAATATGGTACTTTTAAAATACAGCATGTAGAGAGAAAACTTGCACAATACTTGGAACAAAGAATATATATATATAGATATATTTTTGAATCAACAAGTATTAAACATTCGAAAATATGCCCACTCTAACAATAGAGTAAGGGTTAGTAAACTTTCCTGATGCTCGAGAAGTGATAGGGGTTCGCGATGATGCTAGACAATCTAGACAAAGTCAAAGCAAACGTACGATTAATCCCCTGGATAATCCACTGGATAATCCACTTGTACTCAATGCTTAAACACGTAAGCGAAACACAACCAAGGAATTACTAGCTCGTTATAGGCTCATACTAAGTCCATGTTTAATCGACAATTACTTAAATCGTAGGTTTAGTCCGAAATCGATCCTCGAATACAAGTTATACTTAACCATTTACAACATTGGTTTCTAAGTCATGTTCTTAGTGGTTTTCACTTGCGCGACCTCGGCTAAAACATTTTTATAAAATCGAAAAATAATCTTTTTAATACGAATCTCTTTCGTGATCCTTCCTAACTGTCTCTAGTATTATTCCGCAAAGTTTCACATTTTAATATGGCTTCTAAGTGGTCCAAATATAGCCTCAAAGTGACTGACCAGAGATGGGTTGTTCCTCCGAACGGCGTTTACTAAAACTCACTTTTCTCTTAAACCGTAATTCGTATAGACATTATCTTTATACCAAAACAACCCTTAAAACAAGACCTACATGTTCATGGTCAGTGTTGTTCAAAAATATTCCAAGACCAGTTCGTAATTCTTGCTCAAAACAGCCTTAAATCAAATGGGCATTACGACGGCTATAATCGTAACGTTTCCCGGGTTTTGTTATGTCAAAACCTCTTAAAACCAAATCAATTCAACAACACAACCATTTTTACAACATATTCAGTTTATATACTTCAAGAACATATCACCAACATCAACCAACAACAAGTATCCATCAAGAATTAACCATACATACTCCAAACTCCATAAACATGCTTATTCTTGAATCATTACTAAAAACTTCACTTAAAATCCAACATAAATCAAGGGGTGGATGAGTGGTATACCTTCCTTGAATCCTTAAACACACCACAAGAGATTGTAAGCCTTAAGAGGGTCTTTACCTATGGTTATCATCCTTAAACTTGCAAAAGAAAATCAAGAACAAGTTATGAACTTTCGGAGTTACTATACACTGGTTTAAAGAACTGGAAAACCGAAGGTCTTACCTTGCTCAAATGGAAGAAACTTGTGAAATACGAAATGTAGGTTATCTCAAGACCTTTCCAACAAGCTATAGATCGCAATTTTCCACCGCGCAATGAAGTAGATATGGAGTTTACAATCCGGCAGTTCTGTTTTTGCCGAAATGAAGATATAGAATGGTTTTTGGCTTATGACTTTATTACATGTATAATGTGTATTTATCTTTACTTTTGCAGGTGTTAATGCTAGCCCTTGGATGAGATTTCTACTTTTGTGTTGGTCAAATCTTGGCCATCCACTTGTTGCTTTTACTTTAGCAAATTGCAAACTAATCCTTCATCTTTGAGTTGACTTACACTCTAGTCACTCTTGAATTTCCTTCTTTCACCAACTAGCTTCTCCTTTATATTTGTAACAAAATAATGTTACACTTGTATGTCACATTTATTTATTATTTTGTTGATCCGATACTGCTTTGCTTCGTAAATGTTTTCAGTGATTTCTTGAACCTTCGTTTCACTGTCTCAGTGGTTTTCGTTCTAAATTCTCAAATCAAATATAATAAAATTCCAAAATATTAAATCCTCAAATCCTCAATTTTAATATCTCGTTTCTTGAATATAATAATATATAATTCGCTGCCCGGTCGAATATTACACAAAAATAAAAATCGAATTTTCTGAATTCCGATCGTCTTTGCATTCACTTATTTACTCCGTAGATCACTAATATGACTTCGGAATATCCACACTACGTCTCGTACATAGGTGGCATGAAAAATTTTCTTAACCCTCAAAATCACTATTCATCCACCAAATTCACTATTCACTGATGCACTTAATCATAATAAGAAAAGTTTTAAATTTTTCCAAAAATTCGGGTCATTATACAAGATCCACAAGCTGAGGCCAGAAACGATTGCCGCCGAACAAGCCCCGCATCCGTTCATAACCAACAAAGAGATAGCATTGACAGCGAACACGACCCCAGGCCACGCACAATTACGTCTTGATGCTAACCTCGTTTGATGAGAACTGAATCAGGGCTAAGACCAAGGGTAAACGTTGCCAACACTCTTGGCTTCACCTTGGGTGGCCGATCAGGTGACCCTAGGTAATCTTGGCTTCACCGTCAACCCACCCCGGGCCAAAATACCAACACAGTCTCTAGGGACGAATTACTGAATCTTGATAATCAAACTGAGGGACATTTTGTGAGACACTTTCATTTTCTCAAATTCTGATAGGCAACTTAAAACGAAGCCAAGCACCATCATTGACGACTGACAACACTAACTTCGACAGGCCAACTCAGTTTTTATATGATCCAGATGTTCCCCCACAGACTCTCTCAAAACATCCTTAAAAAGCACATTTGATTCGCTTATCAGGTGCCTCGAGGGAGCACCAGACCCGCCGAGCAGCGCCCGCAACGTGGGTGAGTGCCCAGTACAACGGGGGACTGCCCCTTCCTATATTTGTCATTTGAGATTTTTCCCAAGTGACAGCAGTTTGGACCCAGGTGTTCGAGGACTCACTACAGCATTTTTTGGAGTTCCACTCATTTGTTTTGCATGTTCTTATAACCGAATTATAGCTTGTAAAACCTAGTATATCTTCGATAATATTTTCAGATTTTTCCAAATTTTTTTAATTTTATTTTCAAAATCTTTTTTCTGATTTAAATTGAAAGGGGATTTGAGGTACCAAAACTCATTTGTTTTGGATGAAAACACTCGAAAATGATAGCATATGAAGAGTAGGATTTTTCATGATTTTTTCGGATTTTTTTTAAATTCTGGAGACCCCCAACCAACCCAAGGCGCCCAACACATCACCAAAGTGCGCGACGGTGCTCAAGCCTCCTAAACACCCCCAATGACCTTAAAGTGTCAATTCAGAGCCCGAGCATTTCCTAGACGCCCGACGGTCCACGAGGCCTCGGACGGTACCTGGGGACCTCTTGATGCCCCCGGAGGTCCTCGACGGTGCCCGAGGAACACACAAGGCCCCGAAGGTGCCCAGGGCCACGACATGCCCGAGCCCCGCCGAGGCCCCCTAACAATGCCCAATGCCCCAAGGCGCCCGATGAAAGTTTCCCACCGTCGTCGGCACAAGACCAAGGGTAAACGTTACCAACACTCTTGGCTTCACCGTCCAACAACCTCGAGACAAAGGCCACCTATGCCCGCAAGAAGCTCTAAGATCCACCAGTGGAGCCCAACAACAATTAACACCTCACTAGCCCCACATCGATTCATAACCAACAAAGAGCAATCACCCAACAACGAACACGACACTTGGTCACGAGCAATTATGTTATGATGCTAACCCTGCCAAACCGGCCATGTTTGTTAAGAATTGAAAGAGAGGTAGATCGTGGAAAGAACGTTGCCAACACTCTTGGCTTCAACCATCCAGCAACCCATGGACAAAGGCCACCAACAACCGCAACAAGCTACAAGATCCACAAGTTGAGGCCAGAAACGATTGCCGCTGAACAAGCCCTGCATCCGTTCATAACCAACAAAGAGATAGCATTGACAGCGAACACGACCCCAGGCCACGCACAATTACGTCTTGATGCTAACCTCGTTTGATGAGAACTGAATAAGGGCAACGACCGAGGGTAAACGTTGCCAACACTCTTGGCTTCACCTTGAGTGGCCGACCAGGTGACCCTAGGTAATCTTGGCTTCACCGTCAACCCACCCCGGGCCAAAATACCAACACAGTCGCTAGGGACAAATTTCTGAATCTTGAGAATCAAACCGAGGGACATTTTGTGGGACACTTTCATTTTATCAAATTATGATAAGCAACTCAAAACGAAGCCGAGCACCATCATTGACGACTGACAACACTGGCTTCGACAGGCCAACTCAGTTTTTATATGATCCAGATGTTCCCCCACAAACTCTCTCAAAACATCCTTAAAAAGCACATCTGATTCGCTTATCAGGTGCCTCGACGGAGCACCAGACACGCCGAGTAGCCCCAGCAACTTGGGCGAGTGCCCAGTACAACAGGGGACTGCCCCTCCCTATATATGTCATTTGAGATTTTTCCCAAGTGACAGCAGTTTGGACCCAGGTGTTCGAGGACTCACTATGGCATTTTTTGGAGTTCCACTCATTTGTTTTGCATGTTCTTATAACCGAATTATAGCTTGTAAAATCTAGTATGTTCGATAATATTTTCAGATTTTTCCAAATTTTTTTAATTTTATTTTCAAAATCTTTTTCTAATTTAATTTGAAAGGGGATTTGAGGTACCAAAACTCATTTGTTTTGGATGAAAACACTCGGAAATGATAGCATATGAAGAGTAGGATTTTTCATGATTTTTTCGGAATTTGTTTTTAATTCTGGAGACCCCCAACCAACCCAAGGCGCCCAACACATCACCAAAGTGCGCGACGGTGCTCAAGCCTCCTAAACACCCCCAATGACCTTAATGTGACAATTCAGAGCCCGAGCATTTCCTAGACGCCCGATGGTCCACGAGGCCCCGGACGGTACCTGGGGACCTCTTGATGCCCCCGAAGGTCCTCGACGGTGCCCGAGGAACACACAAGGCCCCGAAGGTGCCCAGGGCCACGACATGCCCGAGCCCCGCCGAGGCCCCCTAACAATGCCCCAAGGCGCCCGATGAAAGTTTCCCACCGTCGCCGGCACAAGACCAAGGGTAAACGTTACCAACACTCTTGACTTCACCGTCCAACAACCTCGGGACAAAGGCCACCTATGCCCGCAAGAAGCTCTAAGATCCACCAGTTGAGCCCAACAACAATTAACACCTCACTAGCCCCACATCGATTCATAACCACCAAAGAGCAATCACCCAACAACGAACACGACACTTGGTCGCGAGCAATTACGTTCTGATGCTAACCCTGCCAAACCGGCCATGTTTGTTAAGAATCGATAGAGTCGTAGATCGTGGAAAGAACGTTGCCAACACTCTTGGCTTCAACCATCCAGCAACACATGGACAAAGGACACCAACAACCGCAACAAGCTACAAGATCCACAAGCTGAGGCCAGAAACGATTGCCGCCGAACAAGCCTCGCATCCGTTCATAACCAACAAAGAGATAGCATTGACAGCGAACACGACCCCAGGCCACGCACAATTACGTCTTGATGCTAACCTCGTTTGATGAGAACTGAATAAGGGCTGAGACCAAGGGTAAACGTTGCCAACACTCTTGGATTCACCTTGAGTGGCCGATCAGGTGACCCTAGGTAATCTTGGCTTCACCGTCAACCCACCCCGGGCCAAAATACCAACACAGTCGCTAGGGACGAATTACTGAATCTTGATAATCAAACCGAGGGACATTTTTTGAGACACTTTCATTTTCTCAAATTCTGATAGGCAACTCAAAACGAAGCCAAGCACCATCATTGACGACTGACAACACTGGCTTCGACATGCCAACTCAGTTTTTATATGATCCAGATGTTCCCCCACAGACTCTCTCAAAACATCCTTAAAAAGCACATTTGATTCGCTTATCAGGTGCCTCGAGGGAGCACCAGACCCGCCGAGCAGCGCCCGCAACGTGGGTGAGTCCCCAGTACAACGGGGGACAGCCCCTTCCTATATTTGTCATTTGAGATTTTTCCCAAGTGACAGCAGTTTGGACCCAGGTGTTCGAGGACTCACTACAGCATTTTTTGGAGTTCCACTCATTTGTTTTGCATGTTCTTATAACCGAATTATAGCTTGTAAAACCTAGTATATCTTCGATAATATTTTCAGATTTTTCCAAATTTTTTTAATTTTATTTTCAAAATCTTTTTTCTGATTTAATTTGAAAGGGGATTTGAGGTACCAAAACTCATTTGTTTTGGATGAAAACACTCGGAAATGATAGCATATGAAGAGTAGGATTTTTCATGATTTTTTCGAATTTTTTTTTTATTCTGGAGACCCCTAACCAACCCAAGGCGCCCGACACATCACCAAAGTGCGCGACGGTCCTCAAGCCTCCTAAACACCCCCAATGACCTTAAAGTGACAATTCAGAGCCCGAGCATTTCCTAGACGCCCGACGGTCCACGAGGCCCCAGACGGTACCTGGGGACCTCTTGATGCCCCCGAAGGTCCTTGACGGTGCCCGAGGAATACACAAGGCCCCGAAGGTGCCCAGGGCCACGACATGCCCGAGCCCCGCCGAGGCCCCCTAACAATGCCCAAAGCCCCAAGGCGCCCGATGAAAGTTTCCCACCATCACCGACACAAGACCAAGGGTAAACGTTACCAACACTCTTGGCTTCACCGTCCAACAACCTCGAGACAAAAGCCACCTATGCCCGCAAGAAGCTCTAAGATCCACCAGTTGAGCCCAACAACAATTAACACCTCACTAGCCCCACATCGATTCATAACCAACAAAGAGCAATCACCCAACAACGAACACGACACTTGGTCGCGAGCAATTACGTTCTGATGCTAACCCTGCCAAACTGGTCATGTTTGTTAAGAATCGATAGAGAGGTAGATCGTGGAAAGAACGTTGCCAACACTCTTGGCTTCAACCATCCAGCAACCCATGGACAAAGGCCACCCAACAACCGCAACAAGCTACAAGATCCACAAGCTGAGGCCAGAAACGATTGCCGCCGAACAAGCCCCACATCCGTTCATAACCAACAAAGAGATAGCATTGACAGCGAACACGACCCCAGGCCGCGCACAATTACGTCTTGATGCTAACCTCGTTTGATGAGAACTGAATAAGGGCAAAGACCGAGGGTAAACGTTGCCAGCACTCTTGGCTTCACCTTGAGTGGCCGATCAGGTGACCCTAGGTAATCTTGGCTTCACCGTCAACCCACCCAGGGCCAAAATACCAACACAGTCGCTAGGGACAAATTTCTGAATCTTGAGAATCAAACCGAGGGACATTTTGTGGGACACTTTCATTTTCTCAAATTATGAAAAGCAACTCAAAACGAAGCCGAGCACCATATCATTGACGACTGACAACACTGGCTTCAACAGGCCAACTCAGTTTTTATATGATCCAGATGTTCCCCCACAAACTCTCTCAAAACATCCTTAAAAAGCACATTTGATTCGCTTATCAGGTGCCTCGAGAGAGCACCAAACACGCCCAGTAGCCCCTGCAACGTGGGCGAGTGCCCAGTACAACAGGGGACTGCCCCTCCCTGTATATGTCATTTGAGATCTTTCCCAAGTGACAGCAGTTTGGACCCAGGTGTTCGAGGACTCACTACGGCATTTTTTGGAGTTCCAGTCATTTGTTTTGCATGTTCTTATAACCGAATTATAGCTTGTAAAATCTAGTATCTTCGATAATATTTTCAGATTTTTCCAAATTTTTTTAATTTTATTTTCAAATTCTTTTTTCTAATTTAATTTGAAAGGGGATTTTAGGTACCAAAACTCATTTGTTTTGGATGAAAACACTCGGAAATGATAGCATATGAAGAGTAGGATTTTTCATGATTTTTTTGGAATTTTTTTTTAATTCTGGAGACCCCCAACCAACCCAAGGCGCCCAACACATCACCAAAGTGCGCGACGGTGCTCAAGCCTCCTAAACACCCCCAATGACCTTAATGTGACAATTCAGAGCCCGAGCATTTCCTAGACGCCCGACGGTCCACGAGGCCCCGGACGGTACCTGGGGACCTCTTGATGCCCCCGAAGGTCCTTGACGGTGCCCGAGGAACACACAAGGCCCCGAAGGTGCCCAGGGCCACGACATGCCCGAGCCCCGCCGAGGCCCCCTAACAATGCCCAAAGCCCCAAGGCGCCCGATGAAAGTTTCCCACCGTCGCCGGCACAAGACCAAGGGTAAACGTTACCAACACTCTTGGCTTCACCGTCCAACAACCTCGAGACAAAGGCCACCTATGCCCGCAAGAAGCTCTAAGATCCACCAGTTGAGCCCAACAACAATTAACACCTCACTAGCCCCACATCGATTCATAACCAACAAAGAGCAATCACCCAACAACGAACACGACACTTGGTCGCGAGTAATTACGTTCTGATGCTAACCCTGCCAAACCGGCCATGTTTGTTAAGAATCGAAAGAGAGGTAGATCGTGGAAAAAACGTTGCCAACACTCTTGGCTTCAACCATCCAGCAACCCATGGACAAAGGCCACCCAACAACCGCAACAAGCTACAAGATCCACAAGCTGAGGCCAGAAACGATTGCCGCCGAACAAGCCCCGCATCCGTTCATAACCAACAAAGAGATAGCATTGACAGCGAACACGACCCCAGGCCGCGCACAATTACGTCTTGATGCTAACCTCGTTTGATGAGAACTGAATAAGGGCAAAGACCGAGGGTAAACGTTGCCAGCACTCTTGGCTTCACCTTGAGTGGCCGATCAGGTGACCCTAGGTAATCTTGGCTTCACCGTCAACCCACCCAGGGCCAAAATACCAACACAGTCGCTAGGGACAAATTTCTGAATCTTGAGAATCAAACCGAGGGACATTTTGTGGGACACTTTCATTTTCTCAAATTATGAAAAACAACTCAAAACGAAGCCGAGCACCATCATTGACGACTGACAACACTGGCTTCGACAGGCCAACTCAGTTTTTATATGATCCAGATGTTCCCCCACAGACTCTCTCAAAACATCCTTAAAAAGCACATTTGATTCGCTTATCAGGTGCCTCGAGGGAGCACCAGACCCGCCGAGCAGCGCCCGCAACGTGGGTGAGTGCCCAGTACAACGGGGGACTGCCCCTTCCTGTATATGTCATTTGAGATCTTTCCCAAGTGACAGCAGTTTGGACCCAGGTGTTCGAGGACTCACTACGGCATTTTTTGGAGTTCCACTCATTTGTTTTGCATGTTCTTATAACCGAATTATAGCTTGTAAAATCTAGTATCTTCGATAATATTTTCAGATTTTTCCAAATTTTTTTAATTTTATTTTCAAATTCTTTTTTCTAATTTAATTTGAAAGGGGATTTGAGGTACCAAAACTCATTTGTTTTGGATGAAAACACTCGGAAATGATAGCATATGAAGAGTAGGATTTTTCATGATTTTTTCGGAATTTTTTTTTAATTCTGGAGACCCCCAACCAACCCAAGGCGCCCAACACATCACCAAAGTGCGCGACGGTGCTCAAGCCTCCTAAACACCCCCAATGACCTTAATGTGACAATTCAGAGCCCGAGCATTTCCTAGACACCTGATGGTCCACGAGGCCCCGGACGGTACCTGGGGACCTCTTGATGCCCCCGAAGGTCCTCGACGGTGCCCGAGGAACACACAAGGCCCCGAAGGTGCCCAGGGCCACGACATGCCCGAGCCCCGCCGAGGCCCCCTAACAATGCCCAATGCCCCAAGGCGCCCGATGAAAGTTTCCCACCGTCGCCGGCACAAGACCAAGGGTAAACGTTACCAACACTCTTGGCTTCACCGTCCAACAACCTCGGGACAAAGGCCACCTATGCCCGCAAGAAGCTCTAAGATCCACCAGTTGTGCCCAACAACAATTAACACCTCACTAGCCCCACATCGATTCATAACCAACAAAGAGCAATCACCCAACAACGAACACGACACTTGGTCGCGAGCAATTACGTTCTAATGCTAACCCTGCCAAACCGGCCATGTTTGTTAAGAATCGAAAGAGTGGTAGATCGTGGAAAGAACGTTGCCAACACTCTTGGCTTCAACCATCCAGCAACCCATGGACAAAGGCCACCAACAACCGCAACAAGCTACAAGATCCACAAGCTGAGGCCAGAAACGATTGCCGCCAAACAAGCCCCGCATCCATTCATAACCAACAAAGAGATAGCATTGACAGCGAACACGACCCCAGGCCACACACAATTACGTCTTGATGCTAACCTCGTTTGATGAGAACTGAATAAGGGCTGAGACCAAGGGTAAACGTTGCCAACACTCTTGGCTTCACCTTGAGTGGCCGATCAGGTGACCCTAGGTAATCTTGGCTTCACCGTCAACCCACCCAGGGCCAAAATACCAACACAGTCGCTAGGGACGAATTACTGAATCTTGATAATCAAACCGAGGGACATTTTTTGAGACACTTTCATTTTCTCAAATTCTGATAGGCAACTTAAAACTGAAGCCAAGCACCATCATTGACGACTGACAACACTGGCTTCGACAGGCCAACTCAGTTTTTATATGATCCAGATGTTCCCCCACAGACTCTCTCAAAACATCCTTAAAAAGCAGATTTGATTCGCTTATCAGGTGCCTCGAGGGAGCACCAGACCCGCCGAGCAGCGCCCGCAACGTGGGTGAGTGCCCAGTACAACGGGGGACTGCCCCTTCCTATATTTGTCATTTGAGATCTTTCCCAAGTGACAGCAGTTTGGACCCAGGTGTTCGAGGACTCACTACGGCATTTTTTGGAGTTCCACTCATTTGTTTTGCATGTTCTTATAACCGAATTATAGCTTGTAAAATCTAGTATCTTCGATAATATTTTCAGATTTTTCCAAATTTTTTTAATTTTATTTTCAAATTCTTTTTTCTAATTTAATTTGAAAGGGGATTTGAGGTACCAAAACTCATTTGTTTTGGATGAAAACACTCGGAAATGATAGCATATGAAGAGTAGGATTTTTCATTATTTTTTCGGAATTTGTTTTTAATTCTGGAGACCCCCAACCAACCCAAGGCGCCCGACACATCACCAAAGTGCGCGACGGTGCTCAAGCCTCCAAAACACCCCCAATGACCTTAAAGTGACAATTCAGAGCCTGAGCATTTCCTAGACGCCCGACGGTCCACGAGGCCCCGGACGGTACCTAAGGACCTCCTGATGCCCCTGAAGGTCCTCGACGGTGCCCGAGGAACACACAAGGCCCCGAAGGTGCCCAAGGCCATGACATGCCCGAGCCCCACCGAGGCCCCCTAACAATGCCCAATGCCCCAAGGCGCCCGATGAAAGTTTCCCACCGTCGCCGACACAAAACCAAGGGTAAACATTACCAACACTCTTGGCTTCATCGTCCAACAACCTCGGGACAAAGGCCACCTATGCCCGCAAGAAGCTCTAAGATCCACCAGTTGAGCCCAACAACAATTAACACCTCACTAGCCCCACATCGATTCATAACCAACAAAGAGAAAGCACCCAACAACGAACACGACACTTGGTCGCGAGCAATTACGTCGTGATGCTAACCCTGTCAAACCGGCCATGTTTGTTAAGAATCGAAAGAGAGGTAGATCGTGGAAAAAACGTTGCCAACACTCTTGTCTTCAACTATCCAGCAACCCATGGACAAAGGCCACCAACAACCGGAACAAGCTACAAGATCCACAAGCTGAGGCCAGAAACGATTGCCGCCGAACAAGCCCCACATCCGTTCATAACCAACAAAGAGATAGCATTGACAGCGAACACGACCCCAGGCCACGCACAATTACGTCTTGATGATAACCTCGTTTGATGAGAACTGAATAAGGGCTGAGACCAAGGGTAAACGTTGCCAACACTCTTGGCTTCACCTTGAGTGGCCGATCAGGTGACCCTAGGTAATCTTGGCTTCACCGTCAACCCACCCCGGGCAAAAATACCAACACAGTCACTATGGACGAATTTATGAATCTTGAGAATCAAACCGAGGGACATTTTGTGGGACACTTTCATTTTCTTAAATTCTGATAGGCAACTCAAAACGAAGCCAAGCACCATCATTGACGACTGATAACACTGGCTTCGACATGCCAACTCAATTTTTATATGCTCCAAATGTTCCCCCACAAACTCTCTCAAAACATCCTTAAAAAGCACATCTGATTCGCTTATCAGGTGCCTCGAGGGAGCACCAGACACGCCGAGTAGCCCCTGCAACTTGGGCGAGTGCCCAGTACAACAGGGGACTGCCCCTCCCTATATATGTCATTTGAGATTTTTCCCAAGTGACAGCAGTTTGGACCCAGGTGTTCGAGGACTCACTATGGCATTTTTTGGAGTTCCACTCATTTGTTTTGCATGTTCTTATAACCGATTTATAGCTTGTAAAATCTAGTATCTTCGATAAAATTTATCAGATTTTTCCAAATTTTTTTAATTTTATTATCAAAATCTTTTTTCTAATTTAATTTGAAAGGGGATTTGAGGTACCAAAACTCATTTGTTTTGGATGAAAACACTCGGAAATGATAGCATATGAAGAGTCGGATTTTTCATAATTTTTTCGGATTTTTTTTTTAATTCTGGAGACCCCCAACCAACCGAAGGCGCCCGACACATCACCAAAGTGTGCGACGGTGCTCAAGCCTCCTAAACACCCCCAATGACCTTAAAGTGACAGTTCAGAGCTCGGGCATTTCCTAGATGCCCGACAGTCCACGAGGCCCCGGACGGTACCTGGGGACCTCCTGATGCCCCCGAAGGTCCTCGACGGTGCCCGAGGAACACACAAGGCCCCGAAGGTGCCCAAGGCGACGACATGCCCCAGCCCCACCGAGGCCCCCTAACAATGCCCAATGCCCCAAGGCGCCCGATGAAAGTTTCCCACCGTCGCCGGCACAAAACCAAGGGTAAACGTTACCAACACTCTTGGCTTCACCGTCCAACAACCTCGGGACAAAGGCCACCTATGCCCGCAAGAAGCTCTAAGATCCACCAGTTGAGCCCAACAACAATTAACACCTCACTAGCCCCACATCGATTCATAACCAACAAAGAGCAAGCACCCAACAACGAACACGACATTTGGTCGCGAGCAGTTACGTCGTGATGCTAACCCTGTCAAACCGGCCATGTTTGTTAAGAATCGAAAGAGAGGTAGATCGTGGAAAAAATGTTGCCAACACTCTTGGCTTCAACCATCCAGCAACCCATGGACAAAGGCCATTAACAACCGCAACAAGCTACAAGATCCACAAGCTGAGGCCAGAAACGATTGCCGCCGAACAAGCCCCGCATCCGTTCATAACCAACAAAGAGATAGCATTGACAGCGAACACGACCCTAGGCCATGCACAATTACGTCTTGATGCTAACCTCGTTTGATGAGAACTGAATCAGGGCTAAGACCAAGGGTAAACGTTGCCAACACTCTTAGCTTCACCTTGAGTGGCCAATCAGGTGACCCTTGGTAATCTTGGCTTCACCGTCAACCCACCCCGGGCCAAAATACCAACACAGTCGCTAGGGACGAATTTCTGAATCTTGAGAATCAAACCTAGGGACATTTTGTGGGACACTTTCATTTTCTCAAATTCTGATAGGCAACTCAAAACGAAGCCGAACACCATCATTGACGACTGACAGCACTGGCTTCGACAGGCCAACTCAGTTATTATATGATCCCAATGTTCCCCCACAAACTCTCTCAAAACATCCTTAAAAAGCACATTTGATTCGCTTATCAGGTGCCTCGAGGGAGCACCAGACACGCCCAGTAGCCCCTGCAACGTGGGCGAGTGCCCAGTATAACAGGGGACTTCCCCTCCCTATATATGTCATTTGAGATCTTTCCCAAGTGACAGCAGTTTGGACCCAGGTGTTCGAGGACTCACTACAGCATTTTTTGGAGTTCCACTCATTTGTTTTGCATGTTCTTATAACCGAATTATAGCTTGTAAAATCTAGTATCTTCGATAATATTTTCAGATTTTTCCAAATTTTTTTAATTTTGTTTTCAAATTCTTTTTTCTAATTTAATTTGAAAGGGGATTTGAGGTACCAAAACTCATTTGTTTTGGATGAAAACACTCGGAAATGATAGCATATGAAGAGTAGGATTTTTCATGATTTTTTCGGAATTTGTTTTTAATTCTGGAGACCCCCAACCAACCCAAGGCGCCCGACACATCACCAAAGTGCGCGACGGTGCTCAAGCCTCCAAAACACCCCCAATGACCTTAAAGTGACAATTCAGAGCCCGAGCATTTCCTAGACGCCCGACGGTCCACGAGGCCCCGGACGGTACCTAGGGACCTCCTGATGCCCCCGAAGGTCCTCGACGGTGCCCGAGGAACACACAAGGCCCCGAAGGTGCCCAAGGCCACGACATGCCCGAGCCCCACCAAGGCCCCCTAACAATGCCCAATGCCCCAAGGCGCCCGATGAAAGTTTCCCACCGTCGCCGGCACAAAACCAAGGGTAAACATTACCAACACTCTTGGCTTCACCGTCCAACAACCTCGGGACAAAGGCCACCTATGCCCGCAAGAAGCTCTAAGATCAAACAGTTGAGCCCAACAACAATTAACACCTCACTAGCCCCACATCGATTCATAACCAACAAAGAGCAAGCACCCAACAACGAACACGACACTTGGTCGCGAGCAATTACGTCGTGATGCTAACCCTGTCAAACCGGCCATGTTTGTTAAGAATCGAAAGAGAGGTAGATCGTGGAAAAAACGTTGCCAACACTCTTGGCTTCAACCATCCAGCAACCCATGGACAAAGAGATAACATTGAGGAAGGCTTGAGGCTGGCCTTAGATTTGATTGATGAAGTTAGAGATGAGGCAAATGCCAAGATAGTTCAACATCAGAAACGAGCATCTTTCTATTACAACCTAAGGGTTAAAGACAGATTCTTTCGACAAGGAGATTTAGTCCTCCGAAAGATTGAGGCATCCGGAGTTGGACAAAAAGTCAAGTTGGCCCCAAATTGGGAAGGACCATATCGCGTCAAGAACGTATTTGGTCGAGGCTCGTACAAGCTAGAAACCCTCGAAGGGCATGAGGTGCCAAGGACTTGGCATGCCTCAAATTTGAAAGTCTATTATGTTTAAAGTGTGTCATTATTGGACTCACTACTAGGACAAATAGAAATAAGGTTCGATGAAATCATGAGCTTCCTAGAAAGCAAATGAAGGGTTGAAACCCCAGAAACCTAAGACATTCAGTCCAAACCCCATCATTCGATATGCTCAATGAAAGGCTTGAAGCCAAAACAAGACGGTATAAGACATAAAAGGCTTATGCAAATGTCAAGTTAGCCTCGAATAAGGCAAAATCGTCATAAATGTGTAGGTCGCTCCACACTTTACACCAAGACGATACTCGTGAAACACTAGTGTATATTAAAATCCCCAAAAAAGGGTAGTAAGTCCCAGGTAAGGGATAAAAAGACCCCAAGTCACGAAAAAGACCGGTATGACTTCTATGAAATCCTAGTGCATTATCATAGACGTTGGGAAGCGCGATCAGCCATTTTAAACCCAGAATCTTCAAAGAAAGCCCAGAATCTTCAAAGAATTCTTCAAAACTTCAAGTAAGAAACCCAGAAAACGATGAGATTCAACAGAAAATCTCGCCAAGAATCGCCTAGTGACTGGAAACCCAACCGGTTAAGGAAGGGCAACCGTCTATAGCCAGTTAAGGCCCACAAATCCATTTATGGATTATAGAGATTAAAACCCAAATAATTTGGGTCTCGGGCAAATTCGAAGCCCAAACAATAAAGGCCCAATAAGGCCCAAGGCTGGAATAATTTAAGTCCAATTAAAAATTGGGCTAGTTAAGGCCCAAGAAAAGAATGAAATTTGAAATATATCCAAGGCCAAATCAAAGATTTAAGGTCAAAAAGACATTAAATGGAAATCGTACGACCGAGGTCGAAAACATATGGGAAAACGAGGTCGATTCCAGCAACCTCGCTCCCAAATAAAGTCGAAAAATAATGAAATTGAGGTCGAAAAAACCTTAGAACGACATCGAAGGCTCAAAGTCAAAAATATACGAGGAATTGAGGTCGTTTCCATCGACTTCGCACCAAAAATCCAGTCAAAAAATTGAAAATTCGAGGTCGAAAAGACCCTAGATCGAAGTCGATTGATTGAGATCAAAAATACACTATAAATCGAGCTCGAACCCCTCGACCTCACACCCAAGTGAGGTCAAAAACAGAAGGATTCAAAGTCGAAAGAATGAGGTCGAATATGACCTAGAAAACGAGGTCTAAGCGTTCGACCTCACGCCAAAACGAGGTCGAATGACCCAGGTCGAAAATGACCAGCAAAATGAGGTCGAAAGTGTTGGGTATGATTACTAACTACACAGCAACAATAGGGCAGTTATATATATATATATATATATATATATTGTATTAATAAGAACAGGCAAAATACCAAATAACGAAACAAACACAAAGGTCGAAACAAAAGTATAATCAGAGACTGAAAATAACAAGACAAGAAAGAACACTTATCTCTCAGGAGCTTTAACAAATACTGAAAGATAAAGAAACAGCTGAGTCGCCAAGCCTTCGAGAAGTCTTGACTGTTCTTGAAGAGATTATTGCCCCACTTACGCTGTGTTGGGTTGCAACAATATCACTCCCAGGATAAAACAACACAGATCAATCCACTCACAGATATGGCAATGATCAACAGCGACCAGCACCTCACTTCGCCCAAGAACTATGTATTCTGTATGTGTTGAGAGAAAAACCAGAGAAGATAATAGTTGCTAGGATTTTCAGAGTTACGTATCTGTCTCTCTCTCAAACGTGATATTTTGTATCTATATAAAATACAAAATAAAACGTAAACAGACCAAATATTGTAACTGAAGATATGACATTTAATACTAATTATTCTGATTTAATTACCATAACAGTAGTCATCAGGATTTAACAGCTCAGTCAGGATTTCCTGGTCCATCAGGATTTGATCATCATCAGTACTCCAAGCCATCAGGACTTGATGTCCGTCAGGAGTGGCATCAGTACTTGATCGACCATCAGGATTTCGTCAGGACTGGACCATCATCAGGATTCAAATATTGACACAGGCCATCAGGATCAGTAGTCATCAGGATTTCACTCCAAGTACTGACCAGGCCATCAGGATTTGATCCAAGAACTGGTCCATCAGGATTTAATATAAATCCTGACCCAGTTCGTTTAGCTATTATAAATAAATACTGATACTGTTAAATTAAATCAATAAATAATATTAAATAAACAGGTAATAAAATTCTTCGCCCAGGTCGCCTCGCGTACGCGAGACGCCGAGACATTCGCCCAAATCGCCCTTCGACACGAGTCGAGTCGTTGCGGGGCGAGGCGAGGCGAGCGGCGGCGGCGCGCGTGTGTGTGTGTGCGCGCGCGAGGCACATACTAACACCATGCACACCCACATGCCTTAGTAGTTGTACACTACTCTTGCACATGTTCCTATATAAACCCACCAACCTTTCATTACCAATGCTATGTGGGATACAAGTTATTTTAATATAACCAACCCACATAACTCATTTCAAGCAACCTATTTCAACTCAATTTATTGATGGATTACACTAAGAACATGTCTTAGATCCAAACATGAAAGTTTAAGTCCTCATAACAAGGAACAACCTCCAATCGTTAGTTTCCAGAAATTCCATCAAGAACATATTTAAAATATGCCTCAAACTTTCCATTTTCTAACAATCCCCCACAAATCCATACAGAAATGCATATCGGTCCTTATCATGACTTGTTTTTCAGAGTCGGTACCCTTCCGGGTTTGAACCCTCCTAAGTCCTCTACTTAGATGGCTACCGGATCTAGATGGAATGTTTCACCTTGAATCTTTATCCGTTTGGTGTAACCACACTCCATAGACGACGACAAATCAAAGGCTATGGTGCTGATCTACGGCTTTGAGACGTTAATGGTCCTGTCTCGATCCTGTTCGTCGAATGCTTCAAGGAATAACCCTTTCCTCTAATTGCGACCACACAATTACATTCACTTAGCTGGGCATCTCCAGAGATGTACAGCGATCATCTCATCAAATGACTTGACCCCATTCAGTGTTCAAAATAACTCTTGTTATACTGGCAGTAACAGTACCTTTTAGGTTTACAGGGGATAGACACAGATACGTAAGTATCAAGGAATATAGTAAAGGTACTACCAACTCACCCTCACAGCTTGTTATTACCACATTGAATACACTTCAAGGGATCTCCTCTTAGGTGTATTGGGTTCCCGCTGCTGATGAATCATTATGGGCTATCAGTCCCATCCCCAACTTAGACTTAAGGACTACTGCATGCTCAAGTCCTTTAGTCAAAGGATCAGCTATATTATCCTGAGTTCCAATGAACTCTACAGCAATAATCCTTTCAGACACAAGACCCCTTATAGACTTAAGTCTAACTTGGATGTGTCTCTTTGTTTTAGCATTATACTTTTCACTACTGATCTTGTCGATAGTTGTACGGCTATCACAATGAACAGTAATGGCTGGAAGCGGTCTGCTTACTACAGGTAACACTGACATAAGTCCATGCAACCATTCAGCCTCCATCCCCGTGGCATCTAGTGCACACAACTCAGCCTCAAAAGTAGACCGAGTTATCAAAGTCTGTCTAGTAGACTTCCAGGATATTGCTCCACCTGCTAGGGTAAACAAATATCCAGTCACTCCATTGGTACCAGATTTCTTAGCTATCCAACTTGCATCACTGTATCCCTCGAGTACTCCAGGGAATCTTCGATAATGCAAACCAAGGGAAATAGTTCCCTTAAGATATCTAAGAACTCTATCCAGTGCCTCCCAATGAGTCTTGTTCGGACAACTTGTATATCTAGCTAACTTAGACACAGAATAAGAAATATCTGGTCTAGTAACATTAGCAAGATATTGCAAACTCCCAATAATCTGAGAATACCTTAACTGAGACACAGGAATTCCTGAACTATTCTTGACTAGGGCAACTTTAGGATCGTACGGTGTACTAGCGATTCTACAATTTGAATAACCATACTTCTCAAGTATAGATTTCTCTATATAATGAGATTGTGACAATGTTATTCCATCAGTTGACTGTGTCAACTTGACTCCAAGAATCACACTAGCCTCACCCATATCCTTCATTTCAAAGTGCCTTTTCAAGAAACTTTTTGTCTCGTTAATAATCTCAATATTGGTTCCAAACAATAATATATCATCCACATATAGGCACACGATAATACATTCATTTCCTTTAACCATATAATAGACACACTTGTCACTTTCATTAACTACAAATTCTGATTCTAAAACAGTATCATCAAACTTTTTATGCCAGTCTCTAGGGGCTTGTTTTAAGCCATATATAGACTTGATCAACTTACATACTTTCCTCTCGTTACCCGAAGCAACAAATCCCTCAGGTTGATCCATATAAATCTCTTCTTCAAGATCACCATGAAGAAAAGCTGTCTTTACATCCATTTGATGGATGATAAGACCATGTACAGAAGCCAATGCTATAAGCATTCGGATTGTTGTCATCCTTGCAACAGGAGAGTATGTGTCAAAGTAATCAATGCCTTCTTTTTGCCTAAAACCCTTAGCTACCAGCCTAGCCTTATACTTATCTATTGAGCCATCAGGATTCATCTTCCTTTTAAAGATCCATTTACATCCTATAGTAGTACACCCAGGAGGTAGGTCAACCAACTCCCATGTTCCGTTAGAAACAATAGAGTCGATCTCACTTTTTACAGCACCTTTCCAATGCCTTGACTCCGAAGAATCCATGGCATGTTGGAAAGTCAAAGGTTCATCCTCGACATTGTAAGTGACAAAATCACTTCCAAAGTCCTTGACTACCTTTGCACGCTTACTCCTTCTAGGTTCATCTACTTCACCAGGAGTAGAACTACTGTCAGGATCTGCCCCCACATTTGTCATCTTTTCCACATGATCAGGAATAGAACTCGATGTGTGAGTAGGATCATCATTAGAAATTTCATGAGGTATGCCAGTCTTCATAGGGAACACATCCTCAAAGAATGTTGCATCACGAAACTCAACTATAGTGTTTGCCACTATACCGTCTATGTCAGATTTTAACACTAAAAATCTCATAGCCGTAGTGGTTTCAATATAGCCCAGAAAGATGCAATCAACAGTTTTCGGACCTAGTTTCTTTCTCTTGTGTTCAGGGACAATCACCTTAGCAAGGCACCCCCACACACGAAGATACTTTAAACTTGTCTTTCTACTTTTCCATAATTCATAAGGTGTCTTGTCCATATGTTTCAGAGGAACTCTATTTAGAATATGGCAAGCCATATTCAAAGCTTCTCGCACATGTACTTAGGCAACCCAGAATTAATAAGCATGGTGTTAATCATATCTTTAAAAGTTCTGTTCTTTCGTTCAGCCACCCCATTAGACTCAGGTGTGTATGGTGGAGTTACCTCATGAACTATACCATTGCTTGCGCAAAATTCATTAAACAAGGTACTAGTATACTCACCACCTCTATCAGATCTCAAACGTTTAAGTACTTTACCAGTTTGTGTCTCAGCTTCAGTTTTGAACATAATGAATTTCTCTAGTGCTTCATCCTTATGTCTAAGTAAATAAACATAACAGTATCTACTACAATAATCTATAAAGGTAATAAAATATCGTTTATTATCCTTAGTCAACATGCCACCAAATTCACATATGTCAGTGTGTACTAAATCCAATACTCCTGAATCCCTAACAACATTATGAAAGGGTTTCCTAGTTTGTTTAGCAGTCACACATACTTGACATTTAGATTTCTTTTCAATAGCATATTTTGGAATCAACTCTAAATTCATCATATTCTTTAGAGCACCAAAATTTAAATGACCAAGTCTAGCATGCCATAAATCAGATGATTCAACACAATTAACAGAAGGTGCAACACTATCAGTAATAAAACTGCCCAAAACAGGCTCAACATTTATAAAAAATAAACCATCAGACAAATAACCTTTGCCGAAGAATGTACCAGTATGTGTAATAACTACTTTATTACATTTCAAAGAAAGTTCAAAACCATTCTTAACTAAACAACTTCCACTTATTATATTTCTACGAATATCAGGAACATGGTGCACTCTAGTGAGGGATAGAACACGCCCAGAAGCAAACTTCAGGTCCACGTTTCCTATTCCAAGAACTTGAGCAGCACTAGCATTCCCCATCGTCACTGTCACTCCATGACTCTGTTGATAAGATACAAATAAACTAATATCAGTACAAATATGTACATTAGCTCCAGTATCAATCAACCATTCATGTGACAGATAAGTGGAAAGAAGTATAGGATTGTAGGTAACATACCCGTCATTGGTTCCAGAGGCAACAGCCTCACCAACAACCATGTTAACCTTAGGCCCATCAGTGGTTGCAAGCACAGTATTAGCTTGTGCTACCACAACAGCTTTCTTTGCTTTCTTTGTAGGACAGTCCTTGCTCCAATGACCAACCTGTCCACAAGACCAACATGGTTTGTTTGTCTTTGGTTTCTTAGCCTTGTTCTTGTCATTTTTAGGTTTAGTGTTATCCTTCTTAGTGACAGTCACTACATTAACCTTCGAACTCCCATGTTCAGCAGGCATCACATGTCCTTGTTTGGACTTGTGTTGTTCCTGCACAGAGATGTCCAACATCAGGTTTGTCCAAGTGATCTCTCCTTTCTTTCTTTTCAGGGAGAGAGCAAACTCTTCCCAAGACTTAGGGAGCTTTTCAATCACAGCCATAACCTGAAACTTTTCAGGAAGGTCCATGCCGGACTCCTTCAAAGCATGCACCAACATCTCAAACTCATGTGTCTGCTCGGTCATGGATTTTGTATCCACCAGTTTAAAATCAAGAAACCTAGCCACAGAATACTTTTCCAACCCTTGCGAGTCAGTATTGTGTGTCTGGTCCAGCTTCTCTCATAAGAGCTTAGCAGTGAAAGAATCAGATGAATAAACATCAAATAGAGTGTTCGCCAAAGCTGCCAGTATAGCAGCCCTTGCCACCCCATCTTTTTTCTCCCACATGGCATAAGCCTTAAGAGTTTCAGCCCTTTCCTGATCAATAACCGGTTTCTCATACTGCACCACCGGCCATAGACCCTTTACCATAAGCCATAGTTTCATCTTTTTCTGCCAACGAGAAAAACCAACACCCCCACCGAATTTATCAGGCATTCCTGACAAATCAATAGGCTGTGGGAAACGGTACGTGGTCCAATCTATGGTGGGTACAGTAACACCAGAACCAGAAGTATTAGCACCATCAGGAGTTACAATTCCGTTAACCATCTTGTTAATTAACAATATATAACACAGAAATAATCTCTTCAAGATTGTTGGGTATAATTACTAACTACACAGCAACAATAGGGCAGTTATATATATATATATATATATATATATATATATATATATATTGTATTAACAAGAAGAGGCAAAATACCAAATAATGAAACAAACACAAAGATCTAAACAAAAGTATAATCAGAGACTGAAAATAACAAGAGAAGAAAGAACACTTTTCTCTCAGGAGCTTTAACAAATACTGAAAGATAAAGAAACAGCTGAGTCGCCAAGCCTTCGAGAAGTCTTGACTGTTCTTGAAGAGATTATTGCCCCACTTACGCTGTGTTGGGTTGCAGCAATATCACTCCCAGGATAAAACAGCACAGATCAATCCACTCACAGATATGGCAATGATCAACAGCGACCATCACCTCACTTCGCCCAAGAACTATGTATTCTGTATGTGTTGAGAGAAAAACCAGAGAAGATAATAGTTGCTAGGGTTTTCAGAGTTACGTATCTGTCTCTCTCTCAAACGTGATATTTTGTATCTATATAAAATACAAAATAAAACGTAAACAGACCAAATATTGTAACTGAAGATATCACATTTAATACTAATTATTCTGATTTAATTACCATAACAGTAGTCATCAGGATTTAACAGCTCAGTCAGGATTTCCTGGTCCATCGGGATTTGATCATCATCAGTACTCCAAGCCATCAGGACTTGCTGTCCGTCAGGAGTGGCATCAGTACTTGATCGACCATCAGGATTTCGTCAGGACTGGACCATCATCAGGATTCAAATACTGACACAGGCCATCAGGATCAGTAGTCATCAGGATTTCACTCCAAGTACTGACCAGGCCATCAGGATTTGATCCAAGAACTGGTCCATCAGGATTTAATATAAATCCTGACCCAGTTCGTTTAGCTGTTATAAATAAATACTGATACTGTTAAATTAAATCAATAAATAATATTAAATAAACATGTAATAAAATTCCTCGCCCAGGTTGCCTTGCGTACGCGAGACGCCGAGACATTCGCCCAAATCGCCCTTCGACCCGAGTCGAGTCATGGCGGGGCGAGGCGAGGCGAGCGGCGGCGGCGCGCGTGTGTGTGTGTTCGCGCGAGGCACATACTAACACCATGCACACCCACATGCCTTAGTAGTTGTACACTACTCTTGCACATGTTCCTATATAAACCCACCAACCTTTCATTACCAATGCTATGTGGGATACAAGTTATTTTAATATAACCAACCCACATAACTCATTTCAAGCAACCTATTTCAACTCAATTTATTTATGGATTACACTAAGAAAATGTCTTAGATCGAAACATGAAAGTTTAAGTCCTCATAACAAGGAACAACCTCCAATCGTTAGTTTCCAGAAATTCCATCAAGAACATATTTAAAATATGCCTCAAACTTTCCATTTTCTAACAGAAAGTATGAGGAATCGAGGTCGAATGACCCAGGTCGAAAATGACCGGTAAATCGAGGTCGAAAGTATAAGGGATCGAGGTCGAATGACCGAGGTCGAAAATGACTGGGATGTCGAGGTCGAAACCATAGACGTGGGACCAATCAAGGTGGAAAAAAGGCTGGATCGAGGTCGAAGGCTCGAGGTCGAAAAATACTTAAAAATTGAGGTCGAAACCTTCGACCTCACTCCAGTCGAGGTCGAAATCCAGATCGAATTTCAGGTCGAAAATGACCTGTTTCCTGGTCGAATTTGAGGTCGAAAATGACTTGTTTCTTGGTAAAAAAGGAGGTCAAAAATGACCTAATTTGAGGTCGAAAATGCCCTTAAAAATGGAAAATTTTGGGGAAAAACACGATATAACTTCTACGAAAACCCCAAGGAGATTTTCCCAGAAGTTGGGGGGCAAATGATATGGTCAGAAAAGTAATTATAGAAATATAATTGACAAGTCAATGGAAAGGCCGATATTTAAGGCCCGACACCCTAATTATTCATTAATTTCGTAATTAATGAATAAGGAAAATATACAGCTCATAAAAAGAGTCCAAAATATGGTAAATTAATCAAAAAAGGATCCGGAATCCCAATTAAAGGCAATTAATGAGTCATAGCCTTTATCAACAAGAAAACGAATTCTCCAGCAAGAAATACAATGTTTATCCAATATCAAAAAGGAGACTTATTCGCTAAGACTCCTAAACATACGTCATCTACTACGTTTTGGGCACAGCTCTATACGTCATCTACTACGTTTTGGGCACAGCTCCATACGTCACAACGCCTCGAAGGCGCAACAAGCCACAAAGGCACCCCTAGAACTACGTTTTAGATTTCATCCACGAATAAGGACATACAAGTCATCTACAACGTTTTAGACTTCATCCTCGAATAAGGACATACAAGTCACTACGTCCTTGGTGTGCCCCTGCCGCCATAGCCCCGAGGGCAACACCAAGAACTACGTCTTGGCTTGATTCTCAATAACGAATTGAGATACGTAGGCATCTTGTGAAGACCGATTTAGTCTCGAAACGCAAGTGTAGCCATTAAAGCTCGAAGCTCATTAAACCCTCGCTAAATTCGTAAACACGTTTTTTATTCCACAACAAATACTTATATTGGGATTAAAAATCCGATTTTTGATTTAAAAATTATTTGTGACTTATTTAAATTCGAATAAGCTTCGTGTGATGTTTTAAAAATGTTTATAAGTACTATATAGTTCGTATGAGTTGTGTAATGTGTTTTATAGTCCGTATATGCCCGTACGAGGGCTAGTGTCTGAGTTTTAAATACCGTAAATTAGACCGGACGTCCGATACGTAACCGATTACTAGTTTAAAATGTGTTATTGATTGATTGTGTGTCGAGAATAGAATGAGGATAGTTAGCCTTACTGTGATAAGTTGTTTATATTATAGAATCGAGTTCCCGAAGCAAAGGAAAGGGGAAAGTTGAGTGATCAAAGTAGAACCGACAGCGACGTAGACCAGGCAAGTATCTGTGCCTTTATTTGTGATAAATTGTTATTGTCTTCAATACTACATGTTATTACCCCAGAACAATTCAAATTATCAATCCTTACCCGTACTTGGGCAACTGATTCCATTTTCGTAAATTTTCTCAACTCTTTGATTTGATCCGCATCGAAAACCTTTATTTCCAAATTCATCTGATTTTGTCTACAACCGTTGATTGTTGATTATCACCATCTGATTCTGAGCAGTTGAAGCTCTTTTGCAATTATTAAATCTTTGATGGATCAGCAGCACAACCTCTGTATTTGAAAAATGTAGAAGTGCAATTCTAATTCCTCTTTCTTCATTAAAGATTGTTAAAACCATATGTTTGACTTGTGTATTGTTGATTCAGATAATTGAATTCTTTCCTTTCATTATAGAACTGTGATTGATACATATATCATCCTTGCTGAGCACATGTGGCTCATAATTGTTTTGTTTCTAACCCTATTCCAGTGAAGCAAGACAGTAGCTAGAGACGAATTTCTGAATCTTGAGAATCAAACCAAGGGACATTTTGTGGGACACTTTCATTTTCTCAAATTCTGATAGGCAACTCAAAACGAAGCCGAGCACCATCATTGACGACTGACAACACTGGCTTCGACAGGCCAACTCAGTTATTATATGATCCCAATGTTCCCCCACAAACTCTCTCAAAATATCCTGAAAAAGCACATCTGATTCGCTTATCACGTGCCTCGAGGGAGCACCAGACACGCCGAGTAGCCCCTGCAACGTGGGCGAGTGCCCATTACAACAGGGGACTACCCCTCCCTATATATGTCATTTGAGATCTTTCCCAAGTGACAGCAGTTTGGACCCAGGTGTTCGAGGACTCACTATGGCATTTTTTGGAGTTCCACTCATTTGTTTTGCATGTTCTTATAACCGAATTATAGCTTGTAAAATCTAGTATCTTCGATAATATTTTCAGATTTTTCCAAATTTTTTTAATTTTGTTTTCAAATTCTTTTTTCTAATTTAATTTGAAAGGGGATTTGAGGTACCAAAACTCATTTGTTTTGGATGAAAACACTCGGAAATGATAGCATATGAAGAGTAGGATTTTTCATGATTTTTTCGGAATTTTTTTATAATTATGGAGACCCCCAACCAACCCAAAGTGCCCGACACATCACCAAAGTGCACGACGGTGCTCAAGCCTCCAAAACACCCCCAATGACCTTAAAGTGACAATTTAGAGCCCGAGCATTTCCTAGACGCCCGACGGTCCACGAGGCCCCGGACGGTACCTAGGGACCTCCTGATGCCCCCGAAGGTCCTCGATGGTGCCCGAGGAACACACAAGGCCCCGAAGGTGCCCAAGGCCACGACATGCCCGAGCCCCACCGAGGCCCCCTAACAATGCCCAATGCCCCAAGGCGCCCGATGAAAGTTTCCCACCGTCGCCGGCACAAAACCAAGGGTAAACATTACCAACACTCTTGGCTTCACCGTCCAACAACCTCGGGACAAAGGCCACCTATGCCCGCAAGAAGCTCTAAGATCCACCAGTTGAGCCCAACAACAATTAACACCTCACTAGCCCCACATCGATTCATAACCAACAATGAGCAAGCACCCAACAACGAACACGACACTTGGTCGCGAGCAATTACGTCGTGATGCTAACCCTGTCAAACCGGCAGTGTTTGTTAAGAATCGAAAGAGAGGTAGATCGTGGAAAAAACGTTGCCAACACTCTTGGCTTCAACCATCCAGCAACCCATGGACAAAGGCCACCAACAACCGCAACAAGCTACAACATCCACAAGCTGAGGCCAGAAACGATTGCCGCCGAACAAGCCCCGCATCCGTTCATAACCAACAAAGAGATAGCATTGACAGCGAACACGACCCCAGGCCACGCACAATTACGTCTTGATGCTAACCTCATTTGATGAGAACTGAATAAGGGCTGAGACCAAGGGTAAACGTTGCCAACACTCTTGGCTTCACCTTGAGTGGCCGATCAGGTGACCCTAGGTAATCTTGGCTTCATCGTCAACCCACCTCGGGCCAAAATACCAACACAGTCACTAGGGACGAATTTCTGAATCTTGAGAATCAAACCGAGGGACATTTTGTGGGACACTTTCATTTTCTCAAATTCTGATAGGCAACTCAAAACGAAGCCAAGCACCATCATTGACGACTGACAACACTGGCTTCGACAGGCCAACTCAGTTTTTATATGATCCAAATGTTCCCCCACAAACTCTCTCAAAACATCCTTAAAAAGCACATCTGATTCGCTTATCAGGTGCCTCGAGGGAGCACCAGACACGCCGAGTAGCCCCTGCAACGTGGGCGAGTGCCCAGTACAACAGGGGACTGCCCCTCCCTATATATGTCATTTGAGATTTTTCCCAAGTGACAGCAGTTTGGACCCAGGTGTTCGAGGACTCACTATGGCATTTTTTGGAGTTCCACTCATTTGTTTTGCATGTTCTTATAACCGAATTATAGCTTGTAAAATCTAGTATCTTCGATAATATTTTCAGATTTTTCCAAATTTTTTCAATTTTATTTTCAAATTCTTTTTTCTAATTTAATTTGAAAGGGGATTTGAGGTACCAAAACTCATTTGTTTTGGATGAAAACACTCGGAAATGATAGCATATGAAGAGTAGGATTTTTCATGATTTTTTCGGAATTTTGTTTTTAATTCTGGAGACCCCCAACCAACCCAAGGCGCCCGACACATCACCAAAGTGCGCGACGGTGCTCAATCCTCCAAAACACCCCCAATGACCTTAAAGTGACAATTCAGAGCCCGAGCATTTCCTAGACGCCCGACGGTCCACGAGGCCCCGGACGGTACCTGGGGACCTCTTGATGCCCCCGAAGGTCCTCGATGGTGCCCGAGAAACACACAAGGCCCCGAAGGTGCCCATGGCCATGACATGCCCGAGCTCCACAAAGGGCCCCTAACAATGCCCAATGCCCCAAGGCGCCCGATGAAAGTTTCCCACCGTCGCCCGCACAAGACCAAGGGTAAACGTTACCAACACTCTAGGCTTCACCGTCCAACAACCTCGGGACAAAGGCCACCTATGCCCGCAAGAAGCTCTAAGATCCACCAGTTGAGCCCAACAACAGTTAACACCTCAATAGCCCCACATCGATTCATAACCAACAAAGAGCAAGAACCCGACAGCGAACATGACACTTGGCCGCGACCATTACGTCGTGATGCTAACCCCGCCCAACCGACTATGTTTGTTAAGAATCAAAAGAGAGGTAGATCGAGGAAAAAACGTTGCCAACACTCTTGGCTTCACCATTCAGCAACCCTTGGACAACGGCCACCAAAGACCACAAGAAGCTACAATATCCACAAGCTGAGGCCAACAACAATTGGCAACGAACAAGCCCCGCATCCGTTCATAACCAACAAAGAGATAGCATTGACAGCGAACACGACCCCAGGCCACGCACAATTACGTCTTGATGCTAATCTCGTTTGATGAGAACTGAATAAGGGCTAAGACCAAGGGTAAACGTTGCCAACACTCTTAACTTCACCTTGAGTGGCCGATCAGGTGACCCTAGGTAATCTTGGATTCACCGTCAACCCACCCCGTGCCAAAATACCAACACAGTCGCTAGGGACGAATTTCTGAATCTTGAGAATCAAACCGAGGGACATTTTGTGTGACACTTTCATTTTCTCAAATTCTAATAGGCAACTCAAAACGAAGCCAAGCACCATCATTGACGACTGACAACACTGGCATCGATAGGCCAACTCAGTTATTATGTGATCCAGATGTTCCCCCACAAACTCTCTCAAAACATCCTTAAAAAGCACATTTGATTCGCTTATCAGGTGCCTCGAGGGAGCACCAGACACGCCGAGTAGCCCCTGCAACGTGGGCGAGTGCCCAGTACAACAGGGGACTACACCTCCCTATATATGTCATTTGAGATCTTTCCCAAGTGACAGCAGTTTGGACCCAGGTGTTCGAGGACTCACTATGGCATTTTTTGGAGTTCCACTCATTTGTTTTGCATGTTCTTATAACCGAATTATAGCTTGTAAAATCTAGTATCTTCGATAATATTTTCAGATTTTTCCAAATTTTTTTTAATTTTATTTTCAAATTCTTTTTTCTAATTTAATTTGAAAGGAGATTTGAGGTACCAAAACTCATTTGTTTTGGATGAAAACACTCGGAAATGATAGCATATGAAGAGTAGGATTTTTCATGATTTTTTCGGAATTTTTTTTTAATTATGGAGACCCCCAACCAACCCAAAGTGCCCGACACATCACCAAAGTGCGCGACGGTGCTCAAGCCTCCAAAACACCCCCAATGACCTTAAAGTGACAATTTAGAGCCCGAGCATTTCCTAGACGCCCGACGGTCCACGAGGCCCCGGACGGTACCTAGGGACCTCCTGATGCCCCCGAAGGTCCTCGACGGTGCCCGAGGAACACACAAGGCCCCGAAGGTGCCCAAGGCCACGACATGCCCGAGCCCCACCGAGGCCCCCTAACAATGCCCAATGCCCCAAGGCGCCCGATGAAAGTTTCCCACCATCGCCGGCACAAAACCAAGGGTAAACATTACCAACACTCTTGGCTTCACCGTCCAACAACCTCGGGACAAAGGCCACCTATGCCCGCAAGAAGCTCTAAGATCCACCAGTTGAGCCCAACAACAATTAACACCTCACTAGCCCCACATCGATTCATAACCAACAAAGAGCAAGCACCCAACAACGAACACGACACTTGGTCACGAGCAATTACGTCGTGATGCTAACCCTGTCAAACCGGCAGTGTTTGTTAAGAATCGAAAGAGAGGTAGATCGTGGAAAAAACGTTGCCAACACTCTTGGCTTCAACCATCCAGCAACCCATGGACAAAGGCCACCAACAACCGCAACAAGCTACAAGATCCACAAGCTGAGGCCAGAAACGATTGCCGCCGAACAAGCCCCGCATCCGTTCATAACCAACAAAGAGATAGCATTGACAGCGAACACGACCCCAGGCCACGCACAATTACGTCTTGATGCTAACCTCATTTGATGAGAACTGAATAAGGGCTGAGACCAAGGGTAAACGTTGCCAACACTCTTGGCTTCACCTTGAGTGGCCGATCAGGTGACCCTAGGTAATCTTGGCTTCATCGTCAACCCACCTCGGGCCAAAATACCAACACAGTCACTAGGGACGAATTTCTGAATCTTGAGAATCAAACCGAGGGACATTTTGTGGGACACTTTCATTTTCTCAAATTCTGATAGGCAACTCAAAACGAAGCCAAGCACCATCATTGAAGACTGACAACACTGGCTTCGACAGGCCAACTCAGTTTTTATATGATCCAAATGTTCCCCCACAAACTCTCTCAAAACATCCTTAAAAAGCACATCTGATTCGCTTATCAGGTGCCTCGAGGGAGCACCAGACACGCCGAGTAGCCCCTGCAACGTGGGCGAGTGCCCAGTACAACAGGGGACTGCCCCTCCCTATATATGTCATTTGAGATTTTTCCCAAGTGACAGCAGTTTGGACCCAGGTGTTCGAGGACTCACTATGGCATTTTTTGGAGTTCCACTCATTTGTTTTGCATGTTCTTATAACCGAATTATAGCTTGTAAAATCTAGTATCTTCGATAATATTTTCAGATTTTTCCAAATTTTTTCAATTTTATTTTCAAATTCTTTTTTCTAATTTAATTTGAAAGGGGATTTGAGGTACCAAAACTCATTTGTTTTGGATGAAAACACTCGGAAATGATAGCATATGAAGAGTATGATTTTTCATGATTTTTTCGGAATTTTTTTTTAATTCTGGAGACCCCCAACCAACCCAAGGCGCCCGACACATCACCAAAGTGCGCGACGGTGCTCAATCCTCCAAAACACCCCCAATGACCTTAAAGTGACAATTCAGAGCCCGAGCATTTCCTAGACGCCCGACGGTCCACGAGGCCCCGGACGGTACCTGGGGACCTCTTGATGCCCCCGAAGGTCCTCGATGGTGCCCGAGAAACACACAAGGCCCCGAAGGTGCCCAAGGCCATGACATGCCCGAGCTCCACAGAGGGCCCCTAACAATGCCCAATGCCCCAAGGCGCCCGATGAAAGTTTCCCACCGTCGCCCGCACAAGACCAAGGGTAAACGTTACCAACACTCTAGGCTTCACCGTCCAACAACCTCGGGACAAAGGCCACCTATGCCCGCAAGAAGCTCTAAGATCCACCAGTTGAGCCCAACAACAGTTAACACCTCAATAGCCCCACATCGATTCATAACCAACAAAGAGCAAGAACCCGACAGCGAACATGACACTTGGCCGCGACCATTACGTCGTGATGCTAACCCCGCCCAACCGACTATGTTTGTTAAGAATCAAAAGAGAGGTAGATCGAGGAAAAAACGTTGCCAACACTCTTGGCTTCACCATTCAGCAACCCTTGGACAACGGCCACCAAAGACCACAAGAAGCTACAATATCCACAAGCTGAGGCCAACAACAATTGGCAACGAACAAGCCCCGCATCCGTTCATAACCAACAAAGAGATAGCATTGACAGCGAACACGACCCCAGGCCACGCACAATTACGTCTTGATGCTAACCTCGTTTGATGAGAACTGAATAAGGGCTAAGACCAAGGGTAAACGTTGCCAACACTCTTAACTTCACCTTGAGTGGCCGATCAGGTGACCCTAGGTAATCTTGGATTCACCGTCAACCCACCCCGTGCCAAAATACAAACACAGTCGCTAGGAACGAATTTCTGAATCTTGAGAATCAAACCGAGGGACATTTTGTGC
Source organism: Heracleum sosnowskyi (assembly GCA_030848705.1). Taxonomy (NCBI): domain Eukaryota; kingdom Viridiplantae; phylum Streptophyta; class Magnoliopsida; order Apiales; family Apiaceae; genus Heracleum; species Heracleum sosnowskyi. The sequence continues at coordinate 46,143,894 of CM061241.1, forward strand.
GACACTTTCATTTTCTCAAATTATAATAGGCAACTCAAAACGAAGCCAAGCACCATCATTGACGACTGACAACACTGGCTTCGACAGGCCAACTCAGTTATTATGTGATCCAGATGTTCCCCCACAAACTCTCTCAAAACATCCTTAAAAAGCACATTTGATTCGCTTATCAGGTGCCTCGAGGGAGCACCAGGCACGCCGAGTAGCCCCTACAACGTGGGCGAGTGCCCAGTACAACAGGGGACTACACCTCCCTATATATGTCATTTGAGATCTTTCCCAAGTGACAGCAGTTTGGACCCAGGTGTTCGAGGACTCACTATGACATTTTTTGGAGTTCCACTCATTTGTTTTGCATGTTCTTATAACCGAATTATAGCTTGTAAAATCTAGTATCTTCGATAATATTTTCAGATTTTTCCAAATTTTTTTTAATTTTATTTTCAAATTCTTTTTTCTAATTTAATTTGAAAGGAGATTTGAGGTACCAAAACTCATTTGTTTTGGATGAAAACACTCGGAAATGATAGCATATGAAGAGTAGGATTTTTCATGATTTTTTCCGAATTTTTTTTTAATTCTGGAGACCCCCAACCAACCCAAGGTGCCCGACACATCACCACAGTGCGCGACGGTGCTCAAGCCTCCAAAACACCCCCAATGACCTTAAAGTGACAATTCAGAGCCCGAGCATTTCCTAGACGCCCGACGGTCCATGAGGCCCCGGACGGTACCTAGGGACCTCCTGATGCCCCCGAAGGTCCTCGACGGTGCCCGAGGAACACACAAGGCCCCGAAGGTGCCCAAGGCCACGACATGTCCGAGCCCCACCGAGGCCCCCTAACAATGCCCAATGCCCCAAGGCGCCCGATGAAAGTTTCCCACCGTCGCTGGCACAAAACCAAGGGTAAACATTACCAACACTCTTGGCTTCACCGTCCAACAACCTCGGGACAAAGGCCACCTATGCCCGCAAGAAGCTCTAAGATCCACCAGTTGAGCCCAACAACAATTAACACCTCACTAGCCCCACATCGATTCATAACCAATAAAGAGCAAGCACCCAACAACGAACACGACACTTGGTCGTGAGCAATTACGTCGTGATGCTAACCCTGTCAAACCGGCCGTGTTTGTTAAGAATCGAAAGAGAGGTAGATCGTGGAAAAAACGTTGCCAACACTCTTGGCTTCAACCATCCAGCAACCCATGGACAAAGGCCACCAACAACCGCAACAAGCTACAAGATCCACAAGCTGAGGCCAGAAACGATTGCCGCCGAACAAGCCCCGCATCCGTTCATAACCAACAAAGAGATAGCATTGACAGCGAACACGACCCCAGGCCACGTACAATTACATCTTGATGCTAACCTCATTTGATGAGAACTGAATAAGGGCTGAGACCAAGGGTAAACGTTGCCAACACTCTTGGCTTCACCTTGAGTGGCCGATCAGGTGACCCTAGGTAATCTTGGCTTCATCGTCAACCCACCCCGGGCCAAAATACCAACACAGTCACTAGGGACGAATTTCTGAATCTTGAGAATCAAACCGAGGGACATTTTGTGGGACACTTTCATTTTCTCAAATTCTGATAGGCAACTCAAAACGAAGCCAAGCACCATCATTGACGACTGACAACACTGGCTTCGACAGGCCAACTCAGTTTTTATATGATCCAAATGTTCCCCCACAAACTCTCTCAAAACATCCTTAAAAAGCACATATGATTCGCTTATCAGGTGCCTCGAGGGAGCACCAGACACGCCGAGTAGCCCCTGCAACGTGGGCGAGTGCCCAGTACAACAGGGGACTGTCCCTCCCTATATATGTCATTTGAGATCTTTCCCAAGTGACAGCAGTTTGGACCCAGGTGTTCGAGGACTCACTATGGCATTTTTTGGAGTTCCACTCATTTGTTTTGCACGTTCTTCTAACCGAATTATATCTTGTAAAATCTAGTATCTTCGATAATATTTTCAGATTTTTCCAAATTTTTTAATTTTATTTTCAAATTCTTTTTTCTAATTTAATTTGAAAGGGGATTTGAGGTACCAAAACTCATTTGTTTTGGATGAAAACACTCGGAAATGATAGCATATGAAGAGTAGGATTTTTCATGATTTTTTCGGAATTTTTTTTTAATTCTGGAGACCCCCAACCAACCCAAGGCGCTCGACACATCAACAAAGTGCGCGACGGTGCTTAAGCCTCCAAAACACCCCCAATGACCTTAAAGTGACAATTCAGAGCCCGAGCATTTCCTAGACGCCCGACGGTCCACGAGGCCCCGGACGGTACCTGGGGACCTCCTGATGCCCCCGAAGGTCCTCGACGGTGCCCGAGAAACACACAAGGCCCCGAAGGTGCCCAAGGCCACGACATGCCCGAGCTCCACAGAGGCCCCCTAACAATGCCCAATGCCCCAAGGCGCCCGATGAAAGTTTCCCACCATCGCCGGCAAAAGACCAAGGGTAAACGTTACCAACACTCTAGGCTTCACCGTCCAACAACCTCGGGACAAAGGCCACCTATGCCCGCAAGAAGCTCTAAGATCCACCAGTTGAGCCCAACAACAGTTAACACCTCACTAGCCCCACATCGATTCATAACCAACAAAGAGCAAGCACCCGACAGCAAACACGACACTTGGCCGCGACCATTACGTCGTGATGCTAACCCCACCCAACCGACCATGTTTGTTAAGAATCTAAAGAGAGGTAGATCGAGGAAAAAACGTTGTCAACACTCTTGGCTTCACCGTTCAGCAACCCTTGGACAACGGCCACCAAAGACCACAAAAAGCTACAATATCCACAAGCTGAGGCCAGCAACGATTGGCAACGAACAAGCCCCGCATACGTTCATAACCAACAAAGAGATAGCATTGACAACGAACACGACCCCAGGCCACGCACAATTACGTCTTGATGCTAACCTCGTTTGATGAGAACTGAATAAGGGCTAAGACCAAGGGTAAACGTTGCCAACACTCTTAACTTCACCTTGAGTGGCCGATCAGGTGACCCTAGGTAATCTTGGATTCACCGTCAACCCACCCCGGGCCAAAATACCAACACAGTCGCTAGGGACGAATTTCTGAATCTTGAGAATCAAACCGAGGGACATTTTGTGCGACACTTTCATTTTCTCAAATTCTGATAGGCAACTCAACCCCATCATTCGATATGCTCAATGAAAGGCTTGAAGCCAAAACAAGACGGTATAAGACATAAAAGGCTTATGCAAATGTCAAGTTAGCCTCGAATAAGGCAAAATCGTCGTAAATGTGTAGGTCGCTCCACACTTTACACCAAGACGATACTCGTGAAACACTAGTGTATATTAAAATCCCCAAAAAAGGGTAGTAAGTCCCAGGTAAGGGATAAAAAGACCCCAAGTCACGAAAAAGACCGGTATAACTTCTATGAAATCCTAGTGCATTATCGTAGACGTTGGGAAGCGCGATCAGCCATTTTAAACCCAGAATCTTCAAAGAAAGCCCAGAATCTTCAAAGAATTCTTCAAAACTTCAAGTAAGAAACCCAGAAAACGATGAGATTCAACAGAAAATCTCGCCAAGAATCGCCTAGTGACTGGAAACCCAACCGGTTAAGGAAGGGCAACCGTCTATAGCCAGTTAAGGCCCACAAATCCATTTATGGATTATAGAGATTAAAACCCAAATAATTTGAAGCCCAAACAATAAAGGCCCAATAAGGCCCAAGGCTGGAATAATTTAAGTCCAATTAAAAATTGGGCTAGTTAAGGCCCAAGAAAAGAATGAAATTTGAAATATATCCAAGGCCAAATCAAAGATTTAAGGTCGAAAAGACATTAAATCGAAATCGTACGACCGAGGTCGAAAACATATGGGAAAACAAGGTCGATTCCAACGACCTCGCTCCCAAATAAAGTCGAAAAATAATGAAATTGAGGTTGAAAAAACCTTAGAACGACATCGAAGGCTCGAAGTCAAAAATATACGAGGAATTGAGGTCGTTTCCATCGACTTCGCACCAAAAATCCAGTTAAAAAATTGAAAATTCGAGGTCGAAAAGACCCTAGATCGAAGTCGATTGATTGAGATCGAAAATACACTATAAATCGAGCTCGAACCCCTCGACCTCCCACCCAAGTGAGGTCGAAAACACAAGGATTCAAGGTCGAAAGAATGAGGTCGAATATGACCTAGAAAACGAGGTCTAAGCGTTCGACCTCACGCCAAAACGAGGTCGAATGACCCAGGTCGAAAATGACCTGCAAAATGAGGTCGAAAGTGTTGGGTATAATTACTAACTACACAGCAACAATAGGGCAGTTATATATATATATATTGTATTAACAAGAACAGGCAAAATACCAAATAACGAAACAAACACAAAGGTTGAAACAAAAGTATAATCAGAGACTGAAAATAACAAGACAAGAAAGAACACTTATCTCTTAGGAGCTTTAACAAATACTGAAAGATAAAGAAACAGCTGAGTCGCCAAGCCTTCGAGAAGTCTTGACTGTTCTTGAAGAGATTATTGCCCCACTTACGCTGTGTTGGGTTGTAGCAATATCACTCCCAGGATAAAACAACACAGATCAATCCACTCACAGATATGGCAATGATCAACAGCGACCAGCACCTCACTTCGCCCAAGAACTATGTATTCTGTATGTGTTGAGAGAAAAACCAGAGAAGATAATAGTTGCTAGGGTTTTTAGAGTTACGTATTTGTCTATCTCTCAAACGTGATATTTTGTATCTATATAAAATACAAAATAAAACGTAAACATACCAAATATTATAACTGAAGATATGACATTTAATACTAATTATTCTGATTTAATTACCATAACAGTAGTCATCGGGATTTAACAGCTCAGTCAGGATTTCCTGGTCCATCAGGATTTGATCATCATCAGTACTCCAAGCCATCAGGACTTGCTGTCCGTCAGGAGTGGCATCAGTACTTGATCGACCATCAGGATTTCGTCAGGACTGGACCATCATCAGGATTCAAATACTGACACGGGCCATCAGGATCAGTAGTCATCAGGATTTCACTCCAAGTACTGACCAGGCCATCAGGATTTGATCCAAGAACTGGTCCATCATGATTTAATATAAATCCTGACCCAGTTCGTTTAGCTGTTATAAATAAATACTGATACTGTTAAATTAAATCAATAAATAATATTAAATAAACATGTAATAAAATTCCTCGCCCAGGTCGCCTCGCGTACGCGAGACGCCGAGACATTCGCCCAAATCGCCCTTCGACCCGAGTCGAGTCGTGGCGGGGCGAGGCGAGGCGAGCGGCGACGGCGCGCGTGTGTGTGTGTGCGCGCGAGGCACATACTAACACCATGCACACCCACATGCCTTAGTAGTTGTACACTACTCTTGCACATGTTCCTATATAAACCCACCAACCTTTCATTACCAATGTTATGTGGGATACAAGTTATTTTAATATAACCAACCCACATAACTCATTTCAAGCAACCTATTTCAACTCAATTTATTTATGGATTACACTAAGAAAATGTCTAAGATCCAAACATGAAAGTTTAAGTCCTCATAACAAGGAACAACCTCCAATCGTTAGTTTCCGGAAATTCCATCAAGAACATATTTAAAATATGCCTCAAACTTTCCATTTTCTAACAATCCCCCACAAATCCATAAAGAAATGCATATCGGTCCTTATCATGACTTGTTTTTCAGAGTCGGTACCCTTCCGGGTTTGAACCCTCCTAAGTCCTCTACTTCGATGGCTACCGGATCTAGATGGAATGTTTCACCTTGAATCTTTATCCGTTTGGTGTAACCACACTCCATAGACGACGACAAATCAAAGGCTATGGTGCTGATCTACGGCTTTGAGACGTTAATGGTCCTGTCTCGATCCTGTTCGTCGAATGCTTCAAGGAATAACCCTTTCCTCTAATTGCGACCACACAATTACATTCGCTTAGCTGGGAATCTCCAGAGATGTACTGCGATCATCTCTTCAAATGACTTGACCCCATTCAGAGTTCAAAATAACTCTTGCTATACTGGCAGTAACAGTACCTTTTAGGTTTACAGGGGATAGACACAGATACGTAAGTATCAAGGAATATAGTAAAGGTACTACCAACTCACCCTCACAGCTTGTTATTACCACATTGAATACACTTCAAGGGATCTCCTCTCAGGTGTATTGGGTTCCCGCTGCTGATACATTACGGGCTATCAGTCCCATCCCCAACCTAGACTTAAGGACTACTGCATGCTCAAGTCCTTTAGTCAAAGGATCAGCTATATTATCCTGAGTTCCAATGAACTCTACAGCAATAATCCTTTAAGACACAAGACCCCTTATAGACTTAAGTCTAACTTGGATGTGTCTCTTTGTTTTAGCATTATACTTTTCACTACTGATCTTGTCGATAGTTGTACGGCTATCACAATGAACAGCAATGGCTGGAAGCGGTCTGCTTACTACAGGTAACACTAACATAAGTCCATGCAACCATTCAGCCTCCGTCCCCGTGGCATCTAGTGCACACAACTCAGCCTCAAAAGTAGACCGAGTTATCAAAGTCTGTCTAGTAGACTTCCAGGATATTGCTCCACCTGCTAGGGTAAACAAATATCCAGTCACTCCATTGGTACCAGATTTCTTAGCTATCCAACTTGCATCACTGTATCCCTCGAGTACTCCAGGGAATCTTCGATAATGCAAACCAAGGGAAATAGTTCCCTTAAGATATCTAAGAACTCTATCCAGTGCCTCCCAATGAGTCTTGTTCGGACAACTTGTATATCTAGCTAACTTAGACACAGAATAAGAAATATTTGGTCTAGTAACATTAGCAAGATATTGCAAACTCCCAATAATCTGAGAATACCTTAACTGAGACACAGGAATTCCTGAACTATTCTTGACTAGGGCAACTTTAGGATCGTACGGTGTACTAGCGATTCTACAATTTGAATAACCATGCTTCTCAAGTATAGATTTCTCTATATAATGAGATTGTGACAATGTTATTCCATCAGTTGACTGTGTCAACTTGACTCCAAGAATCACACTAGCCTCACCCATATCCTTCATTTCAAAGTGCCTTTTCAAGAAACTTTTTGTCTCGTTAATAATCTCAATATTGGTTCCAAACAATAATATATCATCCACATATAGGCACACGATAATACATTCATTTCCTTTAACCATATAGTAGACACACTTGTCACTTTCATTAACTACAAATTCTGATTCTAAAACAGTATCATCAAACTTTTTATGCCAGTCTCTAGGGGCTTGTTTTAAGCCATATATAGACTTGATCAACTTACATACTTTCCTCTCGTTACCCGAAGCAACAAATCCCTCAGGCTGATCCATATAAATCTCTTCTTCAAGATCACCATGAAGAAAAGCTGTCTTTACATCCATTTGATGGATGATAAGACCATGTACAGAAGCCAATGCTATAAGCATTCGGATTGTTGTCATCCTTGCAACAGGAGAGTATGTGTCAAAGTAATCAATGCCTTCTTTTTGCCTAAAACCCTTAGCTACCAACCTAGCCTTATACTTATCTATTGAGCCATCAGGATTCATCTTCCTTTTGAAGATCCATTTACATCCTATAGTAGTACACCCAGGAGGTAGGTCAACCAACTCCCATGTTCCGTTAAAAACAATAGAGTCGATCTCACTCTTTACAGCACCTTTCCAATGCCTTGACTCCGAAGAATCCATGGCCTGTCGGAAAGTCAAAGGTTCATCCTCGACATTGTAAGTGACAAAATCACTTCCAAAGTCCTTGACTACCTTTGCACGCTTACTCCTTCTAGGTTCATCTACTTCACCAGGAGTAGAACTACTGTCAGGATCTGCCCCCACATTTTCATCTTTTCCACATGATCAGGAATAGAACTCGATGTGTGAGTAGGATCATCATTAGAAATTTCATGAGGTATGCCAGTCTTCATAGGGAACACATCCTCAAAGAATGTTGCATCACGAAACTCAACTATAGTGTTTGCCACTATACCGTCTATGTCAGATTTTAACACTAAAAATCTCATAGCCGTAGTGGTTTCAATATAGCCCAGAAAAATGCAATCAACAGTTTTCGGACCTAGTTTCTTTCTCTTGTGTTCAGGGACAAGCACCTTAGCAAGGCACCCCCACACACGAAGATACTTTAAACTTGTCTTTCTACTTTTCCATAATTCATAAGGTGTCTTGTCCATATGTTTCAGAGGAACTCTATTCAGAATATGGCAAGCCGTATTCAAAGCTTCTCCCCACATGTACTTAGGCAACCCAGAATTAATAAGCATGGTGTTAATCATATCTTTAAAAGTTATGTTCTTTCGTTCAGCCACCCCATTAGACTCAGGTGTGTATGGTGGAGTTACCTCATGAACTATACCATTGCTTGCGCAAAATTCATTAAACAAGGTACTAGTATACTCACCACCTCTATCAGATCTCAAACGTTTAAGTACTTTACCAGTTTGTGTTTCAGCTTCAGTTTTGAACATAATGAATTTCTCTAGTGCTTCATCCTTATGTCTAAGTAAATAAACATAACAGTATCTACTACAATCATCTATAAAGGTAATAAAATATCGTTTATTATCCTTAGTCAACATGCCACCAAATTCACATATGTCAGTGTGTACTAAATCCAATACTCCTGAATCCCTAACAACATTATGAAAGGGTTTCCTAGTTTGTTTAGCAGTCACACATACTTGACATTTAGATTTCTTTTCAATAGCATATTTTGGAATCAACTTTAAATTCATCATATTCTTTAGAGCACCAAAATTTAAATGACCAAGTCTAGCATGCCATAAATCAGATGATTCAACACAATTAACAGAAGGTGCAACACTATCATTAATAAAACTGCCCAAAACAGGCTCAACATTTATCAAAAATAAACCATCAGACAAATAACCTTTGTCGAAGAATGTACCAGTATGTGTAATAACTACTTTATTACATTTCAAAGAAAGTTCAAAACCATTCTTAACTAAACAACTTCCACTTATTATATTTCTACGAATATCAGGAACATGGTGCACTCTAGTGAGGGATAGAACACGCCCAGAAGCAAACTTCAGGTCCACGTTTCCTATTCCAAGAACTTGAGCAGCACTAGCATTCCCCATCGTCACTGTCACTCCATGACTCTGTTGATAAGATACAAATAAACTAATATCAGTACAAATATGTACATTAGCTCCAGTATCAATCAACCATTCATGTGACAGATAAGTGGAAAGAAGTATAGGGTTGTAGGTAACATACCCGTCATTGGTTCCAGAGGCAACAGCCTCACCAACAACCATGTTAACCTTAGGCCCATCAGTGGTTGCAAGCACGGTATTAGCTTGTGCTACCACAACAGCTTTCTTTGCTTTCTTTGTAGGACAGTCCTTGCTCCAATGACCAACCTGTCCACAAGACCAACATGGTTTGTTTGTCTTTGGTTTCTTAGCCTTGTTCTTGTCATTTTTAGGTTTAGTGTTATCTTTCTTAGTGACAGCCTTTCTTTTCTGTCCAACAGTCACTACATTAACCTTCGAACTCCCATGTTCAGCAGGCATCACATGTCCCTGTTTGGACTTGTGTTGTTCCTGCACAGAGATGTCCAACATCAGGTTTGTCCAAGTGATCTCTCCTTTCTGTCTTTTCAGGGAGAGAGCAAACTCTTCCCAAGACTTAGGGAGCTTTTCAATCACAGCCATAACCTGAAACTTTTCAGGAAGGTCCATTCCGGACTCCTTCAAAGCATGCACCAACATCTCAAACTCATGTGCTTGCTCGGTCATGGATTTTGTATCCACCAGTTTAAAATCAAGAAACCTAGCCACGGAATACTTTTCCAACCCTTGCGAGTCAGTATTGTGTGTCTGGTCCAGCTTCTCCCATAAGAGCTTAGCAGTGAAAGAATCAGATGAATAAACATCAAATAAAGTGTTCGCCAAAGCTGCTAGTATAGCATCCCTAGCCACCCCATCTTTTTCCTCCCACATGGCATAAGCCTTAAGAGTTTCAGCCTTTTCCTGATCAATAACCGGTTTCTCATACTGCACCACCGGCCATAGACCCTTTACCGTAAGCAATAGTTTCATCTTTTTCTGCCAACGAGAAAAACCAACACCCCCATCGAATTTATCAGGAATTCCTGACAAATCAATAGTCTGTGGGAAATGGTACGTGGTCCAATCTATGGTGGGTACAATAACACCAGAACCAGAAGTATTAGCACCATCAGGAGTTACAATTCCGTTAACCATCTTGTTAATTAACAATATATAACACCGAAATAATCTCTTCAAGATTGTTGGGTATAATTACTAACTACACAGCAACAATAGGGCAGTTATATATATATTGTATTAACAAGAACAGGCAAAATACCAAATAACGAAACAAACACAAAGGTCGAAACAAAAGTATAATCAGAGACTGAAAATAACAAGACAAGAAAGAACACTTATCTCTCAGGAGCTTTAACAAATACTGAAAGATAAAGAAACAGCTGAGTCGCCAAGCCTTCGAGAAGTCTTGACTGTTCTTGAAGAGATTATTGCCCCACTTACGCTGTGTTGGGTTGCAGCAATATCACTCCTAGGATAAAATAGCACAGATCAATCCACTCACAGATATGGCAATGATCAACAGCGACCAGCACCTCACTTCGCCCAAGAACTATGTATTATGTATGTGTTGAGAGAAAAACCAGAGAAGATAATATTTGCTAGGGTTTTCAGAGTTATGTATGTTGGAACGCATGATTACTGTTCTGCGTTTTACTATATGATTGATTACTAGTTCGAAAAGAAAACTTTACCTTAATCGATACGATTCTGATCCACGTCTTGTACTGAATTCCTTGATTCCCTTCGAGCGAAGTGTGGCCTTCGATCTCCCGGAGTTTTCCTCTCCTTAAAGCCTCGAAATCCCAAAACCCTAGCTCCTTGCGGCTGCCCTAGGTTTTAGTCTCGAATTATGAAAAACCGTTTTCAGCTTTAGGAGAACAAGAATATATATAGGCTCCAGTAGGGATCATGGACAATTAGGTCGGGCCTCCCAATGACATTCTGGGTCAAGCCCAATGTCATTAAATATTAATTCTATCCACTAACGAATTAATATTTGCACTACCTTTCCTAATACCGTAATTATTTTATTATTAAATTCGGCTCCTATATTATTTGCTTATTAAATTCCCCATGTTTAAGATATCGTATGTCCATTAATTAAATTAATTTCTGATAATTAATTTAATTAATATCTTTTTATCCTTGATCATCCACTCAACCTTATAATTATGCAAGAACAAATCTGCCTGCAGGACTAAAGCATAATTATCTTTATGAGCTTTCAAGAGGACATCATCAACCCGAATATTATCAGGACATGGTTTCCTTATGTAGTTAATATCCCACTCTGCATGCAATGTCATTGCTCAATACATAATATTATAATTAACAATTAATTACATCACATATGAATCAAAGCATGTGCATTGCATACAAGTGTCAATCACTACACTTGGATTGAGAACCTAAGCATTAATAATATCATAGAATCTTAGTTCTTCTTTATTGTCAGAATAGAAGAACAATTCTAATATTTCGATCCTGTTCAATATACACTGTAAGACCCCAGATTTTTGGGTAGAATTAAAACTTTTATAATATGTTGATGTAATTATGGATAGTGGCAATTACTTGAGAATTAAGTATGAATGATTATGAATTTCAGTTTTCAAACATTTTGAGAATAATAAGAATGGACTGAACATATAAATAAGAACAATCAATCTGGAAGGTAAGAATACAATACTCCAGGGAAGAAAAGTATTTTTATGTCATCCAAATCAATATCTGGAATGCATCCGACAACTCCGTAAACAAGATAGCGTATGCCCGAGAAAGCACTAGAACGTTTTCTAAGTGCAAAGAATAAAGAGAAGTAAACCAGGAATATTGGAACGAATATTGATCCAAAGGATTATAGAAAAACCACTGATGAATAGTAACTTCTGATGAATAGTAACTTTTGATGAATAGTAAATTTTGTCGTTTAAAAGTTTTCCAGACCACCCTATATACGGGTCGATATGATGAACTTTCAAAGCCGTATTAGTGATCTACGATGAAAATAAAGGAATGCAAAAGCTGTCAGAATCGGAAAAATAGCATTTCCGTTTTCTCCGAAATTTCACCATTAACGGACGGATTAATTATTATTTGAGAATAATTAAGAATTTAAATTATCAATTCCATGGATATGGATTTAATGAAAGAATTAGAGATATTAAGAACGATTACGATAAACTACTTCGATAGAACACTTAAGAAACCCTGCGAACTTTTTACGCGATTAAACGGAGACGGAATAACGAGACATTACAGGATTAACTTACAGACATGGAAGTAACATGTAACAAGATTAATTCGAGGAATGCAACATTTGGATCATCAATGTGAAAGGAAACAAACCAATAAAGCAAACCAGTAAAGTTACTTTATCAGGACTCCTGCATGTGCGACACGTGCCCCTGTGACAAGCCCAAAACTTGATGACTCACCACTTTTATATACAAAATATCTCACACTTATTCAAGATCAACCAAGCAAGAACACTCCCCCCACCAAAAAGAAACATTCGGCCATTTCTTAAAACCAAAGGATACATTTTTCAAAGATCAACTTCCAAGCATCCATAATTCATGTTCTTGGATTCAAAAGCTTCCATATTTCACAACTAAGGTATTCTCTAAATCCTAGAACCATCCATTAAGGTTATCATGTTCAAATCCTTGGTCAAAGATGAGGGTGAATAGTGAAATGAATAGTGATTCCAAGAACTAACTTTGATTTCTTGATTACTTTGGTTGATTCAAGCTATCTTAAGGCTATCCAAGGACTATACAAGGCTTATTAGGCTTATACACACTCCAAGAAAGGTATAATTTCTTGAAACCCCTAGTTATAATATGATTTATGTGGTTAGCTTTGAGTATACTTTAGTTGGTATAATCATAAGGATGATTGAGTGGTTTTAACGAAGGTTTGATGAAAGTTTGATGTTGTTTTGATGATAAGCAAGTAGAGGTTGGTTTTGACTGATTTGTGATGATTATGGGTTAGTAATGATGTTGAGGATTTGACTTGGTGATTTGGTTTGGATTGATCTTGTAAGTTTATGATTAAACTTTGGAATTGTTAAAACATAGCCGTTATAATGCCCGATTTTCCCTAGCCCTGTTTTGTCCATGATATTCGAACATAAGGATTCCTGTCCAGAGTCACCACTGCATAGTATTGTGTAGGTCTTATTTCAAGGTTCGTTTTGGTATAAAGATCATGTGAATCGGATTTACGGTTTAGGAGAAACGAGTATTTTAGTTAAGGATGTTTCGAGAAACCGGACAATACCACTTAGCCAACTTTGAGGCAATGATTAAAACCCTTAACGGACTTATTGGAATGTGAAACTTTGTGATAACATGCTAGGTATGTCTAGAAAGACCCTCGGGAAGATTTCGTGTTAGAAGGATTTAACCTCTATTTTATAAAAATGTTCGAGTCAAGCGTACGCAAGAAGAGTCTTAAGGAGTCGACTTGAAAACACATTTTAGCCTAAGTAAAGTATGTACTTGGTGTCTTAAAAAGTGTTAAGTGATTAATCTCGGATATTTTGACTATGTATAGATCACCGGATTGACTCGAGGCACACTACCCCTACCTCACCACCAGGCAAGTTTTCTAAACCTATTCTACTGTTGTTGTGATAATAACTGTTCTCGATTATGATATGTGATTGCGATATATATAAACTGCATACTTGTTTTCGAATTGCTATGTATAGCAATACTTGAGGATTATGACTTGAAGTTGGGGCTTATGAGTTAGATATGGGATATCAGCTATAGGCCAGGGATTTTATAGTTGCCCTAGGATAAGGGCGTGTGATTTTCTTGAAAGATATGTATTGATTATAATTGGTATTTGATAAAAGTTATTTTCCGATAAAGATATCGGGTACTGTCATTCGAGGATTATTAATTTACTTAAAGGTTATTAATTATATTCATTTGAGGATTATTGACATTAAGACGATTATTTATTAAAGGAATATTATTTTCAAATATTCATTTAAGGATTATTTATTTAATGAATATTATTTTCAAATATTCATTTAAGGATTATTTATTTAATGAATATTATTTTCAAATATTCATTTAAGGTTTACTTATTTAGTAACTATTGTTAGTTATTTTCAAATCAGAAAGAGGTTCCCAAAAAGCTATTTTTCCATTTGAATCTGTCTTTTAAGAAAATTCAAATGCTCGCTCCACTATCAAAAATATGGGAAACCTGATTTAAGTAACTGCTCTTCATTTTAAATTCCCAACTCAAAACTGTCAAGGGACAGGTATTTTCTCCGAGCAACGAAACTGCTGCAAGTCAAATATTGTGTTACCACCTCAACGATCGAGGGGTAAATTCCTGGAACAAGTCGATATCCATTAACAAGCATCGCTTGGGAAATATTGGAGAATCTTCCTTTCCAACCTAGATATAACTACTTAGTGGAGTCGTATCAACAAGTATCACACTTGGGGAAAGGAGGACGATCTTTACGTTTCAGAGTCATGGATTTAATCTGAACTAGGAGCAACGTGTAAGAGGTCGAGTCGCGCCGATCCATCATTTTATTGGCCCAACCGTTGGCCGGGAGATCCAGAAAGGCGGTAGACAATGTCAGGCTGTCGTGATTCTTCCATCTACATGTAGAAAACAAATAATTTTGTTGTACAAACCTGCTACTGATCATAGTAAGGTTGGTACGACGGGCGCGGAGAAGGCTCCAGTATTGGTTCATCATCCAATTTGGATATTTTCCTGCAACATGTATTGGGGTGAAGGACCAATCGTGTTGGCAGGGGGTTGAGAAGCGTTTGGGAATGAAGTGACAACAAATTCATGCAACTTCATCTTTTATTCTATAAGTTATGAGTCTGGTAAAACCTGATTAAGGATATATATGCATAAGTGGACTTTGGGTTACGAAAATATCCCATTAATTTTCCTCGTAACTTCATCCTTTACGCTATACTAGTTTCTTATCTGTTGAAGGCATAACATGTGACTGCAATATATCTTTGAATTGTTATACTTTGGTAATCTGTTATAAGTTATTTTTGGTGGGCTCTATTGCTCACCCTTGCTTTATTTATTTATATCACAACAACAGCTAGAGCAGATGGCCCGCAACAGTCACACCCCGCGAAAGCGGGTAGCAGTCGTCAGAGATTTACCCGTTGATGTCGTAGCCGCCATAGCTGAGGTAGTAACCA
The DNA here is from genome assembly GCA_030848705.1 of Heracleum sosnowskyi. Classification (NCBI taxonomy): domain Eukaryota; kingdom Viridiplantae; phylum Streptophyta; class Magnoliopsida; order Apiales; family Apiaceae; genus Heracleum; species Heracleum sosnowskyi. The sequence continues at coordinate 46,159,277 of CM061241.1, forward strand.
CTAGTGTTCTAAGCTTCAGCTTTTGTGTATCAGACTTATGTATCTTATGATTAATGTAATCAACGGCAAGAACTTTTAAATGCTCTGTAATCTTTTGGGTTTGTAATAACTTATAACTTGTGGATCATATGACTAGATACTTATTCCAATTTCATCTCTGGAACTATAACTTGTTGTGTGAGTGGTGTTGTTATTGTGGGGTCACAGCATGTAGTTTAATTGTTTTGATTCAAGTGCAAGTATTATTGATGGGAATTGAGACCGTAACGACCGGATCCCCGACCCCGGATCTGGGGCTGTTACAGAAATGGTATCAGAGAATTAGAGTTATAAACCCCAGAGATGAGGCAGCGTTACAATAATAAATTCACTAAGATAATAAGAACTCTTGCCAAGTTCGACTAAAACCCTTATGGGAACTTTAATATCATGATAGTAACATAGTTCGTTATTGTGTAGGTGAGCTATATCTCTGACCCTGAGGCTTATGAGAGACAGCACGACGAGGACTTGCTTAGGACTTCAGATCCATACTATGAGGATATTGAGGAGGACCCGGAGGAGGTCCAGATAGATGCGGATACCAAGGATATCGAGGATTCTGATGATGAGGATCCAGAGGAGGATCAGACCCTAGCGGATACTGAGGATGTGGAAGGGGATGCTGAGGACCAGCCTCCACTTCCTACTGAGAGAGCCCCTACCCCTCCACCACTGCCCTTGAGCCCTTACCCTGATGATCATGAGGAGCCTACCCCTGAGCCACAGCGGGCAGAGGCTGCACCACCAGCCGAGCCGGTTACCCCACCCCATGTTCCGTTAGAGGGGATACCAGTGTATGTGCACAACTGGACCGTGAGCAGAGTTCAGTCAGATTTGGTGATAGCTGAGGCTCGACTAGCAGAGTCCCGGATGCAGCTAGCAGCAGAGAGGGATGCCAGGATGGTGCGCCAGGGCGGCGGGAGGTCTGTGCCCCCTCGGGTTGCCCGGAGGGCGATGACTCGCATTGAGCTGAGGGCACGGATTAGGATTCGAGCCTTGCCTACTGATGGCAATGGCAGGATATCCAGGGTTGATGCCGAGGAGATCTTTCGCATAGCCATGGCGAGGGTGAGGGCATGGCACCGCACCAGTGACTGATTTCAGAGTTGGTGATATGGTAGTCTAGTCTTCTAGTCACGTACGGACATAGTAGTGCCGGTTTTTGTGGGATTGTTCCATTGTATATATTATCCCTTTTCTGACTAGAAGGATAGACCATATATTTCACTTTTGACTAGATGATGTTAGGACGGTTGTACTTGTAAAACTGTCGACGTTGACTCAGACTTTGTATCTTTGGTACCATGTATATATTTGTTTCCTTTCAGTTGAATCTCGTCCTGTTATGACTCGATCACAAGTTTACTATATTATTGTTTGCACCTTATTATTGAATTGCGATAAAATATAGAACTGCGGAAGTCTCCCAATTATGTAATGACTGTATCTGTAACCCAGTAAACGATCTTAATATGAATTTTCCAAATTTCAGTAAGATGCCTCCACGAAGAGTGGGAACTAGGGCAAATCCCCCTGAATCTGCTGATCAAGAAAGCCACAATCAGAATAGGGAAGACCCTGAGTATAATGAAGAAATGGATGAAGATTATAATGAACAGGACGACTCCCGGTACGGGGAGGCAGATGAATCCTTTTTCACTGCGGACGTTGAAAATGAGGAAGAGGAAGGTGAAGCGGAACATGGAGAAGGGGACCAGGGTGGAGACCCCATGGGTCAGTTCATGAATCTACTTAGGCAAAATTTGGACCGCTACCCCCAACCACCCCAAGGGAACAACAATACCATAGCAAACTCTTTTAGGGCCTTTAAGTCACTCAAGCCCCCAGAATTCCAAGGTTCGGCTGACCCAGTAGAGGCAAGAGCCTGGATAAAGGAGATGGAAAAGTCCTTTGAGATTTTGAGTATTGAGGAGGCACAGAAGACTGTTTTTGCCACTTACCTTCTGAAAGGAGAGGCCAATTATTGGTGGGAGGCCAAGAAGAACATGGAGACGGACGCTATTGTAACTTGGGAAAGGTTTAAGCAATTGTTTCTAGAGAAGTATTTCCCAAGGTTCATGAAGACTCAAATGGAACTCAAGTTTTTGGAACTAAAGCAGAATAATTTGACAGTGGCTGACTATGAGGCAAAGTTTACCGAGCTATCAAGGTTTGTACCAGAATTTGTAGATACCAAAGAGAAGAAAGCTAATCGGTTTCAGCAGGGATTGAAGCAGTGGATTCAGAATCGCGTAGCAGTTCTGGAGATTACAGACTATGCCACGTTGGTACAAAAGGCTTCGATTGTGGAAGCAGGGAGTGATCAGATGCATAAGGAAAGAGAGAAAGGGGGAATAAAGAGAAAGCATGCAAGTATGGGTGGAGGTTTTTCAGGAGGAAACCCCCAAAATAGGTTTAACCGCGGAGCAGTCTCCCTACCTGAGAGGAATACGGGGTTCAAACGACCCGTGAGCACAAGTGTAAACCAGGGCGGTAACCCATCAGGAGTGTCCCGCTCCTACCAATCTCAACCTCCATTACCAGTATGTGTGACTTGTGGGAGGAAACATCCCGGTGTGTGCAACCAAAAACTGATAACCTGTTATAAGTGTGGGCGAAGGGGACATTATGCTACCAATTGTGCTACGAGTAACCCTAGCGTCAGCCAAGGCCTCACTTGTTTTCAGTGTGGACGCCAAGGTCATATGAAGAAGGATTGTCCCATGAACCGACCCGCAGCATCAGGGGCAAGCAGGGCTGCCTCCAATAGACCACCAACTGCTAGGACTTTCAACATGACAGTGCAGGATGCCGTGAGGAACACGGATGTGATAGCAGGTACCTTTTCTCTAAATTCAGTTAGCGCAAATGTTTTATTTGATTCTGGAGCAACTAAGTCGTTTATATCGAGGGATTTTGCGCATAAATTGAAACTTAAAGCCCGACCATTAAAGGATTCCCTACAAATAGAGATAGCTAATCACGAAATAGTCCCAGTTAATCAGATTCACCCCAACTGCAAATTAGAAATAGGGGGACAGTCTTTTTGTGTGGATTTGATTCCTTTTAAACTAGGAGAATTTGATGTCATTTTGGGGATGGATTGGTTGTCTCGCAATAACGCACAAATAGATTGTAAAGGGAAGAGGGTTAGATTGAATACCCCAGGAAAGAAGGAAATAGTGTTTAGGGGGATGAGACAGACACAGAAATTTCTAACCATGGCACAGACCAAAAGATTGTTACGAAAGGGGAATGAGGCTTACTTAGCATATGTCGTGGACACCCAGAAAGAGGTACCTAGATTACAGGACATCCCAGTAGTCAATGAGTTCGAAGATGTGTTTCCACAAGATCTTCCAGGATTACCACCCGATAGAGTAATTGAGTTTGCTATTGAATTAGCCCCGGGGACGGCGCCAGTTTCGAAGGCCCCGTACCGGTTAGCCCCAGTAGAAATGAAAGAGCTAGCTACCCAGTTACAAGAACTGTTGGAGAAGGGTATGATAAGACCCAGTGTGTCGCCGTGGGGGGCACCCGTGTTGTTTGTTAAGAAGAAAGATGGGAGCATGAGGTTATGCATCGACTACCGAGAGTTGAACAAGCTAACTATAAAGAATAAGTACCCATTGCCCAGAATAGACGATTTGTTTGACCAGCTAAAGGATGCTGTGTACTTCTCCAAGATTGACTTGAGAACCGGATATCATCAATTAAAGATTAAACCAGAAGATATTCCAAAGACTGCTTTCCGTACCAGATATGGACATTATGAGTTCTTGGTGATGTCATTTGGATTGACCAATGCCCCGGCAGCTTTCATGGATTTAATGAATAGGGTGTTCAAGAAGTATTTGGACGAGTTTGTTATAGTTTTTATAGATGATATTCTTATCTACTCAAAGACAGAGGCAGAACACGCAGAACATTTGAGGATAACTCTAGAAATACTCAGGAAGGAACAATTGTATGCCAAATTCGCAAAGTGTGAATTCTGGCGAAATGAGGTTCAGTTTTTAGGACATGTGATCAATAAGGAGGGAGTGTTGGTTGACCCCTCCAAGATAGAGGCAGTTTCAAATTGGGAACGACCAACCACACCAACAGAGGTGAGAAGTTTCATAGGGTTAGCAGGGTATTACAGAAGATTCGTTAAGGATTTTGCGAAGATCGCAGCCCCGTTAACCCGACTTACCCGAAAAACTGAGAAGTTTGAATGGACGGAAAAGTGCGAGAGTAGTTTCCAAGAGTTAAAGAAGAGGTTGGTGACTGCCCCTGTGTTGGCATTACCAGATGGAAAAGGAGATTTTGTAATTTACAGTGATGCTTCGCATAAGGGATTAGGGTGCGTGCTGATGCAGCACGGTAAGGTAATCGCCTATGCGTCGAGACAATTGAAGGAGTATGAGATTCGATATCCTACTCATGATCTAGAACTAGCAGCAATAGTCTTCGCTTTAAAGATTTGGAGGCACTACTTGTATGGAGAGAAGTGCGAGATTTACACTGACCATAAGAGCCTCAAGTATATTTTCACCCAGAAGGAGCTTAACATGCGCCAGAGAAGATGGTTAGAATTGATTAAGGATTATGACTGTGAGATTCTTTATCACCCAGGGAAGGCCAATGTGGTGGCTGATGCCCTTAGTAGGAAAGAGAGACTCAAGACGATAATGTCGTCGGAAGAACTGATTAGAGAATTTGAAAAGATGGAAATAGAAGTGAAGGTGACCGGAGACGGTACCGAAAAGCTGTTTGAGATTTCCTTGCAGCCAGAGTTGCTAGAAAAGATAAGAAGGTGTCAGGAAAGGATGATAAGTGAAGACAGGCAGTCAATGACCGGTGAAGAGATCCACACTGTCAAGGATGATAAAGGGATAAGGAGGTACACTTACCGAGTTTGGGTTCCGAATGTTCGAGAACTGAAAGACGAGATTTTACACGAGAGTCACAGTTCTAGGTATTCAATCCACCCAGGGAGCACCAAGATGTATGGAGATTTGAAAGAATACTACTGGTGGCCTAACATGAAAAAGGATGTAGCAGAGTGGGTGAGCAGATGCTTGACCTGCCAACGAGTGAAAGCGGAACACCAAAGGCCCAGTGGACTTTTACGACCCTTAGAAATTCCCGAATGGAAATGGGAACATCTAGCCATGGATTTCGTAGTGGGTTTACCAAGGACCAAGGCCAATCACGATGCCATATGGGTAATCATAGACCGATTAACGATGTCAGCTCACTTTCTTCCAATCAATGAAAGGTACACTGTCGACCGATTAGTGGATATCTACTTGAAAGAGATAGTGGCGCGGCACGGAATCCCAGTCGCCATAGTATCTGACCGAGATCCCAGATTTAACTCCAGATTCTGGAGGAGCTTCCAGGAATGTGTAGGAACCCGGCTGAACATGAGTACTGCCTATCACCCCCAAACAGACGGACAAAGTGAAAGGACCATCCAAACACTAGAGGATATGTTAAGGGTCTGTGCTATAGACTTTAAAGGAAATTGGGATGATCACCTACCACTGATTGAGTTTTCCTACAACAATAGTTTTCATTCGAGTATAGGAATGCCGCCTTATGAGGCCCTTTATGGAAGAAGATGTCGATCTCCCTTGTATTGGGATGAAGTTGGAGAGCAAAAAATGCTTGGGCCCGAAGTGGTCCAACGAACTAAGGACATAGTAGATCTAATCAGGGGGCGGCTGGTAGCAGCCCAAGATAGACAAAAGAAGTATGCCGATTTGGCTCGGAAGGACAAGGAATATGAAGTGGGAGACCTAGTGTTCTTAAAGGTATCTCCTTGGAAGGGTTTGATGAGGTTCGGAAAGAAAGGAAAACTGAGTCCCAGATATATTGGACCATTTGAAATCTTAAGGCGCATTGGGAACTTAGCATATGAGCTAGCCTTACCCCCAAACCTGCAGCAAGTGCATAATGTGTTTCATGTTTCAATGTTGAGGAAGTACAACCCGGATGCTAAGCATATAGTGGAGTACGAACAAGTGGACATGCAGCCAGACCTAACCTATGTGGAGCAACCAGTGGAAATCATAGATCAAAAGGAACAAGTGCTCCGAAATAAGGTCATCAAGCTAGTCAGAGTTTTATGGCAGAATCATAATGTGGAAGAATCAACTTGGGAACTAGAAAGTGCAATACTAGAAAGATATCCCCATTTATTTTCAGAGTGATTCCGGGACGGAATCCTTTTAAGGAGGGGAGACTGTAAGACCCCAGATTTTTGGGTAGAATTAAAACTTTTATAATATGTTGATGTAATTATGGATAGTGGCAATTACTTGAGAATTAAGTATGAATGATTATGAATTTCAGTTTTCAAACATTTTGAGAATAATAAGAATGGACTGAACATATAAATAAGAACAATCAATCTGGAAGGTAAGAATACAATACTCCAGGGAAGAAAAGTATTTTTATGTCATCCAAATCAATATCTGGAATGCATCCGACAACTCCGTAAACAAGATAGCGTATGCCCGAGAAAGCACTAGAACATTTTCTAAGTGCAAAGAATAAAGAGAAGTAAACCAGGAATATTGGAACGAATATTGATCCAAAGGATTATAGAAAAACCACTGATGAATAGTAACTTCTGATGAATAGTAACTTTTGATGAATAGTAAATTTTGTCGTTTAAAAGTTTTCCAGACCACCCTATATACGGGTCGATATGATGAACTTTCAAAGCCGTATTAGTGATCTACGATGAAAATAAAGGAATGCAAAAGCTGTCAGAATCGGAAAAATAGCATTTCCGTTTTCTCCGAAATTTCACCATTAACGGACGGATTAATTATTATTTGAGAATAATTAAGAATTTAAATTATCAATTCCATGGATATGGATTTAATGAAAGAATTAGAGATATTAAGAACGATTACGATAAACTACTTCGATAGAACACTTAAGAAACCCTGCGAACTTTTTACGCGATTAAACGGAGACGGAATAACGAGACATTACAGGATTAACTTACAGACATGGAAGTAACATGTAACAAGATTAATTCGAGGAATGCAACATTTGGATCATCAATGTGAAAGGAAACAAACCAATAAAGCAAACCAGTAAAGTTACTTTATCAGGACTCCTGCATGTGCGACACGTGCCCCTGTGACAAGCCCAAAACTTGATGACTCACCACTTTTATATACAAAATATCTCACACTTATTCAAGATCAACCAAGCAAGAACACTCCCCCCACCAAAAAGAAACATTCGGCCATTTCTTAAAACCAAAGGATACATTTTTCAAAGATCAACTTCCAAGCATCCATAATTCATGTTCTTGGATTCAAAAGCTTCCATATTTCACAACTAAGGTATTCTCTAAATCCTAGAACCATCCATTAAGGTTATCATGTTCAAATCCTTGGTCAAAGATGAGGGTGAATAGTGAAATGAATAGTGATTCCAAGAACTAACTTTGATTTCTTGATTACTTTGGTTGATTCAAGCTATCTTAAGGCTATCCAAGGACTATACAAGGCTTATTAGGCTTATACACACTCCAAGAAAGGTATAATTTCTTGAAACCCCTAGTTATAATATGATTTATGTGGTTAGCTTTGAGTATACTTTAGTTGGTATAATCATAAGGATGATTGAGTGGTTTTAACGAAGGTTTGATGAAAGTTTGATGTTGTTTTGATGATAAGCAAGTAGAGGTTGGTTTTGACTGATTTGTGATGATTATGGGTTAGTAATGATGTTGAGGATTTGACTTGGTGATTTGGTTTGGATTGATCTTGTAAGTTTATGATTAAACTTTGGAATTGTTAAAACATAGCCGTTATAATGCCCGATTTTCCCTAGCCCTGTTTTGTCCATGATATTCGAACATAAGGATTCCTGTCCAGAGTCACCACTGCATAGTATTGTGTAGGTCTTATTTCAAGGTTCGTTTTGGTATAAAGATCATGTGAATCGGATTTACGGTTTAGGAGAAACGAGTATTTTAGTTAAGGATGTTTCGAGAAACCGGACAATACCACTTAGCCAACTTTGAGGCAATGATTAAAACCCTTAACGGACTTATTGGAATGTGAAACTTTGTGATAACATGCTAGGTATGTCTAGAAAGACCCTCGGGAAGATTTCGTGTTAGAAGGATTTAACCTCTATTTTATAAAAATGTTCGAGTCAAGCGTACGCAAGAAGAGTCTTAAGGAGTCGACTTGAAAACACATTTTAGCCTAAGTAAAGTATGTACTTGGTGTCTTAAAAAGTGTTAAGTGATTAATCTCGGATATTTTGACTATGTATAGATCGCCGGATTGACTCGAGGCACACTACCCCTACCTCACCACCAGGCAAGTTTTCTAAACCTATTCTACTGTTGTTGTGATAATAACTGTTCTCGATTATGATATGTGATTGCGATATATATAAACTGCATACTTGTTTTCGAATTGCTATGTATAGCAATACTTGAGGATTATGACTTGAAGTTGGGGCTTATGAGTTAGATATGGGATATCAGCTATAGGCCAGGGATTTTATAGTTGCCCTAGGATAAGGGCGTGTGATTTTCTTGAAAGATATGTATTGATTATAATTGGTATTTGATAAAAGTTATTTTCCGATAAAGATATCGGGTACTGTCATTCGAGGATTATTAATTTACTTAAAGGTTATTAATTATATTCATTTGAGGATTATTGACATTAAGACGATTATTTATTAAAGGAATATTATTTTCAAATATTCATTTAAGGATTATTTATTTAATGAATATTATTTTCAAATATTCATTTAAGGATTATTTATTTAATGAATATTATTTTCAAATATTCATTTAAGGTTTACTTATTTAGTAACTATTGTTAGTTATTTTCAAATCAGAAAGAGGTTCCCAAAAAGCTATTTTTCCATTTGAATCTGTCTTTTAAGAAAATTCAAATGCTCGCTCCACTATCAAAAATATGGGAAACCTGATTTAAGTAACTGCTCTTCATTTTAAATTCCCAACTCAAAACTGTCAAGGGACAGGTATTTTCTCCGAGCAACGAAACTGCTGCAAGTCAAATATTGTGTTACCACCTCAACGATCGAGGGGTAAATTCCTGGAACAAGTCGATATCCATTAACAAGCATCGCTTGGGAAATATTGGAGAATCTTCCTTTCCAACCTAGATATAACTACTTAGTGGAGTCGTATCAACAAGTATCACACTTGGGGAAAGGAGGACGATCTTTACGTTTCAGAGTCATGGATTTAATCTGAACTAGGAGCAACGTGTAAGAGGTCGAGTCGCGCCGATCCATCATTTTATTGGCCCAACCGTTGGCCGGGAGATCCAGAAAGGCGGTAGACAATGTCAGGCTGTCGTGATTCTTCCATCTACATGTAGAAAACAAATAATTTTGTTGTACAAACCTGCTACTGATCATAGTAAGGTTGGTACGACGGGCGCGGAGAAGGCTCCAGTATTGGTTCATCATCCAATTTGGATATTTTCCTGCAACATGTATTGGGGTGAAGGACCAATCGTGTTGGCAGGGGGTTGAGAAGCGTTTGGGAATGAAGTGACAACAAATTCATGCAACTTCATCTTTTATTCTATAAGTTATGAGTCTGGTAAAACCTGATTAAGGATATATATGCATAAGTGGACTTTGGGTTACGAAAATATCCCATTAATTTTCCTCGTAACTTCATCCTTTACGCTATACTAGTTTCTTATCTGTTGAAGGCATAACATGTGACTGCAATATATCTTTGAATTGTTATACTTTGGTAATCTGTTATAAGTTATTTTTGGTGGGCTCTATTGCTCACCCTCGCTTTATTTATTTATATCACAACAACAGCTAGAGCAGATGGCCCGCAACAGTCACACCCCGCGAAAGCGGGTAGCAGTCGTCAGAGATTTACCCGTTGATGTCGTAGCCGCCATAGCTGAGGTAGTAACCACTAGTGTTCTAAGCTTCAGCTTTTGTGTATCAGACTTATGTATCTTATGATTAATGTAATCAACGGCAAGAACTTTTAAATGCTCTGTAATCTTTTGGGTTTGTAATAACTTATAACTTGTGGATCATATGACTAGATACTTATTCCAATTTCATCTCTGGAACTATAACTTGTTGTGTGAGTGGTGTTGTTATTGTGGGGTCACAGCATGTAGTTTAATTGTTTTGATTCAAGTGCAAGTATTATTGATGGGAATTGAGACCGTAACGACCGGATCCCCGACCCCGGATCTGGGGCTGTTACATACACAAAGTATACAAGTATTATTTAATAGTCAAGATAAACTATTCCCAAATAATACTTCAGTTATTCCAGTGGTTTGTCTAATTCCACTTAAACTGTGAACCCTTTATATTATATATAGACACTGATAATTTAATCTTCTGTTATCCCATTTGATACTAAATTATCCACAATATATAATAAACAGACAATGTAAAAATATGCAATCAAGATTCTCAATAAAATGGACAATGTTTATATACTACTAATGAATAGTTTAGTATAAAACCCAACAATCTCCCACTTATACTCAAGCTATTCTTTGAGTATATCAGTGTTTATTCATATAATCCGCTACCAGTTTAAATAACTATTCCGTGACCAGACATCTGACTCCTATCGCCTCCACGTGTTCTTCAAAAACCTTAGCTGGTAAACTCTTCGTGAAAGGATCAGCCCGGTTGTCCTTTGATGCTATATCAGTCACAATAATATCTCCTCGCTTAACGAACTATCGTATGAGGTGATACTTACGCTCAATGTGTTTTGCTACTTTATGTTCTCGTGGTTCCTTTGTATTTGCAACAGCACCAGTATTATCACAATAAATTGTGATTTGCCGTGGCAAATTAGGAACTACATTCAAATCCAGCAGGAAATTCCGGAACCATATAGCCTCCTTGGCTGCCTCAGAGGCTGCCACATATTCAGCTTCCATGGTTGAGTCTGCGATGCATTTCTGCTTCACACTCCTCCATATTACAGCTCCACCTCCTAAAGTAAAAACACACCCCAAGGTTGACTTCCTCTTATCCCTATCTGTCTGGAAATCTGAATCGGTATATCCCACAGGAAAGAAGTCTGAAGCCTTGTAAATTAACATATACTTCTTAGTCCTTCGCAGGTACTTAAGTATCATTTTTACTGCACTCCAATGTTCCTGACCTGGATTGGACTGATATCTACTGACCATGCCTACGGTAAAGCAAATATCAGGTCTCGTGCATAACATAACATACATTAAGCTTCCACATGCTGAAGCATAAGGAACTGCTTTCATGTTCTCTATCTCCTTAGGTGTCTTAGGACACTGCTCCTTTGATAGAGAGACTCCATGTCTAAAAGGTAAATTACCCTTCTTAGAGTCCTGCATGTTAAAACGAGCCAATACCTCATCAATGTACGGTTCTTGAGATAAAGCCAACGTTCTTTTCTTGCGATCTCTTATAACTTTGATCCCAAGAATGTATGCGGCTTCACCTAAGTCTTTCATTTCAAATTGTTTGAACAACCATGCCTTAATAGATGACAACATCTCTACATTGTTTCCAATGAACAAAATGTCATCTACATATAGTACTAGAAAAACCACTGCATTTCCTTCACTTTTCTTATACACACATGCTTCGCTTGGACTCTGATCATAACCATTTGACTGGACGGCCTGATCAAAACGAATGTTCCACTCCCTGGAAGCTTGTTTCAGTCCATAAATGGACTTCTTAAGCTTACACACTAGATGCTCTTGGCCCTCTTTGATGATTCCCTCTGGTTGCTGCATATGGATGTTTTCATCAAGACTTCCATTTAGGAAAGCTGTCTTGACATCCATTTGCCAAATCTCATAATCGAGATGAGCTGCTATAGATAAAAGAATCCGGATTGACTTAAGCATGACTACCGGAGAAAAGGTTTCCTCATAATCAATTCCTTGTTTCTGAGTATACCCTTTCGCAACAAGTCTTGCTTTCCAGGCTTTCACCTTTTTGTCAGATCCTCTTTTTCTTTTGTAGATCCACTTGCATCCAATGGGTTTTACACCATTGGGTGGTTCCACGAGATCCCAGACTTGATTGGAATATATAGATTCCATCTCAGATTGCATAGCCTTTTGCCAAAGATCTGCATCCTTATCTTGCATTGCTTCTTCGTATGTCCTGGGATCCTCATCATGTTCACCAGAGACTAAGTCCGAAGACTCTCCCAAAAACATGAACCTCTCAGGTTGTTTAACAACCCTCCCACTACGACGAAGCATTGGAGTGGTATTAGTGATAGGTTGTTCATTTACTTGTGGTTGTTCTACTTGTACCAGTGGCATATTAGAATTATCTTGTCCTCCCACTATTTCCTCTAAAACAACAGTACTCATGGGTTTGTGATTCATTATATAGTCTTCCTCTAAGAATCTAGCATTGGTGCTTACAATGATATCCCGATCCTTAGGACTATAAAACAAATACCCTTTTGTTCCCTTGGGATAACCCACAAATAGCCTCACTTCTGTACGAGAATCTAACTTAGTCACGTTCTTGTTCAGCACATGTGCTGGACAACCCCAAATCCGAATGTGTTTCAAACTAGGTTTGGTACTAGTCCACAATTCTTTTGGAGTTTTTGAAACTGACTTAGAAGGTACCAAGTTTAGAAGATAAGCCGCTGTTTCTAGAGCATGTCCCCAAAACGACTTGGGTAAATTCGAATAACTCATCATCGATCTAACACTCTCTAAAAGAGTCCGGTTCCTTCTTTCTGCTACACCATTCTGCTGAGGTGTGCCAGGTGCAGTCAACTGGGATGAAATCCCATGTTCTGATAAATATTCTCTAAATTCTCCAAGCAGGTATTCACCCCCACGATCTGATCGTAGTGACTTGATACATTTTCCTGAATGTCGCTTCTCCGCACTTGCTTTGTACTCTTTGAATTTTTCAAAGCACTCAGACTTGCGGTGCAACAGATAAATGTATCCATATCTCGAATAATCATCAATGAAAGTGACAAAATATTCATACCCACCTCTCGCTTAGATATTCATAGGTCCACATAAATCAGTATGAATCAATTCTAACACATCTTTGGCTCTATTTCCTTTTGCCTTAAAAGGTCTACTGGTCATTTTTCCTTCCAAGCAAGATTCACAGACTGGAAATGGCTCCACTACCAACGAGCCTAAAGGCCCATCTACTACCAATCTTTGAATCCTCCTCAAGTTAATATGACCTAATCTCAAGTGCCAAAGATATGTTTGGTTCAATCCAGAAGGTTCCTTTCTTTTACTAGAGGTAGAAAGTGTATTATTAATTTCACTTGGTTGCAGCATTGGTTCTATAGGATTAATAATATATAAATTGTCTTGCAATGTACCAGAACATATAACTCGTTTATTCATCATAATGGAAACATTACGATCCAAACAAACATTATAACCATCCATAGCAAGTTTAGAAACCGAAATTAAATTCCTTCTAAATGAAGGTACATAAAGACAATTATTCAAAACCAAAATCCTATCATAACCAAAAGATAAAGAAATAACTCCAACTGCAACCACTGCTACTTTCGTAGCATCTCCCATGAACACATATATCTCGCCATCTCTAAGCAGCCTGGTTTTCTGGAACCCCTGCATAGAATTACAAACATGATCAGTGGCTCCTGTGTCTACACACCAAGTGCTCGTAGACATAGCCGCTATATATGTTTCTGTAACAAGAGAAAGAGACATACCAGCATTGTTCTTCTTAGAAAGAGGACAATCCTTTTTCCAGTGACCTGACTGCTTGCACTTGAAGCACTTGCCCTTAGGCTTCTTCACCGAATTCTGAACTCCCAATGGTTTCACAACTTTCTGTGCCTGAACCTTCTTCTTCTTCTTTCCTTTCGGCTTTGAAGAAGAAACGTTCTCAGCCACATTTACCTGAACATGCTGCTGAAATAATGATTCCGCTGCCTGAAGCTCTATCAGAAGTTCTGCAAGACTATACAACTTCTTGTTCATGTTGTAATTCAAGCGAAACGGCTCAAAGCTTTTTGGCAAACTCATAAGTATGATATCGACCTGCGTTTCCGCATCAATATCAGCACCAAGGACTTCTAGTTCATTTATATGAGACATCATCAGAAGAACATAGTCCCTTACAGGTGTTTTTTCAGCCATCTGAGTGTTCATTAGAGACTTCATTGCTACTTGCCTAGCAGCCCTATTCTGATATCCGAAAAGCTCCTTGAGATTAAAGAGCATATCTGCAGCAGTGGTCATGGCCTGATGCTGATGTTGCAAAACACCCGACATTGCTGCCAGAATGTAACATCGCGACATCTCATCTGCCTTAGTCCACTTCTTAAAATACTCTTTATCCTCATCCGGAGCATCGGCAGCAGGCTGTTCCGGTTTGGGTTCAATAGTACAAAATTTGAACTCTTCAGCAGTCAACACTATGTCCAAATTGCGTTTCCATTCAATATAGTTAGGTTCGGTAAGTTTGTTATCCTTAAGTATGGTGAAAAGTGGATTAAATCCCATTCTATCCTGAGAATCATGCATATAACACTTAATCAGAAAATTGCATATATCTTAAAACCTATGTGTTTCCTCTAACAATTAATTAAAATTAATGCACTAATATTTAAATTCCATAAATATCTGGTACGCCATGATGGGTGACATATATACCATTTAAATTTAAATATTACTTCGGTCCTACTACTAAATAATACGCCACGTTAGGGTGGACTATATATTATCTTTCATAGCTAAGTGTATACCATTATTTAGATCTTAAGTTGCCTTTAGTCAGACCCATCCGTTCGATGTATCAATGGATAAATCCCAGGTGTTTTCGGTGAAGTCACAGACAGACTCGCTTAAGAACACAACCCCTAAGACAGAAATATCCATTATCAACATCAATCAAGGAATGTCCAACTTTTTTCTCGAATTCTATGAAACTTGGTATGTCACGATGGGGTGAGCTTACCTTTCAATATTCGTGATTAACTTAAGAAGACTGTCCTAGTAATATCCTTAACACTACCCAGACGTCATAAATCATACGCCACGATGGGTGACATATATCCAATTCATAATCGTCCTAGTGTTAAATTACATACAACCAATAATGGATGACCATGGGATCTAATTTCAAATTAATTCCCTCTCCCACTTAGTATTTTACTTTGAGGATTTTTTTTTATATCTACATGCATCGTCCTATGTTAATTCTTCGAGGTCCACATGTTATCATAATAACAAGACAAAGAACACATAACATAGAAGAACATGGCATGACGATCAACATAATTAAAGCATAGCATATAACCCTATGTCCATGTCGTTCTAGCATACTAAGGTTAGTATTGCATGGCATGATAATCACATAAGGCATATAAAATTTCAATAATTAAAATAAATAGCAGAAATTATGTACAACATAATAAAACACATCCACTATTATGGCCCCAGAAAATTAGCTTCGAATTCTTTCGTTGAAAATTTCCCGAAATCTTCAGGAGCCCGTTTGGAGGCCTACACAGCGTCAGAATGGGTCGAAAAATCGGGGAATGGTTCTTTAGATGCATTCCAACCTGTTCGTCTCGTTCTGCCGTTTCCGAAAAGTGCTTATTCGCCCAAATCGGACATCGTATGCAAAATCTGCAGCCAAAACAGCAAAGCTCCCACGAAAACAGTATGGCGCAGCGGAAGAACTCTGTTTCTCGTATCTCCGATGTTTAAACAATTACATACAACATAATACATCAAAACAAACCTATTCTATTACATACATCTGATCATAATCTTAACTATCACGATAAACCCTCGTGATTTACAACAATCAAACATTCACGATAAACCATGTGATTTACAACAATCAAACATCCACGATAAACCACATGGGATCCAATCACATAATCAAATAAAACATGACCATAATAGTGGATTACAACCTGCATCACAGAATCAATACAAGCAACCACCATATACATGCATATATAATTACGACATGGACATCATATCATAAAACGTAGAACTGCATAACCAGGCTCTTGATGCCAATTGTTGGAACGTATGATTACTGTTCTGCGTTTTACTATATGATTGATTACTAGTTCGAAAAGAAAACTTTACCTTAATCGATACGATTCTGATCCACGTCTTCTACTGAATTCCTTGATTCCCTTCGAGCGAAGTGTGGCCTTCGATCTCCCGAAGTTTTCCTCTCCTTAAAGCCTCGAAATCCCAAAACCCTAGCTCCTTGCGGCGGCCCTAGGTTTTAGTCTCGAATTATGAAAAACCGTTTTCAGCTTTAGGAGAACAAGAATATATATAGGCTCCAGTAGGGATCATGGACAATTAGGTCGGGCCTCCCAATGACATTCTGGGTCAAGCCCAATGTCATTAAATATTAATTCTATCCACTAACGAATTAATATTTGCACTACCTTTCCTAATACCGTAATTATTTTATTATTAAATTCGGCTCCTATATTATTTGCTTATTAAATTCCCCATGTTTAAGATATCGTATGTCCATTAATTAAATTAATTTCTGATAATTAATTTAATTAATATCTTTTTATCCTTGATCATCCACTCAACCTTATAATTATGCAAGAACAAATCTGCCTGCAGGACTAAAGCATAATTATCTTTATGAGCTTTCAAGAGGACATCATCAACCCGAATATTATCAGGACATGGTTTCCTTATGTAGTTAATATCCCACTCTGCATGCAATGTCATTGCTCAATACATAATATTATAATTAACAATTAATTACATCACATATGAATCAAAGCATGTGCATTGCATACAAGTGTCAATCACTACACTTGGATTGAGAACCTAAGCATTAATAATATCATAGAATCTTAGTTCTTCTTTATTGTCAGAATAGAAGAACAATTCTAATATTTCGATCATGTTCAATATACACAAAGTATACAAGTATTATTTAATAGTCAAGATAAACTATTCCCAAATAATACTTCAGTTATTCCAGTGGTTTGTCTAATTCCACTTAAACTGTGAACCCTTTATATTATATATAGACACTGATAATTTAATCTTCTGTTATCCCATTTGATACTAAATTATCCACAATATATAATAAACAGACAATGTAAAAATATGCAATCAAGATTCTCAATAAAATGGACAATGTTTATATACTACTAATGAATAGTTTAGTATAAAACCTAACAATCTCCCACTTATACTCAAGCTATTCTTTGAGTATATCAGTGTTTATTCATATAATCCGCTACCAGTTTAAATAACTATTCCGTGACCAGACATCTGACTCCTATCGCCTCCACGTGTTCTTCAAAAACCTTAGCTGGTAAACTCTTCGTGAAAGGATCAGCCCGGTTGTCCTTTGATGCTATATCAGTCACAATAATATCTCCTCGCTTAACGAACTGTCGTATGAGGTGATACTTACGCTCAATGTGTTTTGCTACTTTATGTTCTCGTGGTTCCTTTGTATTTGCAACAGCGCCAGTATTATCACAATAAATTGTGATTTGCCGTGGCAAATTAGGAACTACATTCAAATCCAGCAGGAAATTCCGGAACCATATAGCCTCATTGGCTGCCTCAGAGGCTGCCACATATTCAGCTTCCACGGTTGAGTCTGCGATGCATTTCTGCTTTACACTCCTCCATATTACAGCTCCACCTCCTAAAGTAAAAACACACCCCGAGGTTGACTTCCTCTTATCACCATCAGGATCAGTAGTCATCAGGATTTCACTCCAAGTACTGACCAGGCCATCAGGATTTGATCCAAGAACTGGTCCATCATGATTTAATATAAATCCTGACCCAGTTCGTTTAGCTGTTATAAATAAATACTGATATTGTTAAATTAAATCAATAAATAATATTAAATAAACAGGTAATAAAATTCCTCGCCCAGGTCGCCTCGCGTACGCGAGACGCCGAGACATTCGCCCAAATCGCCCTTCGACCCGAGTCGAGTCGAGTCGTGGCGGGGCGGGGCGGGGCGGGGCGAGGCGAGCGGCGGCGGCGCGCGTGTCTGTGTGTGCGCGCGAGGCACATACTAACACCATGCACACCCACATGCCTTAGTAGTTGTACACTACTCTTGCACATGTTCCTATATAAACCCACCAACCTTTCATTACCAATGCTATGTGGGATACAAGTTATTTTAATATAACCAACCCATATAACTCATTTCAAGCAACCTATTTCAACTCAATTTATTTATGGATTACACTAAGAAAATGTCTTAGATCCAAACATGAAAGTTTAAGTCCTCATAACAAGGAACAACCTCCAATCGTTAGTTTCCGGAAATTCCATCAAGAACATATTTAAAATATGCCTCAAACTTTGCATTTTCTAACAGAAAGTATGAGGAATCGAGGTCGAATGACCCAGGTCGAAAATGACCTGTAAATCGAGGTCGAAAGTATAAGGGATCGAGGTCGAATGACCGAGGTCGAAAATGACTGTGATGTCGAGGTCGAAACCATCGACCTGGGACCAATCAAGGTCGAAAAAAGGCTGGATCGAGGTCGAAGGCTCGAGGTCGAAAAAGACTTAAAAATCGAGGTCGAAACCTTCGACCTCACTCCAGTCGAGGTCGAAATCCAGATCGAATTTCAGGTCAAAAATGACCTGTCTCCTGGTCGAATTTGAGGTCGAAAATGACTTGTTTCCTGGTAAAAAAGGAGGTCGAAAATGCCCTTAAAATGGAAAATTTTAGGGAAAAACACGTTATAACTTCTACGAAAACCCCAAGGAGATTTTCCCAGAAGTTGGGGGGCAAATGATATGGTCAGAAAAGTAATTATAGAAATATAATTGACAAGTCAATGGAAAGGCCGATATTTAAGGCCCGACACCCTAATTATTCATTAATTTCGTAATTAATGAATAGGGAAAATATACAGCTCATAAAAAGAGTCCAAAATATGGTAAATTCATCAAAGAAGGATCCGGAATCCCAATTAAAGGCAATTAATGAGTCATATAGCCTTTATCAACAAGGAAACGAATTCTCCAGCAAGAAATACAATGTTTATCCAATATCAAAAAGGAGACTTATTCGCTAAGACTCTTAAACATACCATAAATACTAGGCTCTAGACGCCTATATAAGGACCCTGATCCTACAATAAGAACTACGTTTTGGACACAACTCCATACGTCATCTACTACGTTTTGGACACAGCTCCATACGCCATCTACTACGTTTTGGGCACAGCTCCATACGTCACAACGCCTCGAAGGCGCAACAAGCCACAAAGGCACCCCTAGAACTACGTTTTAGACTTCATCCACGAATAAGGACATACAAGTCATCTACAACGTTTTAGACTTCATCCTCGAATAAGGACATACAAGTCACTACGTCATTGGTGTGCCCCTGCCGCCATAGCCCCGAGGGCAACACCAAGAACTACGTCTTGGCTTGATTCTCAATAACGAATTGAGATACGTAGGCATCTTGTGAGGACCGATTTAGTCTCAAAACGCAAGTGCAACCATTAAAGCTCGAAGCTCATTAAACCCTCGCATTAAATTCGTAAACACGTTTTTTATTCCACAACAAATACTTATATTGGGATTAAAAATCCGATTTTTGATTTAAAAATTATTTGTGACTTATTTAAATTCGAATAAGCTTCGTGTGATGTTTTAAAAATGTTTATAAGTACTATATAGTTCGTATGAGTTGTGTAATGTGTTTTATAGTCCGTATATGCCCGTACGAGGGCTAGTGTCTGAGTTTTAAATACCGTAAATTAGACCGGACGTCCGATACGTAACCGGTTACTAGTTTAAAATGTGTTATTGATTGATTGTGTGTCGAGAATAGAATGAGGATAGTTAGCCTTACTGTGATAAGTTGTTTATATTATAGAATCGAGTTCCCGAAGCAAAGGAAAGGGGAAAGTTGAGTGATCAAAGTAGAACCGACAGCGACGTAGACCAGGCAAGTATATGTGCCTTTATTTGTGATAAATTGTTATTGTCTTCAATACTTACATGTTATTTACCCCAGAACAATTCAAATTATCAATCCTTACCCGTACTTGGGCAACTGATTCCATTTTCGTAAATTTTCTCAACTCTTTGATTTGATCCGCATCGGAAACCTTTATTTCCAAATTCATCTGATTTTGTCTACAACCGTTGATTGTTGATTATCACCATCTGATTCTAAGCAGTTGAAGCTCTTTTGCAATTATTATATCTTTGACTGATCAGCAGCACAACCTCTGTATTTCAAAAATGTAGAAGTGCAATTCTAATTCCTCTTTCTTCATTAAAGATTGTTAAAACCATATGTTTGACTTGTGTATTGTTGATTCAGATAATTGAATTCTTTCCTTTCATTATAGAACTGTGATTGATACATATATCATCCTTGCTGAGCACATGTGACTCATACCTGTTTTGTTTCTAACCCTATTCCAGTGAAGCGAGATAGTAGCTAGGGACGAATTTCTGAATCTTGAGAATCAAACCGAGGGACATTTTCTGTGACACTTTCATTTTCTCAAATTCTGATAGACAACTCAAAACAAAGCCGAGCACCATCATTGACGACTGACAACACTGGCTTCGACATGCCAACTCAGTTATTATATGATCCCAATGTTCCCCCACAAACTCTCTCAAAACATCCTTAAAAAGCACATTTGATTCGCTTATCAGGTGCCTCGAGGGAGCACCATACACGCCAAGTAGCCCCTGCAACGTGGGCGAGTGCCCAGTACAACAGGGGACTGCCCCTCCCTATATATGTCATTTGAGATTTTTCCCAAGTGACAGCAGTTTGGACCCAGGTGTTCGAGGACTCACTATGGCATTTTTTGGAGTTCCACTCATTTGTTTTGCATGTTCTTATAACCGAATTATAGCTTGTAAAATCTAGTATCTTTGATAATATTTTCAGATTTTTCCAAATTTTTTTATTTTTATTTTCAAAATCTTTTTTCTAATTTAATTTGAAAGGGGATTTGAGGTACCAAAACTTATTTGTTTTGGATGAAAACACTCGGAAATGATAGATATGAAGAGTAGGATTTTTCATGATTTTTTCGGAATTTGTTTTTAATTCTGGAGACCCCCAACCAACCCAAGGCGCCCGACACATCACCAAAGTGCGCGACGGTGCTCAAGCCTCCTAAACACCCCCAATGACCTTAAAGTGACAATTCAGAGCCCGAGCATTTCCTAGACGCCCGACGGTCCACGAGGCCCTGGACGGTACCTAGGGACCTCCTGATGCCCCCGAAGGTCCTCGACGGTGCCCGAGGAACACACAAGACCCCGAAGGTGCCCAAGGCTACGACATGCCCGAGCCCCACCGAGGCCCCCTAACAATGCCCAATGCCCCAAGTCGCCCGATGAAAGTTTTCCACCGTCACCGGCACAAGACCAAGGGTAAACGTTACCAACACTCTTGGCTTCACCGTCCAACAACCTCGGGACAAAGGCCACCTATGCCCGCAAGAAGCTCTAAGATCCACCAGTTGAGCCCAACAACAATTAACACCTCACTAGCCCCACATCGATTCATAACCAACAAAGAGCAAGCACCCAACAACGAACACGACACTTGGTCGCGAGCAATCACGTCGTGATGCAAACCCTGTCAAACCGGCCATGTTTGTTAAGAATCGAAAGAGAGGTAGATCGTGGAAAAAACGTTGCCAACACTCTTGGCTTCAACCATCCAGCAACCCATGGACAAAGGCCACCAACAACCGCAACAAGCTACAAGATCCACAAGCTGAGGCCAGAAATGATTGCCGCCGAACAAGCCCCGCATCCGTTCATAACCAACAAAGAGATAGCATTGACAGCGAACACGACCCCAGGCCACGCACAATTACGTCTTGACGCTAACCTCATTTGATGAGAACTGAATAAGGGCTAAGACCAAGGGTAAACGTTGCCAACACTCTTAGCTTCACCTTGAGTGGCCGATCAGGTGACCCTAGGTAATCTTGGCTTTCACCGTCAACCCACCCCGGGCCAAAATACCAACACAGTCGCTAGGGACGAATTTCTGAATCTTGAGAATCAAACTGAGGGACATTTTGTGGGACACTTTCATTTTCTCAAATTCTGATAGGCAACTCAAAACGAAGCCGAGCACCATCATTGACGACTGACAACACTGGCTTCGACATGCCAACTCAGTTATTATGTGATCCCAATGTTCCCCCACAAACTCTCTCAAAACATCCTTAAAAAGCACATTTGATTCGCTTATCAGGTTCCTCGAGGGAGCACCAGACACGCCGAGTAGCCCCTGCAACGTGGGCGAGTGCCCAGTACAACAGGGGACTACCCCTCCCTATATATGTCATTTGAGATCTTTCCCAAGTGACAGCAGTTTGGACCCAGGTGTTCGAGGACTCACTATGACATTTTTTGGAGTTCCACTCATTTGTTTTGCATGTTCTTATAACCCAATTATAGCTTGTAAAATCTAGTATCTTCGATAATATTTTCAGATTTTTCCAAATTTTTTTAATTTTATTTTCAAATTCTTTTTTCTAATTTAATTTGAAAGGGGATTTGAGGTACCAAAACTCATTTGTTTTGGATGAAAACACTCGGAAATGATAGCATATGAAGAGTAGGATTTTTCATGATTTTTTCGGAATTTGTTTTTAATTCTGGAGACCCCCAACCAACCCAAGGCGCCCGACACATCACCAAAGTGCGCGACGGTGCTCAAGCCTCCTAAACACCCCCAATGACCTTAAAGTGACAATTCAGAGCCCGAGCATTTCCTAGATGCCCGACGGTCCACGAGGCCCCGGACGGTACCTGGGGACCTCCTAATGCCCCCGAAGGTCCTCGACGGTGCCCGAGGAACACACAAGACCCCGAATGTGCCCAAAGAGCAAGCACCCAACAACGAACACGACACTTGGTCGCGAGCAATTACGTCGTGATGTTAATCCTGTCAAACCGGCCATGTTTGTTAAGAATCGAAAGATAGGTAGATCGTGGAAAAAACGTTGCCAACACTCTTGGCTTCAACCATCCAGCAACCCATGGACAAAGGCCACCAACAACCGCAACAAGCTACAAGATCCACAAGTTGAGGCCAGAAACGTTGCCAACACTCTTGTCTGTTTTTAACGAACCTTATCATTCTGGAAAGGTCTCGGAATTGCCTACGTTTTTCGTGTTTTGTACTTTTTTAGATAAAGTCATTTTCATAGAGTACTTTGTCAATTTCTAGAACTGGTCATAGCTGATTTTGTTAATAATGGTCTATTTTGTAAGATATTTTGGTGTCTGATTTTTGAAATTTCATTGAGTAAGTTATATGTAAGCGTCGCATGGATTCTAATAAGATGGTGTGAACATTATTTGACTTTGACTGGTTTAATAAAATTATAGGATTTGCTCGCATTGATTTCGGTATTTGATCGCTTTTGAGGTAAGTACTTTTTGACTTATTTTTATTTTCGGAAAAGATATTTTGACACTGCTTTAAATTTCGTATAAGATATAAGAACATTATTTCGAACTGTATAAGATATAAGATACGAGAATCTTCGAATCCCTCAGTCTCTACGTTTCGAACCCGTTCGTAATTTGCGCTATAGTTTCGGAACTAGCCTTAGATACCCTTAGTAGGCGCACAAGTGTGCAACTTTAGATACCTATTAAGGGGGCGTAATTATTGAACTTTAGATGCCGGCTAATGGCAAAGTGTGGCGTATAAGAATAAGAATAAGATCCCGGCTACTAGGAAAGTGTGGCCGTAGAGCAAGACTGTGGCATTTTTAAGAATTTCGTTTCTGTTTTTAAATTCTGTTTCTGTTTTAAATTCTGGATTTTTAAATATAAACTTTGGGTTGGATCTATTTTCGAAAAGGCTTTTAAATTATTATTATTTTGAGAAAATCTGTTTTATTAAAACGCCCATTGATTTTCGAGAATATCGGTAAGTCAATATGTTACCTGCTGAGCTGTGTAGCTCACTCTTTTCTAATATTTCAGGTTCGTACATTACGGAAGCATATTGAGAATGTGAATGTGAACTTGTGAATTTCGTGCTACGTGGTTTGATGCAATTTATTGGATAAGATTTATTGTGCTATTAGAATACTTTTTTGTTAAATGCAAGATACTGATTATTGGAATTGTGGAGCTGCGTCTCCGATTTTATGTTTTTGAATTATTTAAGTTAGACCGCTGCTTTGACTTTTGTGAAATTTTGTATTTATTGAATAAATAAATGTATTTTATTTTAGTTTTGATTTAGATTTAATAGTCCGAAAAGTCGGGCTGTTACAATTGGTATCAAGAGCAGTCTGTCCTTCGGAGTGTGTTAGGTATGGGACTAGTACACTTCCTAGGATGCGTTTCTGTGGACCATAGTTTAAGTTTGACTTATAGGAGAATTAGTGGGTAGACTTGTCATGTGATAGGATTGTTGTGAATTTGGGGACCAAATTCTTTTTAAGGAGGGTAGTTTGTAATATCCCGGATTTTTTTTGTAATTTTAATAGATTAAAATTTGCTAGAAATTAGAATTAGAAGTGAATTAAAGTTTAAGATAATTATATAATTTGACTTTAGAATATAAATAGATTATTGAGTTTTGCTAATTTAATTTTGTTGGGCTTTAGTTTAAAATTTTAGCTGGCCCAATTTAATTAAATGGACTAATATATAGATACAAACATAGGTAATTTGTAAGATAAAAAAAACCTAGCAAAAAGTCGGGGTGAGAAAAAAAACGCCACTAGAGAGAGAGAGAGAGAAACAAGGAAGAGAAGAAGAAGAGCACGAGGGGAGAAGGTCTCACAACAAGCTTAAAAAGAATGGGTAACGATTCTTTAATTCTCTTGCTATTCGTGTTATTTTACGTGTATGATATTTGATTTATTTTGATTATGTCAAATATCTTTGTATATTCTTTTGAGTATTTGTATATGTGTATAATTTGATGTATGTCCATGAGTTATTTGTTATATTCATTGTCGTCGTATGATTACTCCAATTTCGTATGTATATGTTTGGATTCTGAATTCTTATAAAATTCGTATCTGATTCGTTTTTAATTGGATTCTTATGATATTAGACTCTGTGAAAAGGTATTTGAATTATCTACAACTTTTATTCTTTTTGTTTTCCGAAATTAGGTCTGTAGATATGATTTTTTCTGGGATTTATTGATCAGCCAGTATGTTTTCGAAACTGAGAAGTCTAACTTTGAAAATTCATAGTAAATTGAGTCTTTATCCAAAAATTATGAGCGATACCATTCTGGAAATCTCTTTTCGACCTCTGCACTTTTTGTTTCATTCCTCTGACTATTTCTGTGATTGCGATGCCTTAAACGTCGAAATACTAACCTGATCAGGGGCTGATTCTGTTCTGCAGTCCGCAAATGTCTATGTTCTGAGTTCGTTACTTGTCTGTTTTTAACGAGCCTTATCATTCTGGAAAGGTCTCGGAATTGCCTACGTTTTTCGTGTTTTGTACTTTTTCAGATAAAGTCATTTTCATAGAGTACTTTGTCAATTTCTAGAACTGGTCATAACTGATTTTGTTAATAATGGTCTATTTTGTAAGATATTTTGGTGTCTGGTTTTTGAAATTTCATTGAGTAAGTTATATGTAAGCGTCGCATGGATTCTAATAAGATGGTGTGAACATTATTTGACTTTGACTGGTTTAATAAAATTATAGGATTTGCTCGCATTGATTTCGGTATTTGATCGCTTTTGAGGTACGTACTTTTTGACTTATTTTTATTTTCGGAAAAGATATTTTGACACTGCTTTAAATTTCGTATAAGATATAAGAACATTATTTCGAACTGTATAAGATATAAGATACGAGAATCTTCGAATCCCTCAGTCTCTACGTTTCGAACCCGTTCGTAATTTGCGCTATAGTTCCGGAACTAGCCTTAGATACCCTTAGTAGGCGCACAAGTGTGCAACTTTAGATACCTAATAAGGGGGCGTAATTATTGAACTTTAGATGCCGGCTAATGACAAAGTGTGGCGTATAAGAATAAGAATAAGATCCCGGCTACTGGGAAAGTGTGGCCGTAGAGCAAGACTGTGGCATTTATAAGAATTTCGTTTCTGTTTTTAAATTCTATTTCTGTTTTAAATTCTGGATTTTTAAATATAAACTTTGGGTTGGATCTATTTTCGCAAAGGCTTTTAAATTATTATTATTTTGAGAAAATCTGTTTTATTAAAACGCCCATTGATTTTCGAGAATATCGGTAAGTCAATATGTTACTTGCTGAGCTGTGTAGCTCACTCTTTTCTAATATTTCAGGTTCGTACATTACGGAAGCATATTGAGAATGTGAATGTGAACTTGTGAATTTCGTGCTACGTGGTTTGATGCAATTTATTGGATAAGATTTATTGTGCTATTAGAATACTTTTTTGTTAAATGCAAGATACTGATTATTGGAATTGTGGAGCTGCGTCTCCGATTTTATGTTTTTGAATTATTTAAGTTAGACCGCTGCTTTGACTTTTGTGCAATTTTGTAATTATTGAATAAATAAATGTATTTTATTTTAGTTTTGATTTAGATTTAATAGTCTGAAAAGTCGGGTTGTTACACTAAAGGTCTTTGGACTGACTGTCTCATCAATGACAATTTTCTCTTTCAATTTCTTATCCTCATCTGACTTATATCCTAGACACTCTTTCCAATTCTTAGAGGTATTAATCTCATGAAATTTCCTACCAGAGTCTGTCCAGGTTCTGATTTTCTCATTCGCAAATTCAAGTTCCTTTTCAAGAGAAGTACATTTAGATTTAATCTCTATGTACATGTGTTTAACATTATCACATTCTTTTTGTACTTCTTGCATACGAGAAAATTCAGCTTCTAATATATCATTCCTTTTTATAAGTTCAGACATCTCAGATAAGATCCTAGTATTTTCAGCAGTTTGACTTCTAAAGCTAATATGTAATGACTTTAGAAAACTTCTTAACTCAGAAGCATTATCAGTATCAAAATCAAAGATAGTATTTAGTACCTTATCATCAGGAGCAGAAATTACATCAGCGTTGGCCATTAGAGCATAGTTGACCACCTCAGTATCAGATTCTGAGGAAGAGTCCATCCAATCCTTGCTTGATGTGATAAGTGCCTTTGTCTTCTTGCACTCAGAAGCAAAGTGACCCATACCATTGCACTTGTAGCATCTAACCTTTGACTTGTCAAATTTGCTACTCTTGCTGTACTTTTTGATATACTTATCTTTGTTTGGATTGAAAGCCTTTTTCTGAAAGTTGCCTTATCTTCTATTCTTCCTGAACTTCATCCTTCTGAAGTTTCTGACAATCATAGCAACCATCTCTTCCATGTCTGAGTCAGAAGAATCATCATCAATATTGGCATCAGGATTGCCATCAGTATCTGATGAAGAGTCATCAGGATCTGACTCAACTATTCTTGTTTTACTTCTAGAGACCTCCATAGCTTTTCCTTTTGATTTAGCCTCTGCTTTCAAAGCAATTGTTTTTGCCTTGCTGCTTTTCTTGTTCTTTCTCTGTTGGACTTCAAGATCATGAGTTCTTAGCATCCCATAGACTTCATCAAGAGACACAGTGTTAAAATCATACTAATGTCTAATGATCGAGGTCTGAGTGTCCCATTCTTCAGGTAAAGCTCTTAGAAACTTGGTGTTTGAATCTTCAGTTTCATATTCCTTGTCAACTAAAGATAAACTGTTCAATGGTGTCAGAAATCTATCATATAGATCAGTTAGGCTTTCATCAGGTCTTGCATCAAATTGTTCATATTCTTGAATCAAAAGAGCCCTTCTGTTTTTCTTGACAGATGCAGATCCCTGGCACTGAGTTTCCAAAGTATCCCAGATTTCTTTTGAAGACTTGCATGCAATCACTCTATTTGACATGACAGCATCAAGACTACTGTGCAAGATATTCTTTGTCTTTGGTTCCCTGAGTACATGAGCTTTTTCTTCTGGAGTCCATTCACTTTTGGCCTTGACCACATAATGTTCAGGTACTGTATCTGTTCGTTCTACAATCCTTGTAGGAATATATGGTCCATCACGAATCCTGTCCAAATAGTCAGGATCCATAGCCTCCAGGTACATCAGCATCTTTACCCTCCATGTTGGATATTCTGATTTCTTCAAGATGGGAATCTTCATGCTTTCATACTTGGTTGTCGACATCTTTAGATCGTTTCTGATTCGGAATTCAATCAGTTTGCTCGGATACCAATTGTTGCCCATTAATAATCTATTGTAGAAGGGGGGTTGAATACAATAGTATAAGATAATCGACTTCTTAATGTATATATCACAAATATGAAAGAAAGATAACAACTTTATTAAATCTGATATAAAACTGTTACAAACTCTCTCAAGAAATTTTGATGTTCTTGAGAGCTGCTAGCTTACAAAAACTCTCTCAAGAAATTCTATGTTCTTGAGAGCTGCTAATCGATTATATTCTCCTTAATAAATCGAAACCAAAACTGTGTTTATATACTACACAGCTTCTCTATCAATGATAAGTCCTAATCAATTACAAAGATTGAAACCTATCCATAATTGATAGCTACATCCTACAAACCAGGAACCGACAGAATAAACTTCCATGTTTAACTAGACTCCAAATATAACTCGAAGTAGGAATCCTGATCAGCTTCCAGTCCTGATGATCAATCCTGATCCCAGTCCTGATATGTATCTTGATCCTGACGACCATGTAATCCTGATGACGTCAGCAATCCTGATCAGTTGAGTATAGCTCCTGACGATCATTGAATTCTGATCTAACATTCCTTTATATATATAAAGATTTCTCGGCGACTTATCTTTTATAAGTATTACTTTTTCTATATATCAGGAGTTATAAAAGGAAATTTAAATTTCTAGTGTAATTTCTCGACGACTTATCTTTTATAAGTATTACTTTTTCTATATATTAGGAGTTATAAAAAGAAATTTAAATTTCTAGATGTTATAAAAGAAAATTCAAAATTCTAATTTAAAATAGAGAAGTTCTAGAAAAATAAAAAATATGATCAAATATAAATTAAATGTTATACTTACCTTTTATACAATGATTTCTTTTATATAACTTAAAAAATGTTTTAACTTTCTTTTCTAAAAAATGGTAGTTAAAGAAGGAAGTTTAATTTTAAGTATTTAAAATTGAGGAGCTCTAGAAAATTAGAAAAATATGAATCGAGTGACTCTAGAGCTCCTGGGGTTTTCCTTTATATATATAATAAAGATATTGATTGATGTTATACATACCGTTCTAAAATTTGAAGTATTTAGAATGTGAATGAAAATTTGTTAAATTTAATTTTTTTTAAATATGATGATTTACTTCGTTTTAAAAATTAAACATATTAAAATTAAGATATAATTTTGCTCGATTGAATTATTTTATACTTCTCATTAATTTAAAAAAATAGCAGAAATTTATACTACTAGTGTTAGGCTCAAGACATGTCTCAATACCACTATTAACAAGCCTACACTATGTGACTATGTCACACTACATGACCTAGTGAACTTTATCACTGGGATATAGTATAGGTCTCTCTGTACTTGTCTTGTTCTCATGAACATTAGCTTGATCATGTATGCTCAGAATTATAATGAGCTTAGTAAGTTTCTTGCATCTAGAATGTACATAGGCCATTGAATAATTGTCCTAGTAGAAGTTCAGAATTGTTCATGCAGTAGGATGGAGATGAATAAGGCCCTAAAGAAAGAAGTTGCAGAAATTTGTCTAAGGCATTATATAGCAAAGTCAGAATAAAGCTATGTCGTGAAGTCACCAATATCTATGTCGTGAAGTACTAAGATCGCATAGTCCTAATTGAACTATGTCGTGAAGTCTTCATTACTCATATCGTGAAGTGTTGATACCGCAAAGTCAAGATGTACTGGATCGTGAAGTCCTCAAAAGGCCTAGATCGCGAAGTCCTCAAAAGGCCTAGATCACAGAGTCCTTAAAAGGCCTAGATCGTGAAGTCCTCAAAAGGCCTGGATCGCGAAGTCCTCAAAAGGCCTAGATCGCGAAGTCCTCAAAAGGCTTAGATCACGAAGTCCTCAAAAGCCTAGTTCACGATATCAACACTTAGCCGTTTACAACAAGACAAATGAAGGTACAAGATCAAAGTCAATGGAGACAAATACTGAAGCATCTGTATTGGTAAGGTGGTCCAAAATACAGATGGCAAATCTACAGCTAAACTTGGAGAGGAAGGAGGAAGACAAGCAGCTACAGATAAGGGAGAGGACCACAGAAAGCAAGTGGTCCTCCCTGACACAGCCAACCTTTTATAGAACGAAAAAATGGAGTTGCAGGAAGGGTAGCTGTGTAAATAGGAGTGTGCACTAGTTTGTATAGGACATATGTAACAGCCCCAGATCTGGGGTCGGGGATCCGGTCGTTACGGTCTCAATTCCCATCAATAATACTTGCACTTGAATCAAAACAATTGAACTACATGCTGTGACCCCACAATAACCACACCACTCGCACAACAAGTTATAGTTCCAGAGATGAAATTGGAATAAGTATCTAGACATATAATCCACAAGTTATAAGTTATTACAAACCCAAAAGTTTTCAGAGCATTTAAAAGTTCTTGCCGTTGATTACATTAATCATAATATAAATAAGTCTGATACACAAAAGCTGAAGCTTAGAACACTAGTGGTTACTACCTCAGCTATGGCGGCTACGACATCAACGGGTAAATCTCTGACGACTGCTACCCGCTTTCGCAGGGTGTGACTGTTGCGGGCCATCTGCTCTAGCTGTTGTTGTGATATAAATAAATAAAGCAAGGGTGAGCAATAGAGCCCACCAAAAATAACTTATAACAAATTACCAAAATATAACAATTCAAAGATATATTGCAGTCACATGTTATGCCTTCAACAGATAAGAAACTAGTATAGCGTAAAGGATGAAGTTACGAGGAAAATTAATGGAATATTTTCGTAACCCAAAATCCACTTATGCATATATATCCTTAATCAGGTTTTATCAGAGTCATAACTCATAAAAGATGGAGTTGCATGAATTTATTGTAACTTTATCTTGAACACTTTTCGACCCCCTGCCAACATGACCGGTAAACCTGTACCACGGTGTCAACCTTGGTCCCTTTCAGTACATGTTGCAGAATTATCCAAAATGGATGATGAACCAATACTGGAGCCTTCTCCGCGCCCGTCACACCAACCTTACTATGATCAGTAGCAGGTTGTACAACAAAAATATGTTTTCTACATGTAGATGGAAGTATCACGACAGCCTGACATTGTCTACCGCCTTTCTGGATCTCCCGGCCCATTTGGGGCAATAAGGTGATGGATCGGCGCGACTCGACCTCTTACACATGCTCCTAGTTCAGATGAAATCCATGACTCTGAAACGTAAAGATCGTCTTCCTTTCCCCAAGTGTAATACTTGTTGATACGACTCCACTCAGTAGTTGTATCTAGGTTGGAAAGGAAGATTCTCCAATATTTCCCAAGCGATGCTTGTTAATGGATATCGACTTGTTCCATGAATTTACCCCTCGAGCGTTGAGGTGGTAGCACAATATTTAACTTGCAGCAACTAAATTGCTTTGAGAAAATATCTGTCCCTTGATAGTTTTGAGTTGAGAGTTTAAAATGAATAGCAGTTACTTAAATCAGGTTTTCCATATTTTTGATAGTTGAGCGAGCATTTAAATCCTCTTAAAAGACGGACTTAAATGGAAAACATTGTTTTGGGAACCTCTTTTTGATTTAAAAACAATTAATAAAATTTATTAAATAAGTAAACATTAAACGAATCTTCGAAAATAATATTCATGAAGTAAATAATGATTAAATGAATATTCAAGGATAATATTCATTAAATAAATAAGGATTAAATGAATATTTAAAATAATATTCATTAACTAATAAATCTCAAAGGAATATTCAAAAATAATGTCCATTAAATAATTAAGTCTCAAATGAATATTCAAAAGTAATATTCATTAAATAAATAATCAATTCTTGAATGAACATTCATAAATAATATTCATTAATTAATAAAATAGTCTTCAAATGAATATTCAAAATTAATATTCATTAAATAATCCCCAAATGAATATATACGATAATATTCTTAAAGTCAATATCCTCCAATGACTATAAATAATGTTTTGTAAGTCGATAATCCTCAAATGAATATTAATAAATAATATTCTTAAATAAAAATAATTAATCCTCGAATAACGGTTACCCGATATCTTTATCGGAAAACAACCTTTATCATATACAAAATATAATCACATCTGATCTTTCAAGAAAACACACGCCCTTATCCTAGGGCAAATATAAACCCTGGCTTATAGCTGATATCCCATATCTAACTTATAAGCCCCAACTTCAAGTCATAACCTCAAGCATTGCTATACATAGCAAATCGAAAACAAGTATGCAATTTATATATATCGCAATCGCATATCATAATTGAAAACAGTTATTATCACAACAACAGTAATATAGGTTTTGAAAACTTGCCTGGTGGTGAGGTAGGGGTAGTGCGCCTCGAGTCAATCCGGAGATCTATACATAGTCAAAATATCCAAGGTTAATCACTTAAGTACTTGCACGAAACTAAGTATGTACTTTACTTAAACTAAAACATGGTTTCTAGTTAACTCCTTAAGAATCCTCTTGCGCCCCCCCCCCCCCTCGACTCGAACATTTTTATAAAATAGAGATTAAATCCTCTTAACCCGAAATCTTTTCGAGGGTCCTCCTAAACATACCTAGTATGTTAACACAAAGTTTCATATTCTGATTAGTCACTTAAGGGGTTTGATCATTGCCTCAAAGTTGGCTAAGTGGTATAGTTCGGTTTCTCGAAACGTCCTTAATTAAAACACTCGTTTCTCCTAAACCGTAATTCGGAATCATATGATCTTTATATCAAAACGAACCTTGAAACAAGACCTACACAATACTAGGCAGTGGTGACTCTGGACAGAAGTCCTTATGTCCGAACATCATAGACAAAACAATGGTTATGGAAAATCGGGCATTATAACGGCTATGTTTTAACGATTCCAAAGTTTAATCATAAACTTTACATACACAACCAAACCAATTCACCAAGTCAAATCTTTAGCATCAATACTAATCCATAATCATCACTAATCAGTCAAAATCAACCCTTACTTTCTTATCATCAAAACAACATCAAACTTTCATCAAACATTCGTTAAAACCACTCAATCGTCCTTATGATCATACCAACTAAACTATACTTAAAACTAACCATATAAATCAAATTTATAAACAAGGGTTCAAGAGTTATACCTTCCTTGGAGTGTGTATAAGCCTAATAATCCTTGTATAGTCCTTATATAACCTTAAGCTAGCTTGAATCATCAAAAGAAATCAAGAATCAAAGGTTAGTTCTTGAAAATTACTATTCATCTCCATCTTTGACCTCAAATTTGAACATGAAAGACTTAAAGAAAAGCTATAAGATTCATGGCTCACCTTGTACTAATCACTAGATTCGATTAAAGCCCTTGTTTGCAATTGTTGGTGGAAGAAATCTCCACTTCTCCCTTCTCCTTTTCTTGGCCGAAAGTTTAATGGAAATGGTGGTGATGTTTTGATTTTTCTTTTTGTTTAATTACTTATGATATTTGTGGTATTTTAATGGTCAAAATGGTGAGTCATGGCCCTTGGTACCTTCTTCTTTCGACACTTGTCGCACATGCAACGGCTCTTGTTAAAGTAACTTTACTGGTTCGTTTCCTTTCACATGGATGATCCAAATGTTGCATTCCTCGAACTAATCTTGTTACATGTTACTTCCATGTCTATATTTAATCATGTACGTCCTTGATATCTCTAATTCTTTTATTAATCCATATCCATATCCATAAAATTGATAATCTAAATCCTTCAAATATTCTCAAATAATAACTAATCCGTCCGTTATTGGTGAAATTTCGGAGAAAACGAAAATGCTATTTTTCCGATTCTAACAGCTTTTGCATTCCTTTATTTTCATCGTAGATCACTAATACAGCTTTGAAAGTTCATTATATCGTCCCGTATATAGGGTGGTCTGAAAAACTTTTTAAATGAAAAAGTTACTATTCATCAGTGGTTTTTAACAAAAGTCACTATTCATCCATAATCATTTGGATCATTATCCGTTCCAATATTCCTGTTTTATTTCTTGTACTTAGACAATGTTCTAGAGCTTTCTCGGGCATACGCTATCTTGTTTACGGAGTTGTCGGATGCATACCAGATATCGATTTGGATGACATAAAAATGCTTTTCTTCCTTGGAATATTGTATTCTTATTCTCCAGAGAGATTATTCTTATCTATATGTTCAGTCCATTCTTACTATTCTCAAAAATGTTTGAAAACCGAAATTCATATTCATTTCATAACTTAATTCTCAAAGTCATTGCCACCATCCATATTTACATCAACATATAACAAAAGTTTTAATTCTGCCCAAAATCTGGGGTCTTACAGTCTCCCCTCCTTAAAAGGATTCCGTCCCGGAATCATTTTGAAAACAAATGGGGATATCTTTCTAGCATCTCGCTCTCTAGCTCACAAGTCGATTCTTCCACATTATGGTTCTGCCACAAAACTCTGACTAGCTTGATGACCTTGTTTCGGAGCACTTGTTCCTTTTGATCTATGATTTCCACTGGCTGCTCCACATAGGTTAGGTCTGGCTGCATGTCTACTTGTTCGTATTCCACTATGTGCTTAGCATCCGGGTTGTACTTCCTCAGCATTGAAACATGAAACACATTGTGCACTTGTCGCAGGTTTGGGGGTAATGCTAGCTCATATGCTAAGTTCCCAATACGCCTTAAGATCTCAAATGGTCCAATATATCTAGGACTCAGTTTTCCTTTCTTTCCGAACCTCATCAAACCCTTCCAAGGAGATACCTTTAAGAACACTAGGTCTCCCACTTCATATTCCTTGTCCTTCCGGGCCAAATCGGCATACTTCTTTTGTCTATCTTGGGCTGCTACCAGCCGTCCTTTGATTAGTTCTACTATGTCCTTAGTCCGTTGGACCACTTCGGGCCCAAGCATCTTCTGCTCTCCAACTTCATCCCAATACAAGGGAGATCGACATCTTCTTCCATAAAGGGCCTCATAAGGCGGCATTCCTATGCTTGAATGAAAACTATTGTTGTAGGAAAACTCAATCAGTGGCAGGTGATCATCCCAACTTCCTTTAAAGTCTATAGCGCAAACTCTTAACATATCCTCTAATGTTTGGATGGTCCTTTCACTTTGCCCATCTGTTTGGGGGTGATAGGAAGTACTCATGTTCAGCCGAGTTCCTACACATTCTTGGAAGCTCCTCCAAAATCTGGAGTTAAATCTGGGATCTCGGTCAGATACTATGGCGACTGGGACTCCGTGCCGCGCCACTATCTCTTTCAAGTAGATATCCACTAGTCTGTCGACAGTGTACCTTTCGTTGATCGGAAGAAAGTGGGCTGACTTCGTTAATCGGTCTAAGATTACCCATATGGCATCGTGATTGGCCTTGGTCCTTGGTAAACCCACTACGAAATCCATGGCTAGATGTTCCCATTTCCATTCGGGAATCTCTAAGGGTCGTAAAAGTCCACTGGGCCTTTGGTGTTCCGCTTTCACTCGTTGGCAGGTCAAGCATCTGCTTACCCACTCTGCTACGTCCTTTTTCATGTTAGGCCACCAGTAGTACTCTTTCAAATCTCCATACATCTTGGTGCTTCCTGGGTGGATTGAATACCTAGAATTGTGACTCTCGTGTAAAATTTCGTCTTTCAGTTCTCGAACATTCGGAACCCAAATTCGGTAAGTATACCTCCTTATTCCTTTATCATCCTTGACAGTGTGGATCTCTTCTCCGGTCATTGACTGCCTGTCTTCACTTATCATCCTTTCCTGACACCTTCTTATCTTTTCTAACAACTCTGGCTGCAAGGAAATCTCAAACAGCTTTTCGGTACCGTCTCCGGTCACCTTCACTTCTATTTCCATATTTTCAAATTCTCTGATCAGTTCTTCTGATGTCATTATCATCTTGAGTCTCTCTTTCCTACTAAGGGCGTCAGCCACCACATTGGCTTTCCCTGGGTGATACAGAATTTCACAGTCATAATCCTTGATCAGCTCTAACCATCTTCTCTGGCGCATGTTGAGCTCTTTCTGGGTAAAAATGTACTTGAGGCTCTTATGGTCAGTGTAAATCTCGCACTTCTCTCCATACAAGTAGTGCCTCCAAATCTTTAAAGCGAAAACTACTGCCGCTAGTTCTAGATCATGAGTAGGATATCGAATTTCATATTCCTTCAATTGCCTCGACGCATATGCGATTACCTTACCGTGCTGCATCAGCACGCACCCTAATCCCTTATGCGAAGCATCACTGTAAATCACAAAATCTCCTTTTCCATCTGGTAATGCCAACACAGGGGCAGTCACCAACCTCTTCTTTAACTCTTGGAAACTACCCTCGCACTTTTCCGTCCATTCAAACTTCTCAATTTTTCGGGTAAGTCGGGTTAACGGGGCTGCGATCTTCGCAAAATCCTTAACGAATCTTCTATAATACCCTGTTAATCCTATGACACTTCTCACCTCTGTTGGTGTGGTTGGTCGTTCCCAATTTGAAACTGCCTCTATCTTGGAGGGGTCAACCAACACTCCCTCCTTATTGATCACATGTCCTAAAAACTGAACCTCATTTCGCCAGAATTCACACTTTGCGAATTTGGCATACAATTGTTCCTTCCTGAGTATTTCTAGGGTTATCCTCAAATGTTCTGCGTGTTCTACCTCTGTCTTTGAGTAGATAAGAATATCATCTATGAAAACTATAACAAACTCGTCCAAATACTTCTTGAACACCCTATTCATTAAATCCATGAAAGCTGCTGGGGCATTGGTCAATCCAAACGACATCACCAAGAACTCATAATGCCCATATCTAGTACGGAACGCAGTCTTCGGAATATCTTCGGGTTTAATCTTTAATTGGTGATATCCGGTTCTCAGGTCAATCTTAGAGAAGTACACAGCATCCTTTAGCTGGTCAAACAAATCGTCTATTCTGGGTAATGGGTACTTATTCTTTATAGTTAGCTTGTTCAACTCTCGGTAGTCGATGCATAACCTCATACTCCCTTCCTTCTTCTTAACAAACAACACTGGTGCCCCCCATGGCGACACACTGGGTCTTATCATTCCCTTCTCCAACAGTTCTTGTAACTGGGTAGCTAGCTCTTTCATTTCTACTGGGGCTAACCGGTACGGGGCCTTCGAAACTGGCGCCGTCCCCGGGGCTAATTCAATAGCAAACTCAATTACCCTATCG
The DNA here is from genome assembly GCA_030848705.1 of Heracleum sosnowskyi. Lineage (NCBI taxonomy): Eukaryota > Viridiplantae > Streptophyta > Magnoliopsida > Apiales > Apiaceae > Heracleum > Heracleum sosnowskyi. Next base: position 46,196,746 of record CM061241.1, read on the forward strand.
GGTGGTAATCCTGGAAGATCTTGTAGAAACACATCTTCGAACTCATTGACTACTGGGATGTCCTGTAATCTAGGTACCTCTTTCTGGGTGTCTACGACATATGCTAAGTAAGCCTCATTTCCCTGTCGTAACAATCTTTTGGTCTGCGCCATGGTTAGAAATTTTTGTGTCTGTTTCATTCCCTTAAACACTATTTCCTTCTTTCCTGGGGTATTTAATCTAACCTTTTTCCCTTTACAATCTATCTGCGCGTTATGGCGAGACAACCAATCCATCCCCAAAGTGACATCAAATTCTCCTAATTTAAAAGGAATCAAATCCACACAAAAAGACTGTTCCCCTATTTCCAATTTGCAGTTTGGGTGCATCTGATGAACTGGGACTATTTCGTGGTTAGCTATCTCTACTTGTAGGGAATCCTTTAATGGTTGGGATTTAAGTTTCAATTTATGCACAAAATCCCTCGATATAAAAGACTTAGTTGCTCCAGAATCAAATAAAACATTTGCGCTAACTGAATTCAGAGAAAAGGTACCTGCAATCACATCTGTGTTCCTCACGGCATCCTGCACTGTCATGTTGAAAGTCCTAGCAGCTGGTGGTTTGTTAGAAGCAGCTTTGCTGGCCCCTGATGCTGTGGGTCGGTTCGTGGGGGCAATCCTTCTTCATATGACCTTGACGTCCACACTGAAAACAAGTGAGGCCTTGGCTGACACTAGGGTTAACTGTGGTACAATTGGTAGCATAATGGCCCCTTCGACCACACTTGTAACAGGTTATCTGAGTCTGGTTGCACACCCCAAGATGTTTCTTCCTACAAGTTGTACATACTGGTAATGGAGGTCGAGATTGGTACGAGTGGGACACTCCTGATGGGTTGCCGCCCTGGTTCACGCTTGAGCTTACGGTTCGCTTGAAACCCGTATTCCTTTCAGGTAGGGAGGCTGCCCCGCGGTTAAACCTATTTGGGGTGTGTCTTCCTGCCGAACCTCCACCCATACTTGCATGTTTCCTTTTTGTTCCTCCTTTCTCTCTTTCTCTCTGCATCTGATCACTCCCTGCTTCCACAATCAAAGCCTTTTGCACTAACGTGGCGTAGTCTGAAATTTCCAAGACTGCCACACGATTCTGAATCCATTGTTTTAACCCTTGTTGAAACCTATTAGCTTTCTTTTCTTCGGTATCTACAAACTCTGGCACAAACCGTGATAGTTCGGTAAATTTAGCCTCGTATTCAGCCACCGTTAGATTATTCTGTTTCAGTTCCAAAAACTTAAGCTCCATCTGAGTCTTCATAAACCTTGGGAAGTACTTTTCTAGAAACAATTGCTTGAATCTTTCCCAAGTCACGATAATATCCGCCTCCATGTTCTTCTTGGCCTCCCACCAATAGTTGGCCTCTCCCTTTAGTAGGTAAGTGGCAAAAACAATCTTCTGTGCCTCCCCAATGCTTAAGATCTCAAAGGACTTTTCCATTTCCTTTATCCAGGCCCTTGCCTCCACTGGGTCAGCCGATCCTTGGAATTCTGGGGGCTTGAGTGACTTAAATGCCCTGAACGAGTTCGCTATGGTATTGTTGTTTCCTTGGGGTGGTTGGGGATAACGGTCCAAATTTTGCCTGAGTAGATTCATGAACTGACCCATGGGGTCTCCACCCTGGTCCCCTTCTCCTTGTTCCGCTTCAACTTCCTCTTCTTCATTCTCAATGTCCGCAGTGAAAAAGGATTCATCTGCCTCCCCATACTGGGAGTCGTCCTGTTCATTATAATCCTCATCCATTTCTTCATTATACTCAGGGTCTTCCCTATTTTGATTATGGCTTTCTTGATCATCAGATTCAGGGGGATTAGCCCTAGTTCCCACTCTTCGTGGAGGCATCCTACTGAAATTTGGAAAATTCACATTAGGCTCATTTACTGGGTTACAAATACAGTCGTTACATAATTGGAAGTAGACTTCCGCAGTTTTATATTTTATCGCAATTTAATCGTACGGTGCAGACAACAGTATAATAAACTTGTGATCTCGTCACAACAGTACTGGATTCAACTGAAAGGAAACAAATATATACATGATTCCAAAGATACAAAGTCTGGGTCAACATCGATAGTTCACAAGTACAACTGTCCTAACAACATCTAGTCAAAAGTGAAATACATGGTCTATCCTTCTAGTCAGAAAGGGATAATATATACAATGGAACAATCCCACAAAAATCGGCACTACTATGTCCGTACGTGACTAGAAGACTAGACTACCATATCACCAACTCTGAAATCAGCCACTGGTGCGGTGCCATGCCCTCACCCTCGCCATGGCTATGCGAAAGATCTCCTCAGCATCCACCCTGGATATCCTGCCATTGCCATCAGTAGGCAAAGCTCGAATCCTCATCCGTGCCCTCAGCTCAATGCGAGTCATCGCCCTCCGGGCAACCCGAGGGGGCACAGACCTCCCGCCGCCCTAGCGTACCATCCTGGCATCCCTCTATGCTGCTAGCTGCATCTGTGACTCTGCTAGTCTAGCCTCAGCTACCATCAAATCTGACTGAACTCTGCTCATGGTCCAGTTGTGCACACACACTGGTATCCCCTCTAACGGAACATGGGGTGGGGTAACCGGCTCGGCTGGTGGTGCAGCCTCTGCCTGCTGTGGCTCAGGGGTAGGCTCCTCATGATCATCAGGGCAAGGGCTCAAGGGCAGTGGTGGAGGGGTAGGGGCTCTCTCAGTAGGAAGTGGAGTCTGGTCCTCAGCATCCCCCTCCATATCCTCAGTATCCGCTAGGGTCTGATCCTCCTCTGGATCCTCATCATCAGAATCCTCAATATCCTCGGTATCCGCATCTACCTGGACCTCCTCCGGGTCCTCCTCCGGGTCCTCCTCAATATCCTCATAGTATGGATCTGAAGTCCTAAGCAAGTCCTCGTCGTGATGTCTCTCATAAGCCTCAGGGTCAGAGATATCGCTCACCTACACAATAACGAACTATGTTACTATCATAATATTAAAGTTCCCATAAGGGTTTTAGTCGAACTTGGCAAGAGTTCTTATTATCTTAGTGAATTTATTATTGTAACGTCGCATCATCTCTGGGGTTTATAACTCTAACTCTCTGATACCATTTCTGTAACAGCCAAAGATCCGGGGTCGGGGATCCGGTCGTTACGGTCTCAATTCCCATCAATAATACTTGCACTTGAATCAAAACAATTGAACTACATGTTGTGACCCCACAATAACCACACCACTCGCACAACAAGTTATAGTTCCAGAGATGAAATTGGAATAAGTATCTAGACATATAATCCACAAGTTATAAGTTATTACAAACCCAAAAGTTTTCAGAGCATTTAAAAGTTCTTGCCGTTGATTACATTAATCATAATATAAATAAGTCTGATACACAAAAGCTGAAGCTTAGAACACTAGTGGTTACTACCTCAGCTATGGCGGCTACGACATCAACGGGTAAATCTCTGACGACTGCTACCCGCTTTCGCAGGGTGTGACTGTTGCGGGCCATCTGCTCTAGCTGTTGTTGTGATATAAATAAATAAAGCAAGGGTGAGCAATAGAGCCCACCAAAAATAACTTATAACAAATTACCAAAATATAACAATTCAAAGATATATTGCAGTCACATGTTATGCCTTCAACAGATAAGAAACTAGTATAGCGTAAAGGATGAAGTTACGAGGAAAATTAATGGAATATTTTCGTAACCCAAAATCCACTTATGCATATATATCCTTAATCAGGTTTTATCAGAGTCATAACTCATAAAAGATGGAGTTGCATGAATTTATTGTAACTTTATCTTGAACACTTTTCGACCCCCTGCCAACATGACCGGTAAACTTGTACCACGGTGTCAACCTTGGTCCCTTTCAGTACATGTTGCAGAATTATCCAAAATGGATGATGAACCAATATTGGAGCCTTCTCCGCGCCCGTCGCACCAACCTTACTATGATCAGTAGCAGGTTGTACAACAAAAATATGTTTTCTACATGTAGATGGAAGTATCACGACAGCCTGACATTGTCTACCGCCTTTCTGGATCTCCCGGCCCATTTGGGGCAATAAGGTGATGGATCGGCGCGACTTGACCTCTTACACATGCTCCTAGTTCAGATGAAATCCATGACTCTGAAACGTAAAGATCGTCTTCCTTTCCCCAAGTGTAATACTTGTTGATACGACTCCACTCAGTAGTTGTATCTTGGTTGGAAAGGAAGATTCTCCAATATTTCCCAAGCGATGCTTGTTAATGGATATCGACTTGTTCCATGAATTTACCCCTCGAGCGTTGAGGTGGTAGCACAATATTTAACTTGCAGCAACTAAATTGCTTTGAGAAAATATCTGTCCCTTGATAGTTTTGAGTTGAGAGTTTAAAATGAATAGCAGTTACTTAAATCAGGTTTCCCATATTTTTGATAGTTGAGCGAACATTTAAATCCTCTTAAAAGACGGACTTAAATGGAAAACATTGTTTTGGGAACCTCTTTTTGATTTAAAAACAATTAATAAAATTTATTAAATAAGTAAACATTAAACGAATCTTCGAAAATAATATTCATGAAGTAAATAATGATTAAATGAATATTCAAGGATAATATTCATTAAATAAATAAGGATTAAATGAATATTTAAAATAATATTCATTAACTAATAAATCTCAAAGGAATATTCAAAAATAATGTCCATTAAATAATTAAGTCTCAAATGAATATTCAAAAGTAATATTCATTAAATAAATAATCAATCCTTGAATGAACATTCATAAATAATATTCATTAATTAATAAAATAGTCTTCAAATGAATATTCAAAATTAATATTCATTAAATAATCCCCAAATGAATATATACGATAATATTCTTAAAGTCAATATCCTCCAATGACTATAAATAATGTTTTGTAAGTCGATAATCCTCAAATGAATATTAATAAATAATATTCTTAAATAAAAATAATTAATCCTCGAATAACGGTTACCCGATATCTTTATCGGAAAACAACCTTTATCATATACAAAATATAATCACATCTGATCTTTCAAGAAAACACACGCCCTTATCCTAGGGCAAATATAAACCCTGGCTTATAGCTGATATCCCATATCTAACTTATAAGCCCCAACTTCAAGTCATAACCTCAAGCATTGCTATACATAGCAAATCGAAAACAAGTATGCAATTTATATATATCGCAATCGCATATCATAATTGAAAACAGTTATTATCACAACAACAGTAATATAGGTTTTGAAAACTTGCCTGGTGGTGAGGTAGGGGTAGTGCGCCTCGAGTCAATCCGGAGATCTATACATAGTCAAAATATCCAAGGTTAATCACTTAAGTACTTGCACGAAACTAAGTATGTACTTTACTTAAACTAAAACATGGTTTCTAGTTAACTCCTTAAGAATCCTCTTGCGCCCCCCCCCCCTCGACTCGAACATTTTTATAAAATAGAGATTAAATCCTCTTAACCCGAAATCTTTTCGAGGGTCCTCCTAAACATACCTAGTATGTTAACACAAAGTTTCATATTCTGATTAGTCACTTAAGGGGTTTGATCATTGCCTCAAAGTTGGCTAAGTGGTATAGTTCGGTTTCTCGAAACGTCCTTAATTAAAACACTCGTTTCTCCTAAACCGTAATTCGGAATCATATGATCTTTATATCAAAACGAACCTTGAAACAAGACCTACACAATACTAGGCAGTGGTGACTCTGGACAGAAGTCCTTATGTCCGAACATCATAGACAAAACAATGGTTATGGAAAATCGGGCATTATAACGGCTATGTTTTAACGATTCCAAAGTTTAATCATAAACTTTACATACACAACCAAACCAATTCACCAAGTCAAATCTTTAGCATCAATACTAATCCATAATCATCACTAATCAGTCAAAATCAACCCTTACTTTCTTATCATCAAAACAACATCAAACTTTCATCAAACATTCGTTAAAACCACTCAATCGTCCTTATGATCATACCAACTAAACTATACTTAAAACTAACCATATAAATCAAATTTACAAACAAGGGTTCAAGAGTTATACCTTCCTTGGAGTGTGTATAAGCCTAATAATCCTTGTATAGTCCTTATATAACCTTAAGCTAGCTTGAATCATCAAAAGAAATCAAGAATCAAAGGTTAGTTCTTGAAAATTACTATTCATCTCCATCTTTGACCTCAAATTTGAACATGAAAGACTTAAAGAAAAGCTATAAGATTCATGGCTCACCTTGTACTAATCACTAGCTTCGATTTAAGCTCTAGTTTGCAATTGTTGGTGGAAGAAATCTCCACTTCTCCCTTCTCCTTTTCTTGGACGAAAGTTTAATGGAAATGGTGGTGATGTTTTGATTTTTCTTTTTGTTTAATTACTTATGATATTTGTGGTATTTTAATGGTCAAAATGGTGAGTCATGGTCCTTGGTACCTTCTTCTTTCGACACTTGTCGCACATGCAACGGCTCTTGTTAAAGTAACTTTACTGGTTCGTTTCCTTTCACATGGATGATCCAAATGTTGCATTCCTCGAACTAATCTTGTTACATGTTACTTCCATGTCTATATTTAATCATGTACGTCCTTGATATCTCTAATTCTTTTATTAATCCATATCCATAAAATTTATAATCTAAATCCTTCAAATATTCTCAAATAATAATTAATCCGTCCGTTATTGGTGAAATTTCGGAGAAAACGGAAATGCTATTTTTCCGATTCTGACAGCTTTTGCATTCCTTTATTTTCATCGTAGATCACTAATACAGCTTTGAAAGTTCATTATATCGTCCCGTATATAGGGTGGTCTGAAAAACTTTTTAAATGAAAAAGTTACTATTCATCAGTGGTTTTTAACAAAAGTCACTATTCATCCATAATCATTTGGATCATTATCCGTTCCAATATTCCTGTTTTATTTCCTCTTTATTTCTTGTACTTAGACAATGTTCTAGAGCTTTCTCGGGCATACGCTATCTTGTTTACGGAGTTGTCGGATGCATACCAGATATCGATTTGGATGACATAAAAATACTTTTCTTCCTTGGAATATTGTATTCTTATTCTCCAGAGAGATTATTCTTATCTATATGTTCAGTCCATTCTTACTATTCTCAAAAATGTTTGAAAACCGAAATTCATATTCATTTCATAACTTAATTCTCAAAGTCATTGCCACCATCCATATTTACATCAACATATAACAAAAGTTTTAATTCTGCCCAAAATCTGGGGTCTTACAACATATATATATGATGCACACCCCACTGTTAGCTAAAAGAGAGATACACATAGTTTTATCAAAAGCACTCTTTTCTCTGTAAGCAACAAGATACAAACTGTTCTTGTTTAGAAGCCAGAAATTCAGTTGTGAAATTCTGGAAAGCTTTAGTATTTAATTTGCTTAATTCAAAGTAGATTAAAGTGATTGTGTGTGTTGTTTATTTTAATTCCGCATTTCTTTACTACACAATCTACTGCAGCAATTTAGTTTCAAGAAAGCGAAAATCTATCAAACTATTCATTCCCCCCCCCCTCTGTCTAGTTTCTAAGTGGTATTCATTACTAACAACTAGTTTTTCGAATAAAATGTATAACACACATTTATACTATGTTATTAAGTTGAAATATTAAAAAATAATTATAATCCTTTCTCTGTTAAATAATAATAACTAATTAATTACTACTTTTAATGAGCGCTCTTTTTTCGTCAACGTTCTTAGTATGGAAAATAATATATAACAAACTATGGTTGGAACACGAAAAGCATTGAAAATAAAAATTTCACAGTTGTTGCTACGTCAAAAGCCTATAAATAAATCAAAACTATTTATCTTCTTAAATGGACTTTCATCCTTTATAAGTAAGTTTATATAATCTAATAAAGATTATCTTAATTTTATGTCTATGGTATTAAGAATAATAAAGTTTGAAATTCATATCTCAAAACGACCACAAATGCTTCAATTAACTTACATTTTTTCTTAAACACACGTGAAATGCATATGTATAGGCCTATTTGTTAACATCGAGGATACAACTCAACTTAAACAAGTTTGTAATAAGTAAGTAATAATTCAATTGTCACAGCCTCACAGGAATCTCAGAAGATCATATCAGTCAAAAGAATGAACATTAAAGTCATCCTACAGACTTGAAGTAATACTACATTGAAAGAAGTTCAATTATTTGATCAAGCCTCAGTGAAGTATTCAAGGAAGTGGATTTATTAAAGTGACAGAGATTTCAGATGTGTGACAACAAATGTACAGATTACAGTGGTTGACAAAAGTCAAAAGCAACTAATGAACCACAACTTAAAGTCAAGGTGAAGAACATACATTGCAGTTAGTCACTTATGAACCAGACAGTACATCAAGTGTCAACTTCATACAGTGGAAATTCTTCATCAAGTTCAAGTGGTATAAATTAATTCTGAAGAATTAATTTAACAAATAAATTAATTAATTGATTTATTGAATAAATTAATTAAATAAATTAATTATTAGAATTAATTTAAAATAGAATTAGAATTATATTAGAATTTCTAAAATAAAATGAACTGGACTGACTATCAAGGATAGTTATCCCGATAGTCATTCCAAGTCATTTTACCTTAAAAATGAACTGGAATGACTATCAAAGGATAGTCATCCCGATAGTCATCCTAGTTCATTTCAAAGTAATTCTAATTTAATTCATGTAATTATCATAGTCATTCTAGGCTAAAAGCATAGTCATTTCAGGCTTTTTAATAGTCATTCTAGACTATTAAGATAGTCATTCCAAAAGAAATGCACGTGCAGTTTGTCAAGTGGATTACCAAGTGGATTAAGTCATACAAAAGAAGATCAAGACAACTTCTTCATTACTTAACATTTCATAAAATAGAAAAGTTTATGTCAAGAACAATATCAACTGCCGTGGACATTTTTGATTATTCAGTAAATCATTTCTAGCTCAAGTGTTAAATCCAAACCACTAAAAATCATTTACTTGTACTGCTTTGACTATCTAGCGGGTCTTTTTCCTTAGAAATTATCTCGAACTAGCATTTATTGTTATATTTTTTTATTACAAAAATAGATAAATTCATGTCGAATTTATTCTAGATTTGTTTTAATTAGTTTGAGATTCAATCTTGTAATCAGTACCAAATTTGTAACATCTTTCAAGTTTAATATAAGTTCTATTTAACTTGAATTTTATTTCATTTAATTCTTCCATAATTTGTTCTTGAATTGTTTAATCCTAAAACGAACAAATTCGATAAAACGGTATAGTTTGTATTCAACCCCCCCCCCCCCCCCTCTATAAACTTATCGGGACCAAACAACACGCTAGGTTAATAAGTTCTACATCAATTACTCAACTTTCGTAACATTGTTATAACACAGTATAAATTGTCCAGACTTGTATAACTAATCCATATTAACCTAGGTATACATTAACTGGATCTTAACGAGCATAACAAATCAATCACGAATAACTAAACAATTAAGCTTCATCAAGTTTCCATAATGACTCTAGCCATTCATGGAGGGTTAAATCATTATATGATAACACATGGCCATGAAATGAAACATACTATACACTTTGCAAAGAGAGAAAGTGATACATATATGTAGGGATGAACAAAGTTTGAATCCAATAGGAAATCAATGAATCCAAAGCTCCAAGTATATGCCTCAATGAAGGCTACAAATGCTTAATATTGTCTCTCTCCTCTTCTCTTAATAATTAATGAAATTTTATTGTTCCTAAAAATCAACAAAATATAGTATAAACAATGCAAAACATAACCCCATTTTGAAGCGCAATAGGAATATGAATATAGTGCAAAACAAAATAGAAGTTTGATTCATCCCGGCGTTCTCTACAATTATCATGGTTTAAGTTTTTCAAGAAAATGTCGTTTAGATGGTCAAAACGGCTAAATATGGATCTGAACAGAATTGATATCATGAAGATATTAAAGGTTTTAGATGTGCCGTTATTGCCGTATTATTGTGTAATGTACCTTAGCTTGTTTGATTACATACATGTTCTCAATTATTTGGCAAGTAACATTTTGTTGCTACGTATTATTGTTAAACGTGATTTACATTGTTTGATTACATGTTCTCATATTTTTTTTAATGATTGAAAATATGATATTGACATGTGAATAAGATAATTTTTTTAATAATAATTCTCATGTTTTAGTTACGCTAAAAATCATAAAATCCGGTCAATAGATAGTGTGACACCTACAAATTTATAACAATTATGAAAGGCTATGTTTATTAAACAAAAAAACATATGCAGATTATTAATACATTTACGTGCTTTTGTTTGTTTATTGGGAAAAAAATTGATAAAATGTATAATGATATACAAGACCAACTCTACGTACTCCAACACTAGCAATTGGATTCAAGGCCCAATTTATATTCTCTTTCAACACATAATACATACATACTTATTCACAAAAACTTAACTTTTCTAGTCTTTAAATTAGGGGTTCCTTTTAACTTTCAGAGTTATCATTTTATCTATATAAATTAGGGCTTTGACAAATTGAACATATTTTTTAATCTTTCAATCCCTGATTAGGTTTTATTACTTCGCTATAACAATTTCATCGTTAATTTGGTAAGTTTTTGATTGTTTATAAAAAAGATCACAATTTTATGTTATTTTGGTTATATAGATACACATATATGATTTTAATTTGATTGATTTTATGTTCTAGATTTGCTTTTATGGGACCGGATTGGAGAAGAATGGTGATAAGCGGGAGCAATCATTGTAAGTGGAGAGTCAATTATCGTGTTCTCGAGAAAGGTAAAAGGATTTTCGGCTTCGTCAAAAAGGTATGTATGTATATGTGTAGTTACATGTAAATATTCAAATTATCGTAAAGGGGTGAACTTTAATTATAAAGATGGAAGCTTTTGTTTAATAGTGTAATTAAAGGTATAGTTTAATTAGGTTCTCCAAGTTTCATGTTCTACACTTATTATTGTTGGCTTAAATTTTTTGATTCATAATTAATGTCTTCCCTATCAGAATTCAAAGAAGATTTAACATCTATTACTTTGATTAAAAATAGATCAAAGCGATATACTTTAAGAAGAAATGAGTGTAATTCAACACAAGTTAATACCAAAAGGTGTATAATTCAACACAAGTTAATACCAACTCCGCTGGTGTCTGAAATAAAACTGGAGGTGTAACTTTAAATATTGTAATTGCAATTTGAAGAAACCAAAAATTCTCACAATCACATATCTTAACAATAAACATTGAAGTTTACATAGCTCACTCAAATCTAGGATGACAACCTTGATCACCAATACTTTTAGGTTCTATTATACACTTCGTGAAGAAGTTAAAATTTGGCGATTATAAGCAAAGCAATAATATTCTAGAAAACCTATTAATAATGAGTAATTTAGTTTAAGTACAAAATCCTGGTCATCAACATCTTAATTCAAGTCATCAATGCACATGCTTTGCACTTCACCATCTTGTGGTATTCTTGTTTTAGTAACATAACCCCAATTCATTTTTACACCGCAACACCATTTCCAATAACAATTTCTAATATCACGTAATCGTTGAATGCTTCATTGTGCAAGTTGCCATCTTTTATGTGAGCCAAGCCAAAGAACATGTTATTTAAAAAAAAATTGTTTAATAACTCTTTAAAGCTAGTTTATGTGTTAACTTTAAAAACATTAGATACTGAATTTACTAATTGGTATTCATCTCCTACTTGTATTAGACCTCTTTCAAATCAAGTCATATCAAAGTCAGTATTAAAATTTAAAAGAGAAGAGTAAGAGTGTTATCAATTTTTCAATTATTTTAGTATGTAGTCTTTGATAATTGTTGTAATTATATGTAAGATATAATGTATAATATGTATTAAAGAAAATATAATTTAATAATATATGTATAGTTTTAGTCGGATTCGAACCTTAAATCACTCTGTACAATAACTTTTAGTATTATATCTAATGTTTCTTATCATTTTGTTTTGAAAGATCTAATGATTATGAACTAAATGAACAAATTTTGGACGATTATATTACTGAAAAAACTTTTAATATTCTGTCTTTAATATAATAGAACACAATTTAATATGATACATTTTCATGTGTGATGCAAAATATTAAAATATTTATAATTTCAGTTTTAATATTTAATTTTTAGTTTTTTACCTTCTAATGAAAATATATTACCTTTTATAAACACGCCAAAAATAAAAATTAATATAATATATATTTCAATCATTAAAATTATCTTTTTTTAATTATATATCTTCTCAATATTATATATATTTCAATTGTTAATACATTCCAAAAAATATCAAACATTATATATTCTTAATAAAAATGTCAATTATACTATATTCTATACATTTTTATTAATAATACAAAAAAAATATAAACAATATTTTTACTATAAAAGAAATATTATTTTTAATATGTGTTAATTTTATTTTTTATTTTATTAATTGTATTTGTTAAAAACAATAGTAGGCGTGTTAAACTTTTTTAAATAATTGAAAGTATTAAAATAAATTTTAAAATAAAAAAGTAACTGTTTGTCCGTGATATTTTGGAAAAGGAGGGTTTTATTAAGGAAAAATAATAGTAACATATTTTTTTTGAATTTTAAAATATAAAAGTAATGGTTTGCCCGTGATATTTTTGGAAAAAGAGGAGTTTTAGTAAGAAAAATAGAAAAAGTGACATGTTTTAGTTGAAAAATATAATTGCCAATTAAAAGTATTAAAATAGGTTTTAAAATAAATCACTAAGGGTTTGCCCGTAATATATTTGGAAAAGGAGGGATTTTAGTAAGGAAAATAGAAAAAATAATGTGTTTTAACTGAAAAAGGTAACTGCCCGTGATTTTTCTAGAAAAAGAGGGGAAATGTAATTGCTAATTAAAATTATTAAAATAGATTTTAAAATAAATAAATAAAGGTTTGTCCGTGATATATTTGGAAAAGGAGGGATCTTAGTAAGAAAAGTAGAAAAAGTAACATGTTTTAGCTGAAAAGGTAAATGTTTGTGATTTTTTAGAAAAAAAAGGGATTTTGTTAGAAAAAATAGGAAAATTAATGTATTTTAACTGAAAGGTTAAGTGATTATAATAATTTTTATAATAATTAAATAAATAATTAAATAAGGCAAGTACCGTACCAAAAAACTGGTACAAAAAAACAGGTACCAAAAAACTTGTACCAAAACTTTTAATGTTTCGTATTTAATAATATAGTATAGATATGTATTAAATGATAATTTTAATATATTTTTGGTGATGATTAAACCATAGACCACTATATATAAAAGTTTTAATATTATATTTAACGGTTCTTATCAATTAGATTCAAAAGATCAAATGATTGTTAATTGAGTGATCAAATTGTGGATGGCCAGACTACTGATAATTATTAATATTCCATCTTCAATATAACAAGGTTATAACCCATGCAAGACCCTGTTTTCTTAATAATTATGTAACTTTTTATATTTATTCTTATATTAAATACAACTCCAATGAAAAGTATATAATTACATATGTTGTTTATGTTTATGTAACTAGTAATTTAAATTTTTAATAACATATAATTAACATGATTTGATTCTTAAACATTTGCAAGTATTTTAAATATTAACATATCGAATATTTTTTAATATTACATCTAATGATTCTTATCCACTTGTTTTTAAAAGATCCAACCATAGTTGTTCTTCTTTTGGTTAACAAAAATTAAAAACTACAAAATATCTCAAGTTTGCTTATTATGAATTAGTAAATATTACAACTAATGCTTCTCATCCATTTGTTTTTAAAAGATCCAACTATAGTTGTTATTTTTTCGGTCAACCAAAATTACAAACTACAAATAATCTCAAGATTGTTTATTATAAATTAGTATAGATAGGTTGTAAATATGTATAGATAGTATAGATGTACGATATGAGTATCTTCAACGACAAAAATTCCTTAACTAAATACTTACATAACATCTCATAAATACAGAATATGTAAAAGAAAAATGTAATCGAATGGTACATTGTCTTTAGGTAAAAGTTTAGTTAACCTCCTGTTGTCTATTTTTGCTGAACCTCAAGAGATTTATAGCAAAACTCCACATCATTCGTGTACAACACATTATACATTCAGCAAATTTTAAGTAACCATAATTTTCTAGTACTAAACAAGTACTATACCGACCATAATTTTAATATTTCGTAGTTAATAATATAGTATAAATAATATAGAAGTATAAATTTTAGCAGACTATGATCAACCAATTTCATTTAAAATACTATTAGCAAAACAAATAAAAGAATCTAAATTTAAGCCCAAACTCACGTGCTCCACACCAACTCCATTGAACTTGAATGACTTACTAATTCAACAAAATTTAAAAAATCATAATTTTCAACTCCCTCTATCCCAATCAATTTTTTACATTTTTCTTTTTGGAATATCCTTTCCAATTCTTTACATTTCTAAAATTTCCAAAATTAGTAAATTTTTACAATATAAAAATCAACTACTTCCACTACTTTCCTCCACTACACTCACTTTATACATTAAATATTGATTGGTGTCATCACTAAACTCACTTTTTTACTTCTTCCACTAATTTATTAATTTTTCTTAACTTCTGTGCTTAACCCAAATGTAAACAAATGGATGGAACTGAGGGAGTAATATTTTAGCCTGACCATTTTTTTGACGAACAAGTAGATTTTTTTAACTTAGCAAATTATTGAATCCAGGCTGGACAAATCCTCGAACTGTTAACTACAACCTGATTGTGAAACAAAAAAACAAGCTAAAACAAATAGCCATTTTGTTTCCAGATCGTTTAACACACAGAATATCAAATTCTTTAATCTAAAAAGTATTACAATGACATCTCGAGCAATCCAACCTACATCAACTGTGAAACTAGTAGCATCGTAATTGACCTTCACGTAAGAAACATCTATAGCCCAATATTCAAAACTATCAGTTAAATCAACTGATTTTGGAGTAACAAATACCCCCAAAATATGAACAATTTTTGTTGTGAGAGGTGAGCTCTTGCGGTATTCACCATCATCCCAGATTTGATACAAGCTTTACAGATCACCCAAACTATCATATAAATCCTTCTCAGAAAAATTACTGAAACCCATAACAAACCACACAAAAACATCAAAACAGAACACACTAACATCCAAAAAAGATGAGCACGACTAACAACCTTGATAACAAGGTACTCAACAAGAATTCACCCAAAAAGGATTAGATCTTGATTTTATTAAAAAACTGATAAATAAAAGAGAAAATAAAAAAGTGAATGAGGTTTAATTAGTGAAGGAGATGATAGTTTAAGAAAGGAGAAGTCACTGCTCAAATCCTAATTTTAAGAGTAGACTCTTAAAACGAGAGAGAGAGAGAGAGCCCGACCATTTTAGTTATAATAGTCATGGCAAAATTAGAAAAAAAGAAGCTAAATCCAAGCCCAATCTCACGTGCTCCACACTGACAACTGAATCCAAGGCCCAAATTGACATCCCTCTGTCAGCACACAAATACATGCACATATACACACATTACACACTCTCTCAAGTCTCAATTCATGTCTATCAGTAGTGCACACTCATAAAAAAAATTACTCCTAAAATATCTCTCCTTTTAAAATTAGGGTTTATAAAACTTTTAAAGCTGCTTTGCTCTAATTAAATTAGGGCTTTTTACAAATTCAACTGAATTTCAATCCTTCAATGCCTGAATATGTGTTAATTACATTGTTACAACAGCATAGCGAGTTTTTTGATTGTTTAATTTAAAAGATCGCACCTTACGTTGTTTTGTGTGTTGATATACACATATATGAGCTTAATTTGATTGAATTTGTGTTAGAATAACTTTTTAATGGCTCCGAATCGAAGAAAAGCTGCGAAAAGCGGCGGTGATCAGCGTGAGTGGAATGCCGGCGATCTTGTTCTTGCGAAAGTTAAGGGATTTCCGGCTTGGCCTGCTAGGGTATGTGTTTTAATTGTGTTTTTGTGTGTACTTTAGTCGTAAAGATTGAATCTTTGGTTTAATTGTGTTGATTAAGTTGTGTTTTGATTAGGGTAAGTTGGTTTTTGAGGTGGAGGGAGTTTAATTGTGTCGTTTTCGGGGTTTTAAGGTAGTGTATTTTGGATATGGTGTGGAGATTGAGGAGTTGTCGTTTTTCGGTTTGATATTAAATTGTTAATTGAATGTGTTTTTTTCTGGTTTGAAGTATTGGATTGAATGTTTATGACTAGTTTGCGTGTAATTGCTTTCGGTTAATGATTGAGCAATTTTGGACATTAGTAAAGCAAGTGTTCCGGGGTGTTACGTTTATTTTTGAATAGTTTTCGCGTGCTTTTACAAATCTGGTTAGTGGTTTGTGTAACTTATTTGGTCAGTGATCGAGCAATTTTGGACATAAGTAAACCAAATGATTACGAGGAGGTATGTTTTTTTTTGACTAGTTTTCGCGCGGGATTTTACCAAACTGGTCAGTGGTTTGTGTAATTAATTTGGTCAATGATTGAAGCTTTGAGCAATTGGACTTTAGTTAGCCATGTGATTCAGGGGAGGTACAAATATTTTGGATTAGTTTGCGGGTTTTTACAAACTGGTTAGTGGTTTGTTTGGTAAATTTGGTCAATGATTGAGCAATTTAGGACATTAATAAACGTGACTATTGTTGTCTATAGCCCCTACTATGATACAAAAATCTATATATGAGTTCACTATAAGTTCTTTATATATTATATCCTCCACTAGGGCAAAATTATTATAGGGATATATTTGCTCTTAAATGCTTATTTATATCTTTAGCCCCCGCACCTTAAGTTTTCTGCCTCCGATACTGTCGGGGAAGTAAGATGTACTCAGACGTTACCTTGGTTCAATGCTCCTATGAATATATGTAAGAGGAGAGAATTTTTTTTAGTAAAGAGCTTAGCTTTAAAGTGCAAAAACAATAATAACACCCAGGCCGTAGGCATAAGAGCACCATACAAAAGGGTAGACAGTAAATATCAGTAAATAATTGCTGTTAATTGCAAGAGTGCATTAGCCTTCTGTGCAAGTGTTATCGTTATCACTGTTATTATCGTTATCACATACATACGTAGACAAAGTGGCATGCTTCATGAACATGAGAAATTTAATTGTATGACTAACGAACTTGAAAGGTAACTAATTGCTCTTTTGCTTTTGGTAGGTGGATGATTCGGTCAAGTGGGGTTTTCCAGCGGAACCCAAAAAAGTATTTGTTTATTTCTTCGGCACCCGGCAAATGTAAGTTATCAGCACTTCCATTTTTTTTGTTATTCTTAGAGTAGCTTAACAAGTAAGCGTTAATTGTTCATGAAGAGAAATTTCTTGTGTGCTACAAGGTTGTAATGTATTGATGATTACTCACGAACCAATCCATCTACCCATATTCCAAAATGATTAAGTTCAAGTGATTTGTTTAAGGCCCATTTGTAATATCTGTGCAAGCCTTCATAGATAAATGATTAAATTACAGGGCTATAGGCCGGCAAACATAGTAACTCATCTTCTATCTTTCTCTTATACAATACATACATGCAAGTTGGCACAGAGAAACACATGCACATTATTTCACCTATTTTGAGTATTCACATGTGCTGATTGTTGTATAAAATTTAAATAGTTATAATCATGTGACTCGGGGTTCGAACTTGATGGCTATCTTTTTGTAGTCACCCCAGACACTTGTTGAATTGGAGGTAGCAATTGGTAGTTCTATAATATCGATGATAGGAATAGGAGATGCATAAAAGTATTATGAGATGCCCCTCTCATAATATGCAACACATATCTTGAGGTTTAGAGAAATATGGTTGATATATCTAAAACTTCTGAAGGATTTCCTGGATCACTGCTAATGCTCAACTCCTGAAGAATTCTAGTAAATAAATGTATTCAGGTGAGAAGCATTGCTTTCTCACAAATTGTTCAAGAATCTAGGAGCACTTTCATAAATCATTTCTCATCGTAATAGTAAATAAGTTATAGGGTTCCTCTTTTCAGACACAGCCATATTATTCTAATAGTATGTTGCTTTTCCTTGAGCTCAATGGTAGCCAATCAAACAATTAGTTGTGCATTGTGACTTTTGATGCATTTTCTTTGGTACTATTAGGGCCTTTCTTTGGTTTCTATGATTTGGAATGGAATTATTTACCAAATGCAATTGCATAAATATTCCTTTTTTTACTCGGGCCAGTAGTAGGGTAGCACTATTAACACTATTCTATCTCTGGGAATCTTTTCCTTTAAGTTTGATGTAAAGATCAGTCCATTCTCTTTCTCATATCCTATAAAACATAATATATGTAGTCTGACCAGTTTATCCCATTCTTCCCAAATAAAACTTAAGCTTTTCTGCATGGAAAAAATGGTTACTGCATTGGCATCGTCTAATGTTAGATTTTAGGTTTCTCTGATCTTTGGGAAAAACCTCTTGGAAGGCTGTATGTTTCATTCTCCAACATAAGTAGAATCAAATGCTTTTTAGGATGATTGTCGTAGGTACTTCGATAGTTTGTCCCGGTATGACTTCAAAATATGGTCCTTGGGAAATGTTATTGAAAGGGTTTCTTTTGGTTGGGTCCAATTTTTTATATTTTTTTGTTCAGATAATTCAAGTTATCCATGTGTCTTTCGTGAAGGTGTTTCTTTTTTTTTATTCTGGGAGAGGGCACAAGAATCTGTGTATTACATTTTTAAATCTTTAAACCCTAATATAGATCAAACCTACGTTGGGCCCTTGTCAATTTTTTTGACTCATGTTGATTAATTTAATTGCCTTCTCTTTATGCATGATATAACAGAAAATCTGAGAAAAGTTTGATTTTTGGAATTAATTGGCCTTTGCATACCAATTTTTGAATAACAAGAGGAGATGAACTATAATTCAAATATCCAAGCAATTTTTCTTGCCCTGAAATGTTGCATGTAACCTTAAGTAGGCAGTGACTCTTTTTATGATGTGCTGGACAATTTTTCGCTGGTTACATCCTGTATGTGGCCGGACGCCGGTTAATTTTGTAACACGTGTAAACATATGAGGAGACGGTTTAGACTTCAGAGTTTATGCACTTTTGGATACTTTACCATGTGAGCAATAGTGGTCAATTGGTTATTGTTAATGTGAAAGGTAATTTTTTTGGGTAAATATGCACGCTAGTCGAGGTATTTGTTTTATGTTTAAACTTTTAACCAAAAGCTGTATATGATTTCTAGGTGATATTAACATGGCCTCTTTTCGAGTTTACATTTCTTCTTCGGATCTGGGTTTAGGACTAACGCTGATTGGTTGTGGTTAAGATGCCGAGTTTTGGTGAATCTTTCATACTGAAAGTTTTACAGTTTTTTTTTTTTTGTGTTTTTGAACCCCTTAAGCTCCTGGTGTATTCTGCGCAAATTGCTCTTTCAGGCGTATGCTTCCATCTGTACCAGTAAGCCTTTAATATTTTTGGTTGGGTAGATGGTAGAATATCTAGGATGATGGACTCTTCCAGTGTACCATGGTTGGTTGGAGACCTAATGGAAATACTTGGCTATTCCGAAAATGTTTGTACAACTTATCTGCAGAAAGTTTTAGTTGAGTCAATTCTATGTGAATTCTAAAAAGCCAAGTGCAATTTAACACGATTTGTTGCGGAAAATATACATTGTGTAAACAGTTCTAAAGTAAATTTAAACACACTTACTGAAACAAATACATCCACCCAATGAAGGTCTCCACCTTTTAGCACATCTTAATCTGCTACATGCATTTATCAGTTACCTTCAAAGCAATTTGGGTATTGTACAGCTTGTGCATGAATTTTATGCTTCAAGGCCCTATTAAACTTGACAAATATCAGTGAATCACTTTCATAGCAAATTCCTTTTTTTGGACTGATTGTAATGAGAAGATAAATACAGAGCTTGGTTTTTTTTTTTTTTAAATTGTAGTTTTTCATAATGGGTAATTAATACTTTTCTTTTATAATTCACGCATTTTACAACACTGAGCTGAATTCATCATGATTGATGCGTGTAAATATCAACATAAATTTGTTAGAAGTTTGTTAGGAGCCTTGCCGTCTTTTAAAGGTTTGAAGGACAAGTTTCTTAGTTTAGACATTAAGAAACTGTAATTATGAATATATTAGGGATAGGGGACATCTACCTGTATTTTATTACCGAGGAAACTCAAGCAAGAGAGTTCATTGACGATTATTGGTAGAGTGCTCTTCTCATCTTGTTTCTGAACATGCAACTTTTGTGATGCAAGTCTGTGCTTGATTATCATCATAAAACTCGCTTGTTTCCCCCCTCCTGACCTTTTTTCTGTCTATTTCTTCATATAGTGCATTCTGTAATCCAGTTGATGTTGAAGCTTTTACGGAAGACAAGAAGCAACTTCTTAAAGTGAAGCATCATGCTAAAGGTTCTGATTTCGTTCTTGCAGTAAATGAGATTAATGAATATTTTGCAAAGTTAAAAAGTGAAGACAGAAGTACGAATGTTACTATGCCAAATGGTAGCAATTCTGCAGAATCTTTGGCTGATTTTTATGTGAAGGGTGAAGCTTCTAAAGCAATAAGTGGAACTTTTCGTGAAAGTGCAGATTCTAGTAAAGTTAAATTGGATGACGGTATTACAGTTGGTGAGGCTTCAGCTTCAGAAAAGCAAGACCCTTTCCATGTTGACAAGACGCCATCAGAGGATCCTACTTGTAACGTTAATGAAAAAGAAATGCCTCTGCCAACAATGTACACAATGAAAAATAAGAAAGTCACACAAACACAGAACTTCATCACAGAGAAAAGGGTGATGTCTGCTCAATGGTCAAGAAATTCATCTCAGGTTGATTCCCACAAACTGCGGAACTCTATACAGCCTTCTAGCAACATTATAAGAACGGCGGGGATTGTAGATCAGAATGGGATGCGGGATGCCTCAAGTAAGATCAAGCGAATTAAGAAATCACCAGATCTATTTGAACTTAATGACGTGGATTCACCCACTTTTGTTTCAAGTAGTAGTTATGAAGAAAATGATTCAGAAACTGGCATGGCTGACTCTGACACTCTTAGTTTCAATGGGGGGATCATTGTGGAGTCCGGTTATAAGTTGGCGCAAACGGAATCTGTTGTCGAATGTTCCTTTGGAGATACTGAGCTTATCCAAAGGCCTGACCTTCAATCCAGTGCTGTTATTGTTAAGAAAAAAAGAAAACCAAGCAAAAAACGAGCTAACAGTGGTACTAATGAACGTATTATTGGTAGATTTCAGAAACAGCCAGAATTAGAGACTGAGACTGAAGAGCATACAGCCGGTCAGATTTTACCAAGTAATAATAAGGATTGGGATGCGAAGTATATCAATGAAGTTGGAGATGAGCATTTGCCATTACTCAAAAGAGCCAGGGTTCGAATGGGTGGACCATCATCTGAAGTGGAGGAACCAGATTCCTCAGTCCAGCTGGAGGAGAAACCCTCTGAAGTTTCAGATTGTCGGATGGTGCAGTTGAAGGCCCCGTTGAACTCTGAGGTAGATAGTGCTCTAGATAGAAATCCATCTGTTGGTATGGAGGGGTTCGATAATTCATCAATGACCAAAAATTTTCCTCTAAATAATGCACCACATGGAGAGGTCAAGAAATTTTTTGGCCGTCCATTAGATGTTGAAGCTGCTTTACCTCCATCAAAACGCATCCAGCGTGCATTAGAAGCAATGTCAGCTAATGTTTCTGAAGATGTTCAAGAAACTTCTAAAGCCCCATCCTCCATGAGATCATTTGTGAATGCATCTTGTTTTTTAGCTGCGAGTAATTGCTATAACACGTCTCCTGGTAACAAGTTAGAGGGTGAAACTATACTGTGTAATGTAGACTTGTCTGGAAGAGCTGCTTCTCAGGATGAAATCTTGGGTTCCTCTACTAATTTAATCTCATTAGGGGATGACAAGGATCCTGCATCTTGTGCTGAAGTGAAAGATTGTAATATTTCTCTTAGTGGTATCTACAGCCCAAAACCAACATCTTGTGGGACTGGAGTTGCTGTGGAGGTTGTTGACTACTCTGACTGCAAGGATCCTGGTGTATCATCTTTAAGCAAGAACCTTCCTGAACCTATAGTGATGTCCCAAAGGCCAGTACATTCAGCAGCAGTTGTCTTGGACAGAGGACTGATAAGCCAAAAAGGCAAGCAAGAGGATATCCTGCGGCCTTCTGTTGATAGCCACCGAATTGTTAATCTTGAGGCGGGGAAGCCTTTTCAAGAGAACGATCCAACAAGGATATCGACAAAGAACTTAGATCCTGTTCTGGTCAGTGAAGGGATTGTCAATGGTTTGACACATGTTGATACAGATCCGTTGCCATGCAATTTACAGAATAATTGTGACACTAACAATCTTTCAAAGCTTGATACAGATAAAGATAACAAGGATAAAGGAATGTAAGTTGTGTTGCTTAAATATTCATTCTGGACTAAGTTGATAGAGTTAGTTACTGATTCCATGTCTATTATGCATATATGTATATATTTCTAATTTCCTCCTTTTTCAGTGTTTAATATTGGTATACCCTACTAAGGTAAATATCTTCTTTAGGTTTGTCCTGAAAGAAAAAACTACAGTGAAGGATTTTGAAGTCTTCCCATCTTCACCTAAAGAGGCCAGACCTACTTCATTGCAGGATGTTCCACATCTACTTCTGTCTAGATCTGATTCAGAGGATCATTCAAGCTGCAAAGATGTGTCAGATATCGGTTCATCCCCATCTTCAAATGGTGGGTCAGACTCTGTACTAGTGCCTCTTGATAATACTTCAGGTTGCAACGTGACCGCAGCAGATAATGTTGTGCTTTATTCGAATAATGGCTGTTGTAGTCTTGATGCACCCTCGCCACATGAGTATCCAAAACATGCTGGAAAAGAAAATGGTAAAGTACAAGCCAGTGATGCCCTGGCATCCTTTAAAGTCTTTCTTAGATTGTTGACAAGGACAAAGGATAGCATTGGTTGTGTGACACGAATTGCTCTTGAATGTGGAAAACTTGGTATTGCTTCTGAGGTATGTTATAGCATCTTTCTAGTAACATAAAGCCTGGACGAATCACTTTAATTTGCAGTTTGAGCTTGTTGATGGCTTGATGTTGCTTTCTTTTTGCACGTTGTAGTATGATTTTGCTTGTTGGTACTGCATGTTTCCTTGTAGAATAAAGATCTTTGCAAGGTCAGTATTTGTGTCCGATGTAGTCATGTGGTGGCTTTCTTGTTCCCCATAAACTTTGCATTCCTAGTTCCTACTACCTTAATGTATGAATCCAGGTGTTTTATTATTGTTGGATTCTTAAACACTTCTATTAGAGTTTTCCAGGACGAGTTCCTCAATTAATCCTCCCAAATGCGTTGACCAGCTTATACTCTAGTCTTTGTGTACTAGATAAATGAATTAAGTAATATGGACTACGTTGTGATGATTATAAGAAGCCTCCATTGCCAAAGCCTGTTTGTTGCTTATCTGGATTCTCATTACATTTTTAGCTCCAAGATTATGCTAAATGTGAAGAAATGAATTAGATTTTTTTGACGACATCTAACAGCTAGGAAATGAACATGGGATGAATTTGGGAGTTCAAATTTGGTACTTTTATCGAGACTTAAATTGTTTATCGAATTTTGAATGATCTTATTTCTTAAGTATCTGAGAGCGTATTAAGAAACTTCTTGAATCTGGACTTAGATCGGCTTATTGACTATTCAGTGCTCTTACTGGAAGAGGGTTTTTAACTCTTATCAAATGTTTGAAATCAATATTAGACTTTCTTAAAGTGTCTACATTGAATTGATCCGTTACTGTACTAATAACTGTATTCTCTATCAATTCCATAATCTGTCGTCCCGTAAGCTTGCTTTAAGCTTTAACTAGGGTTGCATGTTGGTTCCTGAATGATTCGATTCATGTATTCAAAAGAATAGTGAGGTCGGATGAAGGGTGCATAAAGAGTATGCCGGCAGATTGGAGACCAAAACGTATTAGCATATGAATTTGTAGCTGGCAGATTAGCATTTCTACCAGATCCCAAGCCACCAAGTAATACTAAAACAAACGCCTCAAAATGTTTCAGAGAGAACGGGCTCTTAAAACTTCTTTTTTGGTTACGTATTACGGGGAGTAATACAACGAAAACATTTCTAAAGTTATCTTAAAATTTTGAGAGTTGTGAAATATCGTCCAGGGGTGCAAGGTCCTGTAGAAGTGGTTGGGTCTGACTGATTATCAATTGTGTAGGCTGTTATTAATTTTCTCAGAAGAAGCTCATTTACTATCCGGGTACTATGGTGATCTTAGACATCAGTTGCGCTGCAGTATTACCACGACTTGTGTGGTTATCTACTTAGCTTTACTTCAATAACGCTGGTACCTTTTCATTGACATTTCAAAGGTGGCCAGGTGAAAGCATTAGTTCACATAATTGAAATTTCTTGTTGCATCACTATATTTTTGTCTTAACGTTGTACGTGTACTTTGTTATGTGTTCGGATTATATGGAATTTTATGTGAGGGTTTAATTAATCTTTCTTAATTAATAACTAAATCTTGAAGGTTTGAGCCTCAGGGAAAGCAGATGTGGGCATGAGCATTTAAATTTTTGTAATCGATTTTGCCCGAAAAAAATAAATTATCAGAACAATACAAAGATCTATCTTGCTTTATCATTTTGGAACAAGTCCTTTATGTTCCGATTTTTTTTTCCACTATTAATTTTTTATTGTGATGATGATTATAAATATCTTGCTGATATAGGTAGTGGAAGTACTTGCTTGTTATCTGGAGAGGGAACCTCGTCTTCCCAAAAGAGTGGACTTGTTTTTCCTTGTGGATTCTATCCTGCAGTGCTCTCGAGGCTTGAAAGGCAAGTTACATTGTATATTCTGCTAGCAAGAACTATATCTTAATTTTATGTTAGTGGTCCATACTGTATCACACTTCTGCCACCTTAAAATATATTGTTTTCCAGGTGAAATCGGTGGCCTGTATTCATCTGGAATTCAAGCACTGCTACCACGTTTCCTGTTAGCTGCTGCTCCTCCCGGGAGCAATGGTCAGGAAAACCGTAGGCAGTGCCTAAAGGTATACACATTAAATTTGTTTTCCTTGAAGCTTTGTTTAAAGTTTTTTGCTGCTTTCTTATCTTTTATATACTTTTTCTTTTGTTTTGTGTGTTTCTTACTCCTGATTGCTGCTAGGTACTGAGGCTTTGGCAGGAAAGAAGGGTCCTTCCAGAATCGGTCATCCACCGCCATATTCAAGATCTTGATTCTGCTTGTAATCCTGCTTCTGTTGAGCAGGTTTTTGATGATCCTCTTAGAGAAGTTCAGGGCATGGTAGATGATTATGGAAGGTATGATTTCTTCACCTGTCTTTTCTTCCTACTTAAATAAAAATCTGAAGTAATATCAGAAATATGGAACCTATATGTTACGAGGTGGAACTTAATTTGGTTGCGGTTTATTGAGTCTCATTTTATTGCTTCAGCAATCCGAGTTTTCAGCTTCCTTGCTCTCGGATGCCGAAAGATGAAGGATGTGATTCTGATGGGGAAAATTTTGAGGCTGTTACTCCCGAACATAATTCTGAAAAGACTGAAGGGCAGATCCCAATAGCTGCAAAGGGTAAGCAGAGTTACTTGTTGGACCCTGTTGATGGTGAGGTTGAAATGGAAGACGTGTCACCTTGGGAAGCTGATGACTTGGATAGCACCGGCAATGTTCGAGATCATATTGCAGAGGATTCAAAGCACCGCTTTGAACAAAAGTCTCCTGTGAATTTCCCTCCACCGCCCAAGAATGTAGCACCCTCATCTCCTCCTCGGATAGCTCCTCAACCACCTCTGCCCCTGCTGCCCTCACCTCTGTTGTCTACACTGCCAAATCCGCTTACCAACGTTACCGACTCAAAGCTTTATGTGAGTTTGAATAGTTATTCACAAGTAGATGGTGCTATTGCCCACAGCAA
Source organism: Heracleum sosnowskyi (assembly GCA_030848705.1). Classification (NCBI taxonomy): domain Eukaryota; kingdom Viridiplantae; phylum Streptophyta; class Magnoliopsida; order Apiales; family Apiaceae; genus Heracleum; species Heracleum sosnowskyi. The sequence continues at coordinate 46,222,869 of CM061241.1, forward strand.
GACATTTCATACAATGCCACATATATCTGAAACTGTTAATAGTCGCCCTTCTGGCGGTGTACCTGTCTCTCGTCTGCAAGTTCAGCCTGTGAACAGTGCTCCACACATAAATGGAGCTCTCTCTCAGAAGAAATCATTTCACTTAAGGCCACCTCAACCTGCTCCTTCAAATCAGTTTTCTTATGTGAAATCAGATCACCAAAAGCCAGAACACCGAACACCAACGAGGGAGATTCCTTCCCTATCCTATCCTAACAGGTTACATTTTTTGCGGAATAGAGATAGAGGGAACTTTTATGTTGACCATGACAGATTTGAAGCAGGCCCACATGATGTTGGCAATAACTGGAGCCATTCAGAGCCTTCTTTTGCTGGTACAACTAACTGATGTTTTTTACTATTTTAAGGTGTAGGTTTTGCCTTCTCTCCGGTACTAAGTTTTATGTGTTTTTTGCCTAGGTCCAAACTATCACGATAGGAGAAGGCTTCCATATGCTAACAGCGGGCCACTGCGGGAGCCGCCCCTTTCAAATCGTAGCTGGGCTTTCCCTCTCAGGGATATGAATCACAGAGAAGTCATGCCTCGTAGACCACCCTTGGGTGGTCCTATCCCAGTGGCAAGTAGAGGTTTGTTGCCCTTTCATCTATAAATGTTTCATGTAGAAAGATTTGCTTCTTGTCTTGTAATTAATATTTGATTTTTTAGAAGCTCAAGGCTATTGACATTAGTATGATGATTTTTTGGCATCGCAGGTCCCAATTACTGGCAATCTAGTCCTAGATGACAAACAGGCGCACAAAAAATAGGGTATGTTGTCAAGATTGTAAAGTTTCTGGCTTTGTTTAAAATTTGAACTATGCTGATTATAGTGTGTGGGTTATATGTCAGGAAGTACCAATTTTGACCTGGACCCGGCGTGTTTAATAGTTTGAGATGAATTGTGGCTGTTACATAGAGAAATTTCGACAAGCCTTATCTGGGATGGGAAGGCTTTCAAAAATTAGCTAGTGGCAGTTGATTGTACATGTGTACTTTGCCATCCTTACAACTTCCGGAGTAGAAAGGCAAATTTGTAACTTTCCTTTATGTTGCCGATTTTATACTTTAGGATTTTAAATAGTGATAGAAATAGGACTCCCCTAAATTATACAGTGATAGAAGTTTTTCTAAGATTTTGTCAGTCATTTCAGTTGTAGAATATTCAAAATATATCTGTACATTGTGAATTGCTACCCCTGCCTGGTTGGCACTTGGCAATAATAATTAAGCCAGATAAAATATAATCTGGTTAGACTTGGACAGTTATATTTTGTGATGGGTAGTTTTGCATCACCTACAGTGAAAATTGTTTTTCCTTACCGCAAGGTAGGAAGATAGATTCCTGGCATATGGTTAAACAAGATGGTACAATTACCTAGGAAATATCAGTTAATGCCATACAAATTTGTTAGGCTAGTTCTTATTTTCTTATTAAATTTGTCATCGTATTTTGTTTCTTGAATCGCAAAATCATATTAGCCAATCGTATTTTGTTTCTTGAATCAAAAACTCATATCTATATTTTTTGGTTACTTTATACACGCTTTGACACACACCCCTTATCTTTAACAATGTTTGAACCCTCTATCTTCTAGGAAGGCAGTGACGCTACATTAAGAAGTGTTGGGTTGAATCACAAAATCTTGTTATAGAACGTGCATCCTTATATTAGTTCAGGTCTTATTGGAGGCCCGAATATAGTTGGCAACCAAGTCCATTCTGAAAAATCAAGTGAGGCCCATTATTTATGATCAAATTGGTCGAAGACGACTGTTAGTCTACTAAGACTCGGTCTAATCTATCTCAGTGGCGTGGGGAGGCACGTCTTCCATGTGCGGGGTGCTCCCGGATATTGAGGCATCGAATAACCTATTGAGGATATATAGGCATCAATCAGGTTTCCCTTGATCAATGATTATTCAGTACTTAATTAATATACGAGCTCTTGTACGTTCACTTTTATTCACTCGGAACCGATTAACTTATTCTCACATCGAAGGTGAATCAGGGGACATCCTCTCGCATTCTTCTATTTGCAGGTGAACCCGAAGAACCTTGAGAAACCCGACCCTACAGAAATTTGGTTCCAACATTTGACGCCGTTTGTGGGAACGTACAAGTAAGCCTGAAACAAACCAAACAAATATTATGGTTGTTGATAATATTGACGATCGACCACATGGTTTTACCGAAACTCCCCGCCAAGGAGCTTCTACCTCCACACCTTTGATAAACCGTGTTCATAATTTCGATGTTGAGATGGATGATGGCCCAATGCCTACTCCCGAAGAGCAAAAGACCATGCTCCTTAAGTGGCGTGCAGAAACGGCCTCAAAGAATGGGAAACAAAAGGAACTGGAGCAGGCGGAAAAAGAAGCCCAGTTGAAGGCGAAGAAGAGGGAGGCTGATCTAACCAAACTAGAGGCAATTAAACGCCGAAGGGCCGAATTGGATGCAGAAGAGAAGGCCCTCCAGGACACTGTAGAAGCCGGTGAAATAACTCTGACAGTGATGAGACAAAGGAAGGAGAAAATGGTGTATAGTGATGAAGATGAGTCTTCGGATTCTGAATCACAACACCGAAGAACACGTTATAAGACTGTGGCCCGGTCGGACACTGAAGATGAGGGAGACCCCTGTATGAAGGACAACCTACGCCGAATGGAGAAGGCTATGTTCAGCGACCGAAAGATAAGCCATGAGCCCGTAATATCAGAAGAGATTGAGCAGTACAGGCCTCCGCCAGGAAGACAGTTTCCGAAGATGAATGAATTGATTGGTAAAGGCGATCCGGAGGATCATTGTGAGAAGTATGAGTCCCTTATGACCGGTATGGGGCATTGTGACATAATGCTGTGCAAAATGTTTAAGACCTACTTAAAGGGTGCTGCCACCATGTGGTATAGGTCCATGAAGCCGAGGTCAATTTGTTCATATGACCAGTTGAAGAAGAAATTCCGGAGGCACTATTCCCATTTGTGCCGAAGAGAGAAAGACACCGAAGCGTTGATTCATTGCCGACAAAGGTCGGATTATGAGTTAGGGGATTACTTGGCCAGGTTCAAAGAGGAAGCTGAAATGGTAACTAACCTAGACAAGGTGAAAGCGGATGGATTCTTATCGGCTGGTTTGGATCCCGTAAAAGGTAAAAAAATCTGATCCTCTCTTTATGATATTCCCCCTAAGCCCGAGGCCAAACCGGTTAAACAAAGGAAAATGACTTTCGCCATGGCAAGACAGAAGATCATTGAAGCCGAAGTCGAAAAGCTGTTAGATGCAAAGTTCATAGAAGAGATTGAATATCCCGATTGGTTAGCCAATGTGGTGGTGGTGAAGAAAGCTAACAACAAATGGAGAATGTGCGTAGACTATACAGACTTGAATAAGGCTTGCCCGAAGGATCACTATCCTATGCCGAGCATTGACCAGCTCACCGATGCTACCTCAGGATATCACATACTTAGTTTTTTGGATGCTTTTTTCAGGTTATCATCAGATTGTGATGAATGTCGAGGACATTCCAAAGACAACATTCATCACCCCGAAGGGAACCTATGCTTACATCAAAATGCCCTTCGGCCTGAAAAATGCAGGGGCCACGTTCCAGAGAGTGGTCAACAAGATTTTTGCCAAAAAAATTGGAAGAAATATGGAGTGCTATGTGGACGATATGATTGTCAAGTCGTTGTTTAAAGATCACACGGAGGACTTGAAGGAATGTTTTGAAACACTAAGGAGGAACAACATGAAGATAAATCCAAACAAGTGCACGTTCAGGGTGTCCAACGGAAAGTTCCTGGGATATATGGTGAGTGCCCGAGGGATTGAGGCAAACCCAGAGAAGATCCAGGCCGTGATAGACATGGAGCCACCGAAGACAGTTCGGGACATTAAGAAGTTGACAGGTCATTTGGCCGCCTTACGAAGGTTCATATCAAGGTCAGCAGAGAAAGCTTTACCTTTCTTCGAGGTACTTCGGGGGTCGAAGAATTTTAAGTGGGGGCCGAACTGCCAAAAGGCATTTGAAGAAGTAAAAGAATACCTTACCAAGGCGCCACTCTTAATGAGACCAGACCCGAAAGAAACGTTGCAGCTGTATCTAGCTGTCAGTGACCGAACTCTGGGAGCGGTGTTAGTAAAAGAGCATGAAAAAAACCAACACTCGGTGTTCTACGTCACACATGCTGAAGGACGCAGAAACAAGGTATCCGAACGCTGAGAAGTTTGCATATGGGTTAGTCATGGCTACCCGAAAATTACGACATTACTTTCAAGGACGAACGGTGTAGATAGTGACCGACCAACCCCTCAAGAAAATCTTGACCAGACCAGAGGCATCAGGAAGGGTGGTAGCATGGTCCATTGAGCTGGGCGAATATGATCTGGAGTACATCCCGAGAACCTCTATCAAAGCCCAGGCGTTGGCAGACTTTATGGTGGAATGTTCTTTTTCCGGGCCAAAGGACCTGGCGCCCGAAGATCAACTGATCTGAACCCCAGGAAAATGGAAGCTATTTGTAGATGGTTCGATCACTTGTTCGAAATGTGGAGCTGGGTTGATTCTTTCCAGTCCGGAAGGGTTTGAGATATGTCAGGCGATAAGGTTCACTTTCCCTCTAACAAACAATAAAGCTGAGTACGAAGCATTGCTAGCTGGACTGAATTTGGAAAAGAATCTAGAAGTCAAACACCTGAGGGCGTTCAGTGATTCTATGTTGATGGTTAAACATTTCTCTGGAGAATATGAGCAAAGAGAACCCCGAATTAAAGCTTATGCCATAAAGGTACGTGATGCTTCGACTTTGTTTCAATCATTTGAATTAAGTCAAATTGGCAGGGAGGACAACAACCGAGCCGATGCGCTATCTAGGCTCGCTTCGGCAGAAACTCAGAGCTTGACATGATCAATCTACTTGATCGAAGTGAAACAGCCTTCGGTCGAAAAGAAACAATGCATTGAAATCGACCAAGGCATTAACTGGATGACTCCGATCAGGGCATACCTGGAGAAAGGTACCTTTCCCCTAGACCGGAAAGAAGCACAAAAGGTGAAGTATAGGGCCTCAAGCTACACCATTATCGGAGGGAAGTTATACAGGAGGTCGGTGACCGAATCACTCCTTAGGTGTCTAAACGCCGAAGAATAACTGTTGGCCTTAGAGACCGTGCATGAAGGAATATATGGCGAATTATTATTCCCTAACAATGAAATCACAGGATTATAGAAGGGAGGATTGAATACAATCCTTTAAATTTCCAATTCTTTTTAACTGACAAAGGTAAACTTAGAACAGAAATATGAAATTGCAGAAAACTAATAACACAAGAATTAAAAATTCAGGTAGATTGATTGTTCCACCTGAGAGATTTTATTTGAAAAAATCTCTGTGTAGTTTTTGAACAAACTCACAGCTGTAGTTACAATGTTTTTGCTTCAACAATTTACAAAGGAATATTGCTTAAGCTCTTAAAACTAAATCTGATTTCTTACTTAAAAAACATTGCTACACTTGGTTATATACTCCAAGTTACAAGCTTAATTGAACTACATAAAAGTTGTTAGGCTCAAGACATGTCTGAATACCACTATTAACAAGCCTACACTATGTGACTATGTCACATTACATGACCTAGTGATTTCTATCACTGGGATATAGTATAGGTCTCTAAATGTACTTGTCTTGTTTTCATGGACAATAGCTTTATCATGTATGCTCAGATTTATAATGAGCTTAGTAAAGTTCTTGCATCTAGAATGTATATAGGCCATTGAATAATTATCCTGGTAGAAGTTCAGAAGTGTTCATGCAGCAGGATAGAGTTGAATAAGGCCATGAAGAAATAAGTTGCAGGAATTTGTCTAAGGCATTATATAGCAAAGTCAAAAGAAAGCTATGTCGTGAAGTCACCAATATCCATGTCGTGAAGTACTATATCGCATAGTCCATTTTGTACTATGTCGAGAAGTCCTCAAGACACATGTCGTGAAGTGTTGAAGTCAGCAAAGTCAAAGGAGCCTAGATCGTGAAGTCCTCAGAAGCCCTATGTCGCATAGTCATCAAATGACCTATGTCGCATAGTCATCAAATGACCTATGTCGCATAGTCGTCAAATGACCTATGTCGCAAAGTCTTCAAAGGCTATATCGCATAGTCCTCACAAGGGAGATCGCGAAGTCAGGGATAAAGTGGAGTTCACGATATCAACACTTAGCCGTTCATAACAAGACAAATCAAGGTACAGAACCAAGAATCAAAGGAGACAAATACTGAAGCATTTGTTCTGGCAAGGTGGTCCAAAGAACAGATGGCAAATCTACAGCTAAACTTGGAGAGAAAGATAAGAGACAAGCAGCTACAGAAACGGGAAAGACTCCGAAAAGCAGGTGGTCCTTCCTGACACAGTGAACTTCTTATGGCAGGACAAGTTGGACTTTCAGAAGGGGTAGCTGTGTAATATTGTGTGTGCCTAGTTTGTATAGGGGAATATATATATCGTGCATACGCAACTGTAAGCTGTAAGAGAGATACACATAGTTATTTGCTAAGCTCTTTTCTCTGTAAGCAAGCAAGTTCAAACTGTTCTTGTTTAGAAGCCAGAAATTCGATTGTGAATTTCCTGGAAAGCTGTAGTATTTAATTTGCTTATACAAAGTAGATTAAAGTGATTGTGTGTGTTATTTACTTTCTGCATTTTACATATCATAATCACATACAGTTGTCTACTTAGTTTTCAAGATCGAAAAATATATCAAACTATCCATTCACCCCCCCTCTGTCTAGTTTCTAGTGGTATTCATTTCTAACAAGTGGTATCAGAGCGAAGGCTGTTAACGTACAAACAGGAAAAGATCAAGAATGAGTTCACAGAAACTAAGCAGTATCAAGATTCCTCCCTTTAACAAGGAGCACTACAGTTTATGGAAGAAGAAGATGTTGCTTTTCATCAAAGCTTCTAACCCCATGTATTTAGATATTCTAAAGCATGGTCCCTTCATTCCAATGATTGAGATTGGTGAATCAACCAGTGGCACTGAGATTATACCAGCAAAACATGTGCCCAAAGATCCCTCAAAATACACTGATCCTGAAAAAGAAAAAGTTGCCCTGGATGGACATCTTCAACTTATCATTTGTGAATCTATGGACTTCAACATGTATGGCACTGTTGCTCATTGTACTAGTGCCAAGAAGATGTGGGATCTTATAGAAGTGCTCTGTGAAGGAACTACTGAAGTAAGAAAGAACAAGAAGCAGATTCTTGTTTCACAATATGAAGCCTTCATGGCTCAGCCAAAAGAGGGAATCACAGAAGTGTTTGAGAGATTCAACAAGCTGATAAACGAGCTCAAACTCTATGACAAACACTATGAAACAGAAGAGCTCAATATGAAGTTTTTACTAACTCTTCCAGATCACTTGGAACCAAGAATCTCTTCCCTTAAAGAAAGAGATCTAACAAAGATTGGTTTTGATGTGTTATATGGTGTTTTGAAGACATATGAGTTGGAGCTGTTTCAAAAGAGATCTATTCAAGCAAAGCAAGGATTAGTGGCTAATACCTCCTGTGCACTTATTGCTGACAACCTAAGTCAAAGAATGGACTCTCTTAAAGTCAGTCAAGTGAAGATTGAGGAACTGGAAGTTGAAGACACTGGTGATGAGGTCCAGGTCATCTATGATTTGCCTGAGGAAGATGAGTTTTACAGCATGGAGGAACTGGACAAAATGGAAAACAAATCTTTTGCTTATATGGCTAGGAGATATCCTAACATAAGGTTTAAAAGAAAGCAGCCATTCAGGTCCAAGTTCAATACTGGAAACACTGGTGGATCTAGTGGCTCAAACACCTTCAATAAAGGAAAAGGGATGGCTGGTGCTGCTAAGGGTGGATACAAGACAGGAAGTGTGGATAGGACCAAAATAAGATGCTATAACTGCAATGAACTTGGGCATTTTGCCACTGAGTGCAAAAAGCCTAAACAAGTCAAGAAGGACAAAGCATACTTAGAGCTTGAAGCTAAGTATGAAGCTCTACTCAAGAAACAACAGGGCAAAGCTTTTATTGCTGAGGGAAAATGCTGGGATGACTCTGATGAAGAAGAAGAACAAGAGTACTCAAACTATGCCTTGATGGCATTTTCTGATGATGGTGATTCAAGTCAGGTACCCATTCTTACTTCTCTTGATATGACTCCCATTCAATATAAGCAAACTGTTGAAGATATGAGCACTGAGATGTTTAATATTCATACTAGCATGTTAGTAGCTAATGAAGAAATTGATAGACTAACTGCTAAGAATGTTGAGCTTACAGAAAAGAATGAGAAACTTGAGTTAATGGTTGTGAACCTGGATGGTTTGAAAAAGGAGGTTGAGTATCTTAAAAACAAAGTGATTTGTGCTGAGCAGATAGAGAAAGCCCTTAGAGAACAAATTGCTGAAACTGAACTGAAACTAAGAAGCTTCAAAAACTCCTCTGAACTTATTCAAACCTACCACAAGGAACACACTGAAGACTGCAAGGTTGGAGTTGGTTTTGACTATGATAATGACAAAGGAAGGAAGAAGGTCAAGGGCAAAGGAAAGGAAACCTTTACAAACAAAAATGTCCCAACCATACTGTCAAGTGTTGAACAGCCCATCTTCAGAAAGAGTGATGTTGAGTTTGATGAGGAACTACTGATCATCAAGCAACAACTACTTGAAGAAGATGAGGCTGCTAAGAACACTTCTTCCTTTCCTGATCTTGTCAATCAGAAAGAGACCAAAGACAATCTTGTCAAGAGTCCTAAAGCAAAGAAAGAAGTTGTTAAGAAAAGGAAACAAAACAGAAATGGTAAAGTTGGTGTTAACAAAGGAAACAACTATGCTTATGTGCCAAATGCTCCCAGGAAACAATGTCAAAAATGCCTATCTGTTAATCATTTGGCTCATAAGTGTAGTAAGCCTGAAATTGTTGAAGTTGATAACCTAAGTAACCTTTCTGCAAGCATAAATTCTAGTCATGACTCTTTCTGTGGTAAGCCAAACTGCATGACATGCTATGTGACTGTGATTGCTAACTGTTTATCTCTTAAACATAAACTTGACTCTGCACAATCTGGTGAATCACACACACACATACATTCTCATAGGACAGGGTCCCCAATCAGGGTTGAGAGGGTGAAAACTTCATGTGAACCTAAGAGTGTAAACTCCAAAGCCACAGAAAAAGTGAAGTCTCCTACTATGAGAAATGCAATTTATGACAGAAGAATTATTAATCAAAATGTTTCTAAATCATCTGGACCCTACCAAGTGTGGGTACCAAAAACAACTTAGTCACTTTGTGAATGCAGGGCAACAGGAATAAAAGAGTCATATGGATCTTGGACAGTGGATGCTCAAGTCACATGACTGGTGATATAGCCCTGCTATCACATTTTGAGGAAAAGGCTGGCCCATCAGTAACCTTTGGAAATGACAACATTGGTTATACAATGGGATATGGCAGTGTTAAATCTGGAAATGTCATTATTGAAGATGTAGCATTTGTTGAAGGACTGAAGCATAATCTCTTGAGTATTGGACAGTTTACCAACAGAGGCTTCAAAGTGGAATTTGATGAAGACCTTTGTTCAATCTCAAAAAGGGAAAGTGGTGAAGTTGTTCTAACTGGTGTGAAGAAAGGAAGCTTGTTTGTAGCTAATCTCAAGGCTGCAGATAAGGGAGAAATTTGTTGTTTCTACACAAAAGCCACAAATGAGGAATTCTGGCTGTGGCACAAGAAACTGTCTCACTTAAATGTTCAGGCAATGAACTCTCTAACCAAGAGAGAACTCATCAGGGATTTGCCTGCCTTGGAGTTTGTGCAAGATGGAGCATGTGAAGCTTGTCAGAAAGGGAAGATTAAAAGATCAAGTCACAAGAACAAGTTGCTCAATACAAACTCAAAACCTCTGCAACTAATTCACATGGACTTATTTGGCCCTGTGAATGTAATGTCCCTTTCCAAAAAGAAATATGCTCTAGTGATGGTAGATGACTATTCAAGATATACTTGGGTGGAATTCCTATTCTCCAAGGATGAAGCACCCCAAGTCATAATAGAGCATATCAAGAGAGTTGATAAAGAAGCACAAAGCACTGGTGCCTCTGTAGTTGCTTTGAGAAGTGATAATGGGACTGAGTTCAGAAATTCAACATTGTATGAGTTTTGCAAAGATAAAGGAATTTCTCAACAATTCTCAGCTCCTAGAACACCTCAACAAAATGGAGTAGTTGAGAGAAAGAATAGAACTCTCATTGAAGCTGCAAGGACAATGCTACTGGATGCAAAGCTACCCACTAGCTTTTGGGTTGATGCTGTTAACACAGCGTGCTATGTGCAAAATAGAACATTAATCAATAAGAAGTCTGGCAAAACTCCTTACTCATTAATGACTGGAAAAAGAGCATCCTTCAAGCACCTGCATGTGTTTGGAAGCAAGTGCTTTGTGATGAAAGATACCTCTGAGCATGTTGGAAAATTTGATGCTAAGGCATTTGAAGGTATCTTCATTGGATACTCTCTGGAAAGGACAGCATACAGAGTGTTTGTACCTGAGCAACACAAAGTCATGGAAAGCATGGATGTTACCTTTGATGACAAGAAAACTCCAGGACTGAAAACAAGTGATCAAGACAGTGTGCTATTGAGATTTGAGAATCAAGGTTATCTTGAGGATTCTGAAAGTGAAGATGAACCCCCTGTTCAAACTGTTCTAGAAAATGAAACTCTTGAAGTTGACAATCTTCTTCAAACACCTGTGCAAGGATTCACAAACACAGGGGGAGAAGAAGAGAATGCAACTGTCAACCAAAATGAGATTGGAACAGATCAAGGAAATGAACAGGGGCACACAAGGAAATGGGACAGAGCCCACACTAGGGATCAAATCATTGGAGATCCTAGTGAGGGAGTTAGAACAAGAAGGGCAACATTAAATACTTGTCTGTATAGCTGCTTTCTGTCACAAGAGGAACCTAAATTAATTGAAGAAGCTTTGAAGAATTCTGATTGGATTGTTGCCATGCAAGAAGAGTTGAATCAATTTGAGAAAAACAAGGTATGGGAACTAGTGCCACCTCCAAAAGGAAAGAATGTTATTGACACCAAATGGGTGTTCAGAAACAAGATGGATGAAGAAGGAGTGGTAGTAAGAAACAAAGCAAGGCTGGTTGCCAAAGGATATTGTCAGCAAGAAGGCATTGACTATGATGAGACATTTGCACCTGTAGCTAGACTGGAAGCCATCAGAATCTTTCTGGCTTTTGCAGCTCACTCAGATTTTAAGGTGTATCAAATGGATGTGAAAAGTGCATTTCTCAATGGTGATCTTGCTGAAGAAGTTTATGTGTCTCAACCACCTGGCTTTGAGAGTGAAGACTTCCCAAACTTTGTGTATAGACTGCTCAAGGCACTCTATGGACTCAAACAGGCACCAAGAGCCTGGTATGAAACTCTATCTCAATTCCTTCTTGAGCATCAATTTACCAGGGGTACAATTGACAAAACCCTATTCTTCAAGAAGCATGGAAATGATATCATTCTTGTTCAAATCTATGTGGATGATATCATCTTTGGCTCTTCAAATGAAAAACTCTGTGAAAGGTTCTCTAAGTTGATGCAAAGTAAATATGAGATGAGTATGATGGGAGAGTTAACCTACTTCCTAGGCCTGCAAGTACATCAAAGGGAGGATGGCATCTTTATAAACCAATCTAAGTATGTCAAGGATCTTTTAAAGAAATATGGTTTAGAAGAGTCATCCTCAGCTAAAACTCCTATGTCTACTGCAATCAAGCTGGATGAAGACAAGAAAGGCAAGAGAGTTGATATCAAGGTCTATAGAGGAATGGTTGGATCCCTGCTCTATCTCACAGCTAGCAGGCCAGACATCATGTTTGCCACATGCCTTTGTGCAAGGTTCCAGTCTGATCCCAAGGAATCTCACATGATGGCCATCAAAAGAATTTTCAAATATCTGAAGGGGACTCCTAATCTTGGGCTATGGTATCCAAAGGGCACTGGGTTCAACCTGGTTGGTTACACAGATTCTGATTATGCTGGATGCAGGATTGACAGGAAGAGCACCTCTGGAAGCTGTCAATTCCTAGGTCAAAGGTTAGTGTCCTGGTTTAGTAAGAAACAACAGTCCACAGCAACATCCACAGCTGAGGCTGAATATATTGCTGCTGGAAGTTGTTGTGCTCAATTGCTTTGGATTAGAAATCAACTCATGGATTATGGACTAGTGTTAGAACACATTCCTCTGATGTGTGATAATACTAGTGCAATATCCATTGTAGCTAATCCTGTTAATCATTCTACTACAAAGCACATTGAGATCAGGTACCATTTCATTAGGGAACATGCTGCAAATGGTACCATAGAAGTCTCTTATGTTCCAACTGAGAAACAATTAGCTGACATATTTACTAAACCTCTGAATGAAGCAGTCTTCAACAGACTTGTGAGTGAAATTGGAATGCTCAATCCTTCATTCAGTTGTTCTAAGTAAATATGCTGGTTAATAGTTGCAGCAGTAAATTTTCACTGTATTTAAATGATCTATTTGTTTGGAGTGAAAATTAGCTGAGATATGATTTATAAATATTTCAGTATTTTACTGCATATTTTTCAAAATCATATTTGTTAGTGGTGTTGTGAGCTTTTGAGACATCTCGACATAGATGATTTTCAGAGTTCACGACATAGTTCAAATTAAACAGACTTATATCGCAAACTGTTGAGATTGTGAGACTTCGCGACATAGTTCATTTCATGAGTTTGCGACATAGTTAATTTTATGACTTCGCGACTTCGAATAACTATATCGACAAGTCTCCATAGTTGACAGAATTTTGATTTAAATTAATTTTATTTCAAAATTTGATAAAAGTCTGACAAATTGCTCAAAATTCCTAAAAGAGAGCTTTAGACAGGGTATTTCTACTATATCGCAAAGTCTCCCCGATCCTTTCATTTTGACGACTTTGCGACATAGTTCATTGTTGAGACTATGCGATATACTTTGCAAGACTTTGCGGTACAGGCCACTTTTGACTTCACGACATACAGATAGACTGTACACATTCATAACTCCATATCGCAGTGTCTCTATCATACAAATACCATTTTCTAACCGTTTGCAACTTTTCATCTTGTCTATTGCTCTCAAACTTTCTAACCTAAGCACAAATTCTCTACTCTCTTTCTTACTCTCTCTCTCAAGAAATGGCACCCAAATCTCAAACAGAATCCTCCTCTATTCCTTTAACCATCCCCAAAGAAACAAATCTTCTCACCATTCCCTCTGAGGCTGAGGCTAAACCCAGGTACAAGTGTTTTGTACGGTTCCTGAACGACTCCTACCTCCGCCGAGCCCTAACCTTGAACCCCACGTTGTATGTTGATGTATTGGAAGGATTTTGGCGAACGGCGTTGGTTTCTACAATGGCCAGGGAAGATGGAACTTCGTTCCAGGAGATAGCTTGTTCAATTGGAGGCAAACACTTCCAGTTTGGGGAGAAGGAGATAAATGAAGCTTTAGGGTTCAAGGTGGAGGGTCATGACCAAGAAGCTACTGATGCTCAAATAGTAGACTTCATGACCTTCATTCAGTATGCTGATGAGATAGATACTGGAAAGCTGAATAAGAAGTTTGTAAGAAGGGAGTGGTCATTTCTATTTGATGCACTCCAGAAGGTGTTCCTTTGCAGAAAGACAGGATGGGACCATATCAGTCACATTGCTGTGAAGCTGGCCTATTCCCTAGCCTACAATCAGGAAATCAATGTTGGAACAATAATCCTCAAGGAGTTGACTCAAAGGCTAGGGAGGACAGTCCGTGGAAGAGGTAATGACATCTTTTACCCTCGCTTTCTTCAAGTTATTTTAAATTATCTTGATGCTAATGTCCATGACTTGGAGGGTATTGATAAATCAAAGATGGCTTATTCCAAGTCCATGTCCAAGATTCTGTTTGGTTCATTGGACACAAGGAATCAAGTGGATGTGATCTTGAGTGTGACCCCGCATATGCAGGACACATTCGCGTCTTATCCACTTGATAAGCCCATATACCATGCTCTTTCCTGGACAGGGGAGGCTGAGACTGAAGGAGCATCACAGTCTAACCCAAGCCTCCCTATCCCATCCAGCAACCCCACTGTAAACACCACTATAGAGGATAGTCAGCCAAGTGCATCAATCTCTCAAAAGGTTGATGTTACTAAAAAGAAGAAGAAGAGAACCCTAGCTATTATCCATGAATCTGTAGAGTTAGCAAGTGAGATTCCTGAGTCACCTCTCACCAGACCAAAGAAGAAATCAAAATCTGTAGCCACCACTGCATCCTCTCAACAGGATTCAGATGTGCAAAAAGGGGTACACCTGCTACTGTCTATGGCCTCTCAACAGGTCATGGGTATTGAAAAGAGCAGCCTCCCCACTGCAAGTTGTAACGAGTCTGCACAGGGTCAAGACCTCACTCTTGACCCTAGGAGTGATAAGGGTGATCAAACACTAAGTGGAGAGCACATCAATGTTGAAACTCCTCCTATTTCTCAGGGGGAGTTGCTAAAATCCAATCTGAACCCCACTTCTCTCTCAGATTCTTCCACTAAAATTTCTTCTGAACAAGAGAGTCATACTCATGACAATCTTGCCCTTGATCAATCACAATCCAGCCCTGTGATTGAGCCAACTTCAAGTGACATGGTGCTTGACACTGTGCTCACCACTCAGGACCCACATTCAGTTGGTCAGGGAATGCATGCTGAGGCATATCCTAATGACACCAACACAAACATGGAGGATTCACCAGTTTTCACTGGAGACTCTGTGCCAAATTCTCCCATCCTTAGGGATGTGGAACTGTCTTCACAGACATATAGGGCTGATGTTGTAACACATCCCATTTCAATGGAGACAACATCAGACCCTACAGCCATTCCAAGGCTGGAGGAGACTCAAACTCACACATCTCATGAAGTGCCTAGCACTAGCTCTCACTTGGCTCAGGCCACAATGTCAGAATGGCTGAAGCCTGTGCACCATGACAGGCCTTCAGGATCGTCATCTGTGCCTTCCAAAATGTCTGAAGAAGCCATACAAGATCTCCATGTGGCACAGATTGATGAGTTCTCAAAGATAGCTCAACATCTCCTCACCTCCAACCTTCCAAATGCTGATTATGAAGCTATCCTGCTATGCCATAAGGAGGATGTTGAAGCTCAACAGGAGAAGATTGTGGATACCGCTGAACCAGAGGGGAATGTGGATGCCTGGTTGGATGCTAAGAAGACTCTCAAGCTCAAGGATGCCCTGGCTTTTGTGAGAGAAGAATACCTCACCTCTCTGGGCTCCAATGCTAAGGATCTTTCTCCTGTTGCCATCTATGATGCTGTGAATGATGTATACAAGAACCAGTTGAAGGCTCTGCATTATCTTGGGAAAGGGCTTCAATCAGAGATTTCTTCAATTCAGGAGGAGACAGAAAGATCCCTCACTAAGCTCAGAACCTCTTATCTCTCTGATTTTCCCAAGGTGGATGGTATCCTCAAAGAAGTCCAGAAAACCTCCACCAATGTGTCCATGATGGATGTGACTCTTGCCATGGTCACAGACAACATCAAGAAACTGGCTTCTACACTGGAAAATCAAGCAAAATCTACCATCACCACCAATGCTATGTTGAATGTCATGTGGAAAAACCAGTATGGTGATAAGCTGGTGGATGAAGTCCCTCTGTCAGACATCTCCAAATATGATTTTGCCAGGGTCAAAGATCAATCCCTCAACTCATTTAGGTCTCAACAATTATTCTCCAAGGTGGATGGCTTAGAAAGAGAAGTGGCCTCTCTCAAGGATGAAAACAGAATGCTATCTACATCTCTAAGCCAACTCAATGATAAACTAGATGATCAAGGCACCAACACAACAAACATTTTGCTGGTGCAGCAACAAATGATGACCTCAATGATGAGATCTATGAACCTGCCTATTCCTGGGGAAACTCAAGACATTTTGTCTGATCCCAAGCCTAAGGGGGAGAAAGGAAAGGATGTCAATGTGAAAAAGACAGGGGGAGCACCTACCAAGCAGTCAAAACTTAAGGGCAAGCTCATTGAAGAGACAATAAAGCCAATCAATCTTCCCCCTGTAGAGGTCATCAATGCACAAGGTCAGAAAAGCACAGTCACCACAACATTCTATCCATCCACAATGCCTAAAGACATCTCAACCTCTCAACCTGCTATACCTACTCCAATTGCTAAACCTACCCAAGCTACACTTATCACTGAGGCCAAGCTACAGGAAGTTGCCAACTCTAACATCTATCATGATGAGGCATTCCTGGAGTTTCTGAAAGCCACCTACAAGAATGCTCAAGGAGATGCACAAGCATATAGAAAGAAGCTCAGGGAAAGCATCAAGTACTTCACAGTTGCAGTAAGGAAAATCAGGGATGTTTATCTGAGAGAAATAATCATGGTATGCAAGGACAACTGCTTGTGGCACTTAGCATTTCAAACTCTGGAGAAACTGAAGTTCACTGAAGTGTCAATAATTCTGGAGTTGATTGAAAAGAGTGGGGCTAACAATGAAAGTCTTTATAATGACTTGGAGATGGACCAAAATCAAAGACTGCCTGAGGTCATACCCAAGCCAAGGACAGTAATTTTTCAAAGTCTATCCAAAGTCAGAAGTATTGACCAACTAGTCATTCCCAAAGATCTGCAAATGAAGAATAACACAAAGATCAATCAGGTGCTGCAAATGCTGAGAGCAAAGAAAGGAGTCAAGACAGCAGAGGAATTAGAGATGATTAACATTCTATAATCTTTTCTGATTCATGGTGTTTTGCCAGAATCTGTCACAGAAAAGAACAAGAAGAAGGATGGGGAGGATGATGATGAGGAGAAAACCTACAGGAGGAGATCTCATTCAAGGAGTAATAAGGATGGACCAAGTGACAGCAGCAGGAGCAAATCTTCCAAGAAATCTACAGATGCTGGTGATGACACAAAGGGGGCAAAGGAGACAGTGAAGAGAACTAGGAGTGGAATTCAGCAAGTCAAGGACATTGCTAGTAGTACTTTAACCACAACACAAGACTCTAAGTCTAGGGTGGGTACTGTTAGCAATGATCCTCCAAAATCATTATCCATGACTTCTGAACTTGAGTTGCCACAGAAGAAGGGTGGAGCCACAAAAGAAATATCAAGAAAACACTTCCACAAAGTTACAGCTAGTGGAGTGTTACAGTGGATGAAGGGGAAAGGAATAAAGCTTCTTCCAAGTGATGTGGCACTGAAGACTAATTCTCCTTGTTCCAGAAAGGTATCTCTTGTGAAGCATTTGAAGATCAAGAGTGTACCCAAAAGGATAAGGATAACAAAGAAGACTGGAAAACTCACAAATGTTACTGGCATCAATGTGCTTCCACTAGATGAGGACTATGATGAAGATGCCCTAGCATTTTTGAGGGCTCAAAGGATCTTTGAAGTCAAAGTGAAGTTGGATCATCTAGAGATCAAGTACACTGATGGAAGAGAAAGGATAATGAAGCAAGGAAGCTGGCAATATTTCTATAAGTATGAGCTTGAAAGGATAAATGCCTTACTGAATTTTGAAGAAAGAGAAGAAAGGACATGGAAGATAGATATTGCCAGGTACTTGAAGATGCATGCTGATTATGAAGAAAACATGAGGAAAGAGAATGAAAAGAAGAAGATTCAGAGAGAAAAAGAAATGGCTGAGATGGAGGAGAGGGCTAAAGAGCTAAGGCAGAAAGGGTTGTGCAGGGTCAAGCAAAATCCTTACATTGTGGAGTACAAAAACTCACATGGAGGTCAAAGCAAAATAAGGATGGAGTTTCTTGATTCCTATGTAGAAAGTGCACTCAAGGCTGCAATTGATGACTTGGAAGGCTCACCTCTCATTGAAGAACTGATTGCAAGAGAAGAACTTCAAGAAGCCATCATAGACTTGAAGAGAAAAGAAGAGATAAGGAAAAAGAAGATATATGATGATTTGCTAGAGAAGCAATTGGAAGCTGAAGCTGTTGAGCAACAAAAGTAATCTGTAAGCTTTCAATTTTTCTATGTAATCAAATTTCTGATCTCAAGGTTCATGAATTGTTCTCTCTGTTACTAAATTTCCTTTTATGTAAGTTAGGCTTGTTATCAGACATGAAATTGTACCTAAGGATCTTACTCACAATTTGGGGGAGATTGTTAGGCTCAAGACATGTCTGAATACCACTATTAACAAGCCTACACTATGTGACTATGTCACATTACATGACCTAGTGATTTCTATCACTGGGATATAGTATAGGTCTCTAAATGTACTTGTCTTGTTTTCATGGACAATAGCTTTATCATGTATGCTCAGATTTATAATGAGCTTAGTAAAGTTCTTGCATCTAGAATGTATATAGGCCATTGAATAATTATCCTGGTAGAAGTTCAGAAGTGTTCATGCAGCAGGATAGAGTTGAATAAGGCCATGAAGAAATAAGTTGCAGGAATTTGTCTAAGGCATTATATAGCAAAGTCAAAAGAAAGCTATGTCGTGAAGTCACCAATATCCATGTCGTGAAGTACTATATCGCATAGTCCATTTTGTACTATGTCGAGAAGTCCTCAAGACACATGTCGTGAAGTGTTGAAGTCAGCAAAGTCAAAGGAGCCTAGATCGTGAAGTCCTCAGAAGCCCTATGTCGCATAGTCATCAAATGACCTATGTCGCATAGTCATCAAATGACCTATGTCGCATAGTCGTCAAATGACCTATGTCGCAAAGTCTTCAAAGGCTATATCGCATAGTCCTCACAAGGGAGATCGCGAAGTCAGGGATAAAGTGGAGTTCACGATATCAACACTTAGCCGTTCATAACAAGACAAATCAAGGTACAGAACCAAGAATCAAAGGAGACAAATACTGAAGCATTTGTTCTGGCAAGGTGGTCCAAAGAACAGATGGCAAATCTACAGCTAAACTTGGAGAGAAAGATAAGAGACAAGCAGCTACAGAAACGGGAAAGACTCCGAAAAGCAGGTGGTCCTTCCTGACACAGTGAACTTCTTATGGCAGGACAAGTTGGACTTTCAGAAGGGGTAGCTGTGTAATATTGTGTGTGCCTAGTTTGTATAGGGGAATATATATATCGTGCATACGCAACTGTAAGCTGTAAGAGAGATACACATAGTTATTTGCTAAGCTCTTTTCTCTGTAAGCAAGCAAGTTCAAACTGTTCTTGTTTAGAAGCCAGAAATTCGATTGTGAATTTCCTGGAAAGCTGTAGTATTTAATTTGCTTATACAAAGTAGATTAAAGTGATTGTGTGTGTTATTTACTTTCTGCATTTTACATATCATAATCACATACAGTTGTCTACTTAGTTTTCAAGATCGAAAAATATATCAAACTATCCATTCACCCCCCCTCTGTCTAGTTTCTAGTGGTATTCATTTCTAACAAAAGTGTATAGTAGGTAAAGTCCAAAAGCTTGCTTTTTCACTCTAAGTCCAATGGTCCTTGCAATGATTTGCCTTTTAGCTAATTGTCCTTAAAGAATAATCTCTTTTGACCATATGGAAATAGAATGCTTCCTTGAAAGGCATATGTATAGACCTATTTGTAAACACCGAGGATTCTACTCAACATAAAATAAGATGTAATAAGTAAATAATAAAAGACAGATATCACAGAATTCTCAGAAGATTATATATGTCAAAGAATGAAGATTAAAGTCATCTACAGTCTTGAAGTAATTCTACATTGAAAGAAGTTCAATTTATTGATCAAGCCTCAGTGGATTTATTAAAGTGACAGAGATTTCAAGAGGTGACAGCAAAGATACTGGTTACAGAGTTCATGAAGGAAAAGGAATTGTTAGATCAGAATTCAATGATCGTCAGGAGCTAGACTCAACTGATCAGGATTGCTGACATCATCAAAATTGCATGGTCGTCAGGATCAAGATACATATCAGGACTGGAATCAGGATTGATCATCAGGACTGGAAGCTGATCAGGATTCCTACTTCGAGTTATATTTGGAGTCTAGTTAAACATGGAAGTTTATTCTGTCGGTTCCTGGTTTGTAGTATGTAGCTATCAACTATGGATAGGTTTCAATCTTTGTAATTGATTAGGACTTATCATTGATAGAGAAGCTGTGTAGTATATAAACACAGTTTAGGTTTCGATTTATGGACGTGAACATAATCGAATATTTGTGAATCAAGATAGAAGCTCTCAAGAACATAGAATTTCTTGAGAGAGTTTTTGTAAGCTAGCAGCTCTCAAGAACATCAGAATTTCTTGAGAGAGTTTGTAACAGTTTTATATCAGATTTAATAAAGCTGTTATCTTTCTTTCATATTTGTGATATATACATTAAGAAGTCGATTATCTTATACTATTGTATTCAACCCCCCTTCTACAATAGATTATTATTGGGCAACAATTGGTATTAGAGCGAACTGATTTAATTCTGAATCAGATACGATCTAAAGATGTCGACAACCAAGTATGAAAGCATGAAGATTCCCATCTTGAAGAAATCAGAATATCCAACATGGAGGGTAAAGATGCTGATGTACCTGGAGGCTATGGATCCTGACTATTTGGACAGGATTCGTGATGGACCATATATTCCTACAAGGATTGTAGAACGAACAGATACAGTACCTGAACATTATGTGGTCAAGGCTAAAAGTGAATGGACTCTAGAAGAAAAAGCTCATGTACTCAGGGAACCAAAGATAAAGAATATCTTGCACAGAAGTCTTGATGCTGTCATGTCAAACAGAGTGATTGCATGCAAGTCTTCAAAAGAAATCTGGGATACTTTGGAAACTCAGTGCCAGGGATCTGCATCTGTCAAGAAAAACAGAAGGGCTCTTTTGATTCAAGAATATGAACAATTTGATGCAAGACCTGATGAGAGCCTAACTGATCTATATGATAGATTTCTGACACTATTGAATAGCTTATCTTTAGTTGACAAGGAATATGAAACTGAAGATTCAAACACCAAGTTTCTAAGAGCTTTACCTGAAGAATGGGACACTCATACCTCGATCATTAGACATCAGTATGATCTTAACACTGTGTCTCTTGATGAAGTCTATGGGATGCTAAGAACTCATGATCTTGAAGTTCAACAGAGAAAGAACAAGAAAAGCAGCAAGACAAAATCAATTGCTTTGAAAGCAGAGGCTAAATTAAAAGGAAAAGCTATGGAGGTCTCTAGAAGTAAATCAAGAGTAGCTGAGTCAGATCCTGATGACTCTTCATCAGATACTGATGGCAATCCTGATGCCAATACTAATGATGATTCTTCTGACTCAGACATGGAAGAGATGGTTGCTATGATTGTCAGAAACTTCAGAAGGATGAAGTTCAGGAAGAGTAGAAGACAAGGCAACTTTCAGAAAAAGGCTTTCAATCCAAACAAAGATAAGGATATCAAAAAGGACAGCAAAGGTAGCAAATTTGACAAGTCAAAGGTTAGATGCTACAAGTGCAATGGTATGGGTCATTTTGCTTCTGAGTGCAAGAAGACAAAGGCACTTATCACATCAAGCAAGGATTGGATGGACTCTTCCTCAGAATCTGATACTGAGGTGGTCAACTATGCTCTAATGGCCAACGCTGATGTAACTATTGCTCCTGATGATAAGGTACTAAATACTATCTTTGATTTTGATACTGATAATGCTTCTGAGTTAAGACGTTTTCTAAAGTCTTTACATATTAGCTTTAGAAGTCAAACTGCTGAAAATACTAGGATCTTATCTGAGATGTCTGAACTTAGAAAAAGGAATGATATATTAGAAGCTGAATTTTCTCGTATGCAAGAAGTACAAAAAGAATGTGACAATGCTAATCACATGTATTTAGAGATGAAATCCAAATGTACTGCTCTTGAAAAGGAGCTTGAATATGCTAATGAGAAAATCAGAACCTGGACAGACTCTGGTAGGAAATTTCATGAGATTAATACCTCTAAGAATTGGAAAGAGTGTCTAGGATATAAGTCAGACGAGGATAAGAAATTGCAAGAGAAAATTGTCATTGATGAGACAGTCAGTCCAAAGACCTATAGACATGTTATAGACGTAACCAAATCTAAGATTACTCCTGTTAATTTTGTTTTTGGTAAAGATTCCAATTCTACTTTTGAAAAGGGATCTACCTCTACTCAAGGAATTAAAATTATAAAGTCTAAACCTGTCATGAATAAAGTCACTATGAATGTAGGTCTATTGTCTCAGAAACAGCTTAAGGATAAAATCTGTGAGGTGATAGATAAGAAAAAGGAAGCTACTGTTAAGAGAAACAGTGTTAATCCCAAATGACCTAACAGAATTGTAGAAGGGGGGGGGGGGGGTTGAATACAATTCTTGATATTTTTCAAACTTAAAAATAACTTACAAATTAAAACTGAACTTATAAAATAAAAACCACAAGCACTTAATAATTTCAGTTGGATTGTTTGATGATCCAACTGAAGTGATTTTTATTGCGGAAATAATCTGTGATACAAAAAGTACACAGCTGCTCAGTTACAAGAATGTAGAGAAGTATGCTCTCAAAGATAGCTAATACAATCTATTTGTTTTTCTTCTCTTACTTCTATTTTAACTGCTACACTTGGTTATATATATATTCCCAAGTTTACAAAGCTATTTTTGGCTACACTAAAGTACACTAAAGGTAACCGTCAATAGCTTGCTTTTCATCCCTTTTGTCCAATGGTCCTTAGAGATCTTTGTCTTCTGTCTTCAGTCTTATAGTGATCCCACTCAATAACCAGATTGGAAATTGGAATGTTTCCTTATTCCCCATGTCCATTTTAATGGTTTCCAATGCAAAGTACACTTCCACATCTCCTTTTGATCTGTCAGAAAACTGTCACTATCACTTTGTCAACTATTCAGAAAAGTGATAATGATTCGTTGATAGCAGTAAGGTGTGTTTCGTTGATAGCTTTATTCTTCGTTTCGTTGATGAGTAATCTTCGTTTTGTTGATGAGTAAACTCCATACCGTCGACAAAGTAATCTTCATACCGTTGACATGTCTTCACTTAGGCAAAATTACAAGGCATAATATATTTACAATTAACCAACCTATTTTGCCTATCTAGTACTTAGTCAACATGACTTAGAAAACCTATCCAATATCTACAACGAAATGCATATCAAACTAGAAGTATTGTACAGTGCAATTGCTACATCACTCATTTCGTTGATGAGCTTCCTGTCAACGGAATGCTGCAAAGCATGCCATTTCGTTGACAGCTACAAAATGACTTTACACAAATTCTACTAAGTGTTTTATGTTTATCATCAAGAACAACATATTCCTAACAATCTCCCCCAATTTATGACTGGTAGAATAACAGCCATAAATCAAGAGACTTGATGATAACAAAAACACTCAGATACATCATAAATTACAAAAGTAGAAAATGCATTAAGCTTCATAATATTTTAGACAAAATACAAGACTTACAAGACTAATGCCCAAAAGTGCTCCTCTAGTCTGAGCAAATGTTTCATCTGTGTCTTCTTTGTGGCATAGTCTTCTTCCCTCTCTTAGAGTTGTTTTCCTCAATTTGGATCTGTAGCCTTCTGTAAAAGATTTTCTCCTCTTCATCTTGATCACCAAGCATGGATTGCATAAACTTTAGAGTTTGATTAGATGCCTTATCCAGCTGGTCTTCCATCCTGAAGAATCTTCTGCAATTGTCCTTGTCCTTAAATTACATCATCCAGTAAGGTTGAAGATGGATCTTCTTTCCTGTTGAGGGCACTCTAAGCATCCTGGGAAGAGCCTCAGGCTTGTTCCAGCTAGCCTTTATCTGACAGATTTTGGAGACCACCTCAGACTTGGCTGTTTTGGTGAAGCCAAAGTCCTTCTTCAAGCATCTAAACACTGAGAGTAGTGTTTGATAGTCTTCTCCTAAAATTCTATAGAGAGGCCACACTTGTTCTTTACCTCCCTTGAATGTAAAAACTAGTCTCTCAGGTAATTTTTGAGAAGCTGCAATGCCTCTTACTTCCACCAGGTTGTTTAAGTCAAGATGTAAACTGGATTCTTCCCTGATGTCAGCAATGTATATGCAGTCCTCTGGATTTGCAGGGGGTTTCTGAGGTTGTGGCTTTCTCACAAACACTGGCTTTGCCTTGACAGCCCTTTTCTTTGTCTTCATTGGTTGATCCTTCTCAAATAGGAACTTTGGAAAGTAGGCCTCATCAAATTCAAGAGGCTCCTCTTTTGGCACAATTGGTTGATCATGAAAGTTGACAGGATGTGCAGGATCACAGGCCAACTTTCCTTCATGAGGTAGATCAACAGAAATTTGATGTGCACTTGTTGTGGAAGAGTCTTGAGCAGTGTCCTGAGAATCATCTTTGTCAAAGTTCAGATTCCTTTTAGCTCTAGCCTTTGGCTGCCTTACACTCTTCCTTTCCTTTCCAGCTTCCTTAGCTTCATCCTTAGCCTTTTCTTCCTGTAGGGTTTCTTCATCTTCAAGTGATTGAGCAACTGCTAGTGCTTTCATTGCTGTCCTTTCAGATTCTTCAGCTTTGGCCTTAGCAAAATCTGGGTGACCAACCCAAATGCAGATTTCTTTGCTATCCCTGTAGATGATGGCCCTTTTGTTCCTTATGCTTGGATGATTGCTCTCTTTGCTTTCCATGATCAGCTTCCCTAGGACTTTGAACTCATCTGGCTTTGGTGGAGGATAAAATATCCTTGCAATGTTCTTGCCCTTGGGTTTGACAGGTGATATTGGAGATATCCCTCTTGCATCCACATTCCTAAAGCATGAAGATTGTTCTTTCTCACTTCTTGAATCTTGAAGGACTCCATGCTGAAAGGGTTCTATAACATAAGAACTCTTGAACTGTGGCTCCCATTCCGTTGATGTTGTTGGGAACCACGGACTTGGGGTTCTACTACAATTTATGATACACAATTAAGGAGTGCGAAAAGAAAATCACCTTGTTAACGGTTGATTCCACGCTCTTCTATTGTATTCCCAAATTCCCTTGAGCGAAGTGTGGCCTCCGTCTTCTCAAGTTAACCTCTCTTCTTGCTCCTAGGTGGCTACAATCTTTTTCTTAACCAACCCTAGCAAGAAGAGAATAAGAATATATATAGGGCTACAATAGGGATCATGGATAATTAGGTTGGGCCTTTTAATTACATCCTGGGCCTAGCCCAATGTAATTAAATATTAATTCAATCCACTAAAGAATTAATATTTGCACTACCTTTCCTAATACCGCAACTTAATTAATTAATTCGGTTCCAATATTATTTGCTTATTAAATTCCCCATGTTTAAAATAGCGCATGCCCATTAATTAAATAAATTACTGATAATTCATTTAATTAACATCTTATATCCTTGATCATCCACTCTACCTTTATTTAATTATGCCGGAATAAATCCACCTGCAGGGTTTCACATAATTAAATCCTTTTGAGCTTTCAAGGGGACATCATTAACCCGAATATTATCAGGACACGGATTCCTTCAATAAATAATATTCACCATATATATTATTCCATCACCCAAAATATAATGATATAATTCAAAAGAATTATTTCATATATAAATCAAAGCATGTAAATAATATACACGTGTCAATTACTATATCCGGATTAAGAACCTAAGCATTAATAATAACATAGAATCTTAGTTCACCTTCTTAATCAGTTTAAGGGAACAATTCTAAATTTGATCCTGTTCAATATACACAAAGTATACAAGTATTATTTAATAGTCAAGATAAACTATTCCCAAATAATACTTCAGTTATTCCAGTGGTTTGTCTAATTCCACTTAAACTGTGAACCCTTTATATTATATATAGACACTGATAATTTAATCTTCTGTTATCCCATTTGATACTAAATTATCCACAATATATAATAAATAGACAATGTAAAAATATGCAATCAAGATTCTCAATAAAATGGACAATGTTTATATACTACTAATGAATAGTTTAGTATAAAACCCAACAATCTCCCACTTATACTCAAGCTATTCTTTGAGTATATCAGTGTTTATTAATATAATCCGCTACCAGTTTAAATAACTATTCCGTGACCAGACATCTGACTCCTATCTCCTCCACGTGTTCTTCAAAAACCTTAGCTGGTAAACTCTTCGTGAAAGGATCAGCCCGGTTGTCCTTTGATGCTATATCAGTCACAATAATATCTCCTCGCTTAACGAACTGTCGTATGAGGTGATACTTACGCTCAATGTGTTTTGCTGCTTTATGTTCTCGTGGTTCCTTTGTATTTGAAACAGCACCAGTATTATCACAATAAATTGTGATTTGCCGTGGCAAATTAGGAACTACATTCAAATCCAGCAGGAAATTCCGGAACCATATAGCCTCCTTGGCTGCCTCAGAGGCTGCCACATATTCAGCTTCCATGGTTGAGTCTGCGATGCATTTCTGCTTCACACTCCTCCATATTACAGCTCCACCTCCTAAAGTAAAAACACACCCCGAGGTTGACTTCCTCTTATCCCTATCTGTCTGGAAATCTGAATCGGTATAACCCACAGGAAACAAGTCTGAAGCCTTGTAAATTAACATATACTTCTTAGTCCTTCGCAAGTACTTAAGTATCGTTTTTACTGCACTCCAATGTTCCTGACCTGGATTGGACTGATATCTACTGACCATGCCTACGACAAAGCAAATATCAGGTCTCGTGCATAACATGACATACATTAAGCTTCCACATGCTGAAGCATAAGGAACTGCTTTCATGTTCTCTATCTCCTTAGGTGTCTTAGGACACTGCTCCTTTGATAGAGAGACTCCATGTCTAAAAGGTAAATTACCCTTCTTAGAGTCCTGCATGTTAAAACGAGCCAATACCTCATCAATGTACGGTTCTTGAGATAAAGCCAACGTTCTTTTCTTGCGATCTCTTATAACTTTGATCCCAAGAATGTATGCGGCTTCACCTAAGTCTTTCATTTCAAATTGTTTGAACAACCATGCCTTAATAGATGACAACATCTCTACATTGTTTCCAATGAGCAAAATGTCATCTACATATAGTACTAGAAAAACCACTGCATTTCCTTCACTTTTCTTATACACACATGCTTCGCTTGGACTCTGATCATAACCATTTGACTGGACGGCCTGATCAAAACGAATGTTCCACTCCCTGGAAGCTTGTTTCAGTCCATAAATGGACTTCTTAAGCTTACACACTAGATGCTCTTGGCCCTCTTTGATGAATCCCTCTGGTTGCTGCATATGGATGTTTTCATCAAGACTTCCATTTAGGAAAGCTGTCTTGACATCCATTTGCCAAATCTCATAATCGAGATGAGCTGCTATAGATAAAAGAATCCGGATTGACTTAAGCATGACTACCGGAGAAAAGGTTTCCTCATAATCAATTCCTTGTTTCTGAGTATACCCTTTCGCAACAAGTCTTGCTTTCCAGGCTTTCACCTTTTTGTCAGATCCTCTTTTTCTTTTGTAGATCCACTTGCATCCAATGGGTTTTACACCATTGGGTGGTTCCACGAGATCCCAGACTTGATTGGAATACATAGATTCCATCTCAGATTGCATAGCCTTTTGCCAAAGATCGGCATCCTTATCTTGCATTGCTTCTTCGTATGTCCTGGGATCCTCATCATGTTCACCAGAGACTAAGTCCGAAGACTCTCCCAAAAACATGAACCTCTCAGGTTGTTTAACAACCCTCCCACTACGACGAAGCATTGGTGTGGTATTAGTGATGGGTTGTTCATTTATTTGTGGTTGTTCTACTTGTACCGGTGGCATATTAGAATTATCTTGTCCTCCCACTATTTCCTCTAAAACAACAGTACTCATGGGTTTGTGATTCATTATATAGTCTTCTTCTAAGAATCTAGCATTGGTGCTTACAATGATATCCCGATCCTTAGGACTATAAAACAAATACCCTTTTGTTCCCTTGGGATAACCCACAAACAGCCTCACTTCTGTACGAGAATCTAACTTAGTCACGTTCTTGTTCAGCACATGTGCTGGACAACCCCAAATCCGAATGTGTTTCAAACTAGGTTTGGTACTAGTCCACAATTCTTTTGGAGTTTTTGGAACTGACTTAGAAGGTACCAAGTTTAGAAGATAAGCCGCTGTTTCTAGAGCATGCCCCCAAAACGACTTGGGTAAATTCGAATAACTCATCATCGATCTAACACTCTCTAAAAGAGTCCGGTTCCTTCTTTCTGCTACACCATTCTGCTGAGGTGTGCCAGGTGCAGTCAACTGGGATGAAATCCCATGTTCTGATAAATATTCTCTAAATTCTCCAAGCAGGTATTCACCCCCACGATCTGATCGTAGTGACTTGATACATTTTCCTGAATGTCGCTTCTCCGCACTTGCTTTGTACTCTTTGAATTTTTCAAAGCACTCAGACTTGCGGTGCAACAGATAAATGTATCCATATCTCGAATAATCATCAATGAAAGTGACAAAATATTCATACCCACCTCTCGCTTGGATATTCATAGGTCCACATAAATCAGTATGAACCAATTCTAACACATCTTTGGCTCTATTTCCTTTTGCCTTAAAAGGTCTACTGGTCATTTTTCCTTCCAAGCAAGATTCACAGACTGGAAATGGCTCCACTGCCAACGAGCCTAAAGGCCCATCTACTACCAATCTTTGAATCCTCCTCAAGTTAATATGACCTAATCTCAAGTGCCAAAGATATGTTTGGTTCAATCCAGAAGGTTCCTTTCTTTTACTAGAGGTAGAAAATGTATTATTAATTTCACTTGGTTGCATCATTGGTACTATAGGATCAATAATATATAAATTGTCTTGCAATGTACCAGAACATATAACTCGTTTATTCATCATAATGGAAACATTATGATCCAAACAAACATTATAACCATCCATAGCAAGTTTAGAAACCGAAATTAAATTCCTTCTAAATGAAGGTACATAAAGACAATTATTCAAAACCAAAATCCTATCATAACCAAAAGATAAAGAAATAACTCCAACTGCAACCACTGTTACTTTCGTAGCATCTCCCATGAACACATATATCTCGTCATCTCTAAGCAGCCTGGTTTTCTGGAACCCCTGCATGGAATTACAAACATGATCAGTGGCTCCTGTGTCTACACACCAAGTGCTCGTAGACATAGCCGCTATATATGTTTCCGTAACAAGAGAAAGAGACATACCAGCATTGTTCTTCTTAGACAGAGGACAATCCTTTTTCCAGTGACCCGACTGCTTGCACTTGAAGCACTTGCCCTTAGGCTTCTTCACTGAATTCTGAACTCCCAATGGTTTCACAACTTTCTGTGTCTGAACCTTCTTCTTCTTCTTTCCTTTCGGCTTTGAAGAAGAAACTTTCTCAGCCACATTTACCTGAACATGCTGCTGAAATAATGATTCCGCTGCCTGAAGCTCTGTCAGAAGTTCTGCAAGACTATACAACTTCTTGTTCATGTTGTAATTCAAGCGAAACGGCTCAAAGCTTTTTGGCAAACTCATAAGTATGATATCGACCTGCGTTTCCGCATCAATATCAGCACCAAGGACCTCTAGTTCATTTATATGAGACATCATCAGAAGAACATGGTCCCTTACATGTGTTTTTTCAGCCATCTGTGTAACAGCCCGACTTTCCGGACTATTATTCTAAATACGAAACTTAAATAAAACTTAATACTTTATTTGATAAACCAAAATTTACGGAAGTCAAACGCAGCGGTCAAACTTAACGATAATCCAAAATCATAAAAACGGAGACGCAGCTCCATAAACCAATATTCAATGTCTAATAAATAATCAAATTTATTCAAATGGTCTTTAAACAAAATCAAATTGCACGAAATCCAAAGTCCACATCCTTATTCTTACTAAGCTTCCACAATGAACCTGAAATATAGGGAAAGGGATGAGCTACACAACTCAGCAAGTACAAATTGACAAACATATATTTTTAAAATCAATGGGCGGTTTTATTAAAACAGATTTGGTCAAAATATAATAAGTTACAAAACCTTTGCAAAATTGACCCGGCCCAAAGTTTACATTTTAAAATTTCAGAATTTAAAACAGATACAGAATTTAAAGCAGATACAGAAGCAGAAATAGAAACAGAACGAAAATCAAAATACCACAGTCTTGCTCTACGACCACACTTTCCCAGTAGCCGGGATCTTATTCTTATTCTTATACGCCACACTTTGCCAGTGACCGGTATCTAAAGTTCAATAATTACGCGCCCTTAATAGGTATCTAAAATTGCACACTTGTGCGCCTACTAAGGGTATCTAATGCTAGTTCCGGAACTATAGCGTAAATTACGAACGGGTTCGAAACGTAGAGACTGTGTTCTAAAATTCAAATACTTATATCTTATAAAATTCGAAACACAATTCTTATATCTTATACGAAAATCTGAAGATCACAATATAAATATATTTTTCAAAAACGAAAAGTAAGTCAAAAGTACTTACCTCAAAAGCGACTGGACACTAAATACCGAAAACAATTTCACGAACAATCCTATAAATTTAAGTAACAAAACACAGAATAATTAATTATTTATTCTAACAAGAAATCTGCATATGAAGAGCAATTATTCAGCCATTTAAACTACATGCAAATTGTACCAGGCACATTAACCACACTATAATCAGACAAAAACACGTAAAGAAAACAAATGGGCTTGAGGCCCAACATGGTAGTCACTAACTTGTCCTGTTAACACGTGAAATTGCAGACTGGTTCCTGATCTTTTCGAACTTTAACATAGCATGTATTAACAACTAACCAACTTACTAAACTAAAGTGGCCACGTTTTTAGTAAATTAAAATCAGAAGATTACTTAATATGTATAGCTTTATTTACTAAACACAGTTAATAACGAATGTAGAAACTAATAGTAATTTAGCAACTCCGAAACTAAAGTTATTTACTTAAATCACAAATAATTTTAATTAAAATAAAACTTCTCAAATAATTTAAATAACAAAATTCTTAAAGTTAAAACTTGTATGAAAAGTCTGGATCATGAACACATAATTATAAATATCCATAATTACATATAATGCATTTAATAATAAAATAATATTTTGTGTAGCTAACATAGAATTTGATGATAACATAGATGAATGCTAAAACAAAACAGTAAGATAACATCCTAGCAAGTAGCAACAAACTGACGTACACAACAAATAAAGTCAAATCCTTTTTTTTTTCAAAACATTTGGTCCACATTTATTAATAAATGAAATCACACCCGTTTTTCTTTTCTTTTAAAGCAATAATCTCGAAATATAATATACTACATAAACAAAGATTTTTGTAAAAATCATGAGAGCAGGAGAATATATGAATCTAATATAATATTGTATAAGAAGCACAAAATTCGAGTATAGTCTTGTAGGCAGTTTATATTATATGGATTTCAAGTACCCCTTATATGCTTACAATTCATGGATAAAGCACAGACAACACATACAACGGACACATATATTAATTATAATTCAAAAGTTAAAATCAATGTTAAGGACAAAAGAGATAACACATAGAAGTTCACAAATATTAAATGAAAGTCGCATACCTGCTGAGGCGATGAGACCCGTACGAGTTTTCTTGTGTCTAAGGGTTAATTATATAGCCACACTAAAAACCCTAAAGTAATTTAGGCAAGCCTAGAATATTCTCCTAAAAATTGTTCAATCACTTAACTAATATTTACATTAAAAATATTCTAATTTACACAAATATCTCAATTTAACAGATATCGATTTTCTAAAATATTCTAATCGATCTCATCCTTAATACATAATCTTATTTTTTTTTATTCAAAATAATTAGTGCCACAAATTTCTAAATTTTCTAACTAAACTAAAATAATTATCTAATTAATTAAATAAAAATAAAATCAAGGATTTTACAGTCTTCCCTCCTTAAAAGAATTTGGTCCCCAAATTCACAAAATTTAAAAGAAAATAAGTCACATGTAAAAAGAAATGGTACCTTAGTTATGATTATTGGTGCGACTTCCCGTGAGCATAAATACACGTTGAGGACCGGTGTTTTTATCTGCTCCCTTCCTTGGTGGTGGATTGTGTGGGCACTCAGAAATCTTGTGTCCTACTTCTCCGCAGTGAAAGCAGGCACCTGTGTTCCATCGGCAGTCCTTGTCTGGATGGTTCTTACCGCACCTCGAACACTTTTCTCGATCACCCTGGCCTCCAACTCGATCGTACTCGTGTTGCTTCTTGAAGGGTCCTCTTTGAGACGAAAATCCACTACTTGGAGCGAACCTCTTCTTGTTCCAGTTGTCCGTTGCTTTCTCTGATTCTGCCAAGCCCCTCTCGATCACTAGAGCCTTGTTGAGGACAGCCTCGTACGTCTGAAGTTCAAACGACGCTACAGCATTTCTGATGTCGCTTCGAAGTCCCTCTTCCAATCTCCTTGCTTTGCTGGTTTCATCCGAGATCAAAGTAGGTGCATACTTTGAAAGTTTCGCGAATTCTGCTTCATATTCGATGACAGTCTTCCTACCTTGCTCGAGACGAATGAAGTCCCTCTCTTTCTGCAGACGAATGGTTCTAGGAAAGTACTTGTCTTCTAGCGCCTTCTTGAACTTTGCCCATGTATACGGTTCGGGTACTTCTTCAGTGATTGCATTCTCGTTCTTTCTCTTCTCCATGAGCCACCAGTCGTAAGCGCTTCCTTGTAGTTGATACACCGCTAAGGTAACCTTTTGCTCTTCATTGCTGCCAAGAAGTCCGAAAGCTTTTTCCATCTCCTGTATCCACATCTCGACTATGGCCGGATCAGTTGCTCCATCGAAAGTTGGTGGGTTCAAACGCTTGAACTGAGAGACGATATTTTGCTGCCTTGGCTGCTGATTTACGAGCACAGCGAGAGTTTCAGCTAGTTGATCAAAGACGTTTCCATCTTCATTGTTGTTGCCACCTCCATTGTTATTGCCACCATGATCGCCTGAGTTTCCATTGTTGTTCTGATTGTTGTTCTCTCCGTCCATATTTTCTAAAACAATAAAATAACACTCAAATACTAAACTTAAAACGATATCTAAAGAGGTAAAACACAATCTTAAATCAAATACTTAATTTATTCCAACAAAATTCAAATATCAAAATAACACCAAATCATAAGGTTTCTCATAGCTAAGCTTTCATAGTAGCTAAGGTCTTATTCAAAAACTATCTCTCACGCTCTCGTAACTAACGATATTGTAATAAAATCAAGCATAGAAGCGTTCTAGCTTCTTCTCCACGTCATTCTGCGTCTTCTTGACCCATCTTCGAGTCTCCATAAAAACACTCTTAATTGCTTTTTCTTGTCCTGGGCGACACCACCTCCTCAATGACATTCTACAGACCTTGTGGACAACCCTTTCCACCGTTGCTGTTCGGGCTTGTAACGTATCTAATGCGTCATTTATCTTTTTATCATCGAGTGCCATCCTATCCTCGTAGAGCTCGATCAGCGTCCTCAAATATTGAATTTCGGCGTCTCTTGGATCTTCCTCTAAGGACTCATCAACGACTTCATCGGGGTGAGGTCGGTTCACAGAATTGTCACTCTCGTAGCCATGCTCGCTAGGGTCCTCCTCGGTACTATAAGATACCTTCTTGCTAAACGAGTCGTTTCCTGACATCTACAAAATTTTGAGATAATAAAATAATATAATATCATTAAACATAAGGTCAAGCTCACAGGTCAAAATTAATTCACTAATCCAAAGGTCAAATCCTATATGACAGTCTAAAAGGATCGCGCCCTAGGGAATACACTAGTCCCATACCTAGTACATTCCGAAGGAAAGCCTGCTCTGATACCAACTGTAACAGCCCGACTTTCCGGACTATTATTCTAAATACGAAACTTAAATAAAACTTAATACTTTATTTGATAAACCAAAATTTACGGAAGTCAAACGCAGCGGTCAAACTTAACGATAATCCAAAATCATAAAAACGGAGACGCAGCTCCATAAACCAATATTCAATGTCTAATAAATAATCAAATTTATTCAAATGGTCTTTAAACAAAATCAAATTGCACGAAATCCAAAGTCCACATCCTTATTCTTACTAAGCTTCCACAATGAACCTGAAATATAGGGAAAGGGATGAGCTACACAGCTCAGCAAGTACAAATTGACAAACATATATTTTTAAAATCAATGGGCGGTTTTATTAAAACAGATTTGGTCAAAATATAATAAGTTACAAAACCTTTGCAAAATTGACCCGGCCCAAAGTTTACATTTTAAAATTTCAGAATTTAAAACAGATACAGAATTTAAAGCAGATACAGAAGCAGAAATAGAAACAGAACGAAAATCAAAATACCACAGTCTTGCTCTACGGCCACACTTTCCCAGTAGCCGGGATCTTATTCTTATTCTTATACGCCACACTTTGCCAGTGACCGGTATCTAAAGTTCAATAATTACGCGCCCTTAATAGGTATCTAAAATTGCACACTTGTGCGCCTACTAAGGGTATCTAATGCTAGTTCCGGAACTATAGCGTAAATTACGAACGGGTTCGAAACGTAGAGACTGTGTTCTAAAATTCAAATACTTATATCTTATAAAATTCGAAACACAATTCTTATATCTTATACGAAAATCTGAAGATCACAATATAAATATATTTTTCAAAAACGAAAAGTAAGTCAAAAGTACTTACCTCAAAAGCGACTGGACACTAAATACCGAAAACAATTTCACGAACAATCCTATAAATTTAAGTAACAAAACACAGAATAATTAATTATTTATTCTAACAAGAAATCTGCATATGAAGAGCAATTATTCAGCCATTTAAACTACATGCAAATTGTACCAGGCACATTAACCACACTATAATCAGACAAAAACACGTAAAGAAAACAAATGGGCTTGAGGCCCAACATGGTAGTCACTAACTTGTCCTGTTAACACGTGAAATTGCAGACTGGTTCCTGATCTTTTCGAACTTTAACATAGCATGTATTAACAACTAACCAACTTACTAAACTAAAGTGGCCACGTTTTTAGTAAATTAAAATCAGAAGATTACTTAATATGTATAGCTTTATTTACCAAACACAGTTAATAACGAATGTAGAAACTAATAGTAATTTAGCAACTCCGAAACTAAAGTTATTTACTTAAATCACAAATAATTTTAATTAAAATAAAACTTCTCAAATAATTTAAATAACAAAATTCTTAAAGTTAAAACTTGTATGAAAAGTCTGGATCATGAACACATAATTATAAATATCCATAATTACATATAATGCATTTAATAATAAAATAATATTTTGTGTAGCTAACATAGAATTTGATGATAACATAGATGAATGCTAAAACAAAACAGTAAGATAACATCCTAGCAAGTAGCAACAAACTGACGTACACAACAAATAAAGTCAAATCCTTTTTTTTTTCAAAACATTTGGTCCACATTTATTAATAAATGAAATCACACCCGTTTTTCTTTTCTTTTAAAGCAATAATCTCGAAATATAATATACTACATAAACAAAGATTTTTGTAAAAATCATGAGAGCAGGAGAATATATGAATCTAATATAATATTGTATAAGAAGCACAAAATTCGAGTATAGTCTTGTAGGCAGTTTATATTATATGGATTTCAAGTACCCCTTATATGCTTACAATTCATGGATAAAGCACAGACAACACATACAACGGACACATATATTAATTATAATTCAAAAGTTAAAATCAATGTTAAGGACAAAAGAGATAACACATAGAAGTTCACAAATATTAAATGAAAGTCGCATACCTGCTGAGGCGATGAGACCCGTACGAGTTTTCTTGTGTCTAAGGGTTAATTATATAGCCACACTAAAAACCCTAAAGTAATTTAGGCAAGCCTAGAATATTCTCCTAAAAATTGTTCAATCACTTAACTAATATTTACATTAAAAATATTCTAATTTACACAAATATCTCAATTTAACAGATATCGATTTTCTAAAATATTCTAATCGATCTCATCCTTAATACATAATCTTATTTTTTTTTATTCAAAATAATTAGTGCCACAAATTTCTAAATTTTCTAACTAAACTAAAATAATTATCTAATTAATTAAATAAAAATAAAATCAAGGATTTTACAATCTGAGTGTTCATTAGAGACTTCATTGCTACTTGCCTAGCAGCCCTATTCTGATCTCCGAAAAGCTCCTTGAGATTATAGAGCATATCTGCAGCAGTGGTCATGGCCTGATGCTGATGTTGCAAAACACCCGACATTGCTGCCAGAATGTAACATCGCGACATCTCATCTGCCTTAGTCCACTTCTTAAAATACTCTTTATCCTCATCCGGAGCATCGGCAGCAGGCTGGTCCGGTTTGGGTTCAACGGTACAAAATTTAAACTCTTCAGCAGTCAACACTATGTCCAAATTGCGTTTCCATTCAATATAGTTAGGTCCGGTAAGTTTGTTATCCTTAAGTATGGTGAAAAGTGGATTAAAGCCCATTCTATCCTGAGAATTATGCATATAACACTTAATTAGAAAATTGCATATATCTTAAAACCTATTTGTTTCCTCTAACAATTAATTAAAATTAATGCACTAATATTTAAATTCCATAAATATCTGGTACGCCATGATGGATGACATATATACCATTTAAATTTAAATATTACTTCGGTCCTACTACTAAATAATACGCCACGTTAGGGTGGACTACATATTATCTTTCATAGCTAAGTGTATACCATTATTTAGATCTTAAGTTGCCTTTAGTCAGACCCATCCGTTCGATGTATCAATGGATAAATCCCAGGTGTTTTCGGTGAAGTCACAGACGGACTCGCTTAAAAACACAACCCCTAAGACAGAAATATCCATTATCAACATCAATCAAGGAATGTCCAACTTTTTTCTCGAATTCTATGAAACTTGGTATGTCACGATGGGGTGAGCTTACCTTTCATTATTCGTGATTAACTTAAGAAGATTGTCCTAGTAATATCCTTAACACTACCCAGACGTCATAAATCATACGCCACGATGGGTGACATATATCCAATTCATAATCGTCCTAGTGTTAAATTACATACAACCAATAATGGATGACCATGGGATCTAATATCAAATTAATTCCCTCTCCCACTTAGTATTTTAACATGAGTAATTTGATCTAGATGCATCGCCCTATGTTATTTCTTCGAGGTCCACATGTTATCAAAATAACAATACAAAGAACACATAACATAGCATAGCATGCATCTCTACATAATTAAATGGGGCCTATGTCATTATAATTATGTCTAACATGCATTCCAAATACACACATAATTTAATAACATAAAACATTTAATTAAAGCAATAAATGAAAATTTATGTCCATGTCGTCCTATTTATGTTAACCATGCAATTAAAATTACACACATAATTAACAACACACATAATAATTATTTAATGCAATAATTAAAATTAAATAGCAGAAAAATTTAAATAAAAAATAAATCCACTATTATGGCCAAAAAAAAAAATTTCATCCGAAAATCCTGCGAAAACTTCAACTCGCTGTTTGAGGATCTAAACGAGCTCAGACGCACATGAAACTTTGACATTGTCATTTTTCAATCGTGTAGAACATCGAAATCCCTTTACGAAAAGGTATTACTCATCGAAATACGACACCGTATGCAAAAGTTACAACAGTTCGAAGTTGCATAGGCGAAATCTTGTAGCATCAGCGGAAGAACTTTGTTTTCTTGCAAATCCGTCGATCAAATAGTTACATACAACATAACATACCTATTCTATTACATCAGATCATAATCTAACATGAATACAAATCATGATTACAAGATTACAAAATCATAATAGAAAACAAAACTAGCACGATCAACCCTCGTGATTTACAACCACGATAAACCACGTGGAAACCAAAACAAAAAATAACCACGATTAAACCACGTGGGATCCAAACACATAATTAAAATAAAACGAGGCCATAATAGTGGATACTAAACAACCTGTAAAAGATTATTATCCAAGCATACCACTATACATACATAACCAATTTTAATTACGACATGGACATCATATCATAAAACATAGAACCCATAACCAGGCTCTTGATACCAATTGTTGGGAACCACGGACTTGGGGTTCTACTACAATTTATGATACACAATTAAGGAGTGCGAAAAGAAAATCACCTTGTTAACGGTTGATTCCACGCTCTTCTATTGTATTCCCAAATTCCCTTGAGCGAAGTGTGGCCTCCGTCTTCTCAAGTTAACCTCTCTTCTTGCTCCTAGGTGGCTACAATCTTTTTCTTAAACAACCCTAGCAAGAAGAGAATAAGAATATATATAGGGCTACAATAGGGATCATGGATAATTAGGTTGGGCCTTTTAATTACATCCTGGGCCTAGCCCAATGTAATTAAATATTAATTCAATCCACTAAAGAATTAATATTTGCACTACCTTTCCTAATACCGCAACTTAATTAATTAATTCGGTTCCAATATTATTTGCTTATTAAATTCCCCATGTTTAAAATAGCGCATGCCCATTAATTAAATAAATTACTGATAATTCATTTAATTAACATCTTATATCCTTGATCATCCACTCTACCTTTATTTAATTATGCCGGAATAAATTCACCTGCAGGGTTTCACATAATTAAATCCTTTTGAGCTTTCAAGGGGACATCATTAACCCGAATATTATCAGGACACAGATTCCTTCAATAAATAATATTCACCATATATATTATTCCATCATCCAAAATATAATGATATAATTCAAAAGAATTATTTCATATATAAATCAAAGCATGTAAATAATATACACGTGTCAATTACTATATCCGGATTAAGAACCTAAGCATTAATAATAACATAGAATCTTAGTTCACCTTCTTAATCAGTTTAAGGGAACAATTCTAAATTTGATCCTGTTCAATATACACAAAGTATACAAGTATTATTTAATAGTCAAGATAAACTATTCCCAAATAATACTTCAGTTATTCCAGTGGTTTGTCTAATTCCACTTAAACTGTGAACCCTTTATATTATATATAGACACTGATAATTTAATCTTCTGTTATCCCATTTGATACTAAATTATCCACAATATATAATAAATAGACAATGTAAAAATATGCAATCAAGATTCTCAATAAAATGGACAATGTTTATATACTACTAATGAATAGTTTAGTATAAAACCCAACAGATGTTACAACCATGACATTCGTTGATGGTTGATCCGTTGATGGATTTGAGTTCTTTGCAGTTCCAGCAATTCTCTTGACTCTTGCTTCTATGTTGGACCAATGATCTTTGATCTGTTCTGCAAGTCTCATCCTCATAGAAGCTTCCTGAATTAGGTCAATGCCATCCTTTTTCTTCTGTCCAAGCTCCCCCATTGCTAGTGGCTCATTTGGTAAGGAAATGGCTGGGACCAAAACCTTTGTGATTTGTATATCAAGCTCTTTAGATTTCTCTAGCTCCTTAGATTTCTCCCCCTTTTTGTTATCATCAAGTGAGATGAGAGGGATTCCTTGAGCTGCCAAAAGCTGGGTGAGTAGCTGAGTTTGCTTCTCCTGTTCCTTTTGCATGTGAGAAAGTGTAGCCTCAACTTTGTCCACTCTAGAGGAAAGAGTCTTCAAAGATGAGGACACTTCAGGTTCCTTGGAGAAAAACCTGTTCATCTTGGACAAAGTTAGAAGAGGAAGCTTTTCATCTAGCCTCCTGTTAGTAGCATCCCTGAGGTTGCTAATGGAATCCTTGATTTATGTAGCTTCAATCCTTGTCTGCAACATCTGTAGCCTTTGGATTTCCAGTGAATCCATGATGGCCTTGTAGAATTTCTTGTCCCTTGCATTTGCAGACTCATGAGCCAGATATGCCTCATTGTACTGCCTTGTGATATCAGCATCTAGAGTGCATCTTCCTTGCATATCCTGAGAAAGCCAGTTTGGTCTAGGAGGCACCACAGAAGTCCCAGTTTGTGAAGTAGTGGCCACCTGTAGATTGTCACCAAAGCTGTCCTCATCATCAGAAAAGTCAAAGTCTCCACTTGCTGCAGCTGCTGGAGATAGATTGGTCAAGGCATCCTTTGCTCTTTGCATTGATGCAGTTGTATGAATTAGGTTTAGTGACCTCT
Organism: Heracleum sosnowskyi; assembly: GCA_030848705.1. NCBI lineage: Eukaryota > Viridiplantae > Streptophyta > Magnoliopsida > Apiales > Apiaceae > Heracleum > Heracleum sosnowskyi. Next base: position 46,263,198 of record CM061241.1, read on the forward strand.
CTGCCTCCACATTGCCCTGTTGAGCCATAACCTGATAGGCTGGCACAGGATGAGTCAAGGTCTCAGGATCCAGGGAAATACTATCCAGAGTTTGTTGATAATGCTCTTGGAAAGTAAGTTCCCTTTCTCCCTCACTGACCCCCATTAACTCACTAGAAATGGCTGCTTCCTCCCTTATGACTCCTGTAGTCCCTTCTCTCTCTCCACTCTTTTCTTTCATCATCGGCTCCCCATGGCTCACACCTCTCACACCCTCACCTTCACCTACTAAGGTGGTACTCTCAATCTCTCCTTTTGCCTGGCTGGAAGAAATAGCCAGCCTCTCACTCTCATTCTCTCATTTTGCCTGGCTGCAAGCCAGCCTCTCAGTTTCACTCTCTCTCAAACCTAAAAGTGTCTCAACTACCACCAGGTCATCTACACTAGTTGTGGAAACAACTTGATCTTCAATAAGGGGTGTAGAATGACCTATCAACGGAATGGTAGTTTGAACTGTCAACGGGATGGATACCGTTGATCGAGAAACACTTATCAACGAAAGAGGTTGTTCCGTTGACGAAGTCAATAAAGCATTTTGAGAAAGTGAAATTACAATCGAATATGTGGTGATTGATGTGAGATTGGGGTCCACAGATCCTCTTGCAGCTTCAGAAAAAATTGGTTGATGGCCCAACAAATCACTTAACAAGTGATGACCACCAGCTTCAGAGTGGGGCTTCTCCAAGATAAGAGTTGGAGAATCAGGAATAGATGTATGGATCATGTCCACATCTAAAGACTGAGTTGGTGAATTTGGTGGAGATGGTTCAAGATTGATGTTTAGAGAATGGGACTGTAACCCTAGAGTAATAATTGGGGTTACATCAAACTGAATTTGTGAAACTGGAAGTGTTGCTTCCAGAGTGTGTGCACCCTGTGTACCCTTGGATTTTTGCTTCACTCTCCTTTGGTATTGGGAAAATGTAGACTGTGGGCTTGAAGTGTCCCTTACCCTCTTGGAGTGTGCTCTTGGAGGAGAGCTTGTTTCAATAATCACATCCTTTTGGGAGGATGCAACTAGACTTGTGTTTAAATCCATTTTACTCATTATGCCTTGTTGGGAAGACACAATGGGGCATGGCTGGGACACACTATCCTTTCCTTCTTTATTCTTGGGGTTTCTTTGATTTTCACCCCTTCCCTCACCTCTCACAACTCCAGAATCACTCCCCTTTGGTTGTGAAGTAGTTTTTGCAACAGGTGCCTTTTGAGAAGCACCTGAGGTTGGCTTTGAGGATTTCTTAGATTTAGGTTTTGCTGCTTGGGCAGGAGCCTGTTGGGACACAGCTACAGACTCCATAGCAACATTGGTAGGTGAAACAATAGAAGTAACAACTACACTAACAGGGTTAGATGAAGTTACCTCAATGATGGGCAGATACACCACTGGGACATCACCATTGTGGTTAAGTCTCAGTATATCTGTCAAAACCCTCTTCTCTTGCACAAAACACTCGAACCTGGAAATAGGGTTAGAGATAACTAATGGTGCTGGACTAACATGGTTAGCCAACATCATCAGAAACCGAGCATAATAGATATTCTTTTTCCTATTAGCCTTATCACCCAACTTAGCACCAATTTCATACATAAGTTGAGTGCTAAAGTTGTAATATCTATCAGTTAGAAGCATGGTTAAGAGAATCAACATAGAATTAGTTAATGCATCAAAATTGCTAATCTTTCCAGAGAAGACCTTAATGAATGCATCAGCTAAGTAACTGTATTCCTTAACCAAACCTCTCCTAATAATCTTACCCAAATTATCAGTAGGCAAAGAGTAGTTTATAGAATTTAGCATGTTAATCATTTCAGTATATGTAGGCAAAGCATTACAGTTATTTTCAGGAATATGTAGACATGCTTGCAATACATCAGAGTTAACTATATACTCATTACCTTGGATGGTGAATTGCAAAGTGCAATTTGTCCCACTATACTCACATGAGGTCCAAATCTCCTCGATTATCTCATTGTAGAGTGGTGTAGAGTGAAACATTGCATAGCTCAACTTGCAATTCTTCATGAAATCCATCATTTTGAAAAAGATGATGTTCGGGCTTTCCTTGACAACAAAAGGGATGGAGTTGTTCTTCTCATAGATAAACCCTCCAGCAGACATAAGCTTGACTATTGGTGCCATTGTTGAGTGAAGAAAAGCTTCGAACTGAATTGCTTGTTAGAGAGAAGAAGAAAGAAAAGCCTTTGGAATTTTTGAGAACAGGTAAAAAAAAAATTAAAGAAAATAGAATTTCTTAAATACTCCCCCAAAAATTCTCAGAAATAAAGTCCAATAATCAATGTAAATTACTGGATTGGCTTAAAAATATGACCGTTACTTTTAAAGTATTACCATGATTTATACTTACAGGGGTGTATGTATAGATCGTGGTAAGAGACGTGTCAAATTTCAACGGTTCAGATTAACTGCGCTATATCAACGAATCAGGATTGGGCGGTTAAAGTCCCGTCTATTTCGTTGATAAAGCTGCGTTTCGTTGATATAAAAGAGCTATCAACGAAACACCCAGAAAAATGCTAAGACTGTCAACGAAATGGTGCGTTTCGTTGACATAGTAATTTTGACTTAGACAAAATTGCACTTTTTCCTGAGAAAATTAATTCACAGAAAAACATAGCAAATTTCTGGCTACATTGTAACTTGCAAAAATCTCAAAAATAATTAGGAGAAATTTAACATACCTAGCTCACTTACTAGTCTTGAGAATGTTGATTCATCAAGTGGCTTGGTAAAAATGTCTGCAAGTTGCTGTTCACTTGGAACAAAATGTAACTCCACAGTACCATTCATAACATGTTCTCTAATGAAATGGTACTTGATGTCAATGTGCTTGGTCCTTGAATGCTGCACTGGATTCTCAGTAATGGCAATGGCACTAGTGTTGTCACAGAAAATAGGAATTTTCTCAACTCTTAATCCATAATCAAGTAGTTGATTTTTCATCCATAAAATCTGTGCACAACAACTTCCAGCTGCAATATACTCAGCCTCAGCTGTAGAGGTAGAAACTGAGTTTTGTTTCTTGCTAAACCATGAGACAAGCTTGTTTCCTAAGAATTGACAGGTGCTAGTTGTGCTTTTCCTGTCAATTTTACATCCTGCATAATCTGCATCTGAATAACCAATTAGTTCAAAGCCAGATTCTCTAGGATACCAAATGCCAAGGTTTGGTGTTCCTTTGAGATATCTGAAAATTCTTTTAATAGTAACTAAATGGGATTCCCTAGGATCAGCCTGAAATCTAGCACATAGACATGTAGCAAACATAATATCAGGTCTACTAGCTGTTAAATATAAAAGTGAGCCTACCATGCCTCTGTAACTTGAAATGTCCACAGATTTTTCCTTAGTATTCAATTCAAGTTTGGTGGCAGTAGGCATGGGAGTTTTGGCAGGAGAGCATTCTATTAAGTCAAATTTCTTTAATAAATCATGAATATATTTTGTTTGACTAATGAAAATGCCTTCATTAACTTGCTTCACTTGAAGACCAAGAAAGTAAGTTAATTCTCCCATCATGCTCATTTCATATTTACTTTGCATAAGCTTGGCAAACTTTTGACAAAGTTTCACATCTGTAGACCCAAAGATTATGTCATCTACATAAATTTGAACAAGTATAGTAGAGCCATTCACAACCCTGTGAAACAGAGTTTTATCTACAGTACCTCTAGTGAAGAAATTCTCAAGGAGGAACTGTGAAAGTGTGTCATACCAGGCTCTAGGTGCTTGTTTCAAACCATAGAGTGCTTTGAGGAGGAAGTATACATATTCTGGAAAATCATCATCTTCAAAACCAGGAGGTTGACTTACATACACCTCCTCTTCCAATTCCCCATTCAGAAAAGCACTCTTCACATCCATTTGATAGACTTTGAAATTGGCATGGGCTGCATAGGCTAGGAAAATCCTTATTGCTTCTAGTCTTGCAACAGGAGCAAAGGTTTCATCAAAATCAATTCCCTCTTCCTGTGAATAGCCTTTTGCAACCAATCTAGCTTTGTTCCTTGTGACTATGCCATTTTCATCCATCTTGTTTCTGAACACCCATTTTGTGCCTATGACACACCTGTCCTTAGGCTTGGGCACCAGCTTCCAAACTTTGTTCCTCTCAAATTGGTTTAGCTCCTCTTGCATAGCTAAAACCCAATCTGGATCTAGAAGTGCATCCTCAACTTTCTTTGGCTCATCTTGAGACAGAAAGCTATTGTATAAACATTCCTCTTGAGTTGCTCTTCTAGTTTGGACTTTTGAAGAAACATCACCTATAATAAGTTCAAAGGGATGATCTTTAGTCCATTTCCTTGAGGGAGGTAGATTTGCTCTTGACGAGGTAGCTTCATGATCATGATTGCCTTGATTGGATAATTGTCCTTGAGAAACTCCCCCTGAGTTTGTTGTCCCTAATTGATCACTTCTGGAAGCATTTCTTTGACTGTCAACGGTATGACCAATTTGGCTGTCAACGAAACGCTCATTTTGACTGTCAACGAAACGCTCATTTTGACTGTCAACGAATCCATCACCATGACTGTCAACGAAATGACCATTTGGTCTGCTAGCAGCTATTCTTTTCAATCTTAATGCAGCAATTTCATCTTCACTGCTGCTTTCATCTGTGCTAGATACAACAACTTTAGGCTGTTTCTCAGTAGCCTTAACATGATTCACTTGATCTCCTTCCTCATTCTCAAAAGAAAGACTTTCATGGAAACCTTCATTACAGAGACCTTGAATTTTGAGATCATCAAAAACAACATGTACAGATTCCAGAATAATGTTGGTTCTGAGATTATAGACTCTATAAGCTTTCCCTGCCGCATATCCCACAAATATTGCTTCATCTGCCTTTGCTTCAAATTTCTCCAAATGCTCAGCTTGATTTCTCAGAACAAAGCACTTGCATCCAAAGACATGAAGAAAATCCAATAGTGGCTTCTTTCTTTTGAGTAGTTGATAAGGGGTCATTCCCTTGGCCTGATTAATCAAAGAAATATTTTGAGTAAAGCAAGCTGTGTTAACTGCCTCAGCCCAAAAATAAGTTGGTAACTCTGATTCATCTAGCATTGTCCTTGCAGCTTCAATAAGTGTTCTGTTTTTCCTTTCAACTACACCATTTTGCTGTGGTGTCCTTGCTGCTGAAAACTCATGCAAAATACCATTTTCTTCACAGAACACCTTCATGCTTGAATTATTGAATTCTGTCCCATTGTCACTCCTAATCCTTCTTACTTTGAAATCAGGATGATTGCTTACCATCTTGATGTGATTGATAATGATTTCACTTGCCTCATCTTTGGAGTGCAAAAAGAAGGTCCATGTAAATCTAGAAAAATCATCAACAATCACAAGACAGTATTTCTTCTTTGAGATAGACATGACATTTACAGGGCCAAACAGATCCATATGAAGCAACTCAAGCTGATGGACAATTGATGACTCTGTCTTGCTTTTGAATGATGCCTTCTTTTGTTTCCCTTTTTGACATGCATCACACAAACCATCCTTGGAGAATTCCACTTGTGGAATTCCTCTGGCAAGATCTTTCCTCACCAAATCATTCATAACCTTAAAATTCAGATGAGATAATTTCTTGTGCCATAGCCAACTTGCATCCTTGCTTGCCTTGCTGAAGAGACAAGTGATGGTGTCTGGACTTGTGCTACTAAAGTCAGCAATGTACACATTCCCTCTTCTGAATCCAGTCATTACCACATTGTTGTTTCTTCCTTTAGAAACAACACAGGCTTCTTTAGAAAAAGTAACTAAAAATCCTTTGTCACAAAGTTGGCTGATACTAAGCAGATTGTGCTTAAGACCATCCACCAATGCAACCTCATCTATGATGACATTCTCTTTTGAAATCAAGCCATATCCCTTAGTGCAGCCTTTGCTGTCATCTCCAAAAGCAATACAAGGGCCAGCTCTTTCCTGAAACTCTGTGAGCAGGGTAGAATCACCAGTCATGTGTAACAACCACTATCCAAGTACCAAAGATTCCTTTTGTCTCCCTGCACACAATAAAATCAAATCAAGTTGATTTTGGTACCCAAGTTACATTGGGTCCTGTTTTGTTAGCCTTTGCTTTTCCTTTTATATCATTTTTCACCTTGGGCTCAGATTGATTTAAATCAAGCTTCACCTTTGGTGTTGATTTCTGAGGGTTGCTCACATTTTCATTCACAGCATGCATAGTTGGAGGAACAAACATGTTATTCACATTCCATGGCATTTGTGGCACATTAAACATATTCATGTATGGATTAGGCACAAATGACATGCTGGCATATGGATTTTGAAATTGTGCATATGGAGCAAACATGTTAGGCATAACAGGCATTGTAGGAATAGAACTATTCATTGCAGACTTGGGCATTTTCACATTAGCAGTCTTCTTAACAGATTTGCAGTTAGTAGATAAATGACTAACACTTCCACAATTGACACATGTCTTTCTAGGAGCATATTTATCAGGTGTGTAATTGTTGTGTTTGTTAATCCCTACTTTTCCATTCCTGTTATTCTTTTTATTTCCCTTAGCCTCAACTTGAACTTTCTCTAACTTGTCTTTCAATTGCTTGTTAGACAAGTGACCTACATTAGCTCTCTCAACAGGCTTCTCAACTTTCTTTGATTTACTAGACTCACCTTGAACAAAGTTCTTGGTGACAGGACCATACATGTTATTAAGTCTAGTGAGTTCATCTTTTCTTTTCTCTGTCAACGAAACAGCCTGATCGGTTGATGGTTCATCTGTCAACGGAACATTGCATTCCGTTGACATATCAACCTTCAACAAATGATCATTGTTGTTTGTTGACTCTGTTTCTGATTCTAAGGTTTCACCAACATACCCTAGCTTTTCTTTGTTCTTTTTCCATGATTGTTCACAGAAAGATTCCATACCTTGAACATTAATGATGTTGTTAGCAACATTCCTGTCATCTTTCCATTTTGCAATCACACTTTGTTCTATTTCAAGTTGTGTTTTAAGAATTTCTTCCCTTTCTAACACGTTCTCAAGTTCCTTCTTAGCATCCCTACTAACACACCTCATTTTCTCAAAATCAATGAGCTGTGCTTCTAACATTGCATTCCTATCACTTAAGAGAAAATTAGTCTCTTTTATTCTTGAATTCTCTTTGGTAAGTGATTTAAGAGTAACACGTAAATTATATAGTACAGTAGACATTTCATTTATTGCACTATCGCATTCCTCTTTAGAAAGCTCAGAAAGATTAGTAATTGTTACCTGGTTGCTTGAGGAGCTTGCTTCCTGCTCATGATTGTTAGCCATAAGAGCCAAGTTGACATACTCAACATCATCATCAGAATCTTCACCATTACCAGCCCAATCATACTCCTGAGACATGAAAGCCTTTTCTTTTTGCTTGAGAAGTTCAAAGTATTTCTTTTTATAATCAACAGGCTCAAATTTCCTGTTGCCCTTCTCAACCTTGGGCTTTCTGCAGTCTCCAGCAAAGTGACCAAGCATTCCACAATTGAAACATTTAGATTTATACTTTTCAATCCAGTTATTTTTGCTTGGTTGAAAGTCTTTCCTTGGTGGCCTTGCTTCTGAGTTTCTCTTGAACTTGAACTTAGAGAATTTCCTTGACAGAAAAGCAATGTGTTCATCAATCTCATCTAAGTCATCCAAGTTGGCTGGTTCTAGTTCTTCTTCTTCTGTCATCTTGCCTTTACCCTTGCTAACATTACTCCTACAACTAGCTCGACTAGTTGTGGCCTTTGCAGCTTCTTCATTGTCATCTTCCAGTTGGTTCACAGATGCTATCAATGCAATAGATCCACCTTTCTTCTGTACCTTTTCAATTTCTTCATCTTCTCCATTTCCAACTCATATGTCTTTAAGGTTCCATAAAGCCTTTCAAGAGTGTAGTCTTTGTACTCTTGAGTGTTTCTGAGAGAAACAGTCATAGGCTTCCATTCTTTTGGAAGAGCTCTAAGAAATTTAAGGTTTGAATCCTTGGTTTGATAGATCCTCCCATACAACTTTAATCCATTCAAAAGCTTTTGAAACCTACTAAACGTATCATTTAGGGTTTCACCAGCTTTAAAATGAAAATGCTCATATTGTTGTATAAGGAGCTGCATTTTGTTTTCCCTAACTTGCTCAGTTCCTTCACAGAGAGTTCTAACAGTGTCCCATACTTCTTTGGAGGTTGTACAGTTTATGACATTGTCAAACATCTCTTGCTCCAAACCATTAAACAGAATGTTCATGGTTCTTTTATCTTTATGGATTTCTGCAACATCTTCAATAGTCCATTCTGAGACAGGTTTTGGAATCTCTACATCAGGAGCATCATCTGGCAATCCAACTCTAGATGCAAACTTCATGGGAACGTGTGGACCTTTCTCAATGCAGTCTACATACCTCTCATCCATAGACATGAGATGTAAATGCATCTTTACTTTCCAGTGAAAGTAATTGTCCTTATCAAGAACTGGTATCTTTACACCTGCATCCTTCTTCACCATGGTTACTGTTTTGGTCTTGATCTTTAAACTTCTTGTTTGTTAGAAGCTTGCTCTGATACCAATTGTTAATCCCAAATGACCTAACAGAATTGTAGAAGGGGGGGGGGGGGGTTGAATACAATTCTTGATATTTTTCAAACTTAAAAATAACTTACAAATTAAAACTGAACTTATAAAATAAAAACCACAAGCACTTAATAATTTCAGTTGGATTGTTTGATGATCCAACTGAAGTGATTTTTATTGCGGAAATAATCTGTGATACAAAAAGTACACAGCTGCTCAGTTACAAGAATGTAGAGAAGTATGCTCTCAAAGATAGCTAATACAATCTATTTGTTTTTCTTCTCTTACTTCTATTTTAACTGCTACACTTGGTTATATATATATTTCCAAGTTTACAAAGCTATTTTTGGCTACACTAAAGTACACTAAAGGTAACCGTCAATAGCTTGCTTTTCATCCCTTTTGTCCAATGGTCCTTGGAGATCTTTGTCTTCTGTCTTCAGTCTTATAGTGATCCCACTCAATAACCAGATTGGAAATTGGAATGTTTCCTTATTCCCCATGTCCATTTTAATGGTTTCCAATTCAAAGTACACTTCCACATCTCCTTTTGATCTGTCAGAAAACTGTCACTATCACTTTGTCAACTATTCAGAAAAGTGATAATGATTCGTTGATAGCAGTAAGGTGTGTTTCGTTGATAGCTTTATTCTTCGTTTCGTTGATGAGTAATCTTCGTTTCGTTGATGAGTAAACTCCATACCGCCGACAGAGTAATCTTCATACCGTTGACATGTCTTCACTTAGGCAAAATTACAAGGCATAATATATTTACAATTAACCAACCTATTTTGCCTATCTAGTACTTAGTCAACATGACTTAGAAAACCTATCCAATATCTACAACGAAATGCATATCAAACTAGAAGTATTGTACAGTGCAATTGCTACATCACTCATTTCGTTGATGAGCTTCCTGTCAACGGAATGTTGCAAAGCATGCCATTTCGTTGACAGCTACAAAATGACTTTACACAAATTCTACTAAGTGTTTTATGTTTATCATCAAGAAAAACATATTCCTAACAAACAGGAATGGTAAAGTTGGGATCAATAAAGAGAATGGTTATAAATATATCCCAAATGCACCTAGAAAGTGTTGTTTTAACTGTGGTAACTCTAATCATCTTGCTATTGATTGTAAGAAGAGTAAGAAGAAGATTGCTGATATTTCTAAGTCTGATGTTAGGAATAGATCAGTATTTTATAAACCACAGAAGTCCTGTTTTCATTGTGGTAGTATATGGCATTCTATTTATACTTGTAAAGATTATCATGAGTTGTACTATAACTTCTCTGATCCATTGCCTAAGTTTAAAAATAGTGTAAATTCTGATAACTTTGAGAATGTCAATGTGAAGCATGCTTTTGTTAATACTGATACTGACAAAGAAAATCCTGATGGAGTAAATCATGTCAGGACTGCTAAGGTCAGAAAGTCTTCTGCTGTGAAAGTTAATAAATTGCATGGAAAAGGAACCCAACAAGTATGGGTTCCTAGATGTTCTAACTAGTGTGTTTCTATTCTGATTGCAGGGTAAAAAGAAAAATGTGTTAGTCATGGATAGTGGATGTTCTATGCACATGACTGGAAACAAAGCCCTGTTATCAGAATATGAGGAAAAAGCTGGCCCAATTGTGTCTTATGGAGATGACAACATTGGACAAACCTTGGGATATGGCAATATAATCATTGGAAATGTCATCATTGAAAAAGTAGCTCTAGTGAAGGGACTAAAACACAACCTGTTGAGTATTAGTCAAATCACTGACAGAGGTTATCATGTCAACTTCTATTCCACTCATTGTGAAGTAGTCAGTAAGGCAACAAGCAAGATAACACTGACTGGCTACAGGCATGGTAACATATATGAAGCCAACATTCAATCAAATACTGATGACTCCCCTACCTGTCTGATCAGTAAAACATCAGTAGATGAAAGTTGGAATTGGCACAAGAAGCTTTCTCATCTCAACTTCAGCAATATCAATGAGTTGGTTAAGAAAGATTTAGTGAGAGGATTACCAAAAGTGTTATATACTCCTGATGGACTCTATGATGCATGTCAGAAAGCAAAACAAAGAAGGACATCATTCCAGAGTAAATCAGAATCCTCTATTGAAGAACCATATCACATGCTATATCTTGATCTATTTGGTCCAGTCAACATCATGTCCATCAGTAAGAAAAGGTACACTCTTGTAATTGTTGATGAATATTCTAGATTCACCTGGGTGTATTTTTTGCACAGAAAAGATGAGACTCCTGAAGTTCTGTTGGATCATGTGAGAATGATTGAGACAACCACAAAGTACAAAGTAAAGATTTTGAGAAGTGATAATGGTACTGAATTTAAGAATTCAAAGATGGAAGAGTTCTACAAGTACAAAGGAATCATTCAACAATTCTCTGCTCCTGGCACACCTCAGCAAAATGGAGTAGTTGAAAGGAAAAATAGAACTCTTATTGAAGCTGGCAGAACTATGTTGGAAGAAGCAAAATTACCTACATATTTCTGGGCAGAAGCAGTCAACACAGCATGCTATACTCAAAATCTTACATTAATAAACAGGCATGGTGTTACTCCTTATCAGTCACTCAAGGAGAAGAAACCAAGTCTGAAGCATCTGCATGTGTTTGGCTGTAAATGTTTTGTTCTCAGAACTCATCCTGAACAGCTAGGGAAATTTGAAACAAAGGCTGATGAAGGAATTTTCATAGGCTATCCTGCATCAAGAGCCTTCAGAGTTTTTAATTTGAGGACAAGGACTGTCATGGAGTCAATATATGTATCTTTTGATGACAAGAAGATAACTGGAATCGATGAAGACTCTCATGATAGATTGATTTTTGAAAATGAAGCTACCAAGGAACCTGAAGAAAGTGAATCAGATCCTATCAATACATCAGATCCTGATGGGTCACCAAATCCTGATGACACACTAGATGCTGATGGTGCAAATACTGATGATGCAATCAATAGTGATACTTCTAGTAGTGCTAATGTTGAGGTGGAGCAACAACATTCTACTACAAGTTCAGAGTCAACTCAATCATCAGGACAGAATTCTTCAGATACTGATTCAAGTGATGATCCTGATAACTTATCAGGAGGACATAGCAATAATCCAGGGGGAGCTTCAAGACAAGCAAGTTCTTCAAATCAAGATAACACCAATCCAGGGAGAGCATCTACGTCAAGAAACAATTTAACACCAGCAAGGAAATGGACTGCAAGTCATACTCCTGATTTGATAATTGGGGATCCTGATGCAGGTGTTCAAACAAGAAGTGCAACTCAGAATGAATGTCTATACAATAACTTTCTATCCAAGGAGGAGCCAAAGAAAGTTGAAGATGCACTTAAAGATGCTGATTGGGTTACTGCAATGCAAGAGGAACTGAATGAATTTGAAAGAAATGAAGTCTGGAAACTGGTACCAAGACCAAAGAATAGATCAATTGTTGGTACAAAGTGGATTTTCAAGAACAAGACTGATTCTGATGGAGTAATAATCAGAAATAAAGCAAGACTAGTTGCAAAGGGGTATTCTCAACAAGAAGGAATTGATTATGATGAAACTTTTGCTCCTGTTGCAAGACTAGAAGCCATCAGGATATTTCTTGCTTATGCAGCTCATAAGAAATTCAAGGTTTACCAGATGGATGTTAAAAGTGCTTTCTTAAATGGAGAACTGGAGGAAGAAGTCTATGTTGAGCAACCTCCTGGTTTCATTGATCCTAAATATCCAGATCATGTATACAGATTGGATAAGGCACTTTATGGACTAAAGCAAGCTCCAAGAGCATGGTATGAAACTTTAGCTCTATTCTTACTGGAAAGTGGATTCAAAAGAGGTGCTATTGATAAAACTCTATTTTATTTGAATCATGGTAAGGACTTGTTGTTAGTTCAGATTTATGTTGATGATATCATTTTTGGGTCAACAAACAATAAGCTTTGTGAAAAGTTTTCCAAGCTTTTGCAGTCAAGATATCAAATGAGCATGATGGGAGAAATGAGTTACTTTCTTGGTCTTCAAGTTAAACAGACTGATGAAGGGATTTTTATCAATCAGTCTAAATATACAAGGAATTTATTGACAAGGTTTAACATGCAAGATAGTTCTCCTGCTACAACTCCCATAGCCACACCTACCAAACTTGATCCTGATCAAGGTGCTGAGGTAGATGTAACTCACTACAGAGGAATGATTGGCTCTTTATTGTATCTCACTGCAAGTAGACCAGATATCATGTTTGCAACCTGTCTGTGTGCAAGATTTCAAGCAAAACCTAGAGAACCCCATCTGATTGCAGTCAAAAGAATTTTCAGATATCTCAAAGGCACTTCTTCTCTTGGCCTTTGGTATGCAAGGGAATCAGATTTTGGGTTGTGTGGTTATTCAGATGCTGATTTTGCAGGATGCAAAATAGACAGGAAAAGTACTTCAGGAAGCTGTCAGTTTTTGGGTGGAAGACTAGTTTCATGGTTCAGTAAAAAGCAAAAATCCATTTCCACTTCAACTGCAGAAGCTGAGTACATTGCTGCAGGAAGTTGTTGTGCTCAGGTAATGTGGATGAGAAATCAGTTGTTAGATTATGGCCTGTCATACTCAAAAATCCCTATTTATTGTGATAACCAAAGTGCTATTGCAATGACAGGAAATCCAGTTCAACATTCTCTTACTAAACACATCAGTATTCGATATCACTTCATAAGAGAACAAGTTCTGGAAGGAACAATTGAACTTCACTTTGTTCCTACTGATCAACAACTAGCTGATATTTTCACCAAGCCACTACCTGAAGATACTTTCAATAAATTGGTGAATGAAATTGGAATGATGAATTTTGAGAATTTCTGAGGAAAGTTACAGAGAGGAAATCCTGATAACTGTCAAATCCTGATGGTTATTCAGAAAGGTATGTTTTCTTTGATCAACTCCTGATAGGATGCAATCCTGACAGGAAGTCAACTGGTCAATCCTGATGTTCAGGTGTGGAACTCAGTTACTTTTGACAAAGGGTATTCTGACACCATCTTGATGAGTTTTGAACATAATGGAATTACTCACTATGTGACTCCTGCAATTGTGGTGGAAGCCCTGCATTTACCTGTTCTTGGTGATGCTATTTCTGCTAATGTTTTGGACTCTACTCTTTTTGAGTTTGTTACAAAGTTGGGCTACAATGGTGAAGTAAAGAGATATGGCAATCTCTTTAGGACAAAGCTTAAGAAGGAATGGAATTTCTTCTTTGATACGATCAACCGCTGTTTCCTGAACAAGACATCAAATTTTGATGCTCTTCCATCAGGATCTCTTAAAATTGGGTACTCTCTTATCCACTCTACAGTGTTTGATTATGGGTCGTTTATCTTAAAAGATTTAAGTGATAGGAAATCAGATAAGTTAGGTTCTGTCTGTTTTCTTAGATTTTTACAGTTGATATTTAATCACTTGTGTCCTAATGTTGTTTTTGAGAATGATGTAGTTCTACCTATCTGTAGAATTACTGAGAATAATATTAAGTCCTTAGTCAACAGTGATAAGGCAAATGGTTTCATAGGAAATGCTTTTATTCCTGATGAGGTTAGGTTTTTCTTACATAGGAAAATGCCTACTCGTTATGGTTTAATTTCTAATGCTATGGGGCAAGGCCAATCACACCTTGTTCCTAACCCAAGCATTCATCCTAAACAGTCTAAACAGTCAACTGCAACCTCTAATGTCTCTCAAAAGACTTTACTTGTAAAAGCAAAGAAGTCAGCTAGAACTGATGTGTCAGGAAGGCAATCAGGTTCAAAGGATTTTTCCTCTACACCTATCACTAAAAAGAAGTTACAAGGGGGTGTACAAGGGGTCCTGGTGAAGAAAGCTGCAAAGGGAGGTAAGGTTGTTTCTGTTAAAAGAAAGTTAGTGCTCAGGGATGAGACTGACTCAGAGGATGATTTACCTATATCCTCTGTGATGAATGTGAATAAGGAAGTTGCTGATACTGCTATTGCAGCTGTGGTTCCATTGTCTACACCACAGAAGAAAAGGAAGTTATCAAAAAGCAGGTATCATATTCCTTTAGAAAAGAAGCAAGATACTGATGTACAGGACATTTCTATTCTGAATGAGCAATCAGTTTCAACTGCTCAAGTAAATCCTGATGTTAGTATTCCTGATGTTGCACCAAGTCAAGTGGTTAATATTTCAGACTCTCAAGCACAGGACTCTCCAACAAAACAACATGTTGATATTTCATGGGAGAAGTATGGTGCTGCTGCTTCCAAACTTGGGATAAAACATCCAATGGAAAAGTTAAGGAAGGCGGAAGAGTTAGTCTATCAGAGACAGAAGAAACTGAAAGGATCAAGCCCACAAGAACCTGAACTTCAAAGTGGTTCAGCAGCTCTTTCTGATGATCCAGCCACACAAGAACCACTCAATCAAAGTTTGAGTGAAGGCTTAGCTCGTGGAATGGTCCCACAAGAACCATTTTCTCAAAAGGAGAATGAAGACATCAACATTCTAGCTACACAAGAACCATCTTCTCAAAGTGAAGATGCAGGCCAAGCTACATTTTCTGAGAAATTTCCTGACAATGTTCAAGGGATTTCTGGTGCAGATGAAGTTCAAAGATTGGTCGAGGACATTGTCAATGAGGGAAGCACACAAGAACCTTTGACTCAAAGTGTTGAAGCAGCTTCTGAACCTCAAGCTCCACAAGAACCATTAGTAGTAAATACTGATGCAAGCATATCAAATCCTGACAGTGTTCATCCTGACGCTAGTGGTGCTCCTGATGTTGAACCTATCCTGATATAGCCACTTCGTTCAAGACCAATGGATCATCCTATCACAGATTCACAGGATAAAATGAAAGGTATAGCTATTCCTGGTCCTGATGATACTCATAGTACTGATGATGATGACTCTGATGATAGTGATGATGATGAGAATCGAAAAGAGAAGAAACAGCTTGCTACAGCACTCAAAATTAGTCTTGGAACTAATTTTGGTTCATCAAGTACATATATGGCTGGCAAAGCTTCCACTGGAAAAGATCAGAGACAAGATTTTTCTATTCCTTCCTTTAATCCTGCTGAGGCACTTAGACAGAATGAATGGAACAATTCATGGCACAGATCTGCTGAATCTGTAAGTTATTCTTCTGCTTTGGAACATGCCTATGATGCAGTGAAATCTATAGAGAATCAAGACTTGAAGAATCATTTGAAGGCTACAACTCTGTTATCCAAAAGCCTAAAAAGTGAGATTGATTCTATCAAGAACTCAACTGAGTTGGTGAGGAATGATATTTCTCAAAATTTTACAAAGGTGCCTACTGCTTTTCAGCTAAGGGTAGTAGAATCCCAAGTGAAATCTGTCATTTCTGAACAAACCTCTATCAACATAAGGATTGATTCTCTGGATACCAAGGTAACTAACATTCAAGCCTCTCTTTCCTTAATTTTGAATTTATTGTCAAATCCTGATGTCAAAAAGGGGGAGAAGCTTAGTCGGACAAAATGCACACCTGATCTAGTATTAAGGAATAATGATGATGATGATACTGGAGATGATGGTAGTGACAAAGTGATACAAGGAGAAACCTCTGATGCTGCTATTATGAAGTCTACAATTCAAACTTCACAAAGTCAAACAACGAAGTCAACTCATGTTTCTGATTCTGGAGTTAAGACAGTAAGAACGTTGGTGCAATCTCAGATCCTGACGGAAGAACAAATCCTGACACCTGGTCATGGACATACTCTTGCTACAATTCCTGAAGGTGATGAAGATATTTTTATTGATAATCCTGAAGATGCATCAAATTTATTCCAGAAGTTTTCTACAAAAGATGGCAGAATTGTTACTCTATATCACACTGATAAAAGAGTTCAACAATTATATGCAAGAAAAGCACTCTCTACAGCAAGTGAAGAATATCCTGATCTCTCACATGAAGAATTCTTAAGACAACAGAGAGAAATGATGGAAAGCTTTAATAACCTTGCTCCTGCTAGAGGTAGAGGAGGCAGAGGTAGGAGAGGAGCTAGAAGAAGTAGAAGAGGTTCTTCAACCCAAACAATATCTAGACAGACAAGGTCTAGAGGGTTAAGAATTGAAGAAATTCCTGAACCTATTCAAACTCTAGTAGTTCCTGACAGATCTACTTTTGGTGATGATGGAAATATTGAAGAAGAACCTGAATTGAGAAGAAAATCAAGAAAATCAACTCTATGCAATACAAATCAAATTGAAGAATCTAATCCTGATGTTGTTCCTGATAATATTCAAGATCCTGATGATTCTGAAATTATGCAAGAGATTGATTTGATAATTTTATCTACTGTGGTTGATTCTCACAACAAGGAAGTAGATGATGAAGAAGAAGCCAGCAGAAGTGAAATTACAAGATCAACAAATAGAGATTTCAATCTCTATGTACAAAGGCTTAAACTCTCAAACAGAAGAAAGTAGAGGAACCCAAGCAGACAAGAATCTTCACTGGAAAGAAGCTATGCCTTTGAAAAGGAAAAGGATAAGAAGTGGAAACATATTAGTACACTAAGGTGTGATACACTTATCAATTTTCAGTCTGGAGGAATTATTACAAGCGCTTCAAGTGTTGTTGATTTATCTGGGATGGTTAAATCAAAAGCACTCTGGTTAAAGATGTTTTCAAATTTGAAGCAATTGACAAGTAATTCAAGAGGAGGTATTGGACACAGGGATGCTGAATATCTAAATATGTCATATGTTGATCCTTACTTCTTAACTGAAATTGGAGGTACTTTAACTTCTGAAAACCTGAACAATTTACTAGCTATTGATATAGTTATAGATTATCATGATGGTTTTGACAAGAAAGAAAAGCTTATGTACTTCATGAAAGATGGTAGTGTGAAGATTTTATCTATTCAAGATCTGCTGATGAAAACATGAACTGAAATATGTTCATTATCTTTTGAGATCGAAGAATCAAGTGTGCAAGGAATGGAGTGACATGATTTTGTCAACAATAAGAAGAAGACTGGATGGAAACAGTAATTTCAATGGTAATTATACTCCCATGTACTTACATCAAAGAGGTCAGGATGTGGAAATGCAAAGGGGTACTGCTGTTAAAGAAGTAACTTTTGGCATGACACAACTTACTATCAATCCTGATAGGAAGGAAATTGCTTATCTTTTGCTTGAAGAGCATAGTCTTCAGAGAAACTCCATATTAAATCTCAGAGAAACTATCTACCAGATTAATGAGGAAGATGAAGAACTCAGAAATCTTAAGGAAAGACTGATTCAAATTCTTGAAGAAAAAGAAGAAAATTTATTATCCAACTTCTTGAAGATGAATCTGTTCTATCAAAGAATTTAAACAGATAAGTTGTTGCTGCAGATACTATACATTTTGTATATATGTTTTTGACATCATTGAATCTTAGGAATCTATACTTTATTTCACAAAGTATGAGATTGGGGGAGATTGTTAGATCAGAATTCAATGATCGTCAGGAGCTAGACTCAACTGATCAGGATTGCTGACATCATCAGAATTGCATGGTCGTCAGGATCAAGATACATATCAGGACTGGGATCAGGATTGATCATCAGGACTGGAAGCTGATCAGGATTCCTACTTCGAGTTATATTTGGAGTCTAGTTAAACATGGAAGTTTATTCTCTCGGTTCCTGGTTTGTAATATGTAACTGTCAATTATGGATAGGTTTCAATCTTTGTAATTGATTAGGACTTATCATTGATAGAGAAGCTGTGTAGTATATAAACACAGTTTAGGTTTCGATTTATGGACGTGAACATAATCGAATATTTGTGAATCAAGATAGAAGCTCTCAAGAACATAGAATTTCTTGAGAGAGTTTTTGTAAGCTAGCAGCTCTCAAGAACATCAGAATTTCTTGAGAGAGTTTGTAACCGTTTTATATCAGATTTAATAAAGCTGTTATCTTTCTTTCATATTTGTGATATATACATTAAGAAGTCGATTATCTTATACTATTGTATTCAACCCCCCTTCTACAATAGATTATTACTGGGCAACAGGAATTGAATCACTGCTTAAAGTCAAATAGATGAAGAACATACATTGTCGTTAGTCACTCATGAACCAGACAGTACATTGAGTGTCAACGTTCTAAAATGTTAATTCTTCATCTAAGTTTTAGTGATTTAGGAATTAATTGAGAAGACAAAGAATTCTATTTATTCTCTTATAAATAGTTATTACTATTAAGTAAATTATTTATTAAATTAATTCTGTAAAGAATTAATTTAATACATAATTTATTTAGATAATTATTTAAATTAGAATAAAAATGAACTAGGAAGACATAGTTTTTAAACTAGGAAGGCTTAGAAGTAAGTCTTCCCGATTGTCTTCCTAGGCAAAAACAAAGTCTTCCCGATAGTCTTCCCTATACAAATCATTGTCTTCCCGATTGTCTTCCAAGGCAAAAAGAGAGTCTTCCTGCAAGTCTTCTTAATATAATTTCCGTTAAATGCATTGGCACGTGGAATTCAAGACAAACAAGTTGTATTAAAGCAAAGTGTGATCAAAGACAGGAACATATTCATTCAAGACAAAAAGACAGAAAGCACAACAACATTACATTCTTCATTTTCTGGCTTAACTATCTCAACTGTCCGAGATTCATATACTGCCAGAGATTTAATTCTTGATTGTTCTTAAACATTTAATCCATAAGAATTGTATCTCTTGTACTGCTTTAACAATCTAGCGGATTATTATCCCTAGAAATTATATCGAACTACTTTTTAGTATTCGATTCTTTTTATTACAAAAATAGATAAATTCATGTCGAATTTATTCTAGGTTTGTTTTATCAAGAACTTTGTAATTAGTGATCAAATTGTAACACTCCTCAAGTTTAATATAAGTTATATTTAACTTGAATATTGTTTCAATTTTATTCCTCAATAATTTGTTCTTAATTTGTTAAATCTTAAAAAGAACAAATTCGATTAAACGGTATAGTTTGTATTCAACCCCCCTTCTACAAACTTATCAGGACCTAACAATTGGCATCAGAGCCTTTTGATTGATATACAAATCAAAGATCCAATTGTTTTGAGATTTTTTCTTAAACTCTGAAATTTTTATTATTCTTCAAAAATCTCAAAAATGTCTACAACTCAGAAAGTGGGTATAGTCAAAATCCCCATGTTCAGTAATGAGCATTATCCTACGTGGAAGAAGAAAATGCTTGAAAGGCATATGTCAAGGCCTATTTGTAAACACCGAGGATTCTACTCAACTTTAATTAAGATGTAATAAGTAAATAATAAATACAGATGTCACAGGAATCTCAGAAGATTATATCTGTCAAAGAATGAAGATTAAAGTCATCTACAGACTTGAAGTTATTCTACACTGGAAGAAGTTCATTTATTTGATCAAGCCTCAGTGAAGTATTCAAGAAAGTGGATCTATTTAAAGTGACAGAGATTTCAGAAGTGTGACAGAGAAAAGTACAGGTTACAGTCCTTGTTTAAATAGAAGGAGTAAAGAATCACAGCTCAAAGTCAAGTATGAAGAACAACCATTAAAGTTTGTCGCTCATGAACCAGACAGTACATGGAGTGTCAACGTCAGCCAGTGGAAGTTCTTCATCAATTTTAGTGGTTCTAAGAATTATTTTTAATTCTGGTTTAATATTATTCTATAAGATAATTAATTTAATCTATGAATTAATTCTTTCAGAATTAATTCATATATTAAATTAATCAATCTATATCTTAAGTAATTTATTATATAAATTAATTCTCTGGAATTAATTTATTTATGAAATTATTTGAGTCAGTTATTTAATTTATTTAATCAGTGAATTAATTCTATAAGAATTAATTCATTTATTAAATCAATTAAAAGTAGAATAAAATTAAATCAGTTTTATTTCTACTAGTAGTACTGACCATTTTATACTAGTAGTACTATGTGTATTAGTACTACCGATAGTACTACCAATACAAAAGGTTAGTACTACCGAGAGTACTATTAACTATAATAGATAGTACTGCTAGTAGAAATGTATAGAATGAGTTTGGCGCGTGCATTTTGATCAGTTGACTTGTTTATATAACAAGTGCATTGATCAAACAGAAGAGGACAATTGAAAACAAGACAGAAGAAATATACAAAGCTTCTCATTCACTTCTTTCTGCCATTTTCAAGAGAACCAACTGCAAAGCTCATTTAATTTCTTGTAATAAATTCTAGCAAGCAAAGTTTCATTCAATCAACTAGAATTCAATTACTTGTACTGCTTTGACAATCTAGCGGATCATAATCCCTAGAATTACTATCGAACTACTTTTTAGTATTCGATCCTTTTATTACAAATATAGATAAATTCATGTCGAATTTATTCTAGATTTGTTTTAACAAGAACCTTGTAATTTGTGCACTGATTTGTAACACCCTTCAAGTTCAATAGAGTTTTATTTAACTTGAATCTTGTTTCATTTTATTCCGCATTAAATTTGATATTGTAATTGTTAAATTCAACAATACAAATTTGATTAAACGGTACTGTTTGTATTCAACCCCCCTTCTACAAACATATCAGGACCTAACAATTGGCATCAGAGCCTTTTGATTGATATACAAATCAAAGATCCAATTGTTTTGAGATTTTTCTTAAACTCTGATTTTTTATTGTTAGGCCGAATACACAATATATAATCAAGTATGTATGAGAATAACAATCAAGAACACAGGTTTGTAAATCAACAAACTGAATTATATTAAATAATTCTCTCTTAGTGATGTTAATGAATCACAAAGAGCTACTAGGTTACAAGAATAATATTTTCAATAATCGCATCCCTTCTAGGGATAACCTATCTGTGTTTATATAGTACACAGCTACATACAATCCTTATCTAATTGATACTCCTATAAATTAGCTATACAATTCATATCAATTAAGGATTGCTTCAGTCTTCTATTCCGTTTCCTTAGCTGTATCAATATATTCTGCTTCTTTCCATCTTCAGAATATATTGCTTCTAGAATCTTTATCTTTGCACCGACAGCTAAGTCAACTATCACCTTGTCAGACTTTAACAAACTCTGACCGGCTTCTATATAAACTCTTCACCCAGTCAGACTTTATCAAACTCTGACTGGCTTCTATATAAACTCTGATATGTACCTGGTACTTTAAACACTGATGAACAAACGTCAGCAATTATATCTAACAATCTCCCCCAACTTGTTCATATTAAAATGTACAAGTTAAAAAGATAATTGATGATGTCAAAACATATAACAAATGCAGTGTTTAAAATATAACAGAGTTTAATTTCAAAACAGAGTTTAAATTGAACTTAGAATAGAAAACATAAAAACTTACAGTCAGACTTTACTTGACTTCTTCAATATCAGGTACTGTCCTGAGATAATCAATCAGCAGTCTTCTTTCAGCCTTCTCTAGCTCATCCACCATAATCTCTTTTAGCTCTTTAAGTTCTGAATCACTCTCCCCCGTTTGGTAGATAGCAGCTCTTAGAGAATATATGCTGTTTCTTCTCATATCATTTCCTAGCCGAATGTAATGAGCTTTGTCTGACTCTAGATTAAATTCTAAAACTTTTGTTCCAAGTGCTGTTTTAAATCTAGCACTGTTTCTCTTCATCTCCACTAACTTTCCAGTATGATCCCTATACTTTGGAATGTAGACACTTGATACTCCTCCTCCAAGCATAGCTTTAGATCTCAGCATCTTTTCTCTCAAAACTTGACCAACATTATGAGTATGTCTGTCTTTGACTTTTAGAAGATAAAGTACATATTCCAGTTCTTCCCATGATTTGAGATTAACATCAGATTCTCCAACTTTATAAACTCTTCCATCACTCATGAAGTATAACAAAAACTGCTTCTTCAATACTTTGTGAAAAATCAACTGAACATATTCTAACTTATCAAGGTTTTCTTGTGTAACCCCAATACCAGATTCTGCCAGTGAAATGTTATCTTGAGATCTGTTATTTATTCTTCTCTCTCTGTGTGATCCCAGTCCAGATTTATCAAAAGCTTCTTTTCCCAATACAGTTCTGGTTTCTGAGAATTTCACAGCTTCAAGCTTTAAGTCTTCAAGAATTTTAGGTTTGGTGAATCCTGAAAGTTGTGTAGATTTCTGTACAACTTGAGCAACGTCAGAGGTTGTCATAACTTTAGTAGAAACATCAACTTGAGCAGCGTCAGAGGTTGATTTAGCTAATCTTGTTTCAACTTGAGCAATGTCAGAGGTTGAATAAATCTTCTTAGGTAACTGTTCTTCTTCTACCAGTTTACCTTTTCCTTTGTCAGCATTTTTAATCACAGGCCTCCTTGAGTACTGTAAACTCTGATCAGAGTTTACATTCTCTTTGATAACAATTCCTTTTTCTTTCTTTCTAGGAGCCTTGATTTCCTTCTTCTTGTAGATTCCAGCTTCAAGATTCTTCCTGTGTTCCTCAGCAAGCATTTGCTCTTCAGCTTGGATATCTTCAATTGTAACATCTTTTCCATGTTCTTCCATAAACACCTTGGCAGCAATTTCTTCATCAGTAGATGGCTTATCAGAGATTATCAAACTTTTGAATTTTGAACCACTGGCAGAGTTTACATTTCCCTTTCCAGAGTTTGATCTTCTATCAGTGTTTGATCTTCTTGAAAGTAGTCTGCTATCAGCATTTGACCTTAAGCTCTTTCCTTCTCCCTTGTTTCCACCATTATTACCATCATCCCTCCGTCTCAGAGTTAGAGTGTCTTTGCATTTGTCACTTGGTACACTCTCCCCCTTTTTGACATCATCAGAAAGTAGTACTGATGTCAACAACTCAATAGCATTAGAAATTGATGTTAGTTGGGCAGACATAGCAGTCTGATTGTCCTCAACTTTCCCAAGCCTCTTCTGAATGTCATCAGAGTCCTTAGCTTGCTTCTTAAACATGGAATTGTAATAAGTTCTATCATTCTTCAGATTGAGATCTCGCAGACCAACTTCATTCCTCAAAGCAGTGACTTCCTTATGAGACTCATCAAATCTGTTGTGGAGAGATTTAATTTGTATCACAGTAGCCTTCAGACTTGTAAGAATATCAGGAGTTGAAATCGTCTTCACAGAATCACCAAGAAAATCAGCAGCCCTATGTGCTGAAAAGATACAATCCGCAGCAGCCCATCTATTGTAGTACATATCTTGAAAATGCTCAGCTGTAGCTCGATTGACCTCTCTTAGCTCATCAGAGTTTGCTTGACTCTCAAATAACTCTTCTTGAGAATGATCAGAACTATCATTATCATTATCATTCTCTGCTGTATTTTCGGCAGGAATATTCTCAGCATCAGGTTCTGGAATCTCAGAGTTTGTAGTATGCAGGAACTCTGCTTCTTTTGTTACAATCTCAACAACAGATTGTTGTAGAGCTTCAAGAACAAGAACATCCTCAGAGTTTACAATAAACTCTGCTTCAACAGGAACATTCTCTGTTGCATCCTTATCAGCAACATCAGGATTTGTAGCAACAGTTTCTGTAGCATTAGCATCCAAAGTCTGATCGACTTCCTCACCCTTCTCAAGATCAAAAGAAATTCTTTCAGTGTGAGAAGCCATAGATTCTGCAAGTTCAACAGTATCTTGATTAGCTTCCAAACCCTCTGGGAAATGTTCAGAGTTTATAGAGAGATTTGCTTCAATGTCCATATAAAATCCTTGTGGCTCTGTAGCCTCTTCATCTGCAATCTCAACATGTGCTCTATCCTATGTGGGCATAGGAGCTTCAGTTGCAGCTTTCTCAACTACATCATCAGACTTTGATGTAGAAGCTTCCTCTTGAAGAACAGTCTCCAGAAAAACTCTGTCCTCAGGAACAATTTCATCTTCGGGAATCTCAATTGCAAGATCTTCAACAGCATTTGAAGAGATATTCTCAGCACCAAACAGCTGTGCTGCTACCAGTCTTCTCTTTCTCTGATGAAGAGTTTCTTAATCAGTTTCAGTCTCTTCATCAACAATAGCAGACTTTGCCCTATTGGCTCTTCTTTTCTTCATTCTTTTCTTCTGAGGCATATCATCAGCATTTGATGCCCCAGCTTCAGTGTTTATCCTGACAGACTTAACAGCCCTCACTTTAGATTTCTTTGACCTCCGTGGTTGAGACACAGAAGGTCCAGCTTCAGAGTTTGCGAGTTGTTGTTGTTGTGACTGGACTAGAAATTGTTGCACAGACTCAGGTAACAACAAAACACCCAAATCACCTTTCTTGTTATCTTTATTAGTTAGATCAGAGAATATGCGTTTATGTAACTTAAAACAAGGAATCACATCATTCTCAACTATTTCTACCCCAGAAACACATTCAGAGAATATCAACTGACAAAATCATGCAAAATAAACTACACTTCTATTTTCAGTCATTTTCTCACCTATATTAGTCAAAACTAGCCTGGCAACATCAAAATTATTTCCATAAAGAAGAGAATACCCGAGTTGCAGACTATCAGTGGGAATTGCATCCCAATTCGTGCACTTTTTCCCGAACGCCCCTGTTATGCAGTCGAAAAAGAAACTCCATTCCTTTCTCAAGAGCGGTCGCTTCAATTGACCAATCTTTGTCAGTGGTCCAGAGTAGCCAATTTCTCTCATCATACGAATCAACTCAGAATCTCCAACAGAGATTGTGAAAGCATTAAAGTCCTCAAGGCCCAGAGCATCACAAATAGTTGTTGGAGTAACAGTAAAATCATCTCCTTGAAACTCAAAAATGATAGACGGAGATCCAGACTCTCCTCCATCATCATAAGTACCTGTCTGCCAAAAAGTCCTTATTTGTGACGCAGACAGCTTCGACGGTGTGGTGAGAGCAGTGCCGATATCAGAGTTTGACAAGAAACTCTGAATCAAATGAAACGCCTCCGGTGCGTTCTCATTTGCTAAAGGAGCTGAGTAGTTGTTAGGAACAAATTCTAACCCAGAAGCAATAAACATTGTTGTAGCCATTAGATCAGTTTAGAAGAAAACAAACAGAGAATAGATTATAGTGTATGCAGTGAAAGTGTTTGAGACAATGTGTGTGAGTAAAAGCTTATGAAAAGTTGAGGTGTGTAAAAGATTAAACCGTTTATGTGTAGTATATTTAAATAAGAACTGTGAAGATTAAAACTCAAACGTTATAATCATTACTACACACAGCAGGCTTCTTTGAAAAGTGTGTGAGTGGGACAGATGTCAAACGTGCATATGCTGACAGCTGTATGTAACAACTTCCAATACACACGCACAGTAAAAATAGCCACAATTACCGCATGTCACATTGTTCAAAATACTTAATCTCTCTCTCCTCTGTTTAATACAAATATGAACCGTTTGTTATCATACTCTTTCGAATTTTTAAACAAATGTCTAATCTCAAAATTATAAAATGTCTGAAACCAATAAAATTTATTCTAATCATCAGAGATTAAAATTAAATGACCTCGGCATATTTCACACAATACATCAGTGTTTACCATTTATCCTTCTTTGTCAATAAACACTTTTCTCAGAATGTACACGTGTGAATAATGGTGTGTTCTATAGCAGAGTTTACTGAAATCAATATTTAGATCATCTCAAAGTGCATAAAATCCACAAACTTAAGCAGTAAAAACTGGTTGCCTAAACTCTCATGTAAAACATAAAATCTGATTTTTATGTCTAAACTCTGTAATACTGATATCCTTTCATTTGGATATATCTTTTATTTTTCACCCCCTTTATAGATTTTTTTTTTTTATTTTTTATTTTTCCAGTAATCAGTGGTTGGCACTAGTCACCAAAAATCAAAGATTTTAGCCCTTATTTCATACAATAAGTTCCTGGTTCTTCCTAGGCTCAACATGATCTCAAAGGAATTTGTGCTCTTTTTGGCATCTTTTGATTTGAGGGTGAATTATTTGCAATTACGAATCAGAGTTTAGACTTGTCATCAGTTAATGCAATTAATTTATGAGAGAAAATGCAAACAGCTAATACAGACTCAGTGTATAGGATTAATAAACTAAGAGATGCTATAAATATAGAGACAGTATCATGCTGTGTTAACTTACTGCACATATTTGAGATCAGAATCTATACAACTCTTAAGGATTCATAATTACTTACTGAGAATTATGTTTTATACAAATTTCTTCATTGGTCCATATGTTTCAGACAAAATTACAATCAGAGTATAGCATTAGACTGTAACTATCAGAGTATGACCAACACTTTATGACTAACAGAGTTTAGCATCAGAGTTTACTTTCAGAGTTTATGACACTGGTACTCATAACAGGTAATGCATGCAAGGAATCATGAGCATAAAAATCAAACATGTATAGTTTTTGAGTCTAACCCGTATCTCTAGTCAAAACCAGAGATCATTCCAAGTTCATTTACCAATCTTGTAAAAGTAGCTTCACTCAAAGGTTTGGTGAAGATATCTGCAAGTTGTTGGTCTGTAGACACAAAATGAAGCTCAATATCTCCTTCTTCCACATGTTCCCTGATAAAATGATACCTTATGCTGATGTGCTTGGTCATGGAGTGCTGTACTGGATTACCTGTCATAGCAATAGCACTTTGATTATCACAGTAAATAGGTATTTTAGAGTACCTCAGACCATAATCCAGCAACTGATTCTTCATCCACAGAATCTGTGCACAACAGCTACCAGCAGCTATATACTCTGCTTCTGTAGTGGATGTGGAAATTGATTTTTGTTTCTTGCTATACCAAGAAACCAATCTGTCACCTAAAAATTGACAGCTTCCACTTGTACTTTTTCTGTCTATCTTACAGCCAGCAAAATCTGCATCAGAGTAACCAAATAGCTTAAACTCTGATTCTCTAGGATACCACAAACCCAAGGTTATGGTTCCTTTGAGATATTTGAAAATCCTTTTTACAGCTGTTAGATGAGGCTCTCTGGGATCTGCTTGAAATCTTGCACAAAGACATGTTGCATACATGATATCAGGTCTACTTGCAGTAAGATACAGTAAAGACCCTATCATTCCTCTGTAGTTTGTCATATCTACTGAGGCTCCTGTGTCTTTGTCTAGCTTTGTTGTTGTAGCCATGGGAGTTGTAGCAGATGAACTATCAAGCATACCAAATTTCTTGAGAAGATTTCTGGTATATTTTGCTTGATTGATAAAAATACCATCATCTATTTGCTTGACCTGTAAGCCTAGAAAATAACTAAGCTCTCCCATCATGCTCATTTGATACCTGGATTGCATAAGCTTTGCAAACTTCTTACAAAGTTTGTCATTAGTAGATCCAAAAATAATATCATCTACATAAATTTGAACTAAAAGCAAATCATCACCAGAATTGAAATAAAACAAGGTTTTATCAATTGTACCTCTTGTGAACCCACTTTCTAAAAGAAATTGAGCAAGAGTTTCATACCATGCTCTTGGTGCTTGCTTTAGTCCATATAATGCCTTGTCAAGCCTGTAGACATAATCTGGATGCTTGGGATCTACAAATCCTGGTGGTTGTTCAACAAACACTTCTTCTTCAAGCTTCCCATTGAGAAAAGCACTTTTTACATCCATCTGAAAGACTTTACACTTCTTGTGTGCAGCATAGGCCAGAAAAATTCTTATGGCCTCCAATCTTGCAACTTCACTGTCAGTCTTGTTTCTGAAAACCCACTTTGTACCTACAATTGATCTATTCTTTGGTCTAGGTACTAGTGTCCAGACTTCATTTCTTTCAAATTCATTTAACTCTTCTTGCATTGCTGTAATCCAATTAGCATCTTGAAGAGCTTCCTCCACTTTCTTTGGTTCTGTTTGAGACAAGAAAGCATGATACAGACACTCATTATTTGTTGCACTTCTAGTTCTCACACTAGCATCAGGATCTCCAATTATGAGATCAGGTGTGTGTGCCTGTGTCCACTTTCTTGCTGTTGGTAAGTGGTTTCTTGCATCATTATTGGATCCTCCCCCTTGATCCATGCTCTCCTGATTCATATGTTGACTTTCTGCAGTATCTGAGGCTCCCCCTAAATTGGATGGCTCAGAGTTTGAACTGTCAGAGTTTGAATCAGTTTCCTCAACTGACTCACTTGCTGTGTCTTGTTGAGCTTCTTCACGCTCCCCCTCAACCGGTTCTCTATTTTGTTCAATTTGAGAATTTCCAGATTCTCCAGTATTTACCAGTAGAGGTTCAGAGTATGCTTCGTCAGAGTTTGTCAGAACCGCTTCATCAGAGTTTGTCGGTACTGCTTCATCAGAGTTTACATGATCAGAAAATAAACCTTCATTTTCAAAGCGCAGTTGATCATATTCAATTTCAGCTTCAAGTCCAGTTATTTTCTTGTCATCAAATGACACATGTATGGATTTCATGATCACTTTAGTTCTCAGATTGTAAACTCTGAATGCTTTTGTTGATAATGGATAGCCAACAAAGATTCCTTCATCAGCTTTTAACTCGAACTTTGTCAACTGTTCAGGATGAGTCTTCAACACAAAGCATTTGCATCCAAATATATGAAAATATTTCAAATTTGGCTTCTTATTTTTCACCATCTCATATGGTGTTTTCCCATGCTTGTTGATCAGTGTAGCATTTTGAGTAAAACAAGCAGTTTGAACAGCTTCTGCCCAGAAATAAGTTGGTAATTTTGCTTCTTCAAGCATAGTTCTGGCTGCTTCAATTAAAGTTCTGTTCTTTCTTTCAACTACACCATTTTGCTGTGGAGTTCCAGGTGCAGAAAATTCTTGTTTCACTCCTCTTTCCTTGCAGAAAGCTTCCATGATTGAGTTTCTGAATTCAGTTCCATTATCACTCCTTATAATTTTGACTTTGTGCTGTGATCCTTTGTCCAGTAGATTTACATGATCCATCAGAGTTTGAGCAGTTTCATCCTTCTTTGATAAGAAATACACCCATGTATATCTAGTATATTCATCAACAATTACTAGAGCATATTTCTTTCTGCCCATAGACATCACATTCACTGGTCCAAAGAGATCAACATGTAGAAGATGATAAGGTTCCACTACTGAAGATTCAGATTTGCTCTTGAAAGATGACTTCCTTTGCTTGGCCTTTTGACAAGAATCACATAGGCCATCTAGACTGAGTATTGATTTTGGGAGTCCCCTTACAAGATCCTTTCTTATTAGCTCATTGATGTTGTTCAAATTGAGATGAGAGAGCTTCTTATGCCAATTCCAACTCTCTTCATTTGACATTCTTGTAGTCAGACACACTGTTTTTCCATCAGAGTTTGTTACCAAACTTGCTTCATAAATGTTGTTGCGCCTGTGTCCAACTAGAACAACTTTTCTAGTAGATTTACTGATAACTTCACAGTGTTCAGTATGAAAATCTACATGGTTTCCTCTGTCACAGATTTGACTCACAGATAGCAGATTATGCTTGAGTCCTGAGACTAGAGCTACATTTGTGATGATGACACTTCCAAGATTAATATTGCCATATTCCAGAGTGTGTCCTATGTTGCCATCTCCATAGGAAACTTTTGGGCCAGCCTTCTCCTCAAAGTCTGATAGCAGGGCTTTATTTCCAGTCATGTGTCCTGAGCATCCACTGTCCAAGATAAGGGTGCTCTCTTTTATACCCTGCAATCACAAACAAACACTAAGTGTTAGTTTTAAGGACCCAGACTTGCTTGGATCCTTTGTCTTTCTTAACATTGTTAGCTTTTGCAGCGGAATTACTATCAACAGAGTTTAAACTAACATTGTCAGACTTTACACTTGTAGAGTTTGCTCTAACCCACTTCAGATTGGGTTTTAGCTCATAGTAATTGTGATAAATAGCATGATAACTCCTACAAGTATAAATAGAATGCCAAGTGCTCCCACAATGTGTGCATAAAGTCTGTGGTTTCACCCTTACATAATTATTCTTTTCTCCTGATGTAGAAGGTAAAGAATTGATATTTTTATTCTTTGTGCAGTAATTAGCAAGATGATTAGAACTACCACAATTATAACATGTTTTCCTTGGAGCACCAGCAGTAGGCAAGTGATTATTTCTATTATTTATGCCTATCTTTCCATTCCTATTCTTCTTGGACCCTTTTGGTTTCATGGCAGACTTTACTTCTTTGAGCTTATGATTGAACTGTTTTCCTGTCATCAAACCAACATTAACCTGTTTTTCACAAGTTTTTACTGGCTTTCTAACAGCTTCTATTTCCATAAGTTTTTCTGTTATAATATTTTCCTGTCTTTCACAGGCTACATCTGATTCCATATCAGCTTCTCTTATTACAACAGATTTTAACTTATTGGCTTCTGGAACAAATTTCACAGGTTTAAGTTGTGGTTTAACCTTAACCTTGTCTTTAAACCTAAGTTCATCATTTTCACAATAGCCTAAACCTACAGAATCTGTCTGAAACACTTGATGAGTGTCTCTTCCAGAGTCTGTCCAAGTCTTGATTATTTTTCTTTCTTTTTCTAGATCAGATTCTAATTGCTTATATCTTTTGAGCAACTCATGTTCAACATAAACATCATCATCTCTTTCTTTTTGAATCTGCTTCATATTTTCAAGTTCTCCTTCAAGAAACTTGTTTCTATCTTTAAGGCTAAGATTCTCAGATTTAATTCTCTCATTCTCTAAAGTCTGATCCCTATAACTAACATGTACGCTTTTCAGATATACTCTTAACTCAGATATATTATCAGTATCATAAGCATAAGTAGTTAGGGGTACCTTATTTTCAGATGATTCAGTCTCATCTCTGACAGTTGCCATAAGAGCATAATTTTCTCCATCATCAGAGTCTGAAGTATCTGCCCAGTCTTTGCCTTTAGAGATGAGTGCTTTCTCAGTTTTGCCTTTCTTGCACTCTAGAGCATAGTGACCCATCTCCTTACACTTGTAGCACTGGATTTCAGATTTATCCTTCTTGCCAGACTTGGTCTCCCTTCCATCAGACTTTCTAAAACTTTTTCTTTCAGAGTTTGAATCTTTCCTTGAGAATCTCTTTCCTTTCTTGAAGTTCTTGAATCCCGTCTTCTTGAAGGTCTTCACCATCAATGCAGCCATTTGCATCATCTGTTCTTCATCATCCTCAGAGTCAGAAGCTTCATGAGAGTTTGAGTCATCATCAGAGTTTGATGACTCACTTTCAGATTTAATGACTAAAGCCTTTCCCTTGGCTTTCTTCCTTGATGATTCCTTCTTGATGGGCTTCTCCTCAACTTTGAGAGCAACATATTTTGTCTTTTTACTTATTCTTCTATTTCTTTGTTCTATCTCCAGTTCATGAGTTTTCAACAACCCATAGATTTCATCAAGATCTGCATCAGCAAGTTCATAATTATCTCTTATTGTTGTTGTCTTTAGATCCCACTTTTCAGGTAGAGATAACAGAAACTTGAGATTAGACTCTTCAAGCTCATATTCTTTATCAACCAGAGACATATCATTCAATAGTTTGCAAAATCTGTCATAAGTCTCAGTCAAGGTTTCATTAGTTCTTGAATCAAAGTGCTCATACTCCTGTGTGAGTATTGTCTTTTTGTTCTTCTTAATAGCACCTGTTCCCTGGCATCTGACTTCTAAAGCATCCCATATCTCTTTGGCAGTTTTGCAGCCAATTACTCTGTTAGACATAACATTATCTAAAGCACTGTGGAGAAGATGTCTAACCTTTGCATCTTTTGCAATTGATGAGATGTCCTCAGGAGTCATATCTTTCTTTTCCTTTGGAACAGTCTTTTGTTCTTGACCATCAACAACAGGGGCTAGTTTGGTTGGATTATGAGGACCATCATAAATTCTGTCAAGATATTCTGGATCTGTAGCCTCCAGAAACATGGTCATCTTCACCTTCCAAATTGGATACTCTACTGCTCTGAGTATTGGAACCCTGATTGTTTCATATCGACTCACAGAATTTGGCTTAACCTGTTCAGCCTTGGGAGCAGTTTGATTTTCTTCAGACATGATTATTACTATGTTTGAATCATAAAACTGTATATATTAAACAGCCTTGGCTCTGATACCAATTGTTAGGCCGAATACACAATATATAATCAAGTATGTATGAGAATAACAATCAAGAACACAGGTTTGTAAATCAACAAACTGAATTATATTAAATAATTCTCTCTTAGTGATGTTAATGAATCACAAAGAGCTACTAGGTTACAAGAATAATATTTTCAATAATCGCATCCCTTCTAGGGATAACCTATCTGTGTTTATATAGTACACAGCTACATACAATCCTTATCTAATTGATACTCCTATAAATTAGCTATACAATTCATATCAATTAAGGATTGCTTCAGTCTTCTATTCCGTTTCCTTAGCTGTATCAATATATTCTGCTTCTTTCCATCTTCAGAATATATTGCTTCTAGAATCTTTATCTTTGCACCGACAGCTAAGTCAACTATCACCTTGTCAGACTTTAACAAACTCTGACCGGCTTCTATATAAACTCTTCACCCAGTCAGACTTTATCAAACTCTGACTGGCTTCTATATAAACTCTGATATGTACCTGGTACTTTAAACACTGATGAACAAACGTCAGCAATTATATCTAACATTTATTATTCCTAAAAATCTCAAAAGATGTCTACTACACAGAAAGTGGGTACAGTCAAAATCCCAATGTTCAGCAAGGAGCAGTATCCAATGTGGAAGAAGAAAATGCTCCTATTTCTTAAGGTTGCAAATCCTAAATACATTGATGTGCTGAATAACGGTCCCAAACTCCCTATGATTATTGAGGGAGAGTTAATAGAGAATAATGTTGTTACTAGGGCTGCTAGAATGTACCCTAAAGATCCCAAGGAGTACACTACTGATGAGAAAGAGGATGTTACCTTGGATTCCTGTCTTCAGTTGATCCTTATTGACTGTCTTGATCCTATCATGCATAATCATGTCCTAAATTGTGATACTGCTAAACACATTTGGGGAACCATAGAGATAATCAATGAGGGGACAGAGGAAGTTAGGGAGAATATGCTGGAAATTCTCACCTCTCAATATGAGCATTTCAGATCAAACCCTGGTGAAGGTATCTCTCAGGTTTTTGAGAGATACAACAAATTAATCAATGATCTGAATCTCAATGGGAAGCACTACACCAACAAGGAGATTAACAAGAAGTTCCTTCTTACACTTCCACCTCATTTGGAGCACAAAATTCCTGCCATTAGAGAAGCAAGAGATATGAATGAGATTGCTTTGGAGAGATTGTATGGTGTTCTGAAGACCCATGAGCTGGAGCAGATTCAACAAAGGGAGCTGTATGGAACTGGGAAGATTGTTAGTACTTCTACTGCACTGGCTGCTGAAGTCCCACAGAAACTGGAAGTGAAGTCTGTTCAACCTTCTAGTTCTAACATGAATGTTATTGATGCTGAATATGGATTAACATCCATTGATCAATCTGGTGGTGACTTCTATTCTTTAGAAGAACTTGATCAGCTGGAGGATGGTGATTTGGCTTTGATAGTCAGGAAGTTTGGGAAGTTTAGATTCAAGAGGAATCCCAATCTTAAGTTTAGATTCAAGAGGAATCCCAATCTTAAGTTCAAGTGGCACAAGGGGTGGCTACAAAACTGGAACTGTGGAAAGGAGCACAGTCAGATGCTACAATTGCAATGAGTTGGGTCACTTTGCTACTGAATGCAGAAAGCCAAAGCAAGTGACTAGAAACACATTTGATTCTAGCAAGAAGAACAAGATTGGGAAAGCCTATGTTGCTGAGGGAAATAGTTGGGATGACACTGACAGTAATGAAGAAGCAGGTGAGATTGGGAACCTTGCTTTAGTGGCTAAAGAGGCAAGCACTTCATCTGGATACATGTCAGAGGTAAAGTTTACTGATACTGAAATGATTCGTCATCTTGGTGGCACTTTAGAATGTGCACGCACTGAAAATGATAGAATAATTCTTTTAAACACAAATCTTGAAAATGAGATAAAAGAATTAAAACTAGTGCATATTAATCAAGATGAACTGACTAAAAATGTAGCAGTTCTTGAGAATAGGGTTAAATTGTATCAACAACTGGAAACCATTCTCAAAGATCAGATTAGTGAGCTTAAGACCAAAGCTAATGCCTATTTCAACTCTTGTAAGACGGCTAAAGAGATTCTCAATAAACAAGCTGTTGGTAATCATGTCAGTATAGGTTATGATTATAATGAGGCCATTGGATTGCTTGGAATTAATTCCCCTTGTAGAGTCAGATTTGAAGGAAGGGGTGTTCCATATGTGCTTAAGGGTATTGAAACACCCTTCTGTAAGGAGTCCGGGGCAGATCCTCTGAATGAATACTCTATCATCATTGCTGAGGAGATTCGTGAAGAAGATATTGCTTTGGAAGTTGCACAGTCCAAAAAGTGTATATCTGATATACCAGTCAAAGTTGCTTCAACTAAAAAAGACTAAATCAGATATCCATAAGTTGGATCAAAACAACTGTAAAACTAACATGCATGCTGTTAATTCTTCTCATAAAGCATGTGGTGTGAGTAATTGCATGTCTTGTGCTTTTAATGTTATGTATGCTTTCTTTAATAAAAAGCATGTATCTAGTGATAAGACTGCTCCACGTCAACATGTTAATAATAAGAAGCATGTTAAAGCAAAGACTACTAGTCCTCCTCAGACTAGAGTGGATTCATTTATCCCTAAGCCTACTCAGAAATGTGTTAAGGCTGGCTATAAATGGAAACGCTCTTATGTGAAAGAGGTTGAAGTTGTTTTAGCTAAAAATGTTGTTTTGCCTGACAAAGGCCAGTTCTTTAAGTATGCCGGACCCAATCAATTTTGGGCTCCGAAGAAGGACTAATCAATTTGATATTGCAGGGAGTTAAACAGGTAAACCGTGTTATATGGATTCTTGACAGTGGCTGTTCAAGGCATATGACCGGAGATAGAGCCCTGCTATCAGATGTGGTTGTGAAAGCTAGCCCAGTAGTTACCTTTGGAGATAACAGCAAGGGTATTACGAAAGGATATGGATGTTTGAAGTACGGAAATGTTATCATTGAAGATGTTTCATTTGTGGAAGGTCTGACGTTCAATCTTCTCAGCATCAGTCAGTTCTGTGACAGAGGATATGTTGTTTCCTTTGAAAGAGAGAAGTGTCAGATCCTTCACAAGAAGAATGGAAAGCCTGCTCTTCAAGGAGTAAGGAAAGGTGACTTGTTCATAGATGATCTGAACTCGGGATTCAAAGATGAAGTTAATTGTTTTTATGCTAAAGCTTCATCAGATGATAGTTGGCTATGGCACAAGAAGATGTCTCACCTTAACTTCAAAACCATGAACTCCTTGGTCAAGAGAGAATTGGTTAGAGGTTTGCCTCAGATGGAATTTACACAGGAAGGACTGTGTGAGGCATGTCAGAAAGGAAAGTCAAAGAAAGCTTCTCACAAGGGCACTGACACATCATCAATAACTGAACCACTTCAGCTACTACACATGGATTTGTTTGGTCCAGTTAATGTGATGTCCATGTCAAAGAAACAATATGCACTTGTGATTGTTGATGACTTTTCAAAATATACATGGGTTTTATTCCTACATTCCAAGGATGAGACCCCATACCTGGTGATTGGCCACATAAAGTTGATTGAGCTGGATTCTAGATTCCCTGTTAGAGCCATAAGGTCAGATAATGGTACTGAATTCAAGAATGCCATTCTAAATGACTTTTGTGCTGATAAAGGAATAACAAGACAGTATTATGCCCCTAGAACTCCTCAACAAAATGGAGTAGTGGAAAGAAAGAATCGTACATTGATTGAAGCAGCTAGGACTATGCTAAGTGAGTCCAAACTTCCAACGTACTTTTGGGCTGAAGCAGCGAATACAGCTTGTTATACTCAGAATCGAACTTTAATCAACAAGGACTTAATGAAGACTCCTTATGAGATCATGAACAACAAGAAACCAACTGTCAAGTACTTTCATGTATTTGGAGCAAAATGCTTTGTGCTTATAGATGACAATGTGAAACGTGGCAAGTTTGATGCAAAGGCACAAGAAGCTATTTTTGTTGGTTACTCCAGAATATCTTACAGGGTCTACTTGGTTGGCAGTCACACAGTAAAGGAAAGTGTAAGACCCCAGATTTTGGGTAGAATTAAAACTTTTATTATATGTTGATGTAAATGTGGATAGTGGCAATGACTTTGAGAATCAAGTTATGAAATGAATGTGAATTTCGGTTTTCAAACATTTTGAGAATAGTAAGAATGGACTGAACATATAAATAAGAACAATCAATCTGGAAGATAAGAATACAATACTCCAGGGAAGGAAAGTATTTTTATGTCATCCAAATCAATATCTGGAATACATCCGACAACTCCGTAAACAGGACAGCGTGTGCCCGAGAAAGCACTAGAACATTTCTAAGTGCAAGAAGTAAAGAGAAATAAACCAGGAATATTGGATCGGATATTGAACCAAAGGATTATAGAAAAACCACTGATGAATAGTAACTTTTGATGAATAGTAAATTTTTGTCGTTTAAAAAGTTTTTCAGACCACCCCATATGCGGAACGATATAATAAACTTTCAAGGGCGTATTAGTGATCTACGATGTAAATGAAGGAATGCAAAAGCTGTCAGAATCGGAAAAATAGCATTTCTGTTTTCTCCGAAATTTCACCAATAACGGACGGAATAATTATTATTTGAGGATATTTAAGGATTTAAATTATTAATTCTATGGATATGGATTTGATAAATGAATTAGAAGTATCGAGAACGATTTCGGTAAAATACCTCGATAGAACCCTCGAGAAACCTTGCGAGCGTTCTACGAAATTAAACGAACCAGTAAAGCTGCTTTAGCTAAACCAATGCATGTTGGACAAGTGTCACAAGCTAAGAGCTATGACTCACCCCTATATTAACAAATATCAGCATTCTTATCTTTTACTCAAAACAAAAAGAAAAGAAGAAAAGAAAAGCAAGAGAAACACAAAGTCTCCCAAAACTGATCAGCTAGAGCACCCTCTAAAGAAAAATCCATAACTCCATTTCCAACCATGATAAAATCACCAAATTTTAACCATAGCTTCTCCACTCCATGGGCAACGTTCGCTCAAAATTTCATAGCCAACAAAGGAGTGTAGCCTAGTCAAATACCTTCCCCAATTCGGAGAACAGAAACTGTCCTGCTTTTCCAGTTTCGACTACTCACCTTAGAAAGCCAATAAGTCGAGCTTAAAGCATCCCCTGGTGATGAGGTAGGACTCAAAAGAAAGCCCTTGAAGAGTAGAAGGTGTGGTAAAAATCTCAGAACCAAACTCTGGGTTTTCGATTTTATATGGATTTTACAAAGTGATGATGAATAGTAACTTTTCATGATTCTTGATTTTGTTTCTTAAGGATTAAGCTTGATAAGGTTTGTTCAAAGCTCAAGGAAGGATTATAAACCATTGTTAGTGTATATGAAGCATCAAGGAAGGTATAAAAACCTCTGCCCCTTTTTGTTTTTATGAATTTTGAAGTGGTTTTGATGTTCATGTGAGTTAAGATCATGATTAAGTGATTTAGTGATTGTTTGGCTTTGTTTAAATATGTAAAATGATGGGTGTTGGATTTGAGCCTCACCACTGACCTTAGAGGTGTATGATGGTTGTTTGTTGAGGTTGTGGATGTATGGTATGCCCGGTGTGGCTTGGTTATGTTGTGACAAAATTGGATTATTCGATTTTAAGCCGTCGTAATGCCCGAATTTCGGTAACTCTATAAACTGCCTGTAATCCGGAAACTTAACTGCCTCTTTTGGTTCAGTGAGAAACATGAGTGTGTAGAGGTTTGTTTCTAGTTTACGTGAGCGCAAGAATCATGCCATTACGATTTACGGTTTAGGAGAAAAGTGAGTTTTAGTAAACGCCATTCGGAAGAATGACTCATCTCTGTTCAGCAACTTTGAGGATATATTTGGACCACTTAGGAGCCATATTAAAATGTGAAACTTGGAGGACTAATACTAGAGACAGTTAGGAAGGATCACGAAAAAGATTCGGATTAAAAAGATTATTTTTCGATTTTATAAAAATGTTTTAGTCGAGGTCGCGCAAGTGAAAACCACTAAGAGCATGACTTAGAAACCGATGTTGCAAATGGTTAAGTATAACTTGGATTTGAGGATGGATTTCGAACCCAACTTATGATATAAGTATTTTACGGATAACATGGACTTAGTATGAGCCTATAACGAGTTAGTAATTCCTTGGTTGTGTTTTGCTTACATGTTTAAGCATTGAGTACAAGTGGATTATCCAGGGGATTAACCGTGTGTTTTCGTTTGACTTTGTCTAGATTGTTCGACATGGTCACGAGCCCTATCACTTCTCGAGCATCAGGCAAGTTTCCTAAATCTATACTTGGAAGTATCGATTGTATATTACTGCTGTTGCCATGTGTGGAGTTATACAGTTTTGCGATACATGTTATATATCGTGTTAAATAGAATTTGACTTTTGGATATTATACGGGCCGTGAGATAATGTAATTATGAACCGGTATACCTTGTAGCTCTATAAATAAGAGAATGTTTATTGTTTCGACTCTAGACCGGGAGTCGATATTTGTGTTATATAGATAGTCGCGGAAACCCGGAGGGATTCCAGCGGCAGAGTACTATTCATCTTGAGGGATATTATTATTAAACATTAATTATATTTCTAGAAAGTATTAATTACCTGGAAATGATTTGAGTAATGCTATTTGAATATTACCTCATTCGAAGGTTATTATTTGAAAATGATTTGGTAACGGGCTTATAAGCTAGATATGGATAGCGGTTATAAGCCAGGTTTTTATAAAGGCCCTAGGCTCAGAGGGCAGAGCATATATTGAGTTTATAACTTAGCCAGCGTATCGGGGTTATTTTGTAAGGTATATTTTCGAAAACCCGGACAGAGCTTTTTAGAAAGATTTTCGCAATAATTAACCTAAAGGCAACATCACCAATAAACCAGTGTTTATTTAATTAGTAAATACTTCTGGAAGCATTTACGGATTAAATAAGCCTTATTCGTCTAATTAAATTTGTTTACTTAGATGAATATCATTTTCAAAATGTTTTCTTAAAATCGCTTTGTTCCGGAATGATAACAAAGATATCGGGTATCTGTTATTCGAGGGTTAATTATTTTATTTAAGAATATTATTTATTAATATTCATTTGAGGATTATTGACGTTAAGAATATTATTTATATTCATTGGAGGATTATTGACTTAAAGGATAATATTTCCATTTGAGGATTAGTAATGAATATTATTTTCAAATATTCACTTGAAGATTATTTATTTAATGAATATTACCTTTAAATATTCATTTGAGGATTAGTTATTTATTAAATGAATATTATTTTCAAATATTCAATTGAGATTATTATTTAATGAATATTATTTTGAATATTCATTCGAGGTTATATTATTTTGAATTATTCATTCGAGGTTTATTAGTTAATGAATATTATGTGGAATATTCATTTAATCCTTATTTATTTAATGGATATTATTTCTAAATATTCATTCAAAGTTTATTTACTTAATGAATATTAATTTCGAATATTCATTTGAGGGTTTACTTATTCAATAAATATTATTAATTATTTTCAAATCAAGAAGAGGTTCCCAAAACAATGTTTTTCCATTTAAATCTGTCTTTAAAGAAGATTTAAATGCTCGCTCAATTATCAAAAATATGGGAAACCTGTTTTAAGTAACTGCTACTCTTTTTAAACTCTCAACTCAAAACTGTCAGGGGACAGATATTTTCTCGAAGCAATTTAGTTGCTGCAAGTCAAATATTGTGTTACCACCTCAACGATCGAGGGGTAAATTCCTGGAACAAGTCGATATCCATTAACAAGCATCGCTTGGGA
This sequence comes from Heracleum sosnowskyi, assembly GCA_030848705.1. Lineage (NCBI taxonomy): Eukaryota > Viridiplantae > Streptophyta > Magnoliopsida > Apiales > Apiaceae > Heracleum > Heracleum sosnowskyi. The sequence goes on from CM061241.1 coordinate 46,303,770, forward strand.
AATATTGGAGAATCTTCCTTTCCAACCTAGATATGACTACTGAGTGGAGTCGTATCAACAAGTATTACACTTGGGGAAAGGGAGACGATCTTTACGTTTCAGAGTCATGGATTTCATCTGAACTAGGAGCATGTGTAAGAGGTCGAGTCACGCCGATCCATCACCTTATTGCCCCAAATGGGCCGGGAGATCCAGAAAGGCGGTAGACAATGTCAGGCTGTCGTGATACTTCCATCTACATGTAGAAAACATATTTTGTTGTACAACCTGCTACTGATCATAGTAAGGTTGGTACGACGGGCGCGGAGAAGGCTCCAGTATTGGTTCATCATCCATTTTGGATAATTCTGCAACATGTACTGAAAGGGACCACGGATGGCTTCGTTGGTACAGGTTTACCGATCATGTTGGCAGAGGGGTTCTGCAACATGTATTGAAAGGGGCCAAGGATGGCACCGTGGTACAGGTTTACCGGTCATGTTGGCAGGGGGTCGAAAAGTGTTTGGAATTGAAGTGACAATAAATCCATGCAACTTCATCTTTTATTTTATGAGTTATGACTCTGTGGATACCTTACATAACAGGAGTTATGGTAAGGGAGTTGTTTATACTGAATCACCTTATAACTTCATCTTTTAAGTTATATGTTGATATTCTGCATATATAGCAGATATTTTTCGGAAAGGTTATATTTGGTTTACTTTGAAACCTCATCGTTTATACTAGAACTTTGTTCATAATATAGCACAAGCTTGCAGAAATATTATGAAATGATATTTGAAGTACATTAATGGTACTGTTTTTGGGAATACATTCCGATAAGGAAATAATTTCAGTATCGAGATATTTTGACAAATTATTGTCTTATACCCGCTTTATTCTGGGTTGAATTAAAGGCAGGATTATGCCATACTTTTATTACCTTGCTGAGCTATCGCTCACTCTTGCTATTGTTTTATATATATTATATAGCAGCGAAGCAGGATGCCAATGGGACGGCACATACCCCGCAAGGCGTTTCCGTAAACAGCTTCTAGCAGTGATTCCAAAAGTAGGACGAACCAATCGAATCAGGCTACAGCTTTTGGTATTCAACTTATGTATAGATAAGAATGGTATGAGAGGATTGTGAGCATCAGAAGGCTAAGTTGGTAATGCAACATTACTTAGAAATTGTATCAGTGACAGATTCAAAGACATTTGGGTATTGTAATAAAAGTTATTTATTCTGCAATGGTTGTATTTGTGTCGTTTCTGAGACTCTAACCTGTGTGTGTGTGTGTGTGTGAGACATATATTGTGGGGTCGTGAGCAGGTGAATTATGAATGTTGTGAGTAATACAGGTAAGGCAAGAAGTACATGGATTGTGACAACCCTAGATCCCCGACCCCAGATTTGGGGCTGTTACAGAAAGTGTCAATGTTACTTTTGATGACACTAAGTTCCCCAATATCCAAAAAGAAGACTCATATGAAAAGCTGAAGTTTGATAACTTGCCAGACTCAGAATCAGATGATGGAGCCCCACCTGAAGTTATTGCTGGTGATGATAATAACAATGATGATAATGATCATGGTGATGGTGGTGGAAACACTGGTAACAATGGAGATACCACCAACACTGGAGAAGAATCATCAAGGCAATCAAGCAACAACTTAGGGGGAGCAAATGAAGGATCATCTAGTCACTCACAACATCAAAGTGAATTTCAAGGCGAATCATCAAGATCAAATCTTCCAAGATAGATTGTATGGAATAGAGCTCATCCTTTTGAGCTGATCATTGGTGATCCTGGTGTTGGAGTTAAAACTAGAAGTGCAACTCAGAATGAATGTCATTATTCAGCATTTCTATCTGAAATGGAGCCAAAGAAAACTGAAGAAGCACTGACTGATCCAGATTGGGTGATTGCTATGCAAGATGAACTCAATCAGTTTGAACAACAGCAAGTCTGGAAACTGGTACCCAGGCCAAAGAACAAGAAAGTAGTTGGTACAAGATGGGTATACAGGAACAAGCTAGATGAGGATGGCATTGTTACAAGGAACAAGGCAAGACTGGTTGCACAAGGGTATTCTCAAGCTGAAGGCATTGATTATGATGAAACCTATGCACCAGTGGCTAGACTTGAGGCCATCAGGATGTTCTTAGCATTTGCAGCTTATTCCAATTTTAAAGTCTATCAAATGGATGTTAAGAGTGCATTCCTGAATGGTGAGCTTGATGAAGAAGTGTATGTGAAACAGCCCCCTGGCTTTGAAAATCAGGAGCTGCTGGACTTTGTGTACTTTCTCTTCAAGGCTATCTATGGTCTCAAACAAGCCCCAAGAAAATGGTATGACACTCTCTCTGGTTTTCTTTTAGAAAATGGTTTTGTTAGAGGTATCATAGACAAAACTCTTTTTTTAAAGAAACACAAAAGAGATATGATATTAGTCCAAGTCTATGTGGATGACATCATATTTGGGTCTACTAATGATAATCTCTGTAAGAGATTTGCTGAGCTAATGCAGAGTAAGTTTGAAATGAGTATGATGGGTGAGCTGAAGTTCTTTCTTGGATTACAAGTAAGTCAAAGGTCAAATGGTATATTTATTTGTCAATCCAAGTATCTCAAAGAACTCCTCAAGAAGTATCACATGGAGGATTCAGCATCAGCAAGGACTCCATCTTCAACAGCCATCAAACTTGGAGCTTCTGACAAATCTATCAAGGTAGATGTTACAAGCTACAGAGGTATGATTGGCTCCTTACTCCATCTTACTGCTAATAGACCAGATATTATGTATGCTACATGCTTGTGTGCAAGGTTCCAAGCGGACCCTATAGATGTTCATCTCGTTGCTGTTAAAAGAATCTTGAGATATCTTAAGGGTACACCTAACTTAGGTATTTGGTACCCTAAAGATTCTGGTTTTAATCTTGTTGGATATACAGATTCTGATTATGCAGGTAGTGTTGTGGATAGAAAGAGTACCTCTGGGAGTTGTCAATTCCTAGGAGGTAGGTTGATTTCCTGGTATAGCAAGAAACAACAAACAGTTTCCAATTCAATAGCAGAAGCTGAATATATTACTTCTGGAAGCTGTTGTGCTCAGATCTTATGGATTAGGAATCAATTAAAGGACTATGGCTTTGCATTAGACAAAATTCCCATTTTTTGTGATAATACAAGTGCCATAGCAATCTCCAACAACCCTGTACAGCACTCGAGAACGAAGCACATTGATATCAGGTATCATTTTATCAGAGAGCATGTCATGAATGGAACTGTGGAGTTACACTTTGTACCCACAGAAGAACAGACTGCAGATATATTCACTAAATCTGTTGACGAATCCACATTTATCAAGTTAGTTGGTAAATTGGGTATGTTAAACAGTCTTAGTGATTAATAATATCTCTGTCATGTTTGTTCTTTCAATAAATTCATTTTATCTTGTCATTTAACTGATATTTACTGCCAATTCTCATTTAATATTACATGCTTGTAAATTTAAATAGCTCTGAATATTTTTATTGAAAATATATTTATTTAGAATTATTTAGATGTTTTTCAGATTGTAAATATTGTTGTTTAAACTCTTCTGCAGGTTTATATTAATTTTAGGCATTTCTAAAATTTTCTGCATATTTTTCTAGGATTTATGGAATTTTCTGTGAATTTTTCTAGATTTGTATAAATTTTTCATGCATTTTTATTCATATTCTGTAAAGTTTTAGTATTTTTCAGCATTTTCTTTTTATTTAGAACTGCTTTTCTATTTTATTTTCTTATTTTCGTTAGTATTACTAGTTTTGAACTAGTAGTACTATCGATAGTACTATCCAGTGATAGTACTACTAGTTCTTTTTATTAGTCCTACCAGGTTTTTTGTTTTTTGTTTTTTGTTTTTTTCTTTTTGCCTTAGTACTACCGTAGTCTTTTGGATAGTACGACCAGCATTCTTTTTATTTTTCTTTTATTTTAATTAGTACTGCTAAGTCTTTTCTTTTTCTTTTCTGTTTTTTTTATTATTATTGTATTTTAATTGATAGTACTACCGTGTTTTTCACCACAGTACTACCAGTTGTTTTTCTTCTTTTACCTTAGTCCTACAAGTGTGTGTGTATATATATATATATATATATATATATATATATATATATATATATATATTCATTTGTTTTGTTTTTTTTTCTTTTACTGAGTCCTACCAGTTCAAGTTTTTACTTAACTGATTTTTTTTTTCTCTCTTTTTATTCTTCAAGTAACGAACTGCTGCCCAATTCTTTTCCAGATTCCGGATTCATTACTTGTTTGTTTAAAAAACGGAAACCATCACTGTGTTCATCTTCTCAAGCCCATTAATTTAAGTGTTTAAAATCCATATTTCATCAAGTTTTTGTGTTCTTGAGTTTTTGAATTCCAAGGGTTTTGTCATTCGTTTTTAGAGATTTAATCGGTGTTTTTGAATTCTAAAAATAGTGGGTTGTGTGGTTTGTGTCAAGGATTAACATACTAAAATTTGGTAATTTTTGGAGAACTTTTAAAATTTGGATTTTTAATTAATTTTTAATTAATTTTAAAATCCTTAAATTCGAATTTTTCATAATTATTTGAGTTTTTGATTTTCTGTGTTAATTTTTACTTAGTAAATTATGGCTCATAATTTTGACGTTGTTAAAAACAATTACATTGGGTATTTTGATCCTTTGAGATGCCCGGTTGATCGTTTTCGACCTTGGATTCAGTTTTTAAATTCGCAGTGTTGTGTTAGTCGTGCTATATGTTTATCTGCTGATTTAAATATTGAACCACTGAGATTATTGTGTTCTAGTGCTGTAGTTTCTGATGATTTGAATTCTATATTCTTCACAATTGAGCACACACAATACACTATTACTGAGGGATTGTTTTGTGAAGTTTTTCAACTTCCTAGGGACAACTTTGATAGGACTCCTTCTGATATTGAAGTAATTCAGTTTTTCAACAGAATTCATTATCAAGGTCCTTTGGAGTTGCCCAAACTTAGTAAAGCTAATTTGGTCTGTGAATGGGATGTCTTATTTGATACTTTAGCTCAGGTTTTCAGCAATTGTACTAAAAGCAATTTTCAAAATATTCCATCTTTGTTGCAGTACATTGCTTATGCTATTGTGTTTAATGTTAGACTTAACATTGGTCATCTTATCTGGAGTCTTATAGTTAGGAGAGTATCTAATGCCAGGATTGATCATGATAGTGGTAGAAAAGTCAGGTGTTTATATCCTAGATTTCTCACTATCTTAATCAATCATGTGCTATCTGATTCTCACAAGGACTTGTTTTTAAATGCTGTATCTGTTCCTTCTCCTACTACTGCTAGTAAGTTCTATCAAAGACTCCACACTTCTCAAAAATTGAACATGACACCAGTGGTAGTCAGTCCATTCATGGCACATTTCATTAACCTTCCTACTTTTGAACCTTTTGTTCCTGATCAACAACTAGTCATTGCAGCTGGAACTTCAGAGGAACTGCCAATACAGGTAATACATCCTATCTCTGGATCATCTGGCACCTTTGCTGAAACCCAAGTGGTTGATAGAACAGACCAAGAGGTTGTAGAACCACAATCTCTATCCCAGGTCAGAGAGCCAAACATAGTGTCTAATCCTTTAACCTCTCAACCTGGATCTGCTTCAATGTTAAGACAAAGGTCTAGTAGTGAACAAACACTGAGTGCACCCACAACTCTGTCTCCACCACTAAAGAAAAGGAAAACCTATAGAGAGACATCTGAAAGCCCATCCATGTCCTCCCAACAGGATATGGACTTTGAAATGGCCATTGAACAGTCTCTGGAGACATCCTCTCAACAGGATGAATCTATTGAAATTCGCCATCGGGCCCTAGCAACCTGTAATGAGTCAAGCACTCTCCCATTACTCACAATGGGAGAAAACATCCAAATAGAAGAAACTCAGGACACGTTGTTAGGAGAGCACTTAGGATCTGAAACAGTGCCTACCATTGTCACGGTAGAAGTGCCTTCACAGGCATCAGAGGGAAAATCTGATTCTTTGCCACCTATAATAGAATCATTTTCTCCCCTCCCAGAGGGAACATCTCTGGCTCCCTTAAGGGATTTTTCACTCGCAGTTTTTACTGGAGAAAGTGAAAGGCAACCTGATGAGTCTGTCCCTGAAGAAATTCAGTATACAATGTCAAATATTTTGACAGACTCATTCAGGGATCGGGAATTGTGAACTCCCATTGCACCACCACTGACCTCTCTTGAAGGGGCTAGGGTGATTTTTAATGCAGGTACATCTAGTGAAAATCTTGAAAGACAGTTAGTGGTGAGAGATATGAATCAAACACCGAGTGAAACACAAGCACGTGAGTTGAGTGAAACACCACTGAGAGCAATTGAAGTGAGTGCACACACTGACACAAACACTGCTTTGTTGAAACAGCTAGCTGATCTACAAAAGAAGTTACAAGAAACCCAGGCTGAGTACTGTGAAATCAGCTGGGTACTGTGAAAGATGACCTCTGTATCAAATCAGCTGGGTACTGTGAAAGATGACCTCGAAGGATTGAAGAATACTCTGGTCCCGAAGCTGAATTCCATCCAACAATCTCAAGTACTAGTGGCGTCGGACATTTCTGAATTAACCATGTCAAATGCTCAAATTTCAGAAAGTGTCAATGAGATTGCTGCAATTTCTACCAAGGTGGACTTTATTCTGCAAACAGCTGATGAAAATCAAAAGTTTAATGAGGAAAGGATTTTCAGGATAGAAGGAGGAATGGAGCATCTGAATGAAGGTATGAAGCACTTATATAATATGATAAAGGAGTCTCATTAACCTACTGAAGAGCAAAGAATATTCTTTGAGGGAGATGATGGTGATGATGATGAGGATGATGATGCTGATGAAGGAAGAGTTAGGAGAGAACAAGGGGATATAAGGAGAACATCTGAGGTGAATCCTAGGGCTTTCACTGCTAAATCTGTAGAGGATTCCTCAACTAAGGGGGAGAAGAAAGGAGGAGAAAGAGAAGTTGGAGGAGCTTCTGGAGTTGGAAAAGATAAAGGGAAAGGGAAACAGTCATTGTGTTGGGTTTTATACTAAACTATTCATTAGTAGTATATAAACATTGTTCATTTTATTGAGAATCTTGATTGCATATTTTTACATTGTCTATTTATTATATATTGTGGATAATTTAGTATCAAATGGGATAACAGAAGATTAAATTATTAGTGTCTATATATAATATAAAGGGTTCACAGTTTAAGTGGAATTAGACAAACCACTGGAATAACTGAAGTATTATTTGGGAATAGTTTATCTTGACTATTAAATAATACTTGTATACTTTGTGTATATTGAACAGGATCAAATTTAGAATTGTTCCCTTAAATTGATTAAGAAGGTGAACTAAGATTCTATGTTATTATTAATGCTTAGGTTCTTAATCCGGATATAGTAATTGACACGTGTATATTATTTACATGCTTTGATTTATATATGAAATAATTCTTTTGAATTATATCATTATATTTTGGGTGATGGAATAATATATATGGTGAATATTATTTATTGAAGGAATCTGTGTCCTGATAATATTCGGGTTAATGATGTCCCCTTGAAAGCTCAAAAGGATTTAATTATGTGAAACCCTGCAGGTGGATTTATTCCGGCATAATTAAATAAAGGTAGAGTGGATGATCAAGGATATAAGATGTTAATTAAATGAATTATCAGTAATTTATTTAATTAATGGGCATGCGCTATTTTAAACATGGGGAATTTAATAAGCAAATAATATTGTAGCCACCTAGGAGCAAGAAGAGAGGTTAACTTGAGAAGACGGAGGCCACACTTCGCTCAAGGAAATTTGGGAATACAATAGAAGAGCGTGGAATCAACCGTTAACAAGGTGATTTTCTTTTCGCACTCCTTAATTGTGTATCATAAATTGTAGTAGAACCCCAAGTCCGTGGTTCCCAAGAATTGGTATCAAGAGCCTGGTTATGGGTTCTATGTTTTATGATATGATGTCCATGTCGTAATTAAAATTGGTTATGTATGTATAGTGGTATGCTTGGATAATAACCTTTTGCAGGTTGTTTAGTATCCACTATTATGGCCTCGTTTTATTTTAATTATGTGTTTGGATCACACGTGGTTTAATCGTGGTTATTTTTTGTTTTGGTTTCCACGTGGTTTATCGTGGTTGTAAATCACGAGGGTTGATCGTGCTAGTTTTGTTTTCTATTATGATTTTGTAATCTTGTAATCATGATTTGTATTCATGTTACATTATGATCTGATGTAATAGAATAGGTATGTTATGTTGTATGTAACTATTTGATCGACGGAGTTGCAAGAAAACAAAGTTCTTCCGCTGATGCTACAAGATTTCGCCTATGCAACTTCGAACTGTTGTAACTTTTGCATACAGTGTCGGATTTCGATGAGTAATACCTTTTCGGAAAGGGATTTCGATGTGCTACACGATTGAAAAGTGACGTTGTCAAAGTTTCATGTGCGTCTGAGCTCGTTTAGACCCTCAAACAGCGAGTTGAAGTTTTCGCAGGATTTTCGGATGAAATTTTTTTTTTGGCCATAATAGTGGATTTATTTTTTATTTTAATTTTTCTGCTATTTAATTTTAATTATTGCATTAAATAATTATTATGTGTGTTGTTAATTATGTGTGTAATTTTAATTGCATGGTTAACATAAATAGGACGACATGGACATAAATTTTCATTTATTGCTTTAATTAAATGTTTTATGTTATTAAATTATGTGTGTATTTGGAATGCATGTTAGACATAATTATAATGACATAGGCCCCATTTAATTATGTAGAGATGCATGCTATGCTATGTTATGTGTTCTTTGTATTGTTATTTTGATAACATATGGACCTCGAAGAAATAACATAGGGCGATGCATCTAGATAAAATTACTCATGTTAAAATACTAAGTGGGAGAGGGAATTAATTTGATATTAGATCCCATGGTCATCCATTATTGGTTGTATGTAATTTAACACTAGGATGATTATGAATTGGATATATGTCACCCATCGTGGCGTATGATTTATGACGTCTGGGTAGTGTTAAGGATATTACTAGGACAATCTTCTTAAGTTAATCACGAATAATGAAAGGTAAGCTCACCCCATCGTGACATACCAAGTTTCATAGAATTCGAGAAAAAAGTTGGACATTCCTTGATTGATGTTGATAATGGATATTTCTGTCTTAGGGGTTGTGTTTTTAAGCGAGTCCGTCTGTGACTTCACCGAAAACACTTGGGATTTATCCATTGATACATCGAACGGATGGGTCTGACTAAAGGCAACTTAAGATCTAAATAATGGTATACACTTAGCTATGAAAGATAATATATAGTCCACCCTAACGTGGCGTATTATTTAGTAGTAGGACCGAAGTAATATTTAAATTTAAATGGTATATATGTCATCCATCATGGCGTACCAGATATTTATGGAATTTAAATATTAGTGCATTAATTTTAATTAATTGTTAGAGGAAACAAATAGGTTTTAAGATATATGCAATTTTCTGATTAAGTGTTATATGCATGATTCTCAGGATAGAATGAGCTTTAATCCACTTTTCACCATACTTAAGGATAACAAACTTACCGGACCTAACTATATTGAATGGAAACGCAATTTGGACATAGTGTTGACTGCTGAAGAGTTTAAATTTTGTACTGTTGAACCCAAACCGGACCAACCTGCTGCTGATGCTCCGGATGAGGATAAAGAGTATTTTAAGAAGTGGACTAAGGCAGATGAGATGTCGCGATGTTACACTCTGGCAGCAATGTCGGGTGTTTTGCAACATCAGCATCAGGCCATGACCACTGCTGCAGATATGCTCTATAATCTCAAGGAGCTTTTCGGAGATCAGAATAGGGCTGCTAGGCAAGTAGCAATGAAGTCTCTAATGAACACTCATATGGCTGAAAAAACACCTGTAAGGGACCATGTTCTTCTGATGATGTCTCATATAAATGAACTAGAGGTCCTTGGTGCTGATATTGATGCGGAAACGCAGGTCGATATCATACTTATGAGTTTGCCAAAAAGCTTTGAGCCGTTTCGCTTGAATTACAACATGAACAAGAAGTTGTATAGTCTTGCAGAACTTCTGACAGAGCTTCAGGCAGCGGAATCATTATTTCAGCAGCATGTTCAGGTAAATGTGGCTGAGAAAGTTTCTTCTTCAAAGCCGAAAGGAAAGAAGAAGAAGAAGGTTCAGACACAGAAAGTTGTGAAACCATTGGGAGTTCAGAATTCAGTGAAGAAGCCTAAGGGCAAGTGCTTCAAGTGCAAGCAGTCGGGTCACTGGAAAAAGGATTGTCCTCTGTCTAAGAAGAACAATGCTGGTATGTCTCTTTCTCTTGTTACGGAAACATATATAGCGGCTATGTCTACGAGCACTTGGTGTGTAGACACAGGAGCCACTGATCATGTTTGTAATTCCATGCAGGGGTTCCAGAAAACCAGGCTGCTTAGAGATGGCGAGATATATGTGTTCATGGGAGATGCTACGAAAGTAGCAGTGGTTGCAGTTGGAGTTATTTCTTTATCTTTTGGTTATGATAGGATTTTGGTTTTGAATAATTGTCTTTATGTACCTTCATTTAGAAGGAATTTAATTTCGGTTTCTAAACTTGCTATGGATGGTTATAATGTTTGTTTGGATCGTAATGTTTCCATTATGATGAATAAACGAGTTATATGTTCTGGTACATTGCAAGACAATTTATATATTATTAATCCTATAGAACCAATGCTGCAACCAAGTGAAATTAATAATACACTTTCTACCTCTAGTAAAAGAAAGGAACCTTCTGGATTGAACCAAACATATCTTTGGCACTTGAGATTAGGTCATATTAACTTAAGGAGGATTCAAAGATTGGTAGTAGATGGGCCTTTAGGCTCGTTGGCAGTGGAGCCATTTCCAGTCTGTGAATCTTGCTTGGAAGGAAAAATGACCAGTAGACCTTTTAAGGCAAAAGGAAATAGAGCCAAAGATGTGTTAGAATTGGTTCATACTGATTTATGTGGACCTATGAATATCCAAGCGAGAGGTGGGTATGAATATTTTGTCACTTTCATTGATGATTATTCGAGATATGGATACATTTATCTGTTGCACCGCAAGTCTGAGTGCTTTGAAAAATTCAAAGAGTACAAAGCAAGTGCGGAAAAGCGACATTCAGGAAAATGTATCAAGTCACTACGATCAGATCGTGGGGGCGAATACCTGCTTGGAGAATTTAGAGAATATTTATCAGAACATGGGATTCCATCCCAGTTGACTGCACCTGGCACACCTCAGCAGAATGGTGTAGCAGAAAGAAGGAACCGGACTCTTTTAGAGAGTGTTAGATCGATGATGAGTTATTCGAATTTACCCAAGTCGTTTTGGGGGCATGCTCTAGAAACAGCGGCTTATCTTCTAAACTTGGTACCTTCTAAGTCAGTTCCAAAAACTCCAAAAGAATTGTGGACTAGTACCAAACCTAGTTTGAAACACATTCGGATTTGGGGTTGTCCAGCACATGTGCTGAACAAGAACGTGACTAAGTTAGATTCTCGTACAGAAGTGAGGCTGTTTGTGGGTTATCCCAAGGGAACAAAAGGGTATTTGTTTTATAGTCCCAAGGATCGGGATATCATTGTAAGCACCAATGCTAGATTCTTAGAGGAAGACTATATAATGAATCACAAACCCATGAGTACTGTTGTTTTAGAGGAACTAGTGGGAGGACAAGATAATTCTAATATGCCACCGGTACAAGTATAACAACCACAAGTAAATGAACAACCTATCACTAATACCACTCCAATGCTTCGTCGTAGTGGGAGGGTTGTTAAACAACCTGAGAGGTTCATGTTTTTGGGAGAGTCTTCGGACTTAGTCTCTGGTGAACATGATGAGGATCCCAGGACATACGAAGAAGCAATGCAAGATAAGGATGCAGATCTTTGGCAAAAGGCTATGCAATCTGAGATGGAATCTATGTATTCCAATAAAGTCTGGGATCTCGTGGAACCACCCAGTGGTGTAAAACCCATTGGATGCAAGTGGATCTACAAAAGAAAAAGAGGATCTGACAAAAAGGTGAAAGCCTGGAAAGCAAGACTTGTTGCGAAAGGGTATACTCAGAAACAAGGAATTGATTATGAGGAAACCTTTTCTCCGGTAGTCATGCTTAAGTCAATCCGGATTCTTTTATCTATAGCAGCTCATCTCGATTATGAGATTTGGCAAATGGATGTCAAGACAGCTTTCCTAAATGGAAGTCTTGATGAAAACATCCATATGCAGCAACCAGAGGGATTCATCAAAGAGGGCCAAGAGCATCTAGTGTGTAAGCTTAAGAAGTCCATTTATGGACTGAAACAAGCTTCCAGGGAGTGGAACATTCGTTTTGATCAGGCCGTCCAGACAAATGGTTATGATCAGAGTCCAAGCGAAGCATGTGTGTATAGGAAAAGTGAAGGAAATACAGTGGTTTTTCTAGTACTATATGTAGATGACATTTTGCACATTGGAAACAATGTAGAGATGTTGTCATCTATTAAGGCATGGTTGTTCAAACAATTTGAAATGAAAGACTTAGGTGAAGCCGCATACATTCTTGGGATCAAAGTTATAAGAGATCGCAAGAAAAGAACGTTGGCTTTATCTCAAGAACCGTACATTGATGAGGTATTGGCTCGTTTTAACATGCAGGACTCTAAGAAGGGTAATTTACCTTTTAGACATGGAGTCTCTCTATCAAAGGAGCAGTGTCCTAAGACACCTAAGGAGATAGAGAACATGAAAGCAGTTCCTTATGCTTCAGCATGTGGAAGCTTAATGTATGTCATGTTATGCACGAGACCTGATATTTGCTTTGTCGTAGGCATGGTCAGTAGATATCAGTCCAATCCAGGTCAGGAACATTGGAGTGCAGTAAAAACGATACTTAAGTACTTGCGAAGGACTAAGAAGTATATGTTAATTTACAAGGCTTCAGACTTGTTTCCTGTGGGTTATACCGATTCAGCTTTCCAGACAGATAGGGATAAGAGGAAGTCAACCTCGGGGTGTGTTTTTACTTTAGGAGGTGGAGCTGTAATATGGAGGAGTGTGAAGCAGAAATGCATCGCAGACTCAACCATGGAAGCTGAATATGTGGCAGCCTCTGAGGCAGCCAAGGAGGCTATATGGTTCCGGAATTCCCTGCTGGATTTGAATGTAGTTCCTAATTTGCCACGGCAAATCACAATTTATTGTGATAATACTGGTGCTGTTGCAAATACAAAGGAACCACGAGAACATAAAGCAGCAAAACACATTGAGCGTAAGTATCACCTCATACGACAGTTCGTTAAGCGAGGAGATATTATTGTGACTGATATAGCATCAAAGGACAACCGGGCTGATCCTTTCACGAAGAGTTTACCAGCTAAGGTTTTTGAAGAACACGTGGAGGAGATAGGAGTCAGATGTCTGGTCACGGAATAGTTATTTAAACTGGTAGCGGATTATATTAATAAACACTGATATACTCAAAGAATAGCTTGAGTATAAGTGGGAGATTGTTGGGTTTTATACTAAACTATTCATTAGTAGTATATAAACATTGTCCATTTTATTGAGAATCTTGATTGCATATTTTTACATTGTCTATTTATTATATATTGTGGATAATTTAGTATCAAATGGGATAACAGAAGATTAAATTATCAGTGTCTATATATAATATAAAGGGTTCACAGTTTAAGTGGAATTAGACAAACCACTGGAATAACTGAAGTATTATTTGGGAATAGTTTATCTTGACTATTAAATAATACTTGTATACTTTGTGTATATTGAACAGGATCAAATTTAGAATTGTTCCCTTAAATTGATTAAGAAGGTGAACTAAGATTCTATGTTATTATTAATGCTTAGGTTCTTAATCCGGATATAGTAATTGACACGTGTATATTATTTACATGCTTTGATTTATATATGAAATAATTCTTTTGAATTATATCATTATATTTTGGGTGATGGAATAATATATATGGTGAATATTATTTATTGAAGGAATCCGTGTCCTGATAATATTCGGGTTAATGATGTCCCCTTGAAAGCTCAAAAGGATTTAATTATGTGAAACCCTGCAGGTGGATTTATTCCGGCATAATTAAATAAAGGTAGAGTGGATGATCAAGGATATAAGATGTTAATTAAATGAATTATCAGTAATTTATTTAATTAATGGGCATGCGCTATTTTAAACATGGGGAATTTAATAAGCAAATAATATTGGAACCGAATTAATTAATTAAGTTGCGGTATTAGGAAAGGTAGTGCAAATATTAATTCTTTAGTGGATTGAATTAATATTTAATTACATTGGGCTAGGCCCAGGATGTAATTAAAAGGCCCAACCTAATTATCCATGATCCCTATTGTAGCCCTATATATATTCTTATTCTCTTCTTGCTAGGGTTGGTTAAGAAAAAGATTGTAGCCACCTAGGAGCAAGAAGAGAGGTTAACTTGAGAAGACGGAGGCCACACTTCGCTCAAGGGAATTTGGGAATACAATAGAAGAGCGTGGAATCAACCGTTAACAAGGTGATTTTCTTTTCGCACTCCTTAATTGTGTATCATAAATTGTAGTAGAACCCCAAGTCCGTGGTTCCCAACACATTGGAGGAGACAATCCTTGATGATGCCTACTACTACCACGGTGAACAGGATGACTTCCAATTCGACACATCTGGTGATCTGAGGAAGACCATACCTGAAGAAGCTTTTGGTGAGGAGGAGGTGGAAGAGGCGGCCAACTTTGATGATTGGGAAGATGAAGCAGATCTATACACACCTGACCCTTTGTTTCAGAAGGAGTTGAAGAAGCAACAGGCAGATCTAAGGAGAAAGGAGGATGAGAATGCCAAGGTCTCCGACATCATTTCTCAGAAGCTGAAAATACAAAAGGCTGAACATGAAGACAAACAACGTCTTCATAGTATTCATGTCAAAGAAAGGCGATTGGATGTTAGGATGAAGCAAGGAAGCAATTGGGATAAAGCAAGGGAGATGTTTGATATCCCTCAGAGAGGCACAAACAATGATGCTACTTTTCTGAAGCTGCTTGAGAAGATCAGAATTGTTAATCCAGACAACTCATTATATATGAAGGCATTGAAGGAAGATATCCTAAGGATTACGTCTGAATTTGATCAAGTGAGGCAAGAACTGTTCATCTATGTCTCAAGTGCTCTTGAAGGGTCATTCACTATTTCTCTTGAATTACTCCAAAGAAGATCTCTCTCTGAATTGTGGATTCTGATGAGTAAAGTAAAGAGATCTTCTTGCTTGAACGAGCTTCTGTATGACCGGCTGAGAGATTCTGCTATGAAGGCCAGCCCTCAAGTTGTACATTTTCCTTATGAAGTCAAAATCTATAGAGGTACAACTTTGGAGACTGTAAGGCTGGATCCTGATTCGTTGAAGCTACAGACTGCAATGCAACTGGTGAAGTTGGAGAATCTTCTGAGAACATCTGGGTTTGCTACTGTAGAAAAGTCTAAAGTTGCTGATATGATTTCAGACTACTGCACGGAGAAAGTACCAAGGTATGCTCAGATGAAGAACAGATTGAAGAAGATCACCAATCAACCAGTAATGCCAAGTGGTGTGGTTTCTGAAAGTGATCGTGTCCTTGACAAAAATCTTCTAGTCACCTTGCAAGAAGCTGAAGAAGGTGAAATTAGAGACTAAAGGCATGATGTAGTTAGCTCAATTTGTAAATGTTATATGTTTAGAGCTAGGTAAATCAAGATAGGGAAATTTATCATTTGTTCAGGCTAGAGGAACATCTATCTTGTATTTATCTTTATTGTTTGAATCTGGAAATTGTTATATTTAATCCAGAACTTTTTATTATTTGCTTGGCTCTTAAAAGTCTTATCTTTTCTTGTTTTAGTTGACTTATCCTCTAGAGTATTTGGTTGTTATTGTCTAACAAACAAATAGGGGGAGATTGAAAGGCATATGTCAAGGCCTATTTGTAAACACCGAGGATTCTACTCAACTTTAATTAAGATGTAATAAGTAAATAATAAATACAGATGTCACAGGAATCTCAGAAGATTATATCTGTCAAAGAATGAAGATTAAAGTCATCTACAGACTTGAAGTTATTCTACACTGGAAGAAGTTCATTTATTTGATCAAGCCTCAGTGAAGTATTCAAGAAAGTGGATCTATTTAAAGTGACAGAGATTTCAGAAGTGTGACGGAGAAAAGTACAGGTTACAGTCCTTGTTTAAATAGAAGGAGTAAAGAATCACAGCTCAAAGTCAAGTATGAAGAACAACCATTAAAGTTTGTCGCTCATGAACCAGACAGTACATGGAGTGTCAACGTCAGCCAGTGGAAGTTCTTCATCAATTTTAGTGGTTCTAAGAATTATTTTTAATTCTGGTTTAATATTATTCTATAAGATAATTAATTTAATCTATGAATTAATTCTTTCAGAATTAATTCATATATTAAATTAATCAATCTATATCTTAAGTAATTTATTATATAAATTAATTCTCTGGAATTAATTTATTTATGAAATTATTTGAGTCAGTTATTTAATTTATTTAATCAGTGAATTAATTCTATAAGAATTAATTCATTTATTAAATCAATTAAAAGTAGAATAAAATTAAATCAGTTTTATTTCTACTAGTAGTACTGACCATTTTATACTAGTAGTACTATGTGTATTAGTACTACCGATAGTACTACCAATACAAAAGGTTAGTACTACCGAGAGTACTATTAACTATAATAGATAGTACTGCTAGTAGAAATGTATAGAATGAGTTTGGCGCGTGCATTATGATCAGTTGACTTGTTTATATAACAAGTGCATTGATCAAACAGAAGAGGTAAATTGAAAACAAGACAGAAGAAATATACAAAGCTTCTCATTCACTTCTTTCTGCCATTTTCAAGCGAACCAACTGCAAAGCTCATTTAATTTCTTGTAATAAATTCTAGCAAGCAAAGTTTCATTCAATCAACTAGAATTCAATTACTTGTACTGCTTTGACAATCTAGCGGATCATAATCCCTAGAATTACTATCGAACTACTTTTTAGTATTCGATCCTTTTATTACAAATATAGATAAATTCATGTCGAATTTATTCTAGATTTGTTTTAACAAGAACCTTGTAATCTGTGCACTGATTTGTAACACCCTTCAAGTTCAATAGAGTTTTATTTAACTTGAATCTTGTTTCATTTTATTCCGCATTAAATTTGATATTGTAATTGTTAAATTCAACAATACAAATTCGATTAAACGGTACTGTTTGTATTCAACCCCCCTTCTACAAACATATCAGGACCTAACAATGCTCCTGTTTCTTCAAGTGGCTAATGTTAAATATCTTGGAGTGCTGAAGAATGGTCCTAAACTTCCTATGATTGTGGAGGAAGAGCAGATAGAGAACAATGTTATAACTAGAGCTGCTAGGATGTACCCTAAGGATCCCAAGGACTACACAGCTGACGAGAAAGAGGATGCTACCATGTATGCCTGTTTACAGTTGATACTGGTTGATTGTCTTGATCTTGTCATGCATAATCATGTTCTAAAATGTGTTACTGCCAAACACATTTGGGACACAATAGAGATAATCAATGAGGGGACAGAGGAAGTCGGAGAGAATAAGTTGGAAATTCTCACCTCTTCATATGAGCATTTCAGAACAAACCCTGGTGAAGGTATCTCTGAGGTTTTTGAGAGATACAACAAATTGATCAATGATCTGAATCTCAATGGAAAGCACTATACTATCAAGGAGATTAACAAGAAGTTCCTCCTGACACTTCCATCTCATTTGTAGCACATAATATCTGCAATCAGAGAAGCAAGAGATCTTGGAGAGATTTCTTTGGAAAGACTTTATGGTGTTCTGAAGACCTATGAGCTGGAGCAGATTCAACAAAAGGAGATATATGGAACTGGAAAGATAGTTAGTACTTCTACTGCATTGATAACAGAAGTCCCACAGAATCTGGAAGTGAAGGTTGTTCAACATTCCAGTTCTAACTTGGATGTTATTGATGCTGAATATGGCTTCCATTGATCAATCTGGTGGTGACTTCTATTCTTTGGAAGAACTTGATCAGCTGTAGGATGGTGATTTGGTAATGATAGTGAGGAAATTTGGCAAATTCAGATTCAGAAGGAATTCCAATCTTAAGTTCAAGCCCAGGTTTCAGAGAGGTGGTTCCTCATCTACAAATAGCACAAGGGGTGGCTATAAAACTGGAACTGTGGAAAGAAGCACAATCAGGTGCTACAACTGTAATGAGTTGGGTCACTTTGCTACAGAATGTAAAAAGCCAAAGCAAGTGAGAAGGAACTCATTTGATTCTAGCAAGAAGAATAAGACTGGGAAAGCTTATGTTGCTGAAGGAAAGAGTTTGTGTAAAGCATAATGTAACATAAGATGTAAAAGAGATAACTGCAACTCAACAAAGGACAAGACAGACAATAATATTAACAGAAGCACATGAATCCAGAATCAAAGAAGAAAAGGTAAACTCAAAAAATCAAAATATGGTATGTATTCTTGAAGTCCGTAAACAGGTCACGGAAAGAAGTTCATGAAAATGTTCAAGCCTCAGTGACAGCAAAAGAAACAAGACTTTCAAGACTACAGAAATATGTGAATGATTTAGGGTTAGTACCACAGGATTCCAGTGATTTATTTGAAGCAACCAGATCGACAAAGGACTTATCAGCATCATTGAATTCAAGACATAAAAGAATTGATCAAGTGTTATTCATCTGTGAACCAGACCAGTTGCACTAGTTGACGACACTTAAAAAGATCAAGTTGCTTTATCATCACAGAAGAAATTGATATAGTCTAAAACTTAAACACCCTGGAGCTCAGAAGGTTTTCTAAAAGGTCAAGTACAAGAAAAGAATTCGATGGTTTTTCTATTTAGAAAACCATCGAATGTAATTCAAGAAAACAATCAGAATTCTATTATAAAAGAATTTGACTTTCGATAGTTTTTATTGAAAAACTATCGAATGGTAAATTCTTTTTAAAGATTCGATAGTTTTCAATTTGGAGAAGCAGGTGGTGAAGTGACTTTGTTGTCAGGTTGATGAAGATCCAACGGCCAAGAATATTTGAATATTTGAGGTTCGATAGATTTTCTAAAAAGTCTATAATTACTAAGAGAGAAGAAGTGTCTTCTTCAGTTAAGGAAAATCACAGAGACATTACTGAGAGAGAAGTTTGAGCCGGAGAAAAATCAGAGAAATTAATAGTGCTCAGAATTTTATCAGTGTATTGAATTTGTGTAACCTTAAACTCATTGAAGCTAATCTACGGATTAGAAATTGTAGCACCCCTCGAGGTTTATATTTATAAAACGATATATTCCTCGACTCTTGGTTTGATTTGGTGTAGTTGATTTCGTTATAGAACTGAATGATTAATCCGCGAACGAAATTGAATAATTTATAGGTATCGTATTCAACCCCCCCTTCTACGATACTTTGGACCTAACAGTTGGGATGATACTGATAGTGATGAAGAAGCAGGTGAAATTGGAAACCTAGCTTTAATGGCTAATGAGGCAAGCACTTCATCGTCTTTCATGTCAGAGGTAAAGTTTATTGATACTGAAATGATCTATCATATTAGTACACTGTTTCGTGTGCACGTAGAGAAAATGATAGAATAATTCTTTTGAACACAACTCTTGAAAAGGAGGTAAACGAATTAAAACTTGTGCATGTTAATTAAGATGAACTAACTAAGAAAATAGCATTTCTTGAGAATAGGGTTAAATGTTATATTCAACTGGAAACCATTCTTAAGGATGAGATCAGTGAACTTAAAGTCAAGGCTAATGCTTACTATAACTCTTGTAAGACTGCTAAAGAAATCATCAATAAACAAGTTATTGGTCATACTGTCGGAATAGGGTATGAATATAATGAGTCTATTGGTGAATTAAGCATAAACACCCCTAATAGAGTCAGTGCTGAAGAAATGGGTGTACCATATGTGCTTAAGGGTATTGAAACACCTTTCTTTAGAGAATCCTTGGCAGATCCTCTGAATGAATACTCTATCATTATTCAAGAGGAGATACGTTTAGAGGATCTTGCTTTGGATCTTGATCAGTCCAACAAGTGTATGTCTGACAAACCAGTCAAAGTTGTTTCAGCAACGGAGACTAAGTCAGACATTCATAAAGTGGATCAAAACAACTGTAGAACCAACATGCCCGCTGTTAATCTTTCTCATAAAGCATGTGGTGTGGTTAATTGCATGTCTTGTGCTTTCAATGTTATGTATGCTTATTTTAATAGTAAGCATGTATCTGATAATAAGACTGCTCCACGTCAACATGTTCATAAGAAGAAACATGTTAGATCTAAGACTACTCGTCCTCCAAAGACTAGAGTGGATCCATTTATCCCTAAGCCTACTCAGAAATGTGTTAAGGCTGGCTATAAATGGAAACGCTCTTTTGTGAAAGAGGTTTATGTAGTTAAAGTTAAAAATGTTGTTTTGCCTGACAAATGCCAGTTCTTTAAATATGCCGGACCCAATCAAGTTTGGGTTCCGAGGAAAGACTAATCAATTTGATACTGCAGGGTGTAGCACAGGTAAACCGTGTTATGTGGGTTCTTGACAGTGGTTGTTCAAGGCATATGACTGGAGATAGAGCCCTGCTATCAAATGTGGTTGAGAAAGCTGGCCCAGGAGTTACCTTTGGAGATAACATCAAGGGTATAACTGAGGATATGGCATGTTTGAAATCAATAAATGTTATCAGTCAATAAGAACATCAATGTTACATTTAATGACACCAAACTCCCTAGTATCCAAACTGAAGATTCATCTGAAGAACTGAAGTTTGATAACTTGCCAAACTCAGAATCAGATGATGAAGCTCCACCTGAGAATGTTGCTGGTAATGACAATAAAAATGATGATAATGATCATGGTGGTGGTGGTGGAAACATTGGTAACAATGGAGATACCACCAACACTGGAGAAGAATCATCAAGGCAATCAAGCAACAACTCAGGGGGAGGAAATGAAGGATCTACTAGTCATTCACAACACCACAATGAATTTCAAGGTGAATCATCAAGATCAAATCTTCCAAGACAGACTGTATGGAATAGAGCTCATCCTTTTGAGTTGATCATTGGTGATCCAGGTGTTGGAGTTAGAACTAGAAGTGCTACTCAGAATGAATGTCACTATTCAGGGTTTCTATCTGAGATGGAGCCAAAGAAGACTGAGGAAGCACTGACTGATCCAGATTGGGTGATTGCTATGCAAGATGAACTCAAAGCTGGTACCCAGACCAAAGAACAAGAAAGTAGTTGGTACAAGATGGGTATACAGAAACAAGCTAGATGAGGATGACATTATTACAAGGAACAAGGCAAGACTGGTTGCTCAAGGGTTTTCACAAGATGAAGGCATTGATTATGATGAAACCTATGCACCAGTGGCTAGGCTTGAGGCCATCAGGATGTTCTTAGCATTTGAAGCTTACTCCAATTTTAAAGTCTATCAAATGGAAGTTAAGAGTGCATTCTTGAATGGTGAGCTGGATGAATAAGTGTATGTGGAACAGCCCCTGGCTTTGAAAATCAGGAGTTGTTGGACTTTGTGTACTTTCTCTTCAAGGCTATCTATGGTCTCAAACAAGCCCCAAGAAAATGGTATGACACTCTCTCTGGTTTTCTTTTAGAAAATGGTTTTGTTAGAGGTATCATAGACAAAACTCTTTTTTCAAAGAAACACAAAAGTGATATGATATTAGTCTAAGTCTATGTGGATGACATCATATTTGGGTCTACTAATGATGATCTCTGTAAGAGATTTGCTAAGCTAATGCAGAGTAAGTTTGAAATGAGTATGATGGGTGAGCTGAAGTTCTTTCTTGGATTATAAGTAAGTCAAAGGTCAAATGGTATATTTATTTGTTAATCCAAGTATCTCAAAGAACTCCTCAAGAAGTATCACATGGAGGATTCAGCATCAGCAAAGACTCCATCTTCAACAGCTGTCATACTTGTAGCTTGTGATAATTTTATCAAGGTAGATGTTACAAGCTACAGAGGTATGATTGGCTCCTTACTCTATCTTACTGCAAGTAGACCAGAATCTACAGCTCCTGATGGTACCAGGATTCCTCAAGGCACCCAACTTAAGGATATCACTGAATACACAGATTCTGATAAAGAACTGATTCGATTGGATACAGGTTTGATGTTGATATTGGAAGACTCCACAGACAAGGAAATGAGCTATCAGTTGATGAACTATACAAGCGGGAAACATATGTGGGATACCATTAATTTGATAATGGAATGAACTGAAGACGTGCAGGAAAACAGATTGGACATCCTGACTTCTCAGTACGAAGCTTTTAGGTCTCTTCCAGGAGAAAGTATAACTCAGGTCTTTGAGAAATATACTAAGCTTCTTAATGAATTGGCAATGAAAGGGAAGACCTATCCACTGAGAGAAACAAACAGGAAGTTCATGATGACGTTGCCCCATCATGTAGAACACAAGTCCTCATCCATAAGGGAAAGAATTGACTTCACAAAGATGTCATTAGAGATGATCTATGGCAAGTTGAAGACTTATGAGATGGAGCAAGAACAACGAGTGATAATCTACGGACCAGGGACAGTGGACAACAAGAACAATGCACTTGTGAGATCAGCAACACTTGTAGTGGATGAACCAACCACTTCTGATATTCAGGTTCAAACCCCTAGAGCTGGAAAGGAGGTGATTATAGAAGCTGAAATGGATTCTGTGAATCTGGGTGTTGATGAAAGTGATTACTACACCCTAGAAGAGCTTGAGCAGATGGAAGACAAAACCATGGCGTACTTAGATGCAAAGTTTAGTCATATTCGTTTCAAGAGAAACCCTAAGTATAAGTTCAAGGGCTCAACCAACAGATTCCAGAAGAGCAAGTATTCACCAGGGACTGGCTTTAAGGGAGGCTACAAGAATAGCATGATTGATAGAAGCAAATCAAGATGCTACAACTGCAATGAGTTAGGGCATTTCGCCACTGAATGCTGGAAGCCTCGTCAAGCAAGAGACAAGAAAGATGTCTATGAGAAGAAGGATTCTTATGATTAGTTGAAGAAGGAGAATGCCAAGCTGAAACAACAACTGGAGGCATTGTCTGGAAAGCAGAAAGGGAAAGCTTATATAACAGAGGGAAAACACTGGGATGATACTGATTCGGATGAAGAGGAGGAATATGTAAATGTTGCCCTAATGGCTGACTCTTCAGAGGAATCACCATAATTATCTCAGGTACCTATCTTAACAACAATTGACATGTCTAATTCTGAGTACAAGAAAACTGTGCAAGATCTAAGTGTAGAATTGTTTAATGTACACACAAGCATGCTAGCATCTGAAATGGAAAATGCTAAACTAGTTCTTAAGATTAAAAATCTAGAATCTAAAAATGAAGAACTAGAACTTGTAGTTGTCACATTAGAAGATCTTAAGTAGAAGAATATGTACATAGAGAACAAGGTCAAGTGTAATGATGAGATAGAGACTATCCTCAGGAAGCAGATTTCAGAGTTAGATTTGAAACTGAATGCTTTTAAGAATTATGCCCTAATTTCTAAGGAGATCATTGGTTCTCAGACCATAGGGAACACAACTGCAATAGGATTTGACTACAACAAGAAAGCTGGTAAGAAGATAGTGGAATTCCCTATGACACCTTCAGCTGTCAAAAGGAATACTCCACATGTTCTTAAGAATGTTGATTGTCCAGTTTTTGTTAAGCCATTTCCACCACTGTTCAATGAGGATGATCTTTTCATAAGACAAGAATTGCTTGAGGAGGATTTATTGAAGGAAAAAGAGGTAAAGACTAAGTTGCCTAGGAAATCAGTTAAAACTGAACTACCTAAAACTGAGATAGGCAATAAGGTTATCAAGACTAAAGAGAACATGAATGGGAAAAAGAATGTTGTTAATCAGGAAATTGTTCCATATTCTCCCATTGCATCTAGGAAGTTGTGCACTATTTGTAATTCTATTGGACACCTTACACATGCATGTAAAAAGGTTAAAGTAGAAACTGCTGATACTTCTGCAATGCATAACATGTCTGACATTCCTGATCTTCATGAACCCTGTGGAAAGAAAGAGTGTTTGCTATGTAAATACGACATCATGCATGCTTATTTTAAGTTGATGAATGATAGTAAGAAAAGCACTGTTAATGTTAAATCCACAGATACAATGAATATCAAACATGGTAAGACTAACTTGAATGTTACTCCTGTTAAAGTATCTAAACCTTCAGGACCCAAACAAGTTTGGGTACCAAAGTCCGCTTAATCAATCCGTGATTGCAGGGTAAGGTTAAAAGCTCAAAGGTCGTGTGGATTCTAGATAGTGGCTGTTCTAGACACATGACAGGTGAAGAGTCCCTGCTTATAGAGGTGGTTAAGAAGACCGGCCCGATTGTAACCTTTAGAGATGACAACAAAGGATTCACTACGAGATATGGTAAATTGAAAATTGGGAATGTCATCATTGAAAACATCTCTCTTGTTGAAGGATTGAAGCACAATCTTCTAAGTATTAGTCAGTTCTGTGATAAAGGCTACAATGTAGATTTCAGAAAGGACAAGTGCTTGATCACAAACAGGAAGGATGAGAAGCTTGCTCTACTGGGAGTAAGAAAAGGAAATTTGTTTATAGCTGACTTAAGTTCTACTAGTGAAGGAGAAGTTAAATGTTTCTACAGTAAGGCTTCTTTAGAACAAAGTTAGCTATGGCACAAGAAGCTCTCACATTTGAACTTCAAAACTATGAACTCTTTGGTAAAGAGAGAGTTAGTGAGAGGGTTGCCCCTGATGGAATTCAATCAGGAGGGACTATGTGAAGCATGTGAAAAAGGGAAGTCGAAGAAAGCATCACATAGAAGCAAAGGAATGACAAGCATTGCTGAACCATTACAACTGATTCATATGGATTTATTTGGTCCAGTCAATGTTATGTCACTTTCCAGAAAAAGATATGCATTGGTGATGGTGGATGACTACTCCAAGTACACGTGGGTGTTGTTCTTACAATCAAAGGATGAAGCAACACAACTAATCATTGATCACATCAAGAAGATAGAAGTGGAAGCTAAGCTACCTGTGCGGACAATCAGATCAGACAATGGAACTGAATTCAAGAATGCAGTTCTTAATGATTTCAGCTCAGAGAAAGGAATATCAAGACAGTTTTCAGCACCAAGAACTCCTCAACAGAATGGAGTAGTGGAAAGGAAGAACATGAACTTGGTTGAAGTAGCAAGGACCATGTTGAATGAATCAAAACTTCCCACTTACTTTTGGGCTGAAGCAGTGAATACAGCTTGCTACACTCAGAATCGAACCCTGATCAACAAAGATCACGAAAAGACTCCGTATGAGTTAATGGCCAACAAGAAACCAACACTGAAGTACTTTCATGTGCTTGGTGCAAAGTGCTTTGTACTTAAAGATGGAGAACATCTTGGCAAGTTTGATGCCAAAGCAGATGAAGGCATTTTTCTGGGCTATTCTCTGGAATCTAAGGCTTACAGGGTATATGTGATTGAAGA
The DNA here is from genome assembly GCA_030848705.1 of Heracleum sosnowskyi. Lineage (NCBI taxonomy): Eukaryota > Viridiplantae > Streptophyta > Magnoliopsida > Apiales > Apiaceae > Heracleum > Heracleum sosnowskyi. The sequence continues at coordinate 46,329,505 of CM061241.1, forward strand.
TAAGAAGGTGTTGGAAAGCTTTAATGTAACATTTAACGACACCAAAAGACCAGGCCTGCAAAAAAGAGAGAACTCTGAATCCTTGGTATTTGAAAATCTATCAGGATATCTCTCTGACAATGAAGAAGAACCTGAAGTTGTTACAGTTATTAATAATAATGATAATGATTCTAGACCAAGTGGTGATAGTGGTGGACATACTCAAACTACTACTGGATCCACTAGTCAATCAACAGGGTCAACAGATCATACCGTCAATAACTCAGGGGGAGCAGGAGAAGGATCAACTAGTCACACTCCACAACATCTAGAACAAGGAGAATCATCAAGATAGCATCTGCCAAGACAAAGGGTATGGAATAGAGATCATCCATTTCACTTGATCATTGGTGATCCGGACACATGAGTGAGAACTAGGAGACCATCACAAAATGAATGTCACTATTCTGGGTTTCTTTCAGAAACAGAACCTAAGAGAGTTGAAGATGCTCTAGATGATCCAGATTGGGTGATTGCAATGCAAGAGGAACTCAATCAATTTGAAAGGCAGAAAGTTTGGAAGATGGTACCCAGGCCTAAAGGGAAATCTGTTATTGGAACAAGATGGGTATTCAGAAATAAGTTGGATTAAGATGGCATTGTAATGAGAAACAAAGCTAGACTGGTTGCTAAAGGTTACTCTCAAGAAGAGGGTATAGATTATGATGAAACCTATGCACCAATAGCAAGACTTGAGGCCATCAAAATGTTTCTGGCATTCGCAGCACATTCCAATTACAAGGTATATCAAATGGATGTGAAGAATGCTTTTCTGAACGGGGAGTTAGAAGAAGAAGTGTATGTGGAACAACCTCCGGGTTTTGAGGATTCAAAACTGGCAGACTTTGTGTACTTTCTATTCAAAGCTCTCTATGGACTCAAACAAGCTCCAAGGACATGGTATGACACTCTCTCTGAATTCTTACTTGAAAATAATTTTACAAGAGGTGTTGTAGACAAAACTCTCTTTACAAAAAGCATAAAAATGATTTGATATTGGTGCAAGTATATGTTGATGACATAATATTTGGTTCTACTAATGATGATCTATGCAAGAGATTTGCTAAGTTAATGCAGAGTCGATATGAAATGAGCATGATGGGTGAATTGTCATTCTTTCTTGGACTGCAAGTGTATCAAAGGCAAGATGGTATATTCATTTGTCAATCCAAGTATGTTAGTAATGAATAACACTAAGAGACTAGACATGGGGGGGGGGGGTGAATGGATAGTTTGATTGATTTTCATTTTCTTGAAACTTAATTGCTGTAACTGATCGTGCTGTAAAGAAATGCGGAAGTAAATAAACAAGACACACACAATCACTTTAATCTACTTTGTATTAAGTAAATTAAATACTACAGCTTCCAGAATTTCACAAGGGAAATTCAGGCTTCTAAACAAGAACAGAGTTTTCTTGCTTTGCTTACAGAGAAAAGAAGTGCTTCAAGATATTTCTATAATAAACTCACTTACAGCTCACAGTAGGGTGTGCACAATATATATATTGTCCTATACAAAACTAGTGCACACACCTAATTACACAGCTACCCTTACTGCACCTCCATTTTGTCATTCCATAAAAGGTTGGCTGTGTCAGGGAGGACTACTTGATTTCTGTGGTCCTCTCCCTTATCTGTAGCTGCTTGTCTTCCTTCTTCCTCTCCAAGTTTAGCTGTAGATTTTCCATCTGTTTCTTTGGACCACCTGACCAACACAGATGCTTCAGTATTTGTCTCCATTGACTTTGATCTTGTAACTTCATTTGTCTTGTTGTTAACGTCTAAGTGTTGATATCGTGAACTCCAATGTGTTCCTGACTTCCCGATCTATCCTTTGAAGACTTTGCGACATAGCCTTTGAAGACTTCACGACATAGGCTATTTGAGGACTATGCGATATAGGCTATTTGAGGACTATGCGACATAGGCTATTTGAGGACTTCGCGATATAGCCTTTTTGAGGACTTCGCGACATAGGTAATTTGAGGACTTCACGATCTAGTACATTTTGACTTTGCGGTATCAACACTTCACGGTATAAACCTTGAAGACTTCACGACATAGTTCATTTAGGACTATGCGATCTCAGTACTTCACGACATGGATTTTGTGGACTTCACGACATAGATTTATTCTGACTTTGCTATATAATGCCTTATACAAATTTCTGCAACTTATTTCTTCAGGGCCTTATTCATCTCCATCCTGCTGCATGAACAATTCTGAACTTCTACCAGGATAATTATTCAATGGCCTATGTACATTCTAGGTGCAAAAAACTTACTAAGCTCATTATAATTCTGAGCATACATGACCAAGCTAATGTTCATGAGAACAAGACAAGTACAGAGAGACCTATACTATATCCCAGTGATAGAATTCACTAGGTCATGTAGTGTGACATAGTCACAAAGTGTAGGCTTGTTAATGGTGGCATTCAGACATGTCTTGAGCCTAACAATCTCCCCCAAATTGTGAGTAAGACCCTTAGGCACAATTTCATGTCTGATAACAAGCCTAACTAACATAAAAAGAAACAAGTATGAAGAAGAGTAAAAGATGTACAAGATTTTAAACATTACAAACTGAGAATTAAAGCTTACAGATTTTTCTCTTTGTTCTAGACAGCTTCAGTTCTCATTTGCTTCTCTAACAGATCATCATAAACTTTCTTCTTCCTTGCTTCTTCCTTTCTCTTTATCTCAGAAATGGCCAGTAGAATTTCATCCCTTGTAGTGAGCTCTTCAATGAGAGGAGAGACTTCTAGATCTTCTGTGACGCCCTCCAAACCCGGGGTACAGATTTGGGGAGTCACCCGACCAACGGTACACAACATAAACCTGAATATAACACATGCATAATATATAATAACATAAAATACCCCTTATCCAAGACCGCATCCAGATGATGGCATGAAATAAGCTTCTAAGTCATAATTATTACAAACCAGTTTTTAGAGTTATTACACACTTAATATACAAAGCTAGACATCTAGTCTAACTTCCAAAATAAAACAACTACCCGTCCAATGACAATCACTCGGGGTGGTCTCCTAGCATCGGGAGAACTGTCACTAGCGCTGTGTCTGCTCATTCTCTCGCTTCACTGGAATAGGGTTAGAAACAAAACAAGTATGAGCCACGTGTGCTCAGCAAGCATGATATATGTATCAATCACAGTTCTATAATGAAAGGAAAGAATTCAATTATCTGAATCAACAATACACAAGTCAAACATATGCTTTTAACAATCTTTAATGAAGAAAGAGGAATTAGAATTGGACTTCTACATTTTTCAAATACAAAGGTTGTGCTGCTGATCAGTCACGCAACAACCCAGGACTTGCTTATAGCAAAGTCCTCTACTGGATCCTAGGCCAATCTGGGCCTTAAATTATTCCGACCATAAGTATGGCCCGACCATTACTGGTCCTATTTAAAAACATGCCAATTCTATCACAAGGTATAAGCAATAATATGCATAACAAGATAAGTACACAATAACGGGGTGTAATTGTAGTAACCCGAATTTTCAGGATTTATTAATATTATTATTTAAATATTTTATTGCTTTTCTCTAAAGAGGAGGAAAAGTATTATGTGTATTTAATTTAAAATTTTTGTGAAAGCTGATTATTTTATCGATAGTGTCGAATTGAGTATGTTTTAGAATTTTGGGGATCAAAATTGCCTCCCCTATATTCTCCATGTCATCAGTAGCAGGTTTTTAGTCTTCAGTAGCAGGTTTTTAGGAGTTTGATTAAGTTTGTGACTTAGTCTTCAGTAGCATGTATTTAGTCTTCAATAGCGGGTTTTTAGGAGTTGCTCTTAAACGAAACTTACGCAATTCTAACGAGTCAATATTCAGTTAATATAAATAGATTTTTGGTTTTTCAGTTTTCTTTTATTCTCTCATTTCTCACTCTTCCTCTCCCGTAAGTCTCTCCCGATTCTCTCTCGATTCTATGCTTTTCTCTCTCTAAATTCTCTTTTCTTTTCGTTTTCTTTCAAATTTGATTGTGTTAATTCAATATTTTTGCAATTCCGTAAAATCCGGGCTTTATAAAAATTTTGTGCACAGTTATTTTAATTTTTGGAGAGAATAAAATTTTAAGTTTTATCCGTTAATTGATTTGAGTGTATCATTTCGTATTAAGAATAATTTTGCGGAGTATTTATTTATTTTATCCGAGAAATGAAAAATTATTATTTTTTTAACCGCTAATTATTTATTTGATAATTTTTGGAGCTAATTGAAGAAATTAGGAGCCAAGAATTATTTGTGGGGTATGATTTTTAGTTTTATAATTAAACTTTTATATTTTTTATCCTAAACTACACAACACACGCACGCGTACAGAAGAAGGAAAAAGGAAGGAAGGAAGAAAAGAAAAAAAGAGAAGAAAGAAAACAAAACAAAACAAAACAAAAACTACTGTCTTCCCCCTCCCCTGTTTCTTCTTCTTCGCATCCACCACTGCCGCCGTCCTCCACCTAGTTCCCGCCGAGAAGAAACGACCACCACCACCTCGTTCGAGCCACAGTCTTCTCCCCCTCATCCCAGCAACTTGTATTCACGGAACCGTGGAGTTTTTAATTCCTTTTTCCTTCGAAATTCCGAAGTGAAATTCGGGCTCGGTGTTCGTGGAGGGTATAAATTCGAACTCCACTTCTAATTCGTTTCTTTATATATGTGATGTTTTATAAATTCGTTTTTTATATATTATTTATGATCTTAAGTTATGTTCGATAAGATTTAAATTTCTAGTAGCCTATTTATATTAGTAAATCATTTTTAGTATGTCGAGTTTGATTACGAGTTGTGTTTCCGTAGTTTTGTTAATATTTTGAGTAATTGATAGTCGTTGATTGTATATTGTAAATTGATGTATTTAAAGTTTGGTTTGAGTTGTAAATTAGTAGTAATGGTGATTTTAGTATTCTGGTTTGATTCCCGGCTTGGGGAATTATTATAGTTGTTAGTTGAGGTATTTGTGATGTTATTTACTATTAATTATACAGGTTATTGTTGTGTTGTGCTATGTGATCCGTCCTGTGACTAGGGGCGCAGCATAGTACATGCAAAATTTCTGGCTAGTCCTATTTACGAACGGGTCATGCCGAAATTTCGAAAAATCTATTTATTTATTTTGTTATTTATTTTTAAAACATTAGAGTATATAGAGTAATTGAATTTGATTATTCTTAATCAAATTTAATTATTATTTTCAAGTTGTTTTATGATTCTAGTGTTTTATTATTTAATTATCTACTTGACTTTATCTATTGGTTTGATTAAATGAGTTGATTTATTTTGATTATTTATATTTACTCTTGTATTTATATATATATTAATATATATATATAAGTATGTGATTAAATGCTATGTGTAGTTATATGTTGATGAGTTATGTCAGTATATGATTAAAATTCTATAATTTTTGAAACATAGTATGAGTAGTATGATTACTTGAGTGTGATTGCACTTGATATGAATTGGTATTAGTGTGGTTGTGGATTGTTGATTAGTTTAGATTACAGGTGGTTTGTTACATAAATAGAGGAGGTGTTGCCGAATTTTCTGGCAGAACCATTGTTTGATTAATGGCTAATTGTAATATGATGTGATATGCTAGTTTAGTTGAAACATGCTTATGTGTTATATACCCTACTGATATAGCTTACTTTATAATCGAAAGATAGTATTAGAAAAGGTTTTTTGTGTTAAGATATTGATTTTTTCAAGGTATTAATTATGTTAGAGTACAAAGCACAAAATAGGGGATCTCGAGGAGTCAACTTGTAATTCATCACTGTGTGTCGATTTTGATCAATGTCTGTTATGTGTTACGTGGATTAAGTGGTTTATTATCGAGCCTTGAATTCGTTAGGTGATCCATGAATTATTTATTTGAGCCGCTAAATGTTAAATTGGTGCTTAATCGGTTATAATAGTATTTAAGATAGACATTGGATTATTTAATTTACCGATTAGAAGTGTTCCTTTCTTTTCGCAAGGATCAAGTGTTGAGTTATGTTCTTGTCTAAACGAGTAGTTATTAATTGTAGAATTCGACGGAGAAGGTCAACGGACTAGTACGGGAAGATGTTACATGAAGAAGGTTAGGGATGGATGGAGTACTGCTTGTGGTTTATTGGTCAAAGTGAGATGTTTTAACATCGGGAAAGCGTCTACCTTCAAAGAGGACATTTCCAAGTGTATTCTTCTGACAAAAAGATTTGGGTAAGAATTGTTAATTACGTTAGAACCAAGTTTTCAAGTTTGTGAATAGGAATCGGAACCTGAAGATTAAAGTATCGTCTTATGTTTGACTGTCGAGGTATATGCGCGGATTCGATATCGTGGGATCAGATTCGTGACGATCGCAAAAGCGTTATACCAAGAAATGAGTGAAATGGAGGATTATGATGCCGTAAGATAGAAGAAGAAGAAAATCGTATTACTTTGGATTTACGTAATAGCTAAGGACCCAAGGCAAGTTTACTAACTCATACTCTTTTGTTCAGAGTATCATTGCAAGTCCTATACCCTTCACTTATTGTTAAAGTGACATTCACTATTATCTTTATTTTCAAATACATGATTTACGATGCATGATTAAATATTCTAAAATCTCCGTTCATTTATATACTCTTTTGAAATGATTAATCTTTTGATACAAAGATTGAGGAATTTTATTGTTATACTACAAATGGTATTCAGGCCCAAAACTTTTATACAGGAAATTGCTGAGAATGATTTCTTTTACAATAAAGAAATTTACTGGATTAGCAGGTTAATATATATGACCAATTCTAAAATTGTTTTTATGCGAATTTGGATGGTTTGCGTAAGAGGTCTGTTAGCACCACCCCAGCGTATATTTTATTTGAAGCCAATGGAAATAAGTGCTTCCGGGATCCCAATCATAAATCATCCCTCTGTCAGGAAGACATTGAGGATGCGAGGCGAAAGAATGACTGATCATCAGCTTTAGTTTTTGTGCTTTAGATTCCACTTTGCTAAATAAAAATGGGCCAATGGTTTGATAAGAAAAGAAGTATATCCAACAATTATATTCTGTTTAGAAAAGAAACATATGATTTTAGAAAGAATGCATTATATTCCATTCTTGATTTCAGATCTAAATATATGTAAATTACTACCATGATTGTTGGTTTACAAAAGTGAAAAGTGCATTCTACTCAAAAGTTTTATTCATCAAAAGCTTGAAAATTTTCTAAATGTGGACACTGTTTGTCAACAAAACACCTTTATTATTGAATCATATTATTATCACTTGCTGAGCATTTCTTCCGCTCATACTTGATTGTTCCATTTTGTTAACCCTCCAGTGAAAGATAGAGTGGCATGATTTCATCATATAAGTTTGGAATGCGAAGAGACGAGATACTGTCATGAAGATGATCTGATGCAAAGTATTTGGATCTAGTGTAAGACTATTGTATAAATTTCATTTCTATTAAATATTATTATGTATTTAATTAGTTTGGCCTGGTATACTTCCCATCGAAGTTATACTAGCGTCTTAGGATTTATGCAAAGAGATTGTTGTAAAGAATAAATATTTTTATGGGATTTTTGGATTCTGGTTTCTAGCACTATAACCTTTAAAGATCTTGGTATAGTTGGGGTCGCAGATGTTATATTTGAATTGGGTTAATTTTTAACAGGTTATCTAAATTGAGATTTTCACGTGACGACCAAATCCACTGACCCCGGATTTGGGGGCATTACAGTAATAGTTGCAAAAGAGCTTGAACTATTCATTATCAAAGAAAGTCCGAGAAATAGATTCAGAATGGTTTCAACGGTACGATGTACTCGTTCAAGAAGGTAATCAGTAGTTGTAATCAATAATCAATGAATGTAATCAATAGTCAATGATAGAATCAAACTTTCAATGGTTGTAGGCAATAATCAAATGATGATAATTAACAATCAATGGTTGTAGACAAAATCAGATGAATTTGGAAATAAGGGTTTCCGATGCAGATCAAATCCAAGAGTTAAGAAAATTTACGAAAATGGAATCAGTTGCCCAAGTACGGGTAAGGATTTATAATCTAACTTGTTCTGGGGTAATAACATGTAAGTATTGAAGACAATAACAATTTATCACAAGTAAAGGCACAGATACTTGCTTGGTCTACGTCGCTGTCGGTTTTCTTTCTCGTTCACTATACTTTCCCCTTTCCCTTGCTCCGGGAACTCGATTCTATAATAAACAACTTAGAACAGTAAGTCTAACTATCCTCATTCTATCCTTGACACACAATTAATCAATAACACATTTTAAACTAGTAACCGGTTACGTATCGGACGTCCGGTCTAATTTACGGTATTTAAAACTCAGACAATAGCCCTCGTACGGGCATTTACGAACCATTAAAACACATTAATCGACTCATATAAACCATATATCACTTATAAATATTTTTAAAACAATATTCAAGGCTTATTTGAATTTAAATAAGTCACAAATAATTTTTAAATCAAAAATCGGATTTTTAATCCCATTATAAGTATTTAAAAGTAATTAAATCAATTAATATAAAATTAATTGACACTCTTTAAATGCTCAAACTATTTTTAAATAATAAATCAGGCTTGAAAATAATTAAACTGAATTTTAAATTAATGAAATCTAATTAGTAATTAATTTTTAAGAATAAACTGATTAAAAGAATTAATCAATTAATTAAATAAATAAATTAATTATTAATTAAAAATAATTAAAATAATTAAGTTTAATAAATTTTCGAATTTAAAATAATAAATATAATTTTCCAGAATTTTTCTGAATTAAAAATATATTTTTAAAATTAAAATATGAATTTTTAAAGATTTTAAACTATTTTCGAATTAAATTTAAAAATAAAATTCAAAAACAGTTTTCTGAAAATATTTTAGGGTTTCGAAGATTGAAACCGGGTCAAGAAAACGGGTTAACGGGTCGGGAAGAACATAGTCGGGTCGGGAAGAACAACCCGGATTTTTCCAGATTCCGGCGACCAAACCCAGAATCCGGCGACTCAAAAACACTGTAAAAATTGGGGTTTGTGGTACCAAAACAATCCTTATAAACTCAGCAATCTATTCAGGCCAAAAACATACCAAAACAAAGCCGTAATCTCAATCCCGACCAAATTCCGGCGACCTTGAACAAATTTTCCGATCTACCAAAAGCGTGCATGAAACTCTACGTTCTTTATGTTAAAATGAAGCTAAGAACACATACAACAAAATCCCTCTATCAAAAACAATGTCAGATCATTCATATGAACGGACTATTAAAAAGAAAAATCGGGCAAAACCCTAGAAATCGAATTCTTAAAAATTGAACATAAACATGAAATTAAAGCATGAACTCCTACTAATTAGAACCCTAGGAACATGTTGGAAGCAATCAATTGAACGGAGAATCAACAGAATGAAAATCCCCAATTCGAATATAAACCCTAATTTAAATTCGAAATTTGTAAAATTCATATAAAATCGAAAAATTACCAGATGATGATGAGGTTGGAAGATTCTGAAACTAGAGCTCAAGATCTTTGATTTGAGTACTTGAACTTTGAATTTGGATTTCAATAACACCTTCGAATTTGATTTTGATTTTCAAGAACACGAAGAACACGGTTCGGGAATTTTATATTTTTCTGTATTTTTAATACGGATTATATGAAGTATAATGTACGATTCTCCTTTTTATACTTAGTGAAAAATAATACCCTAAATAACATTTTTGGATCGATATTGATCCACTGGTTCATTTAAAAACCCTAATTAGGTTAAAAACACGTTTTACGAAAAGATAATCATCTACAAAGACTGATAATTATCCAAATCAATACATATCATTATACAACTAATGCTCAAGAATACTGGGGCTATAACAGATGTATTTATTGATACGGACGATATATCAATTACCCTAGAAAAATTAGGGTTAGGGTTTAGAATAATTTTTCTTCCTTTGAATAAAACAATTACTAGTGATCATATCGGATAATAAGGGATATAATAATATGAAGAAATCCTCCGATAATGATTCGAACACAGATGACGAAGGAATAATAATGATGTACAAAATTTCAACGGGGCCCTTGAATTTTCAAAACGGGGCTCAAAATTGAATAAGATTTCAAATGACGAAATATTTGAAAGGGGCCTTCGACTCACCAAATAACACATAAACACTTAACAATCCTTATCATTATAACTCAAAATACTTCATAATAAGTATTCCACACATATAATACAATTTATATTATTAATAAAGTTCACGGATCTTACATCTTCAGCTGCTGTTCTTAGGGCACTTTCCACATAAGATTCTACAAACTCCATCCTTATCTTGCTTTTTCCTCCATTTAGATTTTTGTACTCCACAATATAGGGATTTTGTTTTACCCTGCACAGCCCTTTCTTCCTCAACTCCCTTGCTCTTTCTTCCATTTCAGCCATCTCCTTTTCTTCCTGACACCTCTTTTCTTCATTTAGCTTCCTTAAACTTTCTTTATAGTCAGAGTGCATCTTCATGAATCTATCAATCTCTATTTTCCACATCCTTTCTTCCTTTTCTTCAAAGTTCAGTAGAGCATTTATTCTTTCAAGTTCATAGGTTGGAAAATATTGTCAGCTGCCTTGCTTCATCTCTTTCTCCCTTCCATCAGTGTATTTGATCTCAAGATGATTGTTCTTCACTTTGACTTCAAAGATCATTTGAGCTCTCAGAAATGCTAGGGCATCTTCATCATAGTCTTCATCAAGAGGAAGAACATTGATCCCTACTACATTGGTGATTACTCCAGTTTTCTTTGTTATCCTTGTCCTTTTGGCTACACTCTTGATCTTCAAATGCTTCACTTGAGGTAGCTTTCTGGACCAGGGAGATTTAGTCTTCAGTGCCACATCATTTGGAAGTAGCTTCATTCCTTCCCCTTCATCCACTGTAACACTCCACTAGCTGTGACTTTGTGGAAGTGTCTTTTGCATTTTGTTGTTGTGGCTTTGCTTTTCTCTAGTGGCCAATCAGTTTCAGAAGTCTTAGATAATGATTTTGGAGGATCATTACTGACAGTACCCACCCTAGACTTAGAGTCTTGTGTTGTGGTTAAGATACTGCTAGCAATGTCCTTGACTTGCTGATTTCCACTCTTTTTCTTTACAGTCTCCTTCTTTGTCTGAGAGTCCTTCTTGTCTTCATCAGCATATCTTTAGACTTCTTAGAGGTTTTGCCCTTGCTGCTCTCACTTGCCCCATCCTTATCACTCCTTGACTGACCTCTTCTTTTGTAGCTTTTATCTTCATCATCATCCTTGTCATCCTTCATGTCCTTTCTTTCTTTTAAAGACTCAGGAATTCTGCCATGAATGAGAAATGATTGTAGAGTTTGGATCATTTCTAGCTCTTCTGTTGTTCTGAATCCTCTCTTTGCTTTGAGCATCTGAAGCACCTCCTGTATCCTGTCCTTGTACTTCATCACCAACTGAGCAGGAACTACAAGCTGATCAATAGAGTTTGCTTTGGTGGTGCTTTGAAAAATTACTGTCCTTGGCTTTGAGATGACCTCAGGCAATCTTGCAAATTGGTCCTTCTTCAAATCCTCATACAGTATCCTGTTGTTGTCACCCTTCTTCTCTATTAGCTCCAGAATGATATCTAGTTCAGTATATCTCAGCTTCTCCAGAGTCTCAAAAGACAAATGCCATAGGTCATTTTCTTTGGATACCATGATAATCTCTCTTAGATAAGCATCCTTGACATTTCTGACTACCACTGTTAGGTACTTGATGTTTTATTTTATCATTCTTCTGTAGTCCTTGGTGTCACCTTGTACACTGATTAGAATGGCTTTCAGAAACTCCAGAAAGGCCACATCATGATAGATGTTTGTGTTGGCAACTTCCTGTAGCTTGGCCTCAGTGATTAGATTTGCTTTAATAGGCTGAGCACTTGTTGAAATGAGAGGAGCAGGACCCTCCATGGGCATTGTGCTAGGATAGTAAGTTTTAGTCACACTACTTTTTTGGCCAGCTAAACTGGTGACAGAAATAGTAGGAAGAGTTATTGGCCTTGTGTCTTTCTCAGATATTTTGCCCTTGAGCTTTGCAGAGACTCCCCCTTTCAGAGTCACTTCCTTTCCTTTCCTTTCTTTCTCCCCCTTAGGCTTGGGATCAGACAAGATGTCTTGAGCTTCTCCAGGAATAGGAAGATTCATGCTTCTCATCATAGAGGTCATCATCTGTTGTTGGACCAGCAGAATGTTTGAAGTTGAGTTGCTTTGGTCATCCAACTTGGCATTTAAGAGCTCCAAGGAATGAGAAATCCCTTGGTTTTCAGACTTTAAGGATGCCTCTTCTTTCTCCAATATTTCAACCTTGGAGAATAGCTGCTCAGACTTGAAAGGATTGAAATCCTGGTCCTTGAGCTTAGAGAATTCAAATTTAGATATGTTGGAGACAGGAACCTCATCCACCAGCTTGTCACCATACTGGTTTTTCCATAGTACTGAGAGCACTGAATTGATGTTGATGTTGGACTGCAGTTGGTTCTCTAATTTGGTGGACATTCTCTTCAAATTATCAGTCACCAAAGCTAGAGAAAGATCCATAGTGGAGACAGTCTGAGTAGTCTTTCTGAGCTCTTTGAGGATGCCATCCACCTTGGGAAAATCAGAAAGATATGTATTTCTTAGCTGAACCAGAGAATGTTCAGTTTCTTCCTTGATAGTAGAGATTTCTGATTGAAGACCTTTCCCAAGGAAGTGCAGAGCCTTCAACTGACTTTTATAAACTTCATTTACTGCTTCATAGATTTCTTCAGGAGAGAGACCTTTAGCATTCGACCCCAAAGCAGTAAGATAGTCCTCCCTGAGAAAAGCTAGAGCCTCCTTCAGCTTCACAGTTCTCTTGCCATCCAGCCAAACATCCACATTACCATCTTGCTGGGCTTCATCCACAATCTTATCTTTCTGGGCCTCAACATCCTCCTTGTGACAGAGCAAGATAGCTTCATAATCTTTATTTGGGAGTCCAGCTGTGAGGAGGTGTTTGGCAATTTTTGAGAACTCATCTATCTGTGCCACATGAAGATTTTGAAGTGCTTCATCCGTCAATTGTGTGGGCAAAGAAGATGATCCTGAAGGTCTGTCATGGTGCACAGACCCCAGCCATTGTGACATTGTGGCATGAGCCAAGTTAGAGCTAGTGCTAGGCACTCCTGTCACAGATGAGGGTTCTGCAACAGGTATGGATGATTGAGGAGTTTCCTCCAGCCTTGGAATAGCTATGGAGTCTGATGCTGTCTCCATTGAAATGGGATGAATTACAGCATCATCTCCATATGTCTGTGAAGGCAATTCCACATCCCTAAGGATAGGAGAGTTTGGCACAGAGTCTCCAGTAAAAACTGGTGAATCCTCTATGTTTTTGTTGGTGTCATTAGGATATGCCCCAGCATCCATTCCCTGACCAACTAAATGTGGTTCCTGGGTGGTGAGCACAGTGTCATGCACTATGTCACTTGAGGTTGGCTCAATCACAGATTTAAATTGTGAGTGATCAATAGCAAGATTGTCATGAGAATGACTCTCTTGTTCAGAAGAAATTTTTGATGTAGAATCTAAGAGAGAAGTGGGGTTTAGACTAGATTTTGGCAACTCCCCCTGAGAAATAGGAGGAGTTTCAATTGTGATGTGCTCTCCACTCTGTTTAAGACCACCCTTATTTCCACTTGGGTCAAGAGTGAGTTCTTGACCCTGTGCTGATTCTATACAGGATGTAGTGGGGAGACTACTCTTTTCAATACCAATGCCCTGTTGAGAGGCCATTGATAGTAACAGGTGTGCCCCTTTTTCCACATCTGAATCCTGTTGGGAGGATTCAGTGGTAGGCAGAGATTTGGATTTCTTACTTTGTCTGGTGAGAGGTGACTCAGGATCCTCACTACCTAACTCTACAGCTTCATTTATAATTGCTAGGGTTCTCTTCTTAGTCTTCTTTTTAGTAACACCAATCTTTTGGGAGACTGGTGCACTTGGCTCCCTAATTTTTAAGGTGGTGTTTGTAGGAGGGTCACTGGATGGGATAGGAAGGCTTGGGTTAGACTTGGAGGCTCCTTCTGTCTTAGCCTTCCCTTTCCAGGAAAGTTCATGGTATATTGGCTTATCAAGTGGATAAGATGCAAATGTGTCCTGCATATGCTGGGTCACACTTAGTATCACATCCACTTGATTTCTTGTGTCCAATGACCCAAATAGAACTTTCGACATGGACTTGGAATAAGCCTTTTTTGTTTGATCAATACCGTCTAATTCATGCACAGAATTATCTAAGTAATTTAAAATGCACTGAATGAAACGAGGGTAAAAGATCTCATTACCTCTTCCACGAATGGTCCTGCCTAGCCTTTGAGCCAATTCCTTGAGAATTATGGCCCCCACATTGATCTCCTGGTTGTTGGCCAGAGAGTAGGCTATCTTCACAGCAATGTGACTGATATGGTCTCATCCTGTCTTCCTGCATAGAAACACCTTCTGAAGTGCATCAAACAGAAATGACCACTCCCTCCTTACATACTTCTTGTTTAGCTTTGCAGTATCTATCTCCTCAGCAGCATATTGAATGAGGGTCAGGAAGTCCACCATTTGATCATCAGTGGCTTCTGGGTCGTGACCCTCAATCTTGAATTCCAAAGCTTTATTGATTTCACTCTCCCCAAACTGGAAATGCTTGCCTCTAATAGTGCAATTCACCTCCTGGAACGAAGTTCCATCCTCCTTCGCCATTGTTGACACCATAGCGGTTCTCCAGATGCCTTCCAGAACATCAACATACAGGGTGGGGTTCATGGTTAAGGCTTGGCGTAGGTAGGAAGTGTTCAAAAACCGTACAAAACACTTGTAACTTGGGTTAGCCTCAGCCTCAGAGGGGATGGTGAGAAGATTGGTTTCTTTGGGTATGGTTAGGGGGATTGAAGAAGAAACTGCTTGAGATTTGGGTGCCATTTGAAATTGAGAGAGTAGAGGAAAGAAGAGAAATTGAGGTTAGGTTTTAGAATTGAGAGCAATAAACATGATGAAAAGTTATGAACCGTTGGCCAAAAAGTATTTATATGATAGAGACACTGCGATATGGAGTTATGAATATGTACAGACTATTTCTATGTCATGAAGTCTTAAAATAGCCTGTACCGCAAAGTCTTAAAAATTATATCACAGAGTCCTGAAATGAACTATGTCGCAAAGTCCTAAGGGTAGAGAAAATTAGGTGACTTTGCGATATAGCATAAATACCTTGTCTAAAGCTCTCTTTTTGGAATTTCAAGCAATTTGTCAGACTTATATCAGTATTTGAGATAAAATTAATTTAAATCAAAATTCTGTTAAATGTGGAGACTTGTCGATATAGCTATTCTAGGTCGCGAAGTCATAAAATGAACTATGTCACAAACTCAAGAAATGAACTATATCGCGAAGTCTCACAATTTTGACAGTTTGCGGTATAAGTCTGGTTTATTTGAACTAAGTCGTGAACTCTCAAAATCACCTATGTAGAGATGTCTTAAGAGATCACGATCACTCCCACACAAACATGATTTTTTTTTATAAAAAATTTGCAGTAAAATACTGAAATATTTATAAATCATATCTTAGCTAATTTTCACTCCAAGTAAATAGATCATCTAAATACAGTGAAAATTTACTGCTGCATCAAATAACTGTCATATTTACTTAGAACTACTAAATGAAGGATTGAGCATTCCAATTTCACTCACAAGTCTGTTAAAGACAGCTTCATTTAGAGGTTTAGTAAATATGTCAGCTAATTGTTTCTCAGTTGGAACATAAGAGACTTCTATGGTACCATTTGCAGCATGTTCCCTAATGAAATGGTACCTTATCTCAATGTGCTTTGTAGTAGAATGATTAACAGGATTGGCAACTATAGATATTGCACTAGTATTGTCACACATCAGGGGAATGTGTTCCAACACCAGTCCATAATCCATAAGTTGATTTCTAATCCAAAGCAATTGAGCACAACAACTTCTAGCAGCAATATATTCAGCCTCAGCTGTAGATGTTGCTGTGGATTGTTGTTTCTTACTGAACCATGACACTAACCTTTGGCCTAAGAATTGGTAGCTTCCTGAAGTGCTCTTTCTGTCAATTCTGCATCCTGCATAGTCTGAATCTGTATAACCAACCAGATTGAACCCAGTGCCCTTTGGATACCATAAGCCAAGGTTAGGAGTCCCTTTCAGATACCTGAAGATTCTTTTGATGGCCACCATGTGAGATTCCATTGGCTCAGATTGGAACCTTGAACATAGGCATGTGGCAAACATGATATCAGACCTGCTAGCTGTGAGATAGAGTAATGATCCAACCATGCCTCTGTAAACCTTGATGTCAACTCTCTTGCCTTTCTTCGAAACCGCACCTTTGGAATCTGTTCAATTTTAATCCAAGGTGTTCCTTTGAGAAATATTGTCGAAAGGCGATAATCATTAAATTGATCTCGAATTGCTTTCATACTTTTCAACTTCCACTGAGACGAACAACCCTATACTTATAGGGGCTACAAGGACTATCTGTCTATGTGATAGAAGTCTGATGGGACGCCATCACTTGTGAGTTGTGAAATACAAGAAGGCTAATTACCTTTAGTAATGTCTCAATCGAGGCACACAACGTTGAGTTCTTATGATCATGTTGATCTCTCGGTAAATTCTCTTACCTCCAATAAGGTTACCTTAAAACTCATAACCTTATGATCACCAGTGTGTGACGTTTTCCTTGATATGGGAGCTATCTTTTCAAGGCCCCATAATTTTTGTTATCCTCATTGAATTCCAAGGGGAGGCCCACCAGGTTAAAGAAGTCAAAAATTCGCTGATAGGAATTAGATTCGCAACGAAATCGCCTATGACAGGAGCGAATCCCTAAGACGAATAGAATATTAGTGACATATCAATGAAATTGGTTTATTCTCCCAAGGATATTATGATAATGGAAAGGGGGTCAATCGATATATGTGAAAGGAATAGCGATGTGCCGTGAACTCCAGTGACAACGGTGTTAGATAGATGCCCTATAGTGGAATTGAGATTTTGGAGGAGTTGTTTACGAATGGACACTACCTCTGGGTTAGCACAAGATTATGCATCGAACCTCGAGAGTTGAATGAGTTCGACATGGAGAGTAGGTACCCTTGTAAATGATTGTTTGATCAGCGGAAGAACGCTGTGTATTTCCAAATTTATTTAAGAACTGGGTATCACCAGTTGGAAGTTAAATCCGAGGATATACCCAAGACTGCGATTTGTACTAGGAATAGACACTTCGAGTTTTCAGCGAGGTTATTTTGGGTTGACTAATGCACCCACAAATTTTTATGGAATGTAATGAATTGCTTTGAGTTATCCGGGATAGTAGATAACATGAGATGGAGAAATGACTAGAATTGACCTAGGATTATGACTGTGAGATACACTACCATCCGGGGAAGGCCAATGTGGTGGCCGATACCCTTAATTAAAATGAGACAGAGATGGATTCCGAATGATCGGGAATTAAAGGATGAGATTTTACACAAAACCCAAGTTACTCCAACAAACTAGAAAGACAAAAGATTTCACCAACAAGCGGCTAGTGACAGCCAAGACAAACAGAGAAAGTATGCGGACTAAGCCCGCGAGTATAGAGATAGTACTGCTACTGATAAGCTAAATGGCATGTTGATGAATGACAAGAAAGTTTATGTTGGTGTATTTTCTGTACAAACAAGATAGAGAATATGAGGTTAGAGATTCGTGATGCTAAAAGATATCCTCGTGGAAGGAACTAATGAGATTTGGAAAGAAAGGGAAGTTGAGCCCGAGATTCATTGGGCCATCTGAGATTTTAAAACGCGTCAGGAAGGTGGCCTACGAGCCAGCCTTACCCACCCCCCCCCCCCAAAACTTGTAGAATTGTCATAACGGGATTCATGTGTCAATGCTACGTCAGTATACTATAGATGCCCAACATATGTTAGAGTACGAGCAGGTAGATATACAACCTGGTCTGACTTACAAAGAACAACCTGTGGAAATCACGGATAGAAAAGAGCAAGTGCTAAGAGACAAGGTTGCCAAGCTAGTGAGAGGTTTGTGGAAAATCAAGAAGTGGAAGAATCCACTTGGGAGTTAGAAAGTGCAATGGGAGAAAAGTACCCCCAGTTATTCCTAAGCTGATCCCGGGACGGAATCCTTTTAAGGAGGGGAGACTGTAATAACCCGAATTTTTGGTAAAATTAAAACTTTTCTTATTATGATTAAGTGCATCAGTGAATAGTGAATCTGGTGGATGAATAGTGATTTTGAGGATTAAGAAAAAATTTCATGCCACCTATGTACGAGACGTAGTGTGGATATTCCGAAGTCATATTAGTGATCTACGGAGTAAATAAGTGTATGCAAAGATGATCGGAATTCAGAAATTCCAAATTTATTTTGGTGTAGTATTTGACCGGGTAGTGAATTATATATTACTATAATCAAGAAATGAGATATTAAATTTGAGGATTTGAGGATTTAATATTTTGGAATTTTATTATATTTGATTTGAGAATTTAGAACGGAAACCGCTGATACTTTATAACGAGATTAAATGATAAAGTGAATACATAGCGAAGTATGATTAAACGAGTGAAGTAGTGTATTGGACAAGCTTGGTGCACAAAGGAAGCAACCAAGTAGCTTCCATGTGAAAAGAAACAAACTAGTAAAGATGCTTTGCCACCCAGACATCTCATTGCTTGACATGTATCTTGATGATGAGGCAAAATGCTATGACTCACCATAAAACCACTCCACCATTTCTCTTCCAAGGAGCTCTCCAATCTGCCAAACAAGAACACAACTCAAAGAAAAAATTATATCTCCACTTATATCCATCCTTAAATCACCAAATGTTAACCATAGCTTCTCCACTCCATGAGTAACATTCGTTCAAAATTTCATGGTCAACAAAGGGGTGTAGCCTAGTCAAATCCATTCCCCAAGTTGAAGATTCCAATCTGCCCTGTTCCTGGCAGTTTCTGCCATCGATCTTAAAACGCCCATAAGTAGAGCTTCAAGCATTCCCTGGTGATGATCTAGGACTCTCAGAAGGTGTGGTAAAAGATTTGAGAACGAAACTCTTATTTTTCGATTTTATATGATTTTTAGAAGATGGTGTGTTCTAGGATGATTAGTTACTAACTTAGTTTTCATATTTTGTTTCTTGATGGTTTGGCTTCCAAAGGATGTTCTAAGCAAGGTTTAAGAGTTGTAAAGTCTTTAGAGCACTTCTAAGCTTCAATCCAAGGTATAAATCTTTGGAAACCCCTTTGATGAATATTGTGTTTTAATGGAGTTTTGATGTGGTATGCATGTTTAGAGGCATGAATCTTGTGTGGTTGTTATGAAAACGGAAAAATAAGTATTGTAGCTCCAAGACCTGTTGAGGCAGTGAGGAAGATGATGAATGGTGTATATGAGTCTTGGGTGTTGGTTGAATGCTTATTTGGGTTGGTTAAAAATTGGATTATTCGATTTTAAGCCGTCGTAATACCCGATTTTCGATAACTCTAAAAAACTACCTAGAATCCGAAACCGTAACTGCCTCTTTTGGTTCAGTAATGAACATGAGTGTGTAGATCTTTGTTTCTAGTTTGCGTGAGCGCAAGAATCATGTCATTACAATTTATGGTTTAGGAGCATGTGTTTTAGTGTAAGGCGTTCGTAAAAACCAAACCGCACCACTTAGTCAACTTTGAGGCTATGATCGAACCACTTAGAGGTCATAATAAAATGTGAAACTTTGTGATGACATGCTAGGTACGTTCAGGAAGACCCTCGAAAAGATTTCGTGCTAAAAGGATTAAATTTCAATTTTATAAAAATGCGTGAGCGAGCATGCTCGAGTAAAGGATCTTAAGGAGTTAACTTGAAAGTGAACTTTGTACTTGAGTTAGTATATACTTAGTATGGTGAAAGCGTTAAGTTATTAATCTCGAACCTTTTATTGATTCTAGATTACTGGGCTAACCTGAGACTTACTGCTACTTCGGGATTTCCAGGCATGTTTACTAAACCTTACTCTATTGTTCAGAGTAGGTATATTTTCAAATGTTCAATACTTGCGTATTCCAAATTATATATCAACTCTTTTGTTGCGAGTATTGTGGAAAGTTTTCTAATACTATATTCCACTTATCAAAATGTTTGATTTCCTGATGATGCAAGCTTTCATATATGATATGCAAATGAGAAGTATACGTGTTTTATTCCCAAGTAAATTGCGATATATAAATTGCATGCTTGTCTTCGAACTGCTATATATATAGTGATACTCGAGGTTATGATTTGATTATGGGCTTCTAAGCTAGTTATGGGATATTAGTTAGAAGCCAGGTTTTTATAAATGCCCTAGGTTAAGGGCGTATGATTTTCTTTAGACCGGAAGTAATTATATTTTCTGTATATGTTAAAGATAATTTTTCCGATAAAGATATCGGGTAACTGTTATTCGATGATTATTTATTTAATGAATATTATTTTTGAATATTCATTTAAGGCTTATTTAATTAATGAATATTATTTCGAATATTCATTTAATCCTTATTTATTTAATGAATATTATTTTGAATATTCATTTAATCATTATTTATTTAATGAATATTATTTTTGAATATTCATTTAAAGTTTATTTATTTAATAAATATTATTTGATTATTTATTAAATACTTTTAACACATTTTGTTTTAAATTGAGTTGTATTATTTAAAGTTATTCTTGACCTTCAACATTTATGAAGGATATTCTAAGCTGTATTATTAATTATTTTAAATCAAGGAGACGTTCCCAAAACACGGTTTTCCATTTGAATCTATCTTTTTGAAGAGGATTTAAATACTCGCTCAACTATCCAGAATATGGGAAACCTGATTTAAGTGACTGTTACTCATTTTAAACTCTCAACTCAAAACTGTCAGGGGACAGATATTTTCTCTGAGCATTTTAATTTCTGCAAGTCAAATGTTGTGTTACTACCTCAACGATCGAGGAGTAAATTGATGGAACAAGTCGATATCCATTAATAAGCAATAGCTTGGGAAATATTGGTAAATTTTCCTTTCCAATTAGATACGACTACTTTGTGGAGTCCTATCAACGAGTAATATACTTGGGGAAAGGAGGACGAACTTTACGTTTCAGAGTCATGGATTTTATTCGAACTAGGAGCCGAGTAAGTGGTCGAGTGGCGTCGGTCCATCAATGGCCCAACCGTTGGCCGGGTGGTTCCAGGAGGCGGTGGATAAGTAAATTCGTCGGTTCTTCCTTCTACATGTAGAGAAACAAATGGTGAGATGCACAACGTACGACTGATCATCGTAAAGGTTGTGGCTTCTGCGCGACAATGCTCCAGTATTAGTTCATCATCCAATTATGGATAATTCTGCAACATGTATTGAAAGGTGACTAAGGATAACACCCTTGGTTCAGGTTTACCGATCATGTTGGCAGGGATTTGAAAAATTTTCAAAAATGAAGTTACAATAAATCCTTGCAACTTCATCTTTTGTTTTATGAGCTATGACTCTGATAAAACCTTACTCATATTATATATGCATAAGTGGATTTTGGGTTACGGAACATTATATGAAATTTTCCTCGTAACTTCATCTTTTATATTATATGACTCTGTGGATACCTTACATAACATGAGTTGTGGTAAGGGAGTTGTTTATACTGAATCACCTTATAACTTCATCTTTTAAGTTATATGTTGATATTCTGCTTACATAGCAGATATTTTTCGGAAAGGTTATATTGGTTTACTTTGAAACCTCATCTTTTATATTATACTAGAACTTTGTTCATAATATAGTAAAAGTTTGCAGAATTATTATGAAAATGATATTTGAAATACAACAATGGTACTGTTTTTGGAATACATTCCGATAAGGAAATAATTTCAGTATCGAGATATTTTGACAAATTATTGTCTTATACCCGCTTTATTCTGGGTTGAGTTAAAGGCAGGATTATGCCATACTTTAATTACCTTGCTAAGCTATCGCTCACTCTTGCTATTGTTTTCTAAATATTATATAGCAGCGAAGTAGGATACCAAGGATTCGGCGTACATCCCTCAGGCGAGTGGTAAGCGCAAGGCATTCTCATGAGCAGTTTCTAGCAGTGATCCTGGAAGTAGTGTGAACCAGTCAGATCAAGCTGGAGCTTTTGGTATTCATCTTATGTATAGATATGAATGGTATGAGAGGGTGGTGAGTATTTCAAGGCTAAGTTGGTAATGTACCATTACTTATGAGTTGTATCAGTAGCAAATTCAAAAGACATTTGGGTATTGTAATAAAGATTATTTATTCTGCAATTGTTGTATTTGTGTCGTTTCTGAGACTCTAACATGTGTATGTGTGTGAGAGAGATATATACATTGTGGGGTCATAAGCAGATGAATTGTGTCTATTGTGAGTAAAGCAGGCAAGGCAAGAAGTAAGTGGACCGTGACTACTCTAAATCCCTGACCCCAGATTTGGGGCTGTTACAATCACCAATGCATATCTTTTTCTTGAAAGTGACATAACATTGACTAGACCAAATAAATCCATATGAATCAGCTGTAATGGTTCAACAATGTTTGTCATTCCTTTGCTTCTATGTTATGCTTTCTTCGACTTCCCTTTTTCACATGCTTCACATAGTCCCTCCTGATTGAATTCCATCAGGGGCAACCCTCTCACCATCTCTCTCTTTACCAAAGAGTTCATAGTTTTGAAGTTCAGATGTGAGAGCTTCTTGTGCCATAGCCAACTTTGTTCTAAAGATGCCTTTCCATAGAAACATGTAACTTCTCCTTCACTGGTAGAACGTAAGTCAGCTATAAACAAATTTCCTTTTCTCACTCCCAGTAGAGTAAGCTTCTCATCCTTCCTGTTGGTGATCAAGCACTTGTCCTTTCTGAAATCTACATTGTAGCCTTTATCACAGAACTAACTGATACTTAAAAGATTGTGCTTCAATCCTTCAACGAGAGAGATGTTTTCAATGATGACATTCCCAGCTTTCAATTTACCATATCCCGTAGTGAATCATTTGCTGTCATCTCCAAAGGTTACAATCGGGCCGGTCTTCTTAACCACCTCTGTAAGCAGGGACTCTTCACCTGTCATGTGTCTAGAACATCCACTATCCAGAATCCACACGACCTTTGAGCTTTTAACCTTACCCTGCAATCATAGATTGATTAAGCGGACTTTGGTACCCAAAATTGTTTGGGTCTTGAAGGTTTAGATACTTTGACAGGAGTAACATTCAATTTAGTCTTACCCTGTTTGATATTCATAGTATCTGTGGATTTAACATTAACAGTGTTTTTGCTACTATCATTCATCAACTTAAAATAAGCATGCATGATGTTGTACTTACATAGCAAACACTCTTTCTTTCCACAGGGTTCATGAAGATCAGGCATGTCAGACATGTTATGAATTTCAGAAGTATTAGCAGTTTCTACTTTAACCTTTTTACATGCATGTGTAAGGTGTCCAGCAGAATTACAAATAGTTCACAACTTCCTAGATGCAATGGGAGAAAATGGAACAATTTCCTGATTAACAATCTTATTTTTCCCATTCCTGTTCTTTTTAGCATTACTAACTAAGTCACCTACTTCAGTTTTAGGTATAACAGTTTTTACTGAATTCCTAGGCAACTTAGTCTTTACCTCTTTTTTTCCTTCAATAAATCCTCCTCAAGCAATTCTTGTCTTATGTAAAGGTCATCCTCATGAAAAGGTTCTGAGAAGGGCTTGACAAAGACTGGACTGACCACATTCTTAAGAATATGTGGAATACCCTTCTTGACAACAGAAGATGTCACAGGAAATTCCAGAGTCCTTTTCCAAGCCTTTTTGGAGTAGTCAAGTCCTATAGCAGTTTTATTACCCTGGGTCTGAGTATCAATGATCTCCTTAGAAATCAGGGCGGAATTCTTAAAAGCATTCAGCTTCAAATCTAAATCTGAAATCTGCTTCCTGAGGATAGTCTATATCTCATCATTACACTTGACCTTGTTCTCTAAGTACGCATTCTTTTGCTTAAGATCTTCTAATATGACAGCTACAAGCTCTAGTTCTTCATTCTTAGATTCTAGTTTTTTAATCTTAAGAACTAGTTTAGCATTTTACATTTCAGATGCTAGCATGCTTGTGTGTACATTAAACAATTCTACACTTAGATCTTGCACAATTTTCTTTTACTCAGAATTAGACATGTCAATTGTTGTTAAGATAGGTACCTGAGATAATTGCGGTGATTCCTCTGAAGAGTCAGCCATTAGGGCAACATTTACATATTCATCCTCTTCATCTGAATCAGTATCATCCCAGTGTTTTCCCTCTGCTATATAAGCTTTCCCTTTCTGCTTTCCAGAAAATGCCTCCAGTTGCTGTTTAAGCGTGGCATTCTCCTTCTTCAAATCCTCATAAGAGTCTTTCCTTTCATAGACCTCTTTCTTGTCTCTTGCTTGACGAGGCTTCCGGCATTCAGTGGCGAAATGCCCTAACTCATTGTAATTGTAGCATCTTGATTTGCTTCTATCAATCATGACAGTCTTGTAGCCTCCCTTAAAGCCTGTACTAGGTGCATACTTGCTCTTCTGGAATCTGTTGGTTGAGCCCTTGAACTTGTACTTAGGGTTTCTCTTGAAACGAATATGACTAAACTTTGCAGCTAAGTACGCCATGGTTTTGTCTTCCATTTGCTCAAGCTCTTCTAGGGTGTAGTAATCACTTTCATCAACACCCAGATTCACATAATCCATCTCAGCTTCTATGATCACGTCCTTTCCAGCTCTAGGGGTTTGAACCTGAATATCAGAAGTTGTTGGTTCATCCACTACAAGTGTTGCTGATCTCACAAGTGCATTGTGCTTGTTATCCACTGTCCCTGGTCCGTAGATTATCACTCGTTGTTCTTGCTCCATCTCATAAGTCTTCAACTTGCCATAGATCATCTCTAATGACATCTTTGTGAAGTCAATTCTTTCCCTTATGGATGAGGACTTGTGTTCTACATGATGGGGCAGCGTCATCATGAACTTCCTGTTGGTTTTTCTCAGTGGATAGGTCTTTCCTTTCATTGCCAATTCATTTAGAAGCTTAGTATATTTCTCAAAGACCTGAGTTATACTTTCTCCTGGAAGAGACCTAAAAGCTTCGTACTGAGAAGTCAGGATGTCCAATCTGTTTTCCTGCACGTCTTCAGTTCCTTCCATTATCAAGTTAATGGTATCCCACATATGTTTCCCGCTTGTACAGTTCATCAACTGATAGCTCATTTCTTTGTCTACGGAGTCTGCTAATATCAACATCAAACCTGTGTCCAATCGAATCAGTTCTTTGTCAAAATCTGTATACTCAGTGATATCCTTAGGTTGGGTGCCTTGAGGAATCCTGCTACCATCAGGAGCTGTAGATTCACTAACTGGTTTCATTGGTACAAACAGTCCGTTCTCTAATATGCCAATATACAACGGATTAGATGCCTTGATAAATAACAGCATCTTCATCTTCCACAAACCGAAATCATCTCTTGTAAATGGGGGAACTTTAATACCAGCGGTTGTCTTTGGAGCACTCATGGTTTCTGAAAATTTCAAATTGTTTAAAATTCAAGAAATTCCAATTAAATGAAAATTTTTGAAAGTTAAAAAATTTGCTTCGAATTTTCACGCTACGTTTGATTTTGGTCTCATTCACCGGATCTGATTTGTACGTCAATCAAGTAGCTCTGATACCAATTGTTAGGTCCAAAGTATCGTAGAAGGGGGGGGGGGGTGCATACGATACCTACAAATAATTCAATTTCGTTCGCGGATTAATCATTCAGTTCTTTAACGAAATCAAACACACCAAATCAAACCAAGAGTCGGGGAATATATCTTTTTATAAATATAAACCTTGAGGGGTGCTACAATTTCTAATCCATAGATTAGCTTCAATGAGTTCTAGGTTATTCACAATCAATACAATGATAGAAATCTGAGCAATATTAATTTCTTCAGTAATCTCTCTGGCTCAAACTCTCTCTTAGTAATTACTACTGTGAATGAACCTCGACTGAAGAAGACACACTTCCTCTGTAGTAATTGTAGACTTGTGTTTTGAAAACTATCGAACCATAATTGAAGAATCAATCCTGGCAGTCCAATTTTCATCAACCTGTCAAACAAAGCAAAACTTTTCACCTGCTCCCTAATTTAAAAACCATCGAATGTATAAAGTATTTTACCATTCGATATTTTTTAAATAAAAACTATCGAAAAGCAAACTACTTTAATCTTGTTTTCAAATGGTTTTCTTAAATCATATTCGATGGTTTTCTAAATAGAAAAACCATCGAATTCTTTTCTTGTACTTGATCTTTTAGAAAACCCTCCGAGCTTCAGGGTGTTTCAGTTTTAGACTGTATCAATTTCTTCTGAGACGATAAAAACAACTTGATCTTTTTAAGTGCCGTCAACTAGTGCAACTGGTCTGGTTCACAGATGAATAGCACTTGATCAATTCTTCTATGTCTTCAATTCAATGTTGCTGATAAGTCCTTTGTCGTTCTGGTTGCTTCATTTAAATCACTGGAATCCTGTGGTACTTAACCCTAAATCATTCACATACTTCTGTCATCTTGAAAGTCTTGTTCCTTTTGCTGTCACTGAGGCTTGAACATTTTCATGAACTTCTTTCCGTGACTTGTTTACGGACTTCAAGAATACATACCATATTTTGATTTTTTGAGTTTACCTTTTCTTCTTTGATTCCGGATTCCTATGCTTCTGTTAATACTATTGTCTGTCTTGTCCTTTGTAGAGTTGTAGTTATCTCTTTTACATCTTATGTTACATTATTCTTTACAGATTGGGATTTGCAAACTCCCATTGCACCACCACTGACCTCTCTTGAAGGGGCTATGGCGTTTTCTATTACAGGTACGTCATCAGAAAACATGGAGAGACAGCTAGTAATTAGATATGAGAGTCAAACATGGAGTGATACACAAGCACATGAGTTGAGTGAAACACCACTGAGAGAAATTGAGATGAATGCACACACTGACACAAACACTACTTTGTTGTTAGCTCAAATAGCTGCTCTACAGAAACAATTACAAGAAACCCAGGCTGAAAAAGACATTCTCAAAGCACAAGTGGTTGAACGGTCTTCTTCTTCCACCTCTGTAACAAATCAGCTGGGTATGATTAAAGATGACATTGAAGGCTTGAAGACTTCTCTCCTACCGAAGATCAATGCAGTTCTGCAATCTCAAGTACTTGTGGCTTCGGACATCTCTGATCTTACAACGTCAAATGTTGATCAGTTTTCTTCCATTACTGCTCAAGTGGACTTCATTCAGCAAACTATTGATGAAAATCAATGGCTTAATGAACAGAGGTTCTCAAAGATTGAAGGGGGAATGGAGCATCTCAATGATGGGATGAAGCATCTGTACTTTATGATAAAGAATTCACATCAACCTACGGCTGAACAGAAAACATTCTTTGAGGGAGATGGTGAAGATGATGCTGATCAAGGAGGAGAAGGAGGAGATAGAAGGAAAGGAGGAGATATAAGGAGAACAAGTGAGGTGAATCCTGATGCTGATAAAGTTAAATATGTAGAGGATTCCTCAACTAAGGGGGAGAAGAAAAGAGGAGATAGAGAAGCTGGAGGAGCTTCTGGAGGAAAAGATAAAGGGAAGGGCAAACAGAAACAATCATTGGAGGAGTCTGCTTTTGATGATGCCTATTACTACCATGGTGAACAGGATGATTTTCAATTTGATACGTCTGGTGATCTGGAGAAGACTATTCCTGAAGAACCTATTGGTGAGGAGGAGGTTGAAGAAGTGGCTAACTTTGATGATTGGGAGGATGAAGCTGATCTGTATACTCCTGATCCTTTATTTCAGAAAGAGCTGAAGAAACAACAAGCGGATCTCAGAAGGAAGGAAGAAGAGAATGCCAAGGTCTCCGACATCATATCTCAGAAGCTAAAGATTCAAAAAGCTGAACATGAAGACAAACAACGTCTTCATAGTATTCATGTCAAAGAAAGGAGATTGGATGTCAGGATGAAGGAAGGAAGCAAGTGGGATAAGGCAAGGGAGATGTTTGATATCCCTCATAGAGGCACAAACAATGATGTTACCTTTCTAAAGTTGCTTGAGAAGATCAAAACTGTTAATCCAGACAATTCATTATTCATGAAGGCTTTGAAGGAAGATATCCTAAGGATTACATCTGTATTTGATCAAGTCAGACAAGAATTGTACATCTATGTATCAAGTGCTCTTGAAGGGTCATTCACTGTTTCTCTTGAACTCCTACAAAGAAGATCTCTCTCAGAGCTTTGGATTCTGATGAGTAAGGTGAAGAGATCTTCCTGCTTGAATGAACTTCTCTATGACAGGCTGAGAGATTCTGCAATGAAGGACAACCCTCAATTTGTACACTTTCCATATGAAGTCAAAATCTACAGAGGTACAACTTTGGAGACATTAAGCCTGGATCTTGATTCTTTGAAGCTACAAACTGCTATGCAACTGGTGAAGTTAGAGAATCTTTTTAGAACTTCTGGGTTTACCACTGAAGCAAAGTCTGAGGTTGCTGATATGATTTCAGACTACTGCACTGAAAAAGTTCCAAGGTATTCTCAAATGAAGAACAGATTGAAAAAGATCACTTCTCAACCAGTCAAGCCAAGTGGTCTTGTTTCAGAAAGTGATTGTGTCCTTGATAAAGATCTTCTAGACACCTTGCAAGAAGCTGAAGAAGGTGAGATTAGAGATTAAGGCATGATGAAGATAGCTCAGTTTTTAATGTAATATGTTTAGAGCATAGGTGAATCAAGATAGCAAAATGTAATCATTTGTTTAGCCTAGAGGAACATCTATCTTGTATTTATCTTTATTGTTTGAATCTGGAAATTGTTAAATATAATCCAGAACCTTTTTATTATTTGCTTGGCTCTTAAAAGTCTTATCTTTTCTTGTTTTAGTTGAGTTATCCTCTAGAGGTATTTGATTGTTATTGTCTAATAAACAAATAGGGGGAGATTGAAAGGCATATGTAAAGGCCTATTTGTAAACACCGAGGATTCTACTCAACATAAAATAAGATGTAATAAGTAAATAATAAAATTCATATGTCACATGAATCTTAGAAGATAATATCTGTCAAAAGAATGAAGATTAAAGTCATCTACAGACTTGAAGTAATTCTACATTGAAAGAAGTTCAATTTATTGATCAAGCCTCAGTGAAGTATTCAATCTCAGTGGATTTATTAAAGTGCAGAGATTTCAAGATGTGACAGCAAATGTGCAGGCTACAGAGTTTAAGGAAAAGGGAAAAATAAAATGAATCACTGCTTAAAGTCAAACAGATGAAGAACAGACATTGTCGTTAGTCACTCATGAACCAGACAGTACATTGAGTGTCAACGTTCTACAGTGTTATTTCTTCTTCTAATTTTAGTGGTTCAAGAATTAATTGTGAAGACAAGGAATTAGATTTAGTCTCTTCTAAATAATTATTTCTACTAAGTAAATTATTTATTAAATTAATTCTGTTAAGAATTAATTTAATATATAAATTACTTAAATAATTATTTGAATTAGAATAGGAAATGAACTAGGAAGACTTAGAAAATTAACTAAGAAGACTAACAAGGAGAATTTTCCCGAAAGTCTTCCTAGTTATTTTCTAAGTACTTTTAGTTTAAAAGAGAGTCTTCCCGAATGTCTTCCCAAGCCATTGGATTGTTTTCCCGAAAGTCTTCCCAAGCCAATTCATTGTCTTCCCGAAAGTCTCCCTAATGCAATTCCAAAGAAATGAAATGGCGCGTGAAGAAAAGAAGTCAGTACATGTATTTAAAAGACATGTGTGATCAAAGCAAGAGATATCAAGACAGAACATTGAAGACAGAAAGCAAACAATATTACATTCATCACTTCTGCCTTAACTTTCATCAACTGTTCGAGCTTCAATTTCATCAGAGAATTAAATTCTTGATTTGCTTATAACATTTAATCCATAAGAATTAGTTCTCTTGTACTGCTTTGATAATCTAGCAAATCATAATCCCTAGAAATTATATCAAACTACTTTTTAGTATTCGATCCTTTTTATTACAAAAATAGATAAATTCATGTCGAATTTATTCTAGGTTTGTTTTATCAAGAACTCTGTAATCAGTACTCAGATTGTAACACCTTTCAAGTTTAATATAAGTTATATTTAACTTGAATATTGTTTCAGTTTATTCCGCAATAATTTGTTCTTAAATTGTTTAAGCTTTAAACGAACAAATTCGATTAAACGGTATAGTTTGTATTCAACCCCCCTTCTACAAACTTATCAGGACCTAACAGATCCTCAACAACAACATCTACTTTCTTCTTTTCCTTATTACAGGTTTCTTTACAGAATGTTTCCATTCCTTGAACTTTTATAATGTTGGTTGCAATGCATCATTCCAAGTAGTAATTATTTCCTGTTATTTGGCTAACTGATTTTTTTTTGCATTCGGACAATCTAACCTCGTTTTCTCAAACTCAATGAATTGAGCTTCTAATGCAACATTTCTATCACTTAAGAACATATTACCATCCTTAATCCTTGTTAGATCAGAATTCAATGATCTTCAGGAGCTAGACTCAACTGATCAGGATTGCTGACATCATCAGGATTACATGGTCGTCAGGATCAAGATATATATCAGGACTGGGATCAGGATTGATCATCAGGACTGGAAGCTGATCAGGATTCCTACTTCGAGTTATATTTGGAGTCTAGTTAAACATGGAAGTTTATTCTGTCGGTTCCTGGTTTGTAGAATGTAGCTATCAATTATGGATAGGTTTCAATCTTTGTAATTGATTAGAACTTATCATTGATAGAGAAGCTGTGTAGTATATAAACACAGTTTTGGTTTCGATTTATGTACGTGAACATAATCGAATATTTGAGAATCAAGATAGAAGCTCTCAAGAACATAGAATTTCTTGAGAGAGTTTTTATAAGCTAGCAGCTCTCAA
The DNA here is from genome assembly GCA_030848705.1 of Heracleum sosnowskyi. Classification (NCBI taxonomy): domain Eukaryota; kingdom Viridiplantae; phylum Streptophyta; class Magnoliopsida; order Apiales; family Apiaceae; genus Heracleum; species Heracleum sosnowskyi. Next base: position 46,360,720 of record CM061241.1, read on the forward strand.
GAACATCAGAATTTCTTGAGAGAGTTTGTAACAGTTTTATATCAAATTTAATAAAGCTGTTATCTTTCTTTCATATTTGTGAGATATACATTAAGAAGTCGATTATCTTATACCATTGTATTCAACCCCCCTTCTACAATAGATTATTACTGGGCAACAATTGGTATCAGAGCAAACTGATTTAATTCTGAATCAGATACGATCTAAAGATGTCGACAACCAAGTATGAAAGCATGAAGATTCCCATCTTGAAGAAATCAGAATATCCAACATGGAGGGTAAAGATGCTGATGTACCTGGAGGCTATGGATCCTGACTATTTGGATAGGATTCGTGATGGACCATATATTCCTACAAGGATTGTAGAACGAACAAATACAGTACCTGAACATTATGTGGTCAAGGCTAAAAGTGAATGGACTCCAGAAGAAAAAGCTCATGTACTCAGGGAACCAAAGATAAAGAATATCTTGCACAGTAGTCTTGATGCTGTCATGTCAAATAGAGTGATTGCATGCAAGTCTTCAAAAGAAATCTGGGATACTTTGGAAACTCAGTGCCAGGGATCTGCATCTGTCAAGAAAAACAGAAGGGCTCTTTTGATTCAAGAATATGAACAATTTGATGCAAGACCTGATGAGAGCCTAACTAATATATATGATAAATTTCTGACACTATTGAACAATTTATCTTTAGTTGACAAGAAATATGAAACTGAAGATTCAAACACCAAGTTTCTAAGAGCTTTACCTGAAGAATGGGACACTCAGACCTCGATCATTAGACATCAGTGATCTTAACACTGTGTCTCTTGATGAAGTCTATGGGATGCTAAGAACTCATGATCTTGAAGTTCAACAGAGAAAGAACAAGAAAAGCAGCAAGGCAAAATCAATTGCTTTGAAAGCAGAGGCTAAATCAAAAGGAAAAGCTATGGAGGTCTCTAGAAGTAAATCAAGAGTAGCTGAGTTAGATCCTGATGACTCTTCATCAGATACTGATGCCAATCCTGATGCCAATACTGATGATGATTCTTCTGACTCAGACATGGAAGAGATGGTTGCTATGATTGTCAGAAACTTCAGAAGGATGAAGTTCAGGAAGAATAGAAGACAAGGCAACTTTCAGAAAAAGGCTTTCAATCCAAACAAAGATAAGTATATCAAAAAGGACAGCAAGAGTAGCAAATTTGACAAGTCAAAGGTTAGATGCTACAAGTGCAATGGTATGGGTCACTTTGCTTCTGAGTGCAAGAAGACAAAGGCACTTATCACATCAAGCAAGGATTGGATGGACTCTTCCTCAGAATCTGATACTGAGGTGGTCAACTATGCTCTAATGGCCAACGCTGATGTAATTTCTGCTCCTGATGATAAGGTACTAAATAATATCTTTGATTTTGATACTGATAATGCTTCTGAGTTAAGACATTTTCTAAAGTCTTTACATATTAGCTTTAGAAGTCAAACTGCTGAAAATACTAGGATCTTATCTGAGATGTTTGAACTTAGAAAAAGGAATGACATATTAGAAGCTGAATTTTCTCGTATGCAAGAAGTACAAAAAGAATGTGATAATGCTAAACACATGTACTTAGAGATGAAATCTAAATGTACTGCTCTTGAAAAGGAACTTGAATATGCTAATGAGAAAATCAGAACCTGGACAGACTCTGGTAGAAAATTTCATGAGATTAATACCTCTAAGAATTGGAAAGAGTGTCTAGGATTTAAGTCAGATGAGGATAAGAAATTGAAAGAGAAAATTGTCACTAATGAGACAGTCAGTCCAAAGACCTATAGACATGTTATAGATACAACCAAATCTAAGATTACTCCTGTTAATTTTGTTTTTGGTAAGGATTCCAATTCTACTTTTGAAAAGGGATCTACTTCTACTCAAGGAATTAAAATCATAAAGTCTAAATCTGTCATGAATAAATTCACTAAAAATGTAGGTCTATTGTCTCAGAAACAGCTTAAGGATAAAATCTGTGAGGTGACAGATAAGAAAAAGGAAGCTACTGTTAAGAGAAACAGGAATGGTAAAGTTGGGATCAATAAAGAGAATGGTTACAAATATATCCCAAATGCACCTAGAAAGTGTTGTTTTAACTGTGGTAACTCTAATCATCTTGCTATTGATTGTAAGAAGAGTAAGAAGAAGATTGCTGATATTTCTAAGTCTGATGTTAGGAATAAATCAGTATTTTATAAACCGCAGAAGTCCTGTTTTCATTGTGGTAGTATATGGCACTCTATTTATACTTGTAAAGATTATCATGAGTTGTACTATAACTTTTATGATCCATTGCCTAACTTTGATGAAAATAGTGCAAACTCTGGTAGCATTGAGAATGTCATAGTGAAACATGCTTTTGTTAATACTGATACTGACAAAGCAAATCCTGATGGAGTAAATCCTGTCAGGACTGCTAAGGTCAGAAAGTCTTTTGCTGTGAAAGTTAATAAATTGCATGGAAAAGGAACCCAACAAGTATGGGTTCCTAAATGTTCTAACTAGTGTGTTTCTATTCTGATTGCAGGGTAAAAAGAAAAATGTGTTAGTCATGGATAGTGGATGTTCTGTGCACATGACTGGAAACAAAGCCCTGTTATCAGAATATGAGGAAAAAGTTGGCCCAACTGTGTCTTATGGAGATGGCAACATTGGACAAACCTTGGGATATGGCAATATAATCATTGGAAATGTCATCATTGAAAAAGTAGCTCTAGTGAAAGGACTGAAACACAACTTGTTGAGTATTAGTCAAATCACTGACAGAGGTTATCATGTCAACTTCTATTCCACACATTGTGAAGTGGTCAGTAAAGCAACAGGAAAGATAGCACTGACTGGCTACAGGCATGGTAACATATATGAAGCCAACATTCAATCAAATACTGATGACTCCCCTACCTGTCTGATCAGTAAAGCATCAGTAGATAAAGTTGGAATTGGCACAAGAAGCTTTCTCATCTCAACTTCAGCAATATCAATGAGTTGGTTAAGAAAGATTTAGTGAGAGGATTACCAAAAGTGTTATATACTCCTGATGGACTCTGTGATGCATGTCAGAAAGCAAAACAAAGAAGGACATCATTCCAGAGTAAATCAGAATCCTCTATTGAAGAACCATATCACATGCTACATCTTGATCTATTTGGTCCAGTCAACATCATGTCCATCAGTAAGAAAAGGTACACTCTTGTAATTGTTGATGAATATTCTAGATTCACCTGGGTGTATTTTTTGCACAGAAAAGATGAGACTCCTGAAGTTCTGATTGATCATGTGAGAATGATTGAGACAACCACAAAGTACAAAGTCAAGATTTTGAGAAGTGATAATGGTACTGAATTTAAGAATTCAAAGATGGAAGAGTTCTGCAAGTACAAATGAATCATTCAACAATTCTCTGCTCCTGGCACACCTCAGCAAAACTGTAACGCCCCCAAATCCGGGGTCAAAGGATTTGGTCGTCACACTTCACCCTTAATCCAAACAACCTATTCAATAATAAATCAACACGATAATAATATCTGTGACCCCAACTCTACCAAGAATCTTTAAAGGTTATAGTGCTAGAAACAAGAATCCAAAATTTCATTACAAACAATCTTTCTTCTTTACAACCATTCTCTTTACATAAATTCTAATACACAATATAATATTCAATAGGAAACATCTATATACAAAACCTATCACTAGCTCCAAATGCTCTGGATCAAAACGTCTTTACGCTAATATCTTTCCCCATCTCTGATCAGCTATGCAGACAACTCTCGCCAATACACCTTCTTTCTGGCAGGCTAAAATATATATAAATAAAACAAGTATGAGCGAATAAATTTCTCAGCAAGCGCATTATTAAATATAATACGAAAGGTTTCCAAAATAAACTTTGGATTTACAAATAAACAAGCCTTTGGCTTAAACATTTGTAATCTCTAATATTTTCAAATCAAGTTTGGTAATTTACCACAATTTCTCATTCTTCTTCTCGCAATTGAATAGTTTAAAACACAAAAAGATTTATATTGGTCGTTACGGCGACCGAATCAACAATAACTACAATAGTAAGTAGAAAATATGAAATAAATATAACTCATACGTCTTCAAGACCATAGTTTGTACAAAAATACTAGTTTTGAAGATAACAGGTCTATTCATCACATTTTCTGAAACCAACAACTCTGGAAGGTTAGAATAATCAAGGGGTAAGAATGAGCCAACACTCTCGGTCAAGGAATAAGGAACGCACTTCAAGACTTCAACATGGTACCGACTAGATATGCGGTATGAATAAAACTCATCAAGATAGATATCTCACGACTGCCAATGGAATCAAGGAAGTGGATTTCGACTATTTGGAATCCAAATGTATTAAGAGTAAGTGATTTCAGAAAGATTGAAACCACTATTATTAATCAACAACCAACAATTTTACGCAACGAATAAACCTGAATATCAGGTCATAACTCACAAGTACAAAACATATGGATGTAACTCATCCCAGAAATAAGAATTGATATTAGAATTGGATTTTTAACATTTATCAAATCAAAGGTTGTGCTGCTGGCCAACCACGCATCAACCCCGGACTTGCTTATAGCAAAGTCCTCTACTGGATCCTAGGCCAATCCGGGCCTTAATTTATTCTGACCATAAATATGGCTTGACCAATTACTGGTCCCATTTAAAAACATTCCAATCCTATATTATATACGTCAGGTGTCAGAACAATTGACAACCTTACTTCGACAATCAGGTGTCGGAAGAATCGACAACCTAATACAACAATTGCTGGAAAACTCACGTTCCAGGAAACAGTTCAATTATGAAGAATCCATTAAGGAATAACAATATAATCTAGTATCGACGAGATCGACACAATATGGGGAGGTGCACATGAAAAGTGACAATATAATAAGCATCGACGAGTTCGATGTAACAACTGGGATATAATGAAGAATAAACAATGACATGCTCAACAAGATTAAGTCTGATATGAAACAGGCATTATGATATCAACAGAATTTGCAGCAATTCAATATAGAATAGGGTTCGAAGAATAGGCTCTAGATGGCCTCAACAGTTCAAATTATCACATCAAGGAAGAATTAGTTAAGATTTACTAATCTGGTAAGTGACAAGAAAGTCAAGTTCAAGTTTAAGAAAAAGTCAAGGTGAAGTTTATAAATGAAGAAAACAAGGGTTTACTGACTTCAGACAGAAATAGTTCAAGTCCTTCGAACATATACTTATAATAGATAAGCCTTGTATTTGAAGGAAGTAAACTAAATCATGCACAGCATATATGAATTCGAATCAGGGAATGGATCAGATGATCGCGTTAACAAGAAATGATAATAATACATGCATGGATGCAAGATGGAAAAAGGAATACTTGTAGAACAAGTACCACGACTTCGGAATTTAAAATAACATTTTCAACATAGGGTTCACAAGTTCCCACTCATCTAGGGTTGGCAATATTCCAACCTAATATTTTAAAATCATGTCTTTTAAAAGAAAGCCTTAGTATACGGCCCACAATTATCTCTTTAAACTTTAAATATAATAAGTATATTGTTAGTCCTTGTGTATTGCAGAAGGGGGGGGATGAATGCAATACTGATAAAATTCAATCTAAATTTCAACAACTAAAATCAAGATTAAACGTTATCAGCAATATATGCAATCACGAACAGTATTCAGTAAGAACAAGATTCACAAAATAAATGTTTTATTTATTTTGCAAAGTGTTGCTACAACCTCAAGAAAGAATTCTCAAGCTTCGGGTTTTCTTCAAAGACACTTGCTTGTCTTCGTTACAATTCTAGAATGAATTGATAGTAGGTATAAGACTAACCCTATCACTATCAGTCACGGGTTTGTGAAGCTGCTGTCACTGTCAAGTGGCAGCTTCTTACAGATTGTCTTACCCATGTGACTTTCCTAAATTGCTAACATGTCAGATATACATTACAAAGAAAGCAACCTAGATTCATTCCATTTCCAGCTAAACCAATTCAGCAGATAAAGACTTGACCTTGCTCTTGAATTGATTCGCTTTTGTTTTGCAGTGCTTGAAGCTTCTGTCGTAGTCTTGCAGACTTGGTGCAGCTTAGGGATACTGCATCACGCCTGTTTCTTGAACATTTAAACTGTCACGGGATTTGACTGAGAAAGATACCTAGCATAAGGATCTTTATTGAGACAGTTACTTTTGCCGCAAAGCTTGCTGTCACAGGAATGATCTTTTGGTGACAGTATGAGTTCCCCGCATAGAGTGCTGTCGAGGATCCCAAACTTGCTGTCGAGGGCAATAGTTGATGTCGCGTAGTCTTCCGCCAATGTTGCTGTCAGAGTGAATATGCTGTCGTGACTTGCAACATTCTGTCTTCTTGTAATCTTACTATCACAGCTTTAGGACAGTAACCTTTATTCATGTTGTCATCCAAAAAGCATTCTTTGAGGCTTGAACACATAAGTGAACTTCTTTCAAACAATACAACTAGAATAACATTACATACTGATTACAAGAACATACTTTGGCTATGACAGTATGTTCTACTTAATTTGAAAAATTAAGTACAATCAAAGTTAAGTTATTTCAATGCTATCACCCATAAATCCCAACAATCTCCCCCAATTTGTTTTTATGGAAAATAACAACAAATTTACAATATGTGCTGACAACTTAACTAACAAGATCAGAATTTAAGAATTTTCACTTAGCTTGAGATCTCCTCTTCTGTCTTGCTGCATCCTCTCTTTTGAGAGCTTCTGCCAAGCAGCTTCTTAGACTTTCTACAAGAGAAATTTCAGCAGCAGACACTGCATCATCCTCTACTTCATCAATGATCTTCTTTATGGAAGGGGATATGAGAGAACTAACATCCCTGAGATTCAGCCATTGCTCTATATCATATGGATAGGTTCTGAAATGAAGTTCTTCATTAATGAGCTTGAATCTACTTCCAGGATAAGCATTGAGAGACTTCCTTCTTTGCTTGTCCAGTTTTGAGTCTTCTCCTTTTCTCCCTTCCAATAACTTCTCTATCTCATCAGAACAAATCTGTTCCAAGGGATGAATTGAACCACCTACCATATACTGTAAATCCTTCAGAGTGGATGTTTTAAGCTTATGCAAGCTGCAAACATAGATTTCTTCTTTTAGGAACTTGACTCTTAGGGGATTTTCCAGCATATATGGTTGATAATTTGGAGCTTCACTTTCTGCCTTGTTAGAGGCCTTGTGTTTTTCCAGTAATTCAGCTTCCTTCTTATCAAGTTCTGACTGAGTTTGAGAATATTCAGAAGATTCAGGTTGTTTGCTTGGCTTGGGTTCCCCTTCCTTAGTTGGTTGGGTTTGCCCTTCTTCTGTGGGTAAATCATCAAACTCATAGTACCAGTGGTATGGTATAGGAGAGGCTGGGAGATCAGTAAGAATATCAGCATCATCAAAATCTGCAAAGTTATAGCCAAATTTCTGATAAAATTCAGCATCCCTATCTGCCTGATATTTTAGAACATGTTCCATGACAACCTTTGAAACATCATCATAGCTCTCCAGTAACTCTACCATTCTTTCCAGGTAGAAGAAATCAATTCTTCTTTTATCTATGGTTGATGTACTTTTCTTGGTTGATGTGGCTACCAGATTGAAGTCCTTGTCAATCTTGGCTGACCTTGATTCTTCCCACCACAGAATGTACTCAGTGGCCTCTTGATTTGCATCCAGCTTAACCTCAACGCTCTTGATTTCTCTTGATTGCATTTGTTGAATCTTGAGACTGTTGGGAGGAATTGATTGAATTGGCTTTTTGAGATTCCTGCCAAATCCAGTGGCCTTTTCCTTTCCTGAGTACTTGTGCTTCCCTGTAGGTTTCTGTCTAGAAAACCATGCCTTAGCTTTAGCTTTCAGTCTTTTGGACTTGACAGTAGCCTTGGCTTCATCCTTGACAGAACCTTCCTTGACAGTACCCTTGTCGACAACATCTTCCAAGACAGCATCTTCTATGACAGTATCCTTGTCGACAGTACCTTTGGTGACAGCATCTTTTTCAGCATTTATGCAGTCAATAGCACATCTAAGAATGCTTGCCTCCAAAGCTTCCAGTATTCTTGACTCCTCTTCATCTGTTGCACCAGCATCTTTCTTTTCCTGGCTAGGAGTTTCTTCATTGCCTTCATTCTGGGATTGAATACCAGTATTCCCAGAATTACTTCCACCAGCATTTCCAGCATTTCCAGAAGCTTCACCACCTCCATCCTCACCATCTTCATCATCATCATCATCATCATGGGGAGGAATGTTATAGAAGCAACTTCCACCTTGATCATTTCTTTTGGCATTGGCTCTAGTGATTAGCTCCTTCATTCTAGCTCCCAGTGCCTTGTCTCTCAACACCAGCATTTTGTAGATTTCTTGAACAGCATGAACTCTTCCTGGATTGGCATTTGAACTGAGTATTCCATCTAGTACCTTCAGAATTGACTTGGTTTCCATTCTGGATGGGCTACCCAAATTCATGAAGCTGTTCCTTCTTGTGTCATCCTTAGTTTTGGATCTGTAAAAAACACTTGGTGGATTTGAGTAGACTTCAGGTAGCTTCTGTGTGATCAGGTTCTGGATTTGCATATCCAATATTTCATTGAATGGTGTTTGAGTTGCCCTGATCATTCCCTTCAAAGCACACAACACCTTTGCTGGTAGACTCTGCAATAGCTGCATTGTGATGAAATAAGATATGCCAGAAGTGAGATAAATACTTACAGCCCATCTTTTCTCATCATTCACCATTACACTGACACTAGTAATTTGTTCCTTTAACAGTTTTGTGGTGTTGGTTGGACGGTTGCTAGGAGTATTCATTGCTTCTTCCACCAAACTGCTAAACTTACTGTCATGGTTGTGTAATGTGCTCTCCCTGTAATCCACCATCAAGACATTGGCTTCCTCTTGATCAAATTCAGTGCCATTTGTCCAAATAATTCCACCATGAATGGATTCAGGCAGTTTCCCTTTACCTTTCCCAAGTTTGTTTTGTTCCTCCATTTCTTCTGTAAAGCAGTTTCTTGAGTTTCTGGAGTAGGTTCTCTAATCACCACAGGAGGCAAGATTGGATGTCTAGATGCAGGTCTTCTTTGCAATGCATCTTGAGTTTCCTTTGACATTAACACCCTTTCTCCATCCATTTCCACTTCAACAGGCTTTTCAGCTTTATCCTGTGGTTTTGCACTGCTTGGTTTGACTTGCTCCCCCTTAGACATTGCTTTCCTTTTAGCTCCCCCTCTGGTCTCCACAGCTACAGTCTCCCCCTGAGTTCCACCTGATTCTTGAATAGGCAATGATTCTGATCTTGCTACCTTCTCCCCCTTAGTTGAGTTGGCAGCTACCAGGTCAGTAAGGAACTGAATAGAGAGTTGAGTAGCAGCAAAACCATCAACCACCAGTTAAGAGAGAGAGTCCAGTTTGGAGTCCAAAGTAGCACACTGTCCTTCAAGAGCTGCAATCCTGTTACCAAAAGTAGCAGAGGGGCCACCAGACCTTAACCTTCTTGGAGGGGAAGGAAAAGACAGGGGCCTGGAGGCTATGGGGGTTCTCACACTCTCAGGGTGTTTTTGAGTGATCTCATCACCCCTCACAGTTTGACTCTCAAGGCCTAGTGCCTGAATAGTGTGGGCTCCCTCAATATCTCTCTGGACATGCTCAAGTCCCTCTCCTTTTGCCAGCTCATTTGGCTGCCTCTCATTTTTATGCTCACCTCTCTTTTCTTTTATCTCTCTTTTCTTTTGCACACCCTCACTCAACCTAGATGCATGGGTATGAGCAGTACTAACATGCATGGAAGGAGAAGATTTAGAATGTACCTTTAGGAGTTTGGCAAGAGGTAGGTCATCATCAGAGGCATCCTCAACAAGTACAGCATCAAAATCAGGCTGGGAGGGCTGGACAGCATCTTGAGTAGGAATGGTACTGTCAGTTGGAGTCTGGACAGCAGGTTCTGGCATGACAGCATCTTTGGGAGGTGGAGTGACAGTAGGTTCTGTAGTGACAGTATCTTTCTCTCCACCTTTGACAGTAGATGTGTCCAGGACAGTAGCATCCCTAGTGTCTTTGACAGCAACAGAGGCTGTGACAGCATCTTCCTGAAGGTAAGATGCTCCTTGGAGATCAGACAAAGTGTTGGTTGTTTCATTTTCTGACAAAATACCACTTTGCCCTAGCTCAGTGTTTGGAGGAGTGGTGTCCATCTCACTTTGAGAAATGGGTTCTTGTGGACCACTAGATGGGGGCTCATCCATGATTGGAGATGGATGATCAAAACCTGAAGGGTTGGGACTGTCCCCTTCTCTAGGTTGTGGAGAAGAAACAAAAGAATGTGTAGGGAAGGAAGAAGGTGAAAGTGTAGTAGAGAGTGGGGGCTGATTCACAGATGAAACATGTGAACCATCAATAGGAGTAGAGAAATCCTCACTGTGCCCTAACTCACTGTGTGTTTCTTCAAGTGGGGGTATCTCAGGTTGGGAACCATGAGTTTGTGCAGACTCTGTACAGGGTGCCTTGGGAGACAGGCCAATTTCAATAGATGTCCCTTGTTGAGAAGGCACATCTAGGGAGGAGTTTATTTCCCTGGTTTCCTCTACAGTCTTTTGGGAGACTGCAGGGTGGCTGACAGTGGTTTTGGTCCTCCTAGCTCTCTTCTTCTTAGGCTCAGGGGGAACCACTGTGGGTTCTGTTTGACTACCTTCCTTATTTGCTGCACTAGGTGCAGTGTCTCCCTCTTGACTAACAGAGCTACCACCAATATCAGCTTCTAAGGATCTTTTTCTGGATTCTTGCAAGGCTTCTCTTTGGGATTTGGGAAGTCTAGAGGGCCTAGGCTGAGTGTATGGTGTTGAATGGGGGTTAACTGAATTTGGGTCTAATTCAGTTTCATTCTCAAGAGAAAAAGAATCATAACCAGAAGGTAATGGATAATCAAGGTTGGACACTTGATCAACCATGTGCTGAGTGAAACAAATTGGAATATGTGCATTGAGATTTTGTGATGATAATAGTGTGTGTGTGTTCTTTTTCAAAACTGAGCAAGCCTCTAAACGAGGAGCAGCATCATTAAAATCACAGAATGAATTAATGCACAACATAAGAAAGCGAGGGTAGTGTGATACCTTCTTACCTATGGCAGCTTTGAGTTGTGCCATGAGGAGAGCTCCAACATTCACCTTGTATCCATGGACAAGAGAATGTGTCAGTTTCTTGATGTAGGAGGGTATCCCATTCCAGCCTGTGGACTTGGTAGAGAACACCTTGACCATTGCATCAAATATCATGCTCCACTCCTTCCTTAGATACTTCCTGTCCATTTCACCAGACGGGTACCACTTGGTTGTTCCCTCTTCGAGAATAGGGCCTGCATACCCAATCTTCAAGAAGAGCTTCTTCAGAGTGTCATCATTAGCAAGTGGAGCAAAGTTTTGGCCTTCTTCCAGTGTAATTCCAAGAGCAGTATTGATGACCTCAGCTGTGAGAATGTATTGTTGCCCAGAGATTGTGAATTGAATACCAGGGTTCTCACCCTCAGTTTGAGCAACAGCAGTTTGCCAAAACGCCTCAAGTCTGTCTAAGTCAAGAATGGGGGTTGAGGTTATGGCATAACCGAGATAGGACTTGTTCAAGAAAAACACTAGTCCTTTGAAACCTTCACCAGCATCATTTGGGGAAAAGATGCCAGCAAAGTTTGTTTGAGAGAGAGTCTGTTTGGGGGCCATTGAGATTTCAAGAAAAGAAGAAAGTGAGAAAGTAGCTTTTTGCTTGAAGAAAAGTATTTTGCCTTGAGTTTTGTGAGAGTGATATGTCTGAGTAACTGGAGAATAAATATGGGTATCTCAAACGTTTGCTCAAAAAGTGGAGTTAAAGGACGTGTCTTAACCCACTCTCTTAACACGTGAGTTACTGCCCGTTATTCACTGTCAATCGTGGGGTGAATATCCAATTACAACGGTCCACTATTGTTGACAGTAACCTGTGCGCTAGAAACAATCTGTCAGTAATAAGTGGTGGTGACAGTAGGTTTTGCGCGACAGCAACTATTGCGCAAAAACATGCTGTCACCGTTAAGCATTTGAGTGACAGTATCCTTTAAAGGTCATGACAGAAAGTCTTTCCCTACTGTCAAGAAGGTTGCTGTCAAGAGACACGGGACAGTATCCTTCTTTGTGACAGTAATTTAAATGGGAAATTGTTTCTGTCAGGAACTAATTAGAATGCGTTGCTCATATACTTAACCTAAAATTAACAGAATATGAATTTAGCAATGTAATCTTTCAAACACAGATATTAAGCAAGTTACACAGACAAGTCATAAACTCAGTAACCACATAAACAGGAACTTTTATTATTGTTAATAAAATCATTAATATTGAACATTGAGTACATCATTCTATGATTTTATCAACTAGTTCTAAGACTTCTTCCTTAATCTCTTCTTCAGAGCGGCCTTCTTTTTCAAGAAGTGCCTGAAGCTCCTTCTCTTCTTCCATAGCATTGGCCTCCTCTTCCTTAGCCTTGGCCTCCTTTTCCTCGTCTATCTCATCCATGGCGTCCAACAGCATTTCAAAGAGCTCATCGATCTCTTCATTGTCGGGTTCACTATCACACTTCTTTAGACCAACTTCGATTCCTACTTTGTTTTCCATTATTTACTTTAAAACTGAGAGCAGACTGGTGAAACCTAAGGTTAATTTATAGGCAAAACCGTCTAAGGATCAAAGTCTAATGGTCAACAGTTAGAGTACCCATACAACTACCACAAAAGTAATTAATGGTCGTGTCCTCCTTTAATCCTACAGATTAATGCAAAAGAGTGTGAAAGTCCAATGGAACAGATTTTTAACTCTCAAACTTAACGGATAACCACATTAAAGTCATACACGGTTTAAAAGTATGAGACTGGCACAAAATACTGACATGAAAAGTCAAATCAACACATGCTGTCACATAACAGACATAAACCAAGTAGACAGTAACTTCTCTTGACAGCAGGTTTGAAGTTGCTGTCATGAGCTTCAATAAGAATTGAAAATTTAGAAACCTTAGTAAATTAACATACCAGATTCAGCATTCCCAATTCACTTACCAACCTGTTGAAGGTTGCTTCATCCAATGGCTTAGTGAAGATGTCAGCAAGTTGCTTGTCAGTTGGGACATAAATCAGCTTCACAGTTCCTTGTTCAACATGCTCTCTGATAAAGTGATGTCTTATATCAATGTGCTTTGTCCTAGAGTGTTGAACTGGATTGTCTGAGATGGCTATGGCACTAGTGTTGTCACAGTAAATAGGAATTTCTCTTAACACTAGACCATAATCTAGAAGTTGACTTTTCATCCATAGAATTTGTGCACAGCAACTGCCTGCAGCAATGTACTTAGCTTCTGCAGTTGAGGTAGAAACTGAATGCTGCTTCTTGCTAAACCATGAGACCAATCTTCCACCAAGAAATTGACAGCTACCAGTAGTACTCTTTCTGTCAATCTTGCATCCAGCATAGTCTGAGTCTGAGTAACCAATTAGATCAAATCCAGTATTCTTAGGATACCAAAGGCCTAGGTTAGGAGTGCCTTTTAAGTATCTAAATATTCTCTTGATGGCTACCAAGTGTGACTCCTTTGGATCACTTTGAAACCTTGCACAGAGACATGTAGCAAACATGATGTCAGGTCTGCTAGCAGTTAGGTATAGGAGGGATCCTACCATGCCTCTATAGGTGCTTGAGTCAACTTTCTTTCCTTTAGGATCAAGATCCAGACTAGTTGCTGTGGACATTGGTGTCTTTGCAGGAGATGAATCTTCCAAGTTGAACTTTTTGAGAAGTTCCTTGATATACTTAGCTTGACTTATGAAGATTCCATCAGTTTGTTGAAGAATTTGTAACCCCAGAAAGAATGACAGTTCTCCCATCATGCTCATCTCATATTTGTTGCTCATGAGATGGGAAAACTTCTCACACAGCTTCTCATTTGTAGAACCAAAAATGATGTCATCCACATAGATTTGTACCAGAATGATGTCCTTGCCATGATGTTTGTAGAAAAGTGTCTTGTCCACCACTCCTCTGGTAAACTGGTTTTCCAGAAGAAAGGTGGAAAGTGTGTCATACCATGCCCTGGGTGCTTGCTTTAGTCCATACAAAGCTTTGAAGAGTTTGTACACAAAATTATGCATTTCAGCATCCTCAAACCCTGGTGGCTGTTCCACATACACTTCTTCTTCCAGCTCTCCATTTAGAAAGGCACTTTTGACATCCATCTGAAATACTTTGAAGTTGCAGTGTGCAGCATAAGCTAGAAAGATTCTTATAGCTTCAAGTCTTGCAACAGGAGCAAATGTCTCATCATAATCTATTCCCTCATGTTGACAGTAACCTTTAGCCACTAGCCTTGCTTTGTTCCTTGTCACCAATCCATTTTCATCAAGTTTGTTTCTGAAAACCCACTTGGTCTCAATAACTGACTTTCCCTTAGGTCTTGGAACCAATTTCCATACATTGTTTCTTTCAAACTGATTTAGCTCTTCTTGCATGGCTATCACCCAGTCAGAATCCAACAATGCTTCATCAATTGTCTTGGATTCCATTTGTGACAGGAAGCATGAAAACATGCTGTCAGCAGAGACTTTGTTCCTTGTCCTCACTCCAGAATTAGGATCACCAATGATAAGGTCATTTGTGTGATCCTTGTTCCACCTGGTGATTCTGGGCAAGCTACTTGATTGAACAGGAACATTTGCTTCAGCTTGTTGAGTTGAATGCTCATCAATTCCATTGTCTCCACCATGTTCTTCATTGTCTCCAGAGTCATCACTGTCATGAATGTTAGAGGATATGGTCTGTGACTGAGCTGGAGTTTGGTTGACAGTAGTGGCATTGACAATATCTTTATCAACTTCAACAACTTGAGTGAAGCTAGGTTCTTCATCCACAATCTCCTCAGCTTCCAGGTATCCTTGATTCTCAAATCTGAATGTCTGCATCTTTCCTTCTTCATGCAGTCCTGGAAACTTGGTTTCATCAAATGTGGCATTAACACTTTCTTCAATAATCCTGTGTTCCATAACATAAACTCTGTAGGCAGTCCTTTCTGTGCTGTAACCCATGAATAGTCCTTCAAAAGCCTTGGTGTCAAATTTTCCTTTCTTCTCATGATTGTCCTTCATCATAAAGCATTTGCTTCCAAACACATGAAAATATTTGACAGTAGGTTTCTTTCCAGTTAGCAGACAGTAAGGTGTGCTTGCATGAGTTTTGTTGATCATGGTTCTGTTCTGAGTATAACAGGCTGTGTTGATAGCTTCAGCCCAGAAATATGTTGGCAGCTTAGCATCATGCAACATAGTTCTAGCTGCTTCAATGAGAGTCCTGTTCTTTCTTTCTACAACTCCATTCTGCTGTGGAGTTCTTGCAGCAGAGAATTGTTGTACAATTCCTTCATCTTTGCAGAAATTTCCAAGTGTGGCATTTCTGAATTCTGTACCATTGTCACTCCTCAAGATTTGAACTTTTGAGTTTGGGGTTCTATCAAGAACTCTGACTTGATCAATAATCACTTGAGCAGCTTCATCTTTGGATTCAAGAAGTTTCACCCAAGTGTACCTTGAGTAATCATCCACCATTACTAAGGCATATCTCTTTCTGGCCATAGATGGTACATTGACTGGTCCAAAGAGATCCATGTGAATTAACTTGAGTGCTTCTGTGTTGGTGTTTACTTGCTTGGACTTGTGCACAGCTCTTCTCAGTTTGCCCATTTGACAATCTTCACACAATCCTTCTTGACAGAATTCCTGTTGGGGCAAACCTCTCACTAACTCTTTCTTCATTAGAATGTTCATTGTTTTGAAGTTGAGATGTGAGAGCTTCCTGTGCCAAAGCATACTGTCACCAACAGTAGCTTTGCTGTAAAAACAGTAAACTTTATCCTTCTTTGTTGAGCTTAGATCAGCAACAAACAGGCTTCCTTTTCTGACCCCTTTTAGAGAGAGGCTTCCATCCTTCTTGTGATAGATGTTGCACACCATCATGTCAAAGTCAACCTTAAATCCTCTGTCACTGAATTGGCTGACACTGAGTAGGTTGTGCTTCAATCCATCCACAAGAGCAATATCTTCAATGACAACATTTCCAATTTCCAGACAGCCATATCCCACTGTGTAACCCTTGTTGTTGTCTCCAAAGGTTATGATTGGGCCAGCTTTCTCTACATAATGTGATAACAGGGCTTTATCACCTGTCATGTGTCTTGAGCAACCACTGTCAATAATCCACATGACCTGATTTTTCTTCTTACCCTGCAAAACAGAATGTTTCTAAGTTGCATATGGTACCCAATCTTTGTTGGGTCCTGCAGTTTCAGTGTTTCCTGAGTTTCTTTCAGTCACAACATCACAAGCATTATCAAAGACTTCCTGTTTGACTTCTCTTTTCACCCACTTAGGTTTAGAATTGGACTTGGTCCTTTTCTTAGTGGATGAAGCCTTTTTGCTGTTGTCAGCAGGCTCAGAAGTCTCAACAGTGTTTAGGTATGAGCATTTTTCAGTAGAGAGAACAGGTAAGTTAAAGCATGTACTCATGGCAGTGATTTTGCATGGCATACAATCAATGTTATTACAGACACTCATAGTTCTATGCATAAGGGGGGTTCTGTGTAAGTTACCATTGAGTTCAGTAGCATTGATCTTATCCTCAATTGGTTTCTTACAAACATGTGTTAAGTGATGAGTAGATCCACAGTTATTGCACAGTTTCCTAGAAGCACCTCCAACATTAGTGTATCCATTTCCTTTATTGACACCTACCTTACCATTTCTGTTTTTAGACTTGGGAGTTACTGGATTGACAGTATGTTCAGAAGTTGCTGTCGAACTTTCCTTGACAGTATCTTTTATTCCTACTGTCTTGACAGAAGGTTTGAAAGTTGCTGTCTTGGAACCATTCTTGACAGTATCTTTGAAAGATTCTGTCTTGCCAACTGTGACAGCATCTTTTGAACTTACTGTCTGATTGCTTGGTAAGTTTACTGTCTTGGGGATTGTGACAGTATCCTTTCCATCCTTGAATGTGCTGTCAACACCTTCATCCTCATCAAGAATTTCTTGTTTGATGAGCATGGCTTCTTCATCAAACTCAATTTCAGCAGCTTTGAAAATAGGAGTTTTAACTTTCTTGAGAATGGTGGGTTTGACAGCAGCATTTCCAGGACAATCTTGAATCACAGTTTCCTTTCCAAGTCTTCTACCATAAGAAAAACCTATACCAACAGACTGATTTTCTGTATGCTTATCATTGTAATCCTAAACTATCTTTGATGAGTTTCTATAGGCCTTAATCTTAAATTCATTTTCAGCAATCTCATTCCTCAGGAATTCCTCAACCTCCTTAGCACATTTTAATTCATTTTTAAGTTTAGCATTCTCTTGAGCTAAAGAGCCTAGTGAACTGGTTTTGAGAACAAGAGAATCATTTTCAGACTGAAGTGTTTCATTTAGCTTACTTAGTCTAGAGATTTCCTCATTAGCAGCAGACAAGCTAGTATAGACATTGAACATTTCAGCACTTAAGTCTTTAATGGTTTTCTTATACTCATCAGTAGACATATCAAGTAAGACAAGTGAAGGTACCTGACTTGAAGGTGTTGATGCTACCTCATCAGTGCTAGCCATGAGAGCTAGGTTGACATATTCTTCCTCTTCTTCATCATCAGAATCATCCCAACACTTTCCTTCAGCCACATAGGCTCTACCTTGATTTTTCTTGGAGTATCCACCAGTTCCTTTCTCATATCTTTGAACCTGTTTGGGTCTTTTGCATTCAGTAGCAAAATGACCAAGTTCTCCACAGTTGTAACATTTGAACTTTGATCTATCCACAAATCCAGTTTTGTATCCTCCTTTGGTTGAACTTCCCACAGCAGCCTTTGATGAGCTTCCTTTGCTGAACTTGGATGCTTGGCCTTGAGGCTTGTATGACCTATCCTTCTTGAACCTAAAGTTCTTGAACTTTTTGGCCATGTAAGCCATAGTAGGGTTGTCCATGCTTTCCAGTTCCTCCATTGTGTAGAAGTCTTCATCTTCCACATCTTTGAGCTGTAGTACCACTTTCTCATCATCTTCAACCACCTCTTCTATCTTCAAGGTCTGTGTTGGGGTTGATGGTGTGATCTGTAGTACTTCACTTGGTTGTGTGATCCTTGGCACATGTGCTACTAGGGCACTTGACATATTAGCCATCTTGTTCCTTGTTCCACTTTGTATGGCTCTCTTTTGAAAGAGTTCGAGCTCATAAGATTTCAGAATACCATAAAGTGTCTCAAAGGTTATATTGTTGAGATCTCTTCCTTCTCTTATGGCTGTTGTCTTGTGTTCAAGGTGATCAGGCAGTGTGAGCAGGAACTTGACATTTAATTCTTTTCTGTCATAGTACTTGCCATGTATCTGTAATTCAGTTAAGAGCTTACTGAACCTTTCAAACATGGAGGTTAAGTCTTCACCAGGCTTGGCCATGAATGCCTCATATTGAGATATTAGAATTTGCCTTTGGTTGCCCTTAACCTCTTCACTTCCTTCACAGAGTAAGGCTAACCTGATCCACATCTCCTTGGCTGATGTGCAGCTTATCACACTTCCACACATGGCTTTATCCAGCGTGAGAGAATCGAGCAAGATAAGTTGCAAATGATCATCTAGCACCATTTTCTCCTTTTTAGGTTCCAAGATTTCTGAGGGATCTTTGGGAACCCAATGTGCAGGAACAATCTCACCATTCACTGTTGTGGCTTCAATTTCCTTTCTTGGTATGAAAGGACCATTCTCGAGTATACCTGGGTATAGTGGATTTGCAGCTTTGATAAACAACAAGATTTTTCTTTTCCAAATGCTGTAGTTCTCTTTATCAAATGCTGGGATCTTGATACTGTTTGATTTCTGCATTTTCTTCGGGATCTCAGATATGTATGTTAATCTGAAAGCTTTGATACCAGTTGTTAGTCCTTGTGTATTGCAGAATGGGGGGGATGAATGCAATACTGATAAAATTCAATCTAAATTTCAACAACTAAAATCAAGATTAAACGTTATCAGCAATATATGCAATCACGAACAGTATTCAGTAAGAACAAGATTCATAAAATAAATGTTTTATTTATTTTGCAAAGTGTTGCTACAACCTCAAGAAAGAATTCTCGAGCTTCGGGTTTTCTTCAAAGACACTTGCTTGTCTTCGTTACAATTCTAGAATGAATTGATAGTAGGTATAAGACTAACCCTATCACTATCAGTCACGGGTTTGTGAAGCTGCTGTCACTGTCAAGTGGCAGCTTCTTACAGATTGTCTTACCCATGTGACTTTCCTAAATTGCTAACATGTCAGATATACATTACAAAGAAAGCAACCTAGATTCATTCCATTTCCAGCTAAACCAATTCAGCAGATAAAGACTTGACCTTGCTCTTGAATTGATTCACTTTTGTTTTGCAGTGCTTGAAGCTTCTGTCGTAGTCTTGCAGACTTGGTGCAGCTTAGGGATACTGCATCACGCCTGTTTCTTGAACATTTAAACTGTCACGGGATTTGACTGAGAAAGATACCTAGCATAAGGATCTTTATTGAGACAGTTACTTTTGCCGCAAAGCTTGCTGTCACAGGAATGATCTTTTGGTGACAGTATGAGTTCCCCGCATAGAGTGCTGTCGAGGATCCCAAACTTGCTGTCGAGGGCAATAGTTGCTGTCGCGTAGTCTTCCGCCAATGTTGCTGTCAGAGTGAATATGCTGTCGTGACTTGCAACATTCTGTCTTCTTGTAATCTTACTGTCACAGCTTTAGGACAGTAACCTTTATTCATGTTGTCATCCAAAAAGCATTCTTTGAGGCTTGAACACATAAGTGAACTTCTTTCAAACAATACAACTAGAATAACATTACATACTGATTACAAGAACATACTTTGGCTATGACAGTATGTTCTACTTAATTTGAAAAATTAAGTACAATCAAAGTTAAGTTATTTCAATGCTATCACCCATAAATCCCAACATATATCTTTCCAATCAATCCTACAAATATGAATCTAAGTTCATAAAGTATAAAAGAATGCTCGTCAACTTACGAGTTTAAATAAAATACTTGCAGTTCAATGCAAAAGAGTCATCATTAAATTTTTAGGAAAAAGTATGCCAATTGCATAGTAATAATTCAAGAAATATCAATCAATTAATAAGCAAGGGTATAAACACTTGCCTCTGGTCCTTAGCTATTTCGTAACGCTGAAACAATACGATTCCCTCCTTATTCTGTCTTATCGCACGATTCTCTACTTCCGTCCCTCTTTGCTTTAACGCTCTTACGAATACCACTAGTCTGCTTTTACCATTTCGAATCCACGTGCCAGCCTCGATAGTCAAACATGAGACGGTACTTAGTCTTCAACGTATGATTTCACATTCCATAAACGATTGTAACTTAACTTCGATAATCTGACTCGTCTCGTCCAATAGCCTCTGTTGCATAGACAACCACATTTCAATTGATAGAGTGATCACAACTAACTATACAAGTAATCCTCGTAACTCGCTTGACGAAACTCTCCATACTATAAAAAGTCAACATATAAGTCAACGGCCTCGTAAATCTCATTTTCTAACATTACCGACAAATTTCTGTTCCAACTACCCCTCGTGATAATATTAGACACGACCAAATACTCAAACAAGTCTCAACACAATTTATTCGCATGCATGACTCAACAACAGATAATTCATATCATTCACCTAACACATTTAAACAAGTAACCGGTTACGTATCGGACGCCCGGTC
Organism: Heracleum sosnowskyi; assembly: GCA_030848705.1. NCBI lineage: Eukaryota > Viridiplantae > Streptophyta > Magnoliopsida > Apiales > Apiaceae > Heracleum > Heracleum sosnowskyi. The sequence goes on from CM061241.1 coordinate 46,381,599, forward strand.
TAATTTACGATATTTAAAACTCAGACACTAGCCCTAGTACGGGCATATACGGACTATAAAACACATTACACAACTCATACAAACCATATAGCACTTATAACTATTTTTAAAATATCACACGAAACTTATTTGAATTTTAAATAAGTCATTACTAATTTTTTAAATCAAAAATCGGATTTTTAAATCCAATATAAACATTTAAATGCAAATAAATCAATTAATAAAATTAACTGACACTCTTTAAATGCTCAAACTATTTTTAAATAAATAAATAGGCTTGAAAATAATTAAACTAAATTTTAAATTAATTAAATCTAATTAATAATCAATTTTTAAGAATTAACTGATTAAAAGAATCAATCAATTAATTAAATAAATAAATTATTAATTAAAAATAATTAAAATAATTAAATTTAATCAATTTCCGAATTTAAATAAATATTTAAGAATTTATAAAATTTTCGAAATAAGAAAAATGTATTTTTAAATCAAAGATATGATTTTTAGAATTTTTAAAACAATCTTTGAATTATTTTAAAAATAAAATCCCAGAAACACTTTTCTGGAAATGGATCAGGGTTTTTAGGATCAAACCGGGTCGGGTTAGGGTTTTGAAAACGGGTCACCAAGAACTTTTCCGGGTCGCCAAGAACAACCCACCGGAAACTGGGTTTTCCAGTTTCCGGCCGGCGTCCGGCCACCGGAATTCTTCTGGTGCCCAAAACCAACTACAAACTCGCGTTTCTTTGAGGGGAAATCACCTACACAGCACACTCACTCCAAATATGGTCACAAACAAGGCAAAACATCACTGGTTTGCCAGAAAAATCCGATCAAAAGCCGGCGGCTCGATTTTCCGGCAAGCCAGAGTCGAACACCAAATTGAAAACTGAATACATGAATCGATTCTAATTAACACGATCTATACATCTGCAATCCTAAAAACACTGTCAGTAATCAGGAATCCATTCTCCGGCCAAAACCCAAGAACTCCGACGAACTCTATGTTTCCGATCTAGACGATTTACAACTCTAAAAATCGCACAAAAATCATCAACAAACTCCTTACAACATATACAGTCTAATTATGCAACCAATTAACAAGAACAACGAAGATTAAAGATTCCCCCAAATCAAACCCAGAAATTCGAAATAATAAAAATAATTAAAAATCGGAAAAGTTTAAAGATCATACCCACATGAATTTTGATGATGGATTTAGGTAGAGGATGATGAGAGATTCATTTTGGTTACAAGAACATCGAAATCGGATTCCGATAACGCCTTCAAAAGTTGGTTTGATTCTCAAGAACACGAAGAACACGTTCTAGGGTTTTTCGGATTTTTAACTGTAATTAAGCTTGATTATACGAAAACAAAGTACGATTTGCCTTTTTATATTAAACGGAAAATAATACCCCAAATGACATTTTTGGATCGATACTGATCCGATGGATCGCTTTAAATACAATATAACAGAATATATGCTTTAAACCTTTAATAAAGCAGATCACACGTTTCACGAGACGATAAGCATCCATAAAGTGCGGATAACTACAAGTATCGTTTAATACAAAATATACGAACCAAAATACCTCCATTACGAATATTTTCGAATACTTCCCACTTTAACGAATGAAATATTGGTACGAACGATATACCAATCTCCCGAATAATTTGGGAACGATCCAAATTTTCTTTTCAATAATTAAAATAAAATAAAATAGAATGACATCCTTTTCAAAAAAAATTCTAATTCCCCACACATTTCACATAGCACCACAATATCACATATTCAATCATTTAACGAATAAGTTAGCACGTTTAAACAGATAAATCATTTAATAACTCTTAATATGAAATTAAAATTTCATTTCACGTCACATAATAACACGTAATTTTCCCGGATCTTACATCCTTCCCCCCTTAACAGGATTCTGTCCTCAGAATCAACTTGCGCAAACATAGGTGGATATTTCTCCAACATATCATTCTCAAATTCCTAGGTTGACTCTTCAACCTTAGGATTTCTCCTCATACTCATACTAATTTGACTACTCTACTATTTATCACTCTCTCATACTGACTCAATATCTCAGTCGGTTACTCAACATAGAACAATTTAACTAAGTCTCTATAGGTTCATATTTTTATGAAATATACGATGAATACACCACTCACGGGGTGGTAAGCAAACTTATACGCAACTTTCCCAACACACAGTAGATTGACGTAAGGTAGCATTTCAAGATCGTCATAGTAACTGTTGTCGTAAGGAAATCTAATCATGGTAAATGATCCTTCCAATTACCTTCAAAATTTAGTGCACAATTATAGTCTGTCTGAATCCTTTAATTAGGTCGCGGAGTTCTGTCAAATACAATTAAACCCGTCATTCCATGTCGTACTATTATCTCTCATTAATTAGCCAATAATAATCCAAATAACATCACGATAAGCTCTAAGCCTTAGCAACTCCATCACACAGTTTATCTTAACATGTTTCCATCTCCCTTCAGGAATCTCTTTAGTCGTAATTATCTACTACATCTCTGTTATCCTGTCTTCATTTTCTAACATCTCTGTTATCCTGTCTTCATTTTCTAACATCTCAAGTACTTAAACACTCACTAACATCAATATTCTTTTAAATCTCTTATATATCCTTACATTTCTTTCTTATCCCTTATTCTTTCTCGTTCCCTCCTGTAATTGAATTCCATTTCTTTCTCCATAACTCTTTTCTTTATGTAGCCCTTTTTCTTTAATCAATTCTGGTTGAATCCTTATTTCCGTCGTTCCTTCTAGTTGATCTCTTGTTATCATAACCTTAAAGCTTCATCCTTTCTAATCCTTGTACCGAAGATATTTACATCTCAATTCTCTCCTTTTACTACTCATACTATCAGCCATCCATATTCTTGGGTCAACTCTACCTATTTCCAATATATCTAACAACTGCTTTCAACAATCACATACCTTTCATGCCAATTAACTCTTCAGCTGGAAACAACCCCTTCATCACCTTATCCATTGTCTTTAAATCCTTATTAACACCTCTTCATCTTCTTTCCCTATCTACAATTGTGAGAATATTCCTTATCAACTTGGTGACTTAGTCCCATATCTTTAAAATTGTTCTACTTAGTCCCAATAACTTAATTGCTCTCCATTTGATTCCTAAATAATTCAGAAGATACATTCACAGTAACACTCAGGACACCTTTTCCATGGTTCCATCTCAATTCCCAAATAGCTTGATCAACTCAACGTCATTTTGATTCTTATCCTATACATCCACATTGACTGGTAAGATCTACCTTAACTATCATGAGCAAAAGACTTGCAACCATATCATACAATCCTGAAATACTCAAAGATTAACTTATTCTCCATTATTAGCCTATCATCAAATTTTAAAAGTTCTTCTCATTGAGACAAAAATCTATTATGTTCATCTTCCACAACATGGGATATCATCAGCACAATTACACATTTTTCCCCAATTTCCAATCAACTTTTGAATTATCTAACTTCACCTCTTCCACATCGTAACGTTAATCGATAGAGAGAGAACAACTGGCTCCGTTATATGTTATTAGTATTCTAATCGCATCGTAATCCACTTTCGCTCGTGGTAATTCAATCGCAAATTCTTCATTCATTATGGTAGGGTAAATTTCAGTTCACCCTAATGGCATACCTCCCAGATTATTTGGTATAACAAAAATCCATGATATTTTGAAGTGAAAAGATTCTATATCGTAGCAAATGTCCCACAATTGGGGTTACCAAATCTGCATATTCCAAAGCAAACATTATTGGAAGTGAAAGAATTACTGAGAGACCAATTTGATCACATGAACTCAATGTTGTGTGTCTCTATTAAGACAGTACTAAAGGTAATTAGCCTTCTTATATTTCACAACACACAAGTGACGGCGTCCCGTCAGACTTCTATCACATAGACAGATAGTCCTTGTGTCCCCTATAAATAGGGTTGTTTACCTCAATTGGAGTATAGAAATATGAAAGAAATTTAGAGTCGGAATGACAACCAGGGCCTTTCGATAAGAAATCTCAAATACACACCTTGGATTGAAATTGAATAGATTCCAAAGGTGTTATTTCATAAAAGAAGAACAACCAGAAAGGAAGTATCAACAAATAGTGTTACATCACAATTAGAGTTATCCACTCCGGAAGAATGAAGGAGTTGGAATTTAAATAACATAGTTTTCAACAAGCCTAAAAATTTGAAATAGGCATAACAACAATCTTTGGCGCAATTTAAAACAGGATTGATCAAGAGTATCAAATACAAGATCAACAGGTGGAATATATCCATCAACACGGGTTTCTTTTGAAGAAATGTCAAATATTTCCTTAGGATGGGAAGGTATTACCAAGGTCTTCACATATGACTCCTTCGTTGACTCCTTCGATAGCTCGTTATTCGATTTTAGTCCTTCTTGTCCACGTTATTCGATTTCAGCCCTTCTTGTCCACGTTATTCGATTTCAGCCCTTCTTTTCCACGTCGCAAGGTTATCAATATCGTACGTCGTCGTCGACTCGTAATAGTCCTCGAAGATTCCGCCTTTGACGTCTACAAACGTAAGAAGTTCAATCCATCTCAGCACAACTATCTCAATCAAATACCTCTATCTCAACTCAGTCAGCGGTACTATATCCAATAGTCCAACACGAACTCTAAATGAGCTCTGACGTTCCTTATATAACTATATACACTCCCACACACTCTCATTTCTAGTTTTACTATAACCCTTGCTCTGATAACAACTGTAACGCCCCCAAATCCGGGGTCAAAGGATTTGGTCGTCACATTGCACCCTTAATCCAAACAACCTATTCAATAATAAATCAACACAATAATAATATCTGTGAGCCCAACTCTACCAAGAATCTTTAAAGGTTATAGTGCTAGAAACAAGAATCCAAAATTTCATTACAAACAATCTTTCTTCTTTACAACCATTCTCTTTACATAAATTCTAATACACAATATAATATTCAATAGGAAACATCTATATACAAAACCTATCACTAGCTCCAAATGCTCTGGATCAAAACGTCTTTACGCTAATATCTTTCCCCATCTCTGATCAGCTATGCGGACAACTCTCGCCAATACACCTTCTTTCTGGCAGGCTAAAATATATATAAATAAAACAAGTATGAGCAAATGAATTTCTCAGCAAGCGCATTATTAAATATAATACGAAAGGTTTCCAAAATAAACTTTGGATTTTCAAATAAACAAGCCTTTGGCTTAAACATTTGTAATCTCTAATATTTTCAAATCAAGTTTGGTAATTTACCACAATTTCTCATTCTTCTTCTCGCAATTGAATAGTTTAAAACACAAAAAGATTTATATTGGTCGTTACGACGACCGAATCAACAATAACTACAATAGTAAGTAGAAAATATGAAATAAATATAACTCATACGTCTTCAAGACCATAGTTTGTACAAAAATACTAGTTTTGAAGATAACAGGTCTATTCATAACATTTTCTGAAACCAACAACTCTGGAAGGTTAGAATAATCAAGGGGTAAGAATGAGCCAACACGCTCGGTCAAGGAATAAGGAACGCACTTCAAGACTTCAACATGGTACCGACTAGATATGCAGTATGAATAAAACTCATCAAGATAGATATCTCACGACTGCCAATGGAATCAAGGAAGTGGATTTCGACTATTTGGAATCCAAATGTATTAAGAGTAAGTGATTTCAGCAAGATTGAAACCACTATTATTAATCAACAACCAACAATTTTATGCAACGAATAAACCTGAATATCAGGTCATAACTCACAAGTACAAAACATATGGATGTAACTCATCCCAGAAATAAGAATTGATATTAGAATTGGATTTTTAACATTTATCAAATCAAAGGTTGTGTTGCTGGCCAGCCACGCATCAACCCCGGACTTGCTTATAGCAAAGTCCTCTACTGGATCCTAGGCCAATCCGGGCCTTAATTTATTCTGACAATAAATATGGCCCGACCAATTACTGGTCCCATTTAAAAACATTCCAATCCTATATTATATACGCCAGGTGTCAGAACAATTGACAACCTTACTTCGACAATCAGGTGTTGGAAGAATCGACAACCTAATACAACAATTGCTGGAAAACTCACGTTCCAGGAAACAGTTCAATTATGAAGAATCCATTAAGGAATAACAATATAATCTAGTATCGACGAGATTGACACAATATGGGGAGGTGCACATGAAAAGTGACAATATAATAAGCATCGACGAGTTCGATGTAACAACTGGGATATAATGAAGAATAAACAATGACATGCTCAACAAGATTAAGTCTGATATGAAACAGGAATTATGATTTCAACAGAATTTGCAGCAATTCAATGTAGAATAGGGTTCGAAGAACAGGCTCTAGATGGCCTCAACAGTTCAAATTATCACATCAAGGAAGAATTAGTTAAGATTTACTAATCTGGTAAGTGACAAGAAAGTCAAGTTCAAGTTTAAGAAAAAGTCAAGGTGAAGTTTATAAATGAAGAAAACAAGGGTTTACTGACTTCTGACAGAAATAGTTCAAGTCCTTCGAACATATACTTATAATAGATAAGCCTTGTATTTGAAGGAAGTAAACTAAATCATGCACATTAAATATGAATTCGAATCATGGAATGGATCAGATGATCGCGTTAACAAGAAATGATAATAATACCTGCATGGATGCAAGATGGAAAAAGGAATACTTGTAGAACAAGTACCACGACTTCGGAATTTAAAATAACATTTTCAACATAGGGTTCACAAGTTCCCACTCATCTAGGGTTGGCAATATTCCAACCTAATATTTTAAAATCATGTCTTTTAAAAGAAAGCCTTAGTATACGGCCCATAATTATCTCTTTAAACTTTCAATATAATAAGTATATCTTTCCAATCAATCCTACAAATATGAATCTAAGTTCATAAAGTATAAAAGAATGCTCGTCAACTTACGAGTTTAAATAAAATACTTGCAGTTCAATGCAAAAGAGTCATCATTAAATTTTTAGGAAAAAGTATGCCAATTGCATAGTAATAATTCAAGAAATATCAATCAATTAATAAGCAAGGGTTTAAACACTTGCCTCTGGTCCTTAGCTATTTCGTAACGCTGAAACAATACGATTCCCTCCTTATTCTGTCTTATCGCACGATTCTCTACTTTCGTCCCTCTTTGCTTTAACGCTCTTGCGAATACCACTAGTCTGCGTTTACCATTTCGAATCCACGTGCCAGCCTCAATAGTCAAACATGAGACGGTACTTAGTCTTCAACGTATGATTTCACATTCCATAAACGATTGTAACTTAACTTCGATAATTTGACTCGTCTCGTCCAATAGCCTCTGTTGCATAGACAACCACATTTCAATTGATAGAGTGATCACAACTAACTATACAAGTAATCCTCGTAACTCGCTTGACGAAACTCTCCATACTATAAAAATTCAACATCTAAGTCAACGGCCTCGTAAATCTCATTTTCTAACATTACCGACAAATTTCTGTTCCAACTACCCCTCGTGATAATATTAGACACGACCAAATACTCAAACAAGTCTCAACACAATTTATTCGCATGCATGACTCAACAACAGATAATTCATATCATTCACATAACACATTTAAACAAGTAACCGGTTACGTATCGGACGCCCGGTCTAATTTACGATATTTAAAACTCAGACACTAGCCCTAGTACGGGCATATACGGACTATAAAACACATTACACAACTCATACAAACCATATAGCACTTATAACTATTTTTAAAACATCACACGAAACTTATTTGAATTTTAAATAAGTCATTACTAATTTTTTAAATCAAAAATCGGATTTTTAAATCCAATATAAACATTTAAATGCAAATAAATCAATTAATAAAATTAACTGACACTCTTTAAATGCTCAAACTATTTTTAAATAAATAAATAGGCTTGAAAATAATTAAACTAAATTTTAAATTAATTAAATCTAATTAATAATCAATTTTTAAGAATTAACTGATTAAAAGAATCAATCAATTAATTAAATAAATTAATTATTAATTAAAAATAATTAAAATAATTAAATTTAATCAATTTCCGAATTTAAATAAATATTTAAGAATTTATAAAATTTTCGGAATAATAAAAATGTATTTTTAAATCAAAGATATGATTTTTAGAATTTTTAAAACAATCTTTGAATTATTTTAAAAATAAAATCCCAGAAACACTTTTCTGGAAATGGATTAGGGTTTTTAGGATCAAACCGGGTCGGGTTAGGGTTTTGAAATGGGTCACCAAGAACTTTTCCGGGTCGCCAAGAACAACCCACCGGAAACTGGGTTTTCCAGTTTCCGGCCGGCGTCCGGCCACCGGAATTCTTCTGGTGCCCAAAACCAACTGCAAACTCGCGTTTCTTTGAGGGGAAATCACCTACACAGCACACTCACTCCAAATATGGTCGCAAACAAGCCAAAATATCACTGGTTTGCCAGAAAAATCTGATCAAAAGCCGGCGGCTCGATTTTCCAGCAAGCCAGAGTCGAACACCAAATTGAAAACTGAATACAGGAATCGATTCTAATTAACACGATCTATACATCTGCAATCCTAAAAACACTGTCAATAATCAGGAATCCATTCTCCGGCCAAAACCCAAGAACTCCGACGAACTCTATTTTTCCGATCTAGACGATTTACAACTCTAAAAATCGCACAAAAATCATCAACAAACTCCTTACAACATATACAGTCTAATTATGCAACCAATTAACAAGAACAACGAAGATTAAAGATTCCCCCAAATCAAACCCAGAAATTCGAAATAATAAAAATAATTAAAAATCGGAAAAGTTTAAAGATCATACCCACATGAATTTTGATGATGGATTTAGGTAGAGGATGATGAGAGATTCATTTTGGTTACAAGAACATCGAAATCGGATTCCGATAACGCCTTCAAAAGTTGGTTTGATTCTCAAGAACACGAAGAACACGTTCTAGGGTTTTTCGGATTTTTAACTGTAATTAAGCTTGATTATACGAAAACAAAGTACGATTTGCCTTTTTATATTAAACGGAAAATAATACCCCAAACGACATTTTTGGATCGATACTGATCCGATGGATCGCTTTAAATACAATATAACAGAATATATGCTTTAAACCTTTAATAAAGCAGATCACACGTTTCACGAGACGATAAGCATCCATAAAGTGCGGATAACTACAAGTATCGTTTAATACAAAATATACGAACCAAAATACCTCCATTACGAATATTTTCGAATACTTCCCACTTTAACGAATGAAATATTGGTACGAACGATATACCAATCTCCCGAATAATTTGGGAACGATCCAAATTTTCTTTTCAATAATTAAAATAAAATAAAATAGAATGACATCCTTTTCAAAAAAATTTCTAATTCCCCACACATTTCACATAGCACCACAATATCACATATTCAATCATTTAACGAATAACTTAGCACGTTTAAACAGATAAATCATTTAATAACTCTTAATATGAAATTAAAATTTCATTTCACGTCACATAATAACACGTAATTTTCCCGGATCTTACATCCTTCCCCCCTTAACAGGATTCTGTCCTCAGAATCAACTTGCGCAAACATAGGTGGATATTTCTCCAACATCTCATTCTCAAATTCTTAGGTTGACTCTTCAACCTTAGGATTTCTCCTCATACTCATACTAATTTGACTACTCTACTATTTATCACTCTCTCATACTGACTCAATATCTCAGTCGGTTACTCAACATAGAACAATTTAACTAGGTCTCTATAGGTTCATATTTTTATGAAATATATGATGAATACACCACTCACGGGGTGGTAAGCAAACTTATACGCAACTTTCCCAACACACAGTAGATCGACGTAAGGTAGCATTTCAAGATCGTCATAGTAACTGTTGTCGTAAGGAAATCTAATCATGGTAAACGATCCTTCCAATTACCTTCAAAATTTAGTGCACAATTATAGTTTGTCTGAATCCTTTAATTAGGTCGCGGAGTTCTGTCAAATACAATTAAACCCGTCATTCCATGTCGTACTATTATCTCTCATTAATTAGCCAATAATAACCCAAATAACATCACGATAAGCTCTAAGCCTTAGCAACTCCATCACACAGTTTATCTTAACATGTTTCCATCTCCCTTCAGGAATCTCTTTAGTCGTAATTATCTACTACATCTCTGTTATCCTGTCTTCATTTTCTAACATCTCACATTAATAAATAGACACGGTGTGACTCCTTATCAATCTCTCAAGGAGAAGAAACCAAGTCTGAAGCATCTGCATGTGTTTGGCTGTAAATGTTTTGTTCTCAGAACTCATCCTGAACAGCTAGGGAAATTTGAAACAAAGGCTGATGAAGGAATTTTCATAGGCTATCCTGCATCACGAGCCTTCAGAGTTTTTAATTTGAGGAGAAGGACTGTCATGGAGTCAATAAATGTATCTTTTGATGACAAGAAGATAGCTGGAATCAATGAAGACTCTCATGATAGATTGATTTTTGAAAATGAAGCTACCAAGGAACCCGAGGAAAGTGAATCAGACCCTGTCCATACATCAGATCCTGATGGGTCACCAAATCCTGATGACACACCAGATGTTGATGGTGCAAATACTAATGATGTAATCAATAGTGATACTTCTAGTAGTGCTCATGTTGAGGGGGAGCAACAGCATTCTACTACAAGTTCAGAGTCAACTCAATCATCAGGACAGAATTCTTCAGATACTGATTCAAGTGATGATCCCGATAACTTATCAAGAGGACATAGAAATAATTCAGGGGGAGCTTCAAGTCAAGCAAGTTCTTCAAATCAAGATAACACCAATCCAAGGAGAGCATCTACGTCAAGAAACAATTTAACACCAGCAAGGAAATGGACTGCAAGTCATACTCCTGATTTGATCATTGGGGATCCTAATGCAGGTGTTCAAACAAGAAGTGCAACTCAGAATGAATGTCTATACAATAACTTTCTATCCAAGGAGGAGCCTAAGAAAGTTGAAGATGCACTTAAAGATGCTGATTGGGTTACTGCAATGCAAGAGGAACTGAATGAATTTGAAAGAAATGAAGTCTGGAAACTAGTACCAAGACCAAAGAATAGATCAATTGTTGGTGCAAAGTGGATTTTCAAGAACAAGACTGATTTTGATGGAGTAATAATCAGAAACAAAGCAAGACTAGTTGCAAAGGGGTATTCTCAACAAGAGGGAATTGATTATGATGAAACTTTTGCTCATGTTGCAAGACTAGAAGCCATCAGGATATTTCTTGCTTATGCAGCACATAAGAAATTCAAGGTTTTCCAGATGGATGTTAAAAGTGCTTTCTTAAATGGAGAACTAGAGGAAGAAGTCTATGTTGAGCAACCTCCTGGTTTCATTGATCCTAAATATCCAGATCATGTCTACAGATTGGATAAGGCACTTTATGGACTAAAGCAAGCTCCAAGAGCATGGTATGAAACTTTAGCTCTATTCTTACTGGAAAGTGGATTCAAAAGAGGTGCTATTGATAAAACTCTATTTTATTTGAATCATGGTAAGGACTTGTTGTTAGTTCAGATTTATGTTGATGATATCATTTTTGGGTCAACAAACAATAAGCTATGTGAAAAGTTTTCCAAGTTTATGCAGTCAAGATATCAAATGAGCATGATGGGAGAAATGAGTTACTTTCTTGGTCTTCAAGTTAAACAGACTGATGAAGGGATTTTTATCAATCAGTCTAAATATACAAGGAATTTATTGACAAGGTTTAACATGCAAGATAGTTCTCCTGCTACAACTCCCATAGCTACAGCTACCAAACTTGATCCTGATCAAGGTGTTGAGGTAGATGTAACTCACTACAGAGGACTGATTGGATCTTTATTGTATCTCACTGCAAGTAGACCAGATATCATGTTTGTAACCTGTCTGTGTGCAAGATTTCAAGCAAAACCTAGAGAACCCCATCTGATTACAGTCAAAAGAATTTTCAGATATCTCAAAGACACTTCTTCACTTAGCCTTTGGTATGCAAGGGAATCAGATTTTGGGTTGTGTGGTTATTCAGATGCTGATTTTGCAGGATGCAAAATAGACAAGAAAAGTACTTCAGGAAGCTGTCAGTTTTTGGGTGGAAGACTAGTTTCATGGTTCAGTAAAAAGCAAAAATCCATTTCCACTTCAACTGCAGAAGTTGAGTACATTGCTGCAGGAAGTTGTTGTGCTCAGATAATGTGGATGAGAAATCAGTTGTTAGATTATGGCATGTCATACTCAAAAATCCCTATTTATTGTGATAACCAAAGTGCTATTGCAATGACAGGAAATCCAGTTCAACATTCTCTTACTAAACACATCAGTATTCGATATCACTTCATAAGAGAACAAGTTCTGGAAGGAACAATTGAACTTCACTTTGTTCCTACTGATCAACAACTAGTTGATATATTCACCAAGACACTACCTGAAGCTACTTTCAATAAATTGGTGAATGAACTTGGAATGATGAACTTTGAGAATTTCTGAGGAAAGCTACAGAGAGGATATCCTGATAACTGTCAAATCCTGATGGTTATTCAGAAAAGTATGTATTTTTGATCTATTCCTGATAGGACTCAATCCTGATAGGAAGTCAACTGGTCAATCCTGATGTTCAGGTCAGTAATTCATTGCTTAATTTGTACCTAATTTTTCGTCAGTATCTGCTGATGGACGGTTGAGTTTTAGTAGGACAACTGTATGAGCGCGTGTGTAGCACTGTTATATATATACATATACATACACATAAAAAGCGGTGCAGTTTCATTTAAATTAGACACGTAATCTGTCCACTAATTATTTGTGCACAAATCATATTTTGCCACCTGTTATTGAGAGTAAAGTTTTGTTCTAACAAAATACTTTTACTTATTCTAAATCATTAATTACTCTCTCATAATAAGTTTTTTTTGATTTTCTATCTCTCTCTGTGCTTACGAACCCTAACTATTTTCAAACATCAATTCTCAAGATTTTTAAGAATTTCAATGGCGTCTTCATCATTCATGAACAAACAAACAGTGATTAGTGGTGTTACTTTTGCCACTAACAATTTTGTGGCTATTCTAAATCATCAAGATTTACCCAATGAGTTTCATATAATTCAAGATTTTTTAGCTTCAAGCCCATTGAAGTTTGCTTTAACGGAACCTGCAAGTGTTTCTTTTAAGTCTATAATGCAGGTGTGGAACTCAGTTACTTTTGACAAAGGGTATTCTGACACCATCTTGATGAGTTTTGAACATAATGGAATTACTCACTATGTGACTCCTGCAATTGTGGAGGAAGCCCTGCATTTACCTGTTCTTGGTGATGTTATTCCTGCTAATGTTTCGGACTCTACTCTTTTTGAGTTTGTTACAAAGTTGGGCTACAATGGTGAAGTAAAGAGATATGGCAATCTCTTTAGGACAAAGCTTAAGAAGGAATGGAATTTCTTCTTTGATACGATCAGCCGTTGTTTCCTGAACAAGACATCAAATTTTGATGCTCTTCCATCAGGATCTCTTAAAATTGGGTACTCTCTTATCCACTCTACAGTGTTTGATTATGGGTCGTTTATCTTAAAAGCTTTAAGTGATAGGAAATCAGATAAGTTAGGTTCTGTCTATTTTCTTAGATTTTTACAGTTGATATTTAATCACTTGTGTCCTAATGTTGTTTTTGAGAATGATGTAGTTCTACCTATCTGTAGAATTACTGAGAATAATATTAAGTCCTTAGTCAACAGTGATAAGGCAAATGGTTTCATAGGAAATGCTTTTATTCCTGATGAGGTTAGGTTTTTCTTACATAGGAAAATGCCTACTCGTTATGGTTTAATTTCTAATGCTATGGGGCAAGGCCAATCACACCTTGTTCCTAACCCAAGCATTCATCCTAAACAGTCTAAACAATCAACTGCCACCTCTAATGTCTCTCAAAAGACTTTAGTTGTAAAATCAAAGAAGTCAGCTAGAACTGATGTGTCAGGAAGGCAATCAGGTTCAAAGGATTTTTCCTCTACACCACTCACTAAAAAGAAGTTACAAGGGGGTGTACAAGGGGTCCTGGTGAAGAAAGCTGCAAAGGGAGGTGAGGTTGTTTCTGTTAAAAGAAAATTAGTTCTCAGGGATGAAACTGATTCAGAGGATGAATTACCTATATCCTCTGTGATGAATGTGAATAAGGAAGTTGCTGATACTGCTACTGCAGCTGTGGTTCCATTGTCTACACCACAGAAGAAAAGGAAGTTATCAAAAAGCAGGTATCAAATTCCTTTAGAAAAGAAGCAGGATACTGATGTACAGGACACTTCTATTCTGAATGAGCAATCAGTTTCTACTGCTCAAGCAAATCCTGATGTTAGTATTCCTGATGCTGCACCAAGTCAAGTGGTTTCTATTTCAGACTCTCCAGCACAGGACTCTCCAACAAAAAGACATGTTGATATTTCATGGGAGAAGTATGGTGCTGCTGCTTCCAATCTTGGGATATGTTAGATATAATTGCTAATGTTTGTTTATCAGTGTTTAAGCAACAGGTACTGACAAGAGTTTATCAGAAGCCAGTCAGAGTTTAGTTAAACTCTGACAGGGTAAAGAGTTTAATTGAAGCCGGTCAGAGTTTATTTAAAGTCTGACAGGGTGATAGTTGAATTAGCTGTCGGTGCTGAATTGAAGATTCTAGAAGCAATATATTCTGAAGATGGAAAGAAGCAGAATATATTGATACAGCTAAGGAGACGGAATAGAAGAAAAGAAGCAATCCTTAATTGATAAGTTTTGTATAGCTAACTTGTAGGAATATCAATTAGATAAGGATTGTATGTAGCTGTGTACTATATAAACACAGATAGGTTATCCCTAGAAGGGACGCGAATATTGATATATTATTCTTGTAACCTAGAAGCTCTTTGTGATTCATTAACATCATAAAGAGAGAAGCTGTTAATATAAATACAGTTTATTGATTCATAAACAGAGTTCTTAATTATTGTTATTCTCATACATACTTGGTTATATTGTGTATTCGGCCTAACAATTGGTATCAGAGACAAGGCTGTTTAATATATACAGTTTTACGATTCAAACACAGTATTAATCATGTCTGAAGAAAATCAAACTGCTCCTAAGGCTGAACAGGTTAAGCCCAATTCTGTGAGTCGATATGAAACAATCAGGGTTCCAATACTCAGGCCAGTAGAGTATCCGATTTGGAAGGTTAAGATGACCATGTTTCTGGAGGCTACAGATCCAGAATACCTTGACAGAATTAATGATGGTCCTCATATGCCAACTAAATTGTCCCCTGTTGTTGATGGTCAAGCACAAAAGACTGTTCCAAAGGAAAAGAAAGATATGACTCCTGAGGATATCTCATCAATTGCAAAGGATGCAAAGGTTAGACATCTTCTCCACAGTGCTTTAGATAATGTAATGTCTAACAGAGTAATTGGTTGCAAAACTGCCAAAGAGATATGGGATGCTTTAGAAGTCAGATGCCAGGGAACAGGTGCTATTAAGAAGAACAGAAAAACAATACTCACACAGGAGTATGAGCACTTTGATTCAAGAACTAATGAAACCTTGACTGAGACTTATGACAGATTTTGCAAACTGTTGAACGATCTGTCTCTGGTAGATAAGGAATATGAACTTGAAGAGTCCAATCTCAAGTTTCTGTTATCTCTACCTGAAAAGTGGGATTTAAAGGCAACAACAATCAGAGATAATTATGATCTTGCTGATACAGATCTTGATGAAATCTATGGATTGTTAAAGACTCATGAACTTGAGATAGAACAAAGAAACAGGAGGTCCAGCAAGAAAACAAAATCTGTTGCTCTCAAAGTCGAGGAGAAGCCCATCAAGAAGGAATCATCAAGGAAGAAAGCCAAGGGAAAGGCTTTAGTTATTAAATCTGAAAGTGAGTCATCAAACTCTGATGATGACTCAAACTCTGATGAAGCTTCTGACTCTGAGGATGATGAAGAGGAGTTGATGCAAATGGCTGCATTGATGGTGAAGACCTTTAAGAAGATGGGATTCAAGAACTTCAAGAAAGGAAAGAGATTCTCAAGGAAAGATTCAAACCCTGAAAGGAGAAGTTTCAGAAAGTCTGATGGAAAGGAGAACAAGTCTGGCAAGAAGGATAAGTCTCAAATCCAGTGCTACAAGTGTAAGGAGATGGGTCATTATGCTCCAGAGTGCAAGAAAGGCAAATCTGAGAAAGCACTCATCTCTAAAGGCAGAGACTGGGCAGATACTTCAGACTCTGATGATGGAGAAAACTATGCTCTTATGGCAACTGTCAGAGATGAGACTGAAACTTCTGAAAATAAGGGTATAATAGAGAGCACACTTATCTTAGACAGTGGATGCTCTGGACATATGACTGGAAATAAAGCCCTGCTATCAGACTTTGAGGAGAAGGCTGGCCCAAAAGTTTCCTATGGAGATGGCAACATAGGACACACTCTGGGATATGGCAATATTAATCTTGGAAGTGTCATCATCACAAAAGTAGCTCTAGTCTCAGGACTCAAGCATAATCTGTTATCTGTGAGTCAAATCTGTGACAGAGGAAACCATGTAGATTTTCATAGCGAATACTGTGAAGTTATCAGTAAATCTACTGGGAAAGTTGTTCTAGTTGGACACAGGCACAACAATATTTATGAAGCAAGTTTGGTAACAAACTCTGATGGAAAAATAATGTGTCTGACTGCAAAAATGTCAAATGAAGAGAGTTGGAATTGGCACAAGAAGCTCTCTCATCTCAATTTGAACAACATAAATGAGCTTATTAGAAAGGATCTTGTAAGAGGACTTCCAAAATCAATACTCAATCTAGATGGTCTATGTGATTCTTGTCAAAAGGCCAAGCAAAGGAAGTCATCTTTCAAGAGCAAATCTGAATCTTCAGTAGTGGAACCTTATCATCTTCTACATGTTGATCTCTTTGGACCAGTGAATGTGATGTCCATGGGCAGAAAGAAATATGCTCTAGTAATTGTTGATGAATATACTAGATATACATGGGTGTATTTCTTGTCAAAGAAGGATGAAACTGCTCAAACGTTGATGGAACATGTAAATCTACTGGACAAAGGATCACAGCACAAAGTCAAAATTATAAGGAGTGATAATGGAACTGAATTCAGAAACTCAATCTTGGAAGCTTTCTGCAAGGAAAGAGGAGTCAAACAAGAATTTTCTGCACCTGGAACTCCACAGCAAAATGGTGTAGTTGAAAGAAAGAACAGAACTTTAATTGAAGCTGCCAGAACTATGCTTGATGAAGCAAAATTACCAACTTATTTCTGGGCAGAAGCTGTTCAAACTGCTTGTTTTACTCAAAATGCAACTCTGATCAACAAGCATGGAAAAACACCATATGAGATGGTGAAAAACAAGAAGCCAAATTTGAAATATTTTCACATATTTGGATGCAAATGCTTTGTGTTGAAGACTCATCCTGAACAGTTGACCAAGTTCGAGTTAAAAGCTGATGAAGGAATCTTTGTTGGCTATCCATTGTCAACAAAAGCATTCAGAGTTTACAATCTGAGAACAAAGGTGATCATGGAATCCATACATGTGTCGTTTGATGACAAGAAAATAATTGGACTTGAAGACAAGGATGGATATGATCAACTACGTTTTGAAAATGAAGATCTATTCTCTGATGATATAAACTCTGATGAAGCAGGGTTGACAAACTCTGACGAAGCATACTCTGAACCTCTACTGGTAAATTCTGGAGAAACTGGAAATTCTCAAATTGAACAAAATAGAGAACCAGTTGAGGGGGAGCGTGAAGAAGCTCAACAAGACACAGCAAGTGAGTCAGTTGAGGAAACTGATTCAAACTCTGACAACTCAAACACTGAGCCATCCAACTCAGGGGGAGCCTCAGAAGCTGCAGAAAGTCAACACATGAATCAGGAGAGCATGGATCAAGGGGGAGGATCCAATACTGATACAAGAAGCCACTTACCAACAGCAAGAAAGTGGACACAGGCACATACACCTGATCTTATAATTGGAGATCCTGATGCTAGTGTAAGAACTAGAAGTGCAACAAATAATGAGTGTCTGTATCATGCTTTCTTGTCTCAAACAGAACCAAAGAAAGTGGAGGAAGCTCTTCAAGATGCTAATTGGATTACAGCAATGCAAGAAGAGTTAAATGAATTTGAAAGAAATGAAGTCTGGACACTTGTACCTAGACCAAAGAATAGATCAATTGTAGGTACAAAGTGGGTTTTCAGAAACAAGATTGACAGTGAAGGTGTGATTACAAGAAACAAGGCTAGACTTGTGGCTAAAGGTTATTCACAACAGGAAGGAATTGACTATGATGAAACCTTTGCTCCAGTTGCAAGATTGGAGGCCATAAGAATTTTTCTGGCCTATGCTGCACACAAGAAGTTTAAAGTTTTTCAGATGGATGTAAAAAGTGCTTTTCTCAATGGGAAGCTTGAAGAAGAAGTGTTTGTTGAACAACCACCAGGATTTGTAGATTCCAAGCATCCAGATTATGTCTACAGGCTTGACAAGGCATTATATGGACTAAAGCAAGCACCAAGAGCATGGTATGAAACTCTTGCTCAATTTCTTTTAGAAAGTGGGTTCACAAGAGGTACAATTGATAAAACCCTGTTTTATTTCAATTCTGGTGATGATTTGCTTTTAGTTCAAATTTATGTAGATGATATTATTTTTGGATCTACTAATGACAAACTTTGTAAGAAGTTTGCAAAGCTTATGCAATCCAGGTATCAAATGAGCATGATGGGAGAGCTTAGTTATTTTCTAGGCTTACAGGTCAAGCAAACAGATGATGGGATTTTTATCAATCAAGCAAAGTATACCAGAAATCTTCTAAAGAAATTTGGTATGCTTGATAGTTCATCTGCTACAACTCCCATGGCTACAGCAACGAAGCTTGACAAAGACACAGGAGCCTCAGTAGATATGACTAACTACAGAGGAATGATAGGGTCTCTACTGTATCTTACTGCAAGTAGACCTGATATCATGTATGCAACATGTCTTTGTGCAAGATTTCAAGCAGATCCCAGAGAGCCTCATCTAACAGCTGTAAAAAGGATCTTCAAATATCTCAAAGGAACAATAACTCTGGGTTTGTGGTATCCTAGAGAATCAGAGTTTAAGTTAATTGGTTACTCTGATGCAGATTTTGCAGGCTGTAAGATAGACAGAAAAAGTACAAGTGGAAGCTGTCAATTTTTAGGCGATAGATTAGTTTCTTGGTACAGCAAGAAACAGAAGTCAATCTCCACATCCACTGCTGAAGCAGAGTATATAGCAGTTGGTAGCTGTTGTGCACAGATTTTATGGATGAAGAATCAACTGCTGGATTATGGGTTAAGGTACTCTAAAATACCTATTTTCTGTGATAACCAAAGTGCTATTGCTATGACAGGTAATCCAGTACAGCACTCCATGACCAAGCACATCAGCATAAGATATCATTTTATCAGAGAACATGTGGAAGAAGGGAACATTGAGCTTCATTTTGTGTCTACAGACCAACAACTTGCAGATATCTTCACCAAACCTTTGAGTGAAGCTACGTTTACAAGATTGGTAAATGAACTTGGAATGATCTCTGGTTCAGACTAGAGATACGGGTTAGACTCAAAATATATTCATGTTTGATTGTTTAAATGCTCATGATTCCTTGCACATGTTAACTGTTATGTGAACCAGCATGTTAAACTCTGATGGTAAACTCTGTTGATCATACTCTGATGGTAAACTCTGTTGGTCATACTCTGATAGTTATAGTTTAATGTTATACTCTGATTATAATTTTGTCTGAAACATTTGGACCAATGAAGAAATTTGTATGAAGCATAATTCTCAGTAAGTAATTGTGAATCCTTAAGAGTTGATAGATTCTGATCTCAAATATGTGCAGTAAGCTAACACAGCATGATACTGTCTCTATATTTATAGCATCTCTTAGTTTATTGATCCTATACACTGAGTCTGTATTAGCTGTTTGCATCTTCTCTCATAAGTTAATTATAATTACTGATGAAAAGTCTAAACTCTGATTATTTAATGCAAATAATTCACCCTCACATCAAAAGATGCCAAACAGAGCACAAATTCCTTTGAGATCATGTTGTGCCTAGGAAGATCCAGGAACTTATTGTATGAAATAAGGGCTAAAATCTTTGATTTTTGGTGACTAGTGCCAACCACTGATTACTGGAAAAAAAAAAATATATATATATATATATATAAAAAAAATATATATAATAAAGGGGGTGAAAAATAAAAGACATATCCAAATGAAAGGATATCAGTAATACAGAGTTTAGATAGAAAAATCAGTGTCTATGTTATACATGAGAGTTTAGGCAACCAGTTTTTACTACTTTAGTTTGTGGATTTTATGCACTTTGAGATGATCTAAATACTGATTTCGGTAAACTCTGCTACTACACACACATATTTTCACAACTGTACAGATTGAGAAAAGAGTTTAGTGACAAAGAAGGACAAATGGTAAACACTGATGTATTGTGTGAAATACGCCGAGGTTACTTTGTTTTAATCTCTAATGGTTAAAATAATCTCTTTGTTTCAGACAGTTTATAATTTTGAGATTAGCTATTTGTTTTTCGGAAAAAGTATGATTGAACGGAGAAATGAAAGAGTGTGTTTGATAAGTCCTGATAGTGATTCGTAATGCTGCTGAGTATGTTAGTTTATTGTTTAAAGTGATATCATTTCTTTCACTTTACAATTACTATGCAAAATTGATAATACTGATATGCAAAGAAACAAATTTTTTTTCATTAATTGATTCAAATTTACATTCAGACCATTTCATACTCAAGTTTAGCTAAACTTTCTGGTACATACTAATCACTATGGTTACAAAAGAAAAGATCTATTTAACCAGGACAAGTATCTGAATGCTACATCTGAAGCAGAAGAGCTAGAGCCAGAAGTTATTGTGCTCTACTACTTCTGATGATCGCTACCCAGTTGTTCAACTGATCATTATACCATCTGGAATTGCTTGACAACATCCTGAAGATGAATCATCATCATCATCATCATCTTCCTGGATTCTCTTTCTGCTTTGCAGCTTGCAGGATTCCAAGAAGATTGTCTCCTCAGTACCCATCAGGAAGCTCTGCTGGAAGAGCATCATACAAATCTCCATAGTATGATCGTCTGCCAGGATGGGCACATCATATGGACCGGGACGGATGATGTGCACATAAGGATTAGAGATCGGTCCTTCCGCTATTTCATCATCTGCTATAAGACCTTCATCATTCAGAAAAGACAGAACAAGAAACTCATCTATGATATAGTTAGCTTGTTGCTGCCAGTTCATGTTCACGAATGATTCTACATCCATGATTTCAAAGGTTCCTGCCATTTGGTGTATGGTAATTTTAAGATATGAAGCCTGTTGTGAAAATGCTTGGGGTTTTAAAGCATTCAACAAGGTAGCTGAAAGGTTTTTCCTTGAATCGAAGCGCTTGGGATAATAAGGTGCGGAGTTTCAAGACAGTCATTATTATTCTGACTATTGAGCTTCTTTGTACTTTATTATTAAAATTGATAATTTTATTATTATTAATTTTTTTCTTTTAAGCGGATATTTTGAGTGTTATATGTGATGCCAGGTGTCTTCACGTCTGCACGTGTGTATTGGAAGTTGTTAGATACAGCTGTCAGCGTATTCACGTCTGACATCTGTCCCACTAACATACTTCTAATCTTTACAGTTATTATTTAATACACTACATACACACGATTAAATCTTTTACGCACCTCATCTTTTCATAAGCTTTTACTCACACACAAACACTCAAACACTTTCAAAGCCCAGTTCTTCTTATTTTCAAATCTTACAAATGGCAACTACAGCGTTTATTGCTTCTGAATTAGAATTTGTTCCCAATAATTATTCTGCACCTGTAGCAAATGAGAATGCACCGGAGGCGTTTCATTTGATTCAGAGGTTCTTGTTACACTCTGATATCGGTACTGCTCTAACCGCACCATCGAAGCTGTCTGCGACTCAAATTCGAACTTTTTGGCAGACAGGTATTTATGATAATGGAGGAGAGTCTGGATCGCCATCTATAATTTTTGAGTTTCAAGGAGATGATTTTGTTGTTACTCCTACTACTGTTCGTGATGCTTTGGGTCTTGAAGATTTGTTAGGCCGAATACACAATATAATCAAGTATGTATGAGAATAACAATAATTAAAAACACTGTTTATGAATCAATAAAACTGTAATCGTATTAACAGCTTCTCTCTTTATGATGTTAATGAATCACAAAGAGCTTCTAGGTTACAAGAATAATATATCAATATTCACGCATCCCTTCTAGGGATAACCTATCTGTGTTTATATAGTACACAGCTACATACAATCCATCTCTAATTGATATTCCTATAAGTTAGCTATAAAATTCATATCAATTAAGGATTGCTTCAGTCTTCTATTCCAATCTCCTTAGCTGTATCAATATATTCTGCTTCTTTCCATCTTCAGAATATATTGCTTCTAGAATCTTCAATTCTGCACCGACAGCTAATTCAACTTTCACCTTGTCAGACTTTAAATAAACTCTGACCGGCTTCAATTAAACTCTTTACCCTGTCAGAGTTTAACTAAACTCTGACTGGCTTCTGATAAACTCTTGTCAGTACCTGTTACTTAAACACTGATAAACAAACATTAGCAATTATATCTAACAATCTCCCCCAACTTGTTCATAATAAAATGTACAAGTTAAAACATATAATTGATGATGTCAAAACCTTTTAACAAATGCAGTGTTTAACATATAACAGAGTTTAATTTAAAACAGAGTTTAAATTTGACTTAGAATAGAAAATATTAAAAACTTACAGTCAGACTTTACTTGACTTCTTCAATATCAGGCACAGTCCTGAGATAATCAATCAGCAGTCTTCTCTCAGCATTCTCAAGTTCAGTTATCATAATCTCTTTCAGCTCCTTATACTCTGGATCTCCTTCACCAGTTTGATATATGGCAGCCCTCAGAGAATAGATACTGTTCTTCTTCATATCATTCCCTAGCCGAATGTACTGAGCTTTATCTGACTCTAAGTTGAATTCTAAGACTTTTAATCCCAGTGCAGTTTTAAATCTAGCACTGTTTCTCTTCATCTCCACCAATTTTCCAGTATGATCTCTATACTTTGGAATATAAGCATTTGAGACTTCTCCTCCTCCAAGCATCACTTTTGATCTCAGCATCTTTTCTCTTAAGATTTGAGCAACATTATGGGTATGTCTGTTCTTAACTTTTAACAGATAAAGTACATATTCAAGTTCTTCCCATGATTTGAGATTTACATCAGATTCTCCAATTCTATAAACTCTTCCATCACTCATGAAATATAACAGAAACTGCTTCTTCAAGATCTTGTGAAAAATCAACTGAACAGATTCTAACTTATCAAGATTTTCTTGTGTATTCCCAATACCAGATCCTGTCAGTGAAATATTGTCTTGAGATCTGTTATTTATTCTCTTCTCCCTATGTGAACCTAAACCAGACTTATCATAAGATTCTTTTCCAAGTACAGTCCTGGTTTGAGAAAAATCCACAGGTTGAAGTGTCAGAGTTTCAGAGAGTACAGGTCTTAAGAAACCTTTGAGTTGAGGAGCTAGCTGAGTTTGCACAGCTTGAGCCTTGTCAGAGACTGGCTTAACTTCAATAGTATCATCAACTTGAGCAGCGTCAGAGGTTGATTTTGGTAATCTTGTTTCAACTTGAGCAATGTCAGAGGTTGAATAAATCTTCTTAGGTAACTGTTCTTCTTCTACCAGTTTACCTTTTCCTTTGTCAGCATTTTTAATCACAGGCCTCCTTGAGTACTGTAAGCTCTGATCAGAGTTTACATTCTCTTTGATAACAATTCCTTTTTCTTTCTTTCTAGGAGCCTTGATTTCCTTCTTCTTATAAGTACCATCCTTCAACTTCTTCTCATGCTCTTCAGCAAGACTCAGCATTTCAGCTTCCATGTCTTCAACTGTAGCTTCATTACCATGTTCTTCTAGAAACATCTTGGTAGCAATTTCTTCATCAGTTAATGGATTGGCTGAAATAATTAAACTCTTAAGTCTTGAACCACTGGCAGAGTTTGAAATTTCTTTACCAGAGTTTGTCAACCTATTAGAATTTAATTTTGATCTTCTTTTTCCTTGAACAGAAAGTAAATTCTTCTCAGATTCCTTGCTTCCACCATCAGCAGAATCATCCTTCCGTCTCAGAGTTTGAGTATCTTTGCATTTGTCTTTAGGTATACTCTCCCCCTTTTTGACATCATCAGAAAGTAGTACTGATGTCAGCAATTCAAGCGCAGTAGAAATAGAAGTCAGTTGAGCAGACATAGCATTCTGGTTGTCCTCAACTGTCCCAAGCCTCTTCTTGATTTCTTCAGAATCCCTGGCTTGCTGCTTGAACATGGTATAATAATAAGTTCTGTCAGCCTTTAAAGTAAGATCCCTCAGGCTTACTTCATTCCTCAGACTTGTAAGCATTTGTTGATTCTCATCAAATCTATTATTGAGAGATTTGACTTGAATAACAGTAGCCTGTAAGCTCGTAAGGACATCAGGATTTGTAATCTTCTTGACAGAATCAGATAAAAATTCTGCAGCCCTTTGCGCTGGAAAGATACAATCTGCATTAGCCCATGCATTGTAGTACATATTCTGAAAATGCTCAGAAGCAGCCCTTTGAACTTCCCTTTCTTCAGTAGAATTTGCTTGAATATCAGAAATTTCCACATGAATATCAGAGTTTGATTGAACAGGACTAGCTTCAGCATTGTCATCCTCTCTGTGAATATCTTCAAGCACATTTTCAGCAGTGATTTCATCAATTAACTGTGCAGTCGCATCAGGTACTTGATCTGCTACAGTTTGAGGAACATCAGAGTTTGCTGGAGCAGTAACCTCTGCTTCTCTTTGAACAATCTCAACAACTGATTGTTGCAAAGTTTCAAGTAAGACAGTATCCTCATGATCATTGTCTGTTGCATCTACATGTACAGCAACAGCTTCTGGAACTGGATCAACTCTAATCTGATCGACTTCATCACCGTTCTCAAAATCAATAGAAATGATTTCTGTGTGAGAAGCAATAGGTTCTACTAACTCAGTAGATGCTTGATCAGCTTCCGGTATAGTATCTTCATGATCCACAATCCTGCTGTCAGAGTATGCAGCAGCTTCCTCAACTACATCATCAGTTTTTGATGTAGGAGCTTCTGTGTCCTCAGGTTCTTTATCCAAATTGGCAATAATATCACCAAAAAGTTGATTAGCAACTAATCTTCTCTTTCTCTGATGAAGATTTTCTTCATCAGCTTCAGTTTCTGAGTCTGCACTAGAAGCAGCAGCAACAGACTTTGCCCTGTGGGCTCGCCTTTTCTTCATTCTTTTTCTCTGAGGCACAGCATCAACATTTGATACCTCAGCTTCAACAGACTTAACTGCTCGAACTTTAGATCTCTTTGACCTCTGTGGTTGAGATACAGAAGGTCCAGCTTCAGCAGTTGAGACACGTTGTTGTTGTAAGTTGTCAAGAAATTGTTGCACAGATGCAGGTAACATTAAAGGACCAACTTCTCCTTTCTTGTTGTCCTTGTTGATAAGATCAGAGAATATACGTTTGTGCAATTTAAATGAAAGAATGACATCCTCATCTAAAATCTCAACATCAGGGCAGCATAGACTAAATATTAACTGACAAAACCTAGAGAAGTAAACAACATTTCTATTCTCTAGCATTTTCTCACCAATATTAGTTAAAACTAATCTAGCAACATCAAATTGACTGCCATAGAGAAGAGAATACCCGATCTGTAGACTATCCGTGGGAATCGCATCCCAGTTTGTGCACTTCTTTCCAAAAGCCCGAGTAATGCAATCGAAAAAGAAGCTCCACTCCTTGCGCAAAAATGGCCTTTTGAGTTGACCTATCTTTGACAAAGGTCCAGAGTAGCCGATTTCTCTCATCATCCTAACCAACTCAGAATCACCAACAGATATCGTGAAAGCATTAAAATCTTCAAGACCCAAAGCATCACGAACAGTAGTAGGAGTAACAACAAATTGATCTTCTTGAAACTCAAAAATGATAGATGGAGATCCAGACTCTCCTCCATTATCATAAGTACCTGTCTGCCAAAAAGTTCGAATTTGAGTCGCAGACAGCTTCGATGGTGCGGTGAGAGCAGTACCAATATCAGAGTTTGACAAGAAACTCTGAATCAAATGAAACGCCTCCGGTGCGTTCTCATTTGCTACAGGAGCTGAGTAGTTATTTGGGACAAATTCTAATTCAGATGCAATAAACGCTGTAGTTGCCATTAGTAAGATTTGAAAACAAGAAATACTGGGCTCAGAAAGTGTTTGAGTGTTTGTGTGTGAGTAAAATGTTATGAAAAGATGAAATGCGTAAAAGATTGAATCGTGTGTATGTAGTGTATTAAATAATAACTGTTAAGATTAGAAGTATGTTAGTGGGACAGATGTCAGACGTAAATACGCTGACAGCTGTATCTAACAACTTCCAATACACACGTGCAAACGTGGAGACACCTTTCATCACATATAACACTCAAAATATTCGCTTAAAAGAAAAAAAATCAATAATAATAAAATTATCAATTTTAATAATAAAGTACAAAGGAACTCAACAGTCAAAAAAATAATAATGACTGTCTCGAAACTCCGCACCTTAGTATCCCAAGCGCTTCGATTCTAGAAAAAAACCTTTCAGTTACCCTGTTGAATGCTTTAAAAACCGAAGCATTTTATCAACAGGCTTCATACCTTAAAATTACCATACACCAAATGGCAGGAACCTTTGAGTTCATGGATGTCGAATCATTCTTGAACATGAACTGGCCTCAACAAGCAAACTACATCATCGATGAGTTTCTTGTTCTGTCTTTTCTGAATGATGAAGGTCTTATAGCAGATGATGAAATAGCAGAAGGACCAATCTCTAATCCTTATGTGCACATCATCCGTCCCGGTCCATATGATGTGCCCATCCTGGCAGACGATGATACTATGGAGATTTGTATGATGCTCTTCCAGCAGAGCTTCCTGATGGGTACTGAGGAGACAATCTTCTTGGAATCCTGCAAGCTGCAAAGCAGAAAGCGAATCCAGGAAGATGATGATGATGATGATGATTCATCTTCAGGATGTTGCCAAGCAATCCCAGATGGTATAATGATTAGATGAACAACTGGGTAGCTCTCATCAGAAGTAGTAGAGCACAATAACTTCTGGCTCTAGCTCTTCTGCTTCAGATGTAGCATTCAAGT
This sequence comes from Heracleum sosnowskyi, assembly GCA_030848705.1. Classification (NCBI taxonomy): domain Eukaryota; kingdom Viridiplantae; phylum Streptophyta; class Magnoliopsida; order Apiales; family Apiaceae; genus Heracleum; species Heracleum sosnowskyi. The sequence continues at coordinate 46,409,103 of CM061241.1, forward strand.
ACTTGTCCTGGTTAAATAGATCTTCTCTTTTGTAACCATAGTGATTAGTATGTACCAGAAAGATTAGCTTAACATGAGTATGAAATCGTCTGAATGTAAATTTGAATCAATTAATGAAAAATTTGTTTCTTTACATTTCAGTTATCAATATTGCATAGTAATTGGAAAGAAAAAAACTTTAACCAATTAACTAACATACTCAGCAGCAACACAAATCACAATCAGGACTTATCAAACGCACTCTTTCTTTTCTCCGTTCAATCATACTTTTTCCGAAAAACAAATGACTAATCTCAAGAGTATAAAATGTCTGAAACAAGGAAATTATTTTAACCATCATAGATTAAAACAAAGTAACCTCGGCATATTTCACACAATACATCAGTGTTTACCATTTATCCTTCTTTGTCAATAAACTCTTTTCTCAATCTGTACAGTTGTGAGAAATGTGTGTGTAGTAGCAGAGTTTACCGAAATCAGTATTTAGATCATCTCAAAGTGCATAAAATCCACAAACTAAAGTAGTAAAAACCTGTTTGCCTAAACTCTCACATAGACACTGATTTTTCTATCTAAACTCTGTGTTACTGATATCCTTTCATTTGGATATGTCTTTTATTTGTCACCCCCTGTATTATTTATATATATATATATATATATATTTTTTTTTTTTTTTTTTTTTTTTTTTTTATTATTTTTCCAGTAATCAGTGGTTGGCACTAGTCACCAAAAATCAAAGATTTTAGCCCTTATTTCATACAATAAGTTCCTAGATCGTCCTAGGCACAACATGATCTCAAAGGAATTTGTGCTCTGGTTGGCATCTTTTGATTTGAGGGTGAATTATTTGTAGTAAGTAATCAGAGTTTAGACTTTTCATCAGTGATTAAAAATAACTTATGAGAGAAAATGCAAACAGCTAATACAGACTCAGTGTATAGGATCAATAAACTAAGAGATGCTATAAATATAGAGACAGTATCATGCTGTGTTAGCTTACTGCACATATTTGAGATCAGAATCTATCAACTCTTAAGGATTCACAATTACTTACTGAGAATTATGTTTCATACAAATTTCTTCATTGGTCCATATGTTTCAGACAAAATTACAGTTAGAGAATAGCATTAAACTGTAATTACCAGAGTATGACCAACAGAGTTTAACATCAGAGTTTACGTTCAGAGTATGACTGACACTTCACAGAGTTTATCATCAGAGTTTAACATGCTGATTCACATAACAGTTAACACATGTAAGAAATCATGAAAAAAAATGAGTCTAACCCGTATCTCTAGTCAGAACCAGAGATCATTCCAAGTTCATTTACCAATCTTGTAAAAGTAGCTTCACTCAAAGGTTTGGTGAAGATATCTGCAAGTTGTTGGTCTGTAGACACAAAATGAAGCTCAATGTTTCCTTCTTCCACATGTTCTCTGATAAAATGATACCTTATGCTGATGTGCTTGGTCATGGAATGCTGTACTGGATTACCTGTCATAGCAATAGCACTTTGGTTATCACAGAAAATAGGTATTCTAGAGTACCTTAACCCATAATCCAGCAATTGATTCTTCATCCATAAAATCTGTGCACAACAGCTACCAGCTGCTATGTACTCTGCTTCTGCAGTGGATGTAGAAATTGATTTCTGTTTCTTACTGTACCAAGAAACCAATCTGTCACCTAAAAATTGACAGCTTCCACTTGTACTTTTTCTGTCTATCTTACAGCCTGCAAAATCTGCATCAGAGTAACCAATTAACTTAAACTCTGATTCTCTAGGATACCACAAACCCAAGGTTATGGTTCCTTTGAGATATTTGAAAATCCTTTTTACAGCTGTTAGATGAGGCTCTCTGGGATCTGCTTGAAATCTTGCACAAAGACATGTTGCATACATGATATCAGGTCTACTTGCAGTAAGATACAGTAGAGACCCTATCATTCCTCTGTAGTTAGTCATATCTACTGAGGCTCCTGTGTCTTTGTCAAGCTTCGTTGCTGTAGCTATGGGAGTTGTAGCAGATGAACTATCAAGCATACCAAATTTCTTTAGAAGATTTCTGGTATACTTTGCTTGATTGATAAAAATACCATCATCTGTTTGCTTTACTTGTAAGCCTAGAAAGTAACTAAGCTCTCCCATCATGCTCATTTGATACCTGGATTGCATAAGCTTTGCAAACTTCTTACAAAGTTTGTCATTAGTAGATCCAAAAATAATATCATCTACATAAATTTGAACTAAAAGCAAATCATCACCAGAATTGAAATAAAACAAGGTTTTATCAATTGTACCTCTTGTGAACCCACTTTCTAAAAGAAACTGAGCAAGAGTTTCATACCATGCTCTTGGTGCTTGCTTTAGTCCATATAATGCCTTGTCAAGCCTGTAGACATAATCTGGATGCTTGGAATCTACAAATCCTGGTGGTTGTTCAACAAACACTTCTTCTTCAAGCTTCCCATTGAGAAAAGCACTCTTTACATCCATCTGAAAGACTTTAAACTTCTTGTGTGCAGCATAGGCCAGAAAAATTCTTATGGCCTCCAATCTTGCAACTGGAGCAAAGGTTTCATCATAATCAATTCCTTCCTGTTGTGAATAACCTTTAGCCACAAGTCTAGCCTTATTTCTTGTAATCACACCTTCACTGTCAGTCTTGTTTCTGAACACCCACTTTGTACCTACTATTGATCTGTTCTTTGGTCTAGGTACAAGTGTCCAGACTTCATTTCTTTCAAATTCATTTAACTCTTCTTGCATTGCTGTAATCCAATTAGCATCTTGAAGAGCTTCCTCCACTTTCTTTGGTTCTGTTTGAGACAAGAAAGCATGATACAGACACTCATTGTTTGTTGCACTTCTAGTTCTCACACTAGCATCAGGATCTCCAATTATGAGATCAGGTGTGTGTGCCTGTGTCCACTTTCTGGCTGTTGGTAAGTGGTTCCTTGCATCATTATTGAATCCTCCCCCTTGATCCATGCTCTCCTGATTCATACGTTGACTTTCAGTAGTATCTGAGGCTCCCCTTGAGTTGGATGGCTCAGTGTTTGAACTGTTAGAATTTGAATCAGTTTCCTCAACTGACTCACTTGCTGTGTCTTGTTGAGCTTCTTCACGCTCCCCCTCAACTGGTTCTCTATTTTGTTCAATTTGAGAATTTCCAGTTTCTCCAGTATTTACCAGTAGAGGTTCAGAGTATGCTTCGTCAGAGTTTATCAACCCTGCTTCATCAGAGTTTATATCATCAGAGAATAGATCTTCATTTTCAAAACTTAGTTGATCATATCCATCCTTGTCTTCAAGTCCAATTATTTTCTTGTCATCAAACGACACATGTATGGATTCCATGATCACCTTTGTTCTCAGATTGTAAACTCTGAATGCTTTTGTTGACAATGGATAGCCAACAAAGATTCCTTCATCAGCTTTTAACTCGAACTTGGTCAACTGTTCAGGATGAGTCTTCAACACAAAGCATTTGCATCCAAATATATGAAAATATTTCAAATTTGGCTTCTTGTTTTTCACCATCTCATATGGTGTTTTTCCATGCTTGTTGATCAGAGTAGCATTTTGAGTAAAACAAGCAGTTTGAACAGCTTCTGCCCAGAAATAAGTTGGCAATTTTGCTTCATCTAGCATAGTTCTGGCAGCTTCAATTAAGGTTCTGTTCTTTCTTTCAACTACACCATTTTGCTGTGGAGTTCCAGGTGCAGAAAATTCTTGTTTGACTCCTCTTTCCTTGCAGAAAGCTTCTATGATTGAGTTTCTGAATTCAGTTCCATTATCACTCCTTATAATTTTGACTTTGTACTGTGATCCTTTGTCCAGTAGATTTATATGATCCATCAACGTTTGAGCAGTTTCATCCTTCTTTGATAAGAAATACACCCATGTATATCTAGTATATTCATCAACAATTACTAGAGCATATTTCTTTCTGCCCATTGACATCACATTCACTGGTCCAAAGAGATCAACATGTAGAAGATGATAAGGTTCCACTACTGAAGATTCAGATTTGCTCTTGAAAGATGACTTCCTTTGCTTGGCCTTTTGACAAGAATCACATAGACCATCTAGATTTAGTACTGATTTTGGAAGTCCTCTTACAAGATCCTTTCTAATAAGCTCATTTATGTTGTTCAAATTGAGATGAGAGAGCTTCTTGTGCCAATTCCAACTCTCTTCATTTGACATTTTTGCAGTCAGACACACTGTTCTTCCATCAGAGTTTGTTACCAAACTTGCTTCATAAATATTGTTGCGTCTGTGTCCAACTAGAACAACTTTTCCAGTAGATTTACTGATAACTTCACAGTATTCACTATGAAAATCTACATGGTTTCCTCTGTCACAGATTTGACTCACAGATAACAGATTATGCTTGAGTCCTGAGACTAGAGCTACATTTGTGATGATGACACTTCCAAGATTAATATTGCCATATCCCAGAGTGTGTCCTATGTTGCCATCTCCATAGGAAACTTTTGGGCCAGCCTTCTCCTCAAAGTCTGATAGCAGGGCTTTGTTTCCAGTCATATGTCCTGAGCAACCACTGTCCAAGATAAGTGTGCTCTCTATTATACCCTGCAATCACAAACAAACACTAAGTGTTAGTTTTAAGGATCCAGACTTGCTTGGATCCTTTGTCCTTCTTAACAGTGTTAGCTTTTGCAGCGGAATCTGTATTATCAGAGTTTAAACTAACATTGTCAGATTTTACACTAGCAGAGTTTGCTCTAACCCATTTCAAGTTGGGTTTTAGCTCATAATAGTTATGATAAATTGCATGATAACTCTTACATGTGTAAATAGAATGCCAAGTGCTCCCACAATGTTTGCATAAAGTCTGTGGTTTTACTCTAACATAATCATTCTTTACTTCTGATGTAGAAGGTAAAGTATTAATATGTTTGTTCTTAGTGCAAAATCTAGCAAGATGATTAGAACTACCACAACTGTAACATGTTTTTCTTGAGGCACTAGCATTAGGCATATGATTATTTCTATTATTTATGCCTTCTTTTCCATTCCTATTTCTCTTGGAACCTTTAGGTTTCATGGAAGACTTTACCTCTTTTAGCTTGTGATTGAACTGTTTTCCTGTCATCAAGCCAACATTAACCTGTTTTTCACAAGTTTTTACTGGTTTTCTAACAGCTTCTATTTCCATAAGTTTTTCTGTTATAATATTTTCCTGTTTGTCACAAGATTCATCTGATTCCATATCAGCTTCCCTTATTACAACAGATTTTAACTTATTGGCTTCTGGAACAAATTTCACAGGTTTAAGTTGTGGTTTTACCTTAACCTTGTCTTTAAACCTAAGTTCATCATTTTCACAATAACCTAAACCTACAGAATCAGTCTGAAACACTTGATGAGTGTCTCTTCCAGAATCTGTCCAAGTCTTGATTATTTTCCTTTCCTTCTCTAAATCAGATTCTAGTTGCTTATATCTTTTCAGCAACTCCTGTTCTACATAAACAGCATCATTTCTTTCTTTTTGAATCTGCTTCATATTCACAAGTTCTCTTTCAAGAAACTTGTTTCTTTCTTTAAGACTAAGATTCTCAGATTTAATCCTCTCATTCTCTAAAGTCTGATCCCTATAACTAACATGTATATTCTTAAGATAAATTCTTAATTCAGAAATATTATCAGTATCATAAGCATAAGTAGTTAGAGGTACCTTATTTTCTGATGACTCAACTTCATCTTTGATAGTTGCCATGAGTGCATAATTCACTCCATCATCAGAATCTGAAGTATCTGCCCAGTCTTTGCCTTTAGAGATGAGTGCTTTTTCAGTTCTTCCTTTCTTGCACTCTGGAGCATAGTGACCCATCTCTTTGCACTTGTAGCACTGGATCTCAGATTTGTCCTTCTTACCTGACTTGGTATCCCTTCCATCAGACTTTCTGAAATTCTTCTTCTCAGAATTTGAATCTCTCCTTGAGAATCTTTTACCCTTCTTGAAGTTCTTGAATCCCATCTTCTTAAATGTCTTGACCATCAAGGCAGCCATTTGCATCATCTCCTCTTCATCATCCTCAGAATCAGAAGCTTCATCAGAGTTTGAATCATCATCAGAGTTTGATGACTCACTCTCAGATTTGATCACTAAAGCCTTTCCCTTGGCTTTTTTCCTTGATGATTCCTTCTTGATGGGCTTCTCCTCGACTTTGAGAGCAACAGATTTTGTCTTCTTGCTTGACCTCCTGTTTCTTTGTTCTATCTCAAGTTCATGAGTCTTTAACAATCCATAGATTTCATCAAGATCTGTATCAGCAAGATCATAATTATCTCTGATTGTTGTTGCCTTTAAATCCCACTTTTCAGGTAGAGATAACAGAAACTTGAGATTGGACTCTTCAAGTTCATATTCTTTATCTACCAGAGACAGATCGTTCAACAGTTTGCAAAATCTGTCATAAGTCTCAGTCAAGGTTTCATTAGTTCTTGAATCAAAGTGCTCATACTCCTGTGTGAGTATTGTCTTTCTATTCTTCTTAATAGCACCTGTTCCTTGGCATCTGACTTCTAGAGCATCCCATATCTCTTTGGCAGTTTTGCAGCCAATTACCCTGTTAGACATAACATTATCTAAAGCACTGTGGAGAAGATGTCTAACCTTTGCATCCTTTGCAATTGATGAGATATCCTCAGGAGTCATATCTTTCTTTTCCTTTGGAACAGTCTTTTGTTCTTGACCATCAACAACAGGGGACAATTTAGTTGGCATATGAGGACCATCATTAATTCTGTCAAGGTATTCTGGATCTGTAGCCTCCAGAAACATGGTCATCTTCACCTTCCAAATCGGATACTCTACAGGCCTGAGAATCGGAACCCTGATTGTTTCATATCTACTCACAGAATTAGGCTTAACCTGTTCAGCCTTGGAAGCAGTTTGATTTTCTTCAGACATGATTATTACTGTGTTTGAATCGTAAAACTGTATATATTAAACAGCCTTGGCTCTGATACCAATTGTTAGGCCGAATACACAATATAATCAAGTATGTATGAGAATAACAATAATTAAAAACACTGTTTATGAATCAATAAAACTGTAATCGTATTAACAGCTTCTCTCTTTATGATGTTAATGAATCACAAAGAGCTTCTAGGTTACAAGAATAATATATCAATATTCACGCATCCCTTCTAGGGATAACCTATCTGTGTTTATATAGTACACAGCTACATACAATCCATCTCTAATTGATATTCCTATAAGTTAGCTATAAAATTCATATCAATTAAGGATTGCTTCAGTCTTCTATTCCAATCTCCTTAGCTGTATCAATATATTCTGCTTCTTTCCATCTTCAGAATATATTGCTTCTAGAATCTTCAATTCTGCACCGACAGCTAATTCAACTTTCACCTTGTCAGACTTTAAATAAACTCTGACCGGCTTCAATTAAACTCTTTACCCTGTCAGAGTTTAACTAAACTCTGACTGGCTTCTGATAAACTCTTGTCAGTACCTGTTACTTAAACACTGATAAACAAACATTAGCAATTATATCTAACAAGATTTCAATGCATTCACAATCTCTGTTGGAGACTCTGAGCTCGTCAGAATGATGAACGAGATAGGCTACACTGGACCTTTGACAAAGATAGGTCAACTGAAAAGGCCATTTTTGCGCAAGGAATGGAGCTTCTTTTTCGATTGCATTACTCGGGCTTTTGGAAAGAAGTGCACCAATTGGGATGCGATTCCCACGGATAGTCTACAGATCGGGTATTCTCTTCTCTATGGCAGTCAATTTGATGTTGCTAGATTAGTTCTAACTAATATTGGTGAGAAAATGCTAGAGAATAGAAATGTTGTTTATTTCTCTAGGTTTTGTCAATTGATATTCAATTTTTGCTGTCCAAATGTTGAGATAGAAGAGGATGATGTTATACTTTCGTTTAAACTGCACAAACGTATATTTTCTGACCTTATCAACAAGGACAACAAGAAAGGAGAAGTTGGTCCTTTAATGTTGCCTGCATCCGTGCAACAATTTCTTGACAACTTACAACAACAACAAGTATCAACTGCTGAAGCTGGACCTTCTGTGTCTCAACCACAGCGGTCAAAGAGATCCAAAGTTCGAGCAGTTAAGTCTGGTTTGCAACAAACTGAAGCTGAGGCATCAAATGTTGATGCTGTGCCTCAGAGAAAAAGAATGAAGAAAAGGCGAGCCCAAAGGGCAAAGTCTGTTGCTGCTGATTCTAATGTAGACTCAAAAACTGAAGCTGATGAAGAGACTCTTCATCAGAGAAAGAGAAGACTTGTTGCTGATCAACTTTTTGGTGATATCATTGCCAATATGGACAAAGAACATGAAGACACTGAAGCTCCTACATCAGAGAATGAGGAGATTGTGATTACAACTGTACCTCCAAGTACTCCTGCAATTGTTGTTGAGGAGGATATTCTAACTGCTGAAGATGCTGCAAATCCTGAAACTATTCTGATGGATTTTGAACCAGAAGCTCCTACATCAAAAGCTGATGATGTAGTTGAGGAAGCTGCTGCATACTCTGACAGCAGGATTGTGGATCATGAAGATACTGTACTGGAAGCTGATCAAGCTACTACTGAATTAGTAGAACCTATTGCTTCTCACACAGAAATCATTTCTCTTGATTTTGAGAAAGGTGAGGAAGTTGATCAGATTAGAATTGATCCAGTTCCAGAAGCTGTTGCTGTACATGCTGATGCAACAGATAATGATCATGAGGATATTGTTTTCCTTGAAACTTTGCAACAATCAGTTGTTGAGATTGTTCAGAGAGAAGCAGAGGTTACTGCTCCAGCAAACTCTGATGTTCCTCAAACTGTAGCAGATCAAGTACCTGATGCCACTGCATAGTTAATTAATGAAATCACTGCTGAAAATGTGCTTGAAGATATTCACAGAGAGGATGACAATGCTGAAGCTAGTCCTACTCATTCAAACTCTGATATTCAAGTGGAAGTTTCTGATATTCAAGCAAATTCTACTGAAGAGAGGGAAGTTCAAAGGGCTGCTTCTGAGCATTTTCAGAATATGTACTACAATGCATGGGCTAATGCAGATTGTGTTTTTCCAGCACAACGGGCTGCAGATTTTCTATTTGATTCTGTTAAGAAGATTACAAATCATGATGTCCTTACGAGCTTACAGGCCACTGTTATTCAAGTCAAATCTCTCAATAATAGATTTGATGAGAATCAACAGATGCTTACAAAATTGAGGAATGAAGTAAGTCTGAGGGATCTTACTTTAAAGGCTGACAGAACTTCTTACTATGCCATGTTCAAGCAGCAAGCCAGGGATTCTGAAGAAATCAAGAAGAGGCTTGGGACAGTTGAGGACAACCAGAATGCTATGTCTGCTCAACTGACTTCCATTTCTACTGCGCTTGAATTGCTGACATCAGTACTACTTTCTGATGATGTCAAAAAGGGGGAGAGTATACCTAAAGACAAATGCAAAGCTACTCAAACTCTGAGACGGAAGGATGATTCTACTGATGGGGGAAGCAGAGGAAATGAAAGAAGGATTTCTGCTCAAAGGCAAAAACGTGTAATAAACTCTGGTGGTCAATCTACTTCTGGTGGTCAATCTACTTCAAAACTCAACAAAAGTTTAGTTGTTTCAGCTAACCCATCTACTGATGAAGAGATTGCTGCTAGGATCTTTATTAAAGAGCATGGAAAAGATGTTACAATTGAAGATATCCAAGCTGAAGAGCAAATGCTTGCTGAAGAACACAAGAAGAATCTTAAAGCTGGAATCTACAAGAAGAAGGAAATCAAGGCTCCTAGAAAGAAAGAAAAAGGAATTGTTATCAAAGAGAATGTAAACTCTGATCAGAGTTTACAGTACTCAAGGAGGCCTGTGATTAAAAATGCTGACAAAGGAAAAGGTAAACTGGTAGAAGAAGAACAGTTACCTAAGAAGATTTATTCAACCTCTGACATTGCTCAAGTTGAAACAAGATTAGCAAACTCAACCTCTGACGCTGCTCAAGTTGATGATACTATTGAAGATAAGCCAGCCTCTGACAAGGCTCAAGCTGTGCAAACTCAGCTAGCTCCTCAACTCAAAGGTTTCTTAAGACCTGTACTCTCTGAAACTCTGACACTTCAACCTGTGGATTTTTCTCAAACCAGGACTGTACTTGGAAAAGAATCTTATGATAAGTCTGGTTTAGGTTCACATAGGGAGAAGAGAATAAATAACAGATCTCAAGACAATATTTCACTGGCAAGATCTGGTATTAGGGATACACAAGAAAATCTTGATAAGTTAGAATCTGTTCAGTTGATTTTTCACAGAGTCTTGAAGAAGCAGTTTCTGTTATACTTCATGAGTGATGGAAGTGTTTATAGAGTTGGAGAATCTGATGTAAATCTCAAATCATGGGAAGAACTTGAATATGTACTTTATTTGTTGAAAGTTAAGAACAGACACACCCATAATGTTGCTCAAATCTTAAGAGAAAAGATGTTGAGATCAAAAGTGATGCTTGGAGGAGGAGAAGTCTCAAATACTTATATTCCAAAGTATAGAGATCATGCTGGAAAGTTGGTGGAGATGAAGAAAAACAGTGCTAGATTTACAACTGCACTTGGAATAAAAGTCTTAGAATTCAACTTAGAGTCAGATAAAGCTCAGTACATTCGGTTAGGAAATGACATGAAGAAGAACAGTATTTATTCTCTGAGGGCTGCCATATATCAAACTGGTGAAGGAGATCCAGAGTATAAGGAGCTGAAAGAGATTATGATAGCTGAACTTGAGAATGCTGAGAGAAGACTGCTGATTGATTATCTCAGGACTGTACCTGATATTGAAGAAGTCAAGTAAAGTCTGACTGTAAGTTTTTAATATTTTCTATTCTAAGTCAAATTTATACTCTGTTTTAAATCAAACTCTGTTATATGTTAAACACTGCATTTGTTAAATGGTTTTGACATCATCAATTATATGTTTAACTTGTACATTTTATTATGAACAAGTTGGGGGAGATTGTTAGATATAATTGCTAATGTTTGTTTATCAGTGTTTAAGCAACAGGTACTGACAAGAGTTTATCAGAAGCCAGTCAGAGTTTAGTTAAACTCTGACAGGGTAAAGAGTTTAATTGAAGCCGGTCAGAGTTTATTTAAAGTCTGACAGGGTGATAGTTGAATTAGCTGTCGGTGCTGAATTGAAGATTCTAGAAGCAATATATTCTGAAGATGGAAAGAAGCAGAATATATTGATACAGCTAAGGAGACGGAATAGAAGAAAAGAAGCAATCCTTAATTGATAAGTTTTGTATAGCTAACTTGTAGGAATATCAATTAGATAAGGATTGTATGTAGCTGTGTACTATATAAACACAGATAGGTTATCCCTAGAAGGGACGCGAATATTGATATATTATTCTTGTAACCTAGAAGCTCTTTGTGATTCATTAACATCATAAAGAGAGAAGCTGTTAATATAAATACAGTTTATTGATTCATAAACAGAGTTCTTAATTATTGTTATTCTCATACATACTTGGTTATATTGTGTATTCGGCCTAACAGGATAAAACATCCAATGGAAAAGCTAAGGAAGGCAGAAGAGTTAGTCTATCAGAGACAGAAGAAACTGAAAGGATCAAGCCCACAAGAACCTGAACCTCAAAGTGGTTCAGTAGCTCTTTCTGATGATCCAGCCACACAAGAACCACTCAATCAAAGTTTGAGTGAAGGCTTAGCTCGTGGAATGGTCCCACAAGAACCATTTTCTCAAAGGGAGAATGCAGACATCAACATTCCAGCTACACAAGAACCATCTTCTCAAAGTGAAGATGCATGCCAAGCTACAGTTTCTGAGAAATTTCATGACAATGCTCAAGGGATTTCTGGTGCAGATGAAGTTCAAAGATTGGTTGAGGACACTGTCAATGAGGGAAGCACAGAAGAACCTTTGACTCAAAGTTTTGAAGCAGCTTCTGAACCTCAAGCTCCACAAGAACCATTGGTATCAAATACTGATGCAAGCATATCAAATCCTGACGGTGTTCATCCTGACGCTAGTGGTGCTCCTGATGTTGAACCTATCCTGATACAACCACTTCGTTCAAGACCAATGGATCATCCTATCACAGATTCACAGGATAAAATGAAAGGTATAGCTATTTGTTAGGTCCTTATAAGTTTGTAGAAGGGAGGTTGAATACAAACTATACCGTTTTATCGAAATTTGTTCGTTTAAGATTAAACCAATTAGAACAAATTAATGCGGAATAAAAACTGAAACAATATTAAAGTTAAATAGAAACTCTATTAAACTTGAGGGGTGTTACAATTTTGATCACTGATTACAAAGAACTTGATAAAACAAATCTAGAATAAATTCGACATGAATTTATCTATTTTTGTAATAAAAAGGATCGAATACTAAAAAGTAGTTCGATATAAAATCTAGGGATTATGATCCGCTAGAAAGCTAAAGTAGTACAAGTGAAATGATCCTTATGAATTTAATGATAAGAACTTGTCAAGAATTAAATCACTTATGATCTTGAGTGCTTTTACAGTTGAAGAAATGAAGAAGGCAGTTGAAGGTTTTAATGATGAATGCTCTGTCTTTCTTTTTCTCTTTGTTGTTGTAATGATTGTCCAAGTCTTCTGATCCGTGTATATATAACATTTCTTTTCTTTTTGGTAAACCCACGTGCAAGTCACTTCAACAGAATGCAATTTGCCTTGGGAAGACTTAGAGGAAAACAAACATTTTGTTCTTGGAAGACTCTCGGGAAGACAGCCATTGAACTAAGAATACAACCGGGAAAACTAGGATTTGACTTAGGAAGACAATCGGGAAGACAGCCTTGGTAGTCTTCCTAGTTCAAAGAACTAAGTCTTCCTAGTTCAATCCTAAGTCTTCCTAGTTCAAATATATTCTAATTTAAATAATTAACTAAATAAATTATGTATTAAATTAATTCATTACAGAATTAATTTAATAAATAATATACTTAATAATATTAATTATTTATAAGAGAATAAATAGAATTAGTTGACTTCTAAAACAATTCCAGAATCACTTAAAACTTAGATAAATAACAAACAAAATAGTACGTTGACACTCGATGCACTGTCTGGTTCATGAGTGACTAACGACAATGTTTGTTCTTTATCTATTTGACTTTAAGAAGTGATTTACTTCCTTCTCATTCAAGAACTCTGTAATCAGTATCTTTTTCTGTCACCACTTGAAATCTCCGTCACTTTAATAAATCCACTGAGCTTGAATACTTCATTGAGGCTTGATCAATAAATTGAGCTTCTTTCAATGTAGAATCACTTCAAGTCTGTAGATGACTTTAATCTTCATTCTTTGACAGATATAATCTTCTGAGATTCCTGTGACAATTTTGAATTATTACTTACTTATTACAGACTTGTTTAATGTTGAGTTAATTCCTTGATGTAAACAAATAGGCTTAAACATATGCCTTTCACTATTCCTGATCCTGATGATACTCATAGTACTGATGATGATGACTCTGATGATAGTGATGATGATGAGAATCGGAAAGAGAAGGAACAGCTTGCTACATCACTCAAAATTAGTCTTGGAACTAATTTTGGTTCATCAAGTACATATATGGCTGGCAAAGCTTCCACTGGGAAAGATCAGAGACAAGATTTTTCTATTCCTTCCTTTAATCCTGCTGAGGCACTTAGACAGAATGAATGGAACAATTCATGGCATAGATCTGCTCAATCTGTAAGTTATTCTTCTGCTTTGGAACATGCCTATGATGCAGTGAAATCTATAGAGAATCAAGACTTGAAGAATCATTTGAAGGCTACAACTCTGTTATCCAAAAGCCTAAAAAGTGAGATTGATTCTATCAAGAACTCAACTGAGTTGGTGAGGAATGATATTTCTCAAAATTTTACAAAGGTGCTGTTAGGAATGAATATCACCTAGAAACTAGACAGAGGGGGGGTGAATGGATAGTTTGATGAATTTTTGCTTTCTTGAAACTAAATATAAACTGTATATGATTATGCTATGTAATATGCAGAAAGTAAACAACACACACAATCACTTTAATCTACTTTGTATAAGCAAATTAAATACTACAGCTTTCCAAGAAATTCACAATCGAATTTCTGGCTTCTAAACAAGAACAGTTTGTACTTGCTTGCTTACAGAGAAAAGAGCTTGAGATAAAAACTATGTGTGTCTCTCTTGCAGCTTACAGTGGTGTGTGCACAATATATATATTCACCTATACAAACTAGGTACACATAATATTACACAGCTACCCCTTCTGAAAGTCCAACTTGTCCTGCCATAAGAAGTTCACTGTGTCAGGAAGGACCACCTGCTTTTCGGAGTCTTTCCCATTTCTGTAGCTGCTTGTCTCTTATCTTTCTCTCCAAGTTTAGTTGTAGATTTGCCATCTGTTCTTTGGACCACCTTGCCAGAACAAATGCTTCAGTATTTGTCTCTTTTGATTCTTGGTTCTGTACCTTGATTTGTCTTGTTATAAACGGCTAAGTGTTGATATCGTGAACTCCACTTCATTCCTGACTTCGCGATCTCCCTTGTGAGGACTACGCGATATAGCCTTTGAAGACTTTGCGACATAGGCCATAAGATGACTATGCGACATGGGTCATTTGATGACTATGCGACATAGGTCATTTGACGACTATGCGACATAGGTCATTTGACGACTATGCGACAAAAGTCATTTGACGACTATGCGACATAAGTCATTTGACGACTATGCGACATAAGTCATTTGACGACTATGCGACATAGGGCTTCTGAGGACTTCACGATCTAGGCTTCTTTGACTTTTCTGACTTCAACACTTCACGACATGTGTCTTGAGGACTTCTCGACATAGTACAAAATGGACTATGCGATGTAGCACTTCACGACATAGATATTGGTGACTTCACGACATAGCTTTCTTCTGACTTTGCTATATAATGCCTTAGACAAATTTCTGCAACTTATTTCTTCATGGCCTTATTCATTTCTATCCTGCTGCATGAACACTTCTGAACTTCTACCAGGACAATTATTCAATGGCCTATATACAATCTAGATGCAAGAAATTTTGCTAAGCTCATTATAACTTTGAGCATACATGATCAAGCTAATGTTCATGAGAACAAGACAAGTACATATAGAGACCTATACTATATCCCAGTGATAGAACTGACTAGGTCATGTAATGTGACATAGTCACATAGTGTAGGCTTGTTAATAGTGGTATTCAGACATGTCTTGAGCCTAACAATCTCCCCCAAATTGTGAGTAAGATCCTTAGGCACAATTTCATGTCTGATAACAAGCCTAACTTACATAGAAGGAAATTAAGTAACAGAGAGGACAATTTATGAACATTGAGATCAGGAATTTGATTACATAGAAAAATTGAAAGCTTACAGACTATCTTTGTTGCACAGCAGCTTCAGCTTCCAATTGCTTCTCTTGAAAATCATCATAAATCTTCTTTTTCCTTATCTCTTCTCTTCTTTTCATGTCTATGATGGCTTCTTGAAGTTCTTCTCTTGCAATCAGTTCTTCAATGAGAGGGGAGTCTTTGAGATCATCAATTGCAGCTTTAAGAGCACTTTCCACATATGAATCCAGAAACTCCATCCTTATCTTGCTCATGCCTCCATAAGAATTTTTGTATTCCACAACATAAGGATTTTGTTTTACCCTGCAAAGCCCTTGCTTTCTCAGCTCCTTTGCTCTTTCCTCCATTTCAGCCATTTCTTTCTCTTTCTGAATTATCTTCTCTTCATTTTCCTTTCTCAGGTTTTCTTCATAATCAGCATGCATTTTCAAGAACCTGGCAATATCTATCTTCCATGTGCTTTCTTCTTTTTCTTCAAAATTCAGTAAGGCATTTATCCTTTCAAGCTCATACATATAGAAATATTGCCAGCCTCCTTGCTTCATTATCCTTTATCTTCCATCAGTGTACTTGATCTCTAGATGATCCAACTTCACTTTGACTTCAAAGATCCTTTGAGCCCTCAAAAATGCTAGGGCATCTTCATCATAGTCCTCATCTAGTGGAAGCACATTGATGCCAATAACATTTGTGAGTTTTCCAGTCTTCTTTGTTATCCTTATCCTTCTGGGTACACTCTTGATCTTCAAATGCTTCATAAGAGATACCTTTCTGGAACAAGGAGAATCAGTCTTCAGTGCCACATCACTTGGAAGTAGCTTCATTCCTTTTCCCTTCATCCACTATAACACTCCACTAGCTGTGACTTTGTGGAAGTGTCTTTTTGATGTTTCTTTTGTGGCTCCTTCTTTCTTCTGTGGCAATTTAGGTTCAGAAGTCTTAGATAATGATTTTGGAGGATCATTACCAACAGTACACACCCTACACTTAGAGTCTTGTGTTGTGGTTAAAGTACTGCTAGCAATGTCCTTGACTTGCTGAATTCCACTTCTTGTTCTCTTGGTTATTTCCTTTGTCCCCTTAGAATCCCTCTTATTATCATCAGCACCTTTTGTCTTCTTTAAGGATTTGCTCCTGCTACTTTCACTTGGTCCATCCTTATCACTCCTTGAATGAGATCTCCTTCTGTAGGTTTTCTCCTCATCATCATCCTCACCATCCTTCTTCTTGCTCTTGTCTTTGACAGATTCAGGAATGACTCCATGAATCAGAAAAGATTGTAGAGTGTGAATCATTTCTAGTTCCTCAGCTGTCCTAACTCCTCTCTTGGCTCTTAGCATTTGCAGCACCTGGTTGATCTTTGCATTGTTCTTCATTGTTAGGTCTGAGGGAATTACTAGTTGGTCAATATTGCTGTCTTGAGATAAACTTTGGTAAATTATTGTCCTTGGCTTGGATATAACCTCAGGCAATCTTTGATTTTGGTTCATCTTCAAGTCAGTATAAAGACTTTCATTGTTCGTCCCATGCTTTTCAATCAAATCCAGAATGATTGACAGCTCAGTAAATCTCAGTTTTTCTAGATTTTGAAATGCTAGGTGCCACAAGCAATTGTCCTTGCACACCATGATTATCTCTCTTAGATGGACATCCTTGATTTTCCTTACTACAACTGTGAAGTACTTGATGCTTTCCTTGATCTTCTGTCTATAAACCTTGCATCTTCTTGAGCATTTCTGTAGATGGCTTTCAGAAACTCCAGGAAGGCCTCATCATGATAGATGTTTGATTTGGCAACTTCCTGTAGCTTGGCCTCTGTGATAACTGTAGCTTTGACAGGTTTAGCATTGGGAGTAGGTTGAGCAGGTTGAGGAGTTGAGATGTCTTTAGGCATTGTGGATGGATAGTAGGTGGTTGAGATTGTGCTCTTCTGGCCTGCTGCACTTATGACCTCTACAGGGGGAAGGATTATTGGTTTGATTGTGTCTTCAGAAATTTTGCCCTTGAGCTTCTGTTGCTTGACAAGTACTCCCCATTTCTTTTTCAGAATGACCTAATTTTGTTTCTCCCCCTTAGGCTTGGAATCAGACAAGATGTCTTGAGCTTCCCCAGGGATAGGCAGGTTCATTTGTCTCATCATAGAAGTCAACATTTGGTGTTGCACCAGCAGGATATTGGAGGTGTTGTTGCCTTGGTCATCCAGCTTGTCATTAAGCTGGTTTAAGGATGTAGCCAGTATCCTGTTTTCATCTTTCAGAGAGGCCACTTCTCTTTCTAGACCATCCACCTTGGAGAATAGTTGTTGAGACTTGAAAGAATTTAGAGATTGATCCTTGATCTTGGCAAAGTCAAATTTGGAGATGTTTGACATAGGAACCTCATCCACCAATTTGTCACCATATTGATTCTTCCAAATTACATTCAGCATTGCATTAGAATTGATGCTGGCCTTGACTTGATTTTCCAATGTTGTAGCGAGTTTCTTGATGTTGTCCGTGACCATGGCTAGAGAGAGATCCATCCTGTTGACATTAGAGTTGGTTTTCTGGATTTCTTTGAGGATGCCATCCACCTTGGGAAAATCAGAGAGATATGAGTTTCTTAGCTGAGTGAGGGATCTATCTGTCGCCTCCTGGATTGAATAAATCTCTGATTGAAGTCCTTTCCCAAGATAGTGCAGAGCCTTCAATTGATTCTTGTAGATGTCATTTACAGCATCATAAACTGCAGCAGGAGAGAGATCTTTTGCATTGGAGCCCAGAGAGGTGAAGTAGTCTTCTCTTAGAAAGGCTAGGGCATCCTTGAGTTTGATAGACCTCTTAGCATCCAACCAGGCATCCACATTTCCCTCTGGTTCAGCTGCATCCACTATCTTCTCCTGCTGGGCTGCAACATCCTCCTTGTGGCAAAGAAGAATAGCCTCATAATCAGCATTTGGCAAGTTGGAGGTGAGGAGGTGTTGAGCTATTTTTGAGAACTCATCAATCTGTGCCACATGGAGATCTTGAATAGCTTCTTCTATCATTTGGGAAGGCACAGTTGATGATCCTGAAGGCCTGTCATGTTGCACAGGCTTCAGCCATTCTGACAGAGTGGCCTGAGCCAAGTGAGAGCTAGTGCTAGGCACTTCATGAGATGTGAGTTTTTGAGTCTCCTCCAGCCTTGGAATGGCTGTAGAGTCTGATGTTGTCTCCATTGAAATGGGATGTGTTACAACATCAGCCCTATTTGTCTGTGAAGACAGTTCCACATCCCTAAGGATGGGAGAATTTGGCATAGAGTCTCCAGTAAAAACTGGTGAATCCTCCATGTTTGTGTTGGTGTCATTAGGATATGCCCCAGCATGCATTCCCTGACCAACTGGATGTGGTTCCTGGGTGGTGAGCACAGTGTCATGCACCATGTCACTTGAGTTTGGCTCAATCACAGTATTGGATTGTGATTGATCAATTTCAGAAAAGTAATGTGAATGACTAATCTGTTGAGAAGAAATGTTAGATGTAGATTCTGGAAGAGAAGTGTGGTGTAGATTGGATTGTGGCAACTCCCCCTGAGAAATAGGAGGAGTTTCAATAGTGATGTGCTCTCCACTCTGTGTATGATCATCCTTATGTCTCCTAGGGTCAAGAGTGAGTTCTTGACCCTGTGCAGACTCTGTACAGGTTGCAGTGGGGAGGCTGCTCTTTTCAATGCCAATGACCTGTTGAGAGGCCATAGACAGTAGCAGGTGTACCCCTTTTTCCACATCTGAATCCTGTTGGGAGGATTCAGTGGTAGGTATTGGTTTTGACTTCTTCTTTTGTCTGGTGAGAGGTGACTCAGGAGTCTCACTTTCTATTTCTACAGATTCATTTATCACTTCTAGGGCTCTCTTCTTGGTCTTCTTTTTAGTAACACCAACCTTTTGAGAGATTGATGCACTTGGCTGCCTAGCTTCTAAAGTGGTGTTTGCAATTGGGTTACTGGATGGGATGGGAAGGCTGGGGTTAGACTGTGTAGCTCCTTCAGTCTCAGCCTCCCCTGTCCAGGAAAGTGCATGGTATATGGGCTTATCAAGTGGATAAGACTCAAATGTGTCCTGCATATGCTTGGTCACACTTAGAATCACATCCACTTGATTCCTTGTGTCCAATGAGCCAAATAGAACTTTGGACATGGACTTGGAGTAAGCCATTTTAGTTTTATCTATACCCTCCAATTCATGGATATTTGCATCAAGATAATTTAAAATAACTTGAAGAAAGCCAGGGTAAAAGATGTCATTACCTCTACCACGAACGGTCCTGCCTAGCCTCTGAGCCAATTCCTTGAGAATTATGGCTCCCACATTGATCTCCTGGTTGTTGGCCAGGGAGTAGGCTAGCTTCACATCAATGTGACTGATATGGTCCCATCCTGTCTTCCTGCATAGAAACACCTTCTGGAGTGCGTCAAACAGAAATGACCACTCCCTTCTCACAAACTTCTTATTGAGCTTTCCAGTATCTATCTCATCAGCATACAGAATGAAGGTCATGAAGTCTACGATTTGAGCATCTGTAGCTTCTTGGTCATGACCCTCCACCTTGAACCCCAAAGCTTCATTGATTTCCTTTTCACCAAACTGGAAGTGTTTGCCTCCAATTGAACAATTAACCTCCTGGAATGAGGTTCCATCTTCCCTAGCCAGTGTTGATACCAACGCCGTTCTCCAGAATCCTTCCAACACATCGACATACAAGGTAGGGTTCAGGGTTAGGGCTTGGCGTAGGTAGGAAGTGTTCAAGAACCGTACAAAACACTTGTACCTTGGGTTAGCCTCAACCTCAGAGGGAATGGTGAGAAGATTTGTTTCTTTGGTAATGGTTAAAGGGTTTGAAGAGGAAGCTGTTTGAGATTTGGGTGCCATTGAAATTGAGATTGAGATTGAAGAAGAGAGAGAGAAAAGTTTAGGTTTTAGAAATTGAAAGCAATAGACAAGATGAAAAGTTGTGAACGGTCGACAAAAAGTATTTATATGATAGAGACACTGCGATATGGAGTTATGAATATGTACAGACTAATTGTATGTCGCGAAGTCTCAAAATGGCCTGTACCGCAAAGTCCTTGCAAAGTATATCGCAGAGTCCTGAATTGAACTATGTCTCAAAGTCTTGAGGATATCAGAATTTGGATGACTTTGCGATATAGTGAAAATACCCTGTCTAAAACTCTCTTTTTGAAATTTTAAGATTTTGTCAGACTTAAATCAAAAATTGAAATAAAATAAATTTAAATCAAAATTCTGTCAAATATGGAGACTTGTCGATATAGTTATTCTAAGTCACAAAGTCATTAAAATGAACTATGTCGCAAACTCATGAAATGAACTATATCGCAAAGTCTCACAATTTTAACAGTTTGCGATATAAGTCTGTTTGATTTGTACTATGTCGTGAACTCTCAAAATCATCTATATCGAGATGTCTCAAAAGCTCACAACTCCACAACCAAATATGATTTTGAAAAATATGCAGTAAAATACTGAAATATTTATAGATCATATCTCAGCTAATTTTCACTCCAAATAAATAGAGCATTTAGATACAGTGAAAATTTACTGCTGCAACAATTAACTAGCATACTTACTTAGAACAACTAAATGAAGGATTGAGCATTCCAATTTCACTCACAAGTCTGTTGAAGACAGCTTCATTTAGAGGTTTAGTAAATATGTCAATAATTGTTTCTCAGTTGGAACATAAGAGACTTCTATGGTACCATTTGTAACATGTTCCCTAATGAAATGGTACCTGATCTCAATGTGCTTTGTAGTAGAATGATTAACAGGATTGGCAACAATGGATATTGCACTAGTATTATCACACATCAGAGGAATGTGTTTCAACACTAGTCCATAATCCATGAGTTGATTTCTAATCCAAAGTAATTGAGCACAGCAACTTCCAGCAGCAATATATTCAGCCTCAGCTGTGGATGTTGCTGTGGACTGTTGTTTCTTACTGAACCATGACACTAACCTTTGACCTAAGAATTGGCAGCTTCCAGAGGTGCTCTTCCTGTCAATTCTGCATCCAGCATAATCAGAATCTGTGTAACCAACCAGGTTGAACCCAGTTCCCTTTGGATACCATAGCCCAAGATTAGGAGTCCCTTTCAGATATTTGAAAATCCTTTTGATAGCCATCATGTGAGATTCCTTGGGATCAGACTGGAACCTTGCACAAAGGCATGTGGCAAACATGATATCAGGCCTGCTAGCAGTGAGATAGAGTAGTGATCCAACCATGCCTCTGTAAACCTTGATGTCTACTCTTTTGCCTTTCTTGTCTTCATCAAGCTTGATTGCAGTGGACATGGGAGTTTTTGCAGGGGATGAGTCTTCTAAACCATATTTCTTCAAAAGATCTTTGACATACTTTGATTGGTTTATGAAGATGCCATCCTCCCTTTGATGTACTTGCAAACCTAGAAAGTAGGTTAATTCTCCCATCATACTCATCTCATATTTGCTTTGCATCAACTTAGAGAACCTTTCACAGAGTTTTTCATTTGAAGAGCCAAAGATGATATCATCCACATAGATTTGAACAAGAATGATATCATTTCCATGCTTCTTGAAGAATAGGGTTTTGTCAATTGTACCCCTGGTAAATTGATGCTCAAGAAGGAATTGAGATAGAGTCTCATACCAGGCTCTTGGTGCCTGTTTGAGTCCATAGAGTGCCTTAAGCAGTCTGTACACAAAGCCTGGGAAGTTTTCATTTTCAAAGCCAGGTGGTTGAGATACATAAACTTCTTCAGCAAGATCACCATTGAGAAATGCACTTTTCACATCCATTTGATACACCTTGAAATTTGAGTGAGCTGCAAAAGCCAGGAAGATTCTGATGGCTTCCAGTCTAGCTACAGGTGCAAATGTCTCATCATAATCAATGCCTTCTTGCTGACAGTATCCTTTGGCAACCAGCCTTGCTTTGTTTCTTATTACCACTCCTTCTTCATCCATCTTGTTTCTGAACACCCATTTGGTGTCGATAACATTCTTTCCTTCAGGAGGTGGCACTAGCTCCCATACTTTGTTTTTCTCAAATTGATTCAATTCTTCTTGCATGGCAACAATCCAATCAGAAATCTTCAAAGCTTCTTCAACTACTTTAGGTTCCTCTTGTGATAGAAAGCAGCTATACAGACATGTATTCATAGTCGCCCTTCTTGTTCTAACTCCCTCACTAGGATCTCCAATGATTTGATCCCTAGTGTGGGCTCTGTCCCATTTCCTTGTGTGCCCCTGTTCATTTCCTTGATCTGTTCCAAGCTCATTTTGGTTGACAGTTGCATTCTCTTCTTCTCCCCCTGTGTTTGTGAACCCTTGCACAGGTGTTTGAAGAAGATTGTCAACTTCAAGAACTTCATTTTCTAGAACAGTTTGAACAGGTGGTTCATCTTCACTTTCAGAATCCTCAAGATAACCTTGATTCTCAAATCTTAATGGCACACTGTCTTGATCACTTGTTTTAAGTCCAGGAGTTTTCTTGTCATCAAAGGTAACATCCATGCTTTCCTTGACTTTGTGTTGCTCAGGTACAAACACTCTATATGCTTTCCTTTCCAGAGAGTATCCAATAAAGATACCTTCAAATGCCTTTGCATCAAATTTTCCAACATGCTCAGAGGTATCTTTCATCATAAAACACTTGCTTCCAAAAACATGCAGATGCTTGAAGGATGCTCTTTTTCCAGTCATTAATGAGTAAGGAGTTTTGCCAGACTTCTTATTGATCAATGTTCTATTTTGCACATAGCATGCTGTGTTAACAGCATCAACCCAAAAGCTAGTAGGTAGCTTTGCATCCAATAACATTGTCCTTGCAGCTTCAATGAGAGTTCTATTCTTTCTCTCAACTACTCCATTTTGTTGAGGTGTTCTAGGAGCTGAGAATTGTTGAGAAATTCCTCTATCTTTGCAAAACTCATACAATGTTGAATTTTTGAACTCAGTTCCATTATCACTTCTCAAAGCAACTATAGAGGAACCAGTGCTTTGTGCTTCTCTATCAACTCTCTTGATATGCTCTATTATGACTTGAGGTGCTTCATCTTTGGAGAATAGGAATTCCACCCAAGTGTATCTTGAATAATCATCAACCATCACTAGAGCATATTTCTTTTTGGAAAGGGACATTACATTCACAGGACCAAATAAATCCATGTGAATTAGCTGCAGAGGTTTTGAGTTTGTATTGAGCAACTTGTTCTTGTGACTAGATCTTTTAATCTTTCCTTTCTGACAAGCTTCACATGCTCCATCTTGCACAAACTCCAAGGCAGGCAAATCCCTGATGAGTTCTCTCTTGATTAGAGAGTTCATTGCCTGAACATTCAAGTGAGACAGTTTCTTGTGCCATATCCAGAATTCCTCATTTGTGGCTTTAGTGTAGAGACAACAAATTTCTCCCTTGTCTGCAGCCTTGAGATCAGCTACAAACAGGCTTCCTTTCTTCACACCAGTTAGAACAACTTCACCACTTTCTCTTTTTGAGATTGAACAATGATCTTCATTAAATTCCACTTTGAAACCCCTGTTTGTAAATTGTCCAATGCTTAAGAGATTATGCTTCAGTCCTTCAACAAATGCTACATCTTCAATAATGACATTTCCAGATTTTATACTGCCATATCCCATTGTATAACCGATGTTGTGATTTCCAAAGGTTACTGATGGGCCAGCCTTTTCCTCAAAATGTGATAGCATGGCTATATCACCAGTCATGTGACTTGAGCATCCACTGTCCAAGATCCATATGACTCTTTTATTCCTGTTGCCCTGCATTCACAAGGTAACTAAGTTGTTTTTGGTACCCACACATGGTAGGGTCCAGTTGATTTAGAAACATTTTTGTTACCAATTCTTCTGTCATAAGTTGCATTCATCACAGTAGGATACTTCATATTGTTTGTGGCTTTGGAGTTCACACTCTTAGGCTCACATGAAGTGTTCACCCTCTCAATCCTGATTGGGGATCCTGTCCTATGAGTGTGCATGTGTGTTTATGATTCACTAGATTGTGCAGAATCAAGTTTATGCTTTAGAGATAAACAGTTAGCAATCACAGTCACATAGCATGTCATGCAATTAGGCTTACCACAGAAGGAATCATGACTAGAGTTTATGCTAGCAGAATGGTTACTTAGGTTATCAACTTCAACATTCACCTGTTTGTTACACTTATGAGTCAAATGATTAACAGATAGACATTTCTGACATTGTTTCCTGGGAGCATTTGGCACATAAGCATAGTTGTTACCCATGTTGACACCTACCTTACCATTTCTGTTTTGTTTCTTTTTCTTAACAACTTCTTTCTTTGCTTTAGGGCTCTTGACAAGATTGTCTTTGGTCTCTTTCTGACTGACAGATTCAGGAGAGGAAGAAGTGTCTTTAGCAGCCTCATCTTCTTCAAGAAGTTGTTGTTTGATGATCAATAGTTCTTCATCAAACTCAACAACGCTCTTTTTGAAGATGGACTGTTCAACACTAGATAGAATGGTTGGGGCATTTTTGTATGTAAAAGATTCTTTTCCTTTGCCCTTTGCCTTCTTCCTTCCTTTATCATTCTCATAGTCAAAACCAACTCCAACCTTGCTATCTTCAGTGTGTTCCTTGTGATAGGTTTGAATAAGTTCAGAGGAGTTCTTAAAGCTTCTTAGTTTCAATTCAGTTTCAGCAATTTGTTCCCTAAGGGCTTTCTCTATTTGTTCAGCACAAACCACTTTGTTTTTAAGATACTCAACCTCCTTTTTCAAACCATCAAGGTTCACAACCATTAACTCAAGTTCCTCATTCTTTTCTGTAAGCTCAAGATTTCTAGCAGTTAGTCTATCAATTTCTTCATTTGCTACTAACATGCTAGTATGAATATTAAACATCTCAGTACTCAAATGTTCAACAGTTTGCTTATATTGAAGGGGAGTCATATCAAGAGAAGTAAGAATAGGTACCTGACTAGAATCACCATCATCAGAAAATGCCATCAAGGCATAATTTGAGTACTCTTGTTCTTCTTCTTCATCAGAGTCATCCCAGCATTTTCCCTCAGCAATAAAAGTTTTACCCTGTTGTTTCTTGAGCAGAGCCTCATACTTAGCTTCAAGCTCTAAGTATGCTTTGTCCTTCTTGACCTGTTTAGGCTTTTTGAACTCAGTGGCAAAATGCCCAAGTTCATTGTAGTTATAGCATCTTATTTTGGACCTATCCACACTCCCATATTTGTATCCTCCTTTAACTGCACCAGCAATCCCTTTTCCTTTGTTGAAAGAGTTTGAGCTACCTGAACCACCAGCATTTCCATTATTGAATCTAGACTTGAATGGCTGCTTCCTCTTAAACCTGATGTTAGGGTATCTCCTAGCCATATAAGCAAAAGATTTGTTTTCCATCTTGTCCAGTTCATCTATGCTGTAGAACTCATCCTCTTCAGGTAAATCATACACAACCTGAGTTTCATCACCAGTGTCATCACTTTCCAGTTCCTCAATCTTGACTTGACTGATTTTTAGAGAATCCATTCTTTGACCTAGATTGTCAGCAATAAGGGCACAAGAGGTATTGGCCACTAATCCTTGCTTTGCTTGAATAGATCTCTTTTGAAACAGCTCTAACTCATATGTCTTCAAAACACCATACAACACATCAAAACCAATCTTTGTTAGATCTCTTTCTTTAAGGGAAGAGATTCTTGGTTCCAAGTGATCTGGAAGAGTTAGTAAGAACTTCATATTGAGCTCTTCTGTCTCATAGTGTTTGTCATAGAGTTTGAGCTCGTTTATCAGCTTATTGAATCTCTCAAACACTTCTGTGATTCCCTCTTTTGGCTGAGCCATGAAGGCTTCATATTGTGAGACAAGAATCTGCTTCTTGTTCTTTCTTACTTCAGTAGTTCCTTCACAGAGCACTTCTATAAGATCCCACATCTTCTTGGCACTAGTACAGTGAGCAACAGTGCCATACATGTTGAAGTCCATAGATTCACAAATGATGAGTTGAAGATGTCCATCAAGTGCTACTTTCTCCTTTTCAAGATCAGTGTATTTTGAGGGGTCTTTGGGCACATGTTTTGCTGGTACTATCTCAGTGCCATTGGTTGTTTCACCAATCTCGATCATTGGAATAAAGGGACCATGCTTTAGAATATCTAAATACATGGGGTTAGAAGCTTTGATGAAAAGCAACATCTTCTTTTTCCATAAACTGTAGTGCTCCTTGTTAAAGGGAGGAATCTTGATACTGCTCAGTTTCTGTGAACTCATTCTTGATCTTTTCCTGTTTGTACGTTAACAGCCTTCTCTCTGATACCACTTGTTAGGAATGAATATCACCTAGAAACTAGACAGAGGGGGGTGAATGGATAGTTTGATGAATTTTTGCTTTCTTGAAACTAAATATAAACTGTATATGATTATGCTATGTAATATGCAGAAAGTAAACAACACACACAATCACTTTAATCTACTTTGTATAAGCAAATTAAATACTACAGCTTTCCAAGAAATTCACAATCGAATTTCTGGCTTCTAAACAAGAACAGTTTGTACTTGCTTGCTTACAGAGAAAAGAGCTTGACATAAAAACTATGTGTGTCTCTCTTGCAGCTTACAGTGGTGTGTGCACAATATATATATTCACCTATACAAACTAGGTACACACAATATTACACAGCTACCCCTTCTGAAAGTCCAACTTGTCCTGCCATAAGAAGTTCACTGTGTCAGGAAGGACCACCTGCTTTTCGGAGTCTTTCCCGTTTCTGTAGCTGCTTGTCTCTTATCTTTCTCTCCAAGTTTAGTTGTAGATTTGCCATCTGTTCTTTGGACCACCTTGCCAGAACAAATGCTTCAGTATTTGTCTCTTTTGATTCTTGGTTCTGTACCTTGATTTGTCTTGTTATAAACGGCTAAGTGTTGATATCGTGAACTCCACTTCATTCCTGACTTCGCGATCTCCCTTGTGAGGACTACGCGATATAGCCTTTGAAGACTTTGTGACATAGGCCATAAGATGACTATGCGACATGGGTCATTTGACGACTATGCGACATAGGTCATTTGACGAATATGCGACATAGGTCATTTGACGACTATGCGACATAAGTCATTTGACGACTATGCGATATAAGTCATTTGACGACTATGCGACATAAGTCATTTGACGACTATGCGACATAGGGCTTCTGAGGACTTCACGATCTAGGCTTCTTTGACTTTTCTGACTTCAACACTTCACGACATGTGTCTTGAGGACTTTTTGACATAGTACAAAATGGACTATGCGATGTAGCACTTCACGACATAGATATTGGTGACTTCACGACATAGCTTTCTTCTGACTTTGCTATATAATGCCTTAGACAAATTTCTGCAACTTATTTCTTCATGGCCTTATTCATTTCTATCCTGCTGCATGAACACTTCTGAACTTCTACCAGGACAATTATTCAATAGCCTATATACAATCTAGATGCAAGAAATTTTGCTAAGCTCATTATAACTTTGAGCATACATGATCAAGCTAATGTTCATGAGAACAAGACAAGTACATCTAGAGACCTATACTATATCCCAGTGATAGAACTCACTAGGTCATGTAATGTGACATAGTCACATAGTGTAGGCTTGTTAATAGTGGTATTCAGACATGTCTTGAGCCTAACAGGTGCCTACTGTTTTTCAGCTAAGGGTAGTAGAATCCCAAGTGAAATCTGTCATTTCTGAACAAACCTCTATCAACAGAAGGATTGATTCTCTGGATACCAAGGTAACTGACATTCAAGCCTCTCTTTCCTTAATTTTGAATTTATTGTCAAATCCTGATGTCAAAAAGGGGGAGAAAGTTAGTCGGACAAAATGCACACTTGATCTAGTATTAAGGAATAATGATGATGATACTGGAGATGATGGTAGTGACAAAGTGATACAAGGAGAAACCTCTGATGCTGCTGTTATGAAGTCTACAATTCAAACTTCACAAAGTCAAACAACGCAGTCAACTCATGTTTCTGATTCTGGAGTTAAGACAGTAAGAACTTTGGTGCAATCTCAGATCCTGACGGAAGAACAAATCCTGACACCTGGTCATGGACATACTCTTGCTACAATTCCTGAAGGTGATGAAGATATTTTTATTGATAATCCTGAAGATGCATCAAATTTATTCCAGAAGTTTTCTACAAAAGATGGCAGAATTGTTACTCTATATCACACTGATAAAAGAGTTCAACAATTATTTGCAAGAAAAGAACTCTCTACAGCAAGTGAAGAATATCCTGATCTCTCACATGAAGAATTCTTAAGACAACAGAGAGAAATGATGGAAAGCTTTAATAACCCTGTTTCTGCTAGAGGTAGAGGAAGCAGAGGTAGGAGAGGAGCTAGAAGAAGTAGAAGAGGTTCTTCAACTCAAACAATACCTAGACAGACAAGGTCTAGAGGGTTAAGAATTGAAGAAATTACTGAACCTATTCAAACTCTAGTAGTTCCTGACAGATCTACTTTTGGTGATGATGGAAATATTGAAGAAGAACCTGAATTGAGAAGAAAATCAAGAAAATCAACTCTCTGCAATACAAATTAAATAGAAGAATCTAATCCTGATGTTGTTCTTGATAATATTCAAGATCCTGATGATTCTGAAATTATGCAAGAGATTGATTTGATAATTTTATCTACTGTGGTTGATTCTCACAACAAGGAAGTAGATGAAGAAGAAGAAGCCAGAAGAAGAGAAATTACAAGATCAACAAGTAGAGATTTCAATCTCTATGTACAAAGGCTTAAACTCTCAAACAGAAGAAAGTGGAGGAACCCAAGCAGACAAGAATCTTTACTGGAAAGAAGCTATGCTTTTGAAAAGGAAAATGATAAGAAGTGGAAACATATTAGTACACTGAGGTGTGATAATACACTTATCAATTTTCAGTCTGGAGGAATTATTACAAGCGCTTCAAGTGTTGTTGATTTATCTGAGATGGTTAGATCAAAAGCACTCTAGTTAAAGATGTTTTAAAATCTGAAGCAATTGACAAGTAATTCAAGAGGAGGTATTGGACACAGGGATGCTGAATATCTAAATATGTCATATGTTGATCCTTACTCCTTAACTGAAATTGGAGGTACTTTAACTTCTGAAAACCTGAACAATTTACTAGCTGTTGATATAGTTATAGATTGTCATGATGGTTTTGACAAGAAAGAAAAGCTTCTGTACTTCATGAAAGATGGTAGTGTGAAGATTCTATCTATTCAAGATCTGCTGATGAAAACTACACAGGAACTGAAATATGTTCATTATCTTTTGAGATCGAAGAATCAAATGTGCAAGGAATGGAGTGACATGATTTTGTCAACAATAAGAAGAAGACTGGATGGAAACAATAATTTTAATGGTAATTATACTCCCATGTACTTAAATCAAAGAGGTCAGGATGTGGAAATGCAAAGGGGTACTGCTGTTAAAGAAGTAACTTTTGGCATGACTCAACTTTCTCTCAATCCTGATGGGAAGGAAATTGCTTATCTTTTGCTTGAAGAGCATAGTCTTCAGAAAAGCTCCATATTGAATCTCAGAGCATCTATCTATCAGATTAATGAGGAAGATGAAGAACTCAGAAATCTTAAGGGAAGACTGATTCAAATTCTTGACGAAAAAGAAGAAAATTTGTTATTTAACTTCTTGAAAATGAATTTGTTCTATCAAAGAATTTAAATAGATAAGTTGTTGCTGCAGATACTTTACATTTTGTATATATGTTTTTGACATCATTGAATCTTAGGAATCTATACTTTATTTCACAAAGTATGAGATTGGGGGAGATTGTTAGATCAGAATTCAATGATCGTCAGGAGCTAGACTCAACTGATCAGGATTGCTGACGTCATCAGGATTACATGGTCGTCGGGAGCTAGACTCAACTGATCCGGATTGATCATCAGGACTGGAAGCTGATCAGGATTCCTACTTCGAGTTATATTTGGAGTCTAGTTAAACATGGAAGTTTATTCTGTCGGTTCCTGGTTTGTAGAATGTAGCTATCAATTATGGATAGGTTTCAATCTTTGTAATTGATTAGGACTTATCATTGATAGAGAAGCTGTGTAGTATATAAACACAGTTTTGGTTTCGATTTATGTACGTGAACATAATCGAATATTTGAGAATCAAGATAGAAGCTCTCAAGAACATAGAATTTCTTGAGAGAGTTTTTGTAAGCTAGCAGCTCTCAAGAACATCAAAATTTCTTGAGAGAGTTTGTAACAGTTTTATATCAGATTTAATAAAGCTGTTATCTTTCTTTCATATTTGTGATATATACATTAAGAAGTCGATTATCTTATACTATTGTATTCAACCCCCCTTCTACAATAGATTATTACTGGGCAACAATCCTAGTGTTTTCTTTGGTAAGTGATTTAAGAGTTACACGCAAATGGTACAATTCAGTAGACATTTCATTAATGGTACTATTGCATTCCTCTTTAGAAAGCTCAGTGAGATTTGTAGAGAAGCCGCAAACAAGATCATTTTTGATGGAATAAAGAAACTCCTAGGTGATGCCAAAGAACTCTGGGCCGAAGAATTACCTTGGGTGTTGTGAGCTTACCGAATGACACCACGATCATCTACCGGTGAAACTCCTTTCAGGTTGGCGTTCGGAACAGATGCACTAGTCTCAACGAAAGTCGATCTAGATTCATACCGAACAGAAGTGTTCAATGTGGAAGCTAACAACTTCGGACTAAAGGACAATGTGGATTTACTGGAAGAAGACAGAGAAGTTGTCCACAAGAGAAACCTAAGGTACCAACTCCAAGCTGCACAATACTATGATTTAGGTGTTAAGAAGAGGACCTTTGTGATGGGAGACTCGGTCATCCGGGAGCTAGCTACTGTTGGAATGTACGATATATAGGACTGCGTTTTCTGATATAAATTAAAGAGTTCAAAAAGAAGATTAACCTTAATCGCTACGGCGCAAGCGATTCAATTCCACGTCTTCTACTGAATTCCTTGATTCCCTTTGAGCGAAGTGTGGCCTTCGATCTCCCAAAGTTTCCTCTCCTCAAAGCCTCGAAATTCCAAAACCCTAGTTTCGTGCGGCTGCTCTAGGTCTCAATTTCGATTTCTGTTATGTGTCCAGCTTTAAGGAGAACAAGAATATATATAGGCTTCAGTAGGGATCATGGACAATTAGGTCGGGCCTTCCAATGACATTAAGAGTAAAGCCCAATGTCATTAAATATTAATTCAATCCACTAAAGAATTAATATTTGCACTACCGTTTCTAATACCGCAATTCTTCTATTATTTAATTCGGCTCCTATATTATTTGCTTATTTAATTCTCCACGTTTAAGATATCGTATATCCATTAATTAAATTAATCACTGACAATTAATTTAATTAATATCTTATTTATCCTTGATCATCCACTCAACCTTATAATTATGTCAGAAATTAATCTGTCTGCAGGGCTTCACATAATTATCTTAATGAGCTTTCAAGAGGACATCATCAACCCAAATATTATCAGGACATGGATTCCTTCTCTAATTAATATCCCACTCTGCATGCAATGTCATTGCTCAATACATAATATTGTAATTAATAATTAATTACATCACATATGAATCAAAGCATGTGCATTGCTGTAAAGCATAATGTAACATAATATGAAACAAAGATAACTACAACTCAATACAGGAACAAGACAGACAATAATATTAACTGAAGCACAGGAATCCAAAAGAAAAGAAGACATGGTAAACTCAAGAAATCAAAATATGGTAAGTATTCTTGAAGTCCGTAAACAGGTCACGGAAAGAAGTTCATTAATATGTTCAGGCCTCGGTGATAAATAAAGAAACAAGACTTTCAAGACTACAGAAGTATTTATATGATACAGAGTTAGTACTAGAGGATTTCAGTGATTTTATAATGAAGCAACCAAGACGACAAATGACTTATCAATTGTATTGTATTGAAGACATAGAGGTTTTGATCAAATGTTAGTCATTTGTGAACCAGACCAGTTGCACAAGGTGTCAGCAAAACTAAGAAGATCAACATGTTTATCGTCTCAGAAGAAATTGATTTAAGTCAGACCTCAAACATCCTGGAAATCAAAAGAAATTGATAATGTATGTTTAGGTTAAATTGAAGTTCAATATGCTTGTTGCAAAAAGATAAAATCTTCAAGGATCAAACTGCAATTAAAGACATTCGATAGTTTTCATTTTTGAAAAACTATCGAAAGAGAAAGGAAGGTTTGATAAAAACTATCGAAGAAAGGAAAAAACCAATTCGACAGTTTCTTTCATAGAAACCATCGAAGTGGACAAAATGTGTTTGTTTGATAGTTTTATTTATAAAACTATCGAACTAGTTTCAAAGAAACAAAGTATTCGTTTCGATAGATTTTATTTAAATCTATCGAAAGAAACAAAAACTTTGTCTTCGATAGATTTTTAATCAAGGAGCAGGTGAATTGTATTCATAATTTGCCAGAGGTTGGTGAGGAAATGGACGACCATGATTTAATCTTAGCCTTCGATAGATTTTCCTAAAGCCTACAATTGAATGAGTGAAGACAGTGTCTTCTTCAGTTGTTGAGTTGTAGAAGATCATTACGGAGGAATTTAAGAGCTTGAGAATTTGACAGAAGAAATTAATAGTTCCTTAAATTCTATCATTTGTATTGATTATTGTAACCTGAACTCATTGAAGCTAATCCTACATATTAGAATTGTAGCACCCTTCGTGGTTTATATTTATAAAACGATATATTCCCTGACTCGTGTTTTTGATTTGGTTAATTTGATTTCGGACAAGAACACAAATAATTTGATTTCGAATAATTTGTGAGTATCGTATTCAACCCCCTCTTCTACGATACTTTGGACCTAACAATTGGTATCAGAGCTTGTTGATTGATGTACAAATCAAATCCGGTGAAAAAGACCAAAAACAAACAAGTTCTTGAAAATTAGGATCAATTTTTTTTTAATTTTCAAAATTTTCATCTTATTGGAATTTTTTGAATCTTAAATAATTTGTAATTTCCAGAAACCATGAGTGCTCCAAAGACAACTGCTGGTATCAAAGTTCCCCTCTTTACGAGAGATGATTTTTGTGTGTGGAAGATGAAAATGCTATTATTTATCAAAGCGTCAAATCCTTTGTATCTTGGCATTTTAGAGAATGGACCATTTGTACCAATGAAACCAGTGAGCGAATCTACAAATCCTGATGGTACTAGAGTTTCTCAAGGTTCAACCCCAAAGGAATTGACTGAGTACACATATACGGATAAGGAATTGGTTCGATTGGATACAGGTCTAATGTTGATATTGACTGACTCCGCAGACAAAGAAATGAGCGATCAGATAATGAGATGTACAAGCGGGAAACATATGTGGGATACCATAAATTTAATAATGGAAGGTACTGAAGACATGCAGGAAAACAGACTGGATATCCTAACATCTCAATATGAATCATTTAGGTCACTTCCCGGAGAAAGAATAACTCGGGTCTTTGAGAAATATACTAAGATGTTAAATGAATTATCAATGAAAGGGAAAACCTATCCTCTAAGAGAGACAAACAGGAAGTTCATGATGACACTACCCCACCACGTAGAACATAAGTCTTCATCCATAAGGGAAAGAATAGATTTTACTAAGATATCACTAGAGATGATCTATGGCAAGCTTAAGACTTATGAGATGGAACAAGAACAAAGAGTAATAATCTATGGACCAGGGACAGTGGACAACAAAAATACTGCACTCGCAAGATCAGCTACACTTGTAGTGAATGAACCAACAACTTCTGATGTTCAGGTTCATACCCCTAAAGCTGGAAAAGAAGAGATAATAGAAGCTGAGTTGGATTCTGCAAATCTAGGTGCTGATGAAAGTGATTATTACACCTTGGAAGAACTTGAGCAAATGGAAGACAAAACCATGGCGTACTTAGCTGCAAATTTTAGTCATATTCGTTTCAAGAGAAACCCTAAGTACAAGTTCAAGGGTTCAGCAAATAGATTTCAGAAGAACAAGTATTCTTCAGGCTCTGGCTCTAAGGGAGCCTACAAGGCATACATGATTGACAGGAGCAAATCAAGGTGTTACAACTGCAATGAGCTAGGGCATTTTGCCACTGAATGCAAGAAGCCTCATCAATAAAGAGATAAGAAAGGTGTCTATGAGAAGAAGGATTCTTATGAAGATTTGAAAAGAGAAAATGCAAAGCTAAAACAGCAACTTGAAGCAATATCTGGAAAGCAGAAAAGTAGAGCTTATATTACAGAGGGTAAAAGATGGGATGATACTGATTCGGATGAAGAGGAAGAGTATGTAAATCTTGCCCTAATGTCCGACTCTTCAGAGGAATCACCCCAATCATCTCAGGTACCTATCCTAACTACAATTGACATGTCAAATTCTGAGTACAGGAAAACTGTGCAAGATCTAAGTGTAGAATTGTAACAGCCCCAAATCCGGGGTCAGGGATTTAGAGTAGTCACGATCCATGTACTCCTTGCCTTACCTGTATCACTCACACCATTCATAATTCACCTGCTCATGACCCCACAATATATGTTTCACACACACACACACACACACACAGGTTAGAGTCTCAGAAACGACACAATACAACAACTGCGGAATAAATAATTTTTATTACAATACCCAAATGTCTTTTGAATCTGTTACTGATACAATTTTCTAAGTATTGTTACATTACCAACTTAGCCTTCTGATGCTTACAATCCTCTTATACCATTCATGTCTATACATAAGTTGAATGCCAAAAGCCGTAGCCTGATTCGATTGGTTTGTACTACTCTTCGGGATCACTGCTAGAAACTGTTTATGGAAACGCCTTGCGGGGTATGTGTCGTCCCATTGGCATCCTGCTTCGCTGCTATATAATATATATATAAAACAATAGCAAGAGTGAGCGATAGCTCAGCAAGGTAATAAAAATATGGCATAATCCTGCCTTTAACTCAACCCAGAATAAAGCGGGTATAAGACAATAATTTGTCAAAATATCTCGATACTGAAATTATTTCCTTATCGGAATGTATTCCCAAAAACAGCACCATTAATGTACTTCAAATATCATTTCATAATATTTCTGCAAGTTTTTGCTATATTATGAACAAAGTTCTAGTATAATATAAAAGATAAGGTTTCAAAGTAAACCAATATAACTCTTCCAAAAATATCTGCTATGTAAGCAGAATATCAACACATAACTTAAAAGAAGTTATAAGATGATTCAGTATAAACAACTCCCTTACCATAACTCATGTTATGTAAGGTATCCACAGAGTCATATGATATAAAAGAGGAAGTTACGAGGAAAATTAATATAATATTTCCGTAACCCAAAATCCACTTAGGCATATATATCCTTAATCAGGTTTTATCAGAGTCACAACTCATAAAAGATGGAGTTGCATGAATTTATTGTAACTTTATTTTGAACACTTTTCGACCTCCTGCCAACATGACCGGTAAACCTGTACCACGGTGTCATCCTTGGTCCCTTTCAATACATGTTGCAGAATCCCTCTGCCAACATGATCGGTAAACCTGTACCAACGGAGCCATCCGTGGTCCCTTTCAGTACATGTTGCAGAATTATCCAAAATGGATGATGAACCAATACTGGAGCCTTCTCCGCGCCCGTCGTACCAACCTTACTATGATCAGTAGCAGGTTGTACAACGAAAATATGTTTTCTACATGTAGATGGAAGTATCACGACAGCCTGACATTGTCTACCGCCTTTCTGGATCTCCCGGCCCATTTGGGGCAATAAGGTGATGGATCGGCGCGACTCGACCTCTTACACATGCTCCTAGTTCAGATGAAATCCATGACTCTGAAACGTAAAGATCGTCTTCCTTTCCCCAAGTGTAATACTTGTTGATACGACTCCACTCAGTAGTCATATCTAGGTTGGAAAGGAAGATTCTCCAATATTTCCCAAGCGATGCTTGTTAATGGATATCGACTTGTTCCAGGAATTTACCCCTCGATCGTTGAGGTGGTAACACAATATTTGACTTGCAGCAACTAAATTGCTTCGAGAAAATATCTGTCCCCTGACAGTTTTGAGTTGAGAGTTTAAAAAGAGTAGTAGTTACTTAAATCAGGTTTCCCATATTTTTGATAATTGAGCGAGCATTTAAATCTTCTTTAAAAGACAGATTTAAATGGAAAAACATTTGTTTTGGGAACCTCTTTTTGATTTGAAAATAATTAATAATATTTATTGAATAAGTAACCTTTAAACGAATCTTCGAAGATAATATTCATTAACTAATAAACCCCGAATGAATATTCAAGATAATATAAACCTCGAATGAATATTCAAAATAATATTCCTCAAATAAGTAAACCCCCAATGAATATTCAAAATAATATTCATTAATTAATAAATCTCAAAGGAATATTCGAAAAATAATGTCCATTAAATAATTAAGTCTCAAATGAATATTCAAAAGTAATATTCATTAAATAAATAATTAATCCTCGAATGAATATTCATAAATAATATTCATTAATTAATAAAATAATCATCAAATGAATATTCAAAATTAATATTCATTAAATAAACCCCAGATGAATATTCACAATAATATTCTTAAAGTCAATAATCCTCAAATGAATATAAATAATATTCTCTAAGTCAATAATCCTCAAATGAATATATATAATATTCTCTAAGTCGATAATCCTCAAATGAATATTAATAAATAATATTCTTAAAATGAATATTAATAAATAATATTCTTAACGTCAATAACCCTCAAATGAATATTAATAATTAATATTCTTAAATAAAACAATTAACCCTCGAGTAACAGTTACCCGATATCTTATCGGAAATAACCTTTAACATATACCGAAATATAATTATTTCTGATCTTAGGGAAAATCACCCGCCCTTATCCTAGGGCATTTATAAAAACCTGGCTTATAACCGATATCCCATATCTAGCTTATAAGCCAGTTACCAAATCATTTTCAAATAATAACCTTCAAATGAGGTAATATTCAAATAACATTCCTCAAATCATTTCCAGGTAATTAATACTTTCTAGAAATGTAATTAATGTTTAATAATAGCAGTCCTCAAAATAATTAGTACACTGCCGCTGGAATCCCTCCGGGTTTTCACGGCTATCTTCATATCTCAAATACTGACTCCCGGTCTAGAGTCGAAAACAAGAAGTATGCTCGTATCTCTAGAGCTACAAGGTATACCGGTTTATAACTACTTTATCTCAAAGCTTATATATAAGCCCAAATCAAACTCTATTTTATACAATATATAACATGTATCGCACAACTGTATAACTCCACACATGGCAAAAGCAGTAATATATAATCAATACTTCAAAGTATAGATTTAGAAAACCTGCCACAATACTTGCAACAAAGATTTGGTATATAAATTGAGAATACACAAGTATTGAACATTGGAAAATATACCTACTCTGAATAATAGAGTAAGGTTTAGTAAACTTGCCTGATGCTCGAGAAGTGATAGGGGTTCGTGACGATGCTGGACAATCTAGACAAAGTCAAACGAAAACACACGGTTAATCCCCTCGATAAACCACTTATAACTCAATGCTTAAACACGTAAGCGAAACACAACCAAGGAATTACTAACTCGTTATAGGCTCATACTAAGTCCATGTTATTTGTCAAATTCTTATATCATAAGTTTGGTTCGAAATCCATTCTCAAATCCAAGTTATACTTAACCATTTGGAACCTTGGTTTCTAAGTCTCGTTTTCAGTGGTTTTCACTTGCGCGACCTTGACTAAAACATTTGTATAAAATCGAAAAATAATCTTTTTAATACGAATCCTTTTCGTGAGCCTTCCTAACTGTCTCTAGTATTATTCCTCAAAGGTTCACATTTTAATATGGCTCCGAAGTGGTCCAAATATAGACTCAAAGTTGCTGACCAGAGATGGGTCGTTCTTCCGAACGGCGTTTACTAAAACTCACTTTTCTCTTAAACCGTTCGGCCAAATTAGGCGAACCACATATCATTACGAAGCTTATAACATAAACTACACAATCATGGGCAGTAGGACTCAAGGGTCGAGCTCTAACAGAGGAAAAACAGGGAACCAATCAGTAGGTAAAAATTTGGGCATTACGACGGCTATAAATCGGACGTTCCAAAAATCATAATCATCAAACCAAGCCACACCGGGCATCCATACAACTTAAACACATGATTCACAAGTCCAGGGGTATCATACTTTAACATCTTAATCAACAAATGGCTAAACCAACTACAAGATCATGCTAACATGCTTATATTAACACTATAATCTCAACTAGTCTAACAATCATCAAGAACATCCACAAAACTCAAAGTCAACTAAGGGTTCATGGGGTTAATACCTTCCTTGGAGTGTATGATCACGTAGTAAGCCTTGTCTAGCCCTTAGATTTCCTTGGCCAAGCTTAGATTATCAAAAGAAGTCAAGAAATCAAAGTTAGTTATTGAAAGTTACTATTCATCTGTTCAAAGAACTGCCCAAACGAGGTCCTTACCCTGCTTTTCTGGGCGAGGTTTCTAAAGAGTAGTTGTAGAGCATCTCCATGGCTTTCCAACAAGCTATAGAACGCAAGATTTCATTTAGAAATGAGAGAGATACGGCCGTTTGAAAATCGGTGCAGAAACTGCCAAGATCATGGCAGTTTAGACTCTTCAACTTGGGGAGGATATTTGACTAAGCTAAACACCTTGGATTGCCATGAAATTTTGAACAGATGTTATACATGGAGTGTAGAAGCTGTGGTTAAAATTTGATGATTTTATCATGAGTAGATATCAAGTTACGAATTTTTCTTCATTGCTTGGTCCTGCTGGGCAGAAATCTGGAAAATGAGAGAGAGAGAGAGCTTTTCTTCTTTTCTTTTTGTTTTGTGTAATAGTGATAAGAATGCTGATATTTGAATGCAATTGGTGAGTCATCACCCTTGGTTGCCTCTCCTTCTGACACTTGTCCAACATGCACTGGTCTAGATAAAGTAGCTTTACTGGTTCGTTTTCCTTTCACATGGATGATCCAAATGTTGCATTCTCGAATTAATCTTGTTACATGTTACTTCCATGTCTATATTTAATCTTGTCATAATTTCAATCCTTAATCCATGATTTGTCCGCTTAATCGCTTAATCTCGTTATAAAGTATCAGCGGTTTCTAAAACATTCGTTTCACTGTCCCAGTGGTTTTCGTTCTAAATTCTCAAATCAAATATAATAAAATTCCAAAATATTAAATCCTCAAATCCTCCATTTTAATATCTCATTTCTTGAATATAATAATATATAATTCGCTGTCCGGTCAAATATTTCACCAAAATAAAATTTGTAATTTCTGAATTCCGATCGTCTTTGCATTCACTTATTTACTCCGTAGATCACTAATATGACTTCGGAATATCCACACTACGTCTCGTACATAGGTGGCATGAAAAACTTTGTTAATCCTCAAAATCACTATTCATCCACCAAATTCACTATTCACTGATGCACTTAATCATAATAAGAAAAGTTTTAATTAATCCAAAAATTCGGGTTATTACAAGAATTGTTTAATGTACATACAAGCATGCTAGCATCTGAAATTGAAAATGCTAAACTAGTTCTTAAGATTAAAAATCTAGAATCTAAAAATGAAGAACTAGAGCTTGTAGTTGTCACCATGGAAGATCTTAAACAGAGGAATGAGTACTTAGAGAACAAGGTCAAATGTAATGAAGAGATAGAAACTATCCTTAGGAAGCAGATTTCAGACTTAGAGTTGAAACTGAATGCATATAAGAACTCCTCCCTAATTGCTAAGGAAATTATTGATAATCAGACCTTAGGGAACAAAACTGCTAAAGGATTTGACTACAGTAGGAGAGCTGGAAAGAAGCTAGTGGAGTTTTCTGTGACACTTCCACCTGTCAAGGAGAATGTACCACAAATTCTTAAAAATGTCGGCTGTCCAATTTTTGTTAAGCCTATTTTAGAACCAATCAATGAAGGAGCCTTGATCATAAGACAAGAATTGCTTGAAGAGTATTTATAGAAGGAAGTAGAGGTAAAAACTGAGTTGCCTAGGAAATCAGTAAAAACTGAGTTGCCTAAAACTGATATAGGCAATAAAATAGGAAAGACTAAAAAGAACAGGAATGTGAAAGCATGTGTTATTAAAAAGAATGATTCTACATCCTCTCCCATTGCATCTTGGAAATTATGCAATAATTGTAATTCTGCTGGTCACCTTACACATGCATGTAAAAAGGTTAAAGTAAAAAATGTTGCATCTTCTGAAATGCATAACATGTCTGACATGCCTAGTCTTCATGAACCATGTGGTAAGAAAGAATGCTTACTTTGTGCATACAATATCATGCATGCTTATTTTAATTTAATGAATGCATCTGGTAGCACTAGTACTGAAACTAAGAAAGCCACAGTCAACGTGAAAACTAAACAGGTTAAGATTGAAACAAATGTTACTCCTGTTAAAGTTCCTAAACCTTCTGGACCCAAACATGTTTGGGTACCAAAGTCCACTTAATCAATCTGTGATTGCAGGGTAAGGTTAATAATGCGAAGGTCGTGTGGATTCTGGACAGTGGCTGTTCTAAGCACATGACAGGAGAAAAGTATCTGCTTACAAATGTGGCTGAGAAGACTGGCCCGACAGTAACCTTTAGAGATGACAACAAGGGATTCACTACGGGATATGGTAATCTGGAAATTGGGAATGTCATCATTGAAACTATCTCTCTTGTTGAAGGATTGAAGCACAATATACTAAGTATCAGTCAGTTCTGTGACAAAGGATACAATGTTGATTTTAGAAAAGATAAATGCTTGATCTCAAACAGGAAAAATGATAAGCTTGCTCTACAAGGAGTAAGAAAAGGAAATTTGTTTATAGCTGACTTAAGTTCTGCCATTGATGGAGAAGTCAAATGTTTCTACAGCAAGGCTTCAACATATCAAAGTTGGTTATGACATAAGAAGCTTTAACACTTGAACTTCAAAACTATGAACTCTTTGGTAAAGAGAGAGTTAGTGAGAGGGTTATCCCTGATGGAATTTCATCAGGAGGGACTATGTGAAGCATGTGAAAAAGGGAAGTCTAAGAAAGCATCACACAGAAGCAAAGAACTGACAAGAATTTCTGAACCTCTTCAGCTGATCCATATGGATTTATTTGGTCCAGTAAATGTCATGTCAATCTCAAGGAAAAGATATGCATTAATGATGGTTGACGACTACTCCAAGTACATGTGGGTGTTATTCTTACAATCAAAGGATGAAGCAGTACAGTTAATCATTGATCACATAAAGAAGAGAGAAGTAGAAGCTGACCTACTTGTGCGAAAAATTAGATCAGACAATGGAACTGAATTCAAAAATGTAGTTCTAAATGACTTATGGACAAAGAAAGGAATATCCAGACAGTATTCTGCACCGAGAACTCCTCAACAAAATGGAGTACTGGAAAGGAAGAATCGAACCTTGGTTGAACCATCAAGGACTATGTTAAATGAAGCAAAACTTCCCACTTATTTTTGGGCTGAAGCAATAAATACAACTTGCTACACTCAGAATCGTACCCTGATTAACAAAGATCATGAAAAGACTCTGTATGAGTTAATGGCCAACAAGAAACCATCACTGAAGTATTTTCACGTGTTTGGTGTAAAGTGCTTTGTACTGAAAGATGGAGAACATCTAGGCAAGTTTGATGCTAAAGCAGATGAAGGCATTTTTCTAGGCTATTCTCTGGAATCTAAAGTTTACAGGGTTTATGTGATTGAAGATAAGAAGGTTGTGGAAAGCC
The DNA here is from genome assembly GCA_030848705.1 of Heracleum sosnowskyi. Lineage (NCBI taxonomy): Eukaryota > Viridiplantae > Streptophyta > Magnoliopsida > Apiales > Apiaceae > Heracleum > Heracleum sosnowskyi. The sequence goes on from CM061241.1 coordinate 46,451,484, forward strand.
TAAATGTAACGTTTGATGACACCAAAAGACCAAGCCTGCAAAAAGGAGAGAACTCTGAATCCTTGGTATTTGAAAATCTATCAGGAGATATCTCTGATAATGAAGAAGAACCTGTAGTTGTTCCTGGTGATAATAATAATGACAATGATAATGATTCTGGATCAAGTGATGACAGTGGTGGAGATCCTCAAACTACCACTAGATCCATTATTCAAACAACGGGGTCAACAGATCATACCGGCAACAACTCAGGGGGAGCATAAGAAGGATCAACTAGTCACACTCAACACAATTATGAACAAGGAGAATCATCAAGATCGTATCTACCAAGACAAAGGGTATGGAGTCGAGCACATCCCTTTCACTTGATCATCGGTGATCCAGACTCAGGAGTGAGAACTAGAAGGACATCACAAAATGAATGTCACTATTATGGGTTTCTTTCAGAAACAGAACCTAAGAAAGTTGAAGATGCCCTGGAAGATCCAGATTGGGTGATTGCAATGCAAGATGAAATCAATCAGTTTGAAAGGCAGAAAGTTTGGAAGCTGGTACCCAGGCCTAAAGAAAAATCTGTTATAGGAACAAAATGGGTATTCAGAAATAAACTGGATGAAGATGGCATTGTAACGAGAAAAAAGGCCAGACTGGTTGCTAAAGGTTACTCTCAAGAAGAGGGTATAGATTATAATGAAACCTATGCACCAGTAGCAAGACTTGAGGCTATCAGGATGTTTCTAGCATTCGCAGCACATTCCAATTACAAGGTATATCAAATGGATATGAAGAGTGCATTTTTGAATGGGGAGCTAGAGGAAGAAGTTTATGTGGAACGACCTCCAGGCTTTGAGGATTCAAATCTGGTGGTATGACACTCTATCAGAATTTTTACTTAAAAATAACTTTACTAGAGGTGTCATAGATAAAACTCTCTTTTACAAGATGCACAAAAATGATTTGATATTTGTGCAAGTATATGTTGATGACATAATATTTAGTTCTACTAATGATGATCTATGCAAGAGATTTGCTAAGTTAATGCAGAGTCGATATGAAATGAGCATGATGGGTTAATTGTCATTCTTTCTTGGACTGCAAGTGTATCAAAGACAAGAAGGAATATTCGTTTGTCAGTCCAAGTATATCAAGGATCTTCTAAAGAAGTATCAAATGGACGACTCATCTACAGCAAAGACTCCAATGCCAACTGCCACTAAGCTTGATAAGGATGAAACTAGTAAGAAGGTTGACATCATAAGCTACAGAGGTATGATAGGCTCATTACTTTATCTCACTGCAAGTAGACCAGACATAATGTTTGCAACATGCTTGTGTGCTAGGTTTCAGTCTGATCCAAAAGAATCTCATCTTATAGCTGTTAAGCGAATATTTAGATATCTTAAGGGAACCCCAAATCTTGGAATTTGGCACCCTAAAGATACATGATTTGATCTTATTGGCTATACAGACTCAGATTTTGCAGGTTGTAAGATTGATCGGAAGAGTACTTCAGGAAACTGTCCATGAAAAAGAGGGAATTCATTTATTCAAAGTCTCTCTCAGACCTTCTTTTGCCCAAGGGATCTCCTCCGGTCAAGTCGATAGTTCTTTAACTTCAATTCAAACGAAGATTCAGTTGGCTGCAGCTGATTCTAGAAGAATATATAGAGCCTTGAGCAGTGCATCTGGCACAATAACGGGTACAAAGGAGGCTGTGGACTCAATGAAGAAAGAAACAATGGAAGAGCTCATAGAGTTAAGAACAGACGTAAAAGACCTAAGAGATGGATTTGTAAATGAAGTGCATGTTCTAAAACAAGGTCAAGAATCCCTAACTGAGGACATTTTAGTGGTCCGGGATTCTCAATGTAATATCCGTGAATTTTATTATTTGATTAAATGATATATTTAATCTAAAATATTTATTTTGGAATATTGGAATATTATTATATGATATTTAGTGTGTGATTATGTGCTAAATGGTGAGTCAGAAGCCCCTTTCAAAAATTTCGTCATTTGGAATTTTCTTCAAATTTGAGCCGTTTTGATAATTCAAGGCCCCGTTGAAATTTCGTACATTCATTTTTAATTCTTCGTCTTTCGTATTCGAATCGTTATCGAAAGGGTTATGGGATTCTATTTAACCCTACCTATTTGATTCTGCAAATCAATTTCAATTTTTGATCCGAAAAAGGAAAAATCGTTCCAAACCCTAATTGCTTAAGGGGACGGATTTGTCGTTCTATATCAATATTGAAGTTGTTATAGCCCTAGTATTCTTGAGCATTAGTTATATAATGATATATATCAATTTGGATAATCATCAACCTTTTTAACCCCTTATTTTTCGTAAAACGTGTTTTTGACCTAATTAGGGTTTTTAAACGATCTAACGAATCAATATCGATCCAAAAATGTTATTTGGGGTATTATTTTTCCAGAAATATAAAAAGACAAATCAGACTTCATAACTCATAGCAAATCTGCAGCAATTATTCATAAAATCCGAAATTCCCAAAAATTATTTTTGTGTTCTTGATCTTCAATCAATTCGTTCTAAGGGTTATGGAAGTCCAAATTTGAAGTTCTTATACTCAAATCAAAGCTCCAAAAATCTAGTTTCAGAATCTTCCGACCTCATCATCATCTGGTAAGTATTCGATTTTATATTGATTTTACAAGTTTCGAATTATAACTAGGGTTCTTGATTCGATTTGGGGATTTTCATTCTGTTGATTCTCCGTTCAATTGGTTGCTTCTAACATGTTCCTAGTGTTCTAATTAGCAAGAATCCATGCTTTAATTTCATGTTTATGTTCAATTTAGTCGGGTTTTGATTTCGGGTTTTGACCCGATTTCTTCTTTCGATTCGTACGTTCTTGATATTGATCTGACATTGTTTTTGATAAAGGGCTTTTATTGTATGAGTTATAAGCTTCATTTTGGTATATTAATCTTTGAGTTTCATGTACGGAATAGGTAGATCGGGTTTCCGGCCGAAGTCGTCGCCGGCGAATTCTTTGAACGGATTCTGGGCACGATTCCGGCTAGGGACAGATGTTTTGATGTGTGGGTTTTGTTTGGCTTGAAAAGGCGAACAAAAGCCCTCTGGTTTGATTTGTGTTTGGACGGAATCGAAGAATTCCGGAGACCGGCCGGATTCTGGAAAACCCAGAATCCGGTGGGTTGTTCTTGGCGACCCGGAATTGTTCTTCCCGACCCGTTTACCCGATTTTTCGACCCGGTTTCAATCTTCAAAACCCTAATTCATTTTCAGAAAACTGTTTTTGAATTTTATTTTTAAATTTAATTCGAAAATAGTTTAAAAACTTTAAAAATTCATATTTTTATTTTAAAAATATATTTTAATATCAGAAAAATTCTGATAAATTATATTTATTATTTTAAATCCGAAAATTGATTAAACTTAATTATTTTAATTATTTTTAATTAATAATTAATTTATTAATTAATTGGTTAATTCTTTTAATCAATTAATTCTTAAAAATTAATTATTAATTAGATTTAATTAATTAAAAATTTAGTTTAATTATTTTCAAGCCTATTTAATTATTTAAAATTAGTTTGAGTATTTAAAGAGTGTCAATTAATTTTATTAATTGATTTATTTTCATTTAAATGTTTATATTGGATTTTAAAATCCGATTTTTGATTTAAAAATTAGTAATGACTTATTAAAATTCGAATAAGTTCCGTATGATGTTTTAAAAATGTTTATAAGTGCTATATGGTTCATATTAATTGTGTGTTGTGTTTTATAGTCTGTATATGCCCGTACTAGGGCAAATATCTGAGTTTTAAATATCGTAAACTATACCGGACGTCCGATACGTAACCGGTTACTTGTTTAAATGTGATTATTGGTTGAATAAGTGTCGAGAGTAGAACGAGAATAGTTAGACTTATTGTGATGAGTTGTTTAATTATAGAATCGAGTTCCCGGAGCAAGGGAAAGGGGAAAGTAGAGTGAGCAGAGTCGATCCGACAGCAGCTTAGACCAGGCAAGTATCTGTGCCCTTACTGGTGATAAAATTTATTATTGTCTTGATTACTTGAATACCGTTATCCCCAGAACAATTCAAATTATCAATCTTTTAACCGCATTTGGACAACTGATTCCATTTCCTTAGAGATTCTTGATTCTTTGATTTGATCTGCATCGGAAACCCTTATTTCCAATTCACTTGATTATTGTTTACCACCTATTGTTGTTATTTATCATCCTTTGATTATCATTGACAACTATTGATTATTTGACTTCCATCTTGACTACCGATTACGGTCATTGATTAACGATTACCAATATTGATTTCCTTATTGAATGAGTACACTGTACCATTGAAATTACTCCATGATTCTTTCTCGATCTTCGTTGATACTGAACAGTTGAAGCTCTTTTGCAATTACTATACATTCAGTTTATCTTATTGAGCATGTTATTGTTTATACCCTATTATAGATTTGGCATGTGTTTTTAAAAATGGACCAGTAATTGGTCGGGCCATATTTATGGTCGGAATAACTTAAGGCCCAGATTGGCCTGGGATCCAGTAGAGGACTATGACATGAGCTAGTCCGGGGTTGATGCGTGGCTGGCCAGCAGCACAACCTTTGATTTGAATAAAATGTATAAGCCAAATTCTAATTCTTTACTTCAATCATTATTGATACAAAGCATGTGTTAGCTAAATATTGTTGATTCTGATATCATAAATTCATATCCTTACAACTGTGATAGAAATGATTCGTTGATGTTTGCTGAGCAATTTTGGCTCACTCTTGCTTGTTGTTTTCTAACCCTATTCCAGTGAAGCGAGAGTATGAGTTGGCATAGCGTGACCGATAGTTCACCAGCAGCCAGGAGAGCCCCTCGAGTCAGTGTTATTGGCAGGGTAGTTGTTGTTTTGCTTTTCTAGATTAATGTCTAGATTTGAACTTTAGTTGTGATGTAATAACTCTGATAAAACTGGTATTGTAATAATAAAAGATTGTAGTAGCTTGTGTTCATTGCCATAATCTGGATGCGGTCTTGGTCAAGGGGTAATTGTGTCTTTATATATATTATGCATGTGTTAAATAGTGTTCCGTTGGTCGGATGACTCCTCAAATCTGTACCCCGGGTTTGGAGGGCGTCACAGTTGGTATCAGAGAAACAGGTTATGGCATTTGAAACAAGTTAGGACTTAGGGTCCAGGATAACATAGAGAGTTAGGAATTCACGTAAGGATATTAGGAGGTCAACTAGGGATATTACGCGTAGTAATTAAATGTGGTTATAATTGCAGCCCCCTAGTTCTAGTTCAGACTCAGACCCTTCCGAGGATACGATAGCAGAGATACCTACACCCGTTGAGAGAGCAGGACCGTCTCGGCCAGTGCGATATCAGCCTATGCATCAGGACCCAGTAGTCAGGAGAGATCAGATACCTTGTCCTATTCCACTCCGACAAGTAGCCCCAGCACCAGTGTCTCAGGCATCAGTTTGTGGGCCTTTGTATCAGTTATGTGAGCCACCAGTTCCACACCATGTGTATCAGAGGGTGAGTAGAGAGAAGGAGTACCTTTATGGACAGGTTATGGAGATGGGTAGGATTCGTTCGATCGAGGCAGCCGCTGTCAGAGAGAGAGACAGACTTAGAGATCAGATGAGAGACATTCAGATGAGGTTTAGGGTTACGAGGACTTTGGTTGAGACTCGATTGCACGGATTAGCTTCTAGTCGAGAGGGAGAGACAGTAGCAGGGATGAGACAGATTTTGGATTATGCGATGAGTGAGATTGCAGAGATTTCAGGACCCCCGTTATGGCCGGCAGGAGCAGGTGATCTGTGAGCAGGTATTAGTAGCAGACAGATGTGACATGGATGTATGGTTTCTAGATAGTTAGTATATAGATGCATATTGTAGAATCAGCAGTGCACCGGGCTTATAGGAACGCCTCGGGTTGTTGTTGCATTTTTGTTGTTGTATTGCTGGTCGGCAGTTATGGTTCAGCCATGATATATTTTCTTTTGAAGCGTTCTACGCTTGTACCAACTCTATCTATATATATATGATAAACCTCTTTTATAGAACTATATTTATTCCCCTGTCATTCATTTCCAGCATCATAACTGTTATTCTACTTATTGCAACGAGTGTATCCATACACCATTGAGGAGATCTGTAAACCTTCGAGATATCAATTGTGATCCTTCCTTCTCTTATATGAACTGTTCGATTAAGCCAATTATTGTTTATTCATCAGCGATATGGCTCCTAGATGACAAACCCGTTCCACTGATACCTCTGACCAAGAAGGTCAACAAAATACACCTCCCACGGGCCGCGTGGACCCGATGGTAATCCAGTTGTTAAATACCCTTACTCAACAGACTGCCGCATTAGCACAGCAGCAACGTGCATTTCAGCAACAGCTCTTAGAACAGCAGCAACAGCATCAGCAACATCAGCATCAGCAGTATCAACAACAGCACCAGCAAGCAGCACCGGCAGTTACGTTCAAATCTTTCCAGGCAGCAAAACCTCCGGAATTTAAAGGATCAGCAGACCCTGTAGAGGCTAAGGCATGGTTGAAAGAGATGGAAAAGGCTTTTGCCTTGATAGAGGTGACAGAAGATAAGAAGACGGAGTATGCAAGCTATTTTCTGAAGAATGAGGCCAGTTATTGGTGGGAAACGAGTAGGGCTATGGAGCCCGAAGGATTAATTACATGGGCAAGATTTACAGAGTTGTTTTTGGAAAGATATTTTCCGGACTATATGAGAGATCAGATGGAATTGAAGTTTTTGGAATTAAAGCAGGGAAGCATGACAGTGCCCCAATATGAAACAAGGTTTACGGAGTTGTCAAGGTTTGTTCCAACCTATGTGGATACGGAAAAGAAGAAGGCCAAGAGGTTCCAGCAGGGACTGAGGTCTTGGATTCGTAGTAAGTTAGCTGTATTGGAGTTGGACACCTATGCAGCGGTGGTCCAAAAGGCAATGATTGCGGAGACAGAGAGTGATTCTTACATGAAAGAGAGGGAGAACAAGAAAAGGAAAGCAGGGATACCCGATAAGGGACAGCAGCAGGGAAGTTTTCAAGGGCAAGCAAATAAGAAACTGGGATTTCAGCACGGAAGGAATACAAGTTTTAGGAAACCAGACACCGGAAACGTAGGACAAGATAACCGTCTACTAACCGGCAATCAGCAGGGACTTTCTAGACCCCCACTACCAGAATGCAAGACATGCGGGAAGCGACATCTAGGGATATGCCATCGATTGAATGTCACATGCTTTAAATGCAATCAGAAGGGACATTATTCCCGGGATTGCAAGATAGGCATCGTGTGTCATCGGTGTAAGAAACCAGGTCACATGATTAAGGACTGCAGAGCACCAGCAACCGTGAACAATATGATTCGGGCAATTGAAGCACCCCCAGTTGTTAACGTCCAGCCGTTAGCCAGGACCTACAATATGTCAATGGGAGAAGCAGTGAGAGATTCCGACATGGTGGCAGGTACACTTCTAGTAAATTCTATTCCTGCACAAGTGTTAATAGATTCGGGAGCGACGAAGTCTTTTATTTCTGAAACGTTTGCTCGTAGATTGAATTGCGTAATGAAACCTTTAAGTGGAGTGTTGACTATAGAGATAGCTAATCAGGATCGTATCGCGGTCAGTTCATATTATCCCCGTTGTGAGATAGAGATTTTGGGAAATCGTTTTTATGTTGACTTGTTACCTTTTAAGTTAGGTGAATTTGATGTGATATTAGGGATGGATTGGTTGACTGAGCATGATGCAAGTATTGATTGTAAGAATAAGAGGGTTACTTTGATTACCCTAGAAAAGAAAGAGATAATATTTAGAGGAGAGAAACAAAGAAAGAGGTTCCTGACGATGATTCAGGCTAAGAGGTTATTAAGGCAAGGTTGTGAGGCGTATCTAGCTTATGTGATAGATATAGATAAGGAAGTTTCTAAGTTAGAAGATATTCCAGTCGTAAATGAGTTTCCAGATGTTTTTCCGGAAGAATTACCAGGTTTACCTCCAGATAGAGAGATTGAATTTGCGATAGACTTAGTACCAGGCGCGGAGCCAGTATCTAAGGCCCCTTACAGAATGGCACCAGTGGAGATGAAGGAATTGGCTGATCAACTGCAAGATTTGCTAGAAAAAGGAATTATTAGACCCAGCGTTTCACCGTGGGGAGCACCAGTACTGTTTGTCAAGAAAAAGGATGGAAGCATGAGATTGTGTATAGACTATCGGGAGTTGAACAAGCTGACCATTAAGAACAAGTATCTGTTACCTCGAATAGATGATCTGTTTGACCAGCTGAAGGGAGCGGTACATTTTTCAAAGATCGACCTACGGTCAGGATATCACCAATTGAAGATTAGACCAGACGACATACCGAAGACAGCCTTTCGAACAAGGTATGGGCACTATGAATTCTTAGTAATGGCGTTTGGACTAACGAATGCACCCGCAGCTTTTATGGACCTAATGAACAGGATTTTCAAGAGATATTTGGACAAGTTTGTAGTGGTATTCATCGACGACATCTTGATATACTCAAGGACAGAAGAAGAGCATGCAGACCAGTTGCGAATTGTGTTAGAAACGTTAAGACAAGAAAGACTATACGCGAAGTTTTCCAAGTGTGAATTCTGGTTGAAAGAAGTTCATTTCTTAGGACACGTGGTGAGCAGCGAAGGCATCAAAGTGGACCCAGCAAAGATAGAGGCAGTGAAAGATTGGGAGAGACCAAGGACACCGACTGAAGTCAGAAGTTTCTTGGGATTAGCCGGATACTACCGGAGATTTGTGCAAGATTTTGCGAAGATAGCTACTCCAATGACCAAGCTGACAAGGAAAAGCGAGCGATTCATATGGAACGATAAATGCGAAGAAGGCTTCCAAGAGTTAAAGAAAAGACTAACTACGGCACCGGTATTGATGTTACCAGACGATCAAGGTCATTTCGTAATCTATAGTGATGCGTCGTACAAAGGATTAGGATGCGTACTTATGCAACATGACAAGGTGATTGCTTATGCGTCAAGACAGTTGAGACCCCACGAACAGAAGTACCCTACACACGATTTGGAGTTAGCAGCTATTGTGTTTGCTTTGAAGATATGGAGACACTACTTGTATGGAGAGAGATGTGAAATTTACACCGATCACAAAAGTTTGAAGTATATCTTTACTCAGAAAGAGCTGAACATGAGGCAACGAAGATGGTTAGAACTAATCAAGGACTACGACGTTTCTATCAACTATCATCCCGGCAAGGCAAATGTGGTAGCAGATGCATTGAGCAGAAAAGAGAGATTAAATACACTAATGATGACCAAAGAGTTATACAAGGAATTTGAGAAGTTAGAAATCGAAGTAATTAATCCGAAGGACGCGACGGAAATGATTTATACCATGGCGTTTCAACCTGAATTGTTGGAGAAGATACGGAAGTGCCAAGAGCGAGTTATGAATGATGATGTGAGTAAAATGACAGGTGAGGAAATATGTAGCCAACCGGACGACAAAGGGATCTTGAGATTTGCTTCTCGGATATGGATACCTAACGTAACGGAACTGAAAAGTGAGATTTTGCACGAAGCACATAACTCGAAGTATTCAATTCATCCAGGGAGTACGAAAATGTATCGAGATCTTAAGACGAACTTTTGGTGGCCAGATATGAAGAGAGAGATTGCGGAATGGGTAAGTAAATGCTTTACGTGTCAAAGAGTTAAGGCGGAACATCAGAGACCAAGTGGATTACTTCAACCATTGGAAATTCCCGAATGGAAGTGGGAACACATTGCGATGGACTTTGTAGTAGGATTGCCTAGAACAAAAGCTAACCATGATGCCATCTGGGTTATCGTGGATCGATTGACGAAATCTGCGCATTTTCTTCCGATTAACGAGAGATTCTCGCTGGATAAGTTAGTTCATATTTACATAAAAGAAATCGTAGTACGACATGGAGTTCCAATATCGATAGTGTCTGATAGAGACCCTCGATTCAATTCAAGATTTTGGAGGAGTTTTCAAGAGTGTTTAGGCACCGAGTTGAGAATGAGTACGGCTTATCATCCGCAGACGGACGGTCAAAGCGAAAGGACAATTCAGACTATTGAAGATATGCTTAGGACATGTGCACTTGACTTTGAAGGCAGTTGGGACGATCATCTACCCTTGGTGGAATTTTCATATAATAATAGTTTTCACGCGAGCATCGGAATGCCACCTTACGAAGCTCTGTATGGACGAAAGTGTCGATCTCCGGTATATTGGGAAGAAGTTGGTGAACGGAAAATGATAGGACCAGAACTAGTACAACGAACAAAAGAAGTGGTTCAATTGATTCAGAGAAGATTGATAACAGCTCAAGACCGACAGAAAAAGTATGCGGATCTAGCCAGAAAGGATGTGGGATTCGAAGAAGGAGAGCAAGTGTTACTAAAAGTTTCACCATGGAAAGGATTAGTTAGGTTTGGAAAGAAAGGGAAGTTGAGTCCGAGATATGTTGGGCCGTTTGAGATTTTGAAGAAAGTGGGCGAAGTAGCTTACGAGTTGGCATTGCCACCGCATATGCAGCACGTTCATAATGTATTTCATGTATCTATGCTTAAGAAGTATCGACCAGATTCGAATCATGTAATAGAGTATGAACCCATAGAGGTCCAGGCAGATTTATCATATGTAGAACGACCGATTCAGATATTGGATCGTAAGGAGAAAGTACTAAGGAATAAGACAGTAGCGTTAGTGAGAGTTTTGTGGAGGAATCCTAAAGTAGAAGAGTCTACCTGGGAGTTAGAGAGTGAGATGTTAGAGAAGTATCCCCAGTTGTTTCCTTGATCTGATTCTGAGGACAGAATCCTATTAAGGGGGGAAGGATGTAATATCCGTGAATTTTATTATTTGATTAAATGATATATTTAATCTAAAATATTTATTTTGGAATATTGGAATATTATTATATGATATTTAGTGTGTGATTATGTGCTAAATGGTGAGTCAGAAGCCCCTTTCAAAAATTTCGTCATTTGGAATTTTCTTCAAATTTGAGCCGTTTTAATAATTCAAGGCCCCGTTGAAATTTCGTACATTCATTTTTAATTCTTCGTCTTTCGTATTCGAATCGTTATCGAAAGGGTTATGGGATTCTATTTAACCCTACCTATTTGATTCTTCAAATCAATTTCAATTTTTGATCCGAAAAAGGAAAAATCGTTCCGAACCCTAATTGCTTAAGGGGACGGATTTGTCGTTCTATATCAATATTGAAGTTGTTATAGCCCTAGTATTCTTGAGCATTAGTTATATAATGATATATATCAATTTGGATAATCATCAACCTTTTTAACCCCTTATTTTTCGTAAAACGTGTTTTTGACCTAATTAGGGTTTTTAAACGATCTAACGAATCAATATCGATCCAAAAATGTTATTTGGGGTATTATTTTTCCAGAAATATAAAAAGACAAATCAGACTTCATAACTCATAGCAAATCTGCAGCAATTATTCATAAAATCCGAAATTCCCAAAAATTATTTTTGTGTTCTTGATCTTCAATCAATTCGTTCTAAGGGTTATGGAAGTCCAAATTTGAAGTTCTTATACTCAAATCAAAGCTCCAAAAATCTAGTTTCAGAATCTTCCGACCTCATCATCATCTGGTAAGTATTCGATTTTATATTGATTTTACAAGTTTCGAATTATAACTAGGGTTCTTGATTCGATTTGGGGATTTTCATTCTGTTGATTCTCCGTTCAATTGGTTGCTTCTAACATGTTCCTAGGGTTCTAATTAGCAAGAATCCATGCTTTAATTTCATCAGGAGGGACTATGTGAAGCATGTGAAAAAGGGAAGTCTAAGAAAGCATCACACAGAAGCAAAGAACTGACAAGAATTTCTGAACCTCTTCAGCTGATCCATATGGATTTATTTGGTCCAGTAAATGTCATGTCAATCTCAAGGAAAAGATATGCATTAATGATGGTTGACGACTACTCCAAGTACATGTGGGTGTTATTCTTACAATCAAAGGATGAAGCAGTACAGTTAATCATTGATCACATAAAGAAGAGAGAAGTAGAAGCTGACCTACTTGTGCGAAAAATTAGATCAGACAATGGAACTGAATTCAAAAATGTAGTTCTAAATGACTTATGCACAAAGAAAGGAATATCCAGACAGTATTCTGCACCGAGAACTCCTCAACAAAATGGAGTACTGGAAAGGAAGAATCGAACCTTGGTTGAACCATCAAGGACTATGTTAAATGAAGCAAAACTTCCCACTTATTTTTGGGCTGAAGCAATAAATACAACTTGCTACACTCAGAATCGTACCCTGATTAACAAAGATCATGAAAAGACTCTGTATGAGTTAATGGCCAACAAGAAACCATCACTGAAGTATTTTCACGTGTTTGGTGTAAAGTGCTTTGTACTGAAAGATGGAGAACATCTAGGCAAGTTTGATGCTAAAGCAGATGAAGGCATTTTTCTAGGCTATTCTCTGGAATCTAAAGTTTACAGGGTTTATGTGATTGAAGATAAGAAGGTTGTGGAAAGCCTAAATGTAACGTTTGATGACACCAAAAGACCAAGCCTGCAAAAAAGAGAGAACTCTGAATCCTTGGTATTTGAAAATCTATCAGGAGATATCTCTGATAATGAAGAAGAACCTGTAGTTGTTCCTGGTGATAATAATAATGACAATGATAATGATTCTGGATCAAGTGATGACAGTGGTGGAGATCCTCAAACTACCACTAGATCCATTATTCAAACAACGGGGTCAACAGATCATACCGGCAACAACTCAGGGGGAGCATAAGAAGGATCAACTAGTCACACTCAACACAATTATGAACAAGGAGAATCATCAAGATCGTATCTACCAAGACAAAGGGTATGGAGTCGAGCACATCCCTTTCACTTGATCATCGGTGATCCAGACTCAGGAGTGAGAACTAGAAGGACATCACAAAATGAATGTCACTATTATGGGTTTCTTTCAGAAACAGAACCTAAGAAAGTTGAAGATGCCCTGGAAGATCCAGATTGGGTGATTGCAATGCAAGATGAAATCAATCAGTTTGAAAGGCAGAAAGTTTGGAAGCTGGTACCCAGGCCTAAAGAAAAATCTGTTATAGGAACAAAATGGGTATTCAGAAATAAACTGGATGAAGATGGCATTGTAACGAGAAAAAAGGCCAGACTGGTTGCTAAAGGTTACTCTCAAGAAGAGGGTATAGATTATAATGAAACCTATGCACCAGTAGCAAGACTTGAGGCTATCAGGATGTTTCTAGCATTCGCAGCACATTCCAATTACAAGGTATATCAAATGGATATGAAGAGTGCATTTTTGAATGGGGAGCTAGAGGAAGAAGTTTATGTGGAACGACCTCCAGGCTTTGAGGATTCAAATCTGGTGGTATGACACTCTATCAGAATTTTTACTTAAAAATAACTTTACTAGAGGTGTCATAGATAAAACTCTCTTTTACAAGATGCACAAAAATGATTTGATATTTGTGCAAGTATATGTTGATGACATAATATTTAGTTCTACTAATGATGATCTATGCAAGAGATTTGCTAAGTTAATGCAGAGTCGATATGAAATGAGCATGATGGGTTAATTGTCATTCTTTCTTGGACTGCAAGTGTATCAAAGACAAGAAGGAATATTCGTTTGTCAGTCCAAGTATATCAAGGATCTTCTAAAGAAGTATCAAATGGACGACTCATCTACAGCAAAGACTCCAATGCCAACTGCCACTAAGCTTGATAAGGATGAAACTAGTAAGAAGGTTGACATCATAAGCTACAGAGGTATGATAGGCTCATTACTTTATCTCACTGCAAGTAGACCAGACATAATGTTTGCAACATGCTTGTGTGCTAGGTTTCAGTCTGATCCAAAAGAATCTCATCTTATAGCTGTTAAGCGAATATTTAGATATCTTAAGGGAACCCCAAATCTTGGAATTTGGCACCCTAAAGATACATGATTTGATCTTATTGGCTATACAGACTCAGATTTTGCAGGTTGTAAGATTGATCGGAAGAGTACTTCAGGAAACTGTCCATGAAAAAGAGGGAATTCATTTATTCAAAGTCTCTCTCAGACCTTCTTTTGCCCAAGGGATCTCCTCCGGTCAAGTCGATAGTTCTTTAACTTCAATTCAAACGAAGATTCAGTTGGCTGCAGCTGATTCTAGAAGAATATATAGAGCCTTGAGCAGTGCATCTGGCACAATAACGGGTACAAAGGAGGCTGTGGACTCAATGAAGAAAGAAACAATGGAAGAGCTCATAGAGTTAAGAACAGACGTAAAAGACCTAAGAGATGGATTTGTAAATGAAGTGCATGTTCTAAAACAAGGTCAAGAATCCCTAACTGAGGACATTTTAGTGGTCCGGGATTCTCAATGTAATATCCGTGAATTTTATTATTTGATTAAATGATATATTTAATCTAAAATATTTATTTTGGAATATTGGAATATTATTATATGATATTTAGTGTGTGATTATGTGCTAAATGGTGAGTCAGAAGCCCCTTTCAAAAATTTCGTCATTTGGAATTTTCTTCAAATTTGAGCCGTTTTGATAATTCAAGGCCCCGTTGAAATTTCGTACATTCATTTTTAATTCTTCGTCTTTCGTATTCGAATCGTTATCGAAAGGGTTATGGGATTCTATTTAACCCTACCTATTTGATTCTGCAAATCAATTTCAATTTTTGATCCGAAAAAGGAAAAATCGTTCCAAACCCTAATTGCTTAAGGGGACGGATTTGTCGTTCTATATCAATATTGAAGTTGTTATAGCCCTAGTATTCTTGAGCATTAGTTATATAATGATATATATCAATTTGGATAATCATCAACCTTTTTAACCCCTTATTTTTCGTAAAACGTGTTTTTGACCTAATTAGGGTTTTTAAACGATCTAACGAATCAATATCGATCCAAAAATGTTATTTGGGGTATTATTTTTCCAGAAATATAAAAAGACAAATCAGACTTCATAACTCATAGCAAATCTGCAGCAATTATTCATAAAATCCGAAATTCCCAAAAATTATTTTTGTGTTCTTGATCTTCAATCAATTCGTTCTAAGGGTTATGGAAGTCCAAATTTGAAGTTCTTATACTCAAATCAAAGCTCCAAAAATCTAGTTTCAGAATCTTCCGACCTCATCATCATCTGGTAAGTATTCGATTTTATATTGATTTTACAAGTTTCGAATTATAACTAGGGTTCTTGATTCGATTTGGGGATTTTCATTCTGTTGATTCTCCGTTCAATTGGTTGCTTCTAACATGTTCCTAGGGTTCTAATTAGCAAGAATCCATGCTTTAATTTCATGTTTATGTTCAATTTAGTCGGGTTTTGATTTCGGGTTTTGACCCGATTTCTTCTTTCGATTCGTACGTTCTTGATATTGATCTGACATTGTTTTTGATAAAGGGCTTTTATTGTATGAGTTATAAGCTTCATTTTGGTATATTAATCTTTGAGTTTCATGTACGGAATAGGTAGATCGGGTTTCCGGCCGAAGTCGTCGCCGGCGAATTCTTTGAACGGATTCTGGGCACGATTCCGGCTAGGGACAGATGTTTTGATGTGTGGGTTTTGTTTGGCTTGAAAAGGCGAACAAAAGCCCTCTGGTTTGATTTGTGTTTGGACGGAATCGAAGAATTCCGGCGGCCGGAGACCGGCCGGATTCTGGAAAACCCAGAATCCGGTGGGTTGTTCTTGGCGACCCGGAATTGTTCTTCCCGACCCGTTTACCCGATTTTTCGACCCGGTTTCAATCTTCAAAACCCTAATTCATTTTCAGAAAACTGTTTTTGAATTTTATTTTTAAATTTAATTCGAAAATAGTTTAAAAACTTTAAAAATTCATATTTTTATTTTAAATATATATTTTAATATCAGAAAAATTCTGATAAATTATATTTATTATTTTAAATCCGAAAATTGATTAAACTTAAATATTTTAATTATTTTTAATTAATAATTAATTTATTAATTAATTGGTTAATTCTTTTAATCAATTAATTCTTAAAAATTAATTATTAATTAGATTTAATTAATTAAAAATTCAGTTTAATTATTTTCAAGCCTATTTAATTATTTAAAATTAGTTTGAGTATTTAAAGAGTGTCAATTAATTTTATTAATTGATTTATTTTCATTTAAATGTTTATATTGGATTTAAAAATCCGATTTTTGATTTAAAAATTAGTAATGACTTATTAAAATTCGAATAAGTTCCGTATGATGTTTTAAAAATGTTTATAAGTGCTATATGGTTCATATTAATTGTGTGTTGTGTTTTATAGTCTGTATATGCCCGTACTAGGGCAAATATCTGAGTTTTAAATATCGTAAACTATACCGGACGTCCGATACGTAACCGGTTACTTGTTTAAATGTGATTATTGGTTGAATAAGTGTCGAGAGTAGAACGAGAATAGTTAGACTTATTGTGATGAGTTGTTTAATTATAGAATCGAGTTCCCGGAGCAAGGGAAAGGGGAAAGTAGAGTAAGCAGAGTCGATCCGACAGCAGCTTAGACCAGGCAAGTATCTATGCCCTTACTGGTGATAAAATTTATTATTGTCTTGATTACTTGAATACCGTTATCCCCAGAACAATTCAAATTATCAATCTTTTAACCGTATTTGGACAACTGATTCCATTTCCTTAGAGATTCTTGATTCTTTGATTTGATCTGCATCGGAAACCCTTATTTCCAATTCACTTGATTATTGTTTACCACCTATTGTTGTTATTTATCATCCTTTGATTATCATTGACAACCACTGATTATTTGACTTCCATCTTGACTACCGATTACGGTCATTGATTAACGATTACCAATATTGATTTCCTTATTGAATGAGTACACTGTACCATTGAAATTACTTCATGATTCTTTCTCGATCTTCGTTGATACTGAACAGTTGAAGCTCTTTTGCAATTACTATACATTCAGTTTATCTTATTGAGCATGTTATTGTTTATACCCTATTATAGATTTGGCATGTGTTTTTAAAAATGGACCAGTAATTGGTCGGGCCATATTTATGGTCGGAATAACTTAAGGCCCAGATTGGCCTGGGATCCAGTAGAGGACTATGACATGAGCTAGTCCGGGGTTGATGCGTGGCTGGCCAGCAGCACAACCTTTGATTTGAATAAAATGTATAAGCCAAATTCTAATTCTTTACTTCAATCATTATTGATACAAAGCATGTGTTAGCTAAATATTGTTGATTCTGATATCATAAATTCATATCCTTACAACTGTGATAGAAATGATTCGTTGATGTTTGCTGAGCAATTTTGGCTCACTCTTGCTTGTTGTTTTCTAACCCTATTCCAATGAAGCGAGAGTATGAGTTGGCATAGCGTGACCGATAGTTCACCAGCAGCCAGGAGAGCCCCTCGAGTCAGTGTTATTGGCAGGGTAGTTGTTGTTTTGCTTTTCTAGATTAATGTCTAGATTTGAACTTTAGTTGTGATGTAATAACTCTGATAAAACTGGTATTGTAATAATAAAAGATTGTAGTAGCTTGTGTTCATTGCCATAATCTGGATGCGGTCTTGGTCAAGGGGTAATTGTGTCTTTATATATATTATGCATGTGTTAAATAGTGTTCCGTTGGTCGGATGACTCCTCAAATCTGTACCCCGGGTTTGGAGGGCGTCACACTCAAGCTAAGGTCAAAGATGCAATGAATACTTTGTCAAGAGTGGAGTCTCGCCTCAATAAGAGATTGGACAGAATCGAGCAGACTACCAACTCAAGACTAAACAACTTGGACAACAAGCTTGCTTCTATGGAAGAGATGACCAGAGACATTGCTTTATTTATGGAGAATCAATGTAACGGTCTGGAGTCCATCTGGAATATGATCAAAAATCAACAAGCTGGCCCCTCAAACTACTATGCTGAGGATAACTTCACGGAGGATTACTCAACTAAGGGGGAGAAGGGAACAGTAATGGAAACAACTATTCCAGTAAGACAATATTGGATTGAGGAACTTGTAGAACAAGAAGAAATTGGAGAGGTGTTTGAATTCATGCATGAGCCATTAATAGAAAAGCATGAACCATATTATCCGGAGCCGATTGAACATCCAATCTTTGATGATAGTATGGAAGAAGCAAACCCTCTGACAATTGAACAAGAAGCTGCCTTGGAAAGATTAAAAGCTGAAAGAGAAGCAAGGCAGGCTGAGAAAGAGAAGCATCGAGCAATTCTAAGAAGTGAAAAACTACAAAGGTTCAAGATGTACAATGAGATAAGGAAGAAGAAGTTGTTAGATTTGACACAGAAGCAAGGAAAGGATTGGGAGATAGCTTACAAAACATTTTGCGGAGTTGAAGACGGATTAGAAGTCAACGATAATGCTGATGTGGAAGTAATCATTCAGGACATCAGAAGTGCAAATCAAGACACTCAGACTTATTTCACTGCATTGAGACAATCTCTTATCTACCTGAAGGCTGGAGTCAAAGCAAATGGTGCCTGGAACATAATGATCAGTTTCGTCAATAGAGGTACATTTGTGATCTCCATGAAGTTTTTCGAACAGAGAACATACACATAATTGCAGGTGATACTCACTAAGATCCAAAGAAGCACAAAGCTAAATGAACTGCTCCGTGAGCATGTTAAGGAGATCTTAATGAAAGTCAGTCCAGAGGTAACCGGAGACCCTTCTATGGTAAGATTCATGAAGAACGATTTGTTCAGAATCTGCTATCTAACAATGGACAAACTGAAGGATTACCCAAATAACTATCTAATCTCAGTGGAAAAGTACTTGAGATCCACTAGATTCAGCACACAAGAGAAGACGAGAGCTGCAGACACTCTGAAGAGCTATCTCATGGAGAATATGCCTTAATATAGGAAAAGAGTAGAAAGAGGATTGGAAGTGCATCCCAGACTACCCAACATGCCAAAGAATAATCAGAAAGATGTCAGCATTGCATGGGTGTGGGCTGGAGTGGTTCAACGGATTGAGTATATTGGAAGACACGTCATAGGAGCAATCCTAAAACCTGGAGAACCACTGCACTATCCAACTGTGATTGATCATCAAGCAGTAATCTCTGATCATGTGACTGAAGAAGGTGAGATCCTAGTGGACTGAAAATGAAGCAAAGAACTATCTGCTCAGGCTAGAGAAACAACTTCATTGTTAAACTTTTTATTGTTCTTTGTAATTTAGAAAGCTGGAAATGTAAATATTTAATCCAGAATGCAATTAATATTATTAATATGTCGTACTTTAATTAGTTTCCATTGGTTGGTTGAGTTATCCTCTAGTTATTTGTTTGTCGAACTCTAAAAATCAAATAGGGGGAGATTGTAAAGCATAATATAATATATATGAAACAGAGATAACTACAACTCAACACAGGAACAAGACAAACAATAATATTAACTGAAGCACATGAATCCAAAAGAAAAAAAGACATGGTAAACTCAAGAAATCAAAATATGGTAAGTATTCTTGAAGTCCGTAAACAGGTCACGGAAAGAAGTTCATTAATATGTTTAGGCCTCAGTGATAAATAAAGAAACAAGACTTTCAAGACTACAGAAGTATTTATACGATACAGAGTTAGTACCAGAGGATTTCAGTGATTTTATAATGAAGCAACCAAGACGACAAAGGAATTATCAATTGTATTGTATTGAAGACATAGAGGTTTTGATCAAGTGTTAGTCATCTGTGAACCAGACCAGTTGCACAAGGTGTCAGCAAAACTAAGAAGATCAACATGTTTATCGTCTCAGAAGAAATTGATTTAAGTCAGACCTCAAACATCCTGGAAGTTAAAAGAAATTGATAAGGTATGTTTAGGTTAAATTGAAGTGCAATATGCTTGCTGCAAAAAAATAGAATCTTCAAGGATCAAACTACAATTAAAGACATTCGATAGTTTTCATTTTTGAAAAACTATCGAAAGAGAAAGGAAGGTTTGATAAAAACTATCGAAGAAAAGAAAAAACCAATTCGACAGTTTCTTTAATAGAACCCATCGAAGTGGACAAAATGTGTTTGTTTGATAGTTTTATTTATAAAACTATCGAACTAGTTTCAAAGAAACAAAGTCTTCTTTTCGATAGATTTTATTTAAATCTATCGAAAGAAACAAAAACTTGTCTTCGATAGATTTTTAATCAAGGAGCAGGTGAATTGTATTCATGATTTGTCAGAGGTTGGTGAGGAAATGGACGGCCGGGATTTAATCTTAGCCTTCGATAGATTTTCCTAAAACCTATAATTGAATGAGTGAAGACAGTGTCTTCTTCAGTTGTTGAGTTGTAGAAGATCATTACGGAGGAATTTAAGAGCTTGAGAATTTGACAGAAGAAATTAATAGTGCTTTAAATTCAATCATTTGTATTGATTATTGTAACCTGGACTCATTGAAGCTAATCATACGGATTAGAATTGTAGCACCCTTCGTGGTTTATATTTATAAAACGATATATTCCCCGACTCGTGTTTTTGATTTTGTTAATTTGATTTCGGACAAGAACACAAATAATTATCCGCAAACAAAATCGAATAATTTGTGTGTATCTTATTCAACCCCCCCCCCCCCCTCTACGATACTTTGGACCTAACAATTGCATACAAGTGTCAATCACTACATCCGGATTAAGAACCTAAGCAATAATAATATCATAGAATCTTAGTTCTTCTTTATTGTCAGAATAGAAGAGCAACTCTAATATTTTGATCATGTTAAATATACACAAAGTATACAAGTATTATTCAATAGTCAAGATAAACTATTCCCAAATAATTACTTCAGTCATTCTAGTGGTTTGTCTAGTACCACTTAGACTGTGAACCTTTATTATATTATATACAGACACTGATAATCTTATCTTCTGTTATCCCATTTGATACTAGATTATCCACAATATATAATAAACAGACAATGTAATAATATGCAATCAAGATTCTCAATAAAATGGTCAATGTTTATATACTTCAAACGAATAGTTCAGTAAAAATCCCAACATCTACCTCCATGCCGGCAAAGCAAGGAAAACTAATGCCTAATTAGGAAGGCCCTTACATTGTGATAGAGGTTGTTTGCCCAGGTACCTACAAGCTGGCAAACTTGGATGGCAGTCCCATCAAAAACACTTGGCATGCCTCGCGCTTACACATGTATTACTAATATTCTTTGTTCTACCTTTGAAAATGGTCGAAGTAGCGAAGCCTCTCTACTGTTTTTGTTGCTTTACTTTTAATTTTGCATCTTTAATTCGGTCTGTATTTGAAATTACCTAAAGAGAAGCATGTGTAGTTTGAACTCATATTAATGAATACAAATGCTTTTTAGTTGTTCTAAATGACTGTTCTATAGCAAAGATTTGATATTAGTACGTTTCATAAGTACATTATTTAATCATGCGATTAAGTTGAGCTACACAAAGCCAGTAATACAAAGGAATATTTTGCCAACACTTATCTAGGGGCGACCAAAATAGATAAATGTTGATTCCTTTTACCTTATAATGAAAAATATTTTATACATCGGGAAAATGACCGAAGAGTCGACTGCCCAATCTCCTAAGCATTATACCAATGCAAAGCGTAGGTCGAAGATGTATAATGTGAAATAATATGCCAAGGCGAATCGTAAGCCAAAGATGCATAAAACAATTTAAAATAACCAAGAATATGATGAGGCAGTTAAAGGCCAAAGACGCATAAAACAATGTAATTTTGTGTTAAGGCAAAATCATGCTAAAGTAATATCAAGCCGAAGCTGCATAAAACGACAGTAAGTTATGCTAAGGCAGAGTTACGAAAATTGTTAAAATTTCCAAGGCTAAATTAAATCAAAGAAGCAGAACATTAAATTTAATGCCCGAAGGCAGAAATGTTAAAATCTTGAGGGCGAGAACGTTAAAAGCCCGAAGGTGGAAACAATAAGAACAGAATTACAAGTCCTAATCGGACAAGGGCTCATCCTCACCAGAGGAGACTACCGGAATTTCTTCGGGCTCGTCTTTATGGTTGACCGGATCAGGAAAACCTTCTTCAATGATTTGTTTGTGGTCAAAGGCCAAACTGTGCGATTTCAGTATGCAACCGTCGTAACCCATCTAGTAGCACCGCTCTTCGGCAAGCAGCCTTAGTTTGTTCTCTTTCCGGGTTAGCTTCCTGGCCACCTTGAGCTGCAAAATCCACCTGGTAAGGCCTGCCCAAAGAGCATCTATATCCTTCTGAAAATTCTCTTTATCTTTTTGGAGCACCGAAGCCTGGCCCTCCACATTTTCCAAGTCCTCCCGAGCAGCTCAGAGCTCCCCTTCGGCCTTAATCGCCCTCCTCTCGGTCTCTTCGACAGGTTGATACGACCCTGCATTTCCTTCACCTTGTCGGTGACAGCAGCGGCCATGGGCGCAGTCTGAAAGAAAACAAGGCAAATGTTAAGAAAGGAGACATAATGAAAAGAAAGTAATTTTTCAAAATATAAGGCAAAGTATAATTCTTACCATGGAAAGAAGTCAGAGAAGTTCAGTGCAGGCATCGACGGGGGACAGCTGTTCATACAGAGGTCGATCAACTGGCAGCATTAAAGCCCTACACAATTCCGGACCGATCTCCTTGGCTGCCCTGGGAGCCGGGACGATGAAAGCATCAGACTCTAGTACACCTCACTGGGGGGGACGTAGGTCTTGACTATAGCTTCGTCTGTTCGCCCCCTTTTTCTCTATTGGGAGTTCGGGGACTGTGGCCTATCCTCTCCCCGCTCGATTTGGGGCAAGGAGGGAGCCGTCCGATCAGTTCCCCTTTGGTCGCCACTTTTCGGAGTAGGAGTGGTGGAGTCCCTAGCCTGAGCCGCTTGAGAAGCAAGGAGCTTGGCCTTTTTATGCTCGATTATTTCCTGGCGAGTAGACACTGCAAATATGAAAGCGACAAGTTATAACAAGATAAGTCAACCGAAGAAAGACAGGGAAGTACCTAAATATAAAATTCTCAAGGCAAAAGATGGAGAAATTGTTACCATTATCCCAAAAGGCGAAGACCCATTGTTTATCCCCGATTGTCTACCAATGAGATTTGACCCATGTCGAACTCACACAGTTGGGTGTACTCGTGGTCCTCGGCACCGATCAAAGTAGGTTTGATCACCTGGACAGTTGGGTCGACCAGGAGCCATTGGGACATGGCGGCGATTTTTGGTCCCGAGAGGTAAAACCACTTGTCGTGGCTCCCCTTATTGTTAGAGTTGGTTTCTACCCAGTCCACTCTGTTAGTTCTTCGGGAGATGGTGTAATAGCATTTTCTTTTATCGTTCTTCTTAAAGTCGTAGTGGTGCCAAAACAGTCGTGTGGTGGGATCGACTCTGGCAGCTAGGCATCGGCATTGGAAGCCGTTTATGTGAAGGAACCCGTTCGGATCCATCTGACCCAGGGCAATGCCCATTTGTTCAAATAACTTTTTTACGAGTGGAAGAACTGGGACCCGAAAGCTGCATTTGAAGGCTGCTTCGGAGATACCCGTGGCAACCTCTCCATAGCCTGGAGGAACATGAGGATTGTGCCAAATTCTATCCCTCTTCCTTTCTGGGTATATATGCCAGGCACCAAAGGGAATATCGTATTCCTTGACAAACCCGGACACCGTCGCTTCGGTCAATAATGAACGGATGTTCACCGCCGAATAGTCCGTAACGCTTTTGAAGGGGGACTCCTCAGAAGGTCCCGCTTCCGATGAGGCTCTTGCTTTGCTAGAAGGGTTTTCTTCTGCCGTTGACCGATTCATATCCCTGCATTCGAAAATGAGGAAATTATTAGTCATGTACTCGGGATAATCTAAAGGAAGAAGAAATGAAAGGAAAAGCCGAGTACAGAGGACTTGGATTGGTCGGGGACATCCTACTTTGTGGATTAAGGTCTAAGGGTTAAAGGTGTCTTACCGAAGAAGATCCTACATGTTTAAATACTCCGAAGAGTGTTCTATAAATTTAAACATTTCGAAGAAAGATTTTGGGGTAAAAACCATGACCGAAGAATGTTCTAAGGACAAAACCATCCCGAAGAATGTTCTTGTCCTACAAACATTCCAGTAAGACAATTATACTCCATAACCCCCGTCCTACTTTATGTACCCAAAAACAATAAACCTAAACATCTACCCCTGGCTTTCCGCTAAAGTTCCCTATACATGCATTTTCACTCCCAGAGATATAAAACTCATACACCATGAAACTGATACGCATACATACATTCATATACTAGAACAAAAGCGCATTTATAGAAACATGCGTTGTATCGATGAATTGAAAAGGGGGGGGGGGAATCATGGGTACTTACTTATGAATAAGATGTTGGGATGCGAGAAACAGAGTGTAGATGCGCTGAATTTGATCCTGGAGTGCCTGAAAATCGTTCTGAATGACAGTGCTTAGAGAAAGGTTGTGGTTTTTTGAGAGTGTGTAAGGCAAAATGGGGGGAAAAGTTCAAATTTATATGAAACGGTTGAGTGGTATTTGGACAAGGAGGCTGTAGTGTTATAGTTTCAATGGCTGCGATGGAAACGTTTTAGATTCAACGGTCTAGATTGAGGCGTTTTGACTTCAACGGTTGAGATGGGGCACGAATCTCAGGGTCAGACAGTTGTCATCATTAAAATGACATACTTCTCCACGGGACGTGTCGTCATCACTTTGTGTTGCGATTGAATCAAAACACGGTACTTCAGGACTTATCTCGAAGACGGGCATGAATTTGGTCCACGATCAAATGGAACATCCGACCGAAGCCCAGGGACATGTTGGAGGCCCAAATATTGTTGGGTTGGACGACCAACCAAGCCCATTCTGGAAAACCAAGTGAGGCCCATTATATATGGTCCAATTGGTCAAAGACGACCGTTAGTCCACTAAGACTCGGTCTAATCTATTTCAGTGGCGTGGGGAGGCATGTCTTCCATGTGTGGGGTGCTCCCGAATATTAAGGCACCGAATAACCTATTGAGGATATATAGGCATCAACCAGGTTCCCCTTGATCAATGATTATTCAGTACTTAATTAATATACGAGCTCTTGTACATTCACTTTTATTCACTCGGAACCGATTAACTTATTCTCACACCGAAGGTGAATCGGGGGATATCCCCTCGTATTGTTCTATTTGCAGGTTAACCCGAAGAATCTTCAGAAACCCGACGTTACAGAAATTTGGTTCCAACATGTCTATTGTTGCTAAACAAAAGGACCATGTACAAAGATTTCAAAAGATGAGTTGCATGTTTGCAACTTTGAACACTTTCTCGTAACTTGTGTCAAGATGAGAAATTGGAGGCTTTTCATTAAGTAATCTGTATTTTTCACATGAAATATAAGTGCAAAAGAACTAGAAAGAAGAGGTTTCACATGAAGAAAATGAAACACATGAAAAGTAGATTAACTCTACGCCTCTATTTATATAGTATTCGTCAATTGTCACTTTTTAACAAAATTATTTATGTTCAAAATTTTATTTTCTGATTGCTCGAATACCCATTATGCCTTTATTTCTTGAAATTTTTTCCAATCCAAAAAAAAAATAATACAAACTTTATTTTTGAGGGATACAAACTTAATTTCAACTAAATTAAAGTTTGCAACTTTACCGGTATAAACAAAAGTAAATAAATAAAAATAAATAAAAGACAAGATTAGACTACTCACATTCAAACCCCACTTTCCCATCTTCATGTTCCTAGAATCTAGATCTCTCCATAATTTATTTATTTATAATAAATTAATTATTTATGCAAAAAAAATAAAAAAATTTAATATATACCCAAAACACCAGAAAGCTTTGATTTTTATTATTATTATTATCAACCTGGTCCATTTGTGATTTTCTTCTCCAAATGGGTGCTTCTCCTTCTGTTCCTGAAAAATCTGTTCATGAATTCACTGTTAAGGTACCCTTTTCTTGCATTTCTGTTTTTTGTATCTATAATTGTGTTTTTTGTAAGTATCTGTTGATGGGTTTTTCTTGGTTTGTTGAAAAGTTAAAGATTGCTTTTTTGGGTTTGTAGGATAGCAAGGATCAAGATGTGGACCTTAGTATTTACAAAGGGAAAGTCTTGCTTATTGTCAATGTTGCTTCTAAATGGTGGGTAATTTTCTTTCATTTTTGAATTTTTTTTTTGATTTTTTTTGACTAATCTTGATTTTCTTGAAATGGTGTACATGGGTATTTGATTAGTCGGTTCACAACTTCAAATTATACAGAGTTGACTGAGCTTTACAATCGATACCACAAGGGTAAAGGTAGGATTGTTCTTCCTTTTTTCGAGATTTATACAACTTTTTCTAGTTTTGTAAGAGAAGTTTTGTGTGATGGAGCTGTTTTAGAGTGGTATTTAAATTGTTGAGTGTTTGTGTTTGCGTAATAGATTTTGAGATCTTGGCTTTCCCATGTAACCAATTCTTGTACCAAGAACCGGGATCGAGTGAGGATGCTCATCAGTTTGCTTGTGAAAAATTTAAGGCTGAGTACCCTGTCTTTCAAAAGGTAAGATATGTGATGTGATAATCTTATTATGGAGTGAGTAGGAGTTTGCTTTTGTTGTTGATATGCGTACACTTTTTGCACATGTACATGCCCTGACCGTATTCAAGTTTTATTCTTCAAGGCTAGATAAAGGTTTTCCGAAAAATTGGTATGTAACCTAATTTGGAAGGAACATTTATTTGATAGGTTTTTAATTAGTCGTGAGGAAAACTATAGGGAACTAACATAACTCTGCAATCCAATTTCCTCACAATCTCCACTCTTCTCAACAAACAAGTTGTGAAAAGCCTCTTCAATTTCTGGGCTGCTGAGGATCATCTTTCATCGAGTTCGACTCAAATATTTTTTCAGTTCATGATACCACTCATTGTATGGGATGTTCTAATTTTGGTGAAATTGTAGTATTTCACAACTTCATTGTAAATACATGCTTCTTTCTTTTGTGAAAAATTTTCCCGTGCATGATTTCTTCAAAGGAGCACTGCTATCAGAGGAAGCTTGCTTTCTGCTCTTTTTTCACAGCTGCCTTTTGTCTCTTCACTAGATTTAGCAAAGACTATTTGTTCTCGACTCATCTCTTCATTTTGTAAATATAACAATAGAAGGCGCTTCGATACAGTTGTTTGACTCATCTCTTCATTTTGTAAATATAACAATAGAAGACGCTTCGATACAGTCGTCTGGAACCACAAACTATTTGTAGTTGTCTTTGAACCATCGGATCAGTTAAACAAATGTAATTATTTTTCACATATGTAGTGCGTGAGTAAAATTTACGGAAGTTCCTTTTTCCATCCTAGGTTCTTCCACCTACCACTGGGCAAGTTGTCTAATCAATTCTCTCAAATGCATCTTGATACTGCAAGCTATTCAGTTGTTTGAGTTTGTAGTTTGTTTGGAATGTCGTTACCAAGTACTAAAAATACAGAGGGTTAAGGTTCACCGACTTCTTGGATATTCACATGTAACCCAGATAAACGGAAAATGTCGAAGGGCTTAGTAGGTATGAAGAGGTTGGTCTAATGAACGAGGACTGGGAGGGTGATTGGAGTGAATAAGATAATGAGTGAAATGGTGGTCAGAAAGAGTAAGAGGAAGGAGAATGATAATCTCTATATGCTGTTGGTGAAACCCTAGAATTGAGAATTGATGTGGTGAAATGAGCTTCAAATGTGGTCTCAAAGTGGTGATGACGAAGTTGGCTAGTCTGTGTCATTATAACTTGTTGGGAGACAACTAATCAAAAAGAACAATAGATAGAGAGAAGAGATGATTTTTTAACTACCCTAATTTATAGTTCAACTTCCCAAACTACACCTGTTAAGTGTTATTGGCATATCTTAACCCCATGAGCTAGCTCAAACTTGTAAACAAAATTCAACCTCCCAAAAAGAACAATAGATAGAGAGAAGAGATGATTTTTTAACTACCCTAATTTATAGTTCAACTTCCCAAACTACACCTGTTAAGTGTTATTGGCATATCTTAACCCCATGAGCTAGCTCAAACTTGTAATCAAAATTCAACCCCCCCCCCCCCCCCCCCCCCCCCCAGTGTCTGCACTGACTATCTAATATGTTTTATTTGTTTGTCCTGTATCAACCATACTCTTGCAACATTTAATTTGCGAAAAAATACTTTTTTCTGCAAGCTAATATTGTGAAATGTTTACTGGTTACAGTAATACTATACATAAGATCCAAATCAGACATGCCACCATTGAATCTACGAAACAGAGCATGATATATAAGATGTTAGACTTCACAAGTATGACTGAATTTGTCAATAAGAAAATAACATATTTATTTTTGATTGGGATATTATTTTACTTTCGCCATTCAATGTGATATCCAAAATGAAATACTGAAATATGTAGTCTTTTTCTCCTTTCAATGATCTAATTCTTTCTTGTCAATAGACCAAGTACTATCATATGTATCATAAACAATTTCCTTTAGTTATATATTAAGGAGTATTATGTTGCTTGCAAGATAATCCTACCAAGATATGTTTTTTTTGTATAAAATTCTGACTGTCATTAAGTATATTCATATTACACAGATATAGAATGTTGTTAGCCTACTGTTGGTTGGGGGATGGTAAAAAAGGGTTAGACTTTGTTACCTACTTCCATTTTATATGCAATCTTAATTTGGTCTAATGAAGTTATGTGCTTGCAATCCCTCGCCTGGGTCTGTCTGGATTATCAAGTCCCTCTCTCTTAAGTTGAAAGGACTAGTCAAAGTGTTCAAAGCATCCTTCATTTTCTCCGACACCTTTTTAAATTTATGTTCATGTTTCGAGAAATGCCTATAGTTTGTGTTTTTGTCATCTTGTGGGAGCATGTCTGTAGACTCTGCACTTACATGACTTCTTAGTGAAAGCATTTTATACTATTAATCTAACAATAATAAACTTAAATTAAGATTATGGCCTCATTCAGGTCCTACATATTCTTGGTAAATTACCATTGTCCACTTGTCCATTAGCCCGTATACCTTATCAGTTGATAATCAAGGGCAACTTTTATAGTTAAGACAAGGTACCTTCTTTAGTTCTTTGTGACTCAGATCTGATGAATAGCCTGCAAAAATAATCTCTTGCGATCCTCTAAAATATGTGCATGTGTTTATACAATTATCTGATGTTACTATTTAAAAACTGTTGGTGCTTGAGAAATGACCATTTTTACTTGTTCAGTATCATTTTGTTACTGATTTCGTAGCTTTGTTAACTAATAAAAACATTTATATTAGTTCTTTCTAGCCATGAATCTTTATTGTCTTTCTCTGACGAACTTTCATTTGTTAGGTACGTGTCAATGGGCCAACTGCAGCACCCATTTACAAGTTTCTGAAATCCAACAGTAAAAGTACGTTTTGGGGGAATAGCATCAAGTGGAATTTCACCAAGTTCCTTGTTAATAAAAATGGAGAAGTTATTCAACGATATGGCCCAACTACCTCACCTTTAGCCATTGAGGTAATACATCAGTTTCTCTGTTTACACATTTTAGACATTGTTTGATATTCTTAAGCTCCGTTTCATGCATTGTTCCTTTTTATCTTAATTGCAGGCAGACATCATGAGAGCATTGGGTGAATAGTGTGATAAAGTTGAAGTTGTTTTATATCGAGTTAATCCAGTCTTGGACATAAATGAAGCTATAGGAATGTGTGAGTGAGAGTAAAATGTTTTCAGGTCCTTTCTTAGTGTGGTTTTGTAGATGTTAATGATTTAGCAATTCTCTAGCATTTATAAGACTCTTTTCGTATGGTATGTGAATTGTTCCTTTAAAGTCGTTTATTCTGATGTAAAAGATTAATATTTGATTTTCTGACACCGTAATGTTTTATTTCCCCTTCATTGATTAGCTGCCACATACTATTTTAACCTTACAAAAGCCAATCCCCGTAATAAAGCACTCAGGTTGATGATTTGTTGCTATGAATAAAAACTTGATGCAAATGCTAAATCTGTTGCTGATTTTTTATATTTTACTGGACAAATGCTAAAATGTTTTATATTTTTTATAGTTCCCTGTGCCAACTGCGTTCTCTATGCC
The DNA here is from genome assembly GCA_030848705.1 of Heracleum sosnowskyi. NCBI lineage: Eukaryota > Viridiplantae > Streptophyta > Magnoliopsida > Apiales > Apiaceae > Heracleum > Heracleum sosnowskyi. The sequence continues at coordinate 46,481,677 of CM061241.1, forward strand.
AACCACTAGGTTCTTTAAGAATCTAGCTGAAGCTCAAGTTATTTAGTTCTGAAGTTGAGGCTGGAGAGAACACTTGAGTTCAAGTTATTCAGGGAATATCCATGATTAGACAGGAATCCGGAACAAGCTTCTAGGAAACCTTAAAACAAACTGCAAAATCAAGATAGTTAAGCTATTACATCAATTAAATAGTGCAAACTAAACTGTCAAACTGAAAAGATACACTGCCAAGATGAATGTCAATACAACAATGAGATAATAGAGAAATCTCTACTGGCAAGTTTGCTGCGAGTAAGTTGCAATGAGCTCTCACGAATTGCAATGTTCTTGTAATTTGATTTATTATGAATCATGTGCTAGATGATAAGATTACCAAATTTTATGCTGTGAGTTGAGCCATTTACATGTTATATTTTAACAATCAGATCTTTGCTAAGGGTGTCTAATACATCGCCGTGGTAAATCAGGTGTCATGTTTTCTATCAAAGAGTCTTCTTGTAGTTCCTCCCAAGTAAAGAGCTTGGCAATTCGACATTTAGACAATCAAGAGTCAAGTCCAAGTGTGTATGGTGCCGCTAACATATCTGTTATTTGCCAGTTGTACACATTGTCATTGCAAACTAAAGAGCGGGTCTCTCTTCCCCCTTCCTTGAGAATAGGTTATCATTCTACTAGTGACATGGTTCCTCGTTGGACCTACATTTCATATTATCTTCTTCTACCACTAATGACCGATTGTGTCGACTATAGGGGTTGCACAGATTGACGTGTGAAGTTGCATTTGAAAGCGAAATGTACCTACTGGTGTTTACATTTAGTAAAACTCGGGTCGTAGCTTTTGGAAACAAGTTATGCAATGATAAGTGGCAAGCATTGTGTCTGATTGCTTTATTTGGATTATATGGTTCATGTAATGCAGGCATTGCTTTCCTATCCTATCTATCATAACTTGTACTCTCGGAGTTCCAGTTGACGAATTTTGGAAAATCCGAGACTAAAACAATTTGTCATGAATTTTCAAGGTTATTTGGAAGATCCGAACCACGACTTTTAGAATACCATTTGCTAACTAAAGAGCCGTTGGTATCAAAGAATAATTTCTTTTAATTTTCAAATATCTGTCCGATCTCCCGTGGTTCCAGGGCCTTTGTGTGTCTGAACTTTAGTGTCTGTATATTGTTTAGGCTTTAGCTTTTTATGTGCCTGTATTCATCTTTCTATCATGGATTAAGAATTCTGTTCTAACTTAATTGTAATTTGGAGACCTAAATTTCGTCTGTTTCTAGCATATGAGATGATTAAGACTCTTCCTAATCTATTTCTTTCAGGAGAATTTGCAAGAAAACAGAACCAGTAGGTCTACTGTGTCCATCATTCTCCATTCTCATATATGAAATGGACCCAGCCATCAAGTAACCTATGCATGCCTAATCTCCACCACACATATCTCCAATGTCGACAAGTACATAAACACTTACTTCCCTGCATAATCCTTCAAGAAAAACTACAGATATTTCCTTCGATTCTTAACATTTCTTGAAGCAGTACTCCAGGTACACAAATGGCAGCAAATTCCTTGTCTATTGGATTCTCTAAGATTCGATCATTGCAAAGATGTCCTAAAAGAGTAAAGCAGCAAAGGGCTAGACTATATATCATCTGGAAATGCACTGTTCTTCTTATCAACTGGCAGGAGTAAGGTATTATAGTAAAATGGTGAGCTATGTACACTTCTTAGCACTAGTTTGGATATTGTGATGGAAACATTATACGGAGGCATGACCCTTTCGAGCGAAGATTCAAGCAAGGCCTCATAATCTCTTGACAGAGTTGAAGGATTGATCTGTTTTTAACAGTTATCACAAACTAATATAAAAATTATGCGTGCATGGTTGTGATTTGTGAACAGAAAAGTCGTACTATTAAGTAGTTCCAAGAAGTTTTGTGTATCAGTAGGGTGGTGAAACATGTACTGGGAAATCCAATAATTGCCGAATACCAAATTTGCAGATTAGATACATGTGCTTTTAATTAGTTGTGTTTTAAAAACTGTAGTTGATATGTTAACTTGCTACTCATTCATCCTCTTAAACATATCGAAAAACCGAAAAATTACTCTAGAAACCAGCCATCCTCTAACTAAATGTCAGAGATTGTGAAGCAGATGAAAGCCAGATAGTGCCAATGTGTTTTCCACTTAAGCCAAGGGAATAGTGTTTATGAATAAGACGTCACTCACTTCTTAGTACTTCTTAGTAAAAACGCTAGACGATTCCACATTTTGGTTAACACAAGTTAAAGTAGCGCTTTAGTGTGATATTTGGGGTCATTTTTTGGAATTTTGATATTTTAGACCACTTTTCTTCAAATTGTGACAGGAAGGGCCATCACCCGATATTAAGTTACTGTGAATTTGCTTAAAATTCTGAGCTTTAGGTTGTTGAAATCTAATTACTCTCCTTTAACAGCAAAAGCGCGACATCAAAATTTGTTCGGACTTTGGAACAATACATGACAAGTCTGTATTGTTAGCCGAATTAAATGTACTAATGTTCGAAACCAAAACTATGACGGATTGAAAAGATCGTACCAAAAACAGAAAGACTCAAACCATAACTAAAATGAATACTTAAACCAGTGTTTAAATGTTAAAATCAGTGATAGCAAGTAGAGCATAAATTTATTTGATACAACTAATAGAAAGTAACTAGCTAGTAGAATTCAAAAGCTAAACATCAATGGATATAAATGTTTTACCGATGGATTCAACGAGTGATGAGTTTGATAATTAACCCTTCGCATAACATAGCAACTGAACCACGGAATTCCATTATATGTGAACTCCTTTCGCCAACAAAGGTAGGGAGCGGAACTAGCCCAAGAACTTCATTGTGCAAATAAAATGAGATTAGCTCATCTTCATTATTCCGAACCACGACTTTTAGAAAATATAAATTGCTAATTAAAGAGCAGTTGGGATTAAAGAAGAATTTCTTTTAATTTTCGAATGTCCATACAATCTCTCGTGGTTCGAACTTTAGTCCAGGCAGCAAATTCCTTGTCTATTGGATTCTCGAAGATTCGATCACTGCAAAGATGTCCGAAAAGAGTAAACCAGCACAAGGCTAGACTGTATATTATATGGAGATGCACTGTTCTTCTTATGAACTGGCAGGAGTGAGGTATTATAGGAAATTGGTGAGCTAAGTACACTTCTTAGTATTAGTTTGGATGTTGTGATGGAAACACTATATGGAGGTACAAAACTGCCATTTGGACAAAGATTCACCCAGCAGCAAAGAAGTAGGCAAGGGACTGATAATCGCTGGACGGACTTGCAGGATTGTACTAACGTAGCAACTGAACCATTGAAATCCATGACAAACGATCTCTGGTTCGTTAGAAAAAAGGCAGGGAGTGAAATTTGTTGACATATATGTTAATACTAGCCTAAAAACCCGTGCGAAGCACGGGCCTGCTTATTTACTGAAATAATTTTTCGCACGAAAATGTATATATATCGAAACAATTTTGTAATTAAAATTAATTTTGAATTTATCTTATATTTGTATAAAAAAAATTTAATTTTTTTAATATTTAATAAGATTTCACAAAATTTGGAAAAAAAATCTATAAAATAAAGATCAAATTATTATTTTCATTTGACAAAATATTAATTTAGTTTTAAATGTCGTGAAATGCATTTTATCAAATTCAACAATTAAATATAATCTAAATGATTATTTTAGTATAGTTGTTTATGATATGGATGTATCTAAACTAATGTGTTTTTAACGAAATGACAATATACTTGTAAATAAAATATAAAGTTGGTCAGGTACGTAAGACTACACACTGTGATCACATCTTAAAATCTTTTAGTCTAAAGTCCGTATATAACATTAGTGTATGTAAATTAATATGATAACGTAACTGTGCCAAACCCAAGACTTTGGACTTGTTCATAGTGAGTATTATTGATATTAAGAACAAATAGAAACAATGTAAAATTTGAAACACGGTCGAACTATTGTTCTTGTTGCAATTATAATCAGGTTTACCGGAGTTTTTTATGTTGGAGAAAGTATAATTTGTAAATAGGTATTTTGCCTTAGTAGTTGTTGTTTGTTTTTCAGCGATCAATTGATTTGGTTTTTTTTATTTTTTTGCAGTCTAGAATATAAATCGTTAAATGCACACAATGTTGTTGTAATATAATCGAACACATGTGAATGAGATAGATGATTTTAAAAAGAAGCTGAAGGTTGGTGCATCTTTGCACACTCTCACAAGACTATCTTGCGGTGTAAATTACAAAATTGTCGGTATATAACATAGGCGATGCAGTCTTAACATTGTCAGATATAAACGTAGGGCTGAGACTTATTACAAAATCTATTAATATTATTTAAAAGTCATCCATGCGGCGTCTCACTCAATTTTTTTACTTTTAAAATTTTATAAAAAATTTATACTCTAATCTTATATGTTATCTATAATCTTATTATTATGTAGAAATTATACGTTATCTATAATCTTATACTCTTTTAAAATTTTATTTTTTATATCAATCATTTAAAATAAAAGAAAGAGAATCGTAGAGTATGCTCAATCCATTAAAATATTTTTGGTAATTATATACAATGCAATATTTTATAAATAATATAAACCAACATTTTATTTATTTAAAAATAAAAAATTATAAAAAAGAAGATGAGAGAAGAAGAGAAATTAACATTAATAAGATTTTAAAGAAAACTTAAAACAAAATGTACTATGCTACTTATGCATGAGCTTGATTAGAGAAGATTAATGGTTCAATTTACTACACTAACATAATTTTATCTACTATTTGCATAAATATAAAAGAGTTGACGTTTTTGTAATTTTTTAACATGTAGGGGCAAAATCATAAATTCAAGGTATTAAAATGACATATATCAATAATTTAAATTGATAAAACAGAATTGTAGATTATGTTCAATTGCTAAAAATATTTATTATAACTATGTATTGTGCAATATTCTAAAAATAATATAAATCAATGTTTATTAACTCAAAAAATAAAAAAATTGGAAGAATAGGTGGTTTATCTAATAAGAGTTTGAATATAAGCTCAAAACAAAGTGTAGCACAGTTGGTTATGACATGAGTTTGACATGGATATGTTAAGGGTTCGATTCCCATCATTAACATAATTTCACAATTTTTACATTTTCATTAAAGAATGGTATTTTTGTAATTTTAGAAAATATAAGGGTAAAATCGTAACTTCACAGCCATTAAAATGGCAAACTTTGCCCTTTGTTGGCTTTTAATATATAGAGAAAGATATATTAGAGTAAATTGCAAACGGTGTACCCAGAGTTTGGGCAATGTGCAGATTGTGTACCTGCATTTTATGAAATAGCAAAATGTGTACTTGAATTTTCAAAAGATAAGCAAATTGTGTACATCTGTCAAATATCATTCACGTCAGTTTGTAAATTCACTGAACATGAGGGTCTTTTTTATTCATTTTACCATTCATTTTGTTTAGTTAGAGGCCCTAATTTTTTTTCCAAATCTTTTACTTATCAATTTCGTTTATTTTATACAAATAAAAATAATAAAATTTGTAAAATTTTAATATGTATTAACTAAATACAAAATATATATTTTTCTAGCTATTTTCTTTCAAAATTATATTTGTGTTTTAATTTTATATTTTAAACTTCTTAAAGTAAAAAAAGATAAATTTAAAAAATTCTAAAATTATGGACATACATGCTTAGGTAGTTTGTTTAGAAAATAAAAACTGATGTGTGAATATAAAATGATACATATTAGGAATACATTAGACATCTTTTTAAAAAAAATTAACATTAGACATCTTTTTTTATGTATGTTTGTAAGACCCAAATACACATTGACATCTTATTAATATTGTATGGCAAAATATATATAAAATAATATTTAATTTGCTCTAGAAAAAAGACAAATTATATTATTTTGAATGAAAGATTATATTATTGAATTAGATAGCTTTTCCCAATTTTAAAAGAGGAATTTTCAATTTTTTATAAAATAATTATTAACAAAAGGTTACGGAGTTAGCTAACACTTAACGTGAGTACACTTTTTGCATGTAAATACAACCTAGAAGTACACGTTTTGCTATTATGGAAAATGTAGGTACACAAATTGCAAATTGAGCAAACTTGAAGTACACATTCTGCATTTAACTTTATATATTATTATAGAAAAATATAAATTGACTTTAATATAAATTTGTTGACATACATGTTAATATATATTATTATACAAAAATATGAATTGACTTTAATATTATTGTTTGTGAAAGAGGAAGTAACTAGTAATTAAACAAGGGGCCGGTTATGGACAAATAATTGTTGCAACCACCTTTTACTCCTTACTAGCTTAAAACCCGTCTGTGCGATGAGGATTGTTAATTGTTGTTTGATTATTTAATTTTTACTATTTTATTAATTATGTTTGTTAAAAAAATAAGTACACATGCAAAAATAGCTAAATGTTTTTAAATAATTAAAAGAATTAAAATATATTTTAAAATAAATAAGTAAGGGTTTGTTTGTTATATTTTTGAAAAAAGGAGGGATTTTAGTTTTAAAAAGGTAAATTGTCCATGATATTTTTAGAAAATGATTAAATTTTGTTAGAAAAAATCGAAAAAGTAACGTGTCTAGCTGAAAAAGGTAATTGGTTATAAATAGGTAATTTAATTATTTAATAATATTTTTTATAAATAAGTAAAGATAATTAAGTAAAAACATAATTTAATAATATTTGTTTATAAATAAGTAAGGGTAGTTAAGTAAAACCATGAAGTATTGTTTAACATGCTTAATTTTTTATTGTTATTTTTCATTTCAAAGTTATTCCCTAGATTTATTTTTCCAAAAAATTTCCGATAAATGATAAATGACACATACAATGACTTGTATCGCTTGCACCAAGAACAAGCCCAATGCATGTATTACCTACACGGGGTCCTATTTTTGAACAAAACTAAAAATATATTTTCCGTAAATATTTGGGACTGAACAAACATATATACTTTTTACTACATTCAAAAGATTTCCCCACATTTTCTTGCAAAACATGTTGTAGAATTTTTCATGCTGACAGACCAATTCCTTTCTCCAGGCAAGCCTCTTAACCAAAGCAGTAATGTTGTGTTTGGTTATCTTTAATATCCCAGCAATGATATTAATATAACAAAAAAACACCAGGCACTTATTTATTTACAAAGCAAGCCTTCATTATTACCTAAGCACTTGGATATACATAGATACAGTTCTTTCAATCTAGTAGTAGCACCAAAACCATTATTGTGTCGAGCAAATGTTACCTCGGGATCTCATCACCCCGCCATTATATGCCATTATATAGTATTATATACACGGAATGCAGAATCTGCTGATAAACTGCGAGAGTAAGGATAAGATACTATTACTAACTACTTTAATAGACACTACTCAAATTAAAGAGTCTCTTAGTTAATCGATGCCACGAGCAGAATTTAGGCGTTAAAGAGCTCCCAACCATCATCCACCAACTCCATGCCAGTACCAAAGATTTCATTTCCATATAGAAGCTCATCATCTCTTGAATTTAATGCTGCCTTTCCATCTTTTGGGGAAGCAACCACCTCGGGTTCCGGCAACTTTTCAAATGATGCACCGAGTCCAGATGAACTTGAAAAAGTTGAGACGGAAGTAGTCTGACTGGAAGACAAAGATTTACTCAAGGGGACTCCTAGGTCAAACTTTGTTTTCATTGACTTCACATCTTGGAAAATGACTGATATCTCTCCTCTGCAAGTACAAATGAATGTTTAAGCGACTTGATCAGAAAAAGACATATTGAGACCATTATACACTTGAAACTGCTCACCAAGAGAAATAATATGTACCAACCGACTAACAATTGTACAGGTAAAACAGTACTTACTGTAGAATATCGACTAATCGGCCACGATCAATAAGGAACTCTCTCAACTGCAATGAAACACATTAACAGAGTAATAAGAGGTAAGTTAATCAATCAAAATAAAGTGTCATAGAACACTTAATCATGTACAATCTACCACCTTGGAGTTCTCCTCGGCTTGTTGCTCTAATATCTTTGACTCTTCAACCACCTTCTGCATTCTGCTTTCTTCATGAGCTAGATATTTGAGGGCAGACTCTTCCTTCTCAAGCTTTTCAAGCTCTGCCTCCTTAATCTCAGCTTCAGCTGAAACTAACCGTACCTCAAGCGCTTGATGGATCTGCAGAGCAATGCTTGATATAATAACAATTTTACCACTTCCGCATTTAAAAAGATATGATACGGAGCACTGACTACAAGAACAATGTGTGAAACACTGAAGGACACCAAATTAAAAAAAAAACTTCAATGTATAAAGGCTACATAAATAAAAAAAATGTTTAAACTTCAAACTCCTCCAGCACCCACAGAACAGACAAAGAAAAAGAGCTGTTTGTTAGGGAATCTCTATCTTTACAACAATAAGCAACTCAAATCCCTCCTTAATCAAAGTACATAGTCAACAATTAATACAAAAATATAAGGTTACTGATCTATTATGACATTGTCCAGTCAAAGAATATAATGAGACCAAGATAATCTGTAAACATTCATTTCAACACTAAAATTCCTGCACTCCAAATTAATTAAAACGACACATAGAGTTGTTAAAGTATTAAGAGTAACAGAACCTCATCAAGAATTGCAAGAGCTTTCACCCTTTCATCTGACAAGTTGCGTAGGCGAGATTGAAGCTCCCTCATTTCAGTGGATAAAATAGCTTTTTCACCATATACTTCGCCAGCGTGCTACAACCACAAAAAAATAGTAAAGAAAGTGAAAAGAACGAGATATCTGCCCCTAATCAGTCTACTAAGTACTACAGTATTAAGTTCATAGTTGAATGAAAGGGTACACAACCATGTCATTTGCTTCCTTTGCGCGTTGCAACATCTTCTTTAGGTCTTCCACCCTAGCAAGTGTATCCAAGCCCCCACGAGCAGCCTCTTCTTTAGCTTCCTCTACAGATTTCTCTTTCATTTCCACTTCATTGATGAAGCTAAGAAGTGAATCCTTAGCTGAACGCAAAGCTATCTGCACCATTTAATAGTTACAGTATAGGTACATTTAGTCTTACTCAGTAAAAAAAAATGACTTATAAGATTTATCAAACTGCAGCCTCTTAACCATGCGTGTCAAAGGTAGGTTTTCTCAAATTTCAACCAAATTTCCAAAGCTTATTAATTAGTTAACATTGGCCATACTTTTTCAACAAAGCAGGAGAGCTATCTTTTCTAAGATCAGAATGTGAACTACATCTACATAACACTTCAAAACAACTAAACCACAGTTTCCATAAATATCAGCCAAGATTTTACTATTTTATTCAAGAAACAATTTCACCTTATTTGCCCAAAAAAAGATGTTTTCTCATTTCCTGGAATCACTTGTTTAAAGTACATCTACATATATCAATCACATAATAAGAGCTTCTAGTCCAAGTTAGGAAAGTGGCAAGCAATATGATCTGGTATGGAGAATATACAAAATACTTGAGATTAAGCTTCATTATGATATCTCTAGATTAATGGGAAGGTAGGAGAGGTATTAAACAATGTGAGAATTTTGGATTTATACAAGAAGACTGTCACTGTTAAGATACCATAAGACTAAATTTGCAAAAGAGAAAGTTTTTTCAAGTCAAAAAGCAAGAAGAAGTATACAGTAAAAGGAGGATATCAGTCTTAGGAGTCTTGCTTGGTGACAAAAAATGAGAGTCATACCTTCTCAATTTTTTCAGTTTCAATGATACCCTCAAGAAGTTCAGCACTATACATCTGGCCAGATCGGCTAGTAACGATACCCTTCATAGAAGTTTCATCCTTAAAATCACCCATGTCATCAGCGAATAAGCTGTTCACCCAACTTGGCTCCTCTTTCTCTGGATCCTTAACTGATATATCAGATACGATATTCACCATATTTACATTCTGACAATCAGCCATTTCACTAGAGCCTATGTCTCCCCCTGAAGCTGTAAGGAATGGAACATCCGCTTCTGGTTCTTTAACTTCAGTCACTGGTAGAATTGGCTCAGTTAAAAGCTGACTGTTGCCTTCCGAATTATTTGGAGAAATGATTTGAACAGCTGCTGGATCCTCATCAGCTACCGGAGTCGCAGAACGATGATTCTTCCGTACAAGTTCATCTAAACTTGATTGTTCTTCTTCATGAAGAGACAAAGAATTCTTAAACCCGTCTGTTTCATTTAACATCCGATTACCAAGTTCAGTCAACATATTTAATCTCCTAGGAAACACTTGACCCTCTTCTACACTAGAAACTTGGTGCCTCCCTGGTAAATTGATATTCCCACCAAACTCATCCATAGCATCTACAAACACTTGATCCTGTACCTCATTTGTAATATTATTGGGACCAGAAGATATGAAGTTCTCGTAGGGAATATCAAACTCAGAAAAAATTGATTCACCAGGCTTCCTTGATGGAAGCTGTTGCGATGTAATAACTTCTTCAGAAACTTCATGATTGACCGCAGTACTATATGTCCCATCAGCTGTATTAGAGACTTCAACATCTATGGGGAGCAAAAAACCAGAATGAATCACATTAGTCATATAATAATATAAGCTTACACAATCAGCTCAACAACATATATTGGATAAACATGACTAGACATCTATATTTGGCCTTAATGTAAGATTGGAAGGTAAAACTATTCCTACATCCAAGGTATATATATACACACACAAAAACGCAGTAACAGACTAATCGGAGTGGGTTACCTCTTGTACAGTGATACACTATCAATAAATAGAGGAAATATACAACACAACACAAAAATTTACAAACTAGTCAGAATTTAGGTAATAAAAACTCCACTATCAAACTAGTCGGATCGATTGCACAAGTAATAACTCCATCAACTGTTGTAAAATAATACTATACACATTACCTCCACATGGATTTGGAAAACTTGGACCCTGATTGAGAGAAGTAGCAACATTTGCACTTTTTACTGAAAGAGATGGCATAACCTCAGAAAGAACAACCCCAACAGCCACATCAGCATCCTTCGAATTCTCAATAGCAACAGCTCTCAGTATCCGGGAATCGACCTAAAGTACATAAAAGTCAAGTGCAGCCAACAAACAATAAATACATGTAGCAATTCCAAAAAGCAATCTTTATTTCAGAATAAAGATTCGATCTTTGAAATTTTATTTAATCAAAACATTAACTTCTCGAAACTTTTTCACAAGATCATAAAACTGAAGTCAAACTACTCTAATTGAGCACACTAGTAAGCATTTAATATTATAATCACAATCATGCATTAGGATTGAAGCATTTACTAAATCAATCTTCATCCCTAGAATTAAACATAATCTTTTCAATTTCTTTCGATCAAAATTCAAACTTTTAGGAACTTTATCATAAAATTAAAAAAAATATCTTCAAACTACTGTACCTAAGTACACTTACAAGCGCTTAACATAAGAATCAAAATCATACACCAGGACAAAAGTCATTCATCTAATCAATCATCATTGATTGAACCTTTTAAATCTAATCTTTTCAATTTCTTTCAATCAAAATTCCAACTTTCCAGAACTTTATCATTAAATCATTGAATCTTAATCAAACTACTGTAATGAAGTAGAGTAATAAACACTTATGAGAATCAAAATCATACAAATCAATTTTCATCCCTAGAACAATACTTCAATCTTTTCAATAGCTTTCCATCAAATTCTGCCTTTACAACACTTTATCATAAAAACCATTAAATTGTATTAAAGATACTGTACTAAAGCACACTAATATTGACTAAATATGAGCCCCGAAATCATACAAATCATCTTCATCCTAGAATAAAAATTCAATCTTTCCAATTCGTTTCCATCAAAATCCAAACTTTTCGAAACTTCATCATAAACCCACTAAATTGTATTCCAACGACTAAAATCAAGTAGAAAAAAAACACACAATACATAGTTAAAACAAGACTACACATTAGTACTAATCAACAAGAAATACCAAAAATCAAGAAAATATCAAAAAGGGCTTTTGGGTCATCCAAGATTATATATATACCTGTGGAAAAACCTCTTGTAGAACCTTATAAACTGAATTGAAACCCATCTGAATACAATAGATCTCTTGTCTGCAAACCCAAAAAAACCCTCAATATAAAAATGAAGAAGGGGTAAAAAGTGTGAATGATCAACCCTTTTTTTCTTCTTGGAAGGTGTTAAGCAAATGGTGGATAAAATTCTTGGAAGGTGTTAAGCAAGTGGTGGATAAAAAGAATTAGCAAAAAAGAAAAGAAAAAGTGGTGGATAGAAAGGGTAAATTACACCTAAACCCTTGAATACATTAAATGAGTGATTATTATTTTGCTGAATACAATGTACAGCTGTACACCAATTATTATGATGTACTAATGAGAAATTTTGCAAGTTAATTTAATTGTTTGTGGGTTAAATCGCAAAAGATTCATATTTTTATTATATTTAAAATAGAAAAAAAGAATAGAAAAAGCACAGGAGAAAAAAATGAATGGACTAATAATAGCAGGTGTTCCCAGTTTTTCACCAAAAACCAGGCTCAAAAGTTTAGGAGGGTTATTAGTGTAATCTCAGCAAACTGCATCTAGTAATCTTAAACTGCGTTTAGAAATTATGGATAAAAAAGGAAATTTTTTAATGAATACGTGTTTTCTGTACGATAAAATATGAGCGATGTTATCAAATATTATTACAAACTGATGGGTTAACTGTGCTATAGTAATATCAGATGATTTTTATCGATAATACGGGTGTGAATATACGAGGGCTAATTAATATATAGCATATTAGAATATAACACGTGTTATTTTATAATTTTTTTTGTTCAATTTGAGATCTTTGGCATATTTCATTATCAAATCATCAATCATCATCAATCAATCAATATCTATACTATCTATACTATATTATTAAAGCCGAAACATTAAAAGTTTTGGTTTTCGGTTAATGGTCGGTTTTTGGTTTTCGGTAATTTTTCTAATTAATAAATTAATAATATAATCAAAATTCGGGAAAGTTTTATTTTACATTAATATTTCACTACATAAAAATCAAATAATATTGAAATCTAATACAAAAAATGGAAATGTGGGATCTAATTTGTTTAAATTTAGGATACACTGCTACAAATATACTTCTTTATTTTTAGGATAATGAAAGCTACTATAAATCAAATCTTTAATGGAATTGTATTATTGTCAAGTTACCAAAATAGTAACTAGATGATTGGCTTTTATAATTAAAATATTTTTTTCCTAACAAAATCTACTTCTTTTCCAAAAATATCATTACAATTATCTTTAAATTAAAACATATTACCTTTTATATTTGTTATTACTAAAATCTATGTTTTCCAAAAATATGAGGTGTAATCCTTACTTATTTATTTTAAAATCTATTTTAATACTCTATTTAATAAATAATATAAAAATATAAAAATATTAACTAGCTGATTACCTTTTATAATTAAAACATTTTTTTCTAACAAAATCTACTTCTTTTCCAAAAATATCACGGGCAATTACCTTTAAATTTAAATATATTACCTTTTATATTTGTTATCACTAAAATATCTATTTTCCAAAAATATCAAGTGCAACTCTTACTTATATATTTTAAAACTTATTTTAATACTTTTAATTATTTAAAGAAAAACTTACATATTTTAACAAGTGAACATATTCTTTTTAACAAATACAATTAATATAATTAAAACACATCATCACTAAAATCCCTATCTTCCAAAAATATGAGGTGTAATCCTTACTTATTTATTTTAAAACCTATTTTAATACTCTATTTAATAAATAATAAAATAAAATAAAAATAGTAACTAGCTGATTGCCTTTTATAGTTAAAACGTTTTTTTCTAACAAAATCTACTTCTTTTCCAAAAATATCACGGGCAATTTTCTTTAAATTAAAATATATTATTTTTTATATTTATTATCATTAAAATCTCTCTTTTCCAAAAATATCAAGTGCAACTTATATATTTTAAAACCTATTTTAATTATTTTAATTATTTAAAAAAACTTACCTATTTTAACAAGTGAACGTATTTTTTTAACACATAAAGTTAATATAATTAAAACACATCTAAAAATATTACGTGCAGTTACTTTTTTTTAATTAAAACATGTTAACTTTTCTATTTGTCCTTATTAAAAAAACTTACTTATTTTAACATGTCAGCATATTTTTTTAATAAATACAATTAATATAATTAAAACACTTCTAAAAATATCACGGTCAATTACTTTTTTTAATTAAAACATGTTAGATTTTCTATCTGTCCTTATTATTAATATTATTTTATTATAAAATAATATTAATAATACCTCATTTATCTTCATCGGTCTCATTTGTATTTTTTTATATTTTTTATGTTCCAATGAATATTTAAGTTTCTCATTTTATAATTTATCATATTAATTTTTACTTTTATTTTAATATTTTTCGTTCACATTAAATTTTTTAATTTATTATTTTTAAGGTCCGTGCCTTGCACGGGTTATAGGCTAGTATTATTAAAGCCGAAACATTGAAAGTTTTGGTTTTCGGTTAACGGTCGGTTTTTGGTTTTCGGTACTTTTTCTAATTAATAAATTAATAATATAATCAAAATTCGGGAAAGTTTTATTCTACATTAATATTTCACTATATTTTACTACATAAAAATCAAATAATATTGAAATCTAATAAAAAAATGGAAATGTGGGATCTAATTTGTTTAAATTTAGGATACACTGCTACAAATATACTTCTTTCTTTTTAGGATAATGAAAACTACTACAAATCAAATCTTTAATGGAATTGTATTATTGTCAAGTTACCAAAATAGTAACTAGATGATTGGCTTTTATAATTAAAATATTTTTTTTTCTAACAAAATCTACTCATTTTCAAAAAATATCATTACAATTATCTTTAAATTAAAACATATTACCTTTTATATTTGTTATTACTAAAATCTATGTTTTCCAAAAATATGAGGTGCAATCCTTATTTATTTATTTTAAAACCTATTTTAATACTCTATTTAATAAATAATAAAATAATATAAAAATAGTAACTAACTGATTGCCTTTTATAATTAAAAAAAATCTAACAAAATCTACTCCTTTTCCAAAAATATCACGACAATTACCTTTAAATTAAAACATAATATCTTTTATATTTGTTATCACTAAAATCTCTATTTTCCAAAAATATGAGGTGCAATCCTTAATTATTTATTTTAAAATCTATTTTAATACTCTATTTAATAAATAATAAAATAATATAAAAATATTAACTAGCTGATTGCCTTTTATAATTAAAACATTTTTTTTTCTAACAAAATCTACTTCTTTTCCAAAAATATCACGGGCAATTACCTTTAAATTAAAATATATTACCTTTAATATTTGTTATCACTAAAATCTCTATTTTCCAAAAATATCAAGTGCAACCCTTACTTATATATTTTAAAACTTATTTTAATACTTTTAATTATTTAAAAAAAACTTACCTATTTTAACAAGTGAACATATTTTTTTAACAAATACAATTAATATAATTAAAACACATCATCACTAAAATCCCTATTTTCCAAAAATATGAGGTGCAATCCTTACTTATTTATTTTAAAACCTATTTTAATACTCTATTTAATAAATAATAAAATAATATAAAAATAGTAATTAGCTGATTGTTTTTTATAGTTAAAACATTTTTTTCTAACAAAATCTACTTTTTTCCAAAAATATCACGGGCAATTACCTTTAAATTAAAATATATTACCTTTTATATTTGATATCATTAAAATCTCTCTTTTCCAAAAATATCAAGTGCAACTTATATATTTTAAAACCTATTTTAATAGTTTTAATTATTTAAAAAAACTTACCTATTTTAACAAGTGAACGTATTTTTTTAACACATAAAATTAATATAATTAAAACACATCTAAAAATAAAATATTACGTGCAGTTACTTTTTTTAATTAAAACATGTTAACTTTTCTATTTGTCCTTATTAAAAAAACTTACTTATTTTAACATGTCAACGTATTTTTTTAATAAATACAATAAATATAATTAAAACACTTCTAAAAATATCACGGTCAATTACTTTTTTTAATTAAAACATGTTAGATTTTCTATCTGTCCTTATTATTAATATTATTTTACTATAAAATAATATTAATAATACCTCATTTATCTTCCTCGGCCTCATTTGTATTTTTTTTATATTTTTTTATGTTCTAATGAATATTTAAGTTTCTCATTTTATAATTTATCATATTAATTTTTACTTTTATTTTAATATTTTCCGTTCACATTAAATTTTTTAGTTTATTATTTTTAAGGCACGTGCCTGCACGGGTTATAGGCTTGTATTATTAAAGCCGAAACATTGAAAGTTTTGGTTTTCGGTTAACGGTTGATTTTTGGTTTTCGGTACTTTTTCTAATTAATAAATTCATAATATAATCAAAATTCGGGAAAGTTTTATTCTACATTAATATTTCACTATATTTTACTACATAAAAATCAAATAATATTGAAAGCTAATCAAAAAATGGAAATGAGGGATCTAATTTGTTTAAATTTAGGATACATTGCTACAAATATACTTCTTTCTTTTTAGGATAACAAAACTACTACAAATCAA
Source organism: Heracleum sosnowskyi (assembly GCA_030848705.1). Taxonomy (NCBI): domain Eukaryota; kingdom Viridiplantae; phylum Streptophyta; class Magnoliopsida; order Apiales; family Apiaceae; genus Heracleum; species Heracleum sosnowskyi. Next base: position 46,498,479 of record CM061241.1, read on the forward strand.
ATCTTTAATGGAATTGTATTATTGTCAAGTTATCAAAATAGTAACTAGATGATTGACTTTTATAATTAAAATATTTTTTTTCTAACAAAATCTACTCATTTTCCAAAAATATCATTACAATTATCTTTAAATTAAAACACATTACCTTTTATATTTGTTATTACTAAAATCTATATTTTCCAAAAATATGAGGTGTAATCCTTACTTATTTATTTTAAAACATATTTTAATACTCTATTTAATATATAATAAAATAATATAAAAATAGTAACTAACTGATTGCCTTTTATAATTAAAAAAAAATCTAACAAAATCTACTCCTTTTCCAAAAATATCACGACAATTACCTTTAAATTAAAACATAATATTTTTTATATTTGTTATCATTAAAATCTCTATTTTCAAAAAATATGAGGTGTAATCCTTACTTATTTATTTTAAAATCTATTTTAATACTATATTTAGTAAATAATAAAATAATATAAAAATATTAACTAGATGATGACCTTTTATAATTAAAACATTTTTTTTTCTAACAAAATCTACTTTTTTCCAAAAATATCACGGGCAATTACCTTTAAATTAAAATATATTACCTTTTATATTTGTTATCACTAAAATCTATATTTTCCAAAAATATCAAGTGCAACTCTTACTTATATATTTTAAAACTTATTTTAATACTTTTAATTATTTAAAAAAAACTTACCTATTTTAACAAGTGAACGTATTTTTTTTAACAAATACAATTAATATAATTAAAACACATCATCACTAAAATCTCTATTTTTCAAAAATATGAGGTGCAATTCTTACTTATTTATTTTAAAACCTATTTTAATACTATATTTAATAAATAATAAAATAATATAAAAATAGTAACTATCTGATTGCCTTTTATAGTTAAAACATTTTTTTCTAACAAAATCTACTTCTTTTCCAAAAATATCACGGGCAATTACCTTTATTAAAATATATTACCTTTTATATTTGTTATCATCAAAATCCCTATTTTCCAAAAATATCAAGTGCAACTTATATATTTTAAAACCTATTTTAATACTTTTAATTATTTAAAAAACTTACCCATTTTAACAAGTGAACGTATTTTTTTAACACCTAAAATTAATATAATTAAAACACATCTAAAAATATTACGTGCAGTTACTTTTTTTTAATTAAAACATGTTAACTTTTCTATTTGTCCTTATTAAAAAAACTTACTTATTTTAACATGTCAACATATTTTTTTAATAAATACAATTAATATAATTAAAACACTTCTAAAAATATCACGGTCAGTTACTTTTTTTAATTAAAACATGTTAGATTTTCTATCTGTCCTTATTATTAATATTGTTTTATTATAATTATTAATATTATTTTATTATAAAATAATATTAATAATACCTCATTTATCTTCATCGGCCTCATTGGTATTTTTTTATATTTTTTTATGTTCCAATGAATATTTAAGTTTCTCATTTTATAATTTATCATATTAATTTTTACTTTTATTTTAATATTTTCCGTTCACATTAAATTTTTTAGTTTATTATTTTTAAGGCTCGTGTCTTGCACGGGTTATAGGCTAGTATTACATATTTATAACCAATTACTTTTTCACCTAAAATACATTATTTTTTTTATTTTTTCTAACAAATTCCCCTATTTTTTCAAATAAATCACGGGTAATTACTCGTTTTAATTAAAACATGTTAGTTTTTCTATTTTTCCTTACTAAAATCCCTCATTTTCCAAAAATATCACGGACAAACTTTTAGTTATTTATTTTTAAACCTAATATTATAATTATTTTTTTAAAGTTTACTTATTTTAACATGCCTACTTATTTTTTTTAACAAATGCAATTACTAAAAATATTAAAATATAAATAATCAAATACCTATTTATAACCAATTACCTTTTCAGCTAAAACACATTATATATTTTTTTCTAATAAAGTCCCTACTTTTCTAAATATATCACGAGAAATTGTCTTTTACAATTGTCTTTTTCTATTTTTCTCACTAAAATACATTCTTTTTCCAAAAATATCACAGAAACCCTTTACTTATTTATTTTAAAACGTATTTAAATACTTTTAATTATTAAATTTTAAAATCTCATTTTCCAAAAATATCAAGGGCATTTACCTTTCTAAACTAAATATATGTTACATTTTTTATTTTTTCTTATTAAAACCCCTCATTTCCAAAAATATAACGGGCAAACTCATACTTATTTATTTTAAAATCTGTTTGAATGTTTTTAATTAATTAAAAGTGTTTAGTTATTTTAACATGTCTGCTTATTTTTTGCACAATTACAATTAATAAAATATTAAAAAAAGTAATAATAAATTAACAATTAACAATCCGTGCATCGCACGGGTTTTAAGCTAGTATACTTATATAAACGAGAAGACGTGAGCGGTGATGTGACACCTCTAGAATCGCTCCGTTCTATTTTTCTAATTTTCTCAATTTTTCACAATTTTTAATTTTAATAGTTATAACTTCCTTTATTATTTTCGATTTTTTAGGAGGAAATTGAAAATTACACTTTTATTATTTTCAAATTTGATAGAACTTTCTTTTATTATTTTCAAACTTGATAGAATTTTCTTGGATTTAGAAAATTACAACTTCCTTATTATTTTCGAATTTGTAGGACTTGATAGAACTTTCTTTGATTCACTTTTAATATTTTCAAACTTGATAGAACTTTCTTTTATTATTTTCAAACTTAATAGAACTTTCTTGGATTTAGAAAATTACAACTTCCTTATTATTTTCGAATTTGTAGGACTTGATAGAACTTTTCTTTGATTTAGAAAATTACAACTTCCTTATTATTTTCGAATTTGTAGGCTTGATAGAACTTTCTTTGATTATTTTCAAACTTGATAGAACTTTCTTTGATTTAGAAAATTACAACTTCCTTATTATTTTCGAATTTGTAGGACTTGATAGAACTTTCTTTGATTTAGAAACTTTTTTTGATTTAGAAAATTACAACTTTCTTATTATTTTCGAATTTGTAGGACTTGATAGAACTTTCTTTGATTTAGAAAATTACGACTTCCTTATTATTTTCGAATTTGTAGGCTTGATAAAACTTTCTTTTATTATTTTCAAACTTGATAGAACTTTCTACGATTTAGAAAATTACAACTTCCTTATTATTTTTGAATTTGTAGCACTTGATAGAACTTTCTTTGATTTAGAAATTTTCTTTGATTTAGAAAATTACAACTTTCTTATTATTTTCGAATTTGTAGGACTTGATAGAACTTTCTTTGATTTAGAAAATTACAACTTCCTTAGTATTTTCGAATTTGTAGGCTTGATAGAACATTCTTTTATTATTTTCAAACTTGATAGAACTTTCTTTGATTTAGAAAATTACAACTTCCTTATTATTTTCGAATTTGTAGGCTCTTATGTTAATAATTGTAATTTTCTCTTTTATTATTTTCAATCTTGATAGAACTTTCTTTTATTATTTTCAAACTTGATAAAACTTTCTTTTATTATTTTTAAACTTGATAGAACTTTCTTTTATTATTTTCAAACTTGATAGAACTTTTTTTTATAATACTTCTTGACTTTTAAACATAATGGATTTCCATGTTATTCACCTTACAAACACCTATAAATTAAAGGTCATTCATAACAAAAAAATCTACACCAAAACTTTTATACATAGCTTCAAATTTTTACAACCAGATTTACAATCAATACAACTATGGACTACACCATGTTGGATGCTTTGAACGACATCAACTATACCTGGATGATAACAATACGAGTGTGTAGAATGTGGGAATCTGTCAATCCAAATACTGAAGAACTGATCAGTCTTGACATGATTTTGATCGATAAAAAGGTTAATAAATCAATATATTTATAACTTATTAGTTTGTCAAATTATATGATGTTATTAACTTTTCTAAGATATGTTGTATGACAGGAAAATTTGATCCATGCTACGATCCCGAAGATTCTGGTCTTTCGATTTAAAAATCTTTTAGAGGAAGGCTCCGTGAACAGCATAAAAAATCTAAAAGTTGTTTCAAGTACAGGGAAATATAGACCACTATCCCATGGGTCTAAATTGCTCTTCATACGCATAACGTTGCTTAAGAGATTGGAAGAAGGCATCGTCAACATATCACTGCATGGATTTCAGTTCATATGTCCGGATATGATTGATGCACGTATTAATGACACCAACATATTCTCAGATTTTTGATGCAGTAATATATTAGAGTAATATATAAGTAATACTATTATATAAGTTATAATTCAAACTATCATGTTCTAATATTATTTTTTCTATGTTGATTTAGATATTGTGGGACGCTTGACCTACTTGGGTGGCATTGAAGTTGTCAAAGGCGATTGGAAAAAAAGAGATCTCAAAATTGTCACAAATTAGTAAGTTATGCATTATATTAATTTTAATATAACTGTTAATTGTTTTTTATTGTTTTTGTAATTTTATATTACTTCTTTGGTTACCCCAATTTATTTGTTTTACTTATTTAATTTGTTCTAATTTTTTTCTTAAACATCTCCATCACCAGTACCATAACTTTGTGGGAAAAGTTGGCCGAGTTGGTTGATACAAATTTATACAAGGAGGATGGTGGACCCTATATAATAATTGTCACATCTACCCAGATTAAAAAATTTAAAAGTAATTATCTTTATTAATTTTTTTATAAAATATAGATTTAGAAATTGCACATATATAAATTTATCTTATTTCGATTGAACGAATATCATTAGATATTATACAAATATTTGTTCCATTGATATTATTGATTTAAATCTTATATTAGTTTTTTAAACCATTTATTTACTCTTATATGCAGATACAATTAGTTTTTCTACCACAAGAAATAGTAAACTTAATACAAATCTGGATACTGTCATCCCTGAGAGAGAGATTTGCTCAACTCTCTACTAAATTGCAAATCAGTGGAGACTCTCTCCCCATAATGTCGCCTGAGGAAAAAATGTTTATTAATAGGATGAACATCGAGGAATTGCCAGAAGCAGAGTGGAGTGAAGACCTAAAGGTTAATTTTGTACATTTTTTGTTTAGCTAATTTATTTTACGTACCTTGCACTTGACCTCAATTATTATCAATGTTTTTTTATCATATTTATTCTCTAATCATATTACTATATGAACAAATTGTTACAGTAAGAGCTGAGATTTTTGGGATTGATAATAACCATAACTGGTACTACACTGGCTGTAAAACATGCTCCACAAAGTTGGACTTTTCTGATGGACATTATAGATGCAAGTCTTGCAATGAAATTGTTGACCATCCTCTTATCATGTAAGAAATTAATTTAATAACTTTATTTTATATTTTGTTTATACATATATTAATCTTACTATGATTTGTGTGTTTATACAGGTTTAGAATACAAATAAAAGTTAAAGATAAGACGGGAGATACAACTTTTGTACTATTCAACAATATAGCAGAACCATTGCTAGACACATCAGCAAATAAGATAGTGAATAAATTATCTTTAGACAAAAATGATGTTCCAAAACAGCTTGAAGAATTATTTGGAAAAGATATAGTGTTTAAGTTACGATTGAATGCTTATAATCTCAAAGAAGGATTACACAGTTTTACTGTTGCTGAAATATTTCGGACAAAAGAAATTTTGGAACAAAATTACAAATTGAAGAAATCAGTCAAGGTACATTCTAATTTATTATAGCTTATGTGTAATTAATTAGTTTAAATGTCTAATATCATATGCACTATATAATGTAACAAATAAGTTGTACATGATTTTCTTCTTCATGCAATTATTTTTAAACACTCATTATATTGCAGGATTCTAAAGATTCTGCTACATCCGAGACTGGTGCTGTGTTTGTGCATGGCAATGGAGGTGGTGATGGAGGCAATGGATGTGTCTTTTATTGAAAATTTTGTTTTGTTTTTAGGGGATTTAAAGCACTTAAACAGGCCGTCAAGCTTCAATATCGCTTATGGAGGTATAAAGAGATGATGGAATCTTACAGAGTGATGTTGACGTACATCAAGTCAGCAGTGACTAGAAACTATAGTGAAAAGTGTTTAAACAGTATTATGGATTTCGTTTCTAGGTCAGCTAGCAAGAACTTTGGGCTTTTACAAGAATTCTATCAGACTACTTTGAAGACACTGAAAGAGGCTAAAAATGAAGTACGAAACTACTTGAGTATGGTTGTTTCATTAAATTACTCTCATCATCTCAGAATCTTTGACAAGGTATTTCTTGCTTTTATGTAGAGGTTGTGGTTCAAGACAAATCTGAAGCTTTGCAAGATTTGGTTTGACATGGGTGAGTATGGTCGAATGAACAAGGTATGGAACTCCATAAATCATGCCAAAAGCCAAATGGTAGTGATGATCAGAAGAAAGGTACCCAGCTTTTGGAAGTGTATGCTATTGAGATTCAAATGTACACCGAAACAAAAAACAACAAGAAACTCAAGGTTGAGAAATGTTATTACTTGGTTGCATGGTTTGCTAATTTTTTTTATATAATGATGAGCCTTTTTGGCTAAACTTAAAATTATTGCTTATGATTAAAAGTTACTTAAAGTTATTAGTAAAAAGTGAAATTTTAAGTTAATATATTTGTTTGAGTAATTTTGTATTATGATAACTAATGAGTTATTAAAATTGTAACAATCAAATTAAATTTGATAAATAATGCATTTGAATGATGATATTAACTTTTATCAAATAAAAACATTAAAATAAAATAAGTCATTCAAAAAAGTACCTCCTACCAACTTCTGATTTTAAACTGTTTTTTTAACTTTAAATCATTTTCTAAGTTATTACACAAACAAAAAAATTACTTTAAGCCCCAAAAAATTTATTTCAAAATCCAAAATTTTGGGTTTAAACATATTCTTTTAACATAAATAATAAATCTTCATATTAAAGATGAAATGACTAAAAAAATTATATTTAAGTATTTATTAATATAAATTTCCTTTTATATATAGGGCAATAGTATCGGTCCAAAAAAATAAAAAATCAAACTATATAAACAAAAGGAATATGTAAATACTTTATAATATTACCTACCCAAATGCAAATTTTATAGAATATATTTTATTTGATAATTTAAATAATTTTGTAGATAATTATTTCACAATTTTTATTATAATATTTTTTTTCTTAACAAATATATTCTAATGCTACTGCGAAGCGCGGCTTAGTAACCTAGTTATATATAACATGATATAATTGTTGGGACGTTTATTAATGCCCTTCTCATTCATTTTATTGACAAACTGATTAATAAATAATAATAATTTCACTTTCTCATAAAATATTGAGTTGCCATGACTTGCTAGCAGAGCCGGCAGTTTCGTACACGGCACGATAATAACGAGTTTAGTTTTATCTTTTCGATACACGAACACGAAAATACACAAACATGAAATTACACGAGCGAATTTCATGTTGGTTTTGGGTTTACCCTTGATACACGACACGAAACAAAAATACACGAAATAATTAAATAAATAAATATTTTAAAATTATATAGATACATATTATCATAAATATTGTATATATAATTTTTTACAAAAATAAAATAGAAAATAATTTCAAAATTTAACAAAATTTGACTGCACTTGGCACATTACAGCTTATTGACTTAATACTCAAATAGTTAATTTAATTTAAAATTACAGGAAACACGACACGAAAAGTACACAACACGCAGGTACACGAACACAAAACGACACGAATCCTTATCTGGTTGAGTTTGAATTTAGCATTCATGTATACGAAACACGAAAGTACACGACACGAAAGTATACAAAACAAACGAATTGCCAGCTCTACTTGCTGGTTACTGTCAGTGAACAAGAACCTTACAATGTGGAATTTATTTTATAGAGTTGAACTTCCAATTTAAAATATAAAATTTAATTTATACATAAGAATCTTGTAACACTAATCACACGATTATAGGTAGTTGCATTACATCAAAAATATAGTTTATGTTGTAAATCTTAATAATTATCTACCGAGAAAGATATATATATGAGAATAGAAAAGTAGAGAGGAAGTATAAGAGAATAGGAGATGCAGAGAGAAAGTTATGTTGATTTCATTAGTTGAATGCCTATTTATAGTAGTTGGATTACAAATCTTCCTAAGGAAGATAACCTAGTCTTCTTTAGTAAGTATTACAAATCTTCTTGACTAAGCTATGCAAGTCTTCCTTGATAAGCTGTGGGAATCTTCCTTAGTAAGTTTCGCGAGACTTCCTCAGTAAGCTTTGCGAGACTTCTTGAGTAAGATTTGACAATCACCTTTATTTATTTATATTATAACACTCCCCCTTGATTGTCAAATGCGAGTTATTATAGGGATTAACTGCCTCGTTAAAACCTTGCAAGGAAAAACCCAGTGGGATAAAAACCTTGACGAAGGAAAAAGAGTACAGTCTCCCCCTGAATCAAATGTCTCAAACTTTGACATCTTGATGTAGCAAGGTTCTCAGTCTTCGCATGCCAATATTATTCCGTAGCTTTTCAAACGTTGATGTGGGGAGTGACTTTGTTAGTATATCAGCAAAATTATTACTTGAACGAACTTGTTGTACCTCAATGTCACCATTCTCTTGTAGTTCATGAGTGTAGAAAAACTTCGGTAATATGTGCTTTGTTCGATCTCCTTTAATGTATCCTTCCTTCAACTGCTTAATACAAGCTGAATTATCTTCAAACATAACTGTAGGACTATCTGTGATATTTGGTAATCCACATGATCGCCGAATGTGTTGAATGACGGATCGCAGCCAGATGCATTCTCTACTTGCTTCATGGATTGCTAGTAATTCTGCATGATTTGATGAAGTTGCAGCCATAGTCTGTTTTGTAGACTTCCAAGAGATAGAAGTTCCACAATATGTGAATAAATAACCTGTTTGTGACCTTCCAAAGTGAGGATCTGACATGTACCCAACATTTGCATATCCAACCAGTTGTGATTTCGAGTTGTTTGGAAAGAACAATCCAAGGTCAATCGTCCCACGGAGATATCTCAAGATATGTTTAATTCCATCCCAATGTCTTTTAGTTGGATTAGAACTGAATCTTGCAAGTAGGTTCACAGCAAATGCAATATCAGGTCGTGTGTTGTTTGCGAGGTACATAAGAGCACCAATTGCACTAAGATATGGAACTTCAGGTCCAAGAGCATCTTCACTTTCTTTTCTGGGACGAAATGGATCTTTTTCAACTTCAAGTGATCGAACAATCATTGGCGTAGTCAGTGGATGAGATTTGTCCATGTAAAATCGATCAAGAACCTTTTCTGTGTAGGTTGACTGATGAACAAATATGCCTGAAGATAAGTGTTCCACCTGTATACCTAAACAAAACTTTGTCTTTCCAAGATCTTTCATCTCAAACTCATTTTTTAAATAATTAGCAGTGTTAGTAATATCTTCAAAAGTACCAACAATATTTAAATCATCCACATAAACATCAATAACAACAAAACCAATTTGAGATTTTTTAATAAACACACATGGACACACTTGATTATTAATATACCCATTATTCAATAGGTACTCACTAAGCCTGTTATACCACATACGACCAGACTGCTTTAAGCCATATATTGATCGTTGTAATTTAACTGAGTACAAATGACGAGGCTTAGTTTCCTCCAATTTTAATCCTTCAGGGATTTTCATATAAACATCACAATCAAGTGATCCATATAGGTAGGCTGTCACAACGTCCATGAGACGCATTTCCAATCTTTCCATACAAGCCATACCTATTAGAAAATGAAAAGTGACTCCATCCATTACAGGAGAGTAAGTTTCCTAGTAATCAAATCCAGGCCTTTGAGAGAATCCCTGGGCCACTAGCCGGGCCTTATATCTCACAATTTCATTTCTCTCATTTCGTTTTCGTACAAATACCCATCTATTCCCCACAGGGATCACACTAGCTGGTGTTTGGACTGCAGGTCCAAATACATTTCTCTTGCGCAAGGACTGCAATTCCTCTTGGATTGCAATTTTCCATTTTGGCCAATCATTTCTTTTTCGACATTCTTCCACACTTTGTGGTTCAGGATCGGAGTTCATAGAGATATCACATGCCACGGAAAAAGCATATATCTCATCAATCTCAGTACTCCCACGATCCAATAATTTTCCGTTATGTACATAACTCAATGAGATCTCATAATTATCAGGTACCTTTGCTTCTATGGAGGCATGTGCCACTTCAGGAGCAATATTCTCTTCTGGAGGTAATCCCACTTCTGGGGGTTTCGTTATAGCCGCTTCAGGGGTTCGAACCTCTTCAGGAGGTAATACCACTTCTGGGGTATTATCTGGAACACTTGCCATTTCTTGGGCAGGTCCAATCAGTTTCCGTTTTCGTGGTATAACATCCTTTGCACCAATAGGTCTGCCACTCTTCTGGCGTGGTTTTAAATCACCATCCAATTGTTCAGGAATTGATTTACGAATATGGATTTCAACCCTTGCCGGAACATTAACAACAGGTATATGCGATTTTATAATATGTCTAGAATCACTAAAAGCATCAGGCATTTGATTAGCAATATTTTGCATATGAATAATTCTTTGAACTTCAGATTCACATTGATTAGTACGAGGATCTAAAACATTCAATCCTGATGTATTCCATGTCAATTCAGAATTTAAATTATGCACAACCTTGTATCCCCCTAATGAAGGGAAGACAGACTCATCAAAATGACAATCTGCATATCGAGCAATAAACACATCACCAGTCAATGGTTCAAGATATCTTATGATAAATGGTGAATCAAAACCTATATATATTCCTACTCTTCTTTGAGGTCCCATTTTAGTTCTTTGTGAAGGCGAAATAGGAACATATACGGCACAACCAAAAACCTTGAAGTGAGATATATCGGGAATGTGACCAAGGGCTAGTTGGTGGGGAGATTGTTTATGATAGGCAGATGGTCTGAACCTTACTAGGTTTGCTGAATGTAATATAACATGACCCCAAACTGATGTGGGTAGTTTGGCTCTGAGAAGTAAAGGACGGGCAATAAGTTGAAGTCTCTTGATTAAAGATTCTGCCAAACCATTTTGTGTGTGCACGTAAGCTACTGGGTGTTCAACTGAGATTCCCACCGACATACAGTAATCGTTGAAAGTTGAAGATGTAAACTCAGCAGCATTATCTAGTCGAATTGATTTGATAGGGTGGTCAGGGAATTGAGCTCGTAATTTGATAATTTGAGCGAGTAGTTTGGCAAAGGCGGTATTTCGTGTAGAGAGTAGACAAACGTGAGACCACCTAGTTGATGCATCAATTAAAACCATGAAATACCTAAATGGGCCTGAAGACGGATGAATGGGTCCACAAATGTCACCTTGGATCCGTTCTAAGAATTTAGGGGATTCGACTTGAAGTTTAACAGGGGATGGTCGAACAATTAGTTTTCCTAGAGAACATGCTGAACAAGGAAGTTCATCTTGTTGTATGATCTTTTGGTTTCTAAGAGGATGTCCCGTAGAATTTTCTATAATACGTCGCATCATGGAAACTCCAGGATGACCAAGTCTCTCATGTCATAGGGTAAGTGATTTTGGGTCTATAATTTTGGGAATAGTGATACTGTGTGACTCAATGATCCTGATTTTTGTAGCATACAATCCAGAAGAGATTGAGTGTAGCTTTTCTAAAATTTTCTTGTAGCCTAAAGTGGTTGAAGTGATTAAAAGATATTCGTTTCCATCCTCACTAGTAGTTTCAATGTGAAAACCGTTAAGGCGAATATCTTTGAAACTTAAGAGGTTCCTAGTTGAATTGCTAGAGTACAGGGCATTTGGTATATGAATTTGTGTTCCATTTGGCAGAATAAAACTAGCCTTCCCAAGACCTTCGATCTTATTAGATGTACCCGATATCGTCAATACTTGAGAGTTGGTTTTAGTTAATTGTGAAAAATATTGTCGACTTTGTAAAATCGTGTGAGTGGTGGCAGAGTCAGCAATACAAATATCTTCCATACTTACTCTGAATACACACATAAATAAATAAACGATATTTTCATTAAAACAAGTACACAAAACTGAAATACATAGAACATTACATAGAAAGCAAAAGCGTACATAAAAACTATTCATCTAGGTCATAATAAAGATTAGTCCTACTATTTAGTTCATTTGAGGTCTTGTTTATTGGTTCATCGTTAAAACTTGCCAAATTTGTTTCCACCCTTTGTCCATTCTGATTTTTAGATGACTCGTAAAGTTTGACAAGATGTTCAGGTGTGCGACATGTACGGGTCCAATGTCCATGAGCCCCACATCTAAAGCAGATATCTCTAGTGTCTCCTTCATGCGGTGCCTTTCTTTTATTTGGTACATCATTTTGCCACTTCTGGTGGCCAGAGTTGTTGTAGCCATCACGCTGCCGCTTCAGGTGGCCAGAGTTATAATGATTTCGAAACCGACCACGAAAATTTCCACGTCCACGGTTTCATCCATAACCTCGTCCTCCTCTATGCCCTTTCCCACGCTCATTCTTCCGGAATGACGTGTTATGTACTTCGGGTAACTGGGCAGAACCTGTGGGACGTATCTGATGATTTTTCAGCAACAACTCATTATTCTTTTCAGCTACAAGAAGGAGAGATATCATCTCACTATATTTTTGAAAATTGCGTTCCCTGTATTGTTGTGCCAAGATCATGGTGTTGGGGTGAAAGGTTGAGAGGGTCTTTTCGATCATGTCAGCATCAGTAATATTCTCACCACACAAAATCAGTTTTGAACTTATTTTGAACAGGGCAGAAATATATTCAGCAACAGATTTAAAATCTTGCAACCTTATATTAATCCACTCATAACGGGCATGTGGAAAATGGACAAGTTTCTGGTGATCAAATCTATCTTTAAGATTGTTCCAAAGAGTGAGCGGGTTTTTGATAATTAGGTATTCAGATTTTAAATTTTCATGAATGTGATGTCTGAGAAAAATGATAGCTTTGGCATTTTGTTCAACAGTTGGGGTTTTTCCTGATTCTATGGTGTCTTTTAATCCGTTAGCACTAAAGTGTAATTCCGCATCTAGCACCCATGATAGATAATTGTCCCCAGATACATCCAAAGCAACAAACTCTAATTTTGCAAGGTTTGCCAATCTGATAAAGGTTTGAACATGATAAAATATCGCACATCAAGATTTAAACAATTAATTAAATTTATATGTATATATTAATAATTTAATTCAAAAGTTACGAAGGCATAGCCGACCACAAAACTTTTGAATATTACTTGACGGCATTGCCATCTTTATAGTAGTACTGACGGCATAGCCATCTTTATAGTAGTACTGACGGCATAACCATATTTAATATATTAGATAATAATAATTTAACAAACTAAAACAATTAGTAAAAAGAAGACGATAATAATTGAAATCAATCATACCTCCTTTGTTGATTAAGCTTCAATTGGCAGAGTCTCGTGCTGATAACGTGTTGTAAATCTTAATAATTATCTACCGAGAAAGATATATATATGAGAATAGAAAAGTAGAGAGGAAGTATAAGAGAATAGGAGATGCAGAGAGAAAGTTATGTTGATTTCATTAGTTGAATGTCTATTTATAGTAGTTGGATTACAAGTCTGAAGATAACCTAGTCTTCTTTAGTAAGTATTACAAAGCTATGCAAGTCTTCCTTGATAAACTGTGGGAATCTTCCTTAGTAAGTTTCGCGAGACTTCCTCAGTAAGCTTTGCGAGACTTCTTGAGTAAGATTTGACAATCACCTTTATTTATTTATATTATAACAGTTTACATGTACAAAAATAAAATGATACAACTTGTTGACCGGTGCAGAATTGTTTCAAGTAAATATTGATACACATGACATGGGTCATGATTTTCATTCATTTTATTGACAAACTGATTAATAAATAATAATAATTTCACTTTCTCATAAAATATTGAGTTGCCATGACTTGCTAGCAGAGCCGACAGTTCCGTACACGACACGATAATAACGAGTTTAGTTTTATCTTTTCGATACACGAACACGAAAATACACGAACATGAAATTACACGAGAGAATTTCATGTCGGTTTTGGGTTTACCCTTGATACACGACACGAAACAAAAATACACGAAATAATTAAATAAATAAATATTTTAAAATTATATAGATACATATTATCGTAAATATTGTATATATAATTTTTTACAAAAATAAAATAGAAAATAATTTCAAATTTAAATTTAACAAAATTTGATTGCACTTTACAGCTTATTGACTTAATACTCAAATAGTAAAAATTTAACTGAAACTTTTATAATTTAATTTTTTTATTAGATTTATTAGATTTTTAATTTAATTTAAAATTATACGAAACACGACACGAAAAGTACACAACACGCAGGTACACGAACACAAAACGACACGAATCCTTATCTGGTTGAGTTTGAATTTAGCATTCATGTATACGAAACACGAAAGTACACGACACGAAAGTATACGAAACAAACAAATAGCCAGCTCTACTTGCTGATTACTGTCAGTGAACAAGAACCTTACAATGTGGAATTTATTTTATAGAGTTGAACTTCCAATTTAAAATATAAAATTTAGTTTATACATAAGAATCTTGTAACACTAATCACACGATTATAGGTAGTTGCATTACATCAAAAATATAGTTTACATGTACAAAAATAAAATGATACAACTTGTTGACCGGTGCAGAATTGTTTCAAGTAAATATTGATACACATGACATGGGTCATGATTTTCTATCATTGAAACTACTGATATATCTATGCAAATCACAAACTTCCCAGATTTCCCTTGGCAATCATTATTCTTCTTCACTGCAAAGAGCTAACATAACTTGAATAGTTTTTTGCAGTTCACACCCTCTAACAAAAAAGAACCTAAAACTGCATGAACATTTGTCTACTACAATGCAAGCTATATTTTCACTAATTATGAACATGAAAAACTTGTAGTTCTACGGTAAAATGGGGGTAAACAACCCTTTACGGAACTTTACAACTGTGAAATTAGACTATGTAATCATCTGTTGGTGCTAGACATCGATTCCTTAGTGATTCTTGTTGATCTTGAACGCGGGCTTGGTGTTTCATCCTGCCTCCCCTGACCTCCCTAAAGGTTAGCAGAAAAAAGGATAAAATAGCAGCAAACATAAATAGCAAAATGGGAGTACTATATACATTAGCTACCAGCAGAACAATTTCGTAACAATAAAATAGATTAATTCTGTAGCTTCAATTACTCTTGAAATAAAAACACAAAAACACGAGTTTCTCAAATTAATACAACAGATATTACTATTCAATATTTATGCTTTTATCTTTGTTATGGGAAGAAGGCACCCAAGAAAAATCAGTGTTAAGTTGTTAACCTTTAGGCTTTATCAGGCAAGTAATGATATAATTCACAGCAAACTAAAGTATTTCACACGCAGTTTTACACATTGCACATGTTGGAAACTTCAAGCAAAAAAAACATTTGTGTTGAGTAACCAGTATGTTGAGTAGTCAGCTCATCTAAAACCTTTAAGGTGTTACATGAATGAGCTCTAATACCATGTTGAGTAACCAGTCGCTCCAAAACCTCAAAGTGTCAGAGGAAGACACTTTCCAGGATCATATATTATATTCTAACAATCAGAGCTCTAACAATCAGAGCTCTGGTCGGCGGGGGTCACGAGTTCCGACTCCCTGCCACCCCCAAACCCAATATTCTCACAATTTATGAGGGACATGAAGGCAAATTAATGCCCTGTTAAATATACTATATGATCCAATTGGGTCTTCCTCTAACACCTTAAGGTTTTAGATGAGCTGGTTACTCAACATGGTATCAGAGCTTAGGCTGGTGGGAGGACCCAGGTTCGACTACCTGCCACCCCTAATATTCAACACTGCACTTTGAATCTAATGGATTAACTCTTTGTCGACAGTTTCTATTGAAATGAGGACACAATTTCATCGAAGAAACTAATAGTCTTTCCAGCCTAAACTCTATATTACTGATTTCTTAACCATGATATTCAGCTTATTTCAAAGGCAAAGGCAACTTACAAGCAATAGAAATCACAATTCCATTTTTATGCTTTTATCTTTTGGTGCCAAAATAAGAAGACAATCAACAAAATCACTTTTAAATTTGAGCAGTTAAGCTAATGAAAACTTCACACTGGTATTTTGTAATTGAGATGGACCTTATGGGGTTCCTTCAAGGCCACAGAAACCTCAATAGGAACTTCAGCAAACTTAAGCATTTAACACTCAGTTTTACACATGGCACATATTGGAAACCTTTAGAAAGGAAAATATTTGCAATTTGATTGAGTTACTGTTTCGAATATATACTCATATGATAATCAGTTCGAATTAACTGAAAAGCATTTTGATATATTTAGATATAGATGAATGGACACAGAAACGTATTGAGTATCATGGCAGTCTTAACTCTTAAGATAAAATTGTTCTTTATTGAAGAAAGAAAGATTAAATTGTGCAATGTCTTATTTTATCACAGACATAAGTCAAATTTCTGAACTTGCACAAGGAACTTATTTATTACTTGATTACTGATATCTATTACTTCAATTTGCATTAACCTTTTGAATCAACTTCCGATTTGAAGGGGCTCGTGCAACCGATGAAGCAGCAGCTACAGCAGCTACACGTATCCTGAGATAGTCATAGCTTGACGTCAACACTATAAACAGCTCAAGAGTGAGGTTATAAAATAAGGTAAGAAGTTTCATATACCTTTTGTGTACATCGACGTACACATCAGTCTCGTCAACAATTTCCTCCTTCATATCAACAAAGAAGAATTAAATTATGCTCATCACGAGTAAGGAAAAAATAAAAAGGTAATCCATGCATATGAGGAAATTGAATTGCATAAGAAACAATGAAGGTATGGGACACTTGATAATGTTAGGAAGTCGCGCTTTTGGGTCTAGTATGTTAAACAGACACAAAGCTCAAACACCTATTAGTCATTTTAAGTGAAGGAATAAGGTATATTACTTGCAAAAGTTCTTCAAATACATCTTCCAGGGTGATTATGCCAATCACTTCTCCATCTTCAATACTATCTGCCACATTTGTCACCGTTGATCCATCTTGTGGGATTAAAGTTTGCTTATGCATCATAGTATTTGCTGCATTATCAACTTCAACCACAAAACTATCCAATTCTTCATCAAGCTCTGACAGCAGGGGGGCAGTCAACTGGTGATTTCCATTAGGATATTTATTCCCAGTGCTTTTCTCTACAACAGCATT
Organism: Heracleum sosnowskyi; assembly: GCA_030848705.1. Lineage (NCBI taxonomy): Eukaryota > Viridiplantae > Streptophyta > Magnoliopsida > Apiales > Apiaceae > Heracleum > Heracleum sosnowskyi. Next base: position 46,515,870 of record CM061241.1, read on the forward strand.
AGACACAGTGTTTCCAGTTTTCGCTTTGACCACAGCTGCCATATGACTGCTCCCCTTTTGAAACTCATTGAGAATATCATACAAGGGCATATTAGCCGGCACTCTGCAAATGCATTTTACAGATTTTCAAATGTGGCAAGTGGGATTTACAAGGGTCTACTTGGATAGATCGATAAGCTAAAAGAAACTATATTAACCAACAAGTAAACAACTGCCACCTTAGGTACTTCTATTTATTATTTTTAAGTTACAAGTGAATTTTTGTGTTTGTCCGATCACTTTGCTTGTGTACTTGCAGATCACGTACAAGCTTTACATTCGTAGCCAATGATAATATAAAAGATGAAGTGGTCGAGAAACACACCTAGGAATTCTTCTGATAGAAACAGCACTAACTGGAGTCTCGGTTTCTGCTCGAACTGTTAAAAGACTTTTGACCTGTCTCCCCCAAAACAGAGGAAAACAAAGGACAATTTTACAATCTGCCAGCTAACCATAATATACCGAATATACCTGCTGAAATTGGTATATATAGGGTTTTCATACTGACCAGTAAAAGTCCAATAATGTTATTTGTATACCCAGAGTAGACGGGAATACGGCTATGGCCTCGCGCAAGGATCTTTCCAATTGCTTCCCTACATGATAATAAAAAGAGCTGTTAATTTGAGCCTTTCATCAATATCCAGCACATAATTTTAGAACACGACTTTAGTAACATAGAAATTTTAATCAAGGGAGAAGGATTCAAATTTAAATATACACTCAAACTTCTGCAAATTATCTTCCTCTCTATAGTCATAACGTACATAAGAATTACCAGCATAAGGTGTATCTTAACATTATCCTCTCTACTATGACCATAAAATTTGCTTAACCTCCATAAGAGGAGTCCTCTACAAGATATGAAACGAAAATAAACTAAGTGATCTACTATCAGTGAAAATGTTTATAAAAACTAAGAACATAAACTAGCAGCCTTTTAAGAGAGGGTCAGGTGTCCAATCTTGAAAGTATGGATGCAAAGGATCTATTGAAATAGGGTCAAATTAGAATCAATTGTTATAAAAACAAATTATAAAAATTAAACAATTTTCTAGGATCAAAAAACTTATATTTTCCATGCAATGTAATGTACAAAAAAACCAATAGCAAGTCAAAAACAAAGAAACTTATCCAAAAAATAGTATTCCCAATAATATTTGTATAAGGAATAAGAAGCGATCAAGTGAAAACTATTGACAATATAAAGGCAACAAGTTTCTTGTGTGCATGATTCTCCTATTTGCGATGTGCAGCCATCAGGACATTGTGTTGAATAAAGTGAAGACGGTGTCATAAAGAAGTTGGGAGATTGTAATAAATGGGTCACGCATTGCGGCACAGTCGCAGTCTAAATATTTTAGCGCAATGCGCACAGTGCAGCATGGGAAAAAAAATATAAATAGATGGTGCATGTTTGGCACCTATTCCCATCTTTATAAAACTTCAGCATCTGAATCAGATTAAAAGATAAAAATAGGAAGATCTAGACACACCAATCTAATTTGGAATTGACATCGAGGGAAAATGTAGATTCAATGGGTGTCATAGCCTCCTCAGCAGTCTGCACAACACAAGAAATATCAAGTCCATATTGTCATATCAAAGACATTCAACAATTTTGACATATAAAAAAATGTTGGAATATCATAAAGAAATTATGATGTGAACATGCCTTATAAAGTAATGATGAGTTAAGAGCACGTATAAATACTATTTAGGATCCTCTAGAGGCCTTGTAGAGTTCAATTATATCTGACACAATTAGTTATTATATAAAAAGTGGTTGATTTCATTTCTAACTAGGTATGTAATGAAATATGGTAACAATGATGAGAAACTTGAATCTCTCATTTTCCGTTTCTTTCTATAGCTACTCGTATCCCGAAGTAAAACTGCAAATGAATTGCTATAGCACTCGTGATCTAACAATACAAAAAGTTGCTCTTTGTAACAATGCTACTTTAAACAGAATCAGTGCATTTAAAACGGTATTACTTGTGCAAAATTCGTGCAAAAGAAAAGAGCTCGAGTGGATCTACAAACCTTCAATGTTAAATCAAGTGCTCCGCTTATGATGGTAGTCTCGTCATGTGTGAGTTCACCACCTTTACCGGCCTAATATTGTCAATATAAATCAGTCTATTGTAGTATACAAAAATAATTAAGAGAAGACCGATGCATGCCGAGTTGATCCAACAATTAAAAGATATATGTCACATATCTCACAAAGTTATAATAAAATTCTTCACTTTTCAGATAATGTTGCAGCTTAAAACATAGCACGTACTACCTCTTGGCCATGAATAGAGACGAGAGCTTTTAGTTGTGCACGCCTAAATAAGGCATGGTTATGCCCCAAGACAGCATCTAGAACCTGAAAATGTCGGTAAATAATTAAAGATCGGAGATTTGGTCTTACTCCTGTGTTAGAACAAGCTCAAAAAGTGATTACAATCCAAAAAGATACCATACACAGAACAGAAGGAGAACTAAACAAAGTGTGGAATGTTAAATGAACATGTCAAGACTTGACTCGGAGCAAAGATACTAAAAAATAGAAGTACCAGGAAGAGTAAGCTTCCAATTAGATAATGAGCTCATAAAAAATCACTATGTAAGCTTTCTGTAACAAGTAAAAATTAGGCAGGGTTGCCAGGAAAGGAGAAAAACTTACTAAAGCTGTCTACAAGTAAATTGTATCTTAACAACTGTATGGAAGGCAAAAGACCTGCATTTTTACAAATTAACACAAAGGGTTCCAATCCAATCTTATCCTAATACCATTGACCAAAGGAAGTGAGAAGATTAAAGCACAATCTAGCAATTTTCTCTGTTTTGGCAGTATAGTTCACAACATTCACCGTGAAAGGTGTCAACTCCAGGTCAGATTCGAATCATGCGGTAACATGTAACCGAAAAGCAAGTACAAAAGATTACCTTTGCAATAGGATATGCAATAGGATAGCAAATAAACATCAAAGACCGAACAAGCCACACGAAATTTGCACCAACAGCAAGCCCGTATCTGCTACATATGGCTTGCGGGATAATCTAAAATAGCATGTAAAAAGTTTGTCAAGTTTTAGTAAACTACAGTAGATTAACAAAATAAATTAATAGAAATACATACCTCTCCAAAAATAAGTACAAAAGTTACTGACAACACGACAGCAACAACGGGGTGAAAAATCCTATCCAGATATATTGGGAGAGCCTACAGGGAACATTGCATTAAGGAATCAGAATTAGTATACTTCTGAAAATTAAAGAACTAAATAGCAAATTCAGAGCACAAAATATATATGTTACACAGTGTGTACGTATCCAGTGAGAGCCATATCACCCATCACATTGACTTCATTCCTATATATTTAAAACTTATTAATTTCCCAAATCTTCATATGTTGAAGTTCGATATCAATAAAAACATTCTAAAAATTGACGTATACATTGCTAGAAAAAATATTTCAAAAGACAAATGATCAAGACTAGAACTCTGATCATTAAATGGAAGGAGTGTAAATGTGTTGACTGATAAAGAGCAAATAAATGATGCTTGAATAATGCATGCTATCAACTGTCATCAAAAGTGATCCTTGATCAAGTTTTTTTTGGTGTAGACAGCTACAACACTCTATGTGACTATGTTAGATATGATAAACTAAAATATTTTATTCATTTCGGCAAATTGTAAATAAATTTAAATTTCAGAATTCAGAAATAAATAGATAAATATACAAGCCAAAGTTACCTCCATTGCAGCAGCATTACACAAAAGCAAGGTAACAAGAAGTTGATGTTGCTTCTGGACAACCGGAAAGATAGCAGCTGAGACAATAAAACTCAAGTTAATATCATCTCGAATCCAAAAGTATCTCCTTGGATACATAACAAGAATAATCACCCAAATTTAGATTTCCAAATGAACTCCAAAAAAAATAAAAAATGACCACATTTACATGACAAATTCCCAAACCAATTTGATAAAAAAGATTAAAATCCCAAATTACACATAGTCAGTGTGTGTGTGTTAGAGAGAGAGAGAGAGAGGGAGAGAGAGGGACAGGGAGAGAGAGACAGGGGGGGGGGGGAGACAGAGAGACTGAGAGAGAGACAGAGAGAGAGAGAGCAAAGACAAAATACAACAGCAAAAAAAAAGGACCTGCTTGAGTCTTCTCGGTATCAGTGCCACTCCTCTGAAGAATCTCAAGATCAACAAGACCAAGAGACATCAATCCCAAAGTAAGCCCAGACATAATTCCGGCAAAAAGAACAAGAATGCATGAAACTCCGGCATAAACATACCACCAAAGTGATCCAAACGCAATATCATCACCACCGCCACCAAAAGACTTACCAGCCCACAAACTAGCCAAACTCAAATAACTGACCAAACTCATCATTTCCGGCTAAATGGGTCGTCAGAAAATAAAATATTAGCCGGATTTTCAAGAAGTGGTTAGGTGGGAAAGTCAGTGAGAATTAGTTGGACAAAAGAAAAATTGAATATAAAGAGCAGCCGGGAGTGTTTATCAAAATAAAGATACAGAAATGTATGTAGAGATAAACATGGTCATACATGTGTGTATTTTGTACTTTGGTAAATCAAGTTGTCTGTATACGGCTAAAATGGGGGGTGCAGTTCATGATGTGTGACATAATAAAGGTGGGAGTTATGCAAAAAAGAATGCCAAGTTTATTTTGCTATGTTCTTTACTATTTATGGTATGTTTCATGATGTGCATTTTCTGTTGAATGTTTGGATATGGATGGAAGGAAGTTCAATTTTATTTTATTTTTTTGGTTCAATTGATATTACAAAGATTTTTTTTATAGTACATGATTTTAAAACTTTTGGCAAATATGTAACGGAGCATGTATCAATTTTTTTCCTTCAAATTTGCATTGCTAAAAGACTAATGCTATTTTCAAATTAAGTTTTCGGATGACGTGACATAATTAATGGGACATTTTGAAAAATTTTAATTGATAAAATTTATATGAATGTAGGAGATCTATTATAATTAATTAAATTAATATCAATCAAATTTTGACCGGTAACATTCAAGAACGAATTCGAAAACCCTAGCATTTTCGTTATGAAAAATGTGCTTCATGTATAGGTTCAGTTAACTAATGCAGGTTTCGTTGGCTGAGTAGCATAGAGTTGAAACTAGTATTTGAGTAGTGCAACGTATCTTGAATTATTTTTAGCAATTTCAGTTACCAATTTTTTTTTATCAATGTTGTACAAATAAGATGGCACAACAAACAATGATTTTTAATTTATGAAACACGCGGGTTCTATATTAATTTTAGAAAAGTTACATTGGTACAATCTAGTTTTGATGATATGAGATTGAGATATCAAATAAATACATTTCATTCAAATATCTTCGAATTACTTACTTTTTATTGGTTTAAGAATAATGTAATTAATAATTTTATATATTTCTAAATCATTAATTTTTTTTGTTTTAAACATTCATTAAAAAAGATAAATACTAAAAATTGTATTTGACTCGTACCTTCTTCATAGCTAGACCTGTCAATTCAGATATTTGATTCGGTTTCGGATTGGATCAATTTTCGTTTATAATATACTAGCCTATAACCCGTGCAAGGCACGGGCCTTAAAAATAATAAACTAAAAAATTTAATGTGAATGGAAAATATTAAAATAAAAGTAAAATTTAATATGATAAATTATAAAATGAGAAACTTAAATATTCATTGGAACATAAAAAAATATAAAAAAAATACAAATGAGGCCGAGGAAGATAAATGAGGCATTATTAATATTATTTTATAATAAAATAATATTAATAATAAGCACAAATAGAAAAGTTAACATGTTTTAATTAAAAAAAAAGTAACTGCACGTAATATTTTTAGATGTGTTTTAATTATATTAATTTTAGGTATTAAAAAAATACGTTCACTTGTTAAAATATGTAAGTTTTTTTAAATAATTAAAAGTATTAAAATATGTTTTAAAATATATAAGTTGCACTTGATATTTTTGGAAAAGAGAGATTTTAATGATAACAAATATAAAAGGTAATATATTTTAATTTAAAGGTAATCGCCCGTGATATTTTTGGAAAATAAGTAGATTTTGTTAGAAAAAAATGTTTTAACTATAAAAGGCAATCAGCTAGTTACTATTTTTATATTATTTTATTATTTATTAAATAGAGTATTAAAATAGGTTTTAAAATAAATAAGTAAGGATTGCACTTCATATTTTTGGAAAATAGGGATTTTAGTGATGATGTGTTTTAATTATATTAATTGTATTTGTTAAAAAAATACGTTCACTTGTTAAAATAGGTAAGTTTTTTTTAAATAATTAAAAGTATTAAAATAAGTTTTAAAATATATAAGTAAGATTTGCACTTCATATTTTTGGAAAATACAGATTTTAGTGATAACAAATATAAAAGGTAATATATTTTAATTTAAAGGTTATTGCCCGTGATATTTTTGGAAAAGAAGTAGATTGTGTTAGAAAAAAAATGTTTTAATTATAAAAGGCAATCAGCTAGTTAATATTTTTATGTTATTTTATTATTTATTAAATAGAGTATTAAAATAGATTTTAAAATAAATAAGTAAGGATTGCACCTCATATATTTGGAAAATAGAGATTTTAGTGATAACAAATATAAAAGCTATTATCTTTTAATTTAAAGGTAATTGTCGTGATATTTTTGGAAAAGGAGTAGATTTTGTTAGATTTTTTTTTAATTATAAAAGGTAATCAGTTAGTTACTATTTTTATAGTATTTTATTATATATTAAATAGAGTATTAAAATAGGTTTTAAAATAAATAAGTAAGGATTGCACCTCATATTTTTGGAAAACATAGATTTTAGTAATAACAAATATAAAAGGTAATATGTTTTAATTTAAAGATAATTGTAATGATATTTTTGGAAAATTAGTAGATTTTGTTAGAAAAAAAATATTTTAATTATAAAAGCCAATCATCTAGTTACTATTTTGGTAACTTGACAATAATACAATTCCATTAAAGATTTGATTTGTAGTAATTTTCGTTATCCTAAAAAGAAAGAAGTATATTTGTAGTGTGTATCCTAAATTTAAACAAATTAGATCCCATATTTCCATTTTTTTGATTAGATTTCAATATTATTTGATTTTTATGTAGTAAAATATAGTGAAATATTAATGTATAATAAAACTTTCCCGAATTTTGATTATATTATAAATTTATTAATTAGAAAAAGTACCGAAAACCAAAAACCGACCGTTAACCGAAAACCAAAATTTTTAATGTTTCGGCTTTAATAATATAGTATAGATTTGGGTATAGCTCGGATCGGATCTGATTCGGTTCGGGTCTAATTCAGATTAAAATCAGATAATATTTGGATTAAAATCGGATGAATTTGGTTCGGATCAAATTCGGTTCGGATCTTTTCGAATCATTACTCATTCATTTTTTTTTAATTGGTAAGACTTTAAAAAATATCTTACTATTAAATGTATTATTTTTAATATAAAAAAATGTACTTTTTCAAAAGAATTGATTAAATGTCTATGTTATTTTTGACATGAAATTGTTCTAAATATGAATTTTGCTTATAAATAGATTAGTGAATTGAATTAAAAGTGGCTTAATATATGTGGATTATGATCGGTAAAACTTATAACTCGACTAAAACTGAATTTACCATTTGTTTAGTTCGGATTTAAATCGGATCGAATCATATTTGGTTCGAATAATTTATTATTCGGTTATGATCGACTCTGGATCATAATCGGATCGGATTATTTTCGGTTCGGATAATTTTGGAATCGGTTCAAATCGATTTTCAAATCATTATCGGATTGACTAATTCAGATACAAAATCGGATTCAGTTCTTCGAATCTGGACCCATTTTGCCAGGTCTACTCATAGCTAACTTCCTCCTTGTATCAAGAACTCATGTCTTTATGCTTGATGAAGGAAAAAGTATTTCAAGAAAATATCATGTATTGGAATGAATAAAATCATTATTGATATATAAAAAACTTGGATCAAATCATCTTCATGTTATATTCTTGACAAGTAATGTTATGTATTTTATAAAAAAATTCAAAATTGTTCTTAAATAACATGTGATAAAGAGTTGGTTTTCGTTTATAAGCGTATATGTATTTGCAGGATCCCATATAATTATTAGAAATGAATTAAATTGTAGAAGTATACTGGGAATTATAAATAAATTTTCAAAATTTTCATTATTTTCCATTATGAAAAATGCAAGTGAACCAGAAAAATATTTCCACAAATTTTTTCATAAACAACATGTTTGATTGTAATTGATTAAAATATTAATTAATAAGATAAACATTGCATTCATAAAAATCTCTCAATTGAAAATTTTCATTTTGCCAAGTCAATACCATCACATTATAATACTCCTTCTGTCCCCCTCATTTCTTTACAGTTTCTATTTTGGGTCGTCCCTCTCATTTCTTTACATTACCTAAAATAGCAAACTTTTAATATTATAAAAACTAATGTCTCTGTCTTACTGTCCCTACAAATCCTCTCATTACAAGTTAATCAAATTTTATTAACTTAATTAATCACACTTTATTCACAGTTAACTCCTACTAATAATTGAATTAATCACACCCTTTATTCACGATTAGCCCCCAATAATTGATACCGACTCTCCCCCGTTTCTTATCTCTAACTCACCCATTCCCTCGTGAACCCTAAAATCCCTTTTCTGATTCTGATTCAGCCCAAATTTCTGATTAAATATATTTATGGAATCCCAAATTATAAATGATTCAGCCCCAATTTCTGATTCTGATTCCGAGATTATATCTTCTTCATCCTTGTTAGCCCCAGTTATAGACTTGCGTATGTGTTAGGAATATGTTGTTCTTGATGATAATTATAAAACACTTAGTAGATTCTGTATTAAGTCATTTTGTAACTGTCAACGGAATGGCATGCTTTGCAGCTTTCGTTGACAGAAAGCTCATCAACGAAATGAGTGATGTAGCAATTGCACTGTACAATACTTCATAGTTTGATATGCATTTTGTTGTAGGTATTAGATAGGTTTTCTAAGTCATGTTGACTAAGTACTAGATAGGCAAAATAGGTTGGTGAATTGTAAATATATTATGCCTTATAATTTTATCTAAGTGAAGACATGTCAACGGAATGAAGATTACTCTATCAACGGAATGAAGATTACTCTATCAACGAAACGAGGATTATACCATCAACAAAACGAAGAATAAAGCTATCAACGAAACACATCTCTCTACTATCAACGAATCATTATTGCTTTTCTGAATAGTTGACAAAGTGATAGTGACAGTTATCTGACAGATCAAAAGGGAGATATGGAAGTGTACTTTGCATTGGAAGCCATCAAAATGGTTACTAGAAATAAGGAAACATTCCAATTTCCAATTAGGTTCTTGGGAGTGATCATAATAAGCATGAAGACAAAAGCCAAAGATCTCCAAGGACCATTGGACAAAAGGGATGAAAAACAAGCTATTGAAAGTTACTTTAGATTATTTTAAAGTAGCCAAAAATAGCGTTGTAAACTTGGGTTATATAACCAAGTGTAGCAGTTCATTTTAGACATAGAAGTGAGTGAGATAAAATAGTTTGTATTAGCTTTTTCAAGAGCACTCTCACTTTGTATCAAGAACTGAGTAGCTATGATACTTGTGTAACACATATTATTTCCGCAATAAAAATTATCTCAGTTGGATCCTCAAAACATTCAACTGAAATTTTAAAGTTGTTTGTGTTTTTATTTGAGTTCAGTTTTTATTTTAGAAAGTTGTTTTAAAGTTTCGAAATATCTAGAATTGTATTCAACCCCTCCCTTCTACAATTCTGTTAGGTCATTTGGGATTAACAATTGGTATCAGAGCAAGCTTCTAACATACAAGAAGTTTAAAGATCAAGGCCAAAACAGTAACCATGGTAAAGAAAGATGCAGGTGTAAAGATACCAGTTCTAGATAAGGACAATTACTTTCACTGTAAAGTAAAAATGCATCTACATCTCATGTCTATGGATGAGAGATATGTAGACTGCATTGAGAAAGGTCCACACGTTCCCATGAAGTTTGCATCTAGTGTTGGACTGCCAGATGATGCTCCAGATGTGGAAATTCCAAAACCTGCCTCAGAATGGACTATTGAAGATGTTGCAGAAATCCATAAAGACAAAAGAACCATGAACATTCTGTTTAATGGTTTGGAGCAAGAGATGTTCGACAATGTTATAAACTGTACAACTTCTAAAGAAGTATGGGACACTATTAGAACACTCTGTGAAAGAACTGAGCAAGTTAGGGATATCAAAATGCAACTCCTTATACAACAGTATGAGCACTTTCATTTTAAAGCTGGTGAAACCCTAAATGACACGTTTAGTAGGTTTCAAAAGCTTTTGAATGGATTAAAGTTGTATGGGAGAATCTACCAAACCAAGGATTCAAACCTCAAATTTCTTAGAGCTCTTCCAAAAGAATGGAAGCCTATGACTGTTTCCCTGAGAAACACTCAGGAGTACAAAGACTACACTCTTGAGAGGCTTTATGGAACTTTAAAGACATATGAGTTGGAAATGGAGCAAGATGAAGAAATTGAGAAGGTACAAAAGAAAGGTGGATCTATTGCATTGATTGCATCTGTGAACCAACTAGAAGATGACAATGAAGAAACTGCAAAAGCCACAACTAGTCGAGCTAGTTGTAGGAGTGATGTTAGCAAGGGTAAAGGCAAGATGACAGAAGAAGAAGAACCAGAACCAACCAACTTGGATGACTTAGATGAGATTGATGAACACATAGCTTTTCTTTCAAGGAAATTCTCTAAGTTCAAATTCAAGAGAAACTCAGAAGCAAGGCCACCAAGGAGAGACTTTCAACCTAACAAAAATAACTGGATTGAAAAGTCTAAGTCTAAATGTTTCAACTGTGAAATGATTGGTCACTTTGCTGGAGATTGCAGAAAGCCCAAAGTTGAGAAGGGCAACAGGAAATTTGAGCATGTTGATTATAAAAAGAAATACTTTGAACTTCTCAAGAAAAAAGAAAAGGCTTTCATGTCTCAGGAGTATGATTGGGCTGGTAATGGTGAAGATTCTGATGATGATGTTGAGTATGTCAACTTGGCTCTAATGGCTAACAATCATGAACAAGAAGCAAGTTCCTCTAGCAATCAGGTAACAATTACTAATCTTTCTGAGCTTTCTAAAGAGGAATGCGATAGTGCAGTAAATGAAATGTCTACTGTACTATATAATTTGCGTGTTACTCTTAAATCACTTACCAAAGAGAACTCAAGAATCAAAGAGTCTAATATGCTCTTAAGTGATAGAAATGCCATGTTAGAAGCACAGCTCATTGAGTTTGAGAAAATGAGGTGTGTTAGTAGGGATGCTAAGAAGGAACTTGAGAAAGTGTTAGAAAGGGAAGAGATTCTTAAAACACAACTTGAAATAGAACAAAGTGTGATTGCAAAATGGAAAGATTCCAGGAATGTTGCTACCAACATCATTAATGTTCAAGGTATGGAATCTTTCTGTGAGCAATCATGGAAAAAGAACAAAGAGAAGCTAGCGTATGCTGGTGAAACCTTAGAATCAGAAACAGAGTCAACAAACAACAAAGATCATTTGTTGAAGGTTGATATGTCAACGGAATGCAAAGTTTCGTTGATAGATGAACCATCAAACGATCAGGTTGTTTCGTTGACGGAGAAAAAGAAAGAAAAACTCACTAGACTTAATAACAAGTATGGTCCTGTCACCAAGAACTTTGTTCCAGGTGAGTCTAGTAAATCAAAGAAAGTTGAGAAGCCTGTTGAAAGAGCAAATGTAGGTCACTTGTCTAACAAGCAATTGAAAGACAAGTTAGAGAAAATTCAAGTTGAGACTAAGAGCAATAAAAAGAATAACAGGAATGGCAAAGTAGGGATTAACAAACATAACAATTACACACCTGATAAATATGCTCCTAGAAAGACATGTGTTAATTGTGGTAGTGTTAGTCATTTATCTACTAACTGTAAATCTGTTAAGAAGACTGCTAATGTGAAAATGCCTAAGCCTGTAATGAATGGTTCTATGCCTACAATGCCTGTTATGCCTAACATGTTTGCTCCATATGCACAATTTCAGAATCCATATGCTAGCATGCCATTTGTGCCTAATCCATACATGAATATGTTTAATGTGCCACAAATGCCATGGAATATGAATAACATGTTTGTTCCTCCATCTATGCATGCTGTGAATGAAAATGTGAGCAATCCTCAGAAATCAACACCAAAGGTAAATGTTGATTTAAATCAATCTGCCCAAGGTGAAAAATGATATAAAAGGTAAATCAAAGGCTAACAAAACAGGACCCAAGGAAACTTGGGTACCAAAATCAACTTGATTTGATTTTATTGTGTGCAGGGAGACAAAAGGAATCTTTGGTACTTGGATAGTGGATGTTCAAGACACATGACGGGTGATTCTACCCTGCTCATAGAGTTTCAGGAATGAGCTGGCCCTTGTATTGCTTTTGGAGATGACAACAAAGGCTACACTAAGGGATATGGCTTGATTTCAAAAGAAAATGTCATCATTAAGGAGGTTGCATTGGTGGATGGTCTTAAGCATAATTTGCTTAGTATCAGCCAACTTTGTGACAAAGGATTTTTAGTTACTTTTTCTAAAGAAGCCTGTGTTGTTTCTAAAGGAGGAAACAACAATGTGGTAATGACTGGATTCAGAAGAGGGAATGTGTACATTGCTGACTTTAGTAGCACAAGTCCAGACACCATCACTTGTCTCTTCAGCAAGGCAAGCAAGGATGAAAGTTGGCTATGGCACAAGAAATTATCTCATCTGAATTTTAAGGTTATGAATGATTTGGTGAGGAAAGATCTTGCTAGAGGAATTCCACAGGTGGAATTCTCCAAAGATGGTTTGTGTGATGCCTGTCAAAAAGGGAAACAAAAGAAGGCATCATTCAAAAGCAAGACAGAGTCATCAATTGTCCAACAACTTGAGCTGCTTCATATGGATCTATTTGGCCCTGTAAATGTCATGTCCATTTCAAAGAAGAAATACTGTCTTGTGATTGTTGATGATTTTTCTAGATTTACATGGACTTTCTTTTTGCACTCCAAAGATGAGGCAAGTGAAATCATTATCAATCACATCAAGATGGTAAACAATCATCCTGATTTCAAAGTAAGAAGGATTATGAGTGACAATGGGACAGAATTCAAGAATTCAACTATGAAGATGTTCTGTGAAGAAAATGGAATTTTGCATGAATTCTCAACAGCAAGAACACCACAGCAAAATGGTGTAGTTGAAAGGAAAAACAAAACACTTATTGAAGCTGCAAGGACAATGCTAGATGAATCAAAGTTACCAACTTATTTCTGGGCTGAGGCAGTTAACACAGCTTGCTTCACTCAAAATATTTCTTTGATTAATCAGGCCAAGTGAATGACCCCTTATCAACTACTCAAAAGAAAGAAGCCACTATTGGATTTTCTTCATGTCTTTGGATGCAAGTGTTTTGTTTTGAGAAATCAAGCTGAGCATTTGGGGAAATTTGAAGCAAAGGCAGATGAAGCAATATTTGTGGGATATGCAGCAGGGAAAGCTTACAGAGTCTATAATCTCAGAACCAACATTGTTATGGAATCTGTACATGTTGTTTTTGATGATCTCAAAATTCAAGGTCTCCGTGATGAAGGTTTTCATGAAAGTCTTTCTTTTGAGAATGAGGAAGGAGATCAAGTGAATCATGTCAAGGCTATTGAGAAACAGCATAAAGTTGTTGTATCTAGCACAGATGAAAGCAGCAGTGAAGATGAAATTACTGCATTGAGATTGAAAAGAATAGCTGCTAGCAGACCAAATGGTCATTTCGTTGACAGTCATGATGAAGGATTCGTTGACAGTCAGAATGAGCGTTTCGTTGACAGTCAAAATGGTCATACCGTTGACAGTCACAGAAATGCCTCTAGGAGTGATCATTTAGGGACAACAAAATCAGGGGGAGTTTCTCAAGGACAAATATCTAATCAAGGCAACCATGATCATGAAGCTACTTCTTCAAGAGCAAATCTACCTCCCTCAAGGAAATGGACTAAAGATCATCCCTTTGAACTCATTATAGGTGATGTTTCTTCAAAAGTCCAAACTAGAAGAGCAACTCAAGAGGAATGTTTATATAGTAGCTTTCTGTCTCAAGATGAGCCAAAGAAAGTTGAGGATGCACTTCTAGATCCAGATTGGTTATTAGCTATGCAAGAGGAGCTAAACCAATTTGAGAGAAACAAAGTTTGGAAGCTGGTGCCCAAGCCTAAGGACAGGAGTGTTATAGGCACAAAATGGGTGTTCAGAAACAAGATGGATGAAAATGGCATAGTCACAAGGAACAAAGCTAGATTGGTTGCAAAAGGCTATTCACAGGAAGAGGGGATAGATTTTGATGAAACCTTTGCTCCTGTTGCAAGACTAGAAGCAATAAGGATTTTCCTAGCCTATGCAGCCCATGCCAATTTCAAGGTCTATCAAATGGATGTGAAGAGTGCTTTTCTGAATGGGGAATTGGAAGATGAGGTGTATGTGAGTCAACCTCCTGGTTTTGAAGATGATGATTTTCCAGAGTATGTGTACTTCCTCCTTAAAGCACTCTATGGTTTGAAACAAGTACCTAGAGCCTGGTATGACACACTTTCACAGTTCCTCCTTGAGAATCACTTCACTAGAGGTACTGTAGATAAAACTCTTTTTCATAGGATTGTGAATGGCTCTACTATACTTGTTCAAATTTATGTAAATGACATAATCTTTGGGTCCACAGATGTAAAACTTTGTCAAAAGTTTGCCAAGCTTATGCATAGTAAATATGAAATGAGCATGATGGGAGAATTAACTTACTTTCTTGGTCTCCAAGTGAAGCAAGTTAATGAAGGCATTTTCATTAGTCAAACAAAATATATTCATGATTTGTTAAAGAAATTTAACTTAATGGAATGCTCTCCTGCCAAAACTCTCATGCCTACTGCCACCAAACTTGAATTGAATACTAAGGAAAAATCTGTGGACATTTCAAGTTACAGAGGCATGGTAGGCTCACTTTTATATTTAACAACTAGTAGACCTGATATTATGTTTGCTACATGTCTATGTGCTAGATTTCAGGTTGATCCTAGGGAATCCCATTTAGTTGCTATTAAAAGAATTTTCAGATATCTCAAAGGAACACCAAACCTTGGCATTTGGTATCCTAGAGAATCTGGCTTTGAACTAATTGGTTATTCAGATGCAGATTATGTAGGATGTAAAATTGACAGGAAAAGCACAACATGTACCTGTCAATTCCTAGGAAACAAGCTTGTGTCATGGTTCAGCAAGAAACAAAACTCAGTTTCTACCTCCACAACCGAGGCTGAGTATATTGCAGCTGGAAGTTGTTGTGCACAGATTTTATGGATGAAAAATCAACTACTTGATTATGGATTAAGAGTTGAGAAAATTCCTATCTTCCGTGACAACACTAGTGCCATTGCCATTACTGAGAATCCAGTACAGCATTCAAGGACCAAGCACATTGACATCAAGTACCATTTCATTAGAGAACATGTTATGAATGGTACTGTGGAGTTATATTCTCAAGATTAGTAAGTGAGCTAGGTATGCTAAATTTCTCTTAATCATTTCTGAGATTTTTGCAAGTTACAAAGCAGCCAGAATCTTGTTATGTTTTTCTGTGAATTAATTTTCTCAGGAAAAAGTGCAATTTTATCTAAGTCAAAATTACTATGTCAACGAAACGCACCATTTCGTTGACAGTCTTAGCATTTTTCTGGGTGTTTCGTTGATAGCTCTCTTATATCAACGAAACGCAGCTTTATCAACGAAATAGACGGGACCTTAAGCGCCCAATTCTGATTCGTTGATATAGCACAGTTAATCTGAACCATTGAAAATTGTCACGTCTTTTACCACGATCTATGCATACACCCCTGTAAGTATAAATCATGGTAATATTTTAATTGTAACAGTTACATTTTTAAGCCAATCCAGTAATTCATATTTATTATTGGACTTAATTTTTGAGAATTTTTGGGGGAGTATTTAAGAAATTTCATTTTCTTTAATTCTTTTCTACCTGTTATCAAAAATTCCAAAGGCTTTCTTACTTCTTCTCTCTCAAAGCAATTTACTGTTCGAGCTTTCTTCACTCAACAATGGCACCAATAGTAAAACTCATGTCAGTTGGAGGGTTCATCTATGAGAAGAACAACTCCATCCCTTTTGTTGTCAAGGAAAGCCCGAACAGAATCTTTTTCAAAATGATGGATTTCATGATGAACTGCAAACTGAGCTACGCAATGTTTCACTCAACTCCACTCTACAATGAGATAATCGAGGAGATTTGGACCTCATGTGAGTACAGTGGGACAAATTGCACTCTACAATTCACCATTCAAGGTAATGAGTACATAGTCAATTATGATGTGTTGCAAGCATGCTTACACCTTCCTGAAAATAATTGCTCTGCTTTGCCTACATATACTGAAATGATTAACATGCTAAATTCCATAAACTACTCTTTGCCTACTGATAATCTGGGTAAAATAATTAGGAGAGGTTTGGTTAGGGAATATAGTTATTTAGCTGATGCATTCATCAAGGTCTTTTCTGGTAAAATTAGTAATTTTGATGCATTAACTAACTCTATGTTGATTCTATTTACCATGCTCCTAACTGATAGATATTACAACTTTAGCACCCAACTTATGTATTAAATTGGTACTAAATTGGGTGATAAAGCAAATAGGAAGAAAAATATCTATTATGCAAGATTTCTGATGATGTTGGCTAACCATGTTAGTCCAGCACCATTGGTTATCTTTAACCCTGTTTCCAGGTTTGATTGCTTTGTGCAAGAAAAGAGAGTCTTGACAGACATACTGAGGCTGAACCACAATGGTGATGTCCCAGTGGTGTATCTGCCAATAATTGAGGTAACTACTACTATCCCTGCTAGTATAGCTGTTACTTCTACTGTTTCACCCAACCCTGTTGCTATGGAGTCTGTAGTTGTGACCCAACAGGCTCCTGCCCCAGCAGCAAAACCAAAATCAAAGAAATCTTCCAAGCCAACCTCAGGTGCTTCTCAAAAGACACCTGTTGTAAAATCCACTACACAACCAAAGGGGAGTGGTGTAGGTGTTGTGAGAGGTGAGGGAAGGGGTGAACATAAAAGAAACCCTAAGGATAAGGAAGGAGAGATGAGTGAGATCCAGCCTAGCCCCATTGTGTCTTCCCAACAAGGCACAATGAGTAATATGGATTTAAGCACAAGTCTAGTTGCATCCTCCCAAAAGGATGTAATTATTGAAACAAGCTCTCCTCCAAGAGCACACTCCAAGAGGGTAAGGGACACTTCAAGCCCACGGTCTACAATTTCCCAATACCAAAGGAGAGTGAAACAAAAATCTCAGGTTTCACAGGGTGCACACACACTGGAAGCAACACTTCCAGTATCTCAAATTCAGTTTGATGTAACCCATATCATTACTCTGGGGTTACAGTCCCATTCTTTAAACATCAATCTTGAACCAACTCCACAAAATTCTCCAACTCAGTCATTAGATGTGGATATGATCCATTCATCTACCCCTGATTCTCCAACTCTTTTCTTGGCGAAGCCCTACTCTGACATTGGTGGTCATCACTTGTTAAGTGATTTGTTGGGCCACCAATCATCCTTTTCTGAAGTTACAAGAGGATCTGTGGAACAATCTTTAAAATCAATCACCACAGATTCTACTGTAATCTCACTTTCTCAAAGTGCTTTCTTGACTTCATCAACGAAACAGTCTCTTTCGTTGACAAGTGTTTCTCCATCAACGGTATCCATACCGTTGACAGTTCAAACTACCATACCGTTGATAGTTCATTCTGCACCTCTTCTTGAAAATCAAGTTGTTTCCACAACTAGTGCAAATGATCTAGTGGTAGTTGAAACACTTCTAGGAATGAGAGGGAGTGAAACTGAGAGGCTGGCTTGCAGCCAGGCAAAAGGAGAGGCTGAGAGTGAGAGGCTGACTATTTCTTCCAGTCAGGCAAAAGGAGAGGCTGAGGGTTCCACCTTAGTAGGTGAAGGTGAGGGTGTGAGAGGTGTGAGCCATGGGGAGCCCATGATGCAAGAATATAGAGGAGAGAGAGAAGGGACTACAGGAGCTATAAGGGAGGAAGCAACCATTGTAAATGAGTTAATGGAGGTTCATGAGGGAGAAAGGGAACTTACTTTCCAAGAGCATTATCAACAAACTCTGGATGGTATTTCCCTGGATCCTGAAACCTGTACTCATCCTGTGTCAGCCTATCAAGTTATGGCTCAGCAGGGCAATGTGGAGGCAGAAAGGTCTTTCAATCTAATCCATACAACTGCATCTATGCAAAGAGCAAAGGATGTCATCACCAATCTGTCTCCAGGAGCTGCAGCCAGTGGTGAGTTTGATTTTTCTGATGATGATGACAGTTTTGGTGACAATCTACAGGTTGCCATCACTTCACAGACTGGGACTTCTGTGGTGCCCCCTACACCAAACTGGCTTTCTCAAGATATGCAAGGAAGACTCACCCTGGATACTGCAATCATAAGGCAGTACAATGAGGCCTATCTGGCTCATGAGTCTGCAAATGCCAATGACAAGAAATTCTAAAAGGCTATTATGGATTCACTGGAAATCCAAAGGCTACAGATGATGTAAACAAGGATTGAAGCTAAAGAAATCAAGGACTCCATTAACAATCTTAAGGATGCTACTGACAGGAGGCTAGATGAAAAGCTTCCTCTTCTCACTGTGTCCAAGATGAACAGGTTTTTCTCTAAGGAACCTGAGGTGGCTACCTCCTTGAAGACTCTCTCTTATAGAGTGGACAAGGTGGAAGCTACTTTATCTCAAATGCAAAGGGAACAGGAGAAGCAAACCCAACTTTTAGCCCAGTCATCCCTTTTGATGATAACAAAAAGGGGGAGAAATCTAAGGAGCTAGATATTCAAATCACAAAGGTTATGGTCCCAGCCATTTCCCTGCCAAAGGAGCCACTAGCTATGGGGGAGTCAGGAAAGGATAAACTGGATGGTATTGACTTGATTAAGCAAGCATCTATGAGGCTACAACTTGCTGAACAAATAAAAGACCACTGGTCCAGCATAGATGCAAGAGTCAAGAAGATAGCTGATACTGCAAAGAATTCAAATCCATCAACGGATCAAGCTACTTCTACAACACCATCAACGAATGCCATGGTTTTAGCATCAACAGAATGGGAGCCACATACCAATTCTTTCTATGAGATAAAGCCCCTTCTACATGGAGTCACTCAAGGTCCAAGGAAAGAAAAAGGACAAACTTCATACATTAGGGAGGTGGTACAAGCTACACTTCAAGGAAGCCTATCTCCCAAGTCTTCTGCTAAACCAAAGGGCAAAAATATAGCAAGGACTTTCTATCCTTCACCCTATCCAGATGAGCTCAAGCTTCTTGGACTACTTATCACAAAATGCAAGGAAAGCAATGATTCTGAGATAAGGAAGCAAAGAACAATTGTCTACAGAAATGGACAGGAAATTTGTGTTTGGGCTGGTCACCCAAATTTTGCTGAAGCTAAGGCTGAGGAGTCAGAAAGAGCAGCTATGCAAGCCCTTGCAGTTGCTCAATCTCTTGATGAAGAAGAAAGACAGCAAGAGGAAAGAGCCAAAGAGGAAAGGAGTACAAAGAAGAGCACAAGGCAACCCAAGGAAAGAGCTAAGAGAAACATAGCTTTTGAGAATGATGACTCTCAGAGCAATGCAACAGACTCTTCTGCACCTATTGCACCTCCAACAATTCCTGATCTAGTTTCTGAGGTAAAGTTAGCCTGTGATCCTAAACATCCAGTAAATTTCCATGATCAGCCAATTGAGCCAAAGGAAGAGCCAATTGAGTTTGATGAGGCCAACTTTCCAAAATTCCTCTTTGAAATGGATCCAAAGAAGAAATCTAAGCAGAGGGCTGCCAAGGCTAAGCCAATTCTTGTAAGGAGACCACAAGCTGAGAAACCCCCTACCAACCTAGAAGACTTCATCTACATTGCTGATATCAGGGAGGAGTCTAACCTACATATTAATCTTGATGACCTGGTTGAAGTGAGAGGAATAACAGCTTCTTACAAACTACCAGAGAGATTGGTGTTTGTCTACAAGGGTGGGAGAGAACAGATTTGGCCTCTACACAGAATTTTGGGAGAAGACTATCAGACACTGCTATCTGTGTTCAAATGTCTGAAGAAAGATTTTGGTTTTACCAAAACAACCAAGTCTGAGGTTGTCTCCAAAATTTGCCAAATCAAAGCTAGCTGGAACAAGCCTGGTGCACTTCCCAGAGTATTGAAGGTCCCTCAAACAAGAAAGAAAATTCATCTCCAACCTTTTTGGATGATGGAATTCAGAGACAAGGACAATTGTAGAAGATTCTTCAGAATAGAAGACCAACTGGAAAAGGCATCCAATGAAACTCTGAGATTAATGCAATCCAAGTTGGGGAATCAAGATGAAGAAGAGAAGATTTTCTACAGAAGACTTCAAGCTTAGATTGAGGAGAACAATGCAAGAAAAGGGAAGAAAACAAGACCACAGAGGCAAAGATGAAAAATCTACTCAGACTTCAAGCTTGGATTAAAATCGGATGAATTTGGTTCGGATCAAATTCGGTTCGGATCTTTTCGGATCATTACTCATTCATTTTTTTTAATTGGTAAGACTTTAAAAAATATCTTACTATTAAATGTATTATTTTTAATATAAAAAAATGTACTTTTTCAAAAGGATTGATTAAATGTCTATGTTATTTTTGACATGAAATTGTTCTAAATATGAATTTTGCTTATAAATAGATTAGTGAATTGAATTAAAAGTGGCTTAATATATGTGGATTATGATCTGTAAAACTTATAACTCGACTAAAACTGAATTTACCATTTGTTTAGTTCGGATTTAAATCGGATCGAATCATATTCGGTTCGGATAATTTATTATTCGGTTATGATCGACTCTGGATCATAATCGGATCGGATTATTTTCGGTTCGGATAATTTTGGAATCGGTTCAAATCGATTTTCAAATCATTATCGGATTGACTAATTCAGATACAAAATCGGATTCAGTTCTTCGAATCTGGACCCATTTTTTCTAGGTCTACTCATAGCTAACTTCCTCCTTGTATCAAGAACTCATGTCTTTATGCTTGATGAAGGAAAAAGTATTTCAAGAAAATATCATGTATTGGAATGAATAAAATCATTATTGATATATAAAAAACTTGGATCAAATCATCTTCATGTTATATTCTTGACAAGTAATGTTATGTATTTTATAAAAAAATTCAAAATTGTTCTTAAATAACATGTGATAAAGAGTTGGTTTTCGTTTATAAGCGTATATGTATTTGCAGGATCCCATATAATTATTAGAAATGAATTAAATTGTAGAAGTATACTGGGAATTATAAATAAATTTTCAAAATTTTCATTATTTTCCATTATGAAAAATGCAAGTGAACCAGAAAAATATTTCCACAAATTTTTTCATAAACAACATGTTTGATTGTAATTGATTAAAATATTAATTAATAAGATAAACATTGCATTCATAAAAATCTCTCAATTGAAAATTTTCATTTTGCCAAGTCAATACCATCACATTATAATACTCCTTCTGTCCCCCTCATTTCTTTACAGTTTCTATTTTGGGTCATCCCTCTCATTTCTTTACATTACCTAAAATAGCAAACTTTTAATATTATAAAAACTAATGTCTCTGTCTTACTGTCCCTACAAATCCTCTCATTACAAGTTAATCAAATTTTATTAACTTAATTAATCACACTTTATTCACAGTTAACTCCTACTAATAATTGAATTAATCATACACTTTATTCACGATTAGCCCCCAATAATTGATACCGACTCTCCCCCGTTTCTTATCTCTAACTCACCCATTCCCTCGTGAACCCTAAAATCCCTTTTCTGATTCTGATTCAGCCCAAATTTCTGATTAAATATATTTATGGAATCCCAAATTATAAATGATTCAGCCCCAATTTCTGATTCTGATTCCGAGATTATATCTTCTTCATCCTTGTTAGCCCCAGTTATAGACTTGCGTATGTGTTAGGAATATGTTGTTCTTGATGATAATTATAAAACACTTAGTAGATTCTGTATTAAGTCATTTTGTAACTGTCAACGGAATGGCATGCTTTGCAGCTTTCATTGACAGGAAGCTCATCAACGAAATGAGTGATGTAGCAATTGCTGTAATAACCCGAATTTTTGGAAAAATTAAAACTTTTCTTATTATGATTAAGTGCATCAGTGAATAGTGAATTTGGTGGATGAATAGTGATTTTGAGAATTAACAAAGTTTTTCATGTCACCTATGTACGAGACGTAGTATGGATATTCTGAAGTCATATTCGTGATCTACGGAGTAAATAAGTGAATGCAAAGACGATCGGAATTCAGAAATTCCAAAATTTTATTTTGGTGTAGTATTTGACCGGGCAGCGAATTATATATTATTATATTCAAGAAATGAGATATTAAAATTGAGGATTTGAGGATTTAATATTTTTGAAATTTTATTATTTTATTAAAGTCGACTTAAGGATTCGATTGTTGGAGTGAATGGTGAATAGTTACTATTCACTGCAAAAATCGCGTAGAGTTTTATTCGCTCTTTTTGGAAATATTTCGAATCGTTTCAAGAGGAACAAGGCAACATTTACAGGATTAAATATAGACATGGAAGTAACATGTAACAAGATTAATTCGAGGGATGCAACATTTGGATCATCCATGTGAAAAGAAACGAACCAAACACATGCATGCGCGACACGTGTCCCTGCTTTGCCACCATGATACTCCATGGCTTGACACGTGTCCTGATGACAAGGACAATGTGATGACTCACCACTCTTTTAACAAAAATCAGCATTTCAAGCATGATTATCCAAAACAAAAGAAAAAGAAAAGAAGAAAAGAAAGAGAAGAACTCTCCAGATTTTTCTGCCCAGCAGAAACAGAGTCCAAAGAAAAATCCATAACTCCATTTCTATCCATCCTTAAATCACCAAATTTTAACCATAGCTTCTCCACTCCATGGGTAACATTCGCTCAAAATTTCATGGCCAACAAAGGAGTGTAGCCTAGTCAAATCCCTTCCCCAAGTTGGAGAACCCAAACTGTGCAGTTTGTGTCCAGCGGAAAGATGGGACTCAAAACCCTAGCTAGGAAGCTTTAAATGTGACGATCTATAGCTCAAAAGAAAGCTTATGAAGAGTACAAGGTCTGGTAAAAATCTTAGAACCAAACTCTTGTTTTTCGATTTTATATGGATTTTACAAAGTGATGATGAATAGTAACTTTTCATGATTCTTGATTTTGTTTCTTAAGGATTAAGCTTGATAAGGTTTGTTCAAAGCTCAAGGAAGGATTATAAACCATTGTTAGTGTATATGAAGCACCAAGGAAGGTATAAAAACCCCTGCCCCTTTTTGTTTATATGAGTTTTGAAGTGGTTTTGATGTTTATGTAAGGTTAAGATCATGATTAAGTAATTATATGAATTGTTGGTTGAGTTTGGAGGATGGGTTATGAATTTGTTTTGATTATTCATGGAGGATTTGACTGAGTGGAGGGTGTATAAGGTGGATGGTGAGTTTGGGATTAATTGGTATTGATTTGGTTGTGTTTTGGAAAAGGAAAACGTTACGATTATAGCCGTCGTAATGCCCATTTGATTTAGGGCTGTTTTGAGCAAGAATTACGAACTGGTCTGGTAATATTTTTGAACAGAACTGACCATGAACATGTAGGTCTTGTTTTAAGGTTTGTTTTGGTATAAAGATCATGTCTATACGATTTACGGTTTAGGAGAAAAGTGAGTTTTAGTAAACGCCGTTCGGAAGAATGACTCATCTCTGTCCAGCAACTTTGAGGATATATTTGGACCACTTCAGAGCCGTATTAAAATGTGAAATTTTGAGGAATAATACTAGAGACAGTTAGGAAGGCTCACGAAAAAGATTCGTATTAAAAAGATTATTTTTCGATTTTATAAAAATGTTTTAGCCAAGGTCGCGCAAGTGAAAATCCCTAAGAGCATGACTTAGAAACCGATGTTGTAAATGGTTAAGTATAACTTGGATTGGTGAATGGATTTCGAACCAAACTTGTGATATAAGTATTGGACGAATAACATGGACTTAGTATGAGCCTATAACGAGCTAGTAATGCCTTGGTTGTGTTTCGCTTACGTGTTTAAGCATTTAGTACAAGTGGATTATCCAGGGGATTAATCGTGCGTTTTCTTTGACTTTGTCTAGATTGTCCGGCATCGTCGCGAACCCCTATCACTTCTCGAGCATCAGGCAAGTTTTCTAAATCTATACTTTGAAGTATTGATTATATATTACTGTTTTTGCCATGTGTGGAGTTATACAGTTTTGCGATACATGTTATATATTGTATAAAATAGAGTTTGATTTTGGTTTATATATGAGCTTTGAGATAAAGTAGTTATAAACCGGTGTACCTTGTAGCTCTATAGATAAGAGCAGGTTTATTGTTTCGACTCTAGACCGGGAGTCGATATTTTGAGATATGTAGATAGCCGTGGAAACCCGGAGGGATTCCATCGGCAGAATACTATGTGTTTTGAGGAATGTTATTTGAGTATTATCTCGGTCGAGAAATACTATTTGAATACTATTTCAGTTATATATGCAAATGAGAAGTATACATGTGTTATTGCATACTTGTCTTCGAATTGCTATGTATAGCAATACTTGAGGTTATGACTTGAAGTTGGGGCTTATGAGTTAGATATGGGATATCAGTTATAAGCCAGTATTCTTATATATGCCCTAGGATAAGGGCGTGTGATTTTCATTAAGGATCAGAAGTGATTGTATTTCTGTATATGCTAAAGATTATTTTTCCGATAAAGACATCGGGTGACTGTTATTTGAGATTTATTAATTAATGAATATTATTTATGTATATTCATTTGAGGCTTACTTGTTCGAGGGTTAATTATGTATTTAATGAACATTATTTATGTATATTCATTTGAGGACTATTGACTTTAAGAATATTAGTTTTGAATATTCATTCGAGGATTATTTATTTATTTAATGAATATTAGTTTTGAATATTCATTCGAGGATTAATTATTTATTTAATGAATATTGCTTTTGAATATTCATTTGAGGCTTATTTATTTAATGAATATTATTTCCTAATATTCATTTGAGGTTTATTTATTTAATGAATATTATTTTAGAATATTCATTTAAGAGTTATTTATTTAATGAATATTACCTTTGAATATTCATTTAATCTATATTTACTTAATGAATATTATTTTCGAATATTCATTTAATCAGTATTTACTTAAGGAATATTATTCCGAATATTCATCTAAGCTTTACTTACTTAATCAATGTCATTGATTATTTTTAAAATCAAAAGAGGTTCCCAAAACATTGTTTTCCATTTGAATCTGTCTTTTAAGAAGATTTAAATGCTCGCTCAACTATCAAAAATATGGGAAGCCTGATTTAAGTGACTACTACTCTTTCTTTTTTTAAACTCTCAATTCAAAAACTGTCAAGGGACAGATATTTTCTTGGAGCAATTTAATTGCTGCCAGTCTAATGTTGTGTTACCACCTCAATGATCGAGGGGTAAATTCATGGAACAAGTCGATATCCATTAACAAGCATAGCTTGGGAAATATTGGAGGATCTTCCTTTCCAACCTAGATATAACTACTTAGTGGAGTCGTATCAACAAGTGTTACACTTGGGGAAAGGAGGACGATCTTTACGTTTCAGAGTCATGGATTTCATCTGAACTAGGAGTGGTGTAAGTGGTCAAGTTGCGTGGGCCCATCCAACTTTTATATTGCCCCAAATGGGCCGGGAGGTCATAGTAAGGCGGTAGACAATGTCAGGCCGTCGTGATACTTCCATCTACATGTAGAAAACTATTTGAGCGGTGCGACCTGCTACTGATCATAGTAAGGTTAGGCACAGCGGACGCGGTAGCAACTCCAGTATTAGTTCATCATCCAATTTGGATATTTCCTGCAACATGTATTGGGGTGAAGAACCAACCATGTTGGCAGGGGGTTGAAAAGTGTTTGGAAATGAAGTGACAATAAATTTGTGCAACTCCATCTTTTACTTTTGAGTTATGACTCTGATAAAACCTGATTAAAGATATATATGCATAAGTGGAGTTTGGGTTACGGAAATATTATATTAATTTTCCTCGTAACTTCATCGTTTATATTATACTAGTTTCTTATCCGCTTAAAGCATATCATATGACTCTGTGGATACCCTACATAACATGAGTTATGGTAAGGGAGTTGCTTATATTGAATTTTCCTTATAACTTCATCTTTTAAGTTATATGTTGATATTCTGCTTATATAGCAGATAATTTTTGGAAAGGTTATATTTGGTTTATTTTGAAACCTCATCTTGTATACAAGAACTTTGTTCATAATATAGCAAAAGAGTTGCAGAAATATTATGAAATGATATTTGAATTACAATAAAGGTACTATTTTTGGAATATCTTCCGATAAGGAAATAATTTCAGTATCGAGATATTTTGACAAATTATTGTCTTATACCCGCTTTATTCTGGGTTGAGTTAAAGGCAGAATTAGGCCATACTTTCATTACCTTGCTGAGCTATCGCTCACTCTTGCTATTGTTTTATATATATTATATAGCAGCGAAGCAGGATGCCAATGGGACGGCACATACCCCGCAAGGCGTTTCCACAAACAGTTTCTAGCAGTGATCCCGAGAATAGTACGAACCAATCGAATCAGGCTACAGCTTTTGGTATTCAACTTATGTATAGATATGAATGGTATGAGAGGATTGTGAGCATCAGAAGGCTAAGTTGGTAATGTAACCTTACTTAGAAATTGTATCAGTGACACATTCAAAGACATTTGGGTATTGTAATAAAGATTATTTATTCTGCAGTTGTTGTATTGTGTCGTTTCTGAGACTCTAACCTGTGTGTGTGTGTGTGAGACTTATATTGTGGGGTCATGAGCAGGTGAATTATGCACGGTGTGAGTAATACAGATAAGGCAAGGAGTAAATGGATCGTGACTACCCTAAATCCCTGACCCCGGATTTGGGGCTGTTACAGAAATGGTATCAGAGAGTTAGGTTACAGTCCTCAGAAACGATAGGAGATCGAGTCTTACAATACCCTTGAGAATGATAAGAACATCTAGAGCCCAAATTGAGTTCTTAGTCGGGTTAGAGGACATGACCCTGACTGTTTAAGATGAAGCCCGAGATGGGACTTCTTCTGGGAAACCGTACTTAGGACTTCATGGTTAGTCACCTCGATTCGTATGAGTTATAGAGTGATGGGATTCTGAGATACCAGACCCCGAGGCCTTCGAGTAGGCAATTGATGATGCGTTCCTTGAAATGGACGGAGACCCGATAAAGGAAGATCCATAGGAGGATCTAGAGGAAGACCCCATAGTGGGTCAAGGAAAGAATCTTGTAGAGAACGTGTTGATTGATAAAGATGTAGTATGTTACTTGAGGTCGTATAATAAAGACCGGACGAACCTTCAGAGGATAAATAAGTGACGAGACGAGAGTCTAAGGATCGTTCATGATTTATCAAGAGATATGACAAAGAAGATGGAGTGGAATCTCCAAAGCAGAAGAGGTAGAGGCAGTATAGCCAGTATCAGTGGATTGATTCGACTCGAACGAAACCTATTACTCGTAGTCAGTTATAGTTGCCCATAAGGAGGCAGCATACGTAAGAACCAAGATGTTCAGATTTTCACGAACGATTAAGGGTACTTAGTTGCCTAGAATAGTGAAAGGTATTTCTTTGGCTATGAGGTTTCAATCCCCCACGACCAGCGATTCCATTGGAAATAGTGTCTATTACATCATTGAGGGATTTTATTATCTCAAGGAGAATTTTGGGTATATGTACCATGTAAATGTTATTGTAAGACAAGCACGCTAAGACGTAATCGAGAACGAGAATTACCACCCTCAGGAAACCAGGAAGGAATTATGAGGATAGAACAGAAAGGTCGGAAATCAGATCCGAGTATTACTAGTGGGTAAATAGATTGATCAAGTTTCCCTGATTTTGGAAAGAAATTCAGCAAATTTTGGCAAACCTTGTCTTTCTGATTACTAGAGGATGTCACCAAAGAGAGTGGAAATTAGAGCGAACCCGGTGGATTGGGTGAGATAGCCGTTATATGGGTTGGTGGACAGACCCTGATTGCTATAATTGATTGTAGAGATAAAATGATGAAGTTGAGATTGGATGGAAAAGGCGAAACATATTTAAGGACCAAGACGGACTGAGAAATTCCGGGATTGACTTAAATGAAAAGGCTATTGTGCCAAAAGTGTTAAGCTTATGTAGCGCACAGGATTGATATGAGAGAAGGAATATTGGGTATAAGGATGATTGAAATAGAGGCCGGATTTAAGCCTGCAGATTCTAACGATCTTCCGGAGTACCGCCTAGTCGACATGTGGAATTGTCATTGCTATGGGCAACAACGGTATCGAAGTCTTCTTATAGAACAGAACGCTTACTTGAGATGTTGCGTCTAGTCGAATAGAACTCCCTACGATTGCAAATGTTGATGGTTGAATTCTTAGCGACTATTATAAGTCGGCAATGACGTAAGTATCGAACACCTTAGGGTGCGTGGAAAAGAAAAGCTTTGGAATTGAACGATTATCCATCAGAGGAGCCGACATAAAAAGGCATCCGTAGAGACCTTGGTAGTACCCTCCCCATTTGCAAATTATGTGGGATATTTCCCCAATCTATGATCTATCTTGACCTCTTTCCAAGAAAGAATTCTGATAAAGGGTATATTCCCTCTTCGAAGTTATTTTATAACACTTGTGCTAAACCATATTCAGTTTCACTTGTGCCAGAGGCTGTCACAATGCCTGCTTTCAGGTTTTCGAAGCCCTGTCAAATGATGTTATTTAAGCTTTCACTTTTCTTCGAATAATGAATAACCCTATGGTGATACCTCACCACTTGTTTGTTAAAGTACCAATATCTTTTTGGTTATTCTTTTCCTTGTATTTTCTTTAGAAACCGCACCTTTGGAATCTGTTCAATTTTAATCCGAGGTGTTCCTTTGAGAAATATTGTCGAAAGACGATAATCATTAAATTGATCTCGAATTGCTTTCGTACTTTTCAACTTCCACTGAGACGAACAACCCTATACTTATAGGGGCTACAAGGACTATCTGTCTATGTGATAGAAGTCGGATGGGACGCCATCACTTGTAAGTTGTGAAATACAAGAAGGCTAATTACCTTTAGTAATGTCTCAATCGAGGCACACAACGTTGAGTTCTTATGATCATGTTGATCTCTTGGTAAATTCTCTTACCTCCAATAAGGTTACCTTAAAACTCATAACCTTATGATCACCAGTGTGTGACGTTTTCCTTGATATGGGAGCTGTCTTTTCAAGGCCCCATGATTTTTGTTATCCTCATTGAATTCTAAGGGGAGGCGAACCAGGTCAAATAAGTCAAAAATTCGCTGATAGGAATTAGATTCGCAACGAAATCGCCTATGACAGGAGCGAATCCCTAAGACGAATAGAATGTTAGTGACGTATCAACGAAATTGGGTTATTCTCCCAAGGATGTTATGATAATGGAAAGCGTGTCAATCGACATGTGTGAAAGGAATAGCGATGTGTCGTGTACTCCAGTAACAACGGTGTTAGATAGATGCCCTATAATGGAATTAAGATTTTGGAGGAGTTGTTTACGAATGGACACTACCTCTGGGTTAGCAAGATAAGTACTGGCGATGGAGTCAGAGGGAGCTGGTATTGTGACTTGGGAGAAGTTGATATTATTATAAGGATGGGTTGGTTGACACCCAATGGAGTCCAGACTGATTTTAAGAGAGAGAGAGTAATAAATAAAGGATGGAGACAGATTCAGAGATCCTTGAATATAGTTTAAACTAAGAAACTATTACGCCAGAAATGCGAGGCCTAATTAGCTCTTATGGTTGCCGCCAAGAAAAGAGATACCAAGTATTAAGGGAACTACAATGGTTTTGGGAGATTGTACAAGGTTTTAAGGAGCTACCAGATATCGATTTGGATGACATGAGAATGAATACCGAGTATTCCGAGTATAGTGGGAATGAAAGAGTTAGTGACTCAGTTACAAGAATGGTTGGGCAAGAATATGATAAGACCCATTGTACCACCGTGGAGAGCCCGGTGTTGTTGTGAGAGAGAAGGATGTTAGCACAAGATTATATATCGAACCTCGAGAGTTGTATGAGTTCGACATGGAGAATAGGTACCCTTGTAAATGATTGTTTGATCAGCGAAAGAACGCTGTGTATTTCCAAATTTATTTAAGAACTGGCTATCACCAGTTGGAAGTTAAATCCGAGGATATACCCAAGACTGCGATCCGTACTTGGAATAGACACTTCGAGTTTTCAGCAAGGTTATTTTGGGTTGACTAATGCACCCACAAATTTTATGGAATGTAACGAATTGGCTTTGAATTCTCCGCGATAGTAGATAACGTGAGATGGAGAAATGGCTAGAATTGACCTAGAATTATGACTGTGAGATACACTACCATCCGGGGAAGGCCAATGTGGTGGCTGATACCCTTAATTAAAATGGGACAGAAATGGATTCCGAATGATCGGGAATTAAAGGATGAGATTTTACACAAAACCCAAGTTAGTCCAACAAACTAGAAAGACAAAAGATTTCACCAACAAGTGGCTAGTGACAACCAAGACAGACAGAGGAAGCATGCGGACTAAGCCCACGAGTATAGAGATAGTACTGCTATTGATAAGCTAAATGGCATGTTGATGGATGACAAGCAAGTTTATGTTGGTGTATTTTCTGTACAAACAAGATGGGGAATATGAGGTTAGAGATCCGTGATGCTAAAAGATATCCATGGAAAGAATTAATGAGATTTGGAAAGAAAGGGAAGTTGAGCCCGAGATTCATTGGGCCATCTGAGATTTTAAAACGCGTAAGGAAGGTGGCCTACGAGCCAGCCTTACCCCCCCCAAACTTGTAGAATGGTCATAACGTTGTTCATGTGTCAATGCTACGTCAGTATGCTATAGATGCCCGGCATATGTAGAGTACGAGCAGGTAGATATACAACCTGGTCTGACTTACAAAGAACAACCTGTGGAAACCACGGATAGAAAAGAGCAAGTGCTAAGTGACGAGGTTGCCAAGCTAGTGAGAGGTTTGTGGAAAATCAAGAAGTGGAAGAATCCACTTGGGAGTTAGGAAGTGCTATGGGAGAGGAGTACCCCAGTTACTCCTAAGCTGATTCCGGGACGGAATCCTTTTAAGGAGGGGAGACTGTAATAACCCGAATTTTTGGAAAAATTAAAACTTTTCTTATTATGATTAAGTGCATCAGTGAATAGTGAATTTGGTGGATGAATAGTGATTTTGAGAATTAACAAAGTTTTTCATGTCACCTATGTACGAGACGTAGTATGGATATTCTGAAGTCATATTCGTGATCTACGGAGTAAATAAGTGAATGCAAAGACGATCGGAATTCAGAAATTCCAAAATTTTATTTTGGTGTAGTATTTGACCGGGCAGCGAATTATATA
Organism: Heracleum sosnowskyi; assembly: GCA_030848705.1. Lineage (NCBI taxonomy): Eukaryota > Viridiplantae > Streptophyta > Magnoliopsida > Apiales > Apiaceae > Heracleum > Heracleum sosnowskyi. The sequence goes on from CM061241.1 coordinate 46,547,750, forward strand.
TTATTATATTCAAGAAATGAGATATTAAAATTGAGGATTTGAGGATTTAATATTTTTGAAATTTTATTATTTTATTAAAGTCGACTTAAGGATTCGATTGTTGGAGTGAATGGTGAATAGTTACTATTCACTGCAAAAATCGCGTAGAGTTTTATTCGCTCTTTTTGGAAATATTTCGAATCGTTTCAAGAGGAACAAGGCAACATTTACAGGATTAAATATAGACATGGAAGTAACATGTAACAAGATTAATTCGAGGGATGCAACATTTGGATCATCCATGTGAAAAGAAACGAACCAAACACATGCATGCGCGACACGTGTCCCTGCTTTGCCACCATGATACTCCATGGCTTGACACGTGTCCTGATGACAAGGACAATGTGATGACTCACCACTCTTTTAACAAAAATCAGCATTTCAAGCATGATTATCCAAAACAAAAGAAAAAGAAAAGAAGAAAAGAAAGAGAAGAACTCTCCAGATTTTTCTGCCCAGCAGAAACAGAGTCCAAAGAAAAATCCATAACTCCATTTCTATCCATCCTTAAATCACCAAATTTTAACCATAGCTTCTCCACTCCATGGGTAACATTCGCTCAAAATTTCATGGCCAACAAAGGAGTGTAGCCTAGTCAAATCCCTTCCCCAAGTTGGAGAACCCAAACTGTGCAGTTTGTGTCCAGCGGAAAGATGGGACTCAAAACCCTAGCTAGGAAGCTTTAAATGTGACGATCTATAGCTCAAAAGAAAGCTTATGAAGAGTACAAGGTCTGGTAAAAATCTTAGAACCAAACTCTTGTTTTTCGATTTTATATGGATTTTACAAAGTGATGATGAATAGTAACTTTTCATGATTCTTGATTTTGTTTCTTAAGGATTAAGCTTGATAAGGTTTGTTCAAAGCTCAAGGAAGGATTATAAACCATTGTTAGTGTATATGAAGCACCAAGGAAGGTATAAAAACCCCTGCCCCTTTTTGTTTATATGAGTTTTGAAGTGGTTTTGATGTTTATGTAAGGTTAAGATCATGATTAAGTAATTATATGAATTGTTGGTTGAGTTTGGAGGATGGGTTATGAATTTGTTTTGATTATTCATGGAGGATTTGACTGAGTGGAGGGTGTATAAGGTGGATGGTGAGTTTGGGATTAATTGGTATTGATTTGGTTGTGTTTTGGAAAAGGAAAACGTTACGATTATAGCCGTCGTAATGCCCATTTGATTTAGGGCTGTTTTGAGCAAGAATTACGAACTGGTCTGGTAATATTTTTGAACAGAACTGACCATGAACATGTAGGTCTTGTTTTAAGGTTTGTTTTGGTATAAAGATCATGTCTATACGATTTACGGTTTAGGAGAAAAGTGAGTTTTAGTAAACGCCGTTCGGAAGAATGACTCATCTCTGTCCAGCAACTTTGAGGCTATATTTGGACCACTTCAGAGCCGTATTAAAATGTGAAATTTTGAGGAATAATACTAGAGACAGTTAGGAAGGCTCACGAAAAAGATTCGTATTAAAAAGATTATTTTTCGATTTTATAAAAATGTTTTAGCCGAGGTCGCGCAAGTGAAAATCCCTAAGAGCATGACTTAGAAACCGATGTTGTAAATGGTTAAGTATAACTTGGATTGGTGAATGGATTTCGAACCAAACTTGTGATATAAGTATTGGACGAATAACATGGACTTAGTATGAGCCTATAACGAGCTAGTAATGCCTTGGTTGTGTTTCGCTTACGTGTTTAAGCATTTAGTACAAGTGGATTATCCAGGGGATTAATCGTGCGTTTTCTTTGACTTTGTCTAGATTGTCCGGCATCGTCGCGAACCCCTATCACTTCTCGAGCATCAGGCAAGTTTTCTAAATCTATACTTTGAAGTATTGATTATATATTACTGTTTTTGCCATGTGTGGAGTTATACAGTTTTGCGATACATGTTATATATTGTATAAAATAGAGTTTGATTTTGGTTTATATATGAGCTTTGAGATAAAGTAGTTATAAACCGGTGTACCTTGTAGCTCTATAGATAAGAGCAGGTTTATTGTTTCGACTCTAGACCGGGAGTCGATATTTTGAGATATGTAGATAGCCGTGGAAACCCGGAGGGATTCCATCGGCAGAATACTATGTGTTTTGAGGAATGTTATTTGAGTATTATCTCGGTCGAGAAATACTATTTGAATACTATTTCAGTTATATATGCAAATGAGAAGTATACATGTGTTATTGCATACTTGTCTTCGAATTGCTATGTATAGCAATACTTGAGGTTATGACTTGAAGTTGGGGCTTATGAGTTAGATATGGGATATCAGTTATAAGCCAGTATTCTTATATATGCCCTAGGATAAGGGCGTGTGATTTTCATTAAGGATCAGAAGTGATTGTATTTCTGTATATGCTAAAGATTATTTTTCCGATAAAGACATCGGGTGACTGTTATTTGAGATTTATTAATTAATGAATATTATTTATGTATATTCATTTGAGGCTTACTTGTTCGAGGGTTAATTATGTATTTAATGAACATTATTTATGTATATTCATTTGAGGACTATTGACTTTAAGAATATTAGTTTTGAATATTCATTCGAGGATTATTTATTTATTTAATGAATATTAGTTTTGAATATTCATTCGAGGATTAATTATTTATTTAATGAATATTGCTTTTGAATATTCATTTGAGGCTTATTTATTTAATGAATATTATTTCCTAATATTCATTTGAGGTTTATTTATTTAATGAATATTATTTTAGAATATTCATTTAAGAGTTATTTATTTAATGAATATTACCTTTGAATATTCATTTAATCTATATTTACTTAATGAATATTATTTTCGAATATTCATTTAATCAGTATTTACTTAAGGAATATTATTCCGAATATTCATCTAAGCTTTACTTACTTAATCAATGTCATTGATTATTTTTAAAATCAAAAGAGGTTCCCAAAACATTGTTTTCCATTTGAATCTGTCTTTTAAGAAGATTTAAATGCTCGCTCAACTATCAAAAATATGGGAAGCCTGATTTAAGTGACTACTACTCTTTCTTTTTTTAAACTCTCAATTCAAAAACTGTCAAGGGACAGATATTTTCTTGGAGCAATTTAATTGCTGCCAGTCTAATGTTGTGTTACCACCTCAATGATCGAGGGGTAAATTCATGGAACAAGTCGATATCCATTAACAAGCATAGCTTGGGAAATATTGGAGGATCTTCCTTTCCAACCTAGATATAACTACTTAGTGGAGTCGTATCAACAAGTGTTACACTTGGGGAAAGGAGGACGATCTTTACGTTTCAGAGTCATGGATTTCATCTGAACTAGGAGTGGTGTAAGTGGTCAAGTTGCGTGGGCCCATCCAACTTTTATATTGCCCCAAATGGGCCGGGAGGTCATAGTAAGGCGGTAGACAATGTCAGGCCGTCGTGATACTTCCATCTACATGTAGAAAACTATTTGAGCGGTGCGACCTGCTACTGATCATAGTAAGGTTAGGCACAGCGGACGCGGTAGCAACTCCAGTATTAGTTCATCATCCAATTTGGATATTTCCTGCAACATGTATTGGGGTGAAGAACCAACCATGTTGGCAGGGGGTTGAAAAGTGTTTGGAAATGAAGTGACAATAAATTTGTGCAACTCCATCTTTTACTTTTGAGTTATGACTCTGATAAAACCTGATTAAAGATATATATGCATAAGTGGAGTTTGGGTTACGGAAATATTATATTAATTTTCCTCGTAACTTCATCGTTTATATTATACTAGTTTCTTATCCGCTTAAAGCATATCATATGACTCTGTGGATACCCTACATAACATGAGTTATGGTAAGGGATTTGCTTATATTGAATTTTCCTTATAACTTCATCTTTTAAGTTATATGTTGATATTCTGCTTATATAGCAGATAATTTTTGGAAAGGTTATATTTGGTTTATTTTGAAACCTCATCTTGTATACAAGAACTTTGTTCATAATATAGCAAAAGAGTTGCAGAAATATTATGAAATGATATTTGAATTACAATAAAGGTACTATTTTTGGAATATCTTCCGATAAGGAAATAATTTCAGTATCGAGATATTTTGACAAATTATTGTCTTATACCCGCTTTATTCTGGGTTGAGTTAAAGGCAGAATTAGGCCATACTTTCATTACCTTGCTGAGCTATCGCTCACTCTTGCTATTGTTTTATATATATTATATAGCAGCGAAGCAGGATGCCAATGGGACGGCACATACCCCGCAAGGCGTTTCCACAAACAGTTTCTAGCAGTGATCCCGAGAATAGTACGAACCAATCGAATCAGGCTACAGCTTTTGGTATTCAACTTATGTATAGATATGAATGGTATGAGAGGATTGTGAGCATCAGAAGGCTAAGTTGGTAATGTAACCTTACTTAGAAATTGTATCAGTGACAGATTCAAAGACATTTGGGTATTGTAATAAAGATTATTTATTCTGCAGTTGTTGTATTGTGTCGTTTCTGAGACTCTAACCTGTGTGTGTGTGTGTGAGACTTATATTGTGGGGTCATGAGCAGGTGAATTATGCACGGTGTGAGTAATACAGATAAGGCAAGGAGTAAATGGATCGTGACTACCCTAAATCCCTGACCCCGGATTTGGGGCTGTTACAATTGCACTGTACAATACTTCATAGTTTGATATGCATTTTGTTGTAGGTATTAGATAGGTTTTCTAAGTCATGTTGACTAAGTACTAGATAGGCAAAATAGGTTGGTGAATTGTAAATATATTATGCCTTGTAATTTTGCCTAAGTGAAGACATGTCAACGGAATGAAGATTACTCTATCAACGGAATGAAGATTACTCTATCAACGAAACGAGGATTATACCATCAACAAAACGAAGAATAAAGCTATCAACGAAATACATCTCTCTACTATCAACGAATCATTATTGCTTTTCTGAATAGTTGACAAAGTGATAGTGACAGTTATCTGACAGATCAAAAGGGAGATATGGAAGTGTACTTTGCATTGGAAGCCATCAAAATGGTTACTAGAAATAAGGAAACATTCCAATTTCCAATTAGGTTCTTGGGAGTGATCATAATAACATGAAGACAAAAACCAAAGATCTCCAAGGACCATTGGACAAAAGGGATGAAAAGCAAGCTATTGAAAGTTACTTTAGATTATTTTAAAGTAGCCAAAAATAGCATTGTAAACTTGGGTTATATAACCAAGTGTAGCAGTTCATTTTAGACATAGAAATGAGTGAGATAAAATAGTTTGTATTAGCTTTTTCAAGAGCACTCTCACTTTGTATCAAGAACTGAGCAGCTATGATACTTGTGTAACACAGATTATTTCCGCAATAAAAATTATCTCAGTTGGATCCTCAAAACATCCAACTGAAATTTTAAAGTTGTTTGTGTTTTTATTTCAGTTCAGTTTTTATTTTAGAAAGTTGTTTTAAAGTTTCGAAATATCTAGAATTGTATTCAACCCCTCCCTTCTACAATTCTGTTAGGTCATTTGGGATTAACAGTATGTATATAATCGAAAACTATCTGGATATCTTTGAAATCGTGGAGGATACTCTGGAAAGAGTGAAGAAGTTCACATTAAAGCAGGAGTCAAGCAATTTAACAGCAAAAAAATTGAAGTTCGATGACCCAACCGACATGCTTCTGAATTTTCTTCCCCGATTTTGCAATTGAGAGCTGGTACGACTTCTCCTTGTAAATATGTGTAATTAAAGGTAATAATCTTCAAAATTTATTCTTTGAAGCTCAGTTTTTCAGGATTGAAAATCTACTTGATGGTTCTCAATCATGCTCTTCTCCGTTTGAAGCTTTTTAATATTTAAAATCTTTGCTCTTGTCATTAAACGACAGAGATTTTCCTACTTGTATATCCACAACTCCGTATGGTTCTGTTTATGTAGCTCATGGTAGCAAAATTACATCTTTTGATTGGTCATTGAGGAAAGAATCTACAATCATGTCCCAATTTATAGCTATCGTTTCTTTTTTGTCTATAAGCCCTTCAATTGCATCTGAAGGTGCTACTGGTTTTTACGGGTTGCAACTTTTTCATCTTGACTACAAATTCAGTAATCTTCCATGCATTCTTTGACTACAATATTTCTCAAGTTTGTTTGGTGCTTGCTATAAATCTCTTAGACTTGCATGTTCTATGCGGTTCTGGTTCACCGGGCAAGAGGTAGTATTTTTGTGATGTTCTTGTCATATAAAACCACTTCTCGTCTATGTGAACAATAGAAAACATGTCTATATAGGTTGGATTTGAGTGAAGTGTTGAGCTTTCTATATGATTTAAAACGAACTTCACCCTTGCCTCCATATTTGGAAGTGTTAAATAAGGTTTTAATGCATTTGAATGGGATTTGATTTTTCCTTTTTGAATGAGTCTATGGACAGTGGATTTTTTTGCATTTAGTTGGCAAGAAAGTGTCCGAATATTGCTTCTTAAGTGCAGAGGAATTGATTTTACCTGTTGTAAATCCAAAACATATCCATGATTGCCCCTTTGTATTTTCTCTGCACATTAGGATGTTCACCAATTTTGATTGATTGTAGAACCTCTTTCCATATTGTGGAAATTGTCATCCTGCTGACAGCATAATCAGAGGCAATTTTTTTGATAATTCCCTTCTTGAGCTTGTTGTTGTTGTAATTTAATGATAACATATGACAAATTTGTTTCTTTTCTAAATTTGTCAACCTCTTTCCTTTTGCAGTGTCCATAAAAGAAGCAGGAATTGAAATGTTAACAAAAGCATTGAAATCAAATATATTTGGATCTTCATTTAAATCTGGAATGATGGAATCAAATATCCTTGGATCTTCATTTAAATCTGGAATGATGGATGTTGCTGCCATTTTTGTTGGTTTCTGATGGATAAAGTAGTGTAATATGTGGACTGTTTTTTTTAGAATGAGCTTTGTAAAGTTGTCAGCTTGTTGTGTAATGTATTTATAGTAGGTTAGAGGCGGATTAAGTTGTGTGTAATGTAGTGTTTAGGCGGGCTATTCCCCCCCCCCCCCCCCATAAAGCTAATCACTTTTGCTTTTTATCTTTAAATATTCATTGGATCAATTGAAGTGCTTATTATATAAACTGCATTGGTCTCCGTGTCCCCCTCATTTGTAAAGAAATGAGGGGGACAGAGGGAGTACTAAACACTCTCTTCTAAAAGAACTCTTTAACTTATATCTCCGAAAGGAAGAGCTAGACTAAAACAAGTTCAGCTTTCTATATCAACTACAAGTACGACGGAAGATTTACTTGAAATGACGGAACGATTACATGTGGAAGAAGAGGAGGAAGAAGGCTGGGAGATTAATGAATTAGTCAAGGAGGTGGTAGCAGAAAAATATTACGTGGGATGTTTTCATGCTAATAGGAGTGTTACAATGAAACTTATTGAGTCTCTACTTTGTAGAGTATGGGGAGAACAAAAAGAATGCAAGGTGAAAAAGATATATCAAGAAAGGTGGAAGACAATAATAGGTATAAGTTGTTCTTCTTCTAGTGTGGGTGATATTCTTCTAGAGAAAGGGTCGTGGATCTTCAAAATTGGTATCCTGGTGTTAGACAAATGGCCAATGTCCGGAAAATGGCAGGATGCTAATCTCAATAGATATCGACTATGGGTGAGAGAAACTAAGCATCTCCAAGGGTATAAAACTCTTAGCTAAATAATCCATGTGGCATCTATGTGTCACTTTTTAGATAATATATAAAATGTATAGCACTCCAACCATATGCCCTTAGCAAAAAAATATAGACAATCATTTTTTGGCTGGCTATATTTGTTGAACCGATGAAACCCTTATGTATAATTTTAGCTAACAAGAAATATAGATAAGACCATTGGAGTATATGTCCTTACCCTTAGCAAAAAAAATTCATAATCATGATAGCCAACAAGATAGCCAACCATTTTTACCTATTGCCCTTGGAGATGCTCTAAGAGCATCTCGATGTTCAAAGCCCTTAGCTAAAAAGTGGCATGTCAAAATTAAGAATTATACATAATCTCTAAAATATGAGTCACTTCAATGGGGCATTCCCCTTAGCTAAAATTATAGCCAACCTCTTGATGTTGGCTATATATGCTGAACCTCTAGGGATCTGTAGCAAATTTCACATCAGCTTATTGCTATATTTAAATAATACTATCCATTTATAACAAGATCAAATAATGATAAAATATTATTTTCAAAATATAGTCAACCGTTATAGCTAATATCATTGGAGTCCAATACGTTACAGGTTCAACAAATTTTACATAATCAATATTTTATACTTTTTTAGCTAATCAATTTAGCCAACTCCGTTGAAGATGCTCTAATGTGCCGGTCAAGCTTCTCACTTACAAGAACATGGAAAGGATTGGAAGTGTAGCAGGTAAGGTAATAATGGTCAACATGGAAAGTTTAGATGTCATAATACTTAAAGTTAGGATCTTGATTTGTGCGTTAATCAATTAGTTCTGATACCAATTGTTAGGTCCTAATATGATTGGAGAAGGGGGGTTGAATACAAACTATACCGTTTTATCAAATTTGTTCGGTTCGTGATTTAACAATCCAAGAACAAATAAGTGCGGAAAGAAATGAAACAAGATTCAAGTTAAATATAACTGATATTAAACTTGGAAGGTGTTACAAATATAGTACATATTACAGTGAATGATTATCAAACTAATAAAAACAAATTAGAATAAATTCGACATGAATTTATCTATATTTGTAATAAAAAGATCGAATACTAAAAAGTAATTCTAGATAGATACTAGGGATTTTGATCCGCTAGATAATCTTTAAATAGTAAGTAAAGTAATTCTAATGGCTTGCATGTTACAATAAAAACTAGAATTAAATTCACTGACTTAAACTTTAAAGATCGAGAGATTTGGTAGTTGAACAAGATGAAGAGATAATAACTTTGTTTTTCAATCTTGTTTTTTTGTACATCTATCTACTGCCTGCTTTTTGATATTTGTAGGCTTAATTACTTGATCTAGGAAGACTTTCCAGAAAGACTCGGAAAGACAATCGGAAAGACAAGCAATTGATCTAGAAAGACTCTCGGCAAGACTCTGAAATGACTTGGAAAGACTATCGGCAAGACTTAGAAATGACTTGTAAAGACTATCGGCAAGACTTAGAAATGACTTGGAAAGATTATCGGCAAGACTGACCAGGATAGTCTTTCCAGTTCATTTTGTAAGTCTTTTTACTATTATATTAATTCTAATCTAATTAAAATTTTAATTAATTTAATGAATAAATTAATTCTGAATTAGAAGAGAATTAATACAACTTCTTGATAGCAGAATCATTCCTTGAACCACTGAAATTAGTGACGAACTTCCATTGTATGATGTTGACACTCGATGCACTGTTTGGTTCATGAGTGACTAAGTGCAATGTTTGTTCTTCATTTTTTGACTTTTAGTTGTGGTCCTTTTTCTTTTCCCTTTATCAAACTTTGTAACATGTATACTTCCTGTTACACTGTTGAAATCTCTGTTATTTTAAATAGATCCACTTTCTTGAATACTTAACTGAGACTTGATGAAATAAATGAACTTCTTTCAATGTAGAATTATTTCAAATATGTAGATTGACTTTAATCTTCATTCTCTTGACTTCTCTTCACTGATACTATCTTCTGAGATTCCTATAACAATTTATTTATTATTTAATTATTACATTCTTGTTTAGACCTTTGCATATGTCTTTCAACAAGGGACCGTTGTCCCCTTACCTTTTCTTATTTTGTGTTTAAGGCCTTTCGGCTCGTCTCAAAGAAGTTGAGGCAAGTCATAAGATTCATGGTTTAAAGTTTGGTAAGAATGCTATTTCAATCTTTTATTCTGTAAAGCCGAAAAAAAAGAGTGTGAGATTGTTAAGGATATATTAATGAAGTACGAAAAGGTCTCAGGACAAAAAAATAATTTTGAGAAATCAGACATATGTTTTGGGAAGAGAACAGATTCTGCTAGAAAGAATGAGCTACAATAATTTATATCCCGAATTACTCTATGAATTGTTTTAAATTGCCCAAAGGTTTAATAGAAGATATTAAGAGGATGATGGCTGGTTTTTGGTGGGGAAGTCATAGTAATAATAACAAAAGGAAAATACATTTGGGGGAGTTGAGACAAATTGTGCAGACCAAAAGATTTTGGTATGGGGGCCATTTGTAGAGACGATAGGGGAAATATTCTAGGTGCTGCTCATGATTGGGGGCCTGCGAATATATCGGTGGAGGCCGCAGAAGCCAAAGCTTTGGTTCTTGGCGCTAAACTTGCAAAATGGCTCGGATTGAAAATGATTTGTCTGGAATCTGATCATCTTGAAGTACTCCGTACTCCCTCCGTCCCTCTCATTTCTTTACAGTTTTTTACACTGCTTGACACGCATTTTAACGCTCCTATAAAGTAGAGCTCTACAACTTATTTTTAAAATTTTCTTTTTTCTAAATAAAAATTTAAACATTATATTTTTATTCAGAAAGAGAAAAAATTTAAAATAATTTATCGAAGTATATATTAAAGGAATCTTAAAATACGTGCCGAGTCCCGTCCCCAATGCAAAGAATTGAGGGGATAGAGGGAGTAAGTTTTTAATGATTCCGTAGCACTACTCTTCCATTATATATTTCCCAACGGAATCTAGAGTTTAAATTCCAAGATTTGCTCAAATTTTGGATCTTTTTTTATCTTCATATAGACTAAACAGTGAATGTGTACTTCACATAATTTCCTTCTATTTCCATAATTTTTATTTCACTTTTCCCGGAAAAACAATTTTTAAAAAGAAGAAGAAAGAAATCAAATCAACACGTTTTATTTATTTAAACTAACTAACATTAGGAAAAAAAACATAAATCTCATTTATATATTTAAACATTTGGAAACAAATTACTTTAATAATATTCGAAGAATCTGAATGAATATAGATGATGATATGAATGTAATATTATAAAATAATTAAATAATCTTATAAGTCAAGTTGGTCTAAGTAAAACCTTAACAAGCACGTGGTTTCTTTAATGCATTTTTATGTACTATTATATGTATGTATTCTTGTACGAGTCAATTTAAATAACAAAATTACATACGAGTCAATTCACCGGTGTTTAAAGAATTATTATTAAAGAAGATATGACGTGTTTAGAGAGTAAAAAGTTTATTTCTTATATCTGATCGAGACATAACGCCTGAATTCAAAGTATGTCTTTTTCAATTGAGTCGTGTCTAAGAGTTTAGAGGTTATTTTATTTTTATGATACAATTATAATCATATTTTTTTGTAAATTATGAAGGAAGAAAATTTAATATTACAAGTAGAGTAATGCTAGACATCTCACAAATTAAAATAATTATATTAATGAAATTAATGTCTATACAAGAATTCGTTATCATAAACGTTAGTTTAATTACCTGGTAGCAAATAATTCACATAAATTAGTTACATTAATTAAAATTATCCGTATAAAACACAACATTTTTTTTACTTTTTGTTAAACTTTTGGATGTAGTAGGCTAGATAAACAATAACTTGTATGTATATATATAGTAATGCTGAAAAAAAATTCAAATTATTTTTCAAATAACTCATGACGTGTTTTTATTCAGGGTAATTTCTAGAAATTAGTTAACATTCATTAAAATCTTCTTCTATATATTAAAAGCCAACCAAGGACAAAATATGCCAATAAAATGGCTGTGAAATTACAGTTTTACCCTTATTTATCATATAATTACAAAAATGCCACCCCTCTATATTTTATGCAATTATATGAAATTTTGTTGCTTTCAGGATTCAAACACAAATCTTCCACTTACAAATAAAGTATCATAACCATTGTGCTACATCAACTTCTGAGTTAACTTTAAAAATCTTATTAGATAAGCTACAGGTTCCCTTATAATCCTATTTTCTCTTTTTTACTTTACTTTTTGATTAAATATATTGTTGGTTTATATTTCTTATAAAAAAGAAATTCTAAATTATTCATAAATGTAACCAAATTCAAATTGGGAAAATATGAATTTGTTAAAATTCGTCTCTATGTATATATATTAGATTATTGGATAATAATAGGATAATATTTTAAGAAAAAATAAATATTTCATTTACGTGTTGATATAATTGCATCATATAATTTTTAGATATATAAATTTAAAGTTGAGTTAAAAAAAATTCTACATCATAATAAAAAATATGTTTCAATTTACTTAATTTCTATACTAGGCTGTTAGATAATGTGTGTACTGAATAATAGACTTAAAATAGATAGTTGAATTTAAAATTATATAAATACGAAAAAATATATATATATATACATGGAAAAAAAGAGCAGGACAATCTAAATGTATAATTTTACATACATAACCAATTTTTTTAAAAATCTACTTTTATATATTAAAAGATCATCAGAGGCAAAAATAACCCAAAAAGTGTTCATGAAATTACTGTTAGTGTTAGTGCCCTAGAGACAATACAATTGTACTTCTGGGAAACACTATTTTGTTATTTAATAATGATTATGTTCTATTGATTATTCGACAACAATTATTATGTCTTTATTTACTGCGATATTAATGTTAGAGTAATAAATGTCCTTGGAATATCGAACACGTATTCTATATCTTTAAGTATGTGACTTAAAAATGAGATTATATGAATAGTGTTTATATTCCTAAAATATCCCTAATTAAGCATTATGAATTGGGACAATTATGATGCATAAAGATTAGTATGATCGTTGACTAAATGACCACATCTCATTGGTCATAGGTATAGTGATACTAAAGTCAAGAACATATGTGCATGTAATATTCTACATGGCACCGGATTGACCCACAGTGAGATTCTACATGGTAATAAAGTCATTAGAATAGCTCACAGTGATAATGGTGTAATGATCCTTATACTTGTGATCATTATATTTCTATACGAGGATTAATATACTTTGATTACATTAAAAGTTACCTTTGACCGGGTGATGATAAAAGTGGACATCGGGTATATTATGAGTCGTATGAGAAATATGAATGATAGATATAGGATTTAACCCTCCTATTATTAGGAGAGATATTATTGGCCTCTTGATTGAGTGAGACTATGAAAATGCATGGCCATGCTCAAATATTGATTTGTTTTAATAGTCTACTCATTGATCAAGGAAACCTGGATTAAACGTTGAAGAGGATGACTAATAACATGCCTCGAGTTTAATCTATAATATTTGGTTAAAGGGATTATATTACACGGAAACATTAGTCACGAAAGGTTTAATTGGATCACCAATTATTATTATTACTTGGGTAGCAATGATGTATTACTAGATGCCGCTCATTGTTTATAATTTTATTATGAGATATTAAAATTATTGCCAACGTAATAATAACCTAAAGGGTTACACATAAAGAACGTTTTAGACGGAGCATTAATTAAATTTCGAATTTAATTGAATTATTATTATTATTGAATTATTGGATTAATTAAGTAGGACTTGATTAATTATATAATAATTCGAATATAATAAATAATACTACTAATAATCAGATTGGGTTTTGGAAGCCCAATCAGATTAGGTAAAGGCCCAAAAATTCTCATCACATAAATACATTATGATGAATTGTTTTAGGTTGAGTGACAAAATTCGTTTTCACACAAAAACCCTAGCAACTCTGCATATTAGAGAGGCTAGAGACAGAGAGAGTAAGTTTTCGAGGGCGTTTTTTTTTGCTAGTACCAACTCCGTGATCGTTGGACGATCGAGCGTTCGTGTGGACTACTTTGGCGACACAGATCTTGAACAAGGGCTGCGTGGTGGTTACAACAAGGACCTCTGTCTTTCTGAATATTATAAGCTCAATTAAGGTATGATTTCGTTTCTCCATAATCAGCCATGTCTTGTACACGGATCCTAGGGTTAGGGTTTCGGATTTTTATTGTTTTTACGACTTTTTTCGCTGCGTTTGATGCCCCGAAACCCAACAATGGTATCAGAGCTACGTGTATAAGGGGCTGATTTGGTTATGTGTTTACTGTATTCGATGCATGTATGCATGTTTTATGAATCTGCCTTGATACAGTTATGAGATATATCGATTATAATATGTTATATCGCTTATATATGATACTTTTATGCTTAATATAGTGATATGATTGATTAATATGCGATGATTGTATGTTATGCATGTTGTCTGGTTTATATAGGGATATAAACTGTGAGACAGATCATGTTTGGACACGATCTGTAAACTGGGATATGTCTGTATGTATATGATACATGCTTCCGGAACTGTATATGATGCAGTGGCGGCAGAGACTATAAGATATGATCTGAGATTCCGAAATTATGGCCTTAAGACCCGTAGTTTAATGATTTATGGTTTTGGTTTTATAAATACGACTTGCATGTCGTTTTCTTCATTCTTGTAATTGTTTAACCTCGAATGTAAATCGAGTTTTATTATGTAAGTACATTAGTATAGGTTGGATTCAATTGTTCAATGTAATGTACTTGAAGATTGAAGGACGATCCAAGAGGAGGTGTATTCAAGGGAACAAGGAGAATGAAGACATGTAATTGTATTTATGTTTTTCCACCATAGATTGACCTTGATCCTTTCATTAGCTTAAAAGGATCATATAGGATAAAGGCCATAACCAAGCACGTTTACATACTGCACTTTACATATTGATGTATGATTGCATGTGTAGGATACAATGTGATGCATGCTTTAATTAGATTAATCATGTATTAATGTATGTATTAGATACATCACCCATGCCATGCCTGCTAAACAAGATAAAATCTGTAACGACTCAAGATTTTAAAATTGAACAAAATGAACATGAGATTCCTGTGTTTATGAAACACGGAAATAAGTGTGAATTTTCAATTTTTGATATGGGGCGATTTTGACAAAAATACAAGCAGCGCTTGTAAGAAAGGTGGATTTTAAGTGAGACCACTGTGACTCCTCCGCTGGACTGGAAATCAAACCATTGATGAATTTTGAATTGAAGTACTTAGTTCAAGGAAAAATTGGGAATCTCTTGATGATGGGATCATGGTCGTTTTAATAATAAAATCCCTAAATTTAAAATATTAAGTCACTTAGATGCTTTCCAATGGGCAACACTCGTCAAGACCTAGATCGAGAAATAGTGGGTTCGCCAAAGCGAAGCACTCCAATCTATCGTGGTAAGGCGTGATGAAGTAAATGTGATACTTATCTGTTAGACCATTGGGTTAGACTTAACTAAGTTACCACAATAGGATTGTGAACTTAGAGGCATGGAGTTTGGTAAGATTTATTGGATAAATACGTACAATTGTTGTTCTACCAAACTATCCAAGAGTTATATAAGATATAATTGACAAAAGTTGTCTACCTAAATAATTGTGTTTTTGGAGTAAAGCCAAAGCTGACCTTAAGCATGATGAAATATGGATCTTGGCTCGCTAGAAAGGTTTAAAGAAACTTTTCCGAATTGATAGATATGGCTATTAATTTGATAAAAATAGTGGGTGATATATATTATGAATATATATGTGAATAATCACTTGAACATTATCTATTAAATCCGCAGACTAACTTATTTTATGCATTTTTAACATTGTAGATATTTAATGGCAAATAACTCAAATAACTTCTCTGTACGATCAGTCCTTGAGAAGGACAAGCCGACAGGAACAAACTTCCTCGACTGGCAAAGGAATTTGAGGATTGTCCTCAGGCAAGAGCGAAAGCTCCATGTCATTGATATTCCTCGCCCTGAACCTCTGCCTGAAGGTGCATCGGTTGCTCAACAGAATGTTTATCAGAAACATGTCGATGATGACACAGATGTTACCTGTCTTATGCTTGCGACTATGAGTCCCGAGCTTCAGAAACAACATGAGCATATGGATGCTTATGTGATGATTGAGCACCTTAAACGTATGTTTGAAGGACAGGCTCGTCAGGAGAGGTTTGATACAAGCAAAGCCTTGTATGCCTGCAAACAGGGTGATCGTGATCCAGTTGCACCGCATGTTCTAAAGATGATAGGATATATGGAGTACCTTGCTACTCTGGGTTCAACCATCGGTACGGAAACCCAGATAGATCTAATCTTGCAATCTTTGAACAGCAGCTATGCTCAGTTTGTAATGAATTACATCATGAATGAGATAGACAAGACACCTACCGAATTGTTGGCAATGTTGAAAACTGCTGAGACCAATATTCAGAAGGCATCCCCTAACGCCATTATGATGGTCAATAAAGGGAATGCCAAAGAACAGGGTAAAAGGAAAGGCAAGAAGAAGATTGGATCTAAATCTGCTAATCCAAAACCTGCTTTTAAAAAGGCTTTGAAGCCTACAAGAGGTGTTACAAAAGGTGCTGCAAAGGGTGATTGTCACTATTGCAAGAAACCGGGTCATTGGAGGAGAAACTGTCAAGCTTACTTGGAGGATTTGAAGAAAATTAAGTCTGTAAAGATTTCATATTCAGGTATTTATGTTATAGAAGTCAATTTGTCTACTTCTACATCATGGGTATTAGATACTGGATGTGGTTCTCACATTTGTATAAATGTGCAGGAACTTCGAAGGAGTAGGACTTTGGCGAAAGGAGAAGTCGACCTACGCGTTGGCAATGGAGCAAAGGTTGCTGCTTTGGCTGTAAGGACTTATAATTTATCATTGCCCACAGGGCTTATTTTAGAACTTGAGAACTGTTTTTACGTGCCTGCGATTTGCAGAAACATTATTTCTGTTTCTTGTTTGGACAAGAAAGGTTTTTCCTTTATAATTCAGAACAATAGTTGTTCCTTTGGTTTGAATAATGTTACCTATGGGGTTGCACGTTTATTTAATGGTTTATATGTTCTAGATCTTGATACTCCTGTCTATAATGTAAATAATAAACGTATTAAGGCTAATGACTCAAATCAAACATACATTTGGCATTGTCGTTTAGGCCATATAAATGAGAAACGCATTTCCAAGTTACATAAGGATGGATACTTGGATAAGTTTGATTTTGAATCATACGAAGAATGTGAACCTTGTCTCATTGGAAAAATGACTAAAGCTCCTTTTACCGGAATTGGTGAAAGGGCCACCGAACGATTAGAGCTTATACATAGTGATGTATGTGGTCCAATGCGTACGATGGCAAGAGGTGGTTTTTACTACTTCATAACCTTAATGATGATTTTAGTTGATACAAATATGTGTATCTTTTGAAGAACAAGTCCGAATCATTTGAAAAATTCAAAGAGTACAAGGCAGAAGTGGAAAAGCAAATAGGCGGAAGTATTAAAACCCTACGATCTGATCGTGGAGGTGAGTACCTAAGCCTAGAATTTAAGAATTTCTTAAAGGAGTGTGGTATTGTATCACAACTCACACCTCCTGGAACACCACAGTGGAATGGTGTATCTGAAAGGAGAAATCGTACCTTGTTGGACATGGTGCGATCGATGATGAGTCTAGCGGATCTTCCAATTAGTTTCTGGGGCTATGCCCTAGAGACGGCTGCACAAACACTAAACCGAGTTCCTTCAAAAATGGTTCAAAAGACTCCATATGAGATATGGACTGAGAAACGTCATAGCGTGTCATTTATGAAAATTTGGGGATGCGAAGCATTTGTGAAACGTTTAACCTCAGACAAGCTAGGACCAAAATCAGATAAATGTAATTTTGTGGGATATCCAAATGAAACCAAAGGGTATTACTTCTATAATCCTTCAGAGAACAAAGTGTTTGTTGCTCGAACAGCTGTGTTTCTTGAAAGAGAATTACTTTCTAAGAAAAATAGTGGGAGGACAATAGATCTCGATGAGGATCGAGAACCACAGATTAACGTTGAACCAGAGTTGGAACATGAGCAGAATGTGACTGAAAATGTTGAGGACAACATTGCTCAAGAAACACAGGTCGTTCGTAGATCTAGTAGGATTCGTCATGAGCCAGAGAGATATTATGGATTTCTGCTGACTCAAAATGGCGATTTAATGCTTGTAGATAATGAGGAGCCTCTTACCTACAAAGATGCTATGAATAGTCCAGATTCTGAGAGATGGCTGGAGGCCATGAAATCTGAGATGGATTCCATGTATGAAAACAAAGTATGGACTTTGGTTGAACCACCTGAAGGGGTAAAACCCATCGAGTGCAAGTGGGTTTTCAAGAAGAAAACTGACATGGATGGTAATTTACAGACCTACAAAGCTAGACTAGTGGCGAAAGGTTTCAAGCAAATTCATGGTATTGACTATGATGAAACTTTCTCACCGGTGGCTATGGTCAAATCCATCAGGATTTTTCTTGCAATAGCAGCTTATTATGACTATGAAATCTGGCAAATGGATGTCAAGACTGCTTTCTTAAATGGGAGCTTAGAAGAGGATGTGTACATGACACAACCTGAGGGTTTTGTCGATCCAAAATTTTCTAGGATGGTTTGTAAGTTACTACGATCCATTTATGGGTTGAAGCAGGCCTCGAGGAGATGGAACATTCGTTTTGATGAAACAGTCAAAGAGTTTGGTTTCATACAAAATGAGGATGAACCGTATGTTTACAAGAAGGTTAGTGGGAGCCATGTGGCATTCCTAGTATTATATGTAGATGACATATTGCTAATAGGGAATGACATTACTTCTCTACAGGCTGTGAAGACTTGGTTGGGAAATAATTTCTCGATGAAAGACTTAGGCGATGCTTTCTTCATATTAGGGATCAGGATCTATAGAGATAGACCCAGAAGATTGATCGGCTTAAGTCAGAGTACATACATTGACAAGATACTGCATCGTTTCGGGATGCAAGAGGCTAAAAGGGGCTACGTCCCAATGTCTCATGGGATAACGATCTCAAAAGAAAACTGTCCTAAATCATCAGATGAGAAGGACCGTATGAATAAAGTACCATATGCTTCGGCAATTGGTTCTATAATGTATGCAATGATATGTACTCGTCCCGATGTCTCGTATGCTTTGAGCATGACGAGTAGATACCAGTCTAATCCAGGTGAAAGTCACTGGACAGCTGTCAAGAACATTCTTAAGTACCTTAAGAGGACTAAAGATTCTTTCTTGATATATGAAGGAGATGAGAAACTAGTTGTAAGAGGTTACACTGATGCTAGTTTCCAGACATATAGGGACGACACTGTGTCTCAGTCTGGATTTGTGTTTTGCCTAAATGGAGGTGCTGTAAGCTGGAAGAGTTCAAAGCAAGAAACAGTAGCTGATTCTACAATGGAAGCTGAGTATATTGCAGCCAGTGAAGCAGCCAAAGAGACTGTTTGGATTCAGAATTTTATTACGGGACTTGGAGTGGTTCCATCGATCGCAGACCCAGTTGATCTATATTGCGATAATAATGGAGCCATTGCGCAGGCTAAGGAACCAAGATCCCATTCCAAGGCAAAACATATACTTAGAAGATATCACCTTCTTAGAGAAATAAATAATAGAGGGGATATACATATATGTAAAGTGCATACTAATGATAACGTTGCGGACCCACTGACTAAGGCTTTGTCGCAGCAGAAGCAGGAATGTCACACTAGTTCCATGGGTATTAGATACATGGGTGATTGGCTCTAGTGCAAGTGGGAGATTGTTAGTGTTAGTGCCCTAGAGACAATACAATTGTACTTCTGGGAAACACTATTTTGTTATTTAATAATGATTATGTTCTATTGATTATTCAACAACAATTATTATGTCTTTATTTACTGCGATATTAATGTTAGAGTAATAAATGTCCTTGGAATATCGAACACGTATTCTATATCTTTAAGTATGTGACTTAAAAATGAGATTATATGAATAGTGTTTATATTCCTAAAATATCCCTAATTAAGCATTATGAATTGGGACAATTATGATGCATAAAGATTAGTATGATCGTTGACTAAATGACCACATCTCATTGGTCATAGGTATAGTGATACTAAAGTCAAGAACATAGGTGCATGTAATATTCTACATGGCACCGGATTGACCCACAGTGAGATTCTACATGGTAATAAAGTCATTAGAATAGCTCACAGTGATAATGGTGTAATGATCCTTAGACTTGAGATCATTATATTTCTATACGAGGATTAATATACTTTGATTACATTAAAAGTTAACTTTGACCGGGTGATGATAAAAGTGGACATCGGGTATATTATGAGTCGTATGAGAAATATGAATGATAGATATAGGATTTAACCCTCCTATTATTAGGAGAGATATTATTGGCCTCTTGATTGAGTGAGACTATGAAAATGCATGGCCATGCTCAAATATTGATTTGTTTTAATAGTCTACTCATTGATCAAGGAAACCTGGATTAAACGTTGAAGAGGATGACTAATAACATGCCTCGAGTTTAATCTATAATATTTGGTTAAAGGGATTATATTACACGGAAACATGAGTCACGAAAGGTTTAATTGGATCACCAATTATTATTATTACTTGGGTAGCAATGATGTATTACTAGATGCCGCTCATTGTTTATAATTTTATTATGAGATATTAAAATTATTGCCAACGTAATAATAACCTAAAGGGTTACACATAAAGAACGTTTTAGACGGAGCATTAATTAAATTTCGAATTTAATTGAATTATTATTATTATTGAATTATTGGATTAATTAAGTAGGACTTGATTAATTATATAATAATTCGAATATAATAAATAATACTACTAATAATCAGATTGGGTTTTGGAAGCCCAATCAGATTAGGTAAAGGCCCAAAAATTCTCATCACATAAATACATTATGATGTATTGTTTTAGGTTGAGTGACAAAATTCGTTTTCACACAAAAACCCTAGCAGCTCTGCATATTAGAGAGGCTAGAGACAGAGAGAGAAAGTTTTCGAGGGCGTTTTTTTTGGCTTGTACCAACTCCGTGATCGTTGGACGATCGAGCGTTCGTGTGGACTACTTTGGCGATGCAGATCTTGAACAAGGGCTGCGTGGTGGTTACAACAAGGACCTCCATCTTTCTGAATATTATAAGCTCAATTAAGGTATGATTTCGTTTCTCCATAATCAGCCATATACACGGATCCTAGGGTTAGGGTTTCGGATTTTTATTGTTTTTACGACTGTTTTCGCTGCGTTTGATGCCCCGAAACCCAACAATTACAACTTTACCCTTGTATTTTTAAAATTACAAACATGTCACTCATTTATTACTGAAGATAGAAAATGTCAAATTTGTGTGTAAACATCGAGAATCGAAATGTTGGCCTCCTCGTAACAGTTTCATGTCATAATCGAGTGTCCTACATTGAGTTTTGAGTTTATTTTAAAATTATTATTAGATAAAGTATATTCGCTCATCATATTATCTTTTATTATTTCAACTTTTGAGTAAATAATATGTTGTTTTATATTATTTATACAACATGCTTATTCAATTTTTTAATAAAAAAATATTAGTTTATATTATTATATAGCTCCATTTTTTTAAGTTTTCGTAGTTTTAATATATAATTATGTATTTCTTTATAAATTTTATTATTTCACTTTCTGCGCTCTAGGCTTTTTTCTCCCGATTCACCCTTAATTTTTTTGATTAAATGTTAATTGTTATACGATTTATATTTTTATACAATATTATGTCACTTATTATCTTTATACGAATTATTCAAGTATTGATAAATCTATAATCAAAATTTGATCTTAAACAAGTAACATATTATACGTAACTTTTATATTTTAGAATTATACAAGGGACTGTAAAAAATGGGAATCTTAGTTAGGGGTGTTGATGGGTTAGGTTGTCGGGGGTTGGAAACATTTTTGCAACTCAGTCTAATTAAATAAGTTTGAAATTTTTTAATCCAACTCACAAAAAATTAATTCATGGCCCAACCGTACTTATCATCCTTAAGTTTGCGTCGAGTTGGGTTGGTTTGAATGTGTTAAATAATTTTTATAAAAAATAAATATTACACAATGTCCTCATTTCAAAAATTCAAGTAAAGCTAAAATACGTATAACTTACGATTTTAGTGCTAATATTTTTTTTATTAACATAATAATTTTAGTTATGTACACGTCTATAAATAAGATGATATACTGCATTATATAATGTACAGTTACATATAATATATATATATATATATATATATATATATATATATATAATTATCGATTTTTTTTTTAATTTAAATAGGGTTGGGTTAGGTCGGCTGAAATATATAAAACTAATATGCAACCATTAAAATCGGTTTGAAATTTTTTTAGACCCAATTAAGTATCGGGTTTTCTTTGTCGTCTTGGTTGGTTGAAAAAGGGGTTGAGTATATTTTGTTCATTTTAATAGGTTCGTAAGCCAATTTTCGACCGATTAAACCAATTTGTGTCCAGTTAATCCAAATTATATGATTTCTAGATCGATTTCTATAAAAATTGATTTTACGATCCGATTTTAACACATTCGGATTGATTAGTCACCGTCTAGCGGTTAATCGCCAGTGTTTAGAACATATATTATACATATAAATACAACTGAGTCTACACAGATGTTAAATTATTTTGGTATATTATGATTCATATAAGATCAAACACAAGATAATTTATAATTCAAATATTAAAATCGCATGAGATAGAATTTTATGGTTGTGTTTAAAAAAATGATTCTATATTACATATATATAAATTTTCAATTTGTGTAATTTTTAAACTACGATCTTAGATATTTTATAATTAATACTAGACTAAACATATACAATTGAGTTTAAAAGGGTACAAATATGTACATATGAAGAAAAGAGTAAGACAACTTCAAGATTGACTTTTACATAAAATAAAGAAATTTTATAATGTGTACACTCTATAGTCTTACCCGAATGACCAATCTTATATTTTATAAATATACTTTTGTTTCATTAAAATTATATTACTTTACATACGTCTTATACACGAAATTAAAAGTAAGAAATTTTATGATGTATTTAAAGTATATTCGTACATTTGTGACCAATATTATATTACAAATGTATTGTTATTTTATTAACAATACATGCGTTTACATACATTCATTTTATATATGGAGAACTCTGATAAAATAACCATTTAAATTATCTTGAATTTTTAAATTTGATAAAATTCACTTCACGACTTTCAAAACTAAACTAATATTTTGAAGATTAAAAAAAATCATTTGATCTTTATCTTATAGAAATTTATCCAAATTTTATGAAATCTTATTCAATTAGAATATATATATATATATAAATACTATGCATATATAATATAAATTCAAAATACTATCATTTACCATATTTACAAAATTATTTTGATATGTATATATATTGGTGTGAATTTATTTTTTCACGGGCAATTACCTTTAAATTATATCATATTTATACTATCAATAATATCAATACTATTATATAATAGACGAAACATTAAAAGTTTGGTTGGTCGGTATGGTACGTTGTGATTTTACTTAATTGTCCTTAACTGTATTTCGTGTTTTTACTTAATTAACCTTACTTATTTATAGAAATATATTATTAAATAATTATATTACCTACTTATAACCAATTAACTTTTTTTCCTAAAATACATTATTTTTTCTAACAAATTCTCCTACTTTTTCAAACATGGCAATTACATTTTTTTAACTAAAACATGTTAGTTTTTCTATTTTTCCTTACTAAAACTCCTCAATTTCCAAAAATATCACGGACAAACCTTTAGTTATTTATTTTTAAACCTATAATCAATACTATTATATAATAGACGAAACATTAAAAGTTTGGTCGGTCGGTATGTTACGTTGTGATTTTACTTAATTGCCCTTTCTTAAATTCGTGTTTTTACTTAATTAACCTTACTTATTTATATAAATATATTATTAAATAATAATATTACCTATTTATAACCAATTACCTTTTCACCTAAAATACATTATTTTTTTTATTTTTTCTAAAAAAATCCCCTACTTTTTCAAATATATCACGTGCAGTTACCTATTTTAACTAAACATGTTAGTTTTTCTAATTTTCCCCGCTAAAACCCCTAATTTTCCAAAAATATCACGGACAAACCTTTAGTTATTTATTTTTAAACCTAATTTTATAATAATTTTTTAAAAAGTTTACCTATTTTAACATGTCTACTTATTTTTGTTAACAAATGCAATTACTAAAAATATTAAAATATAAATAATCAAATACCTATTTATAACAAATTACCTGTTAGTCCTTGTGTATTGCAGAAGGGGGGGGGGATGAATGCAATACTGATAAAATTCAATCTAAATTTCAACAACTAAAATCAAGATTAAACGTTATCAGCAATATATGCAATCACGAACAGTATTCAGTAAGAACAAGATTCACAAAATAAATGTTTTATTTATTTTGCAAAGTGTTGCTACAACCTCAAGAAAGAATTCTCGAGCTTCGGGTTTTCTTCAAAGACACTTGCTTGTCTTCGTTACTCTTCTAGAATGAATTGATAGTAGGTATAAGACTAACCCTATCACTATCAGTCACGGGTTTGTGAAGCTGCTGTCACTGTCAAGTGGCAGCTTCTTACAGATTGTCTTACCCATGTGACTTTCCTAAATTGCTAACATGTCAGATATACATTACAAAGAAAGCAACCTAGATTCATTCCATTTCCAGCTAAACCAATTCAGCAGATAAAGACTTGACCTTGCTCTTGAATTGATTCGCTTTTGTTTTGCAGTGCTTGAAGCTTCTGTCGTAGTCTTGCAGACTTGGTGCAGCTTAGGGATACTGCATCACGCCTGTTTCTTGAACATTTAAACCGTCACGGGATTTGACTGAGAAAGATACCTAGCATAAGGATCTTTATTGAGACAATTACTTTTGCCGCAAAGCTTGCTGTCACAGGAATGATCTTTTGGTGACAGTATGAGTTCCCCGCATAGAGTGCTGTCGAGGTTCCCAAACTTGCTGTCGAGGGCAATAGTTGCTGTCGCGTAGTCTTCCGCCAATGTTGCTGTCAGAGTGAATATGCTGTCGTGACTTGCAACATTCTGTCTTCTTGTAATCTTACTGTCACAGCTTTAGGACAGTAACCTTTATTCATGTTGTCATCCAAAAAGCATTCTTTGAGGCTTGAACACATAAGTGAACTTCTTTCAAACAATACAACTAGAATAACATTACATACTGATTACAAGAACATACTTTGGCTATGACAGTATGTTCTACTTAATTTGAAAAATTAAGTACAATCAAAGTTAAGTTGTTTCAATGCTATCACCCATAAATCCCAACAATCTCCCCCAATTTGTTTTTATGGAAAATAACAACAAATTTACAATGTGTGCTGACAACTTAACTAACAAGATCAGAATGGGTTAAGAATTTTCACTTAGCTTGAGATCTCCTCTTCTGTCTTGCTGCATCCTCTCTTTTGAGAGCTTCTGCCAAGCAGCTTCTTAGACTTTCTACAAGAGAAATTTCAGCAACAGACACTGCATCATCCTCTACTTCATCAATGATCTTCTTTATGGAAGGGGATATGAGAGAACTAACATCCCTGAGATTCAGCCATTGCTCTATATCATATGGATAGGTTCTGAAATGAAGTTCTTCATTAATGAGCTTGAATCTACTTCCAGGATAAGCATTGAGAGACTTCCTTCTTTGTTTGTCCAGTTTTGAGTCTTCTCCTTTTCTCCCTTCCAATAACTTCTCTATCTCATCAGAACAAATCTGTTCCAAGGGATGAATTGAACCAGCTACCATATACTGTAAATCCTTCAGAGTGGATGTTTTAAGCTTATGCAAGCTGCAAACATAGATTTCTTCTTTTAGGAACTTGACTCTTAGGGGATTTTCCAGCATATATGGTTGATAATTTGGAGCTTCACTCACTACAAGAAAATGTTCAATAGACATCACACATTAGACATCGGTTACTAATACCACTGATGTTAAAATATATAATAACATCACCCCGCGTTAATCCGATGTCTTTGTTGTTTAAAGACATCGCTTATTTTAGAACCGATGTCTAAAGTTCGACTAAAAAAATTCAACTTCAGTTTTTGTTTTCTCCTTAGTAAAAATTTCGCAATTCCCCCCATTATACCAATTATTTCCCCCCCTTTATACTAATTATCTTCCCCCTCTTGCCAAATACTTTTCCCCCCGACTAAAAACTAAATACTTCCCCCCTCTTCACAAATATCCCCCGACTCTCTCTCACTCGTCTCTCACCTCATTGAATCTCTCTCTCTCGTCTCCACCACCACTCACCTCCACCACCATTCACCTCCGTCCTGCTCTACTCACCTCCAAATTGGTAAGCCCTAATTTCTCTATCTTTAATTTGGGGGTTTCTTTAAGATCTAATTAATTGTTGTTTAATTGTTTGTTGTAGTTATGGATCGATACTAGAGAGTCGAGAAGCCTCGCGCTGAGAGCCCCATGAATGAAAATGAGATTTGTATTACAACTCAGGGTAGAATGAGAAATTACATTACTTATGCCCCATGAATACAGTTGGTTTCTTAAGTGATAAATTACTTTGTTTGGAGTTCAATTTTCTCTCACAATAAATTACTTTCTGCCTTGTTAGAGGCCTTGTGTTTTTC
This sequence comes from Heracleum sosnowskyi, assembly GCA_030848705.1. Classification (NCBI taxonomy): domain Eukaryota; kingdom Viridiplantae; phylum Streptophyta; class Magnoliopsida; order Apiales; family Apiaceae; genus Heracleum; species Heracleum sosnowskyi. Next base: position 46,574,407 of record CM061241.1, read on the forward strand.
CAGTAATTCAGCTTCCTTCTTATCAAGTTCTGACTGAGTTTGAGAATATTCAGAAGATTCAGGTTGTTTGCTTGGCTTGGGTTCCCCTTCCTGAGTTGGTTGGGTTTGCCCTTCTTCTGTGGGTAAGTCATCAAACTCATAGTACCAGTGGTATGGTATAGGAGAGGCTGGGAGATCAGTAAGAATATCAGCATCATCAAAATCTGCAAAGTTATAGCCAAATTTCTGATAAAATTCAGCATCCCTATCTGCCTGATATTTTAGAACATGTTCCATGACAGCCTTTGAAACATCATCATAGCTCTCCAGCAACTCTACCATTCTTTCCAGGTAGAAGAAATCAATTCTTCTTTTATCTATGGTTGATGTACTTTTCTTGGTTGATGTGGCTACCAGATTGAAGTCCTTGTCAATCTTGGCTGACCTTGATTCTTCCCATCACAGAATGTACTCAGTGGCCTCTTGATTTGCATCCAGCTTAACCTCAACGCTCTTGATTTCTCTTGATTGCATTTGTTGAATCTTAAGACTGTTGGGAGGAATTGATTGAATTGGCTTTTTGAGATTCCTGCCAAATCCAGTGGCCTTTTCCTTTCCTGAGTACTTGTGCTTCCCTGTAGGTTTCTGTCTAGAAAACCATGCCTTAGCTTTAGCTTTCAGTCTTTTGGACTTGACAGTAGCCTTGGCTTCATCCTTGACAGAACCTTCCTTGACAGTACCCTTGTCGACAGCATCTTCCAAGACAGCATCTTCTATGACAGTATCCTTGTCGACAGTACCTTTGGTGACAACATCTTTTTCAGCATTTATGCAGTCAATAGCACATCTAAGAATGCTTGCCTCCAAAGCTTCCAGCATTCTTGACTCCTCTTCATCTGTTGCACCAGCATCTTTCTTTTCCTGGCTAGGAGTTTCTTCATTGCCTTCATTTTGGGATTGAATACCAGTATTCCCAGAATTACTTCCACCAGCATTTCCAGCATTTCCAGAAGCTTCACCACCTCCATCCTCACCATCTTCATCATCATCATCATCATCATGGGGAGGAATGTTATAGAAGCAACTTCCACCTTGATCATTTCTTTTGGCATTGGCTCTAGTGATTAGCTCCTTCATTCTAGCTCCCAGTGCCTTGTCTCTCAACACCAGCATTTTGTAGATTTCTTGAACAGCATGAACTCTTCCTGGATTGGCATTTGAACTGAGTATTCCATCTAGTACCTTCAGAATTGACTTGGTTTCCATTCTGGATGGGCTACCCAAATTCATGAAGCTGTTCCTTCTTGTGCCATCCTTAGTTTTGGATCTGTAGAAAACACTTGGTGGATTTGAGTAGACTTCAGGTAGCTTCTGTATGATCAGGTTCTAGATTTGCATATCCAATATTTCATTGAATGGTGTTTGAGTTGCCCTGATCTTTCCCTTCAAAGCACACAACACCTTTGCTGGTAGACTCTGCAATAGCTGCATTGTGATGAAATAAGATATGCCAGAAGTGAGATAAATACTTACAGCCCATCTTTTCTCATCATTCACCATTACACTGACACTAGTAATTTGTTCCTTTAACAGTTTTGTGGTGTTGGTTGGACGGTTGCTTGGAGCATTCATTGCTTTTTCCACCAAACTGCTAAACTTACTGTCATGGTTGTGTAATGTGCTCTCCCTGTAATCCACCATCAAGACATTGGCTTCCTCTTGATCAAATTCAGTGCCATTTGTCCATATAATTCCACCATGAATGGATTCAGGCAGTTTCCCTTTGCCTTTCCCAAGTTTGTTTTGTTCCTCCATTTCTCTCCATTTCTTCTGTAAAGCAGTTTCTTGAGTTTCTGGAGTAGGTTCTCTAATCACCACATGAGGCAAGATTGGATGTCTAGATGCAGGTCTTCTTTGCAATGCATCTTGAGTTTCCTTTGACATTAACACCCTTTCTCCATCCATTTCCACTTCAACAGGCTTTTCAGCTTTATCCTGTGGTTTTGCACTGCTTGGTTTGACTTGCTCCCCCTTAGACATTGCTTTCCTTTTAGCTCCCCCTCTGGTCTCCACAGCTACAGGCTCCCCCTGAGTTCCACCTGATTCTTGAATAGGCAATGATTCTGATCTTGCTACCTTCTCCCCCTTAGTTGAGTTGGCAGCTACCAGGTCAGTAAGGAACTGAATAGAGAGTTGAGTAGCAGCAAAACCATCAACCACCAGTTGAGAGAGAGAGTCCAGTTTGGAGTCCAAAGTAGCACACTGTCCTTCAAGAGCTGCAATCCTGTTACCAAAAGTAGCAGAGGGGCCACCAGACCTTAACCTTCTTGGAGGGGAAGGAAAAGACAGGGGCTTGGAGGCTATGGGGGTTCTCACACTCTCGGGGTGTTTTTGAGTGATCTCATCACCCCTCACAGTTTGACTCTCAAGGCCTAGTGCCTGAATAGTGTGGGCTCCCTCAATATCTCTCTGGACATGCTCAAGTCCCTCTCCTTTTGCCAGCTCATTTGGCTGCCTCTCATTTTTATGCTCACCTCTCTTTTCTTTTATCTCTCTTTTCTTTTGCACACCCTCACTCAACCTAGATACATGGGTATGAACAGTATTAATATGCATGGAAGGAGAAGATTTAGAATGTACCTTTAGGAGTTTGGCAAGAGGTAGGTCATCATCAGAGGCATCCTCAACAAGTACAACATCAAAATTAGGCTGGGAGGGCTGGATAGCATCTTGAGTAGGAATGGTACTGTCAGTTGGAGTCTGGACAGCAGGTTCTGGCATGACAGCATCTTTGGGAGGTGGAGTGACAGTAGGTTCTGTAGTGACAGTATCTTTCTCTCCACCTTTGACAATAGCTGTGTCCAGGACAGTAGCATCCCCAGTGTCTTTGACAGCAACAGAGGCTGTGACAGCATCTTCCTGAAGGTAAGATGCTCCTTGGAGATCAGACAAAGTGTTGGCTGTTTCATTTTCTGACAAAATACCACTTTGCCCTAGCTCAGTGTTTGGAGGAGTGGTGTCCATCTCACTTTGAGAAATGGGTTCTTGTGGACCACTAGATGGGGGCTCATCCATGATTGGAGATGGATGATCAAAACCTGAAGGGTTGGGACTGTCCCCTTCTCTAGGTTGTGGAGAAGAAATAAAAGAATGTGTAGGGAAGGAAGAAGGTGAAAGTGTAGTAGAGAGTGGGGGCTGATTCACAGATGAAACATGTGAACCATCAATAGGAGTAGAGAAATCCTCACTGTGCCCTAACTCACTGTGTGTTTCTTCAAGTGGGGGTATCTCAGGTTGGGAACCATGAGTTTGTGCAGACTCTGTACAGGGTGCCTTGGGAGACATGCCAATTTCAATAGATGTCCCTTGTTGAGAAGGCACATCTAGGGAGGAGTGTATTTCCATGGTTTCCTCTACAGTCTTTTGGGAGACTGCAGGGTGGCTGACAGTGGTTTTGGTCCTCCTAGCTCTCTTCTTCTTAGGCTCAGGGGGAACCACTGTGGGTTCTGTTTGACTACCTTCCTTATTTGCTGCACTAGGTGCAGTGTCTCCCTCATGACTAACAGAGCTACCACCAACATCAGCATCTAAGGATCTTTTTCTGGATTCTTGCAAGGCTTCTCTTTGGGCTTTGGGAAGTCTAGAGGGCCTAGGCTGAGTGTATGGTGTTGAATGGGGGTTAACTGAATTTGGGTCTAATTCAGTTTCATCCTCAAGAGAAAAAGAATCATAACCAGAAGGTAATGGATAATCAAGGTTGGACACTTGATCAACCATGTGCTGAGTGAAACAAATTGGAATATGTGCATTGAGATTTTGTGATGATAATAGTGTGTGTGTGTTCTTTTTCAAAACTGAGCAAGCCTCTAAACGAGGAGAAGCATCATTAAAATCACAGAATGAATTAATGCACAACATAAGAAAGCGAGGGTAGTGTGATACCTTATTACCTATGGCAGCTTTGAGTTGTGCCATGAGGAGAGCTCCAACATTCACCTTGTATCCATGGACAAGAGAATGTGTCAGTTTCTTGATGTAGGAGGGTATCCCATTCCAGCCTGTGGACTTGGTAGAGAACACCTTGACCATTGCATCAAATATCATGCTCCACTCCTTCCTCAGATATTTCCCGTCCATTTCACCAGACGGGTACCACTTGGTTGTTCCCTCTTCGAGAATAGGGCCTGCATACCCAATCTTCAAGAAGAGCTTCTTCAGAGTGTCATCATTAGCAAGTGGAGCAAAGTTTTGGCCTTCTTCCAGTGTAATTCCAAGAGCAGTATTGATGACCTCAGCTGTGAGAATGTATTGTTGCCCAGAGATTGTGAATTGAATACCAGGGTTCTCACCCTCAGTTTGAGCAACAACAGTTTGCCAAAACGTCTCAAGTCTGTCTAAGTCGAGAATGGGGGTTGAGGTTATGGCATAACCGAGATAGGACTTGTTCAAGAAAAACACTAGTCCTTTGAAACCTTCACCAGCATCATTTGGGGAAAAGATGCCAGCAAAGTTTGTTTGAGAGAGAGTCTGTTTGGGGGCCATTGAGATTTCAAGAAAAGAAGAAAGTGAGAAAGTAGCTTTTTGCTTGAAGAAAAGTATTTTGCCTTGAGTTTTGTGAGAGTGATATGTCTGAGTAACTGGAGAATAAATATGGGTATCTCAAACGTTTTCTCAAAAAGTGGAGTTAAAGGACGTGTCTTAACCCACTCTCTTAACACGTGAGTTACTGCCCGTTATTCACTGTCAATCGTGGGGTGAATATCCAATTACAACGGTCCACTATTGTTGACAGTAACCTGTGCGCTAGAAACAATCTGTCAGTAAGAAGTGGTGGTGACAGTAGGTTTTGCGCGACAGCAACTATTGCGCAAAAACTTGCTGTCACCGTTAAGCATTTGAGTGACAGTATCCTTTAAAGGTCGTGACAGAAAGTCTTTCCCTGCTGTCAAGAAGGTTGTTGTCAAGAGACACAGGACAGTATCCTTCTTTGTGACAGTAATTTAAATGGGAAATTGTTTCTGTCATGAACTAATTAGGATGCGTTGCTCATATACTTAACCTACAATTAACAGAATATGAATTTAGCAATGTAATCTTTCAAACACAGATATTAAACAAGTTACACAGACAAGTCATAAACTCAGTAACCACATAAACAGGAACTTTTATTATTATTAATAAAATCATTAATATTGAACATTGAGTACATCATTCTATGATTTTATCAACTAGTTCTAAGACTTCTTCCTTAATCTCTTCTTCAGAGCGGCCTTCTTTTTCAAGAAGTGCCTGAAGCTCCTTCTCTTCTTCCATAGCCTTGGCCTCCTCTTCCTTAGCCTTGGCCTCCTTTTCCTCGTCTATCTCATCCATGGCGTCCAACAGCATTTCAAAGAGCTCATCGATCTCTTCATTGTCGGGTTCACTATCACACTTCTTGAGACCAACTTCGATTCCTACTTTGTTTTCCATTATTTACTTTAAAACTGAGAGCAGACTGGTGAAACCTAAGGTTAATTTATAGGCAAAACCGTCTAAGGATTAAAGTCTAATGGTCAACAGTTAGAGTACCCATACAACTACCACAAAAGTAATTAATGGTCGTGTCCTCCTTTAATCCTACAAATTAATGCAAAAGAGTGTGAAAGTCCAATGGAACAGATTTTTAACTCTCAAACTTAACGGATAACCACATTAAAGTCATACACGGTTTAAAAGTATGAGACTGGCACAAAATACTGACATGAAAAGTCAAATCAACACATACTTTCACATAACAGACATAAACCAAGTAGACAGTAACTTCTCTTGACAGCAGGTTTGAAGTTGCTGTCATGAGCTTCAATAAGAATTGAAAATTTAGAAACCTTAGTAAATTAACATACCAGATTCAGCATTCCCAATTCACTTACCAACCTGTTGAAGGTTGCTTCATCCAATGGCTTAGTGAAGATGTCAGCAAGTTGCTTGTCAGTTGGGACATAAATCAGCTTCACAGTTCCTTGTTCAACATGCTCTCTGATAAAGTGATGTCTTATATCAATGTGCTTTGTCCTAGAGTGTTGAACTGGATTGTCTGAGATGGCTATGGCACTAGTGTTGTCACAGTAAATAGGAATTTCTCTTAACACTAGACCATAATCTAGAAGTTGACTTTTCATCCATAGAATTTGTGCACAGCAACTGCCTGCAGCAATGTACTCAGCTTCTGCAGTTGAGGTAGAAACTAAATGCTGCTTCTTGCTAAACCATGAGACCAATCTTCCACCAAGAAATTGACAGCTACCAGTAGTACTCTTTCTGTCAATCTTGCATCCAGCATAGTCTGAGTCTGAGTAACCAATTAGATCAAATCCAGTATTCTTAGGATACCAAAGGCCTAGGTTAGGAGTGCCTTTTAAGTATCTAAAGATTCTCTTGATGGCTACCAAGTGTGACTCCTTTGGATCACTTTGAAACCTTGCACAGAGACATGTAGCAAACATGATGTTAGGTCTGCTAGCAGTTAGGTATAGGAGGGATCCTACCATGCCTCTATAGGTGCTTGAGTCAACTTTCTTTCCTTTAGGATCAAGATCCAGACTAGTTGCTGTGGACATTGGTGTCTTTGCAGGAGATGAATCTTCCAAGTTGAACTTTTTGAGAAGTTCCTTGATATACTTAGCTTGACTTATGAAGATTCCATCAGTTTGTTGAAGAATTTGTAACCCCAGAAAGAATGACAATTCTCCCATCATGCTCATCTCATATTTGTTACTCATGAGATGGGAAAACTTCTCACACAGCTTCTCATTTGTAGAACCAAAAATGATGTCATCCACATAGATTTGTACCAGAATGATGTCCTTGCCATGATGCTTGTAGAAAAGTGTCTTGTCCACAACTCCTCTGGTAAACTGGTTTTCCAGAAGAAAGGTGGAAAGTGTGTCATACCATGCCCTGGGTGCTTGCTTTAGTCCATACAAAGCTTTGAAGAGTTTGTACACAAAATTATGCATTTCAGCATCCTCAAACCCTGGTGGCTGTTCCACATACACTTCTTCTTCCAGCTCTCCATTTAGAAAGGCACTTTTGACATCCATCTGAAATACTTTGAAGTTGCAGTGTGCAGCATAAGCTAGAAAGATTCTTATAGCTTCAAGTCTTGCAACAGGAGCAAATGTCTCATCATAATCTATTCCCTCCTGTTGACAGTAACCTTTAGCCACTAGCCTTGCTTTGTTCCTTGTCACCAATCCATTTTCATCAAGTTTGTTTCTGAAAACCCACTTGGTCTCAATAACTGACTTTCCCTTAGGTCTTGGAACCAATTTCCATACATTGTTTCTTTCAAACTGATTTAGCTCTTCTTGCATGGCTATCACCCAGTCAGAATCCAACAATGCTTCATCAATTGTCTTGGGTTCCATTTGTGACAGGAAGCATGAAAACATGCGGTCAGCAGAGACTTTGTTCCTTGTCCTCACTCCAGAATTAGGATCACCAATGATAAGGTCACTTGAGTGATCTTTGTTCCACTTGGTGATTCTGGGCAAGCTACTTGACTGCACATGAACACTTCCTTCAGTTTGTTGAGTTGAGTGATCACCAATCCCATTGTCTTCACCATGTTCTTCATTGTCTCCAGAGTCACCATTGTCATGAATGTTAGAGGATATGGTCTGTGACTGAGCTGGAGTTTGGTTGACAGTAGTGGCATTGATAGTATCTTTATCAACTTCAACAACTTGAGTGAAGCTAGGTTCTTCATCCACAATCTCCTCAGCTTCCAAGTATCCTTGATTCTCAAATCTGAATGTCTGCATCTTTCCTTCTTCATGCAGTCCTGGAAACTTGGTTTCATCAAATGTGACATTAACACTTTCTTCAATAATCCTGTGTTCCATAACATAAACTCTGTAGGCAGTCCTTTCTGTGCTGTAACCCATGAATAGTCCTTCAAAAGCCTTGGTGTCAAATTTTCCTTTCTTCTCATGGCTGTCTTTCATCATAAAGCATTTGCTCCCAAACACATGAAAATATTTGACAGTAGGTTTCTTTCCAGTTAACAGACAGTAAGGAGTACTTGCATGAGTTTTGTTGATCATGGTTCTGTTCTGAGTATAACAGGCTGTGTTGATAGCTTCAGCCCAGAAATATGTTGGCAGCTTAGCATCATGCAACATAGTTCTAGCTGCTTCAATGAGAGTCCTGTTCTTTCTTTCTACAACTCCATTCTGCTGTGGAGTTCTTGCAGCAGAGAATTGTTGTACAATTCCTTCATCTTTGCAGAAATTTCCAAGTGTGGCATTTCTGAATTCTGTACCATTGTCACTCCTCAAGATTTGAACTTTTGAGTTTGGGGTTCTATCAAGAACTCTGACTTGATCAATAATCACTTGAGCAGCTTCATCTTTGGATTCAAGAAATTTCACCCAAGTGTACCTTGAGTACTCATCCACCATTACTAAGGCATACCTCTTTCTGGCCATAGATGGTACATTGACTGGTCCAAAGAGATCCATGTGAATTAACTTGAGTGCTTCTGTGTTGGTGTTTACTTGCTTGGACTTGTGCACAGCTCTCCTTAGTTTGCCCATTTGACAATCTTCACACAATCCTTCTTGACAGAATTCCTGTTGGGGCAAACTTCTCACTAACTCTTTCTTCATTAGAATGTTCATTGTTTTGAAGTTGAGATGTGAGAGCTTCCTGTGCCAAAGCATACTGTCACCAACAGTAGCTTTGCTTTAAAAACAGTAAACTTTATCCTTCTTTGTTGAGCTTAGATCAGCAACAAACAGGCTTCCTTTTCTGACCCCTTTTAGAGAGAGGCTTCCATCCTTCTTGTGATAGATGTTGCACACCATCATGTCAAAGTCAACCTTAAATCCTCTGTCACTGAATTGGCTGACACTGAGTAGGTTGTGCTTCAATCCATCCACAAGAGCAATATCTTCAATGACAACATTTCCAATTTCCAGACAACCATATCCCACTGTGTAACCCTTGCTGTTGTCTCCAAAGGTTATGATTGGGCCAGCTTTCTCTACATAATGTGATAGCAGGGCTTTATCACCTGTCATGTGTCTTGAGCAACCACTGTCAATAATCCACATGACCTGATTTTTCTTCTTACCCTGCAAAACAGAATGTTTCTAAGTTGCATATGGTACCCAATCTTTGTTGGGTCCTGCAGTTTCAGTGTTTCCTGAGTTTCTTTCAGTCACAACATCACAAGCATTATCAAAGACTTCCTGTTTGACTTCTCTTTTCACCCACTTAGGTTTAGAATTGGACTTGGTCCTTTTCTTAGTGGATGAAGCCTTTTTGCTGTTGCCAGCAGGCTCAGAAGTCTCAACAGTGTTTAGGTATGAGCATTTTTCAGTAGAGAGAACAGGTAAGTTAAAGCATGTACTCATGGCAGTGATTTTGCATGGCATACAATCAATGTTATTACAGACACTCATAGTTCTATGCATAAGGGGGGTTCTGTGTAAGTTACCATTGAGTTCAGTAGCATTGATCTTATCCTCAATTGGTTTCTTACAAACATGTGTTAAGTGATGAGTAGATCAACAGTTATTGCACAGTTTCCTAGAAGCACCTCCAACATTAGTGTATCCATTTCCTTTATTGACACCTACCTTACCATTCCTGTTTTTAGACTTGGGAGTTACTGGATTGACAGTATGTTCAGAAGTTGCTGTCGAACTTTCCTTGACAGTATCTTTTATTCCTACTGTCTTGGCAGAAGGTTTTGAAGTTACTGTCTTGGAACCATTCTTGACAGTATCTTTGAAAGATTCTGTCTTGCCAACTGTGACAGCATCTTTTGAACTTACTGTCTGATTGCTTGGTAAGTTTACTGTCTTGGGGATTGTGACAGTATCCTTTCCATCCTTGAATGTGCTGTCAACACCTTCATCCTCATCAATAATTTCTTGTTTGATGAGCATGGCTTCTTCATCAAACTCAATTTCAGCAGCTTTGAAAATAGGAGTTTTAACTTTCTTGAGAATGGTGGGTTTGACAGCAGCATTTTTAGGACAATCTTGAATCACAGTTTCCTTTCCAGGTCTTCTACCATAAGAAAAACCTATACCAACAGACTGATTTTCTGTATGCTTATCATTGTAATCCTGAACTATCATTGATGAGTTTCTATAGACCTTAATCTTAAATTCATTTTCAGCAATCTCATTCCTCAGGAATTCCTCAACCTCCTTAGCACATTTTAATTCATTTTTAAGTTTAGCATTCTCTTGAGCTAAAGAGCCTAGTGAACTGGTTTTGAGAACAAGAGAATCATTTTCAGACTGAAGTGTTTCATTTAGCTTACTTAGTCTAGAGATTTCCTCATTAGCAGCAGATAAGCTAGTATAGACATTGAACATTTCAGCACTTAAGTCTTTAATGGTTTTCTTATACTCATCAGTAGACATATCAAGTAAGACAAGTGAAGGTACCTGACTTGAAGGTGTTGATGCTACCTCATCAGTGCTAGCCATGAGAGCTAGGTTGACATATTCTTCCTCTTCTTCATCATCAGAATCATCCCAACACTTTCCTTCAGCCACATAGGCTCTACCTTGATTTTTCTTGGAGTATCCACCAGTTCCTTTCTCATATCTTTGAACCTGTTTGGGTCTTTTGCATTCAGTAGCAAAATGACCAGGTTCTCCACAGTTGTAACATTTGAACTTTGATCTATCCACAAATCCAGTTTTGTATCCTCCTTTGGTTGAGCTTCCCACAGCAGCCTTTGATGAGCTTCCTTTGCTGAACTTGGATGCTTGGCCTTGAGGCTTGTATGACCTATCCTTCTTGAACCTAAAGTTCTTGAACTTTTTGGCCATGTAAGCCATAGTAGGGTTGTCCATGCTTTCCAGTTCCTCCATTGTGTAGAAGTCTTCATCTTCCACATCTTTGAGCTGTAGTACCACTTTCTCATCATCTTCAACCACCTCTTCTATCTTCAAGGTCTGTGTTGGGGTTGATTGTGTGATCTGTAGTACTTCACTTGGCTGTGTGATCCTTGGCACATGTGCTACTAGGGCACTTGACATATTAGCCATCTTGTTCCTTGTTCCACTTTGTATGGCTCTCTTTTGAAAGAGTTCGAGTTCATAAGATTTCAGAATACCATAAAGTGTCTCAAAGGTTATATTGTTGAGATCTCTTCCTTCTCGTATGGCTGTTGTCTTGTGTTCAAGGTGATCAGGCAGTGTGAGCAGGAACTTGACATTTAATTCTTTTCTGTCATAGTACTTGCCATGTATCTGTAATTCAGTTAAGAGCTTACTGAACCTTTCAAACATGGAGGTTAAGTCTTCACCAGGCTTGGCCATGAATGCCTCATATTGAGATATTAGAATTTGCCTTTGGTTGCCCTTAACCTCTTCACTTCCTTCACAGAGTAAGGCTAACCTGATCCACATCTCCTTGGCTGATGTGCAGCTTATCACACTTCCACACATGGCTTTATCCAGCGTGAGAGAATCGAGCAAGATAAGTTGCAAATGATCATCTAGCACCATTTTCTCCTTTTCAGGTTCCAAGATTTCTGAGGGATCTTTGGGAACCCAATGTGCAGGAACAATCTCACCATTCACTGTTGTGGCTTCAATTTCCTTTCTTGGTATGAAAGGACCATTCTCGAGTATACCTGGGTATAGTGGATTTGCAGCTTTGATAAACAACAAGATTTTTCTTTTCCAAATGCTGTAGTTCTCTTTATCAAATGCTGGGATCTTGATACTGTTTGATTTCTGCATTTTCTTCGGGATCTCAGATATGTATGTTAATCTGAAAGCTCTGATACCAGTTGTTAGTCCTTGTGTATTGCAGAAGGGGGGGGGGGGGATGAATGCAATACTGATAAAATTCAATCTAAATTTCAACAACTAAAATCAAGATTAAACGTTATCAGCAATATATGCAATCACGAACAGTATTCAGTAAGAACAAGATTCACAAAATAAATGTTTTATTTATTTTGCAAAGTGTTGCTACAACCTCAAGAAAGAATTCTCGAGCTTCGGGTTTTCTTCAAAGACACTTGCTTGTCTTCGTTACTCTTCTAGAATGAATTGATAGTAGGTATAAGACTAACCCTATCACTATCAGTCACGGGTTTGTGAAGCTGCTGTCACTGTCAAGTGGCAGCTTCTTACAGATTGTCTTACCCATGTGACTTTCCTAAATTGCTAACATGTCAGATATACATTACAAAGAAAGCAACCTAGATTCATTCCATTTCCAGCTAAACCAATTCAGCAGATAAAGACTTGACCTTGCTCTTGAATTGATTCGCTTTTGTTTTGCAGTGCTTGAAGCTTCTGTCGTAGTCTTGCAGACTTGGTGCAGCTTAGGGATACTGCATCACGCCTGTTTCTTGAACATTTAAACTGTCACGGGATTTGACTGAGAAAGATACCTAGCATAAGGATCTTTATTGAGACAATTACTTTTGCCGCAAAGCTTGCTGTCACAGGAATGATCTTTTGGTGACAGTATGAGTTCCCCGCATAGAGTGCTGTCGAGGATCCCAAACTTGCTGTCGAGGGCAATAGTTGCTGTCGCGTAGTCTTCCGCCAATGTTGCTGTCAGAGTGAATATGCTGTCATGACTTGCAACATTCTGTCTTCTTGTAATCTTACTGTCACAGCTTTAGGACAGTAACCTTTATTCATGTTGTCATCCAAAAAGCATTCTTTGAGGCTTGAACACATAAGTGAACTTCTTTCAAACAATACAACTAGAATAACATTACATACTGATTACAAGAACATACTTTGGCTATGACAGTATGTTCTACTTAATTTGAAAAATTAAGTACAATCAAAGTTAAGTTGTTTCAATGCTATCACCCATAAATCCCAACATTACCTTTTCAACTAAAACACATTATAGATTTTTTCTAACAAAGTTCCTCATTTTCTAAATATATCACTGGAAATTGCCCTTTTCAATTTACTTTTTCTATTTTTCTCACTAAAATCCATTCTTTTTCTAAAAATATCACGGACAAACCCTTTACTTATTTATTTTAAAACATATTTAAATAATTTAAATAATTAAATTTTAAACCTTATTTTCCAAAAATATCACGGGCATTTACCTTTTTAAACTAAATATATGTTACATTTTTTATTTTTCCATACTAAAACCCCTCCTTTTCCAAAAATATAATGAGCAAACCCTTACTTATTTATTTTAAAATCTGTTTTAATGTTTTTAATTAATTAAAAGTGTTTATCTATTTAACATGTCTACTTATTTTCTTAACAAATACAATTAAAATAATAATAATAAAATAACAATTAACAATCCGTGCATCGCACGGGTTTTAAGCTAGTATTATATAATAGACGAAACATTAAAATTTTGGTCGGTCGGTATGGTACGTTGTGATTTTACTTAATTGCCCTTTCTTAAATTCGTGTTTTTACTTAATTAACCTTATTTATTTATAGAAATATATTATTAAATAATAATATTATCTATTTATAACCAATTACCTTTTTCACCTAAAATACATTATTATTTTTTATTTTTTCTAACAAATTCCCCTACTTTTTCAAATATATCACGGGCAATTACCTTTTTTAACTAAAACATGTTAGTTTTTCTATTTTTCCTTACTAAAACCCCTCATTTTCCAAAAATATCACGGACAAACCTTTAGTTATTTATTTTTCAATCTAATATTATAATTTTTTTAAAAGTTTACCTATTTTAACATGTCTACTTATTTTTCTTAACAAATGCAATTACTAAAAATATTAAAATATAAATAATCAAAAACCTATTTATAACATTTTCAGCTAAAATACATTATATATTTTTTCTAACAAAGTCCCTCATTTTCTAAATATATCACATGAATTTGCCTTTTTCTATTTTTCTCACTAAAATTCATTCTTTTTCTAAAAATATCACGGACAAACCTTTTACTTATTTATTTTAAAACGTATTTAAATAATTTAAATTATTAAATTTTAAAACCTCATTTTTCAAAAATATCACGGGCATTTACCTTTTTAAACTAAATATATGTTACATTTTTTATTTTTCCATACTAAAACTCTCCCTTTTCCAAAAATATAACGAGTAAACCCTTACTTATTTATTTTAAAATCTGTTTTAATGTTTTTAATTAATTAAAAGTGTTTAGCTATTTAACATGTCTACTTATTTTCTTAACAAATACAATTAAAATAATAATAATAAAATAACAATTAACAATCCGTGCATCGTACGGGTTTTAAGCTAGTATTATATAATAGACTAAACATTAAAAGTTTGGTCGGTCGGTATGGTACGTTGTGATTTTACTTAATTGCCCTTTCTTAAATTCGTGTTTTTACTTAATTAACCTTATTTAGTACGTTGTGATTTTACTTAATTGCCCTTTCTTAAATTCGTGTTTTTACTTAATTAACCTTATTTATTTATAGAAATATATTATTAAATAATAATATTATCTATTTATAACCAATTACCTTTTTCACCTAAAATAAATTTTTATTTTTTATTTTTTCTAACAAATTCCCCTACTTTTTCAAATATATCACGGGCAATTACCTTTTTAACTAAAACATGTTAATTTTCTATTTTTCCTTACTAAAACCCCTCATTTTCCAAAAATATCACGGACAAACCTTTAATTATTTATTTTTAAACCTAATATTATAATTTTTTTAAAATTTTACCTATTTTAACATGTCTACTTATTTTTCTTAACAAATGCAATTACTAAAAATATTAAAATATAAATAATCAAATACCTATTTATAACATTTTCAGCTAAAATAAATTATATATTTTTTCTAACAAAGTCCCTCATTTTCTAAATATATCACAGGAAATTGCCTTTTTCAATTGCCTTTTTCTATTTTTCTCACTAAAATTCATTCTTTTTCTAAAAATATCACGGACAAACATTTTACTTATTTATTTTAAAACATATTTAAATAATTTAAATAATTAAATTTTAAAACCTCATTTTCCAAAAATATCACGGGCATTTACCTTTTTAAACTAAATATATGTTACATTTTTTATTTTTCCATACTAAAACTCCCCCTTTTCCAAAAATATAACGAGTAAACCCTTACTTATTTATTTTAAAATCTGTTTTAATGTTTTTAATTAATTAAAAGTGTTTAGCTATTTTAACATGCCTACTTATTTTTTTAACAAATACAATTAAAAAATAATAATAAAATAATAATTAACAATCCGTGCATCGCACGGGTTTTAAGCTAGTATTATATAATAGACGAAACATTAAAAGTTTGGTCGGTCGGTATGGTACGTTGTGATTTTACTTAATTGCCCTTTCTTAAATTCGTGTTTTTACTTAATTAACCTTATTTAGTACGTTGTGATTTTACTTAATTGCCCTTTCTTAAATTCGTGTTTTTACTTAATTAACCTTATTTATTTATAGAAATATATTATTAAATAATAATATTATCTATTTATAACCAATTACCTTTTTCACCTAAAATAAATTATTATTTTTTATTTTTTCTAACAAATTCCCCTACTTTTTCAAATATATCACGGACAATTACCTTTTTAACTAAAACATGTTAATTTTCTATTTTTCCGTACTAAAACCCCTCATTTTCCAAAAATATCACGGACAAACCTTTAGTTATTTATTTTTAAACCTAATATTATAATTTTTTTAAAATTTTACCTATTTTAACATGTCTACTTATTTTTCTTAACAAATGCAATTACTAAAAATATTAAAATATAAATAATCAAATACCTATTTATAACATTTTCAGCTAAAATAAATTATATATTTTTTCTAACAAAGTCCCTCATTTTCTAAATAAATCACAGGAAATTGCCTTTTTCAATTGTCTTTTTCTATTTTTCTCACTAAAATTCATTCTTTTTCTAAAAATATCACGGACAAACCTTTTACTTATTTATTTTAAAACATATTTAAATAATTTAAATAATTAAATTTTAAAACCTCATTTTCCAAAAATATCACGGGCATTTACCTTTTTAAACTAAATATATGTTACATTTTTTATTTTTCCATACTAAAACTCCCCCTTTTCCAAAAATATAACGAGTAAACCCTTACTTATTTATTTTAAAATCTGTTTTAATGTTTTTAATTAATTAAAAGTGTTTAGCTATTTTAACATGCCTACTTATTTTTTTAACAAATACAATTAAAAAATAATAATAAAATAATAATTAACAATCCGTGTATCGCACGGGTTTTAAGCTAGTATTATTAAAGACAAAACATTAAAAATTTTGGTCGGTCGGTCGATCGGTCGTTATTTGGGCCGATTCACGGTTCTATCTATAACCAATTTATTAATAACCAATTACCTTTTTCAGTACATTACCTATTTATATATATTTTTAAACTAAACCTACTCATCTTCTAAAACTAAAACGGGCAACATATATATAATATGGTAATATTATTATATATTTATAACCGATTACCTTTTTTTTAGCTAAAATACATTATTTTTATATTTTTTAACTAAAACAACTCATCTTCTAAATATGACACATATATGGAAACCAATTTATTAATAACCAATCACCTTTTTCAGCTAAAACATATTACCTATTTCATATATCTATTTAACTAAAACTAATCAATTTCTAAAAATAAAACGGGCAACATATTACCTATGTAATATTATTATATATTTATTACCGATAGCTAAAACACATTATGTGTTTTATATTTTCTAACTAAAACAACTTATCTTCTAAATATAATAAATGCAAAATAAATATACAATGGTAATAGTGTTTATATAAATATTAATAAATAACCAGTTATTTTTTCAACTAAAACACATTACCTCTTTTATATTTTCTAAGTTAAATAACTAATTTTCTAAAAGTAATGCAGGCGGTATTTCCCAAACGTGCACATCTTGGAAGCAAATAGAGGAGTGAAGTCTAGTTTTGTTTGGACGGGCATCTGGCAAGCAAAAGAATCGTTAACTGCATGTTTTCGTTGGGTAGTTGGGGATGGGCAATCGGTTGTAGCAACGACAGATCCCTGGTTGGCTCAAAAGCATGATTTTAGAGTTGATAAGCTGCAAATGTATGAGGGCACAAACGAGAAGGTGGCGACTCTATTCTATCCAGATTCTAAAAAATTGGGACCCTGAGAGAGTTCGAGAATTATTTAGCAGTGATAATAATGCTGTAGCTATTCTGGCAACGAATGTGCCACAACGTCAAGTTGAAGATAGAATAGTATGGTCAAGGTCTACTGATGGAATATATAATGTGAAGACCGGATACCGTGTTTGGCAAAATCTTAATGCTGGTAGTTCTAACTGTGCTCAATCAGAAGGTTGGAGCCGTATCTGGCGTTTGTTTATCCCTCATAAAGTAAAGATTTTTATTTGGCACTTTTGCAGAGATATTGTCCCAGTTCCAATAAGATTACGGAATAAAGGAGTATCCCTTCCTATAACGTGCCCTATGTGTAATATGGACATAGAACATATGCTCCATTTATTTTTTGACTGCCCATTTGCGTTAAGCTGCTGGCAATCAATTGATTTAATTTATGATATGAGAGAAGTTCACTCGGCTACAGAATGGTTGCTGCAGAAAATTGTGAGTGCTAAACATAAAGAAGTCATCTCTATTTTGTCTTGGCTTGTGGGGGATTTGGTTCTGGTGTAATAAAAAAGTCTGGCAAGACCAGAGTATGAACCCAACAATTGCTATGGAAAATACGTTCAAAATGTTTAAGGAATGGAAAGATGTTCGAACAAGAGGTACAACGGGAAGTTCTGGGGATAAGGAGAGAGTCTGCAGTTCGAAGAAATGGCATTCTCCAGAACTAGGGGGGCTGAAACTTAATGTTGATGCGTCTTTTTTCCCAGGGCACAAGTCCTTCTCAGTAGGAATGGCTCTACGCGATCAGGAGGGTACTTTTGTTGGAGGTAAGTGTATTTCCCTCCCTCGACCAGCAACTGTGATGGAAGATGAGTGTATAGGAGTTAGGGAAGCGCTGTCATGGATAATTGAGCAGCCAGATAGAAAGGTCACGATCGAAACGGACTCGTTGCTAGTAGCTCGAGCTCTGAATGGAAAAACAGTAAATTTGCTGGAGGTTGGTCATGTTATAGATCATTGCAGGTTGATGCTCCGAGGTTTACTGTCTGTTAGTTTATGTCATGTTCGAAAGCAAGCCAAATAGGGTGGCTCATAGTCTAGCTAGGGTTCCCTGTTCGTTGAATTGCTCTCTTGTGTTTTCATCTCCTCCTACTCACTTGGTGGAGATTATCTTGAATGATTTGATGAAGTAATGAAAGTCTTTAGTTTGAAAAAAAAAAGAGTAATGCAGGCGACATATATATATATATATATATATATATATATGTATATATATATAAGTTTATATAATTGTTAATAAGTAACTAATTGTCTTTTTAAGGATATTACTTATTTTATATTTTTTAACTGAAACAACTCATGTTCAAATTAAAAATAACACGGGAAAAAGATAGATATATTGGTAATATTATTATATTGAACTTATGAAATTCATGTTTATTATAATTTTTTTAACATTCAGTTTAAACGAGATAATTAATGAAAATAAAAGTAATAATATATTCAAATAAACTCGGTATATTGAACGAGCACATATTTTGATATTTGCACTTGAGTCCCTTTTTAGATTTTTAAGAGTAAAAAAATACGAATCATTAGATCTGTTATTTTAAAATATTTTATATTTTAATATCTAAAATACTACTACATATTACGTTAATAATATATTAAATTTAAATATTATATTGTTAGATTTATAAATCCAATATATATATATTAAAATTTTATCAAATTATATATAATAACTAAAATATAAATAAAAAATAAAAATATATTAAAGAAGACCGTGCATCGCACGGGATATAAGCTAGTTACCTTTTATATCTGTTCTCACTAAAATCTCTTTTTTCCAAAAATATCGGGTTTAACCCTTACTTATTTATTTTAAAATCTATTTTAATACTTTTTATTATTTAAAAAAAGCTTATTTATATTAACATGCCAACGTTTTTTTAACAAAAACAATTAATATGATAAAAACACTTCTAAAAATATCACGGACAATTAATTTTTTTAATTAAAACATGTTAGCTTTTCTATTTATCCTTACTATTAATATTATTTTAATAAATAATAAAATAATATTAATAATGCCCCATTTATCTTTTTCAGCCCCTGTTAGGAACTATGTTGATTCTCGATGATAACCAAATT
The DNA here is from genome assembly GCA_030848705.1 of Heracleum sosnowskyi. Lineage (NCBI taxonomy): Eukaryota > Viridiplantae > Streptophyta > Magnoliopsida > Apiales > Apiaceae > Heracleum > Heracleum sosnowskyi. The sequence continues at coordinate 46,593,658 of CM061241.1, forward strand.
AACTTAGTAAAATTTGTATAAGTGAAAATGTAACTTTTAACGGATAGCAGGTTGTTACAGTATCCATTGAAAGGTAGCTTATCTCTTGATAAGTCTAAATGTAACATAAATCTTTCTTGTTCAAGTACTAGCAGTTGAAATGTAATAGTGTAGGCTGAACAATCTTGTTTGTTGACTTACAAATAAATATGTAGAATATGGAGGTTAACTGTAAATACTCCGTGCCTTATAATTTTACATAAGTGAAATTGTATTTCAACGGATGCACCTTGGAAAGCTTCAACGGATAGTCATTCAGCGGATGCACCTTGGAAAGCTTCAACGTATGCAACCACAACCCTTTCAACAGATGCTACATCATTAACCTCAACCGATACCACTTCAATTATTAACAGTTATAATTGTGAAAGGGACAGACAAGTCACATGAGTTGATAACAGAAAGAGCATGGAAACCAGCATTTTGGAAAACCCTGAAAAAAATGAAGCATTCCATTTCCATATGGTCAAAAGAGATGATTATTCAAGGACAATTAGCTAAAAGACAAATCATTGCAAGTACCATTGGACTTAGAGTGAAAAAGCAAGTTTTTGAACTTTACATACTATACACTTTTATGTAGTTCAATTAAGCTTGTAAACTTGGAGTATATAACCAAGTGTAGAAATGTTTTTGTAGGTAAGAAATCAGATTTAGTTTTAAGAGCTTAAGCAATAATACTTTGTAAATTGCTGAAGCAAAAACATTGTAACTACATCTGTGAGTTTGTTCAAAAGCTACACAGAGATTTCTTCAAATAAAATCTCCGAGGTGGAACAATCAATCCAACTGAATTTTTAATTCTTGTGTTATTGGTTTTCTGCAATTTCACATTTCTGTTCTAAAGTTTAGCTTTGTTAGTAAAAAAGAATTGGAAATTTAAAGGATTGTAATCCTGTCCATTGTTAGGGAATAACAGCCCAATTTGTATTTTTTATTTTATATTTTATATGTTCCAATTGTTAGGCTGAAGACATGTCTGAATACCACCATTAACAAGCCTACACTCTGTGACTATGTCACACTACATGACCTAGTGAATTCTATCACTGGGATATAGTATAGGTCTCTATGTACTTGTCTTGTTCTCATGAACATTAGCTTGATCATGTATGCTCAGAATTATAATGAGCTTAGTAAGTTTCTTGCACCCAGAATGTACATAGGCCATTGAATAATTATCCTGGTAGAAGTTCAGAATTGTTCATGCAGCAGGATGGAGATGAATAAGGCCCTGAAGAAATAAGTTGCAGAAATTTGTCTAAGGCATTATATAGAAAAGTCAGAATAAAGCTATGTCGTGAAGTCCACAAAATCCATGTCGTGAAGTACTGAGATCACATAGTCCTAAATGAACTATGTCGTGAAGTCTTCAAGGCTTATACCGTGAAATGTTGATACCGCAAAGTCAAAATGTACTAGATCGTGAAGTCCTCAAATTGCCTATGTCGCGAAGTCCTCAAAAAGGCTATATCGCGAAGTCCTCAAATAGCCTATGTTGCATAGTCCTCAAATAGCCTATGTCGCATTGTCCTCAAATAGCCTATGTCACGAAGTCTTCAAAGGCTATGTCACAAAGTCTTCAAAGGATACATCGCGAAGTCAGGAACACATTGGAGTTCACGATATCAACACTTATACGTTAACAACAACACAAATGAAGGTACAATGTAATAACCCGAATTTTTGGAAAAATTTAAAACTTTTCTTATTATGATTAAGTGCAGCAGTGAATAGTGATATTGATGGATGAATAGTGATTTTGAGGGTTAAGAAAATTTTTCATGCCACCTATGTACGAGACGTAGTGTGGATATTCCGAAGTCATATTAGTGATCTACGGAGTAAATAAGTGAATGCAAAGACGATCGGAATTCAGAAATTCCAAATTTTATTTTGGTGTAATATTCGACCGGGCAGCGAATTATATATTATTATATTCAAGAAATGAGATATTAAAATTGAGGATTTGAGGATTTAATATTTTGGAATTTTATTATTTTATTCAAGTCAATTTAAGGATTCGATTGATGAAGTGAATAGTTACTATTCACTGCGAAGATCGCGTAGAGTTTTTACTCGCTCTTTTGGAAAATATTTCGAATCGTTTCAAGAAGAACAAGGCAACATTTACAGGATTAAATATAGACATGGAAGTAACATGTAACGAGAATAATTCAAGGAATGCAACATTTGGATCATTCATGTGAAAAGAAACGAATCAGTAAAGCAAACCAGTAAAGTTACTTTAACAGAACCAATGCATGTTCGACACATGTCGAGAGATGAAGCCACCTAGGGCTATGACTCACCACTCTTCACACAAATATCAGCATTATCATTATTATTAACCAAGACAAAAGAAAAGAAAAAGAAAGAGAGAAGAACTCTCCCCCCATTTTTCTGCCCAGCAGGAGCATCAAGGAAAGAAAAATTCATATCTCCACTTCTATCCATCCATAAATCACCAAATTTTAACCATAGCTTCTCCACTCCATGGGAAACGTTCGTTCAAAATTTCATGGCCAACAAAGGAGTGCAGCCTAGTCAAATTCTTTCCCCAAGTCGGAGAACCGAAACTGTCCTGCTTTTTCCAGTTTCGACCACTCACCTTAGAAAGCCAATAAGTCGAGCTTCAAGCATCCCCTGGTGATGAGATAGGACTCAAAAGAAAGCCCTTGAAGAGTAGAAGGTGTGGTAAAATGTTGAGAACCAAACTCTTGTTTTTCGATTTTATATGGATTTTACAAAGTGATGATGAATAGTAACTTTTCATGACTCTTGATTTTGTTTCTTAAGGATTAAGCTTGATAAGGTTTGTTCAAAGCTCAAGGAAGGATTATAAACCATTGTTAGTGTATATGAAGCATCAAAGAAGGTATAAAAACCTCTGCCCCTTTTTGTTTTTATGAATTTTGAAGTGGTTTTGATGTTCATGTGAGTTAAGATCATGATTAAGTGATTTAGTGATTGTTTGGCTTTGTTTAAATATGTAAAATGATGGGTGTTGGATTTGAGCCTCACCACTGATCTTAGAGGTGTATGATGGTTGTTTGTTGAGGTTGTGGATGTATGGTATGCCCGGTGTGGCTTGGTTATGTTGTGACAAAATTGGATTATTCGATTTTAAGCCGTCGTAATGCCCGATTTTCGGTAACTCTATAAACTGCCTATAATCCGAAAGCTTAACTGCCTCTTTTGGTTCAGTGATGAATATGAGTGTGTAGAGCTTTGTTTCTAGTTTACGTGAGCGCAAGAATCATGTCGTTACGATTTACGGTTTAAGAGAAAAGTGAGTTTTAGTAAACGTCGTTCGGAGAAACAACCCTTCTCTGGTCAGCCACTTTGAGACTATATTTAGACCACTTAGAAGCCATATTAAAATGTGAAACTTTGAGGAATAATACTAGAGACAGTTAGGAAGGCTCACGAAAAAGATATCGGGTACCGTTATTCGAGGATTTACTATTTATATTATTTATGAATATTCATTTGAGGATTATTGACTTAAAGTACATTATTTATGAATATTCATTTGAGGATTATTGACTTAAAGTATATTATTTATGAATATTCATTTGGGGATTATTGACTTGAAGTATATTATTGTGAATATCCATTTAAGGATCATTTACTTAATGAATATTATTTTATTATTCATTCGAAGTTTATTTATTTAATTATTTATTATTCATTCAAGGTTTAAATATTGAATATTTATTTATTCAGAGAGGATTATGTTTGAATAATCATTTATTTGAGGAAATTTCTTCAATACATATTTCCTTATTAATTATTAAATATCTTTTAGTGATTTAAAAATCATATTATTTGTTTAAAAGCATTAGAGGTCTTTGAGAATTATATTTTTTTATATTCTTGACCTTTAATAATATTTCCGAGAATTATAAGGATTCCCCAATATTATTCCCGATCATTATCACCTCACTTGAGCCATCTAAATGCTTTCATACATATTGAGAATTGAAAATCCAGAGTTGGGAGAAAATCTTGTTTCCTTCCTTTGTTTATATAAGAGATATTATTTTGGGATTATAGCCCTACTACTAAGGGTTCCCCTTTCACAAAAAGAGTAAAAGATTCAATCTCGATTTCATGAAGACTATTTGTCGCTCAACCTGAGTTTCCGGCTATAGGCCAGTATGTACTTATGGGTTAGCTTCCCATTGTTCGGGAGTAACCAGGGATTGTGAAAGTCCGGCTAAAAGCCAATATGGATTAATGGGTTAACTTCCGATTGATTCTGGGAGTAACCAAAGGATCCCAGTGCGATCTTTGAACGGGCATTTGCCCGGGGAACTAGAATTTGGCCCAACTTGCGCCAGAATGATTGCGGATGGAGCTTTCATTCAGGATGATTGCGGATGGAGCTTTCATCCAAAGTAATTGCGGATGGAGCTTTTACCTGAGGGTAATTACGGATGGAGTTTTTATCCTTCTACTAGTAGAGAAGACCCGCGGTGGACCTGGAAGCGGCGACTGATCATCGTCGATCCACGTCTGGAATTATTGAAATCTCAATACAGAGTTCAAATGAAATTTCTCCTACATACGGAGTTCAGTGTTCCCATCTGACAGTATCTTGAACTGCTGAGTGTTATAGTATCCGCAACTGCTGAGTGCTACGTCACTGGAGCAGGGTGTCAGCATCCAAATTTCTATCATATCCCGATTAGGGAAAATATTCGAGTTTTCAGTAAAGGATACTTATCTTGATAAATTGCTACGGCAAGCACGAATTTCACTTATCTTTCATATAAAGACGATAATTGATATTTGAAGTACTGTTGTGGTATATATTCCGATAAGGAAATAATTTCAGTATGGAGATATTATGACAATTATTGTCTTATACCCGCTTTATTTCTGGGTTGAATTAAAGGCAGAATTATGCCATACTTTCATTACCTTGCTGAGCTATCGCTCACTCTTGCTATTATTTTATATATATTATATAGCAGCGAAGCAGGATGCCTATGGGACGGCACATACCTCGCAAGGCGCTCCCATAAACAGTTTCTAGCAGTGATCCCGGGAGTAGTACGAACCGATCGAATCAGGCTATGGTTTTGGTATTCAACTTATGTATAGACATGAATGGTATTAGAGGATTGTGAGCATCAGAAGGCTAAGCTGGTAATGTACCAATACTTAGAAATTGTATTAGTAATAGATTCAAAAGACATTTGGGTATTGTAATAAAAGTTATTTATTCCGCAGTTGTTGTATTGTGTCGTTTCTGAGACTCTAACATGTGTGTGTGTGTGTGTGTGAGACATATGTTGCGGGGTCATGAGCAGGTGAATTATGAATGGTGTGAGTAATACAGGTAAGGCAAGGAGTACATGGATTGTGACAACCCTAAATCCCTGACCCTGGATTTGGGGCTGTTACATACAAGATCAAAGTCAATGGAGACAAATACTAAAGCATCTGTATTGGTCAGGTGGTCCAAAATACAGATGGCAAATCTACAGCTAAACTTGGAGAGGAAGAAGGAAGACAAGGAGCTACAGATAAAGGAGAGGACCACAGAAAGCAAGTGGTCCTCCCTGACACAGCCAACCTTTTATGGAACGACAAAATGGAGGTGCAGTAAGGGTAGCTGTGTAATTAAGTGTGTGCACTAGTTTTGTATAGGACAATATATATATTGTGCACACCCTACTGTTAGCTGCAAGTGAGTTTATTATAGAAATATCTTGAAGCACTTCTTTTCTCTGTAAGCAAAGCAAGAAAACCCTGTTCTTGTTTAGAAGCCTGAATTTCCCTTGTGAAATTCTGGAAGCTGTAGTATTTAATTTACTTAATACAAAGTAGATTAAAGTGATTGTGTGTGTCTTGTTTATTTACTTCCGCATTTCTTTACAGCACGATCAGTTACAACAATTAAGTTTCAAGAAAACGAAAATCAATCAAACTATCCATTCACCCCCCTGTCTAGTTTCTTAGTGTTATTCATTACTAACAAGTGGTATCAGAGCGGGCTGTTAATATACAAACAGAAAACGATCAACAATGAGTTCACAGAAACTAAGCAGTATCAAGATTCCTCCCTTCAACAAAGATCACTACAGTCTGTGGAAGAAAAAGATGCTGTTATTCATCAAAGCTTCGAATCCCATGTATTTAGATATTCTAAAACATGGTCCCTTCACTCCAATGATTGAGATTGCATAAACAACTGTTGGTACTGAAATAATACCAGCAAGATATGAGCCCAAGGATCCCTCAAAATACACTGATCCTGAAAAGGAGAAAATAGCACTTGATGGACATCTTCAACTTATCATCTGTGAATCTATGGATTTCAACATGTATGGCACTGTTGCTCATTGTACCAGTGCAAAGAAGATGTGGGATCTTATAGAAGTGCTATGTGAAGGAACTCCAGAAGTTAGAAAGAACAAGAAGCAAATTCTGGTCTCCCAGTATGAAGCTTTCATGGCAAAGCCAAAGGAGGGAATCACAGAAGTGTTTGAGAGATTCAACAAGCTGATTAATGAGCTCAAATTCTATGACAAACACTATGAAACAGAAGAGCTCAACATGAAGTTCTTACTGACTCTGCCAGACCACTTGGAGCCAAGAATCTCTTCTCTCAAGGAAAGGGATTTAACCAAGATTGGTTTTGATGTGTTGTATGGTGTTTTGAAGACTTATGAGCTAGAGTTATTTCAGAAGAGAGCCATTCAAGCAAAGCAAGAATTAATGGCCAATACCTCTTGTGCCCTAATTGCTGACAATTTAGGTCAAAGAATGGAATCTCTGAAAGTCAATCAGGTCAAGATTGAAGAGCTGGAAGTTGAAGACACTGGTGATGAGACTCAAGTTGTCTATGATTTGCCTGAGGAAGATGAGTTCTACAGCATAGAAGAACTGGACAAGATGGAAAACAAATCCTTTGCTTATATGGCTAGGAGATATCCTAACATTAGGTTTAAGAGGAAGCAACCATTTAAGTCCAAGTTCAACAATGGAAATGCTAGTGGATCAAGTGGCTCAACCACTGTCAACAAGGGTAAAGGAATTGTTGGTGCTGCAAAAGGAGGGTACAAGTCTGGAAGTGTGGATAGGTCCAAAATAAGATGCTATAACTGCAATGAGCTTGGACACTTTGCCACAGAATGCAAGAAGCCCAAGCAGATCAAAAAGGACAAAGCATACTTCGATCTTGAAGCTAAGTATGAAGCTCTACTCAAGAAACAACAGGGTAAAGCTTTTATTACAGAGGGAAAGTGTTGGGATGATTCTGATGAGGATGAAGAGCAAGAGTACTCAAACTTTGCCTTGATGGCACTTTCTGATGATGGTGACTCTTCTAATCAGGTACCTATACTTACTTCTCTTGATATGACTCCCTCTCAATACAAGAAAACTGTTGAAGATATGAGTACTGAGATGTTTAACATTCATACAAGCATGTTAGTTGCTAATGAAGAAATTGATAGGCTAACTGCTAAGAATCTTGAGCTTACAGAAAAGAATGAGGAACTTGAGTTGATGATTGTGAATCTTCATGACTTAAAGAAGGAGGTTGAGTATCTAAAGAACAAAGTGATTTGTGCTGAACAAATAGAGACAGCTCTTAGAGAACAAATTGCTGAAAATGAACTAAAAATAAGAATCTTTAGAAACTCCTCTGAACTTGTTCAAACCTATAACAAGGAACACATTGAAGACTGCAAGGTTGGAATTGGTTTTGACTATGAGAAAGATAAGGGAAAGAAGAAGAAGGCCAAGGGCAAAGGAAAAGAACCTTTTGTAAACAAAGATGCCCCAACCATTTTGTCTGGTGTTGAGGAGCCCATCTTCAAAAAGAGTGTTGTTGAGTTTAATGAAGAATTGTTGATCATTAAACAACAATTAATTGAAGAAGATGAGGTTGCCAAGGACACTTCTTCTTCTCCCAAATCTATTGATCAGAAAGAAACCAAAGACAACCCTGTCAAGGTTCCTAAGATCAAGAAAGAAGTTGTTAAGAAAAAGAAGCAGAACAGAAATGGTAAAGTAGGTGTCTGTTAGGAATATGTTGTTCTTGATGATAAGCATAAAACACTTAGTAGAATTTGTGTAAAGTCAATTTTGTAGCTGTCAACGAAATAGCATGCTTAGCAGTGTTTCGTTGACAGGAAGCTCATCAACGAAATGAGTGTTGTAGCAATTGCATTGTACAATACTTCACAGTATGATAGGCATTCTATTATATGTTTTAAGATAGGTTTTCTAAGTCATGTTGACTATGTACTAGATAGGCAAAATAGGTTGGTTAATTGTAAATATGTTATGCCTTGTAATTCTGCCTAAGTGAAGACATGTCAACGGTATGAAGATTACTCTGTCAACGGTATGGAGTCTACCCATCAACGAAACGAGGGAAACACCATCAACGGAATGAAGAATGAAGCTATCAACGAAACACATCTCCTTGCTATCAACGAATCAATGTTGCTTTTTGAACAGTTGACAAAGTGATAGTGACAGTTTACTGAACAGATCTAAAAGGAGATATGGAAGTGTACTTTGCATTGGAAGCCATCAAAGTGGTTACTGGAAATAAGGAAACATTCCAATTTCCAATAAGGCTCTTGGGAATGATTATAATGAGCATGAAGACAAAAGCTAAGATCTCCAAGGACCATTGGACAAAAGGAATGAAAAGCAAGCTACTGATGGTTACTACTATTATTCTTTAGTTTAACCAAACGTAGAATTGTAAACTTGGGATTATATAACCAAGTGTAGCAGTTACTTTAGAGAAGAGAGAAGAAACACAAATAGATTGTATTAGCTATTCTTGAGAGCAATTCTTCTCTACAACCTTGTAACTGAGCAGCTGTGTACTTTTGTATCACAGATTATTTCCGCAATAAAAACACTTCAGTTGGATCATCAAACAATCCAACTGAATTATTTATATCTTGTGTTTTTATTTATTCAGTTCAGTTTTATTTTATAAAGTGTTTTAGTTTCAAGAAAATATCAAGAATTGTATTCAACCCCCCCTTCTACAATTCTGTTAGGTCATTTGGGAATAACAATTGGTATCAGAGCGAGCTTCTAACATACAAGAAGTTTAAAGATCAAGACCAAAAACAGAAACCATGGTGAAGAAGGATGCAGGTGTGAAGATACCAGTTCTTGATAAAGACAATTACTTTCACTGGAAAGTAAAGATGCATTTACATCTCATGTCTATGGATGAGAGGTATGTAGACTGCATTGAGAAAGGTCCACACATTCCCATGAAGCTTGATTCTAGAGTTGGACTGCCAGATGATGCACCTGATGTAGAGATTCCAAAAACTGTCTCAGAATGGACTGTTGAAGATATTGCAGAAGTTCATAAAGACAAAAGGACCATGAACATTCTGTTTAATGGTTTGGAGCAAGAGATGTTTGACAATGTTATCAACTGTACAACCTCTAAGGAAGTATGGGATACTGTTAGAACTCTCTGTGAAGGAACTGAGCAAGTCAGGGAAAATAAAATGCAACTCCTTATACAACAATATGAGCATTTTCATTTTAAAGCTGGTGAAACCCTAAATGACACGTTTAGTAGGTTTCAAAAGCTTTTGAATGGATTAAAGTTGTATGGGAGGATCTATCAAACCAAGGATTCAAACCTTAAATTTCTTAGAGCTCTTCCAAAAGAATGGAAGCCTATGACTGTTTCTCTCAGAAACACTCAAGAGTACAAAGACTACACTCTTGAAAGGCTTTATGGAACCTTGAAGACTTATGAGCTGGAAATGGAGCAAGATGAAGAAATTGAAAAGGTACAGAAGAAGGGTGGATCTATTGCATTGATTGCATCAGTGAACCAACTTGAAGATGACAATAAAGAAGCTGCAAAGGCCACAACTAGTCGATCTAGTTGTAGGAGTGATGTTAGCAAGGGTAAAGACAAGATGACAGAAGAAGAAGAATCAGAACCAGCCAACTTGGAGGACTTAGATGAGATTGATGAACACATTGCTTTTCTGTCTAGAAAATTCTCTAAGTTCAAGTTCAAAAGAAACTCAGAAGCAAGGCCACCAAGAAGAGACTTTCAACCTAGCAAAACAAACTGGATTGAAAAGTCTAAGTCAAAATGTTTCAATTGTGGAATGCTTGGTCACTTTGCTGGAGACTGCAGAAAGCCCAAGGTTGAGAAGGGCAACAGGAAATTTGAGCCTGTTGATTATAAAAAGAAATACTTTGAACTTCTCAAACAAAAAGAAAAGGCGTTCATGTCTCAGGAGTATGATTGGGCTGGTAATGGTGAAGATTCTGATGATGATGTTGAGTATGTCAACTTGGCTCTTATGGCTGACAATCATGAGCAGGAAGCAAGTTCCTCAAGCAACCAGGTAACAATTACTAATCTTTCTGAGCTTTCTAAAGAGGAATGCGACAATGCAGTAAATGAAATGTCTACTGTATTATATAATTTGCGTGTTACTCTTAAATCACTTACTAAAGAGAATTCAAGAATAAAAGAAACAAATCTGCTCTTAAGTGATAGGAATGCAATGTTAGAAGCACAGCTCATTGAATTTGAGAAAATGAGATGTGTTAGTAGGGATGCTAAGAAGGAACTTGAGAACGTGTTACAAAGGGAAGAAATTCTTAAAACACAACTTGAGATAGAACAAGGTGTGATTGCAAAATGGAAGGATGCCAGGAATGTTGCTGCCAACATAATTAATGTTCAAGGCGTGGAATCCTTCTGTGAGCAATCATGGAAAAGGAACAAAGAGAAGCTAGGGTATGTTGGTGAAACCTTAGAATCAGAAACAGAGTCAACAAACAACAATGATCATTTGTTGAAGGTTGATATGTCAACGGAATGCAATGTTTCGTTGACACATGAACCATCAACCGATCAGGCTGTTTCGTTGACAGACAAAAGAAAAGATAAACTCACTAGACTTAATGACAAGTATGGTCCTGTCACCAAGAACTTTGTTCAAGGTGAGTCTAGTAAATCAAAGAAAATTGAGAAGCCTGTTGAGAGAGCTAATGTAGGTCACTTGTCTAACAAGCAATTGAAAGACAAGGCAGAGAAAGTTCATAATGAGGCTAAGGGAAATAAAAAGAATAACAGGAATGGCAAAGTAGGAATTAACAAACACAACAATTACACACCTGATAAATATGCTCCTAGAAAGACATGTGTTAATTGTGGAAGTGTTAGTCATTTGTCTACTAACTGCAAATCTGTTAAGAAATCTGCTAATGTGAGAATGCCCAAGCCTGCAATGAACAGTTCCATGCCTACAATGCCTGTTATGTCTAACATGTTTGCTCCATATGCACAATTTCAGAATCCATATGCTAGCATGCCATTTGTGTCTAATCCTTACATGAATATGTTTAACATGCCACAAATGCCATGGAACATGAATAACATGATTGTTCCTCCAACTATGCATGCTATGAATGAAAATATGAGCAACCCTCAGAAATCAACACCAAGGGTAAGGATTGATTTGAATCAATCTGAGCCCAAAGTGAAAAATGGTACAAAAGGGAATGCAAAGGCTAACAAGACAGGACCCAAGGAAACTTGGGTACCAAAATCGACTTGATTTGGTTTTATTGTGTGCAGGGAGACAAAAGGAATCTTTGGTACTTGGATAGTGGTTGTTCAAGACACATGACTGGTGATTCTACCCTGCTCACAGAGTTTCAGGAAAGAGCTGGCCCTTGTATTGCTTTTGGAGATGACAGCAAAGGCTACACAAAGGGATATGGCTTGATTTCAAAAGAGAATGTCATCATAGATGAGGTTGCATTGGTGGATGGTCTTAAGCACAACTTGCTTAGTATCAGCCAACTTTGTGACAAAGGATTTTTAGTTACTTTTTCTAGAGAAGCCTGTGTTGTTTCTAAAGGAGGAAACAACAATGTGGTAATGACTGGATTCAGAAGGGGGAATGTGTACATTGCTGACTTTAGTAGCACAAGTTCAGACACCATCACTTGTCTTTTCAGCAAGGTAAGCAAGGATGAAAGTTGGTTATGGCACAAGAAGTTATCCCATCTGAATTTCAAAGTTATGAATGATTTGGTGAGGAAAGATCTTGCTAGAGGAATTCCACAGGTGGAGTTCTCCAAGGACGGTTTGTGTGATGCCTGTCAAAAGGGAAAACAGAAGAAGGCATCATTCAAAAGCAAGACAGAGTCATCAATTGTCCAGCAGCTTGAATTGCTTCATATGGACCTATTTGGCCCTGTAAATGTTATGTCCATCTCAAAGAAGAAATACTGTCTTGTGATTGTTGATGATTTTTCTAGATTTACATGGACTTTCTTTTTGCACTCTAAAGATGAGGCAAGTGAAATCATTATCAATCACATCAAGATGGTAAGCAATCATCCTGATTTCAAAGTAAGAAGGATTAGGAGTGACAATGGGACAGAATTCAAGAATTCAAGCATGAAGGTGTTCTGTGAAGAAAATGGTATTTTGCATGAGTTTTCAGCAGCAAGAACACCACAGCAAAATGGTGTAGTTGAAAGGAAAAACAGAACACTTATTGAAGCTGCAAGGACAATGCTAGATGAATCAAAGTTACCTACATATTTTTGGGCTGAGGCAGTTAACACAGCTTGCTTTACTCAAAATATTTCTTTGATTAATCAGGCCAAAGGAATGACCCCTTATCAGTTACTCAAAAGAAAGAAGCCACTATTGGATTTTCTTCATGTCTTTGGATGCAAGTGCTTTGTTCTGAGAAATCAAGCTGAGCATTTGGGGAAATTTGAAGCAAAGGCAGATGAAGCAATATTTGTGGGATATGCAGCAGGGAAAGCTTACAGGGTCTATAATCTCAGAATCAACATTGTTATGGAATCTGTACATGTTGTTTTTGATGATCTCAAAATACAAGGTCTCTGTGATGAAGGTTTCCATGAAAGTCTCTCTTTTGAGAATGAGGAAGGAGAACAAGTGAATCATGATAAGGCAACTGAGAAACAGCCTAAAGTTGTTGTATCTAGCACAGATGAAAGCAGCAGTGAAGATGAAATTGCTGCATTAAGGTTAAAAAGGATAGCAGCTAGCAGACCAAATGGTCATTTCGTTGACAGTCATGATGGTGGATTCGTTGACAGTCAGAATGAGCGTTTCGTTGACAGCCAAAACGGTCATACCGTTGATAGTCATAGGAATACTTCTAGAAGTGATCACTTAGGGACAACAAACTCAGGGGGAGTTTCTCAAGGACAAATATCCAATCAAGGCAATCATGATCATGAAGCTACGTCTTCAAGAGCAAATCTACCTCCCTCAAGGAAATGGACTAAAGATCATCCCTTTGAACTTATTATAGGTGATGTCTCTTCAAAAGTCCAAACTAGAAGAGCAACTCAAGAAGAATGTCTATATAGTAGCTTTCTGTCTCAAGATGAGCCAAAGAAAGTTGAGGATGCACTTCTAGATCCAGATTGGGTTTTAGCCATGCAAGAAGAGCTAAACCAATTTGAGAGAAACAATGTTTGGAAGCTGGTGCCCAGGCCTAATGACAGGAGTGTTATAGGCACAAAGTGGGTGTTCAGAAACAAGATGGATGAAAATGGCATAGTCACAAGGAACAAAGCTAGATTGGTTGCAAAAGGCTATTCACAGGAAGAAGGAATTGATTTTGATGAAACCTTTGCTCCTGTTGCAAGACTAGAAGCAATAAGGATTTTCCTAGCCTATGCAGCCCATGCCAATTTCAAGGTCTATCAAATGGATGTGAAGAGTGCTTTTCTGAATGGGGAATTGGAAGAGGAGGTGTATGTAAGTCAACCTCCTGGTTTTGAAGATGATGATTTTCCAGACTATGTGTACTTCCTTCTCAAAGCACTCTATGGTTTGAAACAAGCACCTAGAGCCTGGTATGACACTCTCTCACAGTTCCTCCTTGAGAATCATTTCACTAGAGGTACTGTAGATAAAACTCTTTTTCACAGGGTTGTAAATGGCTCTACTTTACTTGTTCAAATTTATGTAGATGATATAATCTTTGGGTCTACAGATGTGAAACTTTGTCAAAAGTTTGCCAAGCTTATGCAAAGTAAGTATGAAATGAGCATGATGGGAGAATTAACTTACTTTCTTGGTCTTCAAGTAAAGCAAGTTAATGAAGGCATTTTCATTAGTCAAACAAAATACATTCATGATTTATTAAAGAAGTTTAACCTAATGGAATGCTCTCCTGCCAAAACTCCCATGCCTACTGCCACCAAACTTGAATTGAATACTAAGGAAAAATCTGTGGACATTTCAAGTTACAGAGGCATGGTAGGCTCACTTTTATATTTAACAGCTAGTAGACCTGATATTATGTTTGCTACATGTCTATGTGCTAGATTTCAGGCTGATCCTAGAGAATCCCATTTAGTTGCTATTAAAAGAATTTTCAGATATCTCAAAGGAACACCAAACCTTGGCATTTGGTATCCTAGAGAATCTGGTTTTGAACTAATTGGTTATTCAGATGCAGATTTTGCAGGATGTAAAATTGACAGGAAAAGTACAACTGGGACCTGTCAATTCCTAGGAAACAAGCTTGTGTCATGGTTCAGCAAGAAACAAAACTCAGTTTCTACCTCCACAGCTGAGGCTGAGTATATTGCAGCTGGAAGTTGTTGTGCACAGATTTTATGGATGAAAAACCAACTACTTGATTATGGATTAAGAGTTGAGAAAATTCCTATCTTCTGTGACAACACTAGTGCCATTGCCATTACTGAGAATCCAGTGCAGCATTCAAGGACCAAGCACATTGACATTAAGTACCATTTCATTAGAGAACATGTTATGAATGGTACTGTGGAGTTACATTTTGTTCCAAGTGAACAACAACTTGCAGACATCTTTACCAAGCCACTTGATGAATCAACATTCTCAAGATTAGTAAGTGAGCTAGGTATGCTAAATTTCTCTTAATTATCCTTGAGATATTTGCAAGTTAAAATGCAGCCAGAAATTTGCTATGTTTTTCTGTGAATGAATTTTCTCAGGAAAAGGTAAAATTTTGTCTAAGTCAAAATTACTATGCCAACGGAATGCACCATTTCGTTGACAGTCTTAGCAGTTTTCTGGGTGTTTCGTTGATAGCTCTTTTATATCAACGAAACGCAGCTTTATCAACGAAATAAGACGGGACTTTAACCGCCCAATCCTGATTCGTTGATTTAGCGCTTTTTATTTGAACCGTTGAAATTTGACACGTCTTTTACCACGATCTATGCATACACCCCTGTAAGTATAAATCATGGTAATACTTTAAGAGTAACGGTTATATTTTTAAGCCAATCCAGTAATTTACATTTATTATTGGATTCATTTTCTGAGAATTTTTGGGGGAGTATTTAAGAAATTTTATTTTCATTATTTCTTTTTACCTGTTCTCAAAAATTCCAAAGGCTTTTTCTCTCTTCTTCTCTCTAACAAGCAATTCAGTTTGAAGCTTTCCTTTAATCAACAATGGCACCAATAGTCAAGCTTATGTCTGCTGGAGGGTTCATCTATGAGAAGAACAACTCCATCCCTTTTGTTGTCAAGGAAAACCCGAACAGTCTGTTCTTCAAGATGATGGATTTCATGAAGAATTGCAAGTTGAGCTATGCGATGTTTCACTCTACACCACTCTACAATGAGATAATCGAGGAGATTTGGACCTCATGTGAGTATAGTGGAACAAACTGCACACTACAATTCACTCTTCAAGGTAATGAGTACATAGTTAATTTTGATGTTTTGCAAGCATGTTTACATATTCCTGATAATAACTGTGATGCTTTGCCTACTAACACTGAAATAACTACCATGCTTAATTCTATAAACTATTCTTTGCCTACTGATAATCTGGGTAGAATAATTAGGAGAGGTTTGGTTAGGGAATACAGTTATTTAGCTGATGCATTCATTAAGGTCTTTTCTGGAAAGATTAGTAATTTTGATGCATTAACTAACTCTATGTTAATTCTCCTAACCATGCTTCTAAATGATAGATATCATAACTTTAGCACCCAACTTATGTATGAAATTGGTGCTAAGTTGGGTGATAAAGCAAATAGGAAGAAAAATATCTATTATGCTAGGTTTCTGATGATGTTGGCTAACCATGTTAGTCCAGCACCATTAGTTATCTCTAACCCTAATGCCAGGTTCGAGTGCTTTGTGCAAGAAAAGAGAGTATTGACAGACATACTGAGGCTGAACCACAATGGTGATGTTCCAGTGGTGTATCTGCCAATCATTGAGGTAACTACTACTATCCCTGTTAGTGTAGCTAACACCTCTACTGTTTTACCTTCCAATGTTGCTATGGAGTCTGTAGCTGTGACCCAACAGGCTCCTACCCTAGCAACAAAACCAAAAACAAAGAAATCCTCCAAGCCAACCTCAGGTGCTTCTCAAAAGGCACCTGTTGTAAAAACTACCACACAACCTAAGGGGAGTGAGTCTGGAGTTGTGAGAGGTGAGGGAAGGGGTGAACATCAAAGAAACCCCAAGGATAAGGAAGGACAGGTTAGTGTGTACCAGCCAAGCCCCATTGTGTCTTCCCAACAAGGCACAATGAGTAACATGGATTTAAACACAAGTCTAATTGCATCCTCCCAAAAGGATGTGATTATTGAAACAAGCTCTCCTCCTAGAGCACAGTCCAAAAGGGTAAGGGACACTTCAAGCCCAAAGTCTACATTTTCCCAATACCAAAGGAGAGTGAAGCAAAAGTCCAAGGGTACACAGGGTGCACACACACTGGAAGCAACACTTCCAGTTTCTCAAATTCAGTTTGATGTAACCCCTATCATTTCTCTGGGGTTACAGTCCCATTCTCTAAACATCAATCTTGAATTATCTCCATCAAATTCACCAACTCAATCTTTAGATGTGGACATGATCCATACATCTATTCCTGATTCTCCAACTCTAATCTTGGAGAAGCCCCACTCTGAAGCTGGTGGCCATCACTTGTTAAGTGATTTGTTGGGCCATCAACCAATTTTTCCTGAAGTTGCAAGGGGATCTGTGGACCAATCTTTAAAATCAATCACCACAGACTCTACTGTAATTTCTCATTCTCAAAGTGCTTTCTTGACTTCATCAACGAAACAGTCTATTTCGTTGACAAGTGTTTCTCCATCAACGGTATCCATACCGTTGACAGTTCAAACTACCATTCCGTTGATAGTTCACTCTGCACCTTTAATTGAAAATCAAGTTGTTCCCACAACTAGTGCAGATGATCTAGTGGTAGTTGAGACACTTCTAGGACTGAGAGGGAGTGAAACTGAGAGGCTGGCTTGCAGCCAGGCAAAAGGAGAGAATGTGAGTGAGAGGCTGGCTATTTCTTCCAGCCAGGCAAAAGGAGAGATTGAGAGTTCCACCTTAGAAGGTGAAGGTGAGGGTGTGAGAGGTGTGAGCCATGGGGAGCCCATGATGCAAGAACAGAGTGGAGAGAGAGAAGGGACTACAGGAGAAATAAGGATGGAAGCAGCCATTGCTAATGAGTTAATGGAGGTCAGTGAGGGAGAAAGGGAACTTACTTTCCAAGAGGTTTATCAGCAAACTCTGGATAGTATTTCCCTGGATCCTGAGACCTTTACTCATCCTGTGTCAGCCTATCAAATTTTGGCTCAACAGGGCAATGTGGAGGCAGAGAGGTCACTACAACTAATTCACACAACTGCATCAATGCAAAGAGCAAAGGATGCCTTGACCAATCTACCTCCAGGAGCTGAAGCAAGTGGAGAATTTGATTTTTCTGATGATGAGGACAGCTATGGTGATAATCTACAGGTGGCCACTACTGCACAGACTGGGACTTCTGTGGTGCCTCCTACACCAAACTGGCTTTCTCAAGATATGCATGGTAGAAGCAATTTGGATGCTGCTATCACAAGGCAGTACAAAGAAGCATATCTAGCTCATGAGTCTGCAGGAGCAAGGGACAAGAAATTCTACAAAGCCATAATGGATTCTCTGGAAATTCAAAGGCTACAAATGTTGCAGACAAGGATTGAGGCTACAGAGATCAAGGATTCAATCAGCAACCTTAGGGATGCTAATGATAGGAGGCTAGATGAAAAGCTTCCTCTTCTCACTGTGTCCAGGATGAACAGGTTTTTCTCTAAAGAACCTGAAGTGGATTCCTCCTTGAAGACTCTCTCTTCTAGAGTGGACAAGGTGGAAGCCACTCTATCACAGATGCAAAAGGAACAGGAGAAACAAACTCAACTATTGGCCCAGCTAGTGGCAGCTCAAGGACTCCCAGTCATCTCTTTTGATGATAACAAAAAGGGGGAGAAATCTAAGGAGCTAGACATTCAAATTACCAAGGTTATGGTCCCAGCCATTTCCCTACCAAAGGAGCCATTAGCAATGGGGGAGCTTGGAAAGCAGCAAAAGGATGGTATTGACCTTATACAAGAAGCTTCTATGAGGATGAGACTTGCAGAACAAATCAAAGAACATTGGTCCAACATAGAAGCAAAGTTCAAGAAGATTACTGAAGATAAGGACTCAAATCCATCAACGGAACAGCCATCAACGAATGCCATGGTACTAGCATCAACGGAATGGGAGCCACAGACAAATTCTTTCTATCACCAAGAGCCCCTTCTACATGGAGTCACTCAAGGACCAAAGAAGGAAAAAGGACAAACTTCATGCATTAGGGATGTGGAACAAGCTACAATTCAAAGAAGCCTATCTCCCAAGTCCCCTGCTAAACCAAAGGGCAAAAACATAGCAAGGACTTTCTATCCTGCACCTTATCCAGATGAGCACAAGCTTCTTGGTCTACTCATCACAAAAAGCAAGGAAAGTAATGATTATGAGATAAGGAAGCAAAGGGCAATTGTCTACAGGAATGGACAACAAATCTGTGTTTGGGCTGGTCATCCAAACTTTGCTGAAGCCAAGGCTGAGGAATCAGAAAGAGCAGCTATGCAAGCTCTTGCAGTAGCTCAAGCTCTAGATGAAGAAGAAAGGAAGCAAGAGGAAAGCACTAGAGAGGAAAGGAGTTCAAAGAAGAGCACAAGGCAACCCAAAGAGAGAGCTAGGAGAAACATAGACTTTGAGAGTGCTGATTCTCAGGGTACTGCATCAGACTCTTCTATACCTATTGCACCTCCAACAATTGCTAATCCAGTTTTTGAAGGAAAGTTGGCCTGTGATCCTGCACATCCTGTCAATTTTCATGATCAACCAATCATGCCAAAAGAGGAACCAATTGATTTTGATGAGGCATACTTTCCAAAGTTCCTGTTAGAAAAGGACCAACCAATGAAGACAAAGAAGAGGCCTGTCAAAGCAAAGCCTGTTTTTGTGAGAAAGCCACAATCTCAAAAACCCCCTGCAAACCCAGAGGACTGCATGTACATT
This sequence comes from Heracleum sosnowskyi, assembly GCA_030848705.1. NCBI lineage: Eukaryota > Viridiplantae > Streptophyta > Magnoliopsida > Apiales > Apiaceae > Heracleum > Heracleum sosnowskyi. Next base: position 46,613,093 of record CM061241.1, read on the forward strand.
GCTGACATCAGGGAAGAATCCAGTCTACATCTTGACTTAGACAACCTGGTGGAAGTAAGGGGAATTGCAGCTTCTCAAAAGTTGCCTGAAAGACTAGTGTTCTCATTCAAGGGTGGTAGAGAACAAGTGTGGCCTCTCTACAGAATTTTAGGAGAAGACTATCAAACACTACTCTCAGTGTTTAGATGCTTGAAAAAGGACTTTGGTTTCACCAAAACAGCCAAGTCTGAGGTGGTCTCCAAAATCTGTCAGATAAAGGCTAGCTGGAACAAGCCTGAGGCTCTTCCCAGGATACTTAGAGTTCCCTCAACAGGAAAGAAAATCCATCTTCAACCTTATTGGATGATGGAGTTTAAGGACAAGGACAATTGCAGAAGATTCTTCAGAATGGAAGACCAGCTGGAGAAGGCATCTAATCAAACTCTAAAGCTGATGCAATCCAAGCTTGGTGATCAAGATGAAGAGGAGAAAATCTTCTACAGAAGACTACAGGTCCAGATTGAGGAAAACAACTCCAAGAGAGGGAAGAAGACTATGCCACAAAGAAGTCACAGATGAAACATTTGCTCAGACTAGAGGAGCACTTGTGGGCATTAGTCTTGTAAGTCTTATATTTTGTCTATAAAGTTTTGAAGCTTAATACATTTTCTACTTTTGTAATTTATGATGTATCTGAGTGTTTTTGTTATCATCAAGTCTCTTGATTTATGGCTGTTATTCTATCAGTCATAAATTGGGGGAGATTGTTAGGAATATGTTGTTCTTGATGATAAGCATAAAACACTTAGTAGAATTTGTGTAAAGTCAATTTTGTAGCTGTCAACGAAATAGCATGCTTAGCAGTGTTTCGTTGACAGGAAGCTCATCAACGAAATGAGTGTTGTAGCAATTGCATTGTACAATACTTCACAGTATGATAGGCATTCTATTATATGTTTTAAGATAGGTTTTCTAAGTCATGTTGACTATGTACTAGATAGGCAAAATAGGTTGGTTAATTGTAAATATGTTATGCCTTGTAATTCTGCCTAAGTGAAGACATGTCAACGGTATGAAGATTACTCTGTCAACGGTATGGAGTCTACCCATCAACGAAACGAGGGAAACACCATCAACGGAATGAAGAATGAAGCTATCAACGAAACACATCTCCTTGCTATCAACGAATCAATGTTGCTTTTTGAACAGTTGACAAAGTGATAGTGACAGTTTACTGAACAGATCTAAAAGGAGATATGGAAGTGTACTTTGCATTGGAAGCCATCAAAGTGGTTACTGGAAATAAGGAAACATTCCAATTTCCAATAAGGCTCTTGGGAATGATTATAATGAGCATGAAGACAAAAGCTAAGATCTCCAAGGACCATTGGACAAAAGGAATGAAAAGCAAGCTACTGATGGTTACTACTATTATTCTTTAGTTTAACCAAACGTAGAATTGTAAACTTGGGATTATATAACCAAGTGTAGCAGTTACTTTAGAGAAGAGAGAAGAAACACAAATAGATTGTATTAGCTATTCTTGAGAGCAATTCTTCTCTACAACCTTGTAACTGAGCAGCTGTGTACTTTTGTATCACAGATTATTTCCGCAATAAAAACACTTCAGTTGGATCATCAAACAATCCAACTGAATTATTTATATCTTGTGTTTTTATTTATTCAGTTCAGTTTTATTTTATAAAGTGTTTTAGTTTCAAGAAAATATCAAGAATTGTATTCAACCCCCCCTTCTACAATTCTGTTAGGTCATTTGGGAATAACAGTGTCAACAAGGGCAACAATTATGCTTATGTGCCAAATGCTCCTAGGAAACAGTGTCAAAAATGCTTGTCTGTTAATCACTTGACTCATAAGTGTAATAAGCCTGCTAGTAGTGAAGTTGATAACCTAAGTAACCATTCTAGTGGCATGCTAAATATACATGATTCCTTCTGTGGTAACTCTAATTGCATGACATGCTATGTGACTATGATTGCTAATTGCTTATCTCTTAAGCATAAACTTGACTCTGCACACTCATGTGAATCACACACACAAATGCACACTCACAGGACAGAGATGAACACTTCATGTGAGTCTAAGAGTGTCAACTCTAAAGCCTCAAGCACAATGAAGTCTCCTACTGTGAAAAATGCTGGTTACAACATAATGATCAATTTCAACATTGCTTCTAAATCAACTGGACCCTCACATGTGTGGGTACCAAAAACAACTTAGTCATTTTGTGAATGCAGGGCAACAGAAATAAAAGAGTCATATGGATCTTGGACAGTGGATGCTCAAGTCACATGACTGGTGATATAGCCCTGCTATCACATTTTGAGGAAAAGGCTGGCCCATCAGTAACCTTTGGAAATGACAACATTGGTTATACAATGGGATATGGCAGTGTAAAATTTGGGAATGTCATTATTGAAGATGTAGCATTTGTTGAGGGACTGAAGCACAACCTTCTGAGCATTGGACAATTCACCAACAGGGGTTTCAAGGTGGAATTTGATGAAGATAAATGTCTAATCTCCAAAAGAGGTAGTGGTGAAGTTGTTTTGACTGGTGTGAAGAAAGGAAACATATCAAGAGAGTTGATAGAGAAGCACAAATCACTGGTTCCTCTGTAGTTGCTTTGAGAAGTGATAATGGAACTGAGTTCAGAAATTCAACACTGTATGAGTTTTGTAAAGACAAAGGGATTTCTCAACAGTTTTCAGCTCCAAGAACTCCTCAACAAAATGGAGTAGCTGAGAGAAAGAATAGAACTCTCATTGAAGCTGCAAGGACAATGCTGTTGGATGCAAAGCTACCTACTAGCTTTTGGGCTGATGTTGTCAACATAGCATGCTATGTGCAGAATAGAACATTGATCAATATGAAGTCTGGAAAAACTTCTTACACATTGATGACTGGAAAAAGAGCATCCTTCAAACATCTTCATGTCTTTGGAAGCAAGTGTTTTGTGATGAAAGATACTTCTGAGCATGTTGGAAAATTTGATGCTAAGGCATTTGAAGGTATCTTCATTGGATACTCTCTAGAAAGGACAACATACAGAGTGTTTGTACCTGAGCAACACAAAGTGATGGAAATCATGGATGTCACCTTTGATGACAAGAAATATCCTGGACTTGCATCAAGTGAAAAAGACAGTGTGCCATTAAGATTTGAAAATCAAGGATATCTTGAGGATTCTGAAGGTGAGGATGAACCTCCTGCTCTAACTGTTCCACATGTTGAAACACCTGAAGTTGATGATCTTCTTCAAACACCTGTGCAAGGGAACACCAACATAGGGGGAGAATAAGAGAATTCAACTACAAATCAAAATGACCCTGAGGCAAGTCAAGAAGAAGAACAGGGTCACACAAGAAAATGGGACAGAACCCACACTAGGGATCAAATCATAGGTGATCCTAGTGATGGAGTTAGAACAAGGAGGGAAACTATAAATACATGTCTGTATAGCTGCTTTCTATCACAAGAAGAACCAAAAGTAATTGAAGAAGCTTTGAAGAATTCTGACTGGATTGTTGCCATGCAAGAAGACTTAAATCAATTTGAGAAAAACAAGGTTTGGGAACTAGTACCACCTCCTGAAGGAAAGAATGTCATTGACACCAAATGGGTATTCAGGAACAAGATATCCGAGGAAGGTGTGGTGGTAAGAAACAAAGCAAGGTTGGTTGCCAAAGGATACTGTCAGCAAGAAGGCATTGACTATGATGAGTGTAACAGCCCCAAATCCGGGGTCGGGGATTTAGGGTTGTCACGATCCATGTACTCCTTGACTTACCTATATTACTCGCACCATTCATAATTCACCTGCTCATGACCCCACAACATATGTCTCACACACACACACATGTTAGAGTCTCAGAAACGACACAATATAACAACTGCGGAATAAATAACTTTTATTACAATACCCAAATGTCTTTTGAATCTGTTACTGATACAATTTCTAAGTATTGTTACATTACCAACTCAGCCTTCTGATGCTCACAATCCTCTAATACTATTCATGTCTATACATAAGTTGAATACCAAAAGCCGTAGCCTGATTCGACTGGTTCGTACTACTCTCGGGATCGCTGCTAGAAACTGCTTAATGGAAACGCCTTGCGAGGTACGTGCCGTCCCATTGGCATCCTGCTTCGCTGCTATATAATATATATGTAATAATAGCAAGAGTGAGCGATAGCTCAGCAAGGTAATGAAAGTATGGCATAATTCTGCCTTTTATTCAACCCAGAAATAAAGCGGGTATACGACAATACTTGTCAAAATATCTTGATGCTGAAATCATTTCCTTATCGGAACATATTCCAAAAATAGTACCTTTATTGTACTTCAAATATCATTCATAATATTTCTGTAACTTTGCTATATTATGAACAAAGTTCTAGTATAATATAAAAGGTGAGGTTTCAAAGTAAACCAATATAACCTTTCCAAAAATATCTGCTATATAAGCAGAATATCAACACATATCTTAAAAGATGAAGTTATAAGGTGATTCAGTATAAACAACTCCCTTACCATAACTCATGTTATGTAAGGTATCCACAGAGTCATAACTCATAAAATAAAAGATGGAGTTGCATGAATTTATTGCCACTTCATTTTCAAACACTTTCGACCCCCTGCCAACATGATTGGTTTTTCATCCCAATCCATGTTGCAGGAATATCCAAATTGGATGATGAACCAATACTGGAGTTGCTACCGCGTCCGCTGTGCCTAACCTTGCTATGATCAGTAGCAGGTCGCACCGCTCAAATAGTTCTCTACATGTAGATGGAAGTATCACGACGGCCTGACATTGTCTACCGCCTTACTATGACCTCCCGCCCATTTGGGGCAATTTAAAGTTGGATGGGCCCACGCAACTTGACCACTTACACCACTCCTAGTTCAGATGAAATCCATGACTCTGAAACGTAAAGATCGTCCTCCTTTCCCCAAGTGTAACACTTGTTGATACGACTCCACTAAGTAGTTATATCTAGGTTGGAAAGGAAGATTCTCCAATATTTCCCAAGCTATGCTTGTTAATGGATATCGACTTGTTCCATGAATTTACCCCTCGATTATTGAGGTGATAACCCAACATTAGACTAGCAGCAATTAAATTGCTCCAAGAAAATATCTGTCCCTTGACAGTTTTTGAATTGAGAGTTTAAAAAGAGTAGTAGTCACTTAAATCAGGTTTCCCATATTTTTGATAGTTGAGCGAGTATTTAAATCCTCTTTAAAAGACAGATTTAAATGGGAAAAACATTGTTTTGGGAACCTCTTTTGATTTACAAATACTTAATAATATTTATTAAATAAGTAAATCTTAAATGAATATTTGAAAATAATATTCATTAAGTAAGTAATCCTCAAATGAATATTTGAAAATAATATTCATTAAATAAATAATCCTCAAATGAATATTTACAATAATATTCATTAAATAAATAATTAATCTTCAAATTAATATTCAAAAATAATACTAATTAAATAATCCTCAGATAATATTCATAATAATATTCTTCGATTAAGTAAACCTCAAATGAATATCTGAAATAATATTCCTTAATTAATAAACCTCATTTGGATATTCGAAAATAATATTCATTAACTAATTAATCTCAATTGAATATTCAAAATAACATTCATTAAACAATTAAATCTCAAATAAATATTCAAAAGTAATATTCAATAAATAAATAATCCTTAAATGAATATTCACACTAATAATCTTTAAGTCAATAATCCTCAAATGAATATTCATAAATAATATACTTTAAGTAAATAATTAATCCTCGAATAACAGTACCCGATATCTTTATCGGAAAATAACCTTTAACATATACAGAATTATAATTACTTCTGATCTAAAGAAATATCATACGCCCTTAACCTAGGGCCTTTATAAAAACCTGGCTTATAACTGATATCCCATATCTAGCTTATAAGCCAATTACCAAATCATTTCCAAGTAATAACCTTCGAATGAGGTAATATTCAAATAACATTCCTCAAATCATTTCCATGTAATTAATACTTTCTAGAAATATAATTAATGTTTAATAATAGCAGTCCTCAAAATAATTAGTACACTGCCGCTGAAATCCCTCCGGGTTTCCACGGCTATCTCCATATCTCAAATACTGACTCCCGGTCTAGAGTCGAAAACAAGAAGTATGCTCTTATCTCTAGAGCTACAAGGTATACCGGTTTATAACTACTTCATCTCAAAGCTCATATATAAGCCAAAATCAAACTCTATTTTATACAATATATAACATGTATCGCAAAACTATATAACTCCACACATGGCAAAAGCAGTAATATATAATCAATACTTCAAAGTATAGATTTAGAAAACTTGCCACAATACTCACAACAAAGATTTGATATATATAACCTGGGAATACACAAGTATTGAATATTTGAAAATATACCTACTCTGAACAATAGAGTAAGGTTTAGTAAACTTTCCTGATGCTCGAGAAGTGATAGGGGTTCGCGACGATGCCAGACAATCTAGACAAAGTCAAACGAAAACACACGGTTAATCCCCTCGATAAACCACTTATAACTTAATGCTTAAACACGTAAGCGAAACACAACCAAGGCATTACTAGCTCCTTATAGGCTCATACTAAGTCCATGTTATTCGTCAAATACTTATATCACAAGTTTGGTTTGAAATCCATTCTCAAATCCAAGTTATACTTAACCATTTGGAACCTTGGTTTCTAAGTCTCGTTTTCAGTGGTTTTCACTTGCGCGACCTCGACTAAAACATTTTTATCAAATCGAAAAATAATCTTTTTAATCCGAATCTTTTTCGTGAACCTTCCTAACTGTCTCTAGTATTATTTCTCAAAGTTTCACATTTTAATACGGCTCCGAAGTGGTCCAAATATAGCCTCAAAGTTTCTGAACAGAGAAGGGTTGTTCCTCCGAACGACGTTTACTAAAACTCACTTTTCTCTTAAACCGTAATTCGTATGGACATGATCTTTATATCAAAACAAACCTTAAAACAAGACCTACATGTTCATGGTCAGTTCTGTTCAAAAATATTACCAGACCAGTTCGTAATCCTTGCTCAAAACAGCCTTAAATCAAATGGGCATTATGACGGCTATAATCGTAACGTTTCCCGGTTTTTGTTATGTCAAAACCTCTTAAAACCAAATCAATTCAACAACACAACCATCTTTACAACATAATCAGTTTATATACTTCAAGAACATATCACCAACATCAACCAACAACAAGTATCCATCAAGAATTAACCATACATACTCCAAACTCCATAATCATGCTTATTCTTAAACATTACTAGAAACTTCACTTAAATCTCAACATAAATCAAAGGGTGGATGAGTGGTATACCTTCCTTGATGCTCTACCAACACTAACCAGTGGCCACAACCACTCAACAAGCCTTATATACTCCTTACAAAGCTTAAACCTTAAGATTCAATCAAGAAAACAAGTTAACAACTTTCGGAGTTACTATTCATCATCACTTTGTAAAATCCATATAAACTTGAAAAACAAGAGTTTGGTGCTAAGATTTTTACCAGACCTTGTACTCTTCATAATCTTTCTTTTGAGCTATAGATCGCCAAATTTAAAGCTTCCTAGCTAGGGTTTTGAGTCCCATCTTCCCGCTGGACAGAAACTGGACAGTTTGGGGTTCTCCAACTTGGGGAAGGGATTTGACAAGGCTACACCCCTTTGCTGGCCATGAAATTTTAATCGAATGTTACCCATGGAGTGGAGAAGCTATGGTTAAAATTTGGTGATTTAAGGATGGATAGAAATGGAGTTATGGATTTTTCTTTGGACTCTGTTTCTGCTGGGCAGAAAATCTGGAGAGTTCTTCTCTTTCTTTTCTTCTTTTCTTTTTCTTTTGTTTTTGGATAATCATGCTTGAAATGCTGATTTTTTGTTAAAGTGGTGAGTCATCACATTGTCCTTGTCATCAGGACACGTGTCAAGCCATGGAGTATCATGGTGGCAAAGCAGGGACACGTGTCGCGCATGCATGCGTTTGGTTAAAGTAGCTTTACTGATTCGTTTCTTTTCACATGGATGATCCAAATGTTGCATCCCTCGAATTAATCTTGTTACATGTTACTTCCATGTCTATATTTAATCCTGTCATAATTTCAATCCTTAATCCATGATTCGTTCGCTTAATCACTTAATCTCGTTATAAAGTATCAGCGGTTTCTAGAACCTTCGTTTCACTGTCTCAGTGGTTCTCGTTCTAAATTCTCAAATCAAATAAAATAAAATTCCAAAATACTAAATCCTCAAATCCTTAATTTAATATCCCATTTCTTGAATATAATAATATATAATTCGCTGCCCGGTCAAATACTACACCAAAATAAAATTTGGAATTTCTGAATTCCGATCGTCTTTGCATTCACTTATTTACTCCGTAGATCACTAATATGACTTCCGAATATCCACACTACGTCTCGTACATAGGTGGCATGAAAAACTTTGTTAATTCTCAAAATCACTATTCATCCACCAAATTCACTATTCACTGATGCACTTAATCATAATAAGAAAAGTTTTAAATTTTTCCAAAAATTCGGGTTATTACAATGAGACATTTGCACCTGTAGCTAGACTGGAGGCCATAAGGATTTTCTTGGCCTTTGCAGCACACTCAGATTTCAAGGTGTATCAAATGGATGTGAAAAGTGCTTTTCTCAATGGTGATCTAGCTGAAGAAGTTTATGTGTCCCAACCTCCTGGCTTTGAGAATGAAGACTTCCCAGACTTTGTGTATAGATTGCTCAAAACACTGTATGGACTCAAACAGGCACCTAGAGCTTGGTATGAAACTCTATCTCAATTTCTTCTTGAACATCAATTCACCAGAGGCACAATTGATAAAACCCTATTCTTCAAGAAGCATGGAAATGATATCATTCTAGTTCAAATCTATGTGGATGATATCATCTTTGGCTCTTCAAATGAAAAACTTTGTCAAAGGTTCTCTAAGCTGATGCAAAGCAAATATGAGATGAGTATGATGTGAGAGTTAACCTACTTCCTAGGTCTACAAGTACATCAAAGAGAGGATGACATCTTCATAAATCAATCAAAGTATGTCAAAGATCTTTTAAAGAAATATGGTTTGGAAGACTCATCCCCTGTAAAAACTCCCATGTCCACTGCTATCAAGCTTGATGAAGACAAGAAAGGCAAGAGAGTTGACATCAAGGTTTACAGAGGCATGGTTGGATCATTACTCTATCTCACAGCTAGCAGGCCTGATATCATGTTTGCCACATGCCTATGTGCAAGGTTCCAATCTGATCCAAGGGAATCTCACATGGTGGCCATCAAAAGAATCTTCAGGTATCTGAAAGGGACTCCTAACCTTGGCTTATGGTATCCAAAGGGCACTGGGTTCAACCTGATTGGTTATACAGATTCAGACTATGCAGGATGCAGAATTGACAGAAAGAGCACTTCAGGAAGCTGCCAATTCTTAGGCCAAAGGTTAGTGTCATGGTTCAGTAAGAAATAACAATCCACAGCAACATCTACAGCTGAGGCTGAATATATTGCTGCTGGAAGTTGCTGTGCTCAATTGCTTTGGATTAGAAATCAACTTATGGATTATGGACTGGTGTTGGAACACATTCCCCTGATGTGTGACAATACTAGTGCAATATCCATAGTTGCCAATCCTGTTAATCATTCTACTACAAAGCACATTGAGATAAGTGAACATGCTGCAAATGGTACCATAGAAGTCTCTTATGTTCCAACTGAGAAACAATTAGCTGACATATTTACTAAACCTCTAAATGAAGCTGTCTTTAAAAGACTTGTGAGTGAAGTTGGAATGCTCAATCCTTCATTTAGTAGTTCTAAGTAAATATGACTGTTATTTGTTGCAGCAGTAAATTTTCACTGTATCTAGATGATCTATTTAATTGGAGTGAAAATTAGCTGAGATATGATTTATAAAGATTTCAGTATTTTACTGCAAATTTTTAAAATCATGTTTGTGTGGGAGTGATCGTGATCTCTTAAGACATCTCTTCATAGGTGATTTTGAGAGTTCACGACTTAGTTCAAATAAAACAGACTTATATCGCAAATTGTCAAAATTGTGAGACTTCGCGATATAGTTCATTTCTTGAGTTTGCGACATAGTTCATTTTATGACTTCGCGACCTAGAATAACTATATCGACAAGTCTTCACATTTAACAGAATTTTGATTTAAATTAATTTTATTTCAAATTCTGATATAAGTCTGACAGAATGCTTGAAATTCCAAATAAAGAGTTATAGACAAGGTATTTATACTATATCGCAAAGTCACCTCATACTCTCTACCTTTAGGACTTTGCGACATAGTTCATTTTAAGACTCTGCGATATCTTTTTCAAGACTTTGCGATACAGGCTATTTTGAGACTTCGCGACATAAAAATAACCTGTACATATTCATAACTCCATATCGTAGTGTCTCTATCATATAAATACTTTTTGCCAATGGTTCACCATTTTTCATCTTGTCTATTTCTCTCAAACTCTCTAACCTAAACAAATTCTCTTCTCTCTTCTTCAATCTCAATTTCAAATGGCACCCAAATCTCAAGCAGCCTCTTCTTCTAACCTCTTAACCATACCCAAAGAGACAAATCTTCTCACAATTCCCTCTGAGGCTGAGGCTAACCCAAGGTACAAGTGTTTTGTACGGTTTTTGAACACTTCCTACCTACGCCAAGCCCTAACCCTGAACCCCACTCTGCATGTCGATGTTTTGGAAGGATTCTGGAGAACAGCTTTGGTTTCAACAATGGCTAGGGAAGATGGAACCTCATTTCAGGAGGTGAATTGCACAATTGGAGGCAAGCACTTCCAGTTTGGGGAGAGGGAAATCAATGAAGCGTTGGGGTTCAAGGTGGAAGGTCATGACCCAGAAGCCACTGATGATCAAATGGTGGACTTCCTGACCCTCATTCAGTATGCTGCTGAGGAGATAGATACTGCAAATCTAAACAAGAAGTATGTAAGGAGGGAGTGGTCATTTCTGTTTGACGCACTTCAGAAGGTGTTTCTATGCAGGAAGACAGGATGGGACCATATCAGTCACATTGCTGTGAAGCTAGCCTACTCTCTGGCCAACAACCAGGAGATCAATGTGGGGGCCATAATTCTCAAGGAATTGGCTCAAAGGCTAGGCAGGATCATTCGTGGAAGAGGTAATGAGATCTTTTACCCTCATTTCATTCGGTGCATTTTAAATTACTTAGATAATTCTGTGCATGAATTAGACGGTATTGATCAAACAAAAATGGCTCATTCCAAGTCCATGTCCAAAGTTCTATTTGGGTCATTGGACACAAGGAATCAAGTGGATGTGATACTAAGTGTGACCCAGAATATGCATGACACATTTGCATCTTATCCACTTGATAAGCCAATATACCATGAACTTTCCTGGAAAGGGAAGGCTAAGACAAAAGGAGCCTCCAAGTCTAACCCAAGCCTTCCTATCCCATCCAGTGACCCACATGCAAACACCACCCTAGAAATTAGGGAGCCAAGTGCACCAGTCTCTCAAAAGACTGGTGTTCCTAAAAAGAAGACCAAAAAGAGAGCCCTGGCAATTATCAATGAATCAATAGAGTTAGGAAGTGAGGATCCTGAGTCACCTCTCACCAGACAAAGTTAGAAATCCAAATCTCTGCCTACCACTGAATCCTCCTAACAGGATTCAGATGTGGAAAAAGGGGCACACCTGTTACTATCAATGGCCTCTCAACATGGCATTGGTATTGAAAAGAGTAGTCTCCCCACTATATCCTGTATAGAGTCAGCACAGGGTCAAGAACTCACTCTTGACCTAAGTGGAAATAAGGGTGGTCTTACACAGAGTGGAGAACACATCACAATTGAAACTCCTCCTATTTCTCAGGGGGAGTTGCCAAAATCTAGTCTAAACCCCACTTCTCTCTTAGATTCTACATCAAAAATTTCTTCTGAACAAGAGAGTCATTCTCATGAAAATCTTGCTATTGATCACTCACAATTTAAATCTGTGATTGAGCCAACCTCAAGTGACATGGTGCATGACACTGTGCTCACCACCCAGGAACCACATTTAATTGGTCAGGGAATACATGCTGGGGAATATCCTAATGACACCAACAAAAACATAGAGGATTCACCAATTTTTACTGGAGACTCTGTGCCAAACTCTCCTATCCTTAGGGATGTGGAATTGCCTTCACATGCATATGGAGATGATGCTGTAATTCATCCCATTTCAATGGAGACAGCATCAGACTCCACAGCTATTCCAAGGCTGGAGGAAACTCCTCAATCATCCATACCTGTTGCAGAATCCTCATCTGTGACAGGAGTGCCTAGCACTAGCTCTAACTTGGCTCATGCCACAATGTCACAATGGCTGGGGTCTGTGCACCATGACAGACCTTCAGGATCATCTTCTGTGCCCACACAATTGACGGATGAAGCACTTCAAAATCTTCATGTGGCACAGATAGATGAGTTCTCAAAAATCGCCCAACACCTCCTCACAGCTGGACTCCCAAATAAAGATTATGAAGCTATCTTGCTCTGTCACAAGGAGGATGTTAAGGCCCAGAAAGATAAGATTGTGGATGAAGCCCAGCAAGATGGTAATGTGGATGCTTGGCTGGATGGCAAGAGAACTATGAAGCTGAAGGAGGCTCTAGCTTTTCTCAGGGAGGACTATCTTACTGCTTTGGGGTCGAATGCTAAAGGTCTCTCTCCTGCAGAAATCTATGAAGCAGTAAATGAAGTTTATAAAAGTCAGTTGAAGGCTCTGCACTTCCGTGGGAAAGGTCTTCAATCAGAAATCTCTACTATCAAGGAAGAAACTGAACATTCTCTGGTTCAGCTAAGAAATTTTAAAGCATAATGTAACATAAGATTTAAAAGAGATAACTACAACTCAACAAAGGACAAGACAGACAATAATATTAACAGAAGCACAGGAATCAAGAATCAAAGAAGAAAAGGTAAACTCAAAAAATCAAAATACGGTATTTATTCTTGAAGTCCGTAAACAGGTCACGGAAAGAAGTTCATGAAGATGTTCAAGCCTCAGTGACAGCAAAAGAAACAAGACTTTCAAGACGACAGAAGTATGTGAATGATTTAGGGTTAGTACCACAGGATTCCAGTGATTTAATTGAAGCAACCAGAACGACAAGGGACTTATCAGCAGCATTGAATTGAAGACATAGAAGAAGAATTGATCAAGTGTTATTCATCTGTGAACCAGACCAGTTGCACTAGTTGATGGCACTAAAAAGATCAAGTCGTTTTATCATCTCAGAAAAAAAGTGATACAGTCTATTACTTAAACACCCAGGAGCTCAGGAGGAATTATTAAAAGATAAAAGACAAGAAAATGATTCGATAGTTTTTAAATTCAGAAAACTATCGAATGATATAAAAAGTGATTCACAGAAAACCATTTTAAGTTAATTTGGTATTCGATAGATTTGATTTAAAAACTATTGAATGGTAAATTGATTTATAACTTTCGATGGTTTTTTAATTAAGGAGCAGGTGAAAAGTGTTCTTGTTTGTCAGGTTGATTTTGAAGATGGACGGCCAAGATTAATTCTTCAATTAAGGTTCGATAGTTTTCAAAACACAAGTCTACAATTACTACAGAGGAAGTGTGTCTTCTTCAGTCGAGGTTATTTTCACAGTAGCAATTACTAAGAGAGAGTTTGAGCCCGATTACAGAAGAAATTAATATTGCTCAGAATTCTATCATTGTATTGATTGTGTATAACCTAGAACTCATTGAAGCTAATCTACGGATTAGAAATTGTAGCACCCCTCGAGGTTTATATTTATTAAAAGATATATTCCCCGACTCTTGGTTTGATTTGGTGTGTTTGATTTCGTTATAGAACTGAATGATTAATCCGTGAACGAAATTGAATAATTTATAGGTATCGTATTCAACCCCCCCTTCTACGATACTTTGGACCTAACAATTGGTATCAGAGCTACTTGATTGACGTACAAATCAGATCCGGTGAATGAGACCAAAATCAAACGTAGCGTGAAAATTTGAAGCAAATTTTTTAACTTTCAAAATTTTTCATTTAATTGGAATTTCTTGAATTTTAAACAATTTAAAATTTTCAGAAACCATGAGTGCTCCAAAGACAACTGCTGGTATTAAAGTTCCCCCGTTTACTAGAGATGATTTCGGTTTGTGGAAGATGAAGATGTTGTTATTTATCAAGGCATCTAATCCGTTGTATATTGGCATATTAGAGAACGAACCGTTTGTACCATTGAAACCAGTTAGTGAATCTACAGCTCCTGATGGCACCAGGATTCCTCAAGGCACCCAACCTAAGGATATCACTGAGTATACAGATTCTGACAAAGAACTGATTCGACTGGACACTGGTTTGATGTTGATATTGGCAGACTCCGCAGACAAGGAAATGAGCTATCAATTGATGAACTGTACAAGCGGGAAACATATGTGGGATACCATTAACTTAATAATGGAAGGAACTGAAGACGTGCAGGAAAACAGATTGGACATCCTGACTTCTCAGTACGAAGCTTTTAGGTCTCTTCCAGGAGAAAGTATAACTCAGGTCTTTGAGAAATATACTAAGCTTCTAAATGAATTGGCAATGAAAGGGAAGACCTATCCACTGAGAGAATCAAACAGGAAGTTCATGATGACGCTGCCCCATCATGTAGAACACAAGTCCTCATCCATAAGGGAAATAATCGACTTCACAAAGATGTCATTAGAGATGATCTATGGCAAGTTGAAGACTTATGAGATGGACCAAGAACAACGAGTGATAATCTACGGACCAGGAACAGTGGATAACAAGCACAATGCACTTGTGAGATCAGCAACACTTGTAGTGGATGAACCAACAACTTATGATATTCAGGTTCAAACCCCTAGAGCTGGAAAAGAGGTGATCATAGAAGCTGAGATGGATTCTGTGAATCTGGGTGTTGATGAAAGTGATTACTACACCCTAGAAGAGCTTGAGCAAATGGAAGACAAAACCATGGCGTACTTAGCTGCAAAGTTTAGTCATATTTGTTTCAAGAGAAACCCTAACTACAAGTTCAAGGGCTCAACCAACAGATTCCAGAAGAGCAAGTATGCACCTAGTACAGGCTTTAAGGGAGGCTACAAGACTGGCATGATTGATAGAAGCAAATCAAGATGCTACAATTGCAATGAGTTAGGGCATTTTGCCACTGAATGCCGGAAGCCTCGTCAAGCAAGAGACATGAAAGATGTCTATGTAAAGAAAGACTCATATGAGGATTTGAAGAAGGAGAATGCCAAGCTGAAACAGCAACTGGAGGCATTGTCTGGAAAGCAGAAAGGGAAGGCTTATATAGCAGAGGGAAAACACTGGGATGATACTGATTCGGATGAAGAGGATGAATATGTAAATGTTGCCCTAATGACTGACTCTTCAGAGGAATCACCACAATCATCTCAGGTACCTATCTTAACTACAATTGACATGTCTAACTCTGAGTACAAGAAAACTGTTAGATATAATTGCTGACGTTTGTTTATCAGTGTTTAAGCAACAGGTACTAACCAGAGTTTAAAGGAAGCCGGTCAGAGTTTATTTAAAGTCTGACAGGGTGAAGAGTTTAAAGGAAGCCGGTCAGAGTTTATTTAAAGTCTGACAGGGTGATAGTTGAATTAGCTGTCGGTGCTGAATTGAAGATTCTAGAAGCAATATATTCTGAAGATGGAAAGAAGCAGAATATATTGATACAGCTAAGGAAACAGAATAGAAGATAAGAAGCAATCCTTAATTGATATAACTTGTATAGCTAATTTGTAGGAATATCAATTAGATAAGGATTGTGTAACTGTGTACTATATAAACACAGATAGGTTATCCCTAGAAGGGACGCGAACATTGAATATATTATTCTTGTAACCTAGTAGCTCTTTGTGATTCATTAACATCACTAAGAGAGAATTATTTAATATAATTCAGTTTGTTGATTTACAAACGTGTGTTCTTAATTGTTATTCTCATACATACTTGATTATATATTGTGTATTCGGCCTAACATTAATTGGTATCAGAGCCAAGGCTGTTTAATATATACAGTTTTACGATTCAAACACAGTATTAATCATGTCTGAAGAAAATCAAACTGCTCCTAAGGCTGAACAGGTTAAGCCCTATTCTGTGAGTCGATATGAAACAATCAGGGTTCCAATTCTCAGGCCAGTAGAGTATCCGATTTGGAAGGTGAAGATGACCATGTTTCTGGAGGCTACAGATCCAGAATACCTTGACAGAATCTATGATGGTCCTCATATGCCGACTAAATTGTCCCCTGTTGTTGATGGTCAAGAACAAAAGACTGTTCCAAAGGAAAAGAAAGATATGACTCCTGAGGACATCTCATCAATTGCAAAAGATGCAAAGGTTAGACATCTTCTCCACAGTGCTTTAGATAATGTTATGTCTAACAGAGTAATTGGCTGCAAAACTGCCAAAGAGATATGGGATGCTTTAGAAGTCAGATGCCAGGGAACAGGTGCTATCAAGAAGAACAGAAAGACAATACTCACACAGGAGTATGAGCACTTTGATTCAAGAACTAATGAAACCTTGACTGAGACTTATGACAGATTTTGCAAATTGTTGAATGATCTGTCTCTGGTTGATAAAGAATATGAGCTTGAAGAGTCTAATCTCAAGTTTCTGTTATCTCTACCTGAAAAGTGGGATTTAAAGACAACCACAATAAGAGATAATTATGAGCTTGCTGATACAGATCTTGATGAAATCTATGGGTTATTGAAAACTCATGAACTGGAGATAGAACAAAGGAATAGAAGATTGAGTAAAAAGACAAAATCTGTTGCTCTCAAAGTTGAGGAGAAGCCCATTAAGAAGGAATCATCAAGGAAGAAAGCTAAGGGAAAGGCTTTAGTTATTAAATCTGAAAGTGAGTCATCAAACTCTGATGATGACTCAAACTCTGATGAAGCTTCTGACTCTGAGGATGATGAAGAACAGATGATGCAAATGGCTGCATTGATGGTGAAGACCTTCAAGAAGATGAGATTCAAGAACTTCAAGAAGGGAAAGAGATTCTCAAGGAAAGATTCAAACTCTGAAAGGAGAAGTTTCAGAAAGTCTGATGGAAGGGAGACCAAATCTGGTAAGAAGGATAAATCTGAAATCCAGTGCTA
This sequence comes from Heracleum sosnowskyi, assembly GCA_030848705.1. Taxonomy (NCBI): domain Eukaryota; kingdom Viridiplantae; phylum Streptophyta; class Magnoliopsida; order Apiales; family Apiaceae; genus Heracleum; species Heracleum sosnowskyi. The sequence continues at coordinate 46,630,378 of CM061241.1, forward strand.
CAGGTGTAAGGAGATGGGTCACTATGCCCCAGAGTGCAAGAAAGGCAAATCTGAGAAAGCACTCATCTCTAAAGGCAAAGACTGGGCAGATACTTCAGACTCTGATAATGGAGAAAATTATGCTCTTATGGCAACTGTCAGAGATGAGACTGAATCATCTGAAAATAAGGTACCCCTAACTACTTATGCTTATGATACTGATAATATATCTGAGTTAAGAGTATATCTGAAAAGTGTTCATGTTAGCTATAGGGATCGGACTTTAGAAAATGAGAGAATTAAATCTGAGAATCTTAGTCTCAAAGATAGAAACAAGTTTCTTGAAGGAGAACTTGAAAAGATGAAGCAGATTCAAAAAGAAAGAGATGATGCTGTTTATGTAGAACAGGAGTTGCTGAAAAGATATAAGCAATTAGAATCTGATCTAGAAAAAGAAAGAAAAATAATCAAAACTTGGACAGATTCTGGAAGAGACACTCATCAAGTGTTTCAGACTGATTCTGTAGGTTTAGGTTATTGTGAAAATGATGAACTTAGGTTTAAAGACAAGGTTAAGGTAAAACCACAACTTAAACCTGTGAAATTTGTTCCAGAAGCCAATAAGTTAAAATCTGTTGTAATAAGGGAAGCTGATATGGAATCAGATGAAGCCTGTGAAAAACAGGAAAATATTATAACAGAAAACCTTATGGAAATAGAAGCTGTTAGAAAACCAGTAAAAACTTGTGGAAAACAGGTTAATGTTGGTTTGATGACAGGAAAACAGTTCAAACATAAGCTCAAAGAGGTAAAGTCTGCCATGAAACCTAAAGGGTCCAAGAAAAATAGGAATGGAAAAATAGGCATAAATAATAGAAATAATCATATGCCTAATGCTGGTGCTTCAAGGAAAACATGTTACAATTGTGGTAGTTCTAATCATCTTGCTAGATTTTGCAATAAGAACAAACATATTAATTCTTTACCTTCTACTTCAAAAGTAAAAAATGATTGTGTTAGAATAAGACCACAGACTTTATGCACACATTATGGGAGCACTTGGCATTCTATTTACACATGTAGGAGTTATCATGCAATTTATCATAATTATTATGAGCTAAAACCCAACTTGAAATGGGTTAGAGCAAACTCTGCTAGTGTAAAATCTGACAATGTTAGTTTAAACTCTAATAATACTGATTCCGCTGCAAAAGCTAACACTGTTAAGAAAGGCAAAGGATCCAAGCAAGTCTGGATCCTTAAAACTAACACTTAGTGTTTGTTTGTGATTGCAGGGTATAAAAGAGAGCACACTTATCTTGGACAGTGGATGCTCAGGACATATGACTGGAAATAAGGCCCTGCTATCAGACTTTAAGGAGAAGGCTGGCCCAAAGGTTTCCTATGGAGATGGCAACATAGGACACACTCTGGGATATGGCAATATCAATCTTGGAAGTGTCATCATTACAGATGTAGCTCTAGTCTCAGGACTCAAGCATAATCTGCTATCTGTGAGTCAAATCTGTGACAGAGGAAACCATGTAGATTTTCACACTGAATACTGTGAAGTTATCAGTAAATCTACTGGAAAAGTTGTTCTAGTTGGACAAAGGCACAACAACATTTATGAAGCAAGTTTGGTAACAAACTCTGATGGAAGAACAGTGTGTCTGACTGCAAGAATGTCAAATGAAGAGAGTTGGAACTGGCATAAGAAGCTCTCTCATCTCAATTTGAACAACATCAATGAGCTAATAAGAAAGGATCTTGTAAGGGGACTCCCAAAATCAATACTCAGTCTAGATGGCTTATGTGATTCTTGTCAAAAAGCCAAGCAAAGGAAGTCATCTTTCAAGAGCAAATCTGAATCTTCAGTAGTGGAACCTTATCATCTTCTACATGTTGATCTCTTTGGACCAGTGAATGTGATGTCCATGGGCAGAAAGAAATATGCTTTAGTAATTGTTGATGAATATACTAGATATACATGGGTGTATTTCTTGTCAAAGAAGGATGAAACTGCTCAAACTCTGATGGATCATGTAAATCTACTGGACAAAGGATCACAGCATAAAGTCAAAATTATAAGGAGTGATAATGGAACTGAATTCAGAAACTCAATTCTGGAAGCTTTCTGCAAGGAAAGAGGAGTGAAACAAGAGTTTTCTGCACCTGGAACTCCACAGCAAAATGGTGTAGTTGAAAGGAAGAACAGAACTTTAATTGAAGCAGCCAGAACTATGCTTGATGAAGCAAAATTACCAACATACTTCTGGGCAGAAGCTGTTCAAACTGCTTGTTTTACTCAAAATGCAACATTGATCAACAAGCATGGGAAAACACCATATGAGATGGTGAAAAATAAGAAGCCAAATTTGAAATATTTTCATATATTTGGATGCAAATGCTTTGTGTTGAAGACTCATCCTGAACAGTTGACCAAGTTCGAGCTAAAAGCTGATGAAGGAATCTTTGTTGGCTATCCATTGTCAACAAAAGCATTCAGAGTCTACAATCTGAGAACTAAAGTGATCATGGAATCCATACATGTGTCATTTGATGATAAGAAAATAACTGGACTTGATGACTTAAATGGATATGATCAACTGCGTTTTGAAAATGAAGGTTTACTCTCTGATGATGTAAACTCTGATGAAGCAGTACCGACAAACTCTGATGAAGCGGTTCTGACAAACTCTGACGAAGCATACTCTGAACCTCTACTGGTAAATACTGGAGAAACTGGAAATTCTCAAATTGAACAAAATAGAGAACCAGTTGAGGGGGAGCGTGAAGAAGCTCAACAAGACACAGCAAGTGAGTCAGTTGAGGAAACTGATTCAAACTCTGACAGTTCAAACTCTGAACCATCCAATTCAGGGGGAGCCTCAGATAATGCAGAAAATCAACATATGAATCAGGAGAGCATGGATCAAGGGGGAGGATCCAATAATGATGCAAGAAACCACTTACCAACAGCAAGAAAGTGGACACAGGCACACACACCTGATCTCATAATTGGAGATCCTGATGCTAGTGTGAGAACTAGAAGTGCAACAAATAATGAGTGTCTGTATCATGCTTTCTTGTCTCAAACAGAACCAAAGAAAGTGGAGGAAGCTCTTCAAGATGCTAATTGGATTACAGCAATGCAAGAAGAGTTAAATGAATTTGAAAGAAATGAAGTCTGGACACTTGTACCTAGACCAAAGAATAGATCAATTGTAGGTACAAAGTGGGTTTTCAGAAACAAGACTGATAGTGAAGGTGTGATTACAAGAAACAAGGATAGACTTGTGGCTAAAGGTTATTCACAACAGGAAGGAATTGACTATGATGAAACCTTTGCTCCAGTTGCAAGATTGGAGGCCATAAGAATTTTTCTGGCCTATGCTGCACACAAGAAGTTTAAAGTTTTTCAGATGGATGTAAAAAGTGCTTTTCTCAATGGGAAGCTTGAAGAAGAAGTGTTTGTTGAACAACCACCAGGATTTGTAGATTCCAAGCATCCAGATTATGTCTACAGGCTTGACAAGGCATTATATGGACTAAAGCAAGCACCAAGAGCATGGTATGAAACTCTTGCTCAATTTCTTTTAGAAAGTGGGTTCACAAGAGGTACAATTGATAAAACCTTGTTTTATTTCAATTCTGGTGATGATTTGCTGTTAGTTCAAATTTATGTAGATGATATTATTTTTGGATCTACTAATGACAAACTCTGTAAGAAGTTTGCAAAGCTTATGCAATCCAGGTATCAAATGAGCATGATGGGAGAGCTTAGTTATTTTCTAGGCTTACAGGTCAAGCAAACAGATGATGGGATTTTTATCAATCAAGCAAAGTATACCAGAAATCTTCTAAAGAAATTTGGTATGCTTGATAGTTCATCTGCTCCAACTCCCATGGCTACTGTAACAAAGCTAGACAAAGACACAGGAGCCTCAGTAGATATGACAAACTACAGAGGAATGATAGGGTCTTTACTGTATCTTACTGCAAGTAGACCTGATATCATGTTTGCAACATGTCTTTGTGCAAGATTTCAAGCAGATCCCAGAGAGCCTCATCTAACAGCTGTAAAAAGGATTTTCAAATATCTCAAAGGAACCATAACCTTGGGTTTGTGGTATCCTAGAGAATCAGAGTTTAAGCTAATTGGTTACTCTGATGCAGATTTTGCAGGCTGTAAGATAGACAGAAAAAGTACAAGTGGAAGCTGTCAATTCTTAGGTGACAGATTGGTTTCTTGGTATAGCAAGAAACAGAAGTCAATTTCTACATCCACAGCAGAAGCAGAGTATATAGCAGCTGGTAGCTGTTGTGCACAGATTTTATGGATGAAGAATCAATTGCTGGATTATGGGTTAAGGTACTCTAAAATACCTATTTTCTGTGATAACCAAAGTGCTATTGCTATGACAGGTAATCCAGTACAGCACTCCATGACCAAGCACATCAGCATAAGGTATCATTTTATCAGAGAACATGTGGAAGAAGGGAACATTGAGCTTCATTTTGTGTCTACAGACCAACAACTTGCAGATATCTTCACCAAACCTTTGAGTGAAGCTACTTTTACAAGATTGGTAAATGAACTTGGAATGATCTCTGGTTCTGACTAGAGATACGGGTTAGACTCAAACTATACATGTTTGCTTTTTATGTTCATGATTTCTTACATGTGTTAACTGTTATGTTCACCAGCATGTTAAACTCTGATGGTAAACTCTGACAGTTAAATTCTGTCAGTAAACTCTGTGAAGTGTCAGTCATACTCTGTCGGTTAAACTCTGATGCTAAACTCTGTTAGTCATAAAATGTTGGTCATACTCTGATTGTTACAGTTTAATGCTATACTCTGATTGTAATTTTGTCTGAAACATATGGACCAATGAAGAAATTTGTATGAAGCATAATTCTCAGTAAGTAACTGTGAATCCTTAAGAGTTGTATAGATTCTGATCTCAAATATGTGCAGTAAGTTTAACACAGCATGATACTGTCTCTATATTTATACCATCTCTTAGTTTATTGATCCTATACAATGAGCTTGTATTAGCTGTTTGCATTTTCTCTCATAAGTTAATTATGTTTACTGATGAAAAGTCTAAACTCTGATTCTTAATTGCAAATAATTCACCCTCAAATCAAAAGATGCCAAACAGAGCACAAATTCCTTTGAGATCATGTTGAGCCTAGGAAGATCCAGGAACTTATTGTATGAAATAAGGGCTAAAATCTTTGATTTTTGGTGACTAGTGCCAACCACTGATTACTGGGAAAAAAAAATTAATTAATTAAAAAAAAAAAAAATATAAAGAAAGGGGGTGAAAAACAAAAGATATATCCAAATGAAAGGATATCAGTATACAGAGTTTAGATATAAAATCAGATTTTATGTTATACATGAGAGTTTAGGCAACCAGTTTTTACTACTTTAGTTTGTGGATTTTATGCACTTTGAGATGATCTAAATATTGATTTCGGTAAACTCTGCTATTGCACACACATATTTTCACACCTGTACAGATTGAGAAAAGAGTTTATTGACAAAGAAGGATAAATGGTAAACACTGATGTATTGTGTGACATATGCCGAGGTAACTTTGTTTTAATCTCTGATGGTTAAAATAATTTCTTTGTTTCAGACATTTTATAATTTTGAGATTAGACATTTGTTTTGAAAATTTAAAAAGAGTATGATTGGAAAGTTGTTCAAGAATGTTTTAAACAGAGGAGAGAGGTTAATTGCATAGAAAAGTGTAACAGGCGGTAATTATTGCTGTTTTTACTGCGCATGCGTATTGGAAACTGCCAATTATTTGCTGTCAGTAACTGCATGTGTGACACGTGTCCCATTCACATGCTTACAGGAGTAAGACAGTTGTGTATTAATGATTAAAAACTCTTCAGTTTTTAAATCTTTAATTTTTTTTTAAAAAATACAATACACACATCTTCAGTTAAACTTTTCACATCTTACTCATACACATCTATTACCACACACACATAGTCACAAACACCTTTCTACACATAAACTCTGTTAAGCTTTCGCATCAATTACTTGTTCTTTCTTCAAAATCTTCTAATGGCAACCACAGCTTTCGTTTCGTCTGGGTTAGAGTTCGTTCCAAACAACTATACCGCGCCACTAAACACTGCAAACGCACCAGAAGCATTTCATATGATTCAAAAGTTTCTTGCTCAGTCAGCGATTGGGCGTGCTTTAGTTGAACCAGCCAAACTTTCTGGTTTACAAATCAAGGCGTTCTGGGAGTCAGGGGTTTATGATGATGGTGGTGAAACTGGGAACCCATCCATAATCTTTGAGTTTGAAGAAACAGAGTATGTTATTACTGCTGGTACTATTCGAGCTGCAATGGGGTTTCCTGAGTATCCTTCCTACACTGTTGGAATGGGTGATGAGGATTTAATACGAATGATGCGAGAGATTGGTTACTCTGGGCCATTGACAAAGATTGGGCAACTCAAAAGGCCGTTTCTGCGCAAGGAATGGAGTTTCTTCTTCGATTGCATCACGAGGACATTTGGAAAGAAATGCACAAATTGGGATGCTATTCTCACAGACAGTCTGCAAATCGGGTATTCTTTATTATATGATAATCATTTTGATTTTGCACGACTTGTTTTGACTAACTTAGGGGAGAAGATGACAGAGAATAGAGGAGTTGTTTATTTTTCTAGATTCTGTCAGCTTTTGTTTTCTTATTGTGTTGAAGGAGTAAATGTAATTGAAGCAAATGTTTCTTGTTTTAAATTACATAAGAGGGTATTTACTGATCTAGTAAATAAAGATGTTAAGAAAGGAGTTGTTGGAGACTTGTTTCTACCTGCCTCAATGCAACAGTTTTTAAATGCTCAAGTCAATTCATCAACTCAAGAAGTACCTTCTTTAATTTCTGTTAATCCTGCAAGAGGTGGTAGAACTAAGCATATGGGTTCTAAGCCAGCTAGGATTTCTAAACCAACTTCTGAAGCTGAACCTTCTGTGTCTCCATCACAAAGGTTAAAGAAGTCCAAAACCAGAGCATCTAAAAGAAAAGTAAGGGCACAAAGACCTCATTCTGAAGAAGAAAGAGTATCTGATAGTGAAGATGAAATAGAGGATTCTCAGACTCTGAGCAAAAGAAGAAAGCTTGTAGCCACTTATCTTTTTGATGAGGAGGAAGAAGCTGAATTGCCTGTAAACTCTGAAATGGTAATTCAGGAAGCTGTTCTAAGGGAAACTACTATGCTCTCAGAGGATAGAGCAAATCTTGATGAAACTGAAGCTCCTGCATCAGAGAATGAGGAGATTGTGACTGCAACTGTTCCTCAAGATACTCCTGCAATTGTTGTTGAGGGGGATATTCTAAATGCTAATGAGGACAGAGTGTTTGTAAACACTGAAGCTCATGAAGTGTTTGTTCAGGAGGATGCTGCAAATACTGAAGCTGTCAATCTAGACAGGATAAATACTGATGCTAATATGATGGATTTGGATTTAGAAGCTCCTACATCAAAGGCTAATGATGTAGTTGAGGAAGCTGCTACTCATTCTGATAGCAGAGTTTTTGATTTTGAAGCACACACCTCTTTACATTCTGATCATTATACAGAGGGTGTGGAAGCTGATCAAGTAACTGATCAGATAGAAGAATCTCTGGCCACTCACACTGAAATTATTTCTTGTGATCTTGACAAAGGTGAGGAGGTTAATCAGATGATAAAAGTCACAGAGACAATTCTTGATGAAGCTGTGATAGAAAAGGAACAAGAGGCTGCTGATGAGCTAAACTCTGAGAATATTATTCTTGAAGCTTTGCAACAATTTGTTGTTGAGATTGTTCAAAGAGAAGCAGAGGTTTTTGCTCAGGTTCACTCTGATATTTCTGAAGCTGTAGAAGAGGAGAAAATTGATGAAGCTGCACAGTTTACTGCTGAAAATATTCTTACTGAAAATGAAGCAGACAATAATGAAGACGCTGGAAATGATGCTGAGGGTTCTCATTCACACCCTAGTATTCAAGTTTCATTGGCTGATGATGTCAATAGTGATGAAGCAAGGGAAGTCAATAGACAGACAAATGAGCATTTCCAGAATATGTACTACAACAAATGGGCTGATGCAGATTGTGTCTTCTCAGCACAAAGGGCTGCAGATTTTCTATCTGATTCTGTCAAGAAGATCTCAAATACTGATGTACTTACAAGCTTACAGGCAACTGTTGTTCAAGTCAAATCTCTTAATAATAGATTTGATGAGAATCAACAAATGCTTACAAATCTAAGGAATGAAGTCAGTATGAAGGATCTTACTTTCACGTCTGACAGAACTTATTATTATGCTATGCTCAAGCAGCAAGCCAAGGATTCTGAGGAAATCAAGAAGAGGCTTGGGAAAGTTGAGGAAAATCAGAATGCAATGTCTACTCAACTGAATTCCATTTCTACTGCCATTGAATTGCTGACATCAGTACTACTTTCTGATGATGTCAAAAAGGGGGAGAGTGTATCTAAAGACAAATGCAAAGACACTCAAGCTCTGAGACGGAGGGATGATTCTACTGATGGGGGAAGCAAAGAAAATAAAAGAACGATTTTTGCTCAAAGGCAAAGCAGGACAAGAGTAAACTCTGATAGACAAACAAACTCTGATAAGATAAACTCTGGTGGCCAATCTACTTCAAAACTCAAGAGTTTAGTTGTTTCAACTAATCCATCTACTGATGAAGAGATTGCTGCTAAAATATTCATGAAAGAGCATGGAAAGAATGTTACTATTGAAGATATCCAGGCTGAAGAGCAAATGCTTGCTGAGGAACACAAGAAAAATCTTGAAGCTGGAATCTACAAGAAAAAGGAAATCAAGGCTCCTAGAAAGAAAGAAGTTGGTATTTCTATCAAAGAGAATATACAACAGAGTATACAATATACAAGGAGACCTGTGATTGGAAACTCTGATAAGGGTAAAGGCATAATGATTGAAGAGCCTAACCTAGAGAAGAAAGATAATTCAACCTCTGACATTGCTCAAGTTGAAACAAGATTAGCAAAATCAACCTCTGACGCTGCTCAAGTTGATGATACTACTAAAGTTATGACAACCTCTGACGTTGCTCAAGTTGTACAGAAATCTACACAACTTCCAGGATTCAGCAAACCAAAACTTCTTGAAGATTTAAAGCTTGAAGCTGTGAATTTCTCAGAAACCAGAACAGTATTGGGAAAAGAAGCCTTTGATAAATCTGGACTGGGTTCACACAGAGAGAGAAGAACTAATAACAGATCTCAAGACAAGTTTTCGCTGGCAGAATCTGGAGTTGGAATTACTCAAGAAAGCCTTGACAAACTAGAATCTGTACAGATGATTTTTCACAAAGGAATCAAAAAGGAATTCTTGTTATATTTTATGGCTGATGGCAGAGTGTATAGAGTTGGTGAATTTGATATTCAGTTAAAACTCTGGGAAGAGCTAGAGTATGTTCTATATCTATTTGAAGTAAAGAATAGAAGTACTTATGATGCTGCTCGAGTTTTGAAGGAAAGGATGATGAAATCCAAAGTTTTGAGTGGAGCTGGAGTATCAAGTGCATATATTCCCAAATACAGAAATGCACATGGGAAGATTGTTGAGATGAAAAGAAACAGTGCTAAGTTCAGAACAGCACTGGGTACAAAAGTTCTTGAATTTAATTTAGAATCTGATAAAGCTTATTATATTAAGCTAGGGAATGAGATGAGGAAGAATTCCATCTATTCTCTGAGAGCTGCAATTTATCAGACTGGAGAATCTGATCCAGAGTTGAAAGAAGTGAAGAAGATCATGGTGGAAGAGCTAGAAAGAGCTGAAAAGAAATTGCTATCAGACTATATCAGGACAGTGCCTGATATTCAAGAAATCAAGTAAAGTCTGACTGTAAGTTTTTAATATATTTTCTATTCTAAGTCAAATTTAAACTCTGTTTTAAATTAAACTCTGTTATATGTTAAACACTACATTTGTTAAATGTTTTTGACATCATCAATTATATGTTTAACTTGTACATTTTATTATGAACAAGTTGGGGGAGATTGTTAGATATAATTGCTGACGTTTGTTTATCAGTGTTTAAGCAACAGGTACTAACCAGAGTTTAAAGGAAGCCGGTCAGAGTTTATTTAAAGTCTGACAGGGTGATAGTTGAATTAGCTGTCGGTGCTGAATTGAAGATTCTAGAAGCAATATATTCTGAAGATGGAAAGAAGCAGAATATATTGATACAACTAAGGAAACAGAATAGAAGATAAGAAGCAATCCTTAATTGATATAACTTGTATAGCTAATTTGTAGGAATATCAATTAGATAAGGATTGTGTAACTGTGTACTATATAAACACAGATAGGTTATCCCTAGAAGGGACGCGAACATTGAATATATTATTCTTGTAACCTAGTAGCTCTTTGTGATTCATTAACATCACTAAGAGAGAATTATTTAATATAATTCAGTTTGTTGATTTACAAACGTGTGTTCTTAATTGTTATTCTCATACATACTTGATTATATATTGTGTATTCGGCCTAACAAAAACTGTGCAAGATCTTAGTGTAGAATTGTTTAATGTACACACAAGCATGCTAGCATCAGAAATGGAAAATGTTAAACTAGTTCTTAAGATTAAAAATCTAGAATCTAAAAATGAAGAACTAGAGCTTGTAGCTGTCACATTAGAAGATCTTAAGCAAAAGAATATGCACTTAGAAAACAAGGTCAAGTGTAATGATGAGATAGAGACTATCCTCAGGAAGCAGATTTCAGAGTTAGATTTGAAACTGAATGCTTTTAAGAATTCCGCCCTGATTGCTAAGGAGATCATTGATACTCAGACCCAGGGTAATAAAACTGCTATAGGACTTGACTATTCCAAAAAGGCTGGTAAAAGGACTCTGGAATTTCCTGTGACATCTTCTGTTGTCAAGAAGGATATTCCACATATTCTTAAGAATGTGGTCAGTCCAGTCTTTGTCAAGCCCTTCTCAGAACCTTTTAATGAGGATGACCTTTTCATAAGACAAGAATTACTTGAGGAGGATTTGTTGAAGGTTAAAGAGGTTAAGACTAAGTTGCCTAAGAAATCAGTAAAAGCTGAATTACCTATAACTGAAGTAGGTGACTTAGTTAGTAATGCTAAAAAGAACAGGAATGGGAAAAAGAAGATTGTTAATCAGGAAATGGTTCCATATTCTCCCATTGCATCTAGGAAGTTGTGCACTATTTGTAATTCTGTTGGACACCTTACACATGCATGTAAAAAGGTTAAAGTAGAAACTGCTAATACTTCTGAAATGCATAACATGTCTGACATGCCTGATCTTCATGAACCCTGTGGAAAGAAAGAGTGTTTGCTATGTAAGTACAACATCATGCATGCTTATTTTAAGTTGATGAATGATAGTAGCAAAAGCACTGATAATGTTAAATCCACATATACTATGAATATCAACCAGGGTAAGACAAAATTGAATGTTACTCCTGTTAAAGTATCTAAACCTTCAGGACCCAAACAATTTTGGGTACCAAAGTCCGCTTAATCAATCTGTGATTGCAGGGTAAGGTTAAAAGCTCAAAGGTTGTGTGGATTCTGGATACTGGCTATTCTAGATACATGACAGGTGAAGTGTCCCTGCTTACAGAGGTGGTTAAGAAGACCGGCCCGATTGTAACCTTTGGAGATGACAACAAAGGATTCACTACGGGATATGGTAAATTGAAAATTGGAAATGTCATCATTGAGAACATCTCTCTTGTTGAAGGATTGAAACACAATCTTCTAAGTATCAGTCAGTTCTATGATAAAGGCTACAATATAGATTTCAGAAAGGACAAGTGCTTGATCACAAACAGGAAGGATGAGAAGCTTACTCTTCTGGGAGTGAGAAAAGGAAATTTGTTTATAGCTGACTTAAGTTCTACCAGTGAAGGAGAAGTTACATGTTTCTACAGTAAGGCATCTTCAGAACAAAGTTGGCTATGGCACAAGAAACTCTCACATCTGAACTTCAAAACTATGAACTCTTTGGTAAAGAGAGAGTTAGTGAGAGGGTTGCCCCTGATGGAATTCAATTAGGAGGGACTATGTGAAGCATGTGAAAAGGGGAAGTCGAAGAAAGCATCACATAGAAACAAAGGAATGACAAACATTGCTGAACCATTACAGCTGATTCATATGGATTTATTTGGTCCAGTCAATGTTATGTCACTTTCAAGAAAAAGATATGCATTGGTGATGGTGGATGACTACTCCAAGTACACGTGGGTGTTGTTCATACAATCAAAGGATGAAGCAACACAACTAATCATTGATCACATCAAGAAGATAGAAGTGGCAGCTAAGCTACCTGTGCGGACAATCAGATCAGACAATGGAACTGAATTCAAGAATGCAGTTCTTAATGATTTCTGCTCAGAGAAAGGAATATCAAGACAGTTTTCAGCACCAAGAACTCCTCAACAGAATGGAGTAGTGGAAATGAAGAACATGACCTTGGTTGAAGCGACAAGGACCATGTTGAATAAAGAAAAACTTCCCACTTACTTTTGGGCTGAAGCAGTGAATACAGCTTGCTACACTCAGAATCGAACCCTGATCAACAAAGATCATGAAAAGACTCCGTATGAGTTAATGGCAAACAAGAAACCAACACTGAAGTACTTTCATGTGTTTGGTGCAAAGTGCTTTGTACTTAAAGATGGAGAACATCTTGGCAAGTTTGATGCCAAAGCAGATGAAGTCATTTTTCTGGGCTATTCTCTGGAATCTAAGGCTTTCAGGGTATATGTGATTGAAGATAAGGTGTTGGAAAGCTTAAATGTAACATTTGACGACACCAAAAGACCAGGCCTGCAAACAAGAGAGAACTCTGAATCCTTGGTATTTGAAAATCTATCAGGAGATCTCTCTGACAATGAAGAAGAACCTGAAGTTGTTATAGTTATTAATAATAATGATAATGATTCTGGACCAAGTGGTGATAGTGGTGGACATACTCAAACTACTACTGGATCCACTAGTCAATCAACAGGGTCAACAGATCAAACCGTCAACAACTCAGGGGGAGCAGGAGAAGGATCAGCTAGTCACACTCCACAACATCTAGAACAAGGAGAATCATCTAGATCGCATCTGCCAAGACAAAGGGTATGGAATAGAGATCATCCCTTTCACTTGATCATTGGTGATCCGGACACAGGAGTGAGAACTAGGAGAGCATCACAAAATGAATGTCACTATTCTGGGTTTCTTTCAGAAACAGAACCTAAGAAAGTTGAAGATGCTCTAGATGATCCAGATTGGGTGATTGCTATGCAAGAGGAACTCAATCAGTTTGAAAGGCAGAAAGTTTGGAAGCTGGTAACCAGGCCTAAGGGAAAATCTGTTATGGGAACAAGATGGGTATTCAGAAATAAGTTGGACGAAGATGGCATTGTAACGAGAAACAAAGCCAGACTGGTTGCTAAAGGTTACTCTCAAGAAGAGGGTATAGATTATGATGAAACCTATGCACCAGTAGCAAGACTTGAGGCCATCAGAATGTTTCTGGCATTCGTAGCACATTCCAATTACAAGGTATATCAAATGGATATGAAGAGTGCTTTTCTGAATGGAGAGCTAGAAGAAGAAATGTATGTGGAACAACCTCCAGGTTTTGAGGATTCAAAACTGGCAGACTTTGTGTACTTTATATTCAAAGCTCTCTATGGACTCAAAAAAGCTCCAAGGACATGGTATGACACTCTCTCTGAATTCTTACTTGAAAATGATTTTACAAGAGGTGTTGTAGACAAGACTCTCTTTTACAAAAAGCATAAAAATGGTTTGATATTGGTGCAAGTATATGTTGATGACATAATATTTGGTTCTATTAATGATGATCTATGCAAGAGATTTGCTAAGTTAATGCAGAGTCGTTATGAAATGAGCATGATGGGTGAATTGTCAGTCCAAGTACATCAAAGATCTTCTTAAGAAGTATCAAATGGAGGACTCATCTACAGCAAAGACTCCTATGCCTACTGCCACTAAGCTTGATAAGGATGAAACTGGTAAGAATGTTGATATCATAGGCTACAGAGGTATGATAGGCTCAATACTTTATCTCACTGCAAGTAGACCAGATATAATGTTTGCAACATGCTTGTGTGCTAGGTTTTAGTCTGATCCTAAAGAATCTCATTTAATAGCTGTTAAGCGAATATTTAGATATCTTAAGGGGACCCCAAATCTTGGAATTTGGTACCCTAAAGATACAGGATTTGATCTTATTGGATATACAGACTCTGATTTTGCAGGTTGTAAGATTGATCGGAAGAGTACTTCAGGAAGCTGTCAGTTTCTTGGAAGAAGGTTAGTTTCTTGGTATAGCAAGAAGCAGCATTCAGTTTCCACATCAATAGCTGAGGCTGAATACATTGCTGCTGGTAGCTGCTGTGCTCAGATCTTGTGGATGAGAAACCAACTCCGTGACTATGGGCTTTTGTTGACAAAGATTCCAATATTTTACGACAACACAAGTGCCATAGCAATCTCTAACAACCCAGTGCAACACTCGAGGACGAAGCACATCGACATCAGGTATCATTTTATCCGAGAGCATGTCATGAATGGAACTGTGGAGTTACATTTTGTACCCACAGAGGAACAAATTGCAGACATCTTTACTAAACTGCTTGATGAATCCACTTTTTCAAGACTGGTTGGTGAACTTGGGATGTTAAATCTTTCTAATTGATTTTGATTAAAAGTCAGTAACTGCAGATAGTCCTAGTGAATACATGAGTTTAAGAATTTCCATATCCTTAGGACTCGTGAATTTATTTTCTGGAGCAATTCTCGTAGTTAGGATTATTGTACTAATTTTATGTCATAATTATGGATGATAAATCTTCTGGCATTTAATTGGTTATTAATTCTAAGATTATTTAGGTGCTAATATTTGTTCTAAATATTTAAGAATCTATTTAATTTGAATTAATTTACTTTGTTTTTAACATTGTAGGTTAATGCAGCATAATTTATTGGATTTTAATTGATTAATATCATTTAATGATATATAGTTGATTTTATTCTAAAAAAATTATGAATCTTCTGTTAACAATTGATTTTGGTAAATTTTAAAAGATTTATTCAAAATAATACTTGATAGGAAATGAAAGGTTTTGAATTTTAGAACATGAACAGGTTTTAAAATTTAGACTGAAGTAAAAACCATCGATTTTAGAAATTTTGATAGATTTTCTAAGTCCTAAATAAAAACCATCGAAGTCAAAATTCGATAGTTTTCAATTAGGAAAAGAAAAACCATCGAAAACAAGTTTCGATACTTTTTGATATTAAAAAGAAAAAGTATCAAATGGAATTTAACTAAGGTAATTTGTAAATTCTCGATAGTTTTCTAAAAAAAAAAACCCTCGATAGTTTTTTGGTTTTACAAAGAAAGAGACTTCGATAGTTTTTCTGATAAACGTTTTAAATTCACATTTCAAGCACTTCGATAGTTTTTGAAAAACTATCGAGGTGCAGTTGACATTTTTGCCCTCACAGAAAACTATCGACAGTTCATTTCAAAATCTATCGAACATGAAAGGACGAAAATGCCCCTGAGTTTTGCAGTGTATATAAGAACCCCTTAGACGTCTTTTTTTTACTTTTCTATTCTCAGATCTAAGAAAGGTTTTTATATATACACAGATACATACACAGATACATACACACAGTCAAGAACAATTTGATAGTTTCTTCATTTTCACCAAGAAAAGCTTGAAAAAGTTACTGTTTCTCACTGTTAATTCGTTTTTGACGGTGAAAACTTGATTATTTTAAGTTTTTAGTACAAACTATTGAAGAATCCATCAAACCAAATTCTTGAACCTAAGAAAATTGTTAACAGTACACTTCTTGGAATTTGATTGTTTTTAAACAGTTGAGTTCTTTTGATCTAATTGGTTTGTTGATATTAAAAATTAGGGTTCTAATTTTGGAGTGTGTTCGAACTTGTGTATTTCAAAGAAAAAGGGGTATTTTAGTTTTAAGGTATTTTGTGTCAAGTTTGATTAATTAGTAATAGTTAATTAAATTTAATTAAAAAAATTTAGTTTTGGTTTAAAATTGATTTTTGGAAATTTGAAACATAATGGCTGGAGAATTTATTATTACCAAAACTAATCATGTCTCGTTTCAAAACTTGCAAGCCATTACGAACTTACAGTTTCGTGCATGGGCAGAGTTTTTGAATACACGTTCATTAGTGGCATACGCTTTGAGTACTCCCATAGTCCTTTGCATCGATCAATTGACTTCGTTGTACACAACCGCCACAGATACAAGTGAGAATAATATAAGGTCCTTCAGTTTTGTTGTGCCAGGGGGCAGAACAATAAGGGTGACGGAACATGATTTTAACAGAATACTACATTTTCCAACAGAAAACCTTGTTCCGGATCCCACGACTGAGGAGATACATGCTTTCTTCACTCTCATTAGAAGTCAACAACCTAACTTCTTTGTGGGAGAGTTCCTTAAGCATTACCTGACAAAGCCATGGAATTTTTTCTTTCATACCCTAATCCATGTTTTTACTGCCAAGCTGACAAATATGCATGGTATTCCCTTATTCCTTCAAAAGATAGGGTTTGCCATTGCTACCAATAGGCATATTAACATAGGAAGGCTAGTGATTGATCAAGTCATTCTGTGCATGGGACCACTGAAAGAAAGAACAGGCATAGATGATGTGCTTTGTTTCTATCCTAGGTTCCTACATCTAATTCTCAATGATATCTTAACAGATGATGAACGGGAGGTTTTTGATGGCGAGGAGACCATGGAATGCATGAAGATGAAGAGCAATGCAATAACCGCTCTGATAAGAAAGAATCATCTTCCAGGGGTACCCACTGTTCTCACTGAATATCTAAGAACGGTGCCCCTACCACTTCTACCCCCAGGGGAACAGGTAAACGAAGGTAATATTCCTGAACCTGTACTGGCTCCTGAACCACAACCAATGGATGTTGATCCAGAGCCCTCAGTGGCCATTCCTGACCAGGAGGTTGCAAACCCACAACCTCTATCCACGGTCGAAGAGCCTTTGGAAGAGCCAAATGAAACCATAAACGAACCTCCTTCCCCTCCTATATCCAGTATACAAACATCCATGAGTGTAGAGGGAGAAAGTGCCAAAGCAGCACCACATAAGGAGACACACCCTTCAACAGCAGCTCTGCCTACCTCTAAAAGGAGAAGAACAGAAACCGAGGCAACTGTTGATAGTTCATTTCTCTCATCCAAAGAACCCTTCAAAGATTTTTCTGATTTTGATTGGGCAATGCTAACAAAAGCTATATCTGAACCCATAGCTCAGTCAAGTAAGGAAGAATTGACGGTAGCAACTGGTGTTCCGACCATATTATGGTCAGGTTCACTGGTTGAAGGTTCTAAGAACCAAGAGTCTTCACAGACGTCGAGAGAAGGCTCTGACCTAAATGCAAAATCTAAAGGGTCATTGCCTAGATCCCCAGATGGAACATATCTGGATCCTGCGGGTAAAGGGTCTGACGTAGGTGCAGATCGGTAACTCGGTGACAATGAATCAATTCAAATTGAGGAGTTAACTGAGGTGAAGTCTTCACAGACTTAAGGGGAAGGTTCAGGATCTCTGCTGTTAATAGAGCCTGTTTCTAACCCCCTAGAGATTCAAACTCTAGATCCTTCAAAGGATATATCATCTACAGATGATCAACAACTTGGTTTATCCAAGGACGGGGACTTGCGAAGCCCCATTGCACCACCGGTGACCTCCTTAAAGACGACTACGGTGTTTTCTTCTGCAGGTACAACTAGCAAAAAAGGATTGAGTGAAACAAAAACACTTACACCTGGCCTGAGTGGGAAAGGTAAAATGAGTGAAACACCGACATAAACGTTGAGTGTACACCCAGAGCCATATGTGAGGAGTGACACCCTAACCCTGCCAAACATTGATGATTTGCTATTACCGACAGAACGAGAGTTACATGTTTAATCCACACTCAAGGTTTGTGATAAAGAAGGAAATCCATTATTCAAGGTTCCACTGCGACCTTCCTTTGACCAAGGGATCTCCTCTAGTCAAGCCAATGCTTCTTTAAAGACTATTCAAGAGAAGGTTGACTTAGCTGTAGCTGATTCCAGAATAACATTCAGGGTCATTGGCAGTGCATCTGGCACTATAACAGGTACTAAGCAGGCAGTGGACTCCTTGAAGAAGGAAGCAATGGATGAACTGGTCGAATTGAGGACGGACGTCAAGGAATTAAAAGATGGATTCATGAATGAAGTATATGCTTTGTCGCAAGGACAAGAAGCTTTAAGATAAGACGTTCTGGTTATCCGGGATGGTCAAGCGCGGGTAAAAGATGCAATTAACACACTTTCAAGAGTGGAGTCTAAGCTGAACAAGAGACTGGATCATATGGATAAGACTACCAACTCAAGATTGGATAACATTGACCTGACGCTAGCTTCTATGAATGATATGAATAAGCAGATTATGGATTTCTTTGACAACCAAAGCGACGGAGTACAGTCAATCTGGACTATGCTAAGGAACCAACAAACTGGACAACCTGGACCTTCAAATCAGCAACATGATCCTTCTACTACCTTTTATGCTGAGGATGCTTTTGTCGAGGATTCCTCAACTAAGGGGGAGAAAGTTGGAGATGGGGAGAAAGGTCTGGATGGATGAGGAGTTTGGGAAACGGTTGAAGCTATTCCGATAAGACAGTACTGGATTGAAGACAGTGTACAAGAAGAGAACAGTGAAGAGGAATTTGAGGTCATGCAAGAGCAACCAATTCAGGAGGAGCATGAGCCATATTATCCAGAGCCTGTTGAATATCCAATCTGGGAGGATAATATGGAAGAAGAAGCAAATTCTCTGTCACAAGAAGAAGAAGCTGCCTTGGAAGTGGTGAGAGCTCAAAGAGCTGAAATAGATGCCAGGAAAGCTGAGAAAGAGAAACAACAAGCAGTTCTGCGAAGTGAAAAACTGAAGAGGTTCAAGATGTATAGTGAAGTGAGGAAGAAGAAGATGATGGATCTGGCAAAGAAAGAAGGAGGTGACTGGGAGATGGCTTATAAAACCTTTTGCGGAGTTGAAGACGGATTAGAAGTCAACGACAATGCTGAGGTGGAGGTTATCATTCAGAACATCAGAAGTGCCAATCCTGAAGATCAGACTTACTTCACAGCATTGAGAAACTCTATGATCTTTCTGAAAGCTGGGGTTAAAGCAAACGGTGCCTGGAACATAGTAATCAATTTTCTTGAGAAAGGTACCTTTGTGATTTCCACTAAGTTTTTTGAACAGAGGACATACACAGAATTGCAGGTGTTGCTCATCAAGATACAGAGAACTACAAGGTTAAATGAACTGCTCCGTGAGCATGTTAAAGATATCTTGATGAAAGTCAGTCCAGAGATTACTGAAGATCCTCCAATGGTTAGATTCATGATGAATGACTTGTTCAGAATCTGCTATTTGACTGAGGACAAACTGAGAGACTATCCAAGAAACTATCTGATATCAGTTGAGAAGCATCTTAGATCCACTGGATTCTCATCAACGGAGAAGGACAAAGCAGCAGACACTCTAAGAAGATTTCTAATGGAGAATGTTCCTTACTATAGGAAGAGAGTGGAAAGAGGATTGGAAGTGCATCCCAGACTACAAAACATGCCAAAGCTAAACAAGAAAGATGTTAACATTGCATGGTTGTGGGCTGGAGTGGGACAAGAGGTAGAGTACATTGAAAGACACATCAAATGAGCAATCCTTAAACCTGGAGAACCACTGCACTATCCTTCCGTGATTGATTATCAAACTGCTAACTCCAATCCCGTGAGAGAAGAAGGTGAGATTAAAATGGATTGAAGAAAAGAAGCAAAGAACAAAAGAACTATCAACGCAGACTAGAGGAGCAACTTCTATGTAGAAAGTTTTATTGTTTTTTGATTTATGAAATCTGGAAATGTATATATATTTGATCCAGAATGCATTTAATATTATTAAGCTATCTTACTTTAAGTAGTTTAATGTTTCCTTAGTTAGTTGAGTTATCCTCGAAGTATTTGCTTGTCAAACTCTATCCAATCAAATAGG
This sequence comes from Heracleum sosnowskyi, assembly GCA_030848705.1. Classification (NCBI taxonomy): domain Eukaryota; kingdom Viridiplantae; phylum Streptophyta; class Magnoliopsida; order Apiales; family Apiaceae; genus Heracleum; species Heracleum sosnowskyi. The sequence continues at coordinate 46,650,548 of CM061241.1, forward strand.
GGGAGATTGTAAAGAATAATGTAACATAAGATTTAAAAGAGATAACTACAACTCAACAAAGGACAAGACATACAATAATATTAACAGAAGCACAGGAATCAAGAATCAAAGAAGAAAAGGTAAACTCAAAAAATCAAAATACGGTATGTATTCTTGAAGTCCGTAAACAGGTCATGGAAAGAAGTTCATGAAAATGTTCAAGCCTCAGTGACAGCAAAAGAAACAAGACTTTCAAGATGACAGAAGTATGTGAATGATTTAGGGTTAGTACCACAGGATTCCAGTGATTTAATTGAAGCAACCAGAACGACAAGGGACTTATCAGCAACATTGAATTGAAGACATAGAAGAAGAATTGATCAAGTGTTATTCATCTGTGAACCAGACCAGTTGCACTAGTTGACGGCACTAAAAAGATCAAGTCGTTTTATCGTCTCAGAAAAAAAGTGATACAGTCTATTACTTAAACACCCAGGAGCTCAGGAGGAATTATTAAAAGATAAAAGACAAGAAAATGATTCGATAGTTTTTCAATTCAGAAAACTATCGAATGATATGAAAAGTGATTCACAGAAAACCATTTTAAGTTAATTTGGTATTCAATAGTTTTGATTTAAAAACTATCGAATGGTAAATTGATTTATAACTTTCTATGGTTTTTTAATTAAGGAGCAGGTGAAAAGTGTTCTTGTTTGTCAGGTTGATTTTGAAGATGGACGACCAAGATTGATTCTTCAATTAAGGTTCGATAGTTTTCAAAACACAAGTCGACAATTACTACAGAGGAAGTGTGTCTTCTTCAGTCGAGGTTATTTTCACAGTAGCAATTACTAAGAGAGAGTTTGAGCTAGAGAGATTACAGAAGAAATTAATATTGCTCAGAATTCTATCATTGTATTGATTGTGTATAACCTAGAACTCATTAAAACTAATCTAGGGATTAGAAATTGTAGCACCCCTCGAGGTTTATATTTATAAAAAGATATATTCCCCGACTCTTGGCTTGATTTGGTGTGTTTGATTTCGTTATAGAACTGAATGATTAATCCGTGAACGAAATTGAATAATTTATAGGTATCGTATTCAACCCCCCTTCTACGATACTTTGGACCTAACAGAAATACATATCTTTCTGATTTTCCCAAGGTGGATGGCATCCTCAAAGAGCTCAGAAAGACTACTCAGACTGTCTCCACTATGGATCTTTCTCTAGCTTTGGTGACTGATAATTTGAAGAGAATGTCCACCAAATTAGAGAACCAACTGCAGTCCAACATCAACATCAATTCAATGCTCTCAGTACTATGGAAAAACCAGTATGGTGACAAGCTGGTGGATGAGGTTCCTGTCTCCAACATATCTAAATTTGAATTCTCTAAGCTCAAGGACCAGGCTCTCAATCCTTTCAAGTCTGAGCAGCTATTCTCCAAGGTTGAAAGATTGAAGAAAGAAGTGGCATCCTTAAAGTCTGAAAACCAAGGGATTTCTCATTCCTTGGAGCTCTTAAATGCCAAGTTGGATGACCAAAGCAACTCAACTTCAAACATTCTGCTGGTCCAACAACAGATGATGACCTCTATGATGAGAAGCATGAATCTTCCTATTCCTGGAGAAGCTCAAGACATCTTGTCTGATCCCAAGCCTAAGGGGGAGAAAGAAAGGAAATGAAAGGAAGTGACTCTGAAAGGGGGAGTCTCTGCAAAGCTCAAGGGCAAAATATCTGAGAAAGACACAAGGCCAATAACTCTTCCTACTGTTTCTGTCACCAGTTTAGCTGGCCAGAAAAGTAGTGTGACTACAACTTACTATCCTTGCACAATGCCCATGGAGGGTCCTGCTCCTCTCATTTCAACAAGTGCTCAGCCTCTTAAAGCAAATCTAATCACTGAGGCCAAGCTACAGGAAGTTGCCAACACAAACATCTATCATGATGTGGCCTTTCTGGAGTTTCTGAAAGCCATTCTAATCAGTGTACAAGGTGACACCAAGGACTACAGAAGAATGATAAAAGAAAACATCAAGTACCTAACAGTGGTAGTCAGAAATGTCAAGGATGCTTATCTAAGAGAGATTATCATGGTATCCAAAGAAAATGACCTATGGAATTTTTCTTTTGAGACTCTGGAGAAGCTGAGATATACTGAACTAGATATCATTCTGGAGCTAATAGAGAAGAAGGGTGACAACAACATGATACTGTATGAGGATTTGCAGAAGGACCAATTTGCAAGATTGCCTGAGGTCATCTCAAAGCCAGGGACAGTAATTTTTCAAAGCACCACCAAAGCAAACTCTATTGATCAGCTTGTAGTTCCTGCTCAGTTGGTGATGAAGTACAAGGACATGATAAAGGAGGTGCTTCAGATGCTCAGAGCAAAGAGAGGATTCAGATGCTCATTTTAAGCCTTGTCATTGGTGACAAAACCAATCCATAACCACACAAATCAAATGGCTTGTATTTAGTGTTATTAAACAAAAACAAAAGAAAAGCAAATCAAACAAAAACAAAACAAAAGAGATGCATCTTGAAGAACATCAACTTTCGGCTATTTTCTTCAACCAAGAGCTTAAAATTTTTGCTCCCACTTCCACTCAACCATAATTCTTGATCTTGGGCTCTAAATCACCCTCTTCCAATATCCAAGGTAGATCTCTAATCTTAGCCTCATCCATGGATCATAACTTGATCAAAAATGGATTCAAAGTTGATGATGAATAGTGATGTGAATAGTGACCTCATAGAATCTTGATTTGTTTTGATGTTTTTAGGTTTGATTAGCTTAGTTTAGGAGCAAGGAAGGGTATATCATCCATATATAGCCTTTGTTAAGATCCAAGGAAGGTATAAACTTCTTTCTTTTTATGATTTTTGCTTGATCTAGTAAGTTAGAAGTGTTAGATTGAAGCTATGTTAGAATAAAGCATGTATGCATGATTTTAAGCATGTTTAATGGATGATTTGTGGATGAACTTGTGAAATAGAGGGTGACCTTATTTGGACAGATAAATGGTAGTATATACTTGAGTTTGATTGGTGGTTGGTTGATGATTGATTGTAGTTTGGATGAGTGTTTAAAAAACACGGGAAGTACGCATAAGCGCCATTACCATGTCGGATTTTACTTAGGTAGTTTAGACAGAAACCATGACTGCAAAACAGGGCATTAACTTGAGGTTTCTGACCATGATCATGTAGGCTCTGTTTCCTAGATTATTTTAGCGAAAGAATCGTATCGTTTCGATTTACGGTTTAGGAGAAACGACCGTTTTAGTAAAAGCGGTTTCGCGTAACTAGATAGTTCATTGTATGAACTTTGAGGTAGGGATCAAGCCCTTTAAAATTGGAATTGGATTGAGATATTAAAATGGATACTAGTATGGACAGTTAGGAAAGGAACCTAGAAGGTTTCGTGTTAAAAAGATGAGTTTGTGATTTTATAAAAATGCGTGAACAAAGGTTGCGCGAGTGAAATACCCTTAAGGGGATGGTTAAAACGATAAGTTTAGTAATGGTAAAGTACTTGGGTTTTGTGAATGGATTTCCACCCAAACTTTTGACTTAAGAGTTTAAGGAATGTCATAAGGTTATAAGCGGCCAAGAGCGAGACATTTGATGTTCGTTAATAGAACGCTAGTGCTTAAGTTAAATGCACTTTAAATGATTAATCCAGGGGACTGATCGGGTATTTCTTTGTTTATAGATTTCCCGGCAAGTTCTCGAACCCATAACAACCAAGGACCCGAGGCAAGTTTTCTCATTCCATGCTTTATTTTAAATTATAATATTCTGATGATGCACGTGATATGTGTTATGCATGCTTTCAAACCTCACATCGTATATAGATGTGATGGTATAAAATTGTTGAGATGAACTATATGCATACGATATTATGCATGCTTTCAAACCTCACATCGTATATAGATGTGATGGTATTAAAAATGATGAGATGTGATGTATGCATATGATAGATGCATGCAAGTTTTCAAACCCTACACCATATAATGATGTTGTTGTGATATAGGTTGTGGTATTACTATATATGCTGCTTTAATGCTGTGAAATGACTTATAACTGTTTTTGCTTTGTAAAAAAGCTGTATAAGGTATAAGGTTTATATGCTAGCTAAGTACTAGATATATACCAAGGTTAAAGATTAAAGACTCTAAGTATAGAGCACTTGTATGATGGTTTTAAAAACTTAGACCGGGAGTCAAATTATTATTTTGTTTTAAACTACTGTCAGAAACTGGAAGGTTCCAGGGACGGTTATACTTTAAGGGTATTTTAAATATTCCAATATCTATATAATTGGATATTTAAGGTGAGATATTTAAATAATATTATAATATATATTATTTGAATATTATTTAATTAAGTGAATATTATTTTGAATATTCACTTAAGTGTTTTATATTGAATAATAATTCAATATTTATTATTTGAATATTATTTAAATAAGTGAATATTATTTCGAATATTCACTTAAGTGTTTTATATTGAATAATAATTTAATATTTATTATTTGGGTATTTATTAAATATTCCAAATATGATTTAAAATCATAGAACCTTATTATATGATTAAAGGTTCTATTATTTACACAAAAATATAAATTTCCGATCTTCAGAAAAGGTATTAAAATAGAGATTCCCAACTATTATCTTAAGATAGTTAAAGGTAGTTAAATGCGATTAAATATTTCCTAACTCATCAAAAATTGGGAATCCAGTTTTAAAGGTCGAGCAAATGGTTTTTGCTTCTTCTATTTCTAGAGAATACTCGTATCTTGGGTTGCCTTCCCTATCCAATCCGAGTATTCCAATCTCGATAATTTCAGAAAAATTCCGATTAACTCCCAGGTCATGATTTTAAAAAGGGTTTATGATATATCCTCTGTCAGTTGGCAACGGCCAGCCCACATCTTGTTATTACTTCCTCAAAATTTCCGGAAGTAAGTATGATAAAGAGTTTAAACCTATCAACAAGCTAGCATGACTCTCGGGGAACGACGATTAAGTTCGGTTCCGGTTATAATGATAGGATTCATCAAGGGACTGGAAGTGTTATATAAGTAGAGGAATTACGAGTACCGGGACGCACATGCAAATTTAGCAGAGGTACTACGAATGCCGGGACGCAACTTTAGCTGAGGTACTTCGGGTACCGGGACGCTAATGATAGCCCGTATGCGGCTGGGGTGATAACCATGAAAAGGTTTTCGTCCACTACTAGTAGAAAGAAATGTTGCGATATAATGGCTGATCACCGTGTATCGTGTATTCCAGTATATCCCCTTCTTCCACTAGGAATTGTGCTGCACATTGTAACGAAAGCCTAGGTGCTGAGTTACCGATAATGTGACAGAAATTGAACAATGATGTTCCGTGTATAGTATTTGAACTACATTTCATGTTCTGACGAAAAGAGTATCCAATATATCATTCTATATACGAATGAGGTTTTAAAAGCTTTCAGCTATGATATCAGCCCACATATATGATTAAGCTGCTATATCTGATTGTCGAGCTATAGTGCTCATTCTTGCTTCCTTTACAAAAGGTGTTCATTACTGATATTCTACAGTATTTTGAACAGTATGAGATATCTAAATAGATATGCATGTATATATGTTGAGAAAGTATTTAAGATATACAGTATATTGAATTGTATAGTATTTTGAATCAATGGATAGGCTTTAAGCCTTGATTCCATTATTTGATATCTATTTTAAAAGATATGTTTTGAATCTTGGTTCATTATATCGATACCAAGGATTCTTAAATGAATTACGAAAAGTTATTAAGTATGATTATAAGTCATACGGTATTTTGAACGGTATACTATTTTGGGGTTAGACCCTACTGATGTTAAAAACTGTGATCCCATATGGATTATCTTCCAAAAATGTTTAAAGATTTAAACTGGGATAGATTTCTTGCTGAGCGCTATTAGCTCATTCTTGCTTTATTAAATATTTCAGCATGAAGAAAACATTGCCGATTCACCTCGTGTTACGAGAGCAAGGGAATGGAGAGACCACCCTTGAGTTAGTTCAGCAGGACGGATACTGTCGGATTTAGCAGAACAGCTGTAGATTGAGTTAGTAAGAATTGTTTTCGAATAGGTTTGTATTATTAAACCTTGTATAGAATTGTGAGGTCTATTATTTTAACTTCAGGTAGAGGTTGTAAATGATAGATGAGATCCTGGATAGTACATTTGATTTGTAATAACAAATGTTACTTATTGTTGCTCATTTCCAAGGCTATAACTTGTGTGTGTGTGCGTAAGTGATTGGGGTCTTTTGGAGTTATATTATTAGAATGTTGTAAGTAATACAGGTATTGTATAATTGATGGAGCGTGACAACCCGGATTCCTGACCCCGGGTCTGGGGGTGTTACAAGATAGCTGCTCTGAGATTCAATATGGAGCTTTTATGAAGACTTTGCTCTTCAAGCAAAAGATAAGCAATTTCCTTCCCATCAGGATTGAGAGTAAGTTGAGTCATGCCAAAAGTTACTTCTTTAACAGCAGTACCCCTTTGCATTTCCACATCCTGACCTCTTTGATTTAAGTACATGGGAGTATAATTACCATTGAAATTACTGTTTCCATCCAGTCTTCTTCTTATTGTTGACAAAATCATGTCACTCCATTCCTTGCACATTTGATTCTTCGATCTCAAAAGATAATGAACATATTTCAGTTCCTGTGTAGTTTTCATCAGCAGATCTTGAATAGATAAAATCTTCACACTACCATCTTTCATGAAGTACAGAAGTTTTTCTTTCTTGTCAAAACCATCATGACAATCTATAACTATATCAACAGCTAGTAAATTGTTCAGGTTTTCAGAAGTTAAAGTACCTCCAATTTCAGTTAAGGAGTAAGGATCAACATATGACATATTTAGATATTCAGCATCCCTGTGTCCAATACCTCCTCTTGAATTAGTTGTCAATTGCTTCAGATTTGAAAACATCTTTAACCAGAGTGCTTTTGATCTAACCATCCCAGATAAATCAACAACACTTGAAGCGCTTGTAATAATTCCTCCAGACTGAAAATTGATAAGTGTATCACAACTTAGTGTACTAATATGTTTCCACTTCTTATCCTTTTCCTTTTCAAAAGCATAGCTTCTTTCCAGTGAAGATTCTTGTCTGCTTGGGTTCCTCCACACTCTTCTATTTGAGAGTTTAAGCCTTTGTACATAGAGATTGAAATCTCTATTTATTGATCTTGTAATTTCACTTCTTCTGGCTTCTTCTTCTTCATCTACTTCCTTGTTGTGAAAATCAACCACAGTAGATAAAATTATCAATTCAATCTCTTGCATAATTTCAGAATCATCAGGATCTTGAATATTATCAGGAACAACATCAGGATTAGATTCTTCAATTTGATTTGTATTGCATAGAGTTGATTTTCTTGATTTTCTTCTCAATTCAGGTTCTTCTTCAATATTTCCATCATCACCAAAAGTAGATCTGTCAGGAACTACTAGAGTTTGAATAGGTTCAGGAATTTCTTCAATTCTTAACCCTCTAGACCTTGTTTGTCTAGGTATTATTTGAGTTGAAGAACCTCTTCTACTTCTTCTAGCTCCTCTCCTACCTCTACCTCCTCCACCTCTAGCAGGAGCAGGGTTATTAAAGCTTTCCATCATTTCTCTCTATTGTCTTAAGAATTCTTCATGTGAGAGATCAGAATATTCTTCACTTGCTGTAGAGAGTGCTTTTCTTGCATATAATTGTTGAACTCTTTTATCAGTGTGATATAGAGTAACAATTCTGCCATCTTTTGTAGAAAACTTCTGGAATAAATTTGATGCATCTTCAGGATTATCAATAACAATATCTTCATCACCTTCAGGAATTGTGGCAAGAGTATGTCCATGACCAGGTGTCAGGATTTGTTCTTCCATCAGGATCTGAGATTGCACCAACGTTCTTACTATCTTAACTCCAGAATCAGAAACATGAGTTGACTGCGTTGTTTGACTTTGTGAAGTTTGAATTGTAGACTTCATAACAGCAACATCAGAGGTTTCTCCTTGTATCACTTTGTCACTACCATCATCTCCAGTATCATCATCATTATTCCTTAATACTAGATCAGGTGTGCATTTTGTCTAACTAACCTTCTCCCCCTTTTTGACATCAGGATTTGACAATAAATTCAAAATTAAGGAAAAAGAGGCTTGAATGCCATGAATTGTTCCATTCATTCTGTCTAAGTGCCTCAGCAGGATTAAAGGAAGGAATAGAAAAATCTTGTCTCTGATCTTTCCCAGTGGAAGCTTTGCTAGCCATAAATGTACTTGATGAACCAAAATTAGTTCCAAGACTAATTTTGAGTGCTGTAGCAAGCTGTTCCTTCTCTTTTCGATTCTCATCATCATCACTATCATCAGAGTCATCATCATCAGTAATATGAGTATCATCAGGATCAGGAATAGCTTTACCTTTCATTTTATCCTGTGAATCTGTGATAGGATGATCCATTGGTCTTGAACGAAGTGGCTGTATCAGGATAGGTTCAACATCAGGAGCACCACTAGCGTCAGGATGAACACCGTCAGGATTTGATATTCTTGCATCAGTATTTGCTACCAATGGTTCTTGTGGAGCTTGAGGTTCAGAAGCTGCTTCAACACTTTGAGTCAAAGGTTCTTGTGTGATTCCCTCATTGACAGTGTCCTCGACCAATCTTTGAACTTCATCTGCACCAGAAATCCCTTGAGCATTGTCAGGAAATTTCTCAGAAACTGTAGCTTGGCCTGCATCTTCACTTTGAGAAGATGGTTCTTGTGTAGCTGGAATGTCGATGTCTACATTCTCCCTTTGAGAAAATGGTTCTTGTGGGACCATTCCACGAGCTAAGCCTTCACTCAAACTTTGATTGAGTGGTTCTTGTGTGGCTGGATCATCAGAAAGAGCTGCTGAACCACTTTGAGGTTCAGGTTCTTGTGGGCTTGATCCTTTCAGTTTCTTCTGTCTCTGATAGACTAACTCTTCTGCCTTCCTTAGCTTTTCCATTGGATGTTTTATCCCAATATTGGAAGCAGCAGCACCATACTTCTCCCATGAAATATCAACATGTCTTTTTGTTGGAGAGTCCTGTGCTGGAGAGTCTGAAATATTAACCACTTGACTTGGTGCAGCATCAGGAATACTAACAACATGATTTGCTTGAGCAGTAGAAACTGATTGCTCATTCAGAAGAGAAGTGTCCTGTACATCAGTATCCTGCTTCTTTTCTAAAGGAATATGATACCTGCTTTTTGATAACTTCCTTTTCTTCTGTGGTGTAGACAATGGAACCACAGCTGCAGTAGCAGTATCAGCAACTTCCTTATTCACATTCATCACTGAGGATATAGGTAAGTCGTCCTCTAAATCAATCTCATCCCTGAGAACTAATTTTCTTTTAACAGAAACAGCCTCACCTCCCTTTTCAGCTTTCTTCACCAGGACCCCTTGTACACCCCCTTGTAACTTCTTTTTAGTGATAGGTGTAGAGGAAAAGTCCTTTGAACCTGATTGCCTTCCTGACACATCAGTTCTAGCTGACTTCTTTGCTTTTACAACTAAAGTCTTTTGAGAGACAATAGAGGTGGAAGTTGACTGTTTAGACTGTTTAGGATGAATGCTTGGGTTATGAACAAGGTGTGATTGGCCTTGCCCCATAGCATTAGAAATTAAACCATAACGAGTAGGCATTTTCCTATGTAAGAAAAACCTAACCTCATCAGGAATAAAAGCATTTCCTATGAAACCATTTGCCTTATCACTGTTGACTAAGGACTTAATATTATTCTCAGTAATTCTACAGATAGGTAGAATTACATCATTCTCAAAAACAACATTAGGACACAAGTGATTAAATATCAACTGTAAAAATCTAAGAAAACAGACAGAACCTAACTTATCTGATTTCCTATCACTTAAAGCTTTTAAGATAAATGACCCATAATCAAACACTGTAGAGTGGATAAGAGAGTACCCAATTTTAAGAGATCCTGATGGAAGAGCATCAAAATTTGATGTCTTGTTCAGGAAACAGCGGCTGATCGTATCAAAGAAGAAATTCCATTCCTTCTTAAGCTTTGTCCTAAAGTGATTGCCATATCTCTTTACTTCACCATTGTAGCCCAACTTTGTAACAAACTCAAAAAGAGTAGAGTCCGAAACATTAGCAGGAATAGCATCACCAAGAACAGGTAAATGCAGGGCTTCCTCCACAATTGCAGGAGTCACATAGTGAGTAATTCCATTATGTTCAAAACTCATCAAGATGGTGTCAGAATACCCTTTTTCAAAAGTCACTGAGTTCCACACCTGCATTACAGACTTAAAAGAAACACTTGCAGGTTCTGTTAAAGCAAACTTCAATGGGCTTGAAGCTAGAAAATCTTGAATTATATGAAACTCATTGGGTAAATCTTGATGATTTAGAATAGCCACAAAATTGTTAGTGGCAAAAGTAACACCACTAATCACTGTTTGTTTGTTCATGAATGATGAAGATGCCATTGAAATTCTTAGAAATCTTGAGAATTGATGTTTGAAAATAGTTAGGATTTGTAAGCACAGAGAGAGATAGAAAATCGAAAAACTGATGATGAGAGAGTAATTAATGATGTAGAATAAGTAAAAGTATTTTGTTAGAACAAAACTTTACTCTCAATAACAGGTGGCAAAATATGATTTGTGCACAAATAATTAGTGGACAGATTACGTGTGTAATTTAAATGAAACTGCACCACTTTTTATGTGTATGTATATGTATATCTATAACAGTGCAACACACGTGCGCATACAGTTGTCCTACTAAAACTCAACCGTCCATCAACAAATACTGACGAAAAATTAGGCACAAATTAAGCAATGAAATACTGACCTGAACATCAGGATTGACCAGTTGACTTCCTGTCAGGATAACATCCTATCAGGATTTGATCAAAGAAAACATACCTTTCTGAATAACCATCAGGATTTGACAGTTATCAGGATTTCCTCTCTGTAGCTTTCCTCAGAAATTCTCAAAGTTCATCATTCCAAGTTCATTCACCAATTTATTGAAAATAGCTTCAGGTAGTGGCTTGGTGAATATATCAGCTAGTTGTTGATCAGTGGGAACAAAGTGAAGTTCAATTGTTCCTTCCAGAACTTGTTCTCTTATGAAGTGATATCGAATACTGATGTGTTTAGTAAGAGAATGTTGAACTGGATTTCCTGTCATTGCAATACCACTTTGGTTATCACAATAAATAGGGATTTTTGAGTATGACAGTCCATAATCTAACAACTGATTTCTCATCCACATTATCTGAGCACAACAACTTCCTGCAGCAATGTACTCAGCTTCTGCAGTTGAAGTGGAAATGGATTTTTGCTTTTTACTGAACCATGAAACTAGTCTTCGACCCAAAAACTGACAGCTTCCTGAAGTACTTTTCCTGTCTATTTTGCATCCTGCAAAATCAACATCTGAATAACCACACAACCCAAAATCTGATTCCCTTGCATACCAAAGGCCAAGTGAAGAAGTGCCTTTGAGATATCTGAAAATTCTTTTGACTGCAATCAGATGGGGTTCTCTAGGTTTTGCTTGAAATCTTGCACACAGACAGGTTGCAAACATGATATCTGGTCGACTTGCAGTGAGATACAATAAAGAGCCAATCATTCCTCTGTAGTGAGTTACATCTACCTCAGCACCTTGACCAGGATCAAGTTTGGTAGTTGTAGCTATGGGAGTTGTAGCAGGAGAACTATCTTGCATGTTAAACCTTGTCAATAAATTCCTTGTATATTTAGACTAATTGATAAAAATCCCTTCATCAGTTTGTTTAACTTGAAGACCAAGAAAGTAACTTATTTCTCCCATCATGCTCATTTGATATCTTGACTGCATAAGCTTGGAAAACTTTTCACAAAGCTTATTGTTTGTTGACCCAAAAATGATATCATCAACATAAATCTGAACTAACAACAAGTCCTTACCATGATTCAAATAAAATAGAGTTTTATCAATAACACCTCTTTTGAATCCACTTTCCAGTAAGAATAGAGCTAAAGTCTCATACCATGCTCTTGGAGCTTGCTTTAGTCCATAAAGTGCCTTATCCAATCTGTAGACATGATCTGGATATTTAGGATCAATGAAACCAGGAGGTTGCTCAACATAGACTTCTTCCTCCAGTTCTCCATTTAAGAAAGCACTTTTAACATCCATCTGGAAAATCTTGAATTTCTTATATGCCGCATAAGCAAGAAATATCCTAATGGCTTCTAGTCTTGCAACAGGAGCAAAAGTTTCATCATAATCAATTCCCTCTTGTTGAGAATACCCCTTTGTAACTAGTCTTGCTTTGTTTCTGATTATTACTCCATCAGAATCAGTCTTTTTCTTGAAAATCCACTTTGTACCAACAATTGATCTATTCTTTGGTCTTGGTACCAGTTTCCAGACTTCATTTCTTTCAAATTCATTCAGTTCCTCTTGCATTGCAGTAACCCAATCAGCATCTTTAAGTGCATCTTCAACTTTCTTTGGCTCCTCCTTGGATAGAAAGTTATTGTATAGACATTCATTCTAAGTTGCACTTCTTGTTTGAACACCTGCATCAGGATCTCCAATGATCAAATCAGGAGTATGACTTGCAGTCCATTTCCTTGCCGGTGGTAAATCAGTCCTTGAAGTAGATGCTCCCCCTGGATTGGTGTTATCTTGATTTGAAGAACTTGCTTGTCTTGAAGCTCCCCCTGAATTATTGTTATGTCCTCCTGATAAATTATCAGGATCATCACTTGAATCAGTATCTGAAGAATTCTGTCCTGATGATTGAGTTGACTCTGAACTTGTAGTAGAATGTTGTTGCTCCCCCTCAACATTAGCACTACTAGAAGTATCACTATTGAATGCATCATCAGTATTAGCACCATCAGTATCTGGTGTGTCATCAGGATTTGGTGACCCATCAGGATCTGATGTATTGACAGGATCTGATTCACTTTCTTCAGGTTCCTTGGTAGCTTCATTTTCAAAAATCAATCTATCATGAGAGTCTTCATTGATTCCAGCTATCTTCTTGTCATCAAAAGATACATGTATTGACTCCATGACAGTCCTTGTCCTCAAATTAAAAACTCTGAAGGCTCTTGATGCAGGATAGCCTATGAAAATTCCTTCATCAGCCTTTGTTTCAAATTTCCATAGCTGTTCAGGATGAGTTCTGAGAACAAAACATTTACAGCCAAACACATGCAGATGCTTCAGACTTGGTTTCTTTTCCTTGAGTGACTGATAAGGAGTAACACCATGTCTGTTTATTAATGTGAGATTTTGAGTATAGCATGCTGTGTTGACTGCTTCTGCCCAGAAATATGTAGGTATTTTAGCTTCTTCCAACATAGTTCTGCCAGCTTCAATAAGAGTTCTATATTTCCTTTCAACTACTCCACTTTGTAAATATGTAGGTATTTTAGCTTCTTCCAACATAGTTCTGCCAGCTTCAATATGAGTTCTATATTTCCTTTCAACTACTCCACTTTGTTGAGGTGTTCCAGGAGCAGAGAATTGTTGAATGATTCCTTTGTATTTGCAGAACTCTTCCATCTTTGAATTCTTAAATTCAGTACCATTATCACTTCTCAGTATCTTGACTTTGTACTTTGTGGTTGTCTCAATCATTCTTACATGATCCAACAGAACTTCAGGAGTCTCGTCTTTTCTGTGCAGAAAATACACCCAGGTGAATCTAGAATATTCATCAACAATTACAAGAGTGTATCTTTTCTTACTGATGGACATGATGCTGACTGGACCAAATAGATCAAGATGTAGCATGTGATATGGTTCTTCAATAGAGGATTCTGATTTACTCTGGAATGATGTCCTTCTTTGTTTTGCTTTCTGACATGCATCACAGAGTCCATCAGGAGTATATAACACTTTTGGTAATCCTCTCACTAAATCTTTCTTAACCAACTCATTGATATTGCTGAAGTTGAGATGAGAAAGCTTCTTGTGCCAATTCCAACTTTCATCTACTGATGCTTTACTGATCAGACAGGTAGGGGAGTCATCAGTATTTGATTGAATGTTGGCTTCATATATGTTACCATGCCTGTAGCCAGTCAGAGCTATCTTTCCTGTTTCTTTGCTGACTACTTCACAATGTGTGGAATAGAAGTTGACATGATAACCTCTGTCAGTGATTTGACTAATACTCAACAGGTTGTGTTTTAGTCCTTTCACTAGAGCTACTTTTTCAATGATGACATTTCCAATGATTATATTGCCATATCCCAAAGTTTGTCCAATGTTACCATCTCCATAAGACACAGTTGGGCCAGCTTTTTCCTCATATTCTGATAACAGGGCTTTGTTTCCAGTCATGTGCACAGAACATCCACTATCCATGACTAACACATTTTTCTTTTTACCCTGCAATCAGAATAGAAACACACTAGTTAGAACATTTAGGAACCCATACTTGTTGGGTTCCTTTTCCATGCAATTTATTAACTTTCACAGCAGAAGACTTTCTGACCTTAGCAGTCCTGACAGGATTTACTCCATCAGGATTTGCTTTGTCAGTATCAGTATTAACAAAAGCATGCTTCACAATGACATTATCAACTCTATCAGACTTTGTACTATTATCAATCTTAGGCAGTGGATCATAAAAGTTATAGTACAAATCATGATAATCTTTACAAGTATAAATAGAATGCCATATACTACCACAATGAAAACAGGACTTCTGTGGTTTATAAAATACTGATCTATTCCTAACATCAGACTTAGGAATATCATTAATCTTATTCTTACTCTTCTTACAATCAATAGCAAGATGATTAGAGTTACCACAGTTAAAACAACACTTTCTAGGTGCATTTGGGATATATTTGTAACCATTCTCTTTGTTGATCCCAACTTTACCATTCCTGTTTCTCTTAACAGTAGCTTCCTTTTTCTTATCTGTCACCTCACAGATTTTATCCTTAAGCTGTTTCTGAGACAATAGTCCTACATTCTTAGTGACTTTATTCATGACAGGTTTAGACTTTATAATTTTAATTCCTTGAGTAGAGGTAGATCCCTTTTCAAAAGTAGAATTGGAATCCTTACCAAAAACAAAATTAACAGGAGTAATCTTAGATTTGGTTGCGTCTATGACATGTCTATAGGTCTTTGGACTGACTGTCTCATCAATGACAATTTTCTCTTTCAATTTCTTATCCTCATCTGACTTATATCCTAGACACTCTTTCCAATTCTTAGAGGTATTAATCTCATGAAATTTCCTACCAGAGTCTGTCCAGGTTCTGATTTTCTCATTAGCACATTCAAGTTCCTTTTCAAGAGCAGTACATTTGGATTTCATCTCTAAATACATGTGATTCGCATTATCACATTCTTTTTGTACTTCTTGCATACGAGAAAATTCAGCTTCTAATAACTCATTCCTTTTTCTAAGTTCAGACATCTCATATAAGATCCTAGTATTTTCAGCAGTTTGACTTCTAAAGATAATATGTAAGGACTTTAGAAAACGTCTTAACTCAGAAGCATTATCAGTATCAAAATCAAAGATAGTATTTAGTACCTTATCATCAGGAGCAGAAATTACATCAGGGCTGGCCATTAGAGCATAGTTGACCACCTCAGTATCAGATTCTGAGGAAGAGTCCATCCAATCCTTGCTTGATGTGATAAGTGCCTTTGTCTTCTTGCACTCAGAAGCAAAGTGACCCATACCATTGCACTTGTAGCATCTAACCTTTGACTTGTCAAATTTGCTACTCTTGCTGTCCTTTTTGATATACTTATCTTTGTTTGAGTTGAAAACCTTTTTCTGAAAGTTGCCTTGTCTTCTATTCTTCCTGAACTTCATCCTCCTGAAGTTTCTGACAATCATAGCAACCATCTCTTCCATGTCTGAGTCAGAAGAATCATCATCAGTATTGGCATCAGGATTGCCATCAGTATCTGATGAAGAGTCATCAGGATCTGACTCAACTATTCTTGTTTTATTTCTAGAGACCTCTATAGCTTTTCCTTTTGATTTAGCCTCTGCTTTCAAAGCAATTGATTTTGCCTTGCTACTTTTCTTGTTCTTTCTCTGTTGGACTTCAAGATCATGAGTTCTTAGCATCCCATAGACTTCATCAAGAGACACAGTGTTAAGATCATACTGATGTCTAATGATCGAGGTCTGAGTGTCCCATTCTTCAGGTAAAGCTCTTAGAAACTTGGTGTTTGAATCTTCAGTTTCATATTCCTTGTCAACTAAAGATAAACTGTTCAATAGTGTCAGAAATCTATCATATAGATCAGTTAGGCTCTCATCAGATCTTGCATCAAATTGTTCATATTCTTGAATCAAAAGAGCCCTTCTGTTTTTCTTGACAGATGCAGATCCCTGGCACTGAGTTTCCAAAGTATCCCAGATTTCTTTTGAAGACTTGCATGCAATCACTTTATTTGACATGACAGCATCAAGACTACTGTGCAAGATATTCTTTATCTTTGGTTCCCTGAGTACATGAGCTTTTTCTTCTGGAGTCCATTCACTTTTAGCCTTGACCACATAATGTTCTGGTACAGTATCTGTTCGTTCAACGAACTTCGTAGGTATATATGGTCCATCACGAATCCTGTCCAAATAGTCAGGATCCATAGCCTCCAGGTACATCAGCATCTTTACCCTCCATGTTGGATATTCTGATTTCTTCAATATGGGAATCTTCATGCTTTCATACTTGGTTGTCGACATCTTTAGATCGTATCTGATTCAGAATTAAATCAGTTTGCTCTGATACCAATTGTTGCCCAATAATAATCTATTGTAGAAGGGGGGTTGAATACAATAGTATAAGATAATCGACTTCTTAATGTATATATCACAAATATGAAAGAAAGATAACAGCTTTATTAAATCTGATATAAAACTGTTACAAACTCTCTCAAGAAATTCTGATGTTCTTGAGAGCTGCTAGCTTACAAAAACTCTCTCAAGAAATTCTATGTTCTTGAGAGCTTCTATCTTGATTCACATCGAACCAAAACCAAAACTGTGTTTATATACTACACAGCTTCTCTATCAATGATAAGTCCTAATCAATTACAAAGATTGAAACATATCCATAATTGATAGCTACATGCTACAAACCAGGAACCGACAAAATAAACTTCCATGTTTAACTAGACTCCAAATATAACTCGAAGTAGGAATCCTGATCAGCTTCCAGTCCTGATGATCAATCCTGATCCCAGTCCTGATATGTATCTTGATCCTGACGACCATGCGATCCTGATGACGTCAACAATCCTGATCAGTTGAGTCTAGCTCCTGACGATCATTGAATTCTGATCTAACAATTCATTACTAACACCAATTAATATTTAAGCTTCTCATTTTATAATTTATCATATTAATTTTTATTCTTTATTTAATATTTTACGTTCCCATTAAGTTTTTTAGTTTATCATTTTTTAATCTCCTTTGATGGCCCGTGCATTGAAAGTTTTGGTTTTCGGTTTTTGGTTTTCTGTCATTTATTTTATTTAATAAATAATAAAATAATATAAAAATAGTAACTAGTTGATCGCCTTTAATAATTAAAACACTTTTTTCTAACAAAATCTACCCCTTTTCACAAAATATCACGGGCAATTACCTTTAAATAAAAACATATTACCTTTTATATTTGTTCTCACTAAAATATCTATTTTTGAAAAATATAAGGTGCAAACCTTACTTATTTATTTTAAAACCTATTTTAATACTTTTAATTATTTAAAAAAGCTTACCTATTTTAACATGCCAACACATTTTTTTAAAAATAAAATTAATATAATTAAAACACTTCCAAATATATCACGAGCAGTTACTTTTTTTTGATTAAAACATGTTAACTTTTCTATTTGTCCTTATTATTAATACTAGCTTAAAATCCGTGCGATGCACGGATTAATAATTATTATTTTTTTAATTGTATTTTTAAAAAAAATAAGTAGGCATGTAAAAATAGCTAAACACTTTTAATTAATTAAAAACATTAAAACATATTTTAAAATAAATAAGTAAGGGTTTGCTCGTTATATTTTTGGAAAAAGAGTGGTTTTAGTATGGAAAAATAAAAAAATGTAACATATATTTAGTTTAAAAAGGTAAATGCCAGTGATATTTTTGGAAAATGAGGTTTTAAAATTTAATAATTTAAATTATTTAAATACGTTTAAAAATAAATAAGTAAAGGGTTTGTCCGTGATATTTTTAGAAAAAGAATGGATTTTAGTGAGAAAAATAGAAAAAGTAAATTGAAAAGGCAATTTCCCGTGATATATTTAGAAAATGAGGGACTTTGTTAGAAAATATATATAATATGTTTTAGCTGAAAAGGTAATTGGTTATAAATAGGTATTTGATTATTTATATTTTAATATTTTTAGTAATTGCATTTGTTAAGAAAAATAAGTTAGCATGTTAAAATAGGTAAACTTTTTAAAAAATAATTATAATATTAGGTTTAAAAATAAATAACTAAAGGTTTGTCCGTGATATTTTTGGAAAATTAGGGGTTTAATAAGGAAAAATAGAAAAACTAACATGTTTTATTTAAAAAAGGTAATTGCCCTTGATATATTTGAAAAAGTAGGGGAATTTGTTAGAAAAATAAAAAAAATAATGTATTTTAGGTGAAAAAGGTAATTGGTTATAAATAGGTAATATTATTATTTAATAATATATTTTTATAAATAAGTAAGGTTAATTAAGTAAAAAAACGAATTTAAGAAAGGGCAATTAATTAAATCACAACGTACCATATCGACCGACCAAACTTTTAATGTTTCGTCTATTATATAATAGTATTGATTATTTTAATAAATAATAAAATAATATTAATAATCCCCCATTTATCTTCTTCATCCCCATTTTTATTCTTTATTTATTTTTTCTATGTTCAAATTAATATTTAAGTTTCTCATTTTATAATTTATCACATTGATTTTTATTCTTTATTTAATATTTTTCGTTCCCATTAAGTTTTTTATTTTTTAATTTTTTAACCCGTGCTATAGGCTAGTATATATAAGTTTTACTCCGATAGAAATCATTTTTAGACTAGAAACTTGAAATTGAATAAAAAAATTTAAAAATTTTTAAAAATTTTTAAATCGTGTCAAAATATAGCACATATTATACAAAAAAATACAGTAAAATCAGATTTAAGAAAAAAACCTCACCTAATGATGAGAAAAATTAAATTAGAAATGAAGGGGATTAGCTGGGATATTTTAATTGCTTGGGGTGCTTATGAACCATTAGTTTAAATTAATCTAATGACTCAAATTAGTTTTTATTTTATATATCTGAAGATTGAGTATTAGAATTCGGGCAAACCTATTGACCACAATTGATGGCCACGACCCACAATTGATCTCATTGCCAGGGAAGTCATGTTGCCGAAATTTGTGGATGTAAAATCCGCGTAAGGATGAATTAGCCTAAGAGATGGTGTGGTTTACCACATGATTCTTCTTCAGTGATCTTGTTTGTTGATAACTCCAAATCCCGATCTAGTCCTTCCCGGCCGATCCCACGCCTGGAAGCGGTGTCGCTGCGGTTGGGACTCTGCAAAACAACACCGGAGGGGGGTTTGGACCCTGGCGGCGCCTCCGGCGTGAGAATAAGTAATGGCTTTGGAAAGGTAGACAGGACTATAGAGAAATCTAAATATGGAGGGTGTGTGTATGGGTTGAGTGTGTAAAAGAGAATGTAACCCCTAAACCTTTCCTCCTTGGTCTATTTATAGGCCAAAGATTAGGGTTTTGGGGTTGTACCTGCAATCATGAGCGTTGAATCCTAGGTAGGTAGGACACCTGGGGGATGTTGATGGATTGCACGTGTCCAGGTGAAGGATTGTGGCATCGTGTGCCAGGCTCCTGCTGGCGTGTGGTTTAACATAGGAAATAATTGTCCCAATCATTAGGTATATTTACGTGTCGTTATCAGGTGTGGACATCGATGATGACCTGGGCATGTCACGTAATGAGGTATAGATTTTCTCACACAGGATATTGCCTTTGTCGCCAGGAGAGAGTTAAACTTAAAGCTTGAGCCATAGCCTGGCAATGAGTCCGGACTGGTACGCAAGTCATGACTCCAAGATGAGTCTGGACTAGGAGGTGAGCCATGACTGGAATGGTAATCCGGGTTTCAGGTGACTCCTGGCTCAGAGATGAGACCGGGCTATACATAGCCTATCATTTGTGATTTTGTCTAGTTCCTTCACAGGCTTGCATTTTGTCAGAGTTTAACACCTCGCCACTGAAACGAGTTGCAACATCAATGGAGATCTTTGAGTTGCCGGTTCCAGTTGCACCCATGACAACTACAACATTTTCTTTTTAAGCCTGGAACTGCGAAGAAATGGCAAAACATGTCTGCCATCAGGCATGTTTAGTGAAGCAGTTATTTGTTTGCAGGTAAACATTGACATCCTTATTTTCAGCAGTAGCATTCTGCACTGGGATCGGCCTTTTTAGTGTCTGATTAAATAGTGACAAATGCACGTAAATGATCCTGGTCACTGTATCATCCTCTGAGTTGGGGCTATATCTTGTGGCTCGCAAAATTTTCATATGAATAAAAATATTCAATAGTGAATTAGGGGATAGAAATTTTTTTTTATAGACACCTAACAAATATGTTAGTGGGCGAATATTCACGGAACCATCAAAAGAATGGATTAGAATGAAGGCCTCCTCTGTTCTGCTACTAAGCCAGTATTGATGAAAACTATTTTTTTTTGAAATGGTGAGGCGAGTTTGGACAAATTTGGGATCTGAAATTACGGATCAGCAGAACTTTCCAACCGATAGGAATGTAAATAAAGATAAAAACCGAATCGACAAAATGTAATATGATTTTTCAGGGCATGAAAGTGTTGTGATTATCTCTAAAGAACTTATGTGTTATTGCAAGAGGCTAGAAAATAAATGTCAAACAAGTGCAAGCTACAACAATTCAAGACACATGAAATCATGTTAGCCTAGGGGATCAAGCAAATTGAAGTGAAGTTGGTGAGGGCACCACCCGAATATTTTTAAAAGAAAAATGAAATCAAGCCAGAAAACAAGAACAGCGTAAGTGAAAAATCTGCAATCTTGTTCTCAAGTATTCTATCTTTTCGCTAAATTTTTCTTTAAAAAAAAAACAAATGAGTAGAACGGAGAACTGGCAAGAGAACAGTGATGCAAATCATACAATAGGTTTGTGTGTCTGAAATACTTCGTATTTGATCACACTAGTAATAACTATATGTCTTTCTGGAAATGGGTTCAATAATAATAGCTGGATCAGTGGATCCAACTTAGCTGAATTTACTTGTTCAAATACATAGATGGAAGCAAGGTTCTTAGTTAACGGTGACACAAGCAAGTACTAAAAATGACTATGGACTAAATCAAAAAATATACTGAAATCAAAAGCTAATGGTAGTGCATTGTTTATTTTCCAGTGCCACTTTACTCTTGTCGCCAAAACCCTTTGAGTGAAACAAGACTCTCGTTGTATTTGACCACTGAATCAAAACCTCCGAGCGGAGTTAGAGCCTCTTTCTTTTTGAAGTCATGTTGATAGTAAACAGATCCATCACAATGATCCATAACTACAATATACTGTCCATCCAAATACAGAGCTATCTGATCCATCTTCAGATCAATATCAATATTGAACTTTTTAGTCCAAGACACCTTGCCACAAACATCATCCAATGTCCGGAGTCTATAAACTGATCCATAACCTTCATTAAAGATCATATCGACAAAACCTTCAAAATCCAAAACATGTGACCTTTTACTAGACCCCACAAATTTGGGAAACTGATATACTTCAAACACCTCATTACGCGGATTGAACGATAGTAGATCACGTTCACCATCGAAATATATTTTTCCAGCTTTAATGTGAACACATTCTGAATGACATGGACGGAACCTTTGTACTGTGTTCGGAACCTGAATCTCTTTCCAAGAACTACTGTTTTCGGAATACACCTCCGCTGCTAAGTCATCTGAATATATCACAATCCTAAGAATCTTATAATCATTAGAAACTAAATCAAACCAGAACCCTATTACTAGACTCATGCGAACTGTATTTATGTTAGTAGGAAGTATCTTCAATTCTTTGGTAGCCGGTGCATAGATACATAACATGAGCATAGTTATCAGCAACGCAAAGAAGACCATTACAAGAACGAATGTGACCAGTGATAAAATTAAATTGTGGTGGCAGGTAAGTTTTTCACCAGTATCGATGTAGACGAGGTCTACTTGCAAATCATGGAAATGAATTATATTAAACAACCAATTCATACAAACTCATTCTGACAATTCTAAGAAAAAAAGACCCTGGCAACAGTGAAAGTATTTTGAAGAAAATGTTAAATCTCAAAATGGTCACTCAAGTCATCAAGTGAAAGTCATATCTCAAAAAACTTACTCTAATTATCGGGTTTAGTTGCAAGTAATGACATCACCATTTGTTTGACTAGTTGACTACACGGAAAACGTTAACATACAGAAATGATTGCCGACCAGGGTTACGCCTGTAAAGATGGTCGTGTACGTGGAAATAGCAAAATAAACATAGTTTGCTGATTGTATCAATATATATATATATATATATATATATATATATATAAGAGTTGCACTCTACGAAGAACACCTTATATAAAGAATAATAAATTTTTCATAAAAATTGATTTTTTAAAATTAGAATCATAAACTTGAACAACAATTAAGCCTAACATATTGAATTTAACGTAGAATCTCATCTAAATTTAAAAATTAAACATTACATATAATCCAGTATAGAATCCAGTACAGAATCTTGTATATATATTTATCACAATGAAATTACATGTAATCATGTTTTATTTGATTCTAATTTTTTGTTAGATTCAATTTTTATTCGTAATAAACCTTTTTTGGTGAGAAAATTAGAATCAACATGCAATTTATGTAAGATTCTATGGTGTTCATCTGTTTGTCTTGTCTTTTGACATGGTGTGACAGTCTTTCTGTCGTTCGTCATTTTGTTTATTTATCTTTAAGTTTGTCGCTGTCTATCTATACTATAGATATGGATCCAGAAAATGGTTTGATTCATGCTTTACAAAATGTCACATTGGAAGAAGAGGAAAATGGTGGTTTGGCAATCGAGGAAGAAATTCTTCAAGATGAGAACCAACTGTTTACTGGTTTTGATGCTAAGCTATGCATTGTGGCTCGTTTTTTAACAGAAGGGCATGTAGAATTTCAAGCCATGCAGCGAACTCTTGCAGCTCTATGGAAGCCAGGGATGGGGGTATACATCAAAGATCTGGAGCCGAATCTTTATTTGTTTCAGTTTTACCATGAAATCGATGTTAAGAGGGTAATGGAAGGTTGCCCATGGTCTTTCAATAGAAGGGCTCTGGTTATGACACGGTTGAAAGAAGGGGAGAATCCGCGTACCATACTGCTAAATTCAATGGACCTGTGGGTACAAATATATGATCTGAAGCCAGGATTCATGACAGAAAGAATTGTCCAGGAAGTAGGCAATTACATTGGAAAGTTCGTGGCCTCTGCTACCAATAATTTTGTAGGGGTATGGCGAGATTATCTTCGAGTAAGGGTAACTATAGACGTTACTAAACCATTGAAACGAAGAATGAAGATACGTAGTGCAGGTGGAGAGTGGTTTTGGATCAATTTTAAATATGAAAATGTCCCTACATTTTGTTTCATTTGTGGAGTTCTGGGACATTCAGAGAGATTCTGTAGCCACTTGTTCACAACTCCGGAAGCAGAAATTAGCAAACCATATGGTGACTTCATGCGAGCACCTTTCAAACGACATGTCAAGCCTATTGGTGCTAAATGGTTGCGTAATGGAACAGATGTCAACAGACAGGATGCATTTTCCGGTAACAGTCAGGTACACACGGGAGGGGGAGGCAGTAATCAAGATCCACGAAACACGGGAGGGAATAATCCTATGGATATGGAAAGAGGAAAATCAGGAAATGATGCACATCCAGCTGAGTTTCAAAGTGGGAATCCGGGTTTCAAGCAAATGAATCCCAACAACCCTAATATTACGCCAGTAGCAGTAAAGAAAGAAATATATGTCATAGAAACGAGGAAACGTAAGACCAAAGACGTTTTGGACTCAGCTGAAAAGTTGGTCCTCAATACGGAATTAATGGACTCAGATGATGGGCTTGGAGATAATGAAAATCAGTTCTCAAAAAACGGGCTAGAGGCGAGTACTCATGGGAGTGCTCGCCTAGGGTTATGAGTATTCTAAGCTGGAATTGCCATGGGCTTGGGACCCCATGGGCTTTACAATTCCTTAAGGAGATAGTGCTCCAAAAGAAACCCGACTTCGTCTTTTTATGTGAAATTTTATGTAAACAGACAACAGTGGACAGAATTAGAAGCTTGTTGCATTTTGAAGGTATGTTAGTAGTAGAATCTCAAGGTCACAGCGGCGGAGTGGCTTTCATCTGGAGAAACAAGGAAGATGTTAGTCTTAACTCTTTCAATAAAAATCACATAGATGTCAATGTTTCAACAAAACAAGGTCATAGATATAGACTAACAGGAGTATATGGAGAGCCTGACAGGTCGAAACGAAAAGAAACGTGGGATTTAATTCGTAGTCTTGCTGTTAACAACACATCTCCATGGTGCTTAATAGGAGATATGAATAATGTGTTATCACAGGAAGATAAATTGGGAGGCAGACCCTATCCCCATCATCTTCTGCAAGGCTTTCAAGAAGTGCTTTCTGATTGTGACTTAATGGACATGCCATTAAGTGGTTACCAGTATACCTGGGAACGTGGGTATGGTACAAACCAACACATCGAGGTTCGTTTGGACAGAGATCTAGTGACACAGAGTTTTTTTGATTTGTTTAAAGACACAAAGCTTATTAATTTGGAGGTATCTACATCAGACCATTGCCCTATCTGGTTAGAAACTCAGACAATGCAGCAGAGTACGCGTAAAAAAAGCTTCAGGTTCGAGAATGCATGGCTTCGAGAGCCTATGTGCTATTTACTGGTGGAAGAAGTATGGAACAACAATGTCAACAGCTCCTTTTATGATAAGCTCTTAGTTTGTTCGGATGTCCTCTCAACTTGGGGTAAAGAAATCACTGGTAATTTCAAAGAAAGGGCAAATGATAGCAAGTGTATCTTGAAGCAGTTGAAAGGAAGGAGAGATCGAGAGGCAATTGAGTTAGTACAGAATGAAAAAAAGAAGCTCACAGAGGTTTATGCTCAGCAAGAAGTGTTTTGGCGCCAGAGAAGTAAACAGTTATGGCTACAAGAAGGCGACCAAAATAGTAAGTATTTTCATGCCTCAGCTCGCAACAGAAGGAAGTTCAACCAAATAACATCTCTGGAAGACGAGTTTGGTAATACAGTAGAATGGGGTAACGGGTTGGAAAACACAATGACAACCTACTTCACTAATCTGTTTAAAGCTTCTGATACACATTGGGATAACATTATTAACGGCATCTCCTGCAAAATCACAGCAAGCCAGAACGCACATCTGCTAGCAGAGGTGGAAGAAACTGAAGTCAGAACAGCCTTATTTCATATGCACCCGGATAAATCTCCGGGTCCTGACGGCATGAGTCCAGGTTTTTTTCAAAAATGTTGGCCTATTGTAAAATCTGATATTGTTAGCATAGTCAGGAATTTTTTTGCTACAGGGGAACTTGATGCTCAACTCAAAAGCACGAATATAGCACTCATCCCAAAGAAGCCTAATCCGAGGAAAATGACTGACCTCAGACCCATTTCTCTCTGTAATGTGGTGTACAAGATCATTTCCAAAGTGCTTGCCAATAGGCTGAAACTAGTAATGGACACCATTATTTCAGATTCACAAAGTGCTTTTATCCCAGGCCGTTTGATAACTGATAATATCATGGTTGCGTTTGAAGTCATGCACTATATGAAAAGAAAGCAACGAGGGAGTGATTTTTGGATGGCTTTGAAGCTTGATATGTCTAAAGCGTATGATCGTATAGAATGGTCATTTTTACAGGCTATGTTAATCAAATTGGGTTTTGATAACAAAGTGGTGAGCCTTTTTATGAAGTGTATGTCGTCAGTTGTCTATCATATTACTCATACAGGTAACTATTTCGGAGAAATCACTCCAGAACGGGGTTTGAGACAAGGCGATCCCTTGTCATCTTATCTGTTTTTGGTCTGTATGGAAGGGTTGACAGCTCTAATTCATGATCATGAGCGCATGAATTTGTTCAGGGGTATTAAAGTTGCACGAAGCGCGCCTATTATTTCCCATATATTTTTTGCAGACGATGCTTATATCTTTTGCAAAGCAAATTCGGCTAGTGCAGATTCTATCCTTAATATCTTAAACCTCTTTGAACAAGCAACAGGGCAACATATAAATGTGCATAAATCTTCAATTTTCTTCAGTAGTAACGCACCTGGAGATTTGAGAGAATCCATCTGTCAGCAAATGCGTTTTCAGGAGGCTAATAATCAGTCTCTCTATTTGGGTCTCCCGAACTTTATTGGCAGAAACAAAACGAGGGTGTTTGGCTATATGAAATAAAGGCTCCAAAATCATATGCAAGGCTGGGATAAGAAATCTTTATCGAAAGCCGGAAAAGAGATTTTGTTAAAAACTGTAGCACAAGCTTTGCCAAACTACACAATGGGAGTTTTCTTACTTCCTCTATCTCTCTGTCAAGATCTCGAAAAAGCTATGTGCAAATTCTGGTGGCGAACGGACTCAAAGAAAGATAAAGGAATCCATTGGTTGAGCTGGAATAACATGAGCAAGAGGAAAGCTATTGGAGGGATGGGTTTTCGATCGCTTCATGATTTTAATATTGCGCTCTTGGGGAAGCAGGGTTGGAGATTGTTACAACATCCTGATAAGCTCGTTAGCAAGGTATTCAAAGCTCGTTACTATCCCAGTGGGTCTTTTCTTAGCGCAAGTCTTGGTAGTAGCCCAAGTTATATTTGGCGCAGCGTCTTAGCTTCTCAACCGTTAATCCGTCAAGGAATAGGTTGTTGTGTCGGTGATGGGGTTTCTATTAATATCCTTACAGACCCCTGGCTTCCTCTGCAACAAGATCCTTATGTTCATTCTGAGAATCAAGCTTTGCAAGGCCAAAAAGTTTCTGCTCCGATGAACAGTGATCATCAGTGGGATGTTGATCTTATCGAGGATATTTTCAATTACAGAGATGCAGCTATCATCCTGAACATTCCACTTAATTATGGTGTGGGAGACTCTTGGTACTGGCGCAAGGAAAAGCTTGGCAACTTTTCAGTGAAGTCTGCATACCATCTGTTGCAAGAAGGTAAATACGATCAAGCCACAAATTCTAACTCTGGGTTTTGGCGGAAGCTTTGGAATTTAAAAATCCCACCCAAAGTTAAGAACTTCCTTTGGCGAGCTTCTACAAACACTCTTCCAACAAAAGATTTATTGCGCAGTCGAAGAGTGGCAGTCAATGCATTATGCCCAACTTGTAATGAACACGAAGAAACCATTCTTCATACTCTGGTCACCTGCTCATACGCTAGAAGCTGTTGGTCAGAGGCTAGTATCCCTCTCCCAGTCAGGGATTTTCAAATCTTCTCACATTGGCTGCAATCAGTTTTCCAGCAATATGACAAAGCACAATCATCTATCATAAGCATGATTTGTTGGATGATATGGAAACACAGAAAGAACTTGGTCTGGAATCAAACTAGCATTGAGTTCACAAAAGTAGTACGTTCAGCATACTCTATTCTTAATCAATGGAGAGGCGTTCAAGACAAAACTTTTAACCACCTCATGAGTTTCACAATTCAAGGAGATGGTGCAGAGCGCTGGAGTAAACCACAGGTTGATAGCATTAAGATCAATACTGACGCTGCTATTTTTGAAGAACTTCACAGGTTTAGCTACGCAATTGTAATTCGTGATCATTTCGGGTCTCTCATTGAAGCATCTTCAAAGTGTAGAAACAGGCAGGTAAACCCGGACCTAGCAGAAGCTTTTGGTATCAAAGAAGCCCTCAGCTGGATCATTAGCAACAGGTATAACAATGTGATAGTGGAAACGGATTGCTTGCAACTAGTTCAAGCCATAAGGAGCTCCACTCCTTGTTACTCTTATTTGGGACAACTCATACAAGAGTGTCGTGACATGCTAGCAAGTTTGATTAGCAAAAACATATGTTTTCGTTTTGTAAAACGATCTGCGAATAGGGTAGCTCATCATTTGGCGAGGTACAACTGTTCTTTAGCTGATCGTGTTTGGAGAATGGGAGATGTCCATTCCGATTTTTATAATGTACTTTTAGACGATTTGAATTAATAAAGTACATCTTTCCTCTGGCAAAAAAAAAAAGATTCTATGGTGTTCTTTATTGTTCTTTATATAAGAGTGTTCTTCATGGAGCAGTGACCTATATATATATATAGGGGAAAGATATATATATATATATATATATATATATATATATATATATATATATATATATAAAGAAGGATACGCGGGGAGGTTAGGTGGTGCCCTTAAAATCGTCTCAATCTAATTTTCTAATTTTTTAGAATTTTAGAATTTTAAATACTGATAAATAAAAAATATCCTTTAACATATTAGAAGTAGAATAGATGTTCGAATTTATTGAGGAGAAAAATTCAAATTTATAGCGGAGACATATAATTAAAAGTTCTATTTGAAATAGAATAAGTGTTTGAATTTGTAGAAGGGAAGAGTTCAAATATAAAAGAAGCACTTGCAAAGTTCTATTTGAAATAAAATAGGTGTTTCGATTTATAGAGGATAAGAGTTTGTATATAAAAGAAGTACTTGCAATTAAAAGTTCTATTGGAAGTAGAATAAGCGTTTGTAATACATAACTAAAAGTTCTATTTGAAATAGAATATGTAAAGTTATATAGGTGTTTTTTCAACGAATGAGTGTCTCATTAGAAAAGAATATGGTAACAAAAAAATTAATATATAAGACAAGTATATATTCAATATATTATATTTGAAATTTTGATATTAAAAAGGAAAGCGTGTTTCACGGGAGGACGGCTTATTAGCGAGGATCGAATAATTTTGGTAATTTATTTGATAAAGTTTTTTAAAAAAATTATTACGCCGCCGCGAAGCGCGGCTTTTTCAACTAGTATTCTTATAAAATTAAATAATAAATAATTTTTTAAAATTTTAAAAATGTTGGATTTATGTTTTAAAATAAGCAATTATGACTTTCATTTTAAAATCTTAATTATCTTTTCAAATTTATTTAAAATCAAAAATTAAGTTTTCTAGTTTAAAATTAGGATCTTTCTTTTTCATTTTATTAAAAGAGTTATTTTTTTGTTAACAAGATTTGTTAAACATAAATATGATAAGAGCTAATAAAATAAAATATTTTCAAAGTGGCAACTTTTAAACTTATAATATAAATTTTGGATCAGAAACTCTTAAAATTGTAAAAAGTAAATGAATAAAATTAGGTTGAAAGATAGTACTATAAAATGCATAAAAGATGAAGAGATTCATTATTTTTAAAAATTGAAAATGAATTTATATTTTAAATTCATAGTTTTCTTTTTAAGTTTTTAGTTATTCAAATCTTATTTAAAATCAAAATTTAATTTTCATATTTTAATTTCTTAATCTTTCTGTTTAAATTACAAACATTCAAATTTTATTTCAAAACCAAAAATTTAGTTTTTAATTATAAATCTCAATCTTTTGTCATAAATTTATAAAAAAAATCAAACAAGATATTATTGTGCAAATTATAAAAAAAATTGATGAATTTAAAAATAATTTTATACTAATAATATAATGAATAATAATATCAATAAATATTTTTTTTGACTTTATATATCTCGGGCTCGGAGATTAGTCATTTTGGGTACATGTAGCTTTGGAAAGTAATGAAACCAGAAGCAATTTTTTTTATTTAATTAAATAAGTCAATTGTAGTTTATAATAAAATTCTATATAAGTTTGGTTTTAAGACATATGCATACACGTACGTACAAATAGATCAAAATGTTACCAACTAAACACTGATACAAAGATTATGGAAAAGCAGTTAAATGATTAGTAGTGCAAGAATCTCACGAGTCTTTATGGTGAAAAAACACTTCAATTTCCAATTCTCCAGATACCAGAAGAAAATGGGTTTAGGGTTTAGATTTAGGCTTCATATTTTGATTTTGGGGAAGATGTGTTTTGATTTTTTGAGATATTAAGTTTCACATTAGGTTATGTTTTTAAGAAATTGGGGAAATAAATATAAATGTTTTGAAAATATCTTTGGGGCTCGTTTTCTCTCTCTCAAACCCTAGTCTCCGTTAAATATTTTTGAGGGGGCTTCTATCGGTTTTTCACCGGTAGAAAGCCCCAATCCCTTTATTTTTTATTTTCTTGTTTTCCTTCAATAAGTTCCCAATTTATTTGGGTTTTGTTAGTCTCTCCTTGTGAGAGTTTGGTTTTTTGTTTTGTTGTGTTTTGGTGTTCTCCATGGCCGAGGTTATAGATCAATATGATTTGCATGGGTTTGATTCAGGGATGAAGGTTATTATGGGATCGCATCTATGGTCGATTGCACAGAACAGTCGAGTGAAAATAAGTACATACTTTCAAATTATCTTCAAATCGCTTGGTTGCCTCTCTAGGATGGAAGGATTCAACAACGATATCTTTAAGCGTCTGTCCAATTTTGATTGTATTTGTAGATGCCGTATGACTTTTGATTAATGAATTGATTCCTTTTTTTTTCAAAAAAAATAAAAATAATAAATGTTTTGAAAATGTGTATTAATTAAATTGTTGATATATGGGTTTATTTGAAACCCACAACACCTTCACGTGTTTCCAGCTATTCTTCCGTTAGGGTCAAGATATTTTTGTCTGGTCAAACTAACATATTTAACGGCACTGTCATTACACGCCAAAAGTTATAACCCTAGAGGATAGAGTACCTGAACAAAGATTTATACCCGATCTTTTTTTATTAACTCCTTTCGGTCACTTTACTATCAAAAGTTGGTATACGATTCGTTGGATTATAAAATTATAAATATTCAAATAGATGGGACCGTTAGATATAATATTAAAAATTGTATTTGATTAATAATAGGATAATATTTAAATACTAAAAGGTGTATTTTGATAATTTAAACCAACTAGTTTACTAAGCCGCGCTTCGCAGCGGCCATATAATAATTTCTCTAATTTTTAAAAAAAACATTCTACAAAAATTATTTTTAAATGAAATAAATAATTATATATCTAACATAAGGTTTCTTTTGGATTTTCCGTGTCGTTTTTGTCATTAAAGGAAATTCTGAATAAATATAGAAAAGGGTAATTGTTTAATATTTTCATTATTTTAATATTATGTTGAATATTATTATATTGATTACCACTTATATTTTTTTTTCAAAATTTAAATTCCAACTTATATTTTAAAATACATAAGATAATATTAATTTTTAATTCTAACATATAATATGTTGTTCCTAATGAACCCAAGATGTTTTCTCTCGGTGAGCCGATATCTCATTATTATCCAATTTAACAAATAACACGTTAATTTACTAAATAAATTACATAATTTTCATATTTGTTTGGTATTCTTGACATATAATACAATACATGGTAGTTAAAAAACTCACATTTATAGTCTTGAAGATAGTTTTAAAATTTTCTTTTTTAGGAATTTTGGACCAGAACCTACATTTAATAACGATGAGATGTACTATATTGAATAACCATAGGAAATTCGAAAAAAAAACACACAAAAAGAGAGAATAATTATACAAAAACTTTTATCAAAATAATATAAAAACTAAATTAGATGGCGTAAAATCATAGTAGCCTGGTAGGATCTGAGGAGAAGAGGAGATTAATTATTGTGAATCAGAATTGATATGTGCAAAACGTCATATGTATGCACCCACTTTCTTACTTTGATAAATATAACTAATGTCATCGAATTCATCTTCCTCGTAGTATAACAAAACTTTGGTCTCAGTTCCTTCTTTGTAGTATAACAAAACTTTGGTCTTAGTTCCTGTATCTTCCTTTGAACAAAAACAATCAAAACCGAGAGTAACTGAGTAAAAGTTTGGGTATGAAAATGTAAATATTCTAAAAGTAAACACAAATATGAGGTCGATGAAACATGGAACACAAATTTTTGGACTAAAAATTTGTTTATATAAATCGTCTGAATTCTTAATAAAAGAAAGTTGACATCTTCTTGATTTTATTATAGACTGTAATTAAGTTTATAATTATAGGATTATAGATATAATCAATTCATTCTAGAATATGATTAGATTTATTATTTTTAGAATACTTGTCTTTCATAAGTGCTACCCTTTTTACAAATTAGAAATTAAAAAAAAAAAGAAATTTCAATATTAAATAGATTAAATTGTATATTTAATTTTCTCCATCAGTAAAGATTTTAAATGCAAGAAAATTAAAATTGTATATTTAGTTTCTTTTAGTAGTGAACATTTAAAAGGCAAATTGTATATTTAGTTTCCTTTACTTGTAAAGATTTAAAAGATAATTGAGATTTATTTCTAACTTTGGTATTATTAATTCAAAATTTTGAGAAAATTAGAAAAATAGATCGAAGCGATTTAAGAGGCGCCACCTCACCTCGCCTTCTCCCTTATATAAGCAGATTTATAATTTTTAGAACTTGTATTTTATAAGTACTACCTTTTCTACAAATTAAGAATTAAAAAAGGAAATTTCAATTTTAATATTTAAGATAGAGGTGCTCAACAAAAATAGATTAAATTGTATATTTACTTTCCTCCATCATTAAAGATTTTAAATGTAAGAATATTAAAATTGAATGTTTACTTTCCTCCATTAGTGAAGATTTTAAAGGCGGATTGTATATTTAGTTTCCTCTATTAGTAGATATTTAAACGGTAATTGAGATTTTTTCTAATCTTTATTTTTAGAATAATTGTCTTTCATAAGTACTACCTTTTCAACAAATTAGGAATTAAAAAGGTAAATTTTAATTTTAAATAGATTAAATTGTATATTTATTTTCCTCCGTCAATAAAGATTTTAAATGCAAAAAAATTAAAATTGTACATATAGTTTCTTCTGGTAGTAAAGATTTAAAAGACAAATTGTACATTTAGTTTCCTTTACTTATAAAGATTTAAAATACAATTGAGATTTATTTCTAATTTTTGGTATTATTAATTCAAAATTTTGAGAAAATTTGAAAAATAGATCGAAGCGATTTAAGAGGCGCCACCTAAATTCCTGTGTTCTCCCTTATATAAGCAGATTTATAATTTTTAGAATACTTATCTTTTATAAGTACTATATTTTCTACAAATTAGGAATTAAAAAGGGAAATTTCAAATTTTAATATTTAAGATAGAGGTGCTCTACAAAAATAGATTAAATTGTATATTTACTTTCCTCCATCAGTAAAGATTTTAGATGCAAAAATATTAAAATTAGATATTTACTTTCCTCCATTAGTGAAAATTTTAAATGCAATAATATTAAAAATGTATATTTACTTTCCTCCATTAGTGAAAATTTTAAAGGCAAATTGTATATTTAGTTTCCTCTATTAGTAGAGATTTAAACGACAATTGAGACTTTATTTAATCTTTGGTATTATTATTTCAAAAAAATTCTACCACACCACCTTCGTCTTCTCCTTTATATAAGTATATTGATTGTCTTCCCTAAAAATTTGAGGGTGAATAATGAATGTTTTCCCTAAAAAATTCGAATGTAAATAAGAAAATTTAATTTTATTGAAATAAAATTGAAGAGTTCTAAAAAAATAGATAAATATTCTTTTAAATATAGTTGAGAAAAGAAGTTATTTTTTTAATTAAATTTTAATAGAATTATTATTATTATTAATTATTATTGTTATTATTATTATTAATTAAAAAATCTCTTCCATTTTATCTTGCTAGCAAAAATATAATTGTAAAATATATATCTTCAATATTAAATATAATTAAAAGTTATAGAAATTAAATCATTCAATAACATACATAGTTAGGAAAAAAGATAATTATATCAAAAAATAATTTGAAAGATTCGAATTGTGTGCAGGAACTTTAAACCGGAAGAATTGATTAAAAAAAGACGTTGGATCATTATGATCAAAGAGTAATAAAAAGAAAATAACTGCAAATCAACAAAGAAAATACAAAAAGATAATAAGGATAAACCTACCCGTGACAAATTTATCAAGCGCTTCTACTCGGGTCTTCTAAAATTTGGTTCACACGACACCATCAGTGGATTTGCACACAGAACTGAAAACAGAGAACACAAGTCTGCAAAGACAAAACCACCAAAACCAATGGCGAATACCAATAGCTCGTAGACCAGAATTTTCGGGATCGTAGCATGAATCAAATTTTCCTGTCATACAACATATCTTAGAAAAGTTAATAATATCATACAATTTGACAAACTAATAAGTTATATATATATTGATTTATTAACCTTTTCATCGATCAAAATCATGTCAAGACTGATCAGTATTTGGATTGACAGATTCTCAAATTCTACACACTCGTACTCTTATCATCCAGGTATAGCTATAGCTGTTGTCGTTCAAAACATCCAACATGGTGTAGGCCATAATTGTATTGATTGTAAATATGGTTGTAAAAATTTGAAGCTATGTAAAAAAGTTTCGGTGTAGATTTTTTGTTATGAATGGCATTTAATTTATAGGTGTTTGTAAGGTAAATAACATGTAAATCCATTATGTTTAAAAGTCAAGAAGTATTATAAAATAAAAGTTCTATAAAGTTTGAAAATAATAAAATAAAGTTCTATCAAGTTTGAAAATAATAAAAGAAAGTTTTATCAAGTTTGAAAATAATAAAAGAAAGTTCTATCAAGATTGAAAATAATAAAAGAGAAAATTGCAATTATTAACATAAGAGCCTACAAATTCGAAAATAATAAGGAAGATGTAATTTTCTAAATCAAAGAAAGTTTTATCAAGTCCTACAAATTCGAAAATAATAAGGAAGTTGTAATTTTCTAAATCAAAGAAAGTTCTATCAAGTTTGAAAATAATAAAAGAAAGTTCTATCAAGTTTGAAAATAATAAAAGTGTAATTTTCAATTTCCTTCATACAAAATCGAAAATAATAAAGGAAGTTGTAATTATTAAAATTAAAAATTGTGAAAAATTGAGAAAATTAGAAAAATAGAACGGAGCGATTCTAGAGGCGCCACCTCACCGCCCCCGTCTTCTCCTTTATATAAGTATATTGATTATAAATGGGTTTTCTATATTGAATAGAAATCTTTATGTAAAAATTCGTAATTATCTTTTCTCTTTAGTTTATGGATAGTTCCATTTAGATAATAATTATTAAACCATCATTAAATTAAAGATAATTTTGTTGGCTTCGCGTGGGCTGTAAAATCGTTAAAATCTGTTGTCTAAAACTTAAGATAGAGCCCAAACAGTAAAGTGATTATCTAAATTTTAATAAATATTTTTTTTATCATTGTAGCACCAATTTAATTTTTTTCCTAATTCTTTTAAATTTATAAATTCTATGTTTATTTCAATAAAATATTCAAACCAATTTAAGAAATAATTAAAATTGATCTGGTCCGTGTACGATCACTATACAACCAAATTAATAATTATATAGATCGATGAGAATTGTTAGATCTAATATTAAAAAGTGTATCTGATTAATAATAGAATTATATTTAAATATTAAAAAGTGTATTTTGATAATTTAAATTTTTTCTATGTAAATTTTTTTTAAATATCTTTTGTCTTGAATTTATGTATAGTTCCAGTTATATAATAATTGTTAAACCAAATATCAAGATAACAATTTATATCGATTACAATATTAAAAATTATCAATGCTCATGTATCTCATAATACACGTGGACTCTAGAGACTGAGAAGAACTCCACATGAATAAATTTAAACACTTTTTTTTTCTGAAGTAACATAACAATTTGATTAATCCAAATTATAATTATATTATTTTACATATAACAAACATAAAAGGATAATATCAAAATATTATTAAAATATTTAGGGTTTCATATTCATAAACGATAATTTTGAATATAATGCTTATATTAAAATGTGTATTTGATTAAAGGTAGGATTATATTTAAATACTAAGAAGTGTGCTTTGATAATTTAAACCAATTATAAATTGGTTTTCTATATTGAATTGAATTCTTTATGTAAAAATTCTTAACCATCTTTTCTTTTCTGTTTATGGGTAGGTTAACGGGTCAAGTTAGATAATAATTATTAAACCATCATTATATTAAAGATAATTTCGTTAGTTTCGCATGAGTTGTAAAATCGTCAAAATTTAATTTCTAAAACTCAGGATAGAACCCAAATAGTAAAGTGAGTGTCTAAATTTTAATAAATATTTTTTTATTATTGTAGCACCAATTTATTTTTTTTTCCAATAATTCTTTTAAATATAGAAATTTTATGTTTCTGTCAATAAATTATTAAAATTAATTAAGAAAAAATTCAAATCGATAAAGAATATAATAATATGATAATAAAATTTTATATAATCATAACATAATTTTTATTCTGTTTAATAATTTTTAAGTAATAATGTATTTTAAAATTTTATATACACTGTAAATAAAACCGAAACATTAAAAGTAAAAGAAGTTAGTAAGATACTTATATCAGTATATACTTGATATCATTACTATATTAAATCCTTATATATAATAAGTATAATATGGATCTTATCCAAAAATTTGGTCGGTCCTTGGACAACCAAATTAATAAGGATCATTAGATCTTAACTAGATAAATGAAAATCATTAGATCAAATATTAAAAAAGTGTATTTTATTAATAATAGGATTATATTTAAATTCTAAAAAGTGTATTTTGATAATTTAAACCAAATATACCAAATATAAATAAGTTTTCTATATTGAATAGAATTCTCCATGTAAAAAATTCGTGACTTTCTTTTCTCTTCCATGAAAAATTCCAGTTAGATAAAAATTGTTAAACAATCTTTTAATTAAAGATAATTTAGTTATCTTCATGTGGGGTGTAAAATCGTCAAAATCTAATTTTTAAAACACAAGATAAAACCCAAATTAGTAAAGTGAGTATTTAAATTCTAATAATAATTATTATGTCATCATTATTTTAACGCAATTTAATTAATTTTTTCTAACTATTTTAAATTTAGAAATCTATGTTCAAAAATTAAAATCAATCTAAGAAAAATTCAAATCAACAAAGAATATAATAATACGAGGATAAAATTTTATAAAATTGTGCATATTTTTTATCTTATTTTATTAAGTTTTAGATCATTACTAATCAAATATTAGTTATTATTAAATAATAAATTATACGCAAATGATGATTTTGTTTTATAAGAACTCATAGAGACCTAATTTCATTGTTAACACGACTATATTCATATTAAAAAAAACCGTATTTTGAAATTTTAGACTCAGCTACAGAAGAGGCCAAACTTTTTTAACCTATATATATTGTAAATTATTAAATTCGAAACTTTAAAAATTTGTTAATCAATTACTATACCACTTTTCTGAAAAATCGTACTTTACAAAAAATATTATCAAATAACCTATGTGTGCAAGAAAAAAATGAAATTTTTTTATTTTTCAAAAAAAAACCTGTAAATTTTAATATGTTGTTGGTAGATTCAAATCTTAGATCAATCTACATGATAATTTTACTGTTATATCTAACATTTTTCAACAATTTAATTTGAAAGATCCAACGATTATGGATTGAGTGATCAAACAAAGTGACCATACTTATAAGGAAGCTTTCATTATTTAGTCTTTAATATAATAACATAAATATTTACGAGATATATTATAAAAAATGAATTTTATACAGAATTTTGATCGTCACGGTGTACTACTTTAAAAGAAGAACTATTACAAAAAAATTATATTTTAATTGATAATTTATTTTCTCAAAAGTTCAAAATTCCCGCATCATTAACATATTATAAAAAAGAGTATATTATATTTTAGCAATAAATATTTAAAAAAATTAAAAATTAATTTTTTTTATAAATATTAAGAAAAATTAATGATATTATCCTGGTAGTTTGGTCCTAAATACCGCCAAAACATTCTCAACCGTTAGATCCAATACTTTTAAAAACAGACGATCATGATTATATCATATAAAAAGAAGTTATTATCTAAAAATGATATACGTTAAAAGATATTATATTAGGATTGGATTTTCTAAAAAGTCAAAACATAAAAATATTTGTAATTAAATAAGGAAACTCATTTAATAACAAAATAATAAAAATCGTTTAATCCTAAATAGATATGTGAAAACCGTTAGATTTGAACTACATATAAGTAAATTTCCTAAATCGAATAAAATTCTCAACATTAAATTTCGTCACTTTATTCTCATTTTAGTTTTAGAATAGTTTTTAATTGAAAAAGAACTATTAAACCACAACTAAATTAAAGATTATTTTGTGAATTTCACGTGGACTATAAAATTGGCCAAATCTAACTTTTATAACTAAATATAAACAAATATTAAATTGAGCGTGTAAAATATAATAAATATCAAATTTTAACTACAATTTTTTTGGCTAAATCTTTTTTAACAATAATTTAATCATGTAAACTAATAACTTTTAAATATTAAAATATTCATAAATAAATATAATTATAAATATTAAAAAAACAATTGTGTGTTGCATGGGTAATAAAAATATAATTATAAATAAAATTTAAGTAACCGGGCTATAACTATAAGCTAGTATATTAAAAGTCAACAAAGGACAAAATTTGTCAATAAAATGGTTGTGGCATGTGAATTTACCGTTTCATCCCTATTTTTTGAACAATTACAAAAATAACACCCTTCTGTAATTTTGCAAAAATAAATGGATTTTGTCACTATCAGTGGTGGAAATGGAATCAAACAGCTATACTTTGTAGAAGTTAGCAAGGCTACGGATTCTAAAAAGTAGCAGATCAGATATGTTTCAGGTCTTTTGTTTTGGTAGAATTAGTTCAAATAAGGCCAGCTACTTTTTAATTGGAGAGTCTGTTTAATGTGTATAAAGTATCAGATTAATAAGATGTATGCATTTCCTTCTTCAGTTTCAAATAAAATTACTTCTGCTATATGCTGACAGAACCTCCAACAATGATTGGGAGCTGGCCTCGACCCACGGTTGTTCTTGTTGGAACCAGTTTTCTGTCGGGTTGTATTCCAGGAAGCCCTTCGGGTCGACCTGTCAAAAGAGAAGAATGCGAGGGATTGGGCCCCCGATTCACCTCCGGTGTGAGAATAAATTAGAGGTTCCAATTAGGTTTAAATGAACGTGTAAGTCTTTGTGAGTGTAAAATGAGTATTAACCTCAATATCAAACCTGTTATGTGCTTTTATAGGCACTTTAGTACCGGCTCGCCCGGATCTATCGGGGGCAACTGCCCACCCAC
Organism: Heracleum sosnowskyi; assembly: GCA_030848705.1. Taxonomy (NCBI): domain Eukaryota; kingdom Viridiplantae; phylum Streptophyta; class Magnoliopsida; order Apiales; family Apiaceae; genus Heracleum; species Heracleum sosnowskyi. The sequence continues at coordinate 46,690,173 of CM061241.1, forward strand.
ACTGTCCTGCTCTTACGCCTGAATAGTCGGGTGACTTGGTCAAGCAACGGTTGGATGCAACGGACCGACCCGAAGGAATAGGCTGCGACCATTCGGCCCAATTATGGCTCGGCCTAATCCCTATTCGGCCCAATCAAGGTTGGGCCACCAACATGTCCCTGGACTTCGGTCGGATTGTTAATGCGTTCGGAGTCCTAGCTTTTCGTTTCTCTTCGGGGTGGAGTCCAACGGTTTCGTACCTATCCGCTGTGACACGTCATCTAGAGAATCGTGCCGTAATTAATAATGACAGCCGTGATTTCTCGGGATTAGTGCTGGATCATTACCGTTGAATCCCAAACGGCTTGGATCGCACGATCAGGATTAAGTATCCACGTTTTATTGTCCAAACGTCACATATCCTCTCGTATAAATAAATGAAATTCCCCCCAAATATCGTCACTTATACATTCAAAAGCAACTTCACTTTGCCGGTTTCTCTCCATCTCCACCACCTCTGTTTTCAGGCATCAGCGATTTCTCTTGACAAGTTCGAATCCTCCTCAAATTTCTACCACAAGTAAGTGTTCTATATTCCTCTGTACAATATCTTTTTTCGTGTTTAGCTTTCCTGAATATGTTTGCTATTGATTAGGCGTAATAGCATTTTTGCTTTGGGTTATACTTCTTTTTGGAAATGTACCCGTAATTAGGTCGGTAGTCAGACCAGTAGATAGATTCACCCTAGGAATGAATTTTTAGACCAATTTGTTCCTAGATCGCTCTTTAGGATGGATCTGTCTTTAGAACAACCTTCGGGACGGTTTGTCCTTTAGAACAGTCTCCGGACTGCGCAGTTCCTTGGAGATCTCTCCTATTTCATTGGCTTAGCAGCTAGTAATCCCCCGACCGATCCAAGCCCTCTGTACTCGGCGACCACTTTTTATTTCTTCTCTTTCTTGCTCATGTCCGAGTACAAGGCTAATTTATTCATATTGATGCAGGAATTATGGATCGGTCGGCTTCTACATCGGGACAGTCTCCCAGATCCATATCCCCAGAAAGATACCCGTTTCATAATGCCGATGAATTCCCTGCGGCGAATCACCCTACTAGGTTGTCTTAGGACAAGGTAGCTAAGTTCCCGAAAGAGTTTGATATCCCGACCGGTGCCTGGCATACGTATCTGCCGAGAGCTGCTGACCGGATATGGTTCAATCCTCCCGTCCCGAAGGGATATGGGAATGTTGCTACCGGGATTTCTGAGGCTGCTTTGAAATGTGGTTTCCGGGTCCCGATGCTCCCTTTGGTGAAGAAGTTGTTCGCCCAGATGGGGATAGATTTAGGCCAGATGGACCCGAATGGGTTCCTACATATGAACGACTTTCAATGCCGATGCCTTGCGGCCAACGTCGACCCAACTCCCGCCCTGTTCTGGCATCATCACGACTTCCGCAAAAACGGTAAGAGTAAGGGTTTTTACTCTATCGCCCGACGTACCAATAGGGCAGAGTGGGTAGAAACGAATTCCAATAATAAGGGCAGCCACAACAAGTGGTGTTATATTTCGGGCCCGAAGGTAGGGGCTCTGTCTCAATGGCGGGTGGTCGACCCCACTGTCCAGGTAGTCAAACCCGCGCTATCTGGCGCCGAGTTGCATGAGTACCAACGCTTATGCAATTTTGACATGGGTCGTATCCCTTTAGAGGATCTTAGGGATCGCCAATGGCTTTTCGCCCTATGGGGTAATGGTAACATTCTTCATCCCTTGCACTTTACTTTTCCTTCTTTTGTGCTTCTGTCTTCCCTTTTATACTGCCTTTTAAAATGTCTAATGCCTTTTCTTTCTTTTTGCAGTGTCTTCTCGCCAGGCTATCGTTGAGCGAAAGAGGGCTAAGTTTGAGGCTGAGCAGGCGGCTCTGGCGGCTAGGGTGGCCGAAGCAGCTGAGGCAGCCGAAGCGGCTGGGGTGGGGGCTGAGACTGATAAGGATCGCCAGGAGGGCGATAAACTGGCGCCTGAGCAATCGGTCCCGACGTCTCCCTCTCGAACCGAGAATGCGGAGCAGGCGACCGGGTCTGCCCCGGTTAGAAAGAAGGCCCGTCGGGGGGACGTCATAAAGACGTATGTTCCTCAATGGGCGGTCCTGGAATCTGATACAATCGCCACGGCCGACCCCAAAGCCGTCAAGGAGATAGCCCCCGATTTGTGCCGGGCGTTGGTTCTTCCGGCTGATCGCCCTGCCTATGATCAGTTGGGTCTTGCCGATGCTTGCGTCGACCTGATGGCCTTCCTCTCCAAGGTAAACATAGTTGGTTTGCCCCTCAGTTTCTTCTCTCTTTAACCTTTTAACTGAGTTTCTTTTTCTCCTTTTTCAGGCGACACCAATGGCCGCTATTATCACCGATAAGGTGAAGGATATGGAGGGCAATCTCGGCCAGCTTCGGGAACTGGAGGTCCGAGCGGTGAGGTCGGAAAATGCTCTTCAGCAAGCCGTTGGTGATGTGGAGAGGCTAGAGGGGCAGGCGGCCACGTTAAGGGCCGATCGGGAGGCAATGCAGAAGGAGGTGGACCTTCTCCGAGCCAGGTTGACCAGGCGGAACTTGTCCCTCAAGGCTTCGAGGAAGCTGGCTCGCAAGGAGACCAAGCTGCGGCTGATCGCCGAAGAGCGGTGCTACCAGATGGGCCACGACGAGGTCGTGAGAAGGGCGGCCGCCATGGGCTTAGATCATCAGGCCCTGATAGAGCCAGGCTTCAGCGATCCCGTCGGTCGCCCGGATGAGGACGAGCCTCCGGTGGTCTCCTCCGGCGAGGACGAAGATCTGTCAGATTAGGCCTTCGGGCAGTTAAATTTTCCTTTGTGTACCTTGTACTTTATTAAGCCTTCGGGTCTTAACTCTTGTAGCCCTCGGGCCATTTATTAATGAGTTTTTGGTTTTATTTTGTCTTTTTGACTTATGTTTTCGCCTTAACATAATCGAATCGGTTTTACGTATCTTCGGTTTTATTTTGCCTTTAACATAATTTAAAAATTTTATGCATCTTCGGCTTATTTTTGCCTTGACATAATTTATAAAATTTATGTGTCTTCGGCTCATCAGCTTCGCCTTAACATAATTAACAAAATTTATGTGTCTTCGGCTTATCAACTTCGCCTTAACATAATTAATAAAATTTATGTGTCTTCGGCTTATCAACTTCGCCTTAACATAATTAATAAAATTTACGTGTCTTCGGCTTATCAACTTCGCCTTAACATAATTAACAAAAATTTATGTGTCTTCGGCTTATCAACTTCGCCTTAACATAATTCACAAAAATTTATGTGTCTTTGGCTTATCAACTTCGCCTTAACATAATTCAATCAGTTTTATGTGTCTTCGGCTTCATTTTGCCTTAACATAATTTAAACAAAATTTAACCATTATATGTATCTTCGGCTTTCTTTTTCGCCTAACATGGTCTGGATTCTCCCAAAGTTTGGCTGTTTGGTTATCCAATCGCCAAATTTATGAAACATTATTCAAGAAGTCTTGTGGCATTTATCGTTTCTGGTCGTCCCCAGATAAATGTCCGACTTATAACATTATAATGCATAACTGATAAAATAAGTAGAACAGGGAAACATGTATTTTATTGATAAATTATTCAACTTTACATGCTTTTCAGAAAAAAAAACTTAGTATGAAGTGAAAATAAGAACTTGAGTGGCGAGCACCTTTTGTTCGGCCATATTCCTCTAGATTGGATGAAGGCTACTGGTAATATCTTCGTAACCTGGAGGCGTGCCATGTGTTCTTGATCGGGTCGCCAGACGTGGTTGCTAATTTGTAGGTACCAGGTCGAACCACCTCAGTTACTTTATACGGGCCTTCCCAGTTTGGCATTAGTTTTCCCTGCTTAGCTGGCATAGAAGTCGCCAATTCCCGCAGCACCAAATCTCCCACCATGAAGGTCCTTTTCTTTACTCCGGCGTCGTAGTATTGGGCTGCCTGGAGCTGATATTTCAAATTCCTTAGGTGAGCTGCCTCTCTCTCTTCTTCCAATAAATCCACATTGGCCCGAAGGCCGAATTCGTTTGCTTCGACGTTGAATACCTCCGTTCGGTAGGAGTCCAGTCCGACCTCAACGGGAACCAGGGCGTCGGTCCCGAATTCCAACTTGAAAGGTGTTTCTCCGGTTGATGAACGTGGGGTTGTTCGGTATGCCCACAACACCCAGTTTAACTCTTCTGCCCAAAGCCCCTTGGCATCTCCTAGTCGCTTTTTTATTCCATCGAAGATGATTTTGTTTGCAGCTTCGATTGCTCCATTTCCTTGAGGATGACCGACCGAGCTAAATTTCTGTTGTATTCCGAAATGCGTCAAGAACTTCCGGAATTGGTTCCCGATGAATTGGGTCCCATTGTCGGATACACAGACCTTCGGGATCCCGAACCTGAGTATGACTTGCTCTAACATGAATTTTTTTGCTGCTTCTTCGGTTATGTTCGCTAGAGGTCTTGCTTCGACCCATTTGGTCATATAGTCGATCGCCACTATGCAGTACTTAGCTTGTTTCGTGCTCTTAGGTAGAATTCCCACGATATCTACAGCCCACAAGGCGAAATGAATGGGGCTTAGGACTGATGCCATTTCTTCTGGTGGCTGCTTCGGGATAGTACTGAATAACTGGCATTGTCGACACTTCTTTGCGTAATCGGCCGCATCTGCTCGCAAAGTCGGCCAATAAAACCCCTGTCTGAGGATTTTGAAGGCAAGTGACCGACCGGCAAGATGTTCTCCGCATATTCCTTCGTGAACTGTTTCTAAGGCCAGTATTTGTTCTTCGGGATCCAAACATCAGAGAAGGGGTTCTGTCGCTGACCTTCTGTAGCTTCCTCCTCCCTCTTCTTCGCCCTGGCTTGGGCTTCGGTTTCCAGCCTTTCCTTTTCTCTCTGCTTTCCTCCTCTGGCAGCAGCTTCCTCACGCCATTTAAGGATCATGGCCTTTTGCTCTTCGGGTGTGGGCATCGGTCCCTCCTCCAAATCATCATCAAAATTGAGAACCCGATTAATGGGGGGTGTAGCCGTGGAGGGACCCTGGCGATGAGTTTCAGCAAAACCGAGTACCCTGTCTTCAGAACTATCGATTGCCATCGTTCTCAGCTAACGTCACGAATTGGCTTACACGTTCCCACAGACGGCGCCAAATGTTGGAACCAGTTTTCTGTCGGGTTGTATTCCAGGAAGCCCTTCGGGTCGACCTGTCAAAAGAAAAGAATGCGAGGGATTGGGCCCCCGATTCACCTCCGGTGTGAGAATAAATTAGAGGTTTCAATTAGGTTTAAATGAACGTATAAGTCTTTGTGAGTGTAAAATGAGTATTAACCTCAATATCAAACCTGTTATGTGCTTTTATAGGCACTTTAGTACCGGCTCGCCCGGATCTATCGGGGGCAACTGCCCACCCACGCTGTCCTGCTCTTACGCCTGAATAGTCGGGTGACTTGGTCAAGCAACGGTTGGATCCAACGGACCGACCCGAAGGAATAGGCTGCGACCATTCGGCCCAATTATGGCTCGGCCCAATCCCTATTCGGCCCAATCAAGGTTGGGCCACCAACGGTTCTCATTGCCAGGGAAGCCATGTTGCAGAAATTTGTGAATGTGAAATCCGCATAAGGATCAACTATGCCTAAGAGATGCTGTGGTACACCACATGATTCTTCTTCAGTGATCTTGTTTGTGATTGTGTCTAGTCCTTCACAGACTTGCATTTTGTCAGAGTTTACAACTTTGCCCACTGAAACGAGTTGCAATATCAATGGAGAGCTTTGACTTACCTTTTCCAGTTGCATCCATGACAACTACATCCTTTTCTTTTAATGGCCTGGAACTGAAAATAAATGGCAAAACATGTCTGCCATCAGGCATGTTTAGAGAAGGAGTTATTTTTAAACATTGACATCCTTACTTTCTGCAGGAGCGTTCTGCACGGGTAGCAGACTTTTTAGTGTGTAATTAAGAATAATGTCAAATGCATGTGAATGATGAAATCTGTTGCGGGCTGCTGTTGATTATTGATATCTTGATTTCTCTCCTGATCACTGTATGATTCTTTGAGATACGGAAAACTGAAAATGACCTGATTCAGCAAGTAGTGAGCGAAAAAAACAGGAAATCTATATGCATCGGAAAAAAGATGAGTTTTCAAAGAAAGAACAATTTGAAAATGTTCTATTCTTATTTTGAAAATATATTTTTAGATAAAATATATTAGTAACGAAATTGGCATTTTTGTATGCGATAATATATATTGACATCCTTGTTAGTGGGTGAAACCTACAGCTGATGATTATGGTATGGGGTTTGGCCCCCTTTCCTGAGTTGCAGCTGTCTCCTCTGCCCAGGGATGCACGTGGTTTCATTCTTTCCAAGCAATCTGAATGGAAATAAAGACTATAAATCTCAAACACCTCATTATGCGGATTGAACGACAGGAGACCACAAATACCATCAAAATACAATTTTCCAGTTTTAAAGTGAACACATTCTGAATAAAGACATGGGCGGAACCTCTGTACTGTGTTCGGAACCTGAATCTCTTTCCAAGAACTACTGTTTTCGGAATACACCTCCGCTGCTAAGTCATCTGAATATATCACAATCCCAATACTCTGCGTTTCTTATTTATAAGAATAATTCTAGGGGTACCAAATTGGATCTCAAATGTCACATGTCATGTTCTTATTGGCAACAACTTAATTAATAATAGTGGACCCCCTTGCAGTCACATTAATTTCTCCAATAAAATCATCCCAAACTTCCACATCACCAATGCCACATCATTTGATATCAAAATTCGGTCCCCAATTCGGTATCTCTATCCTTACTCTATTTATAATTGTTCAGCACACTTATCAAATACTCCGTATCACTGGATACAAAAAATATAAATATGTCTGGGGAAACAGGACGATATTATCTATATATATAGTACAACAGGTTGGCCTTCGGAAAACTTAGGACTTTGCAATTTTAAACCATTCATATACTATAGTGTATTAAATTTTAGAGTAGTGCTAGAGGTACCGAATTGGTTACCAAAATTTGGTACAAAATGATGTGATAATAGTGATGTGGTATTTGGAAATATTTTTATCGGTGTTATTAATGTGATACATGTGGGTCCATTAATATAGAGGCAATCAGATTATAACACATGTAATTCGATACATTTTTTTGTATCAAATTCGGTACCCTTATCATTATTCTAAACTTTAATTAGTAGAATAACAGTATAACAAAAATATTCATTAGTAAAAACCACACACACAATATGTTCGTGAACAAGCTCGAGCTCGGCTCGTTAAGGGCTCGACTCGGCTCGGCTCGTTAAGAACTCGAGCTCGAGTTCGAACACAAAAAATTGTTCGTTAAGAAAACGAGCTCGAGCCGAGCTATTTGTGAGCACGACTCGAGCTCAACTCGAGCTCGTTCGGCTCGAGATCGGCTCGATAAAGCTCGAAAAAATTAAGATATATTTGAAATATTTTTATATTATTTGTTAACATTTTAAATTAATTTTGTAATTTATAGTATGTGTATTTTAGGTTTATTGAGAATTGATTGGGAAATTGGGTTCGATTTCGACAAAAAATGTTTTAGTTCGTTGGGCTAAGAAAAATTGGGCTTTGTTAGATATAATTGCTGACGTTTGTTCATCAGTGTTTAAGTTCCAGGTACATATCAGAGTTTATATAGAAGCCAGTCAGAGTTTGATAAAGTCTGACTGGGTGAAGAGTTCACATGGAAGCCGGTCAGAGTTTGTTAAAGTCTGACAGGGTGATAGTTGACTTAGCTGTCGGTGCAAAGATAAAGATTCTAGAAGCAATATATTCTGAAGATGGAAAGAAGCAGAATATATTGATACAGTTAAGGAAACGGAATAGAAGATAAGAAGCAATCCTTAATTGATATGAATTGTATAGCTAACTTATAGGAATATCAATTAGAGATGGATTGTATGTAGCTGTGTACTATATAAACACAGATAGGTTATCCCTAGAAGGGACGCGAACATAGAATTATTATTCTTGTAACCTAGTAGCTCTTTGTGATTCATTAACATCACTAAGAGAGAATTATTTAATATAATTCAGTTTGTTGATTTACAAACCTGTGTTCTTGATTGTTATTCTCATACATACTTGATTATATATTGTGTATTCGGCCTAACAATTGGTATCAGAGCCAAGGCTGTTTAATATATACAGTTTTACGATTCAAACACAGTAATAAAAATGTCTGAAGAAAATCAAACTGCTCCCAAGGCTGAACAGGTGAAGCCTAATTCTGTGAGTCGATATGAAACAATCAGGGTTCCAATACTCAGGCCAGTAGAGTATCCAATTTGGAAGGTGAAGATGACCATGTTTCTGGAGGCTACAGATCCAGAATACCTTGACAGAATCTATGATGGTCCTCATATGCCGACTAAATTGTCCCCTGTTGTTGATGGTCAAGAACAAAAGACTGTTCCAAAGGAAAAGAAAGATATGACTCCTGAGGACATCTCATCAATTGCAAAAGATGCAAAGGTTAGACATCTTCTCCACAGTGCTTTAGATAATGTTATGTCTAACAGAGTAATTGGCTGCAAAACTGCCAAAGAGATATGAGATGCTTTAGAAGTCAGATGCCAGGGAACAGGTGCTATTAAGAAGAACAGAAAGACAATACTCACACAGGAGTATGAGCACTTTGATTCAAGACCTAATGAAACCTTGACTGAGACTTATGACAAATTTTGCAAACTATTGAATGATCTGTCTCTGGTTGATAAAGAATATGAGCTTGAAGAGTCTAATCTCAAGTTTCTGTTATCTCTACCTGAAAAGTGGGATTTAAAGACAACCACAATAAGAGATAATTATGAGCTTGCTGATACAGATCTTGATGAAATCTATGGGTTGTTAAAAACTCATGAACTGGAGATAGAACAAAGGAATAGAAGGTTAAGCAAAAAGACAAAATCTGTTGCTCTCAAAGTTGAGGAGAAGCCCATCAAGAAGGAATCATCAAGGAAGAAAGCCAAGGGAAAGGCTTTAGTCATTAAATCTGAAAGTGAGTCATCAAACTCTGATGATGACTCAAACTCTGATGAAGCTTCTGACTCTGATGATGATGAAGAACAGATGATGCAAATGGCTGCATTGATGGTGAAGACCTTCAAGAAGATGGGATTCAAGAACTTTAAGAAAGGAAAAAGATTCTCAAGGAAAGATTCAAAGTCTGAAAGGAAAAGTTTTAGAAAGTCTGATGGAAGGGAGACCAAGTCTGGCAAGAAGGATAAATCTGAAATCCAGTGCTACAGGTGTAAGGAGATGGGTCACTATGCCCCAGAGTGCAAGAAAGGCAAATCTGAGAAAGCACTCATCTCTAAAGGCAAAGACTGGGCAGATACTTCAGACTCTGATGATGGAGAAAATTATGCTCTTATGGCAACTGTCAGAGATGAGACTGAATCATCTGAAAATAAGGTACCTCTAACTACTTATGCTTATGATACTGATAATATATCTGAGTTAAGAGTATATCTGAAAAGCGTACATGTTAGTTATAGGGATCAGACTTTAGAGAATGAGAGAATTAAATCTGAGAATCTTAGCCTTAAAGATAGAAACAAGTTTCTTGAAGGAGAACTTGAAAATATGAAGCAGATTCAAAAAGAAAGAGATGATGCTGTTTATGTTGAACAGGAGTTGCTCAAAAGATATAAGCAATTAGAATCTGATCTAGAAAAAGAAAGAAAAATAATCAAGACTTGGACAGACTCTGGAAGAGACACTCATCAAGTGTTTCAGACAGATTCTGTAGGTTTAGGCTATTGTGAAAATGATGAACTTAGGTTTAAAGACAAGGTTAAGGTAAAACCACAACTTAAACCTGTGAAATTTGTTCTAGAAGCCAATAAGTTAAAATCTGTTGTAATAAGAGAAGCTGATATGGAATCAGATGAAGCCTGTGAAAAACAGGAAAATATTATAACAGAAAAACTTATGGAAAGAGAAGCTGTTAGAAAGCCAGTAAAAACTTGTGAAAAACAGGTTAATGTTGGTTTGATGACAGGAAAACAGTTCAATCATAAGCTGAAAGAGGTAAAATCTGCCATGAAACCAAAAGGATCCAAGAAGAATAGGAATGGAAAGATAGGCATAAATAAAAGAAATAATCATTTGCCTAATGCTGCTGCTCCAAGGAAAACATGTTATAATTGTGGTAGTTCTAATCATCTTGCAAATTACTGCACAAAGAATAAAAATATCAATTCTTTACCTTCTACATCAGGAGTAAAGAATGATTATGTTAGGGTTAGACCACAGACTTTATGCACACACTGTGGGAGCACTTGGCATTCCATTTATACTTGCAAGAGTTATCATGCTATTTATCACAACTATTATGAGCTAAAACCCAATCTGAAGTGGGTTAGAGCAAACTCTGCAAGTGTAAAGTCTGACAATGTTAGTTTAAACTCTGTTGATAGTAATTCCGCTGCAAAAACTAACACTGTTAAGAAAGACAAAGGATCCAAGCAAGTCTGGGTCCTTAAAACTAACACTTAGTGTTTGTTTGTGATTGCAGGGTATAAAAGAGAGCACACTTATCTTGGACAGTGGATGCTCAGGACATATGACTGGGAATAAAGCCCTGCTATCAGACTTTAAGGAGAAGGCTGGCCCAAAGGTTTCCTATGGAGATGGCAACATAGGACACACTCTGGGATATGGCAATATAAATCTTGGAAGTGTCATCATCACAAATGTAGCTCTAGTCTCAGGACTCAAGCATAATCTGCTATCTGTGAGTCAAATCTGTGATAGAGGCAACCATGTAGATTTTCATACTGAATACTGTGAAGTTATCAGTAAATCTACTGGAAAAGTTGTTCTAGTTGGACACAGGCACAACAACATTTATGAAGCAAGTTTGGTAACAAACTTTGATGGAAAAACAGTGTGTCTAACTGCAAGAATGTCAAATGAAGAGAGTTGGAACTGGCATAAGAAGCTCTCTCATCTCAATTTGAACAACATCAATGAGCTAATAAGAAAGGATCTTGTAAGGGGACTTCCAAAATCAATACTAAGTCTAGATGTCCTATGTGATTCTTGTCAAAAGGCCAAGCAAAGGAAGTCATCTTTCAAGAGCAAATCTGAATCTTCAGTAGTGGAACCTTATCATCTTCTACATGTTGATCTCTTTGGACCAGTGAATGTGATGTCTATGGGCAGAAAGAAATATGCTCTAGTAATTGTTGATGAATATACTAGATATACATGGGTGTATTTCTTATCAAAGAAGGATGAAACTGCTCAAACTCTGATGGATCATGTAAATCTACTGGACAAAGGATCACAGCACAAAGTGAAAATTATAAGAAGTGATAATGGAACTGAATTCAGAAACTCTACCATGGAAGCTTTCTGCAAGGAAAGAGGAGTGAAACAAGAATTTTCTGCACCTGGAACTCCACAGCAAAATGGTGTAGTTGAAAGAAAGAACAAAACTTTAATTGAAGCAGCCAGAACTATGCTTGAAGAAGCAAAACTACCAACTTATTTCTGGGCAGAAGCTGTTCAAACTGCTTGTTTTACTCAAAATGCAACATTGATCAACAAGCATGGGAAAACACCATATGAGATGGTGAAAAATAAGAAGCCAAATTTGAAATATTTTCATATATTTGGATGCAAATGCTTTGTGTTGAAGACTCATCCTGAACAGTTGACCAAGTTCGAGTTAAAAGCTGATGAAGGAATCTTTGTTGGTTATCCATTGTCAACAAAAGCATTCAGAGTCTACAATCTGAGAACTAAAGTGATCATGGAATCCATACATGTGTCATTTGATGACAAGAAAATAACTGGACTTGATGACTTAGATGGATATGATCAACTGCGTTTTGAAAATGAAGGTTTATTCTCTGATGATGTAAACTCTGATGAAGAAGTACCGACAAACTCTGATGAAGCGGTTCTGACAAACTCTGACGAAGCATACTCTGAACCTCTACTGGTAAATACTGGAGAAACTGGAAATTCTCAAATTGAACAAAATAGAGAACCAGTTGAGGGGGAGCGTGAAGAAGCTCAACAAGATACAGCAAATGAGTCAGTTGAGGAAACTGATTCAAACTCTGACAGTTCAAACTCTGAGCCATCCAATTCAGGGGGAGCCTCAGATACTGCAGAAAGTCAACATATGAATCAGGAGAGCATGGATCAAGGGGGAGGATCCAATAATGATGCAAGAAACCACTTACCAACAGCAAGAAAGTGGACACAGGCACACACACCTGATCTCATAATTGGAGATCCTGATGCTAGTGTGAGAACTAGAAGTGCAACAAATAATGAGTGTCTGTATCATGCTTTCTTGTCTCAAACAGAACCAAAGAAAGTGGAGGAAGCTCTTCAAGATGCTAATTGGATTACAGCAATGCAAGAAGAGTTAAATGAATTTGAAAGAAATGAAGTCTGGACACTTGTACCTAGACCAAAGAATAGATCAATTGTAGGTACAAAGTGGGTTTTCAGAAACAAGACTGACAGTGAAGGTGTGATTACAAGAAACAAGGCTAGACTTGTGGCTAAAGGTTATTCACAACATGAAGGAATTGACTATGATGAAACCTTTGCTCTAGTTGCAAGATTGGAGGCCATAAGAATTTTTCTGGCCTATGCTGCACACAAGAAGTTTAAAGTCTTTTAGATGGATGTAAAAAGTGCTTTTCTCAATGGGAAGCTTGAAGAAGAAGTGTTTGTTGAACAACCACCAGGATTTGTAGATCCCAAGCATCCAGATTATGTCTACAGGCTTGACAAGGCATTATATGGACTAAAGCAAGCACCAAGAGCATGGTATGAAACTCTTGCTCAATTTCTTTTAGAAAGTGGGTTCACAAGAGGTACAATTGATAAAACCTTGTTTTATTTCAATTTTGGTGATGATTTGCTTTTAGTTCAAATTTATTGTTAGGCCGAATACACAATATAATCAAGTATGTATGAGAATAACAATAAATAACACAGTTTATGAATCAACAAAAACTGTATTTATATTAACAGCTTCTCTCTTTATGATGTTAACGAATCACAAAGAGCTACTAGGTTACAAGAATAATATATTCAATGTTTGCGTCCCTTCTAGGGATAACCTATCTGTGTTTTTATAGTACACAGTTACATACAATCCTTATCTAATTGATACTCCTAAAAATTAGCTATACAATTGATATCAATTAAGGATTGCTTCAGTCTTCTGTCCAGTCTCCTTAGCTGTATCAATATATTCTGCTTCTTTCCATCTTCAGAATATATTGCTTCTAGAATCTTTATCTTTGCACCGACAGCTGAGTCAACTTTCATCCTGTCAGACTTTACCAAACTCTGACCGGCTTCCTTTAAACTCTTCACCCTGTCAGACTTTAAATAAACTCTGACCGGCTTCCGATAAACTCTGATCAGTACCTGTTGCTTAAACACTGATAAACAAACATCAGCAATTATATCTAACAATCTCCCCCAACTTGTTCATAATAAAATGTACAAGTTAAAAAGATAATTGATGATGTCAAAACATATAACAAATGCAGTGTTTAACATATGTCAGAGTTTAATTTTAAAACAGAGTTTAAATTTAACTTAGAACAGAAAACATAAAAACTTTCAGTCAGACTTTACTTAATCTCTTGAATATCAGGCACTGTCCTGATATAATCTGACAGTAGTTTCTTCTCAGCTCTATTCAGTTCAGCAATCATAATCTTCTTCAGCTCCTTCATTTCTGGTTCATCTTCACCAATTTGATAAATGGCAGCCCTCAAAGAATATATGCTGTTTTTGTCCATTTCATTGTCAAGTCTAATATAAAAAGGTTTATCAGACTCTAGATTGAACTCAAGAACCTTTTTATTTAGTGCAGTTCTGAACCTAGCACTATTCCTTTTCATTTCTACCAACTTTCCATGTGCATCTCTGTATTTAGGAATGTATGCACTTGATACTCCAGCTCCACTCAAAACTTTGGATTTCATCATCCTTTCCTTCAAAACTCGAGCAGCATCATAAGTACTTCTATTCTTTACTTCAAATAGATATAGAACATACTCTAGCTCTTCCCAGAGTTTTAACTGGATATCAAATTCACCAACTCTATACACTCTGCCATCAACCATAAAATATAACAAGAATTCCTTTTTGATTCCTTTGTGAAAAATCATCTGTACAGATTCTAGTTTGTCAAGGCCTTCTTGAGTAATTCCAACTCCAAATTCTGCCAATGAAAACTTGTCTTGAGATCTGTTATTAGTTCTTCTCTCTCTGTGTGAACCCAGTCCAGATTTATCAAAGGCTTCTTTTCCCAATACTGTTCTGGTTTCTGAGAAATTTACAGCTTCAAGCTTTAAATCTTCAAGAAGTTTTGGTTTGCTGAATCCTGGAAGTTGTGTAGATTTCTGTACAACTTGAGCAACGTCAGAGGTTGTCATAACTTTAGTAGTATCATCAACTTGAGCAGCGTCAGAGGTTGATTTTGCTAATCTTGTTTCAACTTGAGCAATGTCAGAGGTTGAATTATCTTTCTTCTCCAGGTTAGGCTCTTCAATCATTATGCCTTTACCCTTATCAGTGTTTCCAATCACAGGTCTCCTTGTATATTGTATACTCTGTTGTGTATTCTCTTTGATAGAAATACCAACTTCTTTCTTTCTAGGAGCCTTGATTTCCTTTTTCTTGTAGATTCCAGCTTCAAGATTTTTCTTGTGTTCCTCAGCAAGCAATTGCTCTTCAGCCTGGATATCTTCAATAGTAACATTCTTACCATGTTCTGCTAAGAATAACTGTGTAGCAACTTCTTCATCAGTAACTGAAGTTTTAGAGGAAAGAATTAAATTTCTAACCCTTGAAGAAGACTGCCCTCCAGTATATCTTGTTCCATCAGCATTTGTCTGAGCATCAGAGTTTGACCTCCTCCCTTGCCTTTGAACATTCTTTGATTTTGGATGATGTTTGTCTCTTGCACCACCATCAGCAGTATCATCCTTCTGAGTCAGAGTTTGAGAGCTCTTGCATTTGTCTTTAGATACTCTCTCCCCCTTTTTGACAGCATCAGAAATCAATACTGATGTAAGCAATTCAATAGAATTTGCAATTTCATCCAACTTAGTTGACATTTTGACTTGATTTTCTTCAACCTTAGATAGCCTGGAATCAAAATTCTTCTGATCTTTACACAAAGAGATGTATAGAGATTTGTCCTTTTGCTGTGTAAGCTCTCTGTGAGTTATATCATTCCTCAATCCTGTAATCACCTTGTCAGAATCATCAAAACGATTGTTCAATGATTTGATTTGTATAATAGTTGCTTTGAGATGACTGAGAAGTTCTGGATTTGTAATCTCTTTAGAAGACTTTGTGACAAAATCTGCAGCTCTTTCATTGGAAAAGATAGTATCCTTGCTTGACCAATTTGAGAAGTACATATTCTGAAAATGTTCTGCAGTAGCACGATTTGCTTCTCTTTCTTCTTCAGAGGTTGCTTGAAT
Source organism: Heracleum sosnowskyi (assembly GCA_030848705.1). NCBI lineage: Eukaryota > Viridiplantae > Streptophyta > Magnoliopsida > Apiales > Apiaceae > Heracleum > Heracleum sosnowskyi. The sequence goes on from CM061241.1 coordinate 46,705,740, forward strand.
GTCAGACAACTCGACTTGAATATCAGGATTAGAATGAGCAGGACTAGCTTCAGCATTGTCATCCTCTGCTTCATTTTCTGAAATAACATTCTCTGCCACTTTTTCAGGATCATCAGAGTTTGCATTATTACTAAACTCTGCTTCTCTTTGAACATTTTCTGTTGTATCCTTTTCAACAACATCAGGATTCGCAGTTTCTGTAGCAACAGCTTCTGTATCATTAGCAGCTAAAGGCTGATTGACTTCTTCACCTTTCTCAACTTCAAAAGTAAGTATTTCTGTGTGAGAAGCCATGGATTCTTCAATTCTCACAGTGTCTAAATCAGCTTCCAAACCCTCTGTAAAATGTTCAGAATTTAAAGAGGTGTTTGCTTCAAGATCCATATCACATCCCTGTGGCTCAAAAATTTCAGCTTCACCATTATCTGTAGCAGCATCTACAGCTTCCTCAACTACATCATCAGACTTTGATGTAGGAGCTTCTGTTGCAGTATTTACTCTGTCCTGAGTAGGCACAGTAGTATCAAAAATCTCCTCATTCTCTGATGCAGGAGCTTCAGTTTCCTCAGAAACTCTGTCCATATTGACATTGATAGCACCAAAAGATGTGCAGCTACTAGTCGTCTTTTTCTCTGATGAAGAGTTTCTTCATCAGTTTCAGTCTCTGAGGTTTCAACAACAGACTTTGCCCTATTGGCTCTTCTTTTCTTTAGCCTTGTCTTCTGAGGCATCTCTTCAGGTCTCGATACCCCAGCTTCAGTGAATGATCTCCTTGCAGGTTTAGTACCAATATGTTTGGTCCTACCTCCCCTTGCAGGTTTAACAGAAGTTGATGGAGGTAACTCTGTGTTTAAAGGTTCTGGTTGAGATTCAGCTTGTGTTTGTGGATTTACTTGAGCATCCACAAACTGTTGCACAGAAGCAGGTAGCAAAAGGTCTCCAACAATTCCTTTCTTAACATCTTTGTTTATGAGATCAGAAAATACTCTCTTGTGTAATTTAAAACAAGAAACATCTTCATTAACAACATCTACCCCTTCAACACAGTAAGAAACCAAAAGCTGACAGAATCTAGAAAAATAAACAACTCCTCTATTCTCTGTCATCTTCTCCCCTAAGTTAGTCAAAACAAGTCGTGCAAAATCAAAATGATTATCATATAATAAAGAATACCCGATTTGCAGACTGTCTGTGGGAATAGCATCCCAATTTGTGCATTTCTTTCCAAATGTCCTCGTGATGCAATCGAAGAAGAAACTCCATTCCTTGCGCAGAAACGGCCTTTTGAGTTGCCCAATCTTTGTCAATGGCCCAGAGTAACCAATCTCTCGCATCATTCGTATTAAATCCTCATCACCCATTCCAACAGTGTAGGAAGGATACTCAGGAAACCCCAATGCATCTCGAATAGTACCAGCAGTAATAACATACTCTGTTTCTTCAAACTCAAAGATTATGGATGAGCTCCCAGTTTCACCACCATCATCATAAACCCCTGTCTCCCAGAACGCCTTGATTTGTAAACCAGAAAGTTTGGCTGGTTCAACTAAAGCACGCCCAATCGCTGACTGAGCAAGAAACTTTTGAATCATATGAAATGCTTCTGGTGCGTTTGCAGTGTTTAGTGGTGCGGTATAGTTGTTTGGAACGAACTCTAACCCAGACGAAACGAAAGCTGTGATTGCCATTAGAAGATTTTGAAGAAGGAACAAGTAATTGATGCGAAAGCTTAACAGAGTTTATGTGTAGAAAGGTGTTTGTGACTATGTGTGTGTGATAATAGATGTGTATGAGTAAGATGTGAAAAGTTTAACTGAAGATGTGTGTATTGTATTTAAAAGAAAATTAAAGATTAAAGACTGAAGAGTTTTTAATCATAAATACACAACTGTCTTACTCCTGTAATCATGTGAATGGGACACATGTCAAACGTGCATACGCTGACAGCATATAATTGGCAGTTTCCAATACGCATGCGCAGTAAAAACAGCAATAATTACCGCCTGTTACACTTTTTTATGCAATTAACCTCTCTCCTCTGTTTAAAACATTCTTGAACAACTTTCCAATCTACACGGGCAGACGAGGAGACACCTGGTATCACATAAGACACTCATAATTTCCGCTTATTGTCAAAAAAAATCAATAATAATAAAATTATCGATTTTAATATTTCAGAAACATAATATCAAAGTACGAAGGAGCTCAACAGTCAGAAGAATAATGACTGTCTCGGAACTCCGCACTTTACTGTCCCCATAGCTTCGAGCCAAGCAAAACCTTTCAGTTGCCCAGTTGAATGCTATAAAAGCTGGAACATTGTAACAACAGGCAATACATATATTAAAATTACCATACATCAAATGGCAGGAACCTTTGAATTCATGGATGTAGAATCATTCTTGAATATGAACTGGCGTCAACAAGCAAACTATATTATTGATGAGTTTCTTGTTTTGTCATTTCTGAATGATGAAGGTCTCATTGCTGATGATGAAATAGCTGAAGGACCTATCTCCAATCCCTATGTGCACATCATTCGTCCTGGGCCATATGATGTGCCCATCCTTGCAGATGATCAAGCTGTGGAGATTTGTATGATGCTCTTTTATCAGAGCTACTTGACGGGTTCGAAGAAGAAATTCTTCTTGGAATCCTGCAAGCTGCAAACCAGAAAGAGAATTCGAGAGGATGATGATGATGATTCAACATCAGGGGGTTGTCAAGCCTTGGAAATCCCAGATGGTATAATGACCAGATAACCGAACAAGTAGCTAGACAAGAGTATGAAATTGTCTGAATGTAAACAAAGTTTGAATCAATTTATGAAAAAAAATCCATTGTTTTGCTTTACATATCAGTATTAATGTTATGATGAATGTATAATCATAAATGAATTATCAGAACTACAGTCATCAGTATCTCATAGTAATTGTAAAGTGAAAGAAATGATATCACTTTAAACAGTAAACTAACATACTCATCAGCGCTACTAATCACCATCAGGACTTATCAAACACACTCTTTCTTTTCTCTGGTTACTTTTTCGAAAAACAAATGTCGAATCTCAAAATTATAAAATGTCTGAAACAAAGAAATTATTTTAACCATCAGAGATTAAAACAAAGTTACCTCGGCATATGTCACACAATACATCAGTGTTTACCATTTGTCCTTCTTTGTCAATAAACTCTTTTCTCAAACTGTACAGGTGTGAAAATATGTGTGTGTAATAGCAGAGTTTACCGAAATCAATATTTAGATCATCTCAAAGTGCATAAAATCCACAAACTAAAGTAGTAAAAACTGGTTGCCTAAACTCTCATGTATAACATAAAATCTGAATTTATATCTAAACTCTGTTTTCTGATATCCTTTCATTTGGATATATCTTTTGTTTTTTTTTTCACCCCCTTTCTTTATGTTTATATATATATATATATATATATATATATATATATATATATATATATATATATATATATATATTTTTTTTTTTTTTTTTCCAGTAATCAGTGGTTGGCACTAGTCACCAAAAATCAACGATTTTAGCCCTTATTTCATACAATAAGTTCCTGGATCTTCCTAGGCACAACATGATCTCAAAGGAATTTGTGCTCTTTTTGGCATCTTTTGATTTGAGGGTGAATTATTTGCAATTAATAATCAGAGTTTAGACTTTTCATCAGTTAATACTATGAATTTATGAGAGAAAATGCAAACAGCTAATACAGACTCAGTGTATAGGATTAATAAACTAAGAGATGGTATAAATACAGAGACAGTATCATGCTGTGTTAACTTACTGCACATGTTTGAGATCAGAATCTATACAACTCTTAAGGATTCATAATTACTTACTGAGAATTATGCTTCATACAAATTTCTTCATTGGTCCATATGTTTCAGACAAAATTACAATCAGAGTATAGCATTAAACTGTAACAATCAGAGTATGACCAACATTTTATGACTAACAGAGTTTAGCATCAGAGTTTAACCGACAGAGTTTATGACACTAGTACTCATAACAGTTAATACATGCAAGGAATCATGAGCATTAAAAATCAAACATGTATAGATTTTGAGTCTAACCCGTATCTCTAGTCAGAACCAGAGATCATCCCAAGTTCATTTACCAATCTTGTAAAAGTAGCTTCACTCAAAGGCTTGGTGAAGATATCTGCAAGTTGTTGGTCTGTAGACACAAAATGAAGCTCAATGTTCCCTTCTTCCACATGTTCTCTGATAAAATGATACCTTATGCTGATGTGCTTGGTCATGGAGTGCTGTACTGGATTTCCTGTCATAGCAATAGCACTTTGGTTATCACAGAAAATAGGTATCTTAAAGTACCTTAACCCATAATCCAGCAATTGATTCTTCATCCATAAAATCTGTGCACAACAGCTACCAGCTGCTATATACTCTGCTTCAGCTGTGGATGTGGAAATCGACTTCTGTTTCTTGCTGTACCAAGAAACTAATCTGTCACCTAAAAATTGACAGCTTCCACTTGTACTTTTTCTGTCTATCTTACAGCCTGCAAAATCTGCATCAGAGTAACCAATTAGCTTAAACTCTGATTCTCTAGGATACCACAAACCCAAGGTTATGGTTCCTTTGAGCTATTTGAAAATCCTTTTTACAGCTGTTAGATGAGGCTCTCTGGGATCTGCTTGAAATCTTGCACAAAGACATGTTGCAAACATGATATCAGGTCTACTTGCTGTAAGATACAGTAAAGACCCTATCATTCCTCTGTAGTTTGTCATATCTACTGAGGCTCCTGTGTCTTTGTCTAGCTTTGTTGCTGTAGCCATGGGAGTTGTAGCAGATGAACTATCAAGCATACCAAATTTCTTGAGAAGATTTCTGGTATATTTTGCTTGATTGATAAAAATACCATCATCTGTTTGCTTGACCTGTAAGCCTAGAAAATAACTAAGCTCTCCCATCATGCTCATTTGGTACCTGGACTGCATAAGCTTTGCAAACTTCTTACAAAGTTTGTCATTAGTAGATCCAAAAATAATATCATCTACATAAATTTGAACTAAAAGCAAATCATCACCAGAATTGAAATAAAACAAGGTTTTATCAATTGTACCTCTTGTGAACCCACTTTCTAAAAGAAATTGAGCAAGAGTTTCATACCATGCTCTTGGTGCTTGCTTTAGTCCATATAATGCCTTGTCAAGCCTGTAGACATAATCTGGATACTTGGGATCTACAAATCCTGGTGGTTGTTCAACAAATACTTCTTCTTCAAGCTTCCCATTGAGAAAAGCACTTTTTACATCCATCTGAAAGACTTTAAACTTCTTGTGTGCAGCATAGGCCAGAAAGATTCTTATGGCCTCCAATCTTGCAACTGGAGCAAAGGTTTCATCATAGTCAATTCCTTCCTGTTGTGAATATCCTTTTGCCACAAGTCTAGCCTTGTTTCTTGTAATCACACCTTCACTGTCAGTCTTGTTTCTGAAAACCCACTTTGTACCTACAATTGATCTATTCTTTGGTCTAGGTACAAGTGTCCAGACTTCATTTCTTTCAAATTCATTTAACTCTTCTTGCATTGCTGTAATCCAATTAGCATCTTGAAGAGCTTCCTCCACTTTCTTTGGTTCTGTTTGAGACAAGAAAGCATGATACAGACACTCATTATTTGCTGCACTTCTAGTTCTCACACTAGCATCAGGATCTCCAATTATGAGATCAGGTGTGTGTGCCTGTGTCCACCTTCTTGCTGTTGGTAAGTAGTTTCTTGCATCATTATTGGATCCTCCCCCTTGATCCATGCTCTCCTGATTCATATGTTGACTTTCTGCAGCATCTGAGGCTCCCCCTGAATTGGATGTCTCAGAGTTTGAACTGTCAGAGTTTGAATCAGTTTCCTCAACTGACTCACTTGCTGTGTCTTGTTGAGCTTCTTCACGCTCCCCCTCAACTGGTTCTCTATTTTGTTCAATTTGAGAATTTCCAGTTTCTCCAGTATTTACCAGTAGAGGTTCAGAGTATGCTTCGTCAGAGTTTGTCAACCCTGCTTCATCAGAGTTTATATCATCAGAGAATAGATCTTCATTTTCAAAACGTAGTTGATCATATCCATCCTTGTCTTCAAGTCCAATTATTTTCTTGTCATCAAATGACACATGTATGGATTCCATGATCACCTTAGTTCTTAGATTATAAACTCTGAATGCTTTTGTTGACAATGGATAGCCAACAAAGATTCCTTCATCAGCTTTTAACTCGAACTTTGTCAACTGTTCAGGATGAGTCTTCAACACAAAGCATTTGCATCCAAATATATGAAAATATTTCAAATTTGGCTTCTTATCTTTCACCATCTCATATGGTGTTTTCCCATGCTTGTTGATCAGTGTAGCATTTTGAGTAAAACAAGCACTTTGAACAACTTCTGCCCAGAAGTATGCTGGTAATTTTGCTTCATCAAGCATAGTCCTGGCTGCTTCAATTAAAGTTCTGTTCTTCCTTTCAACTACACCATTTTGCTGTGGAGTTCCAGGTGCAGAAAACTCTTGTTTCACTCCTCTTTCCTTGCAGAAAGCTTCCATGAGTGAGTTTCTGAATTCAGTTCCATTATCACTCCTTATAATTTTGACTTTGTGCTGTGATCCTTTGTCCAGTAGATTTACATGATCCATCAGAGTTTGAGCAGTTTCATCCTTCTTTGACAAGAAATACACCCATGTATATCTAGTATATTCATCAACAATTACTAGAGCATATTTCTTTCTGCCCATGGACATCACATTCACTGGTCCAAAGAGATCAACATGTAGAAGATGATAAGGTTCCACTACTGAAGATTCAGATTTGCTCTTTAAAGATGACTTCCTTTGCTTGGCTTTTTGACAAGAATCACACAAGCCATCTAGACTGAGTATAGATTTTGGAAGTCCCCTTACAAGATCCTTTCTTATTAGCTCATTGATGTTGTTCAAATTGAGATGAGAGAGCTTCTTGTGCCAATTCCAACTCTCTTCATTTGACATTCTTGCAGTCAGACACACTGTTCTTCCATCAGAGTTTGTTACCAAACTTGCTTCATAAATGTTGTTGTGCCTGTGTCCAACTAGAACAACTTTTCCAGTAGATTTACTGATAACTTCACAGTATTCACTATGAAAATCTACATGGTTTCCTCTGTCACAGATTTGACTCACAGATAACAGATTATGCTTGAGTCCTGAGACTAGAGCTACATTTGTAATGATAACACTTCCAAGATTAATATTGCCATATCCCAGAGTGTGTCCTATGTTGCCATCTCCATAGGAAACTTTTGGGCCAGCCTTCTCCTCAAAGTCTGATAGCAGGGCTTTATTTCCAGTCATATGTCCTGAGCATCCACTGTCCAAGATAAGTGTGCTCTCTATTATACCCTGCAATCACAAACAAATACTAAGTGTTAGTTTTAAGGACCCAGACTTGCTTGGATCCTTTGTCTTTCTTAACAGTGTTAGCTTTTGCAGCGGAATTACTATCAACAGAGTTTAAGCTAACATTGTCAGACTTTACACTTGCAGAGTTTGCTTTAACCCACTTCAGATTGGGTTTTAGCTCATAATAGTTATGATAAATAGCATGATAACTCTTGCAAGTATAAATGGAATGCCAAGTGCTCCCACAGTGTGTGCATAAAGTTTGTGGTTTAACCCTTACATAATCATTCTTTACTCCTGATGTAGAAGATAAAGAATTAATATGTTTGTTCTTAGTGCAAAATCTAGCAAGATGATTAGAACTACCACAATTATAACATGTTTTCCTTGGAGCAGCACCAGTAGGCAAATGATTATTTCTATTATTTATGCCTATCTTTCCATTCCTATTCTTCTTGGACCCTTTTGGTTTCATGGCAGATTTTATCTCTTTCAGCTTATGATTAAACTGTTTCCCTGTCATCAAACCAACATTAACCCGTTTTTCACAAGTTTTTACTGGCTTTCTAACAGCTTCTCTTTCCATAAGTTTTTCTGTTATAATATATTCCTGTTTTTCACAGGCTTCATCTGATTGCATATCAGCTTCTCTTATTACAACAGATTTTAACTTATTAGCTTCTGGAACAAATTTCACAGGTTTAAGTTGTGGTTTTACCTTAACCTTTTCTTTAAACCTAAGTTCATCATTTTCACAATAACCTAAACCTACAGAATCAGTCTGAAACACTTGATGAGTGTCTCTTCCAGAATCTGTCCAAGTCTTGATTATTTTTCTTTCTTTTTCTAAATCAGATTCTAGTTGCCTATACCTTTTAAGCAACTCCTGTTCAACATAAACAGCATCATCTCTTTCTTTTTGAATCTGCTTCATACTTTCAAGTTCTCCTTCAAGAAACTTGTTTCTATCTTTAAGACTAAGATTCTCAGATTTAATTCTTTCATTTTCTAAAGTCTGATCCCTATAGCTAACATGAACACTTTTCAGATATACTCTTAACTCAGATATATTATCAGTATCATAAGCATAAGTAGTTAGGGGTACCTTATTTTCAGATGATTCAGTCTCATCTCTGACAGTTGCCATAAGAGCATAATTTTCTCCATCATCAGAGTCTGAAGTATCTGCCCAGTCTTTGCCTTTAGAGATGAGTGCTTTCTCAGATTTGCCTTTCTTGCACTCTGGGGCATAATGACCCATCTCTTTGCACTTGTAGCACTGGATCTCAGATTTGTCCTTCTTTCCAGACTTGGTATCCCTTCCATCAGACTTTCTGAAATTCTTCTTCTCAGAATTTGAATCTCTCCTTGAGAATCTCTTTCCCTTCTTGAAGTTCTTGAACCCCATCTTCTTGAAGGTCTTCACCATCAATGCAGCCATTTGTATCATCTGTTCTTCATCATCATCAGAGTCAGAAGCTTCACCAGAGTTTGAGTCATCATCAGAATTTGATGACTCACTTTCAGATTTAATGACTAAAGCCTTTCCCTTGGCTTTCTTCCTTGATGATTCCTTCTTAATGGGCTTCTCCTCGACTTTGAGAGCAACAGATTTTGTCTTTTTACTCAATCTTCTATTCCTTTGTTCTATCTCCAGTTCATGAGTTTTCAATAACCCATAGATTTCATCAAGATCTGTATCAGCAAGCTCATAATTATCTCTTATTGTGGTTGTCTTTAAATCCCACTTTTCAGGTAGAGATAACAGAAACTTGAGATTAGACTCTTCAAGCTCATATTCTTTATTAACCAGAGACAGATCATTCAACAGTTTACAAAATCTGTCATAAGTCTCAGTCAAGGTTTCATTAGGTCTTGAATCAAAGTGCTCATACTCCTGTGTGAGTATTGTCTTTCTGTTCTTCTTGATAGCACCTGTTCCCTGGCATCTGACTTCTAAAGCATCCCATATCTCTTTGGCAGTCTTGCAGCCAATTACTCTGTTAGACATAACATTATCTAAAGCACTGTGGAGAAGATGTCTAACCTTTGCATCTTTTGCAATTGATGAGATGTCCTCAGGAGTCATATCTTTCTTTTCCTTTGGAACAGTCTTTTGTTCTTGTCCATCAACAACAGGGGACAATTTAGTTGGCATATGAGGACCATCATATATTCTGTCAAGGTATTCTGGATCTGTAGCCTCCAGAAACATGGTCATCTTAACCTTCCAAATCGGATACTCTACTGGCCTGAGAATTGGAACCCTGATTGTTTCATATCGACTCACAGAATTGGGCTTAACCTGTTCAGCCTTAGGAGCAGTTTGATTTTCTTCAGACATGATTAATACTGTGTTTGAATCGTAAAACTGTATATATTAAACAGCCTTGGCTCTGATACCAATTGTTAGGCCGAATACACAATATAATCAAGTATGTATGAGAATAACAATAAATAACACAGTTTATGAATCAACAAAAACTGTATTTATATTAACAACTTCTCTCTTTATGATGTTAACGAATCACAAAGAGCTACTAGGTTACAAGAATAATATATTCAATGTTTGCGTCCCTTCTAGGGATAACCTATCTGTGTTTTTATAGTACACAGTTACATACAATCCTTATCTAATTGATACTCCTAAAAATTAGCTATACAATTGATATCAATTAAGGATTGCTTCAGTCTTCTGTCCAGTCTCCTTAGATGTATCAATATATTCTGCTTCTTTCCATCTTCAGAATATATTGCTTCTAGAATCTTTATCTTTGCACCGACAGCTGAGTCAACTTTCATCCTGTCAGACTTTACCAAACTCTGACCGGCTTCCTTTAAACTCTTCACCCTGTCAGACTTTAAATAAACTCTGACCGGCTTCCGATAAACTCTGATCAGTACCTGTTGCTTAAACACTGATAAACAAACATCAGCAATTATATCTAACATTTATGTAGATGATATTATCTTTGGATCTACTAATGACAAACTTTGTAAGAAGTTTGCAAAGCTTATGCAATCCAGGTATCAAATGAGCATGATGGGAGAGCTTAGTTATTTTCTAGGATTACAGGTCAAGCAAACAGATGATGGTATTTTTATCAATCAAGCAAAATATACCAGAAATCTTCTCAAGAAATTTGGTATGCTTGATAGTTCATCTGCAACAACTCCCATGGCTACAGCAACAAAGCTAGACAAAGACACAGGAGCCTCAGTAGATATGACAAACTACAGAGGAATGATAGGGTCTTTACTGTATCTTACTGCAAGTAGACCTGATATCATGTATGCAACATGTCTTTGTGCAAGATTTCAAGCAGATCCCAGAGAGCCTCATCTAACAGCTATAAAAAGGATTTTCAAATATCTCAAAGGAACCATAACCTTGGGTTTGTGGTATCCTAGAGAATCAGAGTTTAAGCTATTTGGTTACTCTGATGCAGATTTTGCTGGCTGTAAGATAGACAGAAAAAGTACAAGTGGAAGCTGTCAATTTTTAGGTGACAGATTGGTTTCTTGGTATAGCAAGAAACAAAAGTCAATTTCCACATCCACTGCAGAAGCAGAGTATATAGCTGCTGGTAGCTGTTGTGCACAGATTTTATGGATGAAGAATCAGTTGCTGGACTATGGATTAAGGTACTCTAAAATACCTATTTACTGTGATAATCAAAGTGCTATTGCTATGACAGGTAATCCAGTACAGCACTCCATGACCAAGCACATCAGCATAAGGTATCACTTTATCAGGGAACATGTGGAAGAAGGAGATATTGAACTCCATTTTGTGTCTACAGACCAACAGCTTGTAGATATCTTCACCAAACCTTTGAGTGAAGCTACCTTTACAAGACTGGTAAATGAACTTGGAATGATCTCTGGTTTTGACTAGAGATACTGTTTAGATTCAAACTTTATACATGATTTTTTCCTTTGCATGTGTTAATTGTTATTTGCACCAGCATGATAAACTCTGATAAGTAAACTCTGTCAGTCATACTCTGTCGGTTAAAGTCTGATGTTATACTCTGATTATAATTTTGTCTGAAACATAAGGACCAATGAAGAAATTTGTATGAAGCATAATTCTCAGTAAGTAATTATGAATCCTTAAGAGTTGTATAGATTCTGATCTTAAACATGTGCAGTAAGTTAACACAGCATGATACTGTCTCTGTATTTATACCATCTCTTAGTTTATTGATCCTATACACTGAGTCTGTATTAGCTGTTTGCATTTTCTCTCATAAATTAATTGTATTAACTGATGAAAAGTCTAAACTCTGATTATTAATTGCAAATAATTCACCCTCAAATCAAAAGATGCCAAACAGAGCACAAATTCCTTTGAGATCATGTTGTACCTAGGAAGATCCAGGAACTTATTGTATGAAATAAGGGCTAAAATCTTTGATTTTTGGTGACTAGTGCCAACCACTGATTACTGGAAAAATAAAAATAAAAAATAAAAAAAAATAAAAAAAAATAATAAAATAAATATATATATATATATATAAATATATATATAAAGGGGGTGAAAAATAAAAGATATATCCAAATGAAAGGATATCAGTATACAGAGTTTAGATATAAACTCAGATTTTATTTTATACATGAGAGTTTAGGCAATCAGTTTTTACTGCTTTAGTTTGTGGATTTTATGCACTTTGAGATATCTAAATATTGATTTCGGTAAACTCTGCTATTGCACACACAATTATTCACACCTGTACAGATTGAGAAAAGAGTTTATTGACAAAGAAGGACAAATGGTAAACACTGATGTATTGTGTGAAATACGCCGAGGTAATTTAATTTTAATCTCTGATGATTAAAATAAATTTTATTGGTTTCAGACATTTTATAATTTTGAGATTAGACATTTGTTTTGAAATTCAAAGGAGTATGATAACAAACGGTTCATATTTGTATTAAACAGAGAGAGAGAGGTTGAGTGTTTTGAACAATGTGATAAGCGGTAATTATGGCTATTTTTACTGCGCATGTGTATTGAAAGTTGTTACATACAGCTGTCAGCGTATACACGTTTGACACCTGTCCCACTCACACACTTTTCAAAGACGCCTGCTGTGTGTAGTAATGATTAAAACGTTTGAGTTTTAATCTTCACAGTTATTATTTAAATATACTACACATAAACGGTTCACTCTTTTACACACCTCAACTTTTCATAAGCTTTTACTTACACACATTGTCTCAAACACTTTCACTGCATACACTATAATCTATTCTCTGTTTGTTTTCTTCTAAACTGTTCTAATGGCTACAACAATGTTTACTGCTTCTGGTTTAGAATTTGTCCCAAATAACTACTTAGCTCCTTTAGCAAATGAGAACGCACCGGAGGCGTTTCATTTGATTCAGAGTTTCTTGTCAAACTCTGATATCGGCACTGCTCTCATCGCACCGTCGAAGCTGTCTGCGTCACAAATAAGGACTTTTTGGCAGACAGGTACTTATGATGATGGAGGAGAGTCTGGATCTCCATCTATCATTTTTGAGTTTCAAGGAGAAGAATTTATTGTTACTCCTACTACTGTTCGTGATGCTTTGGGTCTTGAAGATTTCAATGCATTCACAATCTCTGTTGGAGACTCTGAGTTAGTCAGAATGATGAGGGAGATAGGATACTCTGGACCTTTGTCAAAGATAGGTCAACTCAAAAGGCCTCTTTTGCGCAAGGAATGGAGTTTCTTTTTCGATTGCATTACTCGGGCTTTTGGAAAGAAGTGCACGAATTGGGATGCGATTCCCACAGATAGTCTACAGATAGGGTATTCTCTTCTCTATGGCAGTCAATTTGATGTTGCTAGATTAGTTTTAACTAATATTGGTGAAAAAATGCTAGAGAATAGAAATGTTGTTTACTTCTCTAGATTTTGTCAATTGATATTCAATTTTTGCTGCCATACTGAAAGGCATATGTTTTGGCCTATTAATATTCCGAGGAAACAACTTAACTTAAACAAGTATGTAATAAGTAAATAATAAGTTAATATGTCACAGAAATCTCAGATAGTTTTATCTGTCAAGAGAATGGAGAATTAAAGTCATCCTACAGATTTGAAGATATACTACATTGAAAGAAGTTCAATTATTTGTTCAAGCCTCAGTGAAGTCTTCAAAGAAGTGGATTTATTAAAGTGACAGAGGTTTCAGATTTGTGATAGCAAATGTACAGGTTACAAAGGTTGATCAACAGTCAAAAGCAGACAATGAACCACAACTTAAAGTCGAGATGAAGAACAGACATTGAAGTTAGTCATTTATGAACCAGACAGTGCATCAAATGACAACATCAGACAATGGATATTCTTCAGCAGATCAAGTGGTTCAAGCATTGGTTTTACTATTCTATAAGGATTTAAGTTCTATTCTAAATTAGTTATTAATTTATTTATTAAATTAATTCATCAGAATTAATTTAGTAAATAAATTAAGTAATTAATTTATTGAATAAATTAATTCTTCAGAATTAATTTGTGAAGTAAATTAATTATTAGAATTAATTTAGAATTAGAATTTGAATTAAATTAGAATTATGTAATTAAAATCAACTGGAATGACTACCCAGGATAGTCATACCGGTAGTCATACCGGTAGTCATCCCGGTAGTCATCCCGGTTTATTTTAAGTAATTCTAATATAATTCACATAAATTCAGATAGTCATGCTAAGCCATTTGATAGTCATTCCAATTGAAAAAGGAACAGAACGTGCAGAAGTGTACTGATCCACTTGATTAGTACAAAAGCGAAAAGCAATCAGAATAGAAAAATCAAGAACATTACATCAAAAAAAATACTTTCCTGTCAAGAACTCTGCCGTGCTAATTTCTTCTGCAAATTAATTCTAGAATCATGATGTTAAATCTAAACCACTAGAATTCATTTACTTGTACTGCTTTGACTATCTAGCGGATTTTTATCCCTAGAACGTATCTCAAATTATCAAATATTGTTATATCTTTTTATTACAAAAATAGATAAATTCATGTCGAATTTATTCTAGATTTGTTTTAATTAGTTTGAGATCCAATCTTGTAATCAGTATCATATTTGTAACACCCTTCAAGTTTAATAGAGTTTTATTTAACTTGAATCTTGTTTCATTTTATTCCGCATCAATTTGTTCCTAAACAGTTAAATCATTTAAAGAACAAATTCGATAAAACGGTATAGTTTGTATTCAACCCCCCTTCTACAAACTTATCAGGACCTAACAATTGGTATCAGAGCCTTTTGATTGATATACAAATCAAAGATCCAATTGTTTTGAGATTTTTCTTTTAAACTCTGATTTTTATTTGAATTCTAAAAATCTCAAAAGATGTCTACTACACAGAAAGTGGGGACAGTTAAAATCCCAATATTCAGCAAGGAGCATTATCCAATGTGGAAGAAGAAAATGCTCCTATTTCTTAAGGTTGCAAATCCTAAATACTTGGATGTGCTGAAGAGTGGTCCCAAACTCCCTATGATTATTGATCCTGAAGTTGTTGAGGATAATGTTGTGACTAGGGCTGCTAGAATGTACCCTAAAGATCCCAAGGAATACACTCCTGATGAGAAAGAGGATGTTACCTTGGATTCCTGTCTTCAGTTGATCCTTATTGAGAGTCTTGATCCTATCATGCATAATCATGTCCTAAATTGTGAAACTGCCAAACATATTTGGGGAACCATAGAGATAATCAATGAGGGGACAGAAGAAGTTAGGGAGAATATGCTGGAAATTCTCACCTCACAATATGAGCATTTCAGATCAAACCCTGGTGAAGGTATCTCTCAGGTTTTTGAGAGATACAATAAATTAATCAATGATCTGAATCTCAATGGGAAGCACTACACCAACAAGGAGATTAACAAGAAGTTCCTTCTTACACTTCCACCTCATTTGGAGCACAAAATATCTGCCATTAGAGAAGCAAGAGATATGAATGAGATTGCTTTGGAGAGATTGTATGGTGTTCTCAAGACCTATGAGCTGGAGCAGATTCAACAAAGGGAGCTGTAAGGAACTGGGAAGATTGTTAGTACTTCTACTGCACTGGCTGCTGAAGTCCCACAAAAACTGGAAGTGAAGGCTGTTCAACCTTCCAGTTCTCACATGAATGTTATTGATGCTGAATATGGATTAACATCCATTGATTAATCTGGTGGTGACTTCTATTCTTTGGAAGAACTTGATCAGCTGGAGGATGGTGATTTGGCTTTGATAGTCAGAAAGTTTGGGAAGTTTAGATTCAAGAGGAATCCCAATCTTAAGTTCAGACCCAGATTTCAGAGAGGTGGATCTTCATCTTCAAGTGGCACAAGGGGTGGCTACAAAACTGGAACTGTGGAAAGAAGTATAATCAGATGCTACAATTGCAATGAGTTGGGTCACTTTGCTACTGAGTGCAGGAAGCCAAAGCAAGTGACCAGAAACACATTTGATTCTAGCAAGAAGAACAAGATTGGGAAAGCATATGTTGCTGAGGGAAAGAGTTGGGATGACACTGACAGTGATGAAGAAGCAGGTGAGATGGGGAACCTTGCTTTAATGGCTAAAGAGGAAAGCACTTCATCCAGATACATGTCAGAGGTAACCTTTACTGACGCTGAAATGATTTATCATCTTGGTGGCACCATAAGTTGTGCACGCACTGAAAATGATAGAATAAATCTTTTAAACACAAATCTTGAAAAGGAATTAAAAGATTTGAAACTTGTGCATGTTAATCAGGATGAACTTAATGAGAAAATTGCTTTTCTGGAGAATAGGGTTAAATGTTATATTCAACTGGAAACCATTCTCAAAGAGCAGATTAGTGAGCTCAAAACCAAAGCTAATGCCTATTACAACTCTTGTAAAACGGCTAAAGAAATTTTCAATAAACAAGCTATTGGTAATCATGTCAGTATAGGTTATGATTATAATGAGGCTATAGGATTGCTTGGTATTAATACACCTTGTAGAGTCAGAGAAGAAGGAAAGGTTGTTCCTTATATTCTTAAGGGTATTAAAACACCCTTCTGTAAGGAGTCTGAGGCAGAGCCTCTGAATGAATCTTCTATCATTATTGCTGAGGAAATTCATGAAGAAGATGTTGCCTTAGAAGCTGAGCAATCCAAAAAGTGTGTATCTGATATTCCAGTCAAAGTTGCTACAACTGAAAAGACTAAATCAGATATCCATAAGTTGGATCAAAACAACTGTAGAACTAACATGCCTGCTATTAATTCTTCTCATAAAGCATGTGGTGTGAGTAATTGCATGTCTTGTGCTTTTAATGTTATGTATGCTTTCTTTAATAAAAAGCATGTATCTAGTGATAAGACTGCTCCACGTCAACATGTTAATAATAAGAAGCATGTTAAAACAAAGACTACTAGTCCTCCTCAGACTAGAGTGGATTCATTTATCCCTAAGCCTACTCAGAAATGTGTCAAGGCTGGTTATAAATGGAAACGCTCTTATGTGAAAAAGGATGAAGTAGTTTTAGTTAGAAATGTTGTTTTGCCTGACAAAGGCCAGTTCTTTAAGTATGCCGGACCCAATCAATTTTGGGCTCCGAAGAAGGACTAATCAATCTGATATTGCAGGGAGTTAAACAGGTAAACCGTGTTATATGGATTCTTGACAGTGGTTGTTCAAGGCATATGACCGGAGATAGAGCCCTGCTATCAGATTTGGTTGAGAAAGCTGGCCCAGTAGTTACCTTTGGAGATAACAGCAAGGGTATTACGAAAGGATATGGCTGTTTGAAGTACGGAAATGTTATCATTGAAGATGTTTCATTTGTGGAAGGTCTGACGTTCAATCTTCTCAGCATCAGTCAGTTCTGTGACAGAGGATATTCTGTTTCCTTTGAAAGAGAGAAGTGCCAGATCCTTCACAAGAAGAATGGAAAGCCTGCTCTTCAAGGAGTAAGGAAAGGTGACTTGTTCATAGCTGATCTGAACTCGGAATTCAAAGATGAAGTTAATTGTTTTTATGCTAAAGCTTCATCAGATGATAGTTGGCTATGGCACAAGAAGATGTCTCACCTTAACTTCAAAACTATGAACTCTTTAGTCAAGAGGGAATTAGTTAGAGGTTTGCCTCAGATGGAATTTACACAGGAAGGACTGTGTGAGGCATGTCAGAAGGGAAAGTCAAAGAAAGCTTCTCACAAGGGCACTGACACATCATCAATAACTGAACCTCTTCAGCTACTGCACATGGATTTGTTTGGTCCAGTTAATGTGATGTCCATGTCAAAGAAACAATATGCACTTGTGATTGTTGATGACTATTCAAAATATACATGGGTTTTATTCCTACATTCCAAGGATGAGACCCCATTCCTGGTGATTGGCCATGTAAAGTTGATTGAGCTGGATTCTAGATTCCCTGTTAGAGCCATAAGGTCAGATAATGGTACGGAATTCAAGAATGCCATTCTGAATGACTTTTGTGCTGATAAAGGAATAACAAGACAGTATTCTGCCCCTAGAACTCCTCAACAAAATGGAGTAGTGGAAAGAAAGAATCGTACATTGATTGAAGCTGCTAGGACTATGTTAAGTGAGTCCAAACTTCCAATGTACTTTTGGGCTGAAGCAGCGAATACAGCTTGTTATACTCAGAATCGAACTTTAATCAACAAAGACCTAATGAAGACTCCGTATGAGATCATGAACAACAAGAAACCAACTGTCAAGTACTTTCATGTATTTGGAGCAAAATGCTTTGTGCTTTTAGATGAAAATGTTAAACGTGGCAAGTTTGAGGCCAAGGCACAAGAAGCTATTTTTGTTGGTTATTCCAGAAGATCTTACAGGGTTTATGTGGTTGGTAGTCACACAGTAAAGGAAAGTGTCAATGTTACTTTTGATGACACTAAGTTCCCCAATATCCAAAAAGTAGATTCATCTGAAGAGCTGAAGTTTGATAACTTGCCAGACTCAGAATCAGATGATGATGCCCCACCTGAAGTTATTGCTGGAAATGATAATAACAATGATGATAATAATCCTGGTGATGGTGGTGGAAACATTGGTAACAATGGAGATACCACTAACACTGGAGAAGAATCATCAAGGCAGACAAGCAACAACTCAGGGGGAGCAAATGAAGGATCAACTAGTCACTCACAACATCAAAGTGAATTTCAAGGCGAATCATCAAGATCAAATCTTCCAAGACAGATTGTTTGGAATAGAGCTCATCCTTTTGAGCTGATCATTGGTGATCTAGATGTTGGAGTTAAAACTAGAAGTGCTTCTCAGAATGAATGTCTTTTCTCAGCATTTCTATCTAAAATGGAGCCAAAGAAAACTGAGGAAGCACTAACTGATCCAGATTGGGTGATTGCTATGCAAGATGAACTCAATCAGTTTGAACAACAACAAGTCTGGAAGCTGGTACCCAGGCCAAGGAACAAGAAAGTAGTTGGTACTAGATGGGTATACAGGAACAAGCTAGATGAGGATGGCATTGTTACAAGGAACAAGGCAAGACTGGTTGCACAAGGGTATTCTCAAGCTGAAGGCATTGATTATGATGAAACCTATGCACCAGTAGCTAGACTTGAGGCCATCAGGATGTTCTTAGCATTTGCTGCTTACTCCAATTTTAAAGTCTATCAAATGGATGTTAAGAGTGCATTCCTGAATGGTGAACTTGATGAAGAAGTGTATGTGGAACAGCCCCCTGGCTTTGAAAATCAGGAGCTGCTGGACTTTGTGTACTTTCTCTTCAAGGCTATCTATGGTCTCAAACAAGCCCCAAGAAAATGGTATGACACTCTCTCTGGTTTTCTTTTAGAAAATGGTTTTGTTAGAGGTATCATAGACAAAACTCTTTTTTCAAAGAAACACAAAAGTGATATGATATTAGTCCAAGTCTATGTGGATGACATCATATTTGGGTCTACTAATGATAATCTCTGTAAGAGATTTGCTGAGTTAATGTAGAGTAAGTTTGAAATGAGTATGATGGGTGAGCTGAAGTTCTTTCTTGGATTGCAAGTAAGTCAAAGGTCAAATGGTATATTTATTTGTCAATCCAAGTATCTCAAAGAACTCCTCAAGAAGTATCACATGGAGGATTCAGCATCAGCAAGGACTCCATCTTCAACAGCCATCAAACTTGGAGCTTCTGACAAATCTATCAAGGTAGATGTTACAAGCTACAGAGGTATGATTGGCTCCTTACTCTATCTTACTGCTAGTAGACCAGATATTATGTATGCTACATGCTTGTGTGCAAGGTTCCAAGCGGACCCTAGAGATGTTCATCTCGTTGCTGTGAAAAGAATCTTGAGATATCTTAAGGGTACACCTAATCTAGGTATCTGGTACCCTAAAGAGTCTGGTTTTAATCTTGTTGGATATACAGATTCTGATTATGCAGGTAGTGTTGTGGATAGAAAGAGTACCTCTGGGAGTTGTCAATTCCTAGGAGGTAGGTTGATTTCCTGGTATAGCAAGAAACAACAAACAGTTTCCAATTCAACAGCAGAAGCTGAATATATTGCTGCTGGAAGCTGTTGTGCTCAGATCTTATGGATACGGAATCAATTAAAGGACTATGGCTTTGCATTAGACAAAATTCCCATATTTTGTGATAATACAAGTGCCATAGCAATCTCCAACAACCCTGTGCAGCACTCGAGAACGAAGCACATTGACATCAGGTATCATTTTATCAGAGAGCATGTCATGAATGGAACTGTGGAGTTACACTTTGTACCCACAGAAGAACAGACTGCAGATATATTCACTAAATCTGTTGATGAATCCACATTTATCAAGTTAGTTGGTAAATTGGGTATGTTAAACAGTCTTAGTGATTAACAATGTATCTGTCATGTTTGTTCTTTCAATAAATTCATTTTCTCTTGTCAGTTAATTGATATTTTCTGCCAATTCTCATTTAATAATTGCATGCTTGTTGATTTAAATGGTTCTGAATATTTTATTTTCTTTAAAAATATTTTTCTCATATTTTTTAAGTGGAGAAATGTATTTTTATTGAAAATATATTTATTTGGAATTATTTAGATATTTTTCAGATTGTAAATATTGTTGTTTAAATATTTCTGCAAGTTTTTGTTAATTTAATGCACTTTTATATATTTCTGCATATTTTTCTAGGATTTATGGATTTTTTCTGTGAATTTTTCTAGTTTTGTATAAATTTTTCATGCATTTCTCTTAGTTTTATGCATTTTTCTGTAGGAATTTTAATTAATTCTGCTAGTTTTTGTGAACAGGTTTGTTTTTGTACTAGCATGACTATCGGTATGACTATCCCATAGTCATCCCGGTAGTCATTTCAATAGTATGTATATTTATTTATTTTTCTTTTCTTTTCTATGATTTTCTGTTATTGTTATTAGTCATTCTCAGTTTAATACTGGAATGACTATCGGTATGACTACCCAGTAGTCATCCCGATAGTCATCCCAGGCTATTTGGGTTTTGCCTATAAATACTAAACAGATTGTCATTTGTGTTTCATTCCTTCACAAACTCTTGTTTTTACAAAGTTTCTTTTCTCTCTAGTTTGGTTCTTTATTCTCTTAAGTAAAGAACTGCTGTCATTTTTTTTATTTTATTCAACATAAATTGATTTAATTAATTTCTGATATAATTCTTATTTCTTGGAATTTATTCCCTAAATTAGAATTAATCTAAAATTAACTCTATTAATTTGTGTTAAAATGGCCCAGCAATTTGAGATTGTTCTTACTAATTACCATGGCTATTTTGATCCCCTGAAATGTTCATTTGAACGTTTTAGGCCTTGGATTTCCTTTCTTAATCAACATTCTTGTGTTAATTATGCTATATGTTCTAATGTTGATTTGAAAGTTGATCCTTTATATTTACTTTGCTCAACTGCTGTTGTCTCTGATGATTTCTCAACTATATCTTTCAATATTCAGGACACACAGTACATTATCACTGAGGAAACATTTTGTAATGCCTTGCAGTTTCCTCAGGATAATTTTGACAGACTCCCCACTGAAGAAGAATTAACTAGGTTTTTCCTCAGTATTCACTATCAAGGTCCCCTAAATTTGTCTAAGTTAATTAAAGGGAATCTTGTATGTGAATGGGACTTATTCTTTGATACCTTGGCTAAGGTCTTTAGCAATTGCACGAAAAATAACTTTCAGAATATTCCTTATCTTTTACAAGTTATTGGTTATGCAATTGTTTTTAACAAAAGACTCAATGTTGGCCACCTTCTTTGGGAAATTGTTGTTAGGAGGGTGTTTAATGCTAGAAAGGAATTTGACAATGGTAGAAAGATTAAATGTTTTTATCCTCGTTTTCTATCACTTGTTCTTAATTCTATACTTTCTAATGAGCATCAAGAATTGTTCAAGAATGGTCGTTTTTTCATTTCTCCGACCACTGACAAAAAGTTCTTTCAAAGATTGGAAACATCCTTCAAATATGGCAGTGTCCCAGTTCTCATTTCCAACTACATGACAAACTTCATTAACTTACCATCATTTGAACCACCAATTCCAGAGCAAAGGATAGTTACATCAGCTGGAACTGAAGAAGTCATACAACCACAGGTAAGGACTTCTATCCCTGGTTCTTCTGGTACTGTTTATGAAACCCAAGAGGTTGATAGGGCTGACCAAGAGTTTGTAGAACCACAAACTCTATCCCCGGTCATAGAGCCAAACACTGAGTCAAATCCAAATCAACCTGAACCTTATATCAATACCAGAAACATAAATAGTAGTGATGAAGAAACAATGAGTGATCCCGCAGCTCTATCTCCACCTCCTAAGAAAAGAAGAACATATAGGGAGATATCTGTAAGCCCGTCTGTATCCTTTCAACAGGATATGGATTTTGAAATGGCCAATACACAGTCTCTGGAGACATCCTCTCAACAGGATGAATCTATTGAAGTTCGCCATAGGGCCATGGCATTTTGTACTAAGTCAAGCACACTCCCGTTACTCACAATGGGAGAAAACATAACTTTAAATGCAACTCAGGACACTTTGCTAGGAGAGCACTTAGGACATGAGACAGTGCCTACCATTGTCACGGTAGAAGAGCCTTCACAGGCTTCAGAGGGAAAATCTGATTCTTTGCCACCTATAATAGAATCATTTTCTCCCCTCCCAGAGGGAACATCTCTGGCTCCCCTAAGGGATTCTTCACTCGCAGTTTTAACTGGAGAAAGTGAAGGGCAACATGATAAGTCCACATCTGAAGCAATTCAGTTTTCAATTTCTGATGAATATTTGGACTTTACCATGGATTGGGATTCGCGAACTCCCATTGCACTACCAGTGACCTCTCAAGAAGGGGCTATGGTGATTTTTTCTGCAGGTACTTCAACTCCAACAATGGATAAACAGCTAGTGGTTTGTTCTGAGAGACAAACACAGAGCGATACACAAGCACGTGAGGTGAGTGAAACACCATCGAGAGAAATTGAGATGAGTGCACACAATGACACATACACTGCTTCATTATTGGCTCAAATAGCTGGTTTACAGAAACAACTTCAACAGACCCAGGCTGAAAAGGAAATTCTCAAAGCACAAGTGGATGAACGTTCTTCTTCTTCCACCTCTGTATATAATCAGCTGGGTCATCTTAGAGATGAGATACAGGGAGTGAAGGTCACATTGGTCCCCAAGATGAATGCTGTTCAAGAATCACAGGTGTTAGTGGCTTCGGATATGTCAGAGCTTCTGGTTTCTAATGCTGAGATCAGGGAGGCTATCAAACAGATTCCTATTATTTCAACCAAAGTAGACTCAGTTCAAGATACTATTGATGAAAATCAGTACTTCAATGATGAGAGATTTACCAAGATTGAAGGAGGGATGCAACATCTGAACGAGGGCATGAAACATCTGTATGCTATGATCAAGGTCTCACATCAACCCAATGCTGAACAGAAGAAATTCTTTGAGGGTGATGGTGATGAAGGGGGCAATGGTGACAGGGATGGTGAAGGAGAAAGAGAAGGTAAAAAGGAGGATCCTAAAACTGAAAAAGTTAAATCTTTAGAGGATTCCTCAACTAAGGGGGAGAATAAGGAGAAGGAGTTACAAGGAGGAGAAGATCAAGGAGGAGAAGCTGGAGGTTCTGGTTCTGCAAAGGACAAAGGGAAGCAGAAGTTAACTTTTTCTGATGCTGACTACTACCAAGGTGAACAGGGAGATTTTGACTGTACTGAATCTGAAGAAAACCCTGAAGATATCTTTGGTGATGTGGAGGTTGAAGGAGAGGCTGATTATGCTGACTGGGAAGATGAATCTGAAGTGGATCCTGCCTTTGAAGCTGAGTTGGTAAGACAGAAGGCTGATTTAAAAAGGAGAGAGGAGGAGAATGCAAAGGTATCTGACATCATTTCCAAGCATCTTGTCATTCAAAAAGCTGAGCAACAAGAAAAGCAAAGGCTTCACAATCTGAAGGTCAGTGATAGAAAATTGTATGTAAGGCTCAAGCAAGGAGTGGAATGGGACAAAGCTAGAGAAATGTTTGCACATCAAGAAGGAACTAATAATGATGCAAAATTTCTTGGGATGTTGGAAAGGTACAGACAGGTCAATCCAGACAACACAATATATATGAAAGCTCTTCATGCGGAGATTTCAAGAATTACTACTGGATTTGACAGAGTCAGAGAGGAGTTGAAGATCTACATCTACACTCATAATGAGGGAACTTTCATAGTTTCTATTAATCTTCTGGAAGGTAGAACTCTCTCTGAGCTTTGGGTATTCATGTGCAAAGTAAAAAGAACTTCTCCATTAGCTGAGCTGCTGCATGATCAGCTAAGAGACTTTGCAATGAAAGCTAGCCCTCAAGTTGTGGATGTGCCATATGAAGTTAAATTTTATAAAGGAAGGGCACTTCAAACTTGTGGTGTGGATCCAATCTCTCTGAAAGATTATCCTGCCAAGCATCTTGTCTATATGGAGAACATGTTAAGGACAACAGGGTTTGCTACACAGGAAAAGACAGAAGTTGCTGATTTGATTCAAGACTATTGCATTGCCAATATCAAGAGATATCATCAAATGAAGAATAGGCTGAAGAAAGTCACAGCTCAACCTGTCAGACCTAGTGGCATTACTTCTGAATCTGATCGTATTTTGGACAAGGATTTGCTTGAGGCACTTGAAGAAGGAGAGATGATGGAATCTGAAATTTGAAGAAGCTCTAGTCTGTAAATGTTATATGTATAGAGCTTAGGTATTTCAAGATAGGATCAATGTAAACACATGTTCAGTCTAGAGGAACATCTATCTTGTATTTATCTTTAATGTTTGAATCTGGATAATGTTAAATGAAATCCAGAACTTTTCTTGTTATTTACTTGGCTCTTAAAAGTCATTTCTATTTCTTGTTTAAGTTAGTTGAGTTATCCTCTAGGTATTTGATTGTTATTCTCTAACAAACAAATAGGGGGAGATTGAAAGGCATATGTTTTGGCCTATTAATATTCCGAGGAAACAACTTAACTTAAACAAGTATGTAATAAGTAAATAATAAGTTAATATGTCACAGAAATCTCAGATAGTTTTATCTGTCAAGAGAATGGAGAATTAAAGTCATCCTACAGATTTGAAGATATACTACATTGAAAGAAGTTCAATTATTTGTTCAAGCCTCAGTGAAGTCTTCAAAGAAGTGGATTTATTAAAGTGACAGAGGTTTCAGATTTGTGATAGCAAATGTACAGGTTACAAAGGTTGATCAACAGTCAAAAGCAGACAATGAACCACAACTTAAAGTCGAGATGAAGAACAGACATTGAAGTTAGTCATTTATGAACCAGACAGTGCATCAAATGACAACATCAGACAATGGATATTCTTCAGCAGATCAAGTGGTTCAAGCATTGGTTTTACTATTCTATAAGGATTTAAGTTCTATTCTAAATTAGTTATTAATTTATTTATTAAATTAATTCATCAGAATTAATTTAGTAAATAAATTAAGTAATTAATTTATTGAATAAATTAATTCTTCAGAATTAATTTGTGAAGTAAATTAATTATTAGAATTAGAATTTGAATTAAATTAGAATTATGTAATTAAAATCAACTGGAATGACTACCCAGGATAGTCATACCGGTAGTCATACCGGTAGTCATCCCGGTAGTCATCCCGGTTTATTTTAAGTAATTCTAATATAATTCACATAAATTCAGATAGTCATGCTAAGCCATTTGATAGTCATTCCAATTGAAAAAGGAACAGAACGTGCAGAAGTGTACTGATCCACTTGATTAGTACAAAAGCGAAAAGCAATCAGAATAGAAAAATCAAGAACATTACATCAAAAAAAATACTTTCCTGTCAAGAACTCTGCCGTGCTAATTTCTTCTGCAAATTAATTCTAGAATCATGATGTTAAATCTAAACCACTAGAATTCATTTACTTGTACTGCTTTGACTATCTAGCGGATTTTTATCCCTAGAACGTATCTCAAATTATCAAATATTGTTATATCTTTTTATTACAAAAATAGATAAATTCATGTCGAATTTATTCTAGATTTGTTTTAATTAGTTTGAGATCCAATCTTGTAATCAGTATCATATTTGTAACACCCTTCAAGTTTAATAGAGTTTTATTTAACTTGAATCTTGTTTCATTTTATTCCGCATCAATTTGTTCCTAAACAGTTAAATCATTTAAAGAACAAATTCGATAAAACGGTATAGTTTGTATTCAACCCCCCTTCTACAAACTTATCAGGACCTAACACATACTGTTGAGATTGTAGAGGATGATGTTATCCTCTCATTTAAATTGCATAAACGCATATTTTCTGATCTCACTAACAAGGATAACAAGAAAGGAGATGTTGGTGTTTTACTGTTGCCTGAGTCTATGCAACAATTCCTGGATAACTTACAACAACAACAGCTAGCAAACACTGAAGCTGGACCTTCTGTGTCTCAACCACAAAGGTCAAAGAAATCTAAAGTAAGGGCTGTTAAGTCTGTCAGGATAAACACTGAAGCTGGGGCATCAAATGCTGATGATATGCCTCAGAAGAGGAGAATGAAGAAAAGAAGAGCCAATAGGGCAAAGACTGATGCTATTGATGAAGAAACTGAAACTGATGAAGAAACTCTTCATCAGAGAAAAAGAAGATTGGTAGCAGCACATTTGTTTGATGCTGAGAATATCTCTTCCAATGTTGTTGATGATCTTGAGATTCCAGATGATGAAACTGTTACTGAGGACAGAGTTTTTATGGAGACTGTTTTTCAAGAGGAAGCTCCTACATCAAAGTCTGATGATGTAGTTGAGGAAGCTGCAAATGAAGCTCCTATGCCCACAGAGGATAGAGTACATGTTGAGATTGCAGATGAAGAGGCTGCAGAGCCACAAGGGTTTTATATGGAAGTTGAAGCAAACCTCTCTATAAACTCTGAACATTTCACAGAGGGTTTGGAAGCTGATCAAGATACTGTTGAACTTGAAGTATCTATGGCTTCTCACACTGAAATAGTTTCTTTTGATCTTGAGAAAGGTGAGGAAGTTGATCAGACTTTAGCTGCTAAAGCTATAGAAACTGTTGCTAAAAATCCTGATGTTGCTGATAAGGATGCAACAGAGAATGTTCCTGTTGAAGCAGAGTTTGTTGTAAACTCTAAGGATGCTATTGTTCTTGAAGCTCTACAACAATCTGTTGTTGAGATTGTAACAAAAGAAGCAGAGTTCCTGCATACTGCAAACTCTGAGATTCCAGTACCTGATGCTGAGAATATTCCTGCAGAAAATACAGCAGAGAATGATAATATTAATGATAGTTCTGATCATTCTCAAGAGGAGTTATTTGAGAGTCATGCAAACTCTGATGAGCTAAGAGAGGTCAATCGCGCTACAGCTGAGCATTTTCAAGATATGTACTACAATAGATGGGCTGCTGCGGATTGTATTTTTTCAGCACAGAGGGCTGCTGATTTTCTTGGAGATTCTGTGAAGACAATTTCAAGTCCTGATATTCTTACAAGTCTGAAGGCTACTGTGATTCAAATTAAATCTCTCCACAACAGATTTGATGAGTCTCATAAGGAAGTCACTACTTTGAGGAATGAAGTTAGTCTGAGAGATCTCACTCTGAAGAATGATAGGACTTACTACAATTCCATGTTCAAGAAGCAAGCTAAGGACTCTGATGACATTCAAAAGAGGCTTGGGAAAGTTGAGGACAACTAGACTGCTATGTCTGCCCAACTAACATCAATTTCTAATGCTATTGAGTTGTTGACATCAGTACTACTTTCTGATGATGTCAAAAAGGGGGAGAGTGTACCAAGTGACAAATGCAAAGACACTCAAACTCTGAGACGGAGGGATGATGGTAATGATGGTGGAAACAAGGGCGATGAAAAGAGCTTAAGATTAAATGCTGATAGAAGACTTTCAAGAAGATCAAACTCTGATAAAAGATCAAACTCTGGAAAGGGACATGCAAACTCTGCCTGTGGTTCAAGATACAAAAGTTTGATAGTCTCTGATAAGCCATCTACTGATGAGGAAATTGCTGCTAAGATGTTTATGGCAGAACATGGAAAAGGTATTACAATTGAAGATATCCAAGCTGAAGAGCAAATGCTTGCTGAGGAACACAAGAAGAATGTGGAAGCTGGAATCTACAAGAAGAAGGAAATCAAGGCTCCTAGAAAGAAAGAAAAAGGAATTATTATCAAAGAGAATGTAAACTCTGATCAGAGTTTACAGTACTCAAGGAGGCCTGTGATTAAAAATGCTGACAAAGGAAAAGGTAAACTGGTAGAAGAAGAACAGTTACCTAAGAAGATTTATTCAACCTCTGACATTGCTCAAGTTGAAACAAGATTAGCTAAATCAACCTCTGACGCTGCTCAAGTTGATGTTTCTACTAAAGTTATGACAACCTCTGACGTTGCTCAAGTTGTACAGAAATCTACACAACTTTCAGGATTCACCAAACCTAAAATTCTTGAAGAATTAAAGCTTGAAGCTGTGAAATTCTCAGAAACCAGAACTGTATTGAGAAAAGAAGCTTTTGATAAATCTGGACTGGGATCACACAGAGAGAGAAGAATAAATAACAGATCTCAAGATAACATTTCACTGGCAGAATCTGGTATTGGGGTTACACAAGAAAACCTTGATAAGTTAGAATCTGTTCAGTTGATTTTTCACAGAATATTGAAGAAGCAGTTTTTGTTATACTTCATGAGTGATGGAAGAGTTTATAAAGTTGGAGAATCTGATGTTAATCTCAAATCATGGGAAGAACTGGAATATGTACTTTATCTTCTAAAAGTCAAAAACAGAAATACTCATGATGTTGCTCAAGTTTTGAGAGAAAAGATGCTGAGATCTAAAGCTATGCTTGGAGGAGGAGTATCAAGTGTCTACATTCCAAAGTATAGAGATCATACTGGAAAGTTAGTGGAGATGAAGAGAAACAGTGCTAGATTTAAAACAGCACTTGGAACAAAAGTTTTAGAATTTAATCTAGAGTCAGACAAAGCTCATTACATTCGGCTAGGAAATGATATGAGAAGAAACAGCATATATTCTCTAAGAGCTGCTATCTACCAAACGGGGGAGAGTGATTCAGAACTTAAAGAGCTAAAAGAGATTATGGTGGATGAGCTAGAGAAGGCTGAAAGAAGACTGCTGATTGATTATCTCAGGACAGTACCTGATATTGAAGAAGTCAAGTAAAGTCTGACTGTAAGTTTTTATGTTTTCTATTCTAAGTTAAATTTAAACTCTGTTTTAAAAATTAAACTCTGACATATTTTAAACACTGCATTTGTTATATGTTTTGACATCATCAATTATCTTTTTAACTTGTACATTCTGATATGAACAAGTTGGGGGAGATTGTTAGATATAATTTCTGACGTTTGTTCATCAGTGTTTAAGTTCCAGGTACATATCAGAGTTTATATAGAAGCCAGTCAGAGTTTGATAAAGTCTGACTGGGTGAAGAGTTCACATGGAAGCCGGTCAGAGTTTGTTAAAGTCTGACAGGGTGATAGTTGACTTAGCTGTCGGTGCAAAGATAAAGATTCTAGAAGCAATATATTCTGAAGATGGAAAGAAGCAGAATATATTGATACAGCTAAGGAAACGGAATAGAAGATAAGAAGCAATCCTTAATTGATATGAATTGTATAGCTAACTTATAGGAATATCAATTAGAGATGGATTGTATGTAGCTGTGTACTATATAAACACAGATAGGTTATCCCTAGAAGGGACGCGAACATAGAATTATTATTTTTGTAACCTAGTAGCTCTTTGTGATTCATTAACATCACTAAGAGAGAATTATTTAATATAATTCAGTTTGTTGATTTACAAACCTGTGTTCTTGATTGTTATTCTCATACATACTTGATTATATATTGTGTATTCGGCCTAACAGGCTTTATTATCAATAAAAATTGTAAGTTCTAATGAGCTCGGCCCGACTCGGCTCGTTTTTGTTCGATAAAAACTCGTGTTCGGCTCGTTAGTTAACGAGCTCGAGCTCGAACACGAATTTTGTGCGAGAAGAAAGCTCGGCTCGGCTCGGTTCGTCAGAGAAAAAAGTAAAGCTCAGCTCGGTTCGTGAACAGCCCTAATCAAATCCAAAGTCAAGTTATATTTAATTAATAATTAATTACCTAATCATCATCATAATCCAAAAGTCTCTTCCCGTGTTTTCACAATATATTTAAACACATGTCACACGTATTCTAATACTCACACAACACAACCCCCCTCCTATATAACTCAACAAACTTGTGCCTTTCTTTTCAAACTCAATATTCCATTCCATCGTAACTTATTATTCTCCTCCTAGCCTACACTTATCATCGTAACTTATTTCTGCGTTATGGGAAATTATGTATCTTCATGCACACTTATTTCTCCTTCAATGAAGAGTTCTAGGGCAGCTAGGGTTATTTTCCCCGGTGGCGAGATTCGACACTTTCGAGAGCCAGTCAAGGCTGCCGAGCTCATGCTTGACTGTCCAAGCTTCTTCGTCGTAAATTATGTGTCTATGAACGTTGGTAAAAGATTTGCACCGCTCTCAGCTGATGAAGACTTGGAGTTTGGTAATGTTTATATTATGTTTTCTATGAGACGAGTCAACTCTATGGTCACTGGCGCAGACATGGCTATGATCTTCACGGCGGCTAGTTCGGCACCTAAGCGACTTGCCGGTGTTAATAATAATAAAGGGAGGGTCCTGCCGGAGGCATCGGAAAGCGTTGACTTGTCGCCAGAGATTGAGGTGAGTAATGAAGGGTCAAGACTGAATTTGGATGAAGTAGAAGGGTTTTCAACGGCGGAGTATAAATATAGATTAGCTGTTTGTAGGTCCAAAAAGCCCTTGTTAGAGACTATTACAGAAGAGCCTCTTCATGTAAGGTAGTGAAGATTTGTTATTGATTTTAAGTGTAGAATAGGATATTTGGATTAGTCATTCTTTTAATATTGTAAGATATTAAAGATTAAGGTGTTCCGTTTTGTTACGTAAATTTATTCAGTTATGTTTTTTTATTGGTAGAAGAAATTTATTTACAAATCTAAAATATATAAAAAGTAAGGTATAATTTCACGTATGTGAAGGTTATATGTCGAATACCCGCATCCGTGTCTAACTTCGGATCCATATCCACGGATCCTAAGGTTTTAGAAACTAAGAGTTTGACATTTGGATCCGCACCCGTATCCGACATCCGTACTCGAGTCCGGGTAACTTAGCATTATAAAATAAAATTTCATGTTCGTTGTTGGTAAATAAAGGCAATACCCCATGATATTAATTTTATACACCCAAGTAATCATAGTCACTATTTTTGTGGTTAATGTTAACTTATTCCCAATATTTTTCTAATAATTGAATTTTTTCCTCTTTTTTAATTAGTTTGTAGCATTTCTTGAAAAATAAAATAAAAATAAAATAAAAAGTCAAAACAACAAATAATGTCTTATTCATTAGTCTCAATCATTTCAATTAATAATGTTTATTTTTTACTTTTTAAAAATAAAAATTTTAAAATTTAAAGGAGGAAAAATAAAAATTAAATTTAAAGTATATAATTTAGTGGTTTAGTATTCTATCAAATGTGGCATTCCTGGCTGGGTGGTGTAGCTTTATTTAGAAACTAGCTTTATAACCCGTGCGAGGCACAAGTATGATTTAAATTCACATTTTGATGAACTGTTTACATGTTTAATAAATGAACTACTTGTCATTTTAAATTAAATTTTTTCCAATTTTTAATATGACCTATCCTTGTTCACAAAAAAATGTAATAATTTTGAAGTTTTGAATTTTGCAGTAGTCGTGATTGAATATGGACGTTCATTAGTTTGGAAGAGATAGTTAATGTTCATTAGTTTGGAAGAGATAGTTAATGGATTAAGAAGAAAATGAGTTGATTTGCATGAGTTGCCTTAATTTTATATGTTGTGTCTGTAATATACATGCTATCAGATGTCTCTCATTAATTCCATCAAATGCGTGAGAGTCAGCCACTTGCACTGTTCAGAGTGTATGATTTTTGGTTTTGACGTATATAAGGTGTAACAAAAACTAAAAGTCCGACATGATCGATAATTTTTTAATATTTCGGATTTAACGATACAGTTTAATACATATATATACACACACAAATGTATGCATTGACATTAATTTTGAAATATTATTAAGTAAATTTTTGAATACCAAATTTATCTAGGCCATCCGCCATGCACTAAGATATCTATATTGTCTCTTTCTTTTCACACAATAACATATTACTCCTTTCAACATCAATTGATCAAAGTTGCACTCCGGTCCTCAGTTTCATTTAGCTAATTGAAAATCAAAAAATGTAAGAATTTTGAAGTTTTGAATTTTGCAGTAGTCATGATTGAATATGGACGTTCATTAGTTTGGAAGAGAGATAGTTAATGGATTAAGAAGAAAGTGAGTTGATTTGCATCAATTGTCTTAATTTTATATGTTGTGTCTGTAAGCAACTGTCTCTCATTAATTCCATCAAATGCGTGAGAGTCAGCCACTTGCACTGTTCAGAGTGTATGTGTATGCTTATTGGTTTTGGTATATATAAGGTGTAACGAAAACTAAAAGTCCGACATCATCGATAATTTTTTAATATTTTGGGTTTAACGATATCGTTTAATATATATACACACACATGTATGTATTGACATATTAATTTTGAAATATTATTAAGTAAATTTTTGAATACCAAATTTATCTAGACCATCCGCCATGCACTAAGATATTTGAAATGTCTCTTTCTTTTCACACAATAACATATTACTCCTTTCAGCATCAATTGATCAAAGTTGCACTCTGGTCCTTAGTTTCATTTAGCTAATTGAAAAATATGTTAATTTTAGTAACCAAAAGCACTGATATATTCTGAATTCGTAAATTTTATTAAATTTTATGAATGTTTTTAGTGTGATAAATGAGTTATTCGAATGTTGACAAAAGTATGTGCTGTCATTAGTTAATTTGTTTTAGTGTTATAATTTAAGTAAATATTCGTTTTTATCTTTTTATGTGCAAATTTAAACCCCTTTTTGTTATAAATGTAACGTTAAAAGTTTAATAGACGATATTAATTAAATAATCATTTAAGTATTTGTAGAAATTTAATTATAAATTATTGTATTTAATATTAATGGATAATAAATATATAGGTATTAATGACGATTAATGAATTAGATGTAATTAATATATGCATTAATTACAAAATTATTATTATATAATAAGTAGGGGTAGTTTAGTAAATTCAGACCGAATAACTGGGGGCATAATCGTAATTTCACTCTGATTTTTTTGTCTCACACAACCCCCTAGTTGCTCTATTATATATATAACTAGCGTAACAGCCCGTGCAAGGCACGGGCCTGCATAGAAACGTCAATACGTTTTTTGCGAGGAGGTCGATTTATTAACGTGAGGTTTGTGTAATCGTAAGTTTGATCGTGTAAGATGAGAAGTGTTAGTTGTGCAGAGTAATGAGAAATTTTGTTGGCGAATAATGTAACTACTTTGAATGATGAATGTACCCTTGTCAGGTTTTGAGACTTGTTCATATATTAATTAAATAATTTCTCACTGAATTTGTTCATATATCGAAATAATTTTATAATTAAAAATACATTAGATGATAATATTTGCAATTTATCGTAAATTTGTAATATTGCGTACCGTTTTCATGAATCAAATACTTGTAAATTTGATTAGATTTCGTAATATTCAACTAATATCTATGTGATAAAAGGCACATGATTATTTTTATCGATGTAAGAATGATTAGACAACATTAATGACATGTGCATATATATAATTTCCAAACAACTATTTTTTGGTTCCATCTTTTTTTCCCCTTCATTTCATATAGAGTGGGTTCATGTTATAATGACGTAAGTAAATGTTTCAACTCAATCATCATAAATAATTGAAATCCTAAATTTTAAAAATTCATATATAACTCAAATTGAATTATCTTATATATATTTCTCAAAATTCATGTATTTTGCACAATTATATAATTTTATAAATATATGGTACAAATTAATGAATTCTGAATCAACTATAATCTATACTAAACTATAATAAACAAAATGGGGTATAATTTATCATTTGGTTCACAACTCATATTGGATATCCTTTTCAATCACAATCGATACTGATGAGTCTTTGAAGTTAAATTGATTGGAACACCTAGATGTATTACTAAAAGTTATGCTACATAGAAGTTTAAGGTTTGAATCTCATCAACAACATATTAAAATAAACATTTATTACAAATATGTTAAAATTAACATTTACTCTGAACGGCTGATCCGGCAGAACAACTCAAAAATTAAAAACATAAATAAAGGTAAAAATACGTGAACCACTCGTTACTATATTTAATTTGATTATAATAATTTAAATAAAAAAGTAAAATAATACAAAAAATAACTCGTGCTTTGCACGTGTTATAAATAAATATATACTGATAAATATATCATTTTTAAGACTAATTTTGTTTTTAAAAAGTAATGTAAATGTGATAACTTTATAAATGTCCAGGGATTATTCATCTATTTAAAAGTGAAAAATAACCATGATTTTGACCTGAAGACTTATACGAGGTTATACTGTTTTTTCAATACAAATATTGAATGACATTTTTGTAATAATAAACTCAACCTTTTCATATACAAAAAATAAACTTTACTTGTATTTTATTGTGTATTAGCTTCAGTGTTGTAATTCGACGATGTCCTCAAAGCCCACAAACCCTATTTAGAATTTCATTTATCAAAATGATTTTATGATATTACGCATCCAATTAATATATTATATAAAATTCTATTATTATTAAAGACTTATACTTTTTTTAACATCATTCAATAATTTTGTACATACAATTTGAATTTTTATTATTAAAACTTATAGTCTAACTGGTCGTCATTAATAGTTAGACAATTTTATAATTCTTATGATCGAGAAAAATCATATCTTATTTTCATCTATTGCATATTAATCATGTTGATTTTTTATTTAAAACATAGATCATGTTTTTGAGTTACTGTCTTTTTGGAATCAATTCAATTGTATCTTCTACATTTTCAAATATTTATCTTTTTAGTCGAATTATACATTTAAACCCCTCAAAGTCCAAATGTTTGATCAATAAAACATTTCTAATTTAACTCAAATATTTGATATTTTATATACTTAAAAATTATGATATATAGTTCATATTTGATGTAGTTATATATTATGTATGATTTTATAGATAGAATTTATATATTTTTATTTAAATAGTATAATACATTTAAATATATCCAAAGAGAAAAATGAAAATGAAAATATTTTTTTATCCGAAATAATTTACATTCATGTGTAACATGTGAAATTATATCATATAAATTTTATTTTTCATACTCATCATTTATCATGACAAAGAGAGTGTAAAGATTTTATTTTTTACATTTATCATTTATAATGAAAGAAAACCTTTTTTGTAATTATATACTCCGTAATATTCTACATTTTAAATCATCACCCCGATTTTTGACTCGGACATCAATTGGGGGATTAAAATGGTGGAAAAAGTGAAAAAATTGACGAAAAAAATGAGTAAATTAGAGATATGCCGAAGTTAATAAAGAATGACATGTAATATTAGAAAATATCAACAAATGAAGTGTTTATTTTGAAAAGAAATTTGTTAAGAAATGAATGTGACGAACAAAGTGTATAAGCATTAGCATTACATAATTTTGATGCTTATTTTCTTAATTTTAAATTATAGATTTAACAAATAATGAGATACATAACATATACAATAGTTCTTATATTAGATCAAGTTCATTACTATATTTTATGTATAATTAATTAATTCTAATAATGTAAAATAGTGATATATAATATGATATAAAAATATGAATTATCAACAACATAACTAAAGTATATTTAATCAAAAATATACAACTATAATAAAAATTTAAAACGATGATTGATCATTTACATATATATATATATAATAACGTAAATAAAAAATACAGATTTATATAAATAATATGGACAAATATTTCCTTTACTCAAAGGTTCAAAATAAAAAAAAATAAAAATATAGAATTAGAGGAAATAATGTGACTTATCTAATAAAATCTTTCAAGTAAACTCAAAAAACAACGTAGCATAGTGATTATGTTTTGGACTTCTTAGAAGAAGGTTGGAGGTTCGATTCCCTACATTAACAAATATTAACATATTTTTGCATAATAATATAACAGTGGTATTTTTGTTATTTTTCAAAAAATATGGGTAAAATCGTAACTTCACAAGCATTAAAATGGCAAACTTTGCCCTTGTGTTGGCATATAATATATAGTAATAGATAGAAAAGGAAAGAAGAAAAACAAATTTATATAAATAATTCAAACCAACATTTTATTTATTCAATCATCAAAGTAAAAAAAATAATATAAGAGATAAAAGACGTGGGTTATCTAATAAGTTTTTTTGAAATAAACTCAAAAAAGCATGTAGCATAGTGGTTAAGCCCATGGATATCTTGGAAGGAGGTTTGAGGTTTGAATATCTGTAGTAACACATCTATTAAAAATTTTTGTATAATAATATACGAGTGACATTTTTGTTATTTTTCAAAAGAAAAGGGTAAAACAGTAATTTCGCGGCCATTTAATTGGCAACTTTTGCCCTTGTGTTTTCCTATTATATATAGTTGTGTTGGAGTAGTTCTGGGGTGACCCTGGAAAGTCCCTTGTTTGTTTTTCTTTTCTTTTTTTAATTAACAATTTTGTTTTCTCTGTATATTTCATTTTTCAAAACTAACAAATAATCTCATATTCATTATTCTCCATTATTTCAGTTAAGAATGATTTCCAATATTTTTGTATTTTATTGCATTTTCCTTTTTTCTAGTTATTTTGTAGAATTACTTGAAAAATTCAAAAAAAATTCAAAATTTGAATTTAATTTCATGCACACCCAGGTAATCATACTCATTATTTTAATGGCGCATGTTAACTATTTTCCAATAAATTTCTATTTTCTTAAATTTTCCCTTTTTTATAATTAGTTTATAGAATTAATTGAAAAATTCAATAAAAACAAAAAAATAGTCAAAATTTGAATATAAATTTATACACACCCAAGTAATCATACTCACTATTTTTGTGATGACTGTTAACTATTTTCCAACATTTTTCTATTTTATTGAATTTTCCCTCTTTTTAATTATTTCATAGAATTACTTGAAAATTTAATTAAAACTAAAAAAGCCAAAATTTGAATTTAAACTCATACATATCCAAAATAAATAATCTATTAGAGTAGTGCGTAGGATTTGTAAAAAAAATAAGATAAAACAAATTGTGTCAAATCAATCATTTATGTTTATACAGCAGTGTAATATCCAGGAATTTTATATAATAATAATAATAATAATAATAATAATAATAATAATAATAATAATAATAATTAGATTTAGAATAAAAAATTGGAATTAAAATTTGAAATTGTGATCCATTTATATTTATTTGTTAATTAGAAGAAAAAGTAGTTAGATTAGAAAAATGGGGTTATTATAAAATTTATATATACTTATTTATTCCTCCTAAAACAAACACATACAATTTTATTATAAAAACCCTAGAATTATAAGGCTACGGGAGGAGAGAGGAACATGGGAAGAAACAGAGCCGCTCAACCGTAATTTGATGTCCATAAAATTAGGTAATTGTTCATATACATGTTCTTATGATTAGTTAGATAACTTATTAATCAGGAGTTTGACACATGTTATTCTGTTAAGGGAACACACATAATTCAATAATCATGTCTTATACGTATGCTAAATAGTTTAAATACAAGTTCTACTATGCCATGATTAAAGACTATATTTTAACTTTATTCTTTTTATATGTTAAACTTGTGATATTAAAAGTTATATATTGACTTTTGCTTCATGTGCATGCCATGATTAAAGACTACTCCCTCCGTCCCAGTGAATTGTATACACTGGGATTGGGCACGTAGACTAAGAAAAGATATAAAAAATGAGTAAAATTAGATGAAAAGTGAGTAAAGTGGTGGGACCTATCAATATTTAATAATAGATTTGAGATAGTGGAGGAAGTAGTGGGTGTAATAGTGATTTATATTTTTATAGAATAGAGATAGTGGAGAAAGTAGTGGGTGTAATAGTGTTTTATATTATTAAAAGTTACTATTTTTGGAATGTATAGAAATGAATGGGACATCCCAAAATGGAAAGTGTATAGAAATGAATGGGACGGAGAGAGTATATTTTAACTTTATTCTTTTTATATGTTAAACTTGTGATATTAAAAGTTATATATTGACTTTTGCTTCATGTGCATCATGGGTATACACTTTTAGTTATTATTATGTAATAAATTGGTGGCGATGTACTAGTATAAACAAAGTCAGGGCCTCTGGGAGCATTAGTAGTTAATCATGGTTGGTGTTTTGGTTATAGGTCGCATTTGGTTAAATTAAACTAAGATTATTGCCTAGGCCTAGAATGTTGATAAGTAAACATGTTAATTAGTAAATTGAATAATAGAAAATAGAATGTATGTTAATAATAAATTATTATAATTTTTTTATTTAGATTGTGGGAGCCAGGATTCTAGCGAGACAATGCAAATATACTGTTACTGTTTGCGGATATTGTTAGTGTTTATGATCGTTATATTTGAGGTACAGATTCTCTCTTTTTATTCAGCGCTACTCATATTAGGAATAGTTATGTATGTTTCCATCAGTTCTCAAATTGGTTCACCTATTATCCGTTTTGACGATTTTGACTTTTTAAAAATATTTTGCAATATTTAAAAATCTAACTTTGAGGTTTTCTAAAAGAATACGCATCTTAAATATCCTTTTAAAATATTTGAAATATCTCTCAGTTTTGTTCCATAATATTAAAGTATTTGTTTTAGTTTTGATCTGAAACATTTAAATACAAGTCTTGGTGATTTTAGAAATTTTGCTTATAAATATCTGTTTTTGCGCTTTCCAAAAATTGTGTACGTTTTGTATCTGTTTTGAATACTTGAAATATGTGTATCAAGTGATTATGAAAATTGTGATATTCTATTTGAACCCTTAGTGATATAGGGTATACCGAGTTAACCAGCTGTAGGGGTACTACAACCATGTCATTGCGGCACCAGTGACATGACACTTCCGTGACAATGTGATTGGTCACGACGTATCCTTCTGATAGCTCAGGAGGCGAGCTTTTGCGCATTTTGATATTTGTTTCAAGATACGTGGATGCACCCAGAGTTTGTGATTTGTGATTTGATTTGGCGGTGACGTTGTATATGCCGTACACGTTATCCGATTTATTGCACACATTAGGTACCCTATGATGTGTGTATTTGTATCTGTTTTGTTCTGATCTCGGTATGAAATATCCTACCCCTTTCGTTGTTTCAGCCATGCTTATTTTTAAAATAACTATTTTATTATGAACTGTCAAATATGTATATCTGTTTTTATGTTTTATAAACCGTATTCCAAATCCGTACTGGGCGTTTGGCTCATGTTGTATTCTTTTTCTGGCAGGTGCTTAGGGGGACCTGGGACTGTGTGAAGGAGAGCTACCCTCTATTTCATTGATTAAGATTATGGACTTCTAGAATTAGTTAGATTGTTTAATTATTATTTTAGAGATTTTAGTGCTCTGTATACATGTTTATGGTTTAATAAGTAGCCCCTCATTTAATTATAGATGGGGGTGTTACAAAGATGTTATCAGAGCTGTAGGTTCTTTCTTGTAGAAAACCTAATTAGTTTGACCTGTGAGAGTGGGTAGGCGTTAGGATGGGTATTTTGCTTTAGAATTTCATTTAGTCATGTTTTTTTACACCTATTATGCTTTTATGATATTAAAAACAAAAAAAGAAAAAAAAACTACTTTGGTTGATTTATTTCTTGTAAACTCCATTCGTACATGAATCTGACATTGTGGATCATTTTTAGACGTGAAGCTATGGTGTTACTTGTTTCCGCTTTGACCCAGTCTGTCGTTCCTAGTCATCTGTACATAATTTTGGATTTCTGTCTTCATGATCAAATCCTTTTTGTTTGTCTTCCTACTCATAATGAAAATCATGTTATATGTTTGTTTAGTATCGAGAGTGCTTAGAAAATTAGAGGAACTATATATCATAAAACAACTTGATTTCGATAGTGATGCATCCCCTTGACATTGTCATAGGCATGGATTAGTTAAGTTAACATTATGCAAGAGTAAAGTTAGTATTGTGATGAGTTAATCCAAAAGAAAAGTGAGTTATTTTTATAAGATGCGAAACTTTTCATTTTTTTAAAATGAAAAAACTTTTCATAAACATGATCAAGTGTTGGAGTAGGTGTAACATAAACAAAACTTTTCATTTTTTTAAAAAAATGAATATAAATAATTATTTTTTTGTAGAAATTGATAAATTTTATGATAACAATTTATTTTGATAAATAACTTATTGGAAATAAATAACTGTTTATCCAGAAAATAGTACATTTTGTGAAATTTCTTTTTTCTCATTTTTAAAATTATCAACAAAAAATATGATTAATGTCAATTTTTTTTATTTAAGTGAAGTATTTTTTAATAATTTGAACTAATATATGTTTAAGAAAATATTTTTTTTGGAAAAACAGGTGACTCTCACGTGAATAGCAAAATATGTACTCTCTCTGTCCCTTTCATTTCTATACACTTTCCATTTTGGGATGTCCCTCTCATTTCTATACATTCCAAAAATAGTAACTTTTAATAATATAAAACACATTACACCCACTACTTTTCTCCACTATCTCTATTCTATAATAATTTAAAACACTATTACACCCACTATTTTCCTCCACTATCTCAAATCTATTATTAAATATTGATAGGTCCCACCACTTTACCCACTTTTCATCTAACTTTACTCATTTTTTATACATTTCCTTGGTCTCCGTGTCCAAACCAAACGTATACAATTCAACGGGACGGAGGGAGTATTAAATTGGGGGAAAAACGTGAGCGGCAAAAAGACCGCCTAAACAAAAAGTTATAACATTTCACTTATTTGTTCAATTATTGTCTCAATCTCCTCAAGCCATCAGTCGTGCAACTGCTCTCTCAAGCATTAGGGTTCAATTAGGGCTGAGCGATCTCAGCTGAGGGGGTTCAATTACAAGCTTAAAGATTGATTTATAAGACTATGGGTTCGCTCAAGAGTTCCAGGCCGAGGTTCAAGCTTTGGATTCAATTGAAGGCTACTCAAATCTACAATTGGGCCTTTAAGGTATTATTCTCCTTCACTTAGATTTGCAATTAGGGGTTCGTTTTTGTTTTGCATCCATCAATTTCTGTTGTATTTGTATATCTATCTCTATGTCTCTCCTCTATCTCCTCTTTTTATCTCCCCCCTCATTGATTTTTTGACCCAGTTGTGTGCTCCAATTCTGATTTAAAAGTGAAATTGGAGTCCACGTGGTTAAAGGTTAGATCCAAGATTTTCACAAACCCGTAACTTGTTTTCGCCTTGCTATAAGCTGTAGCACCCATAGCCAACATAGATATCACACCACTTGTTCCACATGAATAAAATAGTTAGCAGGTTTTGAAGTTGTCGATTTGTGATTCCTTAAGTACAATATGTGATGTGAATGTGAACTTTTAGTCTAGTTTTGCTCTTAAATTTAATTTTTTGTCAATTGTTATTTTCACAGATATTTGTATTTATAAAAATTAAAGTAATGTACAAATCCTATTTTTGAATTTGGGACTCTTTGTGGACTTGAAGGGTGCAACTGCCTATAATGTCATATTGTTACTCTTATCTCACTTGCAGTATATTTGATGGAATTATATGTTTGGATAATCATCGTAAGATTTTTACTTAAATTAATATTTTTCTGATCAGGTTGCAGTTTGTTTGAGATTGATGCACACCAACCTTCATCCAGGGCTTCGGTAAATTCTGAGCTACTATATAACTTAAACTTTTTCAGCCAAACTTAAACCAGTTTTATGTTGTACCTTCATCCAGGGCTTCGGTCTGACTGATGCCAGTGTAAAGTATGAAATAGCTAAATAATTAAATTCAGTCAAATAAGATCTTGTCATATACTTTAGAAGGCTAAGAAGAGTATCTGTTGCAAATTGAGTTCCTTTTTAATGCTTTTTCTTAGGTATTCAGGGCGAAATTTGTCTTCCCCAATCAAGGCCAGCTTGCACGGATCTTATGTAATCAAGGTGAGAACTACACTTTTCATGTAGCTGAAATGATAATCATTTTCTGTTTTTTCAACGGATTTTGGCAACTGAAATAAGATTTCTATTGCTGTTATTTTTCTTGCTTTTCAGGTGAGTTTTGGAGTGCATCTTAGCGAGTTTTTCATCATGTTTCTGGTGTTCATTTGCAGTGTTTTTCAGCATGTTCTAGGAGCAAATTCAGGCGGGTTTTATAGTAGTTTCCAGTGGTCCTTGTAGCGTTGCTCGACAAATTTTCTGGGTAGATTCAAAGCAATCTATGTACATGGAATTACTAAGTCATTATTTGTGCATTCTGGCAGAGATGAATTTGCTATATCTATGCAAAGACAAATTTGAACAATAAGGCAAGTATTGTTGATGGAGTGGAAGATCCAAGACAAAGTAGATGCAGATGTGAATAAATTCGAGGAAAACTTGAATTTGACATAGATACATAGACTATTTGGTGTTAGACGTTTATGTAGATATTTTCTTTTCCTTTGCATAACTTGTAAACTTCTCTTTCATGTTCTTGTTTTGTTTTATAGTTGAGGATAATAAATTTTGTAATGGTACCAATGATTATGTTTGTGAAATGAGAAGAGATATTTATTGTTGTTACATTTGTTATTGTGAAAAATATATGTATATATAAATAAATATATGTATATTATAAATTTAAAATTATAAATATTAAAATGCAGCACACATGTGGGACCCACATGTGGTCCACGTTCTGGTGGGCCCCGCCTTTTTTTTACAACAAAGTCTACCTTACTGCAACACAAACATAACATGTTGGCGTAGGTAGAAAAGTGTTGGCATTGATGCCTATGGCAATGGGGAAAAAACTAACCGTAGAAAACTGTTGCCTTTGAGATTTTTGAGGCCATGCCAACATTTTTTGAACTTCCGGCAACGGTTTTTAGGGGTTGCAGAAGGTCATTTATGGCGTAGTGAATATCCTACCCCTTTCGTTGTTTCAGCCATGCTTATTTTTAAAATAACTATTTTATTATGAACTGTCAAATATGTATATCTGTTTTTATGTTTTATAAACCGTATTCCAAATCCGTACTGGGCGTTTGGCTCATGTCGTATTCTTTTTCTGGCAGGTGCTTAGGGGGACCTGGGACTGTGTGAAGGAGAGCTACCCTCTATTTCATTGATTAAGATTATGGACTTCTAGAATTAGTCAGATTGTTTAATTATTATTTTAGAGATTTTAGTGCTCTGTATACATGTTTATGGTTTAATAAGTAGCCCCTCATTTAATTATAGATGGGGGTGTTACAAGCAGTAATGCACGTTTATTAGGAAAATATTGGAAATAAGTTAACATTCACCACAAAAATAGTGAGTATGATTACTTGTGTGTATAACATAATTAAAAGATGATTTATTGCACATTAAGTAAAACTTAATGTTTATCGGGGACATAAATAAATGATTTATTGCATATTAAGTAAAACATAATGTTTTGACACTGTTTATGTTTTAAGTATTCAAGTATGTTAAAACAATTCCTTACATCGATTCAATTTATTGCTTAATATTTACTGGTTGCCCGTACTTTTTTAAGGGTTAGATGGTTTTTGAATTATTTTGGAGTACATGAAATGTTTGTTTCAATAACATGGCACCTAAGTTAATTTTTAATTTTTTTTACTTTTGATGTGATTAATCAAGCTTCAAAAATTAAGTAATAAATTCATTCGATGTAAGAATTTATTTTTTAACATACTTGGATACTTAAAAAACCACTACAAGAAAAAGTTAATCAGACGACACCTTTCAGACAACGGACGGTCGAAAAAGTGTTGCCTAAAATTAACAGACGACATGTTATTTTTTGGCTCGAAAACGTATTGTCTAATCCACTACATTACAACAGTTTACGAACCCTTTGTCTAAGAAAGTAAAAAATAGTGGATATAAACGACACAAATGAATGGGTTTAGACAACAGTTTTTTTAACTCTTGTCTAAATAAAATTGGGACAATGTTTTACTTTAACCGTTGTTGGATTGAGACAACGGTTGTCTTAGTCGTATTGTGTGAATAAACGTAAGACAATGTTGCAAAAAAACTGTTGTGTGAATTTGATATAATTTTATTATAAAGTCGTGAGTAAATTATTGTATAATAATTTTTATATATTAGGATCTTGACTAACTTTGTTTTGTTTATTCAATTTATAAAAGTATAAGACAATGGTTTTTGTTTAACAAAGTGTTGTAAGTTTTAAGACTTAACAATGGTTTTGTTCCAAAAACTCGTTGTATATTTGTATAAAATACA
The DNA here is from genome assembly GCA_030848705.1 of Heracleum sosnowskyi. Lineage (NCBI taxonomy): Eukaryota > Viridiplantae > Streptophyta > Magnoliopsida > Apiales > Apiaceae > Heracleum > Heracleum sosnowskyi. The sequence continues at coordinate 46,750,291 of CM061241.1, forward strand.
CAAGGGTTTTTGTTTTGATCCATCCGTTGTTGAATAATCTTTGTAATAATTGTTTATGTTTATGAACCGTTGTATGATATAGACAATGGTTTGTTCTTACAAAATTCTTGTGTGAGTAAACAATGATATTAGAAGAATATATTGTTTAGATATTAAGTATAAAAATTTGTTAAACAATAAAACTTTAATAAATGTTAATAATAATAATAATATCATTGATAGATAGAATACAATCATATTTCAGACATTTTGTTATACACGTTGTAGATGTTGACATTATATATTTTAAGATTTCCGATTCTTGATGTTTGTTTATAAGAAAAGATTAGGTAGAAAAACATCAATAATGGTAACATTTATAATTTTGAAGTTAAACTAACATTATATAATAAATATACTAATATTGATATAAGAACCTTAATAAGTGACATAGCAAATATTAATGGGCCTGTTTGGCACACCAAACTTATGCATTATAAGTTGATTAGAGATGATGAAGGGTGTTGTTATTCCCAAATGACCAAACAGAATTGTAGAAGGGGGGGTTGAATACAATTCTTGATATTTTCTTGAAACTAAACACTTTATGAAATTAAACTGAACTGAATAAATAAAAACACAAGATATAAATAATTCAGTTGGATTGTTTGATGATCCAACTGAAGTGTTTTTATTGCGGAAATAATCTGTGATACAAATGTTCACAGCTGCTCAGTTACAATGTTGTAGAGAAGAATGCTCTCAAAAATAGCTAATACAATCTATTTGTTTTTCTTCTCTATTTCTAAAGTGACTGCTACACTTGGTTATATAATCCCAAGTTTACAATTCTACATTTGGTTAAACTAAAGAATAATAGTAGTAACCATCAGTAGCTTGCTTTTCATTCCTTTTGTCCAATGGTCCTTGGAGATCTTTGCTTTTGTCTTCATGCTCATTATAATCATTCCCAAGAGCCTTATTGGAAATTGGAATGTTTCCTTATTTCCAGTAACCACTTTGATGGCTTCCAATGCAAAGTACACTTCCATATCTCCTTTTAGATCTGTTCAGTAAACTGTCACTATCACTTTGTCAACTGCTCAAAAAGCAACATTGATTCGTTGATAGCAAGGAGATGTGTTTCGTTGATAGCTTCATTCTTCATTCCGTTGATGGTGTTTCCCTCGTTTCGTTGATGGGTAAACTCCATACCGTTGACAGAGTAATCTTCATACCGTTGACATGTCTTCACTTAGGCAGAATTACAAGGCATAACATATTTACAATTAACCAACCTATTTTGCCTATCTAGTACTTAGTCAACATGACTTAGAAAACCTATCTAAAACATATAATAGAATGCCTATCATACTGTGAAGTATTGTACAATGCAATTGCTACAACACTCATTTCGTTGATGAGCTTCCTGTCAACGAAACACTGCAAAGCATGCTATTTCGTTGACAGCTACAAAATTGACTTTACATAAATTCTACTAAGTGTTTTATGTTTATCATCAAGAACAACATATTCCTAACAATCTCCCCCAATTTATGACTGATAGAATAACAGCCATAAATCAAGAGACTTGATGATAACAAAAACACTCAGATACATCATAAATTACAAAAGTAGAAAATGTATTAAGCTTCAAAACTTTATAGACAAAATACAAGACTTACAAGACTAATGCCCACAAGTGCTCCTCTAGTCTGAGCAAATGTTTCATCTGTGACTTCTTTGTGGCATAGTCTTCTTCCCTCTCTTGGAGTTGTTTTCCTCAATCTGGACCTGTAGCCTTCTGTAGAAGATTTTCTCCTCTTCATCTTGATCACCAAGCTTGGATTGCATCAGCTTTAGAGTTTGATTAGATGCCTTCTCCAGCTGGTCTTCCATTCTGAAGAATCTTCTGCAATTGTCCTTGTCCTTAAACTCCATCATCCAATAAGGTTGAAGATGGATTTTCTTTCCTGTTGAGGGAACTCTAAGTATTCTGGGAAGAGCCTCAGGCTTGTTCCAGCTAGCCTTTAACTGACAGATTTTGGAGACCACCTCAGACTTGGCTGTTTTGGTGAAACCAAAGTCCTTTTTCAAGCATCTAAACACCTCAGACAAGATGATCAGGGTCACTGGCTAACTTTACCTCAAAAACTGGATTAGCAATTGTTGGAGGTGCAATAGGTATAGAAGAGTCTGATGCAGTACTCTGAGAATCAGCATTCTCAAAGGCTATGTTTCTCCTAGCTCTCTCTTTGGGTTGCCTTGTGCTCTTCTTTGAACTCCTTTCCTCTCTAGTGCTCTCCTCTTGCTTCCTTTCTTCTTCATCTAGAGCTTGAGCTACTGCAAGAGCTTGCATAGCTGCTCTTTCTGATTCCTCAGCCTTGGCTTCAGCAAAGTTTGGATGACCAGCCCAAACACAGATTTGTTGTCCATTCCTGTAGACAATTGCCCTTTGCTTCCTTATCTCATAATCATTGCTTTCCTTGCTTTTTGTGATGAGTAGACCAAGAAGCTTGTGCTCATCTGGATAAGGTGCAGGATAGAAAGTCCTTGCTATGTTTTTGCCCTTTGGTTTAGCAGGGGACTTGGGAGATAGGCTTCTTTGAATTGTAGCTTGTTCCACATCCCTAATGCATGAAGTTTGTCCTTTTTCCTTCCTTGGTCCTTGAGTGACTCCATGTAGAAGGGGCTCTTGGTGATAGAAAGAATTTGTCTGTGGCTCCCATTCCGTTGATGCTAGTGCCATGGCATTCGTTGATGCTGTTCCGTTGATGGATTTGAGTCCTTATCTTCAGTAATCTTCTTGAACTTTGCTTCTATGTTGGACCAATGTTCTTTGATTTGTTCTGCAAGTCTAGTACTTAGTCAACATGACTTAGAAAACCTATCTAAAACATATAATAGAATGCCTATCATACTGTGAAGTATTGTACAATGCAATTGCTACAACACTCATTTCGTTGATGAGCTTCCTGTCAACGAAACACTGCAAAGCATGCTATTTCGTTGACAGCTACAAAATTGACTTTACACAAATTCTACTAAGTGTTTTATGTTTATCATCAAGAACAACATATTCCTAACAGGTGTTTGTGTACTCAGCTTATTTGATAACTTATAACTTATAAGTTGATAAGTTGAATGTTAGAAATCACTAACATTTTACTTAACTTATCAACTTATTCTTTGATTTCTTTATTTTTCTAATATTTTATGTTTTTACATTTGTATTTTTAAATATATTTTTTTAATTTAAAATACAAGTGTTGAAATCATTGTATTTAAAAATTATTTTTTCAAATTTAATTTATCAAATTATTCACTAACTTATAAGTAAATTTATCCAAACACCCGTATAACTTATAAGAATTCATCAACTTATCACTTATATGACACTTACTCATTTTAAGTTATAAGTCAACTTTTTTGTGATACCCCAAACACGCACATTATTAACAATAAAGTTGTCATATTCAAATTATTAGTTTTACATATCAATATGATATAATTTAATTATAAAGTCGTGAGTAAATTATCGTATAATAATTTATAAATATTCGGATCGTGACTAACGTCTGTTTATTCGATTTTATAAAAGTATAAGACAATGGTTTTTGTTTTAAAAAGTGTTGTAAGCTGTAAGATGTAACAATAGTTTTGGTCCAACAACCATTGTATAATGTACACAAGGGTTTTCGTTTTGATCGAATCGTTGTTGAATAATCTTTATAATAATTGTTTATGTCTTTAAACCGTTGTATGATATAGATAAAGGTTTTTTTTATAAAATCCTAGCGTGAGTAATTACATTACAACACTTTTTTAGCTAAACCGTTATCTATATCAAAAGCGTTGATTTTTTTTTAAAAAATACTTTATTTGTTGCCCTTAATACATTAGTGTTACACACTTCATACAATGTTATCGTATGAATCTGCCTTGATACATAAGTGTTACACACTTCATACAATGTTATCGTATCAATCTCTTATTTGGATATTTAGAATAAAAATTTGTTAAATAAAAACACTTAAATAAATGTTAATAATAATAATAATATCATTGATAGGTAGAATACGATCATATATTGTATGATTTACGATCCTTGATATTTTTTTATAAGGAAAAATTAGCTTGGCAAATGTTAATAATTGTAACATTACTAATTCCGAGTTAAACGAACATTATATAATAACTATACTATTATTGATATCAGAACGTGAATATTATTAACAACAATGTTGTCATATTCAAATTACTCTTTTTACATATCTATATGATATAATTTAATTACAAAGTCGTGATTAAGTTGTCTTATATTAATTTATATATATATATGAGTCAGGACTCACGTATGTTTTGTTATTCGATTTATAAAAGTATAATACAACGGTTCTTATTTACTAAAGTATTGTAAGTTGTAAGATTTAACAATAGTTTTAGTCCAAAAAACGTTGTATAATATACACACGGGTTTTCTTTTTTTGATCCATTCGTTATTGATAATCTTTGTAACAATTGTTTATGTCTTTAAACCGTTGTATGATATAGACAAAGTTTTTTTTTTTATAAAATCCTGGCGTGAGTAATTACATTACAACATTTTTTTTAGCTAAACCGTTGTCTATATCAAAAGCATTGATTTTTTTTAAAAAAATACTTTATTTGTTGCCCTTAATACATTAGTGTTACACACTTCGGTGAAAGTTGACATCATGTGAATTTCTATGCCATGTAAGATCCTTGTCCCCAAAATATTTGTCCGTAGTTTGGTAAGCTTGTTCGACTAAGTCCAACATTCAATATCTCTGTCTTGCATGGTTCATCAACTAGTTTTCTTGAGTTAGTGTTGGAGCACTTCTCGAATAGCTGTCTGGACCCTGTGACATTTGCACTTCTCGAACTAGTGTATTGACTTGTGGAATTCAGACTTCTCGAACCAGTGATATTATGACTTCTCGAATTGCCAGTCGAGTCAACATAATGAGCACTTCTCGAATCAATACTCTAGACTTCTCGAAGCTTTATTCTTTGACACTTTTCGAACGAGTGACTTCTCGAACATTTTTATTTGCACTTATTGAATACTTACTTAGACAAATATCAGACTTCAACTTCGTTTTTAATGATATTCCAAATTAATCGAAAAAATAGTTTATTTGCTTTGAGATTTAACAGTCAATTACTTTTACAATGATCCAACTGTACAAGATATATTTGTTATTTTTTAATTACTTTTACATGTCATAAAAATAAGTAGGTATTAACATCCGAATGGTTGGAGCATCGAATTATTTTTTAAGAAAAACATTTTGTTAATCAGACTTTACTGTCGTTTAAGGGAGCCATACACGGTAAATTTTATATTTTAAAATTAATGTTTTACATCATTAAAATAAATAAATATGTATATATTTACGACTGGATCGTTTAAAAATTTAAATTTATTCTATATATATTTTTGATAGAAAATTTCAAATTATTACCACACAAATAACATTTTTTCGCTTCCCTCCCACACTTTCATCAACAAACCTAAATTTTCTTTATATTTTCGGACTCTAGTTTCCCCCCTCTACCCATAATTCGTTCCCCCCCTTTAACAATAATTTTCCCTCTCTCACTTATATCAAAAGTTTATGTCTATCTCTTTCTCTTTCTAGCCTCCCCTGTCTTTCTCTCAAGTCTCATCTCCCTCTCTTACCAATCTCGACCACAACCACCACCAATCCAAACTCCAACGACCCATTTCATCTGACCCCATAATCAATTGGTACTTATAATTTTCAAAATCAAAAAGCCCCAATTTTGGTAATAAAACCCTAGTTGATTTCTCTCTCCCTCCCCATATTTCTCTCTCTTGCTCTCCTTTCTCGATCCCCCTCTCTCTCTACATATGTATGTTACGTATGTGTGTTAATTGAATTTGTGTAATGTTTTATTTATTTCTGAATTTAGATATTGTGAATTCATAATGGTTCTGTATTTGCGCTAATTGGCTAGTGTAATCTAGGTTTTGTGGATTCTTGATTGTTTTATTTTTTATGTACTTCAGTTGTTGATGTTTGAATTGGTGTTCCGATTGTATATGTATATGGTTTGATTGTTTATAGTTTTGTGTGTATAGCATGTAGTGCTGAGGTGAAGTTTTGTTGGGTTAATTATTGTATTATACTAATTATAATGATGAAATGACTTTAACCTCTACTTTGCATATACAAATTATACAGTTTTCGGTCCGGGCAAACTGTTTGTGTTCTTGGTAAATTAATTTTTCAGCTGTACAATCGGTTTCATACCTAGGTATTGATATAATTCTTGTGATACTCTTATTAGTTGCTGATAGAATTTTTGCTCATACAACTTTTAGTTACTAATGATTTTAAGTTGCAAAACCATGTGGATTTCTTGATTGACTTGTAGGTGTTCAGTGAAAGGCATATTTCTTTTGGCTTGAATTCTATGTATTTTATTTTTAATTGGTAAAGTAGCTTTGTTTTTTCTATTTATTTATCTTTAAGTACTTTAATTTTCTTGATTAAAATCATTCTCTGATAATTATATGCTTGACATTTACTTCTTCTGATTATCTTTATTCTACTTAAATTAAGATCCTCGTGCCTTTAGTTGATTCACTAAGTTCTCTGTGATATACACAGGTCCCCAACATTAAATTGTTTTACTTGATTACTACCATGTTGTGCAGTTTTGATTGGTCTTTTATCCTACCTTGATGTTCACCCCCAAAGTATACCCTCACAATACTATTTTTGTTTTTTAAACCCCTTCTTTAAATTGTATGTAAAAGTGGGATTTGTCATGTTTTGTTTGTCACCAGCAATGGAACAAAAGACACTCAAGACAAAGTCTCCACACAGATTTTATTGGCAAGTCTTTGACCCTGTATCATATTTACATATTAAGTTCAATTAGTATAGAGATTTTAATCATGGTGGATCAAGATTTTTAACATCAACATAATGACAAACGTGTTCAGTAATTTTGTAACAATTTCCTTTATTTTTTTTCCTTCTTTGCCATTTCAGGATGAGAGCAGTGACACTAATGTTGGAAACGATGAAGAGATTGATATTTTGGAAAAAGAAAGGAACAATTATTTTTGTGATGAATCCACTATCAATAGAGAGGAGTTAGTAGTTCCGGTTGTTGATAGCTCGTTGACCCTGAATCTAGAAGAGGTAAATAAGATGAATGACTCCCTAGAGGAAATTGAAGTAATGAAAATCAATAAAGAATCTATGACAACTGATTGTAATCAGGTAGGTGATTCATATAATGATTGGCAAGTTCCACTAAGAATTGATGGAAATGACCAAGAACTGGTTAAGGCAGCTCATACTGATGATCAGCTAGGAATTATGACCTAGAGGGGGCATTTACTAAAATAGAAGGGCATTTTAACTCACCACGAACCCAAGGGCTTGCTTTCGAACACAGGCTTCCACCTACATCACCTTAGCATTTTCACAGTATGTAACTATTTAATTCGTTGTTTCTTTGTTGTACTGCTTGTTATTACCTAGACTTGTAGTATATAATATAGTTTGTTGGTTATTAATGCTTGATCAGTACTAAAGCATTCTTGATTCTAACTTCTTTCAGGTGATAACTTAATTCTGGACATATCAGAAGATACTTGTCATCAGATTGGATATTTATGTGGTATCATTTGTTTATGTGTTCTGTTAATTGGTCCAAGAGGTAAACATGTCATATTTGTTTTGTTAGAAGTGGAGGAAGCGTTCTAGTGCTGGAGGTTATATATGGTCATTAACGTGGTCTCCATTATTCCATACAGTCAACAAATGAATCTGGGATTCGATTAACTCTTGGAAGGGTTTTGCCTAGTGCTTTGTTACTGAAAGATTCCGAGGTTTCAGGAACGCATGCCATGATAAACTGGAATTTAAATGTAATTTTATTAAAATACATACAAGTTAATATATACATCAATGCACTTTGTCAGTAGTATCAGTTGCATATGTATCGCAGGTGTTCCTTGATAAATGTAGTATCTAGCCAGTACCTGCGAGGCAAAGAAAAACCTGTGAGGCATATCATTCTCCAAGCGTAGAAATCTCCTATTGGCATGTTCGCTTAATTTGATGTCTATGTTATTTGCAAACAAAGATGAGTCCAGAGAAGGTCTCTTAATTATGGAGCAAAGTAAATATTATTTCTTTTGTAATTTGAGTCCCTATTTGCACTAGATGTAGTTTGTTTTTTAGATGATATGATTTTCTGAGAATTACATGATGGTAGTGGTTGTTTGTTGGCACTGTATAAACTCTATTATCTTTTGTAAATAAAAGTATTGTTTATGTTATCATTTTCCAATGTTATCATCCTTCAAACACTTATTAAAAGTATCAGAGAACACATTTTTTGGAATAAACCATTGTATGAGAAAAAGTTGACAACTCTATAAAATTGTAAAACCATCATCTATAATTGACATACACAATTCTTCCTGTAAAAATGAACCGTTGTGTGAAAGCAACAAAAACAAACATAAAACCGTTGTGCAAAATAATCATAGACGAGAATGTCGAGGAAGAAACATGTTGTACATAAACCTTCTCACAATTCTAATGTACCAAGTTAACTGTCGTGTTAATTTACATCATACAACGAACATCATAAAAAAAATCTCTTGATACTAATGGTTTCCAACAACGTTTTCCCAAGTGCACTATTGTTGTTTCTAGTTGTTATACAACACTTTATATTTACTCGTATGTTGTGTTCCTCACCTTATACAACGCGATTTTTGATAGTAAACTGTTGTTTTTTCTGGTTATTATACAATACTTTGTTAATCGGTGACTGTCGTGTCAATACTTTTACACAACATTTTTTAACCGTTGTCTGAGGTCCATCTGACGGCATCTCAATAGTCATCGGTTTTCAGGGGTAATAGACAACGGGCCTGGATGAGTCGTCTGAGTCAGTTTTTCTTGTAGTGAACATAGACAATGTCAAAACATTATGTGTTTCTTAATATGCAATAAATCATCTATTCATGTCCCTGATAATCTAATTACAACATTACTTACCACTACAATCAAGTTGTTCAAACCCTTTGAGTGAAATAATGCTCTCAGTATACTTGACAACAGACATAAGATCTCCAATACCTCGAACAACAACGGACATAAGATCTCAAATACCACTTACAGGAGGTGTAAAAGGAAGCTTGTTATTATCTTTCTTTGTAGAGTCAAAACATACATATCTTGCATTACAATTTCGTGCAACATACTGTCCAACTCCCAAATAAAGAGCTATAAGAGAGAACCCATGATCAGCCTCAATATTGAACTTTTTAATCCAAGAAACCTTACCACAATCATTATCCAACGTCCATAGACTGAAAACTGATCTATCACAAACAGATTCCAAGATTATAGCGACAAAACCTTCATAATCCAAAATATCGGACTTTCTTTTAAGGTGCACATAGTTGGGAAATGGATACACTCTAAAAACTTCAGTATGTGAGTTGAACAATAGAAGCTCATCATTACCATCCATATATAATAATCCATTATTGCTAACACATTTTGTATCGTAGCAAGTCAGGAAACTATGTACTATTTCTAGAAACTGAATCTCTTTCCAAAAATTAGCTTTTGTGGAATATAGTTCCACTTTTAGTACATAAGTAATAGCATAATTATCAAACAATATATCTGACCACACAATCCTAAAAAGCTTATAATCATTGGAAATAGAATCGAAACCAAACCCCAGATCAAGTTGAGGGAAATTAACTTGTTTCTTAGGGGTAGGAAGTGTCTTAAACTGCTTGGTCAAAGGGTTCCATAGATATATAACATCACCACGTCGGTTAGAAAGATAAACAAGACCATTACAAGAATGAATGAAATGATTCATACCAGAAAATTGTGGGACAGGTGGAACGTGACTGAGGCATCATGAGCATTGATGCAGAAGGAATTATGTAACTTTGAATCACTGTAAAACTAAGTGATGAAGAAGATGTAAAACTCCATTGATGAGAGCTTAAAATGAGAGAGTATTTTTATAATCACAATGTATCAATCCTAACTGTTTCTATATTGCATCTATAACTCTAACTAACTTTTTGTATGCTACATTCCTATCTATATACAAGTAGAATAAGTTAGTTACAGAAATGAGTTGTCAAGTAGCTGTCATGTTGTCCTAGTTGGCAATGCATAAGCTGACATGGTGGGATTAATATTCTCAATACCCTCCCTCAAGTTGGGACGTGGTGAAGACGACATTCCCAACTTGGACAACAATTCAGAGAAGTGTGGAGCTAGTAGCACTTTGGTAAGAACGTCTGCTAGTTGATGTCGCGTAGGTAGATAAGAAAGTTGTAAGAAACCCTCCATTAATTTGTCTCGTGTGAAATGACAATCAATTTCGATGTGTTTTGTACGATCATGAAAAACAGGATTCCTTACAATATATAATGCAGATTGGTTATCACAATGTAGAGTGACAGGTTTGAGGTTGGTGAAACCCATCTCCTCGAGTAGTCTAATGAGCCAAGTGACCTCAGAAGCTGCAACCGCCATTTCTCGATATTCAGCTTCTGAGGAAGAACGTGAAACAGTGCCTTGCTTCTTTGACTTCCAGGACATAGGAGACTGACCAAACAGTAGTAAATAACCAGTGACAAATCGTCTTGTATCTGGACAAGTTGCCCAATCGGAGTCTCAAAAGGCTTGAACTGTTAATGAGTCTGTGGCTTTGAGTAATATTCCCTGAGCTGATGTATGATGAACATAACGTAATGTGTGATATAGAGCCTCAAGATGTCCAGTTCTAGGTTGATGAAGAAACTGGCTAAGAGTTTGTACAGCAAATGACAAATCTGATCGTGTATTTGTCAAATAGTTAAGTTTCCCAACCAATGATCTATATATCTCAGCATCAGATAATAAATCACCATCAAGATTACTTAGCTTAGTATGGAGAGGCAAATGTGTAGTAGCTGGTCGGAAAAAATCAATATCAGTGACTTGTAGTAATTCATTGGCAAACTTTCTTTGACTTAAAATAATTCCTTCAGGAACATATCCAACTTCTATACATAAGAAATAGTGTAAGAGTCCCAAATCTTTAATACCGAACACCGAATTCAAATGAGACTTGAGAGATTGAACTTCAGATAAGAGGTCTCCAGTGACAATTATATCATCTACATAGACATCAACTATAGTAATTGAAACCCCATGTCTCTTAATGAATAAGCTATAATCATTTTTAGATTGAACATAACCCATATCAGTAAGCTCAGAATGCAATTTTGCAAACCACTCTCGAGAAGATTGCTTTAATCCATATATGGATTTTATCAATCTACAAAATTTATTGTAAGGATTTGACATACCTTCAGGTACTTGCATATAAACCTCTTCCAAGAGTGTACCATGCAAAAATGCATTGTTTACGTCAAGTTGGTATAGTGGCCAGTTTCTGCTAGCTGCCAACGCGATAAGACACCTTAGAGAACTCATTTCGATAACTGGAGAAAATGTTTCTTCGTAATCTATGCCATAACGCTGATTATATCCCTTTGCTACCAAACGGGCTTTGCATCGTTCAAGGGAACCATCTACATGTAATTTGATTTTATATATCCATTTTGATCCAATTACTTTCTTTCCTTTAGGTAGATCAACTAATTCCTAGGTTTTATTAGCAGACAAGGCTGCAAGTTCCTTCTGCATTGCATCTACCCATATAGGCTGAAGAGAGGCTTCTCTGTAATTTTGAGGTTCAGACAAAGTAGTGATTTGAGAAGTAAAAGCTTTATGAGCTGTTACTATAGAATCATAAGTCACAAGATTGCACCAGTGTGTGGGTTTAATTGTATCAAGTTGTCCAAGATTGCAGTGGTAAGAAGACAAGTAACTAGGAGGTTGTCTAATTCTGGTTGACTGACTTTGCACAATAGGTGCACTAGATGTACTGGAATTTAATGAATCTGCAGGTGAATGTGTTTCAAGTGAATCTGTAGACACATGCTCGGCAGAAGGAGGACTAGCAATCCTAGAAATATCAGATGCAATGGAAGTATGAGGTGAAGAAGAAGAAGTATGTGGGTTTTGATTAATATTCTCAACATTCTCATCAAACAAAGAACTATCAGGTGCAGTAGAATAAGGAAGAAAGAAAGTATTAAGATAAGTAATTTGAGAAGAATCGGAAGACAAGATATGATAGGGAAAATGATGCTCATAAAAGACTACATCTCGAGAGACAGAAATTTGTTGTGTTTGAAGGTCTAAGACTTTATAACCCTTTTGTGTGGGGGGATAACCAAGAAACACAGATGATGATGCACGAGGATCAAATTTACTTCGATTGACTTTGTTGGTTGACAAAAAACATAAGCAACCAAAAATTCTAAGATGATCTAAAGAAGGAGAATTATGAAATACCTTTTGATAAGGAGTAGAATAGCCAATGCTGCTAAGAGGCATTCGATTTATCAAACATGCCGCACATAAGAAGAACTCACCCCAATAATTTTCAGGAATCTTGGATTGATGAAACAATGCTCTAGCTGTCTCCAAGAGATGCCTGTGTTTGCGCTCAATAACCCCGTTTTGTTGTGGGGTGTAATTACAACTAGTTTGATGAATAATCCCCTTAGAATTATAGAATAAATGCAAATCCCTTGAAGAAAATTCTAGTGCATTATTAGAACGAATACACAAGACTTTAGAATTGAACTGAGTCCCAGCAAACTGAATAAAGTCTATCAGAATTCGTACCACATCAGACTTGTACTTAACTAGATGAATCCACGTATGCCTACTATAGTCATCAACTATAGTTAAAAATTGAGTACAACCATTGTGGTTTTTAACTTTGTAGGGTCCCCAAAGATCAACATGAAGAAGTTCAAGTATTGCAGTACTTTTGATGCTACTGGTAGAAAAAGAATTCCTCGTTTGCTTTGCTTTAGGACAGATCTGACAAATATTTGTCTTCACAAATTCTTGAACATCACAAGTAGGCTGCAACAGTTTTATTTGATGGAATGGCAGGTGCCCTAATCTCAAATGCCAGAGCTTAGCTGATTCAATTGCTGTAGTAGAGAGACAAGCTTTTGCAGTAGTACTCGTACTCATTGACGGAAAATAAATTGCATACAGTTCATTGTGCAGATCACCAAGAGGCAGTAGAAGATATTTATGCAAATGGTCTTGTAAGAAACATTGAGTATCAGTGAAAACTAATTTAGGATCCATATCTTGGCATAACCTGTGGACATAAATGAGCTTATACTGAAAGTCAGGCACATGTAACACTCCTTTTAATATAATTCTGTCACTCAATTTGACTGTGCCTATGTGAGAAACCTTAATTTTTCTGCCATTAGGAATAGTGATGTAATTGTCACTCTCAATAATAGAATGAAAATATTTAAAATCCTGTAAATCAGGACAAATGTGGTCAGTAGCACCACTGTCCAACAACCATTTTTTAGATGATGAGGACATTAGGCAGATATTACCTGCAAACAAAGCATGGCCTGAAGATTCAGTCTTATTCTCATTTGAAGTAGACACATTCCCAAGTAGAGTAATGAGTTGCTGGTATTGTTCTTTGGATAAATGGTTTAGTTCTGCACCTTTATTATCAGACTCAGATTCATCTTGAGAATTAAGAACCATGGCAGCCACCTTTTTGTTCCTATTGCTTTTGAAATTTGGTAAAAAACCATGTATTTTAAAACACCTCTCCAAACTGTGACCAACCATTTTACAATGTGTACAATAATAGTTGTTCTGTGGTTTTTGAGTTCTTTTGTTAAAATTTCCTACAGAATTCCCAAACTTTTGGAAATTGTTTTGTGATTTAACACCCTGATAAGCTTGTCCTTGATAGTAAGGCATGTTCTTCACGGCAAAATCAAGACTTTCGACACTAACTTTCTGTGAAATCTCTATATGATTTTCTTCTTGAGTCACAATTCTGTAGGCTTGAGTTACACTTGACAAGGGAGTCATCATCAAGATATTAGCTCTTACTACTGAAAACTGATCATTCAACTTCATCAAAAACTGTAAAACTCTTTGAGTTTGTTGCATCTTATGGATTCTTTCTGTCAAAGTACAAGTGCAAGTAGAATTAGCGCAGACACACACAGGTAACGGTTGAGTATCATCAATATTGTCCCATAGTGTTTTAAGCTTCGTGTAGAATTCAGAAACACTTTGTTGACCTTGATTCAACTTAGATAATTTATGCTCCAGTGAGTAAATCTGAGTTATAGAAGTATACCTGAACCTATCTTCCAAATCTTTCCAAATGTCCCTTGCAGATTTCAAGAACAACACACTCTTAGTAATTGTTTCATCTAGATTAAACAGAATCCATGAACTAACAAGGTCATTACATCGCTCCCATGCTTTGTACTCAGTAGATCCAATTGCAGGTATAACAACAGTTCCATTAACAAAGATCAGTTTGTTTTTAGCATATTACATGAGCATCATACTTTGCTTCCAATTATTATATCTGTTACCATTAAACTTGATCGAAACTAACTGATTAGTACTTGCATATGAAGGATGAATGTAAAATACGCTAGACGGATCAATGTTACTTAGAACAGCTTGGGTAGCCATTGATTACTCAAATTTGAGTACAGATTAGAACATATTTCGTGAAAAGAGAAAAGAAACAAGAAAGATTTCGATTTAGGCCCCATTTGTTAACACCTGAACCATACTGAAATAGCTGAATCTGAATCATTTGCTAGTTCAGATTGTTTGTTAAGCTAGATTATTTACTGGACGACAAAAATCAACCGATTCAGATTGTTTGACAAATTATAAAATCTCCTGGACGACACCAAAATTGTTATGAATGGTACTGGCACAAAATTGAAGCTGGACGGTTCGTACATGTTACTCTGTCAATAAATGCATATGTAGTATTAAAAATAATCTTTTTGGTTGACTTTTTATTGTATTTTATTTGTCATTTTGCACTTTGTTAAGTTTGTATGCGTTCACTGTTTTTGAATTATATTAAAAGTAAAAATAAGCTTGAAAATTATATTAAATTTATAAATTTAAACTAAATGCATCTCTTATAATAAAACAATTGATAACTAAATTCCAAATTTTACTACATAATCTTATTTTAATATGTATCTATACTATTATACTAGCTTAAAACCCGTGCGATGCACGGATTATTAATTTTTATTTTATTATTATATTTTTAATATGTTATAAATTGTATTTGTTATCAATTTCGTACAACAGTGTGTTGGAGGTTTATGGAAAGTTGTGGCTGGACTTGTATGATGACTCCTCAGAAATTGAATAGAGAATGGGTTTTTTCTCTTTGCTCTTGCCGAGTGTCAATTGTGTATCATACAAGGTGCCTACGTACCCCTTTATATAGGGATCAAGCCTCACGTAGTTCTTGGAGAACAAGTCATTGAATAAGCCCATTCAGTCCAAGCCCATAAAATAGTCAAGATTTATGTTCCTATAAATAACTCAAGGATTATCAATCCACCTCATGTTCCCATAAATAGTTCCAAGGATCATCAATCCTCCTCAAGTTCCCATAAATAGTCTAAGGATCATCAATCCTCCTCAAGTTCCCGTAAATAATCCGGTTTTTACACGTTTTCCTACAATCTCGCGGCATCTCCGCATTTCTTCCCATGATTGTAGGTCTGTCCCGTGTCAACCAAGAAACATTCCATAAACAGGAATTTCCATATTTTGGGCTTCACCCACGATGCGAGCTGGCCAGGCTCGCATCGCACAAGACATATGAAAATTACTCCTTCGTAGTTCAAGTGGTGCGAGCTCACCTATGTTCAATTTATTCTTATTTCTGATAAGTAACACGAGCCCATTACTTCATAATGGCGAGAGCCCATAAGCTTAGGGCGAGGGTTCATAAATAAAGACGCGAGCCCATCAAAGTGAACTCATAGCGAAGCGAGCCCGATTATGATGCGACCCCTTGTCAAGGTGGGAACTCATAACGAAGCGAGCCCACCATACTTAGAAGGATTTTGAGCTCAACATAGCTTAATGATGCGAGCCCTAATTCCAGTCTACACCGATCTCCAAAATATAGTTCATTCTCTAGGCCCAAATCACTTAGGGACCTGTCTAGGGCCCATTACCGAAAATCCAGTATAACAACTACCCCCCAAAATTCCTTAGTAATCTTAGATAAGGAATTTTTCATCTGCTTCAAATAACACGATGCGAACTCGATTTCCGGCTCGTATAACATCCAGCTCGCATAGCATCCAGTTTTGCTCACTACTGTCAGACACGTGTTCACCCAACCGTTTGACAGCTGTTCATGAAAAGACGTGCCATCCATTGAAATTCGGACACGTGTCTCTTGTATTCTCTCTCCTATCCTCTATAAATACCTCAAAATTTCATTTCATAAGTTCGTTTTATCAGAAACAGCAAAGAAACTCTGCCCAATTTTGCTCAAGGATCAAACACGGCGAGAATTATCATAACTTCCCGGCGTTCGTCCGCATCCTCCTCGAATTCTTCAAGTTCATCCACCAGTTCTTCACAAAGTAAGCATTTTAATCTTTAGGATTACTTTCCTTTATGTTTTTTATGTTTGTATAATATATATGTTTGTTCGAACTTATAGAGTTGCGAACTGAGTTCCTTCATCAAAGCGAACTCATACCACGGTTCGAGCTGAACCTGGTACCACACGAAAATGAGGCCTTTGTTCGCATCGAACAGCAGTCCCAATTGTCCACGCGAGGCGAGAACACTTAGGGTTTTTTAATACTTTCTTTCTTCTTATTTTTAGGGGCACACACTAATTTTCACCATCTTTTTCAGATGTCGAGTGCGACCCCATCTCCGTCTGTCGGTTCGCTCAAAACTCCGAGCCCGGCTCATTCTTCTGCGACCCCATCTCCCTTGAATCAGTATCCTCCCGAACTCAGGGGTTCCAAGGAGTTCCAACGCGAACTGACATCCATCTCAGGTCGTTTAAGTCAGCCCATCTCTCCCAATTCAGCTATTACTCCGGAAGGGGCTGCCAACATCGCACGGGTAGAAAGTGCGATGCGAGCTAGTGGTTCCAGTTCGTTGGGACTTCAGCTCGATCCCAACTCTACACCAGAAGATTATAATAGGGAGAAGAACCTATATTCTTGGAGAAACAAGAAAACAGGGCCAAGTGTTCCTAGCTCATTCGATCTTGATGACCTTTTTAATCGTCCAATTCCTCCCTTAAGCGAAGAAGAGACTAATGCTCGTATAAATCAATTACTTCAAGACAGGAGGGCAAAACTTCGCCTCAACCCTGATTCTGCTCATGTTCCTATTGAGATTTCAGAGTCGTCCACTGACAGCTCCCTAGGGAGTGCTTTTTATGCCAAACGTAAGGGCAAAGCTGTGGCTCGCATCGCATCTCCTCAAGATGAGGTTGATCAAGATGACGAAGACGAGGACACCAGTTCACACTGGTCCTATGACAGCCCTGCTAGCGAGCAGGTAGCAGATGTATCAAAAGAGATAGATTTCTGTAACTACACCTACGTCCCCGAACTGTCCCCTGTTCCATACGAACCTGTCAAACAACCCGAGCTCGAAGGGGTGGTCTTTCTTAAGAAGAGAATAATTCCTGATGGCGATGAGAGTTCGTCTGCTTTCCACGAGGACGGTAAGATTTTAGCTTGCCGGGACATGTCTACCTCGATGACTGAGGATTCTCTACGCGACCTCGTAGAGCAGTTTCGGCCAGAGGGTCGTATTATCCTGCCCGCACCGCATATGAGGTGCTATCATTTTAATCATCCAGAAAATGGAGGACGGGCACCTCGCATGGTTCTTTCAGCTTTCCTGCTGAAGTTGGGCATTTTTGCACCTCTTCATCCTTTTATCCAAGAAATTTTAGAGTACTACGGGCTCGCACCGCTACAAATTAACCCGAATGGGTACAGGTCTGCTATTGCTTTGTACATTCTCTATAAAAAACAAGGCTACCCTACTCTCACCGCAAGGCAGCTGGGATATTTCTTAAATTTGAAGCACTCGGCCGAGTTTGGCTACTTCTATCTTTCAGTATGGCCTTACTACAACAAGAAAAAATTAATCTACGGGGGCCCAAGCAACTCGGGCAAATGGAAGGACCCTTTCTTCTATGTTCACGAAGTTCCCCGAGTTCAAACTCATTTTTACTACGACCCTGGTAAGTACTTTATTTGAGCTCGCATCGTTTCTTCGTCGTCTCGCATCGTTCTTTTGAGCTCGCATCGTTCTCATAGTTTATTTCTATTCGCAGAACCCCCCGTGAGAACGTCTTTGCAAGGTCAGGAGAAGGTTAACGCTGATAACCTTCTAAAGATCCCCATTTCCGAGCGCAACATTAGAAAATTGATTACAACTGCTAACCTTGTCGAGTATGGCTTTTTAAAGGAAGGGACTAGGTTGACCCCTAACAAAAAGTTTAAAAAAAGAAAAGGTAAGTTCCCGTCGACGCGAGCCCTCGGCTCGCATCGTTACTTTATTTCTAGCATTTTTATTTATTGTACTAACTCTTTTATCCTCGTTTTATTTCAGGAATGGCAATTTCTCCTCCTCCCTTTTTGGACGAGCCAGAGGTTCAGGCTTGCACCGTTCCTTCTGCCAGCCAGGCCGGCTCTCACGCCGAGGGCTCGAACAAAGTGGCCTCTCGAAAAGAGATCCCTCCCCCGAGGACACTTACTGAATATTTGGCTACTGGGGGGGCTTCTCCTCACAAAAAGAGATCCAGGCAGTCCAAGGATGTCCCTCATGAAACCGAGGTAGTGAAGCGAGCTCGCAAGGACTTGCCCCCTAATCCTCAAGGAAGTACTGTGGCCAGTACTCTAGTTCGACTAGGAGCCCCGTATATTACCGAGAGTGATTTGAGGGCATGGACTTCGAGTTCATTCGAAGCCAACAATGATGCTCTTACCAAGGCCACAGCCGAGGTGTACATAAGGCAAATTCATAGACACAAGGAACTTCGCTCGATGGGTCAGGCTTCTGCTCGCCTTGATAAGGATAACAAAATTTTGAAGTTTAAGCTTGACGAAGCGAGGAGAGCCAATGTGGCCTTGGTTGAGGAGTCAAAACAAAGTATTCTCGATGCGACCACAAGTCTCGAGAAGGACTTGCGCGAGGCTAACGCACTTGTGGAGAAGATGAAGGGAGAACATTCTGTTGCTCTAACTGATGCTACCTCTGAGATCAATTCTCTAAAAGCCCAAGTTGCTGAGGCCGAAGCTAAAATGGCTGCCCAGGGTACTGAATTCGAGGCCAAGCTCTCAATGTTAGAGGCGAGCCGGGTTGAAGAGGTCAGGGATGCAAAGGCCCTAGGGTCCAAGAACTTCATGAAGGGCTTCATGTCGAAGGTCCCTGAGTTCGATTGGAGTCCTTTGGGTGCAGCCACTGTTGCTTATGCTGAAAAGCTGCGAAGGGAGATGGAGGAGGAGGCTACAGAGAGGGCTCGCATCGCAGACGAGGCCCAGCCCGAACCGGAAGCTCAACCTATCCAAGAAACCAATGAGGAGACTCCTCAAACTTAAGTTCATTTCAGTTACTTTCTTTTGGGGATGCGGGCACCCCGTTTACCTCGCAGTCTGTAAACATTTGATAATATTGGTCCCATAACACTTAATCATTTTATCAAGTATTTTTGTGTTTGCTCCTGATTTTGCAGATTTTCCTGTTTATCTTTTCTTTCTTTTGTATTATAACTATATTCAACTCCCACCAGGTTTACTTCGCATGGGACTACTATGCCTTGTTCATGCGAGGCCCCTCTTCGCATCGTTTTTAATTCTACTTTGCTCCAAGGTCTACCTCACACAGGTGTTTACCTCGCACAGAGTTGTATCTCAGCTGTTTATTTTCCCAACTTTCTTGAGCTCGTTTTTAAAGAGGCCTCGCCTCACACGAGCTAATTTTGCAAAATTGATGGGCCGAGGCCCAATCTAATGTACTTCTAAAAAGAAAGTAAAATTTGCGTAATGCACAATAAACTTCAACTTTATTTAGATAATAAAACTTCCATCTTCTTACATAATAACAGACCTAGACTTATTACATTGTATGTCAAGGGAAGGTGCCTATATGACACTACCCCCCGAGACTTAGGATAAATATCAATGTATGCTAAGTCTTAAATAGATAGAAACTACTGATAATATCTCCTCAAGTGTTCAGCATTCCAGGCCCTTGGTATGAGCTTTCCCCGTATGTCATTGAGATGATAAGTTCCTTCCCATAGAACTGATTTGATCTGATATGGGCCTTCCCAATTTGCACCAAACACTCCATGATTAACTATCTTGGTGTTAGGCATTACTCGACGGAGAACCAAGTCCCCTACCCGGAAAGGTCGGGCTCTCACCTTGCGGTTATAATGCCTTGCGGTTCTCTGGTGGTATGCTAGCAGCCTTGCTTGGGAATCAACCCTTGTTTCTTCAATCATGTCCAAGTAAAGACGATGATTCTTCTCACTATTCTCTGGGTCATAATGGGCTCTCCTAAAAGATCCAGCTCCCACCTCCACTGGGACCATAGCCTCACATCCATACACCAAGGAGAAGGGGGTCTCCCCCGTTGTGGTTCGGGGAGTGGTGTTATAAGACCATAGAACTTGTGGAAGTTCCTCTGGCCAATTCCCCTTAGCATCCTCAAGCTTTGCTTTCAACGTGTGCTTCAAAATTTTGTTGATTGCCTCAGTCTGACCATTTGTCTGTGGATGGCTCACTGCACTGAAACTTTTCAGCATTCCCAACCGGTCACAAAAGTCTCTCATCTCCTTATTGTCAAACTGTTTACCATTATCTGAGATCAACTTGTAGGGTATTCCAAATCGACAAACAATAGCCCGATACACAAAATCAATGAGCTTTTTTGCAGTTATTGTGGCCAAGGTCTCAGCCTCTGCCCACTTAGTGAAATAATCCACCGCCACCACAACATACTTCACACTTCCTTTAGCCTTAGGCAGTTCTCCAATCAAATCTATCCCCCACATGGCAAAGGGCCAAGGGCTCATGAGTGAGGTTAAAGGTGCCACTGGACTGTTATGAAAATTTGCATATCTTTGGCACTTGTCACAAGCTCTAGCAAACTCGAAAGCATCTTTCTTGAGAGTCGGCCAGTAATATCCTTGACGAAGTATCTTTTGTGCTAATGAGCTACCCCCCGAGTGATTACCACAGATGCCTTCATGAACTTCCCTTAGTATATAGTTGCACTCGTCTCCATCAACACACTTGAGTAGGGGCACATTGAAGCCTCTCCTATATAAGTCCCCATCATATATTGCATATCTTGCAGCCATATAGCGTATCCGCCGCGCTTCATTCTTGTCATCTGGTAACACACCATTTTTGATATAAGCTAAGAGTGGAGACATCCATGTAGCCTGTTCTGCCACAACCATGAGCTCTACCTCTGGCACGCTAGGCCTCCTCTGTATTTCCAAGGGTGTTGACCCTAACAGAGTGGTCTCGCGACGTGAACCGAACTTAGCAAGCTCGTCCGCCGTCTCATTCTGGCCTCGAGGGATGAGCTCTAGGCTGACTTCATTAAATAGCTTGATTAACCTCTCCGCACAACGCAAATACAACTCCGTTCTAGGCCCTCGTGCCTGATACCCTCCATTTATCTGGTATACCACAATCATGGAGTCACTAAAAGCGTTAAGGTTTTCCACCTTCAGCTCTAATGCCAACTTGAATCCGTTGATCAAGGCCTCATACTCAGCGTCATTGTTTGTTGCATGAAAAGTGAAGTGAACAGCCCTCTTCACTCTACATCCTTCTGGGCTCACTAACTCGAATCCAGCTCCGGCTCCATCTCCATTAGATGCCCCATCAACATATAGGCTCCACCAAGGGGCACTATTCTGGTTTTCCTCCATTGGCACCTCTGGGCAAATTTGCAAGGCCCTAGAGTCCTCTTCTGCTTGAGGTGAGAATTCCAACACAAAATCTGCTAGAGCTTGCCCTTTAATCGCGACCCGAGGCTTATACTCCACGTCAAACTGCCCTAGCTCGACCGCCCATTTCAACATTCTCCCTGAGGTTTCTGGTTTGTGCAACACTTGCCTAAGAGGATAGGCAGTTCTTACCTCGATCTTATGAGCTTGGAAGTAGGGACGAAGCTTCCTTGAGGCGAGGATTAGAGCATACACCAGTTTTTCCATGTTCAAGTATCGAGTCTCTGCACCGACTAGCCTTTTGCTCATATAGTCTATGGGGAGCTGAGTATCGCCTTCCTCTCGAACGAGCACCGCACTCACCGCATACTCAGACACAGCCAAATAAAGCACCAGTACCTCCCCTTGTTGTGGGTTAGACAGTAAGGGTGGTGTGTTCAGATGCTTCTTTATATTCTGAAAGGCCTCTTCACATTCCTCTGTCCATTGAAAATTCTTGCCCACCTTTTTAATAGCTTTAAAGAACTCATGGCACTTGTCAGAAGATTTGGAGACGAATCTATTTAATGTCGCGATCCTCCCTGTGAGACTCTGCACATCTTTCACCTTTCGAGGGGACTTCATCTCTAATAGAGCCTTGATCTTGGCCGGGTTAGCCTCAATTCCCCGGTGGTTAACAATGAATCCTAGAAATTTTCCCGACTCTACTCCAAACACGCATTTCTGGGGATTGAGCTTCATTCTGTAGATCCGTAAGATAGTGAACATTTCTGCCAAGTGTCGCATGTGATCTTTGGCCTCCTTTGACTTAACAAGCATGTCATCAACATACACCTCCATTGTCTTCCCGATGTGATCTTTAAACATCTTGTTCACCAATCTTTGATAAGTTGCTCCTGCATTCACTAGCCCGAAAGGCATCCCAATATAACAGTATAGGCCTCGATCAGTGATGAACGAAGTGTGTTCTTGATCTGGCCCATACATAGGAATTTGATTATAGCCTGAGTAGGCATCCATGAAGCTTACAATGCATGTCCTGCCGTAGCATCCACGAGCTGATCGATACGAGGAAGAGGGAAGCTATCTTTCGGACAAGCTTTGTTTAAGTCGGTGAAGTCCACACAAGTTCTCCATTTTCCATTTGGCTTCTTCACCAGCACATGATTAGCCAACCAAGTCGGGTAGAATGACTCCTTGATGAGCCCGACTTCCATCAACCTGTCCACCTCTTCCCTGAGGGCCTCTGCCCTCTCTCCACTAACAGGTCTCCTCTTCTGCCTTATTCCCTTCTTGCTGGGATCTAAGTTTAGCCTATGGCACATCACCTCTGGGTCGATCCCTATCATGTCGGCGTGAGACCATGCAAACACATCCAGGTTCTCTTTGAGGAATGAGACGAGACTATTCCTTATGTTGGGGCCGAGATTTGCTCCAATTCTCAAAACTTTAGCCGAGTCATTTGGATCCACCAAGATAGGAATGATATCCTCGAATGTTCCAGCTCCGTCTGGTAGGGGAGGCATTCTTGGGTCCAAATCTTCATCGAAACTTATATCCCTGCTAGGCTCTCCTATCTCAGTGATGCTAGGATGACCCCCATTGGTGATGGATTCCTTTGGTTCTTCCTGTGGGAGGTTCCCTTCTGTTGTGATAGTGACTTCTTGGGAGACCCCAGTTGGTAGGTTTATTAAGATTGAAGTTTCCTTCTTCACCCATTTGCCTTTATTCAACCTAGCGGCCATCTGTTCTGGGCTCTCCTCATCATCACTAGCCTCCTCTACTATCCCTTCCTGCAGTGTCATTATGGGTTGAGAGGGTTCCATCATTAAGGCCCCGGGCCGAGGCTCCACTTCAATTCCCAAATTTTCAAAGTAGTTCTCCGGGAGTTCCTCTATAGATATCATGTTACAAACATCTGACATGAGAGTGTCCACACGCTTCCTTTTCTTCTCCTCACCATCTTCCACGGGCTCTTGTTTCCTAAGGTCTGCCACTTCTCGTCAAACATCTAACTTCTCTTCCCCTTTCACGGCTTGGTTGTAGCATACTCTTGAGTCATATTGGCATCCCTTCACTTGTCCGATGCCTGTAGGAGTTGGAAACTTCATGGTTAAGTGGTAGACAGAGGTAACTACCCTCATCTCCTTAAGGAGCGGTCTCCCAATTATGGCGTTATAAGCACACGGCTGGTCCACCACAGTAAAAGTGACAATTTGTGTGGCCACGTGGGGGTTGTCTCCCAAACTAACCGGTAGCTGGATTGTTCCCCGAATTCCTACTGAAGCCCCGGTGAATCCGTAGAGCTGGTTTCCGCTTGAGGCCAACTCTCTGTCCAGGAATCCAAGTTTTTTGTAAGTGTCGTAGGTTAAGACATTTACAGCGCTCCCATTGTCCACCAGTACCCGATATACATTGGTAGACCCGATTTTCATCCTCACAACAAGAGCATCAGCATGAGGGTGGTGCACCCATTTGGCATCTTCTTCACTAAACATAATGTCATCCCTCTCTTTTGTGAACAGGTGGGGAGGCCTTTGTTCAAGACGATGAACGTTGGTGAGAGGACGGTCCTTTGCCTCTCGGGCATATCTCTCCATGGCTTTCTTGCTATCTCCTCCCACATGAGGTCCTCCAATAATAACGTGAATGCTATCTTCCCTAGCAGTTCTCTTTGTGTCATCATCCTTTGCTATCGGGGGTGGAGGGGGCACCTGATGGTACTCAGACTTATGCTTCCGTACTTCCTTTACGACCCATTCTGTTAGCTTTCCCTGTCGAATCAGGCTCTCAATTTCATCCTTCAATTGTCGACAATCGGCCGTGTGATGTCCTGTAGATTCATGGTAGGCACAGTATTTAGAGGTGTCCCTTTTACTATATTCCGTTAGCGGGGTGGCTTTCTTGAATACCCCCTTCCCAGCGTAAGTGGCATATATATGATCAATGGAAGCCACCAAAGGGGTATGATTCTGCCATTTGGTTGTGTAAGGCCTTCCAGTCTCTTTATTTTCCTTGGTCTTGTTAAACTTCTTTGGGCTAGGGCTCCTTCTGAAAGTCTTTCTCCTTTCTTCTGGACTAGAAGACCTCCCTCTCTTCTCCATCCTTCGACCACTGCTTCTTAGATCTCTCATAGATTTCTCTACCCTTTTGTGAGGTTCCGCTTGTTCATAAAATTCGGCCAAAGTTTCCGGTTCCCTAGCCTGTAAAGTCTTCCAGAATTTAGAGCCCTCCCTCAATCCAGCGATTAGGAAATTCTTCTGGGCTTCTTCAGTTGCTCCTCGGACTCTAGGAACTTCAGCATTAAATCTCATGAAATAATCCTGCAGGGACTCCGTCTCCCCCTGCTTAATGTTTGCAAGGGTAGCCACCGGTGGGGCATAATGAAGAGTGGACTGAAATTGCCTCAAGAATAGATCTCCCAACTGTCTCCATGTGCTAATGCTAGCTGGCCCTAACTTAGTAAACCATTGTTGGGCACTCCCCCTTAATGAGGCAGCGAATAATCGACAACGAGTTAGGTCAGGAACCTGATAGACCTCCATCTCGGTATTGAAACGGGCCAAGTATTCAGCAGGATCCGCATCTCCATTGAAGGCGAGCTCGAGGTTGCTTCTAAATGCCGGGGGCAGAGGGGACATCCTTATTGCAGTAGTGAAAGGAGATGGGGCCGTTGCAGGGGGTGGGGCTCTCTTCTCATGTTCCATCTGCGTCAGCAGGCGTCTCAAATCACCAACCCTTAGGTCTCCAATCCTCTCGTTAGACCCCTCCCCGCTAGAATGGTGGGGGGAAGCCCTCTCCCTTCGCTCCCTTCTATGAGTTCGAGGCGGAGTCCTCTCCCTTCGCTCTGTTCTATGAGTTCGAGGCGGAGTCCTCTCCCTTCGCTCTGTTCTATGAGTTCGAGGCGGAGTCCTCTCCCTTCGCTCTGTTCTAGGCGGAGTCCTTCGCTCGGTTCTAGGCGGAGTCCTCTCCCTTCGCTCTGTTCTAGGCGGAGTCCTCTCTGGTGCCTCCTTCCGAGATTTAGATTTTTCCAATCTAAGCCTTAGATCGTGCTCGGTTAGCTTCTTCCCAATTCGATCCAAAACACTAGTAGATCTAGCTTCGGACGAAGCTGGCTCATGTCGCGGCTCGCTCGGAGCCTGGCTGCCTCGCTCCTCCTGGCTTGGAGATATCTCATCTGCCTCAAGAGACCCGGCTTTCTTTAGTCCATCAGCTACCTCGTCGAACTCGTGTATGAGTTTTTTAGAGGTTTTATCCTTCTTGTCCCTAGTGCCCTTGAGCCTTCGAGCCTTCCTCTTCGCATTCTTGATTGAGTTCTGCTCGACCTTAGCTAGTCGGGCGTTCATAGCTTTGAATTGGAGCTCGATCCCCTCGAGGTAGCCTAAGACCTTCTGGCCATCTAGTGTAACTGGTGCGACTTGAGGCATGACAGGGGTGGTTTTGCGAGGCGAGCCCTCTCCGTGGGGTGGTGGATCCGTCCTTGCTCCTTGTGGTGTAGCATCCTTCTTATGCTCAATCCCCTTATCACCGTTCTTGTTGTTCTTCAACATCCTTCTCCTTAAGATGTAAAGATCCCCTCCTTCTAGCGCCAATTGTTGTTAGGAGAATTTCGTACAACAGTGTGTTGGAGGTTTATGGAAAGTTGTGGCTGGACTTGTATGATGACTCCTCAGAAATTGAATAGAGAATGGGTTTTTTCTCTTTGCTCTTGCCGAGTGTCAATTGTGTATCATACAAGGTGCCTACGTACCCCTTTATATAGGGATCAAGCCTCACGTAGTTCTTGGAGAACAAGTCATTGAATAAGCCCATTCAGTCCAAGCCCATAAAATAGTCAAGATTTATGTTCCTATAAATAACTCAAGGATTATCAATCCACCTCATGTTCCCATAAATAGTTCCAAGGATCATCAATCCTCCTCAAGTTCCCATAAATAGTCTAAGGATCATCAATCCTCCTCAAGTTCCCGTAAATAATCCGGTTTTCACACGTTTTCCTACAATCTCGCGGCATCTCCGCATTTCTTCCCATGATTGTAGGTCTGTCCCGTGTCAACCAAGAAACATTCCATAAACAGGAATTTCCATATTTTGGGCTTCACCCACGATGCGAGCTGGCCAGGCTCGCATCGCACAAGACATATGAAAATTACTCCTTCGTAGTTCAAGTGGTGCGAGCTCACCTATGTTCAATTTATTCTTATTTCTGATAAGTAACACGAGCCCATTACTTCATAATGGCGAGAGCCCATAAGCTTAGGGCGAGGGTTCATAAATAAAGACGCGAGCCCATCAAAGTGAACTCATAGCGAAGCGAGCCCGATTATGATGCGACCCCTTGTCAAGGTGGGAACTCATAACGAAGCGAGCCCACCATACTTAGAAGGATTTTGAGCTCAACATAGCTTAATGATGCGAGCCCTAATTCCAGTCTACACCGATCTCCAAAATATAGTTCATTCTCTAGGCCCAAATCACTTAGGGACCTGTCTAGGGCCCATTACCGAAAATCCAGTATAACAACTACCCCCCAAAATTCCTTAGTAATCTTAGATAAGGAATTTTTCATCTGCTTCAAATAACACGATGCGAACTCGATTTCCGGCTCGTATAACATCCAGCTCGCATAGCATCCAGTTTTGCTCACTACTGTCAGACACGTGTTCACCCAACCGTTTGACAGCTGTTCATGAAAAGACGTGCCATCCATTGAAATTCAGACACGTGTCTCTTGTATTCTCTCTCCTATCCTCTATAAATACCTCAAAATTTCATTTCATAAGTTCGTTTTATCAGAAACAGCAAAGAAACTCTGCCCAATTTTGCTCAAGGATCAAACACGGCGAGAATTATCATAACTTCCCGGCGTTCGTCCGCATCCTCCTCGAATTCTTCAAGTTCATCCACCAGTTCTTCACAAAGTAAGCATTTTAATCTTTAGGATTACTTTCCTTTATGTTTTTTATGTTTGTATAATATATATGTTTGTTCGAACTTATAGAGTTGCGAACTGAGTTCCTTCATCAAAGCGAACTCATACCACGGTTCGAGCTGAACCTGGTACCACACGAAAATGAGGCCTCTATTCGCATCGAACAGCAGTCCCAATTGTCCACGCGAGGCGAGAACACTTAGGGTTTTTTAATACTTTCTTTCTTCTTATTTTTAGGGGCACACACTAATTTTCACCATCTTTTTCAGATGTCGAGTGCGACCCCATCTCCGTCTGTCGGTTCGCTCAAAACTCCGAGCCCGGCTCATTCTTCTGCGACCCCATCTCCCTTGAATCAGTATCCTCCCGAACTCAGGGGTTCCAAGGAGTTCCAACGCGAACTGACATCCATCTCAGGTCGTTTAAGTCAGCCCATCTCTCCCAATTCAGCTATTACTCCGGAAGGGGCTGCCAACATCGCACGGGTAGAAAGTGCGATGCGAGCTAGTGGTTCCAGTTCGTTGGGACTTCAGCTCGATCCCAACTCTACACCAGAAGATTATAATAGGGAGAAGAACCTATATTCTTGGAGAAACAAGAAAACAGGGCCAAGTGTTCCTAGCTCATTCGATCTTGATGACCTTTTTAATCGTCCAATTCCTCCCTTAAGCGAAGAAGAGACTAATGCTCGTATAAATCAATTACTTCAAGACAGGAGGGCAAAACTTCGCCTCAACCCTGATTCTGCTCATGTTCCTATTGAGATTTCAGAGTCGTCCACTGACAGCTCCCTGGGGAGTGCTTTTTATGCCAAACGTAAGGGCAAAGCTGTGGCTCACATCGCATCTCCTCAAGATGAGGTTGATCAAGATGACGAAGACGAGGACACCAGTTCACACTGGTCCTATGACAGCCCTGCTAGCGAGCAGGTAGCAGATGTATCAAAAGAGATAGATTTCTGTAACTACACCTACGTCCCCGAACTGTCCCCTGTTCCATACGAACCTGTCAAACAACCCGAGCTCGAAGGGGTGGTCTTTCTTAAGAAGAGAATAATTCCTGATGGCGATGAGAGTTCGTCTGCTTTCCACGAGGACGGTAAGATTTTAGCTTGCCGGGACATGTCTACCTCGATGACTGAGGATTCTCTACGCGACCTCGTAGAGCAGTTTAGGCCAGAGGGTCGTATTATCCTGCCCGCACCGCATATGAGGTGCTATCATTTTAATCATCCAGAAAATGGAGGACGGGCACCTCGCATGGTTCTTTCAGCTTTCCTGCTGAAGTTGGGCATTTCTGCACCTCTTCATCCTTTTATCCAAGAAATTTTAGAGTACTACGGGCTCGCACCGCTACAAATTAACCCGAATGGGTACAGGTCTGCTATTGCTTTGTACATTCTCTATAAAAAACAAGGCTACCCTACTCTCACCGCAAGGCAGCTGGGATATTTCTTAAATTTGAAGCACTCGGCCGAGTTTGGCTACTTCTATCTTTCAGTATGGCCTTACTACAACAAGAAAAAATTAATCTACGGGGGCCCAAGCAACTCGGGCAAATGGAAGGACCCTTTCTTCTATGTTCACGAAGTTCCCCGAGTTCAAACTCATTTTTACTACGACCCTGGTAAGTACTTTATTTGAGCTCGCATCGTTTCTTCGTCGTCTCGCATCGTTCTTTTGAGCTCGCATCGTTCTCATAGTTTATTTCTATTCGCAGAACCCCCCGTGAGAACGTCTTTGCAAGGTCAGGAGAAGGTTAACGCTGATAACCTTCTAAAGATCCCCGTTTCCGAGCGCAACATTAGAAAATTGATTACAACTGCTAACCTTGTCGAGTATGGCTTTTTAAAGGAAGGGACTAGGTTGACCCCTAACAAAAAGTTTAAAAAAAGAAAAGGTAAGTTCCCGTCGACGCGAGCCCTCGGCTCGCATCGTTACTTTATTTCTAGCATTTTTATTTATTGTACTAACTCTTTTATCCTCGTTTTATTTCAGGAATGGCAATTTCTCCTCCTCCCTTTTTGGACGAGCCAGAGGTTCAGGCTCGCACCGTTCCTTCTGCCAGCCAGGCCGGCTCTCACGCCGAGGGCTCGAACAAAGTGGCCTCTCGAAAAGAGATCCCTCCCCCGAGGACACTTACTGAATATTTGGCTACTGGGGGGGCTTCTCCTCACAAAAAGAGATCCAGTCAGTCCAAGGATGTCCCTCATGAAACCGAGGTAGTGAAGCGAGCTCGCAAGGACTTGCCCCCTAATCCTCAAGGAAGTACTGTGGCCAGTACTCTAGTTCGACTAGGAGCCCCGCATATTACCGAGAGTGATTTGAGGGCATGGACTTCGAGTTCATTCGAAGCCAACAATGATGCTCTTACCAAGGCCACAGCCGAGGTGTACATAAGGCAAATTCATAGACACAAGGAACTTCGCTCGATGGGTCAGGCTTCTGCTCGCCTTGATAAGGATAACAAAATTTTGAAGTTTAAGCTTGACGAAGCGAGGAGAGCCAATGTGGCCTTGGTTGAGGAGTCAAAACAAAGTATTCTCGATGCGACCACAAGTCTCGAGAAGGACTTGCGCGAGGCTAACGCACTTGTGGAGAAGATGAAGGGAGAACATTCTGTTGCTCTAACTGATGCTACCTCTGAGATCAATTCTCTAAAAGCCCAAGTTGCTGAGGCCGAAGCTAAAATGGCTGCCCAGGGTACTGAATTCGAGGCCAAGCTCTCAATGTTAGAGGCGAGCCGGGTTGAAGAGGTCAGGGATGCAAAGGCCCTAGGGTCCAAGAACTTCATGAAGGGCTTCATGTCGAAGGTCCCTGAGTTCGATTGGAGTCCTTTGGGTGCAGCCACTGTTGCTTATGCTGAAAAGCTGCGAAGGGAGATGGAGGAGGAGGCTACAGAGAGGGCTCGCATCGCAGACGAGGCCCAGCCCGAACCGGAAGCTCAACCTATCCAAGAAACCAATGAGGAGACTCCTCAAACTTAAGTTCATTTCAGTTACTTTCTTTTGGGGATGCGGGCACCCCGTTTGCCTCGCAGTCTGTAAACATTTGATAATATTGGTCCCATAACACTTAATCATTTTATCAAGTACTTTTGTGTTTGCTCCTGATTTTGCAGATTTTCCTGTTTATCTTTTCTTTCTTTTGTATTATAACTATATTCAACTCCCACCAGGTTTACTTCGCATGGGACTACTATGCCTTGTTCATGCGAGGCCCCTCTTCGCATCGTTTTTAATTCTACTTTGCTCCAAGGTCTACCTCACACAGGTGTTTACCTCGCACAGAGTTGTATCTCAGCTGTTTATTTTCCCAACTTTCTTGAGCTCGTTTTTAAAGAGGCCTCGCCTCACACGAGCTAATTTTGCAAAATTGATGGGCCGAGGCCCAATCTAATGTACTTCTAAAAAGAAAGTAAAATTTGCGTAATGCACAATAAACTTCAACTTTATTTAGATAATAAAACTTCCATCTTCTTACATAATAACAGACCTAGACTTATTACATTGTATGTCAAGGGAAGGTGCCTATATGACACTACCCCCCGAGACTTAGGATAAATATCAATGTATGCTAAGTCTTAAATAGATAGAAACTACTGATAATATCTCCTCAAGTGTTCAGCATTCCAGGCCCTTGGTATGAGCTTTCCCCGTATGTCATTGAGATGATAAGTTCCTTCCCATAGAACTGATTTGATCTGATATGGGCCTTCCCAATTTGCACCAAACACTCCATGATTAACTATCTTGGTGTTAGGCATTACTCGACGGAGAACCAAGTCCCCTACCCGGAAAGGTCGGGCTCTCACCTTGCGGTTATAATGCCTTGCGGTTCTCTGGTGGTATGCTAGCAGCCTTGCTTGGGAATCAACCCTTGTTTCTTCAATCATGTCCAAGTAAAGACGATGATTCTTCTCACTATTCTCTGGGTCATAATGGGCTCTCCTAAAAGATCCAGCTCCCACCTCCACTGGGACCATAGCCTCACATCCATACACCAAGGAGAAGGGGGTCTCCCCCGTTGTGGTTCGGGGAGTGGTGTTATAAGACCATAGAACTTGTGGAAGTTCCTCTGGCCAATTCCCCTTAGCATCCTCAAGCTTTGCTTTCAACGTGTGCTT
Organism: Heracleum sosnowskyi; assembly: GCA_030848705.1. Classification (NCBI taxonomy): domain Eukaryota; kingdom Viridiplantae; phylum Streptophyta; class Magnoliopsida; order Apiales; family Apiaceae; genus Heracleum; species Heracleum sosnowskyi. Next base: position 46,782,302 of record CM061241.1, read on the forward strand.
CAAAATTTTGTTGATTGCCTCAGTCTGACCATTTGTCTGTGGATGGCTCACTGCACTGAAACTTTTCAGCATTCCCAACCGGTCACAAAAGTCTCTCATCTCCTTACTGTCAAACTGTTTACCATTATCTGAGATCAACTTGTAGGGTATTCCAAATCGACAAACAATAGCCCGATACACAAAATCAATGAGCTTTTTTGCAGTTATTGTGGCCAAGGTCTCAGCCTCTGCCCACTTAGTGAAATAATCCACCGCCACCACAACATACTTCACACTTCCTTTAGCCTTAGGCAGTTCTCCAATCAAATCTATCCCCCACATGGCAAAGGGCCAAGGGCTCATGAGTGAGGTTAAAGGTGCCACTGGACTGTTATGAAAATTTGCATATCTTTGGCACTTGTCACAAGCTCTAGCAAACTCGAAAGCATCTTTCTTGAGAGTCGGCCAGTAATATCCTTGACGAAGTATCTTTTGTGCTAATGAGCTACCCCCCGAGTGATTACCACAGATGCCTTCATGAACTTCCCTTAGTATATAGTTGCACTCGTCTCCATCAACACACTTGAGTAGGGGCACATTGAAGCCTCTCCTATATAAGTCCCCATCATATATTGCATATCTTGCAGCCATATAGCGTATCCGCCGCGCTTCATTCTTGTCATCTGGTAACACACCATTTTTGATATAAGCTAAGAGTGGAGACATCCATGTAGCCTGTTCTGCCACAACCATGAGCTCTACCTCTGGCACGCTAGGCCTCCTCTGTATTTCCAAGGGTGTTGACCCTAACAGAGTGGTCTCGCGACGTGAACCGAACTTAGCAAGCTCGTCCGCCGTCTCATTCTGGCCTCGAGGGATGAGCTCTAGGCTGACTTCATTAAATAGCTTGATTAACCTCTCCGCACAACGCAAATACAACTCCGTTCTAGGCCCTCGTGCCTGATACCCTCCATTTATCTGGTATACCACAATCATGGAGTCACTAAAAGCGTTAAGGTTTTCCACCTTCAGCTCTAATGCCAACTTGAATCCGTTGATCAAGGCCTCATACTCAGCGTCATTGTTTGTTGCATGAAAAGTGAAGTGAACAGCCCTCTTCACTCTACATCCTTCTGGGCTCACTAACTCGAATCCAGCTCCGGCTCCATCTCCATTAGATGCCCCATCAACATATAGGCTCCACCAAGGGGCACTATTCTGGTTTTCCTCCATTGGCACCTCTGGGCAAATTTGCAAGGCCCTAGAGTCCTCTTCTGCTTGAGGTGAGAATTCCAACACAAAATCTGCTAGAGCTTGCCCTTTAATCGCGACCCGAGGCTTATACTCCACGTCAAACTGCCCTAGCTCGACCGCCCATTTCAACATTCTCCCTGAGGTTTCTGGTTTGTGCAACACTTGCCTAAGAGGATAGGCAGTTCTTACCTCGATCTTATGAGCTTGGAAGTAGGGACGAAGCTTCCTTGAGGCGAGGATTAGAGCATACACCAGTTTTTCCATGTTCAAGTATCGAGTCTCTACACCGACTAGCCTTTTGCTCATATAGTCTATGGGGAGCTGAGTATCGCCTTCCTCTCGAACGAGCACCGCACTCACCGCATACTCAGACACAGCCAAATAAAGCACCAGTACCTCCCCTTGTTGTGGGTTAGACAGTAAGGGTGGTGTGTTCAGATGCTTCTTTATATTCTGAAAGGCCTCTTCACATTCCTCTGTCCATTGAAAATTCTTGCCCACCTTTTTAATAGCTTTAAAGAACTCATGGCACTTGTCAGAAGATTTGGAGACGAATCTATTTAATGTCGCGATCCTCCCTGTGAGACTCTGCACATCTTTCACCTTTCGAGGGGACTTCATCTCTAATAGAGCCTTGATTTTGGCCGGGTTAGCCTCAATTCCCCGGTGGTTAACAATGAATCCTAGAAATTTTCCCGACTCTACTCCAAACACGCATTTCTGGGGATTGAGCTTCATTCTGTAGATCCGTAAGATAGTGAACATTTCTGCCAAGTGTCGCATGTGATCTTTGGCCTCCTTTGACTTAACAAGCATGTCATCAACATACACCTCCATTGTCTTCCCGATGTGATCTTTAAACATCTTGTTCACCAATCTTTGATAAGTTGCTCCTGCATTCACTAGCCCGAAAGGCATCCCAATATAACAGTATAGGCCTCGATCAGTGATGAACGAAGTGTGTTCTTGATCTGGCCCATACATAGGAATTTGATTATAGCCTGAGTAGGCATCCATGAAGCTTAACAATGCATGTCCTGCCGTAGCATCCACGAGCTGATCGATACGAGGAAGAGGGAAGCTATCTTTCGGACAAGCTTTGTTTAAGTCGGTGAAGTCCACACAAGTTCTCCATTTTCCATTTGGCTTCTTCACCAGCACAGGATTAGCCAACCAAGTCGGGTAGAATGACTCCTTGATGAGCCCGACTTCCATCAACCTGTCCACCTCTTCCCTGAGGGCCTCTGCCCTCTCTCCACTAACAGGTCTCCTCTTCTGCCTTATTCCCTTCTTGCTGGGATCTAAGTTTAGCCTATGGCACATCACCTCTGGGTCGATCCCTATCATGTCGGCGTGAGACCATGCAAACACATCCAGGTTCTCTTTGAGGAATGAGACGAGACTATTCCTTATGTTGGGGCCGAGATTTGCTCCAATTCTCAAAACTTTAGCCGAGTCATTTGGATCCACCAAGATAGGAATGATATCCTCGAATGTTCTAGCTCCGTCTGGTAGGGGAGGCATTCTTGGGTCCAAATCTTCATCGAAACTTATATCCCTGCTAGGCTCTCCTATCTCAGTGATGCTAGGATGACCCCCATTGGTGATGGATTCCTTTGGTTCTTCCTGTGGGAGGTTCCCTTCTGTTGTGATAGTGACTTCTTGGGAGACCCCAGTTGGTAGGTTTATTAAGATTGAAGTTTCCTTCTTCACCCATTTGCCTTTATTCAACCTAGCGGCCATCTGTTCTGGGCTCTCCTCATCATCACTAGCCTCCTCTACTATCCCTTCCTGCAGTGTCATTATGGGTTGAGAGGGTTCCATCATTAAGGCCCCGGGCCGAGGCTCCACTTCAATTCCCAAATTTTCAAAGTAGTTCTCCGGGAGTTCCTCTATAGATATCATGTTACAAACATCTGACATGAGAGTGTCCACACGCTTCCTTTTCTTCTCCTCACCATCTTCCACGGGCTCTTGTTTCCTAAGGTCTGCCACTTCTCGTCGAACATCTAACTTCTCTGCCCCTTTCACGGCTTGGTTGTAGCATACTCTTGAGTCATATTGGCATCCCTTCACTTGTCCGATGCCTGTAGGAGTTGGAAACTTCATGGTTAAGTGGTAGACAGAGGTAACTACCCTCATCTCCTTAAGGAGCGGTCTCCCAATTATGGCGTTATAAGCACACAGCTGGTCCACCACAGTAAAAGTGACAATTTGTGTGGCCACGTGGGGGTTGTCTCCCAAACTAACCGGTAGCTGGATTGTTCCCCGAATTCCTACTGAAGCCCCGGTGAATCCGTAGAGCTGGTTTCCGCTTGAGGCCAACTCTCTGTCCAGGAATCCAAGTTTTTTGTAAGTGTCGTAGGTTAAGACATTTACAGCGCTCCCATTGTCCACCAGTACCCGATATACATTGGTAGACCCGATTTTCATCCTCACAACAAGAGCATCAGCATGAGGGTGGTGCACCCATTTGGCATCTTCTTCACTAAACATAATGTCATCCCTCTCTTTTGTGAACAGGTGGGGAGACCTTTGTTCAAGACGATGAACGTTGGTGAGAGGACGGTCCTTTGCCTCTCGGGCATATCTCTCCATGGCTTTCTTGCTATCTCCTCCCACATGAGGTCCTCCAATAATAACGTGAATGCTATCTTCCCTAGCAGTTCTCTTTGTGTCATCATCCTTTGCTATCGGGGGTGGAGGGGGCACCTGATGGTACTCAGACTTATGCTTCCGTACTTCCTTTACGACCCATTCTGTTAGCTTTCCCTGTCGAATCAGGCTCTCAATTTCATCCTTCAATTGTCGACAATCGGCCGTGTGATGTCCTGTAGATTCATGGTAGGCACAGTATTTAGAGGTGTCCCTTTTACTATATTCCGTTAGCGGGGTGGCTTTCTTGAATACCCCCTTCCCAGCGTAAGTGGCATATATATGATCAATGGAAGCCACCAAAGGGGTATGATTCTGCCATTTGGTTGTGTAAGGCCTTCCAGTCTCTTTATTTTCCTTGGTCTTGTTAAACTTCTTTGGGCTAGGGCTCCTTCTGAAAGTCTTTCTCCTTTCTTCTGGACTAGAAGACCTCCCTCTCTTCTCCATCCTTCGACCACTACTTCTTAGATCTCTCATAGATTTCTCTACCCTTTTGTGAGGTTCCGCTTGTTCATAAAATTCGGCCAAAGTTTCCGGTTCCCTAGCCTGTAAAGTCTTCCAGAATTTAGAGCCCTCCCTCAATCCAGCGATTAGGAAATTCTTCTGGGCTTCTTCAGTTGCTCCTCGGACTCTAGGAACTTCAGCATTAAATCTCATGAAATAATCCTGCAGGGACTCCGTCTCCCCCTGCTTAATGTTTGCAAGGGTAGCCACCGGTGGGGCATAATGAAGAGTGGACTGAAATTGCCTCAAGAATAGATCTCCCAACTGTCTCCATGTGCTAATGCTAGCTGGCCCTAACTTAGTAAACCATTGTTGGGCACTCCCCCTTAATGAGGCAGCGAATAATCGACAACGAGTTAGGTCAGGAACCTGATAGACCTCCATCTCGGTATTGAAACGGGCCAAGTATTCAGCAGGATCCGCATCTCCATTGAAGGCGAGCTCGAGGTTGCTTCTAAATGCCGGGGGCAGAGGGGACATCCTTATTGCAGTAGTGAAAGGAGATGGGGCCGTTGCAGGGGGTGGGGCTCTCTTCTCATGTTCCATCTGCATCAGCAGGCGTCTCAAATCACCAACCCTTAGGTCTCCAATCCTCTCGTTAGACCCCTCCCCGCTAGAATGGTGGGGGGAAGCCCTCTCCCTTCGCTCCCTTCTATGAGTTCGAGGTGGAGTCCTCTCCCTTCGCTCTGTTCTATGAGTTCGAGGCGGAGTCCTCTCCCTTCGCTCTGTTCTAGGCGGAGTCCTTCGCTCTGTTCTAGGCGGAGTCCTCTCCCTTCGCTCTGTTCTAGGCGGAGTCCTCTCTGGTGCCTCCTTCTGAGATTTAGATTTTTCCAATCTAAGCCTTAGATCGTGCTCGGTTAGCTTCTTCCCAATTCGATCCAAAACACTAGTAGATCTAGCTTCGGACGAAGCTGGCTCATGCCGCGGCTCGCTCGGAGCCTGGCTGCCTCGCTCCTCCTGGCTTGGAGATATCTCATCTGCCTCAAGAGACCCGGCTTTCTGTAGTCCATCAGCTACCTCGTCGAACTCGTGTATGAGTTTTTTAGAGGTTTTATCCTTCTTGTCCCTAGTGCCCTTGAGCCTTCGAGCCTTCCTCTTCGCATTCTTGATTGAGTTCTGCTCGACCTTAGCTAGTCGGGCGTTCATAGCTTTGAATTGGAGCTCGATCCCCTCGAGGTAGCCTAAGACCTTCTGGCCATCTAGTGTAACTGGTGCGACTTGAGGCATGACAGGGGTGGTTTTGCGAGGCGAGCCCTCTCCGTGGGGTGGTGGATCCGTCCTTGCTCCTTGTGGTGTAGCATCCTTCTTATGCTCAATCCCCTTATCACCGTTCTTGTTGTTCTTCGACATCCTTCTCCTTAAGATGTAAAGATCCCCTCCTTCTAGCGCCAATTGTTGTTAGGAGAATTTCGTACAACAGTGTGTTGGAGGTTTATGGAAAGTTGTGGCTGGACTTGTATGATGACTCCTCAGAAATTGAATAGAGAATGGGTTTTTTCTCTTTGCTCTTGCCGAGTGTCAATTGTGTATCATACAAGGTGCCTACGTACCCCTTTATATAGGGATCAAGCCTCACGTAGTTCTTGGAGAACAAGTCATTGAATAAGCCCATTCAGTCCAAGCCCATAAAATAGTCAAGATTTATGTTCCTATAAATAACTCAAGGATTATCAATCCACCTCATGTTCCCATAAATAGTTCCAAGGATCATCAATCCTCCTCAAGTTCCCATAAATAGTCTAAGGATCATCAATCCTCCTCAAGTTCCCGTAAATAATCCGGTTTTCACACGTTTTCCTACAATCTCGCGGCATCTCCGCATTTCTTCCCATGATTGTAGGTCTGTCCCGTGTCAACCAAGAAACATTCCATAAACAGGAATTTCCATATTTTGGGCTTCACCCACGATGCGAGCTGGCCAGGCTCGCATCGCACAAGACATATGAAAATTACTCCTTCGTAGTTCAAGTGGTGCGAGCTCACCTATGTTCAATTTATTCTTATTTCTGATAAGTAACACGAGCCCATTACTTCATAATGTCGAGAGCCCATAAGCTTAGGGCGAGGGTTCATAAATAAAGACGCGAGCCCATCAAAGTGAACTCATAGCGAAGCGAGCCCGATTATGATGCGACCCCTTGTCAAGGTGGGAACTCATAACGAAGCGAGCCCACCATACTTAGAAGGATTTTGAGCTCAACATAGCTTAATGATGCGAGCCCTAATTCCAGTCTACACCGATCTCCAAAATATAGTTCATTCTCTAGGCCCAAATCACTTAGGGACCTGTCTAGGGCCCATTACCGAAAATCCAGTATAACAACAATCACAATGTATCAATCCTAACTGTTTCTGTATTGCATCTATAGCTCTAACTAACTTTCTGTATGCTACATTCCTATCTATATACAAGTAGACACTACGCCATAGATGACCTATTGCAACTTTTGGGCATGGGTGTTACCACTAAGGATGTTACCATAGGTATGACATTTTTGAGCTATCGCAACCTTGTGATTGTGGTGTTACCAAATCCTCAAAAGTATGTTACTATAGCTATAAAGGTGTTAACAGTGGGTAACACCATGTGATGTGTTACCATAGGGTATTCATAAACAAAATTTTTATGTTATTTAAAATTAATGATTTAATAATTATTTGAATTTAGAAAATAATTAATTTTGACAAAATTGTTGAAATTATCATTTTAAAACGTAATATTCCATCAAATAATTAAATTATTGATTTTTCATAAATATTACCTTTTGTTTATAAATTTCAAATAAAAAGGTTTTTAAATAAAATAATATCAAAAAATTATTAAATTTAACCTAAATTCATTAAAAAATTTAATAAATTATATATAAGGAAAACTAAGTGATGTATAAATTGTGAATTATTACAAAATTATGAAAATAATAAACAAGTTGCAATAAATTTATATTAAATTTGTAATAATTTAAAAAAAATAAATTACATGGGGCAATAATTGAGACATTGAGCGGGATACACAAGCCGGGAAACGAAAAATTAAAACTAAGTTGGGGGAAAATTGGGGATAAACAAAACACGCCTCTCACTTCTCTCACTTATCTGTTCTCTCACTTCTCTCAGCTCTCCAATTAAGATTCCAAGCTTGGAACAATTAGGGTTCAAAGCTGGGTAAGTGGAAGCAATTAGGGCTCGGAGAAAATACAAAACTGACACTAAGCACTCTAAACAAAAACAGAGATCCCCAATTTTTACACCCAACGAGCCCTAATTTTACTACATCTTTGTTCTTCATAACCAAAGCTGCTCTTTTCCGATTAATACTGAAGCTGAGTCAATTTAGAAGTTAGTCAAATCGTCTCCGTCTTCGTTCTTCACTGATTTGAAGCCTAATGTGCGAGTCCATCTCAAATCGATTTCAGGTATTCTTCGTCTCTCTATCTCTCTCTAACACACACAAACTCTTTCTCATTCTCTCCCTCCCCCTCTCCATCTATTTCTGGCTCTCTCTATTCGTATGTGTGTGCGCCTCTCGCTGTTCGTATGTGTCTGCGCATATATATGTGCTTATACAGGTATGTATATTAGTATGTAATTGTTGAGTTCTATATTAGTATGTATATTAGTACTGTATGTTTTAATTTATCGTTTATGATGATGAAATGGTAATAGATGAAGCGGATTAAGAAAACGGAAGTTGTGGAGGTGAGAAGGTCAGGCTGTGTTGCTAAGTTGTCTGCCCCTTTTATCGAGAAATCGTATGTGCATTCTCTTTATTTTCGACCTTAATTAATTAAATTTTTTGATCTCAGCTTTTCGAGTTTTTAACTAGCTATGTTTTAATTTGATAGCAGGTTACTTATGAATGTCCGGATTTGCCGAAAAGGTATTTTTGTTTACTAATTACTAATTAATTAGTACTGTCATTTTTGGTTTATTTTTTTTCATTTTCTGGTGATGGTTTGGGGGTTTATGTTTATGTGGTATGTATAGGCCTTATAGTTATAAGCGAAAGTATTGGGAATGCTATAAACATCAAAAGCATCAAAAGCATCAGTAACCTAATGCATTCCTGCAGCTTATTGCTACTTTTGGTATTAATTCTGATTATGATCCGGAAGTTTTATCCAGGATGATACCAATGGTTTCTCGTCGTCAGCAAACTTAGCAATTTGCTGCACTTGTTTCTCTGTGAAACTATAGTCTGCTAATTCCTCTAGACAGACCCCTTAGTACTGCAGTACGAACACTATATGGAGTCACCACAAAAAAAACATTTAGAATAAGAGAAGATAGTGTAGAAATTTGGAGAAATTTTGCGCATTTCAAATTTGTGATATCTTCAAGTAATTCTTAGTTCATTGGATATCTGCTGCACTTTCTTTTTTAATCTTTAAATCGTAAGTTATTGAGTCAAATTTCATGCTACAGCTGAGAGAAGACTTGAAGAATGGAGAATGAGCTTCTCCGACCAAGGAGCATTAGAAATCCAGAACTGACCCGATTTGCGCTAGAGAATATTAGACTTCTCGAGCAACTTAGACTGTACATTCTGTAACCCTCTTTCAAATCTTAACATGAATTTTCTTTTCTATCCTAATGTCAATTGCTGTTGCTGCCAGGTTTCAAAATTTTTATGAGCAAGGTGAGCGAGAAACACTGTTGTCTGAAGTTTCTCAACTACGAAACAAGGTAGGGGAAAATCCTCTTCTCCTTTTGCCTTATATGTGACCAGAAGATTCTTTTATCTACAGCATTTTAAAATATTTTATGTGAAGCTTCTGGAAGCACTTGAAACTCAGGAAAGCTATGACCAGTCTAAATTTCTTTCAAGAAGAGATGAGCAGGTAGATACTGACTATGTTCTCTGCTAGAGATTAAATTAAGTGGTTGCTTGATTTTGAAAATAATATTGTGGAATGCAGGATAAACTTGAAATGCGTCTGAGCTTGTCGCCGGCCTGTGCAGGTATAAGGTTTCCAGTCGGGTTGTAATAACCTTAGGGAATTCTAACTTGCAAGGAACACACACATGACACATCAATAGAAATTATATTGTCTAAAGTGTAAGAGGACCCAAGTACCATTTCTGTACTGTCAACCAGAAAGCTTGTTTGATATTAACTGAAGTATTTAAATACTGGAATACTTTAAACTTGTAAACCTGCAGATAATCGATGAAAAACTAATACCTGAAGTATTTTGCACTTGACAGAAAAACTAATGAGAGGAAAGGGCCAGCAAAGTACTCTAACGTCGTTGGAGAAACTAATGAGTTGTGGAATAGACTCAAAGTTCAAAGTATGTATACTTTTAATAAGTTCTCGGCACGTGCACCATTGGTCATTTTCATCCTACATATTATTAATCTAGTTGCTATTGCTTAGCTTGTTTATATAGATTTTTGCATAGAATACCTTGTATTGAAATTTTTACATGATATGGACAGGTTTTGCAAAAACAGTATTGTCTATTTGGTCAATGACAGCGCTTAGCTTGTATATTAGAGTTCAGGTCAACATTTTAGGGAGACATTTGTATATTGACACCGCACGTGGTCTGGGAGCTGCTCATCTTCTTGTAAGTTCTTTTGATTCTCCTCTATACATGGGTGATTGTGCATATCATTTGCTACTAATTAGTGGATTGTTGGGGTTGAATATATTTTGTATTCAGATGGTCCTAATACCAAACTAGAAGTTTAAAATATTTCGAAAATGTAAATATTGTTGTTACTTGTTGTTATTGTTAATTTGAACATTGTACAGGAGAGATAATTTCATTAAAATATCACTTGTTTAAAACAAAATAAAGTCTCTTGCGCACGAGAGAACATATTTCATAAAAATACAGCCTTTTTGCTTGAAATCTAAAAATCTTTATTTATATTACATTCTTGCACTGTTTTGTTTCTCTCCTGTGTGTACATATAGACATCTAGATGTTTATATATTGCTGCTGGACTTTTAGAAAACAGGGCACCTAAAAGATATGTCAAAAACGTGCATGTGCAGGTGTGTCAATTAAGGGTGTTTTTTACACTTATAATTTAACAGCAAGTAAATCATTAAGGGTGTCCATCCTTCGGGCAGCAGGTGGGAAGCTGGAGGTTCTGTTTGATTTTCCTTTTACCTGAGCAATATTACTCGGGAACAAATCAATGACAAAATATGGCTAGAAGTACCACTAACATGTACTAAAGCAGAAGTGTAACATAGTATTGCCGTAGAAAATGGAAACTCTTGATGTATGCGTTAAATTGACATGCCATGTAACTGACTGTATTATCGATAATCTACAACCATTGCATGATCAATATTTATACGAGCGGGGAAGAACATCTAACTTATATACATTTACCTTTTGATATATGAGTTCTAACAATGTTTCAAATACTAAGATTCATCATGCTTTAAGCAAAAAATCAAGTGACCCTTCAAATATGTACTTACTGCTCTTCTACACTTGCATTTATCAGAAAACCTTCTAAGGACATCGCCTTTAGGCGGAACCGACGTATATAAGTATTTTATACGTCGCCTTTGGATAGAACCGACGTATAATAGGCGACGTAAAAGATCATTTTTGTACTAGTGACTTCTGCTCTATTTTCTATAGACATCGTAATTCATATATATTTTACTAGTTTTTAGTTTTTACAATGACAATTAAAGATGATGTTATCTCAATGCAATACTTTTTTCACCTTGTATACATTGGTGATCTTGGGACTTTATCACAAAGCACTGAATGTTGGCCACATTCCGGTGAAATCATATTTGTATCGGTGTGGAGCACCACCCTGATTTTCATATTTGTAAGCGCTTACTATTTTGATTCGATGGTTTAGTGGCCTCTGTATTTTTGGAAACTAATCCAGCACTTTATTGTTATGCAGGAATGCCAATGACAGAGGATACGTGTATACGAGTGTTAACAAAAAAGACAAGGATGCATCTTGTTGATGAAGTGGAAGGTCCAAGATAGAAGTGGATTGTCTTTAGTCGGTGTTAGTGGTTAATGTAGTTGGTTTATTATATGTAGCTTGGTTATGTATAAAACTGCTGGTGGATTTGATATATTGCTGGTGGATTTGAATTGTTGGTTTGGATTTTGATGTAGTTGCTTTTGGATTAGAATTGTTGTTGGTTTGTTTTATTGGAATTAAATATTCTGTTGGTGCATTTTTATTTGGTTACATTTATGGTGTTACAATAGGTAAAATGTGTGTTGCAATAGGCTATTATATTTATCACTGTATGTGTTGCATTAGATAATATTAGGTGTTGCAGTAGGTAATATTAGGTGTTACAATAGACCTTGAACAGTGAGCAGGTGGGCCCCACTCCAGGCACAAAAAGTGGGCCCCGCATGTGGCCCCTACCCAGAAGTGGGCCCCACATGTGGGCCCCACGTGGGGTCCCACGTGGGGATCCCACGTGTGGGCCCCACGTGTGGGCCCCACTGTTGTGCAAATTTGTATCATCTATTGTAACACACAAACTATGTTACTATAGAATGTTTAAGATGTTACTATAGAGGTTTTTTGCAACCACATTTGCTATGTTACCATAGGCTGTGGTTTTATGTTACCTTAGATACCTGTAGTTACTGCTGAGAACGTAACACAGCTTTGGTGTTACTATAGCCCAATTTTGGCCTATGGTAACTTTAAAACGGGTCTATGGTAACACAGTTTGGGGGTTGCTATAAGAAATCTATGGCGTAGTGAGAATAAGTTAGTTATCAAGTAGCTGTCATGTTGTCCTGGTTGGCAATGCATAAGCTGACATGGTGGGATTAATATTCTCAATAAATTATTATATCTAGAAAACCATAGAACATTGGCTTGTTTGTTCCGGGAATTCGTGAATTTGAATTTATAGAGGGGAAGAGTTCAAATATAAAAGAAGTACTTTCAAAGTTGTATTTGAAGTAGAATATGTGTTTCGATTTATAGAGGAGTAATTGCAATTAAAAGTTCTATTGGAAGTAGAATAAACGTTTGTAATACATAACTAAACGTTCTATTTGAAGTAGAATATGTAAAGTTATATATGTGTTTTTTCAACGAAAGAGTGTTTCATTAGAAAGGAGTATGATAACATAAAAATTAATATATAAGACAAGTATATATTCAATATATTAAATTTAAGATTTTGATATTAAAATGGAAAGCGTTTAACGGGAGGACGGCTTATTAGCGAGAACCGAGTAATTTTCGTAATTTATTTGATAGAGTTTTTTTTAAAAATTATTACGCAGCCGCGAAACGCGGTTTTTTTAACTAATTATATTTGTTAAAAGGAGGAGGCATGTAGAGTTTAGTTGTCTTAATACTTACTACTGTTTAATTTCGCCATCAATAGTATATTTTTAAGACCCAAGAGATATACATATACTAAACTTTGTACGTTTAAACACAAAAATGACTTGCAGGTAAATGTCAAGACCCAAGAGAAATTAGGATATGCCCAGACATACGCACTATTTAAAAAAAAAAAGCTTAGCTGGTCCGGTCATAAACAGACTCGCTGTAGCTAGCTTCCTCCTACACCATCCTGCGAAGTTTAGATGTCTTCCAGTCAAAAAACTAGATATCATTGATGCAACCAGAACACCGACTAGGGCCAAGTTTTAAGGAAGTTCTATAGAAAAACAAGCCTAATATATATATTTGGCCTCATTGAATCGAACTTGACCTGATATTCATTCATTACATTAAAATAAGTTGAAATAGAATAAATTATTTATGTACCTTGTAACGTTGCAAGGCCGAGGCATTTCCAAATACTGGTATCACCTTGTAAGAGGAGAGCAATCACAGGAATTCATATGAATGTACGCGGATTTCTTTCATTAATTATAATTATATCAATCAATAAACAACAAACACATATCATTATGATGATTTTTATGGAGATTTTTTATGGTTCTTTAGTATTTCTCAATAAAAATATATAAACGATAACATCAAAAGAAATGACCGGCACAAAATTATTGGTGGAAACCACATTTCAACAGCATTTCTGACACAATCAAGGCATTGATTAAAATTTATTGACAGGTGGTAAATGGCAGAGCTAGAAAAATTGCTGAGATGGAGCCAAATTGAACTTGTAATGACTCTTTGGGAATTGTTAGGGGAGCCAAATTATCCTAATTATAGGGCCACAAAAATTTAGCACAAATTTATACTTAAGTGAACCAAAGTGTTCATTGTAATTCTGTCAGTCAAATGGTAATAAAAGGTTAGACGGATCAATAAGCACCATAAATAACCCTGCACAGTGTACCCGAGATCCATAAACCCCCGACACACACACACACACATAGCAATTTGTAAAAAATATAGCAATTTCTATCGCAATAAATCCATCTACATTTACTAGACTATAATAACTAAACATAGCTTTATTTTAGGGAAAACTTTCTATGTAAATATTTAAAGGGAAAAGAGTTTCTATCTGACACTTTAGAATTTTACTCAAAATTGTGCTTTCACTTGATAAAAAAAACTAGTACTTTACGCTTCATAAAGTTCACACGTGCAACTCGTATACTATATCTTTTTTTCCAATGCAGATTGAAATTGGCCTCAAGTGTAAAAATGATAAGCTTCACCCATCGTAGAAAAAACTTGTCTAAGTATTGCACTACATCAAAAATAACATTTTTCTACCATATAAATATTATAAAAAAAACTTGGTACGAATTGACCCCCTATTTCTTACCAACTAAGAATATGGTAGGAAAGGGTGCGTGTGGAGCCCAATTTCTGTAAAGGCCAGCACCAAATCCTATTATTGGCAGAAAATTAAAACCTACTGGTAGGTTTTGCCTACATTTTTACAAAAATAAGACCCCATCATCCTAATCATCAGCCCTATCATATTTTAAAGTAATAAACATTTTTTTTAAATAAGAAATATTTTCATTCTGTCATGGTCATTTCCTACCATATATGGTAGGAAAGTAAAACCTACTAAATCTCGTAGGTTTTATTCGTGATGGTACCTGATATGGGCTGAAAAATAACCCTAGAAGTGTAATTAATGATTTATTAAGTAGACCTGGATTGGTCCAAGAATACGGCCCGATAAACAAGGCTCGAAACCCTAATTATTTATTAATTTCGTAATTAATAAATAGGGAAAATATAGAGCTCATAAAAAGAGTCCAAAGTGTGATAAATTCTTCAAAAAGTCTGCCTCCTACAAAGAAGGATCTAAAATCTCAATCAAAGGAAATAACTAGTCACAGTCCTTATCCTACGATAAGGAAAAGACTTGCCCACCAAGGAATACAATCCTTATCCACCGTCAAGAAGGAAACTTATTCGCTAAGTCTCTCAAACATACCCAAAATACAAGGCTCCTGACGCCTATATAAGGACCCTGATCCTTCACATTAGAACTACGTTTTTTGGCTTGATTCTCAGCAATAGTTGAGATACGTAGGCATCTTGTGATGACAGATTTAGCCACGAAACACGAGAACAGCCATTAAAGCTCGAAAGCTCTTAAACCCTAGCAGTAAATTTGAAAGTACGTTTTTTATTCCACAACATTTGGCGCCGTCTATGGGAAGACAACATCAACCATGGCAAACACGCGAAGAACAACTCGAGAAACTCAGACTTCTAAAGGACTTCCTCTTACCTCTGAAACGGAGACTCATGGAAGCCAACCACCGCCAACCACTGGCACTCAAGGGGCAAATATCCCCCTCACCACCACTCAAGGACCGGAATCCCGATTTCGGTTGAAGGGACGAATCCCCTACAAATGGTCGTTCATGGACCTAATCCACAAGAGACCACTCTCCAGCAACCAATCACAACCTCCCCACTGCTCGTGAATGCACCACGTGGTCTTCAACTTCATACCACGGATCTTCCCCAATACGCAACTCAAACTCTAGGGATGCCAACTTATGGTATGCCACCTCGACCCACGGTGGGCAGTAGTGGTATCAATCCAAACTACCATGAAGCATTGTCCCCCCTTACATTCAAGGCTTGGGACCCCAAAATCAATAAACTCAAACTCGGCAGACCCCATTGATTCAAGGCTACTCGGGATACTAGTACATAAATGACTTTCAGCGTCAGTCAAAAAAGGCCTAAAGCATCGGTTAATTGGCGTAGTATATGAAGGGGACGCTATAGGTCTAGGCCTATAGCGTCGGTGAATTGGGCGACGCTAAAACTATTGCGGTGTCGGCTAAATAACCAATGCAAAAAGATAAACCACCGACGCATTAGGTCTAACTATAGCGTCGATCTTTTAAAATGCCAACGCATAAAGTCCCTGACAACAGCGTCGGCCTTCTATAATGCCGACACATAAAGTTCTTTTCTTCAGCGTCGCCACTAACAACCGACGCCTTAGGTTAATTTTTTTTTTAAAATTTTTATTTGTTTCATTGATATCCCCTGCTTCACATATTACCACCAATACAGGCACAACCACCAAAAATCAACCAATGAAACAAAAAATAAAATCATAACTAAATTATGACTGAAAATTTCATTGAAAAAAATTAGAAGAAAATATACATTATATTGCAAATACTAACAAAAATTCTTTCTAGTACTTCGTGATCCTTACAATATGAAACATGTTATCTCAAAAATCGTCCAACACAAAAATTTAAGTGAAAAAGTCCTTGTAGCTAGTAGTTGAACTTTTTGCACATCTTTGAACATGTGGTACTTTCCCTTTGATATACTCCCTCCATGAACTAACCATTTTATGATCCATGGAAACACACCTACAACATAATAAGTATTGCAAATGTAGGTTAAATTGCAATACATCAAATTCAACATTCAAATAGTCGAATAGTCAAATAATACAACATTCAAATAATTGTAAGAGCATATCATTTAAAAGTGACTATCGTACCTGATTATAAGCATTCTAGAGTAAAAAAATTTGGCCCAAAGCTCCCGAATCTCGTTGATTTCCTTTTTAGTATAGCTTTTTGAACCGAGACCCTTCCAAATATAAAAGATAACATATTTTAAAAAATTCATGAGTTCGATATGTCTAAAATAATAGTTTAGTTGTTTCTCATACCACTTTCCAATTCACGTCAGGATTCTTTTGAGAAAGCATGACTATGTCATGCATGTACCTCATAACATAAAAACCACACTCCGTACCTCCTTCTTGCTGAGGGCACTACATATAAACCTACAACATTTATTGAATACAACTAAACAAATGAGCAAAAAAATTAAATGTAAAAACAAGTAAGTTATACATGAACCTCAGTATGATGCCAAATAAATTCTTTTCTATTATTCCTCAGTCCCCCTTCAGGTACATATAATTTAAATGCCCTGTGAAATAAGTATACTCTTGCTGAATTAGAATATACACAATACACATGAAATTTAAATCCATATTTAACTTACGTTCGTGCAGGTGTTGTCAAGCGTATTTTCCTTTCTTTTCTCAACGAATCAAACACGTAGATAACACTTTCATAGAGACAAAAAAGAAGCAACATCCAGTGGTCGCTGCAAAATACAGACAACTATATATAATATACGTTGGATAATAACAACAATATATACAATTACTAACAGAAACTAATTTTTTTCTCACTCTTGGATATAAGGTGCTAGGATAAAACGCTTGCTTTTATTAGCAACCAACAAATCTGCCATGTACTCCGCTGCTTCTTGTATTTCATCATAGTTACGATTATGTGATATTGCTAATCTAGATGGCAACATGAATGCAAACGTATCATCCTTCAATTCATTGCATAACGTGCCAATGTACCTACACATATTAATCATTAATATAAACACGTGTGCTGATAGATTATAAAGTAATTTAAGGAAAAAAGAGGTAATCTTACTTCAGAAAAATTTCCAAAATGGGCATGTTTAACCAACTCATTTTCAGAAATTGATTGACATCATCATGCGTGATGTATATCGGATCCGCTCCATTTCCTTCAAACTTAAAGACCTCATCTTTTTTACTAGAAGGCCTCTTTTTAAGCAAGAAACGTAAAGATCGATAATTGTGTTATTAATTTTTGGACTTTATTTATTTGATATTATACGCTCAATTAACTATTTGAAACTGTATCTTGAGTTCTAAAAATAAGATTTGAGTGTTTTATGGCACACACGAAACTCACAAAATAATATTTAATTTAGTGACGGTTTAACAATTTTTTCCCAATTGAAAATATCCTGAAACTAAAGATACAAAAAAAGTGACGAATTTTTACATTAAGAATTCTTATTGAATTTATTATCAAAATACTCTTTTAAGTATATGAATATAGTTTTACGAACAACCAAATACAATTTTTAATATTACATCGATGGTTTTCATCTATTTATTTTAACATTTAACAAAATAATCTTTAATTTAATGATGGTTGAACAATTGTTTTTACAATTAAAACTACACCAAAACTAAAAATAGAAGAAAGTGGCAAATTTTTACTTTGAGAATTCTATTTGATTTAGGAAATTTTCATGTATTTGATTTAAATTATCAATATATATATATTAGTATTATTAATATAATTCAACTAACAATCAAATATACTTTTTTCATATTCGATCGAACGATTCTCATCTATAAACTATTCTCATCTATTTGTTTTAAATCTAGTGATCGTTTTTATTTTGATATTTAATAGTTATAATTACTTAAAATCCAATTCTAATACTTCCACTTTTGACTTATATCATTTTTAGATAATAATTTTTATTTTTATATGATATAATCTTGATCGTTTATTTTTCAAAATATTAGATCTAATGGTTGAGATTGTTTTGGCGGTACTGAGGACCGGACTAGACTGGCCAAAGTTTTGGATAATATCTCCCTTGCGCTTATTATATATAAGGATATAATTAACTATTTTAACAACTGTAATTCGATTAGATTTATAAATTTAGTCAAATTTTGTTGATTTTATAAATTTAACTAGTTTTGGTTGTATTTAACTTAAATTCAACTAATTTTGGTTGAATTTATAAGAATTTTTAATTCAACCACAATTGGTTAAATTTATAAATTCAACCTGAAATAGTTGAATTTACAAACTCAACCATATCTAGTCGAATTTGTACTCGGTGCCATGTCAGCAATCGGCGTGCAACAAATTCAACGCTCCAGATTTAACCAATAAACAACAATCCAACGATCCAAATTTGTCACAACAAAATCCTTCCATATATATTCACATACATAATAATTAACACACACTTTTTTCATTCTATCTTCGTTTTCTCTCCTTCCCCAACCTCACCCCTACTCTCTCTATCTCACACCGATAAACACATTTTAGACTATTTTACACACACCCGCATATATATTTAAATATACCAACAAAAATTATTCTCGTAAAGATCTATGCTTCGTACAAGGCAAACACCTATAAAATCAACTCGTGGAATTATAACTCTGATGGCTAATTAAATTCCGACATCCGAAACTACTCCGGCAAATAAAGGATTTTCGATGACCAAAGAAGCTCCGTTGACCAATTCCATTCAAGTAACCAAGGAAGAAAATGATTTTGTAAAATCCAATTAGGAACCTTTAGTTAAATTTGTATTTCTCCATATGTAATGAAATCATTATTAATTAATAAAGAGTTTAATTTGGATTTTTCTTTGTTCTTGAATTACTTATGAAACATGGATTTTGTTATATTTGTAAACTTTAATAACACTAAAAGTATTGTAACTAATTTTTAAATCATAGAAAAATGGTGTACAAGATAGCAAAAGGTATAAATAGGTGAGGGAGTTCTGCTCCGTTTGTTTTAAAACTGGTTCATGTTAAATTCAACCGAATTTGGTTGCATTTACAAATTTAACAAGATCCGGTGAAATTTATAAATTCAACCATATTATGTTGAATTAATGTAGTTTAGGCGCCAAATTTGAAATTTTAAAATTTACACCAAATTTGAAATTTTAAAATTTACACAAAATTTAAAATTTTGAAAATCTCAATAATTGGCCAAAAAAATTCAACCATTTATGGTTGAAAATAATTTTCATAAAATCAACTGTCTATGGTTGAATTTAACCCTAAATTCAACCCGAAGGTTAATTTCAACGGTCTTAAATTCAACGGGTTTGTTGCAGTTGAATTTATATTAAATATAACCGTCTCCGGTTGAATATAAATTAAATTCAACTGAATCGTGACAGTTGAATTCAGCCGTTTTTGTTGTAGTGGTTTATAGTAGCTCCATGTAATTTTGGTTGAAAATTTAGAGATTATACATAGATCAAAACTCAACGACACACACCAACATGGATTGTGAAACCATGAGGTGAAACAAGCAAATAAATGGATGAAGGTATACAGGAAACATGCAACCTAAAACTCTTGAGACTAAATAAGAAAGTAGTTTCATCTAACAAATATTAATTAGCACTACCACATCTATTAACATGTTTTAAGCATCCATCCACTGTACTGATACATATATTTTATACCATGAATGCATATGTACTACACCTGGGAAGTTTAAACATGGAAATCATTTAAACATCACATACTTTAAACAACCAAAAAAATGCTAGCACATTTTTTTTAAGCAAATAGCTCTTCCAAAATATTTAAGTTTTATGATCAGGCTTTAATTGGATCAAATCATATTCATTGTGGCCAAACAAACATAATTACCAAATAAACAAATAATTTTAATTAAAGAAGTGGGAGGTTTCGAACCTTGGACCTTTATCTGACCAGACTATGTTTTTAACTCTCCCCAAACTTATTGTTTTTAAGAGGTGGTCTTGATTGGATGGTATCATAAAATAATACATGGAGATGCATGGCCCACATGACATATATCAATACTAGTAGAGAGCTAGTAAAGTAAATAATTTGGATATGATATCAAATGTCTAACTCACTTCATAAGTACAATGATTAGAAGTGGTCATGCTAATGTGTAAGAAATGTATAGAAGTGACAATTACCGCTTAATCTACTTGTTACTTGAAATAAACCAATGATTAAATTGCGGTGTTAGAGGAGGACCTGTTAAACCCTTAAAATGAACTAAGGATTAAATTGTGGTGTTAGAGGAGGACCCGAACTAGATCTTATATTATTCCAAAAAAATTTAACACGAGTTCATTCAAAAATTATAGCATGTACTTGTAATTTGTTACAATTCAATCTAATCAACAAAATTAGAGGAAGTCTTCACTACAACAAATCTGGGCAATTATGACGGAAAACTTATGACGAAATGTTGGGCGCGCGTTACTTACGACGGAAATGAACATTTCGTCGCAAATACTTATGACGGAAAAAACATTTCGTCGCAAGTTTACTATTTTATTAATAAAAATTGGAACCAACCAAATTAGAAAAAGGAAAAACAGTGTGCCAACTAAAACGACGACGTATCATCTTACGACGGATTTGCAATTCCGTCAGAAGTTGAATATTTTATTATTTTTGAAATTAGATTTAATTATAAAGTAAATATATTTTACATTTGAAACGTCGTTTGCGAAACTGAATATACGACGAAAAATTCGTCGTAAGTATACGTACGACGAAAAATCCGTCGTAAGTATACTTACGATGAAAGTTTTTTCTGTCGTAACTTAGCCTGTGTAAAATTCACCGCCCATTTTTTATCATACTGTTACTTTTACAAAATTAACCGTTTAAAATAATATGTTTACATAAACTTACGACGGAATCTTAAATTCCGTCATAAATTAGCCTGTGTAAAACTCAACAGCTACTGTCTCTCATTATTCAACTCCTTCATTGTAACAAAAACACATCTTCATGTCATTTATAATGACATAGCAACCACGATTACAACAATCATCAGTGTAAGGATTCAATTTGAAATTCCTTTATTTTATTTTAATGCATCTATATATGTTAGTTATTTTAAGTTCATAACATGTTCAATATATTTATGTGTGTGCACTTGTGTTATTGATTTGTATTTTTTTTATTTGTAGATGTCTTATGATACTAGTTGGATCTCTAAAGGGAAGAAGAACAACTCTTAGTTTTGTAATCACTGTTGTCTGTACAGCATTACCACAACAATTCTTTAGACTTGAAAATGTTGTCTGTTAACATATACAACAATGACAATCTGTTTCAACGGGTTGTATTTTTCATTTTAAAGTTATAGTCTTTATGACATTATATGACAAGTCTTTCATGTGTTCAGCAAACACTTGAGTTATACATTCTCTGACAATGGCGTCTATATAAACCGTTGTTGTTTCTGGATATGTTACAACGGTTTATTAGGTAATTCCGTTGTCTTTAGAGCCTCAGACAACGATCGCTAACCGTTGTCTGATACGCGCATCAGACGACATCGCCATACTCAACGGAAATTTAGGGTGTCAGACAACGGTGATAAACCGTTGTGTGATTCGATTTTTCTTGTAATGTCTAAACGAACTATACCCTGTTGTTATGGTTTCACGGATGAATACACTAAAGGGGTTCAAGATTTCTTGGCATTTGCAAAAAAAAAATAGTAAGGATCCGAATAATCCGGAACTTTTAATTAGATGTATGTGTAATACATGTAGGAATCAACTCATTCAACTCGTTCCCAATGTCGAGTTCCACTTATTTGCAACCGGTTTTCTTGAGAGTTACACCGTATGGCATTATCATGAAAAATAAAGTGGGCCGAGAGATGAAGAAATGATTGATCGTGAAGATGTGTTTGATGAATATGAAATGTTGAGGGATGCCTTTAGAGGAGAAGATTTTGGAGAAGAATATAGCCAATACGAGGACCCGAACGAGCAAGCGGTTAAATTTTTAGACAATATGAATAGTGTCGGGGAACCAATATATCCGGGAAATACCAAGTACTCGCAACTGAAGTTTGTTACGAGATTACTACATTGGAAGAATCATAATAAATGTAGTGATAAGGAATATGATGAGCTGCTCCTTTTACTTGGAGATGTATTTCCGGAGGGGCATAAGCTTCCTTTTAATTATTATGTTGTGAAGAAGATGGCCAAGAAGTTGAACATGGGATACGAAAAAATACATGCATGTGAGAATGATTGCATGTTGTTCTATGGTGATGATAAAGACTTGGAAAATTGTAAGTATTGTGAGTTGAGCCGATAAAAAGTTGCAACTAATGGCGAGAGCGATACCATTCCGAGAAAGATCTTAAGATATTTCAAAATCACTCCTCGTCTACAGCGTTTGTACATGTGTTCCCACACAGCTGAGCATATGAAGTATCACAAAAATAGAATAGTAACTGAAGGGGTCCTTAGTCACCCTGCAGATGGAGAAGAATGGAAGGAATTTGACAAGAACTATTTGGATTTTGCATTAGAGATTCGTAATGTTAGACTTGGTCTTGCAACTGATGGATTCCCCCTGTACAACAATGTTACTTCTACTGTATACTCAGTTTGGCATGTTGTACTACTTGTATACAACCTTCCACATACCATGTCCATGAAGGAGCCATACATGTTCATGATACTACTGGTACCCGGGCCAAATGATCCTGTGAGGAATCTGAATGTTTATCTTAGGCCTTTGATTGATGAGCTGTTTAATTTGTGTCAAGTTGGGGTGCAAACATTTGATACTTCTACGAAGACTAATTTCATGATGCGTGCAGCTTTGCTATGGACTATTAGTGACTTTCCCGGACTGGGTATGGTCAGTGGGTGGTCAACCCATGGGAAGATGTCCTGTCATGTTTGTATGGGTGATGTCAAAGCTAAGCAACTACCACAAAACAAGAAGTCCAGTTTTTATGGGTTACATAAGGGATTCCTAGACAAACGCCGAAACATTCGACGAAAAGGTCGGACTGTTCGTATCATGATTGCCGGTATCACTTTTACACCACCTGGGAAACCACACAACAAAGAAAGGGCAATTGGATTTGGGGATTCACACAACTGGACACATGTCACTAGCTTCTTTGACCTGCCATATTGGGATTCATTGCGCCTGCGTCACTGCATTGATGTCATGCATACGGAGAAAAATGTGTTTGAAAACATTTTTCATACTATTCTCTGCCGATACATTTTAAATAATGGGTCCTGCAGATATTGACTTTTTAGTTATGGCTACCAAATTATAAAATAATTAAACTACATGTTAACAATGTGCAATTTAGTCTTTAAATAAACAACCCCAATATTCATGGAGTTGATTTTTTCAGCTGTACTTTTACCGTCTAATATTATAACAATTTTTATACTTATATACATTTCTCAATGCATGCTTTGGAGGAAAGTTACAATAAGGATTAAGGCCGATGCCATCTCAGGTGGAAAGGTGATGTGCAATTGTGCATAGCTTATATAGCAGAAGCCAACACGACTCTTTAAAAATCTCTATTTCTAAACAAACATGACTTTGATATCAAAGAATTGGTGGTGTATATTTGTGTTCGTGAGTTTAAAAAATTATTCACATTTGTAAACTACTACTAGCTAACATTATTTCGGGCAAGTAATCATATTCAAAGAAAAAATCCATCCATCTATTGTAAAGGTTCATAAAGTTTAAGCATACATAAGATACAGATGGTTCAAACAAACAAACAAACAGCTGGTCCAGTCTTAGGACACACTTCAACATTCTGCTTAGTTGCTTCCCCTAGCAATGCATGTTTTGCATTATTATCCTGCAAAAGATTAGAAGACTCAGTCCAAAAACTTGATAATATTGATGCGACTGCTACGAACTATACAATAAGAACTATTGAATCACATATTCACACTTCACCTTATATATTATGCTTACTTGCATAATAACCAAAGAAGAAGTAGAAAGTTATGCAAGTAAGCTACTCTAGGCCAATTAACGCGCGTCCAACAATTAGTATAAACTATTAGTCACGAGATCATATATATAACGAAAATGTAATATACTTCAAAAAACTAAGATGAAGTAGTTTATGGGGAAAGCTAGCAGTAAAGAGTCACACTGTTCCCCAATTACATCCTTACACCATGTCAGTATGGGCACCCTATACAAACAGCATAATATATATATACACCTATTATTACAGGACTAACAAAGCCAACTATTAGAAACACCGACAAGTAAAAGCTATCCAAACAGTAACCTAAAAAATCAAAGTTGGCCGAGAAAACGAAGATTATATGATAATGGATTGCTCAAAAACTAAAACAAATATATAGCAGTATGAATACCCGTTAAACTTGTTTAAAGCCTGGATTGAACCAAGGGAACATTTTGCGCGCAGGTTTAAACCCTTCAATTGAAACAAGGGTCTCTCTGTACTTGAGCACTGCACTGAGCTTTCTAACCGGAAGCTTGGCCTTTTTCTTTGTACAGGCATGCACGATAGTTACAGAATTACGTCCAGAACGGTCTCTTGCCCAAGGCATTCTCGCGTAAAGCAGTCCACCACCAAGATACGAATGCACCCAACCTAAGTCATTGCGAACAACAAACTTTTTGGTCCAAGAAACTTCGCCACGAGTATCATCGAGTGTCCATAGACTGATTCCTGATCCTTCACCAACTGATTTAGAGATGACAGCAACGGAACCTTCAAAATCCAAAACCGCTGAATATCTTAACATTGAACTAGGGAATTCGACTACTGAAAACATTTCACTGTGCACATCGAACGATAATAGCTGCCGCCGGTGACCCATATACAAGGCTCCTTTTATAAGTACAGTTGGACCAAGTTGTAGATGTAGGTAACGCAGAACTTCTGATACGGATGCATCATGAACATAAATCTCTTTCCAAGTACCAGGTTTTGTGGAATATAGCTGCACTACTGGTACAACATTTGTAGGAACGGTTGGACATATGAATTTAAGAATCTTGTAGTCACCAGATATAGCATCAAAACCGAATGCTTGTGTAACTGATGGATATGCACCTCTCATAGCTTTTTCAGTACTTTTGGGAAATATAGGAAGTCTCTTTCCCTGCTTGGTCGCTGGGTTGAACAGATGAAAAAACTTATCATCTGTTAGGCAGATAATACCATCACACAATCCAATAACTATGCACCCATTTGGCTCGACCAGATAATAATTGAAGTCTGGAGAGGATCGATGTCGGCGACTAAACTGACAGTTTGTAAGAAGCAGTAGTGAAGCTTTCTCATTGGCCATAATTTGGCTGCGGTAGGAGTGAGTTTTGATGAATGTAGGGTCCGTAATGATTGATTTCCATAACTTGCAGACGGACTTGAATTGCAGCAATGACAAAACTGGAAGCCAGTAGAGTATTTCCATAACTAACTCTTCGGGCAAATGGAACTTCACTCTTGCCATAAGCTTCAAGATGGGAAAAAAATATTTTAAAAAATTGTTATTACAATACGTAAGTTATCACTAATTTACTGATCCATGCACCTCCTAATTAAGGATCGGAGATGTATAAATGTAGGTAAAAAACATTCAAATATTTGCAAGAAATTTAATACAAAGAACCTGTGTTATTATATTTAAGAAAGGAATATTAGTTAATCTCTCATAAAGCACACCTATCGACAATTTTAAAGCAATATGTTCAAACAATATATATAATACAAAGAACCTGAGTCATATTGCAGCTGTGTTAGTAGCTTGCTATAACTTTGGAGCTGCTAACAGTCATCACATAACAAGTTTAAGCTAATTTAGATACATATCCTTGACAAATTTTCAAATACCATGTATACCATTTTTAAAATATATCTACCAAAGTAATTTCACTAAAAAAGGAGCCCTTGTGAATTATAATACAAACTATATATTATGTTCAACAAACAATCCAAAATCAGTTTCCCATAATTATCTTGAAATAAAGAGAGACAAATTAATTTCAAAGTTGTAACAAATGCTAAATATAAAGAAATCAATGTACCTTGTCAACCTACAAGCCGACAATGTTACGAGACTTCTTTCATGAATATGTATCCGGATGTCAGATTCTAAACTTTATAAAATTTAGGATTCTCAAATATTTCGAACCCGGAAATTAAAAATCGGACATGGGTATGACGATTTAGCATATAACCTCATCATAAATAAAATCATACATAAATTTAATATATTTAACATTTTCTAAAATATAGCGTATTTGTCTTCTACCAAACACATAAACATAATTATATATGGAATATATAGCATAAATTAGTGTCATGTGTGGACATCTCTTCTTGAAACAAGTACTCATTTTGAGCAGAAACAAGTCATTTTGAGCACTGTAAATCATTTTGAACTAGAAGACTTCAAGGTGGAGTGTTCGATTTTTACATAAAGGATCCAATTCGGATCCCATCCCACACCCATGTCATGTTCTCTCAACATGTTACTGATCCACAACTTATACGCGGCTTGAAAGTTCTTCGGAATCCAACAGCAATTTATGTCAGAAGATTCGTACAACATAATGATGATGGCGTCAAATTCACCCATATTCCTTTTGGGGTGTGGTCACTGGAGCTGGTGGTGCAAAGGTTAGACGAACTACCGTAAGTCTTAATTTGTTTGAAAATGGAAATTTCACCCACGTCCCTTTTGTTATTGAACATTCGGGCAATGGCATTATGACTTGTTCATCATGTGAACTCCTATGTTATTTCTTGTATAATCCCACCACCTAGAAGCGTGTTAGGATTCCTAAGCCTGAAACTTCAAATGGTCATATATATGCACATATATTTTCAAGCCCTTGGCACATATAAAATCTTCGTTCTGTATCTTCCTAAAAATAGTGAAAGATTACAACTCCAAGTCATGGAGCATAATTACCAAAGCCTACTGCAGTACTGGAGAAACAACGTGGTGGATTTTTCGGTATGCTTGGATACGTAGTTAATTATGGCTACGGGGTAAAAAATGTTGGTGTCATATATGGACCTTGCTATAAATCCAGCGGTCTCACGTTTTTCAACGTGAGGGAAGAGACCTCCGGTGGCTCCTTCAGGTGCCACAACCCTATATTAATTTTCAATAGAATAGTTTATTTCAGGGAATGCAAGAGCAATTTGTGTATGGTTGTAGATGGTAGTATGGGAGGGGCAATGTTCAACATGCTGAAGCTAGACATTGATTGCTCGATGTGGTTTATTAGGTATCACATTGACCTTTGACCGATAACAACGAGAGTTAATCCTACACTTACCGTCCAAATACTTGTACTTGCTCTACTTCCACGAGAAGAAGAGGAGGATGATTCATATTTAATTGTTCACATTCTTAAAGAGGTTGTATTATACAACCTTAAAGAAAGGATCATAAGGAAATTGTGTGATATAGGTGCACGACCCACTGAATCTCTTTTTTAAAAGAATCATCAAGTATGTACTGATGGACGTACAAATGCACGTAATTCCATGGTTCCCTTATTAAAAAAGAGATTGATTGATTCCCAAACCTAAATCACGTAATATCCTTATGGTCACTTCTTTAAGGTTTTATGCACAACCTCATTAAGAATGTGAACAATAAAATATAAATTATCTTTCTCTTCTTCTCACGGAAGTAGAGCGAGTACAAGTATTTTGAGGGTAAGCATAGGATTAGTTGGTGTCGCCATCGGTCTAAGGTTAATTTGATACCTAAAAAACCACATGGTCTGGTCAGTCTTCGGCTCAAGCATGTCGAACATTGCCCCTCTCCAACTACCATATATAACCATGTGAAAAATACTCTTGCATTGTCCAAAATAAGCTATTCCATAAAAATTATAACATGGTTGCACCACCTCAGGAAGCCAGTGGATGGTCTATTCAATCACATTAAAAAAAACATGAGACCGCTAGATTTGTAGCTAGGCCAATATATTACACCAACCATATTCACCCTGTACCCGTAATTAACCACATCCTAGCCTAAGACTGGAAAATCCAACAAGGTATTTCCCAGTAATGCAGTAGTAGGCTTTGATAATTACGCTACATGGCCTAAAGTTTTAATTTGTCCCTTCTTCTAGGGAGACATAGTGTGACGATTTTATATGTTCTAGGGCTTGAAAAGATCAGTGCATTGAAATGACCATTGAAGTTTTCAGCTTAGGAATCCTAACACGTTCATTGGTGGTGGGGTTATACAAGAAATAAGATTTGGGTTCACATGATGAACAAATCCTAAGGTCAGGGCCCAATGTTCAATAACAAAAGGGACGTGGGTGAAATTTTTTTTCTCAAACAAATTAAGACTTACAATGGCTCATCTAAACTTTGTACGACCAACTTTAGTGACCCCCTCAAGAGGAATATGGTTAACTTTGACACCATTGCCATTATAAATTACCAATTTTCTGACAAAAATTGTTGTTGGATTCCTAGGAATTTTCAATATCCTGCAATACAAAATGGCTTAAGTATTTGTTGGAACACAAGTGAGGTTGAAAGATACGAATTTATGTGAGGTATGATGGTTGCCCCTTGCACCATGGATCAATCATGATGTTCTTGAGGAGTTGTCTCTCAAGATAGATTTGTTTGGACTCAAGATAGAAAAAGATGCAAGAGATCATCACAATTGTTTCAATGGCTTGATCAATAAGGTGAATTATTTGGATGATACTAGTGATGTTTTTCTAGAGGCCTATGGATTGAGAAGTCAAGGATCGGGTGACTTCTCATATGAAAGGACACTCGTGGTTGATGCACGTGATTTTGTAGATGGATATGATGCTATGATAAAAAAAGTGGTAGTTTGAAGTTCACTAAATAGATGTTAGTGATACTCAAAGGATGGAAAAACATGGTCAAGAGAGTCTTGTTCGAGGGAAGGCGTTGGCTTTTATGGATTGACGTCGATATTTTGATGGTGACAGTTAAATAGATTGTGAAACCACTAAACGGATGTTAACGATACTCAAAGGATGGAAGATTAGGGACAAGAGATTCTTGTTCGAGGGAAGGCATTATTGATGTTTACTAATTGGCGTCGATGTTTTAGTGGTGACCAGTAAATCATTTGTGAAACCTTATTGGGTTGAAGGGGAGAATTGTTGGTTTTGAACCCAAAATGGTGGTATGGGTCTTGGTGATACAAGACATATATGATTTGGGTAATAATTGTCTGTGTAGACAACAATTATAGATGGTATGTTTTATTGAAAAACTTAGGTAATTATCTATCAACAATGGAAAGGTTTGTATAACAAGTATGCGAAGACTTGTACAACAAATATGAAAAGTCTTTGTGGCTAAGTTTGTGATGGCTATATATTCATATTCATAGTCATATATTCATAGTCTTTGTGGATAAGTCTTTCTGGGTAAGTTGTAGAGTTTGATATTGTTTAGGAGATACTTAAATAAGTAGTGGTTAGCTTAAGTATCGGTTGAATCATCATCGACGTGTTGTTAATTGACTGTATTATTGATTATAGTCTCGATTAAGAATACAACTTAGGACGTGGTTTTTCTGCGTCATATTTTTGGTGTGTGTGCTCTTTATTGGTTGTTTAGGATCTCGTATATTTGTATAGTCCCATCACACATATTGCATACCAAAGATACTAATTAAGAAAGTAATCTTTGTAAATGTCTCATAAAGTACACCTATTAACAATTTAAATATTATAGACAAGACTCTTAGGATAAAAGCAATATTTGCAAATAGTAAACCTGATTTATAATGCAGTTGTTCTACTAACTTGTTATAAATTTGGAGCTACTAACCATCATCAACAAATTGAAAAGAATTTGAGCTTCTAAGCTAATTTAGAAATAGATCTTTGACAAACTATGACTACCACGGTTTGTTCCTACGTTCAACTTAATTAGTTATCATTTTAATTCATTTGTTGACCACATAAGCATACACTCGTTGAAAAATTATTGGCATGGTCATTTATAACTTTATGATTTCAACAAGCATTATCTTGAAATAAATAAAGACAAATTTCTAAGTCAAACAAATGCAAAATTTTATTATAAAATTAAAATACCTTTTGTCAACATACAAGCGGACTATGTTGCCCCCGAATCAAGTATAGTTGTGTTGGACAGAAGTACATATCCAAGTATTGGGTGAGTAGTTTTAAAAAATATAGAATTCAGATATGGACTTGAGATTGGATCTGAGAACCGAAATTGGACATGGTTGCGAGGTTTCGGCATATAACCATCACAAAAGTGAAATAATTGATAAATTTCACCTTTTTAACATTCTTAAATATAGTATCTTCTACCAATTAAATATATGCATAATAATATATGTCAAAATCAGCATAAATTAAAATCCTTGTGTGGACATCACTCCTTTGAAACAAGTTGTTTAAGGTTTATAGATCCTTTTGAACTAGATTAATACTTCAAGGTGAATTGTCCAATTTTAACATTATGGATCCAACATAGATCAATCTAATACCCACAACCATGTCATGTCTTCTCAACACACGTATGAGGGAAAAATTGAAGACTCTAGGTAACGGAGCAATCTTATATAAAACATTAATAAACATTTAACATACCTTATAAATCGAGTCGCTGAAATTCAGAGAAGGAAGAAAGTCTTGACAGCGGCAACTTCAATGTGAAAAGTATAGGGTTATGTTTTTTGAGAAGCACAATGTTATATTTATATTTAGGGTTGACCTTGAGTAATCCGAGGCCCAATGCGAAATGTTTTTGGGCCCCCACAGAAAAAATGTTAACTTTAAATAAATTAAACACATATTTTTCTGGGAGACATTTAGAACGTAAGCAAGTGAAATGTAAGAAAGCCCATCCTCATGCCTAATTTTATATATCACCGATACATTTAATTTTGATATCAAAAAAAAATAAAGAATAAATAAAAAGTACATCAAAAATGTCACCAGATCCACTCATACCTCGTCAAATCCACATGTGAACTTCTTATTTGAAAAGGCCTCTTTAACCATTTCTAATGCAAAATTTTCAATTTAATGTTCAACATTGATGAACGAAAGAAATTTGGGCCCTTAAATCTTCTATAACTAAATAAGCATATGATAGAAGGTCCCTTATTTTAGGATTTCATAAATACACACTACAAAATATTGTACACGACAAAAGGATAATATTGACACATATGCATAGAGAGTTCTGCTCAGTGTATACCGCTTAAATGTTAGGCCTCTTAAACCAGATATATTTTAAATACATTATACTGCACTATTAAGTTTTGTTTTTTAAATAAAAAATTTACAAAGAAGCAGTTGATGGATGACTAAGCAGACTTATTTGGTTATATTGATGGTTCATGGAAACAAAACACGACAGGCTTAATTACGGCAGGAATTGGAAGCTTCCTTCAAGATAATAAAGGTAATCTCCTTTTCATTTTCTCAGGGCCTTCTAGTGCAGAATCTAGTTTTGTAGTGTGAAGCAGAAGCTCTAGAATTTGTGTTAGATCATATAAATTCTAGCCCATTGAGAAATAACAACATTAAGATTTGTTCCGACAACTAAGACTTAGTTTATGCAGCTCAAAGCGTCAATTTCACTAAGAAATGGTCTTGGTTTGGTTGTTCGAAAATGTAGAATTTTCTGGCAAAGGGAAATGTCCAACTCGATAAAATCAATTGAGTTTTCAATGAGCGCTGATTTTTTTGCAGTACAAGGAGCTTTTAGAAAGACCATGTATCATCAGTTGGTACCTGTTATATTCAAAGGTATTTTATTACCAACTTTTTAGGAATTTTTATTGTTTAGTTTTTTAATCCTTTATTTTTATTTTCAAGAAAAATGAGTAGTCAGTCGGGGAAGCGGGAATGTTTTTTCTCTTCATCTTAGTGGCTCTGGCAGTAGTGAATTTTGCATGGGGAATAAATTTTGAGCTGTAGGTTTAACTCTGTGGGTGTATTTAACCCGTCTACCTCCACAAAATATTTTGAGAGAGTCCTACATAGAAAAAACTCTTCTCTTTATAACTTCAAACAACGGTGGATGCGGGAATTCGTTGTACTCTCCCCAAAGATGATTTCATAAAAATTAATGCCCATGGAGTTTTCTTTGATGAATCCCTCCCTAATGGAAACAAATCAGGAATATGGATTGTTTTCAGAGATGATAGGGGCGCTATTGTGAGGATGTACGCTAGCTCATTGGGCATACAGGAGAGGAGACTGAATGAATTCTACGCCATGCAATATGCACTGAGAAAAGCTTTCGTTGGCAACTTCAATCTGTTGGAACTCGAATCGGATCATGCAGGAGCTTATTGGGAATGGCGACATTCCTGTTTTAATGGAGCGATTCCTGAGCATGAATTTATATTAAGGCAGTTGAACACAAGGAACACGGACAAAAACTCAACGATTCACATGAATACAGTGGGTGAGGAATGTAATGGATAAGCAATTTATCTAGATCATCATATAGCAAACTCGTGGGATAGAATGGTGTTGACTGAGGCTATGTTTGGTCGAGTAGAAGAAATATGGTATGAGGATATGGGACTAGGTCCGGTCGGCCCAAAATTTGATACA
The DNA here is from genome assembly GCA_030848705.1 of Heracleum sosnowskyi. Lineage (NCBI taxonomy): Eukaryota > Viridiplantae > Streptophyta > Magnoliopsida > Apiales > Apiaceae > Heracleum > Heracleum sosnowskyi. The sequence continues at coordinate 46,815,129 of CM061241.1, forward strand.
ATTCGAGAGAGTGACTTGCAGGCTGCAATGGTGAATGACGACGACATTGATGTGTTGGACGAAGAAGAAATGGTTCAGCTTCAGTTGTAGATGTTGTTGTGGATTGTTGTTTCTTACTGAACTAGGATACTAACCTTTGGCCTAAGAATTGGCAGCTTCCTGAAGTACTCTTTCTGTCAATTCTGCATCCAGCATAATCAGAATCAGTGTAACCAACCAGGTTGAACCCAGTGCCCTTTGGATACCATAAGCCAAGATTAGGAGTCCCCTTCAGATATTTGAAGATTCTTTTGATACCCTTCATGTGAGATTCCTTGGGATCAGATTGAAACCTTGCACACAGACATGTTGCAAACATGATGTCTGGCCTGCTAGCTATGAGATAGAGTAAAGATCCAACCATGCCTCTGTAAACCTTGATGTCAACTATCTTTCCTCTTTTATCTTCATCAAGCTTAATTGCAGTTGACATTGGAGTTTTTGCAGGGGATGAATCTTCTAAACCATATTTCATCAAAAGATCTTTGACATACTTTGATTGATTTATGAAGATGCCATCCTTCCTTTGATTTACTTGCAGACCTAAGAAGTAGGTTAACTCTCCCATCATACTCATCTCATATTTGCTTTGCATCAATTTGGAAAACCTTTGACACCGTTTTTCATTTGAAGAGCCAAAGATGATATCATCCACATAAATCTGAACTAGAATGATATCATTACCATGCTTCTTGAAGAATAGAGTTTTGTCAATTCTCCTTCTTGTGAATTGATGCTCGAGAAGAAATTGAGAAAGGGTTTCATACCAGGCTCTAGGTGCTTGTTTGAGTCCATAGAGTGCCTTGAGCAATCTGTACACAAAATCTGGAAATTCTTCATTCTCAAAACCAGGAGGTTGGGACACATATACTTCTTCAGCAAGATCACCATTGAGAAAAGCACTTTTCACATCCATTTGATACACATTGAAGTCTGAATGAGCTGCAAAGGCCAAAAATATTCTGATGGCCTCCAGTCTAGCTACAGGTGCAAATGTCTCATCATAATCAATGCCTTCTTGTTGACAGTATCCTTTAGCAACCAGCCTTGCTTTGTTTCTCACAACTACACCTTCTTCATCCATTTTGTTCATGAATACCTATTTGGTTTCAATGATATTCTTATCTTCAGGAGGTGGTACTAATTCCCAAACTTTGTTATTCTCAAATTGATTCAATTCTTCCTGCATGGCAACAATCCAGTCAGAGTGCTTCAAAGCTTCTTCAATAACTTTTGGTTCTTCATATGACAGAAAGCAGCTATAAAGGCATGTATTCATTGTAGCTCTCCTTGTTCTAACACCTTCACTAGGATCGCCAATGATTTGTTCTCTAGTGTGGGCTCTGTCCCATTTTCTTGTATGACCTTGTTCATCTCTTTGGCTTGACTCAGGGTCATTTTGATCACCAGCATTGGAATTCTCTTCTTCTCCCCCTGTGTTAGTGTTCCCTTGCACAGGTGTTTGAGGGTGATCATCAACTTCACTTCTTTCATCATGTGGAACTAGGGCTGTCAAAAAAATCCGAAAAATCCGATATCCGTCCGAAATATTTGTATTCGTATCCGGAATAAAGCGGATTTTATCCGTATCCGAAATAAAGCGGATATGATTCGTATTCGAATTCGGTAGTTGCGGATACGAATATGGATATAGGCGCATCCGTATCCGGTAATATCCGAATCCGAAATTAAATAAATATGATAAATAAATAATATTATATATATAGTTACATATTATTTAGAAATTATATTTTAAGTTTACAGAATATATATATATATAATTTAATCATTAAACAATATATTTATATAAGTTGTAGATAATTGTAAACATATATATATATATATATATATATATATATATTATAAATTTAATATTTTAAAATAAATAAAATTCTACTAAAAAGTAAATTTTTGAAAAAAAATAAAATAGACTTTAATAAATTTAAGTTTTAGTTTTGTTTACTTTTTTTTAAAAAAAATTTAAATTTTTATTATTTTTTTGAATTAAAATTTAATATAAAAACTAAAAAATTCTGACTGAAATTCGGATTCGGATATTATCCGTATCCGGATAGTATCCGGCGGATTCGGATTCGGATATTTTTATTTAAATTTTTTCGGATTCGGATACGGATCCGGATACGAATTCAGATTTTCGGATTCGGATTCGGATACAGGCAGATCCGTATCCGAATTATCCGTTTGACAGCCCTATGTGGAACAGTTAAAATAAGTTCTCATCTTCACTTTCAGAATCTTCAAGATATCCTTGATTTTCAAATCTCAATGGAACATTGTCTTTTTCATTTGTTTCAAGTCCAGGAAATTTCTTGTCATTAAAAGTAACATCCATGCTCTCCATTACCTTGTGTTTCTCAGGTACAAACACTTTGTATGTTGTCATTTCCAGAGAGTATCCAATGAAGATACCTTCAAATGCCTTTGCATCAAATTTTATAAAATGCTCAGATGTATCTTTCATCACAAAACACTTGCTTCCAAATACATGAAGATGCTTGAAGGATGCTCTTTTTCCAGTCATCAAAGAGTAAAAAGTTTTTCCAGACCTCTTATTTATTAATGTTCTATTTTGCACATAACATGCAGCATCAGCCCAAAAGCTAGTAGGTAGCTTTGCATCCAACAGCATTGTTCTTGCAGCTTCAATAAGAGTTCTATTCTTTCTTTCTACCACTCCATTTTGTTGTGGAGTTCTAGGAGCTGAAAATTGTTGAGAGATGCCCTTGTCTTTATAGAACTCATACAATGTGGCATTTCTAAATTCAGTTCCATTATCACTTCTCAGAGCAACCACAGAGGAACCAGTGTTTTGTGCTTCTCTATCAACTCTCTTGATATGCTCTATAATAACTTGAGGAGCTTCATCCTTGGAAAATAGGAATTCTACCCAAGTGTATCTTGAATAATCATCCACCATAACTAGAGCATATTTCTTCTTGGAAAGGGACATTACATTTACAGGGCCAAATAGGTCCATGTGAATTAACTGCAGAGGTTTTGAGTTTGAGTTGAGCAGTTTATTCTTGTGACTTGACCTTTTTATCTTCCCTTTTTGACATGCTTCCCAAGCTCCATCTTGAACAAATTCCAAAGAAGACATGTCTTTGATGAGTTCTCTCTTTGCTAGAGAATTCATTGCCTTGACATTTAAGTGAGACAGTTTCTTGTGCCACAGCCAAAATTCTTCATTTGTGGCTTTTGTGTAGAAACAACAAATTTCACCCTTGTCTGCAGCCTTTAGATTAGCCACAAACAAGCTTCCTTTATTTACACCAGTTAAAGCAACTTCACTACTTCCTCTTTTGGATATTAGACATTGATCTTCAACAAATTCAACTTTGAATCCCCTATTGGTGAATTGTCCAATACTCAAGAGATTGTGCTTCAGTCCTTCAACAAATGCTACATCTTCAATTATGGCATTTCCAGATTCAACACTGCCATATCCCATTATATAACCAATAATGTCATTTCCAAAGGTTACTAATGGGTCAGCCTTCTCCTCAAAATGTGATAGCAGGGCTATATCACCAGTCATGTGACTTGAGCATCCACTGTCCAAGATCCATATGACTCTTTTATTCATGTTGCCCTGCATTCACAAAATGACTAAGTTGTTTTTGGTACCCACACTTGGTAGGGTCCAGTTGATTTAGAAACATTTTTGTAGTTGATTCTTCTATCATAATCAACATTCTTCACAGTAGGAGACTTCACTGTTTTGGAAGCTTTAGAGTTGACACTCTTAGGCTCACATGAAGTCTTTACCCTATCAACTTTGATTGGGGATCCTGTCCTGTGAGTGTGCATATGTGTGTGTGATTCACATGAGTGTGCAGAGTCAAGTTTTTGCTTCAAAGATAAGCAATTAGCAATCACAGTTACATAGCATGTCATGCAGTTAGATTTACCACAGAAAGAATCATGGATATCATTCATGCCAACAGAATGGTTACTTAGATTATCCACTTCGTTGTTAACAGATTTGTTACATTTATGAGTCAAATGATTAACAAATGAGCATTTCTGACATTGTTTCCTAGGGGCATTTGGCACATAAGCATAACTGTTACTCTTGTTAACACCTACTTTTCCATTCCTATTTTGTTTCTTTTTCTTAACAACTTCCTTAGTGATCTTAGGACTCTTGGTAAGATTGTCTTTGGTTTCTTTCCGAGTGTCAGATTTAGGAGAGGAAGATATGTCTTTAGCAGCTTCATCTTCTTCAAATAACTGTTGTTTGATGACCATTGATTCTTCATCAAACTCAACAACACTCTTTTTAAAGATGGGCTCTTTGACACCAGACAAGATAGTTGGGGCATTTTTGTTTACAAAAGATTCTTTTTCCTTTCCCTTAGCCTTCTTCCTTCCCTTGTCATTCTCATAATCAAAACCAATTCCAACCTTAATGTTTTCAGTATGTTCCTCATGATAGGCTTGAACAATCTCAGCAGAGTTTCTATAGCTTCTTATCTTTAATTCATTTTCAGCAATTTGTTCCCTAAGGGCTTTTTCTATTTGTTCAGCACAAACTACTTTATTCTTAAGTTACTCAACCTCCTGTTTCAAGCCATCAAGATTCACAACCATTAACTCAAGTTCCTCATTCTTTTCTGTAAGTTCAATATTCTTAGCAGTTAGCCTATCAATTTCTTCATTAGCAACTAACATACTAGTATGAATATTAAACATCGTTGTACTCATATCTTCAACAGTTTGCTTGTATTGAGAGAGAGACATTTCAAGAGAGGTAAGAATAGGTACCTGATTTGAAGATGTAGAATCATCATCATCAGAACAAGCCATCAAGGCATAGTTTACATACTCATGTTCTTATTCTTCATCTAAGTCATACCAGCATATTCCCTCTGCAATAAAAGCCTTGCCCTGCTGTTTCTTGAGTAGAGCTTCATACTTTGCTTCAAGTACCAAGTATGCTTTGTCCTTCTTGACTTGTTTGGGTTTCTTGTACTCTGTAGCAAAGTGCCCAAGTTCATTACAGTTGTAGCATCTTATATTTGATCTATCCACACTTCCAGTTTTGTATCCGCCCTTTGCAGCACCAACAGTTTCTTTCCCTTTGTTGAAGTTGTGTGAACCACTTGATCCACCAGCTCCACTAGCATTAAACTTAGACTTAAATGGCTGCTTCCTTTTGAATCTTATGTTAGGATATCTCCTAGCCATTTAAGCAAAAGATTTGTTCTCCATTTTATTCAGTTCATCTATGATGTAAAAATCATCTTCATCAGGCAAGTCATAAGTGACTTGTGGTTCTTCAACAGTGTCCTCAACATCCAGCTCTTCAACCTTAGCTTGACTGACTTTCATAGCTTCCATCCTTTGGCTTAGATTGTCAGCAATGAGGGCACGTGATGTGTTAGCCATTATGCCTTGTTTTGCCTAAATGGATCTTTTCTCAAATAACTCTAGTTCATATGTTTTCAGCACACCATATAGCACATCAAAGCCAATCTTGGTTAGATCTCTTTCCATGAGAGAAGAGATCCTTGGCTCCAAATGACTTGGAAGAGTCAATAAGAACTTCATGTTAAGCTCTTTAGTTTCATAGTGTAAAGCATAATGTAACATAAGATGTAACAGAGATAACTATAACTCAGCAAAGGACAAGACAAACAATAATATTAACAGCAGCACAGGAATCCAGAAGTAAAGAAAAAAAGGTAAACTCAAAAAATCAAAATATGGTCTGTATTCTTGAAGTCCGTAAACAGGTCACGGAAAGAAGTTCATTAATATGTTCAAGCCTCTGTGACAAATAAAGAAACAAGACTTTCAAGACTACAGAAGTATGTGAATGATTAAGAGTTAGTACCATAGGGTTCCAGTGATTTAATTGAAGCAACCAGAACGACAAAGGACTTATCAGCAACATTGAATTGAAGACATAGAAGAATTGATCAAGTGTTATTCATCTGTGAACCAGACCAGTTGCACCAGTTGTCAGCACTTAAAAGATCAAGATGTTTATCGTCTCAGAAGAAGTTGATTTAAGTCTAAATCTGAAACATCCTGAAACTCAAAAGAATACTAAAAGGTATGTTTAGATTTAAATGGAAGTACAAATCACTTCGCGAAAAAGAAAATAAACTTCAAGGGTCAAAGTGAAATAGAGAAAAGAATTTGATGGTTTTCTTTTAGAAAATCCATCGAAAGGGATCAAGAGAATCTATTAGAAAAACCATGGAAAAGTAATTTGTCATTCGATAGTTTTTATTTAAAAACTATCGAAAGAAAAATTGTTTTATTCATTCGATGGTTTTTCAATTGAAGGAGTAGGTGAAAAGTATTTTACTTTGTCAGGTTGATTGAAAAATGGACGGCCGGGATTAACTTGATTTTGGTTCGATAGTTTTTCAAAACAAAGACTACAAATAGAGAATGAAGACAATGTTCTTCTTTAGTTGGTTGACAGATGTGATCATATTTACTCAGAAGAATTTAAGAGCTCAAGAACGATTACTGGAGAAAATTTATAGTGCCTTAATTTCTAAAGTTTGTATTGATTACGTTAACCTGAACTCATTGAAGCTAATCTACGGATTAGATTTGTAGAACCCCTCGTGGTTTATATTTATAAAATGATATATACCCCGACTCGTGTTTTGATTTGGTGCATTTGATTTCGTAGTAGAACTGAAAGTATTATCCGCGAACGAAATTGAATTATTTGTGAGTATCGTATTCAACCCCCCCCCCCCCCCCTCTTCTACGATACTTTGGACCTAACAATTGGTATCAGAGCTATTTGATTGACGTACAAATCAAATCCGGTGAATGAGACCAAAATCAAACAAGGCTTGAAAATTTGAAGCAAATTATTTAACTTTCAAAAAAATTTCATTTAATTGGAATTTCTTGAATTTTAAACAGTTTGAAATTTTCAGAAAACATGAGTGCTCCAAAGACAACTGCTGGTATTAAAGTTCCCCCCTTCACTAGAAATGATTTCAGTTTGTGGAAGATGAAGATACTGTTATTTATCAAGGCATCTAATCCGTTGTATATTGGCATATTAGAGAACGGACCGTTTGTACCAATGAAACCAGTTAGTGAATCTACAGCTCCTGATGGTACCAGAATTCCTCAAGGCTCAACCCCAAAGGACTTATCTGAGTACACAGATACAGACAAAGAACTGATTCGATTGGATACAGGTTTGATGCTGATATTGGTAGACTCCGCAGACAAGGAAATGAGCTATCAGTTAATGAACTATGTGAGCGGGAAACAAATGTGGGATACCATAAATTTGATAATGGAAGGAACTCAAGACGTGCAGGAAAATAGATTGGACATCCTGACTTCTCAGTATGAATCATTTAGGTCACTTCCTGGAGAAAATATAACTCAGGTCTTTGAGAAGTATACTAAGTTGGTAAATGAGTTAACCATGAAAGGGAAGACCTATCCTCTGAGAGAGACAAACAGGAAGTTCGTGATGACACTGCCCCATCATGTAGAACACAAGTCCTCATCCATAAGGGAAAGAATTGACTTTACCAAGATGCCATTGGAGATGATATATGGCAAGCTTAAGACTTATGAGATGAAGCAAGAACAAAGAGTGATAATCTACGGACCAGGGACGGTGGACAACAAGAACTCTGCACTCGCAAGATCAGCAGCACTTGTAGTGGATGAACCAACAACTTCTGATATTCAGGTTCAAACCCCTAGAGCTAGAAAAGAGGTGATTATAGAAGCTGAAATGGATTATGTGAATGTGGGTGTTGATGAAAGTGATTACTACACCCTAGAAGAGCTTGAGCAAATGGAAGACAAAACCATGGCGTACTTAGCTGCAAAGTTTAGCCACATTCGTTTCAAGAGAAACCCTAAGTACAAGTTCAAGGGCTCAACCAACAGATTTCAGAAGAGCAAGTATTCACCAGGCACTGAATTTAAGGGAGGCTACAAGACTGGCATGTTTGATAGAAGCAAATCAAGATGCTACAACTGCAATGAGTTAGGGCATTTCGCCACTGAATGCCGGAAGCCTCGTCAAGCAAGAGACAAGAAAGATGTCTATGAGAAGAAAGATTCTTATGAGGATTTGAAGAAAGAGAATGCTAAGCTGAAACAGCAACTGGAAACCTTATCTGGAAAGCAGAAAGGAAAAGCTTATATTGCAGATGATAAAAGTTGGGATGATACTGATTCGGATGAAGAGGAAGAGTATGTAAATCTTGCCCTAATGGCCGACTCTTCAGAGGAATCACCACAATCATCTCAGGTACCTATCTTAACAACAATTGACATGTCTAATTCTGAGTACAAGAAAACTATGCAAGATCTTAGTGTAGAATTGTTCAATGTACACACAAGCATGCTAGCATCAGAAATTGAAAATGCTAAGTTAGTTCTTAAGATTAAAAATCTAGAATCTAATAATGAAGAACTAATGCTTGTAGCTGTCACAATAGAAGATCTAAAACAGAAAAATGAGTACTTAGAGAACAAGGTCAATTGTAATGATGAGATAGAGACAATCCTCAGGAAGCAGATTTCAGACCTAGATTTGAAACTGAATGCATATAAGAACTTCGCCTTAATTGCTAAGGAAATAATTGACACTCAGACCTTAGGGATTGAAACTGCTATAGGATTTGACTACATCAAGAAAACTGGAAAGAAGATAGTGGAATTCCCTGTGACACATTCATCTGTCAAGAAGAATACTCCACACATTCTTAAGAATGTCGATTGTCCAGTTTTTGTTAAGCCTTTTCCAGCACTCATTAATGAGGATGATCTAATCATTAGACAAGAATTGCTTGAGGAGGATTTATTGAAGGAAAAATAGATAAAGACTAAGTTACCTAAGAAGTCAGTAAAAACTGAATTACCTAAAACTGATATAGGCAATAAGATTAGCAAGGCTAAAAAGAACAGAAATGGGAAAGATAGTGTTAATCAGAATATTGTTTCATCTTCTCCCATTGCATCTAGGAAGTTGTGCACTAATTGTAATTCTACTGGACACCTTACACATTCATGTAAAAAGGTTAAAGTAGAAACTGTTGTTAGTTCTGAAATGCATAACATGTCTGACATGCATGATCTTCATGAACCATGTGGAAAGAAAGAGTGTTTACTTTGTGCATACAATATCATGCATGCTTATTTTAAGTTGATGAATGCATCTAGTAGCAATAGCACTGTTAATGTTAAATCCACAAACAGCATGAAAGTCAAACAAGTTAAGACTGACTTGAATGTTACTCCTGTTAAAGTATCTAAACCTTCAGGACCCAAGCAAGTTTGGGTACCAAAGTCCGCTTAATCAATCTATGATTGCAGGGTAAGGTTAAAAGCTCAAAGGTCGTGTGGATTCTGGATAGTGGCTGTTCTAGACACATGACAGGTGAAGAGTCCCTGCTTACATAGGTGGTTAAGAAGACCGGCCCGATTGTAACCTTTGGAGACGACAATAAAGGATTCACTACGGGATATGGTAATCTGAGAATTGGGAATGTCATCATTGAAAACATCTCTCTTGTTGAAGGATTGAAGCACAATCTTCTGAGTATCAGTCAATTCTGTGATAAAGGATACAATGTGGATTTCAGAAAGGACAAGTGCTTGATCACAAACAGGAAGGATGAGAAGCTTGCTCTACTGGGAGTGAGAAAAGGAAATTTGTTTATAGATGACTTAAGTTCTACCAGTGAAGGAGAAGTTACATGTTTCTATAGTAAGGCATCTTCAGAACAAAGTTGGCTATGGCATAAAAAGCTCTCACACTTGAACTTCAAAACTATGAACTCTTTGGTAAAGAGAGAGTTGGTGAGAGGGTTGCCCCTGATGGAATTTTATCAGGAGGGACTATGTGAAGCATGTGAAAAAGGGAAGTCTAAGAAGGCATCACACAGAAGCAAAGAAATGACAAGCATTGCTGAACCTCTTCAGCGGATTCATATGGATTTATTTGGTCCAGTCAATGTTATGTCACTTTCAAGAAAAAGATATGCATTAATGATGGTGGATGACTACTCCAAGTACACGTGGGTGTTATTCTTACATTCAAAGGATGAAGCAACACAACTTATCATTGATCACATCAAGAAGATAGAAGTGGAAGCTAAGCTACCTGTGCGGACAATCAGATCAGACAATGGAACTGAATCCAAGAATGTAGTTCTTAATGATTTCTGCTCAGAGAAAGGAATATCAAGACAGTATTCAGCACCAAGAACTCCTCAACAGAATGGAGTAGTGGAAAGGAAGAACAGAACCTTGGTTGAAGCAGCAAGGACAATGTTAAATGAATCAAAACTTCCCACTTACTTTTGGGCTGAAGCAGTGAATACAGCTTGCTACACTCAGAATCGAACCCTGATTAACAAAGATCATGAAAAGACTCCGTATGAGTTAATGGCCAACAAGAAACCAACACTGAAGTACTTTCATGTGTTTGGTGCAAAGTGCTTTGTACTAAAAGATGGATAACATCTAGGCAAGTTTGATGCCAAAGCAGATGAAGGCATTTTTCTGGGCTATTCCCTGGAATATAAGGCTTAAAGGGTATATGTGATTGAAGATAAGAAGGTGTTGGAAAGCCTTAATGTAACATTTGATGACACCAAAAGACAAGGCCTGCAAACTAGAGAGAACTCTGAATCCTTGAGATAAGTGGATTTTTAATCCACTTGGAACGCTTCATATCGGCTTAAATTGATGACTTGAACTCAAGTATGTGGTGTGTTTAATGTGTTTTCATTAAGTTTTGCAGAACCAAGAGTTGGAGGTTAATTTGATTAAAATTCGGATTTTCCGGGTAGGTTGCGCAGTCTTCACTGTTTTGGCCATATCTGGAGTTCTACAAGTCCGATTCTGACGATCTTACAGCTCACGCGAAGATGACAACATTTTCTATAATTCTAGACAGAAGGTTCTGCGCGGGCGCCCAGGAATTGTACTGGAATTCTGCGCGGCCTCCCAGGAAGTCAGAATCGCCAGAAATTGCCAGAATTCGATTTTAATAAGGAAATTTTCACAAATTCGACTTCTAATCATTATGGTAATTGCTTGGGGCGGCCAGAAACTTCCAGAATCAGTTGTTAACATGGAATATGCAATTATTATTGCATTCAAAGATGGAAATTGTCGTAATTCTATTCTAACTCAAAAACGGCAATTGCTTGGAAGAGGGACAACTTGGAGCTATAAATACACACCTTGGGGGGACATAATCAACACATCACAATACATCACAACACACCAGAGATCAGATTCAATATTGGAGCACAAGATCGAGGAGCCAAGAACGAAGAACGTGACTACGAGGAGATCTAGACATAGTTTTTTCTTATATTCTTCAATTTTGGTGCAACTTTTGGATGCTTCCGGATTTGTCCTCTAAACCTTTAACTCTTATTCATATTTACATCATTGATTTCTTGTTTTTCATCATGCTTTCATCAGAACCCACGATGATGAACGGTTCTATTATGAACTAATCATTGTCGTGGGATTCTAACGGATTTATTTATGGATTTTAGTAGTTAATTGTTTTAAAGATGTGTGTGTGATGGCTAATTGATATCCTAGTTTGGTTGTGCTTATTCTTCTTGGATGCGTAGCTAACATCTAAGATTGTTTGTTAATCTCTATTGAATGCGAAAGTGGATATAGAGGTTTGGAACTTGCCATGCTAGCATAGGTTTATGTATGTTTGTCATGCATGATTCGTAGGTGATTTTAACCATCTTACCTGCCCTATGTAATCTGAATGGATAACTTGCTCGTTAAACCGTTATGTTTTCAAATCTTATAGACATATAGGGTCTAAGCATAATTGGTGTCTGCTTAACTTCTATCTATTTTGTGGATGTTTAAGTGGTTTGGTATACGTATACTGAAAGGTAGCGTGTACTGATTTCGTGTTATCCGATTAGTTTTCACAACCGTCACATGCATTGATTAAAGACAAAAGACTCTGAATGAAGTACTTAATGAAGTTAGGATCCCATGTTTTATTCTCATATACATAAATCGATTTTAATCCTCTTAGTTAGTTAATTCTTAGTTTAATAATTTGTTCTCTAGTTAATTTTAGATAATCAAACCCAAATTGTTAATTGTCTTAGCAGTGGATAAAAATCATACATTGTTGCATAGGTACATTAATTGAATTGAACACCTCATTAGATCTCTGTGGGAACGAACTTGACTTATTCGTATATTACTTGTGACCACGTGCGCTTGCGTGATTTTGTGCTAACACCTTGGTATTTGAAAATCTATCAGGAGATCTCCCTGACATTGAAGAAGAACCTGAAGTTGTTACAGTTATTAATAATGATAATGATAATGATTCTGGACCAAGTGGTCACAGTGGTGGAAATCATCAGACTACTACTGGATCCACTAGTCAGTCAACAAGGTCAATAGATCATACCGTCAACAACTCAGAGGGAGCAGGAGAAGGATCAACTAGTCACACTCCACAACATTTTGAACAAGGAGAATCATCAAGATCGCATCTGCCAAGACAAAGGGTATGGAATAGAGACCATCCCTTTCACTTGATTATTGGTGATCCGGACACAGGAGTGAGAACTAGGAGGACATCACAAAATGAATGTCACTATTCTGGGTTTCTTTCAGAAACAGAACCTAAGAAAGTTGAAGATGCCCTAGATGATCCATATTGGGTGATTGCAATGCAAGATGAACTCAATCAGTTTGAAAGGCAGAAAGTTTGGAAGCTGGTACCCAGGCCTAAATGAAAATATGTTATAGGAACAAGATGGGTATTTAGAAATAAATTGGATGAAGATGGCATTGTAACGAGAAACAAAGCCAGACTGGTTGCTAAAGGTTACTCTCAAGAAGAGGGTATAGATTATGATGAAACCTATGCACCAGTAGCAAGACTTGAGGCCATCAGAATGTTCCTGGCATTCACAGCACATTCCAACTACAAAGTATATCAAATGGATGTGAAGAGTGCTTTTCTGAATGGGGAGTTAGAAGAAGAAGTGTATGTGGAACAACCTCCAGGGTTTGAGGATTCAAAACTGGCAGACTTTGTGTACTTTCTATTCAAAGCTCTCTATGGACTCAAACAAGCTCCAAGGACATGGTATGACACACTCTCTGAATTTTTACTTGAAAATAACTTTACAAGAGGTGTCGTAGATAAAACTCTCTTTTACAAATAGCACAAAAATGATTTGATATTGGTGCAAGTATATGTTGATGACATAATATTTGGTTCTACTAATGATGATCTATGCAAGAGATTTGCTAAGTTAATGCAGAGTCGATATGAAATGAGCATGATGGGTGAATTATCATTCTTTCTTGGACTGCAAGTGTATCAAAGGCTAGATGGAATATTCATTTGCTAGTCCAAGTACATTAAAGATCTTCTGAAGAAGTATCAAATGGAAGAATCATCTACAGCAAAGACTCCAATGCCAACTGCCACTAAGCTTGATAAGGATGAAACTGGTAAGAAGGTTGACATCACAGGCTATAGAGGTATGATAGGCTCCTTACTATATCTCACTGCAAGTAGACCAGATATAATGTTTGCAACATGCTTGTGTGCTAGGTTTCAGTCTGATCCTAAAGAATCTCATCTAATAGTTCTTAAGCGAATATTTAGATATCTTAAGGGAACCCCAAATCTTGGAATTTGGTACCCTAAAGATACAGGATTTGATCTTATTGGATATACAGACTCAGATTTTGCAGGTTGTAAGATTGATCGAAAGAGTACTTCAGGAAGATGTCAGTTTCTTGGAAGAAGGTTAGTTTCTTGGTATAGCAAGAAGCAGCACTCAGTGTCCACATCAACAGCTAAAGCTGAATACATAGCTGCTGATAGCTGTTGTGCTCAAATCTTGTGGATGAGGAACCAACTCCGTGACTATGGACTTTTGTTGACTAAGATTCCAATATTTTGTGACAACACAAGTGCCATAGAAATCTCCAACAATCCAATGCAACACTCGAGGATGAAGCACATCGACATCAGGTATCATTTTATCCGAGAGCATGTCATGAATGGAACTGTGGAGTTACATTTTGTACCCACAGAGGTTCAAATTGTAGACATCTTTACTAAACCGCTTGATGAATCCACTTTTTCTAAGCTGGTTGGTGAACTTGGGATGTTAAATCTTTCTAATTGATTTTGATTAGAAGTCAGTAACTGCAAGTTAGTCCTAGTGAATACATGAGTTTAATAATTTCCATATCCTTAGAAATCGTGAATTTATTTTCTGGAGCAATTCTCGTAGATTAGGATTATTGTACTAATTTTATGTCATATGTATGGATGATATATCTTCTGGCATTTAATCGGCTATTAATTCTAAAATTATTTAGGTGCTAATATTTGTTCTAAATATTTAAGCATTTATTTAATTCGAATTAATTTACTTTATTTTAAACATTGTAGATTAATGCAGCATAATTTATTGGATTTTAATTGGTTAATATCATTTAATGATATTTAGTCGATTTTATTCTAAGAAAATTGTGAATTTTTCTGTTGGCTTTGATTTTGGTAAATTTGTTAATATTTCACAAATTCTAAGTTGACAGAAAACAAGAAGTGTGATTTTTGAAACAAGAACAGGTTTTAAAAATTAGACAGGAAGCAAAAATTATCGAATTAGGAAATTCGATAGTTTTTCTAAGTACAAGAAGAAATCTATCGAAAGTAATTTTCGATAGTTTTTGGAAAAGGAAAAGAAATCTATCGAAGGTATTTCTCGATAGATTTTGAGATTCAAGTGAAAAAGTATCGAAGGGATTTAATTTTTTCAATAATTAAAATCCTCGATAGTTTTCATAAAAATGGATTCGATAGTTTTTGGTTTAAGACAGAAAAAGATTTCGATAGTTTTTCAGAAAGTTGGTTTAAATTCTAGATTTTAAACACTTCGATAGTTTTTGATTTTGACCTTTTTGCCCCTCTGAGAAAACCATCGACAATACATTTCAAAAACTATCGACCATGAATTTACTAAAATACCCCTACATTTTCAAAAGTATTTAAAAGGCCCTTAGTCGTTTTTCTGTCATTATTCTCAGATCAAAGGTTTTTACAATACTTACAAAAGATAGATACACAAACAAGAACACATACTTCGACAGATTCTCAAGTTTTTCACCGTGAAAATTGATTATTTACCACATTAAATTCATTTTACAGTGAAACTATTGTGTGTTTATGATTAATTTGGAGTTTCTCTGTTCTTAGTTTTGTAAGAAACCATCGAAAGTGACCTTGAATCTTATAATAATGTTAACTATTTGCTTTAAGAAATTAGTTTGTGGTTCAATTGATTTCTTTTTGTTCTTAAAAGTGAAATTTTCGAAAGTTAACTATTTAGGGTTCTTGAGTAAAGTGGTTCGAGTTTGTGAATTTAGAAAAAGGGTTATTTTTAAAAGTTGATTAATTAGAAATAATTAATTAAATTAGTTTTGGTTTAAATTTAAATTTTCTGAAAATTTGAAAATATAATGGCCGGAGAATTTATTGT
This sequence comes from Heracleum sosnowskyi, assembly GCA_030848705.1. NCBI lineage: Eukaryota > Viridiplantae > Streptophyta > Magnoliopsida > Apiales > Apiaceae > Heracleum > Heracleum sosnowskyi. The sequence goes on from CM061241.1 coordinate 46,830,719, forward strand.
AACTAAGACTAATCATGTCTCGTTTCAGAATGTGCAATCCATTGCGAACTTACAGTTTCGTGCATGGGCACAATTTCTGAATACATGTTCTTTAGTGGCTTATGCATTAAGTACTCCTGTAGTCCTTTGTATTGATCAACTGACTGCATTGTACACGACAGCCAGTGACACATCAGAAAATAACATAAGTTCTTTCAGTTTTGTTGTGCTAGGGGGCAGAACAATAAGGGTGACGGAACATGATCTTAATTGGATTTTACACTTTCCAACAGAAAACCTTGTTCCTGATCCCAATACTGAAGAAATACATGCTTTCTTCACTCTCATTAGAAGTCAACAACCAAACTTCTTTGTGGGAGAGTTCCTAAAGCATTATCTGACAAAGCCATGGAATTTTTTCTTTCACACCTTAATCCATGTGTTTACTGCCAAGCTTACAAATCTGCATGGCATTCCTCTGTTTCTTCAGAAACTAGGGTTTGCTATTGCTCACAATAGGCATATAAACATTGGAAGGCTTGTGATTGATCAAATGATTCTGTGCATGGGACCACTGGAAGAAAGAACATGCATAGATGATGTGCTTTGTTTCTATCCTAGGTTCCTACAGCTAATTCTGAATGATGTATTAACAGCTGAAGAACGTGAGATTTTTGAAGGTGAGGAGACCATGGATTGTATGAAGATGAAGAGCAATGCAATAACGGCTCTTATAAAGAAGAATCATCTTCCAGGGGTGCCTACTGTTCTAACTGAATATCTAATAACGGTACCCCTACCACTTCTACCCCCAGGGGAACAGGTAAACGAAGGTAATATCCCTGAACCTGTTGTGGCTCCACAACCTCAACTATGGATGTTGATCCAGAGCCCTCGGTGGCCATTCCTGACCAAGAGGTTGCAAACCCACAATCTTTAACCACGGTCAGAGAGCCTTTGGACGAGCCAAATGAAACCATAAATGAACCTCCTTCCCCTACTATACCTAACATTCAAACATCTGTGAGTGTAGAGGGAGATAGTGCCTTAGCAGCACCACATAAGGAGATACGCCCTTCAACAACAGCTCTGCCTTCCTCTAAAAGGAGAAGAATAGAAAACGAGGCAATTGTTGAAACTTCATTTCAATCATCCAAATAGCCCTTCATTGATTTTTTTGATGCTGATTGGGAAACACTTACCAAAGCTATATCTGAACCAATAGCTCAATCAAATAAGGAAGAATTGATGGAAGCAACTGGTGTTCCGACCATATTACGGTCAGGTTCACTGGTTGAAGGTTCTGAATTGAACCAAGAGTCTTCACAGACGTCGAGAGAAGGTTTTGACCTAAATGCACAATTACAAGGGTCATTATCTAGCTCCCCAGATGGAACATATCTGGATCCTGCGGGTACAGGTTCTGACGTAGGTGCAGATCGGCAACTCGGTGACAATGAATCAATTTTAATTGAGGAGTTAACTGAGGAAAAGTCTTCACAGACTTTAGAGGGAGTTTCAGGATCTCTGCTGTTAATAGAGCCTGATTCTAGCCTCCTAGAGATTCAAACTCTAGATCCTTCAAAGGATACATCATCTAAGGATGATCAACAACTTGGTATATCCAAGGACGGGGACTTGCGAAGCCCCATTGCACCACCGGTGACCTCCTTAAGGATGGCTACGGTGATTTCTGATGCAGGTACTACTAGCAAGACGGGAATGAGTGAAACAAAAACACTATCATCTGGCCTGAGTGGGAAAGGAAAAATGAGTGAAACACCAACAGAAACGTTGAGTGAACACCCAGAGCCAAATGTGAAGAGTGACACCTAAACCCTACCAAATATTGATGAGTTGATAAAACCTACAAACAGAGAGCTACATGTTCAATCCACTCTCAAGGAGATGACAGTTCATGATCGTCAAGGACATCCATTATTCAAAGTCCATCTGCGACCTTCCTTTGACCAAGGGATCTCCTCCGGTCCAGTTGATGCTTCTTTAACTACTATTCAACAGAAGATTGACTTGGCTGCAGTTGATTCCAGGAGAACATACAGGGTCTTAGGCAGTGCATCTGGCACTATAACAGGTACTAAACAGGCAGTGGACTCCCTGAAGAAGGAAGCTATGGAGGAACTGGTCGACTTGAGAGCAAACGTCAAGGAACTTAGAGATGGTTTTATGAATCAAGTGCATGCCCTACAACAAGGATAAGAAGCTTTAAATGAAGACGTTCTGGTTATCCGGGATGGTCAAGCAAGGGTCAAGGATGCAATGAATACACTGTCAAGAGTGGAGTCTCGTCTCAACAAAAGATTGGATAAAATCGAGCAGACTACCAACTCAAGACTGGGTGATATTGACCAGAAGATAGCTTCTATACAAGAGATGAACAAGGACATTGCTCTATTCATGGAAAACCAGAGTGGCGGAGTAGAGTTGATCTTGAATATGTTGAGAAACCAACAACCTGGTCCTTCATCAACCTTTCATGCTGAGGATTACTTCGTGAAGGATTCCACAACTAAGGGGGAGAAAGAAGGATGGGGTAAATGGGAAACTAATGAAAAAATCATAACCACTATTCCAGTGAGACAATACTGGATTGAAGACATAGTAGAAGAAGGAAGTGAAGAGGGATTTGAGGTCATGCATGAGCAACAACCACAGGAATAGCATGAACCATATTATCCAGAGCCAATAGAACATCCTATCTTGGATGATGATATGGAAGAAGCAAATCCTCTATCACTTGAACAAGAAGCTACCTTGGAAAGATTGAAAGCTGAAAAAGCAGAAAGAGATGCCAGGCATGCTGAGAAGGAAACTCACAAAGTAGTTCTGAGGAGTGAAAAGCTGAAGAGATTCAAGATGTATAATGAAGCAAGAAAGAAGAAGATGATTGATTTGGCACAGAAACAAGGAAAAGATTGGGAGGTAGCTTACAACACTTTCTGCGGAGTTGAAGACGGTTTCGAAGTCAACGACAATGCTGAGGTGGAAGTTGTCATTCAAGATATAAGGAGTGCAAACCAGGAAGATCAGATTTACTTCACTGCATTGAGAAATTCTCTTTATCTTTCTGAAAGCTGGGGTTAAAGCAAATGGTGCCTGGAACATACTGATCAATTTTATTGAGAAAGGTACATTTGTGATTTTTACTAAGTTTTTCGAACAGAGAACATATACAGAACTGCAGGCGATACTCATCAAGATCTAGAGAACCACAAGACTAAATGAACTGCTCCGTGAGAATGTTAAGGAAATCTTGATGAAGGTCAGTCCAGAGATTACTGAAGATCCTCCTATGGTTAGATTCATGACGAATGACTTGTTCAGAATCTACTATCTGACGGAGGACAAACTGAGAGATTATCCAAATAATTATCTAATATCAGTTAAGAAGTATCTTAGATTCACTGGATTCACATCAACGGAGAAGGACAAAGCAGCAGACACTCTAAGAAGATATCTGATGGAGAATGTTCCCTACTATAGGAAGAGAGTGGGGAAAGGATCGGAAGTGCATACCAGACTACCAAACATGCCAAAGCTAAACAAGAAAGATGTTAACATTGCATGGTTGTGGGCTGGAGTGGGTCAAGAGATTGAGTACATTGGAAGACACATCAAAGGAGCAATCCTTAAACCTGGAGAACCACTGCACTATCCTTCTGTGATTGATTATCAAGTTGCTAACTCCAATCCAGTGATTGAAGAAGGTGAGATTGAGATGGACTGAAGACTTGAAGCAAAGAACACAAGAACTATCTGCTCAGACTAGAGGAGCATCTTCATTGTAAAAAGTTTTAATGTACTTTGAATTTTGAAATCTGGAAATGTATATATTTTATCCAGAATGCATTTAATATTATTAAGCTGTCTTACTTTAATTAGTTTCATGTTTCCTTAGTTAGTTGAGTTATCCTCGAGGTATTTGTTTGTCAAACTCTAACAATCAAATAGGGGGAGATTGTAAACCATAATGTAACATAAGATGTAACAGAGATAACTACAACTCGGCAAAGGACAAGACAGACAATAATATTAACAGAAGCACAGGAATCCAGAAGTAAAGAAGAAAAGGTAAACTCAAAAAATCAAAATATGGTATGTATTCTTGAAGTCCGTAAACAGGTCACGGAAAGAAGTTCATTAATATGTTCAAGCCTCTGTGACAAATAAAGAAACAAGACTTTCAAGACTACAGAACTATGTGAATAATTAAGAGTTAGTACCATAGGGTTCCAGTGATTTAATTGAAGCAACCAGAACGACAAAGGACTTATCAGCAGCATTGAATTGAAGACATAGAAGAATTGATCAAGTGTTATTCATCTGTGAACCAGACCAGTTGCACCAGTTGTCAGCACTTAAAAGATCAAGATGTTTATCGTCTCAGAAGAAGTTGATTTAAGTCTAAATCTGAAACATCCTGAAACTCAAAAGAATACTAAAAGGTATGTTTAGATTTAAATGGAAGTACAAATCACTTCGCGAAAAAGAAAATAAACTTCAAGGGTCAAAGTGAAATAGAGAAAAGAATTCGATGGTTTTCTTTTAGAAAATCCATCGAAAGGGATCAAGAGAATCTATTAGAAAAAACATGGAAAAGTAATTTGTCATTCGATAGTTTTTATTTAAAAACTATCGAAAGAAAAATTGTTTTATTCATTCGATGGTTTTTCAATTGAAGGAGCAGGTGAAAAGTATTTTACTTTGTCAGGTTGATTGAAAAATGGACGGCCAGGATAAACTTGATTTTGGTTCGATAGTTTTTCAAAACAAAGACTACAAATAGAGAATTGAAGACAGTGTTCTTCTTTAGTTGGTTGGCAGTTGTGATCATATTTACTCAGAAGAATTTAAGAGCTCAAGAACGATTATTGGAGAAAATTTATAGTGCCTTAATTTCTAAAGTTTGTATTGATTACGTTAACCTGAACTCATTGAAGCTAATCTACGGATTAGATTTGTAGCACCCCTCGCGGTTTATATTTATAAAATGATATATTCCCCGACTCGTGTTTTGATTTGGTGCATTTGATTTCGTAGTAGAACTAAAAATATTATCCGTGAACGAAATTGAATTATTTGTGAGTATCGTATTCAACCCCCCCCCCCCCCCTCTTTTGGCTGAGCCATAAAGGCTTCATATTGAGAAACAAGAATATGTTTCTTGTTTTTCCTTACTTCAGGAGTTCCTTCACATAGCACTTCTATGAGATCCCACATCTTCTTAGCACTACTACAATGAGCAACAATGCCATACATGTTAAGATCCATGGATTCACAAATGATGAGTTGGAGATTTCCATCGAGGGCAACTTTCTCTTTTTCAGGATCAGTGTATTTGGAAGGATCTTTAGGCTCATAATGTTTTGGTATTTTCTCAGTGTCAACAGTTGTTTCGGGAATCTCAATCTGTGGAATGAAGGGACCATGCTTTAGAATGTCTAAATACATGGGGTTTGAGGCTTTGATGAATATCAACATCTTCTTTTTCCATAGGTTGTAATGTTCCTTGTCGAAGGGAGAAATCTTGACACTGCTTAGTTTCTGTGAACTCATTCTTGATCTTTTTCTGTTTGTGTTTCAATAGCCTGCTCTGATACCACTTGTTAGATATGAATATCACTAGTAAACTAGACAGAGGGGGTGAATGGATAGTTTGAATGTTTTTCGATTCTTGAAACTAAAATCTGTATTAGACTGTGTATGTATGATAATGCAGAAAAAAAATGAACAGTACACACACAATCACTTTAATCTACTTTGTATAAAGTAAATCAAATACTACAACTTCCAAAATTTCACAAGTGAAATTCTGGCTTCTAAACAAGAACAGTACTTTCTTGTTTTCTTTACAGAGAAAAGAGTGCTTGAATAATTATATATGTATCTCTCTTACAGTTAACTATAGGGTGTGCACAATATATATAATACCTATACAAACTGGTGCACACACCTATTTACACAGCTAACCCTAACTGTAACTCCAACTTGTTTTTCCATAAGAGGTTAGTTGTCTCAGGAAGGACCACTTGCTTTCTATCGTCCTTTCCCTTATCTGTAACTACTTGTCTCTATTCTTTCTCTCCAAGTTTTGCTGTAGATTTACCATCTGTCTTTGGACCACTTAACCGTAACAGATGTTTCAGTATTTGTCTCCATGATCTTTGATTCTGTACCTTGATTTGTCTTGTTGTAAAACGTCTAAGTGTTGACATCGTGAACTCCAATATACTCATTATCCTGTGACTTATCGACATATAGCATTTCTGATTTTGCTATATGAGGACTTTGCTATATGAGTATTTTAGGAGTATGCGATATGGCATATTTCTGACTTCACGATATAGCCTTTGAGGATTTCACGATCTAGTACATTTCGGACTATGCGATCTCAACACTTCACGACATGTGTCTTGAGGACTTCACGACATAGTTCATTTCAGACTATGCGATCTCAGCACTTCACGACATGGATTTTGAGGACTTCACGACATAACTCATCCTGACTTCACGATCTAGGGACTTAGACAAATTTCTGCAACTTATTTTTTCAAGGCCTTATTCACTTTTATCCATGAACAAATTGAACTTCTTCCAGGACAATTATTTCATGGACTATATACATTCTAGGTGCAAGAAACTTACTAAGCTCATTATAAACTTGAGCATACATAATAGAGCTAAGTACATGAAAACAAGACAAATACAATATAGACCTATACTATACCCTAGTGACAAACTTCACTAGGTCATGTAGAGTGACATAGTCACAAGGTGTAGGCTTGTTAATAGTGGTATTCAGACATGCCTAGCCTAACACTGTTGATCTATTATATATTGAAAAAAAAATTATAATACTACATATTTGACAAAATTTTATCTTTATTTATATTTTTTAAATTAATATTATAAATAATAATTTTAATATGTTGTCTTGTTTGATTTTATATTTTGATGATTAATGTATGCATTTATTTTCTATATTAAATTGTTAAAGAAAATTATAGTGAATATTTATTTTACTCGACATGCTGTCCTTATCTAATTTTTAGCGTTTAGTGTCGCATTCGAGGTTACTAATAATTATATAAATGTCGTTTGTGATAATTTAAAAAAAAAAAAAAATTAGTTAGAGAATATAAAAATAAATACTATATGACTAATAAAGATAATTGGTTAATTATTAGTATTTATAATATTATTATTTTATGCTGCTAAATGGAATAGTCCGTGATATTTTTGAGATTTTAGTTAGGATACATGTTAGTTATAAAATATAAAAAAGAATATATATACTTTGGCAAGAAAAGATAATCGGTTAGTTATTAGTAATTATAATATTATTATTTTATTTTATTAAATACAACTGCGCGTGATATTTTTAGAAAATGAGAGTTTTTAGTTAGGAAAAATAAAAAAAGTAGAAATTTGAGTTATAAAAAAAATATACGTTTCTAATAAAGGTAATTGGTTAATTATTAATATTTTATGTTACTAAATGAAATTCTCCTAATATCTTTGAGGTTTTAGTTAGGAGAAATTTTAGTTAAAAATAATATACGTTTTGGAAAAAAAAACTAATCGGTTAGTCATTAGTAATTACGATATTATAATTTTATTTTATTAAATAGAAGTGTCCATGATATATTTGGGAAATGAGAGGTTTTATTTAGGAAAAATAGAAAAGTAGAAATTTTAGTTAGAAAATATAAAAAAGAGTATACACTTTCATTGTTTCGTCTTTAATATAATTGACGAAATTTAATCTTTATTTATATTTTTTAAATTAATAATATAAATTATCATTTTAATATGTTATCTTATTTTCTTTTATATTTTGATGATTAATTTATGCATTCATTTTCTATATTAAATTGTTAAAAAAATTATAATGAATATTTATTTGACTCGACATGATTTAAATATATAGGATTGTTCTTGTCTAAGTTTCACATTTAGTGTCGCATTCAAGGTAACTGATAATTATATATATGTCGTCGGTGATAATTTTTGAAAAGGAGAAATTTTAGTTAGAAAATATAAAACATATATATACGATTTGGCTAATAAAGTTAATCGGGTAATTATTAGTATTTATAATATTAGTATTTTATTCTATTAAATGGAATAGTACATTTTTTGAGGTTTTAGTTATGAGACACATTAGTTAGAAAATATAAAAAGAATATACACTTTGGCAAAAAAAGCTTATTGGTTAGTTATTAGTAATTATAATATTATTATTTTATTCTATTAAATTGAATTATCGGTGATATTTTTAGAAAATAAGAGGTTTTAGTTAGGGAAAATAAAAAAAAGTAGAAACTTTAGTTATAAAAAAGAATATACGCTTCGATTAATAAAGGTAATTGGTTAATTATTAGTATTTTATGTTACTAAATGAAATTGCCCGTAATATTTTTGAAGTTTTATTTAAGTGAAATTTTAGTTAGAAAATATAAAAAAGAATATACGTTTTGGGGAAAAAATTAATCGGTTAGTCATTAGTAATTATAATATTATTATTTTATTTTTTTAAATAGAATGTTCGTGATATTTTTGGAAAATGAGATGTTTATTTTTGGAAAATGAGAGGTTTTAGTTAGGAAAAATATAAAAGTAGAAATTTTAGGTAGAAAATATAAAAAAAAATATACACTTTGGCTAAAAAATGTAATGGGTTAGTTGTAAGCAATTATAACTTTATTATGTTATTTTATTAAATGAAACTGTCTGCGATATTTTTGGAAAATGAGATGTTTTAGTTAGGAAAAATAGAAAAGATATTCTATATAATAATTTTAATATTTTATCTAACGGTTCTCATCGATTTGATCAAAAATATCTAACGGTTATGAATTGAGTGACCAGACTACAAAAAGGACGAGACAACAAAACTTTCAATATTTCATCTTTAATATAACTAGTTGAAAAAGCCGCGCTTCGCGGCGGCGTCATAATTTGTTTTTTAAAACTTCATTAATTAAATTACAAAAATTACTCGGTCCTCTCTAATAAGCCGTCCTCCCGTAAAACGCATTTCCTTTTTAATATCAATATCTCAAATTTAATATATTGAATACTTGTGTTATATATTAATTATCATGTTAAAATACTCCTTATTCTAATGAGTCGCTCTCTCGTTAGAAAAAATACATCTATCAGTTAAATTACAAAAATTACTTGTTACTTCCTAATAGTCGTTCTCTCGTGAAAAACACTTTCCTTTTTAAGATCAAAATTTCAAATTTAATATATTGAATATATACTTGTCTTATATATTAATTTTTATGTTAACATACACTTTTCTAATGAGCCACTTATTCTACTTCGAATATAACTTTTAATTATATCTACAAATACCTATTTTACTTCTAATAAAACTTTTAATTGTATGTATTTTTCATAAATTCGAACTCTTCTCCTCTATAAATTCGAACATCTATTCTACTTTTAATAGAACTTCTAATTTTATGACTTACCTATAAATTCGAACTATTCTCCTTTATAAATTCGAACACCTACTCTACTTCAAAGAGAACTTTATTTATATGTCTTAACTATAAATTCGAATTCTTCTCCTCTATAACTTCGAACACCTATTCTACTTCTAATATGCTAAAAAATATTTTTTGATTTATTAGTATTTAAAATTATAAACCTCTAAAAAAATTAGAAAAATATATTGAGACGATCTTAGAGACGCGACCTCACTTCCCGCGTATCCTCCTTTATATATATATATTGATGATTGATAGTATAGATAAGATATTAATTATTATTATTATTATTATTGTTGTTATTATTATTATTATTATTAACAAGGAGCAAATATAAGAAATATTATTGAAGTTGATAAACACAATTGCATGTCTTGAATCACTGGAAGTTCTATTATCTATAATTATATCCTATATATAATTGACATAAGAGAGTTTAGGTGGTTTGGTCGTCAGGGCTAAATCTGTAAATTACTAATTATTATTAAGAAAAAAACCACATACAGTATACAGAAGTCAGGAGATAAAAGAGGAAACATATTGCAAGTGTTTATTTTTCCTTTGTTGTAAATTTATAGAAAAGAATATTAAGATATTTGTTAGTATCTGAATATTATAGTAGTGTTAAAAAATATAAAATTGAATATTATAGACTAAAAACTATATAACTTCTTAATTTTAATAATTTAAAATTTACAAAGACATAAAATTTCATCACTAATATACAGTATAAATTAAGTAACTGTGTTATTAAATAATAAGTTCAAGGTTCGATTCTTGACAAGTACAAACATTTTTAAAAATTAAAAATTAGTATACAACTTATATTTATTTTAATATATGATTAAATATAAACAAAAATTTGGAAAAATAAATAAAATTTTAAAAATATATTTATATAAATAATTTATAAACCATCCCGTGCATTGCACGGCTATAAAGCTAGTATTTTTAAAGAACACAGTGGAACATTATTAGACTTGCTCCGCTCCCAACTTAAGGACCTGTTTGGCGATGCCAAAATAAGCGGACTTATGGCTTATAAAGCCATAAAAGTTTATGAGGGGTGTTTGTGTACTCAGCTTATTTGATAACTTATGACTTATAAATTGATAAGTTGAATGTTAGAAATCACCAACATTTTACTTAACTTATCAACTTATTCTTTGATTTCTTTATTTTTTTTAATACTTTAAATTTTTACCTTTGTGTTTTTAAATATTTTTTAAATTTAAAATACAAGTGTTGAACTCATTGTATTTAATAATTATTTTTTCAAATTTAATTTAGCAAATTCTTCACTAACTTAATTATAAGTAAATTTATCCAAATACCCGAATAACTTATAAGAATCCATCAACTTAGCAGTTACTCATTTTAAGATATAAGTCAACTTTTTTGTGATAGCCCAAACGCCCACTTTATATTAACTTCAATCTACTTCAAAATCGCCCACACTACATTAGTTGATGGTTTCCAAATTTAATTAATCAATCACATATCATAGATTTGGACTATATTAATGCCTACGTTATTGTTCCTGAATTTGGAGAAAAATTGTGGAATTTTTTTCTTTTGAAATTAGTGAAATTATTATCCTTTTTGCAAAATATTTTATTAGCTCTTGCCTTGGTCAGCCAAAGTATTCGACATTATGCATTAAAATCAATGGCTTGACCTTACCTATAAAACACCATCGACATGATATTCATCCAGACCTAGCATCGTGAATGCATTCACGGGTGACAACTTCAACTATGTCACTGCATTAATTGAATTATCCACTATCCCAAGAGTCGACATTATGCAACATTAATATTAAACTAGCTACTTAACCCCTGCAAGGCACTGGCATGCTCTTGATACATATATTTTGTGGGTCGGAAATATCATGTAATATTGTGATCTTTGATTTGGGGTTTATAGAACTTACTTAGATAAGAGAGTGCTGTATCACATTTACATCATCTTCTTCCCCATGTTAGAGCACTTGTCATACTTGCACGTTTTCTCACTGTGGTCATGAGGTGCATAAGCAGGCTCCATACGTAGATAAACATTTCGCTTAATTTTTTCTTTAGTTGAACTCTGCTTTAGCTTCTAGGAAAAGTTGCACGTTGGAACCATCTTTAGGAAGCCAGCATCACAAATCTTGCTTACATAATAATATATGTCTAAGAGAATGTTGTCCGGTTTATGATCACATTGCACCATGGCTCTATTTTTGATGAAGGAAGAAGGGCAGTGGGAATTTCCAAAGCTATCTTGAAATGGGATTCCCGAGAGAATGCAGGAGTATTGTGCTATCTGAATAGACAATCTTTTAGGCTGCCAATTTCCATGTATTTGTATACGAGGCATCCATACTCGGGGCATGCTAGCTCCTAATAGAAGACCCATGTTTGGTTGTGTCATGCTGCTTAACACCTCAATCTGAATCACAGAAGACAAGATTAGATATGTAATCCTATTGTATCCGTCTGGAAGAGTTGAACTCCGTTAAATTTTTTTCAAGAATTGTGTATTTTCTCTTTAATATTATGCTAAGAGATCCTTTCCTAAATATATATACAGATCTATCAGAAATAGCTCTAACTCTATAATTGGAAATTACACTGCAACTTTAAAGCACACTTGTGCCAACTCCTTTGAATGAAAAGATTAACTAATTTTTATAGAAAAAATTTGAGGGTTCAATAAATATCTTCTATTGGAAAAATGCATCTAGATCATGGAAGAAGTGAAAGATATCATTAAACTTTGCAAATGATTTAATACTGTGGCAAAAGATACGAATTAAGGGAGAGGATGAAAGAGTATGAATTTATTAATAAGCTCTAAAAGCCATCGGAACCTTGAGTCTGGTGTCTTAAAAATATTTAAGGCTATTTATGTGTGTCTGTGTGATCATGATTCCTATTACTACTGTCAGCCTGATCACTTGTATCAGGTGGTTCTTCAAGCTATTCCCCACCGATATATATTAGGAAAAAACAGCAATGTCTCTTTAGTAATTTAGTAAAATTTAGTAATTTTGTTCCAATGGACAAATTCTAATCAATCGTCATGCATGTAAATTCCATGACATAGGAGGTAAAACTGTAGGAAAAACAAAATAAATCAGAAAAGATCTCTAACCTGAAAGTTCCTGATACGCACTTACTGGTATTCTCTGCTTCTCTAACCTGAAAGTTCCTGATGCTGTATTTTTTTATTCCAAAGCTGTATTTTTTAGCTGATTCAGAAAGCAAGGCAAACCAAATTAAAACCAAGTGTGCACTTCATATGATGCAGTCTAATCAAAATTGTTATCAACAAATATTATCAGTCTAAGAGTTAGTTCATCATCCTCAAAACTTGCGAACTAACCTGGTTCAAATCACTTCAGTGCTGCCTTCAATCCAAATGTTGTATAGCCATTCCTGCTTCAAGGCTGGGTTTACTAAACAACTCCTCATAGCCTATATAGTAAAAAAGCAATTTGAAACAAAGTGTACCTTGAACATAAAACTACATTTAACAGAAAATTTTGCAGGTACATGATGGATAAATTTTCAATACTTGACAACCTCCAAACAGACACAACGAGTAAAACGAGATGATAACAAAAGACTGAACAAAGAAACTGACAATAACAAACACTGAGAGAACACAAAACTTGAAGCACAATCTTCATTCATAACTTTTACACTCCATCAGCTCTGCACAACGGAACCAGCAAAAAGGGATAAGAACACCCGTTACTATAGGAAGTCGCACAATAAAAAAGGCCAACTACGCCCTTAACATCAAAAACAGAATCAATAGTAAAACTACGGAGGAAAATACTGAGAACAAATCCTATATTAATACAAACTTAGGTCAAACAATATCATTTCCTTATTACATCACAACTACAAGCTTTACACCAGTAATGTCTCCAAGGGAGATGTCTCTGCAAGCGCTGCTTAGAATTTGAATGTTATTACTAGATAAGTTATACTAATATAAGTATAAACGCTGGTTCCTTCTTCTAATGACAACACAATCTTCCCCTTTTTGTTGAAAATACAAACTTTTATCCTAGACAACTTAACTATTGTAAGAAAAGCATTTGCATTCTTGCTTCTCAGCTCATTGTTTTCCTGAATAGTAACAACCTAAATTACACGTACATAGGCTCGACGTGACTTGAGCCATCGGACGTGACTATGTGACATGGATTAAAATGTTTCTCCAAAGGAGTATGTCAACTTATATAAGTTATTAAGTCACCGGAATAGTGAATTACGCAAGCTAGCAATAGTATAAGTTCTGAATAGCAATTGGACAAGACAAATACTTAGTGAAAAAAAAACAATTAATTTACAAAAACATTTCATAACTAAATGATAAGAAACATGTATTGAACTGAGCACATTCTTACCTGGCATAGGCTTTTATTGACGGTCTTCTAAGAGAGCTGTGCAAATGAGTTTTTTGTTGGAAACGTGTATGGGCTTCAGTTAATTTCTTCAACTCAACCACAGTGTGTACATATGATGTACGTGGACTTTAATTTGAAACTTCAGTAATGGAATAAGTATATATACAACACACTTAATAAATATATATATAAAACTACAGCTTCTTTCTTTCTACACACTAAGGCTACAGCCTTTTATTTTTCTCTCCAGAGCTTCATCTCTTTTATCTCTCTACTGTTTTCTTCTCACTTCGGTGTGTACAAGCTTCAGCTTGTTTTTCTCTCTGATACAATCTTCTTCACTTGGTGTATATTATTTTTTTTTTACTAACCATAACCACAGCTGTATTGTACTCGTTGCTGCTTTATTTTTATTACTATCTATATTCTAACCCAGCTATTTATTGTGCATTCCGGAGAGTTTGAAAATTCTAACACTCCCCCTCAAACTCGATTCTGCATTCCAAGCTTCATTTTCATTTTTTGAAATATGACCGGCTTCAATGGTTTCGTGAATATATCCGCTAAATTATCTTCAATTCTTCGGTGTTCCACAATTTTCTTGTTCACCTGCTTCGAATAAAATGATATTTTATATTTATATGCTTGCTTCGACTGTGGGACACCGGATTTTTCGCAAGTGAAATAGCAGATTTATTATCCACGTAAATAGTAACTGGATCTTCCTTGGCAAGATTTAACTCGCCCAATATGTAGCCTAGCCACATGGCTTGACATGCGCACGCTGCTGCTGCAATGTATTCTGCCTCACATGTTGAGAGAGCAACTGTCTGTTGCTTCTTCGATGACCATGAAAATATTCCCGAACCGATATGAAAAGCATAACCCGAAGTGCTTTTCCCGTCATCCAAATCACCACCATAATCACTGTCTGAGTAGCCAACTAATTTTGAATCCTGAGAGTGTGTGTAAAACAAACCATGATCAAGTGTACCTTTAATATACCTCAAAATTCTTTTAGCTGCCATGAAGTGATCTTGCTTCGGCTTCTCCATGTACCTACTAATCAGTCCAACTGAATACATAATATCTGGACGAGTGAAAGTTAGGTACCTCAGACTTCCAACCAGACTTTTGAACAATGTCGGATTTACCGACTCTCTTGTTGAATCAATTCTCAACTTTATGCTTGCTTCTGCTGGTGTGTTCACTGACTTGCATTCCTCCATTCTGAATTTCTTTAAAATCTGCTCTGCATATTTTTTCTGTGACATAAAAATTTCGTCTTTGCTTTGCTTCACCTCGACTCCAAGAAAGTATGACATTTGACCAATATCTGTCATCTCAAATTCGTTAGTCATAACTTTCTTAAAATCATCGAACATACCAGGGTTGTTGCCGGTAAAGATCATGTCATCTACATACAAGCAAACGATCATAATATCTCCCCCTGAATTTGTTTTTGTGTAGAGGGCATGCTCGTACGAACTCTTCACAAAATCATTTTTCTGAAAGTATTCATCAACCCTTGTGTTCCATGCTCGCGGAGCTTGCTTCAAACCATATAAGGCTTTCTTCAATCTGTAGACTTTGTTTTCTCGGCCTTTCTGAACATATCCGGGAGGTTGCTCAATGTAGACTTCTTCTTCGAGATAACCATTCAGAAATGCTGACTTGACATCCATCTGATAAATCTTCCACTGATTCTGAGCTGCAATTGCTGTAAGAAGTCTTATGGTATCAACTCTTGCAACTGGAGCAAATACCTCGTCATAGTCAATTCCATATCTCTGCTTGTAGCCTTTAGCCACTAGCCTCGCCTTGTATTTTTCCACTTCACCGTCCTGATTTGTCTTTGTCTTGTAGACCTACTTGACACCAATTGCTTTGTGTCCTTCTGGAAGATCTGTGAGCTCCCAAGTATCGTTCTTCTTGATTGCACCAATTTCTTCATCCATGGCTTTGTTCCATTTGCTTTCTTCAGAAGCTTCTTCAAATGTCACTGGATCACATTCAGCCATTAAACAAAACAAATAATAATCAAAGGTTGTTTGTATCGGACTTGTTGCTTCATAGATATTATCCAGACTCCGCATTTTTCTTGGCGCTCCCACTGAACTGCTGCTTCCTGCAGTCGATGGCGTCGATGCAGGAGTTTGTTGATTTTGGACTTGATGCCCAAAATATAAACTGGTCGGTAAACAACGTGAATGACTGGATGGTATGAAAATAGAATGCCCAAAAACATATTTTTCTAAGCTGATAGTACTAATTAAAATTCCTAAAATTCCTAAGCTGAGTACATACAACATATTTTTCTTAAACCCTAGGAATGAACTAAGGGACCATTAGGCATTGGTTCGAACCCTTCCATTGAAACAAGGCTTTCTTTGTATTTAATTTAAGAACTGCAAAGAAATTTTTAACTGGAAGATTGAACTCTTTTTTTAGGTTGAAACTCTTTCTTTATAAAGGCATATATATATATATATATATATGATACCCTTACTTTCCAACACTTCTTCCATCAAGCAGTCCACCGCCCAAATATGAATATGCCCTTGGTATGTCATGGCGAACAATAAACTTCTTGGTCCAATAGACTTCACCACCATCATCTTTCAGTTTCCGTAAATTAATATATGATCCTTCACCAGATGATTTAAAGACGATTACAAGAATTATCTTGAAATAAAGATAGACAAATTAATTTCAAAGTTGTAACAAATGCTAAATATAAAGAAATCAATGTACTTTGTAAAAATTTAGGATTCTCAAAAATTTGGGACCCGAAAATTAAAAATCGGATATGGGTATGACGATTTAGCATATAACCTCATAATAAATGAAATCATACATAAATTTAATATATTTAACATTTTCTAAAATATAGCGTATTTGTCTTCTACCAAACACATAAACATAATTATATATATGGAATATATAGCATAAATTAGTGTCATGTGTGGACATCTCTCCTCAAACAAGTACTCATTTTTGAGCCGAAACAAGTCATTTTGAGCACTGTAAATCATTTTGGTTCGAAACAAGTACTCATTTTTGAGCCGAAACAAGTCATTTTGAGCACTGTAAATCATTTTGAACCAGAAGACTTCAAGGTGGAGTGTTCAGTTTTTACATAAAGGATCCAATTCGGATCCCATCCCACACCCATGTCACGTTCTCTCACATGTTACTGATCCACAATTTATACGCGGCTTGAAAGTTCTTCGGAATCCAACAGCAGTTTATGTCAGAAGATTCATACAACACAATGATGATGGCGTCAAATTCACCCATATTCCTTTTGGGGTGTGGTCACTAGAGATGGTGGTGCAAAGGTTAGACGAACTACCATAAGTCTTAATTTGTTTGAAAATGGAAATTTCACCCACGTCCTTTTTGTTATTGAACATTCGGGCAATGGCCTTATGACTTGTTCATCATGTGAACTCCTATGTTATTTCTTGTATAATCCCACCACCAAGAACCGTGTTAGGATTCCTAAGCCTGAAACTTCAAATGGTCATATATATGCACATATCTTTCCAAGCCCTTGGCATAGATAAAATCTCCGTTCTGTATCTTCCTAAAAGTGAAAGATTACAACTCCAAGTCATGGAGCGTAATTACCAAAACCTACTGCAGTACTCGAGAAACAACGTGGTGGATTTTTCGGTATGCTTGGATACGTAGTTAATTATGGCTACGGGGTAAAAAATGTTGGTGTCATATATGGACCTTGCTATAAATCTAGCGGTCTCACGTTTTTCAACGTGAGGGAAGAGACCTCCAGTGGCTCCTTCAGGTGCCACAACCCTATATTAATTTTCAACAAAATAGCTTATTTCGGGGAATGCAAGAGCAATTTGTGTATGGTTGTAGATGGTAGTATGAGAGGGTCAATGTTCAACATGCTAGAGCTAGACATTGATTGCTCGATATGGTTTATTAGGTATCACATTGACCTTTGACCGGTAGCAACTAGAGTTAATCCTACACTTACCCTCCAAATACTTGTACTTGCTCTACTTCCACGAGAAGAAGAGGAGGATGATTCATATTTAATTGTTCACATTCTTAAAGAGGTTGTATTATACAACCTTAAAGAAGGGATCATAAAGAAATTGTGTGATTTAGGTGCACGACCCACTGAATCTCTTTTTTTAAAGAATCATCAAGTACGTACGGATGGACGTACGAATGCACGTAATTTCATGGTTCCCTTATTAAAAAAGAGATTCAGTGAGTCGCAAACCTAAATCACGCAATATCCTTATGGTCACTTCTTTGAGGTTTTATGCACAACCTCTTCAAGAATGTGAACAATAAAATATAAAACATCTTCCTCTTCTTCTCACGGAAGTAGAGTGAGTACAAGTATTTGGAGGGTAAGTATAGGATTAGTTGTTGTCGCCATCGGTCTAAGGTTAATTTGATACCTAATGAACCACATGGTCTGGTCAGTCTTCAGCTCAAGCATGTCGAACATTGCCCGTCTCTTACTACCATATATAACCATGCGTAAAATACTCTTGCATTGTCCGAAATAAGCTATTCCATAAAAATTATTACATGGTTGCACCACCTCAGGCAGTCAGTGGATAGTCTATTCAATCACATTGAAAAAAATCATGAGACAGCTAGATTTATAGCTAGGCCAATATATCACACCAACCATATTTAACCCATACCCGTAATTAACCACATCCTAGCCTAAGACCGGATAATCCACCAAGGTATTTCCGAGTAATGCAATAGTAGGCTTTGATAATTACGCTACATGACCTAAAGTTTTAATTTGTCACTTCTTCTAGGGAGACGTAGTGTGATGATTTTATATGTTCTAGGGGCTTGAAAAGATCAATGCATTGAATTGACCATTGTAGTTTTCAGCTTTGGAATCCTAACACGTTCATTGGTGGTGGGGTTATACAAGAAATAAGATTTGGGTTCACATGATAAACAAATCCTAACGTCGGGGCCCCAATGTTCAATAACAAAAGGGACGTGGGTGAAATTTTCATTTTCAAACAAATTAAGACTTACAATGGCTCATCTAACCTTTGCACGACCAACTTTAGTGACCCCCTCAAGAGGACTATGGTTAACTTTGACACCATTGCCATTATAAATTACCAATTTTCTGACAAAAACTGTTGTTGGATTCCTAGGAATTTTCAATATCCTGCAATACCAAATGGCTTAAGTATTTGTTGGAACACCAGCGAGATTGAAAGATACGAAGTTATATGAAGTATGATGGTTGACCCTTGTACCATGGATCAATCATGATGTTCTTGAGGAGTTGTCTCTCAAGATAGATTTGTTTTGACTCAAGATAGAAAAAGATGGAAGAAATCATCACAATTGTTTCATGGCTTGATCAATAAGGTGAATTATTTGGATGATACTAGTGATGTTTTTATAGAGGCCTGTGGTTTGAGAAGTCAAGGATCGGGTGACTTCTCATATGAAAGGACACTCGTGGTTGATGCACGTGATTTTGTAGATGGATATGATGCTATGATAAAAAAGTGGTAGTTTGAAGTTCACTAAATAGATGTTAGTGATACTCAAAGGATGGAAAACATGGTCAAGAGAGTCTTGTTCGAGGGAAGGCATTGGCATTTATGGATTGACGTCGATATTTTGATGGTAACTGTTAAATAGATTGTGAAACCATTAAACGGATGTTAACGATACTCAAAGGATGGAAGATTAGGGACAAGAGATTCTTGTTCGAGGGAAGGCATTGTTGATGTTTACGGATTGGCGTCGATGTTTTAGTGGCGACCATTAAATCATTTGTGAAACCCTATCGGGTTGAAGGGGAGAATTGTTGGTTTTGAACCCAAAATGGTGATATGGGTCTTGGTGATACAAGACATATATAAGTTGGGTAATATTTGTTTGTGTAGACAACAATTATAGATGGTATGTCTTATATAAAAACTTAGGTAATTATGTATCAATAATGGAAAGGTTTGTATAACAAGTATGCGAAGACTTGTACAACAAATATGAAAAGTCTTTGTGAGTAAGTTTGTGATGGCTAAATATTCATAGTCTTTGTGGATAAGTCTTTCTCGGTAAGTTGTAGAGTTTGATATTGTTTGGGAGATACTTAAATAAGTAGTGGTTAGCTCAAGTATCGGTTGAATCAATATGGAGGTGTTGTTAATTGACTGTATTATTGATTATTGTCTCAATTAAGAATACAACTTAAGACGAGGTTTTTCTGTGTCATATTTTTGGTGCATGTGCTCTTTATTGGTTGTTTGGGATCTCGTATATTTGTATAGTCCCATCACACATATTGCATACCAAAGATAGTAATTAAGAAAGTAATCTTTGTAAATGTCTCATAAAGAACACATATTAACAATTTAAATATTATAGACCACACTCTTAGGATAAAAGCAATATTTGCAAATAGTAAACCAGATTTATAATGCAGTTGTTCTACTAGCTTGTTATAACTTTGGAGCTACTAACCATCATCAACAAATTGAAAAGAATTAGAGCTTCTAAGCTAATTTAGAAATAGATCTTTGACAAACTATCACTAGAACGGTTTGTTCCTACGTTCAACTTAATTAGTTATCATTTTAATTCATTTGTTGACCACATAAGCATACACTCGTTGAACAATTATTGGCATGGTCATTTATAACCTTATGATTTCAACAAACAATCCAGAATCCAATTTCCTAGTTACAAGCATTATCTTGAAATAAAGAAATACAAATTTCTAAGTCAAACAAATGCAAAATTTTATTACAAAATTAATATACCTTTTGCCAACATACAAGCGGACTATGTTGCCCCCAAATCATACAGTTGTCGAACATAAGTATATATCCAAGTATTAAGTCAATAGTTTTAAAAAGATATAGAATTCTCATATTTGGACTTGAGATTGGATCTGAGAACCGAAATTGGACATGGTTGCGAGGTTTCGGCATATAACCATCACAAAAGTGAAATAATTGATAAATTTCACCTTTTTAACATTCTTAAATATAGTATCTTCTACCAATTAAATATATGCATAATAATATATGTCAAAATCAGCATAAATTAAAATCCTTGTGTGGACATCACTCTTTTGTAACAAGTTGTTTAAGGTTTATAGATCCTTTTGAACTAGATTAATACTTCAAAGTGAATTGTCTGATTTTTACATTACGGATCCAACATAGATCAATCTAACGCCCACAGCCATGTCATGTCTTCTCAACACACGTATGAGGGAAAAATTGAAGACTCTAGGTAACGGAGCAATCTTATATAAAACATTAATAAAAATTTAACATACCTTAGAAAATCTAGTCGTTGAAATTCAGAGAAGGAAGAAAGTCTTGACAGCGGCGACTTCAATGTGAAAAGTATAGGGTTGTGTTTTTTAAGAAGCACAATGTTATATTTATATTTAGCGTCGGCCTTGAGTAATCCGAGGCCCAATGCGAAATGTTTTTGGGCCCCCACAGAAAAAAGTTAACTTTAAATAAAAAAAACACATATTTTTCTGGGAGATATTTAGAACGTAAGCAAGTGCAATGTAAGAAAGCCCATCCTCACGCCAAATTTTATATATAACCGATACATTTAATTTTGATATCAAAAAAATAAAAAGAATAAATAAAAAGTACATAAAAAATGTCACCAGATCCACTCCTGCCTCGTCAAATCCACATGTGAACTTCTTATTTGAAAAGGCCTCTTTAACCATTTCTAATGCAAAATTTTCAATTTAATGTTCAACATTGATGAACGAAATAAATTTGGGCCCTTAAATCTTCTATAAATAAATAAGCATATGATAGAAGGTCCTTTTTAGGCTTTCGCAAATACACACTACAAAATATTGTACATGACAAAAGGATAATATAGACATATATGAATATAGAGTTATGCTCGGTGTATACCACTTAAATGTTAGACCTCTTAAACTAGATATATATTAAATACATTGTACTGCAATATTAAGTTTTGGTTTTTAAATAAAAAATTACAAAGAAGCAGCTCGTGGATGACCAAGCAGACTTATTTGGTTATATTGATGGTTCATGGAAGCAAAACACGGCAGGCTTAATTACGGCAAGAATTGGAAGCTTCGTTCAAGATACTAAAGGTAATCTCCTTTTCATTTTCTCAGGGCCTTCTAGTACAGAATCTAGTTTTGCAGTGTGAAGCAGAAGCTCTAGAATTTGTGTTAAATCATATAAATTCTAGCCCATTGAGAAATAGCAACATTAAGATTTTTTCCGACAACTAGGATTTAGTTTCTGCAGCTCAAAGCGTAAATTTCACTAAGAAATGGTCTTTGTTTGGTAGTTCGAAAATGAAGAATTTTCTGGCAAAGGGAAATGTCCAACTCGATAAAATCAATCGAGTTTTCAATGAGCATTGATGTTTTTACAGTTCAAGGAGCTTTTAGAAAGATCATGTATCATCAGTTGGTTGCTGTTATATTCAAAGGTATTTTATTACCAACTTTTTAGGAATTTTTATTGTTTATTTTTTTATTCTTTTATTTTATTTTCAAGAAAAATGAGTAGTCAGTCGGGGAAGCGGGAATGTTTTTTCTCTTCATCTTAGTGGCTTTGGCAATAGTGAATTTTGCATGGGGAATAGATTTTGAGCTGTAGGCTTATCTCTGTGGGTGTATTTAACCCGTCTGCCTCCACAAAATATTTTGAGAGAGTCCTACATAGAAAAAACTCTTCTCTTTATAACTTCAAACAATGGTGGATGTGGGAATTCATTGGACTCTCCCCAAAGATGATTTCATAAAAATTAATGTCCATGGAGTTTTCTTTGATGAACCGCTCCCTAATAGAAACAGATCGGGAATAGGGATTGTTTTCAGATATTACAGGGGCGCTATTGTGAGGATGTACGCTGGCTCATTGGGCATACAGGAGAGGAGACTGGATGAATTATACGCCATGCAATATGCACTGAGAAAAGCTTTCTTTGGCAACTTCAATCTGCTGGAACTCGAATCGGATCATGTTGGAGCTTATTGGGAATGGCGTCATTCCCATTTTAATGGAGCGATTCCTGGGCATGAATTTATATTAAGGTAGTTGAACACAAGGAAGGAGAACAAAAACTCAGTGATTGACATGAATACAGTGGGTGAGGAATGTAATGGCTAAGCAATTTATCTAGCTCATCATGGAGAAAACTCGTGGGATAGAATGGTGTTGATTGAGGCTATGTTTGGTCGAGTAGAAGAAATATGGTATGAGGATATGGAACTAGGTCCGGTCGGCCCAAAACATCTGAGTATCTTTCTAAGGAACTTTAGGGTATGGGACTACTGAAAATATTTCATTGTTCAAACTGAATGATACTAGATCCCCCTTGCGGCCCATATACAAGACTCGGTTTATAACAGGACCAAGTTCTAAATTCCAGGAATACAGAACACTTGATAGGGATGTATCATGAGCATGAATGACTTTCAGAGAACCAGTACTTGTGGAATATAGTTGTGCATGACTGGAGCAACATTCGTCATATTGGTTGGACTACATCCCTGGGAATACGAAGTCTCTTACCCTGCTTGGTCGATGGATTCCAGAGGTGAAAAAGATTATAATAATATTTTAGACAAATAATGCCATTGCAGGAACCAATAACTTTGAAGGGACTTGGATCAAGCTGATAATAATTGAAGTCTAGAAAGGCAACAAATCGTTGTTGGCCATTGGACTTACAGTTTCTAAGCATCAGTACTGAAGCTTTCTCGTCAGACTTGATTTGGTTGTCGTAGGAGTGGGCACTAATAAACACGGGGTCCGAAATTATTGAGAGCCGTAACTTGCAAACGGACCTGCTACGGAGCAGTGATATCACTGGAGCAGATAAAATATTTCAATAAGCAAATCTTCTCGCAAATTGTTCTTCCATCCTCTCATTGTACTGTAACTAGGAATACATCATCAAAAATTAAGTGTTCAACATTTTTGCATTTCATAAGAAAATATTTGTTTTTAGGTATCTTTTACTGTTTGAATAGCCTCGGCTTTAAATAACTTACGACAGGGTTTTCCCAAATTTTATGCAGGTAATATCCGCTTTCATCCACCCCATATTTATGTTGGTAATGTATAGAAGAAACCGATATCCCGGACCCACTATGATGTTATCCCTAGTCTTGGATTATAAACCAGACTCGTAGAATGAAATCCAATATGCGCAAGCAATTAAACATTAGGATTTTAAGCTCTTTGGAACTTCTAACAGTAATCACAGAATAAAAACTTGAATTGAAAAGAAACCTGGAGCTTTTAAGCTTTAGATATTGAACATTGACAGGATATCACCACATCTGTTTCTTCCCGCGCCTAATTACAACAGTAAAATCTTGAGAAATTAATAGACTCGGAACCGGTAAATTTTATTAATTTTTTGAGATTATTAATTAAATATATACTAGATTGCACTGTGCATACCTGTAATTTAATTTTTTTGCACGTTAGTGGCTAAAATTTTATTTGAGCCAGTGTGATGGCTAATTATTTTTATTCTTACCAGGGAAGTGGCTACGCGTCAAATTCCGTTAAATAATCCGTTAAATTGTAATAGTAACGAGGGTAAAATGGGTAACTAAATTTCAAGATATCATAACCCCAATTCTCGACATCACATTCTCTTCCTCTGTGAAAATCTACCACTAATGTCCACTCTAACTAACCTTTAAACAGACCTCACGTGTACACATAATTCTTGTTTATATATTTTTTCAATGGCTTCATCAGTTGAAAAAGACAATGACACAATAGAGTAGAAGCAAGAATTAAATGGAGGTGTTTTCTTGGCCCAAGAACTTACCTTTAGCTCGTGAGTATCATCCAACCTAGATGAGTTTCAAGATCCAATTGGGAATATTTTTAAAAATTGAGAAAGAAGCTTCTAAGTATGTAATTTAGAAAAATCATTACCCATGTATCTCTACTTTTAAGAAAACTGTGATTTTTAATCTTAAAAGTATTTTAGCAAGGTTTTCGAATACGAACCCGAATAAAAGTCCTACATTTAGAACTAGATGTCTAGACATCAACAGGTTGGATACACCCATTTTTGTTGAGTATGCTAATGACATGCCTGGATAAACCCACAATGGTTTTGTTGATGTACCAAGAGAATTTGTTACGAGGTCTAGTAGAAACAAACGAACGAAGTAGGAAAATGAATTCTTATGTTGAAACACATAAAGACAATTTAATCTTGGGTCTTTTAGCTTTGACTTATGTCGATTCTTCTGATTCTTGATGAAGCTCCTGGGGACGCCAAAAAAACTAGATCTTTAAAGATAGATGTTATCAGACTTCTCTCGACTTTAATAATACTAGCTAAAAACCCGTGTGATGCACGGATTGTTATTAATAATTTTTATTTTTATTATTTATGTTTCAAAATTTTATTAATTGCATTTGTTAAAGAAAATAAGTAGGCTTGTTAAAAAATTTTCAAATAATTAAAAGTATTAAAATAGATTTTAAAATAAATAAATAACTGTTTGCCCGTGATATTTTTGGAAAATGAGGGGTTTTAGTAAGGAAAAATAGAAAAAGTAACATATTTTAGCTGAAAAAGTAATTTCCCGTAATTAAAAGTATTAAAATAGGTTTTAAAATAAATAAGTAAAGGTTTGCCCCTAATATTTTTGGAAAATGAGGGGTTTTAGTAAGAAAAATAGAAAGAGTAACATGTTTCAGTTGAAAAAGGTAATTGCCCGTGATATTTTTAGAAAAATAGAGGATTTTGTTAGAAAAAAATAGAAAAGGCAATGTATTTTAGCTGAAAAGATAATGGTTATAAATAATGTTATTATTTAATAATATTTTTTTTAAATGAAAAAATAGAAAAAGTAATATGTTTTAACTGAAAAGGTAATTACCCGTAATTAAAAAGTATTAAAAATAGGTTTTAAAATAAATAAGTAAGGGTTTGCCCGAATTAGCAAAAAAAAAGTAAGGGTTTCCCCGTGATACTTTTGGAAAATGAGGGGTTTTAGTAAGGAAAAATATAAATAGTAACATGTTTTAGTTGAAAAAGGTAATTGCCCGTGATTTTTTTAGAAAAATTGAGAATTTAAAAAAAGTAATGTATTTTAGCGGAAAAAGTAATTGGTTATAAATAATGTTATTATTTAATAATAGTTTAAGTAAGAGTTTACTCGTGATATTTTTGGAAAGATAATATATAAAAAATAAATAAATGAGGAAATAAGTAAGTTAAGTACCGTACCAAAAAAACAGGTATCCAAACTTTCAATTGTTATAAATAATGATATTATTTAATAATAGTTTAAGTAAGGGTTTGTGATATTTTTGGAAAGGTAATATATAAAAAGTAAATAAGTGAGGAAATAAGTAAGATAAGTACCGTACCAAAAAACAGGTACAAAAAAAATAGGTAACAAAACTTTCAATGTTGGGCTTGCAATATTAAAAAGTAGAATTTTATTTTGAAAGCAAATTAAAAGACAATATAAAGTTAAAATAAGAGTTAAATATCAAAGTGGTCACTATAGCCAAAGGCATGTATCAAAATCTTAACTCTAGTTTTAGTGGTATCAAAAGGACAACTCTAGTAACCAATAATGACGCGCCGTTAAATCGTCTGTGTTGACCTAACAAAATTTGTATTGACTTCTACGTGTATTAACGTTTGCACATGTGTTTGCTGACTAATGCGAACGTGAACATCCAGTTGACAGCTGACTCATCTAAAGACATGTATATAACAATTTGGGGACAGTTGAAACCCTATTTTTCTAAATTAAAGAAGTCGGGCCACAGAGTATGAAATAGCGAATTGGGGGAAAATAACCTAGCTTGTTCAATCGACCAGAGATATCTCAATTACCACTTACAAATGGAATCTGGGTACTGAATACTGATGAAATTCAACCCGTAAAAACAATATATTAATATATGTATTTTATAACTGTTTTGAGAGGAAAAATTATAGAAATTGTTTGGGATTCCGGTGGTGTTGATCATAAGCTTTTTAGTGCTTTTTCACAATGGCCTCAACCACAATATATGGGCTTCATCAACACCCCTCCATCCCCAAAAAGAAACTGCCCAAATAATTATCATAATCAATATTTGATACTCATTTATTATATTAACTACACAATCAATACATATATTGTAACTTCAAAATATATAAAAATTTCTTTTATTTACTTTGAAATAGAAGTCAAATATAACATCTCCCACTTGACTTATTTTCAAAATTTTACGACTCCCACATTCCTCGGAGTGTTCCGACTTAAATGTTCCTAAGTCCCATCAAACCAACATGTTTCACAAATATTTCCGCAGGAATACATTTTGTTAAAGGATCTGCAATCATATCACATGTAGGAATATATGTCACTTTTACTTCCTTCTTTTCTACCACAATATCATGAATATAGTGATATTGTATATCAATATGTTGTCCTCTTGAGCTATTTGCACCACTATATATCAAATCAATAGCTGAAGTATTGTCACAATAAATCTCAATGGGTCCATCTATTAAATTTAGATTTAACTCAAGTAAAAATCGTCTTATCCAAACAGCATGAGTAGTAGCCATGCTACAAGCTACATATTCGGCTTCTTGTGTATATCTTGCAACACATCCATGTTTCTTACTTCCCCAACTTACGGCGGCTCCACCAAATATAAACAGGTGTCCCGCAGTTGATTTTCCATCATCTTTATCACCTCCGAGATCTGAATTGGAATAACCAATCATTTCAGGCTTCTTTGCCTGATAAACCAATTTATGGTGCAATGTACCCTTCAAATACTTCATTATCCTCTTCACAGCCTCCCAATGGGCTTGATTCGGATTGCTTTGGTATCTACTTACCAGACTTACTGGATATGCCAAGTCAGGTCGAGTACATAACATTGCATACATCAAACTTCTGACTGCTTGCGCATATGGTACATTTAGTGGTTCTTGTCCATTATCTGGATTTTTACTATGTGTTAATCATTTTCCCATTACCAATGGAGTTGGCGCCGGACTACAATTCTGCATCCCAAAACGATTAAGCACTTTACGTAGATACCTTTCTTGATTCAAACTCAATGTTCTATTTATTCTATCCCTTATAATCTGAATTCCTAGAACATATGAAGCCTCGCCCATATCTTTCATCTCAAATTTGTTACTAAGTTCTAACTTAATGTTGTTTAACATATCTTTGTCATTTCCAGCGAGCAATATGTCATCCACATATACCGATAATATTGCCAACGAACTCCCACTTTTCAAAGTATATACACAATTGTCTAATTTATTCTTGACAAAACCAAGTTGAACTACAACTCCATGAAATTTGAGATTCCAATCTCTAGATGCTTGTCTTAGTCCATATATCGACTTCCTTAACTTATAGACTTTGTCTTCTTGTCCTTCAATCTGAAATCCTTCAGGTTGATCCATGTATATATCCTCCTTTAACTCCCTGTTAAGAAAAGCTGTCTTTACATCCATCTGATAAAGTTCAAAATCAAGACAAGCTACTAAAGCCAATATAATTCTTATTGACGCAAATTTCACCACTGGAGAATACGTCTCTTGATAATCTATTCCCGGTTTTTGTGTAAAACCTTTTGCAACTAGGCGGGCCTTAAACTTGTCAATAGACCCATCAGTCTTAAATTTTCGTTTCAAAATCCATTTACAACCTATGGATTTTCTATGTTTGGGTAGATCACACAACTCCCACACTTTATTTTTTTCTATTGACTCAATTTCATCTTTCATTGCCTCCATCCATAATTCAGATTCTTGCGACCTCATCGCTTCTAAATAATTAGTGGGATCAATAGGATCACTTATATCCATATCTACAGAGAAACAAGATGCTTCACTATTATATACATAATAGTCATTCATCCACTCCGGTGGAACTCTTGATCTCTTATTTCCAACCACATCAACTGGTTCATTACTAACATTTTTATCCAATTCACTATTCTCAATTGGATCCCGTTCAATTTGTGAACCAATATTTTCTGGAGGAACCTCATCTATGACATTTAGAGGGCGTGTGTCCTCGACCACATTTTCTTGTTCCTCGGAACTTTCTATAAAAACAGCATCTCTACTTTCAATTATTCCTAACTCTTTGTTATAAAATTTATAACCCTTAGAATTTTCAGGGTAACCGATAAAATTGCACTTCACTGTTCTGAAGTCTAATTTATCTCTATTCTGAGATGGAATCATTACATGTGCAATGCATCCCCATTTTCTCATAAGACTCAAATCTGATTTTCTTCCAGTCCACACTTCATAAGGTGTCGATTCTACTGATTTTGTGGGAATTTTATTCAATATATAATTTGCAGCAATTAATGCATCTCCCCAAAAAAATTTAGAAAACCCAGAATATGACAACAAACATCTCACAACATTTAATAATGTTCTATTTTTTCTTTCTGCCACACCATTCTGTTGTGGCGTATAAGACATAGTCACGTGTCTTATTATTCCTTTATCTTTGCAATAGTTTTCAAATTCTATGGATCTATATTCACCACCTCTATTAGTTCTCAACACTTTTATATCTCTTCCAAGCTTCTTCTCAACTTCCATCTTATATCGCCTAAAACATTCAAATGCTTCAGATTTTCTTGATATAAGATACACTTGAGCATACTTGGAGTAATCATCTATAAATGTAATAAAGTATTCTTTATTACAATAGGTTTTACAACTCAACGGACCACATATGTCCGAGTTTACCAAACTCAAAAGCTCTTTAGCTCTTTCCCCTTCTTTAAAAGGTTTTTTCGACATTTTTCCTTTTATACAATGTTCACAAACTGATTTGTTAAAATTCATTTGAGGTAATAAATTATCTTTAATTAAACGTTCCATCTTATTAATACCCGGATGTCCCAATATTTGATGCCACATGTCATACATAGATGTATTATTAGACAAAACTCGATGGGAAACGCAAATTTCATTATTCTCAATTTTCGTTACAATCGGAAGCTGAAACAACCCATGTTCAGGCTAATGCATGCCCAAAGCAACCATTTCATTATCTTTTTCGATTAAACATTTATTATCAAAAAATTGCACTTCAAAATCATTTTTAGTCAAGGCGGGGACTGAAATTAGATTACGCCTTATTTTGGGAACAAATAAAACATCTTTGAGAACCAATATACTGTTCCCAAGATCCAATCTATACGTACCGATTCCTACCATATTTAGGCCGGTACCATTTCCCATATAAATTATTTCCTCCCCTTTTTTAAGTTTTACAAACTCAACTAAATCATTTTTAGTCTTTGCAATATGACGGGTCGCACCCTAATCAATCCACCAACCATCTATGTTTTTAATCATATCATCAGCTTTACATTCAACTACACCAACAAACCGGTGTTGCATTTGCTCTCTATTCCGAACATTATTATAATTTTCTTTTAATATAACACCATCTATTTCAATGATGGATTCCAATCCTTTCACAATCCAAAAATTAGCCATACAAAACTAATAACAAAAATTGACAAGCAATATAAAAAAATTGTCGAAACAAAAACAAATTGATTCAACTATTAACAAATATCGAAAATAATCAAAAAAAATGTGAATGAAAAATGCAAACTGTTATGAAACAGTCAGGCCAATGTTACACAAAACCAGGCAACAAAAAAAACCAGAGTATATATAAATGCCTAAAAACCAACCACAATAATATCAATATAAAGCTAATTAAACGATTAACAAACAAGGATAATAGCCTGATAAAACTGAAGGTAAAGTCTAACAGGCATGCAACGAGTCAATAACTAGAAAAATACACAAAATTCTATGTAACCAAAAGAAGTGCACATAAGACAAAAAGATAGTATCAACCTGGACAAACTAGCCCACTGGTGAAACAGAAACAAGAAGAAGAAAAAATATTAAAAGAATTAACTAGTGGACAAATAAAAGAGAACTAAACAAACAAGTACTACAAAGGATATAGTATATAGCTTCCAAACATGCTAAAAACCGCCATCAGTTTATTAGACAGCCAACACGTGATTGAACAGAGATGACAAGACCGCCTCAGACAATTTCACCGATAAAGTAATAAAGACCAGCTCTGATACCAATGATGAAATTCAACCCATAAAAACAATATATTAATATATGTATTTTATAACTATTTTGAGAGGAAAAATTATAGATGATTTTTTGGGATTCCGGTGGTGTTGATCATAAGCTTTTCAGTGCTTTTTCACAATGGCCTCAACTACAATATATGGGCTTCATCAACACCCCTCCATCCCCAAAAAGAAACTGCCCAAATAATTATCATAATCAATATTTGATACTCATTTATTATATTAACTACACAATCAATACATATATTGTAACTCCAAAATATATAAAAAAAATTATTTACTTTGAAATAGAAGTCAAATATAACAAATACAACTTCAAACTCTTCGATTAACGCCGTTTCAAAGGTATGTAATTCTTATCTCTCACCTTACATATGTATATTGTTGTTATGCCACGTTTTGGCATAGTCCAAATTTCTCCGTTTAATAATTATTAATTCAGATTAATAATTAATTGCTTAACCAATAAGCAATATCCTCTCTCTGAAACGAGAAAAGAATCAATCTCAATCGACGAATAACGGAAAATATCTCCAAACGATATTCTTCAAATCATGGAAAGAAATGCAGAGATGCCGCAAGATTGTAGGAAAACATGTGAAGACCGGACTATTTATGGGAACGTGAGGTGGATTGATAATCCTTGAACTATTTATGGGAACGTGAGGTGGATTGATAATCCTTGAACTATTTATGGGAACATTGGATGGATAAACTTTGACTATTTATGGGTTTGGACTGAATGGACTTATCTAATGACTTGTTTTCCAAGAACTACGTGAGGCTTGATCCCTATATAAGGGTACGTAGGCACCTTGTATGGTACACGACAATTGACACTCGGGAAAGAGGAAGAGAAAGAACCCATTCTTTATTCAATTTCTGAGTAGTCATCATACGAGCTCAGCCCCCAAACATCCAAAAATTCCAAATCCCCCTATTTTCATAACTTGTTATTCCAGCAAACTTTGATTCGTGTTGTTACGAAATTTCTCCAACAACAATTGGCGCTAGAAGGAGGGGATTATTTTTTGATTGTGGAGGACAATCAAATCATCTACATCATACGCAAGGGGGGTTTTATCGGATCTGGAGCGGCTTTAATGGAGGAGCAGAACGGTGGAAGCGGTGGTTCATCGTTCTATTCAAAATTAAGATAAGTTTTCTTTTGCTTTTGTCCGTATAAATAAGTTATCTTATAAAATTCGTAGTAAATTTAATACATGTCAGATTTTGATGATTTTTTATGATCCGAAAAACTTTTACGATTTCCTGCAACTTTCGTTCTTGGTGTTTTCTCGGATTATGTTTTGATCTATTCTCGAAATCACAAAACATAATCAGATCCCGTTTTTCAGTATTGAGAAGTTAATCTCAGCAGATGTTTTACTTGATTCCCGATTCATTATAAGTCCATTTCTGACGAGCCATATATCATCGGAAAGATCTTTTCGTTTTCTACAACTTTCATGTTTTGTGTTTTCCAAGAAAACATCGTTTACAGGGTCATAAAGGTAAAAAACAGATCTGGACAGAATCTGAATCATGGAGATGTTAAATAATTGTGACGCAATATTAGTAGCGCGTGATTTGATTACTTCACTAGCTAGTGCATGGACAAAAATAAGTGTGGAAGGTCCTTATTTGATAAGGGTAATGTTTTCGAAAGCTCTCTTTTCCAAGGAGGATTAATATTGAAGACCCTACTCTCAGTGGAGAGTCCATGAATAAAATTACATTATTGAAGGTCCATTGGTAGATGGATATTTCTTGGTTGGCACGGGACATTCCTACAATCACGGGAAAAATGCGGAGATGCCGCGAGATTGCAGGAAAACATGTGGGACTGGACGTGATATGGTTGTCACGAGACATTCCTACAATCACGGGAAGAAATGCGGAGATGCCGCGAGATTGTAGGAAAACATGTGGGACCGGATATGATATGGGCTGAAAGCCTGACATTTGAAATTGGGTATCTTATTAAAGTCTCGGCTCGGGGGCTCGCGGATGATCGAAAACACATCCTTATGTGGGCAATAACACTTGAAAAACATGTACGCCAATTCGGATTATATACAAAACTCTAAGCGACCGAAGAAATTTGGAAGCTCGGAGATTTTTAGTTCTCCACTGCAGCAAGCTACACTGAAGAACTGGGGGCTTGTTGTTAATTCAGATTAATAATTAATTGCTTAACCAATAAGCAATATCCTCTCTCTGAAACGAGAAAAGAATCAATCTCAATCGACGAATAACGGAAAATATCTCCAAACGATATTCTTCAAATCATGGAAAGAAATGCAGAGATGCCGCAAGATTGTAGGAAAACATGTGAAGACCGGACTATTTATGGGAACGTGAGGTGGATTGATAATCCTTGAACTATTTATGGGAACGTGAGGTGGATTGATAATCCTTGAACTATTTATGGGAACATTGGATGGATAAACTTTGACTATTTATGGATTTGGACTGAATGGACTTATCTAATGACTTGTTTTCCAAGAACTACGTGAGGCTTTATCCCTATATAAGGGTACGTAGGCACCTTGTATGGTACACGGTAATTGACACTCGGGAAAGAGGAAGAGAAAGAACCCATTCTCTATTCAATTTCTGAGGAGTCATCATACGAGCTCAGCCCCCAAACATCCAAAAATCCCAAATCCCCCTATTTTCATAATTCGTTATTCCAGCAACCTCCGATTTGGGTTGTTACGAAATTTCTCCAACAACAATTGTCATTGTGTGTATAATGTGTTTATGTTACAAACTTGAATGCATATATTGTGGCTTATACTTGTATGTTTTTTTATTTAACAGCAATGTCTATGTAAAATCCCGTAATTTTTATTTTATTTTATTATTAGATATTAGATATTGAAGTAATTTTTATTTAGATAATTATTTTAGTTAGAAAATTCCAGAATTATCATTGTACAAGTTATTTGATTTAAGATAAGATTCGTTATTAGTGGAAAGAAGTGTGAAAATATTTTACAAAATCGATATCTTTTATTTTAGTTAATTGTGTGTATTAAATTTGGAATTTACTTGGAGAGATTGTAAAATTATTAGGAGCAAGTTTTAGAATTACGTTATTAAAATTAGGGTTTTGGTGCTTATATGAGAACCCTTCAGAATACTGACAAAGGAAATTCACCTCAACAAACCCAAGTATGTTTCTTCCTCTGTTTAAAATTCGCATGTTCTTCTTTGCTATTTGGTTTATTTGTATGTGTTGGTCTTTTAAGTACATCTGCAAGTACCAGTTTGTGATAAACCATTATTTTATTAAATTTTTGTTTACGAGAATATGTACAATGTTCCCGTTTTGCCTCAGGTTAATGGCTACTGTTCCTTCAAATTTTATATAGAAAGAAAAGTTTTGACAATTGTTAAGCTAATAAAAATAAATCATGCATCATATTAATGACCATAGTATGTATATATGATTTTTATAGTTTTTGTTTCGGGGATTAGATGAAACATACACCCATGTTAATTGTTTATAATTTCTTAATAATTATTTTATTGTCTGAAACTTTATTATTTGATTAGTAAATTTTGAAAAGAAAATTTTGTATTTTTAAGTGTCAATGATTGGTCTCTGAATATTTCTTAGTTAATGCCGAGGAAGTTTGTTTATTAAATTATGGTAAATTATTAATTTAATATGACTTCATTTTATTCTAATTTGACTTGTGGTTGATGTTGTTCATGTAAGTGGAAGATCAAATATATTATACTTGTTGTTGGCTAATAACATGTGGTATTAATTGTACTTAGCATGCACGACAAATGGAGATAAAATTTTGGTACTCTTGTTTAAGGTCTATTATTTTGTTAACATATGTATTTTAGTTATTTGGAAATGGTTGTTAAATATGTGAATGTGTGTCATTGTCTTGTACAGGTTCAACCATGTTTTCTATTTGTTTAGATTTTAACTGATTGTGATATCAACTTGTTAATAATTTGTTATTTAATATTTAGGATTTAATTGTGCAAGTATTTTGAGTGATTTCGGTCGACTTCGAGGTAAGTACTTTTGACTTACTTTTTGTTTTTGAAAAATATATTTATATTGTGATCTTTAGATTTTCGTATAAGATATAAGAATTGTGTTTCGAATTTTATAAGATATAAGTATTTGAATTTTAGAACACAGTCTCTACGTTTCGAACCCGTTCGTAATTTACGCTATAGTTCCGGAACTAACCTTAGATACCCTTAGTAGGCGCACAAGTGTGCAACTTTAGATACCTATTAAGGGGGCGTAATTATTGAACTTTAGATTTCGGTCACTGGCAAAGTGTGGCATATAAGAATAAGAATAAGATCCCGTCTACTGGGAAAGTGTGGCCGTAGAGCAAGATTCTGGTACTTTCGATTTTCATTTTGTTTCTATTTCTGCATCTATATCTGCTTTAAATTCTGTATCTGTTTTAAATTCTAAATTTTTAAAATGTAAACTTTGGGCAGGGTCAATTTTGCAAAGGTTTTGCAACTTATTATATTTTGACCAAATCTGTTTTATTAAAATCGGCTATTGAATTTTAAGACTATTTGTTTGTCAATTGTACTTGCTCAGCTGTGTAGCTCATCCCTTTCCCTATATTTCAGGTTGATTGTGGAAGCTAAGTAAGAATAAGGATGTGGACTTCTGTTCCTGCTTTTAGATTTTGCTTAAAGACTTATTGTTTCGTTAAGAAATAAATTTGATTATTTGATATACATTGGATATTGGTTTTTGGAGTTGCGCCTCCGCTTTTGTGGTTTTGGATTATTGTTAAGTTTGACTATTGCGTTTGACTTTTATGGAATATTTGCATTTCGAATAAATAAATTCAGTTTTATTTAAGTTTTGTATTTAGAATAATAGTCCGAAAAGTAGGGTTGTTACAGTCTAATACTAAAGTTACTATATATCTGCACCACCATGGTGATTTTACTACTTCCCCAAATTTGAAATATATTTGCGGTAAGGTCGAAGTCATTCCTGAGTTTGATACTGATGTACTGTCATTTCGAGATATACATGAGTTTGCTGAGAAATATGGGTATGATGAAAATTGTATTATTTGTTTTAAAGGTAATGGAGTTGATTTTAGCAATGGTTTTAGGGTAGTTTATGATGATGCTATTGTGAGGGACATAGTTGCAATACATAAACCCTATGGAAAAATTGAACTCTATATTGGCCACTTCATCCTTGATAATGCTTTTGATGTGCCTACAACTCCAAATCAAGTCCCTATTACACAAACTAAGAGTGATAAAGAAGGTAACGAGAAACATGTGGGTGTTGATACTGGTGTTAATAGTGATGATGATAGTGACCCAAATTATGAAGATTACACATTACTGAGAGTTCTGAGAGCTTTAGTTTACATGCTGATGAAGTTGAGACTGATGAGGAAGTAGATAATATTAGAGAAATCAAAAGAAGATTTAAAACATCACTAAAAAATGCAATGCAGGGTACTGGCACAAGATGAGTGATGAGTCTGTAAAGCATAATGTAACATAAGATGTAAAAGAGATAACTACAACTCAACAAAGGACAAGACAGACAATAATATTAACAGAAGCACAGGAGTCCAGAATCAAAGAAGAAAAGGTAAACTCAAAAAATCAAAATACAGTATGTATTCTTGAAGTCGGTAAACAGGTCACGGAAAGAAGTTCATGAAAATGTTCAAGCCTCAGTGACAGCAATAGAAACAAGACTTTCAAGACTACAGAAGTATGTGAATGATTTAGGGTTAAGTACCACAGGATTCCAGTGATTTATTTGAAGCAACCAGAACGACAAAGGACTTATCAGCAGCATTGAATTGAAGACATAAAAGAAGAATTGATCAAGTGTTATTCATTTATGAACCAGACCAGTTGCACTAGTTAACGGCACTTAAAAGATCAAGTTGTTTTATCGTCTCAGAAGAAATTGATATAGTCTATTACTTAAACACCCAGGAGCTCAGAAGGAATTATTAAAAGATCCAAGATAAGAAAATGATTCGATGGTTTTTCATTTCAGAAAACCATCGAATGAGATGAAAAGTGATTCACAGAAAACCATATTAGATTAATTTGGTATTCGATAGTTTTGAATAAAAAACTATCGAATGGTAAATTAATTTAATTCATTCGATGGTTTTTAAATTAGGGAGAAGATGGAAAGTATGTTTGTTTGACAGGTTGATGGAAATTGGATGGCCAGGATTGATTCTTCAATTGTGGTTCGATAGTTTTCAAACAAAAGACTATAATTAATACAGAGTGAAGATAATGTCTTCTTCAGTAAAAGGAAGAACACAGAATTCATTACGAAGAGAGAGTTTGAGCTAGAGAGAATTTTCATAGAAATTAATAGTGCTCAGAATTTTATCACTGTATTGAATTTGTGTAACCTTGAACTCATTGAAGCTAATCTACGGATTAGAAATTGTAGCACCCCTCGAGGTTTATATTTATAAAAAGATATATTCCCCGACTCTTGGTTTGATTTGGTGTGTTTGATTTCGTTATAGAACTGAATGATTAATCCGCGAACGAAATTGAATTATTTGTAGGTATCGTATTCAACCCCCCCTTCTACGATACTTTGGACCTAACAATTGGTATCAGAGCTACTTGATTGACGTACAAATCAGATCCGGTGAATGAGACCAAAATCAAACGTAGCGTGAAAATTCGAAGCAAATTTTTTAACTTTCAAAAATTTTCATTTAATTGGAATTTCTTGAATTTTAAACAATTTGAAATTTTCAGAAACCATGAATGCTCCAAAGACAACTGCTGGTATTAAAGTTCCCCCGTTTACTAAAGATGATTTCGGTTTGTGGAAGATGAAGATGTTGTTATTTATCAAGGCATCTAATCTGTTGTATATTGGCGTATTAGAGAACAGACCGTTTGTACCAATGAAACCAGTTGGTGAATCTACAGCTCCTGATGGCACCAGGATTCCTCAAGGCACCCAACCTAAGGATATCACTGAGTACACAGATTCTGACAAAGAACTGATTCGATTGGATACAGGTTTGATGTTGATATTGGCAGACTCCGCAGATAAGGAAATGAGCTATCAGTTAATGAACTATACAAGTGGGAAACATATGTGGGATACCATTAATTTGATAATGGAAGGAACTGAAGACGTGCAGGAAAATAGATTGGACATCCTGACTTCTCAGTACGAAGCTTTTAGGTCTCTTCCAGGAGAAAGTATAACTCAGGTCTTTGAGAAATATACTAAGCTTCTTAATGAATTGGCAATGAAAGGAAAGACCTATCCACTGAGGGAAACCAACAGGAAGTTCATGATGACGCTGCCCCATCATGTAGAACACAAGTCATCATCCATAAGGGAAAGAATTGACTTCACAAAGATGTCATTAGAGATGATCTATGGCAATTTGAAGACTTATGAGATGGAGCAAGAACAACGAGTGATAATCTACGGACCAGGGACAGTGGATAACAAGCACAATGCACTTGTGAGATCAGCAGCACTTGTAGTGGATGAACCAACAACTTCTGATATTCAGGTTCAAACCCCTAGATCTGGAAAGGAGGTGATTATAGAAGCTGAAATGGATTATGTGAATCTGGGTGTTGATGAAAGTGATTACTACACCCTAGAAGAGCTTGAGCAAATGGAAGACAAAACCATGGCGTACTTAGCTGCAAAGTTTAGTCATATTCGTTTCAAGAGAAACCCTAAGTATAAGTTCAAGGGCTCAACCAACAGATTCCAGAAGAGCAAGTATGCACCTAGTACAGGCTTTAATGGAGGCTACAAGACTGGCATGATTGATAGAAGCAAATCAAGATGCTACAACTGCAATGAGTTAGGGCATTTCGCCACTGAATGCCGGAAGCCTCGTCAAGCAAGAGACAAGAAAGATGTCTATGAGAAGAAGGATTCTTATGATGAGTTGAAGAAGGAGAATGCCAAGCTGAAACAGCAACTGGAGGCATTGTCTGGAAAGCAGAAAGGGAAAGCTTATATAGCAGAGGGAAAACACTGGGATGATACTGATTCGGATGAAGAGGAGGAATATGTAAATGTTGCCCTAATGGCTGACTCTTCAGAGGAATCACCACAATTATCTCAAGTACCTATCTTAACAACAATTGACATGTCTAATTTTGAGTACAAGAAAACTGTGCAAGATCTTAGTGTAGAATTGTTTAATGTACACACAAGCATGCTAGCATCAGAAATGGAAAATGCTAAACTAGTTCTTAAGATTAAAAATCTAGAATCTAAAAATGAAGAACTAGAGCTTGTAGTTGTCACATTAGAAGATCTTAAGCAAAAGAATGCGTACTTAGAGAACAAGGTCAAGTGTAATGATGAGATAGAGACTATCCTCAGGAAGCAGATTTCAGAGTTAGATTTGAAACTAAATGCTTTTAAGAATTCCGCCCTAATTGCTAAGGAGATCATTGATTCTCAGACCATAGGGAATAAAACTGCTATAGGATTTGACTATAACAAGAAAGCTGGTAAGAAGATAGTGGAATCCCCTGTGACACCTTCAGTTGTTAAAAGGAATACTCCACATGTTCTTAAGAATGTTGATTGTCCAGTTTTTGTTAAGCCTTTTCCACCACTTTTCCATGAGGATGATCTTTTCATAAGACAAGAATTGCTTGAGGAGGATTTATTGAAGGAAAAAGAGGTAAAGACTAAGTTGCCTAGGAAATCAGTAAAAACTGAAGTAGGTGACTTAGTTGACAAGACTAAAAAGAACATAAATGGGAAAAAGAAGGTTGTTAATCAGAATATTGTTTCTTCTTCTCCCATTGCATCTAGGAAGTTGTGCACTATTTGTAATTCTGCTGGACACCTTACACATGCATGTAAAAAGGTTAAAGTAGAAACTGTTGATACTTCTGCAATGCATAACATGTCTGACATGCCTGATCTTCATGAACCATGTGGAAAGAAAGAGTGTTTGCTATGTAAGTACAACATCATGCATGCTTATTTTAAGTTGATGAATGATAGTAGCAAAAGCACTGTTAATGTTAAATCCACAGATACTATGAATATCAAACAGGGTAAGACTAACTTGAATGTTACTCCTGTTAAAGTATCTAAACCTTCAGGATCCAAACAAGTTTGGGTACCAAAGTCCGCTTAATCAATCTGTGATTGCAGGGTAAGGTTAAAAGCTCAAAAGTCGTGTGGATTCTGGATAGTGGCCGTTCTAGACACATGACAGGTGAAGAGTCCCTGCTTATAGAGGTGGTTAAGAAGATCGGCCCGATTGTAACCTTTGGAGATGACAACAAAGGATTCACTACGGGATATGGTAAATTGAAAATTGGGAATGTCATCATTGAAAACATCTCTCTTGTTGAAGGATTGAAGCACAATCTTCTAAGTATCAGTCAGTTCTGTGATAAAGGCTACAATGTAGATTTCAGAAAGGACAAGTGCTTGATCACAAACAGGAAGGATGAGAAGCTTGCTCTACTGGGAGTGAGAAAAGGAAATATGTTCATAGCTGACTTAAGTTCTACCAGTGAAGGAGAAGTTACATGTTTCTATGGAAAGGCATCTTCAGAACAAAGTTGGTTATGGCACAAGAAGCTCTCACATCTGAACTTCAAAACTATGAACTCTTTGGTAAAGAGAGAGTTAGTGAGAGGGTTGCCCCTGATGGAATTCAATCAGGAGGGACTATGTGAAGCATGTGAAAAAGGGAAGTCTAAGAAGGCATCACATAGAAGCAAAGGAATGACAAGCATTGCTGAACCATTACAACTGATTCATATGGATTTATTTTGTCAAGTCAATGTTATGTCACTGTCAAGAAAAAGATATGCATTGGTGATGGTGGATGACTACTCCAAGTACACGTGGGTGTTGTTCATACAATCAAAGGATGAAGCAACACAACTAATCATTGATCACATCAAGAAGATAGAAGTGGAAGCTAAGCTACATGTGCGGACAATCAGATCAGACAATGGAATTGAATTCAAAAATGTAGTTCTTAATGATTTCTACTCAGAGAAAGGAATATCAAGACAGTTTTCAGCACCAAGAACTCCTCAACAGAATGGAGTAGTGGAAAGGAAGAACAGGACCTTGGTTGAAGCAGCAAGGACCATGTTGAGTGAATCAAAACTTCCCACTTACTTTTGGGCTGAAGCAGTGAATACAGCTTGCTACACTCAGAATCGAACCCTGATCAACAAAGATCATGAAAAGACTCCGTATGAGTTAATGGCCAACAAGAAACCAACACTGAAGTACTTTCATGTGTTTGGTGCAAAGTGCTTTGTACTTAAAGATGGAGAACATCTTGGCAAGTTTGATGCCAAAGCAGATGAAGGCATTTTTCTGGGCTATTCTCTGGAATCTAAGGCTTACAGGGTATATGTGATTGAAGATAAGAAGGTGTTGGAAAGCTTTAATGTAACATTCGACGACACCAAAAGACCAGGCCTGCAAACAAGAGAGAACTCTGAATCCTTGGTATTTGAAAATCTATCAGGAGATCTCTCTGACAATGAAGAATAACCTGAAGTTGTTATAGTTATTAATAATAATGATAATGATAATGATTCTGGACCAAGTGGTGATAGTGGTGGACATACTCAAACTACTACTGGATCCACTAGTCAATTAACAGGGTCAACATATCATATTGTCAACAACTCAGGGGGAGCAGGAGAAGGATCAACTAGTCACACTCCACAACATCTAGAACAAGGAGAATCATCAAGATCGCATCTGCCAAGACAAAGGGTATGGAATAGAGATCATCCCTTTCACTTGATCATTGGTGATCCGGACACAGGACTGGGAACTAGAGGGACATCACAAAATGAATGTCACTATTCTGGGTTTCTTTCAGAAACAGAACCTAAGAAAGTTGAAGATGCTCTAGATGATCCAGATTGGGTGATTGCTATGTAAGAGGAACTCAATCAGTTTGAAAGGCAGAAAGTTTGGAAGATGGTACCCAGACCTAAGGGAAAATCTGTTATTGGAACAAGATGGGTATTCAGAAATAAGTTGGACGAAGATGGCATTGTGATGAGAAACAAAGCCAGACTGGTTGCTAAAGGTTACTCTCAAGAAGAGGGTATAGGTTATGATGAAACCTATGCACCAGTAGCAAGACTTGAGGCCATCAGAATGTTTCTGGCATTCGCAGCACATTCCAATTACAAGGTATATCAAATGGATGTGAAGAGTGCTTTTCTGAACGGGGAGTTAGAAGAAGAAGTGTATGTGGAACAACCTCCATGTTTTGAGGATTCAAAACTGGCAGACTTTGTGTACTTTCTATTCAAAGCTCTCTATGGACTCAAACAAGCTCCAAGGACATGGTATGACACTCTCTCTGAATTCTTACTTGAAAATGATTTTACAAGAGGTGTTGTAGACAAGACTCTCTTTTAAAAAAAGCACAAAAATGATTTGATATTGGTGCAAGTATATGTTGATGACATAATATTTGGTTCTACTAATGATGATCTATGCAAGAGATTTTCTAAGTTAATGCAGAGTCGTTATGAAATGAGCATGATGGGTGAATTGTCATTCTTTATTGGATTGCAAGTATACCAAAGACAAGATAGTATATTCATTTGTCAGTCCAAGTACATCAAAGATCTTCTTAAGAAGTATCAAATGGAAGACTCATCTACAGCAAAGACTCATATGCCAACTGCCACTAAGCTTGATAAGGATGAAACTGGTAAGAAGGTTGACATCACAGGCTACAGAGGTATGATAGGCTCATTACTTTATCTCACTGCAAGTAGACCAGATCTAATGTTTGCAACATGCTTGTGTGCTAGGTTTCAGTCTGATCCTAAAGAATCTCATCTAATAGCTGTTAAGCGAATATTTATATATCTTAAGGGGACCCCAAATCTTGGAATTTGGTACCCTAAAGATACATGATTTGATCTTATTAGATACACAGGCTTTGATTTTGCAGGTTGTAAGATTGATCGGAAGAGTACTTCAGGAAGCTGTCAGTTTCTTGGAAGAAGGTTAGTTTCCTGGTATAGCAAGAAGCAGCATTCAGTGTCCACATCAACAGCTGAGGCTGAATACATTGCTGCTGGTAACTGCTGTGCTCAGATCTTGTGGATGAGAAACCAACTCCGTGACTATGGGCTTTTGTTGACAAAGATTCCAATATTTTGCGACAACACAAGTGCCATAGCAATCTCTAACAACCCAGTGCAACACTCGAGGACGAATCACATCGACATCAGGTATCATTTTATCCGAGAGCATGTCATGAATGGAACTGTGGAGTTACATTTTGTACCCACAGAGGAACAAATTGCAGACATCTTTACTAAACCGCTTGATGAATCCACTTTTTCAAGGATGGTTGGTGAACTTGGGATGTTAAATCTTTCTAATTGATTTTGATTAGAAGTCAGTAACTGCAAGATAGTCCTAGTGAATACATGAGTCTAAGAATTTCTATATCCTTAGGACTCGTGAATTTATTTTCTAGAGCAATTCTCGTAGTTAGAATTATTGTACTAATTTTATGTCATAATTATGGATGATATATCTTCTGGCATTTAATTGGTTATTAATTCTAAAAATTATTTAGGTGCTGATATTTGTTCTAAATATTTAAGTATCTATTTAATTTGAATTAATTTACTTTGTTTTTAACATTGTAGATTAATGCAGCATAATTTATTGGATTTTAATTGATTAATATCATTTAATGATATTTAGTTGATTTTATTCTAAGAAATTGTGAATTTTTTGTTAACAATTGATTTTGGTAAATTTGAAAAAGTTTATTCAAAATAAAACTTGAGATAAAATCAAAAAGTCTGATTTTTAGAACAAGAACAGGTTTTAAAAGTTGGACAGAAGCAAAAACCATCGAATTTAGAAAATTCGATAGTTTTTCTAAGTACTAGTTAAAAACCATCGAACTCACAATTTGATAGTTTTTAAATAAGAAAATAAAAACCCTCAAAATACACCTTTCGATAGTTTTTGAGAATAATTTTAAAATATATCGAAGTGAATTTAATTGATTCAATATTTAAATTCTCGATAGATTTTGAAATTCAGTAGAAAAAGCATCGAAGTGAACTTAATTAATTCAAATGTTAAAGTTCTCGATAGTTTTTCTAAAATTAGTTCGATAGTTTTTGGTTTTATTCACAGAAAAGCCATCGATAGTTTTTAAGAAAAACGTTTTAAATTCACTTCTTCAAACACTTCGATAGTTTTTGAAAAACTATCGAGGTACAGTTGATGTTTTTGCCCCTCACAGAAATCTATCGATAGTATATTTAAAAACCATCGAACAATTGAATTACTGAAATACCCTTGTAGATTCATCAGTATAAATGTGGCCCTTGGACGTTTTTTAACTTCTTACTTTTACAGATCTAAGGATACACAATTATACTTACATTTTTTTTTCACAGCCATAAACAAAGAACTCGATAGTTTTCTAAATCTGATTTATATCTTCAACAATTCATCTTTAACACAGTAACTTCATTTTAACCGTGAGATCACTGTGTCCTTTCTGATTGAGTTGTGAATTGATTTCAGAGAAATCCATCGAGAGAGAAAGAAAAAGTAGAACTTTAGATACTTTGATAAAACATAAACCATTCGTACTCTGTTGTTTTTTTAAAAGAGTTCTTAAGGTTTAAATTTAAATACTAATTATCAAGTTATTTCAAGAGTTCTGAGTCAAGAGATTTGTTTTGGTTAAAGTGTTAAATT
The DNA here is from genome assembly GCA_030848705.1 of Heracleum sosnowskyi. Lineage (NCBI taxonomy): Eukaryota > Viridiplantae > Streptophyta > Magnoliopsida > Apiales > Apiaceae > Heracleum > Heracleum sosnowskyi. The sequence continues at coordinate 46,875,560 of CM061241.1, forward strand.
CGAATAAAAGGGTTGTTTTGGTGGAAGTTTGATAATTAGTAATAATTAATTAAATTAAATTGGTTATAGTTTTGGTTTAAAAATTAATTTTCTGGAAATTTGAAATAAAATGGCCGGAGAATTTATCGTAACCAAAACTAATCATGTCTCGTTTCAGAACTTGCAATCCATAACGAACTTACAATTTCGTGCATGGGCAGAGTTTCTGAACGCACGTTCATTAGTTGCATATGCCTTGAGTACTCTCGTAGTCCTTTGCATCGATCAATTGACTGCGTTGTACACAACCGCCACGGATACAAGTGAGAATAACATAAGGTCCTTCAGTTTTGTTGTGCCAGGGGGCAGAACAATAAGGGTGACGGAACATGACTTTAACAGAATACTTCATTTTCCAAAAGAAAACCATGTTCCGGATCCCACGACTGAGGAGATACATGCTTTCTTCACTCTCATAAGAAGTCAACAACCAAACTTCTTTGTGGGAGAGTTTCTTAAGCATTACGTGACCAAGCCATGGAATTTTTTCTTTCACACACTGATCCATGTTTTTACTGCCAAGCTGACAAATCTACATGGTATTCCCTTATTCCTTCAAAAGATAGGGTTTGCCATTGCTAACAATAGGCATATTAACATAGGAAAGCTAGTGATTGATCAAGTCATTATGTGCATGGGACCACTGGAAGACAGAACATGCATGGATGATGTGTTTTGTTTCTATCCTAGGTTCATACAGCTAATTCTCAATGATATCTTAACAGATGATGAGCGTGAGACATTCGTAGACGAGGAGACCATGGAGTGCATGAGGATGAAGAGCAATGCAATAACCGCTCTGATAAGAAAGAATCATCTTCCAGGGGTACCCACTGTTCTCACAGATTATCTAAGAACGGTGCCCCTACCACTTCTACCCCCAGGGGAACAGGTAATTGAAGGTAATGTTCCTCAACCTGAGATGGCTCCTGTACAACAACCAATGGATGTAAATCCAGAGCCCTCAGTGGCCATTCCTGACCATGAGATTGCAAACCCACAATCTCTAACCACGGTCGAAGAGCCTTTGGAAGAGCCAAATGAAACAATAAACGAACCTCCTTCCCCTCCTCTACCCAATATACAAACATCCATGAGTGTAGAGGGAGATAGTGCCATAGCAGCACCACATAAGGAGATACACCCTTCAACAACAGCTTTGCCTTCCTCTAAAAGGAGAAGAATAGAAACTGAGGCAACTGTTGATACTTTATTTCAAACTTCCAAAGTGCCCTTTATTGATTTTTCTGATGCTGATTGGGCTACATTAACTAAAGCAATATCTGAACCCATAGCTCAATCAAGCAAGGAGGAATTGACGGAAGCAACTGGTGTTCCGACCATATTACGGTCAGGTTCACTGGTTGAAGGTTCTAAGAACCAAGTGTCTTCACAGACGTCGAGAGAAGGCTCTGACCCAAATGCAAAATCTAAAGGGTCATTGTCTACCTCCCCAGATGGAACATATCTGGATCCTGCGGGTAAAGGGTCTGACGTAGGTGCGGATCGGCAACTCGGTGACAATGAATCAATTTCAATTGAGGAGTTAACTGAGGTAAAGTCTTCACAGACTTTTGGGGAAGTTTCGGGATCTCTGCTGTTAATAGAGCCTGATTCTAACCCCCTAGAGATTCAAACTCTAGATCTTTCAAAGGATATATCATCCATGGATGATCAACAACTTGGTTTAACCAAGGACAGGGACTTGCGAAGCCCCATTGCACCACCGGTGACCTCCTTAAGGACGGCTACAGTGTTTTCTTCTGCAGGTACAATGAGCATTAAGGGATTGAGTGAAACAAAAACACTTACACCTGGCCTGAGTGGGAAAGGTAAAATGAGTGAAACACCGACAGAAACGTTGAGTGTACACCCAGAGCCAAAGTGAGGAGTGACACCCTAACCCTACCAAACATTGATGATTTGCTACTACCTACAGAAAGAGAAATGCATGTTCAATCCACACTCAAGGAGATGACGGTTCATGATAAGCAAGGAAATCCATTATTCAAGGTTCCACTGCGACCTTCCTTTGACCAAGGGATCTCCTCTAGTCAAGCCAATGCTTCTTTAAAGTCTATTCAAGAGAAGGTTGACCTGGCTGCAGCTGATTCTAGAAGAACTTATCGGGTCTTAGGCAGTGCATCTGGCACTATAACAGGTACTAAACAAGCAGTGGACTCCTTGAAGAAGGAAGCAATGGAGGAGCTAGTCGACTTGAGGACTGACGTCAAAGAACTAAAAGATGGATTCATGAATGAAGTTAATGCTCTGCAACAAGGACAAGAAACTTTGAGAGAAGACGTTCTGGTTATCCGGGATGGTCAAGCTAGGGTCAAAGATGCAATGAACACCCTTTCTAATGTGGAGTCGAAGCTAAACCAGAGATTGGACAAAATTGAAAAGACTACCAAGCTGAGATTGGATGGCATTGACCAGAAGCTAGCTTCTGTGCATGAGATGAATAAGGAGATTATGGAGTTCATGGAGAATCAAGGTGACGGAGTGCAGTCTATTTGGAATATGTTAAGGAACCAAAAACCCGGACCTTCACATCAACAACCTGATCCTTCTACTACCTTTTATGTTGAGGATAACTTTATCGAGGATTCCTCAACTAAGGGGGAGAAAGTTGGAGAAGGGGAGACAAATAATGGAGAAGAGCAAACAAATGAAGGATGAAATACAACTGGATGGGGAGTTTGGGAGACCAATGAAGCTATTCCACTTAGACAGTACTGGATTGAAGAAATTGTGCAAGAAGAGGAGAGTGAAGAGGAATTTGAGGTCATGCAAGAGCAACCAATTCAGGAGGAGCATGAGCCATATTATCCAGAGCCAATAGAACATCCTATCTTGGATGATGATATGGAAGAAGAAGCAAATTCTCTGTCACTGGAAGAAGAAGCTGCCTTGGAGATGGTAAAAGCTCAAAGAGCTGTAATAGATGCCAGGCAAGCTGAGAGAGAAAGACAGAAAGCAGTTCAAAGGAGTGAGAAGCTGAAAAGATTCAAGGTGTATGCTGAAGTGAGGAAGAAGAAGATGATGGATTTAGCAAAGAAGCAAGGGATTGACTGGGAGATGGCTTATAAAACCTTTTGTGGAGTTGAAGACGGATTAGAAGTCAACGACAATGCGGAGGTGGAAGTTATCATTCAGGACATCAGAAGTGCAAATCCTGATGATCATACTTACTTCACAGCACTGAGAAATACTGTGATCTTTCTAAAAGCTGGGGTTAAAGCAAACGGTGCCTGGAACATATTGATCAACTTTCTTGAGAAAGGTACCTTTGTGATTTCCACTAAGTTTTTTGAACAGAGAACATACACAGAACTGCAGGTGATGCTCATCAAGATTCAGAGGACTACAAGACTAAATGAACTGCTCCGTGAGCATGTTAAAGAGATCTTGATGAAAGTCGGTCCAAAGATTACTGAAGATCCTCCAATGGTTAGATTCATGACGAATGACTTGTTCAGAATCTGCTATTTGACTGAGGACAAGCTGAAAGACTATCCAAGCAACTATCTTATATCAGTGGAGAAGTATCTTAGATCCACTGGATTCACATCAACGGAGAAGGACAAAGCAGCCGACACTCTACGAAGATTTCGAATGGAGAATGTTCCTTACTATAGGAAGAGAGTGGAAAGAGGATTGGAAGTGCATCCCAGACTACCAAACATGCCAAAGCTAAACCAGAAAGATGTTAACATTGCATGGTTGTGGGCTGGAGTGGGTCAAGAGGTTGAATATATTGGAAGACACGTCCAAGGAGCAATCCTTAAACCTGGAGAACCACTGCACTGTCCATCAGTGATTGATTATCAAGCTGCTAACTCTGATCCAATGATTGAAAAAGGTGAGATCGAAATGGACTGAAGAACAGAAGCAAAGAAGCAAAGAACAAAAGAACTATCAGCTCAGACTAGAGGAGCAACTTCTATGTATAAAGTTTTATTGTTTTTTGATTTATGAAATCTGGAAATGTATATATATCTGATCCAGAATGCATTTAATATTATTAAGTTGTCTTACTTTAATTAGTTTAATGTTTCCTTAGTTAGTTGAGTTATCCTCGAAGTATTTGTTTGTCAAACTCTATCCAATCAAATAGGGGGAGATTGTAAAGCATAATGTAACATAAGATGTAAAAGAGATAACTGCAACTCAACAAAGGACAAGACAAACAATAATATTAACAGAAGCACAGGAGTCCAGAATCAAAGAAGAAAAGGTAAACTCAAAAAATCAAAATATGGCATGTATTCTTGAAGTCCGTAGACAGGTCACGGAAAGAAGTTCATGAAAATGTTCAAGCCTCAGTGACAGCAATAGAAACAAGACTTTCAAGACTACAGAAGTATGTGAATGATTTAGGGTTAAGTACCACAGGATTCCAGTGATTTATTTGAAGCAACCAAAACGACAAAGGACTTATCAGCAGCATTGAATTGAAGACATAAAAGAAGAATTGATCAAGTGTTATTCATTTGTGAACCAGGCCAGTTGCACTAGTTGACGGCACTTAAAAGATCAAGTTGTTTTATCGTCTTAGAAGAAATTGATACAGTCTATTACTTAAACACCCAGGAGCTCAGAAGGAATTATTAAAAGATCCAAGATAAGAAAATGATTCGATGGTTTTTCATTTCAGAAAACCATCGAATGAGATGAAAAGTGATTCACAGAAAACCATATTAGATTAATTTGGTATTCGATAGTTTTGAATAAAAAACTATCGAATGGTAAATTTTTAGATCAGGATTGCTGACGTCATCAGTATTACATGGTCATCAGTATTTGATCAAGCGTCAGTATCAGGATTATCTTCAGGATGCATATCAGGACTGGGATCAGGATTGATCATCAGGACTGGAAGCTGATCAGGAATTCTACTTCGAGTCATTTTTGGAGTCTAGTTAAATAAGGAAGATTATTTTGTTGGTTCCTGGTATGTAGGAACGTAGCTATCAATTTAGGATAGGTTTCAATCTTTGTAATTGATTAGGACTTATCATGTAATTGATAGAGAAGCTGTGTAGTATATAAACACAGTTTATGTTTCGATTTATATCGATCACACACTCGAGTATTTTTGTAACCTAGAAGCTCTCAAGAACATCAGAATTTCTTGAGAGAATTTGTAACAGTTTTATATCAGAATTATTAAAGCTGTTATTATTCATATTTGTGTTTAAAGTCGAGAATCTTATACAATTGTATTCCACCCCCCTTCTACAATTGTTTATTACTGGGCAACAATTGGTATCAGAGCAAACTGATTTAAATTTGAATCAGATACGATCTAAGATGTCGACAACCAAGTATGAAAGCATAAAAATTCCCATCATGAAGAAATCAGAATATCCAACATGGAAGGTAAAGATGCTGATGTATCTGGAGGCTATGGATCCTGACTATTTGGACATGATTCGTGATGGACCATATATTCCTACCAGGATTCGTGATCAGAATTATTAAAGCTGTTATTATTCATATTTGTGTTTAAAGTCGAGAATCTTATACAATTGTATTCAACCCCCCTTCTACAATTGTTTATTACTGGGCAATATAAATTAATTTAATTCATTCGATGGTTTTTAAATTAGGGAGCAGGTGGAAAGTATGTTTGTTTGACAGGTTGATGGAAATTGGACGGCCAGGATTGATTCTTCAATTGTGGTTCGATAGTTTTCAAACAAAAGACTACAATTAATACAGAGTGAAGATAATGTCTTCTTCAGTAAAAGGAAGAACACATAATTCATTACGAAGAGAGAGTTTGAGCCAGAGAGAATTTTCATAGAAATTAATAGTGTTTAGAATTTTATCACTGTATTGAATTTGTGTAACCTTGAACTCATTGAAGCTAATCTACGGATTAGAAATTGTAGCACCCCTCGAGGTTTATATTTATAAAAAGATATATTCCCCGACTCTTGGTTTGATTTGGTATGTTTGATTTCGTTATAGAACTGAATGATTAATCCGCGAACGAAATTGAATTATTTGTAGGTATCGTATTCAACCCCCCCTTCTACGATACTTTGGACCTAACAGAGTCTGACTTTGATTCTGATACTCTAAGATCAGAGAGTAGTTCTAATGAGGATGAGAATGCTAGGATAGGGTATGTTGGTCCTCCTAATCCTAAAAAGAGAAAGAGGGGCAGAAAAAGTCAGTGTGAACATGATGGGGGTATTAGGTGGGAAATAGGGCAAAAATTTGTCAACATGGAAGAATTTAGGGACAAAGTGAGGAAGTATGGCATTGATGAGAGAAGTCCAGTTCAGTTTGTTACCAATGACAAGAACAGGTGCCAAGTTGTGTGTGATTCTGAATGTAGCTTTTACATCTGGTGCAGCAGAGATAAAGACAGTGAAAACTGTACAATTAAAACCTTTATAGATGAGCACCTCTGTACTAAGCCATATAATAACAAGCTAGCAACAGTGAAATATCTTTGTGAGTTGTATGGAGAAAGACTTAGAAAGAATCCACAATGGAAGGTAAAGGAAATGGCAGAGGTAATGAAACAAGAGTTGGAGATAGAAGTGCCAAGAATCAAAATTATCAGGGTTAGGAAAATGGCTCTATAAGGTGTTGATGACTCTTTAAAAGAACAATATTCAAAGTTGAGGGACTTTGGCAATGAAATCATTAAAAGTAATCCTCAAAACAAAGTGAAAATTGCTACAACAAGACTGAATGAGGGTGAACAACAGTCAAGATGCCCCTCTTAACCATGGAGATTGAAGATATTTTAATGTCATAATGTTCTTAATTTTCATGATCTTTTGCTAGTACTTTGAACATTAAATGTTGTACTTTTGGTTATATATGGTACTTTTAGTAAGTTTATGTATGCTACTTCTGCTAAGGTCATTTATGGTACTTTTGCTAATGGTAGCTACTGATATGTTATGGTAATGGAAAATATTGTATTTTTTTATCTTTTGTTTTAATGTGTTGTGTTATTTATCATGCGCATTATGTTTTTAAACTTTCATAACAAGAGTACACATGGAGCAAATATTGTTGATAACATTGATAGAAATGATACAATTGCATTAACTTCAACCTCCATCTACACATTCACTATATAAAACCAAACTCCATCTACCTCATTCATTCTTCCTTATTCATTATCGAAACCTACCCAACCAACCACATTACTTACACTAAATACTTCATATCACTACTTTCTATCATTTTATTGTTCAACAACAACACTACTCCTACAAATAATAAAAGCACAATACAGATTTGACAAAATCTTGGTTTTTTTTGGTTTTTTTTCCTCTTCCTCTTCAATGCTATACTGCACAATTTTTCATTAGCAATCTTCAATTTATCCTCTGTAATCATCAACTTCTCCTATGAAATTTTCAGTTTTTCCTCTGAAATCTTCAATTTTTCCTCAATTATGCTTGTCTTCTGATTCAGTTCATTGAATATATCTTTCGCACGACCAGTCAGCCCATCATCAATCCACATAAAAAAGTCACAACCACCTTCAGCCTGCAAAAAAAAAACAACAGTTAGCACATTTTTAAAAACTCACCTTCATAGATAGACAAAAGATGTACCTTCGATTTAGCACAAGTCTGGAACCTCCTTCCAGGATTCTTCATAGTCCAAGAGGTACGATATCGAACTATCTTATTACAATCACAAACTCCGTTATCATATTCACCAAGAGACGAAGTTTTCGAGATTTCCGACATAGGGCTTTTGTTAACTGTGTTGATATGAAGCTGTAAACGAAGCTAATTTAGAAATTATGTAGAAACTAAAAAGGTGGGGAGATATTTGTTAAATCCGGTCCATGAACCCTAATTTATACAGCTCTAATTACAATTATAGCCGTTGAGAAAATATCTTAATGCTAATGTGTATGTTAAACAGTGGTTACATAGACATATCATCTTAAGACGTTAATACACGCATAAGTCAATACGATTTCCGTCAGGTCAATACAAAAAAATTAACAGTGTGTCATTACTGGTTACTATAGTTGTCCTTTTGATACCACTAAAACCCGAGTCAAGATTTTGATACATGCCTCTGGCCTCAGTGACCACTTTGATATTTAACCCGTTAAAATAAATATGGTAAGTACCGTACTGTACCGAAAAACAGGTACCAAATTTTTTAATATTTCGTATATTACTACTCCCTTTGTCCCATATTTTTGTCTTGTTTGACTTTTGAGGGTCAAACTAACCAAACTTTGAACACAAATTACATATATTATATAATTAAAAATAATTATAAAAATTATACTGTTAGAAAGTATATTCAACCTACTTTAATATGGATATTTCAGATTTTTAAAATTATAAAAGAATAATATACAAGTTGTAGTTAAAGTTCGATCAATTTGATCATCAAAAGTCAAACAAGACAAAAATTATGGGACGGACGGAGTATAAGATAGTATAGATAGATACTTTCTATGTCCCCTCATTTCTTTACATTTTCCATTTTGGGATGTTCCTCTCAATTCTTACATTCCAAAAATAGTAAAGTTTTATAATATAAAAATAACTACATTCACTACTTTCTCCCACTATCTCAACTTTATACATTAAATATTGATTGATCCTGTCACTTTTCTTATTTTTGTTAACTAAATTACATTTTTTCTTAACCTCCGTGCCCAATCTAAATATAAAAAATTAAGTCGGACGGAGGGAGGAGATAGTACAGATGGCACGTAATTACAAAAAATAAGTAATATGCCACGTATATAACATGGTCCCACCATCACCCAAAGCAAGACTTACAATATACACACACAAACAAACACTGAAGAAGATATCAAATCGCACCTCTTTCTCCCCAAACATCTAAAACAATACACACAAACACTCCAATTATACACACAATAACATCAATTCACACTCAATTTCATTAATTACTCGTAAATTTATCAAAATAAACTGAACATTTGACTAAAAATCTGGAGATCCCGGAGGGATTAAGAGCGAGATGGTCGGCGTTGAAGCCAGTCTTCGCTAATGACGATGACGATGATATTCACCGGCGTCCGTGGCGCCGGAGGGTAGTTTCGTCACTTGCTTTCTTCGCTTCTGCTTCTGTTTTTCGTGTTTCGATTCTTTTGTTGTTAGTTGGCGCTATTGTTTCCGCTTGTGCTTTTCTTCCTGTCGAAAAGGTAGTTTTTATAGTTTTTTTGTTTTCGAGTTTTTTGCGATTTGGAATATTGCTTGTTTGATGTGAATGTTAGGGTTTGTGATATGGTTTGTGGATTTAAGTTGTACATTTGCTAGAATGTTGGATATAGAATCTCGATTAATGAATATCGCAAATTTTACAGTGTAATATTTATTCTCGGTATCAAGTCAAGTCCGAACGTAGTAGAGATTGATGATCTCGATGAATGAATAAAATTCTCGGAGGCTATTTATTTGTTGCGATTATGAGAGTGAATTGTATAGATGATTTGATGCACTATTTGTGAGAAAATGACAGTGAGCACTTACTTGAGGAGAACGTATTGTTGGTTTTGTTAATTTTTTTGAATAGAAGGTGTTCGGTTTAGTTTTTGACTTCTCGGGAATCACATTTTCAAATTTGATTGTTTAAAATTTTGTTTAGTATCTTACGTGAACACTGGCATGGAATACGATTATGCAATTAGTTGAGGAAAGAAGTATTTTGTTGACGTTGGGCATATGCATTGCATTATATAGCTGCTTCAGGGACGAAGCCAGTACTTAAGTAGGAGGGGGGCCAATTTTAAACTTAAACAAAAACATTATAATACAATCAAAAAAATAGTGCCTATATTATTAATATAATATAAGAAATGTGTCATAATCAATCATTAATTAGGCTTTTTGTTCAAGATAAAGGTACAAGTTTCCATTTTGATTAAATTAATATAGTAAGAATATGATGTTTTTAATATTTATTGATACTAAAAAATTATCTAATGATCTATTTAAATTATAATCTTTTAAATAGATACATAAATATTACGAATGAAGCTATTTCTATGAGTCTAATGAACCAATTTTAATTTTAATAGGGGCCAAAAATATAAAATTATGGCAACATGTAGTAAAAATAAAATATATTATTAAAATATATACTATATATAAGTTATATTAGGACAACCCTGGGGGTGGGGGTGGGGGTGGGGCATGGCCACCTTTGGCCCCTATGTAGCCTCGTCCCTGAGTTGCTTGTTTTTATAAAAAATAGAAATCAGGATTTTTAACTTCAGTTTAATAAGATTTTGCATGATGTTGTACAAATCCTTGGACATTTATGAGTCCGTCATTTTGAACTTCACTTGTTTTTCCCTGTATACTTACATTCCTCTTTCTCTGTAGGTGTTGAAAAATTTTCTTTTATGGATTAAGCGTGATCTTGGACCTTGGGGTCCACTTGTGTTGTAAGACATCTTCGATCTCACTTTTGATAAATATTCAACAAGCAATATATTTCTTTCATTTAATTCTGGGTGTCATCTTCCTGCTAGTATGTGTAACATGGGTGTTAGCTTCATTTAATGTTCTCTGGGTTTTCTGTAACAGTTTTTCGTTTTTAATTTTCTAAATATTGATGAAATGTATAATACTGGTCATACTAAATATCTCAATGGAATTTATGCCTGTATCCTAGGGGATTATTGGGGTTATGAATAGAGGGGTATGTTGTTGCATTTTGAAAATTACTCTCTAAGCTCGAGGCAGTTTGTTTTTCTGTCGGAGTTGATGATTTAATGCTTATGTTTAAAGCATAAGTTTTCGGCTCCATTACACGGACCTTCTAACTATCTAGCATTTCACAGGGCTCTTGCATATATTCCTCTTACAATCCTAGCTGTCCCGGCCTCTGTACTTACGGTAGGTGGTGCGGTTCATACCTTGGAAGAAGCTTAGTTTGTTGTACTAATGTTAAATAAGTGTGTCTTTACTTGTTCTCGGATGTCCCTTTTTTTAGCAAGCTTAAGCAACTAATTGTTTAAAGGCGGGCACATAAACCAACTTAAAAGAACATCTTTGGCATCAGAATTAAATTTATGCAATCATGGTATTTGTTTTTAACTAATATGAAAACCATGTGCAATGATCTACATACTTTCTGCTTTTTTGTTAGGATAGGAGAAAATATATGCATATGTTTACCATAGTTTTAGGGTTGTGTGGCTAAAAGTAGAATTATTATGGGGGAGGCAGCTAAGGTTTTGCTCTTTTTTTCCCCTGTCAAATTTTATTCATGCTAAGAGTTTTGCTAGGCTGAAAGACTGTTATCCAAGCAGGTAAAAACAAAATGCAGATGAGTTATATACAAGGCATTAATGGATGGATTTTATGTGGCCTTGTAGTTTGATTTTATATTTGTCAGGAACTAGTGAGTTCTTGACCTATTTTACAACTGTTTTTGGTGTTTTCTGGTTTATAAGTGCAGAAAGTAAAGGATAGACAGGATTTAGAGAGAGATTAGCAGAGAATAGAGAGAGATTCAGAGAGATTCAGAAGAGAAATGAGGAAGAGAGACAGAGTTTAGAAGAGATTCAGTTAGAATCCCTAGAGAGAGAGAGTAGAATTCAGTTATAGAGAGAGAAAGAGATAGAGAGAGAGAGTGGTGGAAACATTTCCATTCATATATTCACATAATGAAAACACAGAACATTACAAGTATTTATAGGCACCACTGACACCACTGAAATGTAACTAACTATGACACATGAATGTACTATACTACCCCTGTTCACATATAGTGCTTATCTACTACTACTAACAGGTACTACTGGACAATCCTAACAATATTTATGTAGAGAAACATGTGATCACTGCCATCAGGATTTAGGATCACATTTATTGATATGAATATGCATATATGGAGTACATAAAGACTGATTGGGAGTGATTCCGAATATCTGGAAACAAAATTTGCAAGACATATCAGAATAGAATGATGCTATTTACCATACGAAAGAATATCATGATGCCACTTACAATGTAAAAAAATTACTGTTAGAAGAATATTTTTTTGATTATTTGGACACACCAATTAGTTACGAAATCACATCGATCATTTTGCATGTTTTGCGGGTTAAAGTGTATGTTTTATTAATTTAATGATTTTATTACATTTAACAAGTGACTTAATTGAATGAGCCTTGTACGAGGCTATATACAACTATTACAACATACTGTGATCCTCCTCCTTCCTTATATAAATGTGTGTGGATATTTTTTCTCCAAGAAACTTTTTTTAAATTTCTAAATTGAATGTTAATTTTTCATGTGTTTTTTTTCTCTCTAGACTCATATTTATTTTACCCGTAATGTGGCAGCTTGGGGGTGGATATCTCTTTGGGTTGCCAGTGGGATTTGTTGCTGATTCTATTGGTGCTACAATCGGAGCAACAGCTGCATTCCTTCTCGGTAGAACAGTAAGTCTGACGCCTCCTTGACTTTCCGTTATGTGCAGAGTTCAGGAAAACTATCAGTTTTGTTGTGCATTAACTTTTGTTCCCCGTGCTATACATTCATATGTATTTCTTAAAATATCTTAAGAGAATATTCATATGTAGGAAGCGTCAAGCTTTAAATTTATGTTTTCATCTTAACATGTATATTATTTTGCTACATATTTGCAGATTGGGAGGCCATATGTCAAATCGAAATTAAAAAATTATCCCAAGTTTCAGGCAGTTACTGTTGCGATTCAGAGATCTGGTTTTAAGGTTTGATAGCTGACTATCTCTTTTGTTGATAATTAAGTTATGTCCAAATTTAGACATCAAGTGATAACTGACTTGTTCTTATTCTTAAGCTAAATGGACATCTACGAAGTACTTCACCTAAATGATTAAGATACATCATGCGAAACCTTTTGTATATCTCCTCTGGAGTGAGAAGCTATTGTAAAAAGCACATGAAGCCAGTAGTATAGTGGTACTAATATCTTCCATGTGCATTAGAAGTTAGAACATTCAGTGATATTTGAAGTATGGGTCGTTGGTGGTTGCTTTGGTAGTGCACATCAAGATACAGATCCCTATAATGAGTAAGGTGTAAATTCTATATATGTATTTTATAATTTTAGCTTGTCATTTGTCAAATTTGTGGCAGATGTCATTTTGATTGACCCGAGCAAGTAAAAGTTTAAAGAAAGGGTTCCATCTATCTGATGTGCCCTTACTCTATTTTAATCTATCTACTCGGGAGATGTAACTTTTTGACTTATCTTGCAGGGTTTTGCCTGTAGTGAAAGATCTAATAAAAACTCTTAAACATAGATCTGTATATTGTTATGGCAAGATCAGATTATGCATGAACATCTAAATAAAGCACCTTAACAGTTATGTACTTGTGTCTTTTTGAAAGAATAAAATAACCAAGGGCCCCAAGCGTAGCACTAGATGGGGGTAATTATCATCTGAATGAGTTGTCCAGCACTTAAAGTAGTATATTTATTATTTTATATTCAGTTTTAAGGTGGAGGGTAGGAGAAATTTTCTGCCTATGTGTAACAAAAATACTATGGGTGACTTTCTTATTTACATGTGTAGTTCTTAATCTTTTCTTCTTTTTTCATATTACAGATTGTATTACTACTTCGGCTTGTTCCGTTACTTCCATTTAACATGTTGAACTATCTGCTATCGGTGACTCCTGTTCGTCTTGTAGAATATATGCTGGCTTCTTGGTTGGGGATGATGGTATGATTTATTCAGTTATTCGCCATTGTATATGTTAACTGTTACAGACTATGATTTGTAAGATGATATTGTTCTTGTTTAAATGTCACACGGCTGTAACAATTGATCTCTTGAGTTCAGCAAAATGATTTATTCAGTTATTCGCCATTGTATATGTTAACTGTTACAGACTATGATTTGTAAGATGATATTGTTCTTGTTTCAATGTCACACGTCTGTAACAATTGATCTTTTGAGTTCAGCAATATGGTTTATATGTTATTTTAGATTGCATATATTGCATATTGAATTTCTAAGATTCTAGGGCTGCGTTTGTCTGTGCTTCTTGTTATGCGTCTCTTCTGAATACTTGCTTTGAAAAGACTTGCACATATAATACCCCTATTTACTGGGAAGGAAAGAGTATGATAAATATAGAGTTGAGCATTTTCGAACTTCAAACAATCATCATCTACCAAGCTTAAATGATTTTAGTTGACAGAAACCTTACAGTTGAAGATGGGAGTAAATTTATCTAACAGACACTCTATTGTTTCAGCCAGTAACATTTGCACTAGTGTATGTCGGAACAACTTTAAAGGACCTTTCTGATGTTACACATGGATGGGGAGAGGTCTCAACAACTCGCTGGGTAAGAGAAACACCTGTTACTCTATTTAAGAAAATGTTATATATTGTCAAGCCTGTAAAAGATCAAGGAATGTTATATATAACAAACACCTATCAGCTTCCTGGTTCAAAAAAAATTATATTCTCTGGATTTGCCTGTAAAAGATAAAAGGGATTTCAAAATATCTCTCTCCTTGAATTTTCCCTGTAGGGTGAAAACTGATTTGTCAGTTCTTTGTTTATGCAGATTTTTATAGCGTTGGGCTTTATGATCTCCGGTAAGCTACAACCTCTGACTGTACCTTATGTTTTGGCTGACATGCCTTTACTTTGATGAAATTTTAACATAGTTAAGCATGAACTGAAACAATCCTTAACACAGTGAGGATAGTACAAAACATACGTCCGTAGTATGAGAAATCAATCCTTGAGCAAAAACCAAAACCTTAATTCATAATTTGCCTAAATTATCAGACGAAAGATAAGTGTTTTTCCTGAAGTGTGACAAAAAAGGGTTGATTTGCTACATAGCACATTGATGTGCAGTATTTTCTTCCTCGTTAGTTTCATATAGCAACGCTGCTGATGTTAACCTTGTATTTCATTTTTTCATATAGCAATTATACTGGTGTATATTTTCAAAACCGCGAAGGCTTCTCTCGAGAAGGCATTAGAAGATGGTGCTGTAACAGATGGCATTATTGCATCCCCAGGGCTACCCATTGTAGCCGAGCCACCTATGGGTCTGGAGGATCCTCTTGTCATTAAGATAGACTCATCTGCAGTCGACCATGTGCAGTAAAGGTTAAGACAATTACTTCATCAGACCAGAGTTGTTAGTAATGATGAATACTAGAGCAAGGGAGTGGTTACAGAGAAAAAAATTAGAAGTATAATTAGAACATAGATTTCTTTACTTAGCCGTAGTTTTAGAGCGGCGGTTCATCAATTCTGTTAGGCTATAGCTTCTGCTATTATACATGTAAGTTTGTAAAAAACATCACCAGTTATCCATGTCATTGTCAATTTGTCCTTTTTTTTTACTTGCACTAGTTGATTTAATTCATTTCAGATTCAAGATTGACTTGTATGAGATATGAGAGAATTTTTATGATTTACAATAGAAAATATGATTTTAGATTTTTGCAGATACATCTAGCAAAATATTCTTATATTCTACTATTCCAGATGTCCTTCCCAGGCCCCAGCTGCTCAAAACAATCTATTTTTTTTTAATATAGTTTACTTTTATTTCGACATTGCCCTACTCATATAATATAGAGTTTTCTTTTCTTCTCAGTCCCTGTCCTACACAACGAAGGACGAGTAGAACTAGAACATACATCGATGTTAAATAAGATCTTTTTTTTTTATTATAATTTATTTATGAGTAGTGCTAGAGGTATGGGTAGGGCTGTCAAACGGATAATTCGGATACGGATCTGCCTGTATCCGAATCCGAAAATCTGAATTCGTATCCGGATCCGTATCCGAATCCAAAAATATTTAAATAAAAATATCCGAATCCGAATCCGCCGGATACTATCCGGATACGGATAATATCCGAATCCGAATTTCAGTTAGAATTTTTTAGTTTTTATATTAAATTTTAATTCAATGAAATTGAAAAAAATAATAAAAATTTTATTTTTTTAAAAAAAAGTAAACCTAACTAAAACTTAAATTTATTAAAGTCTATTTTATTTTTTTCAAAAATTTACTTTTTAGTATAATTTTGTTTATTTTAAAATATTAAATTTGTAATATATATATATATATATATATATATATATATATATATATATATATGTTTACAATTATCTACAACTTATATAAATATATTGTTTAATGATTAAATTATATATATATATATATATATATATATATATATATATATATATTCTGTAAACTTAAAATATAATTTCTAAATAATATGTAACTATATATATAACTATATATATTATTTATTTATCATATTTATTTAATTTCGGATTCGGATATTACCGGATACGGATGCGCCTATATCCATATTCGTATCCGCAACTACCGAATTCGAATACGGATAATATCCGCTTTATTTCGGATTCGGATAAAATCCGCTTTATTCCGGATACGAATACAGATATTTCGGACGGATCTCGGATTTTTCGGATTTTTTTGACAGCCCTAGGTATGGGTGCTGTGAGGCTCCATTAATATAGAGTCAATCAAATTATAACATATGTAATTCTCGGTAGCTCTAGCATTATTCTTTACTAGCTTAAAACTGGTGCGATGCACAGATTGTTGATTGTTATTTTATAATTATTTTTTTAATTGTATTTGTTAAAAAAATAAGTAGGCATGTAAAAATAGCTAAACACTTTTAATTAATTAAAAACATTAAAACATATTTTAAAATAAATAAGTAAGGGTTTGTTCGTTATATTTTTGAAAAAAGAGGGGGTTTAGTATGGAAAAATAAAAAATGTAATATATATTTAGTTTAAAAAGGTTAATGCCCGTGATATTTTTGGAAAATGAGGTTTTAAAATTTAATTATTTAAATTATTTAAATACATTTTAAAAATAAATAAGTAAAGGGTTTGTCCGTGATATTTTTAGAAAAAGAATGGATTTTAGTGAGAAAAATAGAAAAGGTAAATTGAAGAAGACAATTTCCCGTGATATATTTAGAAAATGAGGGACTTTGTTAGAAAAAATCTATAATGTGTTTTAGCTGAAAAGGTGATTGGTTATAAATAGGTATTTGATTATTTATATTTTAATATTTTTAGTAATTGCATCGGTTAATAAAAATAAGTAGACATGTTAAAATAGGTAAACTTTTAAAAAAATAATTATAATATTAGGTTTTAAAATAAATAATTAAAGGTTTGTCCGTGATATTTTTGGAAAATGATGGGTTTTATTAAGGAAAAATAGAAAAACTAACATGTTTTAGTTAAAAAAGGTAATTGCCCGTGATATATTTGAAAAAGTAGGGGAATTTGTTAGAAAAAATTAAAAAAAAATGTATTTTAGGTGAAAAAGTTAATTGATTATAAATAGGTAATATTATTATTTAATAATATATTTCTATAAATAAATAAGGTTAATTAAGTAAAAACACGAATTTAAGAAAGGGTAATTAAGTAAAATCACAGCGTACCATACTGATCGACCAAACTTTTAATGTTTCATCTATTATATAATACAAGCCTATAACCCGTGCGATGCACAGATAAATTTTAGTATTTTTAATTTATTATTTTAGTATTTTTATATGATTTATTATTATTATTTATCTTATTTTATTATCATTTATTTGTATTTTGATCTTAAAATTTTTTAATATGTTGTCGACGGAATAATATCTTGAACTTTTGAATGTGGCTTAGAAAAATAGATGATATAAATATTTAATAATAATAATATGTTGTTGACGGAATTCGAACCTTGAACCCGTGGGAGCATTTTAGATATCAAAAAAAAGAATATTCTTTTAATATTATATCCAACGGTTCTCATTTATCTATATATACATCTAACAGTTATTATTTAGAGGACCAAACTACCAACCAAATAGAGGGTGGTTTGCTTATAATCAATACTATTATATAATAGACGAAACATTAAAAGTTTGGTTGGTCGGTATGGTACGTTGTGATTTTACTTAATTGTCCTTTCTTAAATTCGTGTTTTTACTTAATTAATCTTACTTATTTATAAAAATATATTATTAAATAATAATATTATCTATTTATAACCAATTACCTTTTTCACCTAAAATACATTATTTTTTTTTATTTTTTCTGACAAATTCCCCTACTTTTTAAAATATATCACGGACAATTACCTTTTTTAACTAAAACATGATAATTTTTCTATTTTTTCTTACTAAAACCCTCATTTTCCAAAAATATCACACACAAACCTTTAGTTATTTATTTTTAAACCTAATGTTATAATTTTTTTTTTAAAAGGTTACCTATTTTAACATGTCTACTTATTTTTCTTAACAAATGCAATTACTAAAAATATTAAAATATAAATAATCAAATACCTATTTATAACCAATTACCTTTTTAGCTAAAACACATTATAGATTATTTCTAACAAAGTCCCTCATTTTCTAAATATATCACGGGAAATTGTCTTTTTCAATTTAATTTTTCTATTTTTCTCACTAAAATCCATTCTTTCTCTAAAAATATCACGGACAAACCATTTACTTATTTATTTTAAAACGTATTTAAATTATTAAATTTTGAAACCTCATTTTCCAAAAATATCACGGGCATTTACCTTTTTAAACTAAATATGTGTTAAATTTTTTATTTTTCCATACTAAAATCCCTCATTTTACAAAAATATAACAAGCAAACCCTTACTTATTTATTTTAAAATATGTTTTAATGTTTTTAATTAATTAAGAGTGTTTAGCTATTTTAACATGCCTACTTATTTTTATAACAAATACAATTAAAATAATAATAATAAAATAACAATTAACAATCCGTGATAGATAGATAATATAGAATAGTATTGATTGATTGATATGGTATTGATATATTTATTGCTAAATTAAATCTTATTTTTTGCATAAAACTTTGGTGTCCTGAATAATGGCTATACTCCTCCCCAAGGCCCAAACTACATACATAATACATGATGTTGGTTCTTTTGATCCATGGCCCAACTCTGTACCAGGCCTTATAACAATTTATTCAGTTCGATCAGAAAAATGTGTATACTTTGAGAATATTCTTTTCATCACAAAGATGCTTCATATTTATTTTTTTAAATTTAAATTTAATTTTTACGTGGAGAAAACGTAATCCGACAATTCCCATCCGAAACGAAGAATCGAAAATAATAAAAACAAGGCACCACCGTTTTATAAGGCCGTGTTTGGACAGCAGTCACTCATCACGTCTCTTTATTTTCTTGATTTCCCCCTTTCTTCTTCACAACAAAAATTCACAAACCCTAATTTTCACCCCCAAATCAAAACCCTAATTAGATCCATTCAATTCATCAATCAACCAATCATGGCTACTCTAGATGTCATGCAAGCAGAGAAAAGCTTTCACTTTATTGATAATCCCAAAGGTAAATTCTTGAATTTTATTTTATTGTTATAAAGTCTTGATTTTTATTGTCATAAAGTTTTGATTTTTATTTCTATTTGTGAATCCTGAGACTTTTTATTAATGGGTTTGTTTTAATTTGGAAATTTATTGATTTATGTGGTGTTTTTATGTCAGTTTATATATGGGTTTGATTTAATTGGTGGTGATTGTGAATTTTTTATGTTGTGTGTATAATTGCAGGAGAAAATGTGAAACCCAGAGAGATGACAATTGAGAAAAAGATTGATTTGCTGGAGAGCTTGACTGGAAATGTAATGAATCCAACTTTAGAGATTATTTTTTTTCGACTTGTGGTTGTATATATAGATCCAATATGTTTATGTGTGTGTGTTGGTTGGTTTTGTGCTTTCGGAATTGGTTGAGTATTTTGCGGAAAGTTTTTGAGAGAGATTTTGCAAAATTACTGCTTTTGCAAACTAATGTGCAAGTTTGGTGTTGTGCTTTTGGAATTGGTTAAGTACTATTGCGTAAAAGTTTTTGAAAGATATTTTGCAAAATTACTGCTTTTGCAAACTGATTGTGCAACTTTACTACTGAAATCAAGATTTTTTTATTTTTTGACATTTTAGGAAAAATAGTTGCTGTTGCATTTGGTTGATTCTTGTTACAAAATGTTATTTTTTAGTTGCATTGGGTTCGTATTCTGCACATCGTTTGTGTGTTATTGCAAAAAAATAATTAAAAATTGTGTGAAAATGATAAAGTCATTTTTTCCTTTGTTGTTTTTTGACAAGTTTCTTGGATATAGTTTGAATTCCAAACTTTCTTGAAATTTAAACTGTTTTCACTAGTAAAGGTAGGTTTTATTTGTTACCAGATTATTGATATACGAGTTTGAAGTAATCATTTTGTTTTTGCCTGGAGAAACTTGGCAGATTTTGTTATGTTTTGAAACTGGAGTGCCTGTTTAAATTTTAAACAGAGAAGGGGAGTCGGTGTTAACCTAAAAGAGCTCCGGGTGTCCTTTGGCACACAACAAATATAACAGTGACAGCATGTATAGTTTTTGTTTTTCTTTGTTAGTGCTTGGGTTAAGAGAAGCTGAGGTTTAGTCACCAATGGCCTAAATTTTTTATTATATTTTAGTGGCTGGTACCATGTTCTTAACACTGTCCGTAAAATGTTGGGGTTGAATATCATTTTTTTTTCTTCTATTCTCTAATGTTTGTAGTGTAATGCGTTGTTGATAATATAGTCTTCAAATTTGTTGATTCAGGTCAGCAACCGACGAACTCGCAGGTGGATAAATGATCGTCTTCTGATGGAGCTTGTTCCTCGTTTGAATGCAGAGGAAATTAGAGGCTTGTTTGCTCCACCGCCTTGGGGTAAGAGATACCGGATAGATACACATCTCATTGTGTTTGTTTATGTTTCCATGTTCATTTCATCTTTGAATGGTTACCTATTGCAATTTGAAGACTCCAAATTTTTATTTGTAAGCAGACTTGGTAAAGATCTTTGCTTTAGTGTGTTTTGCCTTTTTCTTTCATATGGGCTCTTTTCATTCTTGGTTCAAAGCCACCATGGATCCTCACAACTGCTCCTAAAAGCAAATGCCACTGAAGTTAAAAATTATTTGTGGTGGAACGAAAACATAATACGTACAAATCAATGCAATTTGTGACATGATATATTACACTAGGGCATGTTGTAGCCAATATGTTCGTGATGTGTTTTCTTGGTTAGGCGTGTCATCTTATATAAGTAAATTATTTGAACTAGGATATATCAGATCTGTTTTCAATTGTATTGTTTCTAAATCAGAAAATGGATTTGGTAAAGGTTTGCATTATGCATTAGTATTTTCTAGAGAGGTTATGTTTCGCTGCTGTTATTGTTTCTACTGTAAAGTAAAACTGAAAGAAGTAAAAAGAGTTTCACAGGCACATGTTTCCCTTTATGTAGTTTCAAATATATTCATGATTGAGGTCCATTTTACAGGTGACGAGGTACCCCTTTCAGCATTCAGCATGACAAATGGAGGGGAGTGGGACAAGTTCAGGAGTATTGACATGGACAAAGAGGTTTTTCACTTTTCTTATCTACTATGGACGGATAAGTAAATATGTTCTTTAAAGGAATCACTGCATTGAGAAGCTGTTCTACCAATGCTTTATATAGCTTATAGTAGGATAGTAATAGCCACCGGGGTGGGGGTGAGTGAGAAAATTCCAGGATTATTGAAATGGACAAAGAGGTAGGTTTTATTCTTTATTGATCGAATGTGTTTAATTCTTTTTATTTGTCTTTTTTTTTTCTATTCACTGCATTGTGAATATGTGATTTTGCTTTGCAGTTGTTCAACTGAGTGTTTCTTTTAGAGTAGTGGGATGGAAATAAGGAAAAAGTTAAAGATTTTACAGAACATCCTAATTAGGGGTATTTATTGTTATAATTTGGCCCCACATTATATAGTATGCGAGTGTAAGAGAGAGAGAGAGAGAGAATCATACTTGGTCTCACAAATCAATGCCATTTTTTTGGTCCATATCTCGTGGACATATGCCTTTATGTTTTTTCCAGGGTCTCCAAAATCTTGAGTTACTTGTATAATGAAGTGATTTTCTCAAGTTCTTTTGCTGTTTTCCTTTTTCCTTTAGTTATATACTTATGTATCTGCATGTATTTTATTGCTTCAGGACATGACATCTGATGTATCAAGACATTTAACTTTTCTTAATCTATTAATTTTTGTGTTGATAGATCAGAATAATTGAAACCCTTGGAGGCTCTTCTTCAAAAAAGAAAGGTCGTGTGGATGTTGATAAGATGGCTGTTTTGGCTGCATGGCACAGAGTAAACTGTCGCACTAGAGAAGCACTCCGACGCAGCTTCCTTGCTGAGTTAATTGATAACTATGAGGTAGTAATCTCTGTGGAATGACGTAATGAAAGAAAACAAATTCAGATACTTATTGCAATAATTAAAATGTGGAAATTTTGCCGTCCAGCTTATCCTCTAATAGTTTAATGCAATGCTCCCGGCTTCATAATACATATACATGACCCTAGAACCATATTACCATATAACATTGTAGTAACCTTTTGCATGTATGTATATTTATGCTAAATTCCTGTTTAATTGAAAGGAGCCAGAGTAGACTATAATTGACATATCTTAATAAGATTTAGGACATTTTTTTTCCATTCAAGTTTTATCATAGGAAATTCGTGGATGCAAGGAATTTAGCTATTTTACTACCGGTTTTTGGTTCGTGTGATTATGGTGTAAGGTTTTCTCAAGTACAAGTAATTTTGCATGTTCCTTCTCATTGCATTTATTTTCATCACAACCTGTCTATAAATGGCATATGAGTGTGTGACTAAAACTTGTAGAAGCTTTCACATTTTTATTTTCATGTTTCATAAATCTAATTGTAATCAGCTTTATATTACGCAGAAACTTCTCTAATTATTAGTATATCTTATTTTGTACTTTTAATACTGTCTTAAAATATATATGAGATGTCTTGCATCTTATGGTGTACCTTATACTTTATCTCTTCCCAGGCATGTTTGAGGGTTTTCATTGAGGAGGGTCGTGATGACGATGTTCTTGTGCTGCATGTTACAGATCCTTTTCATAGGATGCTACTTCACGGTGTTTGTGAGGTATAAACCATAGGAAGCTTGTAAACTTAAACTTCACCTAGAATGTTGTTTTTCTATTTATTTTTTAGACATTGTACCTTCATGTGGCATTATGCTGAATTTATATTGAGTATGCTGGGCCTGCTCTAATACAAACGGCAGGAGATCTACTGAATTTCTTTCTTAGTGTTACTGACATTTATAATCTGTATTTTACCAGTTCTATGACTTGGTGTCGGTGACAGACACAGGATCAGACACAGAGCCTATGAAGCCCACAAAGATCAAGAAGAAGAAAGCAGGTTGTGTTCAACCTCCAAACATAACCCTTTGCAACTTCCTGAAAATGGCAAAGGAAGGAAACTGGTAACTCCATTTGCAGGAAATCACATACTTGAGTACATGGGTAGTATAGAACCCAGTTTATGATATTAAATCTTCCTGGATGTGTAAACAAATTGTTTTACGACTTAATTATCTTTCTAGGCCTTAGTGGATCTGTAACATTAATAGGCTGTTTAAATTGCCATAATCTAGTTTATTTCTGTTTAAATAAATTGATTATTCAGTTGCTAAATGCTGGATTAATCATCTGTGTAAATATGCACCGTTTAACTTGTTTCCATTCGTTCAAGTAAAATGTCTGTGATTAGTTGGTTCAAGGATGTAACTGACTCCATGGTGGTTTTGCTTTATTGTTTCCCATCAGAAAAGGGTCCAGGGATGTGATATATATTAAAACACGAAGACAGCGGCTTTTTCATATTCAATTTACAGATTAGTAAACGAATAATCGGTAGCTAGCTTGTCAATTGTCATGGCAGGCTCACAATGAAAAGTTTTATAAATTCAAAAAAAAATCTTTTTAATTGGAAACTCTACTGAATCAGATTTTAGAACCCGCAGATCATACCGACAAATGATTAAATTTTCTCTACTGGCTACTTCTCGTCTCTCTATGTTATATCTACTTACAGGTTGGACATTGCGGGCATGCAACTTTGGCGCATCCCACTTCATCTTCTCGTCTGGTTTATCTGATGCAAATGTGATTGAGTTCATGATACTCTCTGGAGTATTGACTGCTAGGATAGTTTCACAGCCTAAAGTTTCGGTTGTGTCACCCAGAGGCGATGGAAGTGATGACTCTTGTATTGGGTTGATGAGTTGGATTTTCCAATTGTGCCACTAGCTGAATTTACTTCTGTGGAGGTTTCAAATTTTCAGTAGTTTCTCAAAGCTTGAGCGCTGCATCTGTTGTTGACATGAAGAAGACAACTACTGAGGATGACCTCTTTGTAAGTGTTTGGGATTGCTCTAACATTCTTTAATTACACTTTATTAACTCTGCATATTCTCAATGACAGGTCTAACATTTAGCTTAATAGTGTAATTGTATTTGGGAGGGCCATTTAGTTTCTTGCTTTGACAATAAGTTGATATTTTGTATGTGCGGTTTGAAAGTCATTTCAATCGGCAGGTTGTGCTGTCGTCTGGATGGACAGTTGCGGAATTGCAACCACTGTTTGAAGAGGTAAGGTAAATGAATATTACAGGGCTTGCTCCGTCTGAATCTGGGCTTGACATCTACAGCCGTTTCTTTTGTCCTAAACTGGGGGACAAGGAGGTAGACATTAAGCTAAACATCATCACTCCTTTATGATCCTCCAAACTTTCTAATCATGTACTCCTAGTCCACTCAATAGTGTATCCTTAGCCTCGTATTGTGTACAACTCTTTGTTGTGTGACATTTATGTTCAGGATCCTGTTACAGGCAGTTCACACTGCGCCTTGGCACCATATGGGTGTCAAAAGCTGGGAAAATGTGATCTTGTTGCATATCAGATAATTCTTCTCCTTTTTGTTCTCTTCTGCACACGCAAAAACACAGTGATTGCATTTGCAGTGAAGCTGGAGAGTTTTGATTTATCAATGCAGGCGTCACGCAGAGGTGGCATCATAAAAATACATCTAGATGAGAAGAATCAAAGGGTACTGCTCCAAGGGAAAGATGTCCCTGTGATGGAAGGCTCTCTGTTAGTGTAAAATACATAGAGGTGTTCCTAGAATCCTGATAATGAACAAGGTTGTTCATTATTTTTTTGCCAAAAGTTGAGATGCTTCTGTTTTCCATGTAAGCATATTGCAGAGATTTTAAGCCTCGACCACTTATTAGCAGTGTTCTAAAAGTCGGCGATTAATCGGGATTAATCGCCGATTAATCGCAAAACGGCAGGCCACCGAACTGATTAAGCGAAAATCGGTCAATTAATCGTTTTTTTATAAAAACGGTCAAAAATCGGCTGAATCGGTCAAAATCGGATTAATCGGTCAAAAATCGGGCTAATTATTAAAAAATAGTTAGAATTAAAAAAAAATAAAAAAATTAAAAGATAGAAACTTTATTAAACAATAGAAAAAAACTTTATTTTTGTACATATAATTATAATTTTAGATGCCTAAATCGTAAATTTTCTTAAGTTTTCCTCTTAAATTGATCTTTAATTGAAAAGTTAAACCTTCCAAATTTTATTTATTACAATTATATAACATTTTTAACATATTTGCATAAATATATGATAATAACATATGTTTAGTTGAAATAACGAAACAATTTTATAATTGTATATAAAAAATATTATTAAATTTATTCTGATTAATGATCTTTATTAGCAAGATGGTTATGCAATAAACATGAGGGACATTTGCAATGCCCACGAGAATTGTACTTGTAGTTTTTGGATATGGCTCTGGTACATATGCAAATCTCAGAATTCAAATTGTGTAAGTAAAAATTTATCCAAAAATCTGAGACATCTCGGCTGTTTGACGTAGAATGAAATGTTTGATGAAGGAAGTTTTAAGTTTTAATTTTATTTTTCAAATCGGTCAATTGTAAAAATTATGCAGTAATTTGATAGGACATTTTCGGGATGCAGCAAATAACCAAATACCAGCAGGTGGGCAAGCCTCTTTTTTTCTTGTGTGAATTCTATTTCAGCTTCTATGGGAACTTGATGAATCAATCCAACTACATGTTTTGCTATTGCTTATAGCGCTACATTGCGGATTATTTTACGGATTGCTTGATATAGAACATACAGAATTTTTTTCGTTTTTTTCTGTGAAACTATGATAAATATATGAATTTAAATAAAATAAATTAGATAAATCTGCCATCCTGTAATGTATCGGACTATTAGGTCTGCTGATATGTTAGTTTAGTCAACGGTCCAAAATAGGGTGACAAAATTTGACATGATCCGAAATCCGAAATGAATCTGCAAACACTCACACATATTACCATGATACAAACTTATATGATATAGCATAGCCACAACATAAAAGAACTTCTATACAGAAATAGGTCACCTCTATATACAAAATTTCCCAGTGATACATACAAATATAAACACGGGTGATTCCAAGCAGCTATGTGAATAGTATGGTGTGCGTGAACGAATAAGTATTTATATGAAGGTAGTGAATGAACAACATGCGTTGGGAAAATGGAAGGCCTTCCGCTCAAGAATGCGGACAGTTGATATGAAGGATGCAGACAGTTAATTAAAATTATGAAAAGGCTTAAGAAATCAAAATTAGGAGATGTCAAGAATATAGAATTGGAGTTTCTGAGGGCTGCCACGTGAACCGCCCGAGATTTTCCTTTATATAGTTATATAGATAGATATAATATAATAGACTAACATTAAAAATTTGTGTGATCGATATTTTACTTAATTGCTATTGCTTATTTTTAAAAAGATATTATTAATTAATAACGTTATTTATAACCAATTACCTTTTCGACTAAAATACATTACTTTTTCTATTTTTTCTAGCAAATCCTCTCTTTTTCTTAAAAAATCAAGGGCAATTACCTTTTTCAACTAAAACATGTTACTTTTTCTATTTTTTTCTCATTAAAACACCTCTTTTTCCAAAATTATCATGGGCAAATTAAAATCGAGAAAGAATATCTATGATTTCAGATAAATTGGTGAACACAATTTTGTACAAATTAAATATATATAAATAATAAAATAACTATATATATATATATGCATGCTAAAAATGTATATATAAATATTTTGTGTCACATTTCTTTAGGCCTACACTCATTGTAATAAATAAATAAATAAATATAATACTAAATAAATAAATAAAAATTAAATCTTAATCACCACTCCAAACTTTTATAATTCATATTCTCACAAAAAGAACAAATAATAATAATAATAATAATAATAATAATAATAATAATAATAATAATATGCAATATCTATTGCTAAATAAATATCACAATCATTGTTTCCAAACCTTTATTTGATTATCACCGAAGCTTTAATGCCGTAATTCTTGATTGATAAGCTGGATTTACATGCAAACACATTATCACGACTGGCATGTAACACATTGGATGAATAATTGTTTGTATCTAGAATATGTGGAGATTTTAAAATTCGAGTAGTAATGCCTTTATTTTAAATTCGAACACACAATAGGACCTTCTATTTATTAAATAAAAAAATTTATTTTTAAGAAGTAAAATAAGATTTTTTATATATAATTGTTAGTCGACTAAACCACGTTTCGCGGCGTTCATAAAATATTTTTTCTAAAACTCCAAATATAGATTATTTTAAAAAATTAAGAAATAAATGTTTACAATAATATATAAATTAGTAAATACAATATCGTACGAATTAGATATACGTAGACAATAAAATAAATTATAAACATATTATTCTTTTCATTTATACCTATTGGTGTCTCAATTTTTTTTGAGCCAACACCGGTAATAAATAATTTTTTTTATTAATTCCTCTCTTTTTTCTGTCCTGCAACAAATATAAAAAAAATGATATTTGACAGAAAAAACATGATGAGACAAAAAGAATCCTTCCGATCATTCACCAAAGACTGAAGTTTTAGTTTAATCAGATAGGAAGTAAGAGCATCGTTGGGGCTGGCTAAAATGGTTGGTTAAAATACTACAAAATAGTGATTGGCTAAAATTTGCCGAACATGTAAGATAATGTGCTTCAATGGGAGTGACTATAAATATTAAATTTATATGTACAACTTTGTTACAGCTCTTTATAAGTTCGACAAATTTAGTCAATGTCGAATATAATTTAGCTAATTGGCTATAATTTACCTAAGGGCTTTGCATGGTTGGAGCTTCATATTTTATACAAATTATGTATAAATTATGCCACATACGATTTTTTGGCTAGGGATTCTACCATTGGAGATGCTCTAATACAAGAGATAAAGAAACACTAATACAAGAGATAAAGAAACACTATTGTGCTAATAATTTACGTGATTGATTTTAAACAATAACAATGAAAAAATTGAATGGGAAGGATCATACAAATAATACAAAAAAATATATAGTTACCTGTAAAGACTAAAAACAAATCGATCAATCACATGAAGGAGTGATAACGCTGCAATACAACAGAAAAGAAAATTTAGAATTATAAAAAATCAAATCTAAACACCATCACCATCATGCAAAATCAAGATTGTCCAAAACAAAAAAAAAGGAATTAATGCACAAACACGAATAACACAGTCAAAGAGAATCCCTGAAATCCTTTCTGCAAGCAAACGATAAACATAAGTTGTAATAAAAAAAACACAAAAGTTTGATCGAAAATTTCAAGAAAACATAAAAGCTTGAATGAAAATTTTAAACAGACAAAACATAAAACCCTAATAAGTTATCGAATGGATGTGGATTATCATAGTGTATATATAAACGATTTTACATAAAAAAGGTAACAAAACTTCCCTCATATGAATTTTTTATAATGTGGAATGACACAGAGTATACCTTTTTTAAATTTACAAATTTAGCTTGTATAGAAAATTTATGGGGATTTTCCTTTATTTATATAAAAATTGATATAAAGAAGATAAAAATTGATGAGATAAAAAGATAAAGATGTTGAATATTAAAATAGTATATTTACTTTCCTTCATTATTAAAGAGTTTAAAGGAAAGAATATAAAATTTGTATATTTAGTTTCCTCCATCAGTATTTAAATAAGGAAATTTAATTTTATTGAATTAAAATCCAGAAACTCTAGAAAAATAGATAAATAGCTTTCAGACGATCTGAGAGCTCCTGGGGGTTTTTCTTTATTAAAATAATAAAATAATAAAGATAAAGATAAAGATATTGATTTTAAAGGCAATTGATTTTTTTTTTTTTAGTTTCCACCATTAGTAAAAAATTTAATGGCAATTGAGATTTTTTCTAATCTCTAGTTTCCTTCATGATAAAGATTTTTAAAGGTGATTGCGTTTTTATAGTTTCCTCCATTAATAAAGATTTTAAAGGCAAATGAGATTTTTTTTAATATTTAGTTTTCTACATTAGTAAACATTTTAAAGGCAAATGAGATTTTTTTCTAATCTTTGGTATTATTAATTCAAAAAATTGAGAAAATTAGAAAAATAGATTGAAGCGATTTAATATTATCATAAAATCTTAAAAATTCAAATATAATAAGGAAGTTGTAATTTTCTAAATCAAAGATAGTTCTATCAAGTTTGAAAATAATAAAAGAAATTTCTATCAAGATTGAAAATAATAAAAGAGAAAATTGAAATTATTAACATAAGAGCTTACAAATTCGAAAATAATAAGGAAGAAAGAAACTTCTATCAAGTTTGAAAATAATAAAAGAAAGTTCTATCAAGTTTGAAAGTAATATAAGAAAGTTCTATCAAGATTGAAACTTGTTATGGATTAAAAAACGTACTTGTATAATAATTGCTAGGATTAATGAGCTTTCGAGCTTTAATGGCTGCACTTGTGTTTCGAGACTAAATCGGTCCTCACAAGATGCCTACGTAACTCAAATCGTTATTGAGAATCAAGCCAAAGACGTAGTTCTTGGTGTTGCCCTCGGGGCTATGGCGACAGGGGCACACCAAGGACGTAGTGACTTGTATGTCCTTATTCGAGGATGAAGTCTAAAACGTAGTTCTAGGGGTGCCTTCGTGGCTTGTTGCGCCTTCGAGGCGTTGTGACGTATGGAGCTGTGCCCAAAACGTAGTAGGTAACGTATGGAGCTCTGTCCAAAACATAGTAGATGACGTATGGAGCTGTGTCCAAAACGTAGTTCTGATTGTAGGATCAGGGTCCTTATATAGGCGTCTGGAGCCTGGTATTTATGGTATGTTTAGGAGACTTAGCGAATAAGTCTCCTTATTGATAATGGATAAACATCGTATTTCTTGCTGGAGAAGTCTTTTCCTTGTTGATAAAGGCTATGACTCATTAATTGCCTTTAATTGGGATTCCGGATCCTTCTTTGATGAATTTACCATATTTTGGACTCTTTTTATGAGCTGTATATTTTCCCTATTTATTAATTATGAAATTAATAAATAATCTGGGTTTTGGGCCTTAAATACTTGGCCTTTCCAAAGAATCAGCAATTATATTTCTATAATTACTTTTCTATCCATATCATTTGCCCCCCAACTTCTGGGAAAATCTCCTTGGGGTTTTCGTAGAAGTTATAACGTGTTTTTCCTCAAAATTTTCCATTTTAAGGGCATTTTCGACCTCAAATTAGGTCATTTTCGACCTCCTTTTCTCTAAGTAGCTCTGCTAGGGTTCTGTCACTAGGCGATTCCCAGCGAGATTTTCCGTTGAATCTCACCGTTTTTTTGGGTTTTTTATTTGAAGATTTGAAGTTATTCTTTGAAGATTTGAACATTTCGGGGCTTTTTCTGGGTTTAAAATGGTTGATCGCGCTTCCCAACGTCTATGATAATGCACTAGGATTTCATAGAAGTTATACCGGTCTTTTTATCCCTTACCTGGGACTTACTACCCTTTTTTGGGGATTTTAATATACACTAGTGTTTCACGAGTATCGTCTTGGTGTAAAGTGTGGAGCGACCTACACATTTACGACGATTTTGCCTTATTCGAGGCTAACTTGTCATTTGCATAAGCCTCTTATGTCTTATACCATCTTGTTTTGGCTTCAAGCCTTTCATTGAGCATATCGAATGATGGGGTTTGGGCTGAATGTCTTAGGTTTATGGGGTTTCAACCCTTACATAATACTCAAGTTTAAAAACTTGGATTTGGTTTTATCAAACCTTATTTCTAGTAGTGAGTCTATTCAGGAAACGCTTTAAACATAGTAAACTTTCAAGTTTGTAGCATGCCAAGTCCATGGCACCTTATGCCCTTCGAGGGTTTCTAGCTTGTATGAGCCTCGACCAAATACGTTCTTAACGCGATATGGTCCTTCCCAATTTGGGGCCAGCTTGCCTTTTTGTCCAACTCCGAATGCCTCAATCTTTCGAAGAACCAAGTCTCCTTGTCGAAAGAACCTTTCTTTAACCCTTAGGTTGTAGTAGAAAGATGCCTTCTTTTGATGCTCAACTATCTTGGCGTTTGCTTCATCTCTAACTTCGTCAATTAGATCTAAGGCTAGCCTCAAGCCTTCTTCATTTGTTTCTGGCTCATAGGCCTCAATTCTTGGAGATGTGTGAGTAATCTCCACTAGAACCACTGCCTCTGCCCCATATGCTAACATAAAGGGGGTTGCTCCAGTGGTGACTTTGCAGGTAGTACGATATGCCCAAAGTATGGGGAGCAATTCGTCTACCCAAGTGTTTCTGGAGCGTTCAACTCTTTTCTTTAGTCCATCTAGGATAATTCGATTTGCAACTTCAGCTTGCCCATTTGCTTGAGGATGGGCAACAAAAGTGAAACGCAATTGGATATCATTATCTTCACAATACTTCTTGAACTCATCATTGTTAAACTGAGTTCCATTGTCCGTAACCAGGATTCGTGGGATTCCATATCTGCAAATTACACTTTCCCGGAAGAAGTGCATTACTTGTTTGGTGGTTATCTTGGCTAAGGGTTTAGCCTCAATCCACTTGGTGAAGTAGTCGATTGCTACTACCAAGAACTTCCTTTGTGCACTTGCCATGGGAAATGGTCCAAGTATGTCCATTCCCCACATTGTAAATGAGATTGGTGAGTTTATGGATGTCAACATCTCAGGTGGTTGCCTAACCACTGGTGCATGTTTCTGGCACCGTTCACACTTCTTCACATAGCTTTTAGCATCGGCTAGTATGCTTGGCCAATAGAAACCTAGACGGGTGATTTTATGAGCAAGGGCTCTGCCCCCCAATTGTTGCCCATAAATTCCTTCATGTACTTCCTTTAGGGCCAATTCTGCCTCTTGAGGTCTCAAGCATTTCATATAAGGTGTTGGAACCAGTTTTCTGTCGGGTAGGATTCCAGGAAGCTCTCCGGGTCGACCTGTCAAAAGAGAAGAATGCGAGGGATTGGGCCCCCGATTCACCTCCGGTGTGAGAATAAGTTAGAGGTTCCAATTAGGGTTAAATGAACGTGTAAGTATTTGTGAGTATGAAATGAGTCTCTCCAATGTGAAACCTGTGACATGCTTTTATAGGCACTTTTTACCAGCTCGCCCGGATCTATCGGGGGCAACTGCCCACTGACGCTGTCCTGTTCTTCCGCCTGAATAGTCGGGTGACTCGGTCAAGCAACGGTCGGTCCGTCGGATCCGACCCGAAGGAATGGGCTGCGCCCATTTGGCCCAATTATGGCTCGGCCCAATCCCTCTTCGGCCCAATCAAGGTTGGGCCACCAACATGTCCCTGGACTTCGGTCGGATTATTCAATGCGTTCGGAGTCCTAACTTTTTACTTCTCTTCGGGATGGAAGCCAACGGTTTCGGACCTATCCGTTGTGACACGTCATCTAGAGAATCGTGCCGTAATTAATAATGACAGCTGTGATTTCTCGAGATTAGTATTGGATCATTACCGTTGAATTCCAAACGGCTTGGATCGCACGATCAGGATTAAGCGCCCCCATTTTGTTGCCCAAACGTCACATATCCTCTCATATAAATAAAAGAAATTCCCCCCAAATATCATCACTTATAAAAGCAACTTCTCTTTGCCGGCCGGTTTCTCTCCATCTCCACCAGCTCTGTTTTCAAGCATCAACAATTTCTCTTGACAAGCTCGAACTTCTACCACAAGTAAGTGTTCTACATCCCTCTGCACCACTTCTTCTTTCGCGTTTAACTTTTCTGAATATGCTTGCTATTGATTAGGTGCAATAATATTTTTGCTTTGGGTTATATTTGTTTTCGGAAATGTAGCCGTAATTAGGTCAGTAATCAGACCAATAGATAAATTTACCCTAGGAACGAAATTTTTTAGCCCAATTTGTCCCTAGATCGCTCTTTTAGGATGGATCTGACCTTAGAACAGCCTTCGGGACGGTCTGTCCCTTATAACAGACTTCGGACCGCCCAGTTCCTTAGAGATTTCTCCTATTTCATTGGCTTAGCAGTTAGTAAGTCCCCGACCGATCCAAGCCCTCTGTACTCGGCGATCATTTTTCCTTCTCTTTCTTGCTCATGTCCGAGTGCAAGGCTAATTTCTTCATATTGATGCAGGAATTATGGATCGGTCGGCCTCTACCTCAGGACAGTCTCCCAGATCCATATCTCCAGAAAGATACCCGTTTCATGATGCCGGTGAATTCCCCGCGGCGAATTACCCTACCAAGTTGTCTGAGGACAAGGTAGCTAAGTTCCCGAAAGAATTTGATATTCCGACCGGTGCCTGGCATACGTATCTGCCGAGAGCTGCTGATCGGATATGGTTCAATCCTCCCGTCCCGAAGGGATATGGTGATGTGGCTACTGGGATTTCTGAGGCTGCTTTGAAATGTGGTTTTCGGGTCCCGATGCTCCCTTTGGTGAAGAAGCTGTTTGCCCAGATGGGGATAGCTTTAGGCCAGATGGACCCGAATGGGTTCCTTCATATGAACGGCTTCCAATGCTGATGCCTTGCGGCCAACGTAGACCCGACTCCCACCCTGTTCTGGCATCATCACGACTTCCGTAAAAACGGTAAGAGTAAGGGTTTTTACTCTATCGCCCGTCGTACCCATCGGGCGGAGTGGGTAGAAACAAATTCCAATAATAAGGGCAGCCACGACAAGTGGTGTTACATTTCGGGCCCGAAGGTAGGGGCTCTGTCTCAATGGCGGGTGGTCGACCCTACCGTCCAAGTAGTTACACCTGTGTTGTCTGGCGCCGAGTTGCATGAGTACCAACGCTTATGCAATTTTGACATGGGTCGTATCCCTATAGAGGATCTTAGAGATCGCCAATGGCTTTTTGCCCTATGGGGTAATGGTAACATTCTTCATCCCTTGCGTTTTACTCCTCTCTTTTGTGCTTCTGTCTTCTCTTCTATACTGCCTTTTAAAATGTCTAATGTCTTTTCTTTTCTTTTTGCAGTGTCTTCTCGCCAGGCTATTGTTGAGCGAAAGAGGGCGAAGTTTGAGGCTGAGCAGGCGGCTCTGGCGGCTAAGGCGGCCGAAGCAGCTGAGACGGCTGAAGCGGCTGGGACGGGGGCTGAGACTACCAAGGATCGCCAGGAGGGCGAGAAACGGGCACCTGAGCGATCAGTGCCGACGTCTCCTTCTCGAACCGAGAATGAGGAGCAGGTGACCGGGTCTGTCTCGGTTAGAAAGAGAGCTCGTCGGGGGGACGTCATAAAGACATATGTTCCTCAATGGGCGGTCCTGGAATCTGATACAATTGCCACGGCCGACCCCAAAGCTGTCAAAGAGATAGCCCCCGACTTGTGCCGGGCGTTGGTTCTCCCAGCTGATCACCCTACCTATGATCAGTTGGGTCTTGCCGATGCTTGCACCGACCTGATGGCCTTTCTCTCCAAGGTAAACATAGTTGGTTGGTCCCTTAGTTTTTCCCTTTCTTTAACCTTTTAACTTAGTTCTCCCTTTCAGGCGACACCAATGGCTGCTATTATCACCGATAAGGTGAAGGATATGGAGGGCAATCTTGGCCAGCTTCGGGAGCTGGAGGTCCGAGCGGTGAGGTCGGAGAATGCTCTTCAGCAAGCCGTTGGTGACGTGGAGAGGCTCGAGGGGCAAGCTGCGACGTTAAGGGCTGATCGGGAGGCAATGCAGAAGGAGGTGGACCTTCTCCGAGCCAGGCTGACCAGGCGCAACTTGTCCCTCAAGGCTTCGAGGAAGCTGGCTCGTAAGGAGACCAAGCTGCGGCTGATCGCCGAAGAGCGGTGCTACCAGATGGGCCATGATGAGGTCGTGAGGAGGGCGGCCGCCATGGGCTTAGATCATCAGGGCCTGATAGAGCCGGGCTTCAGCGATCCTGTCGGTCGCCCTGATGAGGACGAGCCTCCGGTGGTCTCCTCCGGCGAGGACGAAGATCTGTCGGATTAGGCCTTCGGGCAGCTTAATTTCCTTTTATGTATCTTGTACTTTATTAAGCCTTCGGGCCTTGACTCTTGTAGCCTTCGGGCCATTTATCCTGTCTTTTCGACTTGTGTTTTCACCTTAACATAATTGAATCAGTTTACGTATCTTCGGCTTTGTTTCGCCTTTAACACAATTTAAAGGAAAGTTAATGTGTCTTTGGCCTCTTCTTGCCTTAACATAGTTAACAAAACTTATGTATCTTCGGCTTATCTTTATCTTAAAGGAAATTTTATGCGTCTTCGGCTTCAATCATTGCCTTAACATATTTTATAAAATTTATGTCTTTGGCTTATCGGCTTCGCCCTAACATAATCAACAAAATTTTATGCGTCTTTGGCTTTCATCTTGCCTTAACATAATTTAAGCAAAAATTTAACGATCATATGTTTCTTCGGCTTCTATCCGCCTTAACATACTTGAATTAATTTTATGTATCTTCGGCTTTTATCTTGCCTTAACATAATTTAAGCAAAAACTTAACGATCATATGTTTCTTCGGCTTCTTTTTTCGCCTTAACATAATTGAATCAAAATTTAACGATTAGATGTATCTTCGGCTTTCTTTTTCGCCTAACATAATTTAAACGAGAATTTAACAATTATATGTATCTTCGGCTTTCTTTTTCGCCTAACATGATTTGGGTTCCCCCAAAGTTTGGCTGTTTGGTTGTCCAATCGCCAAATTTATGAAACATTATTCGGGAAGTCTTGTGGCATTTATATTTTTGGTCGTCCCCATATAAATGTCCGACTAATAACATTATAATTCATAATTGATATACCAAGTAGAACAGTGAAACATGTATTTTATTGATAAATTTATTCAACTTTACATGCTTTTGAGAAAGAAAACTTGGCAAAAAGTGAAAGCGAAACTTGAGTGGCGAGCACCTTTTGTTCGGCTATTGGTAATATCTTCGTAACCTGGAGGCGTGCCATGTATTCTTGATCGGGTCCCCGGCCATGGTGGTTAGCTTGTAGGTACCAGGTCGAATCACCTCAGTTACTTTATACGGGCCTTCCCAGTTTGGCATTAGTTTTCCCTTCTTAGCTGGCATAGAGGTCGCCAATTCTCGTAACACTAAATCTCCCACCATGAATGTCCTTTTCTTAACTCCGGCGTCGTAGTATTGGGCTGCCTGGAGTTGATATTTCAAATTCCTTAGGTGAGCTGCCTCTCTCTCTTCTTCCAACAAGTCCACATTGGCCCGAAGGCCGAACTCGTTTGTCTCGACGTTAAAAACCTCCGTGCGGTAGGAGTCCAGTCCGACCTCAACAGGAACCAGGGCGTCAGTCCCGAACGCCAATTTGAAAGGCGTTTCTCCGGTTGATGATCGTGGGGTCGTTCGATATGCCCACAACACCCAGTTTAACTCTTCTGCCCAAAGCCCCTTGGCATCTCCTAGTCGCTTTTTTATTCCATCGAAGATGATTTTGTTTGCAGCCTCGATTGCTCCGTTTCCTTGAGGATGACCGACCGAGCTAAATTTCTGTTGTATTCCGAAGTGCGTCAAGAACTTCCGGAATTTGTTCCCGATGAATTGGGTCCCATTGTCGGATACACAGACCTTCGGGATCCCGAACCTGAGTATGACCTGCTCTAACATGAACTTTTTAGCTGCTTCTTCGGTTATGGTTGCCAGAGGCCTCGCTTCGACCCACTTGGTCATGTAGTCGATCGCCACTATGCAGTATTTGGCCTGTTTTGTGCTCTTGGGTAGAATTCCTACGATATCTACAGCCCACATGGCGAAAGGAATGGGGCTTAGGACTGATGCCATTTCTTCTGGTGGCTGCTTCGGGATGGTGCTGAATAGCTGGCATTGTCGACACTTCTTTGCGTAATCGGCTGCATCTGCTCGCAAAGTCGGCCAATAAAACCCCTGTCTGAGGATTTTGAAGGCCAGTGACCGACCGGCAAGATGTTCTCCACAAATCCCTTCGTGAACTGTTTCCAAAGCCAGTATTTGCTCTTCGGGATCCAGGCATCGGAGAAGAGGTTCTGTCGCCGACCTTCTGTACAACCTGTTACCGATGATGGTGTAGCTTGCTGCCCTATACTTCACTTTTTGGGCTTCCTTCCGGTCTAGGGGCAAAGTATCTTTTTCTAGATAGGCCCTGATCGGGGTCATCCAGGTAACGCCTTGGTGGATTTCCATGCATTGTTGCTTATCGATCGAAGGGATTTTCACTTCAGTCAGGTAGATGGATCCTGTGAGGTTGTGTGTTTCGGCCGAAGCCAATCTTGACAGAGCATCGGCTCGGCTGTTATCCTCTCTCCCAACTTGACTTAATTCGAAGGATTCAAATGAGGCCGATGAGTCTTTTACCTTTGCGGCGTAAGCCTTGAGTCGAAGCTCTCTTTGTTCGTACTCTCCTGAAAAGTGTTTCACCACTAACATAGAATCACTAAATGCTCGTAAATTTCTTACCTCGAGGTTTTTGGCCAGGTTTAAACCGGCTAGCAATGCTTCGTATTCGGCCTCATTATTGGTTAGCGGGAAAGTGAATCTTATTGCTTGACAGATTTCGAACCCGTCTGGACTTGAAAGGATTAATCCTGCCCCACACTTTGATCCGGCTACCGACCCATCTACGAATAATTTCCATTTGCCTGGCGACCGAATTAACTGCTCTTCGGGAGCTAGGTTTTTTGGTCCTGAAAAGTAGCATTCGACCATGAAGTCTGCCAATGC
Organism: Heracleum sosnowskyi; assembly: GCA_030848705.1. Lineage (NCBI taxonomy): Eukaryota > Viridiplantae > Streptophyta > Magnoliopsida > Apiales > Apiaceae > Heracleum > Heracleum sosnowskyi. The sequence goes on from CM061241.1 coordinate 46,913,694, forward strand.
TTGAGCTTTGATAGACGTCCTGGGAATGTATTCCAAATCGTATTCTCCCAACTCGACGGACCAGGCCACCACCCTTCCGGACGCCTCAGGTCTTGTCAAAATTTTCTTAAGGGGTTGATCAGTTATAACCTGCACTGTTCGCCCCTGGAAATAATGGCGTAGCTTTCGGGTCGCCATTACAAGGCCGTATGCGAACTTTTCGGCGTTTGGATATCTGGTTTCTGCATCTTTCAACATGTGGGATACATAAAATACCGGGTGTTGAGAGCTGTTATGTTCCTTCACTAGTACTGCTCCGAGGGTTCGGTCGCCAACCGCTAAGTACAACTGTAATGTTTCCTTCGGGTCGGGCCTCATTAGGAGAGGCGCCTTGGTGAGATATTCCTTCACATCTTCAAATGCTTTCTGGCACTTTGGCCCCCACTCGAAATTTTTTGATCCTCGGAGTGCTTCAAAGAAAGGTAGGGCCTTTTCTGCTGATCTGGAAATAAATCTTCGTAGGGCGGCCATTCGACCGGTCAATTTCTGAACATCCCGAACTGTCTTCGGCTGCTCCATGTCAATTACTGCTTGTATTTTTTCTGGGTTCGCTTCGATCCCTCGGGCACTGACCATATACCCCAAGAACTTCCCGCCGGAGACTCCGAAAGTGCACTTGTTTGGATTAATCTTCATGTCGTGCCTCCTTAATGTTTCGAAGCACTCCTTGAGGTCTTCCATGTGATCTTCGAATTTGGATTTAACAATCATATCATCCACGTAGCACTCCATGTTTCTCCCGATTTGTTTGTGGAAAATCCGGTTGACCACTCTTTGGAACGTGGCTCCTGCGTTTTTCAGGCCGAAAGGCATTTTGATGTAGGCATATGTTCCTTTCGGGGTGATGAATGCTGTCTTTGGAATATCCTCGGCATTCATTGCAATCTGATGGTATCCTGAAAAAGCATCCAAAAAACTAAGTACCTGATATCCGGCGGTGGCGTCTGTCAATTGGTCGATGCTGGGAAGCGGGTAGTGGTCCTTCGGACAGGCTTTGTTTAAGTCGGTGTAGTCCACGCACATTCGCCATTTATTGTTGGCTTTTTTAACCACCACTACATTGGCTAACCAGTCTGGGTAATCGATTTCCTCAATAAATTTTGCTTCCAGAAGTTTTTCCACTTCGGCTTCAATGATCTTCTGTCGTTCCATGGCGAATGTTCTCTTTCGTTGTTTCACTGGCTTTGCCTCGGGCTTAACATTAAGGCAATGCTTCGCCGTCTTTGGATCCAAGCCAGGCATGTCCTCCGGCCCCCAGGCGAAGACGTCGTGGTATTGTCTGACAACTTCGATCACTTTCCTCTTGAGGTCGGGTTCCATATTTTTCCCGATTCGCACCATTTTTCCCGAACAACCCGCATATAGCTCTACCTCTTCGGTTTCTGCTGCTGGTTCGGCAATTGGGTTGGATAAGTCCGCACCAAATTTCTCTAACTCAATATTTAGGGTTTGGCGACTTCCGCTGCTTTCGCCTTCGGCCCTTTTCCTCTTGCCTCCTTCGGTCATCTCAAAATCTTGATCCTTGTCCAGATCATCCAACATGATGATTCGAGCAGTTTTTTGATCGCCCCTCATTTCCCCGATTCCATGCTCAGTCGGAAATTTCAGTTTAAGATGAGGTATTGATGCTACCGCTTGAAAAGAAGTAAGAGCTGGCCTTCCGAGAATTGCATTGTAGGGGCTTTCAACCCGAACCACATAGAACTTAACCTGTTTTTCCACAGTATATGGAGCTTTACCCAAAAGGACAGATAGAGTGATAGTACCTTCAATAGGAACTGGCTGGTTCCCGAAGCCGTACAGGGGAGCTTCATGGCAGGGTTCCAGCTGTTCGCCTCCAAGGTTCATTTTACTATACGTTCGATGATACAGAATGTTCACCGAGCTCCCTCCGTCTATCAGAGCTTTCCATATCTTGTTTTGCCCGATTACCGGATTGATGAGCAAAGGGTCTTCATGAGGCCAAATCACATCCTCATAGTCATCCTCGGTAAACATGATCGGCATCGCCTGTTTGGCAGATTGAAACTGGTACAAATTATAAACCTGTTTTGCGTACCTTTTCTTGGCCGTCTTGCTATCTCGTCCCAGGGTGCTTCCTCCGAATATGGTTTTTACTTCGCCTCGGTACCTTTCGACCTCTTCGGGCTCTTTTCGTTTGTCTTCCTTCGGGGCTAGCTTGTCCCTCAGGTCTTTGACAAATTTGTTCAGTTCTCCGTCCTTGATCATCTTTTCTATCAGCTTTTTTAGATGGTAACACTCGTCAGTGTTGTGGCCTTTGTCCTGATGATAATCGCAATACTTGTTACCATTTTTCTTATAATCGGGCATCTTCATTCGTGCTGGGCGAACGAAGCTAGGCTTTCCTTTTATCTCGTGGAGGATCTTCGAGATTGGTGCATTCAGAGGGGTAAATGCTGTACCATCCCTATCTCTCCTTCGTTCGGCAGCTTTATCGCGACCCTTCGCCTCATCACGCCTATCATCGAATCTTCGCCCTGAATCATACCTGTCCTGCCCTTTCTTTCCCCTGTCTTCTCTCCTGGTCTCTTTGTACCCTCCGATGGATTCCATCTTCCTTCGGATGCTCTCTCCCCTCAAGTATATATCATTTAGGGATTTAGGGGGAATATCGTAAAGAGAAGACCGGAGTTTTTTACCTTTGATGGGGTCCAGTCCTGCCGACAAGAATCCAGCAGCCTTTACTTTATCCAAATTTGTTACCATTCCAGCCTCTTCCTTAAACCTAGCCAAATAATCTCCCAACTCTTCGTTCGGCCTTTGTCTACAGTGTATTAAAGCTTCGGTGTCCTTCTCTCTTCGGCACAGATGCGAATAGTGCCTCAAGAATTTTCTTTTTAGCTGGTCGTAAGAACATATCGACCTTGGTTTCATTGATCTGTACCACATGGTAGCTGGACCCTTCAGATATGTCTTAAACATTTTGCAAATCATGACATCACAGTGCCCCATGCCAGTCATAAGGGACTCATACTTCTCGCAATGGTCTTCAGGGTCGCCTTTCCCATTGAATTCGTTCATCTTCGGGAATTGCCTTCCAGGGGGAGGTCTGTACTGCTCAATTTCCTCCGACACTACCGGCTCGTGACTAATTCTACGATCGCCGAACATCGCCTTCTCCATTCGGCTCAGCCTGTCCTTCATGCGAGGATCTCCTTCCTCGTCAGTATCCGATCGTACAACCACCTTTGAACGGATCCTTCGGGGATGTGATTCAGAATCCGAAGATCCATCTTCATCATCATGCGCCCTTTTTTCTCTCCTATGGCTGGTCTGTACCAATAGTTGCTCTCCGGTCTCCACAGCACCTTGGAGAGCCTTTTCCTCGGCATCCAGCTCAGCCCTTCGCCTTTTAATCGCTTCTAGCTTAGCGAGATCCTCCTCTCTCTTCTTCGCCTTAGCTTGGGCTTCGGCCTCCAGCCTTTCCTTTTCCTTCTGCCTTCCTCCTTTGGCAGCAGTTTCTTCACGCCATTTAAGAATCATGGCTTTTTGTTCTTCGGGCGTGGGCATCGGTCCCTCCTCCAAATCATCATCAAAATTGAGAACTCGATTAATGGGGGGTGTAGTCGTGGAGGGACCCTGGCGATGAGTTTCAGTGAACCCGAGTACCCTATCTTCAGGATTGTCAATTGCCATCGTTCTCAGATAACGTCACAAATTGGCTTACACGTTCCCACAGATGGCGCCAAATGTTGGAACCAGTTTTCTGTCGGGTAGGATTCCAGGAAGCTCTCCGGGTCGACCTGTCAAAAGAGAAGAATGCGAGGGATTGGGCCCCCGATTCACCTCCGGTGTGAGAATAAGTTAGAGGTTCCAATTAGGGTTAAATGAACGTGTAAGTATTTGTGAGTATGAAATGAGTCTCTCCAATGTGAAACCTGTGACATGCTTTTATAGGCACTTTTTACCAGCTCGCCCGGATCTATCGGGGGCAACTGCCCACTGACGCTGTCCTGTTCTTCCACCTGAATAGTCGGGTGACTCGGTCAAGCAACGGTCGGTCCGTCGGATCCGACCCGAAGGAATGGGCTGCGCCCATTTGGCCCAATTATGGCTCGGCCCAATCCCTCTTCGGCCCAATCAAGGTTGGGCCACCAACATAAGGAATGATGAAAGACTTCTTGTATAGAATTCCCTCAATCAAGGCATACCTTAGTGCTCTCACATATAGCTTTCTTGCTTCTGAAGTGTCGTTGGGTAGCCACCCAGTTTCCAGATGGGCCTTGATGGGATCCATCCAACAACTAGCAACATCAATGGGTGCTACCAACTTTCCTTTGATGCTTGGGGTCTTCAAGACTTGGAAGTATACACTCTCTGCATAGTTTTCAATTTCTGAAGAAGCAAACTTAGACAAGGCATCAGCCTTCATGTTTTCTTCCCTTGGAATGTGCTCTACATAGCATTCGTCAAATTGACTCATGATTGCTTTGACGAGCTTTAAGTACTTGGCCATGATTTCATCTCTGGCTTCAAACTCCCCATTTACTTGGGAAACCACTAGCCACGAGTCTCCACATACTTTCAGAGTTTTGACTCTCAAGGCTCCAGCCAGCCCTAAGTCAGCTATCAGAGCTTCATATTCAGCTTCGTTGTTTGTCGTTGGGAAGTCCAGTTTTAGTGCGTACTCTATGAGGAATCCATCAGGACTTTGTAGCACTAAACCGGCTCCACTTGATTTTGTTTTGATGCTCCATCAAAATAGAGCACCCAACATTCTTTGGAGACTATTTCTTCAACTTCCTTGTCTTTCAGTGTCACTTCCTGCCCCCCGACTTTTTGGTTGTCAATGGTGCATTCAACCATGAAGTCAGCAAGTGCTTGTGCTTTTATGGCCGTTCGAGGCTTGTATTTGATGTCAAATTCCCCTAGTTCAACGACCCATTTAATCAATCTTCCACTGACTTGAGGGCTATGCAAGATGCTTCTCAGAGGTTGATCAGTCAAGACCTCTATCTTGTGAGCCTGGAAGTACGGGTGTAGATTTCTTGAGGCCATTATCAAGGCTAAGGCAAACTTCTCAATCGTTGAGTAGTTTATTTCTGCCCCATGTAGAATCTTACTCACATAGTAGATGGGTTTCTGAACCTTCAATTCTTCTTTTACCAAAACGGCTCAAGGGCTGTGCTAGAAACCGCCAAGTACAAATAGAGAATTTCCCCTGGCTTGGGCTTTGCCAACAGTGGTGCCTCAGCCATGTATTTCTTCAGGGCCTCAAAGGCCTTTTGGCTTTCAGTTGTCCATTCAAAGTTTTTCACATTCTTGAGTGCTTTGAAGAAAGATAAGCACTTCCCTCCTGATTTGGAGATAAATCTTCACAATGCTGCCACTCTTCTTGTTAGTTTTTGGACATCCTTGACAGTCTTTGGTGGTTCCATGTCTAGAATTGCTTTGATTTTGTCGGGATTGGCCTCGATTCCTCTCTTGGAAACCATTAGGCCTAAAAACTTTCCCGAGCCCACACCAAAGGCACACTTAGCTGGATTCAACATCATCTTGTGGTGCCTTAGCACTTTAAATGCCTCTCGGAGGTGCTCAATGTGATTGGCCTTATCGAGGCTCTTGACTAACATGTCATCTACGTAGACCTCCATGGTTTTTCCAATTAGGTGTTCAAAAATTTTGTTCACCAATCTTTGGTAGGTTGCCCCTGCATTCTTAAGTCCAAATGCCATGACTAAGTAACAGAAAACACCAAAGTCAGTGATGAATGATACCTTGGAGATGTCATCTTTGTGCATCTTGATTTGGTTGTATTCACTAAAGCCATCCATGAAACTTAGCATCTCGTGACCAGCTGTTGCATCTATTAGTGCATCAATCCTTGGTAAGGGAAAACAATCCTTAGGACATGCATCATTTAAGTCAGTGAAGTCCACACACATCCTCCATTTCCCATTGGCCTTTTTGACCATCACTAGGTTAGCCAACCATTCTGGGAATTGAATTTCCTCAATGAAACCGGCTTCCAAAAGCTTTTCAACTTCTTGTTTTATGGCTTCAAGCCTTTCCGGAGCAAAACTTCTCTTCTTTTGTTTCACCATCTTTCTTTCAGGATCCACATTCAACTTGTGAGTTATCAATTGGGGATCAATCCCTGGCATGTCAGCCGCTGTCCAAGCAAAAACGTCATTGTTCTCTTGAAGAAAAGTCGTGAGTTTGCTTTTCAATGGTTCGGGCACTAGTGCCCCAACATAAGTCACCTTCTCTGGTTCACCTGGGACTAAGGGAATTGGGATCAAGTCCTCGGCTGGTTTCCCTCTTCTGTCCTCATCATCGTTTGTATTCATGTCTTCAATGGGGAGAACCTGCCCCCCGATTCCATCAGGCCTTAACGCGGCTACATAACAACTTCTAGTCATCTTTTGGTCTCCTCTCTGTTCTCCAATCCCATTTCTCGTTGGGAACTTGACTTTCAGATGATAAGATGAGGCAACGGCCTTAAACGCATGAAGACCAGTCCTTCCGAGGATCGCGTTGTAGGTTGAAGTTGTCTTTATGACTACAAAGTTCATCATTTGAGTAGATGTACTCATTCCTTGTCCCTGGTCATTGGGAGCTGGATGGTGCCTTCCACCTTTGATTCCACTCCATTAAACCCGTATATGGGCATATTCGAGGGTGTCAACTGAGAATCAGTGTAACCCATCTTGATAAAGGCATCGTGGAACAAGATATCCACTGAAGCCCCATTGTCAACCAAAACTCTCTTGGTTTCAGAATTTCCTATCACAGGAATGATGACTAAAGGATCATCGTGGGGAAACTTCACTCCCTCTAGGTCTGAATCATCAAAACCTATTGATACTTCGGTCCGGGCACGCTTCGGTGCTTCTCCAACCACAGTCATTACTTCTCGAGCATAACCCTTTCTTGAATTTCGGGAGGACCCAGCAGCAGTTGGCCCTCCGAATATCATGTTGATGACTGGCCCTCGGGGCTTAGGGTTACGATCTTTGGTCGTTGTCCCTTCTGTCGTAATCCTTCCTTTCATAGTTTCCTCTTTGACTGCCTTGATTTCCATCCTTGGTGAATTTGCTGAGTTTTCCTCTTCGTATCAGAAACTCAATCTCGTCTTTCAGTTGTCTACAATCGTCGGTGTCGTGACCAACTTCTTTGTGGAACCGAAAAAATTGGTTTTGGTTCCGTTTGGACAAGTCAGCCCTCACTGGCTTCGGCCATTTGAGATCCTCTTCCTTTGATATCTCCATCAGAATTTGACTCTTCGGAGTATTCAATCTTGCATACTCTGTAAATTTTGGCCCAAAGTTGCTCTTTTTTGGTGGAGAATCAGATCTCTTTGACGTTCTAGGAAATTTTTCCCTAACATCGTACTCTTGGGTTTCCTTCCTTTTCTTTGAGTTCCCATTACCACCAGTAGTGGGTTCATGCTTTCTTCTGCCTTGATGTATTTATCGGCTCTGTCTTGGAGATTTAACATGCTCTCAGGTAAGTGCTTGGCCAATGATCTCTTGAAGTGATCATCAGTAGTTCCTTGCTGTAGGGCTATCATAGCCACTTTGTCCTCCAAGTCTGGGACTTTTAGAGCCTCTCTAGTGAATCGATTAATGTAATCTCTCAAGGCTTCATTCTTTCCTTGCTGAATTCACATGAGGGATGCAGAGCTTTTCTTGTGCACTGTCCCACTTACGAATTGGTTGATAAACGCCTTGCTCAATTCCTTGAATGACCCAATAGAATTGGGAGGCAAGCGGCTATACCAACGTTGTGCCATGCCTGCCAAGGTTTGGGGAAACGCCCTACACTTGACCGCATCGTTGGTCGGCTGCAACAGCAGTGCGTTGGAGAAGGTTCTCACATGGTTAGCGGGATCTCCCGTTCCATCATAAGCCTTGATCGTCGGCATCTTGAATTTTCTAGAGATGTTGGCTTTCATGATGTCTTGAGTGAAGGGTTGTGTTGGATCATCAGGATCTCCTAGGGGCAACAAATCAGTAGGATCACCCATTGGGGCCTCAGCCCTACTGCTTCTCCTTGGTGTTGGGTCGAGGTTGATCACCAGGACTTAGGGCTGTCAAACGGATAATTCGGATACGGATCTGCCTGTATCCGAATCCGAATCCGAAAATCTGAATTCGTATCCGGATCCGTATCCGAATCCAAAAATATTTAAATAAAAATATCCGAATCCGAATCCGCCAGATACTATCCGGATACGGATAATATCCGAATCCGAATTTCAGTTAGAATTTTTTAGTTTTTATATTAAATTTTAATTCAATAAAATTGAAAAAAATAATAAAAAATTTATTTTTTTAAAAAAAAAAAGTAAACCTAACTAAAACTTAAATTTATTAAAGTCTATTTTATTTTTTTCAAAAATTTACTTTTTAGTATAATTTTGTTTATTTTAAAATATTAAATTTGTAATATATATATATATATATATATATATATATGTTTACAATTATCTACAACTTATATAAATATATTGTTTAATGATTAAATTATATATATATATTCTGTAAACTTAAAATATAATTTCTAAATAATATGTAACTATATATATAACTATATATATTATTTATTTATCATATTTATTTAATTTCGGATTCGGATATTACCGGATACGGATGCGCCTATATCCATATTCGTATCCGCAACTACCGAATTCGAATACGGATAATATCCGCTTTATTTCGGATTCGGATAAAATCCGCTTTATTCCGGATACGAATACAGATATTTCGGACGAATCTCGGATTTTTCGGATTTTTTTGACAGCCCTACCAGGACTCTTCCTTGATTTTGTGTCCCTGTGGCATCCTCTTCTGCCAATAAATTTTTGAGCCTTGCAGCCTCGGCTTCAAGGGACACAAGTTTTTCCTTAGTAGTTTCTCGATTGGTTTGGGATGAACGTCTCCTTCTTGGGGCAACATCTCTCTCATCTCCTGTTGAGTAATTCTCATCCTCGGTGTAGGGACCTGAGTAGTCTTGAAAATGGGTTCGCTGATTTTGGGGTCCCAGACCTTGAATATATGGGGGCACATAGGCCTCGTGATAGATGGGGTTGGCACCACTACTGCCCATCGGGGGTCGAGGTGGTATACCATAAGTTGGCATACCGAGAGTTTGGGTAGTATATTGGGGGAGATCCGTGGTGTGCAGTTGGAGACCACGTGGTGCGTTTGCAAGCAATGGAGTGGTTATAATTGGTTGTTGGAGAGTGGTCTCTGGTGGATCTCGTCCATGAACAACCATTTGTAGGGGATTCGTCCCTTCAGCAGTAATCGGGACTTCCGGTCCTTGAGTGGTGGTGATGGGGGCATCTGCCCCTTCAGTGCCAGTGATTGGCGGTGGTTGGCTCCTCTGAGTTTCTATTGCAGAAGTAAGAGGAAGTCCATCAGAAGTTTGAGGACCTCGAGTTGTTCTTCGTGTGTTTGTCATGGTTGATGTTGTCTTCCCACAGACGGCGCCAAATGTTATGGATTAAAAAACGTACTTGTATAATAATTGCTAGGATTAATGAGCTTTCGAGCTTTAATGGCTGCACTTGTGTTTCGAGACTAAATCGGTCCTCACAAGATGCCTACGTATCTCAAATCGTTATTGAGAATCAAGCCAAAGACGTAGTTCTTGGTGTTGCCCTCGGGGCTATGGCGGCAGGGGCACACCAAGGACGTAGTGACTTGTATGTCCTTATTCGAGGATGAAGTCTAAAACGTAGTTCTAGGGGTGCCTTCGTGGCTTGTTGCGCCTTCGAGGCGTTGTGACGTATGGAGCTGTGCCCAAAACGTAGTAGGTAACGTATGGAGCTCTGTCCAAAACATAGTAGATGACGTATGGAGCTGTGTCCAAAACGTAGTTCTGATTGTAGGATCAGGGTCCTTATATAGGCGTCTGGAGCCTGGTATTTATGGTATATTTAGGAGACTTAGCGAATAAGTCTCCTTATTGATAATGGATAAACATCGTATTTCTTGCTGGAGAAGTCTTTTCCTTGTTGATAAAGGCTATGACTCATTAATTGCCTTTAATTGGGATTCCGGATCCTTCTTTGATGAATTTACCATATTTTGGACTCTTTTTATGAGCTGTATATTTTCCCTATTTATTAATTACGAAATTAATAAATAATCTGGGTTTTGGGCCTTAAATACTTGGCCTTTCCAAAGAATCAGCAATTATATTTCTATAATTACTTTTCTATCCATATCAAAACTAATAAAAGAAAGTTTTATCAAGATTGAAAATAATAAAAGAGAAAATTGCAATTATTAACATAAGATCCTAAAAATTCAAAAATAATAATGAAGTTGTAATTTTCTAAATCAAAGAAAGTTCTATCAAGTTTGAAAATAATAAAAGAAAGTTCTATCAAGATTGAAAATAGTAAAAGAGAAAATTGCAATTATTAACATAAGAGCCTACAAATTCGAAAATAATAAGGAAGCTGTAATTTTTTAAATCAAAGAAAGTTCTATCAAGTTTGAAAAATAATAAAAGAAATTTATATCAAGTTTGAAAATAAAATCTAAGGTATAATAAGGAAGTTGTAATTGTCTAAATCAAAGAAAGTTCTATTAAGTTTGAAAATAATAAAAGAAAGTATTATCAAGCCTACAAATTCGAAAATAATAAGGAATTTGTAATTTTTTAAATCAAAGAAAGTTCTATCAAGTCCTACAAATTCGAAAATAATAAGAAAATTGTAATTTTCTAAATCAAAGAAATTTTCTAAATCAAAGAAAGTTCTATCAAGTCCTACTAATTCAAAAATAATAAGGAAGTTGTAATTTTCTAAATCAAATAAAGTTCTATCAAGTTTGAAAATAATAAAAGAAAGTTCTATCAAGCCTACAAATTCGAAAATAATAAGGAAGTTGTAATTTTCTAAATCAAAGAAAGTTCTATCAAGTCGTTTCTCCATTATTAAAGATCTATTGTATATTTACTTTCTCCATTAGTAGAGATTTTCATTGCAAAAATATTATATGTTTCCTCTATTATTAATTACTAGCCTATAACCCGTGCAAGACACGGACCTTATAAAATAATAAACTAAAATATTTAATGTGAACGGAAAATATTAAAATAAAAGTAAAAATTAATATGATAAATTATAAAATGAGAAACTTAAATATTAATTGGAATGTAAAAAAATATTAAAAAATATAGATGGGGCTGATGAAGATAAATGAGGTATTATTAATATTATTTTATAATAAAATAATATTAATAATAAGGAAATATAGAAAATCTAACATGTTTTAATTAAAAAAAGTAATTGCCCGTGATATTTTTAGAAATGTTTTAATTATATTACTTGTATTTATTAAAAAAATACGTTGACATGTTAAAATAAGTAAGTTTTTTTAATAAGGACAAATAGGAAAGCTAACATGTTTTAATTAAAATAAAGTAACTACCTATAATATTTTTAGATGTGTTTTAATTATATTAATTGTATTTGTTACAAAAATACGTCCACTTGTTAAAATAGGTAAGTTTTTTTTAAATAATTAAAAGTTTTAAAATAAGTTTTATAAAAATATAAGTAAGGGTTGCACTTGATATTTTTTGAAAAGAGAAATTTTAGTGATAACAAATATAAAAGGTAATATATTTTAATTTAAAGGTAATTGTCCGTGATATTTTTGGAAAAGAAGTAGATTTTGTTAGAAAAAAAATATTTTAATTATAAAAGTCAATCAGCTAGTTAATATTTTTATATTATTTTATTATTTATTAAATAGAGTATTAAAATAGATTTTAAAATAAATAAGTAAGGATTGCACCTCATATTTTTGAAAAATAGATATTTTAGTGATAACAAATATAAAAGATATTATGTTTTAATTTAAAGGTAATTGTCGTGATATTTTTGGAAAAGAAGTAGATTTATTTAGATTTTTTTAATTATAAAAGGCAATCAGTTAGTTACTATTTTTATATTATTTTATTATTTATTAAATAGAGTATTAAAATAGGTTTTAAAATAATTAAGTAAGGATTGCACCTCATATTTTTGGAAAACATAGATTTTAGTAATAACAATTATAAAAGGTAATATGTTTTAATTTAAAGATAATTGTAATGATATTTTTGGAAAAGAAGTAGATTTTGTTAGAAAAAAAATGTTTTTTAATTATAAAAACCAATCATCTAGTTACTATTTTGGTAACTTGACAATAATACAATTCCATAAAAGATTTGATTTGTAGTAGTTTTCGTTATCCTAAAAAGAAAGAAGTATATTTGTAGCAGTGTATCCTAAATTTAAACAAATTAGATCCCACATTTCCATTTTTTGATTAGATTTCAATATTATTTGATTTTTATGTAGTGAAATATTAATGTAGAATAAAACTTTTCCGAATTTTGATTATATTATTAATTTATTAATTAGAAAAAGTACCGAAAACCAAAAACTAACCGAAAACCGAAAACCAAAACTTTCAATGTTTCGGCTTTAATAATATAACTAGCTTATATCCCGTGCGATGCACGGTTTTCTTTAATATTTTATTAATAATTTAAATAATTTAATTTAATAAATTGTTGACATAATCTTTAGTAGTATTTTAGATATTAAAATATAAAATATTTTTAAATAATAGATCCAGCGGTCTGTATTTATTTGCTTTTAAAAAATTTAAATGTGACTAAAGTGCAAATAACAAAATATATGGTCTGTAATGTACCGAGTTTCTTCTAACATATGCTACTACTTTTGTTTTTTTTTATTAATTATCTTATTTGAATTGTATGTTATAAAAAATTATATTAAACCCGGATTTTATAAGTTTAATATAATAATATTGTGATTATATGTATATTTTGCCCGTGTTATTTTAGATTCGAATATGAGTTGTTTTATTTAAAAAATATAAAAAAACAATGTCCTTAAAAAGACAGTTAGTTACTTATTAATAATTATATAAAGTTATATTACATTTATATATATGTTGCCCATGTTACTTTTAGAAAATTAGTTGTTTAAATTAGAAAATATAAAATTATATTACCTTTTTATATATATGTTGCTCGTGTTACTTTTAGAAAATTAGTTGTTTAATTTAGAAAAAAATGAAAAAAAATTAAATGTTTAGCTGAAAAGGTTAAGTGATTATTTATTAATAATTATATATAACAATATTACCACTACATATTTATTTTCCATGTATTATGTTTAGAAGATGAGTTGTTTTAGTTAGAAAATATAGAAGAGATAATGTGTTTTTGCTGAAAAAGGTAATAAGTTATAAATATGTAATAATATTACCATTTTATATATATTACCAATTTTATTTTTAGATGATTGGTTGTTTTGGTTAGAAAAATAAATAAAATAGGTAATGTGTTTTAGCTGAAAAAATATAAAATTATATTACCTTTTTATATATATGTTGCTCGTGTTATTTTTAGAAAATTAGTTGTTTAAGTTAAAAAAAATAAAAAAGGTTATGTGTTTAGCCGAAAAGGGTAAGTAGTTATTTATTAATAATTATATATAACAATATTACTATTACATATTTATTTTCCATGTATTATGTTTAGAAGATGATTTGTTTTAGTTAGAAAATATAGAACAAATAATGTTTTTGTTGAAAAAGGTAATCAGTTATAAATATGTAATAATATTACCATTTTTTATATATGTTACCTATTTTATTTTTAGAACATGAGTTGTTTTGGTTAGAAAAATATATAAAATAGGTAATGTGTTTTAGCTGAAATTGATTATAGATAGGCCCGACCCAGATTATAGATAGGTCCGGCCCAAATACCGACCGACTGACCGACTGACCAAAACTTTTAATGTTTCGTCTTTAATAATACTAGCTTAAAACCCGTGCGATGCACGGATTGTTAATTGTTATTTTATTAATATTTTATTAATTGTAATTGTGCAAAAAATAAGTAGACATGTTAAAATAGCTAAACACTGTTAATTAATTAAAAACACTAAAACATATTTTAAAATAAATAAGTATGAGTTTGCCCGTTATATTTTTGGAAATGAGGGGTTTTAGTAAGAAAAAATAAAAAAATGTAACATATATTTAGTTTAAAAAGGTAAATGCATGTGTTATTTTTGGAAAATGAGGTTTTAAAATTTAATAATTAAAAATATTTAAATATGTTTTAAAATAAATAAGTAAAGGGTTTCCTGTGATATTTTTGGAAAAAAATGGATATTAGTGAGAAAAATAGAAAAAAATAAATTGTAAAAGGCAATTTCCCGTGATATATTTAAAAAAAGAAGGACTTTGTTAGAAAAAATATATAATGTGTTTTAGCTAAAAAGATAATTGATTATAAATAGGTATTTGATTATTTATATTTTAATATTTTTAGTAATTACATTTGTTAAGAAGAATAAGTAGACATGTTAAAATAGGTAAACTATTAAAAAATAATTATAATATTAATATAGGTTGAAAAATAAATAACTAAATGTTTGTCCGTGATATTTTTGGAAAAGAAGGGGTTTTAGTAAGGAAAAATAGGAAATTAACATGTTTTAGTTATATTAATATAGGTTTAAAAATAAATAACTAAATGTTTATTCGTGATATTTTTGGAAAAGATGTGGTTTTAGTAAGGAAAAATAGGAAAATTAACATGTTTTAGTTAAAAAGGGTAATTGCCCGTGATATATATGAAAAAGTAGGGGAATTTGTTAGAAAAAATAATGTATTTTAGGTGAAAAAGGTAATTGGTTATAAATAGGTAATATTATTATTTAATAATATATTTCTACAAATAAGTAAGGTTAATTAAGTAAAAACATTAAGTACAATTAATTAAGGGTAATTAAGTAAAATCACAACGTACCATACCAACCAACCAACCAAACTTTTAATATTTCGTCTATTATATAATAGTATTGATAGTATAGATAGATATAGTATAGATAGTATAGTATAGATAAATTTATAATATTAGTATTTTATGCTACTAAATGAAATAGCCCGTGATATTTTTGAGATTTTAGTTAGGAGAAATATTAGTTAGAAAATATAAAAAAGAATATACGTTTTGGAAAAAAACTAATTGGTTAGTCATTAATAATTACAATATTATTATTTTATTTATTAAATAGAACTCTTCGTGATATTTTTGGAAAATGAGAGGTTTTATTTAGAAAAAATAGAAAAGTAGAAATTTTAGTTAGAAAATATAAAAAAGAATATACACTTTGGCTAAAAATGGTAATGAGTTAGTTATTAGCAATTATAACTTTATTATGTTATTTTATTAAATGAAACTGTCTGCGATATTTTTGGAAAATGAGATGTTTTAGTTAGGAAAAATAGAAAAGATATTCTATATAATAATTTTAATATTTTATCTAACGGTTCTCATTGATTTGATGAGAAATATCTAACGGCTATGAATGGAGTGACCAGACTACAAAAATTTTGACGATCAGGCTACAAAACTTTCAATATTTCGTCTTTAATATAATAGTATAGATAGTATAGATTTAAAAGAAAATTGAGATTTTTTCGAATTTTTAATATTATTAATTCAAAAATTGAGAAAATTAGAAAAATAGAACGTAAGAAATCAATACTATTATATAAAGGAGAAGACGGGGGCGGTGAGGTGGCGCTCTCAGATCGCTTCGTTTTATTTTTCTAATTTTCTCAATTTTTTGATATAATAATATTAAAAATTCGAAAAAATCTCAATTACTTTTTAAATTCTTACTAATAGAGGAAACATATAATATTCTTGCATTTAAAATCTCTACTAATGAAGAAAGTAAAAATACAATAGATCTTTACTAATTGAGGAAACTAAATATCACTAATGGAAGAAATTAAATATTCAATTATAATATTATTCTCAATTTTTTGAAATATTTATTCTTGTATTTAAAATCTCTACTAATGAAGAAAGTAAAAATACAATAGATCTTTACTAATGAAAAAAAACTAAATATCACTAATGGAATGCATTCTCTTTAAAGAAAGTTATATACCTATATCTTTATCTTTATCTTTATCTTCTTCTTTTATTTTTATATATATAAAGAAAAACCCCAATTGAATTTCCTTATTTATATTCGAATTTACAGGAAAGACAATAAATATATAAAATCAATCATGCTTAAAATTTAATTAAAGAAATATTACCTTCTCACGCAACTAACTTTAATCCTATTTAAATTAAATTTTAAAGTTTTACGTTTTCTTTTTTGATAAAATTCAATTTTAGTACCTTTTTTAAAACCGTTGCCACAAATATATCATTCTTCATTGTCTATATATTCTTAGTTTTTCTTACAATCTTGAAATTTGTTCTTGATTTGTTTTTGCAAGCTTATAATTTTCGCCTTATGCATGCATATCAATTTATTTTTACAATACATGTTATCAATTGTGTAATGACGTCTGCTTTTCATGAAAATTTTCAGGTATTTGACCATATTATATGTTACCGTCTCATCTTAAGGTAAATTTTTTTATCCTTATAAGGTTTATACTCACAAGTTTTTGATTTTTTTATTCAAAATTTAAGTTTTCCCTACATCTTTATATAAATTCTTTATTGGATCAACGAACATGTTATATCATGCATGGATCTTCTCATTACACTGCTAAGTTTTGTTAATTAAGAGCACAATATTCATTGTTTTCTGCGCCTGAGTGCATGCATAATCAGACTGTTCTGGTTGGTTGGCTTTAATAATTAGTCATAATATATTTGTTGTTCTAATATATATCTCACTAGGTTTTTTTTATATGTTTTATTATTAATAATATTTTAATAACTTTTTTTCAGAGTAGGGCATTCTACATGTGTGATTTGCATTATACCAGATCTTTTGAACAAACATGCAATATTAATCCAGACTTATAATTAAATGGACTCTATTACAATGCTGTAATATACATTTATACATTGAATTACTATTTTAGAATTTTGCTTTTGTCGTTTTGATAATTCATTATAGGGCCTATCTTTTTTTAACTTTTGTTTATTGTTTGTTTGTAGGTAAAACTTCATTTTTGAATTTTACTAATCATGATATAACCTAAGATCAATTTCTTAGCTACATATTTGGGGAGGTAATTGATAGATATATAATAAAGTAGTATTGTATGAAACTGCATATTTGTGATTAATTTTATAATACAAAAATTCTTTATAATTGGTTTTGTAATCTATGAGTCCCTATATCGTGACCGATGAGATAAAAGTAGAATAAAATAAGGTATCCTATTAATTATTTTGCTTTATGGTGATCTTTGTTCATCTGCCGCCTTATATTTATTTAAACATATTTAGCTTTTAATTTTCCTAAACAACACGAGCGAATAATTCTAACAAGAAAGGTTCTATTTTAAATTAATTAATATTTTTTTTAATCAAATAATTAATGGTTAGAAATTATGTTTTCATAATTTTTATGTAAAAAATTCACGTTTAATTTATTTACATATACATTAAAAATTATTTTTTATTAAATTTTTACCTTCTAATTATGTAGAAGGTAATACTTAAAGAAAAGACAAGTTTCTATATAATAAAATAAAATATAGGAACCTTATTTGTTTTTCATTTCTTTTCTCGAGTACCTGTATTTTAAAAAATAAAAATTAGAATTTTGAAAAAGATTTGAATTAAATTTTATGATATAATAAAATTGATTAATAGATGATGTAATTGATTAAGTAATTAGTTTATTTTATGTTCATTTGGTAACAACGAGAAAGCGGGTCATTAGAAGAAAACATGTTTAGCGAGAGAGCGATTCATTAGGAATAGCATATTATATGCTAGAATTTTATATTTACAAGCCTATAACCCGTGGAACGCACGGACGACTTTAATATTAATTTTGAAATTTACTTTTAATTTTTTTGAGATTTTAATACATCTGAAAATGCTACCTTTTTAAAAAGAATTAAAAGTATTACTTTAATACTTTAAATCTAAAAAAATAATAGATTTTATAATAGTTTATTAGCTTATTAAGCATGTTAAGAAAGATAACCGTCAAAATTATCAATATATTTTGTTGTAATATATATAAATATAAATATAAATATTTTCTAAAAAAAGATCGTGTATTTGAATTCGAAGTAAAGTATAATTAAAAGAATTTGTAGTTATGTTATATATGTGAGAAAATCGAAAATCAAAACTTTCAATGTTTCGGCTATTATATAATAGTACATATAGATAGATTAAATAAAATAAATTACCAAAAATTGAAATCAAAACTTTTAATGTTTCGGCTATTATAATAGATAGAAATCGTCTCTAATAATTTTAGAAAAGGAGAAATTTTAGTTAAAAAATATAAAAAACAATATACACTTTGGCTAACAAAGGTAATCGGTTAATTATTAGTATTTATAATATTAATATTTTATGTTACTAAATGAAATTGCATGTGATATTTTTGAAAAATGTGAGATTTTACTTAGGAAAACTTTTAGTTAAAAAATATAAAAAAGAATATACGCTTTGGGAAAAAAAACTAATCGGTTAGTTATTAGTAATTATAAATATTATTATTTTATTTCATTAAAAAAAACCGCCCCTTGATATTTTTGGAAAATGAGAGGTTTTAGTTAGAAAAAATAGAAAAGTAAAAAATTTAGTTAGAAAATATAAAAAAGAATATACACTTTGGCTAAAATAGGTAATTGGTTAGTTATTAACAATTATTATTTTATTATTTTATTTTAATAAATGAAACTGTATTTGATATTTTTGGAAAAAGAGATGTTTGAGTAAGCAAAAATAAAAAGTTTTATATGTTTTAGTTTAAAAAGGTAATTGCATGTGATATTTTTGAAAAAGTAAGAGAATATTTTAGAAAAAATAAAAAAACTAATATATTTTAGGTGTAAAAAGTAATTGGTTATAAATAGGTAATATTATTATTTAATAATATTTTTTATAAATAAATAAGGGTAATTAAGTAAAAACACGAAGTACAATTAAGTAAGGGCAATTAAGTAAAATCAAAATATACCAAAAAATATTTAGTATTATATTCAATGGCTCTCATTAATTTAATTTAAAAGATCTAACGGTTAGAGATTGGATGACCAAACTATGGAGGACCAGACTATAAACAGACTACAAACGGACTACAAAAACTTTTAATGTTTCGTCTTTAATATAATAGTATAGATGTATTATATATTTTTAAATAGAAGTAGCAATATAAAGTGTTAGAAAAATAAAGTGATTAATATACTAATATTTGATATAATATTAAAATAATGAATTATATTAAATAATTGCCATTTTCTATAATTATTCAAAATTTCGATAATGAACAACACCAAACTAAACGCAGAATTTAAAATTTCATATTTTAAATATAATTTTGTTTAAAAACATTTTTTTAGAATAGTTTTTAGAAAAATTTGGAAAAATTATTATAAAGCCGCTGCGAAGCGCGGCTTAGTAAACTAGTTTTTAATATTATTAATTCAAAAAATTGAGAAAATTAGAAAAATAGAACGAAGCGATCTGAGAGCGCCACCTCACCGCCCCCGTCTTCTCCTTTATATAATAGTATTGATGATTTTTTATTATATATTTTTAATATTTTATAAATAAAATTTAATTTTTTTATATAAAACTAATTATTTTTAATTATTTTCAGGTTAAACGGGTCATTTTCGGGTTGATCGGGTACTAAAGTCGGGTTCGGGTTGAGAAAATGTAACTTGTTTCATGTTCGGATTGACTCAGAAACCTGACTCATTACCCAAAATTACCGCACCTAGTCCAAAAGTGTTTCATATAAGTACACCACTACATACAGATGTGTTCACTGTTTACTTTACCTCTGAGTTCTGAAAATCTCCATGTCGAAGCAGCAAGTAAAGTACAGTGTGGTAATCTCATTCTCTGTTTTCTTCCAATCTATATATGCGTCTTATATTATTACATCCGTCTGAACTTCGAAAATTAATAGATTGTTTTATTTATTTATTTTTGAATTCGAACAGGTGTTCGAAAAACAGTAAAATTTATTTAATATTTCTAGTAACTTTTTTTTTTAGTCCGGGTTTTGGATGATTCTGATTCCGCAGATGGACATAAAGATTTTCTGTTAACTTAATTAGTCGGATAATTCTGGTTCCACAGCTGCCGATAGAGTTAATAAATCTGGTTTCAGGTGGATGCCTTTACAGAATCAGCATTTAAGGGAAACCCTGCTGCAGTTTGTTTGTTGGAAGAAGAAAAAGATGAAGGGTGGTTACAATTGGTGGCAACTGAGTTCAACCTCTCCGAGACCTGTTTCTTTACTCCAATTCACTCCGACTCGCTTAATCCTAGGTTTCACCTCAGATGGTTCACTCCTGTTGCGGAGGTTCACCTTCTTTTGTCTCTCTTTTTTCCCTTGCCTTTCTATGATTCCTCAGATATTGAATATTAATCTTGTTAGGACTTCATTTCTTTGTGTATTCGATTTGCATAAAGAATCAAAGATTTATCAATCTTTTTTAGTATTCGGTGTCTCAGACTTTAGATAGTGGAATAATCAGTAATTTTTAAAAGTTAATTTGGACATTAAGGCTGGAGATTGCCCCAATTATGGGTTTCGTTACTTTCTGAGTGAACTGAGTGTCTTAACGAATATGAGCATATGTGTTTGTAATATTGTAATTATTAAGTGACCATG
This sequence comes from Heracleum sosnowskyi, assembly GCA_030848705.1. Classification (NCBI taxonomy): domain Eukaryota; kingdom Viridiplantae; phylum Streptophyta; class Magnoliopsida; order Apiales; family Apiaceae; genus Heracleum; species Heracleum sosnowskyi. The sequence goes on from CM061241.1 coordinate 46,934,386, forward strand.
TTTTTTACTTGATCATGCCATATTATTGCTACTTTGTCATTCTATGTTGAAATTAGACAATGTTTTAGTGGATACCCCCAGGTAGTGGTTGCTTTAATCTAATAAGGGTCCAAACAAATAATATGTGTTCTAGCTAAGATATACAAAGATAGTGGATTTTTCTGTATCGAATTTACCAATCTCTCGATGACTCATTGGTATCTAGCTCATCATAATTCACAAGCACTTGCTACTATTCATCTCTGTATATAATGTCTCCTTATAGGTTGAACTTTGCGGCCATGCAACTTTGGCAGCATCCCACTTCATCTTCTCATCTGGTTTGGTGAAAGCGAATGTGATTGAGTTCATGACGCTGTCTGGAGTTTTGACTGCCAGGAAGGTTTCACTGCCTAAAGTTTCAGTTTCATCACACTTGAACAGCACTGATGCAGGTGATGATTTTTGTATAGAGCTGGATTTTCCTGTTGTGCCACTGATTGATTATACTTCTGTTGGGCTGTCAACTATTTCCCAAAGCTTAAATGGTGCTTCCATTCTTGACATCAAGAAGACAACTTCAGAAGATGACCTTCTTGTAAGTGTTTGCCTGTTTGGCTTTGCTCTAACATTTTTTTATTACACTTCATCAATAATGCACATTCTTGCCGAAAGTTTTTTATGACAGGGCTAACATAAAAGCTTAACAGTGAAATGGTATAATTCAAATGCCATTGTGTTTCTTTCTTCGAAACGTTAAATGTTGCATCTGAGGGATTTAAAAGTCAGATAAATTTGCAGGTTGTGCTCTCATCTGGAAAGACTGTTGCAGAATTACAGCCGATGTTTGAAGAGATAAAGAAACTCCCTTGCAGAGGATTGACTATTACCGGGCTTGCTCCCTCTGAATCTGGGTTTGACATATACAGCCGTTTCTTTTGTCCTAAATTGGGGATTAAGGAGGTAAGCCTTAAGCTAAATATCAGAAATCCTTAATAATTCTCCAAACCTCTAGAGTTTTGTCATAGTCTTGGTTCACTTGGTATGTGTTAGTCTCTTCATGACTTGTCTACCTTCCAGATACCTTCTCGTCTTTCTTTTCTTATGTTTTGAGCATATTCCATTTGACCTTCACCCACCTTTCATTATAGTTCATTAGCTCGATTACTTGATCATCTAATATCGTATCCAAAACTGAATTTGAATAGTGTATCCTTAACCTCATTGTTGTGCTTGTTGTCTATTTTTCTGTAAATATACAGAAGCCTGTGCTGTTTTAAAGCTGAAACTTGGTTAAATCGAGGTTTACACCCGACATGTTTACGCGCATCAAGTCATTAACAGAAAGTGCTTCCTAAAAGTTGAACACTTGTCTTGGGCTTTTGATACAGTTAATAATGTCTGTGTTGCGTGAATTTGATTTCAGGATCCTGTGACAGGCAGTGCACACTGTGCCTTGGCCCCCTATTGGTGCCAAAAGCTAGGAAAATCTGATCTTGTTGCATATCAGGTTATTCTTCTCCCTGTTGACTCTCTGCCTATTCTGAAACAGACATGCACACACACTTATTGCATCTAGAGCTTGTTCACTGAAACTCAGTATTCGACTCCGTCACAATGTTTTATTTCATCAATTCAGGCATCACCTAGAGGTGGCATTATAAAGTTACATTTAGATGAGAAGAATCAAAGGGTAATGCTCCAAGGGAAAGCTGTTACTGTGATGGAAGGTTCTCTGTTAGTGTAAAGGTGGAGGTATTCCTGGAATGCCTAAAACGAGCAGGACCTATTCGTCTTTTAAGCACCCAAATTTTGAGATCATTCTCTTTTTTTCTGTAACAGTTGTATAGAAGACCATATACTTTTTCTCTTACAGTGCTTGTTATTCTCTTTCCGTTTTCTGGATATTTCTTGTCATTTCTGTGGCACTGAAGCACGTTTGGAACCTACGGAAGTTTTTCTTTTCCCTTCCGGAAATGGACTATTGCAGAAATTTAAATACGCATCTCTTTACGATTTGAACATTCGACCCTTATTATTATCAAGATGGTTATACAAAACATGAGAGAGATATCCACTGCGCCATTAAGGTCCTGTTTGGATGTGGTTAGGGAGAGAAGGGTTGGATTGGGTTAGGCTAGGTTGGGTTGAACTCTTAAGTCTTACCTTAGATGTAAGGGGTGTGTAAAGAGGGGTTAGGGTTAGAGATTCTCCAGGAAAAGTTTTTTTTTTAAAAAAAAATTTGAAAAAAGTTTCTTGGGAAATTTTTTTTGAGAAAAAGTCTCGGGAAAAACTTTTCTTGAGACAAATTTCTCGAAAAAAAAATTTCCGGTAAAAAAATTCTTAAGAAAAGTTTTAAAGAAAAATTTAGGATAAAATTTATGAGAAAAAATTATTGAGAAATTTATTAGAAAAAAAGGTTTTCAAAAAATATTTCTCAAATTAAATTTTTTCCCTAACCAAATCCCTCTCAACTCATCCTTTCTCTCAAATTATTTTGTCATATTTCACAACCCAACCTTCTCAACCCCTCATCCAAACGGAGCCTAAGAATTCTACTCGGGGGTTCTTTGCTGTATTGGTATTTTCATTTCAAAAAGAAAAAAAAAAATATTCTTTATGTTTCTCTGAACTAAATGAAATTATTAATGGCTGCTGGAATCAGAAAATAGCAAAGGCACGACTCAACTGTTTCCAGGAGAATGATACTCATACTCCTACGATACTAAACTCCAACAGAAGTCCGTGTCTTCCACTTACTTCAGTTTATATATTGTTTGCCTAAATTTTTAAAAGGTCTCGTCTCGTGTCTTGACTGTCTTCTACTTTTGTTTTGTTAATATATTGCCTGGCCAATTTCAAAAGGTTTTAGATAGAGACGGACGATGGTTGTAGGTGCATACTATCCACCGGTAACAAGCAGAGGTGAGCAGAAAAATTCAAAAATTAATCGAAAAAAATAATAAATCATACCGAAAAAAATTAAACTGAAGAAAAAATCGGAAAAAAAATCGAACTAAAAACCGAAATTAATAGTTCGGTTTCGGTTCCGGTTTTTAGCCAAAACCAAACCGAAATTAACCACATATTCTCCCATCTTTTTTTTTTATTTTTATTATAGAGTAAATAAATATTGATTTATATTATTTCTAGAATATTGCACAATATATAATTACAAAAAATATTTTTATCGATTGAGCATTATCTACAATTTTTTTTTGTCAATTTAAATGATTGATATATGTCATTTTAATACCTACGAATTTACGATTTTGCTCTTATATGTTAAAAAATTACAAAAAATACCTTCTCTTTTATATTTATGCAAAGAGTAGATGAAATTATGTTAGTGTTGAAAATCGAACCACTAACCTTCTCTAATCAAACTCATACCATAACCATTATACTATACGTTATTTTGAGTTTTCTTTAAAAATATTTTTAGATAAATCATATTTTCTCCTCTTCTCCCATTTTTTTATTTTTACTTTTGAGTAAATAAAACGTTGGTTTATATTATTTATAGAATATTGCATATTATATATTCCAAAAAAATATTTTAATGGATTGAGTATACTCTATATTTCTCTTTTGTCATTTTAAATGATTGATATAAAAAATAAAATTTTAAATAATATAAAATTATACATAAATGTAATCGATTCCTAAAAAAATATGAATTTATTTACATTATCCTGTGTGTAGATATTAAACTCTTGAAATAAAAAAATAAGATTTTTTTTAAGAAATATTTAATTTTGTTTATAAAATTATACATAATAAATGATTGTCTCGCATAATTTTTATGTATATAAAATTTTAAATACACGAGTCATATTAGAGATTTTTGGTCGACCAACTATTTAGACTTTCATCGATTTAAAAGTGTAATTGATCTAAAAACATATATATTAAAAGAAACTAAAATAATTGAATTTATGTTTAAAAAAATGAGAACTCCAAAAATAGAATTTAAGTTTATATATAAAAAATAACATAATTAATATTCAATATAAAATGAAAAAAGATATGTTTTTTTGAATTATAAATATTACAAAATTGTAATAATTATTCGCAATGACCAATTAGACTGATATGGATATAAAAGTAATTATAGAAATATAATTGACTGTCCAATGGAAAGGCTCGATATTTAATGCCCAAATCCCTGATTATTTATTAATTTCGTAATTAATAAATAGGGAAAATATACAGCTCATAAAAAGAGCCCAAATTATAGAAAATTGGTCAAAGAAGGATCCAGAATCCCAATCAAAGGCAATTAATGAGTCACAGCCTTCATCAACGAGGAAAAGACTTGCCCGCCAAGTAATACAATCCTTATCAGTTATCAATAAGAAGACTTATCCGTTAAGTCTCCTAAACGTACCATAAATACAAGGCTCCAGACGCCTATATATGGACCCCTGATCCTACAATCAGAACTACGTCTTTGGCTTGATTCTCAATAACGAATTGAGATACGTAGGTATCTTGTGAGGACCGATTTAGTCTCGAAACACAAGCGCAGCCATTAAAGCTCGAATCTCACCAATCCTTAGCATTAAATACATAAGCGCGTTTTTTATTCCACAACATTTGGCGTCGTCTGTGGGAATCCAACATCAACCATGGCAAACACACGGAGAACAACTCGTGACACTTCAGTTTCTGAAGAGCTTCCTATCATCTCCGGGGCTGATACTCATGGAAGTCAACCACCGCCAACTACTGGCACTGAAGGGACAAATATCCCCACCAACACTCAAGGACAAGAAGTCCCAATTACTGCTGAAGGGACGAATCCCCTACAAATGGTTATTCATGGACAAAATCCACCAGAAACCACTCTCCAGCAAACAGTTGTAACCAATCCGTTGCTTGCAAACGCACCGCGTAGTCTTCAACTTCACACCACAAATCTCCCCCAATATTCTACTCAAACTCTTGGCATGCCAACCTACGGTATGCCTCCTCGACCCCCGGTGGGCAGCAGTGGGACTAATCCCATCTATCATGAAGCCTATGTGCCCCCTTACATTCAAGGTCTGGGACCCCTAAATCGACAAACTAGACAAACCCCTTTCCTGGACTATTCTGGTCCCTATACCGAGGATGAAAATTACTCAACAGGAGATGAGAGGGATGTTGCCCCAAGAAGGAGACGTTCTTCTCAAACCAATAGAGAACGACCCCAAACTACAAGGGAGAAACTAGCGGCCCATGAAGCCGAGACAGCAAGGCTCAAAAAGCTACTGGCTGAAGAAGAAGCCGCAAGGACACAAAACCAAGGAACGGGAGGAGTCCCGATAATCAATTTGGATCCACCGTCAAGGAGAACCAAGAGGGCTGAAGCCCCAAGGGGTGATCCTACTGTTTTGTTGCCCCTAGGAGATCCTGATGATCCTACACCACCGTTTACTCAAGACATCATGAAGGCTACTATATCCAGAAAATTCAAGATGCCAACCATCAAGGCTTACGATGGAACGGGAGATCCCGCAAATCATGTAAGGACTTTCTCCAACGCACTGCTGTTGCAGCCGACCAATGATGCGGTCAAGTGTAGGGCGTTTCCCCAAACCTTGGCAGGCATGGCACAACGCTGGTATAGCCGTCTTCCCCCTAACTCAATTGGTTCTTTCAAAGAACTGAGTAAAGCTTTCATCAATCAATTCATTAGTGGAAGGGTGCATGAGAAAAGTTCTGCATCACTCATGGCAATCCGGCAAGGACAGAATGAAGCCCTAAGGGACTACATCAATCGATTCACTCGGGAGGCTTTGAAGGTCCCGGACTTAGAGGATAGAGTGGCTATGATAGCCCTGCAACAAGGAACCACTGATGACCACTTCAAAAGGTCGTTAGCTAAACATCCACCCGAGAGCATGCTGAAGCTCCAAGACAGAGCCGGAAAGTATATCAAGGCTGAAGAAAGCAAGAGAAAGTATGAACCCCCTACTGGCGGTAGTGGAAATTCAAAGAAAAGAAAAGAAACTCAGGAGTATGACGTTAAGGAAAAGTATCCCAGAACATCAAAGGACTCTGATTCTCCACCCAAGAAAAGCAATTTTGGGCCAAAATTCACAGAATATGCAAGATTGAACACTCCCAGGAGTCAAATTCTGATGGAGATAGCAAAGGAAGAAGATCTCAAATGGCCAAAGCCAATGAGGGCTGACTTATCTAAACGGAACCAAAATCAGTTTTGTCGGTTCCACAAAGAAGTCGATCATGACACCGATGATTGTAGGCAATTGAAAGATGAGATTGAGTTTCTGATACGAAGAGGAAAACTCAGCAAGTTCACCAAGGATGGAAGCCAAGGAAGCCAAAGGGGGAATTATGAAAGGAAGGATTATGACAGAAGGGATAACGATCAAGATCGGAATCCCAAGCCCCGAGGGCCAGTCATCAACATGATATTTGGAGGACCAACTGCTGCTGGGTCCTCCCGAAACTCAAGAAAGGCTTATGCCCGAGAGGTAATGACTGTGGTTGGAGAAGCACCAAAGCGTGCCAGAACAGAAGTGTCAATAGGTTTTGATGATTCTGACTTGGAAGGGGTGAAGTTCCCCCATGATGACCTGCTTGTCATAGTACCTGTGATAGGCAACTCCGAAACAAAGAGAGTCCTGGTTGATAATGGAGCCTCAGTGGATATCTTGTTCCACGATGCCTTTATCAAGATGGGTTACACTGATTCCCAGTTAACACCCTCGAATATGACCATTTATGGGTTCAATGGAGTGGAGTCCAAAGTGGAAGGCACTATCCAACTTCCAATGACCATGGGGCAAGGAACCAATACATCCACTCAGATGCTGAACTTCATAGTTATAAAGGCAACCTCGACCTACAATACGATCCTTGGAAGGACGGGTCTTCATGGGTTTAAGGCTGTTGCCTCATCTTACCATCTGAAACTCAAATTCCCCACAAGGAATGGGATTGGTGAAGAACGGGGAGACCAAAAGATGGCTAGAAGCTGTTATGTAGCCGCGTTGAGGCCTGATGGAATCGGGGGGCATGTTCTCCCAATTGAAGATATGAATACAAGTGACAATGAGGACAGAAGAGGGAAACCAGCCGAGGACTTGGTCCCAATTCCCTTAGTCCCGGGTGAACCAGAGAAGGTGACTTATATTGGAGCACTACTACCTGAGCCATTGAAAAGCAAACTCACGACTTTTCTTCAAAAGAACAATGACGTTTTTGCTTGGACAGCAGCCGACATGCCAGGGATTGATCCCCAATTGATAACTCACAAATTGAATGTGGATCCGGAAAGGAAGACAGTGAAGCAAAAGAAGAGAAGTTTTGCTCCAGAGAGGCTTGAAGCCATAAAACAAGAAGTTGAAAAGCTTCTAGAGGCCGGGTTCATTGAAGAGATACAATTTCCGGAATGGTTGGCTAACCCCGTGATGGTCAAAAAGGCCAATGGAAAATGGAGGATGTGTGTCGACTTCACCGATTTGAACGATGCATGTCCTAAGGATTGTTTTCCCTTACCAAGGATTGATGCATTAATAGATGCTACAGCTGGACATGAGATGCTCAGCTTCATGGATGGCTTCAGTGGATACAATCAGATTAAGATGCACAAGGATGACGTCTCCAAGGTATCCTTCATCACTGACTTTGGTGTCTTCTGTTATTTAGTCATGGCATTTGGACTTAAGAATGCAGGGGCAACCTACCAAAGGTTGGTGAACAAAATTTTTGAACACCTGATTGGAAAAACCATGGAGGTCTACGTAGATGACATGTTAGTCAAAAGCCTCGATAAGGCCGATCACATTGAATACCTCCGAGAGGCATTTGAAGTGCTGAGGCACCACAAGATGATGTTGAATCCAGCTAAGTGTGCCTTTGGTGTAGGCTCGGGAAAGTTCTTAGGCCTGATGGTTTCCAAGAGAGGAATCGAGGCTAATCCCGACAAAATCAAAGAAATTCTAGACATGGAACCACCAAGGACTGTCAAAGAAGTCCAAAAACTCACGGGAAGAGTGGCAGCATTGGGAAGATTCATCTCCAAGTCAGGTGAGAAGTGTCTACCCTTCTTCAAAGCACTCAAAAACGTGAAAAATTTTGAATGGACAGCGGAGAGCCAAGAGGCCTTTGAGGCCCTGAAGAAATACATGGCTGAGGCGCCACTGTTGGCTAAGCCCAAGCCTGGAGAAACTCTCTATTTGTATCTAGCGGTTTCTAACACAGCCCTTGGGGCCGTTTTGGTAAAAGAAGAGTTGAAGGTTCAGAAACCCATCTACTATGTGAGCAAGATTCTGCATGGGGCAGAAATAAACTACTCAATGATTGATAAATTTGCCTTAGCCTTGATAATGGCCTCAAGAAAGCTACACCCCTACTTCCAGGCTCACAAGATAGAGGTCTTGACTGATCGACCTCTGAGAAACATCTTGCATAGTCCTCAAGTTAGTGGAAGGCTGATCAAATGGGCTATTGAATTGGGCGAGTTCGACATCAAGTATAAGCCTCGAACGGCCATAAAAGCTCAGGCACTTGCTGACTTCATGGTTGAATGCACCATTGACAACCAAGAAGTCGGGGGGCAGGAAGTGATAGTAGAAGACAAAGAAGATGAAAAAATGATCTCCAAAGAATGTTGGGTGCTCTATTTTGATGGAGCATCAAAAACAAAATCAAGTGGAGCTGGTTTAGTGCTACAAAGTCCTGATGGATTCATAATAGAGTATGCACTAAAGCTTGACTTCCCAACGACAAACAATGAGGCAGAGTATGAAGCTCTGATAGCTGGCTTAGGGCTGGCTGGAGCCCTGAGGGTCAAAACTCTGAAAGTATGTGGAGACTCGAGGCTAGTGGTTTCCCAAGTAAATGGGGAGTTTGAAGCTAGAGATGAAGTCATGGCCAAGTACTTAAAACTTGTTAAGGCCATCATGACTCAGTTTGATGAATGCTATGTGGAGCACATTCCAAGGGAGGAAAACGTGAAGGCTGATGCCTTGTCTAAGTTTGCCTCTTCTGAAATTGAAAACTATGCAGGGAGTGTATACTTCCAAGTCTTGAAGACCCCAAGCATCAACGGAAAGTTGGTAGCACCCATTGGTATTACCAGTTGTTGGATTGATCCCATCAGAGCTCATCTGGAAACTGGGTGGCTGCCCAACGACACTTCAGAAGCACGAAAACTATACGTCAGAGCACTAAGGTATGCCCTAATTGAGGGAATACTATACAAGAAATCTTTTGTCATTCCTTATCTGAAGTGTTTGAGACCCCAAGAGGCAGAATTGGCCCTAAAGGAAGTACATGAAGGAATCTGTGGGCAACACTTGGGGGGCAGAGCCCTTGCACATAAAGTCACCCGTCTAGGTTTCTATTGGCCAAGCATGCTTGCTGATGCTAAAAGCTATGTGAGAAAATGTGAACGGTGCCAGAAACATGCACCAGTGGTTAGACAACCACCAAAGATGATGACATCCATTAACTCACCTATTCCCTTTGCTATGTGGGGAATAGATATACTCGGGCCATTTCCTATGGAAAGTGCTCAAAGAAAGTTTTTGATAGTGGCAATTGACTACTTCACCAAGTGGATTGAGGCTAAGCCATTAGCCAAGATAACCACCAAGCAAGTGATGCAATTCTTCTGGGAAAATGTGATATGTAGATATGGAATTCCACGAGTCCTGGTCACGGACAATGGAACTCAATTCAACAATGATGAGTTCAAGAAATATTGTGATGAGAATGATATCAAGTTGCGCTTCACTTCTGTTGCCCATCCTCAAGCAAATGGGCAAGCTGAGGTTGCAAATCGAATTATCCTAGATGGACTGAAGAAAAGAGTTGAACGCTCCAGAAATACTTGGGTAGATGAATTGCTCCCCATACTATGGGCATATCGTACTACTTGTAAAGTCACCACTGGAGCTACCCCTTCTTGCTGGCATATGGGGCAGAGGCAGTGGTTCCAGTGGAGATTACACACACGTCTCCAAGAGTTGAATCTTATGAACCAGAAACAAACGAAGAAGGCTTGAGGCTGGTTTTAGATCTAATTGACGAAGTTAGAGATGAGGCAAACGCCAAGATAGTTGAACATCAAAAGAAACCATCTTTCTACTATAACCTAAGGGTTAGAGAAAGGTTCTTTCGTCAAGGAGACTTGGTTCTCAGAAAGATTGAGGCATCCGGAGTTGGACAAAAAGGCAAGTTGGCCCCCAATTGGGAAGGACCATATCGCGTCAAGAACGTATTTGGTCGAGGCTCGTACAAGCTAGAAACCCTTGAAGGGCATGAGGTGCCAAGAACTTGGCATGCCTCTAATTTGAAGGTGTATTATGTTTAAGGTGTTCCCCGAGTGGATTCACTACTAAAAATAAGGTTCGACGAAACCAATCCAAGTTTTTAAACTTGAGTATTATGTAAGGGTTGATCCCATTTTCAAGTTATGAATAAATTCAGCATTTTCATGTTTTAAAGCTTATCTACTGTGAGTGTTGACAAACATTCAAGAAACAAGAAAAACAACACAAGCCATGAATGGCCACAAGATATAAATAAAAACTTAGATAAGAGTTCAGTTAAGCCCGTAGGCCAAAAGTACATCAATACTATCACAAGCCAAGAGAGGCCATAAATAAGAACTACAAAAGAAACTACATCATCTAAGCAGCCTTGTCTACGGCTTCCTCCTCCTCCTCTCCAGAGTGAGTGGCAACATCATCAGCCCCGGCTGTCTGACCAGGAGGGGAAATGTGATCCAAGTCTAAGATCCTGTCATCCTCCTCTATCTCTTCCTCTCCAGCCAAAACTAACTCCAAAGGAGTAGGAAGGTGAGGGCTTGGAAAATCAGAAATAGTGAGGGATCCAGGCATCCTCTCCAAGACAGCAGAAAGAGCGTCATCCCATCCCTTAGTATACTGAACTGGGAAGAGGAGCTCGTCATGCTTATCAATCAAGTCCCCGTACTCCTTAGAGTCGAGATACTCGTCGATAAAATCATCCTTGGCCTTCCTCAAAGACACCAGCTCAGCCTGGGAGTCATCCAACTCTTTCTCCTTCCTAGCCAAGGTGGCCTTCACTGAAGCCATTTCCTCCTGGGACTTCTCAAACTTGCCTTGATTGGCCTCAGAAGATGAGCGCCAAGACTTAGCTTGAAAGAGAGCCCCTTGGTAGTTGGCATTAAGCTGTAAGCAAGTTATAAGTCAAATACTTAAACTTGAAATACATTAAAGACTACAAAGAAAAGAAGGAGAGAAATACTTACATCAACCATAGCTTGGGATCCAGCATGCTCCACCCCTTCAATGGTGGAGTTGGAGACAAAATCCTTGTAGTCACAAGGAGTCAGAGAGTGATAGGACCACTCCACAGCATGCTTGGACACTCCAACCACAGTGTCCTTCTTCCTAAGACCCCAATTGGGGCGCCAAACTGCACTCTTGCCTGAGGCAGGGCCCTCAGCATCCTCAGTAAGGTCCACATGAGGCCTTATGAAGGCTGGAACACTAGAAGCACGAGGGTCCTTCCCTGCTAAACGTGCCCTCTTCATCCTTGCTGTTTCCCCATCTTCAGGCTCGTTGGACTTATTAATAAAGACCGCAGCTGCAAAAGATACAAGGAAAGAAACAGTTGGTATAAGTTAATCTTAAATAAATAAAGAAAGATATGAGGTGAGAATTACCCTTATCAGAAACGTTGGAAAGTCCCAAGGACTTAAGCTGGAACTCATCCAGGAGCACCCAAGCCATTGTGGCATAGTTATCCTTTGTAAGTTCAGCATATGCATGGGCCTCTTCATCAGTTAGGATGATATCACTAGGGCTACCATCCGAAACCCTACTAAAGGAACTACGAAAAAGGGTGCCCCAATCCCCTCCTTCCCAAATCAAGTACATAAACTCTTCCTTCCATTTGAGGTTATTATCTGGAATGGATTTGGGGTGAAATATGGGGGGAGTGGAAGGACGGTGGTTGATATAAACCCAACCCAAAGAAATGGTTGAATTATTCTTAAATTGAAAAATTCTCCTAAACAAAGCTACAGATAAAGGAAATTTGTTCTTCAAACAAAGAACAATGAAACACGTAATGATTCTCCAGGCGTTTGGAGGAAGTTGGCAAGGGTTAATCCCAACATCTGCCAAAAGCCTGGGAATGAACTCATGAAAGGGAAACCTGAGTCCCGCGACAATGGCATCCTTGTAAATGCATAAAGCATCAGGACGCCAATGGCAAGAACGGTCCCCTGGCCCGACAGGAACTAATCTATAAGGGGACTTAACCCTATACATCTTATTTTAGTCCCTAATTTTATCAATTTCATGAAATTTGTTACTACAATCGAAAGAATCTAAGTGGGACACAGAAGGATATTCATCACTACGTTCTAAAATCATATCTTGAAGTGACATATGAGAAGAACGAATGATGATACCTCTCTTAGAAGCTTTATTCATTCTTTGAAGGCGTTGAGCAGCTTTGTCAGACATCTTCAAATCTTCAAAGAAAAATCTTCAAATCTTCAAAGAAATTCCCAGAAAAACTTCAAAAAACCCAGAAATCTTCAAGGGATGAAGATTGATCCCAGAAAAACAAGAACACCACCGAACAAAAACTCGCCGGGAATCGCCTTACCACGGAATGAAAGAGAGAAAAACTAAGATACTAGAGAGAAATTTTCGGAAAGAAAGAAGTATGAAGTGAGAGTGAAATGAGAAATCTCACTCTTTTATAATGAAAATGACTGGAAGCTCAACCGGTTAAGGGATGGAAACCGTCTATAGCCAGTAAGGCCCATAAATCCATTCATGGATTACAAAGGCAAAAGCCCAAATAAATTAAGTCCAAATAAACCGAAGCCCAAACCAAATAAGGCCCGTTAAGGCCCAAGGCTAAAAATTTTAAGTCCAAATTAAAATTGGACTATTTAAAGCCCAAAAATAATAAAGCCTGGAATAAAACCAAGGCAAAAACAAAAGACCGAGGTCGAAATGACCTTAAGACAAAGTCGTTCGTTCAAGGTCGAATATACAAGGGGAATCGAGGTCGTCTTCATCGACCTCACTTCTAAACTAAGCGGAAAAATTAAAGATTTAAGGTCGAAAAGACCCTAAATCAAGGTCGAGCGACCCAAGTCGAAAAAACACGCGAAAATGAGGTCATATCCGTCGACTTCACACCAAAAGCAAGTCAAAAAATTGAAGAATCGAGGTCGAAAAGACCCTAGATCGAAGTCGATTGACTGAGATCGAAAATACACTAAAAATCAAGTTCGTACTTCACGACCTCGCATTAAAATGAGGTCGAAGAAACACGAGGATGAGATCGAGCAAATGAGATTGAAAATGTATGGGAAATCGAGGTCGAAACAAACGACCTCATATCAAAATAAAATCAGGATAACTAAGAAATCCTGGTCGAAAACACATAGAATCGAAGTCGACACTTTGAGGTCGAAATTGACTTATGATTTGAGGTCGAACCAAACGACCTCGGGCCAAAATCGAGGTCGAAGGTATACTAGGAACGAGGGCGACAATTCGAGGTCGGCAATGGCCCACGAGACGAAGTCGACAGTTCCAGGTCGAAAACATACTGAGTCGAGGTCGAACAGGTGAGGTCGAAAAAGACCTAGGATTCCTGGTCGACAGCTTCGACCTCACACCTGTTTGAGCTCGAAGTCCAGGTCGAAATCCTGGTCGAATTTATACTGCTTCCAGGTCGAAATCCTGGTCGAATTTATAATGCTTCCAGGTCGAAATCCTGGTCGAATTTGTACTGTTTCCTGGTCGAATTCCTAGTCGAAAATGACCTAATTTGAGGTCAAAAATGCCATTAAAATGAAAATTTTTGGGAAAAACACGCTATAACTTCTACGAAAACCCCGAGGAGATTTTCCCAGAAGTTGGGGGGCAAATGATATGGATATAAAAGTAATTATAGAAATATAATTGACTGTCCAATGGAAAGGCTCGATATTTAATGCCAAAATCCCTGATTATTTATTAATTTCGTAATTAATAAATAGGGAAAATATACAGCTCATAAAAAGAGCCCAAATTATAGAAAATTGGTCAAAGAAGGATCCAGAATCCCAATCAAAGGCAATTAATGAGTCACAGCCTTCATCAACGAGGAAAAGACTTGCCCGCCAAGTAATACAATCCTTATCAGTTATCAATAAGAAGACTTATCCGTTAAGTCTCCTAAACGTACCATAAATACAAGGCTCCAGACGCCTATATAAGGACCCCTGATCCTACAATCAGAACTACGTCTTTGGCTTGATTCTCAATAACGAATTGAGATACGTAGGCATCTTGTGAGGACCGATTTAGTCTCGAAACACAAGTGCAGCCATTAAAGCTCGAAGCTCACCAATCCTTAGCATTAAATACATAAGCGCGTTTTTTATTCCACAACATAGACTATAACTCAAAGTATGATAATATGAATTTTAAATAGTATACTAAATTGATCAAATAATCAACATAATATATGATGGTTGAGTTATAACATATACTTAGATCAACTTATGATGAAAACAAAAAGTTTTATTTTAAATATTATGTTGATGCATTGTTAAGGTCGTCTAATCATAATTTACATTGATAAAAATATTTGTAAAAATTCAAGTTGAGTTAAAAAATAATTCATATTATAAGATAAGAACTGTTTCAATTTACCAAAATTTTAAAATAAAATTTTGATATTGTGTAATAAATTTTAGACTAAAACTAAATATTTGAGTTTAAAAATGTAAAAATATGTATGTAATATATAAAAAAATGAGTTGTACACCGCAATGACGACTTTCATATAATATTAATAGTTTCATAATAAGTTTTCGCCTTACGTATATATCGATTCTTTATAAATGTACTCTAACTAAATTAAAATCACATTGTCTATGTTATATATTGACAATTTTCAAAAATATTTATTTATTTTATACTCAAATTTTCAATTTGATAAAGTTCCGTCATCAAAAATTATATTATTAAATACTCAAAGGTTCAATTTGATAAAGTTCCTATCACATCATCGAAAATCATATTAATATTTTAGCAATTAAATGTAATAATGTGATTATTATCGTATGAATATTTATCCAAATTTTATGAAATTTAATCAAGTTATAAAATATCTGATTAATGTAATTGGTATGCCAAATTACAAAAATACTATTAAAATATGAGATAAAATCGAAATATTATCTTTTTTTAAATTTTAAATTTTAAATTATAAAATTATTTTAATATATAAATAATTTCATGCGAGAAATTATTATAATACCCGTGACCGAACGGAATTTTACGCTAATGATAGTATGATACTCCAACAGAAGTCCGTGTCTTGACTCTTGACTGTCTTCTGCTTACTTTAGTTTATATATTGTTTGCCTAAATTTTTAAAAGGTCTCGTGTGTTGACTGTCTTCTACTTTTGTTAATATATTGCCTGGCCAATTTCAAAAGGTTTCATATAGAGACAGATGATGGTGGTAGGTGCATACTATCCACAGGTAACAAGCGAGGTGAGTAGAAAAAATCAAAATTGAAAAAAAAAAAAAAAATTATATCGAAAAAATTTGAATAGAAGAAAAAATCGGAAAAAAACAGAATGGAAAAACCGAAATTAATAGTTCGGTTTTGGTTCCGGTTTTTAATCAAAACAGAACCGAAATTAACCAAACCGTTATATTATATTTATATATATTATATAGTATATATTATTATGATAACTCCGAACAAATTAATTCTAATATTCATTACATAAATATATACTTTATATTATTTTAAATAAATTATTTCATATATCCGCATAATAATATTGTATTAGTTTTGAATCAAAATATTTAAATTTTTGTATATTAAATTTGTACCAATTGTTTGATACACACATGTTAAAATTTTATTTTCTATTATTATGGACATATATATTTATCGTATACGTTATTTTTATTTATTATAATATGAGTTACATATTAAGTATAATTTGATTCACGAATTTGAAAGTGTCTATCTTTTAATATAATATAATTATTGACCTTTGACTCTATTAATTTTATTAAATACATTATCAAAGAAAACGACGTACAAATAAAAATAAAAAAGAATATTAAAAACCGAAAATGACATATTTAATAAAATATTTAGGCTTATATGTCATACAAATGACATATTGAATAAAATAACTCAATTTATTTTTGATAAAAGAAAATGGGGTTGTTAGTTGTTAGTCTAGATTCAAATAACTTAGAGCATTCACATCTTTTCCTTCATCCCCGTCCCCGTATACTTACTAAAAATGGTAATTCCTCAAATTTATCTTTATAATTTATTTGTTATCAAAAAATCTACTACATCTCATTCCCCATTTCTATCTCTATATCTTTTTTTATTACTTATTTCTCTCATCTCTCTTTACAACTTTAACTACTATATTTTATCATCTTTCACACCACCTACATATAAAAATGATATAAATATGAAATGGGGATGAATAGTAAGTCCCCAAATATAGGAATTCATTTTTTGGTCCCCAAAAATTTCCCTAAAATGGGGAATCGGATTTGGATCATTTTTTGAGTAAAATTCATGATTTATTCAAATTATGGGAATGGGGAAAAGGACGAGGAACCCTTGTGAATGCTCTTACCAACCCAATTTCCTAACAAAAAGAAAAACGTACCAGGCCAATTTGGTTCCAATGAGACAATTGCATTAATCTATTAACTAAATAATATTGCAAGCAATCTATCATTGTATCTGTTGCTCATAAATAGTCATCAACACTAAACACTTAATCAACAACACATACATTAAAAACACATTTGACAAGTTAGTGTTCATCAAGACAGAGCTGTACCAAATGGCAAAGAAGCTTGTTAAGTACTGTGTGGTAATTTCATTTCATACTCTTTTGCTCACTACATTTTTACATACTACTGTTTATTGTTTGCAACTTAAACTTGTGATCCGGGACTAAAACAGGTGGATGCGTTTACGGAATCTGCGTTTAAGGGAAACCCGGCTGCTGTTTGTTTGTTAGAAGAGGAGAAAGATGATTTATGGTTACAAGCAGTGGCTACTGAGTTCAATATTTCCCAGACATGTTTCTTGACTCGGATTGCATCTGACTCAGTTTCTGCCAACCCTCAGTTTGGCCTCAGATGGTTCACTCCTGTTGCTGAGGTCCATTCTTTGCTATCTATTTATTTGTTTCTTAGTATTGGTCTTGTTTACTCACTTTGAATTTCTTACAAAGCTTTTCAAGTCTTTATGAGTTGTTAAGAAGTATTGTTACTGCATACAGGTCAAACTCTGTGGGCATGGGACATTAGCAACATCCCACTTTCTCTTCAACTCTGGTTTGGTTGATGCTAATGTAATAGAGTTCTTGACACTCTCTGGAATTTTAACTGCTAAGAGAGTTCCAGATCCCAAGATCAGTGCACCCTTAGAGAATGGTAACGAATGTCATGGTTTTTCTGTTGAATTGACTTTTCCAGCCCTTCCGTTGTCTGATTATGACTGCCCTGAAAATTTGATGAATTCTCCAAGCTTGAGCAGCGTCTCAACTCTTGAAATTAAGAAAACTCCTTACGATGATCTCTTTGTATGTATCACTTCCTCTAAACATGCATAGTCTAGCAACTAAATTTCGAAGTATATATAATGTGACTGCAGGTGGAAACCTAGGTGATGAAACTGGAAAATGTGTTCATCCATATTGGTGGTTGAGATATAAAAGCTCCATTTGATCTGATTATATTTTATTATTCAAACAATAAGGATTGAAGTTTGATTGGCAGATTGTACTTCCATCTGGAAAGGCGGTTTCAGAATATCAACCACAGTTTGATGAGATACAAAAACTACCTGGCAGAGGATTAATTATCACAGGACTTGCACCTGCTGCTTCTGGTTTCGACTTCTATAGTCGCTTCTTCTGTCCCAAACTTGGGATAAAGGAGGTATTTGTTGCCATTTTTCAGCTATAAGTTTACTATATTTTGACAGATGGATATATGAATTTAAATAATTTCACACGCGATACCTTTACTAAAATCGATACGTTGTGTCTTGTACTGTATATCCAGGATCCTGTTTGTGGGAGTGCACACTGTGCCTTAGCACCCTACTGGTGCCAAAAGCTGGGAAATACTGAACTGGTCGCATATCAAGTTCTGTCTCTCTCCCTACCTTTAAATTATGTCACACACATCTCACTTAAACTATCATACATTACCAACATATGACATGAGCAAGCACACATTCATGATAAACCTTTTGTAGAATATAAGATATATAATTATATATTTTGGATATGTAAACACAACAGCAATGAGCAAAGCTCTTTTATTTTCTTGTTGTCTCACTTGAAACTGAAGGTACATACATAATATATAGACTAATAACTACACGAAACTGAAGCCTAAAAGATAGCAACTAAAGTCCTATTTTATCTCCACTACACCCATACTCCTCATACTACTGAAACAACCTACTGACCACGTCCACTGCATCTATAGGACTGGAAATTACATTTATTAATGCAAACAAATAATTAATAACTAAGTAAATTTAAGATTATTTCCAACAATCACCCCCTTAATCTTAAATTTATTTGAACAGAATTTATGAAGCACTTCTCTTCATCTGTGATGCACTTCTCACCACCTTCAATTTTGTTGATGCACTTCTCATCAACACCATTTTGTTGATGCACTTCTCATCAACACCACAATTTTGGAGCACTTCTCTCCAGGGTGCACTTGTCACCCACCATCTTCTTTGTCTACCACTGTTCTTGCAGCAGCACTGTCCACCTGGTAATTATGTTTTTTTTCATCACCTTTGATGGTATAGGCACATGCATATATATATACACACACACTTCTCATCTTCTTCGACCCCTGCTGGCATTAGCTTTCTTCCCTGCAGTACAGCCACTGTAGAAAAACACCATATGCATCCCATACTACACATGATGATATCTCCCATCTTTTGAAATACACCCGACAGTAGCACCTTCATTTTCGCAGCCACCGTCGCTTCATGCCACTGCCTGCGACTACCTCCTTCTTATGCCTCAAGGATAAGAGGGAAAGCTGTTAAGCCTTGAACCCCTTCCCCAGGCTCTGATACCAAGTGTAGAATATAAGATATATAATTATATATTTTGGATATGTAAACACAACAGCAATGAGCAAAGCTCTTTTATTTTCTTGTTGTCTCACTTGAAACTGAAGGTACATACATAATATATAGACTAATAACTACACGAAACTGAAGCCTAAAAGATAGCAACTAAAGTCCTATTTTATCTCCACTACACCCATACTCCTCATACTACTGAAACAACCTACTGACCACGTCCACTGCATCTATAGGACTGGAAATTACATTTATTAATGCAAACAAATAATTAATAACTAAGTAAATTTAAGATTATTTCCAACACCTTTAGCTCCTCCCCAGTGATCACCGTAATGATCCAGTCCCATATTCATCACCACTATCTTACTCTCCCTCACACACACGCATCAGCTGATCATGCATGGCTTTAGCCATACATGTGATCTCGATTGTTGAACATAAAGAAGGAAATAAAATTTAATTGCAAATTTCTTGTATCAGGCATCTCCTAGAGGCGGCATTATAAACCTGCATGTGGATGAGAAGAATCAGAGAGTTTTGCTTCGTGGAAAATCCGTTACTGTCATGGAAGGTTCACTTTTAGCTTGAAAATTACGTCATAACTTTATGTAATGATTCAAGAGATGAAGGGACTCTCGATGACTCCAGACTATAATAATTTCGATCTTCGATCTTCGATCTTCTTATTGTTTTTATGTTGTAATCTACAATGGTAAGTAATTCTACCTGCATTTACGTATTTCCTACTGCACAAATTCTCCTCGTGTTTAAAATATTTTTTGTTAATTACGACGACGGAACCCGTTTGCTTTTTTAAATTATAGTAAAACTGTTTCACTATTATTTTGAAAACAAACGAGTTTAAACAAATGTCGGGGAAGTTTAAATGAAGTTGTGTTTGATGACAAAGGAATACCAGTGAATGAGTTGATTCATGAATACTGCATATTCGATCTTTTTCCATTCAACTAATAATGAAAATTATTAATTATTATATTAAGTTACAAGTGTTACGAGGTAAATAGGTAATAAGCTGCGCGGTCACAAATTCTATTTTTTGAAATACTTATTCAGTAGAATCCGCTGTCTATCACATTTTTGAAAAACTCAACCGCATCAAAAGTCAAAATTCTGAATATATCAGAGACAAAAAGCATAAAATTGTGTTGATTATTTTTGTAAGCCATCCTAGTTGACGTGTGGCCAACTAAAAACATCACATGTCCTCACCCGCTCGTGAAACATCTGTAAGATTTTAATAAGATATTAATAGTCTGATTACAATATAAAAATCAAATAAATATTATTTAACTTTTAAAATTGTGGCCTATTAGCTCAGTTGGTTAGAGTGTCGTGCTAATAACGCGGATGTCGCAGGTTCGATCCCTGCATGGGCCAAGTCTTTTTTTTTGGGGCAAATCTTTTAATTAATTAATATTTAATATAATCATTTATCATCCTGATTCTCTCGAGTCTCTGTCACTAATTATACTTAACATGTTTACTAGTACACTTGCACAAGTAAGTCTTGTTTTCAATTTAGAACATTTTTAATTATTCTTATCTGTTCATTTGCTTATGTCATTGTAATTGTAAATCGGATTTTAGACGAACACATGAATTTGATTTTAAATATTTCATTTCTAGGGCTCATTTCTGTGCATAAAAATTGAATATATATTTTATGTGTAGATGTTTCTAGGGCATTTTGTGTTGGCTCTACATGATTTGATATTGTGATTGTTTGTTGGATGTTCATTGTAATTCGATAGTGGTAAGTCGAATTTCTCGTTTCGTGATTGTGGATTGTACTCAAATTATATGTATCAATGTGGATGATGATTTTCAATATTTATACGTAGAACCTCGATAAATGAATATTTTTATGAATGAATAATCTCGTCACGTCAAATGAAGAAATTAAAGAATATAACAACTCTTATATTGTTTATAAATACATCCGATTAAATTAATTTACTCACTTTGAATTTCTTACAAAGCTTTTCAAGTCTTTATGAGTTTTTTTTTTTGCATAGTCTTAATGTGTTGTTTTTGAGTAAAGAAATTGTCAAGTGTGATGACAATTTCTTGCAGTTTTTCTTTACAAGTATTGTTACTGCATACAGGTTAAACTCTGTGGGCATGGGACATTAGCAACATCCCACTTTCTCTTCAACTCTGGTTTGGTTGCCGCTAATGTAATAGAGTTCTTGAAATTTTTTATGACAATAATTAATTAAATATTAATATATAAAATAACTTGATATAAGTTTTTATAAAAATGAAATAATAGTGTTAAATTAAAATTAAGAATAGAGAAGAAATGAGTAAGAGAGAGAATTAGTGAAAGTTGTAATTAAGAAAAAAGATAAAGTAAAATAAATTAGGAAAATGAGTTAGTGGAAGATATGTCAGCAAATTAAGGAGAAGCTGTCATGTGCAAATATATAGGAGTACTACATTAGCGTCTTGTAATATTTACTTTTATTTAAAATTTTATTATAATTTAATAAAAATAATTTTAGATATATTTATTGATAATGTAATTATATATTTATAAAAATATATATAGATTATCATAATATATTTATTTTAAAATTATAAGTTACGACTAGTATTTAGTATTGTTAGTTTAATTCTATATATTTATTGGTATATTTTCAGTGACATATTTAATATTTTGATCAAATAGGTTAAATAAATTCTTTAATATGAATATATCTATACTATCTATCTATCAATACTATTATATAATAGACGAAACATTAAAAGTTTGGTCGGTCGGTATGGTACGTTGTGATTTTACTTAATTGCCCTTAATTAACTGTACTTCGTGTATTTACTTAATTAACCTTACTTATTTATAGAAATATATTATTAAATAATAATATTACATATTTATAACCAATTACCTTTTTCACCTAAAATATATTATTTTTTCTAACAAATTCCCCAACTTTTTCAAATATATCACGAACAATTACCTTTTTAACTAAAACATGTTAGTTTTTCTATTTCCTTACTAACCCCCCGCCCCCCTCCAAAAATATCACGGACAAACATTTAGTTATTTATTTTTAAACCTATTCTAATATTATAATTATTTTTTAAAAGTTTACCTATTTTAACATGTCTACTTATTTTTATTAACAAATTCAATTACTAAAAATATCAAAATATAAATAATCAAATACCTATTTATAACCAATTACCTTTTCAGCTAAAACACATTATATATTTTTTCTAATAAAGTCCCTCATTTTCTAAATATATCACGGGAAATTACCTTTTACAATTGTCTTTTTCTATTTTTCTCACTAAAATCCATTCTTTTTCCAAAAATATCACAAGAAACCCTTTACTTATTTATTTTAAAATTTATTTAAATACTTTTTATTATTAAATTTTAAAACCTCATTTTCCAAAAATATGAGGGGCATTTACCTTTCTAAACTAAATATATGTTACATTTTTTATTTTTTCTTACTAAAACCCCTCATTTCCAAAAATATAATTGACAAATCCATACTTATTTATTTTAAAATATGTTTTAATGTTTTTAATTAATTAAAAGTGTTTAGCTATTTTAACATGTCTACTTATTTTTTTCGGAATTACAATTAATAAAATATTTAAAAAAATAAAATAAAATAACAATTAACAATCCGTGCATCGCACGGGTTTTAAGCTAGTACTATAATATAATAGACGAAACATTAAAATTTTGATTGGTTGGTCGGTCTTAAGTGATTTTACCTAAAAACCCTTACTAAAAGAAATATTATTAAATAATAACGGTACCTATTTATAACCAATTACCTTTTTCAGCTAAAACCCATTACTTTTTCTATTTTTCCAATAAAACTTTCTTCTTTTGCAAAAATATCACGGATAATTACCTTTTTTTAACTGAAACATGTTATTTTTTCTATTTTTCTTACTAAAACCCCTTCTTTTTCAAAAATATCACAGACAAATCATTACTTATTTATTTTAAAACCTATTTCAATTCTTTGAATTATTTAAACATATTTACATATTTTAACATGCCTACTTATTTATTTAACAAATATAATTAATAAAATATTAAAACGTAATTTCTATATTTTCTAATAAAATTCCTTTTTTTTGCAAAAATATCACGGACAATTACCTTTTTCAACTAAAACATGTTATTTTTTCCATTTTTTCTTACTAAAACCCCTCATTTTCAAAAAATATCATGGGCAAATCCTTACTTTTTATTTTAAAACCTAATTTAATGCTTTTAATTATATAAAAAAGTTTACATATTTTAACATACCTATTTTTTTAACAAATGCAATTAATAAAATATTAAAATTTAAAAAATAAAATAATAATTATTAAAATGATCCGTGCATCGCACTGATTTTAAGCTAGTATGTATAAATAGTTATACAAGACAAAAATTAAGAATTGTGGAGTTGAGAGAGGATTAGTGGAAGAAAAAAATGGGGAGAAAAGAGAATTAGTGGAGAGTTTGATGAAAAATATTTAATTAATAAGTAAATACTAAAGGAGAGCGTGACATGTATTAAAAGAGTGCCACTTGTCTTAGCTTGTTCTTCGTTTTAGTATAAGGTAGATTTATAACTAATTACTTTTCAGCTAAAATATATTAATTTTTCTATTTTTCCTAACAAAATTCTTTTTTTTTCTAAAAGAAATCACGAACAATTATTTTTTTCAGCTAAAACATGTTATTGTTTCTATTTTTCCTTACTAAAATCTCTCCTTTTCCAAAAATATCATAGGTTTACATTTACTTATTTATTTTAAAACATATTTTAATACTTTTAATTACGGACAAATACCTTTTTCGCCCAAAACATGTTACTATATCTATTTTTACTTACTAAAATCTCTCATTTTCCAAAAATATCTTGGGAAAAGCTTTACTTATTTATTTTAAAATCTATTTTAATACTTTTAATTACTGACAATTAAAATTTTCAACTAAAACATGTTAATTTTTCTATTTTTTCCTATATCTTCGACAAACCTTTACTTATTTATTTTAAAACCTATTTTAATACTTTCAATTACGGACAATACATTTTTTAACAAAAAAAAGAGTTAATTGATATGGGTTAAAAATAACCCTAAAGACATAATTAATATTGCATTAATTAAACCTAGTTGGTCCATAAATAAGGCCCGAAACTCTAATTAAATATTAATTTCGTAATTAATATTTGGGCTAAAAGTACAACATGTATTAGGAGACGTCCAATACAGGCTTGTTCTAATACAAGTGGGTTTGTTTCAATACAAGTCTGTTATGATATGAAACAACTCCTACAAGGAAGGATCTAGAATTTATCCTTATCCACCGTCAAGGATAAGACTTATCCTTTAAAAAAGTCAATACTTATCCACCGTCAAGGATAAGACTTATCCTTCAAAGAAATCAATACTTATCCATTAGGCTTTTAAATGCCTATATAAAGGGTCTGACCCCTCATCTCAGAACTACGTTTTGGACACAGCTCCATACATCATCTACAACGTTTTAGACTTCATCCTCGAATAAGGACATACAAGTCACTGCGTCCTTGGTGTGCCCCTGCCACCATAGCCCCGAGGGCAACACCAAGAACTACGTTTTTGGCTTGATTCTCAATTACGAATTGAGATACGTAGGTATCTTGTGAGGACCGATTTAGTCACGAAACACGAGAACCGACATTAAAGCTCGAAGCTCTCTAACCCTAGCATTAAATTCGCAAGCACAGTTTTTATTCCACAACATTTGGCGCCTTCTGTGGGAAGACAACATCAACCATGGCAAACACACGAAGAACAACTCGAGATACTCAAACTTCTGAGGAGCTTCCTATCACCTCTGAGGCTGATGATCACGGAAATCAACCACCGCCAACTACTGGCATTCAAGGGGCGAATATCCCCCTCACCACCACTCAAGGGCCGGAAATCCCAATTTCGGTTGAAGGGACGAATCCCCTGCAAATGGTCGTTCATGGATCTAATCCACAAGAGACCACTCATCAGCAACCAATCACGACCTCCCCACTGCTCATGAATGCACCAAGTGGCCTTCAACTCCATACTACGGATCTTCCCCAATACGTAACTCAAACTCTTGGGATGCCAAATTATGGCATGCCTCCTCGACCCGCGATGGGCAGCAATGGTCTCAACCCCACTTACCATGAAGCATATGTTCCTCCTTACATACAAGTTCTGGGACCCCAAAATCAACAAACTCAAACTCGACGGACCCCTTTGATTCAAGACTACTCGGGTCCCTATACTGAGGACGAGAATTATTCAACTGGAGAAGAGAGAGATGTTGCCCCAAGGAGGAGACGTTCTTCCCAATCAAATCGGGAACAACCCCAAACTACTAAGGAAAAGATTGTAGCCCACGAGGCAGATGTTGCAAGGCTCAAGAAATTACTGGCAGAACAGGAGGCCGCAAAAGCCCAAAGCTAAGCAACTGGAAGAGTCCCGATAATCAACCTGGACCCAACACCAAGAAGAACCAAGAGGGCTGAAGCCGCAAGGGGTGATCATAGTGTTTTTTTGCCCCTAGGAGATCCTGACGATCCTACACCACCATTTACTCAAGACATAATTAAATCTACCATATCCAGAAAATTCAAGATGCCAACGATTAAAGCTTATGATGGAACGGGAGATCCCGCCAATCACGTAAGAACCTTCTCTAATGCACTGCTGTTACAGCCAACC
The DNA here is from genome assembly GCA_030848705.1 of Heracleum sosnowskyi. Lineage (NCBI taxonomy): Eukaryota > Viridiplantae > Streptophyta > Magnoliopsida > Apiales > Apiaceae > Heracleum > Heracleum sosnowskyi. Next base: position 46,960,253 of record CM061241.1, read on the forward strand.
AACGACGCGGTTAAGTGTAGGGCGTTTCCACAAACCTTGGCAGACATGGCCCAACGTTGGTATAGCCGTCTACCTCCCAATTCCATTGGGTCTTTTAAGGAACTAAGCAAAGCGTTCATCAACCAATTTGTTAGTGGAAGGGTGCATGAGAAAAGTTCTGCATCACTCATGGGAATCCATCAAGGAAAGAATGAAGCTTTAAGGGATTATATCAACCGATTCACTCGGGAGGCTCTGAAAGTCCCGGACTTAGAGGACAAAGGAGCTATGATAGCCCTGCAGCAAGGAACCACTGATGATCACTTCAAAATATCCTTGGCAAAACATCCACCCGAGAGCATGTTGAAGCTCCAAGATAGAGTCAGAAAGTATATTAAGGCTGAAGAAAGCATGAGGAAGTATGAACCCACTGCTGGTGGCAGTGGAAATTCAAAGAAAAGAAAGGAAACTCAGGAGTACGACGTTAAGGAAAAGTTTCCTAGAACGTCAAAGGATTCTGATTCTCCACTCAAGAGGAACAATTTTGGGCCAAAATTTACGGAGTATGTGGCTACGCCCGTCGTGACGCGCCAAATTGATAATAATAATGTTATGCTCTACTATGTTCGCACTTAACTATAAAATATAGCAAATGTGGCAAGTAGGGATCGAACCCAAGGGAATAGCGTTCAATACTAGTGTAAAGTAAATTGGTGGGGGGGGTTTTGAGTTGATTGTGGTATTTTATCAAACACCTTGCATGCAAGAAATAAATTGCTAGAGAAATGCAACTAAGATAATGGCAATCATCCAAATTTACCAACACAACAAGGCACAATGAGTTAATTAGCAAGCTAAAGAGATATTTGACCCAAGGATAATGGAAAATCAAGCACTTTACCCCAACAAATTCAAGCAAGACAAACCCAACTCTACCTAACCAAGATAATTGGTGAAGCACACAAAATCTTATTTCTCTTCTAAAACACTAATTTAGTGAAGCACATAAATTAGTTCTCTTGATACTAGCAACCAATATTGAAGCAATACTAGTTTAACAAAATCAAGGAATTAAACAAAGAGAGGTTAGGACAAATCCAAGGATGAGGAGCTCAACCTAGGTACTTGCACTTAAATCTTGAGGATTTAGGTACACTAAATCTTGTGCTACTACAATGAATGTACTAACAATTACGGATTAGCACAAACAATTAGCAATTGAAATTACAAGAAGAGTAAGATGAAGCAACTTACAAATCTCCAAGCAAATTCATGAACAATACAACACAAGTATTCAAGATAGAGTGAAAAGATCTTACTTAAAATGAAATGGGTTTAGTACAAGAAATCCTTCCTTGAGCCAAATAAATGAAGTTAGTTACTCATAATCAATGCTAGATTACAAGTAACAAATGCTTCCTCTAACCCTAATTGAATGTTCTTGGTGAGAGAAAGATGAGATAATGTTGAGATAATAGATGTTTGGAATGGATGATGTAATGTATGGTTCTCAACTACACACTTAATACATCCATTAGACAGGATGACAAAATAGTCAAATTGCTTCCAAATAGTTCCAGCATGACTTGTATGGCTTGATGAACGGCCGTGCGGATGCCCGTACAAATGAAAACTCAAACTGCAACACTTTGTACGGCCTGCTGAACGGCCGTACGGATGCCCGTACAAATGGAAACTCAAACTGCATCACTTGGAACACTCCGTACGGCCTATTGAATGGCCATGCGGACGCCCGTACGAGACAACAATCTCCAAAATCATGCATAATGAACCTCCCGGCATCGCAATCCAACATCATCTAAATTCCCTCTTGAATAATCTTTGCTTTCAAGCCCACAAGAAGCCATCTTTTGAACAAATAATCATGTGGCACTGAAAAAGGGAAACATAACAAATGTAAATAAAATGCATATGGAACCGAAAGAAAACCAAGAGAAAGAGAGACAAAAAACGTGTATAAAATACACGTTATCAAATCTTCCCCCATTTGAACTTTGCTAGTCCCGAGCAAACTAAAATTAACAAAGAAATTACCAAACTAAATTCACTTCTCTAAACGAGAAAATTGTTGTACAAGAGTATTCAAACCATCGTTTAAACCCCCAAGTAGCCTTGAAGGACGAGTTTCGTCTCGTGAGGGTTTATAGATGATGTACCCACAAAATCACAAAAATCACTAACAACAAGAAACTAACATTACCTAATAATTAAGTTAACCACTACACCTAAATGACCGAGTCGTCATACAAATAGAAAACAAGCTAAGCATGCCGCTATATCTACTTGTAACTAAAATCAAACATACGGAATTATCCACCATGTTATCCACTGTAACACGCTAACACCCAATTCAAGAATCAAGATAACACACCTTGTGCAAAATGAAACCATGGCAATAAAGATAGAATGAATGCAATTCAATTGTGAACACTAGACAAAAATTATCACAAAACATACACGGCTTCGCATTAAGAAGATGAAATTCATAGGGTGAAAAATCTCACATCTCTCAATTATGGATCACACAAGTATAGGCGAAGATTTCACTCAACTCCAAGTCTAAATGCATGCGCTCTACTTGACCTTGAATGTCCACCTAAATTCCGGATTGCACCAAAAATAAGGAAATCATAAAATGGGTTGTAATGAGGCTTGGGTGAAGGTGTGAAAATTTAAGTTCAAGGGTGGTGTAATAGTCTCGCTAGTTGAGTCAAAATGACGCTTGCTCTCTTCATACACCAAATTCTCAAACTAAAGTTGATCTCCACTCATTTGCAAATACAAAGCACAACCACATTTACAAAGAAAATTGAATCAAATAAAGTACAAAGATTTATTGTTTTTTTTTTCTTTTTTTTACATACCCCTTTATTTATTTATTTTTTCTCTTTTTTTAGCAAAGGGGATGCATTACATATATAAATACTACAAAGAACTTTGAACCACATCTAGTCATACATATCACAAACTAGTTCCCACTTTCAATAATTAGCATTTTCCATCTTCACAACATCTCCAAATTCTCATGCTCATCAATCAATTCTTTCCATGACTCAACTAGCTCAACTAGGTCGAGAGTGAAGTATTTGGCTATGACTCATGTATAAAAGGGGAAAGTGACGAAGAAAAATATGGATATAAGCTTCAAAGGGCAACTAGGGATTATTTTCATGGTTCACAAGCTAAAAAGGCAAAAAATGGTTATCCTAAAAGAAAATTTCTTATTATGGTGAATCCAAAAATCAAGGTTTAATGCAAGCCCTAGAGCAACAAACACACATAAAGAGGGAGAAACACACAAACACAAAAGAAATCATCGTACAAGGCCTCACAAGGTTTAAGTTGTAATAACATCTTCTCGATTTGCTTTCCATGCATGCTAAGAGACAACTGTCATGTTCACAATTTTATTACAATAATCTAAACTTTTCATGCCATTTCAAATGTGTGTGTGAAAAAGGTGTGTCAAACTTAAATGATTCACATCAAATTGGTAATGCTTGGCACCAAATAGGAGAAAACCACGGCTACCAACTCACAAATGTCTAAATTTTACAAACAAGTAAACAAGCTTATGACTAAACTCATTTCCAAATGCAAACGAGACGGACATCAAACTAAACAAAATAGAGTACTAATACTAGCTACATACTACACTACAATAATAACATAAACAATCATTCCCCCACTTAAAACATGGCATGTCCTCATGCATGACAAATAAAAATGAGGTAGAGAATAGTGAAAGAGAGCTCCCCTGAAAAATGAGCTCGTTGTCGCTTAGATGACCCCTTCCTTTTAATTTGAACCCGCTTAGAAGACGTATCACTCATGATTGCCAAAATCCAACCCAAAATTGCAAGCCACGAAATGAACCAATGCCAAAACACAACAACCAAGCCAACAAAATGAACCAACAATCCAAAATCCAACCCCCTTCAAAACCACTACAACACACTAATTAAGGCTATACATACACTATTTTTGTGTTTTTTTTATTAAAATTAACTAACCAATTATTAATAAAATCAAAAATAAATTTAAACAAAATTAATTTTCGAAATTATCTACATTGGTTAATTAAGAAAATTAAAACTGAAAATAAAATCTAAAAACTAAAAACTAAAAATCAGAAGAAAAAAAATCTGAAAATTAATTCTGAAAAATAAAATCAGAAAAATTAATTTCTGAAAAAAATTAAAATTAAAAATCTAAAAATTAAAATCAGAAAAATAAATTTCTGAAATTTAAAATCAGAAAAATAAAACTAGAAAGCTAAAAATTAAAAAACGTGCAGAAAACTAAAAACTAAAATTAAAAAAAAGTTGAAAATAAAAATAAAAAAAAAAAACAAAAAAAACAAAACAAAACTGATAATAAAAAGGGGGGGAGTGTTGCAGGCGGGGGAGGAGGGTGTAGGAAGATGGGTGGGGGCGATTGGGTGGGGTAGGTAGGTGGGGGGACATGGGGTGGGCCGTGAGGGGACAGGGGGAAAGGGATTGGGGTGGGGTGGGGTGGGGTGGGGTGGGGGGAGTTTTACTTTTTAAAAATTGTTTTTTTTTTAAAAAGCTACACAGCCGTGTGCAACAAAGTGGGGGAGGTTTTTGTTTGCCTTGTTTTTTTTTGTTTTGACAGAACGAAATCATTTTCTCACGGCTTGTTGTACGGGCTGCTGAACGCCCGTACAATCAAAACCAATTCTGTTGGTTCCACAAGGAAGTTGGTCACGACACGGATGATTGCAGACAATTGAAAGATGAGATCGAGTTTCTGATACGAAGAGGAAAGCTCAATAAATTCAATAAGGATGGAAATCAAGGGAGTCAAAGGGGAAACTATGAAAGGAAGGATTATGACAGAAGGGACAACGATCAAGATTGTAATCCCAAGCCCCGAGGGCCAGTCATCAACATGATATTCGGATGACAAACTGCTGCTGGGTCCTCCCGAAACTCAAGGAAAGCCTATGCCCGAGAGGTAATGACCGTGGTTGGAGAAACACCGAAACGTGCCAGAATAGAAATATCAATAGGTTCTGATGATTCTGACTTGGAAGGAGTGAAGTTTCCCCACGATGATCCCTTAGTCATTGTACCTGTGATAGACAATTCTGAAACGAAGAGAGTTCTGGTTGACAATGGAGCGTCAGTGGACATCTTGTTCCATGATGCTTTTATCAAGATGGGCTATACTGACTCTCAGTTGACACCCTCGAATATGCCCATATATGGATTCAATGGAGTAGAGTCGAAGGTGGAAGGCACAATCCAACTCCCTATGACAATGGGGCAAGGGTCAAATACGTCTACTCAGATGTTGAACTTCATAGTTATAAAGGCAACTTCAACCTACAATGCGATCCTAGGAAGGACGGGTCTTCATGCATTTAAGGCTGTTGCCTAATCTTATCACTTGAAAATAAAGTTTCCTACAAGGAACAGGGTTGGCGAACAACGAGGAGATTAGAAAATGGCTAGAAGTTGCTATGTAGCCGCACTAAGACCTGATGGAGTCGGGGGGCAGGTTCCCGCAATTGAGGACATGGATTCAAGGGATGATGAAGATAGAAGGGGAAAGCCAACTGAGGATTTGATCCCTATCCCCTTAGTTCCATGTGAACCGGAGAAGGTGACTTACGTTGGAGCACTATTGCCTGAACCATTGAAGAGCAAACTCATATCTTTTCTTCAAGAAAACAATGATGTTTTTTCTTGGACATCGGCTGACATGCCAGGGATTGATCCCCAATTTATAACCCACAAATTGAATGTGGATTCTGAAAGGAAGACCGTGAAACAGAAGAAGAGAAATTTTGCTCCAGATAGGCAAGAGGACATCAAGCAGGAAGTAGAAATGCCTCTGGAAGCCGGGTTCAGTGAAGAAATTCAATTCCCAGAATGGTTGGCTAACCCAGTAATGGTCAACAAGGCCAATGGCAAATGGAGGATGTGTGTGGACTTCACCGATTTGAACGATGCATGTCTTAAGGATTGTTTTCCCTTACCAAGGATTGATGCCCTAATAGATGCCACCGTTGGGCATGAGATGCTAAGTTTTATGGATGGCTTCAGTGGATACAACCAAATCAAAATGCACAAAGATAACATCTCCAATCTATCATTCATCACTGACTTTGGTGTTTTTTGTTATCTAGTCATGGCATTTGGACTTAAGAATGCAGGGGCAACATACCAAAGGTTGGTGAACAAAATTTTTGAACACCTGATTGGAAAAACCATGGAGGTTTATGTGGATGACATGTTGGTTAAAAGCCTCGATAAGGCCGATCATATAAACCATCTACGAGAAGCGTTTGAAGTGCCGAGGCACCACAAGATGATGTTGAATCCAGCTAAATGTGCCTTTGGTGTAGGCTCAAGGAAGTTTTTAGGCCTGATGGTTTTCAAGAGAGGAATCGAGGCTAACCCCGACAAAATCAAAGAAATCCTGGACATGGAGCCACCACGAACCGTCAAGGATGTTCAGAAACTAACGGGAAGAGTGGCAGCATTGGGAAGATTCATCTCCAAATCAGGAGAGAAGTGCTTACCTTTCTTCAAAGCACTCAAGAACGTGAAATTTTTTGAATGGACAACTGAAGCCAGGAGGCCTTTGAAACCTTGAAGAAGTACATGGCTGAGGCACCATTGTTGGCAAAACCAAAGCCAGGAGAAATTCTCTATTTGTACTTGGCAGTTTCTAACACAGCCCTTGGAGCTGTTTTGGTAAAAAAAGAGTTAAAGGTTCAGAAGCCCGTTTATTATGTGAGCAAGATTCTACATAAGGCATAAATAATCTACTCTACAAGAGAGAAGTTTTCCTTAGCCTTGATTATGGCCTCAAGAAAGCTACGCCCATACTTCCAGGCACACAAGATAGAGGTCTTGACCAATCAGCCTCTAAGGAACATCTTGCATAGCCCTCAAGTCAGTGGAAGGTTGATCAAAAGGGCTATTGAATTGGGAGAATTTGACATCAAGTATAAGCCTCGAACGGCCATAAAAGCTCAAGCACTCGCTGACTTCATGGTTGAATGCACCATTGACAACCAAGAAGTCGGGGGGAAGGAAGTAGTAGTGGAAGACAAGAAAGATGAAGACATGGTGTCCAAAGAATGTTGGGTGCTTTATTTTGATGGGGCATCAAAAACAAAATCAAGTGGAGCAGGTTTGGTGCTACAAAGTCCTGATGGATTTCTCATAGAGTACGCACTAAAACTGGACTTCCCAACGACCAACAACGAAACTGAGTACGAAGCCCTTATAGCTGGCTTAGGTCTGGCTGGAGCCTTGAGAGTTAAAACTTTGAAAGTGTGAGGAGACTCGAGGCTAGTGGTTTCCCAAGTAAATGGGGAGTTTGAGGCCAGAGAAGAAGTCATGGCCAAGTACCTAAAACTTTTCAAGGCCATCATGACTCGGTTTGATGAATGCTATGTGGAACACATTCCAAGGGAAGAAAACATGAAGGCCAACGCCTTGTCTAAGTTTGCCTTTTCTGAAATTCAAAACTATGCAGGAAGTGTATACTTCCAAGTCTTGAAGACCCCAAACATCAATGGAAAGTTGGTAGCACCCATTGATGTTGCCAGCTGTTGGATGGATCCCATCAAATCTCATCTTGAAACTGGGTGGTTACCCAACGACACTTCAGAAGCACGAAAGTTATATGTGAGAGCACTAAGGTATACCCTGATTGAGGGAATCCTATACAAAAAGTCTTTCATCATCCCATACTTAAAATGCTTGAGACCCCAAGAGGCAGAATTGGCCCTAAGGGAAGTACATGAGGGAATTTGTGGGCAGCACTTGGGGGGCAGAGCCCTTGCTCATAAAATCACCTGTCTAGGCTTCTACTGGCCAGATATGCTTGCTAATGCGAAAGATTATGTGAAGAAGTGTGAACGGTTTCAAAAGTATGCACCTGTGGTTAGGCAACCTCCCGAGATGTTGACATACTTGGGCCATTTCCAGTGGTAAGTGCACAAAGGAATTTCTTGATGGTGGCAATTGACTACTTCACTAAGTGGATTGAGGCTAAACCTCTAGCAAAGATAACCACCAAACAAGTATTGCAATTTCTATGGGAAAATGTAATGTGTCGATATGGAATCCCACGAATCCTGGTCAGGGACAATGAAGATTTCAAGAAGTATTGTGAGGAGAACAACATTGAGTTGTGATTCACATCAGTTGCTCATCCTCAAGCAAACGGACAAGCCGAGGTGGCCAACCGAATCATCCTAGATGGACTTAAGAAGAGAGTTGAACGCTCAAGGAACACTTGGGTGGACGAGTTGCTCCCTATACTTTGGACATATCGTACCACTTGTAAGGTTACTACTGAAGCAACTCCATTCCTGTTAGCCTATGGGGCAGAAGCCTAAGAGTAGGGGCCTTTGAGCCTGAATCGAACGAAGAAGGAAAATTAGCCCCTAATTAGGAAAGGCCCTACAAAGTCAAGAATGTGTTTGGACGAGGCTCATATAAGCTAGAAACCCTCGAAGGGCATGAGGTGTCAAGAACTTGACATGCCTCAAACTTAAAAGTTTATTATGTTTAGTGCATCCTAAAAGGATCCGTTAGTAGGACAAGTAGAAATAAGGTTCGATGAAATCATGAGCTTCCTAGAAAGCAGATGAAGGGTTGAACCCGTTTTGATTGGTAGAAACATCCTCAAAGCTTTGCCAAGACGAACTACAAATGAATGCAAAGGAAAACATACAAAATATGCATGTCAACTGCACAAATAGAGTTGAATACAATGAACCCCGAAGGGTGAATGTTGCTAATAAACATACAAAACAAAGCCTAAGATGCCTATTGTTAATTAGCGAAAATTTCAAGATCAGGAGAAGTTTGATATGATAGACTTGAGAATGAATCACTACGAGTGGAGCCATCAGTAAGAACTCGTAAGGGTGAAGGGTTGAAACCCCAGAAACCTAAGACATTCAGTCCAAACCCCATCATTCGATATGCTCAATGAAAGGCTTGAAGCCAAAACAAGACGGTATAAGACATAAAAGGCTTATGCAAATGTCAAGTTAGCCTCGAATAAGGCAAAATCGTCGTAAATGTGTAGGTCGCTCCACACTTTACACCAAGATGATACTCGTGAAACACTAGTGTATATTAAAATCCCAAAAAAGGGTAGTAAGTCTCATGTAAGGGATAAAAAGACCCTAAGTCTCGAAAAAGACCAGTATAACTTCTATGAAATCCTAGTGCATTATCATAGAAGTTGGGGGGCAAATGATATGGGTTAAAAATAACCCTAAAGACATAATTAATATTGCATTAATTAAACCTAGTTGGTCCATAAATAAGGCCCATTAATAAGGCCCGAAACTCTAATTAAATATTAATTTCGTAATTAATATTTGGGATAGAAGTACAACCTGTATTAGGAGACGTCCAATACAGGCTTGTTCTAATACAAGTGGGTTTGTTTCAATACAAGTCCGTTATGATATGGAAACAACTCCTACAAGGAAGAATCTAGAATTTATCCTTATCCACCGTCAAGGATAAGACTTATCCTTTAAGAAAGTCAATACTTATCCACCGTCAAGGATAAGACTTATCCTTCAAAGAAATCAATACTTATTCATTAGGCTTTTAAACGTCTATATAAAGGGTCTGACCCCTCATCTCAGAACTACGTTTTGGACACAGCTCCATACGTCATCTACAACGTTTTAGACTTCATCCTCGAATAAGGACATACAAGTCACTGCGTCCTTGGTGTGCCCCTGCCACCATAGCCCCGAGGGCAACACCAAGAACTACGTTTTTGGCTTGATTCTCAATTACGAATTGAGATACGTAGGTATCTTGTGAGGACCGATTTAGTCACGAAACACGAGAATAGCCATTAAAGCTCGAAACTCTCTAACCCTAACATTAAATTCGCAAGCACGGTTTTTATTCCACAACATTAATTTTTCTATTTTTCCTTACTAAACTCCTTCTTTTCCAAAAATATCACAGACAAACCGTTACTTATTTGTTTTAAAATTCAACTAAAACATGTTAAATTTTCTATTTTTCTTTACTAAAACCCCCTATTTTCCAAAAATATGACGAGCAAACCGTAAATTATTTATTTTAAAATCTATTTTAATACTTTTAATTATGTGAAAAAGTTCAACTTTTACTTATTTATTTTAAAACCTATTTTAATACTTTCAATCACAATTACGGACAATACTTTTTTCAACAAAAACAAGTTAATTTTTTTTACTTTTCCTTAACAAAACTCCTTATTTTCCAAAAATATCACGGGCAAACCGTTACTTATTTGTTTTTAAAATTCAATTAAAACATGTTACATTTTCTATTTTTCCTTACGAAAACCCCCATTTTCCAAAAATATGACGGGCAAACCGTAACTTATTTATTTTAAAATCTATTTTAATACTTTTAATTATTTGAAAATGTTCAGTCTTTACTTATTTATTTTAAAACCTATTTTAATACTTTCAATTACGGACAATACTTTTTTCAACAAAAACAAGTTAATTTTTTTACTTTTCCTTACTAAAACTCATTCTTTTCCAAAAATATCACGGGCAAACCTTTACTTATTTGTTTTTAAAATTCAACTAAAATATGTTACATTTTCTATTTTTCCTTACTAAAACCCCCCATTTTCCAAAAATATGACGGGCAAACCGTAACTTATTTATTTTAAAATCTATTTTAATACTTTTAATTATTTGAAAAAGTTTAACACGTCTACTTATTTTTAAACAAATGCAATTAATAAAATATTAAAACGTAAATAATAACAATAACAATAACAATTATTGAACAATCCATGCATCACACGGGTTTTAAGCTAGTATATAATATAAACCATTATGTACTTAATGCAAACAAACATGATTTACAATATAAAAATATTAATATAATCTTTTTTTATGGATCAATTCCAATTTTATAACTTTTTTTTGAAATATAATTTCTTTACAGTTTTTTTACACTGCTTGACACGCATTTTAAGGTTTTTATAAAGTCTATCTCTACAACATATTTTTAAAATTTTATTTTTCTAAATAAAAATTTAAACATTATTTTTTTATTAAGAAAAAAAAAATTAAAATAATTCATCGAAGTATATTTTATAAAAGCCTTAAAATGCGTGTCGAACCCCCCGTTCCCCAATGTACAGAATTGAGGGGGACGGAGGGAGTATAACATATTGAGTATTTGCGCATATTAATAAAGAGTTTCATAATACAATCAATATATATTTCTAGCATAGTGGTAAGTAATGTTATTTCTAATTTAGAGGTCAAAGCTTCAATTCCCATCCGAAACAATTTTTTTGTCATCATAATATAGGAGAGGCAATTTAGTAATTTTATGATGATTAAATTGTCTCACAAACCCTCATGTTGTGCTATTAGATATACATGTCATTGTTCCAGAGAGAACCATCTTATATAGAGAATCGGGGAGAACCATCTTATATAGAGAATTGGGGAGAACCATATATTCTATTATTGAATCTCATAAATAATTTTAAATGTTTTTACATAAAATATATAATCTGATTCTAATGTAGAATATTACCATATACAAACTTTATAAAAAAAATTAACATATAAAATTTGAATAAAAACATTGATTTTAAATTTGATTCTACTGTAGAATCACTTTGAACTATTTGACTAATTTTCGATTATTTTTTTAAAAAAAAGTAGTTTAATTTTGTTTTTTGATTTAAAAATTGAAATTTATAATCATATTTAATAAAAAAATGTGATAAAAATATATATTATGAATATTTATGTAATGGTTCTCTACCGACTCTATATAAGAAGTTCTCTCTTGAATGTCACCCTAGATATATAATAATAGATACATACTCCCTCCGTCCCGCCCAATTGTTTACATTTGGGTTGGGCACAAATATGAGTAAAGTAGGGGAAAAAGTAAGAAAAATGAGTAAAGTGACGAGATACATCAATATTAAAGGAATAAAATAAGTAAAGTGGAGTAAAGTAGTGGAAGTAGTTAATTTTTATATTATAAAACTTTACTATATTTGGAAAGTTTTGGAATGTAAACAAATGGATGAGACATCTAAAAAAAAAGTGTAAAGAATTGGATGGGACTGAGGGAGTAATAGATAATAGATACTCCGTAATAGATTTCCTCAAATAGTTTCCGTCTCAGTCACAATTAGAGCTGACAATTTCGTACACGACACGATAACACGACACGAACGACACGATAATATTGGGTTTGTGTTCACCTTTTCGGTACACGAACACGAAAGTACACGAACACGATATTACACGAATAATTATAGTGTCGATTTTGGGTTTACCCTTGGTACACGACACGAAACGAAACAAAAGTACACGAAATAATTAAATAATTAAATAAATATTTTAAAATTATATAAATACATATAATAAATAAATGTTGTATATATTATTTTTACAATAACAAAAAAGAAAATAGTTTCAAATTTAAGTTTAACAAGATTCGACCACACTTGACTCTTTATGAATTATTAACTTAAGAGTCAACTAGTAAAAATTAAACCAAAAATGCTAATAATTAAATATTTTTATTTATTTATTATATTTTAATTTTTATTTAAATTTACACGAAACACGACACGAAAAGTATACGAAACGATGGTACACGAACACGAAACGAAACGAATTCTTAATGGATCATGTTTCGGTTTAGTATTCATGTACACGAAACACGAAAGTACACGACACGAAAGTATACGAACGAAACAAATTACCGGGTCTAGTCGCAATATAGATTCTCCATTTATAAAGGATGTAAAGCTATATGCCAACTCACCAAGGCCCAAATTATATATTCTTCACAAAGATCCCACATGATTGGTTGGGCCTGTAAGTCATAAAGTAAATTCCCTAGCTAATTAACAAGATTAACTAATTAAGGGACCAATTTGTGCCCCAAATATTCTACACACCTGTAGGTCCCACAATATCTATAGACGAAATTTCCAGTCCTGCATATATATAAGCCGTAATCATCTGTTTCCCCACAACATATTAAGACTCATTTCCATTAACAAACCCTTCTGCTTATAAATCTTACCCTAAAATTAAAATAGACCTCAATAAATTTTCTTCCAATTTGAGAGTTTGGGTCTTCTAGAATGGAATCATATGTCTCAATGAGGGCTCAAACATTGGATCAACATTAATAGAGCCGAAAGAAAAGTTTGTTGGTGTACTAACCTAGCTACCAACTGGACAAGTGCTAGCAAAATGCTAATGGAGCTTAAATGGGAGTGACAACGACGACATTGAAAAGCTAATATTTTTATACTTCTTACTATTTCTAATTTCTCGATATTTTATAATTAGTATAGTTCAATTTATGTGTCCTTTAGACCATGTGATTGATAGATGTATAGATTTGGACATTTGAGTACATGGGAAATGAATAATTGCATTTCTGCGACAGTGGATAACTATGCTATCAGGTATCAGTTGCTAGGTCCACATATGTTCTAAAGAAGAGCCAAGCTCCCATGGTGCTTCACGTGAACAAGATGATAACATATAGTCATACAATCATCAGGAACCTCCAGATGTCACAACGGGCTATCAGTATTCGATCTGGTTCATAACATAAGCGATAAGCCCCACTACTCCTTTACTTGGTTTTCATCATAGGCTCGCTCTTTATTCTATACTCTATCCATAACTTTTCATGCATATTATGGATAACTAATTTTCGGGAAAAACAGTGAGAACAATTGTACTGCACTACTCATGTATACAAACGAATTAGAAACAAACAAACAATTGATTTACTTCTTAACATTTTGAGGTCTACTACTAATTGTACATGATCAAGAATTGAACCTAGTACATGAGAACGAAGAATGAGATTTTAATGCAATTTTATATTGAACCTACTAAAATCTTATGATTTAAACGACACCAGACGTAAAAGTAATTAGCTAAGTTCAGGAACCTATGAAATGATCTGTAACTTCAATTATATAATTAGTCAATTTCTACGATTCTTCCACGTCGATGGCTGGACCTTCTCAAGAATATTCGAACATCCCCTCCCTCAGTTCCCCCACCCCACACGGAGATGATCATGCATGTAACATCGTCTGCCATATAACTAAAGTTGTAACCCTAGAAGCAGATTCTTTCTGTTCACAATATTTTCAACAAACAGGTCACACAATATCCATATTCTCCACCAAACCCCTCTTTATAAATAACTCATCATGATCTTCAACAATAGTACTACAAAACCACATTCCAGTCTTAATTTCTTTTTACAAAATGTCAGGCGTCTGGGTATTCAAAAACGGGGTTATTCGCCTTAATGACGGCTCTACCGGAGACCAGCAATCTTTGAGAAAGAAGGTGTTGGTGCACTTACCAACAGGGAAGGTGGTTTCATCATACAACTCATTGGAGCAAATGTTAAGGGAGTTGGGATGGGAGAAATACTATGGCGATATCGAGCTTTTGCAGTTCCACAAAAGAAATTCAATTGATCTCATATCACTCCCTAAGGATTTCTCCAGGTTCAACTCGGTTTACATGTATGATATTGTTATCAAGAATCCCAATGTCTTCCATGTCCGGGATTGTTGATAAAAGATATAATCGCGAGATCGAGCTTTTCCAGTTCCGCAAGATATGTTCCATTAATCTTAACTCGCTTCCTAAGGATTTCTCCATACTTCGGTTTATATGTATGATATTGTCTTTAAATTAAAATCCTACTAATATCTATCACGCGCGTCCGAAGTTCTTATAAACTAAATAATTAGCTGTGATGCCGAATTTTTGTGTGAAAATTTATGTGATTTGTGTGAAATCTGGCTGCAGGTTATATATTGTGTACAGGTTTTGGTGCTCTTTGGCTAACTTTTTACGTAGATTAGTAGACGGTTAACTATTATATCTTTATATATAATTGGAGTAAAGGGGTTAGGATGGTATGGTATGGTATGGTATGGTTGATGTGGTCGTCACTCTTCTACTTCAATTAAAACACGTAATTACACGAGAAAACCTAAAGCATGTAAATAACACATTTGATGTACTAAAAAAACCTTTAATACGTGAAATATTCTCATTAATATTAAAATTAATAAATGACTTATATTAATTTAAGTTAGACTTAAAGTAAAACCTATATAAAAAAATAGATTATATGTATGGTTAATATAAAAATACAAATAATGAATTAATAAAATTAAAATATTATAATAATGATACACATTATATTAGATAATATTAAAAATATTATAAGTAGAATAAAATTATATACATCCTACATTAGGTAAGCTTGAATATTAAGTGATTCACATGTTAAAGTTAATAACAGTACTATTATTTAAAAAAGTAATAATTTTTGAAAAATTAAAAAATTAGTGAAAGTAATCTAATTTTGATAATGAATAGTCTAAAATATAAAATTTTATTTTTTATTACAAAAATGCATAAAGAAATTTAAAAAAAATAATTCACAACATACATAATAATTTTAGGAAAAAATAAATATATACGACAATATAAATAAAATTTCAATATTCACATGAACTTGCTAAATAACATGTTTGAAACTTTCTTTTTAAAATTTGAATATTTAGAAAAATATTGTCAACAAATAGTATATATAATCCCAACAAATATTTATCTTAAAATTTAATATATTTAAATTTAGCCAAATAATGACTGAAAATATTAGTAATCATAAGAATTTAAATAATTTTAGTAAACAAAATAAATGAGAAATATATATCATTCGAAATATATAACATAAATTGAAATTATACCTTTAATACATGAAATACTCCCAAAATATTAAAATTAATAAACGACTTATATTTAATTCAAAGACTTAAAGTAAAATTTATATAAAACAAACTAGATTGTATTTTATGTATATGTATATGGTTGATATAAAAATACAAATAATGAATTAATACCATTAAAATATTGTAATAACAATACTCATTAAGAATCTTGAATATTAAGTGATTCGCATGTTAAAGTTAATAACAACATTCTTATTAAGAAAAGTAATAATTTATGAAAATTTAAAAAATTAGTGAAAGTAATTTAATTTTGATAATGAATGATCTAAAATATTACAAAAAACTTAAAATTTCAGTACAAAAATGCGTAAAAAAAATTAACAAAAACGATTCGTAACATACATAATAATTTTACGAAAAAATACATATATACGACAACATAAATAATATTTCAGTGTTCATGTGAACTTACTAATTAACATGTTTCAAAAGTTTTTCTTAAAGTTTGAATATTTTGGAATATATTGTCAACAAATAGTATGATATGCCAACAAATATCAAACCACAAAATTGAAATAAAATACTCATCATCTACGCACACAAAAAAACTCATGGTCTACACAAAAACCTAACAATTTAAATACAATCATAACCCAAAATTTAAAAAACAAAACAAAAGCTTCTCATGGTTCTTCCCAACACAAATTACAAACAACAAAAATGAAAAGATTACTAACTTTGACAACAAAGTATGAAATACGCAAATAAATATTAAACTAAAATGAACAAACTAAAATTTACAAAAAAAACAAATAACCAAAAAATGCATATAACAAAAAAAAATGTTTTCCTCATTAATAAATAAATATGCATAAATCCAAATAAAAAACAAAAATACATGTAAAATAAAATATATCATTTCAACTTTAGCTACTAACAAAAAAACAAAAAAAAACAAATAGTCTTTTAAAAACAACTCTAACATTAAAATATAAAAGGTAGAAAAAACATACTGTCAATAAAAAAGACATGCAACACTAATCACAAAAATAAAATAAAAATCTCATAATCTACACACAAAAAAAAGACATGCAACACTAATCACAAAAATAAAATAAAAAATCTCATAATCTACACACCAAAAAATCTCATCATCGTTTACAAAAAAAAATAACAATTGAAATACAATTATAACCAAAAATATAAAAAAAACAAAATTCAAGCTTCCCGTGCTTCGCACGGGTATAAAGCTAGTAATAAATAAATATAAGTACATTGATTTGTAGTGTGTTTTAATGATTCAGCCATTAAAAAAATAATTACCGTTATATTTTAAGTAAATAAATGACAAACGTTATGATTCATATTAGGAACTACGTTGTTTCTTGACGATAACTAGACTAACTTAGTGAAAATTGTATAAGTAAAAATGTAGTCTTCAACGGATAACATGATTTTGCAGTATCCGTAGAAGGGTAGCTTATCTACGGATAAGACTCAATGTAACATGTTTGTGCAATCCTGATGTGCAGTCCTGATGTGTATTCCTGATATGTAATCCTGATGTAGAAGTTGAAGTATTAGTTTTTAGGCTGAATAAGTCATGTTGACTATTAATGGATATGTAGAATAGGGAGGCCAATTGTAAATAGTCTATGTCTTGTAAATTAACAGTCTACGGATAGCAACATTAGCCTTCTACAGATGTGGACAATATACTGTCTACTATACTTTCTACGGATAACAGTATTAGCTGTCTACGGATATGATCAAGATACTCTCAACGGAAATAGCTTCTACGGATACACGTTGTACTTTTTGAAAGGGATAGTTCAGACAGTGCACATGGGTTAACAGAATTCACAGAGCATGGAAACCAGCACTTCTGGAAAACTCACGTGAAGAAGAAGCATTCTGTTTTGTCTCACTACTCAGAATGGAGAAACAAGGATCTTGAACAGATTTACTTTTTGTATAATTAGTTGTTCGAAATATCTTGTAAACTTGGGTTATATAACCAAGAGTAGCATTATTTCTAGAAATCAGTTAGGCAATTTAGGAGCTCAAAGCTATATCCTTTGTAAATTGCTGAAGCTAGAATAGTGTGTATGTAGCTGTGTGTTTATTCATAAACATCACAGAGATTTCTTCAAATAAAAATCTCTCAGGTGGATAAATCAATCCACCTGAATTTTTAATTCTTGTGTTGTTTGATTTTCTGTTCTTAAATTTATTTTAATATCTCCTCTATCAAGATCTAAAAGAATTTTTGAAGATTGTAATCACCCCCCCCCCCTTCTACAATCTTACTTCACTGTCTAGGAATAACAATTGGTATCAGAGCAAGCTTCTAATATACAAGAAGTTTAAAGATCAAAAGACATCTGAATCGTGGGTCAGAAGGATTATGGAGAGTTAAAATACCAGTTCTTGATAGAGAGAATTACTTTCACTGGAAAGTAAAGATGCGTCTACATCTAATGTCTATGGATGAAGGATATGTAGAGTGCATAGATCATGGCCCTCATGTACCAATGAAGCCAAACACCTCAATAGCTCAAGCACCTGCAAGAGCTCCAAGAACCATTCCAAAGTTACCTTCAGAATGGACTCCTGAGGACAACATTGCAGTTCATAAGGATAAGAAGGCCATGAATGTTTTGTTCAATGGTCTTGATTCTGACATTTTTGACAATGTTATTAATTGTTCTACAGCAAAGGAGATTTGGGACACTGTCCAGACCATCTGTGAAGGAACTGAGCAGGTGAGGGAAAACAAGATGCAGCTTCTCATACAACAGTATAAACACTTTCACTTTAAGAGTGAAGAATCTTTGAATGATACTTTTAGTAGATTTCAAAAATTGCTGAATGGATTGAAGTTGTATGGGAGGGTTTATCAAATCAAAGATTCAAATCTTAAATTTCTCAGAGCCTTGCCAAAGGAATGGAAGCCTATGACTATTTCCTTGAGAAACACTCAAGAGTATAAGGATTTTACACTTGAGAGGCTGTATGGAACCCTAAAAACATATGAGTTGGAAATGGAGCTGGATGAGTAAATTGAGAAGGTCCAAAAGAAAACTGGATATGTTGTCTTAGTAGCAAGTGTTGAAAAGGCTGAGGACATGAAAGAAGAAGCTGCTGAAACTACACCAAGCACAAGTGCTTGTGAAGGTAGGACTGAATCAAGAAAGTGCAAAGGCAAGATGATTAAAGAAAGTGAGCCTTCCAATCAAGATGAAATGGGTGAGCTAGATGAACATTTAGCTTTTCTGTCAAGAAAATTCTCAAAGCTCAAGTTCAATAGGAACCCTGAGGTGTCCAAACCATTCAGAAAGGACTTTCAATCACACAAAAACTATGTTGAAAGGTCCAAATTTAAATGTTTCAATTGTTGAATGGGAGGTCACTTTGCCAATGAATGCAGAAAACCAAAAGCTGAGAAGAGTGACAAGAAGTTTGAGCTTGTTGACTACAAGAAGAAATACTTTGATCTTCTCAAGCAAAAGGGTAGAACATTCATCACTTAGGATTATGACTGGGCTGAAGATGGGAATGATTCTGAGGAGGACACTGAATTTGTGAACCTTGCACTGATGGCTGATTCAAGTGAGTAGGAGGCCAGTTCATCATCCAATCAGGTAATTACCACCAATATCTCTGATCTTTCTACTGAGGAATGCAATAGTGCAATTAATGACATGTCCACTGAATTGTACCATATGCGTATTTCTCTTAAATCACTTACAAAAGAAAATACCAGGATTAAAGATGCTAATCAGTTTTTTAGTGATAGGAATGTTGTTCTTGAAACTCAATCTATTGAGTTTGAGAAAAATGAGATTAGAGTATCAAGTTTCCAAGGATGATCTGCTGACTGTGCTAAAAAGAGAAGAAATTCTCAAAGCACGGCTAGCTAAAGAACAGGAAACAATAGCTAGATGGATTAATTCCAGGAATGTTGCCACAAATATTATTAAGGCTCAAGGTGTGGATACATTCTACAAGGAATCAGTAGGAAAATATAAAGGGAAACTAGATGTTGAGAATCTAGGAGATGACACCTCTACGGATAGTGATCATCCGTTGATGGGTAACACCTCTACGGATGAGACTTGTCCAAAGAAGTGTACATCTAGTGTTAGTTTAGAAAAACTAGAGAAGCAGAACAAAAAGTATGGTCCAACCAACAAAAAATTTGTTCAGGGAGAATGCAGCAAAACCCAAGCTAAGGATGTCAACATAGGTCACTTGTCCAACAAGCAATTCAAGGGCAAGTTAGAAAATATAGAGGTCAAGGCTGAGGTGAAAAAGAAAAGGAACAGAAATGGTAAGGTAGGGATTAACAAACATAGCAACTATACACCTGACAAGTTTGCTCGTAGGAAAACTTGTGTAAAGTATGGTTGTGTTAATCATTTATCAACCAATTCCAAAACTGTTAAAACTTCATTTGTTCAAATGCCAATGCATGTACCCAATATGCCTATGCCTGCTATGCATAACATATTTGCACATACTGATCATGCATCAAATTTGTATGCCAACATGCCATTTGTCTCAAATCCATATATGAATGCATTTACAATGCCACAAATTGTGGAGCATGCCACATATGAACACTAAGTATGCACAGCATCCTCAAATGCATGCATCAAACATGTATGCATATGAACATCCTCAACATGTTGTCTCTCAGAGGTCAACACCCAGGATCAAGGTTGATTTAACTCAACCTGAGATTAAGGTGCAAAATGACAATAAAGGCAAAGTTAAAGCTAACAGGAAAGGACCCAAGGAAACTTGGGTACCAAAATCAATTTGATTTGGTTTTGTTGTGTGCAGGGAAACAGAAAGAATCTATGGTACTTATACATTGGTTGTTTTAGGCACATGACTGGAGATTCTACCCTGCTCATAGAGTTTGTGGAGAAAGCTGGCCCTAGCATTACCTTTGGAGATAACAGCAAAGGTTACACTAAGGGATATGACTTGATTTCAAAGGAAAATGTCAACATTGATCAAGTAGCACTAGTTGATGGACTCAAGAACAATTTGCTGAGTATCAGTCAACTATGTGATAAAGGTTTTTCTGTATCATTCAACCAAGGAGGCTGTGTTGTTTCAAACAAAGAAAACAACAATGTGGTGTTGACAGACCGTAGAAGAGGAAATGTGTATATAGCTGATTTCAACTCAACAAGTTCAGATTCAATCACTTGTCTTCTGAGTAAAGCAAGTAAAGATGAGAGTTGGCTATGGCACAAAAGGTTGTCACATTTGAACTTCAAGTCAATTAATGATCTGGTAAGAATGGTAAGAAGAGACCTAGTAAGAGGACTTCTTCAGTTGGAATTTTCCAATGATGGACTTTGTGATGCTTGCCAGAAAGGGAAGCAAATGAAGATTTCTTTCAGAAGCAAGCTAGACTCATCAATTGAGCAACCTCTACAGCTACTTCACATGGACTTATTTGGGCCAGTAAATGTCATGTCTATTTCAAAGAAAATATAATGCCTTGTGATTGTGGATGATTTTTCAAAGTTTACATGGACATACTTCCTGCATTCTAAAGATGAGGCAAGTGGAATCATAATCAATCACATCAAGGCTGCTAATAATCATCCTGATCTCAAAGTAAGAAGAATCAGGAGTGACAATGGCACTGAGTTCAAGAATTCAACAATGAGGCTGTTTTGTGAGGAGAATGAAATCATTCATGAGTTCTCTGCAGCAAGAACACCACAACAAAATGGAGTGGTGGAAAGGAAAAATAGAAATCTTATTGAGGCTGCAAGAACAATGCTAGGAGAATCAAAGTTACCTACTTATTTTTGGGCTGAAGAAGTTAACACTGCATGTTTCACTCAAAATATCTCTTTGATCAATCAAGCTAAAGGGATGACTCCATATCAGCTGCTCAAAGGAAGGAAACCATCCTTGAATTTTCTACATGTCTTTGGATGCAAATGTTTTGTATTGAGAAATCAAGGTGAAAATCTTGGAAAATTTGAGTCAAAGGCAGATGAAGCCACTTTTCTGGGATATGCAGCTGGAAAAGCCTACAGGGTTTTCAATCACAGAATCAACATTGTTATTGAAAGGCATATGTCTAGTCCTATTTGTAAACACCGAGGATTCTACTCAACTTTAATTAAGATGTAATAAGTAAATAATAAAAATCAATTGTCACAGGAATCTCAGAAGGTTATATCTGTCAAAGAATGAAGATTAAAGTCATCTACAGACTTGAAGTGATTCTACATTGAAAGAAGCTCAATTTATTGATCAAGCCTCAATGAAGTATTCAAGCTCAGTGGATTTATTAAAGTGACGGAGATTTCAAGTGGTGACAGAAAAAGATACTGATTACGGAGTTCTTGAATAAGAAGGAAGTGAATCACTGCTTAAAGTTAAATAGATAAAGAACAGACATTGTCGTTAGTCACTCATGAACCAGACAGTACATCGAGTGTCAACGTACTATTGTGTTTGTTATTTATCTAAGTTTTAAGTGATTCTGGAATTAATTGAGAAGTCAACTAATTCTATTTATTCTCTTATAAATAATTAATATTATTAAGTATATTATTTATTAATTTAATTCTGCAAAGAATTAAATTAATACATAATTTATTTAGTTAATTATTTAAATTAGAATAAAAATGAACTAGGAAGACTTACATTTAAACTAGGAAGACTCAGTTTATTTAACTAGGAAGACTCACAAGTGAGTCTTCCCGATTGTCTTCCTAGAGTAAATGTAAGTCTTACCGATTGTCTTCCTAAGCCATTCCTTGTCTTCCCGAATGTCTTCCATGTACAATAGCTTGTCTTCCCGATTGTCTTCCAAGGCAAAAAGGATAGTTTTCCAGCAAGTCTTCTTAATACATTCTACAAAGTGGATTGGCGCGTGGAATACTTGAACAAGTAAGTTATATAAATGCAAAAGGTGTTCAGTTGACAAAGAGACAGAACACAATTGAAAAGATACAGAAGAACAAAACATTACATTACTTCTCTGTCTTCATAACTTCTTCAATGGCAAAGCATTTCTTTTTACTCAGTGAATTAATTCTTGACTTGATCATAACATTAAATTCATAAGGATCACTTCACTTGTACTGCTTTAGCTTTCTAGCGGATCATAATCCCTAGATTTTATATCGAACTACTTTTTAGTATTCGATCCTTTTTATTACAAAAATAGATAAATTCATGTCGAATTTATTCTAGATTTGTTTTATTAAGTTCTTTGTAATCAGTGATCAAAATTGTAACACCCCTCAAATTTAATAGAGTTTCTATTTAACTTGAATATTGTTTCAGTTTTTATTCCGCATTAATTTGTTCTAAATTGTTTAATCTTAAACGAACAAATTTCGATAAAACGGTATAGTTTGTATTCAACCCCCCTTCTACAAACTTATCAGGACCTAACAATTGGCATCAGAGCCTTTTGATTGATATACAAATCAAAGATCCAATTGTTTTGAGATTTTTCTTTTAAACTCTGATTTTTTATCTTATTCCTAAAAATCTCAAAAGATGTCTACTACACAGAAAGTTGGTACTGTCAAAATCCCTATGTTCAGCAAGGAGCATTATCCAATGTGGAAGAAGAAAATGCTTCTATTTCTTAAGGTTGCAAATCCTAAATACATTGATGTGCTGAAGAACGGTCCCAAAGTCCCTATGATTATTGAGGGCGAACTCATTGAGAATAATGTTGTGACTAGGGCTGCCAGAATGTACCCTAAAGATCCCAAGGAGTACACTCCTGATGAGAAAGAGGATGTTACTTTGGATTCCTGTCTTCAGTTGATCCTTATTGATTGTCTTGATCCAATCATGCATAATCATGTTCTCAACTGTGATACTGCTAAACACATTTGGGCAACTATAGAGATAATCAATGAGGGGACAGAGGAAGTTAGGGAGAATATGCTGGAGATTCTCACCTCACAATATGAGCATTTCAGATCAAACCCTGGTGAAGGTATCTCTCAGGTTTTTGAGAGATATAACAAGTTAATCAATGATCTGAATCTCAATGGGAAGCACTACACCAACAAGGAGATTAACAAGAAGTTCCTTCTTACACTTCCACCTCATTTGGAGCACAAAATTTCTGCCATTAGAGAAGCAAGAGATATGAATGAAATTGCTTTGGAGAGATTGTATGGTGTTCTGAAGACCTATGAGCTGGAGCAGATTCAACAAAGGGAGCTGTATGGAACTGGGAAGATTGTTAGTACTTCTACTGCACTGGCTGCTGAAGTCCCACAGAAACTGGAAGTGAAGCATGTTCAACCTTCCAGTTCTAACATGAATGTTATTGATGCTGAATATGGATTAACATCCATTGATCAATCTGGTGGTGACTTCTATTCTTTAGAAGAACTTGATCAGCTGGAGGATGGTGATTTGGCTTTGATAGTCAGAAAGTTTGGGAAGTTCAGATTCAAGAGGAATCCCAATCTTAAGTTCAGACCCAGGTTTCAGAGAGGTGGTTCTTCATCTTCAAGTGGCTCAAGGGGTGGCTACAAAACTGGAACTGTGGAAAGGAGCACAATCAGATGCTACAATTGCAATGAGTTGGGTCACTTTGCTACTGAGTGCAGAAAGCCAAAGCAAGTGACTAGAAACACATTTGATTCTAGCAAGAAGAACAAGATTGGGAAAGCTTATGTTGCTGAAGGAAAGAGTTGGGATGACACTGACAGTGATGAAGAAGCAGGTGAGATTGGGAACCTTGCTTTAGTGGCTAAAGAGGCAAGCACTTCATCTGCACACATGTCAGAGGTAATGTTTACTGATACTGAAATGATTCGTCATCTTGGTGGCACCTTAGAATGTGCTCGCACTGAAAATGATAGAATAATTCTTTTGAACACAAATCTTGAAAATGAGATAAAAGAATTAAAACTAGTGCATGTTAATCAGGATGAACTTGTTGAGAAAATAGCTTTTCTTGAGAATAGGGTTAAATGTTATATTCAACTGGAAACCATTCTTAAGAAAGAGATTAGTGAGCTCAAGACTAAAGCTAATGCATATTTTAGCTCTTGTAAGACGGCTAAAGAGATTCTCAATAAACAAGCTATTGGTAATCATGTCAGTATAGGTTATGGTTATAATGAGGCCATTGGACTGCTTGGAATTAATTCCCCTTGTAGATACAAATATGAAGGAAAGGTTGTTCCATATATACTTAAGGGTATTGAAACACCCTTCTGTAGGGAGTCCGAAGCAGAACCTCTGAATGAAGACTCTATCATCATTGCGGAGGAGATTCGTGAAGAAGATATTGCTTTGGAAATTGAGCAATCCAAAAAGTGTATATCTGATATTCCAGTCAAAGTTGCTACAACTAAAAAGACTAAATCAGATATCCATAAGTTGGATCAAAACAACTGTAGAACTAACATGCCTGCTGTTAATTCTTCTCATAAAGCATGTGGTGTGAGTAATTGCATGTCTTGTGCTTTTAATGTTATGTATGCTTTCTTTAATAAAAAGCATGTATCTAGTGATAAGACTGCTCCACGTCAACATGTTAATAATAAGAAGCATGTTAAAGCAAAGACTACTAGTCCTCCTCAGACTAGAGTGGATTCATTTATCCCTAAGCCTACTCAGAAATGTGTTAAGGCTGGCTATAAATGGAAACGCTCTTATGTGAAAGAGGTTGAAGTAGTTGTAGTTAAAAATGTTGTTTTGCCTGACAAAGGCCAATTCTTTAAGTATGCCGGACCCAATCAAGTGTGGGTTCCGAGGAAGGACTAATCAATCTGGTATTGCAGGGAGTTAAACAGGTAAGCCGTGTTATATGGGTTCTTGACAGTGGCTGTTCAAGGCATATGACCGGAGATAGAGCCCTGCTATCAGATATGGTTGAAAAAGCTGGCCCAGTAGTAACCTTTGGAGATAACAGCAAGGGTATTACGAAAGGATATGGCTGTTTGAAGTACGGAAATGTTATCATTGAAGATGTTTCATTTGTGGAAGGTCTGACGTTCAATCTTCTCAGCATCAGTCAGTTCTGTGACAGAGGATATTCTGTTTCCTTTGAAAGAGAGAAGTGCCAGATCCTTCACAAGAAGAATGGAAAGCCTGCTCTTCAAGGAGTGAGGAAAGGTGACTTGTTCATAGCTGATCTGAACTCGGGATTCAAAGATGAAGTTAATTGTTTTTATGCTAAAGCTTCATCAGATGATAGTTGGCTATGGCACAAGAAGATGTCTCACCTTAACTTCAAAACCATGAACTCTTTAGTCAAGAGGGAATTGGTTAAAGGTTTGCCTCAGATGGAATTTACACAGGAAGGACTGTGTGAGGCATGCCAGAAAGGAAAGTCAAAGAAAGCTTCTCACAAGGGCACTGATACATCATCAATAACTGAACCTCTTCAGCTACTGCACATGGATTTGTTTGGTCCAGTTAATGTGATGTCCATGTCAAAGAAACAATATGCACTTGTGATTGTTGATGACTATTCAAAATATACATGGGTTTTATTCCTACATTCCAAGGATGAGACACCATTCCTGGTGATTGGCCACATAAAGTTGATTGAGCTGGATTCTAGATTCCCTGTTAGAGCCATAAGGTCAGATAATGGTACTGAATTCAAGAATGCCATTCTAACTGATTTTTGTGCTGATAAAGGAATAACAAGACAGTATTCTGCCCCTAGAACTCCTCAACAAAATGGAGTAGTGGAAAGAAAGAATCGTACATTGATTGAAGCAGCTAGGACTATGCTAAGTGAGTCCAAACTTCCAACGTACTTTTGGGCTGAAGCAGCGAATACAGCTTGTTATACTCAGAATCGAACTTTAATCAACAAGGACTTAATGAAGACTCCGTATGAGATCATGAACAACAAGAAACCAACTGTCAAGTACTTTCATGTATTTGGAGCAAAATGCTTTGTGCTTATAGATGACAATGTTAAACGTGGCAAGTTTGATGCAAAGGCACAAGAAGCTATTTTTGTTGGATATTCCAGAAGATCTTACAGGGTCTATGTGGTTGGCAGTCACACAGTAAAGGAAAGTGTCAATGTTACTTTTGATGACACTAAGTTCCCCAGTATCCAAAAAGAAGACTCATCTGAAAAGCTGAAGTTTGATAACTTGCCAGACTCAGAATCAGATGATGAAGCCCCACCTGAAGTTATTGCTGGTGATGATAATAATAATGATGATAATGATCTTGGTGATGGTGGTGGAAACACTGGTAACAATGGAGATACTACCAACACTGGAGAAGAATCATCAAGGCAATCAAGCAACAACTCAGGGGGAGCAAATGAAGGATCAGCTAGTCACTCACAACATCAAAGTGAATTTCAAGGTGAATCATCAAGATCAAATCTTCCAAGACAGACTGTTTGGAATAGAGCTCATCCTTTTGAGCTGATCATTGGTGATCCAGATGTTGGAGTTAAAACTAGAAGAGCTTCTCAGAATGAATGTCTTTTCTCAGCATTTCTATCTAAAATGGAGCCAAAGAAAACTGAGGAAGCACTGACTGATCCAGATTGGGTGATTGCTATGCAAGATGAACTCAATCAATTTGAACAACAACAAGTCTGGAAGCTGGTACCCAGGCCAAAGAACAAGAAAGTAGTTGGTACAAGATGGGTATACAGAAACAAGCTAGATGAGGATGGCATTGTAACAAGGAACAAGGCAAGACTGGTTGCACAAGGGTATTCTCAAGCTTAAGGCATTGACTATGATGAAACCTATGCACCAGTGGCTAGACTTGAGGCCATCAGGATGTTCTTAGCATTTGCTGCTTATTCCAATTTTAAAGTCTATCAAATGGATGTTAAGAGTGCATTCCTGAATGGTGAACTTGATGAAGAAGTGTATGTGGAACAGCCCCCTGGCTTTGAAAATCAGGAGCTGCTGGACTTTGTGTACTTTCTCTTCAAGGCTATCTATGGTCTCAAACAAGCCCCAAGAAAATGGTATGACACTCTCTCTGGTTTTCTTTTAGAAAATGGTTTTGTTAGAGGTATCATAGACAAAACTCTTTTTTCAAAGAAACACAAAAGTGATATGATATTAGTCCAAGTCTATGTGGATGACATCATATTTGGGTCTACTAATGATAATCTCTGTAAGAGATTTGCTGAGCTTATGCAGAGTAAGTTTGAAATGAGTATGATGGGTGAGCTGAAGTTCTTTCTTGGATTACAAGTAAGTCAAAGGTCAAATGGTATATTTATTTGTCAATCCAAGTATCTCAAAGAACTCCTCAAGAAGTATCACATGGAGGATTCAGCATCAGCAAGGACTCCATCTTCAACAGCAATCAAACTTGGAGCTTCTGACAAATCTATCAAGGTAGATGTTACAAGCTACAGAGGTATGATTGGCTCCTTACTCTATCTTACTGCTAGTAGACCAGCTATTATGTATGCTACATGCTTGTGTGCAAGGTTCCAAGCGGACCCTAGAGATGTTCATCTCGTTGCTGTGAAAAGAATCTTGAGATATCTTAAGGGTACACCTAATCTAGGTATCTGGTACCCTAAAGATTCTGGTTTTAATCTTGTTGGATATACAGATTCTGATTATGCAGGTAGTGTTGTGGATAGAAAAAGCACCTCTGGGAGTTGTCAATTCCTAGGAGGTAGGTTGATTTCCTGGTATAGCAAGAAACAGCAAACAGTTTCCAATTCAACAGCAGAAGCTGAATATATTGCTGCTGGAAGCTGTTGTGCTCAGATCTTATGGATACGGAATCAATTAAAGGACTATGGCTTTGCCTTAGACAAAATTCCCATATTTTGTGATAATACAAGTGCCATAGCAATCTCCAACAACCCTGTGCAGCACTCGAGAACGAAGCACATTGATATCAGGTATCATTTTATCAGAGAGCATGTCATGAATGGAACTGTGGAGTTACACTTTGTACCCACAGAAGAACAGACTGCAGATATATTCACTAAATCTGTTGACGAATCCACATTTATCAAGTTAGTTGGTAAATTGGGTATGTTAAACAGTCTTAGTGATTAACAATATCTCTGTCATGTTTGTTCTTTAAAATTCATTTTCTCTTGTCATTTAACTGATATTTACTGCCAATTCTCATTTAATAGTACATGCTTGTGTATTTAAATAGCTCTACATATTTTATTTTCTTTAAAAATATTTTTCTCATATTTTTTAAGTAGAGAAATGTATTTTTATTGAAAATATATTTATTTAGAATTATTTAGGTATTTTTCAGATTGTAAATATTGTTGTTTGAATTTTTCTGCAAGTTTATATTAATTTTATGCATTTCTATAATATTCTGCATATTTTTCTAGGATTTATGGATTTTTCTGTGAATTTTTCTAGATTTTTATATATTTTTCATGCATTTTTATAAGTTTTTCAGCATTTTCTGTAAATATTCGAATTAATTCTGAGTTTTCCTAAGTCTTCCCAGTTTTGTACTAGGAAGACTACCGGGAAGACAAGAATTATTTCATTTTTGTTTTTCGTTTTTTCCTTTTAATTTTAAGTCTTTTCCTAAGTCTTCCCAGTTTTTGAACTAGGAAGACTATCGGGAAGACTTAGAATTATTAGTTTTATTTCTGTTTTTCTTTAAATCAATTTTCCGAAAAACTTACTAATTTGTATTAGGAAGACTACCGGGAAGACTATCCTAAGTCTTCCCGATTGTCTTCCCAATACAAATTTAAAAAAAAACCGTTCAATATCTTTTCTTTACAGTTTATTTTTTTTAATTCATATATATAGATACACTGGTACATACACTGCACTTCTTATTTTTGCCTTATCAGTTTTTCTTGGTTTTTCAAACTCTCCCCTTTCGAATTCATTCATTCCTGCAGAACCAATCTTTGATCTCTGTTCATATTGCTCAAGTTTTTACTTAGCAAAATCATTTTATTCTTCAAAATCAAGTTTTGAGTCGAATTGCTGTCAAAATTTCGACTTGAGTATTCTTGGTTTTCTAAGTGATTCTTGAGTGATTAACTGATCCTTGTTTGTTTTCTGTGTGTGTTTACTATGTGTGTTCTTGAGATTCATTTGCCCAATTCATTTCTGTTCTTCAAGTGTAATTCGAATTTTTAGGATCTAAAATTTGCAAATTAATTAATTTTGGTAAAATTTAATTTTGTGGATTTTTGTAATTTTAATTAATTCTAAAAATCCCTAAAATTTTATTTTTATTTTAAATTAATTAAAATTTTTAAGTGTCTTATTTAAAATGGATCCTAATAATTTTGAATTAGTTTTAAATAATTTTGTTGGGTATTTTGATCCGGCTAGGTGTAAAGTGGAACGTTTTAGACCGTGGATTCAATTTTTAAATAGCAATACATGTGTTAGTTATGCTATTTGTGCCAATGCACTTCTGAAAATTGATCCATTAAGGATGTTGTGTTCAAGTGCTGTTATTGCTGAAGATTCAAAATCTTTTACTTTCAATATTTTAAACCAGCAATATACAGTTACTTTTGATTTATTTTGTGATGTGTTGCATTTTCCAAAGGACAGGTTTGATCCATTACCCACTGATGATGAGTTAACACAGTTCTTTGTGAATATTCATTATCAGGGTCCCTTTCAAATGGTGAAATTGTCAAAAACTTTTGTTGTAAGGGAATGGGATCTGTTCTTTGATACTATAGCTAGGGTATTTGGTAACTGCACAAAAACAAACTTTCATTGCATTACCAGTCTTAATCAATATATTGCCTATGCTATAGTATTTGGTCGTAGATTGAACTTTGCTGAGATTCTGTGGAACCTATTGCTCAACAGGCTTGCTCACTCTAGGAGAGATTCTGATAATGGTGTGAAAGTAAGGTGTTGGTACCCTCGCTTTCTAACTCTTATCATTAATCATCTTCTCACTGCTGAGCAGGTAGAACTGTTTCGAGAAGCTAGATTTGAAACCTCTCCAACCACAGACACCAAATTCTACACCAGACTTGACGTCTCATCCAAATTCCTCAATATACCTGTTCTTGTTTCACCATTGATGAGTCAATTCATTAATCTTCCTATCTTTGGTGAACAAGTTCCCGAACCACATCCAGTACCACTGCAGGTAGTTATTCCTAACTTTGGTTCTTCTTCTGGTACTTCAATTGAAACCCAAGTGGTTGTTAGGGCTGACCCAGAGATTGTAGAACCACAGTCTCTGACCCAGGTCATAGAGCCAAACAGAGAGTCAAACACTCCTGAAACACAATCTGAGCCAAATGTTCAAACCAGTTCAAGAAAGGTTAGTGATATACCTGAAATGAGTGTTCCCACAGCTCTGTCTCCACCCTTAAAGAAAAGAAAAACCTATAGGGAGACAACTGTAAGCCCATCTGTATCCTCTCAAAAGAATATGGACATTGATATGGCCACTACACAGTCTCTGGAGACATCCTCTCAACAGGATGAATCTATTGAAATTCGCCATAGGGCCATGGCATCTTGTACTGAGTCAAGCACACTCCCATTACTCACAATGGGAGAAGATATCCATATAGATGACACTCAGGACACCATGCCAGGAGAGCACTTTACTTTTGACTTTGAAACAGAACCTACCATAGTTACGGTAGAAGTGCCTTCACAGGCATCAGAGGGAAAATCTGATTCTTCGCCACCAATAATAGAATCATTTTCTCCCCTCCCAGAGGGAACATCTCTGGCTCCCCTAAGGGATTTTTCACTCGCAGTTTATACTGGAGAAAGTGAAAGGCAACTTGATGAGTCTGTCCCTGAAGAAATTCAGTATACAATGTCAAATATTTTGACAGACTCATTCAGGGATCGGGAATTGCGAACTCCCATTGCACCACCACTGACCTCTCTTGAAGGGGCTAGGGTGATTTTTCCTGCAGGTACATCTACGGAGAATTTAGACAGACAGTTAGTGGTGAGAGATATGAATCAAACACCGAGTGAAACACAAGCACGTGAGTTGAGTGAAACACCACTGAGAGCAATTGAGGTGAGTGCACACACTGACACAAACACTGCTTTGTTGAACCAGCTAGCTGATCTACAAAGGAAGTTACAAGAAACCCAGGCTGAGAACAATCTTCTTAAAGCACAAGTGGTTGCTCAATCTACCACCTCTGTATCAAATCAGCTGGGTACTGTGAAAGATGACCTGGAAGGATTGAAGAATAATTTACTCCCAAGGCTGAACTCAATCCAACAATCTCAAGTACTGGTGGCTTCAGACATCTCTGATCTTACAACGTCAAATGCTCAGATATCGGAGAGTGTCAAGGAGATTACTTCTATTTCTACCAAGGTGGACTTTATTCTGCAAACATCTGATGAAAACCAGAGGTTTAATGAGGAAAGGATGTCTAAGTTAGAAGGAGGAATGGAGCATCTCAATGAAGGAATGAAGCACCTATACAATATGATCAAGAATTCACATCAACCTACTGAAGATCAAAGAACATTCTTTGAGGGAGATGATGATGAGGATGATGATGCTGATGAAGGAGGAGATGGGAGAGAAAGAGGAGAGATAAGGAGAACATCTGAGGTGAATCCTAGGGCTTCCACAACTCAAACTGTAGAGGATTCCTCAACTATGGGGGGGAAGGAGAAAGAAGGAGGAAATAGAGAAGCTGGAGGAGCTTCTGGAAAGGATAAGGGAAAAGGTAAACAATCACTGGAGGATACTGTCTTTGATGATGCCTACTACTACCACGGTGAACAGGATGACTTCCATTATGACACATCTGGTGATCTGGAGAAGACCATACCTGAAGAAGCTTTTGGTGAGGAGGAGGTTGAGGAGGCAGCAAACTTTGAGGATTGGGAGGATGAAGCTGATCTATATACACCTGACCCTTTGTTTCAGAAGGAGTTGAAGAAACAGAAAGCAGAGCTAAGGAGAAAGGAGGATGAGAATGCCAAGGTCTCAGACATCATATCTCAGAAGCTGAAAATTCAAAAGGCTGAACATGAAGACAAACAACGTCTTCGTAGTATTCATGTCAAAGAAAAGAGATTGGATGTGAGGATGAAGCAAGGAAGCAAGTGGGACAAGGCAAGGGAGATGTTTGATATCCCTCAGAGAGGCACAAACAATGATGCTACTTTTCTGAAGCTGCTTGAGAAGATCAGAACGGTTAATCCAGACAACTCATTATATATGAAGGCATTGAAGGAAGATATCCTAAGGATTACGTCTGCATTTGATCAAGTGAGGCAAGAACTGTTCATTTATGTCTCAAGTGCTCTTGAAGGGTCATTCACCATTTCTCTTGACCTCCTACAAAGAAGATCTCTATCTGAATTGTGGATTCTGATGAGTAAAGTAAAGAGATCTTCTTGCTTGAATGAGCTTCTATATGACCGGCTTAGAGATTCTGCTATGAAGGCCAGTCCTCAAGTTGTACATTTTCCTTATGAAGTCAAAATTTATAGAGGTACAACTTTAGAAACTGTGAGGCTGGATCCTGATTCCATGAAGCTACAGACTGCTATGCAACTGGTGAAGTTGGAGAATCTTCTTAGAACTTCTGGGTTTGCTTCTGTAGAGAAGTCTGAAGTTGCTGATATGATTTCAGACTACTGCACGGAGAAAATTCCAAGATATGCTCAGATGAAGAATAGATTGAAGAAGATCACCAATCAACCAGTAATGCCAAGTGGTGTGGTTTCTGAAAGTGATCGTGTCCTTGACAAAGATCTTCTAGTCACCTTACAAGAAGCTGAAGAAGGTGAAATTAGAGACTAAAGGCATGATAGGTTTAGCTCATTTGTAAATATTATATGTTTAGAGCTAGGTAAATCAAGATAGGGAAATGTATTCATATGTTCAGTCTAGAGGAACATCTATCTTGTATTTATCTTTACTGTTTGAATCTGGAAATTGTTATATTTAATCCAGAACCTTTTATTATTTGCTTGGCTCTTAAAAGTCTTATCTTTTCTTGTTTTAGTTGAGTTATCCTCTAGAGGTATTTGGTTGTTATTTTTTAACAAACAAATAGGGGGAGATTGAAAGGCATATGTCTAGTCCTATTTGTAAACACTGAGGATTCTACTCAACTTTAATTAAGATGTAATAAGTAAATAATAAAAATCAATTGTCACGGGAATCTCAGAAGGTTATATCTGTCAAAGAATGAAGATTAAAGTCATCTACAGACTTGAAGTGATTCTACATTGAAAGAAGCTCAATTTATTGATCAAGCCTCAATGAAGTATTTAAGCTCAGTGGATTTATTAAAGTGACGGAGATTTCAAGTGGTGACAGAAAAAGATACTGATTACGGAGTTCTTGAATAAGAAGGAAGCGAATCACTGCTTAAAGTTAAATAGATAAAGAACAGACATTGTCGTTAGTCACTCATGAACCAGACAGTACATCGAGTGTCAACGTACTATTGTGTTTGTTATTTATCTAAGTTTTAAGTGATTCTGGAATTAATTGAGAAGTCAACTAATTCTATTTATTCTCTTATAAATAATTAATATTATTAAGTATATTATTTATTAATTTAATTCTGCAAAGAATTAAATTAATACATAATTTATTTAGTTAATTATTTAAATTAGAATAAAAATGAACTAGGAAGACTTACATTTAAACTAGGAAGACTCAGTTTATTTAACTAGGAAGACTCACAAGTGAGTCTTCCCGATTGTCTTCCTAGAGTAAATGTAAGTCTTACCGATTGTCTTCCTAAGCCATTCCTTGTCTTCCCGAATGTCTTCCATGTACAATAGCTTGTCTTCCCGATTGTCTTCCAAGGCAAAAAGGATAGTTTTCCAGCAAGTCTTCTTAATACATTCTGCAAAGTGGATTGGCGCGTGGAATACTTGAACAAGTAAGTTGTATAAATGCAAAAGGTGTTCAGTTGACAAAGAGACAGAACACAATTGAAAAGATACAGAAGAACAAAACATTACATTACTTCTCTGTCTTCATAACTTCTTCAACGGCAAAGCATTTCTTTTTACTCAGTGAATTAATTCTTGACTTGATCATAACATTAAATTCATAAGGATCACTTCACTTGTACTGCTTTAGCTTTCTAGCGGATCATAATCCCTAGATTTTATATCGAACTACTTTTTAGTATTCGATCCTTTTTATTACAAAAATAGATAAATTCATGTCGAATTTATTCTAGATTTGTTTTATTAAGTTCTTTGTAATCAGTGATCAAAATTGTAACACCCCTCAAGTTTAATAGAGTTTCTATTTAACTTGAATATTGTTTCAGTTTTTATTCCGCATTAATTTGTTCTAAATTGTTTAATCTTAAACGAACAAATTTCGATAAAACGGTATAGTTTGTATTCAACCCCCCTTCTACAAACTTATCAGGACCTAACAGTTATGGAATCTGTACATGTTGTTTTTGATGATGCCAGAATTCAAGGTCTCACTGATGAGGGTTTTCATGAAACTCTCAGGTTTGAGAATGAGGTGGAAGGTCTGTATTATGCTGATGAAGGTGATGATTATGAGGATGAACTAGTCCCTCCAAGAATGATTATTTCAAATATGGATAACTCAATTTCAGCTGAGCCATCCATAGAAGGGACAAATGGAGCATCCGTAGGAAGCCAAAATGGAGCATCCGTACGTAGTCATTTTGAGGCATCCGTAGGTGGATCACAATCCAGGATTACCACACCAACAAACTCAGGGGGAGTTTCTCTGAGTCAAGGATCAACCCAATTCCATATAATCATACTAATGATAATGATGCTACATCTTCAAGACCCACACCTGCAACAAGAAGAAAATGGACAAGGGATCACCCATTTGAACTGATCATTGGCGATGCATCCTCAAATGTCCAAACTAGAAGAGCTACTCAAGATGAATGTTTATACAGCAGCTTTCTTTCTCAAGAAAAACCAAAGAAAGTTGAGGATGCTCTTCTAGATCCAGATTGGGTGTTAGCTATGCAAGAAGAGCTAAACCAATTTGAAAGAAACAAAGTGTGGAAGTTGGTACCCAAACCTAAAGACAGAAGTGTTATAGGTACAAAGTGGGTATTCAGAAACAAGATGGATGAAAATGGCATTGTCACAAGGAACAAAGCTAGATTGGTTGCTAAGGGCTATTCTCAAGAAGAAGGAATAAAATATGATGAAACATTTGCCCATGTTGCTAGATTAGAAGCAATAAGGATATTCCTAGCCTATGCAGCCTATGTCAATTTCAAAGTCTATCAAATGGATGTCAAAAGTGCCTTCTTGAATGGGGAATTGGAAGAGGCGGTGTATGTAATTCAACCTCCTGGTTTTAAAGATCCAAATTATCCAGAATTTGTCTACTTCCTCCTCAAGGCACTCTATGGACTGAAGCAAGCACCTAGAGCCTGGTGTGATACTCTGTCACAGTTTCTCTTAGAGAATCACTTCACTAGAGATGAGAAGCTTTGCAAAAGATTTACCAAACTTATGCAAATAAAATATGAAATGAGCATGATGGGTGAACTTAGCTATTTCCTTGGCTTACAAGTTAAGCAAGTGAAAGAAGGAATCTTCATTAGTCAAACTAAATATATCTTTGATCTATTAAAGAAGTTTGATCTAATGGATTGCTCTCCTACTAAAACACCCATGCCAACTGCCACTAAGCTTGAATTGAATACTAAGGAAAAATCTGTGGACATTTCAAGCTATAGAGGCATGGTAGGCTGACTTTTATATTTAATAGCTAGTAGACCTGATATTATGTTTGCTACATGTCTATGTGCTAGATTTCAGGCTGATCCTAGAGAGTCTCACTTAATTGTTATCAAGAGGATTTTCAGATATCTCAAGGGAACACCAAACCTTGGCATTTGGTACCCTAGCTAGAGAATCTGGTTTTGATCTAATAGGTTATTCAGATGCAGACTATGCAGGTTGCAAGATTGACAGAAAAAGTACAACAGGCACCTGTCAATTTCTAGGAAACAAGCTTGTTTCATGGTTCAGTAAGAAGCAAAATTTTGTTTCTACTTCTATAGC
The DNA here is from genome assembly GCA_030848705.1 of Heracleum sosnowskyi. Lineage (NCBI taxonomy): Eukaryota > Viridiplantae > Streptophyta > Magnoliopsida > Apiales > Apiaceae > Heracleum > Heracleum sosnowskyi. The sequence continues at coordinate 46,997,047 of CM061241.1, forward strand.
TGAGGCAGAATATATTGCAGCTGGAAGTTGTTGTGCACAGATCCTTTGGATGAAAAATCAACTAATAGACTATGGTCTAACAGTTAATAAGATTCCAATCTTCTGTGACAACACTAGTACAATTGCAATAACTGAGAATCCAGTGCAACACTCAAGGACCAAGCACATTGACATAAAGTATCACTTCATCAGGGAACATGTGATGAATGGTACTGTGGAACTTCATTTTGTTCCAAGTGAGCAGCAAATCGCAGACATTTTTATCAAGCCTCTAGATGAATCAACATTCTCAAGGTTGGTAAGTGAGCTAGGTATGCTTAACTACTCTTAATTTATTTAAATGTCTGATAATTTGTAATGCAGCCAGTGTCAACATGATTTTCTTGAGAATTAAAACTCTCAAAAAAAGTTAAATTTTGTCTAAGTCAAAATTACTCCCTCTACGGATATCCTTATCCATTGATGGTCATTTTTTACACTGGATTTTTCCACATCTACGGATACTGTTTTTTTTTACTCCTCTACAAATGTCGAATCTCAAAAGGTAAAATCTTATCCATAGATAGTGAAGTTTTAATCTTAATCGTTAAAGTCACAATCATATTCGTAGTTACATGAGTACAATGTATGTATGTAATTGCAGTAAATTCGTGGCTTTACTTTTTAAACTCATTACTTTTAAACGGTTATTTTCTTGCACAATCAGATAATTTCTTTCAATTATTCTGATTTTATTAGTGAATTATTTTGGGGGAGTATAAATTGATTTTAACTCTCAGATAATCATCTTCTATCCATTTCCGAAATTCACTAAGGCAAAAGCTCATCTTTTCTCTCAAAGCAAAAATCTCTCTAAGTAATTCCAAGCTCTACATCAATGGCACCAACCAACAAGACTATGTCTCTAACTGGTTTCACATATGAGAAGAACAATTTCACCGCTTTGGTGGACTTCGATGAGAAGAACGCATCATATCACACTATGATGAGGTTTCTCCAGAACTGCAAGCTCTCAAAGGCAATGTTCGAAGCCCCCAAATTATACTTCGAGGTGATTGAAGCCATCTGGGAATCAGTTGTGTTTGATTCCGTCAATGCTACTATCACCTTCGTTCTTCAAGGTAAGGAATATGTGATAAATAGTGATGTCATTTCTGTTTTCTTGAACTTACCTGAAAACAATAGGTTAGAAAAGCATAGTGATACTGATGTTGTTAACATGCTGAATTCAATTAACTATGCTTTGCCTACGGGTAATTTAAGTAAAATTCAGAGAAGAGGTATGGTCAAGGAATGGAGCTTTTTCTTTGATGCCATCCTTAAGGTTTTCTCTGGTAAAATTAGCAACTATGATGCAGTTACATTCTCCATGCTAGATATTGCCTATATGCTTCTCACTGATAGCTTTTATAACCTAGGATCCCTAATTCTATTTGAACTAGGTGCTAAGCTAGGGAATAAAGCATCTAGAAGTAAGAATGTATACTATGCTAGATTTATCATGTTGTTAGCTAACCATGTAGAGAATAACCTGGTGGTCCAGTTTCCTACCAACTCCAAGTAGTGTTGGGTTCAGAATAAGAGAGTCCTTGAGGACTTGAATAGGCTGAACCACAACAAGGAGGTTCAATTGGTGTATCCACCAATTTTCACTACAGCTCAGGAGGCACAGGTAAGTCAGGTAATCTCCTCAACTGTACCTTCCTCCATTGCTCTTTCTTTGGTGTCTAGTGCCATCATGGAGGCTGGAACTGTCCAACAGCCTCCTACCCAAGTGGCCACCTCTAAAATTTCAAAATCCAAATCCAAAAAGCCGACCTCAGGTGCTTCTCAAAAGGCATTTGTTGTAAAAACTACCAAAGCCCTTGAGGGGAGTGTGAAGGTGGTAGTAAGTGGTGAGGGAAGGGGTGAACATCAAAGAAACCCCAAGAACAAGGAAGGTGAGATCAGTGTGTCCCAGCCAAGCCACCCTGTATCTTCTCAAAAAGATACAGTGGTTGAAAAGGAAGTTATCACATCCCTAGTGGCATCCTCCCAAAAGGATGTTGCTATTGAAAATAGTCCCCAACCAGGGATACAACACAAGAGGGATAGGGACACCAGAAGCCCTACAGATACAACCAAGGCCTATGAAAGGAGAAAGAGGTCTAAAACATATGGGGTTGCATAGGGATCACACATCAATTCCTGATTCTCCATCTTTAACCTTCTTGGAGAAGCCCCACTCTGAAATTGGTGGTCATCATCTTTTTGATGATTTGTTGGGCCATCAATCCATCATTTCTAAGACTTTGGCTCCATCTGTGGCTCTCAATTTAAAATCAATCTCCATAGATTCAGCCATAGTCTCAATTTCAAAAGCTCCTTCTTTTTCTTCATCTACGGATATCTCTCATCCGTTGATGAGTGTTTGTCTGTCTACGGATATGCCTCAAATCGGCTATCCGTTGACATATACTTCTACCTCTACGGATACTCCTTCTACACTTGCACTTCAAACTTCAGCAATTACAACTTCAAGTGTGGATGAGTTAGTAGTAGTTCAAACACTCTTAGGATTGAGAGAAGGGAGTGAAGCTACTGAGAATGAGGGTCTGGCTTGCAGCCAGGCAAAAGGAGAGGGAGAGAAAGAGGGACATACTATTTCTTCCAGTCTGGTAAAAGTGAGTAATGAGGGTTCCACCTTAGTAGGTGAAGGTGAGGGTGTGAGGGGTGTGATCCAGAGGAGCCCCTGATGCAAGAAAAGAGAGAAATTAAGATAAAGGCAGGTACATGAGATATAAGGGTGGAAGACTCAGCCATTGCAAGTGAGTCAATGGATGTCAGTGATGTAGACATGGAGAGACTATTTCAACTTGAATATCTACATGAGTTGGATCAAGTCAACCTGAATGCTGAGACATTTACTCATCCTGATCTAGCCTATTAAATCTTGGCTGGACAGGGCAATGTGGAGGCAGAAAGGATGTTGCATTTGGTACACACTACTGAATCAATGTCTAGGGCAAAAGAAGCAATCATTAATCTGCCTCCAAGAGCTGGTGAAGATTTTGAGTATGATAAAGACTCTGAAGATGTGGAAGAAGACTCAGATGGTGGTGAAGGAGGTGGTGAAGGCCCTTCCACCTCAGGCAGTACACCAGGTTGGTTGTTTGACACAGAAGCCAAATATGATGCAATCAACCTGGTGATCTTAAAGGAATATCAAAAAGCTTCCACTGAGTTTCAATCAGCTAATCCATCCCAGAAGCTCATTCTGTCCAAGTTCCTGACAAATCTCCAATTACAGAAGATGCAGCTTCTCAATCACAGGACACAGACAAATGAGGTCAATGAAATCATTGACAATGTCAAGGACAACATCAACAAGAGACTTGATACTGTATTCCCTCTCTCCACCATCAGGGTTATTCAAAGAAGAGTTGTTGAAGGCAACACTCTTTCTAATAGTGTGGAATCTCTATCAAGGAGGGTGGATAGAATGGAGGAGAAGCTGGATCTCTTCCTGGAGCAACAGAAAATGCAAACACAGCTTCTCGAACAATTGTTGCAGGCCCCTGGTGCTCCTCAAACCCTTGATGATAAAAAAAAAAGGGAGAGTATACTAGTGGTCTCTGAACCAGCTAGGATGGAAGTGGTGAAAGCATCAACTGAGGGGGAGATTCCAGAAGTAATAGCTAATCCAAGTGGATTCCACTTCACTATGGTCCCTCAAGTCTCAATCAAACCAGGAGAGTTGGATTTCTCTGGCCTAAGTGAAGATGAGGTGCTTGCAAGGCAAGAGGAGGTATCTAAAGCCAATGAAGTCATAGAGCAAAGAATTCTCAACACAGAAAGGTTGATCAAAGAATCAATCTTTAAAGTTGTGACTTCAACTCCCTTCACAACTATAGAGCCTACTACTACTACAATTCTCAAAGTTCTTACTCCTGAGATTGAGCTCCCAAAATGTTTCTATGATGCTGAGCCATCTCTCTACAAGGAGTATGAAAGCATATGGAGTGGTAGGTTTGGTTCTCCAACCAAGAAGCATGGCAAGAATAAACTCCAAGTGGATTTTCCACTTCCCAAGCCATATGCTAAGAAACTCTTGGGCAAAGACATCAAGGCATTCAAAGAAACCAGGGATGTGAAAGCCAGAGAGGGGATGGCTGTGATCATCAGGAATGGAAAGCCAATTCACATAACAATCAGCCATCCCAGGTTTGTTGAAGCTAAAAGGGAGGAGGTAGCTAGGACTTGCTAGAAAAGCTAATCCTGAGGGATATGAGTCTACTCCTGAAAAGCAGGCTAGACTAGCCAATGAGCTAATGCTGGAGCTAGAAAAGGAAGATGTGACTGAAGAAGAAGTGGCCACTTCTCCTAAGAAAAACAAAAGGAAGACAGTGGCTAAGACAAATCCTATTGCCAGGAGGATAAAATTCAAATCCAAAAGGCTTGTCTCTCCAGAAAAACAAGAGGAGATTGAGAAACCAAAGAGAAGGACCTTTACAATTGATGATATCATCAAATCCTCAAGCACCCAAGTAGAGCCCAAGGAAGAGCCCATGGAGTTTGATAACTTGGTATTCCCAAAAATTATCTTAGAAACTGAAAGGAAGAAAAGAGCAAGGGAACCAAAGAAGAAAACTCCAAAGGGACCAATCAAACTTCAAATTGTATCTCAAGTTGTCAAGCCAATAGAAGACAAAGCTGATTTTCTATACATTGCTAACATACAAGAGTTTACAACACTGGATCTCTTCCTGGATGAAATTATTGAAGTAAGGGGCATTGATAAGCACAAGAATCTGCCAGAAAGATTGGTGTTTGTCTACAAGGGTGGTGTAGAAAGGACATGGCCCTTGCAGAGAATTCTGAATGAAGGATATCCCACATTAGTCAAAGTTTTCTCAAGCTTCAAGAGCTCAAAGGGATTTTCTTCAACTGCAAGGAGCCTAGTGATGAGGAAGATTGAAGGGATAAGAGCTAGTTGGAATCAACCTGAAAGCTTGCCAAGGAAATTGAAGATCCCATACAATGGTCAAAGAATTCACCTCCAACCTTACTGGATGATGGAGTTCAGAGATGATGAGGGATGTAGAAGGTTCTTCAGGCTAGAGGAGGACCAATTGCCTAAGGCCAGTTCCCAATACCTTAGGTGGTTGCAATCCAAGCTAGATCCAAAAATAGTTGAAGAAGACACCTTCTACAGGAAGCTTCGGGAGTAAATTGAAATCAACTATGCCAGGCAAGGAAAGAAGAAGGTTCAACCTCCAAGAGAGAAGAAAAAGAATTAAATCTGCTCAGCCTAGAGGAGAAATCTCTATGTACGTTTCTCAACTCTTCAGTATTTCAATAATGTAGCTTAATACAATTTTTACTGTTCATTGTTCATTTGCTGAAAGTAGTTTTGTTATCATCAAGACTCTTAATTTATGTCTGATTCTCAACCAGGCATAAATTGAGGGAGATTGTTAGGAAATATGTTGTTTCTTGATGATAACTAGACTAACTTAGTGAAAATTGTATAAGTAAAAATGTAGCCTTCAACGGAAAGCATGCTTTTGCAGTATCCGTAGAAGGGTAGCTTATCTACGGATAAGACTCAATGTAACATGCTTGTGCAATCCTGATGTGCAGTCCTGATGTGTATTCCTGATATGTAATCCTGATGTAGAAGTTGAAGTATTAGTTTTTAGGCTGAATAAGTCATGTTGACTATTAATGGATATGTAGAATAAGGAGGTCAATTGTAAATAGTCTATGCCTTGTAATTTTACATAAGTAAAATTAACTATCTACGGATAGCAACATTAGCCTTCTACGGATGTGGACAATATACTGTCTACGGATAGCAACATTAGCCTTCTACGGATATGGACAATGTACTGTCTACGGATAACAATATTAGTTGTCTACGGATGTGATCAAGATACTCTCAACGGATACAACTCAAATAGCTTCTATGGATACACACTGTACTTTGTGAAATGGACAGTTCAGACAGTGCACATGGGTTGACAAAATTCACAGAGCATGGAAACCAGTATTTCTGGAAAATGGGGATTTTAGTAAGGAAAATAGAAAATATAACATGTTTTAACAGAAAAATGTAATTTCCCGTGATTTTTCTAGAAAAAGAGGGGAAATGAAATTGTCAGTTAAAAGTATTAAAATAGGTTTTAAAATAAATAAGTAAAGGTTTGCTCGTGATATATTTGTAAAATGAGGGATTTTAGCAAAGAAATAGAAAAAGTAACATGTTTTAGCTAAAAAGGAAATTGTTCGTGAATTTTTTAGAAAAAAATGGTAATATTTTAACTGAAAGGGTAACTGCTTATAATGATTTTTATAATAATTAAATAAACAATTAAATAAGACAAATACCATATCAAAAAATAGGTACTAAAATTTTCAATGTTTCGTCTTTAATAATATAGTATAGATAGAGAGATATATTTATAATATTAGTATTTTATGCTACTAAATGGAATAACCCGTGATATTTTTGAGATTTTAGTTAAGAGAAATATTAGTTAGAAAATATAAAAAAGAATATACGTTTTGGAAAAATAAGCTAATCAGTTAGTCATTAATAATTATAATATTATTATTTTATTTTATTAAATAGAACTGTTCGTGATATTTTTGAAAAATGAGAAGTTTTATTTAGGAAAAATAGAAAAGTAAAAATTTTAGTTAGAAAATGTAAAAAAGAATATATACTTTGGCTAAAATTGGTAATGGATTATTTATTAGCAATTATAACCTTATTGTGTTATTTTATTAAATGAAACTCCCTACCATATTTTTGAAAAATAAGATGTTTTAGTTAGGAAAAATAGAAAAGATATTCTATATAATAATTTTAATATTTTATATAACAATTCTCGTCGATTTGATCAGAAATGTCTTGTAGCCAACTCTAGTTTGTCCAGCGACACTAAAAGCAACAGGTTATTCTACACGGATGTTTTTATTGTTTACCCATCTGTGTTAATATTCTGCTCAACAGTGACTGTGACTGCTATAGACTATATCCTCTGATTGTTTCGGATGACAAATCAAAAACTACGTTAAAAGGAAGTAATTTTAAATGAAAACAATAGCATTAGATAAAGAGACAACAGCAAGATTAGATATATTACTCTTCGCCCCCACACCTATAACTGATGTCATTCACAGGCAATAACAGTGCACGACGCAACCTATTTCATAAGTTGGTTAACAAACAAAAGGTGTGTTTGGTCCATACTATATAGTATATGACCATAGACTCTAAAAGATCAGCCAGAAGTAGTTGCCTTGGTAGTGAAATTCATCAATTGTAGAATATATCAAGCCTTCATCTTCAAGGGTGTGGATAGATTCCCTGCAAAGACATTAAAAGTACACTGAGCAAGAACACAAGATGCCTAAAACAATCAGTATGCTATGTGAATTTCGAAGATCATAATGTGGGTGTGGCATTTTAGGTGAGAGGGAGAGCATTGAAAAGAGAGGAGAAAGAATACATTGAGAGAGAGAGAGAGTGCATTAATTTTTCTACTGGAATTTTTAGCTCCTTGTGAAGCACATCCCTATGCATCATACCCTTTTCAATCGCACTGCAAATATATACAAATTCAAGAGTCATTTAATTTTATGTGACAGAATTAAGCATGGGCAAAAGTACTATATAACTGACTATTGGCAGAATATTGCTAAGCTGACTATTATGTTGAATATTAGATGGTACATCGACCAAAACTTTTTTAATACGTACAAACTTGAAGGTTGCTGAAGATAGTCTAGGACCATCTGGTCAAAGCCCTTGAGTCCATCACCATTAAGCAGTCCTGAGAGCTACATGAAGGAGAAAAACAAGGAGAGTTAAATACAAATACAGTTGATTTCCATAAATAATTACAGATACAAGTATGTGGGGTGGGGGTAAACTTACAGGATTCGACACTGGTGCCTGATATGCATTTGATGCACCCAGTCCCTTTTGTGAAGGGGTGCTTAAACCTTGATTATTCTCAAACTGAATGGAAGCATCACCTGGCTGTTACAGCAAAATGGCATTTGGGTATGAATGATGATATTCAAGTGAAGCTTAATACAAACTAGTACTAGAGTAAATATATATTTAAGCCATACATAATATGATCAACCTAAAAATAGCTCAATCCTTAGATGAACTACCTGCAATTGTGAATTCTTCAAATGGAAGTGTATGCACTCAATGAAATAACAAGTGACTTCATCAAAGTTTGTCACGGGCCTGAAATAAGCAGCAAAATTAGATATGTTATCTGAAACTAATTGCCACTAAATTACAAGCACGTCAAGTTTAAAACAGAGTGCCCAAATAAATTAAACGAAAAAACATCAAGACTATGATAAACACAATTTGTCTACACTATTTCATCAAATTCATAAACACAAGATCAGATACATAGAAATTTTGGTCATGTAAAGTGTTGATTTAATTTGGTATTTTACTTCATTATGCAAGCACACTGACAGTAATATCTAGCACTACCATTCATATATCTTCCAGAAGCTGCGCAAGTATAAATTACAAGCCTTAACAGATCAATTTTTTTTATATAGGTTAAGCCTGTTTTCTTGTGGTGATATATTTATGGACCTCTTCGCACCAATATCACTACTACTACAGACTAGCTTCGATCACATTTCCACAAGTGCTATATGTGGGCACACAACTCTCCTACGTGTGCATTTACATATATTTAAGTGACTTCATGAGTTACAAATTTCATTTTCATGAAAATAATTTTCTTCTCAGTCATAAATAGATTCTCCCTCTATTAAAGTATCTAAAGCTATGCCAACACACCAAGACCGAAAATATTCTTACCCAAAGATCCCACATGATTGGTTGGGCATGTAAGCCATAAAGCAAATTCCATAGGTAATTAACTTAAGATTAAGAGCACCAGTTTGGACTCTAGTCTACACATGTAGTTCCCACAATATTTTCTCGCCTACAGGGCTTATCATTTGACACACAATTATTTCTCTCTTGTACTTCCATAAGACCATAACCAATTCTCCAGCATTACCTAAAAGTCCTAATCCTCTTTCCCAACAACAAAAACTAATTAAAGAAACCCTGCTGCTTATATATCTTATCCTAAAATCAACCTCAAAAGGCACACTTTTCTTCTAACTATATACAGGAGAATCTGGAATTTCTAGAATTGAATCACAAGTCTCAATGACAGCTCAACAATGGAGGCAAAAGAACTTTTTGGTGTACCTACCAACTGGACATGTGGTTTCATTCTACAGCTCATTGTAGCAAATGCTAATGGATCTTAAATGGGAGCTACAACAACATCGAGATACTATGGTTTTATGCTAATATACTCACAAATAGTTATTAATCTCTATCTTTTCTGTTATTTTATATCATGTGACCGAAAGATGTATAAAGTTGGACATTTGGGTAAATGGGAAATGAATATTTGCATTTCTACAACTGTGGATTATGCTATCAGCTGCTAGGTCCACATATGTTCCAAAGAAGACCAAAGCCCCCATAGGGCTTTACGTGAATAAGATAATAACCTAGTCATCCAATCATCAAGGCCTCCAGTTTTACAACAGGATATCAGGATTCTGCTTCTTAACCAAAGCCCCGCCACTCCTTTTCTAGCTTCTCCTTCTAGGTTCACTCTTTATTCTATACTTTATCCAGAACTTATAGCCACAAAATTACGAGCATGTTAAGATTAGAATAAAGTGCCCAAAAAAATTAAAAGAAAACACATCAAGAGTTTAAGTTTAAGATAAATAATATGCTGACTGACAGCATTTGCATTAGTATATTTCATATAACTCCTCCGCTCTTCCGCTTCTGTTAGATAGAATTCAGGACAATTAAAAGCGGTTTCCCACTCATTTGTCTAATATTTCGACAAATAAATAAACACGAGATCATATACATATGGCGGCAATATCATTTTTAGTAGTGAAAAACAACATGCTTATTCAAAGAAAAAGAGATTAGGAAAAGAAAACAAAAGCACATATTATGAGATATTTTTGCATTCTTACCTAACAGAAAATGCAGCAATTTGCTTTTTTCCCTGAAAGCTTTTAAGTCGGCCATTCACTCGCACATACATCCCTTCTCTGTGGCAAAAAAAGCAAGAACATAGAATCAAAAAAACCTCCCAGTAAGAATAATGTATAAAAGACACATTCAATGTTGTTTAAATCTTATCCAACAAACTAATGAGTACGACTTGTACAGAATCAACATCCACGCCTCTATCACAGACAGAAATTGAACTTACTCTATCTCACTCATTTCCTTTGTGTCATATGCTTCATTGACCCTAGAACAGAGCAAATTTCATCATCAGTATTAACTCTAAATTAATCCGCATTATCACCTAGACAAGAAACATATAGTTTTTCAAGTACCATCTGATACAATCAATTCGGCCTGTTCCATCATCAAGAGCAAAACTAACATCAGTAACCCTTTCTGCCTTGCTCATTACCATTCCCACCACAGAAACCTATTCAACCACACAAACATGTAATACAATTCTTAAAACACACACAATAAAATGTGAAGGCCTGTACTTATACTAATACCATGTATACAAACAATAGCCGCATTATAAAAAACCATCACCAATTAGGCAATTGCCCAGTCTATTAATTCATTCACCTCTCAAGATTCAAACAATGCACGGAAACATCATTCTAAGCGTGTAGACGCTAAGACCACACCTAAGGTTGAATTAGGGGTGTATACTAATATACTAATACACTTGTACAGAATAAATATTTGATGGATAAATAATTATCTCCGGTATCAACATAATAGGTGCAGTGTATGTCTAGCCTCAAGAAATGAATTAAATCCAAATCTAGAATAAATCTAAGTCTCCTGTTTAACCGATCTGTTGCGCGTAAAATGAAATTAATTGCATATCAATACACAGCCTAATTTAGGGCAAACAATTATATAAATATAAGCTTACATTAGCGACATCAACCAGAAAATTAGACTTTTCATCACCGGACTGCGAAGCTTCGATAATCTTCTTAACTGTTACCGGAATCGTACCAGGAGCATCTCGACTCTGAAAATAAAGTAATCAAAACATAAAAACAGAACACACATACATACGAGAGAGAGAGAGAGAGAGAGAGATCAACTTACTTTGGCAGGAGAGAGAGAGAGAGATCAACTTACTTTGGCAGGAGAGACGCCGGAATCAGCACCCTTAGACTTAGAGAAGGTGAAGTTTCCATCGAATTGAGTTGAGGCGAACATGATTTGATCTTCTCAAAACTTAGCTCTCGTTTCTCTACGCTTTCCTTTTTCTAAGTCGCACTCTTTTTTTATGTACCAAAAATAGTAACATTTTATAATATAAAATCCAATCACATTTACTATTTTTCTCAAATATACCTACTTTATATCCAATTTATACATTATATATTGATTTGTTCTCACTCTACTTATTTTTCTTACTTTTCCCTATTAATTTACACGTTTTTTTAACCTCCTTGTCATCCCTTCAATATAAAAAATTGAAGGAACGAAGGGAGTATTAATTAACGATGTTTTTATACCTTAAAATGAATAAGGGTGTGATAAGTGGATGAATTCTGAGGTGTTTTGATAAATCATCAATATACTTAAAGGAGAATACGAGGGTCGTGATGTGGCGAGGAAACTAAATATACAATTATAATATTCTTGCCTTCAAGATCTTTATTAATGGAGGAAATTAAATATACAATTCTAAAATTCTTGTTTCTAAACTTTATCTTGAAATCATATTATCATCTTTACATTCTCCTAAAAAAAATTATTAGAAATTATGTTCTCATAATTTTTTTGTAAAAAAACTCATGTTTAATTTATCTATATGTTTTACATATACATTAAAAATCATTATTTTTAAATTTTTACCTTCTAATTATGTAGAAGATAAAACTTACAGAAAATGCAAGTTTCTATATAATAAAATAAAATAGAGGAGCCTTATTTTCTTTACATTTCTTTTCTCGAGTACCTATATTTTAAACAATAAAAAATAGAATTTTGAAAAAGATTTGAATTAAATTTTATGATATAATAAAATTGATTAATAGATGATGTAATTGATTAAGTAATTAGTTTGTTTTATGTTCAATTTGGTAACAACGAGAAAGCGGGTCAGTGGGAGGAATCATGTGTAACGAGAGAGCGATTCATTAGGAGGAGCATATTATATGCTAGAATTTAATATTTATGTATTATGTATTTTTAAATAGAAGTAGTAATATAAAATTTTAGAAAAATAAAGTGATTAATATACTAATATTTGATATAATATTTAAATAATGAAATATATTAAACAATTACTATTTTCTATATTCAAAATTTCGGTAATGAACAACACTAGACGGAGAATTTAAAAAAACCTTAATTTCATATTTTAAATATAATTTTGTTTAAAAACATATTTTTAAGAATAGTTTTCAGAAAAATTTGGAGAAATTATTATAAAGCCGCTGCAAAGCGCGGCTTAGTAAACTAGTTTACTTATAAGTTAGTCACAAATTTGCTAATTTATATTTTCAAAATAATTATTAAATATAAGGAGGTAAATACATACATTTTAAATTAAAAAAAATATTTAAAAAACACAAATGTAAAAATATGAAGTATTAAAAGACAAAGAAATCAAGCAATAAGTCAATAAGTTAAGGAAAATGTATGTTGGTACTAACATTCAACTTATGAACATATAAATTATAAGTTGGGTTGACAAACACCCTCCATAAGTTATTACGGCTTTATAAGCTATAGGTTAGTTTATAAACCAATAGCCAAACAGGCCCTAAATGAGGAGATTAAATCGAATGTGAGAATTGAAGAAGTTGATTTGATATTTACATTCCATTTTCCCGCCAAATCCAGGGTTCATTTTTCCCGCTATAAGAACAAAATTGCTGCTTCTTCTATCCAAATTAATTTAAGGGATATTCCATTCGGTACCATTGTACAATTGGCTTTTCATTTGGTACCACTCGAAGTTTTTGGTTTTAAAGTGGAACCATCATACTTTTGGCTTCATCCACATAATAGCACTCCGTTAAGCAAACGTTAGTTGACCGTTACAAAATTATGAGATTTTCCATTTGGTACCACTCAAATTTTTCAACTTCTAAGTAGTACCCTTCTACTTTGTATTTTAACTCCAAAATACCACTATATTAATAAATTCGATGAATATGATCATTCTCATCAAACTCATTGGCTTTTGGTGGGCAAAGGGATGCCCAACAATTTTTTGTCCTTTAATATATGGAATGCTCAGTTTTTTGCTATCAACCCAATAATCTTAAGATGTTATTAGTATTTGGAAATACAAATATATTTACATGCACATCAAATCAGATTATATATGCCTAAAGAATGTATTGTTTTTTAATATGTTATGAGTATGATTATGAACAAGATAGATCACTAAACTATTGTGAAATGTTGAATCAACGAGATAAAGCTTTCATTATAACTGATTGTCAAAAAGTGATACAAGAAGAAGAAGAAGAAGAAGACTCCATTAATGGAGAGAGAACATAACAGAACAAGAAGCGCAGATTATGTAATTACTAATCTTACTTAAGAAGGAAAATAAATCTATCTCTATATGTACATTGACACCGTGTTCCTAAAACTGGTGGGAAATTAACTGAAGTCTAAAACTATGAAATTACTTATTTGACCCTGGATTAGTTTTACTTAAGTCTTGAGTAGTTGACTTAACACCCCCCTCAAGTTAGGGATATAGGAAGTTATACCAAACTTGTATTTAATAATGTTGAACTGAGGTGAAGGAACAATCTTGGTAAGTGTATCAACCAGTTGAGCAGCAGTGGGCAAATAAGAAAGATGAATGAGACCTTCAAGAACCTTTTCTCGAGTAAAGTGACAGTGTATAGCAATGTGTTTAGTTCGTTCATGGAAAACGGGGTTTTTTGCAATGTAAATAGCAGACTGATTGTCACAAAAAAAGTGACAAGTTGCAAATCAGTAACCCCAAGTTCCTCAAGTAGCCGAACTAACCATGTGACTTCAGAAGCAGCAATAGCCATAGCCCTGTATTCGGCTTCTGAAGAAGATTTGGACACAGTAGACTGTTTTTTTGATTTGCAACTAATAGGAGAATTACCTAAAAGCAAAATATAGCCTGAAACTGAGCGTCTAGTGTCCATGTAGGAACCCTAGTCAAAATCAGAAAAGGCCTAAATAGTCAATTTAAAACCAGCTTTAAGTAATATTCCTTGTTCAGCAGTAGGATCAACATAATGCAAAGTATGTAAAATGGCTTCATAGTGAGAAACCCTTGGAGCATGCATATATTGGCTGAGAGTCTGAACAGTAAAAGCAAGATCAGGCCTTGTATTTGTAAGGAAATTTAGTTTGCCAACTAAACTTCTGTAAAATTCAGCATCATTAAAAAATTCTCCAGAGTCAGCTTGAAGCTTGAGCGCCAAAGGTAAGGGAGTAGCTACAGATTTGAAAGAAGTATTACCACTGAACTGAAGAAGTTCTTTAGTGAACTTGTGTTGAGTAAGAACTATACCATCAGCAGTATAAGTAACTTCAATTCCCAAGAAGAAATTAAGCAGACCTAGATCTTTGATGCTAAACACTCTATCCAAATGAGATTTTAAAGACTGGATGGAAGAAAGATCACTACCAGTTAGGATGATGTCATCAATATAAACGACTACAATAGTGATATGTGTACCAGTTTTCTTAATGAATAGGGAGTAGTCATTTTTTGACTGAGAGAAGCCTTGAAACAATAATTCTTGAAGAAGTTTAGCAAACCACTCCTTACTTGCTTGCTTTAAGCCATAAATAGACTTTTTAAGTCTACAAACCAGATTAGAAAAGGTAGATAAACCTTCGGGTAACTTTATATAAATTTCTTCGTGTAAGTCCCCATGAAGCAATTTCCAGTCTCTAGAAGCAGCCAATGCAATAATACTCCTAACGGTAGCCATTTTGACAACAGGGGAGAATGTTTCCTCATAGTCGATGCCATATTTTTGTGTAAATTCCTTGGGGACGAGCCGAGCTTTATACCTTTCTATGGTCCCATCAGCTTTCTTCTTAATCTTAAACACCCATTTGCAACCAATGGATTTTTTACCTGGTGGTAAAGGTACCACATCCCAAGTATTATTGTCAACTAAGGCTTGAAGCTCTTTATGCATGGCATTGACCCAATTAGAATCTTGAACAACCTCCTTATAAGTAGTAGGTTCAGATAGATTTGTATTATGAGTGAGGAGTGGTTTAGAAGGTGTTGGAAGTGTTTGAAAAGACACTAAACTACACCAATGTGGTTGTAAAGTAGTATCAGAAATAGAAGTATTGCAGATAAAATCATTATAGTATGATGGAAGAGTATGTTGTCTTGTGGATTTCCTGAGAGGTATAGAGACAGTAGTGGAAGGGAGACTATCATGAGAATTTACAGAAGATGAATGTGATGTAATAGGAGAGGAAGATTGTATAGTTGTAGTGGA
Source organism: Heracleum sosnowskyi (assembly GCA_030848705.1). NCBI lineage: Eukaryota > Viridiplantae > Streptophyta > Magnoliopsida > Apiales > Apiaceae > Heracleum > Heracleum sosnowskyi. Next base: position 47,012,596 of record CM061241.1, read on the forward strand.
TGTAGAAAGATGATGATCAATAGGAAAAATAGAAGTATCAAAGTCATTAGGAATGTCTGTGTGTGTAGGAAGAAAGAAAAGAATAGGTGGTTGGTGTGGATGCTTGGAAATATGCTAAGGAAAATGTTTCTCATGAAATTTTACATCTCTACTGACAGTAATTTGATGAGATTGAAGATGCAAAATCTTGTAACCCTTTTGAGTAGGTGGGTATCCTAAGAATACACAAGCATCTGCCCTAGAATCAAACTTTGTTCTATTGACTTTGGAAGTAGAAGCGTAGCACAAACACCCAAATGCTCTTAGATGATCAGAAGAGGGTTTAAATCCAAACAATTTCTCATAAGGAGTAACATTCTGAAACTTCTTAATAGGCATTCTATTCAAAAGATAAGCTGCACACTAAACTGCATCACCCCAAAATCTTATAGGAATCTGAGACTGAAAAATAAAAGCTCTAGTGGTTTTAAGAAGATGTTTGTGTTTCTGTTCTACCACCCCATTCTGTTGGGGAGTATCACTGCAACTAGTTTGATGTGAAATCCCATGTTTAGTATAAACATGAACAATTACGCCCTCACATAATTCCTTAGCATTATCTGATCTTATGACTTGAACAGATACTTTGAATTGTTTATGAACAAATAGAATAAATCTATCTAAAATATCAACTGAATCAGTTTTGTACTTCATCAAATGTACCCATGTTACTCTGCTAAAATCATCAACTATTGTCAAAAACATACTACATCCATTATGAGTAACTGATTTGTATGGGCCCCAAACATCGACATGAATCATTTCAAAGATAGATTTTGACTTTATTTCACTGGTAGAGAAAGATAACTTATGCTGTCTTGCAGCTGGACAAATACTACAGATACATTCAGCATTGACACCAACAACATCAACACTAGTCAACAAACAGTAATTGAGAAAAAGGTATATGACCCATCCTAAGATGAAGTAGTTTTGCTTCATCCAATCTACTAGATATTCCAGAGTGAGTTACATGAAGATGTACCTTTGTGGGAAGAGAATTAGCTACAGAACTTTTATCTTGAGTAAACATTTGTGGATCAGCAAAGTAAAGTCCTTGAGAGAGATTACCAAGAATGATTGGTGTTGTTAAAGGCCCCTGAAGTGTGCACAGACCAGAAGTGAAACTGACTGAAAAATCATTATCCTGACAAAGCTTATGCACAGAAATGAGATTAAACTTGAAGTTCGGAACATATAACACATCCTTTAACAGAATTCCATTAGTTAATTGTCTGCTGCCAATATGAGTAATTGGTGCAAGACTACCATCTGGAATAGTAATGCAAGTTTGGCCATCGGAAATAACATCATAGGAATCGAACAAAGATATGTCATGACACATATGATCGGAGGCTCCACTATCAATTATCCAACTGTTAGCACAAGTTGTTGAAAGTAAATAATATTTACCTGCAAATAAAGCATTATTTGCATTTGTGTCCTGCGCAGATTGTTCATTTGAGGAATCCATATCTTTGAGCTTGTCATTCAACATTTGCATGATTTGCTTGTACTGATCAGCAGTAAACCCTGTAGAATTATTAGCCTCAGAGACAGTGACCACATCAGGAGTAGTATTATCCGTGTTTGCATAAGCTCTATATCTTCTAGAAGCTCCCCCCCCCCCTAAAGTTTGATGGATAACCATTCAGTTTAAAACACCTTTCCATGCTATGACCAGGTACTTTACAATGATCACAATAATAATTGATCCTCCTTGGATTCACTGATTTGGAATTCTGAGAAAAAATAGAATTATTGTAATTCTTATGTGGAGGTTGATAAACAGATCTGTTAGTCTGAAAGGAAGCTTGTTTATCTTCGAATCTCCTCCTATCAGCGACAAAAGCAACCTCATTATTAGATGAAGACAAATGACTGATCTCTCGATGACTCTGTTCCTGTAATAGCATTCTGTAAGTTTGAGACAAATTAGGCATATTCTCCATCATGAGTATATTTGATCGAACATTGGCATAATTGTTGGACAACTTCATCAAGAAAATCATAATTCACTGATCTTGTTGAATCTTGAGAAATTTTTGAGTAAGATCACAAGTACAGTTGGAACATTCACAAGTCGACAATGGTTTCAGATTGTCATATTCATCCCAGAGTTTCTTAAGATGAGTATAATACTCAGCAACAGGCATGGAATCTTGAGAAACTTGATAGATTTCTTGTTGAATGGCATACAATTGTGCAGATGAGATTTGACCAAACTTATATTCCATATCAACCCAAACATCTCTTGTAGTGTCAAGATACAATATACTAGCAGCAATCTGTGGTTCAAGTGCACTAATGATCCAACCTATAATCATGCTATTGCACCTATTCCATGACTTGAAGTTAGGATCTGTAAGTTAGGATCTGTAAGTTCAGGTTTAGACAGAGTTCTGTCCATAAACGTCATTTTATTCTTGGATGTTAAGCCTATAACCATCGATCTCTTCCAATTAGCAAAAGCAGCACCATTAAACATAACTGAGACTAATTTCATTCCCGTATGATCAGATGGATGTAGATAATACACACTAGTAGGATCCTGAGTTAGCTCTATATTTGAAGAATCAGTTGGAGAAAAATGATCAAGAATTTAGAACAAATGACAAAAAGAACAAGGAAATTTCACTGAGTAACTTTGTCGAACACTATGTGCGCAACAAATCCAGAAGCAACAAGAAAACTTCACTCAATAATTTCGTCAAACACTCTGTGTGCACTAAAACCAGGAGCAGATAAAATAATAATACAATTCACACTAGTACGATTATACACACAACTGCATCAACAATACGCACAAATCATTGAGCAACATCATCATCATGACTTTACTCTGTAAACCACAAGAAGAACGAAGATCAAAAGAACTACGAACATTATGAAAAAGATATCGAGCGAAAATCTTATTTTTAAAGAGCGAGATCCTTCTAAAATTTTATTTAAATATCTAGTACCACACCCCATACTTGCGACATTAAATTTCTAATCAAATGATTTATTTTGCTATATTCATGATGCATTTTGGGCTATCAAAATAAGAAAAAAAAAACAATTTGAAAACACGCCTGCTATTAATTTGTTGATTTTTGAAATGAAGAATGATTAACGTTTGTTAACAATGTCAATCAACGCAGATTTTAAGTCCAAAATGATGACTCCCCATAAAAAAAATATAATCTTTAAATGAATAAAATCAGTCTTAAAAACAAAATTAAAAGTCAGATATATGGTGCATTAAAATTTTGTTTTGTTTTGTAGAATTAAGTACTCCCTCCGTCCCAGTGAATTCTATACACTGGGACGGGACACGTAAACTAAGAAAAGATATAAAAAATTAGATGAAAAGTGAATAGAAATGAATGGGACATCCCAAAATGAAAAGTGTATAGAAATGAATGGGACGGAGAGAGTATTACATAAACAACAAACAAACTTGAATATCTATCTTGTTAGAAAAGTAGAGTAGATAAAATTTACGGAATTTTTTTAAAGTCCATATTTATATTTGGAAGAGTATGTTAGAATAAAATATGCACAAGGTATTATATTATAATAAATAAATGGAAATCTGTTTTTACAGGTAATTGGAATAAATAAAAGAGAAAAATTGAGGCGGCGGTTGCTAAAACAATTAAAAGAGAAGAAGCAGGGGCCAAAATCGAAAGAAAGCATACACAATATTACATACACTTGTCAATTATCTCCAAACCCTAATTTCCCAAAAATGTTATCAATTCCAAGGTCAAATACACCCCAATTGTGCTCAATTAATTGTAATACTCCTAGAGCTGCTGCTGCTGCTGCTTGTGTTAGAATCAAAGCATCAATGGTTGATGATAGCTCTGCAAAACGCATGGAACGCGCTTGGTTGATCTCTAAGGTCCTCTCTCCATTTCTAGATTATTTAATTGATTTGGAATAGTTTTGTGTAGACAGGATTATGTGAGTGTGTTTTCATTTATGCAAGTGTGTAGACGAATTGGATTGCTTTTTTATTTATGTATGTGTATTTTTGGTGGATGCAGCAACCAAGCCCAGTTTCTTGTTCTTCCTGCCAATCTAATGGTCATGTTGACTGCAAATGGTGTGGTGGCACAGGCTTTTTCATTATTGGTGACAACATGCTTTGCCAAGTCCCTTCAAGAAACACTAGCTGTGTTATCTGTGCCGGAAAGGTAGAGTGCTGCCCATCTCCCTTGAAGAAACACTAGCTGTATATATCTGTTTGATTTCTATCCTATCTATAATCCGTAACCTATATCATGGACTAAATTTCATTCACTTTCGGGTTTAATCATAACTAGGGAGAGAGCTGAACAAAATTCTAGTCCATGATTTTATTATAGAGTAAATTGCAAATTTGTGGCCATACTTAACCTCATTTTGCTTTTTGAAAACTAAAAGCAATATTTGGTCACCAAATTGCAAATTTGAAAGTTTGGCCACTAAAATGCTAAAGCAGGTAAAATTGAGTCACCATTTTGCAATTTACTCTTTATTATATTAAATTCAAGTGTTACAAAATGAGTGCAAATGCTGGATAGTCTAAGGATAATAATCCTTGCAAACGAAACAGCCTTGATCACGTAGTTAGGATTACCTGAACCTTGAATACCTAGAAACCACATATGGATTGTAGAAAAAGATTCACTGGACTTCTAATTATGCTAGCCCCAGATATACATGGGCTACCATTCACCAAGTCTTATGCTACACATAGGCTACCATTCACCAAGTCTTATGCTCCACTTGTCTCATAAGAGACTTCCCCTATAATACTAGATTTATATTAATTAGTAAACATAACTAGTTAACCACTAATAATTAGGGAATTGAAGACTGAAGAGGAGATTAGCAAGATGGCATTTGGCCCGACAGCATATTTACAATATACTTGTTCCTCTCTGTTTCAGGGTTCAACGCGCTGCTCTGATTGCAAGGGAACAGGTTTTCGTGCAAAATGGCTGGAAGAACCTCCTGTACACAAGTAGCCATGCTAACTATATTGTAGCCAAATGCAATTGCGAATGCCGAATGCTGTATTGCTATTTGTATAGTTGTCTTGTTCGTCATTCTTTGGCATCGCACCAACACCGCGGTTTAATTTTCAACTTACGATTTAATTTTGAACTTGTATTGGTTGTACAGATCATGATGCCATTATTCAATTAATTTTACATATGTACATTTGTATAGATCCTTTCTCGACCATTTTTAAGTTTTGTTGGTCAGCTGATTGCAAGTGTCAATTGTCAACTTAGTTACTAATTCCTTTGATGGGACCTTTTGTTGTATCCCTCGAAAATTAAAGTGTGGTTTAAATAATTTTAAAAAAAAGAAGAAGACTGTGGTCTAAATCTCTCCATTAATTCTACATTGTGCCGTTATTAAGTTAATTTTACATATGTATATTTGTTTAAGGGCTTCTCCTAAGAGCATCTCCAACTATCATGAACCCTTAGCTAAAAATCCATATAGCATGTCTTAAATAAAAATGGAAAATGCTAACAACAGCCCTAAGGGCTATACTTAAGCATTAAATATATTTTATTTTTATTACCATAATTTACTACTGCCAACTAATTTCACTTCTATCAACAAATGTCTGCCAAATTAGATTGTATTCTTTTCCCGCTCAGAATGTAAATCGTCAATTCTATTTTCCTTTTATTCTCACACAACATATTCCAACTCCACTAATATGTACATTGTCTTCCTCTTCACTTGGCATATGCATACTGTAATCTTCCCGTGGTATGTTTTAACATGAAATCTCTAATTCCATTACTACATATGTAAATGGAAAAAATTCTCTAATCTCGAGGTTATTCATTTATTGAGGTTTAACTGTAGGTAGTTTTTAATCGCTAAGTTGAGAACGAATCACTACTATATATGTCAAGTGCTAGTTTATTTGCAACTTTAATAACATGTTGAATGTTATAAGGTTTGAAAGAACTGAAATATTGCAGCTAAAGTATGAACACGTTTAGATATTACATGCCGGTTGCTCTGCTTTTGTTTATAGTTTTCTGTTAGTATTAGTCATCTTTAGTTATAATCTGCTGGTGTTGATACGAGTTTCTGTTTTCCGTATCCAAATAACTACGAAGTAGAGAGTAACACCCCTCAAATCATAATAAGTGTTGGGCTTTTGAAAGTCATAATTACTGCTGACATGTCATTTGGGGGCAAACTTGATAAGTTGGATTTGCAATATTGCACTGGCATTGAACATTTGGGAAGACAGTTCAAAACTTATATCAATCTCACTGAGTTGAGTATCTTGGAATGTGGAGAAATTGATTGGCAATGGTTTGAATGCACCCGGAAGGTGAATCATCTTTATCTTAAATTGAATGAAGCGGCAAAGAAATTCATAGATTTAGCAAAGCTAGTTGACAATATGCCTGGAATCTGTGTTCTTCAAATTGATGGCTATTTTCTCAAGGTAATTGAAGTGAACATCGTAAAAAATTTATTAATTGATAATGTCATTCACTATTTGGATTAGTTAATTTGATCAAATGTTCCACATTTTAATTTTTTTCTGATAAACATGCATACGTGTGTGTGTATTGTTAGTCTTTGGAACCAGGTGCAGCGATTATGAAGAGGCTTATGCCAAAAATGGAAGCCTTGAAACAACTGAACCTTGACAATGTTGGATTTTACGATTTGGTTCAGATTCAAAATGTTATTGGCTTGATCAGAATTTCGCCCAACCTGCAAAAGCTCATCATAGAACTGGTGAGAACTATTTTCTCAAAATTTGTGGTTTTTTAAATATCAATCAATATTTCTAATATATATATCCTCTTGTTGTTTGTTCTCCTGGCTGGTCATGACAACTAGTCAAATCTATCTGCAAGGTTTACGGAGGATTCAAAGTCCGAGTAGAGTCGTGTGTGTGCATATTTGAATTTCTGTAAATGACCTTTACTAGAAAAAATAAAATCCGTCAATGCTAGATATTGTTTTATCATTCATATACCCTAAATTATCTGTAATTTAAATTTTTATTAACAGATTACTATGAATATCTAAAATATCTCTCTTAGTAACATTATTCTGATTGCATAAATATTTGTCCTAAGATCAAGCACTAAATGAAATTTACATGTTCATGAATACTATGCTCTGATATTAACCTTGTATGTAGGAACCTAAAGTAAAGAGCGGGAATGGTATGAACTTATCAGAAAGCGGGGAACTTGTGGTGTCACCTGTTGTTCAATATTTGCAATCACCAGACTTGATTGACTTGATTTTTAACCAACCTGAAACTGTGGAAATCTAGGAAGTACGGGTGCGGGTGTGCGGTGCGGGGATGCGAGAATTCGGCAAATTTCAATATATGGGGATTCGGGTGCGGCGGGATACGGCAAATATTAAAATATTATAAATATATTTTATGTACAATTTAATATTTCTATTGTGATTAAATAATAGAAAATAATAATTTAATCAATCTTAATACTTAAAATACATAACAAAAATGGTAATATGCCTAAGACAAGTACTCAGCACAGCAGTCAGCACATGACAAGTACTAATATAACAATTTCTTTAAGACTTAATTGCACTTTAGTGGCTCGAACTATAATTTTTTGGCAGAAAAATGACCGAATTATTAATTTAGCCACTTTAGTGGCCGAACAATTTATTTTTTAACACTTTATTGCATTCCGTCATGTCAGTTTAGACGGCGTTTGAGTTCTCAGCCTTTGTAAAATATCATCGGGGATATATAGGTAAATTGATAAGTTTTTAATATAAAATCACTTCAATTATTGATAGACACCTCCATTTCTCCCCCCATCTATCACTTTCCCCCCAAACCAAACCCTATTTCTCCCCGCCCTCTTAATCTTGTTCTCTTCTGTTTGAGCTCAATGCTGGCTCAACTCCTCACGTGTTTCCGAGTTGAAATTAGATGATCTTGATCTCTCGGCACATTCACTGCCTCTTCCGGTGATGGTACCAAATAAGAAGCGGTCAATAGTCTCAGTTTCTACTCTCAGATCAACTTTCACGTTTAATAAGAGTAGATCAGGTCTTGGCAAAACAGTGATATGCACCATTTTTGGTTACATGCATGGTGCGCATTCATGTTGCGCACCAAACTCTTTAATATGGTCTTTAATATGTTGAGCTTGAGCCTACTTTTAAATAAGATTCCATCCCCAAGTCATGTGCAGTGATGTTTGAAAAGACCAATTCCAAATCTATCAAATGTAGTTCAAAAGATTGTCAAATTATTGTTCCCATTCCTTTTTACTTTGAAATAATTATTCGTATTCCTTGATTTTAATTTGTTTCGGGTTTAGTTGTCATACATAGTTTATGAAATACTACATGTAAAAACCTTCTAGTATACCTCTATCGATACCAACAGTCTTCAAATATCTACATATGATCAAAGACATTAGAACCATCCCTAGAAATGTAGTAGGTCCAATGCAATCGGACTTCACGGTCTTCTGTTTTCTTAGCAAACTGGTGGCCTTGTGTGGAGCTGCAATGCTGTCTGGAATGGACGTCATTTATGCTTTGTCGATGTATCAGTCCGTTGTCGAATCTTGATTGATATGGATTGCTGGATTCCGTGTGAACATGTTAGAAGGAAGAGAACCACACAACAGAATTGGTCTTCATCAACAGAAGTAAACGATAATTTTCTGAAAATTCGGACAGAGGTTTCCCACAAGATGAGACACACTCAAGATATGCACATACATGTCCTGAGGTTCCTGTATATGTACAAGCCAAAGCACAATAACCAAAAAATTACACACTTAAAAAGAGTGCATCCAAAATGTAGAATTCCTTTCGGCCAAATTTATTTGGTCTCAGCAATGGCTTTCATTAAACTCGACCAAGCTTTCTCATATTGTAAAGTCCTATAAACCGAAAATCTGCATTGTACTCTGTTATAAGCTCGATGTACTCAGCTGGCTGGTTCATCTTCCCTTGCTTCACTTTTTTTATCATCTCTATGGGTATCACCAACTGCAAAAACTCACCTTCATAAGCTATAATGCAACTGTTGGATCAAAATCTTTAATTACTATTTTTAACGGTGATCAAACCAATCCGGAATCCCTCTTCCTGGGACTTGAACATGTAAGTTCTTGACCTTTTTCAAACCCTGACTAATGGACTGATATGGAGTTATATATAGGGAGCTGTATGTATACATAACCGTTGAAAAGTAAACTGACGAAAATACCCCTTTCACACTGTAACGTCGTCCAACTGACATGACGGAATGCAATACAGTGTTAAAAAATAAATTGTTCGGCCACTAAAGTGGCTAAATTAATAATTCGGCCATTTTTCTGCCAAAAAATTATAGTTCGAGCCACTAAAGTGCAATTAAGTCTTTCTTTATTTGTAAAAATAAGTCATAGTCAACAACACACAACAGTCCACACACAACAGTGCAGCCCTTCACACGACAGTACACCCCCACATATACACATAACATATATACACACATATAATTGTAGTACTCATCTCCATGATTCGAACAGACACAGATGGGACGATCGCGGAACGGTAAAGAGAACGGCCAGAGATGACCAACTGTGACGACGACGACTCTTTTTCTCTCCTCTCAATCTTGTCTTTTAATTACAGTTTATGCCATTCTCGCACCCAGTGACGGAGGCAGGGGGCAGGAGGGGGCCCGGACCCCTCCTAGATTTTCTAATATGAGCATAACAGTATGCTTCCTATACTGTATTTGTTTGTAGCTCAGCTGGTTTGTGGTCATGTTTTCCATCCTAGAAGCCTGAGTTCAAGTCCTTGGTCATGTTTTTTTGCACTTTTTTTTCCCAAATCTTCATATTTTGTTTTAGTTTTCACCTTCGATAGTTTAAAGCCGGCCCCTCTTAGAAAATCTTTCTGGCTCCGTCACTGCCCGCACCCCCTTCCCCGCACCCCCGCGAATTGTAGCACTAAAATACGGGGACACGCCAGGTGGCGCATCCCGTACGTATCTGGCCGCACCCCCGCGCACCCCCGCACCCGAACGTATCCGGTGCGCAGTGTGCTGGGTGGGTGCTGTACCCCTGCTTTCTAGGTGGAAATAGAAGTGTTAGTTGATTCCACTGAGCTTCAGTTCATAAAGCTTTTGCTTACATCATCTCCTTCACTTAGAAGGATGGAAATTTCTCACTACGTGATTAAAGATCCTGAAGAAGCGTTGAGGATTTTGGCAGAGTTAGTGAGGTTCCCCCGAGCATCCACAACTGCAGAGATAACATGGATGTAACTATTAGTACTGGTAGGTTTGTTTTGGAATTAATGTTCAAGCATATAAACTCCTCGGAATTGTTATTTTGTGGTTGCAGAATCAGACCTCTTTTTTTCTGGATTCATTGAAGTTAAATTGTAATTACATTGATTTTTTTTTTTTAACTATCCTCTGTATTCTTAGTGAACTGTACCCTCCACTGGAATTCAAAGGATCGTGTTTAAAGTCCCCTAAACTGTAAGGCTATAAGGAGTTGTGGTTGCTCCTAATATTGACAATCATATTTTAGGTTGCTTTCTTCTTGAGAGTAATAATTTGTCATACTTAGTTTAGCTCTGACTGTTGATTCCCGGAATCTAAAATACCTTAAACTAGAAGGGGAGTTTGCAGATGTCTTAAATATACTCCACTTCTGGTTGACATATCTGGTTTTTTTTTTGCTAAATGACATATCTGTTTTTACTTGCTATAAATATGACTGAGTAAGGCTTTGAAGACATGAAAGAAGTTTGAGTAATTGCAAACACTGAATTTTAGAAAAAAAACAAATTACACTAATTAATCGAAATTTTTTAGAACAGAAATAAGAAAATATAGAAAAAATCTTTAGAAAGTTTCTACAGTATATGTTTTGTTTAATGTTTTGATCACCTGGCCCGCAGTTTATTTGTTATTTCATTATCATTTTTCACTATTCTATTATTTTTTTATTTTTTATTGTTAGCCAGAATTAATTTTCGTAAATTAGTTTACATCTAAATTATTTGTTATAACCTGAAAATACTAAACATAAAAATTTAATAAAACCCATTTTTCTTTTGTTAAATTAATGATGATCTTTATTAATAAACAACATAAAATGACTTGTTTTACTACTTTTTTTTTATAGAAACTTGCATGATAATTTTTGTAGTCAATTAATATAAAAGTTGATATGCGATGCTTAAATATCATAGTTTTAATATATATTTTTTAAGCAAAAAAGATTATAATGTATGGTATGTATTTATGTGTGTTGCTTATAATAGTTTTTTTACTACATAATGTTACGTTTAATTTATTATTATAATTTAAAAATTGCATAATCATAATTCATAATAATATATTTATTAATACAAAATTTTAAATATGTTTGTAATCTATTATTTAATTTGTATTCATATTTTTTTATTATTGATTAATTTTCAGACTAGATTTATGATAAATGTTATGGATTAAAAAACGTACATTGTAAATTAAATGATAGGGTTTATGAGCGTTCTAGCTTTAATGACTGCTCTTGTGTTTCGGGACTAAATCGGTCCTCACAAGATGCCTACGTATCTCTGCTGTATAAAGAATCAAGTCAAAAAACGTAGTTCTAGAATGAAGGACGAGGGTCCTTATATAGGCGTCAGGAGCCTTGTATTTAGAGTAAGTTTAGGAGTCTTAACTGATAAGTCTCGTTATTGATAACTGATAATGAGTATATTACTTGGCAGGCAAGTATTATCCCTATCTGATAAGTGCTGTGACTCATCATATTATTTGATTGGGATTCTGGATCCTTCTATGAAGATATTATCATATTTGGACTCTTTTATGAGCTGTGTATTTTCCTTTATTTATTAATTACGAAATTAATAAATAATTAGGATTTTGGGCCTTTTGTCGGGCCTAATCTTTGGACCAAACTAGGTCTAATTAATGTATCATTAATTATATATCTAGGGTTATATTTCTGTCCATATCATTTGCCCCCCAATTTCTGGAAAAATCCTCCAAGGTTTTTGTAGAAATTATTCCATATTCTTCCAGGAATTTTCCATTTTTTCAAAGCATTTTCGACCAGAAAATCAAGTCATTTTCGACCAGAAAATCAAGTCATTTTCGACCAGAACTGGAATGAGGTCGAACGTTTCGACCAGGAATTTTAGGTCAAATTCGACCTCAAATTTTCGACCTCATTCCTTTGCATTTTCGAGCAGGAATTTTTGATCTCATTTCTTTATATTTTCGAGCAGGATCTATAGCTTAATTTCGATCAGAATAGTATTGAGGTTGAACACTTCGACCAGAAAGTTTAGGTTTTTTTCGACCTCAATTTTTCGACCAGGAATTAGTATTATATCGATCTCATTCCCAGTATTCATTTTCGACTAGGAAGTGGAGTGAGGTTGAACATGTCGACCTTGATTTTTAGTATGAATTCGACCAGGAATTTTCGACCAGGAATCCAAGCTATTTTCGACCAAGATTCTTTGACCAGGAATCCTAGGTCTTTTTCGACCAGGAAATGGGACGAGGTCGAAAATGTCGATCAGGATTTTTGGTATAATCTCGACCAGGAATTCTCGACCAGGAATCCAAGTTATTTTCGACCAAGATTCTTTGACCAGGAATCCTAGGTCTTTTTCGACCAGGAAATGGGACGAGGTCGAAAATGTCGATCAGGATTTTTGGTATAATTTCGACCAGGAATTCTCGACCAGGAATCCAAGTTATTTTCGACCAAGAAGGGGGACAAGGTCGAACATGTCGACCAGGATTTTTTGGTATGAATTCGACCAGGATTTTTCGACCAGAAATCCAATGTCATTTTTCAACTATGATTCTTAGACCAGGATCCTAGGTCATTTTTGACCTCATATTGCCATGAGGTCGAATAATTCAATCTCTTTTCCCAGTTTATTTTCGAACTCAATTCCCCGATCTCGATCTTTGGCATTTTCGAGTTCGATTTTGTAGTTGTTTTTTGACCTCAAATAGGTTTCAAGTTGTTTAGCCCGATTTGGATTTTTAAGGTAATTTCGAACTCAATTTCTCGAACTTATTTTCAGCATATTTTCGACTTTGAATCTGCTTTTCTTGCTTTAGAATTATTTCTAAACTTTAAGTTAGAATTTTCCCAAGCTTTCAACCTTTTGGGCCTTGATTTTATATTGGGCCTTGGGCCTAGTCCTTTTTTTGGGCCCTAATTTTTCATTAGTCCTTGAACCCTCTTAAAATTTTTAAGCCTTTCTTTTATTTGGGCCATGGGCCTTGTCTTTTATCGATCGTAACTCTTTGGGCCTTAATTCCAGAAGCCCAAAGAGTAATTGTGGGCTTTGACTGGCTGCAACCGGTTAGTCTTCCCTAACCGGTTGAGTTTCCAGTCACTTCACCTATAAAAGAGTGAGGTTTCACTTCTTACTCCCCACTCGAATCTTTCCAAAAATTTCTTTCCTTAAACCTCACTATCTTTCTCTCTTTTTTCTCTCTTTTCCTCCGTAGTCAGGCGATTTCCGGCGAGTTTTTGTGGCGGTGTTCTTATATTTCTGGGTTTCAATCTCCTTCCCAAGAAGGTTTCTGGGTTTTGATCTTCTTCCCAAGAAGGTTTCTGGGTTTTGATATTCTTCCCAAGAAGATTTCTGGGTTTATCTTCAACCGTTGAAGATTTTCTGGGCTTTCACCTTCATCCTTTGAAGGTTTTCTGAGTTTTTGTTGAAGATTTAAGAATGGCCGATCGTTCTGCTAGCCGTCTTCAGAAAATGAATCAAGCGTCCAAAAGAGGTATCATCGTTCGTTCTCCCACTATGTCTTTGCAAGATATGATATTAGAACGTAGTGATGTATATCCCTCAGTGTCGCATTTAGATTCATTTAACCATAACAATAGATTTAATGATGCTGATGCAATTGCTAATTACAAGAATATGTATAGAATTAGGCCACCTTATAGGTTAGTCCTAGCTGAACCTGGGGATCGTTCCTGCCATTGGCGCCCAAATGCTCTTTGCATTTACAAAGGGGTCCTGGCTGCAGGTGTTCGATTCCCATTCCATCCTTTCATCCCTCAACTTCTAGCTGATGTAGGAATCAATCCTTGTCAACTCCCTCCCAATGCTTGGAGACTTATTATGTGCTTTATTGTTTTGTGCTTGAAAAACAATTTCCCTCTTTCTGTTGCTCTCTTTAGAAGGATTTTTCAATTTAAAAATAGCTCTTCCAAAACTTTGGGTTGGGTATATATTAGTCATCGACCCACAACACCCCCCATCTTTCACCCAAAATCCATTCCCGACAACAATCCCAAGTGGAGAAATGAATTTATGTATTTGGTGTGGGATGGAGGGGACTGGGGCACCTTATTCCAAAGCTCATTTAGTAGAGTTTCGGATGGTAGTCCTGGTGACATAGTTCTGACTGAGGAGGAGGCCCTTGCCTATGCTGAACTCACCAAGGATAACTATGCCACCATGGCTTGGGAGCTCCTGGACGAGTTTCTACTTAAGTCTCTGGAACTTTCAAGAGTTTCTGACAAGGGTAATTCTTTTTCTTATTTTCTTATAGTTGTATCAAGATTGCCTTATACCAATTGTTTTCCTTGACTTTTGTTTGCAGCTGCTGAGTTTATCAACAAGCAGAATGAGCCAGAAGGCGGGCAGACAGCAAGGATCAAGAGGGCTTGCTTGAAGGATCCTAGGCTGAGCTGGTCGAGCTAAGGAAGGGGAAGGATCGCATCATTGATGAGTACTTTGATTCTGCTGAGTATCAGGAGATCATTACTCAGCATGATGATCTTCTTTTCCCCGTCCAGTTCACTCAAGGATGGGATGAGGCTTTGGCTGAGGTATCGAGGAGAATTCCTGGATCCCTTACTATTTCTGACTTCCCCAGCCCCCATGCTCCTAATCAGTTAGAGAAAGCCTTGGCTGGAGTGGATGATATGGATGAGGATGACAGGATTCTCAATCCTGAACATGCCTCCCAGCCTGGTGAAGAGTTAGAGGAATCTAGCTTCGGTGAGGAGGAGTCTGGTGAAGAGGAGGCTGGTGAAGAGGAGGAGGATTCTGGAGAGGAAGAGTCCGGTGAGGAGGAGGCTTCTGAGGATGAGCAAGGAGGGGATGGTGCTCAACCATAGCTATCTGTAGCTTTTATTTATTTTATGTAATTTTGCCTTTGGGCATAACTTTTAACTTTATTGAAAGTCATTTATTTTCTTCATGTCTTTTAATGTTTTATGTTTGCGTACTTAATTAGTACTTTGAACCATATAAACACCAAGATGCCATGCTTTGTAGAATATTCTTGAAATTGCTGAATGAATATTTAAATTGAAGAAATGGGTATAACCCTTACATAGTATGCTACTTCTACCTCAAGTTTAAAAACTTGGATTGGTTTCATCGACCTTATTTCTACTTATCCTGATAGTGAGTCCAATTAGGACACACTTAAACATAATAAACTTTCAAGTTTGCAGCATGCCAAGTTCTAGGCACTTCAATCCCTTCCATAGTTTCCAGCTTGTATGAGCCTCGTCCATACACATTCTTGACCCGATAGGGCCCTTCCCAGTTTGGGGCTAACTTTCCCTTTTGTCCAACTCCAGATGCTTCAATTTTTCTAAGGACCAAGTCCCCTTGACGAAAGAATCTCTCTTTAACCCTTAGGTTGTAGTAGAAAGATGCTCGTTTCTGATGTTCAACTATCTTGGCATTCGCCTCATCTCTAATTTCGTCAATTAGATCCAAGGCTAGCCTCAAGCCTTCTTCATTTACTTCTGGCTCATAAGCCTCAACTCTTGGAGATGTGTGAGTAATCTCCACTGGAACCACTGCCTCGGCCCCATATGCTAGCAAGAAGGGGGTAGCTCCAGTGGTGACTTTACAAGTAGTACGATAAGCCCATAGTATGGGAAGCAATTCATCTACCCAAGTATTTCTGGAGCGTTCAACTCTTTTCTTCAGTCCATCTAGGATAATTCGATTTGCAACCTCAGCTTGCCCATTTGCTTGAGGATGGGCAACGGAAGTGAAACGCAACTTGATATCATTCTCGTCACAATACTTCTTGAACTCGTCATTGTTGAATTGAGTTCCATTGTCCGTTACCAGGATTCGTGGAATTCCATATCTGCATATCACATTCTCCCAAAAGAAGTGCATCACTTGCTTGGTGGTTATCTTGGCCAAAGGTTTAGCCTCAATCCACTTAGTGAAATAGTCAATTGCTACTATCAGAAATTTTCTCTGTGCACTTGCCATTGGAAATGGCCCAAGTATATCCATTCCCCACATAGCAAAAGGGATAGGTGAGTTTACGGATGTCAACATCTCAGGTGGTTGTCTAACCACTGGTGCATGCTTCTGGCACCGTTCACATTTCTTCACATAACTTTTTGCATCAGCAAGCATACTTGGCCAATAGAAACCTAGACGAGTAACTTTATGGGCCAAAGCTCTGCCCCCCAAGTGCTGTCCACAAATCCCTTCATGAACTTCTTTCAGGGCCAATTCTGCCTCTTGAGGTCTCAAACACTTCAGGTATGGAATAACAAAAGATTTCTTATATAGAATTCCCTCAATTAGGGCATACCTTAGTGCTCTGACGTATAACTTTCGTGCTTCTGAGGTGTCATTAGGTAGCCACCCAGTTTCTAAATGAGCTTTGATCAGATCAATCCAACAACTGGTAATACCAATGGGTGCTACCAACTTTCCGTTGATGCTTGGGGTTTTTAAGACTTGGAAGTATACACTCCCTGCATAATTTTCAATTTCAGAAGAGGCAAACTTGGACAAGGCATCAGCCTTCACATTTTCCTCCCTCGGAACGTGCTCCACATAGCATTCATCAAACTGAGTCATGATGGCTTTGACAAGTTTCAGATACTTAGCCATGACTTCATCTCTGGCTTCAAACTCTCCATTTACTTAAGAGACAACTAACCTTGAGTCTCCACAGACTTTCAGAGTTTTGACCCTCAGGGCTCCAGCCAGTCCTAAGACAGCAATTAAAGCTTCATACTCAGCCTCATTGTTTGTCGTCGGGAAGTCAAGTTTTAGTGCGTACTCTATTACGAATCCATCAGGACTTTGCAGCACTAAACCAGCTCCGCTTGATTTTGTTTTTGATGCTCCATCAAAGTAGAGCACCCAACATTCCTTGGACACCATGTCTTCATTTTTGCTGTCTTCCACTACTACCTCCTGTCCCCCGACTTCTTGGTTGTCAATGGTACATTCAACCATGAAGTCAACGAGTGCTTGAGCTTTAATGGCCGTACGAGGCTTATACTTGATATCAAATTCCCCCAACTCAATAGCCCATTTGATCAATCTTCCACTAACCTGAGGGTTGTGCAGAATGTTCCTTAGAGGTTGATTAGTCAAAACCTCTATCTTGTGCGCCTGGAAGTACGGACGTAGCTTTCTTGAGGTCATTATCAAGGCTAAGGCAAACTTCTCTATGGTAGAGTAGTTTATTTCTGCCCCATGCAGGATCTTACTCACATAGTAGATGGGTTTCTGAACCTTCAATTCTTCCTTTACCAAAACAGCTCAAAGGGCAGTGTCGGATACTGCCAAGTACAGATAGAGGATTTCTCCTAGCTTTGGTTTTGCCAACAGTGGTGCTTCAGCCATGTATTTCTTCAGGGCCTCAAAGGCTTCTTGGCTTTCAGGTGTCCACTCGAAATTTTTCACATTCTTGAGTGCTTTGAAAAAAGGTAAGCATTTTTCTCCTGACTTGGAGATGAATCTTCCCAAAGCTGCAACTCTTCCTGTTAATTTATGCACATCCTTAACAGACTTGGGTGGTTCCATGTCTAGGATTGCCTTGATCTTATCGGGGTTAGCTTCGATTCCCCTCTTGGAGACCATCAGACCTAAAAACATTCCTGAGCCAACCCCGAAGGCACACTTCGCTGGGTTTAACATCATCTTGTGGTGCCTCAGCACTTCAAATGCTTCTCAAAGATGCTTTATATGGTCTGCCTTGTCGAGGCTCTTGACTAGCATGTCATCCACATAAACTTCCATTGTTTTACCAATCAGTGGCTCAAAAATCTTGTTCACCAATCTTTGGTATGTTGCCCCTGCATTCTTAAGTCCAAATGTCATGACTAAATAACAGAAAACACCAAAGTCGGTGATGAATGATACCTTGGAGATGTCGTCCTTATGCATCCTGATTTGGTTGTACCCACTGAAACCATCCATGAAACTTAGCATCTCGTGCCCAGCAGTGGCATCTATCAAAGCATCAATCCTTGGTAAGGGAAAACAATCCTTAGGATATGCATCATTCAAGTCGGTGAAGTCCACACACATTCTCCACTTTCCATTAGCCTTCTTGACCATCACTGGGTTAGCCAACCATTCAGGGAACTGAATTTCTTCAATGAAGCCTGCTTCCAAGAGTTTTTCTACCTCCTGCTTGATGGCTTCTTGCCTTTCTGGAGCAAAATTTCTTTTCTTTTGTTTCACTGTCCTCCTTTCGGGATCCACATTTAATTTGTGGGTTATCAATTGGGGATCAATCCCTGGCATATCAGCTGCTGTCCAAGCAAATACATCACTGTTTTCTTGAAGAAAGGATGTCAACTTTCTTTTCATAGATTCAGGTAGTAAAGCTCCAATGTAGGTGACCTTGTCTGGTTCTCCTGGGATCAAGGGGATGGGAACAAGATCCTCAGCTGGCTTTCCTCTTCTTTCTTCATCGTTTCTGATGTCCATGTCCTCGATTGGGAGAACCTGCCCCCCAACTCCATCAGGCCTCAACGCGGCTACATAACAACTTCTAGCCATTTTCTGATCGCCTTTCTCTTCGCCAATTCCATTTCTGGTAGGGAACTTGATCTTCAAATGATAAGATGAGGCAACAGCCTTGAATGCATGAAGACCCGTTCTTCCCAGAATTGCATTGTAGGTTGAAGTCGCTTTGATAACTATGAAGTTCAGCATTTGAGTAGATGTCTTTGAACCTTGTCCCATTGTCATGGGGAGTTGAATCGTGCCTTCTACTTTCGATTCTACTCCATTGAACCCATATATGGGCATGTTTGAGGGTGTTAGCTGAGAATCAGTGTAACCCATCTTGATGAAAGCATCATGGAACAAGATGTCCACTGAAGCTCCATTGTCAACAAGAACTCTCTTCGTTTCTGAGTTCCCAATCACAGGTACTATGACCAGAGGGTCATCATGGGGAAATTTCACTCCCTCAAGATCTGAATCGTCAAAATTCAAAGATACTTCAGTCTTGGCACGCTTCGGTGCTTCTCCAACCACAGTCATTACCTCACGGGCATACGCTTTTCTCGAGTTTCTGGAAGGTCCGGCCGCAGTTGGCCCTCCAAATATCATATTGATGACAGGCCCTCGGGGCTTGGGATTTCGGTCTTGATCATTGTCCCGTCTATCGTAGTCTTTCCTTTCATAATTTCCTCTCTGACTTCCCTGGTTTCCATCTTTGGTGTACTTACCAAGCTTTCCTCTTCGAATCAAGAACTCAATTTCATCTTTCAGTTGTCTGCAGTCATCTGTCTCGTGGCCAACTTCTTTGTGAAACCGGCAGTATTGGTTTTGATTTCTCTTTGATACATCGGCCCTCATAGGCTTCGGCCATTTAAGGTCTTCTTCCTTTGCAATCTCCATCAGAATTTGGCTTCTAGGAGCATTCAATCTTGCATACTCCGTGAACTTTGGCCCAAAATTGCTTTTCTTGGGTGGTGAATCTGAATCCTTTGATGTCCTAGGATACTTCTCTCTTGCATCATATTCTGGAGCATCCTTTCTCTTCTTTGAATTTCCATTGCCAGTAGCAATGGGTTCATACTTTCTCATGCTCTCCTCAGCTTTGATGTATTTCCCAGCTCTATCTTGTAGTGACAACATGTTTTCGGGGGGATGTTTGGCCAAAGACCTCCTGAAGTGGTCATCGGTAGTTCCTTGCTGTAGGGCTATCATAGCCACTTTATCTTCCAAATCTGGGACTTTTATAGCTTCCTTAGTGAATCTACTCAGGTATTCTCTCAATGTTTCATTCTTGCCTTGTCGAATCCCCATAAGAGAGGTGGAACTTTTCTCATGTATCTTCCCACTAACAAATTGATTGATGAAAGCCTTACTCAGCTCTTTGAAGGATCCAATAGAATTGGGTGGAAGGCGACTATACCAACGTTGAGCCATACCCGCTAGGGTTTGTGGAAACGCCCTACACTTTGCAGCGTCATTGGCAAGCTGCAACAGCAGTGCATTTGAGAAGGTTCTTACATGATTTGCGGGATCTCCCGTTCCATCATAAGTTTTAATGGTTGGCATTTTAAACTTCCTGGATATAGTGGCTTTCATTATCTCTTGAGTGAAGGGTGGTGTAGGATCGTCAGGATCTCCTAGGGGCAATAATACAGTAGGATCTCCTCTTGGGATTTCAACCCTTCTGGATCTCGGAGGAGTAGGATCCAGATTAATTACCGGAGTCTTCCCGGCTGCTCTTGCAGCCTCTTCTTCCTCTAACTTCTTTTTAAGTTTTGCAACCTCTGCCTCATGGGCTGCAATCCTTTCCTGAGTGGTTGGCTCCTTGTTTGCAGAGCGTCTCCTTCGCGGGGGATAGTCATCATCAGTATTATAATTTTCATCCTCAGTGTGAGGACCAGAGAAATCGTCTCGAAACATCTGAAGGGTTTGTGTTTGTCGGTTCAGGGGTTCCAAACCTTGGATGTAAGGGGGCACGTAAGCCTCATGGTGTACTATATTAGTGCCACTACCGCCCACCGGGGGTCGAGGGGGCCTGCTATGGGTAGGCATCCCAAGGGTCTGATTCACATATTGAGGGAGATCAGTAGTATGGAGTTGAAGACTTCTTGGGGCATTCACGAGCAGTGGGGAGGTAGTGATCAGTTGCTGGTGAGTGGTCTCTTGTGGATTAGATCCATGAATGACCACCTGCAGGGGATTCGTCCCTTCAATTGGGATCTCTGGTCCTTGAGTGTTGGTGGGGATATTCGTCCCTTCAGTGCTGGTAATTGGTGGTGGTTGAGCTCCTTGAGTACCGGCCTCAGAGGCAACAGGAGTTCCTTCAGAAGTTTGATTTGTTCTTCGTGTAACTGCCATGGTTGATGTTCGTTTCCCACAGACGGCGCCAAATGTTATGGATTAAAAAACGTACCTTGTAAATTAAATGCTAGGGTTTATGAGCGTTCAAACTTTAATGACTGCTCTTGTGTTTCGGGACTAAATCGGTCCTCACAAGATGCCTACGTATCTCTGCTGTATAGAGAATCAAGTCAAAAAACGTAGTTCTAGAATGAAGGACGAGGGTCCTTATATAGGCGTCAGGAGCCTTGTATTTAAAGTAAGTTTAGGAGTCTTAACTGATAAGTCTCGTTATTGATAACTGATAAGGAGTATATTACTTGGTAGGCAAGTATTATCCCTATCTGATAAGTGCTGTGACTCATCATATTATTTGATTGGGATTCTGGATCCTTCTATGAAGATATTATCATATTTGGACTCTTTTATGAGCTGTGTATTTTCCTTTATTTATTAATTACGAAATTAATAAATAATTAGGGTTTTGGGCCTTTTGTCGGGCCTAATCTTTGGACCAAACTAGGTCTAATTAATGTATCATTAATTATATATCTAGGGTTATATTTCTGTCCATATCAATAAGGTACATGAAAATTATTTATAAGGACAAGGGCTAAGTGACAATATTTCTAGCAAAATAGTAAATTATTAAAATAGTAAATTATTATGAGCTATCATCTTCTATTTGTTATCAAAATTCATTATTTTAGAAAATAATTAAGAAACCCGGATCACCTTTTATATTAATTATTTATAAAAAATAATAATCAAAGTTCTTATAAAATATATAACAAGTTATTTTGTAGTAAGTAGCATTATCGAACTTCTTTGTTTAGTATTTTCAAATATAGCAAAAGCACTTAGATCTCAAAAAATTTAAAAGAACCAAGCCTACGTTCTTCGTTTTTTTGTTAAATTGCAGGATTCGAGAACCAAGCCTAAGTTACACACAAAAAAATAATTAAGATAATGAAACAATATATTCTATATTATTTTATTAGTAAAAAATATCATTAAATTTTTATGTTTAATATTTTCAAGTTATAGCAAAAAAAAATAGATCTAAAATAATTTAAAAAAATCAACTATATCTAATAAAAATGATAATAACAGAATAATAAAATAAAATTATAGGTTAGGTGATCAAAATATTTAACAAAACCCGGTGAAAACTTTTCGTACGTGTATATATTTTTTGCCGTAGGTGGAAAGTTGTACTAAGGAATTTTTAAATAAACCGTTCATTGATCTAACGCTTCAGAAATCCTTTGTTGTTTAAATTATTGTACTAAGAAATTTTTAAATTAACCGTTCATTGATCTAACGTTTCAGAAATCCAAAATTTTTAAATCAACCGTTCATTGATCTAACATTTCAGAAATCCTTTGTTGTTTAAATTATTGTACTAAGAAATTTTTAAATCAGCCGTTCATTGATCTAACGTTTCAGAAATCATTTGTTGCTTAAATTATCCCCGACAAATGATTATCCAGGACCGGACCCTCCCAGATATTGAACAAAATGACCCACTGATACTCATGTTGGATAAAGACAACGGGGTTGTTACCTGTTAAGCTAAAGTCAAACAGATTACCAACTCAATTTAGCATTCATCTAGAAATAGCTACATTCAAAACACAGTTGACAAGTTAGCATTCATCAAGAAGCAGGTGTAGCAAATGGCAAAGAAGCTTGTTAAGTATTGTGTGGTACTTCCATTTCATACTCTCTTTCTCACCATTTTTTTACTTACTGTTTATTGTTTGCAAGTTAAACTTATGATCCGGGACTAAAACAGGTGGATGCTTTTACGGAATCGGCGTTTAAGGGAAACCCGGCTGCTGTGTGTTTGTTGGAAGAGGAGAAAGATGATACATGGTTGCAAGCAGTAGCTACTGAGTTTAATATTTCCCAGACATGTTTCTTGACTCGGATTGCCTCTGACTCTGTTTCTACCAACCCTCAGTTTGGCCTCAGATGGTTCACTCCTGTTGTTGAGGTTCACTTTCTTACTCTCTACTTATTCATTTCCTATTATTATTTGTATTATTTATTTTGAGGATAATTGAGTATTTCTTTTTAAATGGTCGTTTTTTTTAAAGGTAAATAATTCATTAATCAAAAGTCATACCGCATCTACAAAAATAATCAAAATCGAACAAACATGCGCTAAAATAGATCAAACCAGAAACTCCTTTATAAAAACTATGATCGTTGAGCAGATCTTCAAGTGTGGTATATCTCTCGCTCATATCGCTGAAATTTATAGCCTTTTCGAAGAGAAAATCTAACAATCTTTTGTAGTCATGAGGAATATATATATCCCATTTGTCAAAACATATTTGAACAACCGATCATGATTGTGATTTCATACGACCAAAATCAATGAACCAATACATAAATTCTTACATATCTACGATCTCGAATACCAAAATAATAACAGAACGACTCTCACAAGGAGAGAAACAAACCCAATATACTGGTAGAAAAAACCCACCAACGGGGTACTAAAACTCTCATTAAAGAGAGAACTTTATTGAATAGAAAACAAGAATGGAGGAAAACAATGAAAAGGGGGCTTATCATCAACCTGATAGGTTGATGACAGCCCCTAAACGAGAATAATATTAGGGTTCTTGTGGAGAGAGGAGAGGGAAGAGAGGCCGCATACCACCCTTTTAAATGATCATTAGATTCATTGTTATCGGATAAAATAATCAAAGTAGTGCATAAGTAGAGGAAAAAGCGCTAAAATGCACACACTTAAAGCAAATAATGTTCGACTTACAATTTCATTTTTGGAAAAGTAAGAAAAAATAATGTGTTTACTAGAAAATAAATTAAACTCATATTGATAGGCATATGCGTCACAAAATTCACAACTGCATTGCGGGATGTAATGCATTTTGGATATGTCTTACGCAGTTGTGCCTAAAAATGAAAAACATGGAATATTCGTCGTGTTTTATTTGTTAGGGAATTTCGATATGCGTTGTGCTAGTGCTACTACACTGAGCCAACTATTTAGAGGTGTGATTTTATGGGTTAAATATCAAATTGGTCACTGAAGTAGAGGTCATATATCAATTTTTTCATCGATTTTAACGGGGTCTCAGTTGAATCACTTAAATCATAATAAATATCAAATAGATACCTCTAAATATGTGATCGAGAAGTAAAATAAATTTTTATTGAGTTGTATACATTTTTCTTCAATGCTAACATAACCAAATGGAAAGTCATGCATTCTAGTATTTTAGATAATATATTCAGTTTTTTTAAAAAAAATTAAAATTTATTTTTAATTAAATCAAAGAAAATAACTATAAAATTAAAAATAAAATTTAAATAAAATTTTAAAAATCTGAATATATTATCTAAAATACTAGAATGCATGACTTTTTATTTGGTTATGGTGGCATTGATGAATAATGTATAGAACTCAATAAAAAATTATTTTACTTCTCGATTACATATTTAGAGGTATGCATTTGATATTTATTATGACTTAAGTGATTCAATTGAGACCCCGTTAAAATTGATGAAGAAATTGATATATGACCTCCACTTCGGTGACCAATTTGATATTTAACCCGTGATTTTATTCATGTTCAAGTTGTGCTGGAAAAAGAGACCCTGTTATCTACCCCCATGAGTAGCTTTGTTAAAATGTAATTTTATTATATGAACTAATATACTAATTTTGCTTATACGATAGTGATGGGCTTTAAGTGAAGTTTTTGTGAATTACATTAGTAAAGAGTTATTTCATTTTAGAATCTTATACTTGTGATAGATGTAATACATCTGATTAATGTTGCTTCAACTGCTTTAAAATTTTACAATGCTTTTCAAGTCTTTACTCTTTATGAGTTGTTTTGAATAAGGAAATTGTGAAGTATCTGAAAAATCAAGGATTTCCTTTACAAGTATTGCTGCTGTGTACAGGTTCAACTTTGTGGTCATGGGACTTTAGCAACATCCCACTTTCTCTTCAGCTCTGGTTTGGTTGATGCTGATGTCATAGAGTTCTTGACACTCTCGGGAATTTTAACTGCTAAAAGAGTTCCAGATCCCAAAATCTCAATCGGTGCACCTTTTGAGAATGGCAACGAATGTCATGGTGTTTCTGTTGAACTGAGTTTTCCAGCCCTTACGTTGTCTGATTACGACTCCCCTGATAAATTGACGGATTCTCCAAGCTTGAGCAGCGTATCAACTCTGGAAATCAAGAAAACTCCTTATGATGATCTCTTTGTATGTATTACTTCCTCTAAGCTTAATCTAGGTGGAACTTAGGTGATTAAACTGGAAAATGTGATTATCCATTTTGCTGGTTGAGACAATAAAGCTCAATTTCTACTGATTATCTATTTTAATTTGAACCCTAAGATATTAAAGTTGGGATGGCAGATTGTGCTTCCATCCGGAAAGGCAGTTGCAGAATACCAGCCACAGTTTGATGAAATACAAAAACTACCTGGCAGAGGATTAATTATTACAGGACTTGCACCTCCTGGCTCTGGTTTCGACTTTTATAGTCGCTTCTTCTGTCCCAAGTATGGGATAAATGAGGTATGTGTTTCCATTCTTCAGCTCTAATCCCTAACGGAAATTTGTTTCACCCTCATAAATAGTAGCCTCTAGTCTTGCAAACACAAAGTGAAGAAGCTTTTCGTGTATTCAAAATACAAATTCCTTCATTGTTTTTCTTTTGATCTAACCAATGGTATGAATTTATATAATTGCACATGAAACACCTCTACTGAAACTCGATACGTTGTGTTCATATATTATGTATCCAGGATCCTGTTTGTGGGAGTGCACACTGTGCCTTGGCACCCTATTGGTGCCAAAAGCTGGAAAAAACTGAATTGGTCGCATATCAGGTTCTCTCTCTCTCTCTCTCTCTCTCTCTCTCTCTCTCTCTCTCTCTCTCTCTCTCTCTCTCTCTAGTGATCGCCTTAGTCCAGTCTCAGAATCATCACCATAATTTTACATTCTTGCTATCCTCTCACACACGCGCTTGAGCTAAGCGCTCACATATGTATGATCTTGATTCTTGAATATATAATGAAAAAAGAAAATCTAAATTCTAGTTTCTTGTATCAGGCATCTCCTAGAGGTGGGACTATAAACCTGTATGTGGACGAGGAGAATCAGAGAATATTGATTCGAGGAAAATCCGTTACTGTTATGGAAGGTTCACTTTTAGCTTGAAAGTCAAGTAAAAATCTTATGTTATGAGACGAGGGATGGACTCTTGATGCATAAAGGCAAATAATATCGATATTCGATCGTCTTATTTTGATGCATCAATGTTTTGATTGATAAAATTAAATATCTGTGAAAGGAATTGAATCCGGCTCTGGATAAATTCAATTTGATGAAAAATGTCGAATCTTGTATTTGTTTAACATCATTTTTAATAGACCCGACAATTTTATACACGACTTACACGACACGAAACGACATGAAAATTTAGTGTTTGTGTTTGTGTTTGCATTTTAAGTACACGACACGAAAATACACGAACACGAAAGTACACGATCCCGAATTAGTGTCGTTTTTGGATTTACCTTTCAAGTACACGACACGAAGTACACGACAAAAATAAATATATAAATAATTACAAATATATATTATATATATAGTATAAATATTAATTGATATTACACGAAAGTAATGTGAATTTTAAGAAATTTTGTGTAAACATTCGTGTTTTCGTTGCTATTCGTGTCTATTTCGTTTCGTTTAGTTTCATGTACACGAAAAAATTCATGTATCTCGTATCGTGTCAAGTCGTGTCGTGTTACAGTTTTGAGTACACGATTTGAATTCGTGTCGTTTTCGTGTATAGCCAAAAAGTACACGAAACACGAAATTACACGACACGACACGACTGATTTGTCGGGTCTAATTTTTAATGAATAAAATAATGAAATTTTAAACTGCATAAAATATTAAAAAAAAAGACTAAATTGCATATTGCATCCCCTAGATTTTAGCTTATTGCAGTTTGGGTAAAGTATTTTTTCATAAAACACTTTGCACTCCGTAACTTCAAGTCCCGCTACATTTTAGACCCCTTTGACGATTTTTCCGTCTATTTTGATCGCTAACATTAATTTTGACAGGGATAAATTTGTAAATTATAAAACTTAAAAATTAATTTATTTAAAATTGAATTTATTAAATATTATTAGCAAAACTTAAAGAATTTGTAACTATAGTTAATTAGAGAAATATTAATTTAGAGGAATTTAAAAAAAATGTAAGAATTATTAAAAAAAAGATTTATAACAATTACAATTTACTGTAATTATTATCTGTCAGAGATCCGAGGATTCGTTTTGCATATCAAAATTCTTGACTTCTTGCCCAATTTAGGATGTAAACTGGGGACATGCAACCTTGTTTTATGATATGTTGTTGCGGTCTAAGGTCAAAGATAAAATTAAACCTGATGGATTATTGTATGAGTTATTTGACTTTGTAACTCTCACACAACTTCGAATCCCCACGCAATTAACAAAACCGACAAAATATTTGAACTCAACAAGTCCTTGCAACAACATAGTATAAATAGATGATGTATCACTTGACAAACTCAATGCAATTTCATCCAACAATGGCTCATTCATTTCAAACCACCTTACTTTCATTTCTCTTCATTTTCTCAATCACTCAAGCTCAACCATCTTTTCGACCAACGGCCCTAGTCGTTCCGGTGAAGAAAGATGCCTCGACACTCCAATACGTGACCACGGTTAACCAAAGAACCCCTCTAGTGTCCACAAACCTTGTCATTGATCTTGGAGGCCGGTTCTTGTGGGTTGATTGTGATCAAAATTATGTTTCATCCACATACCGTCCACTTCGCTGTCGAACTTCCCAATGCTCCTTGGCAGGCTCCATTGCCTGCGGCGATTGCTTTGATGGACCCCGACCAGGGTGCAACAATAATACTTGCGGGGTTTTTCCTGAAAACCCCGTGATTAACACTGCCACGGGCGGTGAGGTTGCTGAAGATGTTATTTCGGTCCAGTCCACTGACGGATCGAGTGCAGGTCGACTTGTCACCGTTCCTCGTTTTATCTTTTCATGTGCACCAACTTTTTTGCTACAAAATCTAGCTAGTGGTGTGACAGGCATGGCTGGATTAGGAAGGACTAGAATTGCACTTCCTTCACAATTTGCTTCTGCTTTTAGCTTTAATAGGAAATTCGCCATGTGTTTGTCAGGATCGACATCTTCGAATGGTGTCATAATCTTTGGAAATGATCCATATAAGTTCCTTCCAAACATCATTCTTTCTGATCAAGCACTTACCTATACGCCCCTACTAATAAATCCAGTAAGCACAGGAGCAACTTCTACACAAGGTGAGCCTTCGGTAGAGTATTTCATCGGAGTAAAATCGATCAAAATCAACTCAAAAACCGTCTCCTTGAACACGTCACTGTTGTCTATAAGTAGTGAAGGAAACGGTGGAACAAAAATTAGCACAATTAAACCATACAGTGTCTTAGAAACTTCGATTTACAAGGCAGTCACGGAGGCTTTTATCAAAGAATCTGCAGCAAGGAACATAACACGAGTTGCATCAGTGGCACCATTCGGGGCTTGTTTTAGCACAAACAACGTTGGTAGTACGCGAGTAGGGCCATCAGTGCCTTACATTGACCTGGTTCTGCAAAGCGAAAGTGTGGTCTGGACAATTACAGGGTCGAACTCAATGGTTTATGTTAATGACAATGTGTTATGTCTGGGAGTTGTAGATGGAGGATCGAATCCTAGAACTTCAATTGTTATCGGAGGGCATCAGTTGGAGGACAACTTGCTACAATTTGATCTGGCAACTTCAAGATTAGGCTTTAGTAGTACTCTGTTGGGGAGACGAACAACATGTGCCAACTTCAATTTCACATCTACAGCATAAACACATTTTACATATAGTTTGTGTGCGCGCACGTAGCGTTTGGATTTAAGATATATGTATGCGAGTTGAATAATTGAATTGCTAGTTCACAGTACAGACAAGTAAACTGATATTATCAGATGATCTTCTCATCCGAAATAAAACGGTTGTTTCAATTATGGACAACTACCCTATAGTTTTTGCAAATACACGTTGTTTAAACCTGAATTCGATTATCGCTCATCTTATAATTTATTGGATTATAAATATTATTTATTAGGTTATAAAACATACTTAAAAGACAGAGAAGTTTCATCTGGAGTTGTTTGATTTAAAAGGGGTGACAAACAAACAAGATGTTTAATTTAATTTATAGAACAATTAGCAATCACAGAAATCGTGGGGACGTGGCCTATTAGCTCAGATGGTTAGAGCGTCGTGCTAGTAACGTGGATGTCGACCCCTGCATGGGCCAAATAACTGTTGATAGACCCTGTATGTATCTAAGAGTTTGGGTGCTGTCACTGCACTCACATGCTCGCACACTCTGAGCAAGTGCAGAGAATGAGGTGAAATGATATTTCTCATACAGTAATAAATTATACTGCATGGTTAAATAATTTAAGTTATTCGATTATGGCGTCTCCGCGTCTAATAAATCAACCACTTGCGGTAGGGGCACCGCGTTCAGCTAGTTCTCTTCCATGCAGGCCCGGCGGCTGATTCAATCCCACACCTCTGACCAGGGCACACCAGTAAGCCTTAATACTTGTACTGCTTAATAAATTTTGTTCAACTACATTCTTGAAACCGAAACATAACTCTCAAGTCTATCAACATCAAAATCTCGATAAATTAATACCCCGCGATAAAATACATTTCCTCAATATTTTTTTCAGTCCTGGCATTATAAATACAGCGTATACTAAATCTCAATAAATTAATAAAATCTAGAGCCGAAATACCCTACCTCTCCTCTCTCCCTCCTTCGGCCTCTTTTTTTCGTAGCAGCCGTAGGGACTTTTATCGGTTTTCAACGATGGAAAGCCCCAAATCAATTAATTTCTTTGGTTTATTCTTGTTTTTTCCAATAATTCTCCTTCCTGGTAAGGATTTATGTCATTTTAGTTTGTTTTGTTTTGTTTTGTTTAATTAAACCTCATCTTGATGAGTTTTGTTCCCAATTCATTTGGGTTTTGTTTATCCTCTCCTTGTGAGAGTTTGATGTGTTTTGGTGTGTTTTGGAATAATCTAATGATCGATATGTTAGATCTGCGTGATTTTCAAGGTTTTGATTCAGTGATGAAGATTTCTATGGGATTGCAATTACAATTGATAGCACAAATTGGTTGTGACGAAGGAGGTACATGTGTATATATCAACTTCAACAAATCGCTTGATTGTCTCTCCATGAAGACTGTAATCAGCGATATGATCTGTTTTACGTTTGTTCAATTCGATTGTTTTTTAGATGTCGTATGACTTTTTATTAATGAATTAATTTTCATTTCAAAAAAAAAAAATATCTAGAGCCAAAATGATTAATTTGTGAACTCTTTTATATTTTGCATTGTATCTTGACATAATGATAACTGAAAATAGATGGAGCCCCCAATATCTTTTAATGAAAATCAAGGCCAAAATGCGTTTCCAAGTGGCAATGGTCAAAACTACGGAAGGATCAACTTGTCTAGATTTTGACAAGTTCTTATCATACCAACTTTGACCATTTTAATCCAAAAAAAGTCCATTGGCGGCTTCCTCTTATATAAACAACTAATCTCAACATCTTTTCATCATATCCATCTCTCAAAACCATGTCTTCTTTCATCCATTTTGTTCTCTTGTCCTCACTGCTCCTCTCAATATCTTCTGCTCAACAATCTTTTCGCCCTCGAGCCTTACTCTTACCAGTCTCCAAAGATCCGAAAACACAACAATTTTTAACAGAAATTAACCAAAGAACTCCTCTAGTCCCTACAACTCTTGTTGTGTCACTTGGAGGCCGCCAACTTTGGGTTGATTGCTATAACAATTTCATTTCTTCCTCCATTCGTCGCCCTAAATGTGGCGCGGCTCAATGTGCATTGGCCGATGCTGATGGCTGCAGGAACAACATTTGTGGTGCTAGTCCTGAAAACCCCGTGACTCGAACCATTACTTATGATGATGTTGTCACTGATGTTGTTAATATCATATCCACCGATGGGTCAAGACCTGGTCCTGTTGTTACTATACAAAATTTTGTTTCGCTTTGCGCACCTTCTTCTCTTTTGGAAGAGCTTGCTAGTGATGCAGTTGGCTCCGCTGGTTTGGGACGGACTCGTGTCTCGCTTTCTTCACAACTTGCTGCTAGATCAAGTTTCAAAAGACAATTTGCCATGTGTCTTCCATCTTCTACATCATCTAATGGTGTTATAATATTCGGAGACGTTCCGTATAAGTTTCTTCCTAACGTTGATGCATCTAAAATATTGACATTTACACCGATTCTTACCCATCCGTCACCTGACCTGTCAGCTGAATATTTCATCGGGGTGAAAAAAATCAAAGTAAACGGAAAGGTCGTGCCAATAGATACTGCATTGTTAACTATCCAAAACGGTGGAACGCAGCTCACTACTGGCAATCCTAACACCGTGATGCGGACTTCTATTTACAATGCAGTGACTGCAGCTTTTGTAAACGAGGCTGCAGCCATGAACATTACTAGAGTTGCATCAGTGGCGCCTTTTGGCGCATGTTTTAATGCTAAAACTGTTTTAGGTAGCCGGTTAGGTGCCAAGGTTCCATTTATTGAGCTTGTTCTGCAGAATGAGAACGTTGTGTGGACAATTACAGGGTCAAATTCGATGGTTGAAGTTGGAAACAATGTGTTGTGCCTTGGATTTGTTGACGGAGGCAAGGATCCCAGAATTCCAATTATTATTGGAACACATCAGTTGGAGGACAATGTCTTACAATTTGATTTGGCAACATCAAGACTAGGTTTTAGCAATACTCTGTTGGCTAGACAAACTACATGCGCGAATTTCAACTTCACATCGACTGCTTGAGTAGAACTATGTATATTTATCTCATGGAATTGTAATATACGACTAATTCTTTGAAATAATTTTCATGAATATATTTATGATCCGAATAAATGGTCCAGAGTACATCAGTTTACGAGTTCGTTTTACTACTGTAAAATTTCTCTGTTTCATATATAACTTGTGCATATGCATTTGAACTCAAACTAGTAGGGGGCAAAAAGCATGTACATATGTGGATCATGCTAAAGACATTCTGAAGTTTATGATCCGGAAGGAAATGTCTGAGGCTTAATCTTCTAGGTACATGCAAAATAGCAAAACGGCAAGAAAAGAACCTGACTGGAAGGTACCCTAAAAACCTTATAGATAAAGGACTAATGGCGAATCCAGTGACTGCAGGGAAAACAATAGAGAACAACCAAGGTGACCGATCTAACCGCAATTTTTAGAGAAAAGACAGGGAAGCTGAATTTGAAAGAAGTAAGAAGCTGTTTGATCGACATAGATATGAAAGATAGAGCTACCTCGTTGCTGAAGCAGTTCCTCCAACGCAACAACGAACAACCCAAGGGTTTATGCTCGGATTGGTCATCACGTTCACTTTGCCTACCCTCCTGATAACCAGCACCATTTGTACATTAAATTGCAGACAGCTATTGTAATATCATCCTTTGTCAAACTGCGAAAGACTGTCTACTAAAAACCACTTCAAAAAATCTTACTTATGAGGTTAACAGTGCTGCAGAATTTTGATCTAAGATGCTGTTATTATTATCTAGTAAGTATCATCACTGCAAGAAGATTACTATAAGGTGTCTTTTGAAGCAGGTGACTTGCGTTTCCACAAATTTGCTGCAACTTATCTGGTGAACTGTTTACTCACAGTCACAGGTGATAATGTCTTGTATACAGTGTTACAGAAATAGCTTATCTGATCAAATCGGTTGCAGCACCAATTTACGATTTATTGGAAATTGGGGATTTATCGGACTGATAAATTAAAAATTAATCGGATGTATTTTAATAATATATTTAATATTATATTATATATTAAATTAGAGTATAATTATATATATACATTTAATTAAATATATATTTTTTAAATATTAAATTACATAATTTTGTTTCAATAAAATTGTATTTGTCATAAGATTTACACAACATCTATACTATACTATTATAAGCTGATAGTTTGGTCATATGTAGTTTAGTCATCTAAATAATAATCGTTAGATGTAAATATAGATAAATGAGAACCGTAAGCCGGTAGTTTGGTCATATGTAGTTTAGTCATCTAAATAATAATCGTTAGATGTAAATATAGATAAATGAGAACCGTTGGATGTAATATTAAAAAAATATTTTTTTCTTTATATCTAAAATGCTCCCACGAGTTCAAGGTTCGAATCCCGTCAACAACATATTATTATTAAATATTTATATCATCTATTTTTCTAAACTACATTCAAAAGTTCAAGATATTATTCCGTCAACAACATATTAAGAATTTTTAAGATCAAAATACAAATAAATCCTAATAAAATAAGATAAAAAATACTAAAAAAATCATATAAAAAATACTAAAATAATAAATCAAAAATACTAAAAATCATCTGTGTATCACACAACTTGGCTAAAAAAACTTAAAATAACATCATACATATATTATTATATTTGATTACTTTTTAAAATCATATAAATCAAAATATAGATAATAAAATAAAAAATACTAAAATTCATCCGCGCTTATTATATGAGTCATAATTCACTGTGCATTTTTGTCCAATGGCAACTACTAAATGGGTTTTCAATACCCACCTGGCCACCTCTGTCTTCTCAGCCGCCCATCCCCCAACCTCACTCGTATTTCAAGCGATACTATACCCGATTACTTCCGAGTTTGATCAATTTTGACCCGTTTTACCGGAAAATGATTTTTCCAGAAAACAGATCAGCGACCCTCTGATTGCCAATTAATCAGCCAATTTATCGGACAAATCGCCGATTTTTACTACACTGCTTTAAAGCTAAGATTGATAAACTCATGAATAAAATAGAAAAGGAAAGGTTAGAAAGAATTAAAGATCGCGTATTTATTAGCTTCAATTCCTCTTTTATTTAACTTATTATAATTGTGTCATCATCAATCCCTCTTCATTTAACTTTTGTAATTTTTAATTTAGATCATCTCCGTCCGTACCAAATTATTAATCACATCACAAATTTGTCACTTTCCACAAAAATGGTGTGCTTCTTTCGGGATAATACAACAATTCAAAACTAACCAAAAAAGGCATGATTCACTTCTTCACCTACTCTATAATGCATCAAAAAGTAGTCTTAAAGTTTAAATAAAGATAGATGACTTGGTAGATATACAAACATTGCAAATCCATGTTAAGCCTTCTGAACTCTGCAACTCAAAAACTTGATAGTACCAAATAAGCTAAAATGTTCTGCAACCTCCTTTTACAT
Source organism: Heracleum sosnowskyi (assembly GCA_030848705.1). Lineage (NCBI taxonomy): Eukaryota > Viridiplantae > Streptophyta > Magnoliopsida > Apiales > Apiaceae > Heracleum > Heracleum sosnowskyi. The sequence continues at coordinate 47,047,177 of CM061241.1, forward strand.
TTCCTTTTTTGTTTTTGTGCTAGAAACTACTATCCTTGCCATAAGATCAGAACACGCAAACAGGCTGTTTTAAATTGCAAACCTTGACCTGAACGATCGAAGCCACACCAAACTAATCAGCAAATTTGATCTTCTTTGGAAGAGGCTGATTGCTACCCACCTGAAAGAAATAATAATTTTCATGTAAAGAGCCGGATTAGGCGAAAATGATAATTTTATCAGTCATCAGATACATCTAATCAGCATTTTCCCTTCTGCATATGTAAGCTATTACGAACTTTGGGTGTAGTATACAATCAAGACACCCGCACAATGCTCACCTCTATACAGAAATTTCCGTTCTCGTGATTTAAAACATGTAGTTTTCATATATACTTTATATGAGACAGCAATCAAAAAACAAAGGAAAAAGGAAAACTGAGATTTCAAAAAGCAGGGAATAATGGATTCTTACAATTTCAGGACATTTGTAATCAATTCCAGCATCCTCAATCCTCTTCCGCCTTTTCTCATCCCTTTTCATAATACGTTCCACCAATTTCCTCTGCTCCTCTAAAGTTCTTTCCTGAACGCAATTTCAAATGTTGATCTTAGATAAGCTAGTGTACATAATTTGCAGAAATGGACTCCCAAAAAAGAGTCCATCAGAATCTAATATCTATCACAGCTGTACCTTGTCATGTCGTTTTCTTTCAATTTGAACAAAGTCAGGAGGTGTGTACCAGCGGCCAACGCCTTTCCATCTATAAAAGGTAAGCATTGGTTTAGTTGATATGATAGAAATCAAAGTCAAGAACAGAGCTGTGATAACAATCATGTCAAATGCATGCAAATGTGAGGGTGTACAGTACTCATTACATATGTTAATACCATGTTGACAAAATTATAAAATTCAAGTTCTGATATGTATCAACTAGAAATTAGAATCTCAAAATGTGAGGCCTGTACATCTTTGTACTTCTGCAGTGGTTTACAAAATTGGACATTTGCATAGATAGCACGACAAATTAATGTATCAAGTTTGAATGAAATGACATTGCAATAGATTCATGTTAAAATCCACATTGAACTCTTATTCTGGTTAGGGGAAAATCTTATAACACAAAGCACTTTGGAAATGAATCCTACAAGAGGATACTGCACATGGTTTACTAAAGATGAAAGAAAACTACACACAGCATGAATGCATGAATGCAGTGTCAATATATTTTTATAAGCGAAATTTCAACACTTACACTTTTGGATGGACTCGCTCAGGTGGAATAAGCTGAACTTGTAGTAAGTGCTCAAATAAGAGATAGTTATGCATAGTCTCAGATACGATCTTTGCCACCTGCAGTCACCACGACAGTAAAATTAGAATGATGTGTCATGAGTCTGTGGGTGCATGTGTGTATACAACGATGATAAAGGGTTTAAAAATCATGACAAGTACAACCTCAGGAGATTCAAATTGAATGAAGCCGAAATGCTTTGATTTTCCAGTCTGTACAGCACAAGTAAAAAGTATGCAAAATGTTAGCTAACGAACTAATTAAAAAATATGATGCAACTTATATGATAAACTCTCAACGTCATATAGGTTTTGAAAAGAAGTATGATATATTTATATATATGTATAATAAGAATTTATTTCATAGTTTGTGCACTGTCAAAAATATTATTTGCTTAAAATAACCAGCAGAAGTACAAATCTCAATATGTGCATAAACTTCAAATTGAATTTTAAGTATACATACAATAAACTTCAAATTGAGTTTTTAGTATACATAAGAGTTCTTATCAACAAGGGCACTAATAAGCCGAACCTTTTTGCTCCTCGCAATTCTAAGTTTTTTGATTGCACCAAACTGTTTGAAAAAACCTGCAGGAACAAGAGTAAAAACCAAGCAACACAACAGACAAGCATATTAATGAAATTGGGTATGATTTATAGAGAGAGGGTTTTGCACCATGCATCCCCTAGAATTTAGTCATATTCCAAGTAGACAGTTAAGCTTATCAATTTCATTAGTTAAGCTTGCGTGACCATAATATCAAGTCTATCTCAAGAAGATCACCATTTTGACACAGATTATAGCACTGTTCTGTCATTACAAGACCACATAAATAAAAGTGTTACATTAAATAATTAATTATAGAATGAAATCATGTCTATTTAGAAAAACAAAACACTGGCATGAGACGCATGAAACACTAAGATTTTTCTACTTTCTAAAAGCAACCAGAATTGGTAAAAGTACAAATTGAAAGCAGACATGGTTTTCAAAATATATCAAAATAATTCACAAGTCTGCTAATATCTCCATGACTGTTTTTCATGCTTTTCTTCCTATGTTTTGCATCCTGCAGTTGCTTAAGTGTTGTAATCTGTACACTCTTTTCCATTTCACTTGAAATGCCTAGCTTCAACACTTGAGGATTTTTCTGTTGATCCTGAGGCACTAGCTTGGAAGTACTGATAATACCTCCATGTGTTTTCGTAGCTTGCTCCCGAATTGTTGTAAATTGAGTGACATACTTTTTAAAATCATTTTGGTTGCTGTTTTAGAGCTCTCAACTAGCTGTTACTATGTTTGTTAAGTCTGTTTGGCATTTGTTTGACTTGTTTAGGCTTTCTCCATCACCGCCCATTACAACAGAGACTCTATTAACACAGCTAATCTGATACGCCATTGAGCTCACCAAGATGTTGTTTTCAAATCTAATACATTTGTATAGTAAGATATTTTGATTTGCGCAAAATATGTTGGGTTTTCATTTTCTTAGGTCTGTTACATATAATATAATGCTGTAATACATATATGATGTTCTGTTAAGTAATGTTGGTTGAGGTCTTAACTACCCCTCCAGAGAGTAACAGTGCAAATGGCAAATATGGATGGAAAATGGGCAGGGGATGCAAAGTGACCAGAAGAATAAATTTTGAAAGCTAATTTGCCAAATTATAAAATAAATATACTCAAGTGCAGTGAACCATTCCTATGAGATGCATAGTGCAAAAAACTCTTATAAATATGTAAACAAGTGAAGCAAAAAACATAGGTAAAACTGAAAGTACCTTCCATTTCATCCTCATAAAACCCATGTGGGATTCGACCAATATACAAGACATTAGCTTTGTCTTCAGACTTCTTCTCACTCACCGGAATCTTCCTAGCAGGTCCACCTTCTAACGGCTTTAGTTCCACCCACAAAACAACAATAATCAGAAATAAACCTTACAATCATCAATATTCAACTACAACTTCCCAGTCAATGAAAAATCAATATTACCAAATAATCAGCACCAGTAGCAGCAGCAGTCGCGGCAGCCTCAACTTTCTTAGCCGAAGCAGCTATCTTATTAACTTTCTTCTTCTGCTGTTTCCTCAACGTCGTCTTCTTTAATTTCGAAACCATATTTCCGACCTAGTATCACACGCATTACTTAGAATGTCAAACACAAAATTCTAGATCAAATATCACGAACACGAAACTGACTACTTCTTATAACTCTGATGAAAACTTAGTTCCTCATTCAGTTACCAACAGGAACCAATTTCAGTAAAGGTGCCTTTTTTAATCGAATTCTCATCACTTACTCGCAATTTCTTCGATTATCAAATATTAAACTTACAACTTTTCATAACACTAATAAACCCTAGTTCCTCATTCTATTAACAACAGCTCACATTTTCGATAAAGGTATCTCTTTTAATCTAATTTTCATCACTTAATCGCATTTTTTTCGACTTTGAATAAATAACAAAATTTATTACTACGCATAATTATCAATTCAGTAATTATCTTGTAGCAAAAATTACAGAAACTAAGCAACTTGAGACACACACACAGACATACAATTATGAAGTTGTTAATTAAGCTACTTAAAAGCAAAGGAGAGATATGTATGAGTGTTGTGTATGTATATTACTGACCGTGTAGAGCAGCCGCAGAGATAAAGAAGGGGGGAAGTGCGGCGGCGGAGAAGTCGCGTCGAGAGAGAGAGAGAGGGGCTGTGGAGAGAGAGGAGAGATATATAGAGTATTTAATTTTGGGATGTGTTTGGGCTGGCTTAAACCCTGGTTTTTTGTTGTTCGGGCTTTTGTTGATGTGAGGGTTTTTGGATCTCGGCCCAATTTAGAAATCGAGGTTTGATTCGAAAATTGTAGTTTTATCGAATTATATTCTATTGAGATTTTATATAATTGTCTTTGAAATTCAATATTTTAAACAAGTGCTCTCTCCATCTCAAAAAATTAAAGTTTTCATTTCAGCTGAGATTGAAGCATGTTGATATTTCGGAGGTGTGTCCTTTATGCAATCAAGAAGAGGAAACGATCTCGAACGCTATGTTAAATTGCTCTTATGCCAAGGAATGCTGGAAGCTAATGGATGTTCAGAGCATTGATTCAGTCTCCTTTATTGACTGGTTCTCTCACACCTTTGAAGAGACGGACACAAATAGGAGACAACAATCAGCCATGCTTTGTTGGGCTATATGTAAGAGTAGAAACGATCTCGTTTGGAATCAGCGTAGCACAGAAGTCTTAGAAGTGGTAGTTTATGCAAGAGTGGTCCTTAATCAGTGGAAGTACGCTCAAGATAAAACTTTTGATCCTACTCTCAGTTTCCTAAACGGAGAGGACGGGAATGAGCGATGGATGTTACCTCAGGAGAATAAGATTAAGGTAAATTGCGATGCTGCAATCTTCGAAGAAACGAACACATACAGCTATGCGTTCATAGGTCGGGAACACACAGGTGCAGTAGTAGATGCCAGAGCAAAAGGCCGAATGGGTAAGGTTGAACCAGAAAATGCAGAGGCAATGGGAGTGAAAGAGGCGCTCAGCTGGATTAAAGAACGGAATATCCACAACGCAATGGTGGAAACAGATTGCTTGGTAGTGGTTCAAGCAATGCGAGGTTCTGTTGTTCCTCGTTCTTACTTTGGCAGATTAATTAACGAGTGCTCAGATTTGTTAAGGAGATTGGAGAGTAGGAATGTTAGTGTGAAGTTTGTTAAACGGTCTGCGAATTTGGTAGCACACTTCTTGGCAAGGTCTACCAATTCTGTTGCTGATCGTACTTGGAGGGTGACTGATAATCATCCCGAGTTCATTAATGTATTGATGAACGATATAAATCATCAATGAAATCATTCTCTTTCTTGGCAAAAAAAAAACAAGTTAATGTTGAATAAATTAATAAACATCATTTTTACAAATTATAAAAAATGATGTATTAGAATAGGTTTTTTTATTCTTATATATTGTATGTTTATAGTCATCTAAGCCTCGTTCAAATTATACTCGCAAAATATTATTTTAAATATGGGACAAAGACATCAGTTTTCTTACGTAAAACATTGTGTATATTCATTTTTGACATTGGCCATATATTGATATTATAGTCATAATCTTTCTCTACATATGCAAACACACACGTTGGTTGGTTGAAAAATACACCGACATCGACCAAAAACTGAGGTTGTAGTCAATTCTAGTAGTGATAAATTAAATACATGTTTTTTACGATATACTATTAAAATTTTAGTAATTATTTATAATTTTAAATTAAAATTTGATCAGTTTAATTAACAGGAATCAAAACATGATTTTTTTAATTATTATGAGACGAAGGAAGTAATAGGTTAAAAAAGTCATTTAACTATTTAAGAATTCCCTCACACAATTTAAACAACATGACATGACTTGTCCAAGTACTTACCATTTATCAAGACATTGTAGCAAATTGAAGCACATTGTAAAGACATTGTAGCACATTGAAGCACATTGTAATAGTGTTTTCTAAGAAGCACATATCCACTTCTTTAACTGTCATTCCCTTATATTGTTCCTTAAATTTTATTGTTGGCTTGCCATGTATAAAATAGTACGAGAATGGAACACTACTAGTACACAGGTTTGTAGCATTTCTGATGTGAGTCACCACCATACTGGATATGTAGGAAAAACTTAGCAGTCGATCATATCTTGAACTTTGCTGAGTCACCATTTGAATATAGCAGTCGAGACAATCTTCATAACAGCTGCTTACAAATTCTTGTACATGTATCAAACAGATAGTATTTGATCTTTCACTTCACTTGTAAGGATTTGCACTATCAAATATATACACTTCAGTGCCCTATCTTTCGCATCTTCTCGAGACTTCAAAAGTTAGTCGTCGATTACATATTTTCTGAATATATGAATTATAATACAAACTAGCAATTGATTGCTAGTGACTTGTACAAATCATAACATGATGTACCACAGTATTATGTTCCAACCTAGTGCAATACAATCCATTACAAAATATAACATGAATGTGGATATGTATGAACACTTAAGTTAGTTTTCTAATCAATTGCTACTTATAGCAGAATATAGCAGTCCATCAGTTACAATTTCGTAAATAAAATTCTTGTGTAAGTAAGCTGTTATCATCAAGTCTAAACATGTGATTCCCAACAGCTTTGACAAAATAAAGGGTTACAAAGTATGACTTAGGAAATGATAATATTAGAATGACACTATTAGATGATTTTCCACAATAATCATATGAAACTTTAATTTCTATCTACAATATTGATGTGTATTATTTTTTGTAATGATATTCGAATGGAGTAAATCAAAAATGATTAGAGTTGAGATATAGGAGTAAACTATTTAAATAAATAAATATTTACTTCAGTAAGTCAAAAAATACATATTTTCTAAGCATTTGTACATAAAGGATCTAGTACCCGAAATTATTTACTTTAATTGGTCAAAAAAAAATATTTTGCAAGCATTTATATATAATTAAGCCCATTGTTTTGGGTATACACACATTTAACAAAAAAAACTATAATTCTATTGTTAAGTATAGTGGTTATTTATATAAGTTTAACTTACCATAGACTTCATTTTTTTAATTTCAAATTAATTAATATCATATAAAAATTTTACAAATTTATACCATCTATAATAGCTGAAACATTGAAAGTTTTCATTTTCTAGTTTTCGGTCATTTTAATTAATAAATAATATGAATAATATTAACCAGTTGATTACGTTTTCTAACTAAAACATGTTAGCTTTTAATTAAAACATACCTCATTTTATAAACACACCTAAAAATATTTATTATATTATATTTTTCAATCATTAATATTGCTTTGTTCAATTAAGAGTAATTAACACTTTGCACCCCTTATGTTTGGGTGTTTTTGCGATTTGGTCTCAAACTATATTTTTTGGCAGTTTACACCTCTAAGTTTCATACTCGCTTTGATTTGCACCCCTTTGACCAAATTCCGTCCATATTGACTGTCATCGTTAATTAGAGCAGGGGTAAAATTGAAATTTTATTTCAAGTTTATACTTTAACAGAATGCACCTCATAGTTTCAAATTTCTAACAAAGTACATGTTAGCATTTTTTTTTAAATACAATAATATTATAGAAATAACTATTTCTAATATAGACTATCTAATATATTTCGTACTTGAAAAATGCTAAAAGATATATATATTTTAAAAAATGTTCTAAAAGTAAAACTGAAAATCATTTTATTAATATTAAGTGTCATCTAATATGCATACAATATAGCGTATTTTATTGTGAGATTTTTTCTCTACTAATAACATCACAATATTAATGGATTCATCAAATGTCAAGCTACTTGTTATACTCGCATCCATCCATCTAGAAATCCTCTACTATATAATAAAATGGATTGAATTAAAGAAGGCAATAAAAACATATAATCCGTCAATTGGCAAAAAATATTTAATAAATCATGTTATATCAGTATTTTATGTAATTGATATGGGCTGAAAAATAACTCTAAAGATATAATAAATAAAATATTAATTAGATTTGAAATGGTCAAAGAATTAAGCCCAATGAGGCCCGAAACCCTAATTATTTATTAATTTCGTAATTGTAATTAATAAAAGGAGAAAATGTGCAGCTCATAAAAAGAGTCCAAAGTTTGTCAATTCTATCAAGGATTAGCCACCAAGGTATACAAACCTGATAGGAGTTAGCCTCCTACAAAGAGGGATTCACTATCCTAATCTAAGAAGGTGACTTGGCCCCAAGTCACCCAACTCTACCCTAAATGCAGGGCCCTTGACGCCTACATTTTTTGGCTTGATTTTCAATTACGAATTGAGATACGTAGACATCTTGTTAGTACCGATTTAGTCACGAAACATGAGAACAACCATTAGAGCTCGAAAACTCTCAAACCCTAAGCATTAATTACACCCTAATTTTTATTCCACAACAGTAATGCTGATCCATATTTTAGCTCTCGTCTTGTAGGATTTTCAAAGATTGATTTAACAAAAATACTAGTAAATGCAGCAACCAAATGTATTATGGCATTTTCAATTTAAGTTTATAAATATTATTCATCTTTTGATCTCAGAACTCACTAAATGTTTTGCAATAGTATTTTGTTCATTTTCCTAAAATCTCGTTCTATAATTCAAAATCAAATTAAAAATAATAGTGTATACATATAAAATGACACTTAATATAAAACAATTGATTTTAGATTTTAGTTTTTACCTTTAAAATGGGATTTTTTTTAAAACATTATCTTGTAGCATTTTTGCAAGTAAGAAAAATATTACCTAATATATCTTTTAAATGATTATTTTGAAAATATTAATATTTGTTTTAAAATATACTACTAAAATTTTAATTAGGATGCACTTTGTTAAATATTTGAAACTATGAGGTGCATTCTGTCAAAATCAAAACTTGAATAAAAAAATTCCTATTTTACCCCTGGTCAAATTAGCAGTAACGATTAATTTGGACGAAATTTGGTCAAAAGGGTGCAAATCGAAGCAAGTATAAAACTTAGAGGTGCAAGCTGTCAAGAATTATAGTTTGAGACAAAATTGCAAAACCGCCTAAAAATAAGGGTTGTAAACTGTTAATTACTCTTCAATTAAAACACATTAACTTTTTACTTAAACCATATTATCTTTTACAAACACACCTAAAAATACCAATTATACAATATTTTTCAATCACAAATACACTCACAAAAATATCATACACTATATCTTGCAATAATTACTAAAATATATAAAATTTATTAATATACACCCATATATATCATACACTATATATTTTAATTATTTAACTAGAAATTTATATATATATATATATATGTATATATATATATATATATATATATATGGAGATGTGTAAAGCATAATGTAACATAAGATGTAATAGAGATAACTACAACTCAACAAAGGACAAGACATACAGTAATATTAACAGAAGCACAGGAATCCAGAATCAAAGAAGAAAAGGTAAACTCAAAAAATCAAAATATGGTATGTATTCTTGAAGTTCGTAAACAGGTCACGGAAAGAAGTTCATGAAAATGTTCAAGCCTCAGTGACAGCAAAAGAAACAAGACTTTCAAGACGACAGAAGCATGTGAATGATTTAGGGTTAAGTACCACAGGATTCCAGTGATTTAATTGAAGCAACCAGAACGACAAAGGACTTATCAGCAGCATTGAATTGAAGACATAGAAGAAGAATTGATCAAGTGTTATTCATCTGTGAACCAGACCAGTTGCACTAGTTGACGGCACTTAAAAGATCAAGTTGTTTTATCGTCTCATAAGAAAGTGATACAGTCTATTACTTAAACACTCAGGAGCTCAAGAGGAATTATTAAAGGATAAAAGACAAGGAAATGATTCGATAGTTTTTCTATTTAGAAAACTATCGAATGATATAAAAAGTGATTCTCAGAAAACCATTTAGAATCAATTTGACATTCGATAGTTTTGAATTAAAAACTATCGAATGGTAAATTGATGTAATTCATTCGATGGTTTTCTCAAATAGAGCAGGTGAAAAGTAATGCTTTGTTGATCAGTTGATGAAGATCCAACGGCCAGGAATAAACCAATTCTTTTGGTTCGATGGTTTTTCAAATTCAAGTCTACAATTACTAACAGAGGAAGTGTGTCTTCTTCAGTTAAGGCATTCCACACAGAGACATTACTGAGAGAGAGAATTGAGCCGGTGAAATTATCAGAGAATTTAATAGTGCTCAGAACTTGATCATTGTATTGAATTTGTGTAACCTTAAACTCATTGAAGCTAATCTACGGATTAGAAATTGTAGCACCCTTCGTGGTTTATATTTATAAAACAATATATTCCCCGACTTGTGTTTTGATTTGGTGCTTTTGATTTCGTTTAGAACTGAAAGATTAATCCGCGAACGAAATTGAATTATTTGTGAGTATCGTATTCAACCCCCCCTTCTACGATACTTTGGACCTAACAGTTGGTATCAGAGCTATTTGATTGACGTACAAATCAGATCCGGTGAATGAGACCAAAATCAAACATAGCGTGAAAATTCGAAGCAAATTTTTTAACTTTCAAAAAATTTCATTTGTTTGGAATTTCTTGAATTTTAAATAATTTGAAATTTTCAGAAACCATGAGTGCTCCAAAGGCAACTGCTGGTATTAAAGTTCCCCCGTTTACAAGAAATGATTTCGGTTTGTGGAAGATGAAAATGTTGTTGTTTATCAAGGCATCGAATCCGTTGTATATTGGAATCTTAGAGAACGGACCGTATTTACCAATGAAATCAATTGAGGAAACAACAACTCCTGAAGGTAACAGGATTCCTGCTGGCACCCAACCTAAAGATATCTCTGAGTACACAGATTCAGACAAAGAATTGATTCGATTGGATACAGGACTGATGCTGATATTGACAGACTCCGCAGACAAAGAAATGAGTTATCAGATTATGAGTTGTACAAGCGGGAAACATATGTAGGATACCATAAATTTAATAATGGAAGGAACTGAAGACGTTCAGGAAAATAGATTGGACATCCTGACTTCTCAATATGAAGCATTTAGGTCTCTGCCAGGAGAAAGTATAACTCAGGTCTTTGAGAAATATACTAAGCTTTTCAATGAATTGGCAATGAAAGGAAAGACCTATCCACTTAGAGAAACAAACAGGAAGTTCATGATGACGCTGCCCCATCATGTAGAACACAAGTCCTCATCCATAAGGGAAAGAATTGATTTTACAAAAATGTCATTAGAGATGATATATGGCAAGTTGAAGACTTATGAGATGGAACAGGAACAGAGAGTGATAATCTACGGACAAGGGACAGTGGATAGCAAGCACAATGCACTTGTGAGATCAACAGCACTTGTAGTGGATGAACCAATAACTTCTGATATTCAGGTTCAAACCCATAGAGCTGGAAAGGAGGTGATCATAGAATCTGAGATGGATTCTGTGAATCTGGGTGCTGATGAAAGTGATTACTACACCCTAGAAGAGCTTGAGCAAATGGAAGACAAAACCATGGCGTACTTAGCTGCAAAGTTTAGCCACATTCGTTTTAACAGAAACCTTAAGTACAAGTTCAAGGGCTCAACCAACAGATTCCAGAAAAGCAAGTATTCACCTGGTACAGGCTTTAAGGGAGGCTACAAGACTGGCTCGATTGACAGAAGCAAATCAAGATGCTACAACTGCAATGAGTTAGGGCATTTCTCATCTGAATGCCGGAAGCCTCGTCAAGCAAGAGATATGAAGGCTAACTATGAAAAGAAAGACTCTTATGAGGATTTGAAGAAAGAGAATGCCAAGCTTAAACAGCAACTGGAGGCATTGTCTGGAAAGCAGAAAGGGAAAGCTTATATAGCAGAGGGAAAACACTGGGATGATACTGATTCGGATGAACAAGTTAATCTTGCCTTAATGGCCGACTCTTCAGAGGAATCACCACAATTATCTCAGGTACCTATCTTAACAACATCTGACATGTCTAATTCTGAGTACAAGAAAACTGTGCAAGATCTTAGTGTTGAATTGTTTAATGTACACACAAGCATGCTAGCAACAGAAATGGAGAATGCTAAACTAGTTCTTAAGATTAAAAATCTAGAATCTAAAAATGAAGAACTAGAGCTTGTAGTTGTTTCATTAGAAGATCTTAAGCAGAAGAATGCGTACTTAGAAAACAAGGCCAGGTGTAGTGATGAGATAGAGACTATCCTCAGGAAGCAGATTTCAGATTTAGATTTGAAACTGAATGCTTTTAAGAATTCCGCCCTAATTGCTAAGGAGATCATTGATACTCAAACCATAGGGAATAAAACTGCTATAGGATTTGACTACTCCAAAAAGGCTGGGAAAAGGACTCTGGAATTTCATGTGACATCTTCTGTTGTCAAGAAGGATGTTCCACATATTCTTAAGAATGTTGTCAGTCCAGTCTTTTCCAAGCCCTTCTCACAACCTTTTGTTGAGGATGACATTTTCATTAGACAAGAATTGTTTGAAGAGGATTTATTGAAGGAAAAAGAGGTAAAGACTAAGTTGCCTAGGGTTTCAGTAAAAACTGTAATACCTAAAACTGAAGTAGGTGGCTTAGTTAGCAATGCTAAAAAGAACAGGAATGGGAAAAAGAAGGTTGTTAATCAGAATATTGTTTCTTCTTCTCCCATTGCATCTAGGAAGTTGGGCACTATATGTAATTCTGCTGGACGCCTTACACATGCATGTAAAAAGGTTAAAGTAAAAACTGCTGATACTTCTGCAATGCATAACATGTCTGACATACCTGATAATCATGAACCCTGTGGAAAGAAAGAGTGTTTGCTATGTACATACAACATCATGCATGCTTATTTTAAGTTGATGAATGCATCTGGTAGCAATAGCACTGATAATGTCAAATCCACAGAAAGCATGAATATCAAACAGGGTAAGACACAATTGAATGTTACTCCTGTTAAATCATCTAAACCTTTAGGACCCAAACAATTTTGGGTACCAAAGTCCGCTTAATCAATCTGTGATTGCAGGGTAGGGTTAAAAGCTCAAAGGTCGTGTGGATTCTGGATAGTGGCTGTTCTAGACACATGACAGGTGAAGAGTCCCTGCTTACAGAGGTGGTTAAGAAGACCGACCCGATTGTAACCTTTGGAGATGACAACAAAGGATTCACTACGGGATATGGTAAATTGAAAATTGGGAATGTCATCATTGAAAACATCTCTCTTGTTGAAGGATTGAAGCACAATCTTCTAAGTATTAGTCAGTTCTGTGATAAAGGCTACAATGTAGATTTCAGAAAGGACAAGTGCTTGATCACCAACAGGAAGGATGAGAAGCTTGCTCTACTGGGAGTAAGAAAAGGAAATTTGTTTATAGCTGACTTAAGTTCTACCAGTGAAGGAGAAGTTACATGTTTTTACAGTAAGGCATCTTCAGAACAAAGTTGTCTATGGCACAAGAAGCTCTCACATTTGAACTTCAAAACTATGAACTCTTTGGTAAAGAGAGAGTTAGTGAGAGGGTTGCCCCTGATGGAATTCAATCAGGAGGGACTATGTGAAGCATGTGAAAAAGGGAAGTCGAAGAAAGCATCACATAGAAGCAAAGGAATGACAAACATTGCTGAACCATTACAATTGATTCACATGGATTTATTTGGTCCAGTTAATGTTATGTCACTTTCAAGAAACAGATATGCATTGGTGATGGTGGATGACTACTCCAAGTACACGTGGGTGTTGTTCTTACAAACAAAGGATGAAGCAACACAACTCATCATTGATCACATCAAGAAGATAGAAGTGGAAGCTAAGCTACCTGTGCGGACAATCAGATCAGACAATGGAACTGAATTCAAGAATGCAGTTCTTAATGATTTCTGCTCAGAGAAAGGAATATCAAGACAGTTTTTAGCACCAAGAACTCCTCAACAGAATGGAGTAGTGGAAAGGAAGAACAGGACCTTGGTTGAAGCAGCAAGGACCATGTTGAGTGAATCAAAACTTCCCACTTACTTTTGGGCTGAAGCAGTGAATACAACTTGTTACACTCAGAATCGAATCCTGATCAACAAAGATCATGAAAAGACTCCGTATGAGTTAATGGCCAACAAGAAACCAACACTGAAGTACTTTCATGTGTTTGGTGCAAAATGCTTTGTACTTAAAGATGGAGAACATCTAGGCAAGTTTGATGCCAAAGTAGATGAAGGCATTTTTCTGGGCTATTCTCTGGAATCTAAGGCTTACAGGGTATATGTGATTGAAGATAAGAAGGTGTTGGAAATCTTTAATGTAACATTCGACGACACCAAAAGACCAGGCCTGCAAACTAGAGAGAACTCTGAATCCTTGGTATTTGAAAATCTATCAGGAGATCTCTCTGACAATGAAGAAGAACCTGAAGTTGTTACAGTTATTAATAATAATCATGATGATAATGATTCTGGACAAAGTGGTGACCAAAGTGGAGATCCTCAAAATTCTACAGGATCCACTAGTTAGTCTACAGAATCAACAGATCAAACCGTCAACAACTCAGGGGGAGCAGGAGAAGGATCAACTAGTCACACTCCACAACATTTTGAACAAGGATAATCATCAAGATCGCATCTGCCAAGACAAAGGATATGGAATAGAGATCATCCCTTTCACTTGATCATTGGTGATCCGAACACAGGAGTGAGAACTAGGAGAACATCACAAAATGAATGTCACTATTCTGGGTTTCTTTCAGAAACAGAACCTAAGAAAGTTGAAGATGCTCTAGATGATCCAGATTGGGTGATTGCTATGCAAGAGGAACTCAATCAGTTTGAAAGGCAGAAAGTTTGGAAGCTGGTACCCAGGCCTAAAGGAAAATCTGTTTTTGGAACAAGATGGGTATTCAGAAATAAGTTGGACGAAGATGGCATTGTAACGAGAAACAAAGCCAGACTAGTTGCTAAAGGTACTCTCAAGAAGAGGGTATAGATTATGATGAAACCTATGCACCAGTAGCAAGAATTGAGGCCATCAGAATGTTTCTGGCATTCGCAGCACATTCCAACTACAAGGTATATCAAATGGATGTGAAAAGTGCTTTTCTGAACGGGGAGTTAGAAGAAGAAGTGTATGTGGAACAACCTCCAGGTTTTGAGGATTCAAAACTGGCAGACTTTGTGTACTTTCTATTCAAAGCTCTCTATGGACTCAAACAAGCTCCAAGGACATGGTATGACACTCTCTCTGAATTCTTACTTGAAAATGGTTTTACAAGAGGTATTGTAGATAAGACTCTCTTTTACAAAAAGCACAAAAATGATTTGATATTGGTGCAAGTATATGTTGATGACATAATCTTTGGTTCTACTAATGATGATCTATGCAAGAGATTTGCTAAGTTAATGCAGAGTCGTTATGAAATGAGCATGATGGGTGAATTGTCATTCTTTCTTGGACTGCAAGTATACCAAAAGCAAGATGGTATATTCATTTGTCAGTCCAAGTACATCAAAGATCTTCTGAAGAAGTATCAAATGGAAGACTCATCTATAGCAAAGACTCCTATGCCAACTGCCACTAAGCTTGATAAGGATGAAACTGGTAAGAAGGTTGACATCACAGGCTACAGAGGTATGATAGGCTCATTACTTTATCTCACTGCAAGTAGGCCAGATATAATGTTTGCAACATGCTTGTGTGCTAGGTTTCAGTCTGATCCTAAAGAATCTCATCTAATAGCTGTTAAGCGAATATTTAGATATCTTAAGGGGACCCCAAATCTTGGAATTTGGTACCCTAAAGATACAGGATTTGATCTTATTGGATACACAGACTCAGATTTTGCAGGTTGTAAGATTGATCGGAAGAGTACTTCAGGAAGTTGTCAGTTTCTTGGAAGAAGGTTAGTTTCCTGGTATAGCAAGAAGCAGCATTCAGTGTCCACATCAACAGCTGAGGCTGAATACATTGCTGCTGGTAGCTGTTGTGCTCAGATCTTGTGGATGAGAAACCAACTCCGTGATTATGGGCTTTTGTTGACAAAGATTCCAATATTTTGCGACAACACAAGTGTCATAGCAATCTCAAACAACCTAGTGCAACACTCGAGGACGAAGCACATCGACATCAGGTATCATTTTATCCGAGAGCATGTCATGAATGGAACTGTGGAGTTACACTTTGTACCCACAGAGGAACAAATTGCAGACATCTTTACTAAACCGCTTGATGAATCCACTTTTTCTAAGCTGGTTGGTGAACTTGGGATGTTAAATTTTTCTAATTGATTTTGATTAGAAGTCAGTAACTGCAAGATAGTCCTAGTGAATACATGAGTTTAAGAATTTCCATATCCTTAGGACTCGTGAATTTATTTTCTGGAGCAATTCTCGTAGTTAGGATTATTGTACTAATTTTATGTCATAATTATGGATGATATATCTTCTGGCATTTAATTGGTTATTAATTCTAAAAATTATTTAGGTGCTAATATTTGTTCTAAATATTCAAGCATCTATTTAATTTGAATTAATTTACTTTGTTTTTGACATTGTAGATTAATGCAACATAATTTATTGGATTTTAAGTGATTAATATCATTTGTTGATATTCGGTTGATTTTATTCTGAGAAAATTGTGAATTTTCTGTTAACAATTGATTTTGGTAAATTTGAAAAGATTTATTCGAAGTAAAACTTGACAGAAAATTAAAAGATCTGATTTTTAGAACATGAACAGGTTTTAAAAATTGGAAAGAAGCAAAAACCATCGAAATTAGGAAATTCAATAGTTTTTCTAAGTACTAATAAAAACCATCGAACTCAAATTCGACAGTTTTTAGAAAGGAAAAGAAAAACCATCGAAAACATTTTTCGATAGTTTTTGAAATTAAAGTGAAAATATATCGGGAGGATTTAATTTTTCAATATTTAAACTCCTCGATAGTTTTTCAACAAAGAAAAACTCGATAGTTTTTCAGAATTAATATTAAAATATATCGAAGTGAATTTAATTAATTCAATATTTGAATTCTCGATAGATTTTGATATTCAGCAGAAAAAGTATCGAAGTGAATTTAATTAATACTATAATCAAATTCTCGATAGTTTTTCTCACAAAAGGTGTTCGATAGTTTTTGGTTTTTAAACAGAAGAAAACGTTCGATAGTTTTTCAGGAAATCGTTCTAAATTCCCAACTTCAAGTACTTCGATAGTTTTTCAAAAAACCATCGAAGTAATAGTGACCATTTTGCCCCTCTGAAAATCTATTGCTAGTTCAAATAAAAACCATCGAACACTGAAATGACAATTTTTCCCCTGTCAATTCAGTAAGTATATAACAGCCCCTTACGTTTTTTTATTCTTATTCTCACATCTAAGGGTTTTTGTTTATGCTTACAAGAATACTTACAACTAAGAACATCACTTTCGATACAATTTTCTTCACTTTAACCGATTAAAACCTGTAAAAGTTACAGCTTCTTCATTGTTAATTGATTTTAACCGTGAAACTTTGTTTCTTTTGAGTTTTTGAAGCATCTATAAGGGAGAAACTATCGAAATCAAATACTTGAACTTTATAAAACTATTTTCACTACTGTTCTTAAGAAATTAACTGTTCTCAATTGATTTCTTTGGATAATTCTGATTATTTGTGTTATAGAATTAAAGTTCTTGGTAAAAGTGATTCCAGGTTATTATTATTTTTTTAAAGGGGGTAATTTTGTGACAAATTTGGTTAATTAGTAATAATTAATTAAATTTAAGTGAAATTTAGTTTTGGTTTAAAAGTTAATTTTTTGGAAATTTGATTTAAAAAAATGGCCGGAGAATTTATTGTAACCAAGCCTAATCACGTCTCGTTTCAAAACTTGCAAGCCATTACGAACTTACAGTTTCGTGCATGGGCAGAGTTTTTGAATACACGTTCGTTAGTGGCATATGCACTGAGTACTCCCGCGGTCCTTTGTATTGATCAATTGACTGCGTTGTACACATCCGCCACGGATACAAGTGAGAATAACATTAGATCCTTTAGTTTTGTTGTGCCAGGGGGCAGAACAATAAGGGTGACGGAACATGATTTTAACAGAATACTGCATTTTCCAACAAGAGATACATGCTTTCTTCACTCTCATTAGAAGTCAACAACCTAACTTCTTTGTGGGAGAGTTCCTTAAGCATTACCTGACAAAGCCATGGAATTTTTTCTTTCATACCCTAATCCATGTTTTTACTGCCAAGCTGACGAATCTGCATGGTATTCCCTTACTCCTTCAAAAGATAGGGTTTGCCATTGCTACCAATAGGCATATTAACATAGGAAGGCTAGTGATTGATCAAGTCATTCTATGCATGAGACCACTGGATGAAAGAACATGCATGAATGAAGATGTGCTCTGTTTCTATCCTAGGTTCCTACAGCTAATTCTCAATGATGTCTTAACAGATAATGAACGAGAAGGTTTTGAAGACGAAGACATACAAGAGTGCATGAAGATGAAGAGCAATGCAATAACCGCTCTTATAAGGAAGAACAACTATCTTCCAGGGGTACCCACTGTTCTCACTGAATGTCTAAGAACGGTGCCCCTACCACTTCTACCCCCAGGGGAACAGGTAAACGAAGGTAATATTCCTCAACCTGAAATGGCTCCTGTACAACAACCAATGGATGTAGATCCAGAGCCCTCAGTGGCCATTCCTGACCAGGAGGTTGCAAACCCACAACCTCTAACCACGGTCGAAGAGCCTTTGGAAGAGCCAAATGAAAACATAAACGAACCTCCTTCCCCTCCTATACCCAGTATACAGACATCCATGAGTGTAGAGGGAGATAGTGCCAAAACAGCACCACATAAGGAGATACACCCTTCAACAGCAGCTCTGCCTACCTCTAAAAGGAGAAGAACGGAAACCGAGGCAACTGTTGATAGTTCATATCTCTCATCCAAAGAACCCTTCACAAATTTTTCTGATTTTGATTGGGCAATGCTAACACAAGCTATATCTGAACCAATAGCTCAATCAAGTAAGGAAGAATTGACGGAAGCAACTGGTGTTCCGACCATATTACGGTCAGGTTCACTGGTTGAAGGTTTTTAGAACCAAGAGTCTTCACAGACGTCGAGAGAAGGCTTTGAACTAAATGCACAATCTAAATGGTCATTGTCTACCTCCCCAGATGGAACATATCTGGATCCTGCGGGTAAAGGGTCTGACGTAGGTGCAGATCGGCAACTCGGTGACAAAGAATCAATTCACATTGAGGAGTTAACTGAGGTGAAGTCTTTATAGACTTAGGGGGAAGGTTCAGGATCTTTGCTGTTAATAGAGCCTGTTTCTAACCCCCTAGAGATTCAAACTCTAGATCCTTCAAAGGATACATCATCCACGGATGATCAGCAACTTGGTTTAACCAAGGACGGGGACTTGCGAAGCCCCATTGCACCACCGGTGACCTCCTTAAGGACGGCTATGGTGTTTTCTTCTGCAGGTACAACTAGCACAAAGGGATTGAGTGAAACAAAAACACTTACACCTGGCCTGAGTGAGAAAGGTAAAATGAGTGAAACACTGATAGAAACGTTGAGTGTACACCCAGAGCCAAATGTGAGGAGTGACACCCTAACCCTTCCACAAATTGATGATTTGCTATTACCGACAGAACGAGAGGTACATGTTCAATCCACCCTCAAGGAGATGACAGTTCATGATAAAGAAGGAAATCCATTATTCAAGGTTCCACTGAGACCTTCCTTTGACCAAGGGATCTCCTCTATTCAAGAGAATGCTTCTTTAAAGACTATTCAAGAGAAGGTTGACTTGGCTGCAGCTGATTCCAGAAGAACATACAGGGTCTTAGGCAGTGCATCTGGCACTATAACAGGTACTAAGCAAGCAGTGGACTCCTTGAAGAAGGAAGCAATGGAGGAACTAGTCGAGTTGAGGACGGACGTCAAGGAATTAAAAGATGGATTCATGAATGAAGTATTTGCATTGTCGCAAGGACAGGAAGCTTTGAGAGAAGACGTTCTGGTTATCCGGGATGGTCAAGCGCTGGTAAAAGATGCAATGAACACACTTTCAAGGGTGGAGTCTAAGTTGAACAAGAGGATGGATCATATGGAAAAGACTACCAACTCAAGATTGGATAACATTAACCTGACGCTAGCTTCTATGAATGAGATGAATAAGCATATTATGGATTTCTTGGACAACCAAAGCGACGGAGTACAGTCAATCTGGACTATGCTAAAGAACCAACAAACTGGACAACCTGGACCTTCAAATCAGCAACCTGATCCTTCTACTACCTTTTATGTTGAGGATGCTTTTGTCGAGGATTCCTCAACTAAGGGGGAGAAAGTTGGAGATGGGAAGAAAAGTCTGGATGGATGGGGAGTTTGGGAAACGGTTGAAGCTATTCCGATAAGACAATACTGGATAGAAGAACTTGTACAAGAAGAGAAGAGTGAAGAGGAATTTTGAGGTCATGCAAGAGCAACCAATTCAGGAGGAGCATGAGCCATATTATCCAGAGCCTGTTGAACATCCAATATGGGAGGATAATATGGAAGAAGAAGCAAATTCTCTGTCACAAGAAGAAGAAGCTGCCTTGGAAGCGGTAAGATCTCAAAGAGATGCAATAGATGTGACGCCCTCCAAACCCGGGGTACAGATTTGAGGAGTCATCCGACCAACGGAACACTATTTAACACATGCATAATATATATAAAGACACAATTACCCCTTGACCAAGACCGCATCCAGATTATGGCAATGAACACAAGCTACTACAATCTTTTATTATTACAATACCAGTTTTATCAGAGTTATTACATCACAACTAAAGTTCAAATCTAGACATTAATCTAGAAAAGCAAAACAACAACTACCCTGCCAATAACAATGACTCGAGGGGCTCTCCTGGCTGCTGGTGAACTATCGGTCACGCTATGCCAACTCATACTCTCGCTTCACTGGAATAGGGTTAGAAAACAACAAGCAAGAGTGAGCCAAAATTGCTCAGCAAACATCAACGAATCATTTCTATCACAGTTGTAAGGATATGAATTTATGATATCAGAATCAACAATATTTAGCTAACACATGCTTTGTATCAATAATGATTGAAGTAAAGAATTAGAATTTGGCTTATACATTTTATTCAAATCAAAGGTTGTGCTGCTGGCCAGCCACGCATCAACCCCGGACTAGCTCATGTCATAGTCCTCTACTGGATCCCAGGCCAATCTGGGCCTTAAGTTATTCCGACCATAAATATGGCCCGACCAATTACTGGTCCATTTTTAAAAACACATGCCAAATCTATAATAGGGTATAAATAATAACATGCTCAATAAGATAAACTGAATGTATAGTAATTGCAAAAGAGCTTCAACTGTTCAGTATCAACGAAGATCGAGAAAGAATCATGGAGTAATTTCAATGGTACAGTGTACTCATTCAATAAGGAAATCAATATTGGTAATCGTTAAGCAATGACCGTAATCGGTAGTCAAGATGGAAGTCAAATAATCCATGGTTGTCAATGATAATCAAAGGATGATAAATAACAACAATAGGTGGTAAACAATAATCAAGTGAATTGGAAATAAGGGTTTCCGATGCAGATCAAATCAAAGAATCAAGAATCTCTAAGGAAATGGAATCAGTTGTCCAAATGCGGTTAAAAGATTGATAATTTGAATTGTTCTGGGGATAACGGTATTCAAGTAATCAAGACAATAATAAATTTTATCACAAGTAAGGGCACAGATACTTGCCTGGTCTAAGCTGCTGTCGGATCGACTCTGCTCACTCTACTTTCCCCTTTCCCTTGCTCCGGGAACTCGATTCTATAATTAAACAACTCATCACAATAAGTCTAACTATTCTCGTTCTACTCTCGACACTTATTCAACCAATAATCACATTTAAACAAGTAACCGGTTACGTATCGGACGTCCGGTATAGTTTACGATATTTAAAACTCAGATATTTGCCCTAGTACGGGCATATACAGACTATAAAACACAACACACAATTAATATGAACCATATAGCACTTATAAACATTTTTAAAACATCATACGGAACTTATTCGAATTTTAATAAGTCATTACTAATTTTTAAATCAAAAATCGGATTTTTAAATCCAATATAAACATTTAAATGAAAATAAATCAATTAATAAAATTAATTGACACTCTTTAAATACTCAAACTATTTTTTAAATAATTAAATAGGCTTGAAAATAATTAAACTGAATTTTTAATTAATTAAATCTAATTAATAATTAATTTTTAAGAATTAATTGATTAAAAGAATTAACCAATTAATTAATAAATTAATTATTAATTAAAAATAATTAAAATAATTAAGTTTAATCAATTTTCGGATTTAAAATAATAAATATAATTTATCAGAATTTTTCTGATATTAAAATATATTTTTAAAATAAAAATATGAATTTTTAAAGTTTTTAAACTATTTTCGAATTAAATTTAAAAATAAAATTCAAAAACAGTTTTCTGAAAATGAATTAGGGTTTTGAAGATTGAAACCGGGTCGAAAAATCGGGTAAACGGGTCGGGAAGAACAATTCCGGGTCGCCAAGAACAACCCACCGGATTCTGGGTTTTCCAGAATCCGGCCGGTCTCCGGCCGCCGGAATTCTTCGATTCCGTCCAAACACAAATCAAACCAGAGGGCTTTTGTTCGCCTTTTCAAGCCAAACAAAACCCACACATCAAAACATCTGTCCCTAGCCGGAATCGTGCCCAGAATCCGTTCAAAGAATTCTCCGGCAACGACCTCGGCCGGAAACCCGATCTACCTATTCCGTACATGAAACTCAAAGATTAATATACCAAAATGAAGCTTATAACTCATACAATAAAAGCCCTTTATCAAAAACAATGTCAGATCAATATCAAGAACGTACGAATCGAAAGAAGAAATCGGGTCAAAACCCGAAATCAAAACCCGACTAAATTGAACATAAACATGAAATTAAAGCATGGATTCTTGCTAATTAGAACCCTAGGAACATGTTAGAAGCAACCAATTGAACGGAGAATCAACAGAATGAAAATCCCCAAATCGAATCAAGAACCCTAGTTATAATTCGAAACTTGTAAAATCAATATAAAATCGAATACTTACCAGATGATGATGAGGTTGGAAGATTCTGAAACTAGATTTTTGGAGCTTTGATTTGAGTATAAGAACTTCAAATTTGGACTTCAATAACACTTAGAACGAATTGATTGAAGATCAAGAACACAAAAATAATTTTTGGGAATTTCGGATTTTTTGAGTAATTGCTGAAGATTTGCTATGAGTTATGAAGTCTGATTTGTCTTTTTATATTTCTGGAAAAATAATACCCCAAATAACATTTTTGGATCGATATTGATTCGTTAGATCGTTTAAAACCCCTAATTAGGTCAAAAACACGTTTTACGAAAAATAAGGGGTTAAAAAGGTTGATGATTATCCAAATTGATATATATCATTATATAACTAATGCTCAAGAATACTAGGGCTATAACAACTTCAATATTGATATAGAACGATAAATCCGTCCCCTTAAGCAATTAGGGTTCGGAACGATTTTTCCTTTTTCGGATCAAAAATTGAAATTGATTTGCAGAATCATATAGGTAGGGTTAAATAGAATCCCATAACCCTTTCGATAACGATTCGAATACGAAAGACGAAGAATTAAAAATGAATGTACGAAATTTCAACGGGGCCTTGAATTATCAAAACGGCTCAAATTTGAAGAAAATTCCAAATGACGAAATTTTTGAAAGGGGCTTCTGACTCACCATTTAGCACATAATCACACACTAAATATCATATAATAATATTCCAATATTCCAA
Source organism: Heracleum sosnowskyi (assembly GCA_030848705.1). Taxonomy (NCBI): domain Eukaryota; kingdom Viridiplantae; phylum Streptophyta; class Magnoliopsida; order Apiales; family Apiaceae; genus Heracleum; species Heracleum sosnowskyi. The sequence continues at coordinate 47,070,896 of CM061241.1, forward strand.
AATAAATATTTTAGATTAAATATATCATTTAATCAAATAATAAAATTCACGGATATTACATCCTTCCCCCGTTAATAGGATTCTGTCCTCAGAATCAGATCAAGGAAACAACTGGGGATACTTCTCTAACATCTCACTCTCTAACTCCCAGGTAGACTCTTCTACTTTAGGATTCCTCCACAAAACTCTCACTAACGCTACTGTCTTATTCCTTAGTACTTTCTCCTTACGATCCAATATCTGAATCGGTCGTTCTACATATGATAAATCTGCCTGGACCTCTATGGGTTCATACTCTATTACATGATTCGAATCTGGTCGATACTTCTTAAGCATAGATACATGAAATACATTATGAACGTGTTGCATATGCGGTGGCAATGCCAACTCGTAAGCTACTTCGCCCACTTTCTTCAAAATCTCAAACGGCCCAACATATCTCGGACTCAACTTCCCTTTCTTTCCAAACCTAACTAATCCTTTCCATGGTGAAACTTTTAGTAACACTTGCTCTCCTTCTTCGAATCCCACATCCTTTCTGGCTAGATCCGCATACTTTTTCTGTCGGTCTTGAGCTGTTATCAATCTTCTCTGAATCAATTGAACCACTTCTTTTGTTCGTTGTACTAGTTCTGGTCCTATCATTTTCCGTTCACCAACTTCTTCCCAATATACCGGAGATCGACACTTTCGTCCATACAGAGCTTCGTAAGGTGGCATTCCGATGCTCGCGTGAAAACTATTATTATATGAAAATTCCACCAAGGGTAGATGATCGTCCCAACTGCCTTCAAAGTCAAGTGCACATGTCCTAAGCATATCTTCAATAGTCTGAATTGTCCTTTCGCTTTGACCGTCCGTCTGCGGATGATAAGCCGTAATCATTCTCAACTCGGTGCCTAAACACTCTTGAAAACTCTTCCAAAATCTTGAATTGAATCGAGGGTCTCTATCAGACACTATCGATACTGGAACTCCATATCGTACTACGATTTCTTTTATGTAAATATGAACTAACTTATCCAGCGAGAATCTCTCGTTAATCGGAAGAAAATGCGCAGATTTCGTCAATCGATCCACGATAACCCAGATGGCATCATGGTTAGCTTTTGTTATAGGCAATCCTACTATAAAGTCCATCGCAATGTGTTCCCACTTCCATTCGGGAATTTCCAATGGTTGAAGTAATCCACTTGGTCTCTGATGTTCCGCCTTAACTCTTTGACACGTAAAGCATTTACTTACCCATTCCGCAATCTCTCTCTTCATATCTGGCCACCAAAAGTTCGTCTTAAGATCTCGATACATTTTCGTACTCCCTGGATGAATTGAATACTTCGAGTTGTGTGCTTCGTGCAAAATCTCACTTTTCAGTTCCGTTACGTTAGGTATCCATATCCGAGAAGCAAATCTCAAGATCCCTTTGTCGTCCGGTTGGCTACATATTTCCTCACCTGTCATTTTACTCACATCATCATTCATAACTCGCTCTTGGCACTTCCGTATCTTCTCCAACAATTCAGGTTGAAACGCCATGGTATAAATCATTTCCGTCGCATCCTTCGGATTAATTACTTCGATTTCTAACTTCTCAAATTCCTTGTATAACTCTTTGGTCATCATTAGTGTATTTAATCTCTCTTTTCTGCTCAATGCATCTGCTACCACATTTGCCTTGCCGGGATGATAGTTGATAGAAACGTCGTAGTCCTTGATTAGTTCTAACCATCTTCGTTGCCTCATGTTCAGCTCTTTCTGAGTAAAGATATACTTCAAACTTTTGTGATCGGTGTAAATTTCACATCTCTCTCCATACAAGTAGTGTCTCCATATCTTCAAAGCAAACACAATAGCTGCTAACTCCAAATCGTGTGTAGGGTACTTCTGTTCGTGGGGTCTCAACTGTCTTGACGCATAAGCAATCACCTTGTCATGTTGCATAAGTACGCATCCTAATCCTTTGTACGACGCATCACTATAGATTACGAAATGACCTTGATCGTCTGGTAACATCAATACCGGTGCCGTAGTTAGTCTTTTCTTTAACTCTTGGAAGCCTTCTTCACATTTATCATTCCATATGAATCGCTCGCTTTTCCTTGTCAGCTTGGTCATTGGAGTAGCTATCTTCGCAAAATCTTGCACAAATCTCCGGTAGTATCCGGCTAATCCCAAGAAACTTCTGACTTCAGTCGGTGTCCTTGGTCTCTCCCAATCTTTCACTGCCTCTATCTTTGCTGGGTCCACTTTGATGCCTTCGCTGCTCACCACGTGTCCTAAGAAATGAACTTCTTTCAACCAGAATTCACACTTGGAAAACTTCGCGTATAGTCTTTCTTGTCTTAACATTTCTAACACAATTCGCAACTGGTCTGCATGCTCTTCTTCTGTCCTTGAGTATATCAAGATGTCGTCGATGAATACCACTACAAACTTGTCCAAATATCTCTTGAAAATCCTGTTCATTAGGTCCATAAAAGCTGCGGGTGCATTCGTTAGTCCAAACGCCATTACTAAGAATTCATAGTGCCCATACCTTGTTCGAAAGGCTGTCTTCGGTATGTCGTCTGGTCTAATCTTCAATTGGTGATATCCTGACCGTAGGTCGATCTTTGAAAAATGTACCGCTCCCTTCAGCTGGTCAAACAGATCATCTATTCGAGGTAAAGGATACTTGTTCTTAATGGTCAGCTTGTTCAACTCCCGATAGTCTATACACAATCTCATGCTTCCATCCTTTTTCTTGACAAATAGTACTGGTGCTCCCCACGGTGAAACGCTGGGTCTAATAATTCCTTTTTCTAGCAAATCTTGCAGTTGATCAGCCAATTCCTTCATCTCCACTGGTGCCATTCTGTAAGGGGCCTTAGATACTGGCTCCGCGCCTGGTACTAAGTCTATCGCAAATTCAATCTCTCTATCTGGAGGTAAACCTGGTAATTCTTCCGGAAAAACATCTGGAAACTCATTTACGACTGGAATATCTTCTAACTTAGAAACTTCCTTATCTATATCTATCACATAAGCTAGATACGCCTCACAACCTTGCCTTAATAACCTCTTAGCCTGAATCATCGTCAGGAACCTCTTTCTTTGTTTCTCTCCTCTAAATATTATCTCTTTCTTTTCTAGGGTAATCAAAGTAACCCTCTTATTCTTACAATCAATACTTGCATCATGCTCAGTCAACCAATCCATCCCTAATATCACATCAAATTCACCTAACTTAAAAGGTAACAAGTCAACATAAAAACGATTTCCCAAAATCTCTATCTCACAACGGGGATAATATGAACTGACCGCGATACGATCCTGATTAGCTATCTCTATAGTCAACACTCCACTTAAAGGTTTCATTACGCAATTCAATCTACGAGCAAACGTTTCAGAAATAAAAGACTTCGTCGCTCCCGAATCTATTAACACTTGTGCAGGAATAGAATTTACTAGAAGTGTACCTGCCACCACGTCGGAATCTCTCACTGCTTCTCCCATTGACATATTGTAGGTCCTGGCTAACGGCTGGACGTTAACAACTGGGGGTGCTTCAATTTCCCGAATCATATTGTTCACGGTTGCTGGTGCTCTGCAGTCCTTAATCATGTGACCTGGTTTCTTACACCGATGACACACGATGCCTATCTTGCAATCCCGGGAATAATGTCCCTTCTGATTGCATTTAAAGCATGTGACATTCAATCGATGGCATATCCCTAGATGTCGCTTCCCGCATGTCTTGCATTCTGGTAGTGGGGGTCTAGAAAGTCCCTGCTGACTGTCGGTTAGTAGACGGTTATCTTGTCCTACGTTTCCGGTGTCTGGTTTCCTAAAACTTGTATTCCTTCCGTGCTGAAATCCCAGTTTCTTATTTGCTTGCCCTTGAAAACTTCCCTGCTGCTGTCCCTTATCGGGTATCCCTGCTTTCCTTTTCTTGTTCTCCCTCTCTTTCATGTAAGAATCACTCTCTGTCTCCGCAATCATTGCCTTTTGGACCACCGCTGCATAGGTGTCCAACTCCAATACAGCTAACTTACTACGAATCCAAGACCTCAGTCCCTGCTGGAACCTCTTGGCCTTCTTCTTTTCCGTATCCACATAGGTTGGAACAAACCTTGACAACTCCGTAAACCTTGTTTCATATTGGGGCACTGTCATGCTTCCCTGCTTTAATTCCAAAAACTTCAATTCCATCTGATCTCTCATATAGTCCGGAAAATATCTTTCCAAAAACAACTCTGTAAATCTTGCCCACGTAATCAATCCCTCGGGCTCCATAGCCCTACTCATTTCCCACCAATAACTAGCCTCATTCTTCAGAAAATAGCTTGCATATTCTGTCTTCTTATCCTCTGTCACCTCTATCAAGGTAAAAGCCTTTTCCATCTCTTTCAACCATGCCTTAGCCTCTACAGGGTCTGCTGATCCTTTAAATTCCGGAGGTTTTGCTGCCTGGAAAGATTTGAACGTAACTGCCGGTGCTGCTTGCTGGTGCTGTTGTTGATGCTGCTGATGCTGATGTTGCTGATGCTGTTGCTGCTGTTCTAAGAGCTGTTGCTAAAATGCACGTTGCTGCTGTGCTAATGCGGCAGTCTGTTGAGTAAGGGTATTTAACAACTGGATTACCATCGGGTCCACGCGGCCCGTGGGAGGTGTATTTTGTTGACCTTCTTGGTCAGAGGTATCAGTTGAACGGGTTTGTCGTCTAGGAGCCATATCGCTGATGAATAAACAATAATTGGCTTAATCAAACAGTTCATATAAGAGAAGGAAGGATCACAATTGATATCTCGAAGGTTTACAGATCTTCTCAACGGTGTATGGATACACTCGTTGCAATAAGTAGAATAACAGTTATGATGCTGGAAATGAATGACAGGGGAATAAATATAGTTCTATAAAAGAGGTTTATCATATATATATAGATAGAGTTAGTACAAGCGTAGAACGCTTCAAAAGAAAATATATCATGGCTGAACCATAACTGCCGACCAGCAATACAACAACAAAAATGCAACAACAACCCGAGGCGTTCCTATAAGCCCGGTGCACTGCTGATTCTACAATATGCATCTATATACTAACTATCTAGAAACCATACATCCATGTCACATCTGTCTGCTACTAATACCTGCTCACAGATCACCTGCTCCTGCCGGCCATAACGGGGGTCCTGAAATCTCTGCAATCTCACTCATCGCATAATCCAAGATCTGTCTCATTCCTGCTACTGTCTCTCCCTCTCGACTAGAAGCTAATCCGTGCAATCGAGTCTCAACCAAAGTCCTCGTAACCCTAAACCTCATCTGAATGTCTCTCATCTGATCTCTAAGTCTGTCTCTCTCTCTGACAGCGGCTGCCTCGATCGAACGAATCCTACCCATCTCCATAACCTGTCCATAAAGGTACTCCTTCTCTCTACTCACCCTCTGATACACATGGTGTGGAACTGGTGGCTCACATAACTGATACAAAGGCCCACAAACTGATGCCTGAGACACTGGTGCTGGGGCTACTTGTCGGAGTGGAATAGGACAAGGTATCTGATCTCTCCTGACTACTGGGTCATGATGCATAGGCTGATATCGCACTGGCCGAGACGGTCCTGCTCTCTCAACGGGCGTAGGTATCTCTGCTATCGTATCCTCGGAAGGGTCTGAGTCTGAACTAGAACTAGGGGGCTGCAATTATAACCACATTTAATTACTACGCGTAATATCCCTAGTTGACCTCCTAATATCCTTACGTGAATTCCTAACTCTCTATGTTATCCTGGACCCTAAGTCCTAACTTGTTTCAAATGCCATAACCTGTTGCTCTGATACCAACTGTGACGCCCTCCAAACCCGGGGTACAGATTTGAGGAGTCATCCGACCAACGAAACACTATTTAACACATGCATAATATATATAAAGACACAATTACCCCTTGACCAAGACCGCATCCAGATTATGGTAATGAACACAAGCTACTACAATCTTTTATTATTACAATACCAGTTTTATCAGAGTTATTACATCACAACTAAAGTTCAAATCTAGACATTAATCTAGAAAAGCAAAACAACAACTACCCTGCCAATAACAATGACTCGAGGGGCTCTCCTGGCTGCTGGTGAATTATCGGTCATGCTATGCCAACTCATACTCTCGCTTCACTGGAATAGGGTTAGAAAACAACAAGCAAGAGTGAGCCAAAATTGCTCAGCAAACATCAACGAATCATTTCTATCACAGTTGTAAGGATATGAATTTATGATAACAGAATCAACAATATTTAGCTAACACATGCTTTGTATCAATAATGATTGAAGTAAAGAATTAGAATTTGGCTTATACATTTTATTCAAATCAAAGGTTGTGCTGCTGGCCAGCCACGCATCAACCCCGGACTAGCTCATGTCATAGTCCTCTACCGGATCCCAGGCCAATCTGGGCCTTAAGTTATTCCGACCATAAATATGGCCCGACCAATTACTGGTCCATTTTTAAAAACACATGCCAAATCTATAATAGGGTATAAACAATAACATGCTCAATAAGATAAACTGAATGTATAGTAATTGCAAAAGAGCTTCAACTGTTCAGTATCAACGAAGATCGAGAAAGAATCATGGAGTAATTTCAATGGTACAGTGTACTCATTCAATAAGGAAATCAATATTGGTAATCGTTAATCAATGACCGTAATCGTTAGTCAAGATGGAAGTCAAATAATCCATGGTTGTCAATGATAATCAAAGGATGATAAATAACAACAATAGGTGGTAAACAATAATCAAGTGAATTGGAAATAAGGGTTTCCGATGCAGATCAAATCAAAGAATCAAGAATCTCTAAGGAAATGGAATCAGTTGTCCAAATGCGGTTAAAAGATTGATAATTTGAATTGTTCTGGGGATAACGGTATTCAAGTAATCAAGACAATAATAAATTTTATCACAAGTAAGGGCACAGATACTTGCCTGGTCTAAGCTGCTGTCGGATCGACTCTGCTCACTCTACTTTCCCCTTTCCCTTGCTCCGGGAACTCGATTCTATAATTAAACAACTCATCACAATAAGTCTAACTATTCTCGTTCTACTCTCGACACTTATTCAACCAATAATCACATTTAAACAAGTAACCGGTTACGTATCGGACGTCCGGTATAGTTTACGATATTTAAAACTCAGATATTTGCCCTAGTACGGGCATATACAGACTATAAAACACAACACACAATTAATATGAACCATATAGCACTTATAAACATTTTTAAAACATCATACGGAACTTATTCGAATTTTAATAAGTCATTACTAATTTTTAAATCAAAAATCGGATTTTTAAATCCAATATAAACATTTAAATGAAAATAAATCAATTAATAAAATTAATTGACACTCTTTAAATACTCAAACTATTTTTTAAATAATTAAATAGGCTTGAAAATAATTAAACTGAATTTTTAATTAATTAAATCTAATTAATAATTAATTTTTAAGAATTAATTGATTAAAAGAATTAACCAATTAATTAATAAATTAATTATTAATTAAAAATAATTAAAATAATTAAGTTTAATCAATTTTCGGATTTAAAACAATAAATATAATTTATCAGAATTTTTCTGATATTAAAATATATTTTTAAAATAAAAATATGAATTTTTAAAGTTTTTAAACTATTTTCGAATTAAATTTAAAAATAAAATTCAAAAACAGTTTTCTGAAAATGAATTAGGGTTTTGAAGATTGAAACCGGGTCGAAAAATTGGGTAAACAGGTCGGGAAGAACAATTCCGGGTCGCCAAGAACAACCCACCGGATTCTGAGTTTTCCAGAATCCGGCCGGTCTCCGGCCGCCGGAATTCTTCGATTCCGTCCAAACACAAATCAAACCAGAGGGCTTTTGTTCGCCTTTTCAAGCCAAACAAAACCCACACATCAAAACATCTGTCCCTAGCCGGAATCGTGCCCAGAATCCGTTCAAAGAATTCTCCGGCAACGACCTCGGCCGGAAACCCGATCTACCTATTCCGTACATGAAACTCAAAGATTAATATACCAAAATGAAGCTTATAACTCATACAATAAAAGCCCTTTATCAAAAACAATGTCAGATCAATATCAAGAACGTACGAATCGAAAGAAGAAATCGGGTCAAAACCCGAAATCAAAACCCGACTAAATTGAACATAAACATGAAATTAAAGCATAGATTCTTGCTAATTAGAACCCTAGGAACATGTTAGAAGCAACCAATTGAACGGAGAATCAACAGAATGAAAATCCCCAAATCGAATCAAGAACCCTAGTTATAATTCGAAACTTGTAAAATCAATATAAAATCGAATACTTACCAGATGATGATGAGGTTGGAAGATTCTGAAACTAGATTTTTGGAGCTTTGATTTGAGTATAAGAACTTCAAATTTGGACTTCAATAACACTTAGAACGAATTGATTGAAGATCAAGAACACAAAAATAATTTTTGGGAATTTCGGATTTTTTGAGTAATTGCTGAAGATTTGCTATGAGTTATGAAGTCTGATTTGTCTTTTTATATTTCTGGAAAAATAATACCCCAAATAACATTTTTGGATCGATATTGATTCGTTAGATCGTTTAAAAACCCTAATTAGGTCAAAAACACGTTTTACGAAAAATAAGGGGTTAAAAAGGTTGATGATTATCCAAATTGATATATATCATTATATAACTAATGCTCAAGAATACTAGGGCTATAACAACTTCAACATTGATATAGAACGATAAATCCGTCCCCTTAAGCAATTAGGGTTCAGAACGATTTTTCCTTTTTCGGATCAAAAATTGAAATTGATTTGCAGAATCAAATAGGTAGGGTTAAATAGAATCCCATAACCCTTTCGATAACGATTCGAATACGAAAGACGAAGAATTAAAAATGAATGTACGAAATTTCAACGGGGCCTTGAATTATCAAAACGGCTCAAATTTGAAGAAAATTCCAAATGACGAAATTTTTGAAAGGGGCTTCTGACTCACCATTTAGCACATAATCACACACTAAATATCATATAATAATATTCCAATATTCCAAAATAAATATTTTAGATTAAATATATCATTTAATCAAATAATAAAATTCACGGATATTAATGCCAGGCAAGCTGAGAAAGAGAAACAACAAGCAGTTCTGCGAAATGAAAAACTGAAGATGTTCAAGGTGTATAGTGAAGTGAGGCAGAAGAAGATGATGGATCTGGCAAAGAAAGAAGGTAATGAATGGGAGATGTCTTATAAAACCTTTTGCAGAGTTGAAGACGGATTAGAAGTCAACGACAATGCTGAGGTGGAAGTTATCATTCAGAACATCAAAAGTGCCAATCTTGAAGATCAGACTTATTTCACAGCATTGAGAAACTCTATGATCTTTCTGAAAGCAGGGGTTAAAACAAATGGTGCCTGGAACATAGTGATTAATTTTCTGGAGAAAGGTACATTTGTGATTTCCACTAAGTTTTTAGAACATAGAACATACACAGAATTGCAGGTAATTCTCATCAAGATTCAGAGGACGACAAGGTTAAATGAACTGCTCCGTGAGCATGTTAGAGATATCTTGATGAAAGTCAGTCCGGAGATTACTGAAGATCCTCCAATGGTTAGATTCATGACGAATGACTTGTTCAGAATCTGCTATTTGGCTGAGGACAAACTGAGAGACTATCCAAGCAACTATCTGATATCAGTGGAGAAGTATCTTAGATCCACTGGATTCTCATCAACGGAGAAGGACAAAGTAGCAGACACTCTAAGAAGATTTCTAATGGAGAATGTTCCTTACTATAGGAAGAGAGTGGAAAGAGGATTGGAAGTGCATCCCAGACTACCAAACATGCCAAAGCTAAACAAGAAAGATGTTAACATTGCATGGGTGTGGGCTGGAGTGGGACAAGAGATAGAGTACATTGGAAGACACATCAAAGGAGCAATCCTTAAACCTGGAGAACCACTGCACTATCCTTCCGTGATTGATTATCAAACTGCTAACTCCAATCCTGTGAGAGAAGAAGGTGAGATTGAGATGGACTGAAGATTGAAGCAAAGAACAAAAGAACTATCAGCTCAGACTAGAGGAGCAACTTCAATGTAGAAAGTTTTATTGTTTTTTGATTTATGAAATCTGGAAATGTATATATATCTGATCCAGAATGCATTTAATATTATTAAGTTGTCTTACTTTAATTAGTTTCATGTTTCCTTAGTTAGTTGAGTTATCCTTGAAGTATTTGCTTGTCTAACTCTATCCAATCAAATAGGGGGAGATTGTAAAGCATAATGTAACATAAGATGTAATAGAGATAACTACAACTCAACAAAGGACAAGACAGACGGTAATATTAACAGAAGCACAGGAATCCAGAATCAAAGAAGAAAAGGTAAACTCAAAAAATCAAAATACGTTATGTATTCTTGAAGTCCGTAAACAGGTCACGGAAAGAAGTTCATGAAAATGTTCAAGCCTCAGTGACAGCAAAAGAAACAAGACTTTCAAGACGACAGAAGCATGTGAATGATTTAGGGTTAAGTACCACAGGATTCCAGTGATTTAATTGAAGCAACCAGAACGACAAAGGACTTATCAGCAACATTGAATTGAAGACATAGAAGAAGAATTGATCAAGTGTTATTCATCTGTGAACCAGACCAGTTGCACTAGTTGACGGCACTTAAAAGATCAAGTTGTTTTATCGTCTCAGAAGAAAGTGATACAGTCTATTACTTAAACACCCAGGAGCTCAAGAGGAATTATTAAAGGATAAAAGACAAGGAAATGATTCGATAGTTTTTCTATTTAGAAAACTATCGAATGATATAAAAAGTGATTCTCAGAAAACCATTTAGAATCAATTTGACATTCGATAGTTTTGAATTAAAAACTATCGAATGGTAAATTGATTTAATTCATTCGATGGTTTTCTCAAATGGAGCAGTGAAAAGTAATGCTTTGTTGATCAGTTGATGAAGATCCAACGGCCAGGAATAAACCAATTCTTTTGGTTCGATGGTTTTTCAAATTCAAGTCTACAATTACTAACAGAGGAAGTGTGTCTTCTTCAGTTAAGGCATTCCACACAGAGACATTACTGAGAGAGAGAATTGAGCCGGTGAAATTATCAGAGAATTTAATAGTGCTCAGAACTTGATCATTGTATTGAATTTGTGTAACCTTAAACTCATTGAAGCTAATCTACGGATTAGAAATTGTAGCACCCTTCGTGGTTTATATTTATAAAACGATATATTCCCCGACTCGTGTTTTGATTTGGTGCTTTTGATTTCGTTTAGAACTGAAAGATTAATCCGCGAACGAAATTGAATTATTTTTTAGTATCGTATTCAACCCCCCCCCCCCCCCTTCTACGATACTTTGGACCTAACAAGATGCTCAAATGAGAACCTACCTTATAATGAGAACTGAGACTAAATCTCAGCCACGTATTTTTATACTAGGGTTAAATCTCAGCCATGTATTTAGATCTAAAATTTATTATTCTCTTATCTCTCCTTTATTTCTGCCGAGTGCTGACCTTTCCATTTTCATTTCACATATCCAGATTTGTCAACAATGATATACATACACATCTCTCTCTCTCTTCTTCTTCTTCTTCTTCCGCTCTTCTCTCTCCCCCATTCTTTTCATCTTTCTTTCTTAACAAAACCTCTACAATTCTCTTCTCCACCGTCTCTCTCCTTATAATCTCACAACACCTCTCCCACCTTCTTCATCATAACTGAATCACTTTTCTCTATTAACATTCATTTTTACAATCCAATTGAATTTATCTTCATCACCATCTACAGATCTGAGGGCGGCACAAGTAATGAAACAAGAACACAGTTGAATAGATATAAAGGAAACAACTTCGTTGAATGGAATGAACGAGAGACAAAAAAAAGAGTTCAATGGGGAATAATTATGTTTGTTCAATTTAGTCAATTTTGCACACAAATCACCTTTTTTTATGACTAATCACTTATTCTTTAATATGAATTACCTTTTTATTTGGTGATTTGTGTTAGTATATTTTATGATTTATACGTAGAAATTGGTGATGTTACTTAAATTTCGGTGATTGGTGATTTTGTAAGTAGTGATGTTGGTGGTTTACATTTTTAGTGAGTAATTTGATTTTGAATTTATTGATTATGGTTGTGATGATGGTGGAAGTGTGGTGGTGTAGCGGTGGTGATTCGAATTTGAAATTTAGTGATTCTGGTGGTGATATCAGTTTTATTTTTAGTGATTTGAACTAATGATTGTGGTGGCAATGACAATTGTGTGGGAGAAATCGGAGAAGAAAAGAGCAAATCGTAGATGTAACATATTGCAGAAGGATTGATCGGAGAAATGGATAGGTGGTGGTAGTGTGCGGAGGTAAGAGAAGTTAGGCTAACCGGGGTCTGACCGGAAGGGGGGATGGCGGCGAGGTGTGACCGGAGATGGTGGGAAATGGCGGCGAGGTGGTGGGAGAGATGACAATGAGATGGTGGCGAGAGGTAGGGCTGAGCATTCGGTCGGTTCGGTCCAGAACCGAACCGAACCGAATAGACCGAAAACCGAATTATCATTTTTTTTCGGACCGAATCGAACCGAAGTTGTATTTTGGACCGGAACCGAACCGAACCGAAATAATGCTATTCGGTTCGGTTCTTTTATAAAAGAACCGAAATTTTTGTAAATAAAAAATTTGTATTTTAAAAAAAAGCCAAAAGATATGATTTTTCTACAAATAAAAATATTAGCTAATGAAATACAAGTATGAAATGTAAATATAATAGTTCAAACTTCAAATCTTGAACCAAAAATAAGTCATGCAAAAATTTGAATACATACATACATGTAAAATTAATATATAAAAATTATATAAATATAAAATAAAAATATTTCGGTCTATTCGGTTCAGACCGAATTTTTTTTGAAAGAACCGAACCGAACCGAAATTTATTTCGGTCTATTCGGTTCGGACCGAAAAGACCGAATTTTCTGAAAATTAGAACCGAACCGAAATTACACTATTCGGTTCGGTTTTTCGGTTCTGGTTCGGTTCTGCTCAGCCCTAGCGAGAGGTGGTGGATGAAGAAGAAATTCCAGATCTATATTTGGTAGTGGTGATACATACATGTGTGTATATAATTAATTTGTATGGTTTAGATTTAAAGAAATAGATGACTGAAATTAAGTCTCAGTTCTCATTTTAAGGTGGGTTCTCATTTGAGCACCTCTCTATATATATATATATATAATTTGTTTTTCATTATACGGGCTATTTGTTAGTTATTATATTTTAAAGACGAAACATTAAAATTTTGGTTGGTCTTCTGGTAAGATACATGTTTGTACTTAATTACACTTACTTAATTACTTTTTATTTTAGGTTAAAAATAAAATGTAACCACATCTTTGTGTTATTATTTGAAATTTATTAACTCGGGTTTAAGTCTTTTACAAATATATTATATTTAAAACACTTAAAAAGTATTTAATTTAAACATATATATAACATCTATTTATCTTAAAAACACAGTTAATTATTTTAAAAATTCATTATAATCAAGATATTTATAGAAAAAATAACATTCAATATATATATATATATATAAATATATATATATATATATATATATACACATTTACTATTATGTTAAAGAAAAAACATTGAAAATTTTGTAGTCGTGTTTGTAGTCTGGTCCTCATAGGTCACTCAATTCACAACTGTTAGATCTTTTTGATCAAATCGATGAGAACCGTTGGATAAAATCCTAAAAATTATTATATAGGGTACAGTTTCTATTTTTTCAAACTAAAACATCTTATTTTCCTAAAATATCACCGGTAGTTCTATTTAATAAAATAAAATAATATCATTAGAATTGCTAATAACTAACCATTACCTTTTTTTTAGCCAAAATGTATATTCTTTTTTATATTTTCTAACTAAAATTTCCACTTTTCTATTTTTCCTAACTAAAACATCTCATTTTCCAAAAATATCACGGACAGTTCAATTTAATAAAATAAAAATAATAATATTACAATTACTAATAAGTAATCAATTAGATTTTTTAGCAAAAGTTTATTTTTTTTTATTTTCTAAACTAAAATTTCTCTTAACTAAAAGCTCTCAATTTCCAAAAATATTAAGGACAATATCATTTAATAAAATATAATATTTATTAATAAGTTAAATACATAGTAGCCTTTATATTTTTCCAAACTAAAATATCTCATTTTTCAAATATATAACGGGCAGTTCCATTTAATAAAATAAAATAATAATATTATAACTGCTAATAACTAACCAATTACCTTTTTTTAGCCAAGTTGTATATTCTTTCTTGTATTTTCTAACTAAAATTTTTATTTTTCTATTTTTCCTAACTAAATTCTCTCATTTTCCAAAAATATCACGGGCAATTCAATTTAATAAAATAAAATAATAATCTTATAATTACCAATAAGTATCCGATTATCTTTTTTAGCCAAATCATATATTCTTTTTTATATTCTCTAACTAAAATTTCTCCTAACTAAAAGCTCTCATTTTCCAAAAATATAACGGGCAATTCCATTTAATAAAATAAAATCTATACTATCTTATAATAGACTAGACGAAACATTAAAAGTTTAGTCGGTCGGTACAATTTTTTGATAATTCGTGTTTTACTTAATTACCCTTACTTATCAATAAAAAATATTATCAAATAGTAATATTACCTATTTGTAATGGAATAAAAACTAGGTCTTCAAATTGCGGCTAGGGTTTCGTGAATTTAATGTTAGGGTTGATGAGCTTCAAGCTTTAATGGTGGCTACTCTTGTTGTCAAGGACTAACCCGGTCCTAATAAGATGCCTACGTACCTTGATGAATATCAAGAATCAAGCCAAGACGTAGTTCTAGAGACACCTTCGTGGCTTGTTGCGCCCTCGTGGCGTAGTGACGTATGGATCTGTGTCCAAAAACGTAGTTCTTAGATGAGGGGTGAGGCCCTTTATATAGGCGTCATGAGCCTTGTATTTAGAGTATGGTTAGGAGACTTGAGGGACAAGTCTCCTCCTTGACGGTGGATAAGTATCGACTTTCTTGGAGGACAAGTCCCCTCCTTGACGGTGGATAAGGATTGATTCTAGATCTTTCCTTGTAGAAGTTGTTTCCATATTGGAATCGTTGTTTAAAAACAAACTTGTATCGAAACAAGCCTGAACTGGACGTCTCCTAGAACATGTTGTATTTCTATCCCAAATATTAATTATGAAATTAATATTTAATTAGGGTTTTGGGCCTCATTAATGGGCTTTATTCATGGACCAACTAGGTTTAATTAATACAATATTAATTATATTTTTAAGGTTTATTTTAACCCATATCATTTGCCCCCCAACTTCTGGGAAAACTTTTCAACTTTTCGTAGAAGTTAAGATGGTCTTAATCGGGACTCAGGATCCTAACAACGATAAATGACGCTAGAAGACGCTAAACGGCGCTAAACGACGCTAAACGACACTAAACGACATTAAACGGCGCTAAACAAGATTAGTCAAACCTTAAACGAGGTTAAACGGCTTTAAATGAGGTTAATCGACCTTAATCAATCCTAAACGGGGTTAGTCAAACCTTAAACGAGGTTAAAAAGTTTTAAACAAAATTAATCGACCCTAATCAACCCTAAACGGGGTTAGTCTTGCTAAACTCAAACGGGTTTAAATCGCGGGAACCAAGTAAGGAATTCTGGGACGGGATTTCTTGTCTAAGGACAGGGTACATGATTCTTTGTCTAAGGTACATGATTCATTGTCTCATGATAAGGTACATGATTCCTTGTCTCAGGATAAGGTACATGATTCCTTGTCTAAGGTATATGATTCCTTGTCTCAGGATAAGGTACATGATTCCTTGTCTAAGGACAAGGTTCCTTGTCTCAGTATAAGGTACATTATTTCTGGTCAGCGGAAGCCTTCCAGTGATCCTGGTCGGCGGAAGCCTTCTAGTGATCCTGGTTGGCGGATTTTTTTTTTTTTGAGCTTCAAGCCTTTTTCATTCTTGAATCCTTGTTTTTAGTTGTGGATTTCGAATTCTTGTTTTCAATCGTGGATTTGAATTCTTGTTTCCAATCGTGGATTCAAATTCTTGTTTCCAATCGTGGATTCAAATTCTTTGAATAATATCTTTCATTTTTTTTATTAATGATTAGTGTTATAATCCTTAATTAGGACTAACACTTAATCTTATTGGCTTCTTAAGCTTAATTAACTTTACTTCGTTTCTTTCGTTTCTTGTTTCTGATCAAGAACTTGTTTCTTGGTTCTAGGTTCAGAACATGTTTTTATTCTTGCTTTTCAAGAACTCAAAATGACATTTTCTTGTCTTGTTGGCCTTCAAGGGCTTGTTTCTCATTCTTGTTTTTAATGAGCTCTTCTCATAACTTGATTTTAATCTTTTGGTCTTCGAAAGCTTTATTTGCCTTCAAGGCTTTATTGGCCTTCTAGGCTATAACTTACACCTTGATTCTTGATTTCAAGAATCAAACTAAATTTCATTGGCCTCCAAGGCTATAACTTACACCTTGATTCTTGGTTCAAGAATCAAACTTAAACTTCGTTGGCCTCAAAGGCTATAACTTGCATCTTGATTCTTGGTTTCAAGAATCAAACTTTAAATTCGTTGGCCTTCAAGGCTATAATTTGCATCTTGATTCTTGGTTTCAAGAATCAAACTTAAACTTTGTTGGCCTTCAAGGCTATAACTTACACCTTGATTCTTGGTTTCAAGAATCAAACTTAAACTTTAAACAACGCTAAATGGCGCTAAATTGACATATATTTGTGCATGCGAGGTCTCATGTTATTAGAGTTACCAGTTAGATAGATTACACATTAGTATTTAGAAAAAAATTGAGGTATATAACATTTTTCTTAATTAAATAGATGTAGTGTGAAGCTTCGTAAGAGAGACAATTTTTGAAGAGTATTGTGTTGAAGAAGAAGGCGGCTCAACGTGGGAGTAAGTCAATGAAAATCTCAGATGGAGGTTAGAGTGGCCCGACACTTCTACGATCGTCTCAATTTATTTTTAAATTTTTTTAGAATTTTAAATATTAATGAAAATAAAGAATATTCTTTAATAAATTAGAAGTAGAGTCATTGTTCAAATTTATTGAGTAGAAGAGTTGATAGGTGTTCGAATTTATAAAGGAAAATAGGTCAAATTTATAGTTAAGACATATAATTAAAGTTCTATTTGAATTAGAACAGGTGTTCCAATTTATAGAAGATGATAGTTCAAATTTACAGGGAAGATATATAATTAAAAGTTTTATTCCAAGTAAAATAGGTGTTAAATTAAAAATTTTATTGAAAGTAGAATATGAGTTTGAAATGTAGTTAACAAGAAGACTACATAATAGGAAAATCCTATTAACTATTAAAATTTGGTGTGGTTGTTATAAATTTTATTTTATTTTTACATTTTGATTTTTATGAATAAAAGTAATTATATAAATATTCATGATATAGGTTAAAGTTGAGATTTCTGTTCTAACAAGAGAGCGACTCAATAGGAAAAATCTTATTTAACGAGATAACAGTTTGTTAGAAAACACTGTATTAACTGTTAAAGTTTAATATTAATGATATAATATAAGATAAATATACACTATTAAAAAAAAACTATAATGCCACCGCGAAGCGCGGCTTTACCGACTAATTTTATTATAAAACAAGAGTGTTGTTTCAACTTATCAAAAAACAAAGAAGAAGAAGAAGAAGAGTTATTTGAAAACAATTACAGTTTGAAAAGAATAGAAAATAGGATATTATTATACTTAACTTAACTGGGCCAAACCCTATTCTACAAGGCAAATTTAGAGTAGATAAGGCCATACAAACTAAACTGGGCCACTATCCAGCCTCGTCCATTCACCGGGTGGGTTGAGAAAGTTAAAACGACGTCGTTATACACACCTCAAAAGCACAAGTCGAAGGGTTAAGGACTTAAAAGGCACAAGCCCTAAAACCTCTACGACTCTTCGCAGTTGCACAAGTCGAGAGCTTTTATAAGCCCTAGTTGTAGATTTCATCCCTAATTAACTATGAAGCTCGTCAGGTTTGTTTCTTCTACACTTTGATTTGTCTCTCTGTTTGTCTCGCTTTCTCCGATCTCTGTGTGTGTCGATTTTGGATTTGATTGATGGTGAATGTGAATTGTGTAGGTTTTTGATGAAATTGAACAATGAGACGGTGTCGATTGAGCTTAAGAATGGAACTATTGTCCACGGCACTATCACAGGTTCTCTCTCTCTCTCTCTCTCTCTCTCTCTCTCTCTCTCTCTCTCTCTCTCTCTCTCTCTCTCTCTCTCTCTCTCTCTCTCTCTCTCTCTCTCTCTCTCTCTCTCTCTCTCTCTCTCTCTCTCTCTCCCTCCCTCTCTCTCCCTCCCTCCCTCTCTCTCTCCCTCTCAATCTGGAAATTAATATAAATTTGAATGAATTGTTTGAACTTTGAGCCTGTAGCTTATATATTTGATGTATAATCGCTACGTCATTTATAAATTTTTACCTCACCTGTTGTCTAGTCAATTTCTGTAGTCTCTGTATGTGTGTTTTATATGTTTTTTAAATACCAACATTTAGGCGGAAATACTCCCTCAATTCTAAATTACTATGTTAATAAATTAGACCAACAATTAGTTGTGATCCCTAATTTGAATTTCAAATGGTTAAAGCTCATTCAGGTTCTACACTTTTAATATCATTGCATTTTAGTTAGATTACAAGGTCTTACTTTTGTACTTTAAATATTAAAGTGAAATTTAAATTTGGAACTAGTGAAATGACCTCAAGGACAATATATTGACCTTTTATATCATAAGTGATTTGACGCAGCAGAGTAACAAGTAATGATAAACGATAACAAGAACAACGATTAAAACCCTTGGGAGATTGAATCGCATCTCAATCTCAACACCAATCTATCCCCAAATTGATAAGACATCAAAATATTCAGAGCAATGCAAGTTTATTAATCGAAGTATGCCTCTTTAAGAAGCTAATACAAACATATATATAGGCTATTTACAAACCCAAACAGCTTGGTAAAATTAGTAGTTTAACCCCCACCTAACAAGTAATGATGTCTAGCTGCAACTACTAACAGCTAGATCGTACAAAAAGTCAACATACCTAGACCCTAGTCCATAACATTATAATTAGGATACACACTGATCCATGTTTAACTTAAAACTGATATTGAATATAGTTAAATTATTCACTAGTATATATAAGAGATCCTTTTTATTTTCATTCCCCATCATGATTTTAGATTTTCTTTTTGGCTTGACGAATTAGGACTGACCATACTACAGGTGAATGTGTAAATTGCATGTATTAGAGATAAGTAAATTAGAAGAGGACTAACTTTTTATCTGTTGGTCTATTCTTTTACTCATTAAAACAATCTATCAGAATTGTTGATACCACATTGGAATTTGAATTTTGTATGTGTTTATTGCCACGGGAAAAGATAGAGAGGATGAGAGGGAGCAGACAAACTTTAGAATGTTGTGAACCTTAACAATGGTTGTCATGGTAACAATTTTGTGTATTGGTTTCACAATTTTAAGAATGTATTATATTGTATTATATTTCAGAATTGAAAGTTTAAAAAATTCCTATGTAATATTTGATTATCCTCAGTTGTAGCTTTCAGTAATTGAAATTTTGTTGCATACTTCTGATCTTTCGTCATGAGTTTTTGTTAAATGATTTTTGACTTAAATAAAAACTCATGTCAAGTTGGAGTTTATAAATAGTAGTGCTTATCAAACATTAAGATCAATTTCATGTCAAGTTGGAGTTTATAAATAGTAGTGCTTATCAAACATTAAGATCTGGTGCGTCTTCAATGTGTCGAAACTACAAACGTAATGTAATGTTAAGATAATCATGAAAATGGAGATGAAATGTTGTATCTGAGCTTTCATCTTCCCTCGAATTAATTTAATTTTGTGCTACTAACATCAAGATAACCGAGTGTCTTATGATAAGCTGATTCATGTGAAAAGGCTATTAACTACAGACTACTAATGTGTACCATGATTTTTTTTAATAGTATTTCGTTTGAATTACTGGACCTTGAATTCATTTGTTATTGTTGTCAAGTACTTTTTACTAATATTGTAAGTTTGTTATATAACATTTGTCACGATAGCTACTCCTGTGTGCTGGTGACTGATAAGCCCCACACCCCCACCTAATGCTATGTATCTTGCACCTAATACTCTAATTGAAATAGTTATTTACAAGTCTTTTTAATATGGGATGATTTACATTTCAGGTGTGGATATTAGTATGAACACGCATTTGAAGACCGTAAAACTTACGCTCAGAGGGAAGAACCCAGTTACTCTAGATCACTTGAGTGTTAGGGGAAACAACATCCGTTACTATATCCTGCCAGACAGCTTGAATCTTGAGACCTTGTTGGTGGAAGAGACACCTAGGGTCAAGCCTAAGAAGCCAACTGCAGGTATTACAACTCTTTCTGGTTATTACTTTTTACCTTTTGATGTATTTGTCTTTACTGTATTGTACTGAAATAAACTGCTGTACAGGGAGGCCTGTGGGACGTGGTCGGGGACGTGGACGCGGGCGTGGCCGTGGACGAGGCCGTTAATTCAGTAGTAGTGTTGCAGTTTTTGGGATTTTATGTTCCATTGCATTGTTGGAGTTTATATGGTAACATGCCAGCAGTACTTAAATTGGACAATCGGAGATTTTTAGTATAAGTAATGCACCGAGTAAGATTCATGTCAGATGTTCTATTAAATTTGGTTCCTGTTAGGCTGGCACAGATCCACCATGTTAGTTTCATGTATGGAACAATGTTATCCTGTAATGTGTAGTTTTCGCTTTTCCATTGGAAAATTATTACTTTTTAATCTTAATATCTCTTGCCTCAGTAATCTCAAGGCCTCGTGAATTTGTTGGCAAGTGTCAAGGCCAGTCTTGAAAGAGCTTATACGATCTTTTTCTCCTGCCTGCCTATAATGATCAGTGGTATGCTTATGTGCTTGTGAGGTTACCTACAATCACAGAGTACCCAAGTGGATAATTTATTTATTTGATATGAGATGATTACAACATTTGAAATCTTTATTGGTTTTTTTACAAAACAAATTTTTTTAGTACAGTTAGAATTTTACTTGAAGATCAACTTGGAAGTAGCTCAGATCTGCACTTTTACACAACGGGGATGTTTGGAACTTGGAAGTTTGAGAAAAAATTTAGAGGTTTGAGTCAAGTTAGAGTTTTGACCGGATGAAACTTTTAATATTAGTGTTTGGTAGTTAATTGATTAAAATAGTTTTTTGGACTCGAAATCTAAGATTTAAAAAACGGGAAAAATCTCAAAGTGATCACTCATTTCATTCAAATATATCAAATAAATTACTCATTACAAAAATGACTTAATTTAGTCATTAATTGTAAAATTCGTATTAAGAAGATCACCTGAGAATTACTAGATTGATACAAATTTTCAACTTTTAAATGACTGAATTGATACAAATTTTCAAATTTGTGACTAAATTGAGTCATTTTTGAAATGAGTGACTCAACTGATATATTTGGATGAAACGAGTGATGATTTTGATATTTATCCCTTTAAAAAACTATGAAGAGAAGATTTTTTAATTAGAAAATTGTGATGTGTGTAGTTGATATATATAAAATTAATTCAAGGTTTAATGACCTTTTAGTCCTTGAGGTTTACTACCATATACCCATCAGCCCCTGTCTTTTAAAAGTGTATAGTCTCGAGGTATTAATTTCGTATCTTTCGACCCTCCCGATTCAGTAACAAAAATCGGGTTTTAGTCGAGGGGCAAAACTGTCTTCGCATAGTCTTGACTGTCTGGCCAATTGATTTCAAGACTGTCTTGACTGTGCAGAAGACAGTTTTGCCCCTCAGCTAAACCCCGATTTTTGTTACTGAATCGGGTTTAAGGGTCGAAAGGTACGAAATTAATATCTCGGAGGCTAAAATGTACACTTTTAAAAGACAGGGGCTGATGGGTATATGGTAGTAAACCTCAGTGACTAAAAGGTCATTAAGCCTTCATTCAAACAATTAATCTATTATATATCTTATACTGCAACAAGAACTTTGTGAAACATTTTATTCAACAACGTGAAATTACATAACTGCCCCTCCAAAGTCAAATGATATAAAAATGTAAGAAAATTTTCATCTTGATGGGAATCGAACTTAAGACACTTCAATACTAATTACTAAGAATTTCAAGTCACCAATTTAACCATTGAGCTACTTGGGCTTTTTTGTTGTGGTATAAAACCCATTAGTATGTTAATGTCTTTCACAAATATTATTTTACACTTTAGTTTTTATTCAAGATTCTTTCATGATAATTTCATTTGTCTGATTATTAATAAAAGTGGTTATTGGTATAAAGTATATCCAATAGACACGTATCTCTTTAATTAAATTTAATTAAGTTTCTTCCTTTGTATTCACAATTTTAAGACAAAGTACAAATGGATTTTTAGTCACATAATATCACTTTTTAGTCCGAGCATCCAATAATACAAAATAATACAAAATAGTAATCATTTTGTCTCAACTATGTTCATACATATCAGATAATATAAGTAATAATATGAGCACCTCTATAGTTGTTACTCTGAATAGAGATGAACGTAATCCGGATTCAGGTCGGATTTTTCGATATCCGATATGGCCGGGTTTTTTTAAATCGAGACAGATTTTCTCTAAAATATTTATACCTATAGATAGGGTCGGGTCAGGAGGGGCCAAGTCGGATTTTTACAAATTATTTTAGATATTGATAACTTTAACTTTAACCTTTTTTTTATTTTTTCGGATTTAATTAAAAAAATTAAGCTTTTATCCGAGATTTAATTGAAAATTCTAACTTTTTGGATTGGACTTTTATCCTGATCAAGACTACGTCCAAATCGAGATTAAATTTGGGTTTATTCGGCTCGAACCGTATCGGGGTTTTGTGAAAAATATGCGATCCGTTTAAGCCTGCGGGCTGGATCCAATTGAGGTGGACTTTTTTTTAATCAGATTTTTTCCGATTTTTTTAACCAGTTCGAATAGTTTTTTTCCAATACGAATTTATGTGCATCTCAATCCCGCCACCTCATGCATTAAGGACAAGTATACTACTCCGACCGCTTATAGAGAATTATGGAGACCGGAGAGCATTGCTACTTTCGAAATGGAGTCTTTATTTGACACATTTAACTAATTCCTATCTGATTATTAATTAGCTTATAAAACTAATCATCAAATACATTCAACTAAGAACAAAATCTTCTTTGGACTAATACCAAACCGATCTTCCTTGCAAATCTTCTCAATCATGTCACATAGTGTCACCAACAAGTTCAAACTTGTGGCAGGATCATCACAACAAACTGAAGAATACTTATCATCACAAAATTAAACTGACGTGAACTAGAAAATATCGTCACAAAATGACATCAAGTTCTGTCGGTTAGAGCGATCTCGTGCCTTGCACGAGTATAAGTGCAATCGCATAAGTAGTAAGAAACCATGGACGGTACACAAAGATAACCTAGATTTTTTACTACTCTAGGCTCAAGGTTCTAACCTTTTAAAGCCTATTAATAAATTTGTTCTTTTTGTTCTCTTTCTTTAGTTTCAACTCCTTTTGTCACACCATCGAATCTTACATAGAATTGTATAATATTTTTCAAGTTCTAAAATAATTATGATGCATTTGCTTAATACAATGTATCTATTCAATATTTTAGTTATGGCAATTAGTTGATTGATGTCAGTAATAGAAAATGAACTTTTGATAAGAGCCCAGAAACTACTTTCTATGTACGGGGAAAAGAAGCCAAAGAAATGAGCTTAGGAGCTCATCCATTGCAACGGATAACAGCATGCAAATATAACAGAGAAATCAGAAAAGTGCGCTCACAATACAACAGGTATTTGCATTTTTAGTGTGCATCCAAATCTCAAGCAACTAAACATAACTAGGGTATACCCGTGCCTCGCACGAGCTATAAAGCTAATTGAATTTGATAGTGAAAATACACTTAGAACTTGTAATTTCAGCAAAGCGTATCCAACCTAGAAAATTTGTGCAGCTCCTCTTCGCATCATTGCTGGCTCTGGTTTCGGTTTTGTTATTGGTGGAGTGAGATGAATTTACCTATTTCTCTGAATTTACAATTAAACTAGTCTTGGAATGCTTCCCAGTTCCCTCGATTAGGAATGTTGTTTGTTTTACCTAGATAATGAACTTAGAAAAATTAGAATATTTTCATAATAATTTTGAACTTGTTTTTTTCCCTTTCAATAAAAGAAGTTAAGTTTTTTTAATTTTAATTTATAAATATAGATTTAATAAAAATATTACTCATTTTTAGAAAAAGGCATTGATAAATTTTACTTAATATAAATATAAATTGTCAAATTATGTGTTGTGTAATTTTATAGAGAAATGTTATTTTCAAAATCTATATTATTATATTAAAGACGAAACATTAAAAAATTTTGTATTCGGTTTGTAGTCTAGTCCTCCAAAGTTTGGTCATCCAATCTCTAACCGTTAGATCTTTTAAATTAAATTAATGAGAGACATTGGATATAATACTAAATATTTTTTGGTATGTTGTGATTTTACTTAATTGCGCTTACTTAATTGTACATCGTGTTTTTACTTAATTAACCTTACTTATTTATAAAATATATTATTAAATAATAATATTACTTATTTATAACCAATTACCTTTTACACTTAAAATATATATATTTTTTATTTTATTTTTTCTGAAAAATTCCCTTACTTTTTCAAAAATATCACGAGCAATTACCTTTTTTAACTAAAATATATAAACTTTTTATTTTTGTTTACTAAACCTATCCTTTTCCAAAAATATCACACACAGTTTCATTTATTAAAATAAAATAAGAAAATAATAATTGTTAATAACTAACCAATTACCTATTTTAGCCAAAGTGTATATTCTTTTTTATATTTTCTAACTAAATTTTTTTACTTTTCTACTTTTTCTAACTAAAACCTCTCATTTTTCAAAAATATCACGGGCAGTTCTTTTTAATAAAATAAAATAATAATATTTATAATTATTAATAACTAACCGATTAGCTTTTTTTTCCCAAAACGTATATTCTTTTTTATATTTTCTAACTAAAAAATTTCCTAAGTAAAACATTTTTCAAAAATATCACATGCAATTTCATTTAGTAACATAAAATAGTAATATTATAAATACTAATAATTAACCGATTACCTTTGTTAGCCAAAACGAATATTCTTTTTTATATTTTTTAACTAAAATTTCTCATGTTCTAAATTTTCGCAACCGATATTTATAAATACTATACTATTATATAATAGTCGAAACATTGAAAGTTTTGATTTCAATTTTTGGTAATTTATTCTATTTAATCTATCTATCTGTACTATTATATAATAACCGGAACATTGAAAGTTTTGATTTTCGATTTTCTCACATATATAACATAACTACAAGCTCTTTTAATTATACTTTACTTAGAATTCAAAAACACCACTTTTTTTTAGAAAATATTTATATTTATATATATTACAACAAAATATATTGATAATTTTGACGGTGATTTTTACTGACATGCTTACTAAGCTAATAAACTATTACAAAATATATAATTTTTTTTAGATTTAAAGTATTAAAGTAGTACTTTTAATTCTTTTTAAAAAAGTAGCATTTTCAGAAGTATTAAAATCTCAAAAAATTTAAAAATAAAAATTTAAAATTAATATTAAAGTCGTTTGTGCGTTGCACGGGTTATATAGGGATGGCAATCGGGTCGGGTCGGCTCGGTTTTGGCATTATCCAAATCCAAACTCGATTTTTTTAACCATACCCGAACCCGAAAAATACCCGAAAATTAATATCCAAATCCAATCCAATGGATTTCGTTCGGGGTTCGATATACCCGAAACCCGAAATTTTTTGAATTGGATTTGGATAATATCCGAAACCCTAAACCCGAAAATAATTAGATTTCGATAATACCCGAAACCCGAAAATAAAAATCCAAAAGTTAAACAAATTTACAGAAGTCATCATTTCATTAGCATTTAGCAATTAGCAATCCTAGTCTCCAAGTCCAAGATACAACCTTTCCATGAGCATGACAAAATATCAACTGCATCCAAATTCCAAACATATTACAAACTCAAATTATTAAATAAGATGGTTCTCACTGTAACAATGATATATATATATATATATATATATATATATATATATATATATATATATATGGTGCCCTTCCACAACCCCCGTTGGTTATGAAATGTTATAAAACCAACCCATCACAACCGTTTAAAAACGATCATACGGCTGAGAAAAAGCACTGCAACAATGTATCAGTGCACCCACCGTAATGTATCATTGCACCCCCCGCAATGATACATTGCTGAACCTCTTATATTTTTTTTTTTTTTACCAAAACTACCCTTTTGGGTTCAAAGTCATATCCAAGGATCAAACCCATGACCTCTCCTAAAGAAGTATGCAATATCACCACTGCACCAACACAAGTAACTTGTTTAAAAATGATTCGTACCAAATATATCCAAAAACAAGAATTTATTTATTATTTGTAATTGCAAATTAATTGAATATCAACCTAAATAAAATGTAACTTTAGTCATAAAGGTGTGTTGGATGTTTAAAGTAAATGAGCTAATGGACCCGAAGTCACGGATTTTGAACTCGACAACTTTAATTTAATAAATAATATTATTTTTTAAGGTAAAATAATATAAGGTAAAATAAAAATAAGAATATAATAATATAAGGTAAAATAAAAATAAGAATAGTTAAAATATTATTTTTTAAGTTTAAAATTGAAATATAACATTGCTAGTAATTGTAAACATAGTATTTTATTTTTTTACAATCATAAATAACAACTAATAAAGTGTATACATATTTAGGTCAATAGTCAGCAAGAAAACGATTGTTTCACGTATCTTTGAGTATATTTTGATTAAATAACTTAATTTAAATACATATGATAGGAAAAAATATCCACAAATTAGCATCTAAGATATTTTGAAATTTAAATGAATGTAATTTAATTTTTATATACATATTTAAAGATTAAAAGATAAAAAAGAATTTTAAAAAAAAAGTAAGCTCCCGCATTGTTACATTGCGGGGGGTGCAATGAAACATCGCGGGGTACTTTGCTGCCGCAATGTAACATTGTTGCTACCGCAATGTTACAGTCCCACAATTATTTACAATTTTTTTACTAGCCAACATTAATTACGATAGTTGGAGTAGTTGGTTAGCATTAAATTCACCACTGGAGCAATGATTCATTGCGGGGATGCAATGATTCATTGCGGCAATAGAAGAAACATTGCACCCCCGCAACGAAACATTGAAAGTTTTGTAGTCTGGTCACCCTATTCATTGTCGTTAGATATTTCTGATCAAATCGATGAGAACCGTTAGATAAAATATTAAAATTATTATATAGAATATTCTTTTTATTTTTCCTAACTAAAACATCTCATTTTCCAAAAATATCGCAAACAATTTTATTTAATAAAATAACATAATAAAGTTATAATTGCTACCCATTACCGTTTTTTAGCCAAAGTGTATATTATTTTTTATATTTTCTAACTAAAATTTTTATTTTTTTTATTTTTCCTAAATAAACCTCTCATTTTCCAAAAATATCACGAATAGTTCTATTTAATAAATTAAAATCATAATTTTATAATTATTAATGACTAACCGATTAGTTTTTTCTTCCAAAACATATTTTTTTTTTATATTTTCTAACTTATACTTCTCCAAACTAAAACTCAAAAATATAACGGGCTATTTCATTTAGAAGCATAAAATACTAATATTAGCCAAAACGTATATTTTTTTATATTTTCTAACTAAAATTTCTTTATTATGACAGACGAAATCTATCTATCTATCTATACTATTTTCTAAAATCATGACAACGACATCTATCTATCTATCTATCTATATTATTATATTAAAAACGGAACATTGAAAATTTTGTAGTCGATTTGTAGTTTGGTCCTCATATTTTGGTCACTCAATTCACAACTCTTAGATCTTTTTGATCAAATCGATAAGAACCATTGGATAAAATTCTAAAAATTATTATATAGAGTACCTTTTCTATTTTCCAAATTAAAACATCTTATTTTCCAAAATTTTCACGGACAGTTCCATTTAATAATATAAAATAATATTATTCTAATTGCTAATAACTAACCAGTTATCTATTTTTAGCCAAAGTGTATATTTTTTTGTATTTTCTAACTAAAATTTCTACTTTTCTATTTTTTTCCTAACTAAAACCTCTTATATTCCAAAAATATCACGAGCAGTTCCATTTAATAAAATAAAATAATAATATTACAATTACTAATAAGTAATCGATTAGGTTTTTTAGCAAAAACTTAATTTTTTTTATATTTTCTAAACTAAAATTTCTCCTAACTAAAATCTTCCATTTTTAAAAAATATCATGGGCACTTTTCTATTTTTCATAACTAAAATCTCCCATTTTCCAAAAATATCACGGACAAATCCATTTAAAAAAAGAATATAATCACTAATAACTAACCGATTAGATTTTTTTTAGCCAAATCACATATTATTTTTTATAATTTCTAACTAAAATTTCTCCTAACCATAAGCTCTCATTTTCCAAAAATATAACGGACAATTTCATTTAATAAAATAAAATCCATATTATCATCTATACTATATTATTAAAGACGAAACATTAAAAATTTGGTCGGTATCGTACATGTTTTTTGGTACCTGTTTTTTGGTATTTCGTGATTTTACTTAATTACCCTTATTTATCAATAAAAATTGTAAAATAATAGTATTTTTTATTTATAATCAATTATCTTTTTAAGCTAAAGCACAATATTTTTTCTAACAAAATTTTCTCTTTTCCAAAAATATCACGGACAATTACCTTTTTTCAACTAAAACATGTTACTTTTTCCATTTTTCCTTACTAAAATCTCTTCTTTTTCCAATCACGGCGAAACCCTTATTTACTTATTTTAAACCTATTTTAATGCTTTTAATTATTTAAAAAAGTTTACCTTAACATGCCCACTTATTTTTTTTAACATATGCAATTAATGAAATATTAAAACGTAAATAATCAAATACGAAACATTAAAGTTTGGTCGGTATGGTACCTGTTTTTTGGTACTTCGTGATTTTACTTAATTAACTTTACTTATCAATTAAAAAATAATACTGTATTATCTTTTTATATTCTATTACTTTTTTTGCTAAGTATCAATTACCTTTTTAAGCTAGAACACAATATTTTTTCTAACAACTCCTCATTTTCCAAAAATATCACGGACAATTAAATTTATAATTACCTTTTCCAAAAGTATCACGGACAATTACCTTTTTAACTAAAACATGTTACATTTTTTTACTCTTTCTTACTAAAACCCTATCACATACAAATCCTTAATTATTTATTTTAAACATATTGTAGTGCTTTTAATTATTTAATTTTTTTTTACCTATTTTAGTACTTTTCATTATTTAAAAAAGTTTACCGATTTTAAAATGTTTACTTATTTTTTAACAAATACAATTAATAGAATATTAAAATGTAATTAATTAAATAATAACACTAAAAAATAATTCATGTGTATCGCACGAGTTTTAAACTAATCTATACTATACTATTATAAGCAAACCACCCTCTGTTTGGTTGGTAGTTTGGTCATCTATTTGATAATTAATTAACTAATCTATTATATATCTTATACTGCAACAAGGACTTTGTGAAACATTTTATTCAACAACTTGAAATTACATAAATGCCCCTCCAAAGTCAAATATTATAAAAATGTAAGAAAATTTTCATCTTGATGGGAATCGAACCTAAGACACTTCAATACTAATTACTAAGAATTTCAAGTCACCAATTTAACCATTGAGCTACTTGAGCTTTTTTGTTGTGGTATAAAACCCATTAGTATGGTAATGTCTTTCACAAATATTATTTTACACTTTAGTTTTTATTCAAGATTCTTTCATGATAATTTCATTTGTCTGATTATTAATAAAAGTGATTATTGGTGTAAAGTATATCCAATAGACACGTATCTCTTTAATTAAATTTAATTATATTTCTTCCTTTGTATTCACAATTTTAGGACAAAGTACAAATGCATTTTTAGTCACATAATATCACTTTTTAGTCCGAGCATCCAATAATACAAAATAATACAAAATAGTAAAATTTTTGTCTCAACTATGTTCATACATATCAGATAATATAAGTAATAATATAAGCACCTCTATAGTTGTTACCCTGAATATAGATGAACGTAATCCAGATTCAGGTCGGATTTTTCGATATCCGATAGGGCCAGACTTTTTTAAATCGAGACAAATTTCCTCTAAAATATTTATACCTGTAGATAGGGTCGGGTCAGGAGGGGCCAAATCGGATTTTTACAAATTATTTTAGATATTGATAACTTTAACTTTAACTTTTTTTTTATTTTTTCGAATTTAATTAAAAAATTTAAGCTTTTATCCGAGATTTAATTGAAAATTCTAACTTTTTGGATTGGACTTTTATCCTGATCAAGACTACGTCCAAATCGAGATTAAATTTGGGTTTATTCGGCTCGAATCGGAGCGGGGTTTTGTGAAAAATATGTGATTAGTTTAAGCCTGCGGGCTGGATCCAATTGAGGTGGACTTTTTTTTAATCAGATTTTTTCCGATTTTTTTAACCAGTTCGAACAGTTTTTTTTTAATACGAATTTGTGTGCATCTCAATCCCGCCACCTCATGCATTAAGGACAAGTATACTACTCCGGCCGCTTATAGAGAATTATGGAGCCCGGAGAGTATTGGTACTTTCGAAATGGAGCCTTTATTTGACACCTTTAACTAATTCCTATCTGATTATTAATTAGCTTATAAAACTAATCATCAAATACATTCAACTAAGAACAAAATCTTCTTCGGACTAATACCAAACTGATCTTCCTTGCAAATCTTCTCAATCATGTCACATAGTGTCACCAACAAGTTCAAACTAGTGGCAAGATCACCACAACAAACTGAAGAATACTTATCATCGCAAAATTAAACTGACGTGAACTAGAAAATATCGTCACAAAATAACATCAAGTTCTGTCGGTTAGAGCGATCTTGTGCCTTGCACGGGGGGTTCGTGAGACAATTTATTCATCATAAAATTACTAAATTACCCCTATATAATAGCACAACAAAAAAATTGTTTCTGATGGGAATTAAACCCTTGACCTCTAAATTAGAAGTAACATACCTTACCACTATTTTAGACATCTATTTTAATTGTATTTTGAAACTTTTTATTAATATGCGCAAATACTCAATATGTTATACTCTATTTTAGTACAAAAAAATTGTTTCTGATGAGAATTGAACCCTTAATCTCTAAATTAAAAGTAACATTCCTTACCACTATGATATACATCTATTTAGATTGTATTATGAAGCTTTTTATTAATATGCACAAACACTCAATATGTTATACTCTATTTTGGTCTCTTTTTGTAATCTACTTGGTAAGGTAGATAATTTATTTTCACAAGTGCCTTAAAATAATATTTCTAACCATATTTGAGAAAAACTCGCGCAAAATGTTATAAAATTGTATTTTTAAAAAAATGTTATAAAATTGGAATTGATCCATAAAAAAGATTATATTAATATTTTTATATTATAAATCATGTTTATTTGCATTAAGTACATAATGGCTCATATTATATATACTATTAGATTACAAATTCTATATACTATCAGATTATATATATATATATATATATATATATTAGATTACTAAATTACCCTTTCAATATTATATTGATGATATTAGATTAATAAATTATCCCTCCAATTGTATATTGACAATAAAAAAATTTCTTTTTTATGTGAATTGAACCAAATGTTGACATATATACCCAATATCACTTATTATATTTTATTTTTTTAATATTTTATTTTAAATTTAAAACTATCAACATATTTACTTCTTTTCAATTATATCCTTATATATAATAAGCGTAAAAATGGATTTTATCATTATTTTACATTTATTATTGTTTCATTATAAGATATTAACAACTTATAATTATATATGCATTTTTGAAATTTTAGCTACTAATAAGATTAAAACTGTAGTTCTATTATGATCCAATATATTATAAATCTCGTCTTCAATAGATAAATTTTATACGTTGATCATTTTCGAAAAATGCACTATAGTATATAAAGTATTGAACCCGAAAAATGCAAAAGAGTTTTATATTTGTATATTAATAAAAAAGTTTGTGTTGGAGATTTTTACAAGAAAGTTGAAGTTGTCATCGTACGACTAAATCAAATCTAAACTAAATCGGTTTAATTTTTTTGAATATCTATGATAAAATATTAAAAGTACTAAATGTTAAATTATTTGTGTCAAGTGGCAATTGTAAGGTGAAGCGAGTAACTTATCACAAATCAGTTTAGCATTATCTTGAAAGGTGTAAGTAATAGTTTTCTAAAATAAATTATATCCACAACTGTACAATTATTGTATTCAACGTGTCTGCAAGGAGACCCTTCTTAAAACGGGCAAAGTGGTATGCATTCATTTAAATAGTGTATCCACACATACTAATACAACTTGTACTTCTACGTTTTTACTCTATCATGCACACCGATCAAATTTTACAACACCCACTTAACGACTACCCCATGAACTACAAACAGGTAAATGGAGTGCCAACGTTCCCCCATGCAATGAAAATGATAAAAGGCGCCCAATTCTCTTTCAAAGTGACACTAAAACCATTTTCTCATTCAAATACAATTGGAAAAATTATAATCGGCGAAATCTTGCAATACACAAGGTCACGACTACCCCATGAACTACAAACAGGTAAATGGAGTGCCAACGTTCCCTCAGGCAATGGAAATGGTAAAAGACGCCCGATACTCTTTCAAAGTGACACTAAAACCATCTTCTCATTCAAATACGATTGGCAAAATTATAACCGGCGAAATCTTGCAGTACAAAAGGGTCGTGCGTGCCAACAAAACATGTTAATTAGTCAAAATATTTGCGCCTACTCAGGTCATAATAACAACCTTATAGACTGGGATTTTGTAAAACATGTATCATCAAACCTTCGACATATTTCCTACTGATATATACCGTTACATGCTTATGTCTTTTCTTCTACATGCATTCCACCAAACAATGAGACCAACATAACCGAAAATAACTAGAGCATGCCCGTGCCTCGCACGGGCTCTAAAGCTAGTTAACATTTAAATATCAACGTGAGTTATTATAATGGAACACTGAATTTAATTTAGAACAAAACACTTCCACGCGCAAGTAGAGCTCCATGAAAACTCCATTACTTTGAAGCTAAAACCATCGACTCCGTTACTTTGAAGCTAAAACCATCGAGGCTCCCCCAAAATCAAGTCCCCGCCGAGGTAATTCAGTTTCCCTTTAATTTTGTGCTATGCTTTGATCTGCTTTCGCGTTCAGCTTCGGATTTCTTTCTTATTCGTGGCTCAAGGCTCAGCTGCTCTGATTTAAATTTGTGGTGCTATAGAGTTAGTTTATGGTTGTGTTTAGGGTTTGGCCTCCCCTGTGCATACTAATCAGTAGAATAAGTTTGACACATACTAGAACCTGTTTGATTAATTACCTGAGTGAAAAAGAATTTTAAGTCAGCTTAGATATATATTTGATTTTCCGATGTTATCAACTGAAGTACAGTACTATGAGATGTGACTGAATCACTGATCTAATATAATTTTACTGTGTGATTTCTGCTGGAACAATGTTATATGGATTTCTTTGGTTTGTTCCCATGTTAAGAACTAGACATATGTTCAAAAAATTTAATAATTGATTGAACTAATAATCTCTAAATCGACCAAAATTTATATGAACCAATATATTATTTTCATAGTTAATAAAATATTGTAATGAGCTGAAAGTACAAAATAATCACCGTTAGGCTCGAAGTGTCCAAAATACTAATAAGTGGAATGTACCGCCCTAAATGCTCACCTGTTACGCCTCTGCAGTTGGTTTATCGGCGAAATATTAAAATTAAAAACACACATCTATTATCCGCTATTTAGATTTGATAGTAGATTTATCATAACAACGTGATATGCAGAGTCCTTCCAGTTGAGATAATGAATTACAAATATATGTGATCTGAAAGCCCTAGCCATATTACGCAACAAAAGTATTCATGAATTCAATCCCGAAATAGTATTTGGATATATGAAACAAAATTTACGAAAATTGTTAAAATGTAGGAAGGTATCGAGAATTCAATGCAGTCAAAGTTACAATGCTGATCAAACCAAGCAATGTGATTAATCACTACCAATCAACTTACAAACAAACACATGTATACAGAACAAGTTAATTCCAAACCCTAATTGAAGAAACTATGCAACTTTCTCTTCAATAGTATACAAAAGCAATAGTCAGAATCAATGTAACTGGAAATTACAAAAGCAAGTAACAAATAGTATACATTAATGTAATTATAAGTGAAACAGGGGATAATTGGTTGGTTTGGTCATGTTAACACCTTCCAAAATAAAATATTAATACTTTCTAAAAAACTAAACTGAAATCTATTAATAAATAATTAAAAAACTAATTATGTACAGATGTATAGACGTATAGAATTACAAACACTAGCAAATTCTTGAATTATACCCTAACTAGAATTCATATTACAGTTAATAGATCCTACCCATCTCCTGCACAGCTCTCCATTTTCTTTACTCGAAACGAAAGCATCCATTTCTTCTTTAACATCGGTTTTGTAACAGGTTAGCCTACTATTCAGTATATAAATTTGTGTGTATACATGTGTATTTTTAATTTATCCATCTATTTGTTATCGGTATGTTTGCATATGTATGTATTTATAATTAATTTTATCTTTCTCATTGAATTTTGGTTCGGGCTTGGATAGTCCCCATTGATATTTAAGAAGCAGGAGAACCTCTTTCTGATTGTATGACCACCCTTATTGAACATGTTAATTCTCTACTTTGGATCAATCCGCATGTGTGTGCGTGTGTGAGTGTGAGTGTGTGTATTGATTATGAATTAGGCCTGATCTTTCTGTTGTCAAATTTGTGGCCTTCCATATATATAAAGGTTTCAGAAGAAAGAGAGTAGAAAAAGGCTCGGAGAAGTTTGTTGTGCTGGAGATTCATAAGTGTGAGCTGAGAAGAAGGTATGATCAAAATCGAAATCTTGTGCTGTGATTAATTTTATGTCTGTTCTGTTTTACCGTTGAAGAGAAATTGATTATGAATTAAGGCTGATTATTTGATTTATAGAAAACCTTATAAAGGTAAACTCTTACTCCTTCTCAAAGATAGGAGATGATGTTTGGGTACTCAATATTTATTTGGTGGTATTTTCCGGAAAATGAGAATGCACTTTATCACTGTTGTTTTTTTATATATGAGCGTTGACATGGACTTAATAGATTTATTCAGTAGACATGGTTCCCAGTATCTCCATATGTGCTTAATATGTTATCTTCCTTCACAATTGCAGCAGAAGTTGCAAGCATCGTACATAAACCAGCGTCAAGTTTTTGCCAACTTTAAATTAAAGCACCCCAATATTTTAATCAAGGTAAATATTTAAGTCTCAACTCTATGTCTATATTCATAGGTTTTAATATAATCTTTCTATGTTTCCTAATTTTTACTTTTCACAATTTCATTTTTTAATGCTAAAGGGTCGATGACATTAATGTTTACCAATGTATAGTATATATTTCAAAACTACAGAACTACTATCAAAAGCTTATATGTTCAAGTTAGACATTAACCTTACTTAAGATAGCGCAGGTGACTAGGATTTCATGTGCAAAATTGACAATTACTACATTAGTTATCTCAGTTAAATAATGCAAACTTATCCGTTTGAAGCCGTTCCTTAATATCGGCTTAAATTGCATTTCTTAGGGTGAGTTAATTATAATGAGATAAGATCTCTCAACATTGAGCCCTCCGATTTATAATTTCTCCTGACATCAAATTGTACAATGGAGGATGTCCTGACATGCCTCTTTCTATACAGATACAAACCTTTTGCTTATTACAATTCCAATTGCAAATTGTTCAGTCTATTGACCATATTATAAACGACGTGGTTCTCACTTACTGAATTTTTATGTCCTAAATTGCTTATTCAGATTCTTCCCTAGAGGATTGACACAACAGTTCTGTAGATATTCTAAACATTTTTATCTTAATTTTGACACATTAAATGTCCATGCATGATCTTTTTAAATCAGCATCAAAGTGGATGTTAGGATTGTCCTGTTTGTAATCTGTGTCATTTCTTTTTGCCTGTATTTTCAGATTCTTGGTAATTCAAGCTTGAAGATGGAGGTCGAAGTTCCAGTTGACTAAACTTAGCATGCTCAAGATTTGTGCCACACTTAAGCTTTCAAAGATCATTTATCTATCAATTTGAGCTGGAAAAACTCATGGGTACTTTAGGACTTATCGAATAAGGAAAAGTGAATAAAATGTTGATGGCATTAAATTTTTTTTTTTTGTTTAAAACAGAAAATATCTATCATATTTATCGATACTATATTATTAAAGCCGAATTCTTCCGAGCTTCGACAATTGTATTAATTTTATGGTTGAAAACTCAGCTTCATGCCATAATTTTACAAACCAACTCATTATTAAAATTCCTTACTGGATCAGGTTTAAAAGAACTCAAGCGCTGGGCAAACACCTGTGTCAAGTTTACCTTCATATTAAATAACATCCAATAATCGATTTAAGGTGCCAATTTGTATCTCCATGAAAAGGTATTGTTCAATCTCCCTATGTTGTCATGGTTCATGGTATGTTATCAATTGACCGTACTAAATTCCAATTGTTGCGTCGTAATTTAGGCCTTCAGGACCCATGTTCTATATTACTATAATTGGTGTTTTTTAATGTGTGGATATGTAATATATACACACATATATATATATATATATATATATATATATATTTTTGTAAAACCTATATTTTATATGGTACATGCTTGATGATGTACTGACTTGGATGACTTGTGCATTATTTTTACCTGACACATTGGTCTAAAATGTTTTTCTGCAAAGATTTTACAGAAAACAATGTGGAGCATGCAAATTTGTACCTTTCGTTTTAGACTCATAATGGTTTCGTTGTTTACATTTATCTTAGTAAGGGTAAATAAATCTGGCTTATTGGCAATCTTGAATTAATTGGTGATATCATTTATTTATCACAAACCCATATTTGGAAGATTCATGTACATTTTTGGTGTTGAGTTAACATCACTAATTGGAAAAGTGACTTGGATATTTATTATTTTCTGTATTTGCAATATCCAGTTTTTGGGAATGATAATTAGTCTTAAAACCTCTATAATTGTGTGCTTTAGGTTTCTGCTACCTAACACTATGAACTATTTGATAAGTTTTAAAGTGCACCTGATATCTTCATTTTCATTTTATATTTTCTCTTTGGACATTTATTTTTTTGTTATACAAGACTAGAATTTCGTTCATGTTTACATATATTTATGTCTAGGAATTAAAAAAAACTCGCACATCTAAAGCAAAGGGAACTCCCTTCTAATGGGTTTTTTGTGGAGCACATGAGCATCAAATACGCCTTAGCTAATTATTATTACCGAACTTCTAATGATTGATGTTTTCCTTAGTAGTGGATTATGGTGTCTCTTATGTACTTGCATTTGTTCACAAAGGCCGTAAAAATATAGAACTGGGTTTTGGGTTTTACAATGCTATGCGAGCTTGGACAAATTTATACAGATAGCAAGAATTTGGTTGGTGTGAAGGTATTAAAAATTGTGGGTAAAAATTCTTTTTTGAAGGACGTCAAGAGTAGTATTTGAGGACTACTACTATATTAATTTTTATTAAATATCGATATCTAATGACCTGAAAGCCTTTGCCATATTTTGACGGTGTTTACATTTATCTTTGCAATTACAATGCTAAAGAGTGGGTAAAGAGAACTATAAGAAATCCTTTATGTGCAAAAAATATTGGATGTTAATAAATCTGCGTGTACGTTATCTTCACATTTAAGTACCTACTTAGTAATGTTTCATCACATTGTCAAGGACATGTTAGTATGTTAATCGATTACAAGAAAGCAGTGTCAATTATTCTTAGGCAGAAGGTAGATATTTATATGTTAATTGACACTGCTGATTATTAATCATTGATGAGTTTTAAATATATGTCGTAGATGACCAAAATAATTAGGATGCCTATTTACTAACCGTGTGGATTTCTAATACTTCATATAAAAAGTGTTTAACCTCGATCCAAGTAGTAAATAATTGTCTTTTACTGATTATGTAAACAACGCTAACTGCAAATTTTTTCAGCTCCTTTAATATCATATAATTCATGCTAATAGTGCATTGTTCCCTATATTTCCAAGTTTGGTGTTACCAGAGAGAAAGCTAATATATATATATATATATATATATATATATATATATATATATATATAGGTAAATGACTCACTTTCAACACTTTAGTTTCTTACATATCTAATGGTTCAAAGGTCTTCTCCTTTACCTCTTTCAGGATTCCATTCTGGAGCTTTTTCTTTCGGGAACGAGGCAGATGGGGATCTCCACGAAGCCTGTGATGGAAGCATGTGTCCAGTAGGAACAAGCAGAGTTGCAGGAGCTGAGGGATGATAACGTAGAAAAATATAAAGGGGATGAAACAAGGATAAAAAAGCCAACATGAAAGCATTTAGAGGTCAAGCCAACCTCACAAGCAGTTTGAATAAAGTTCTAGCAGTTGTAAAGTCTTCTTGTGACTATTTTATTTGATCTTTTATTTCTGTATTTTTGTATTGACTATGCTATGTTGTTTTCCTATTGCAAAGGAAAGGCAAACAATATTGGTTTAAATAGCGACAACTTTCAAATTTTCCCCAATGGCAAGAGACTGAATTGAAAAGGCATTTAGTTCCGTCATTAGATCAGGCCGTCAGGGTGAACTTGATGCGCAGAAAGATGTTTTTGTTCCCGAACCTACCTCAAGTTGCTTCCTGACTACACAAAATTATGAGAAATATGGTATTCATTTGCGCAACTTGCTGATGGATACAAAAAGTTGTAAATATGATGTACAGGAATTTTTTTTTAATAATAAGATATCCAATATTATTTAGAATATGCGAAAGAAAATATATTAAGTTAAAAATAATAAAATTTCAAGATAATAATTAAAATTGGTAACATAATTAACTAATAAGGAGTATTTTGTTTTTTGAAACAACTAATATTAAAATATAATTAATTAACCGACATAAAATTTATTAAGCTCGCCCGTGCTTCGCACGGGTTATAAGCTAGTATTTTCTTATTTACAAAGTTATATTTGCAACATGTGATCTCTATGTCCACAATTCGTAACATATTCCGATTTACGCTACAGATATTTGTTGAAATAAAAAGAGTGCTACGAGAATAACAATTTTCAGTTTTTACTCGTGTTAAAAAGTGAAACAAGGAGTACAGTACAACACTTGTGAGCGGTGGGCCAATTGATGGGCTTTACACAAACTACACGACAACAAACATGGACCCGCAAATCCAATTAAACCCGTTAGGTTCCTTCTCCTCTAAGCCCCACCAATCTTATAACCCCACTTGAATCTCCCACCTTATATACCCAATTTTACACCATTTGGAAGTAAGGTCGAGATTTAATCGATTATTATCATGGCAAAAGGCAATTCAGTGAAGACTGCAGCAGTGGTACTGGGTGCCCTGGCTCTAGGATGGGCTACAATTGAGCTTGCTTTCAAGCCCTGGCTTGACCAGGCTCGTAAAGCCATGGACAAGTCCGATCCCTCTAAAGATCCTGATGAGGCCTCTACTTCCGTCGACGAAGAACAACCAGCTTCTTAAATCAGCCTCTTCATCTGTGTAGGATATGATTTATTGTTAGATTATGTTATACTTTTGATTCTTCTATTGTTATGTGACTATGTTAGTTCTATGTTTGGGCAAATAATTCAAGTCAAACTGTGTTTGTTTGTGTTTTTTAGATGTATGGTTTTTATGACAATATTCTACTTCTAGTTTTTTTCTATTGAATTATCATTACCGTTAGTCTTTCTGAATTACCACCATAATCTTTGGGTATTAGTTTATAGCAAATTTGATCCAAGTTTACTGATTTATCTAATAAGCCTAATTTATATCACCAAGCTTCATAGTGTATGGAAAGCATAGCTTTAGAGATAGTGTACATTGTGTGGACAAATATTTGATTGTAGTAATAATATCAAAATAATCAAAAGGAAAGGGCAAGACATTAATAGGTAATTGAACAGGTCTTGGCTGATTATAGAACCAAAATTCAGCATAATAAACACTGTTTCTACGGATCTACCTGTACATCATTTGGAATGCTCATCTAAATACTAACTGACTCCAAAGTAGATCATGATGAAGACTGAAATTTCATCAGATTATACCCTCCTGGACTCCCTGGTGTCCTCCGTAGGCAATTAGGTGTGGTCTTGTACAACACCATCTTTTGGTGAAACTACAAACAGTCTCTCATGTATCTGGTGCGGTTGATTCTGAGCATACACGACTTGGACTCTTCACCTTTGATAAGGATAATCACGTGTGGTCAGATGTTATACACCATATCTCTTTAGAGCTTTGTTCAAACTCGGCATAACATTATATGCTTGATAAGATCTTCTCAACTCAATGATGGAACCAACCTGGAATCAAAATAGATGTGGCAACTACTTAAGAATCCATTTATGATGTTATAGTTGTGAGAAGAATAACATTAGAAGCCTTTTAGATAACTAATGGCAGCAAGCAAGCACTCAACACCTAATCTATAAGAATCAGTAGCCTAAAAAAATATCATAAGGTGAGTACAATGAGTGGATTGTAGTAGATAGGAGTCAGAGAAAATATCATGTGCCAAGTACATTAGTGCTTTTGTTAGGTAAGATTTAAGAAACATAGTAGTATGATCCAGAGTAATAAGCTGAAAAGGCTAGAAAAAGAAGAGTTCAACACCCCATAAAATCATGCCAGTATAAGAAAAGAAAAATATGATATTGAAATAAACGATAAACAATAGCTATACAACTACACCTGAATAAATGAATTCAGATTTTTGTTTTATATTGCCAATATTTTGAGCTCCATGGACATGTAAACTCCCATGACACATTCAGTCATCACAAAGAGAGATAAGAACAAAGGAGCACTAAATCAAAATTATGAATTCATAATTACATATCAACTAATAGTGGTTGAGAAGATTCCAAATAAAGGATGACAGTAATAAACCAGATTGCTGAGAGTCTTTGCCAAAACCACCTCTAGACCTAGGGGTGGAGGTAAGGCCACAGAATCTGCTATACGAGCAGATAAGTGCATGATATAATGGGTATGTTTGGTTT
Source organism: Heracleum sosnowskyi (assembly GCA_030848705.1). Lineage (NCBI taxonomy): Eukaryota > Viridiplantae > Streptophyta > Magnoliopsida > Apiales > Apiaceae > Heracleum > Heracleum sosnowskyi. The sequence continues at coordinate 47,112,587 of CM061241.1, forward strand.
AATTAGTGTTTAAAAGAGAGCGACACACCACCAAACTATCACAGAATAGCATCAAGTGAGAAATAACCCTGAATTAGCTTCAAGTTGTCTTTTGTTACACCCTTGTGATGAGAGTCAAAATAATATAATTGAAAGTGATGGTTGTTCAGAATAAAGAATGAAAATTAATTGGAATTGATGGCTTCAGAAAGTACAGCTAATTAAGGAATTGCTTGTTATCGGTTCTCATATCATAATTTAAGTAGAAAAATATATCAGATTACATAGCATCAAGGTTTTCTCAAGTTGTTTAAAAACTTAATTCTGACCAAGCTATATGGACGTGAAGAACAAAGCCTGAAATAATATACTTACAATGATCAATACTGATGTAAAACTTATGGAGAATCCCAAATTTATGCTCCGTAAATAATGATCAAGAATGCTAGAAGTAGTTGCCAGAGTGCTAAGCAACAGACCTCCTGCAATATTTATAAGAAAGGAGGACGATGTATGTAAAATGGTTTCATTGAATACCATCAGCAGTTCAGCACTTCTGACAGATTGTAAATAGTATAATTCCCATGAAATGGGCTTCGTAAGACATCAGACCAACATACCCCAAAAACGAGTAGAAGCTTGGACCTTCGTTAAGTACTTTACTGTGGCCTTTCCAGGCTTTATCTTCGGTATTCTGGCACCCATCTTATTCAAGTAATCTGAAATCTCCTTTGGCATGTTTGCCTACATAAAGTTCACTTGTCAGTACATCCTTATATTCAATTAATCAAAAGCGGAGGAGAAATCTTCAGTCCCGTAAACAATTTAATAACCATAAAAGGATCTATTTAGTATCAATTTGATTTGAAATTTGATACACAGTAATACAATTACATTAATAGCATAGTAATCGTGTTTTCAATGGCTATAAAATTGCAACTGAAACACAAAGCGAAAAATTACAACTACACCAATCCCAAACCTAAATATAACTACATAATTTAATCACGCTCCACTACACGGGGGTTTTAACAAGCAGTAGTACAATACATAAGTATCTCTCCATTATCAGAGCTCTTCATTTTGACTTGAGTACCCTCGGCGGACAGTTGCCACTTGGACATTTACTTAGGCCAAAACATGTAAACTTTTTAAATATTGCCTAGTATAACACTTGGACATGTATCCATGCTGGACGCTTCCAGCCGAATCTGGGTAGCAAAGGAGCATATTGCAAAGATGAAGGTATGAATTCAGGCAAGTACTTCTAAATCAAGAACAAGCAGCATATAATCTTAAAAATTAATGATAGGTAGGTACCAACCTACAATAACACATTTTTTCAGATTTTCTATTACCCATGCTGTAGTTTTATCAAGCTTTATGATAAAAGATATTAAAAATAGATAGCAATGCTAGATGCAAACAAGCAAAAATGATCTTTAAAGGAAAATCACTAGGTCAAAAAACACTTACAATGTCAAATATGTTGAATAGAAAGACAAAGAATGCATAAATTGTATAGTAAACCCATGGCCCTGCTCCAGTAGATGTTTCAGGATTAAGTATCTGTTTTATATTTTCCCAGACAGGCGAGCCAAGAAGACTGCAAAAAATGATTCATTAGAAAGTAATGATGGCAGTTCTGATAAGAATTAAGCATATGCCCATATCAGAATTTCCGCAATATAACATCCCTAGTTCCCTGTTATCCTTTTCTTTGCTAAATTAGTTCCCTGTTATCCTAATTAATAGTTAACTGGATATTTACCTAGAATAAAAAGATTGAAAAAAAAAAATGCATCGATTAATGGAATTCCATCAAATAAATTAACCACCCTGCAAGAATGCTCGGAACTGCCAAGAGATAGGTAGTAGTGAGTATAGGCTGCATTCCGGATGGATTAATATTGAATGGGATATATGGTTCCACCTCCGTGATTGGTGAGTCTCGTCTGACAATAAATAGACAAACAACAAAGTCATTTTTTTGCTAAATAAATCAAGTCAATTAACATAAAATATTGCAATTAGTGAGATTGAAGGGAGGATGACAAACAGAAATGAGGTAATGATGCCCCTCTCAAAATTTTCAAATCCCACCTATTCATCTAAAGACTGATAGTGTCTCCTAATTTGATATATATAAACCATTCACTTCACTGCATCTATAACTCTTAGATAATTTATTAGTGGGAATACACACTAAGGGATCCAGGAAAGCATTCTAGGAGGGAAATTAAATACCCTAAACCTAGATAGACAAATTCGGTCAATCTTCAAGTAAGAGAGATTTTAACTGCATTTCTGGCCTGTGTTAGGAATAAGACACCACACATTAAATACTCTAAAAGGGAATGGCATGCCTCTCCTCAGTGTAATTTAAGCATCTCCTGCTGCTCTAAATGAGCAAGCTAAAATCCTTTTGTCAAATAGCATATCAAAAGACTTAATCTTTACCCTTTATCATCTTTTGAAAGTCACCAGCTTACAGTTACATATCCTGTACATGCATATATTCTGATTGAACATAAATGTGGACACACCATTCTGCTCTTTATGGTAAAAAATTTATGCCCTTTATTCGTATGCATAAATTGAAATCTTTTGCTGCAGCACCTTAATCCAATTTTTTTGTATACCCGATGAGGCGATAAAGGCTTAAAATGCTAATTATATACATAAAGCCAATACATTTAGGACCCACATTTGGGCCTATGGTCATAATTTGCAACATAGAAAAAAATGAATTTCTAAATATATATATAAAAAAAGAGTTCAACTTTGCTTCTTTATATGATAATGCAAATGTGATGGTGATATTTCTGAGTCACATAACAACCAAAAACTTAATTTTACAAAATAGGCTGAGGTAAACAAAGTCACCTTGAACTAGAAGCTAGTTTAAAACCATAGTATTGTAGTTTGATTTTTCTACAACCCTCAGTAACAACCACCGCATACATAGTCACCACAGTGAAAATCCCCAATACTCCAAGCACATAAGGCCACAAGCTCAGAGTACTTCCTGCAACAAAAGGGTACAAATAAAACAGTACTTAGGCATATGATTAGCTGTATGCAATCATATCAATCACCTTCAAGTCTCCGTTTCAGTCTAACATACAGACACTTACCAAGGTTCAGGAGAATGTCTAAATAAAGAAATCCCAATGAACAATGAGAGTGAACAATTATCTGTTTATGTGGTGGTGACTAGTATACGAATAGACTTGAACTGGGCTACCAGCTAGAATTTTTTGTATCACAAGAATCAATTAAACCCAACAGGACATGGGGTCAAACAGTTGCATACTTCCCTATTGAATTCTTTTTCAGCATAAGCCCACTAGGTTGGTGTATAAAGAATTTGTTGGCTTAAATGGGAATAACGAGAATAGAAGCAAAAAATATTACTCATCAACCAGAGTCCGGCAACTACGCATATCACTCTGGTTAAACTGGTGTCCTATTCACTTAATAGTCCTAATAAATAAAATGCAGATATCCTTTGAGCATAAGCAAAAGATTACTGATTCAACCACTTGGGTTATATAATAGTTAGTCAAGATAAGAGATTTGCTGTTTTAGTGGATGCATTCCACCACTTAGCAGGATAGGATTTTCCTAATTACCTAACTTATGTTGCCTATATCAGGGCTTGTTTATGTATAAATAAAGTAGCATTAGTTACTTGGACTCACTTTTTTGCATCACATATTTTAAAAAGGCAACATGGTATCCGAGCTAGGTTCATATTAAGTAATTAGGCGTTAACATGAGCTGTTCATGGGTGAACAAAGAAAAAGGGAAGGCCGTTCTGGTGGTGTTGCAACCGTAGACTATCAAGATCCTGAAGGAGAATACAAAAGAGGTTTAAGAGGATACACAAAATATTGGCACCAGGTAGATGTGTGTCATGATAATAATGATAAGAAGGAAACTATCGCAGAAGTAGCGATGGAAGAAGCTGTCATGGAATTGGGGGTGAGAAGTGCTCCAAACTTCAAAAATAAATTCAAAGAGTAAATGTTTGTGAGACGTGCATCAACAAACGAAAATTGGAAGTTATGAGAAGTGCATCACAGAATCGAAGAGAAAGGTTTCGTAATATTATAAGAACTTTGAATCAGGAGGGAGTGCTGAGAATTGATCCAACAGTAACTGAAACAGTTTGAATTAATAAAAAATTATGTTACTAGATTATCTTGTACTTAGTAAAGAACTCAAGATAAAGATTTGCTTCTATTTAGTGGATATAATTCACCACTTAGTAGGATAGGGTTTCCTACATTTTAGCTTTCTTGGTTTATATGTTGCCTATATGATGCTTGTTTATGTATCTCATTGTAATATATGCAGAATGAATCAAAAAAATAGTATTAGTTGTTTTGATTTACTTCTTTTTTCATCACATATTAAATATGAAAAGGTCAACAAACACCAACCTGAAACCTGAGTCAACAACTTGTGTAATGTCTCTTTGTAGCCCGACAAAATTCCAACACAGATTATCAAAGATGATCCTTGCCCTGAACCACCAAAATTAAATTTGTTAAGGAACAACACACCACAAGTGACATGAAAATATATGTTTTTATATAGTTTAGTGTTTGTTAGGGCTGCCAAAAAATTCAAAAAATTCGATATCTATTCGAAATATCTGTATTCATATTCAAGATTAAGCGGATATTATCTGTATTCAAAATTAACCGGATATTATCCATATCCGTATTCGACAATTTCCGATACGGATATAAATATAGATCCATCTGTATCCGATAATATCCGAATTCAAAATTAAATGAATATGATAAAAAAATAATATATATAATTATATTTAGTTTAGAATTTAATTTTTTAGGTTTATAGTGTGTATATATATATATATCATATATAATTTAATAATATATTTATATAAGTGAAAGGTAATTGTAAATATATTATTGACATATATATGAAAATATTTCTATAAATTTAATATTTTAAAGAAATCAAATAATTAAATAAACATAAAAGTAAGTTTTTGAAAACGATAAAATAGACTTAAATAAATTTAACTTTCACTCTGTTTAAAAGATATAATTTGTTACCATTTTTTCATTTTTTTTGAATTAAAATTCAATATAAAAATTAAAAAATCTGATTAAAAATCGGATTTGGATATTATCCGAATCCGGATAGTATCCGTCGGATTCGGATAATTTTAATTAAATAATAGGCTGAATATTCATCTGAATCTATAAAAATTAACAGCTATCAACGTATAAAAAGGCAAGTGCTCAGAAAAGGCCAAGAGTAAAAGGTAAATACCAAAACCAGACTCTGTTATTTTTTCACAAATCCAACTCATAGTCATTGCACCACATACCAATAGAGAAGTTGTCACCATCACATGTTTTACCCTGCAAACAATGCAAATTGAAGAGCAGAAATCTCAATGGAGAAACGAGGCGCAACGAAAATTGGATCACAACAATGAATCACTACATGAACTAATCAGAAAATCAAGATTTTGCGATGCAAGACGTGTGCTAATTTTTCCCAAATTTTAGAACATAAGCATGAAAGATTAAATAACAAGAAAAGAGGTATATGTTGACCATCGTCTTGTACAGCTAAGTTCAAAAACATATTCAAAAGAGCATCTGCTCTTCATATCCTAGTTTTTTCTTAATTTATATACTATGATCCGCATATTAGATGAAAGCGAGGTCAGTTCACTGTGTAAAGAGAATTAATGAACTAAGCAGCTGAAATATATTGGGAAAATTGTTATTAATAAGATACCTTTGCCACAATTCAGCTTATTAATAACGGTTAGTAATTGTAGTCTACTTATAAGGTGTTACTGAAATATTAGTATAGCAAAGTCGATCATAGAAGGGATGGCTGTCGAAGCTAGTTGACTAAGCTTCTCTATAACCAGAGTTGCAGTACGTTTTGACTATGCAAATTTGAAACAAAACAGTGGAGGTCTTTTTCCCCGAGTCTCTTATCTATTTAACAGAGTGAAACTGTAGAGCAATGGAACAAGAGGAAAGAGCACAGGTAAAAAACCTAAGAGAGAGAACACTGATTGGCAGTGTTATGACTTATGAAAAGCGTGCTTATCCACACTTTACAAATAGGCACAAGATTTTTGAATTAAAAAAATTGGATTTTACGTCAGTTTCAAACTGGCAATAAATGTGCTTCAAAACCCAAAACTCGCACAGAGATGACAAAAGTTACCATATTGGCCCTCTAGCTGAAATGAAACATTAATATCCTTATACTACATAAGTAAAGCATCAAATGGAAGCCATTTATCACGTCAATCCATTTAACTGAAACTAAAGTGTAGTACACTAACAATAAGATATCATCATATTGAGTGACTATAGGCAGTCTACAATTTTTTCATGGCTAGAACCTAGTTGATGTCAACAAAGCAGAGTTGGTTCATCGATTTTTTGGATAACATCACTGGCAAGAGACACTATAAAATAGATAATTTGGGCCAAAATTACCTGTAAGTTTCTGCATAGATGGAGTAAGGCAGAGAATAGCAAGCAAGAATCAAACCCTCCACTGTTCCAAAACATAGTGATATCCACCATCTAAAAAATGTTAAACCAAAATTGTACAGTATGTTAGAACTTTTGTTATTTGACCAGGAAATACTCATATAACAAACGCCAAGAAGCAATGACTGCTCTCACTGCTTGAGATGAAAAGCTAGACACACATATAACTCTTGATCTTCTCATTCCCATCTAGGCCTTCTTTCCGCAGCTTCACCAAGGAAGGAACAAGATGACAAAGTACCTGAATATAAGAGTTTAAACCATTTAGTATGCAGTTACTAGCACTGAAAAATATATATTGCCGTATTTTCACAAATTATATACGAACATTTGAAGTTGAAAGTAGCAAACCTGCATAATGATGGATGCCACGATTTGAGGACTAATTCCAAGTTGAAAAAACGAAAGCTTAAGCTCTGGTGCAAAATCACCAAGTTCATCTGCCAAAACATAGTGCAAACTCTTGGAATGTTGATTAAGGAAATGAAAACTCTAAATAGGATAGACTATTACATGCCATATCCCTTTTTTAAACAGAAACTAGCTGTCAAAACAATACTACGCAGAACAGCACTGCTGGCATACAATTAAAATGTAAAGAATGCATTATATCACCTCTTAATCTTCTACAAACTGTCTGCTGTAATAAATCACTAAACGAATTACGGAAATATGGGAAAGTTGTTAACATTTAGTTTATTGATGAATTATATTTACTTTAATAGAATGCCCTCATATTCATCATACATTAAAGTTATATGATTTAAGCAATCAGCTTCTATAAAGAAAATCCTAAAGTACCGATTTCAACCATTGTTTATACGGCGTTAAGGCGACAAAAAACTTCATGGCGTACACCTCGTCAATACAGTTGGTGTATGGCATCAATTTGGCGTCGATGGCGCCAGACTCAACCAATTATGGCCCAATATTTATTATTAAAAGTGGCCCAATAGGCCCAAATACATGAAAAGAGAAGAGGATTTGGATCCTATTGTTGAAAAATGAAGACGTTGAAGATGATTAAGACATGAGATTCAATATAGTGACTATGAAGGACACAAAGATTTTGATTATTGAAATTTGAAATACGACATCTTTCAATTCATTTATCTGGTGGAACACTAAATGTGGATTTTATCTTTAATATTATTTGAAATATATATTTTTACATATAATTTATACATATAAATCTACATATATATATATATATATATATATATATATATATAATTACATATGGCGCCCGCCTTGTCCGCCATGGCGTCATGACCCTGTACCAGCGACATGTCGCCGTTGCGCCGTACAAACAATGATTTCAACTTTACCTATTCAAAGGACTTGGTGCTTAAAATTTAATTTACATATCCAGAACACTGACTCGTGATGCAGTGAAAGTTAGGCACAAGATTTGCGAGTCAAAATGTCAAGTTCATATGATATATTTAAATACTCACACCTACATTCCCTCACTGAGAATCAAACCCTCGACCACTTGTTACGAAGAGGGTTGAAGAGGGTTATATACTACTATACTAGACTACAAAGTTAAGGATCTAATAAGTCTTGTTGCTACTTTATTCCGCAAATCTCAATTTCACTTCTTAGACCAAAACTTAGTTTTTGAAATTCAAGCAGAATTACTTGAAGTGCTGACATCCAGTGGGAATTTAAAAATCTTGTAGAAAAAAGATGAAATCAAAGTTTAACAGTTGAAGTTGGTTGATCGAAAGTAATCGATTTCTGTTATGTTATGAGAATAAGCCACGTAGGAACATACCATAATATTGCTAAATATCTAAACCAGCAACAGATTTTAGGAAGTTTTTAATTATATGTAGGGTAAAATGTATCTTAAAGTTAACTTTGCTAATCTCCTTAATGTAACTCGATAAAACTACAAAGGATTCAATTAGTATTAGGTAAATACGTAATCAACTTTTGTCCTCGATAATATTTCTGGCAGATTCTCGTAATTTTCCAGACACTGGTTTGCTTTACATCTAAGCCGTGAATTTTTAATCAAAGACAAATATCACTGAAAAGTATTACTCGAATATCAAGCTGAAGTTAACCGCGTTGTATGGATAGTCTAACCGCCCTTTGTTGATAAAGTTATATGAGGAAAGTTTTTAGGCTCTTGTGATTGGTCTAAAATTTAGGATTGATATCTGATTGGTCCTAAAATAATTCAAAATTTATGATTGGTTAACCACATACCTGGGTAGACTCAGGTATTATAATAAAAGATTCTCTCACTAACTAAAAACAAAAAAGATAAAGTTCCCTAGAGAGTATTTCAACTCACAATGTGGCAGACAAAAATTTGTAAAAGATGTAGAAGTTGCAGCTGAGACCGATTTTAATCTGAAACTTATATAAAGAGTGGCCTGACTGAAGACCAGGGACAAAGGCAGGATTTGTCTGGGAGGGGGGCCAATCTAAACTAAAAAACGTTAAATAAGAAATAATAGTGTGCATTTATATATACACTATACATTACTAAAATCGAATAAGAAAATTTTCATGGCCGATTTTGAGTCAAAAATCACTAATTTGCATAATAAAAAATAAAATAGGAGCTCAAAAATACAAATATACTATTATTATAACATATTTAAAAAAACATTATATGCATATATATTATATACATAAAAATTACGAGATGAAATTTTATCTATGAGCCTAATATACATGTTTCTGTTAGTGGGCATTCAAACGACTATGTGCTCTTAAAGCTGAAAAGTTGGCAGAGACTATCAGTCTGTGGAGTAAGAGTATTGGTTAGTAACTCGACCAAGTATTATCAGTTAATTGATGTCTGATTCATCATGTTTCTGTTGCTATCCTTTCTGAAAACTTCATGTTATATGCTTACAGTTTAAAAAGATAATTCTTATTAATCTTCAGAACCAATGCTTCATTGATATTTCTTGGTGAGAAAATTTCATTGTCTCATTTCTAGAATTTAGAGCTCACAAAGACAAACCAGTGACTGAAAAATTATGAAAATCTAATGAAATTCCACTTCAACTATAAATTTTCAGTGTACAGAGAATGAAAATGTGATGGCCAATGTGAAGATAAGAGTTTGCACGTACATCTGCAGTTTTACTTCTTTCCACTCTAAATACAAAAGATTAATTTAATTGATGTTAGGAAATTTTTAGAGGCTTAAGATACATTTTACCCATATATGTTAAGTGTATGTGTAGTTGTGTACATCTAAATCATATTTTCTAGTATTATTATGTGCTAAGGGTATTACACTTAAAATCTGCTTTTGTACTTTTTGTGAATCCGTGCCATTCTCAACATTACTGACAGTACTTTGGCTATGCTAAAAAAACAAAGTGCACTTCAGACCTTACTAGTAATGTCTTAACTTCAAAATGAGTCTTTCTTTTTTGGTCATAAAAGATCACATGGTTTTTGTAAAAGAAGTGTTCTTATTTCTTACTAGACTTAAAAGTCTATGCACTAACAGGTATTAGTCTTCCTATGTCCACTAGCAACACAGCCTAAGCCTAGTGACCTTCCTTGCTGAACCACACCCCCTGTTTGAGCCATTGCTAGCTAGAAGGTACTGGCATTTTGAGTTGCAAAAGGGCTTATAAAACCTTATCATAGAGTATGTTATTTTTTTATAATATATAGAATATGCTATACCAATTAGGCCAACAACTAAATTTTCCCCTCCTATGTCCAATAGATGGTGTGACTTATATGGCTAAAAAAGGTAGGAGGCATTCCAAGCAAGCACATCTGGGACTACAAAACATCAACCTGTTACAAGTTACAACCCTTGCAACATTGACTACTAAACATGAACTTGCAACCCACAGGACAAATTGTTTACATATTTGCAACCAAAACTTCAAGGACTCCAGTTGTGATAGGTAATCAACAATAGGTTATTCTTCATTTCATGCGAGACAAGTTATATAGGTGCTGCAAATACTTTACATGCTATATAAAAAACAAATAAAATTTGTTCATTCTTAGAAGTAGATAAACAAGGATAAAACATACCAACGGATCCTGAGACAAATCTTAGGTAGTCCTCTGGCATCGACTTTCTATTAAATCCTGGTAGAGGAATGAAATAACCCGCCCGACTCATCACAAGTAAGAGAGCAGTCACAAACAACCTTCGGCGAATCTCACTTTTGAAAAAAGACTCAGCGGCATTATTGAAGAGTGTTCCCATGCGTACAAAATTCAAATATCTGTTCTTATACCTCTGAGGTCTAGGATAGGAGATCTCATGGCTTTCATGATAGTCTTCAGAAGTATCATTGGTATTTGGTACAAAAAGTTCCTGATTTAAAAAATCTGCAGATGCTGCTTTGACACTCAAACAGTCAGATCTATTCTGATCACGAGAATAGAGTGATAAATTCCTGTTCATTTTTAAACAATGAGACTCCTTAAGCATATCCCTTCTGCTTAACTCCAAACTAGTTCTTGTAAGCGACAGGCGAGGAGCTTTAGCATATCGTGGACGATGAAGACGAAGAATTGAAGAAGATTTAACAACTACATCCAAAAACAAATTACTGATTTAGCCAAAACACATAGTTAAATAAACTGCAGGAATAAAATCCAACTACTCTCTGCGATATTCTCTGATATAATGCAACTACTCTATGACATATTCTCCAATACACGTATACACACACATTTCAATATCCATAAGTAATTCTCCTATATATGCACTATGTATTCTCCTATATATGAATAACCTACTTAAACAAATAAATTTTCCCGGTCCAAGCTTTATTTTTAACTTCGATAAATAAATAATCTAAAATTCCCTGGTCACGAGAGTATTCAATTATCGAGGTTTAACTGTACCTACTTTCCGGAAATTCATATGACCGGGAAATCGCCTATCGTAAAAAATTGTTTATACAGTAGCTAATACTATTAAGCAACTGTTAAATTCAACTTAGAAACCTCATGATAATATAACCATAGCTCAAACAAACAGTAACATACAAGCATATTTACACTGCCAAATTAAGAGAAATTTTATGATTAATTTTCAAATTAATATTTATATGATTAATATTCAAATTGAGAAACGGCAAATAATTAAAGAGAATATTTATGTATATATATATATACCTGATGAGTTAGAGGCGTGTTGAGTTGCGAAGAATTGGGGAGGAGAGCTGAGCAGAGTGGCTTCCATGGTGCTCATACAACTGTGCGCGCCAAGTGTTTGATTAAATGCCCTTGTTTGTATTAAGCGAGTTTTTAGAGATAAGGGGAAGGAACAAAAACTGACAAAACAAAATATAGTTGTTTGATTAAAATTTTAAGAGTTTTCTTTTTCTGAATATGATAATTAATTTTTATATTTTTCAATATGTACTTTTGGAGTCTCTTTATCCGTAAAAAGCGGGAATCAGAGTTAATCGGTGAAGGCACCGTCCAGGATTTAATCGAGGATTAATCGGAATGATTAATCGGGTCATTAATCGGAATATATTTAATAATATTTTTTATATACAATTATATTCATATATACTAGCTTAAAACCCGTGCGATGCACGGATTGTTAATTGTTATTTAATTATTTTTTTTAATATTTAATTAATTGTAATTGTTCAAAAAATAAGTATGCATGTTAAAATAGCTAAACATCTTTAATTAATTAAAAACATTAAAATATATTTTTAAATAAATAAGTATGGGTTTGTCCGATATATTTTTGGAAATGAGAGATTTTAGTAAGAAAAATTAAAAAATCTAACATATATTTAGTTTAAAAAGGTAAATGCCTGTGACATTTTTGAAAAATGAAGTTTTAAAATTTAATAATTAAAAGTATTTAAATACGTTTTAAAATAAATAAGTAAAGGGTTTTCTGTGATATTTTTGAAAAAAGAATGGATTTTAGTGAGAAAAATAGAAAAAATAAATTATAAAAGGCAATTTCCCGTGATATATTTAGAAAAGGAGGGATTTTGTTAGAAAAAATATATAATGTGTTTTAGCTGAAAAGGTAATAGGTTATAAATAAGTATTTGATTATTTATATTTTAATATTTTTAGTAATTGCATTTGTTAAGAAAAATAAGTAGAAATGTTAAAATAGGTAAACTTTTAAAAAATAATTATAATATTAAAATAGGTTTAAAAATAAATAACTAAATGTTTGTCCGTGATATTTTTGGAAAATGAGGGGTTTTAGTAAGGAAAAATTGAATAACTAACATGTTTTAGTTAAAAAAGGTAATTGTCCGTGATATATTTGAAAAAGTAGAGGAATTTGTTAGAAAAAATAGAAAAAAAATGTCCATATGTTACCGATCACAAATTAAAATGTTACTCAATTTTTAATTGACTTGTCTACAATCATGCAACCAAGTTTTCGTTGACTAATTAAAATTATCTAATTGATTATTCGGAATTTTAAATTATACTAGCTTAAAATGCACGGATTTGTTTTTGATATTTATACAGCCTATAATTAATTATACTAGTTGAAAATAATAATTAATTTTTATTTTTTCAGCTTTTGAAGTATTTTCATTAAAGAAAGCTCGTATATCGCATTTTAAATTGCTCATGTAAATTCTTTCAAAACAAAAGATGCCCAGTTAAATAAGTTATGATAATAATTAATTTTAAAGTCATCAAATTTATTTTTAAGAGAAAATGATAATTTTGTCTTTCATTTGTCTCTTTCAAATTTATATAGGGTGATATATGCCCCCTAAATTTATTTATACATCTATTAATGTTTTAGACCAAATTACTCTTATACTATCATTGTTTATATTTAAATATTATTTACTTATCCATAATTTACTATTAGTTTTTTACCCGTGCTACGCATCGAACGATAATTTAAGTCATTTTTAAAATATAAAAAAATTATCATTATGATATTTAACATAAAATTACTTGAGAAATTATTTTCAATGCCCACTATTCATGATCATAGGCCCCATATACCATTGTTTTGGAAATACAATCCATTTTCTCACGAACAACAGTGTAAGTCATCAACAATGCAAGACATGCGTGTTCTAATCCAAAGTAAAAAAACATGTGCTTATAACACGCATTTTCTCTCTTGGACACGCTTGAAGTAATTGGAGCTATACGTAGTTGATATGTACACACTTTTTACGGGAATTTCACATTCACGCATTTTTCAGCAACATCCTACTAGCCACAACTCTCCTCTCCTGTATTCCTCCCACGCCTTTCCAGGATATGTGTACTCCACCAACGATTGTCACGAATGCATGTGCTTTCCTAGTCAGATAGCCACATAATTAGCAACGTATATCCGGCATATGTGTGGTCACAACAATTGAGCACGTTTTTCGGAAGATGCGCCTCTTGTTCAATATTTATATTTAAATATTAACTCGTGCGAAGCACGACTTTCTTTAAATATAATATAATATTTTTTTATATAATTTTCTTTTGCAATTGTTATTTATTAACTTTACTTAAATTTGTTGTTGACTTATTATTTTCATTTAAATATAATATAATATTTTTATCTTCTTCTTCTTGGTTGGGGCTGATTATGAAGAAATGGGGATGGGGAAAGTATTTTCTTGATAGCTTTTGGTGTTGGTTGAGTAATTGAGAAGCAGTAATGTATATAGAATTGGCTTTCCATACTATAGCTTTAGGCAAGTACTAAAAACCATGTTTTAGATCAGTAATTTAGGGAACTTGGTCTCCAACTAACACTCAACTATTTGGTTGCCTTTTTTATACTTCTAGTTGGCTTGCAAGTAGAGGTGACCACACGGGCGGTTACGGCCGACTAACCCGTAACCGCTCCGCTGAAATGATCCATATAAATCGGACCGGTACGGTCCGAGTCAAAACTGGCACAAATCGTACAGTAAAACGGTGCATTCACGGGTTCAAAATATATGAACATTAACCGGTCCGGCACGGCACGGGTGAACCGCACCAACCCGTGTGAACCGTTTGAACCGGCACGACACGGGTGAACCGGCACGGCCCGTTCACAAACTCTTACCCTTTTTTGGAAAAGAAAAAATGTGTCCCGAATACTTATCCATCTTCTTTCATAGATAGCCCTTTTATTTCTATTTTCAATGTTTTGACTTACATATACAAACAAATAACTTAATTTAATTTAATGTAATTATTAAGAATAAATGAGGAAACCAATTATTCAACTAACTAACATTTGTTTGAGAGACTTAAGGAATTAGTAATGTATATATGACTGTTGTTTAAATTTCTTCCTTTATTCATTTAAATTATAATTATTTGATAGAATTGAAGTCTGTTTAGTCCCCAACACAATGTGCATTTAGTTTTTGGATTATATAGAATACAACTGTCCTATTAACAATTTATCAACCTTAAAAATACAACATTTTATATGCAAGTAATTGACACGCTCCAGTGAGTGAGAGTGAAAGAGGTCAGGTGTATAGTAGTAGTATTGGATTTGATGATGCATTGAATTTTATCCACGTTTGGGGTCCCTTGAACTGTTTGAACCGGCACGCTGGTTTGTATTTGTTTTAATATGTTAATGCGGTTTGTTCCATTCTTTTAGAGATGAGTCCTCTAAAATTAATTGTAATATATTTTTTTAATTAATAAAATTTATAGAGGTACGTCCGCTTATATTTCAAAAATGTTCGTATAATTTTAAATAATATTTAATCGAATTAAAAATATAAAAAAACAAATTGAACCGCATAACCCGCACAACTCGCCCGCCAACTCGGTCAAGCCGTGCACGAGTTACTCTTCTCAAGAACCGCCCCGGCCCGGCCCGGCCCGTCGTCACAACCGTGTCGTTCCCGTCTCCGGCCTTCAGCAACTCGGCACGACCAAGAACCGGCACGGCCCAGCTCGGCCACCCGTGTGGCCATCTCTATTTGCAAGTATCTAGTTTGCATGATTTTTGCATGGCTTTGCATGTTTTATGTTTAATTATCCATTATCCAACACTTATCACTTTATCCTTCATGCCAAGTTCGAAAATTTTCGAAGACGTTTTGTAGTAGAAATTCCTTAACGTAAATCCTTAATGTTCCCAAGTACTCCAATTTGGTTATACCCATGAAATTCCTATTTTAATAATTCTCCCGATCGTATTATAGTTTTCGTATTCTTCGACACCATGGAAATATGACGATTTAAGAAAATGGAATTCTTTGAAAACTACGACTTTTACATTCACTCATTTGCTTCACACAATAATTCTACATCTTTGAAATTTTAATTTCCAACACATACATAGTGTGGTTTGACAAGTTTTTCCTCGGACGCATTTTTACTAATCATCAAGGTATTTTAAAATGTTCAAAAATTTTGATTATTGCACATAATTTAGGCATATACATTAAGCATAATGATCAAGATCAAAGAGTTTCCCAACTACCCAAGGCATATTCATGACTGCCCGCTGTAACCCTCTCGGCATAGGCCGGGCCGACGAGACTCGAGGAGCGAAGGCCGCAGTTAGAATCCAGAAGAAGAAGTAGGCCCCGTATACAGGGAAAGCTCTGGCGGGGGTCCATGTTTAAAGTAACTGCCCCAGAAGGTCAGTGAGGCGTTGAGAACGGGAATTGATCTCTATAAGATTTAATCTCTCGTTATTCATCAGTAGCTCAGCGGTAGAGTGGTTGGCTGTTAACTGACTGGTCGTAGGTTCGAATCCTACCTGGGGAGATTTGATTCATTCTGAATTAAAGACTATTCATTTAAGTCTTCGGGCGTGAAAATGTTTACTTTTAGTTTAAATAAATAATTTTATGTTTTCAATATTTTGTACCATATTAGTGGCAATGGAAGGTTTGAGATAATGATGATTGAAAGGTCAAAAACTTCCTCCTACTACGGGCTTGTTTGGCAACGGGTTTATAAGCCACCATAATAGTTTATGGGGGTGTTTGTGTACTCAGCTTATTTGATAACTTATAACTTATAAATTGATAAGTTCAATGTTAGAAATCACCAACATTTTACTTAACTTATCAACTTATTCTTTGATTTCTTTATTTTTCTAATATTTTATATTTTTACATTTGTGTTTTTAAATATTTTTTTTAATTTAAAATACAAGTGTTGAAATCATTGTATTTAAAAATTATTTTTTCAAATTTAATTTAGCAAATTCTTCACTAATTTATAAGTAAATTTTTCCAAACACCCGTATAACTTATAAGAATTCATCAACTTACCACTTATATAACACTTACTCATTTTAAGCTATAAATCAACTTTTTTGTGATATCCCAAACATGCATCTGCTTACGGTAAACCTACCCAAATCTATAATTAATACATGTGTTAAATATTGTTATCTTTAGGATTAACATTAATTTTATAAATGCTTATAGGTTTCTTAGATGAAATAACAATCAGTAATGAAGACCAAACTATAGGAAATCAGAATGAAAGGGATTTAAACAAAATGGCAGACCCTTGAAGTAGAAGATGAAGGCCTTTCGAAAATGGGCAAGAGGATGCAATGGAGGTCCAAGAAATAGTGGACATGTTTTTCGAATTAACTATGTCGTTAACAACGTCAAATGTTAATAGCTCAAATCATGTGGTATGGTTTTATTCATTACTACGAATTACTTTGTTACTAATATATATAAAATAATAAACACTATAATAAATTTCTTATCAATAATTATTCTTATGTGTTTTAGTCTTGCCAAAATTTATAATTGGGAAGCTGGAGAGAAGCTATCATTAAAAACTGCAAGTAGAACTTGGAGAGTTGAAGTGATAGTTTCAAATAAAAATACGAGATTTTCAGCAAAATGGAATATATTTTGAGTTGCAACCTAAGCAGGGGCTAGCATTAGTCAATTGAGCAACAATAAGTTAGTATGTTAGGTTCAGGGCTCGCTTCTATGATCCTTTGTGAGACTAATGTGTTGCACTCGTTTCTATGATCCTTTCTGAGACTAATTATGTGGCTATCTGACTATAATCTGCTATCTGTGAGTCAAATCTGTGACAGAGGAAACCATGTAGATTTTCATAGTGAATACTGTGAAGTTATCAGTAAATCTACTGGAAAAGTTGTTCTAGTTGGACACAGGCGCAACAACATTTATGAAGCAAGTTTGGTAACAAACTCTGATGGAAAAACAGTGTGTCTGACAGCTAGAATGTCAAATGAAGAGAGTTGGAACTAGCACAAGAAGCTCTCTCATCTCAATTTGAACAACATCAATGAGCTAATAAGAAAAGATCTTGTAAGGGGACTTCCAAAATCAATACTCAGTCTAGATGGCTTATGTGATTCTTGTCAAAAGGCCAAGCAAAGGAAGTCATCTTTCAAGAGCAAATCTGAATCTTCAGTAATGGAACCTTATCATCTTCTACATGTTGATCTCTTTGGACCAGTGATTGTGATGTCCATGGGCAGAAAGAAATATGCTCTAGTAATCGTTGATGAATATACTAGATATACATGGGTGTATTTCTTGTCAAAGAAGGATGAAACTGCTCAAACTCTGATGGATCATGTAAATCTACTGGACAAAGGATCACAGTACAAAGTCAAAATTATAAGGAATGATAATGGAACTGAATTCAGAAACTCAATCATGGAAGCTTTCTGCAAGGAAAGAGGAGTGAAACAAGAATTTTCTGCACCTGGAACTCCACAGCAAAATGGTATAGTTGAAAGGAAGAACAGAACTTTAATTGAAGCAGCCAGAACTATGCTTGATGAAGCAAAATTACCAACATACTTCTGGGCAGAAGCTGTTCAAACTGCTTGTTTTACTCAAAATGCAACATTGATCAACAAGCATGGGAAAACACCATATGAGATGGTGAAAAATAAGAAGCCAAATTTGAAATATTTTCATATATTTGGATGCAAATGCTTTGTGTTGAAGACTCATCCTGAACAGTTGACAAAGTTTGAGTTAAAAGCTGATGAAGGAATCTTTGTTGGCTATCCATTGTCAACAAAAGCATTCAGAGTTTATAATCTAAGAACTAAGGTGATCATGGAATCTATACATGTGTCATTTGATGACAAGAAAATAATTGGACTTGAAGACAAGGATGGATATGATCAATTGCGTTTTGAAAATGAAGATCTATTCTCTGATGATATAAACTCTGATGAAGCAGGGTTGACAAACTCTGACGAAGCATACTCTGAACCTCTACTGGTAAATACTGGAGAAACTGGAAATTCTCAAATTGAACAAAATAGAGAATCAGTTGAGGGGGAGCGTGAAGAAGCTCAACAAGACACAGCAAGTGAGTCAGTTGAGGAAACTGATTCAAACTCTGACAGTTCAAACTCTGAACCATCCAATTCAGGGGGAGCCTCAGATGCTGCAGAAAGTCAACATATGAATCAGGAGAGCATGGATCAAGGGGGAGGATTCAATAATGATGCAAGAAACCACTTACCAACAGCAAGAAAGTGGACACAGGCACACACACCTGATCTCATAATTGGAGATCCTGATGCTAGTGTGAGAACTAGAAGTGCAACAAATAATGAGTGTCTGTATCATGCTTTCTTGTCTCAAACAGAACCAAAGAAAGTGGAGGAAGCTCTTCAAGATGCTAATTGGATTACAGCAATGCAAAAAGAGTTAAATGAATTTGAAAGAAATGAAGTCTGGACACTTGTACCTAGACCAAAGAATAGATCAATTGTAGGTACAAAGTGGGTTTTCAGAAACAAGACTGACAGTGAAGGTGTGATTACAAGAAACAAGGCTAGACTTGTGGCAAAAGGTTATTCACAACAGGAAGGAATTGACTATGATGAAACCTTTGCTCCAGTTGCAAGATTGGAGGCCATAAGAATTTTTCTGGCATATGCTGCACACAAGAAGTTTAAAGTCTTTCAGATGGATGTAAAGAGTGCTTTTCTCAATGGGAAGCTTGAAGAAGAAGTGTTTGTTGAACAACCACCAGGATTTGTAGATTCCAAGCATCCAGATTATGTCTACAGGCTTGACAAGGCATTATATGGACTAAAGCAAGCACCAAGAGCATGGTATGAAACTCTTGCTCAATTTCTTTTATAAAGTGGGTTCACAAGAGGTACAATTGATAAAACCTTGTTTTATTTCAATTCTGGTGATGATTTGCTTTTAGTTCAAATTTATGTAGATGATATTATTTTTGGATCTACTAATGACAAACTCTGTAAGAAGTTTGCAAAGCTTATGCAATCCAGGTACCAAATGAGCATGATGGGAGAGCTTAGTTATTTTCTAGGCTTACAGGTCAAGCAAACAGATGATGGGATTTTTATCAATCAAGCAAAGTATACCAGAAATCTTCTAAAGAAATTTGGTATGCTTGATAGTTCATCTGCTACAACTCCCATGGCTACAGCAACGAAGCTTGACAAAGACACAGGAGCCTCAGTAGATATGACTAACTACAGAGGAATGATAGGGTCTCTACTGTATCTTACTGCAAGTAGACCTGATATCATGTATGCAACATGTCTTTGTGCAAGATTTCAAGCAGATCCCAGAGAGCCTCATCTAACAGCTGTAAAAAGGATCTTCAAATATCTCAAAGGAACCATAACCCTGGGTTTGTGGTATCCTAGAGAATCAGAGTTTAAGTTAATTGGTTACTCTGATGCAGATTTTGCAGGCTGTAAGATAGACAGAAAAAGTACAAGTGGAAGCTGTCAATTTTTAGGTGACAGATTGGTTTCTTGGTACAGTAAGAAACAGAAATCAATTTCTACATCCACTGCAGAAGCAGAGTATATAGCAGCTGGTAGCTGTTGTGTACAGATTTTATGGATGAAGAATCAATTGCTGGATTATGGGCTAAGGTACTCTAGAATACCTATTTTCTGTGATAACCAAAGTGCTATTGCTATGACAGGTAATCCAGTACAGCATTCCATGACCAAGCACATCAGCATAAGGTATCATTTTATCAGAGAACATGTGGAAGAAGGAAACATTGAGCTTCATTTTGTGTCTACAGACCAACAACTTGCAGATATCTTCACCAAACCTTTGAGTGAAGCTATTTTTACAAGATTGGTAAATGAACTTGGAATGATCTCTGGTTCTGACTAGAGATACGGGTTAGACTCACTTTTTATGTTCATGATTTCTTACATGTGTTAGTTGTTATGTGCACCAGCATGTTAAACTCTGATGGTAAACTCTGTGAAGTGTCAGTCATACTCTGAAAGTAAACTCTGATGCTAAACTCTGTTGGTCGTACTCTGATAGTTACAGTTTAATGTCATACTCTGATTGTAACTTTGTCTGAAACATTTGGACCAATGAAGAAATTTGTATGAAGCATAATTCTCAGTAAGTAACTGTGAATCCTTAAGAGTTGTATAGATTCTGATCTCGATTATGTGCAGTAAGTTAACACAGCATGATACTGTCTCTGTATTTATACCATCTCTTAGTTTATTGATCCTATACACTGAGTCTGTATTAGCTGTTTGCATTTTCTCTCATAAGTTAATTATATTTACTGATGAAAAGTCTAAACTCTGATTCTTAATTAAAAAGAATTCACCCTCAAATCAAAAGATGCCAAAAAGAGCACAAATTCCTTTGAGATCATGTTGTGCCTAGGAAGATCCAGGAACTTATTGTATGAAATAAGGGCTAGAATCGTTGATTTTTGGTGACTAGTGCCAACCACTGATTACTGGAAAAATAAAGAAAAAATATATAACATAAAAAAAAAAAAAAAATAAAGAAAGGGGGTGAAAAATTAAAAGATATATCCAAATGAAAGGATATCAGAAAACAGAGTTTAGATATAAAATCAGATGTTATGTTATACATGAGAGTTTAGGCAACCAGTTTTTACTACTTTCGTTTGTGGATTTTATGCACTTTGAGATGATCTAAATATTGATTACGGTAAACTCTGCTATTGCACACACATATTTTCACACCTGTACAGATTGAGAGAAGAGTTTATTGACAAAGAAGGACAAATGGTAAACACTGATGTATTGTGTGACATATGCCGAGGTAACTTTGTTTTAATCTTTAATGATTAAAATAATTTCTCTGTTTCAGGCATATTATAATTTTGAGATTAGACATTTGTTTTTCGAAAAAGTATGATTTGTAACGGATCAATTTTGCATTAAACAGAGAAAAGAAAGAGTGTGTTTGATAAGTCCTGATGGTGATTAGTAGCGCTGATGAGTATGTTAGTTTCCTGCTTAAAGTGATATCAATTCTTTCACTTTACAATTATTCGCGATACTGATATGTAAAACAAAAAAAAAAATTTTGGATCTTTCTCATTAATCGATTCAAACTTTGTTTACATTCAGACAAGTTCATACTCTTGTCTAGCTATTTGTTCGATTAACAGGTTATTATAGCATCTGGGATTTTCAAGGCTTGACAACTCCCTGATGTTGAATCATCATCATCATCTTTGAGTTTGACGAAACAGAGTATGTTATTACTGCTGGTACTATTCGAGATGCAATGGGGTTTCCTGAATATTCTTCCTACACTATTGGAATGGGTGATGAGGATTTAATCCGAATGATGCGAGAGATTGGCTACTCTGGGCCATTGACAAAGATTGGGCAACTAAAAAGGCCGTTTCTGCGCAAAGAATGGAGTTTCTTCTTCGATTGTATTACCAGGACATTTGGCAAGAAATGCACAAATTGGGATGCTATTCCCACAGACAGTCTGCAAATCGGGTATTCTTTATTATATGATAATCATTTTGATTTTGCACGACTTGTGTTGACTAATTTAGGGGAGAAGATGACCGAGAATAGAGGAGTTGTTTATTTTTCTCGATTCTGTCAGCTTTTGGTTTCTTATTGTGTTGAAGGAGAAAATGTATTTGAAGCAGATGTTTCTTGTTTTAAATTACATAAGAGAGTATTTACTGATCTAGTAAATAAAGACATTAAGAAAGGCATTGTTGGAGATCTTTTGCTGCCTACTTCTGTGCAACAGTTTGTGGATGCTCAAGTAAATCCACAACCACAAGCTGAATCTCAACCAGAACCTTCATCAACTTCTGTTAAACCTGCAAGGGGAGGTAGGACCAAGCACATTGGTACTAAACCTGCAAGGAAACCATCTACTGAAGCTGGGGCATCAACACCTGAAGAGCTGCCTCAGAAGACAAGGATAAAGAAAAGAAGAGCCAATAGGGCAAAGTCTGTTGTTGAAACCTCAGAGACTGAAACTGATGAAGAAACTCTTCATCAGAGAAAAAGAAGACTAGTGGCTGCACATCTTTTTGGTGCTGTAAATATAACCATGGACAGAGTCTCTAAGGACACTGAAGCTCCTGCATCAGAGAATGAGGAGATTGTAGCTGAAGCTGTTCCTCAAGATACTCCTGAAATTGTTGTTGAGGAGGATATTTTAAGTGCTGATGAGGACAGAGTGTTTGTAAACACTGAAACTCCTGAAGTGTTTGTTCAGGAGGATGCTGCAAATGCTGAAGCTGTCAATCTAGACAGTTTAAATACTGATGCTACTATGGATTTCGATGCTCCTACATCAAAGGTTCATGATGTAGTTGAGGAAGCTGCTACTCATTCTGATAGCAGAGTTTTTGATCGTGAAGCACACACCTCTATCCATTCTGATCATTATACAGAGGGTGTGGAAGCTGATCAAGTCACTGATCAGGTAGAAGAATCTCTAGCCACTCATACTGAAATTATTTCTTGTGATCTTGACAAAGGTGAGGAGGTTAATCAGATTCAAAGAGAAGCAGAGGTTTTTGCTAAGGTAAACTCTGATATTCCTGACGCTGTCGCAGAAGAGAAAATTGATGAAGCTGCACAGTTTACTGCTGAAAATATTCTTCCTGAAAATGCAGTAGACACTAATGAAGAAGCTGGAAATGATGCTGAGGGTTCTCATTCACATCCTAGCATTCAAGTTTCATTGGCTGATGATGTCAATAGTGCTGAAAGAATGGAAGTTAATAGACAGACCAATGAGCATTTCCAGAATATGTACTACAAAAATTGGGCTGATGCAGATTGTGTTTTCTCAGCACAAAGGGCTGCAGATTTGCTATCTGATTCTATCAAGAAGATATCCAATACTAATGTACTTACAAGTTTACAGGCAACTGTTGTTCAAGTCAAATCTCTTAATAATAGATTTGATGAGAATCAACAGATGTTTACAAATCTAAGGAATGAATTTTCTCTCAGGGATACAACTTTGAAGCTTGACAGATCATTTTATTCTACACAATTCAAGCAGCAAGCCAAGGATTCTGAGGAAATCAAGAAAAGGCTTGGAAAAGTTGAGGAGAATCAGGCTGAAATGTCTACTCAATTGAATTCTATTTCTAATGCTCTAGAATTGCTGACATCAGTATTACTTTCTGATGATGTCAAAAAGGGGGAGAATGTACCTAAAGACAAATGCAAAGACATTCAAGCTCTGAGACAGAGGGATGATTCTACTGATGGGGGAAGCAAAGGAAATAAAGGAAAGGTCATTGCTCAAAGGCAAAGCAGGACTAGAGTAAACTCTGGTAGACAAATAAACTCTGAAAAGATAAACTCTGGTGGACAATCTACTTCAAATCTCAAGAGTTTAGTTGTTTCAACTAATCCATCTACTGATGAAGAGATTGCTGCTAAGATATTCATGAAAGAGCATGGAAAGAATGTAACTATTGAAGATATCCAGGCTGAAGAGCAAATGCTTGCTGAGGAACACAAGAAAAATCTTGAAGCTGGAATCTACAAGAGAAATGAAATCAAGGCTCCTAGAAAGAAAGAAGTTGGTATTTCTATCAAAGAGAATACTCAACAGAGTGTACAAAATACAAGGAGACCTGTGATTAGAAACTCTGATAAGGGTAAAGGCATAATGATTGAAGAGCCTAACCTAAAGAAGAAAGATATTTCAACCTCTGACATTGCTCAAGTTGAAACAAGATTAACTAAATCAACCTCTGACGCTGCTCAAGTTGATGTTTCTATTGAAGACATGACAACCTCTGACGTTGCTCAAGTTGTACAGAAATCTACACTACTTCCAGGATTCAGCAAATCAAAAATTCTTGAAGACTTAAAGCTTGAAGCTGTGAATTTCTCAGAAACCAGAACAGTATTGGGAAAAGAAGCCTTTGACAAATCTGGACTGGGTTCACACAGAGAGAGAAGAACTAATAACAGATCTCAAGACAAGTTTTCATTGGCAGAATTTGGAGTTGGAATTACTCAAGAAGGCCTTGACAAACTAGAATCTGTACAGATGATTTTTCACAAAGGAATCAAAAAGGAATTCTTGTTATATTTTATGGCTGATGGCAGAGTGTATAGATTTGGTGAATTCGATATCCAGTTAAAACTTTGGGAAGAGCTAGAGTATGTTCTATATCTACTTGAAGTAAAGAATAGAAGTACTTATGATGCTGCTCGAGTTTTGAAGGAAAGGATGATGAAATCCAAAGTTTTGAGTGGAGCTGGAGTATCAAGTGCATACATTCCTAAATACAGAGATGCACATGGAAAGTTGGTAGAAATGAAAAGGAATAGTGCTAGGTTCAGAACTGCACTAAATAAAAAGGTTCTTGAGTTCAATCTAGAGTCTGATAAACCTTTTTATATCAGACTTGGCAATGAAATGAACAAAAACAACATATATTCTTTGAGGGCTGCCATTTATCAAATTGGTGAAGATGAACCAGAGATGAAGGAGCTGAAGAAGATTATGATTGCTGAATTGAATAGAGCTGAGAAGAAACTACTGTTAGATTATATCAGGACTGTGCCTGATATTCAAGAAATCAAGTAAAGTCTGACTGTAAGTTTTTAATATATTTTCTATTCTAAGTCAAATTTAAACTCTGTTTTAAATTAAACTCTGTTATATGTTAAACACTGCATTTGTTAAAAGTTTTTGACATCATCGATTATATGTTTAACTTGTACATTTTATTATGAACAAGTTGGGGGAGATTGTTAGATATAATTGCTGACGTTTGTTTATCAGTGTTTAAGCAACAGGTACTGACCAGAGTTTATCAGAAGCCGGTCAGAGTTTAATTAAACTCTGACAGGGTGAAGAGTTTAAAGGAAGCCGGTCAGAGTTTATTTAAAGTCTGACAAGGTGATAGTTGAATTAGCTGTCGGTGCTGAATTGAAGATTCTAGAAGCAATATATTCTGAAGATGGAAAGAAGCAGAATATATTGATACAGCTAAGGAAACGGAATAGAAGATAAGAAGCAATCCTTAATTGATATCAATTGTATAGCTAATTTGTAGGAATATCAATTAGATAAGGATTGTGTAACTGTGTACTATATAAACACAGATAGGTTATCCCTAGAAGGGATGCGTTTATTGAATATATTATTCTTGTAACCTAGAAGCTCTTTGTGATTCATTAACATCACTAAGAGAGAATTATTTAATATAATTCAGTTTGTTGATTTACAAACCTGTGTTCTTAATTGTTATTCTCATACATACTTGATTATATATTGTGTATTCGGCCTAACACTTTCATTCGTGATATTTAGTTTCCTCCATTAGTAAAGATCTATTGTATTTTTACTTTCTCCATTAGTAGAGATTTTAAATGTAAGAATATTATATGTTTCCTCTATTAGTAAGCATTTAAAAGGTAATTGAGATTTTTTCGAATTTTTAATGTTATTAATTCAAAAAATTGAGAAAATTAGAAAAATAGAACGAAGCGATCCGAGAGCGCCACCTCACCGCCCTCGTCTTCTCCTTTATATAATAGTACTAGTTTACTAAGCCGCGCTTCGCAGCGGCTTTATAATAATATCTCTAAATTTTCTCAAAAAATATTCTACAAAATACGTTTTTAAATAAAATAATATTTCTAATATAAAATTAAGTTTTGTTTTGAATTATATATATATATATATATATATATATATATATATATATATATATATATATATATAGGGTTAGGTTCAAATTAGAACCTTATGTTAAATTAGAACTTAGAACTAATCTATACCTCTTCAGAGCTATTAAAATCGTCACTATCTCCGGATCTACTCGCAGTAATTAACTTAATTGTCCTTATTTAACACTGTACTTCGTATTTTTACTTAATTAACCTTATTTATTTATAGAAATATATTATTAAATAATAATATTACATATTTATAATTAATTACCTTTTTCACCTAAAATACATTATTTTTTCTTTTTTCTTTTCTAACAATTTCCCCTATTTGTTTCAAATATATCACGGACAATTACCTTTTTTAACTAAAACATGTTAGTTTTTCTATTTTTCCTTTTTAAAACCCCTGTTTTTACAAAAATGTCACGAACACACCTTTAATTATTTATTTTTAAATCTATTTTAATTAATTTTTAAAACTTTACCTATTTTAACATGCATACTTATTTTTCTTAACAAATGCAATTACTAAAAATATTAAAATATAAATAATTAAATACATATTTATAACTAATTACCTTTCCAGCTAAAACACATCTACCCAACCCATTCCATTGCACTCTGTTCCAGAAATATTTTCTGGAAAGAAAAGAAAAGAAAGTGGTGGATTTATTTTCTTTAGCTTGTTCCCGAAAGATTTTTTAGTTGAATGTATTTGATGATTAGTTTTATAAGCTAATTAATAATCAGATAGGAATTAGTTAAAGGTGTCTGATAGGTCCATAATTTAATACAATTTTAATACCTATTTTATGTTTGTTTTCGTAATTTTATTATTTAATAATTTGTTTTCTTTTGTTTTGTAGGAAAATAAATAAAATCATATTTCAAGAAGTAAAAGGTGAAAAAGGCAAGGAGATGGAAATACTTGAAGTCAAAACGAAATTGGAGAAAAATTGGAAAACTTATCGGAGAAGAAAAAGGAATTGAGGAAATATTTCTACAATCCGCTTTGTAGTCAAAAAGTCCAAACCCATTATTTTTCCTATAAATATAGATCTCCTCTCTTGTATTTGAGACACCTAGAATTAGATAGCTTTTATTTTTGTAATTCACAACTTTTATACATTGAGTTTTTACATTATAGCAATTTATTTTCCGTCAATTCTTCCACGTTGGTGTTATTTTTCCGGCTTTGTTTTCTTCGATTGCTTCGCTGCTTAGTATTCCAGGGAGTACTTTATTTGTTTTATGTTAATTAATTTGTTTTGTCCTAGGTTAGTTTGTTTTGTCTTAGGTTTAATAACTTTATTAATTGTTCACGTGACCATATTCTAATATTATTAGATTTGTCCAATTCTTTTCTTTATGTTTGCTTTGTAATTATCTCGCTAATTTCATAATTATGTCTAGCTAAATATCTTGCCCTAGGATGAAGATGAAGTTAATTTAATTATTTTTGATATTTTCTTGTTCCTATTAATTGGTTCTCATAATTATTCTTGGTGCTTAATTGGTCAATTGACAAAGTGATTTTGATATATTATTGTTACCGGATTTATTTTTCATAGCCTATGCTTGCTCCTTGAAGTTTTGATAGGTTATTGTTAGATAACAAGTTTCATAGTGTATGCTTGTCTCGTTAATTGATATATCTTATTTGTGAAGTAAAGAGAACTGATTTTAGGGCGAGTTGGTATTAATTGTGATTGATTAATGGATTCGGATTCCTAGGTTTTCCTTATCTGATTTTAATTGTTAATTAGGTTAAACAAATCTCAACTCAAATCTTATTTGTCTAGTTCGCCTGAGTTAATTGTTAGGGTTTCAAAAATTCATAGTCTCTGTGGATTGATCTGTGATTGCTACAACTGAACACTGTGCGCTTGCAGTTTATATTATTTTTACACATCAAGTTTTTGGCGCCGCTGCCGGGGATTATTGGTAATTTTCACTCCTTGATATTTAATTCTTCGGATTAGTTTCTTGTTCTGCATTGTTTGTCTTTTAGGATACATTAAAGCAGAGGAAAGCTTGGACAAGAAGATTGCTAGAAGGCCTCGTCGTCTCTTGTGAAATTTTTGAAAGCGCTTTTCAGTATTCCGTATCACCTCCCTCTGTTTTTTTTCCACCCATTATTGAAAAACACACAAAAAAAATTAAATATTTGAAAAATCCAAAAATATTAGTTAGTTATTTGTTAAAAACCAGTTTGTTGCATCATTCATTCTCACATAGGATCACATCATCTAGATTTATTTATTGTCTTTATCGCTTTCCATATTATACAATTGTGGTGATTGCTGGAGGAAAGAGGTACGTACAATTTAGAATAGAACACGTAGTGTAGTGCATCCATAAGTGTTTATTTCTCGTTCTTTGTGTGTTGCATCATCTAATCAATCTTAAGGGCGCCACCCAATTTCAAGATAAGGTGAGGGATTTCATCACTCTTTCCTTGGCCCACAAATCACTAATTCGTTCATCTTGCATTCCTTTTTCCTTAATAAAATCAATTAGACGTTAGCCCCTAGGATTTCGCGCTCAACTAGGAAGAGAATCTAGGAGGAACAAATCACTGAGTATTTTTCGGTGGTGTCTAGGACTAGCGAAAGCTTACCTGGCCTTTAGACTGGTGCCTAGAATGGTGGTTAGCCTCTTGGCAATGCTTCCTCCTGCCTGGCCAGTCACGACGAATGCTTTTTGAGCTGTTACTTTTAGTAGTATCTTATTGTTAGGAGCAAGGTCTAGATTTTTTTAGGATAACATAGATTTTTCTTTTGATTTTGCATATTCTTGGGTGTTTACTTATAGCTCTTGTCTGCTACGTGCTTACTTGATTTCTCTTCACCAACTAAAATTGAGTCAAAAGAAGTAGAAATTCCAACAACCATCATGGCTGTCTCTCTTAAAGAACGTTGTTACCCCGCTCGTACCGCTCAACCATCATGCATAGTGCTACCAGCAGTAACCGCAAACAATTTTGAAATCAAACATCATAACATTAGCATGTTACCTAGGTTTGCTGGGGTAGAGGGAGAGGATCCATATCTTTTCATTCGAGAATTTGAGGAAGTGTGTGCTTTACAAAAACTTCAACAACTAAGTGAGGATTCCATTAGGCTTAGACTCATTAACTTTGCTTTAAAAGAAGATGCTAAACAGTGGTTGTATAGTCTACCCGTTAATTCTATTTCCACATGGGAGGGATTTGTTGCTATATTTCTTAAAAAATATTTTCCCAACCATAAGGCTAACAGGCTTAGGAATGAAATCAACCAATTTCAACAAAATCCAAATGAGCCTTTTTGGAAATATTTTGATAGATTTCAAAAGTTGTTGTCTAAGTGTCCTCAACATGGTATAGAAAAATGGAGACTTTGTAAAATTCTCTATGAAGCCTTAGATAGCCAAACCACTGCCTTGTTAGAGTCTATGTGTAATGGTAGGTTTATGGATAAAACTGATGAAGAAGCTTGGCAATTTTTTGAAGAGTTAGCTGAAAGAACAATGTTGTGGGAGTCAACTAGGGAACCCAGTCAGGAAACTGAAAAATCTAAGGGCGTACACGTAGTTGGTAATTCTATTGCAACCGAAGCTAAGTTAGCTACTCTCACTAGACGTCTAGAAGCCTTAGAAACCAACAAGGTGTCCTCACAAGTGTTTCTTTGTGCAAATTGTAATTCTCCTAATCATTTGATAGAAAATTGTCCTGAAATTGAACAAGCCAATGCCATGTTTCAATCTAGAGTTATGAATGATCCTTATTCATCCACATACAATCCTGGTTGGAAAAATCATCCAAATTTCTCATGGAACCAAGGTCAATACAATCAGTATAACCAAAATTCTCAACATGCCTTTCAAAAGCCTAATCCTGGTCCATACCCAAATCAAAATCCTAACTTATATCCTCCACAAAATCTCGGTCAATATCAAAATTCAGTCCCCTTGAATCCTCCTGGTTTTGCAGAATCTGACAAAAGATTTACTTCTATTGAAAAGAGTTTAGAGGCATTGCTCAAATCTCAACAAAATTTCATGAACACTATGACCCAAGATAGGCAATTGCTAAATTCCAATGCTCAAGCCATATCTAAGCTAGAGGTCCAAGTTAGTCAGTTGGCAAACACCATCAGTGAGAGAGAGAAAAATCGATTTCCTAGTCAACCCGAGATTAATCCTAAATTTCATCCAAATCAAAAGTCTCATGAAAATGTGAATTATGTTATCTCTCTAAGGTCTGGTAATCAATTCAATAACCATGCTGGTGTCAATACTCAAGCAGAAGATAAGCTTACATCTGAACCAAATCCGTTACTCTTGAATCCTAGTCTTAAACAATCTTCCAATCCCAAAAGTCCTGAAGAAGTTGAATCTAATGAGTCATCACCTTCCGATGAACCACCTTCAAAATCCCAATCTGATGTGTCTATTGAAAAAGTCTTTAAGCCAAAAGCTCCGTTTCCTCACAAACTTACTTCAAACAAACAATCTGCTCAATTAGATAAGATTTTGGAAGTCTTCAAGCAAGTCAAGATTAACATTCCTCTTTTAGATGCAATTCAACAAGTTCCCTCTTATGCGAAGTGTCTAAAAGATTTGTGTACTCATAAAAGAACAACTCATGTTCCTAAGAAAGCTTTCCTAACATCTAATGTTAGCTCTATCTTGTCAAATCAAATCCCTTTGAAGTATAAGGATCCTGGCTGTCCTACCATTTCTTGTGTCATTGGTAATACTTTCATTGATAAAGCTTTACTCGATTTAGGAGCTAGTGTGAATCTTCTTCCATTATCTGTCTATCAAGACTTGGGTTTAGGTGAACTTAAAGAGACTAGTATCACTCTTCAGTTAGCTGACCGTTCTGTAAAAATTCCTAAGGGTATGGTGGAAGATGTATTGATTAAGGTTGGTGATTTTGTCTTCCCCGTCGATTTCATTGTTCTAGAAACCGAACCTGTCCAAAATCTCAAAAATCAAATTCCCATCATTCTAGGAAGACCTTTTCTTGCCACCTCTAATGCTTTGATTAACTGTAGGAATGGTTCAATGAAACTCACTTTTGGAAACATGACAATAGATCTTAATGTCTTTAATGTAGGTAATCAACCTAATGAGCTTTTTGAACAACCCGTAGGAGTTAATTTGATTGATGAGGTTGTTTCATGGTCGAATATTGAGGATATTGCAATTGAGTCTTTTCTTGAGAAAGATATTTTGTTAGAGTATGAGATTAATAAAGAAATTCATGAGCTGTATAAGAATTTTTCTTCTGAGGAGATGTTAGATGAATTGAATGCTATTTGTTCTATGCATGAAACTCAACTTGAGGATAGTTCTTTTAATCCTAAGTCCGTTGTTAAGACTTCTGTTGGTGAGCCACCCCCACTTGATTTTAATCCATCTTTTTCTACTCTTGATCAGTCTTTGGTAGTTAATAATGAAACTCATCATGTTGTTATCTCTAGTGACATAGTTCATAACCAAGAATTTCAAGTAATTAATCTGCTTAAACAACATAAAGAAGCGTCTGCTTGGTCTATGAATGATATTAATGGTATGAGTTTTATTCTGGTTCAAGATCTTCTTTCTTTAGTGGATAATGTTG
Organism: Heracleum sosnowskyi; assembly: GCA_030848705.1. NCBI lineage: Eukaryota > Viridiplantae > Streptophyta > Magnoliopsida > Apiales > Apiaceae > Heracleum > Heracleum sosnowskyi. Next base: position 47,144,622 of record CM061241.1, read on the forward strand.
TCTTTGTGGGTGAGTTTCACATGTTTGATGATTCTGTTAAGAAGGTAGTTTTTCCTCGATCTGGTATTGGTTAGTAAGAGTTTTTGTGTGTGTCTCCCATAGTCAAGTGTAGGTATGGGGGAGTGTGTTTACTGTGTTTGTATGTGTGTGTTTGTGTGTGTGTTTGTGTATGTGTGTTAGGTATTCTTCTGTTCCTCTGTCATTCCCTTATCAGGTATTCTCGTCCTTTTACTTTGTCATTTTTCTCTCATTTGCATACATTGAGGACAATGCATGATTTAGGTATGGGGGAGGGGTTTAGTAGTATTATAAAACAAAAAAAATCCAAAAAAATTGAAAAATGAAAAAATCCCAAAAAGAATTTTAGTTGTAAATTGTAGAATTCTAGCCTTGTGAAATGATTTCTTGTGGCTTGATGCACCCTTACATGCTATAGTAATCTTGTGTTTCTGATACTTTTGATTGAGAAGTGATTTGCTAGGTTCTTGTTCACACACATACACTAGCAAGTTGAAACTAGTAGACTTACTGAATGTTGCAAGTAATTAGAAGGACATGAATATGTGCAAAATGATTTGGTTTTCATGCTTTGAGTACAAGTTTGTGCATTGAAGAGATTTTTGCTTGGGATTGATTATGTTTTTACCACCATGTGAGATTTTGAGCCTATATGCATATCTTTTGCATTTATTATTCGTTTGCTTGAGTGTCCACATGTTGTTTGCATTGCTAGCACTTGTTTGAGACCTTTCTTGAATGCATGACATTATTTGATGGTAAGATGATAAAGGCATTTAGGAATAACCTATATTTTCCAAATTACCACACCATTTATATATGATCAATTAGTTACCCTCTTGAGCTTAATCCTATTTTTTCGGTGACATACCACGTTACTTGCCTGGACCTTTTTCTTGTGTAGCCTTACTTATGTTTGATCCCAAATTGTCAATGGCTAGTAGGAACTTGAGGGAGTAATAAGGTGTGTAAGATGGGTTTACTTTTGTTCATTACTTTGAGGAAATATTTGGTTTGATTGCTTACTTGATAGTCGTTGTTCAATAAAGTTTTGAAGGAGGATTGTGGTTGCTTATATCTATCTCTTAGCTCTCGGAAAAAAAAAAGATGAAAAAAAAGAAAAAAACAGAAAAAGAAAATATATGAAAAAAAAGCAAAAAGAAAAAAAATATATTATATGAGAGCATACTTATGTTTTTGTGATCCTTCTTCATTCGACTAATCAAGCCTTTTGTTGGAAGAAAATCAGAAAATTCATGTGTGAGGAGGATGTTTGGTGATGTGTATGATTAATTATGGTGCCTACTAGCTTTTGACACTTCACCTTATTTGGCCTTACTTGACATACCTTGTCCCTAGCCCCGTTACAACCCAAATAAAGACCTTTTGATTATCATCATTGATGTATGTTGTGTTAAAGTTAGATTGATACCAAATGTCAAGCATGCTTATGATTTTGTTGGAATAGAGTGATACACTTACCCTTGTTCTTGAGTGAATATTCTTTTGTGAGTGAAAGATGAGTTATTGCTTGTTTTTGCATTTGAGATTCCAAGTTTTGACTCAAAGGTGTACTCTTGTGGGCTTAGCATGATTACCAACTTATTCTTACACTTGACATGGACTTTTGAGCACTTATGCATATTTCTTTGAGTAGACTATGTGAATCCTTGCATCTTCCACGACAAGACATTGCAAAGTCATTTTTGATTCTTAAGTTGATGAAGCATGAGAGGACTTGTATGTGTGGCGTTGCATTGCCATGCGATCTTTTACATGAGCTAGATGAATTTTGTGGGTACATTCACTATAAACCCTCACGAGACCTTACTCGTCCACTAGGGCTGCCTAGGGGTTTAAAGGGCTTGTTGCATATGCCAAATGCAACCGTGATCACCTACGGAAGTGGTATTATCTATTAGTTAGTAGTTTATAATATATTGGTTTTTCTCGAGGACGAGCAAAAGATAGGTATGGGGGCATTTGATAGGCCCATAATTTAATACAATTTTAATACCTATTTTATGTTTGTTTTCGTAATTTTATTATTTAATAATTTGTTTTCTTTTGTTTTGTAGGAAAATAAATAAAATCATATTTCAAGAAGTAAAAGGTGAAAAAGGCAAGGAGATGGAAATACTTGAAGTCAAAACGAAATTGGAGAAAAATTGGAAAACTTATCGGAGAAGAAAAAGGAATTGAGGAAATATTTCTACAATCCGCTTTGTAGTCAAAAATCCCAAACCCATTATTTTTCCTATAAATATAGATCTCCTCTCTTGTATTTGAGACACCTAGAATTAGATAGCTTTTATTTTTGTAATTCACAACTTTTATACATTGAGTTTTTACATTATAGCAATTTATTTTCCGTCAATTCTTCCACGTTGGTGTTATTTTTCCGGCTTTGTTTTCTTCGATTGCTTCGCTGCTTAGTATTCCAGGGAGTACTTTATTTGTTTTATGTTAATTAATTTGTTTTGTCCTAGGTTAGTTTGTTTTGTCTTAGGTTTAATAACTTTATTAATTGTTCACGTGACCATATTCTAATATTATTAGATTTGTCCAATTCTTTTCTTTATGTTTGCTTTGTAATTATCTCGCTAATTTCATAATTATGTCTAGCTAAATATCTTGCCCTAGGATGAAGATGAAGTTAATTTAATTATTTTTGATATTTTCTTGTTCCTATGAATTGGTTCTCATAATTATTCTTGGTGCTTAATTGGTCAATTGACAAAGTGATTTTGATATATTATTGTTACCAGATTTATTTTTCATAGCCTATGCTTGCTCCTTGAAGTTTTGATAGGTTATTGTTAGATAACAAGTTTCATAGTGTATGCTTGTCTCGTTAATTGATATATCTTATTTGTGAAGTAAAGAGAACTGATTTTAGGGCGAGTTGGTATTAATTGTGATTGATTAATGGATTCGGATTCCTAGGTTTTCCTTATCTGATTTTAATTGTTAATTAGGTTAAACAAATCTCAACTCAAATCTTATTTGTCTAGTTCGCCTGAGTTAATTGTTAGGGTTTCGAAAATTCATAGTCTCTGTGGATCGATCTGTGATTGCTACAACTGAACACTGTGCGCTTGCAGTTTACATTATTTTTACACATCAGTGTCAAATAAAGGCTCCATTTCGAAAGTACCAATACTCTCCGGTCTCCAGAATTCTCTATAAGCGGCCGGAGTAGTATACTTGTCTTTAATGCATGAGCTGGCGGGATTGAGATGCACAAAAATGCGTATTCGAAAAAACTGTTCCAACTGGTTAAAAAAATCGGAAAAAATCTGATTAAAACAAAAAGTCCACCTCAATTGGATCCAGCCCGCAGGCTTAAACGGATTGCATATTTTTCACAAAACCCCGATCCGGTTCGAGCCGAATAAACCCAAATTTAATCTCGATTTGGACGTAGTCTTGATCAGGATAAAAGTCCAATCCAAAAAGTTAGAATTTTCAATTAAATCTCGGATAAAAGCTTAAATTTTTAATTAAATCCGAAAAAATAAAAAAAAAGTTAAAGTTAAAGTTATCAATATCTAAAATAATTTGTAAAAATCCGATTTGGCCCCTCCTGACCCGACCCTATCTACAGGTATAAATATTTTAGAGGAAATTTGTCTCGATTTAAAAAAGCCCGGCCCTATCGGATATCGAAAAATCCGACCTGAATCCGGATTACGTTCATCTCTATTCAGGGTAACAACTATAAAGGTGCTTATATTATTACTTATATTATCTGATATGTATGAATATAGTTGAGACAAAATGATTACTATTTTGTATTATTGGATGCTCGGACTAAAAAGTGATATTATGTGACTAAAAATGCATTTGTACTTTGTCTTAAAATTGTGAATACAAAGGAAGAAACATAATTAAATTTAATTAAAGAGATACATGTCTATTGGATATACTTTATACCAATAACCACTTTTATTAATAATCATACAAATGAAATTATCATGAAAGAATCTTGAATAAAAACTAAAGCGCAAAATAATATTGTGAAAGACATTACCATACTATTGGGTTTTATACCACAACAAAAAAGCCCAAGTAGCTCAATGGTTAAATTGGTGACTTGAAATTCTTAGTAATTAGTATTGAAGTGTCTTAGGTTCAATTCCCATCAAGATGAAAATTTTCTTACATTTTTATAACATTTGACTTTGGAGGGGCAGTTATGTAATTTCAAGTTGTTGAATAAAATGTTTCAAAAAGTTGTGCACTCCTACTTCGGTCTCTTGGGTTAGCTGAACGACAACCTTAGAAACATAATTAATAATTTGTTATGCACATACTCAATTCATTATATGGATATTAAAAGTCACTCTCTAGCAACACATATTAACTCCTTATATATAATAAGCGTAAGGGAGATCTTATCCAAAACTTTGGTCGGTCACTGTACTACCAAAAGTATACGATCTGTTGGATTATAAAACTATAAATATTCAAATCGATAAGGACTATCAGATATAATATTAAAAATTGTATTTGATTAATAATAGGATAGTATTTAAATACTAAAAGGTGTATTTTGATAATTTAAACCTATTATAAATGGGTTTTCTATATTGAATAAAAATCTTTATGTAAAACTTCGTAATTATCTTTTCTCTTTATTTTATGGATAGTTCCGGTTAGATAATAATTATTAAACCATCATTAAATTAAAGATAATTTTGTAAGCTTCGCGTGGGCTATAAAATCGTTAAAATATGTTGTCTAAAACTCAAGATAGAGCCCAAGTACCAATTACAACCGTTAATGTTCTCTCTTAGTGGGGAAGGAATGTATTGACTTAGTCAACCCCCAATTAAAACAAGGGAAAATAAATTCTTTCGCCCTTAAACTATATGTCATTTTTGGTTTAGGTCCTTAAACTATACGAAAAAATATTACGGTACTTAAACTTTCAAATTTTCTGATTCTCGTCGTTCCGTCCAAATTTGACTAACGGACGTTAGTCAACGCTGACGTGGCAATTACGTGAAAATCGAAAATTCTCGGAATGAAGTGAAATTTTGATATGTTAATTTACTACTGCTTACAAGAACCCGGGTGGTGAAAATTTTCAGTTTCGAGTTCATTAACGTATAAAAATCTGCACTTTAATTTCAAGAACACGAATTTGTTTTACTAAAATTTACAGATTTTCATATGTTAGTGAACTCGAAATCGAAAAATTTCACCACCTATGTTCTTGTAATCATTCGTAGATTAACATGTCAAAATTTCACTCCATTCCGAGAAATTTCGATTTTCAAATAATTGCCACGTCAGCGTTGACTAACGTCCGTTAGTCAAATTTGGACGGAAGGACGAGAATCAGAAAATTTGAAAGTTTAGATACCGTAATATTTTTTCGTATAGTTCAAGGACCTAAATCAAAAACGACATATAGTTTGAGGACGAAAGAATTTATTTTCCCTTAAAAGAATATTGAATTGTAATTTTTATTTTTTCTAAATTTTCTACTATTTATTTAATTGTAAAAAATTAAAATATGTTTCATCTTTACTAATCATGTCATTATTTTATTATCTTAAATAGAGTACATTTTATCTTTTATTTAAAACTTCTAATAAATAAATATTATTTATAATTATATTAATTCACAATTTTTTTATAATATTTATTAACTTTTAAATATTATTCATATTTTTATATTTGAAATTCAAAATTTTGAATTTATCGAACTCCATTTTTTGGATTTGGATTTTAGACATACTGATCCGAAATTTGACCCAAAAACTGAAACCCGAAACCCGATTAGAATTATATATATATATATATATATATTCCCCTATAATATATATTTTACGTATTTATACAATACTGTTATAAGCAAAACATAGAATAATTAATTTAGCAATATGGAACCCTATCTTATATTCCTAATATAATGTTTATATTGTGCTAAATAAAACATATGGAACCCTATCTTATATTTCTAATTTTGAATAATATACTTTAATTATGCTAGTTCATTTATTTGGTTAGGCATATAAATTTATTTATTTATTATTATTTTTTAGGTATCCGATTGAAATCCGAACCGAAATCCAAAAAAAAAATCGACGGATCGGGTTTGAATATGCCTTTTACATATCTGAACCTGAACCCAAATTGAACCGAAATATAACGGATCGGATTTGGGTTTTGAGAAATCCGAACCGATCCTAATACACAAAAATCTATAGGAACGCATTCTAGGAAATGCACTAGTCCCATACCTAGTACCCTCCGAAGAAAAGCCTGCTCTTGATACCAACTGTAACAGTAAGAACCAGAAATCTGAATGTAAGTACTTGTGTAAATGGAATAATTATTTTAATTGATATTATTCCAGTTTGACGAGTTAAAGTGTTATATGCTTAATGGGTGTCGTTATATGTGTTAGTAAATGATTAAAAGAGTCCCCGTATATGTTTAATATGTGATAATTGTTAATTGATGTGATTTAAAACTTTACCGGGAACTGTGTCAGTGGGTTTGTCTTTTTCGATGAACCGTATTTTCAAAATCTCTAGGGCCTCGATTTAAGTTATTTTTACATCAAAATCGATCAAATAAAATTCCAAAATATTCTAGACTCCAATTGTATTCGCTCTATAGTGTTTAAAGATTTTTCGAATCATGTTCGCTATTTTTCGTAAAAATATCGTTATCCGTTTTATACCCCGTAACTCAGTTAATTGGCATTTTCGAGGCTGAATAAAATTTATTCGGGGTGTCCCTTCCGTTCCGAAAAGTAATCTTTCCACTTTCAGATAAAATTTCCAGCCGTATCTTTTCAATCAATCAGATTCATAACATTATCCGAAAATCAAAAATAAAAAAATGTAGTTTTATCTCTCCTATTCTTGAGGATCAAAGCCAATTTGAAGGTGATATAGGAATCCAAATCCAAAGCTCGAGTAATCAAATCGAAGGTCTTGTAATCTAGTTTCATAATCTACCACCAGATTTTGCGTGGGGTAAGTTTTCAAATTTATACAAATTGTTTTATAATTCTGGAAAATTAGGGTTTATGTGAGAAATTAGGGCTTTTTGATTTTGAGCTTGTCCATGTGATTTGATGAGATGTATAGCTTCGTATGGTTGTAAGGATTCCAAATATGTGTTCAATTTCAATGTTTGATTCCCAGATCAGTCAATTCAAAAATTAGGGTTCTTGAGCTTAATTTGGGGCTTTTTGATTTAGGAATCGTTCTTTGATTTTGATGGTTCCTATAGCTTCATATGATCATGTATGATCGATTTGTGTGCTTAATTGAGTTTTTTTAACCCGTTTTTATCAAGTTCGATTGTTAGAGTTTTATTTCAAACTTTGACCAATTCGTACGTAAAATCTGTGGATTGTTCGTGTATGTGGATATGTGGGTTTGATTGTACGTGTTCCAAGCTTTGTTTTGGTATATAGAACATTGAGTTTGGTGAAAGATTTATGTTAGTCGGTTTTGGCCGGATTTTGGTGCCGCCGGCGGCTTTGCCGGCCGGTGGCAACCATTAAAGCTGGCAACAGAGCTTTTTACTGTTTAGTACCTCAAGTTTTGAAGATGATGAAGTTTGGCCCCTGAAGTTTTACAAAGTTACAAATTGGTCCCCTGACCAAATTATTTTCTAAATTATTTGTTTTTAATTTATAAAAATCTATTTTATATATTTAAATTTTGAAAATTTGTTTTAGAAATGATTTTTTCAATTCTAAAAATTTCTTTTAAATTCTGAATTTTTTTATTTAACTATTCCTTAATTATTTAAGGAATTATTTCTAAATTCTTATTTATTTAAGTAAGTATTTATTTTCCAAAATTCTTTATTTATTTTGGAAAATGATTTAAGTTAGGAAAAATATTCCTAAAAATATTTTATTAATTATTTAAAATTCCTAAATGATTTATAAAATCATTTTTGGCCTTTCTTTTGAGTTACAAATTATTTCAAACCCTTTATAAATTCTAGAAATTGATTTCTTTTGTTGTTTATTACTTCTTGGTTCAATTAAATTCGTTTTTTAATAATTTATATTGATCAAAAATTATAATTAATTTAGTTGATCAACTAAAATGAGTTAGTTGATGTAACAGCCCGACTTTTTGGACTATTAATTCTAAATTCAAAACTTAAATAAAAGTATTTCTTTATTCAATAAATACGAAATTACACAAAAGTCAAAGAACCGGTCAAACTTAACAATAATTCAAAACATAAAAGCGGAGACACGACTCCATAATTCCAACAATATTCAATGTCTAACAGATAATCAAATTATTCGAATAGTCTTATGCAAAATCACGTAGCACGAAATCCATAACTCCACATCCTTATTCTTACTTAGCTTCCAAAAGTCTGAACCTGAAATATATTAAAACAATGAGCTGCAAAGCCCAGCAAGTAACTATCGCCCAACGGCTCAAAATAATATTTAAAATAGAATTTCTGAACATTAAAATCGATAAAGCAGTCTAAAAGATAAAATCATATTTTGTTCCAACAGTTCTAAATTACGGTCATACTATGCTAGTGACACGGCTTCTATAGTTCGATGATTCGATGGAGGCTAGTTTACGTCCCTCGATAAGACAAACTCAACGAGGTATCTATGTGTTCCGGAACGTGCGTAAACTAGTTCTATGATTCGATATGTCACACTATCCAGTGACCGGATTCTATGATTCGATGCGCAACTAAAACTGTGGAATTCTATAAAAATCTTTTCTAAAATCTATTTTCGATATTACAAGTTTCAAAATAAAATATTTCGAATATAATAAGATAACCGAATATTTGATAATATCAGTGAGCAATGAAAAGTCACTTACCTCGATACCGATGTTGCACCCTGAAAATAAAATCACAACAAATCCTTAATATTAATTTATAATCTATTAACAGTCAAATAAAGCAAACAAGTACACAACTCAATAGAACTCACGTGGCATTTACATATAATTTACTCAAAAAATATTTCAATCATCAAACATCAAAATATCTTGCAAAATAGACTATTGTTAACAAACTCAATCCTGACCAGTTCTGAAATTTGACAATTTACTCTATGAAAATGATTTTATCTGAAAAAGTACAAAACACGAAAAATGTAGGCAATTCTGAGACCTTACCATAATGATAAGTCTCGTTAAAAACGAACAAGTAACGAACTCGGAGCATGGACATTTGCGGACTGCAGAACAGAATCTGCCCCTGATTTATTTAGTGTTATGCTATTTACGACATCCAAATCACATAATATAGCAGCAGAGTGTAAAGAAGAAACACAAAACACAAAAATACCTTTCAATATTTATATTACTCATTAAATTAGCATAAAAACTCAATTTATTACGATTTTTCAAAGTTAGACATCTCAGCTTCAAAAACATACTGGCTGGTCAATAAATCCCAGAAAAACTCATATCTACGGACCTAATTTCGAAAAACACAAAGAATCAAAGTCGTAGATAATTCAAATACCTTTTCAGGAAGTCTAATATCATAAAATTACGACAAATAACGAATTAGATGTGATTATTACAAGAATTCAGACTTTATAGAGTATATATACAAAATCGGAGTAGTCATACAAACACAATAGACAAAACAAAGAACTCAGCATATGTACAAAACCAAATACGACAATCTATTGAAATCAAAACATTACCACAAGAAAACTACAAAGAACCTTAACATAATCAAAATCAATCAAATACTATATTTCGATTTTGTTAATTAAAGAATCTTTACCCCTTGTTCTTGAACTTATTACGACTCCCTCCTTCTCTCGTGTTCATCTTCTTCTTCCTCTCTCTCTCTCTCTCAACATTTTTTTTCTCGCTGCTATGCTCTATTATTTTCTAGGGGTTTTTTTTTCGCTTACAAATTACCTACGTTTGTATCTATATAGTAGTCCATTTAATTAACTTGGGTTAACCAAAATCATTCAATTAAACTAAAGCCCAACTAAATTAATTTAGTACGGCCAGTTAATCCAATTTTATTCTAAAGTCAAATTATATAATTATCTTAAATTTTAATCCACGAGCCCAAACAGTAAAGTTATTATCTAAATTTTATTATTGTAGCACCAATTTAATTTTTTTTCATAATTCTTTTTAATTTATAAATTCTTTGTTTATTTCAATAAAATATTAAAATCAATTTAAGAAAAAATTAAAATCGATATGGTCAGTGTACGATCATCAGTATATGACCAAATTAATAATTATAGATCGATGAGAATTGTTAGATCTAATATTAAAAAGTGTATCTAATTAATAATAGAATTATATTTAAATACTAAAAAGTGTATTTTGATAATTTAAAATTTTTCTATGTAAAAATTCTTAAATATCTTTTCTCTTGAATTTATGTATAGTTCCAGTTAGATAATAATTGTTAAACCAAATATCAAGATAACAATTCATATCGATTACAATGATACCCTGCATTATAAGAGACTTAGGAGAACTCTTGTACATGAATAAATTTAAACACTTTTTTTCTGAAGGAACATAACAATTCGATTAATCCAAATTATAATTATATTATTTTACATATAACAAACATAAAAGGATAATATCAAAATATTATTAAAATGTTGAGGGTTTCATATTCATAAACGATAATTTTGAATATAATATTTATATTAAAATGTGTATTTGATTAAATGTAGGATTATATTTAAATACTAAGAAGTGTGCTTTGATAATTTAAACAAATTATAAATTGGTTTTCTATATTGAATTGAATTCTTTGTGTAAAATTTCTTAACCATCTTTTCTTTTCAGTTTATTTTATGGGTAGGTCAACTGGTCAGGTTAGATAATAATTATTAAACCATCATTAAATTAAAGATAATTTTGTTAGTTTCGCATGAGTTGTAAAATTGTCAAAATTCAATTTCTAAAACTCAGGATAAAACCCAAATATTAAAGTGAGTATCTAAATTTTAATAATTGTTTTTTATTATCGTAGCACCAATTTATTTATTTTCCCACTAATTCTTTTAAATATAGAAATTTTCTGTTTCTTTCAATTAAGTATCAAAATTAATTAAGAACAAATTCAAATCGATTAATAATATAATAATATGAGAATAAAATTTTATATAATCATAACATAATTTTTATTCTATTTAATAATTTTTAAGTAATAATGTATTTTAAAATTTTATTTACACCGTAAATAAAACCGAAACATTAAAAGTAAAAGCAGTTAGTAAGATACTTATATCAGTATATACTTGATATCCTTATTATATTACATCCTTATATATAATAATCATAATAGGGATCTTATCCCAAATTTTGGTCACAACCAAATTAATAAGGACCATTAGATCTTAACTAGATAAATGAAAATCGTTAGATCAAATATTAAAAAAGTTTATTTCATTAATAATAGGATTATATTTAAATTCTAAAAGGTGTATTTTGATAATTTAAACCAAATATACCAAGTATAAATAAGTTTTCTATATTGAATAGAATTCTCCATGTAAAAAATTCGTGACTTTCTTTTCTCTTCCATGGACAATTCCACCTAGATAAAAATTGTTAAACCATCTTTTAATTAAAGATAATTTAGTTATCTTCACGTGGGATGCAAAATGGTCAAAATTTGATTTTTAAAACACAAGATAAAACCCAAATTAATAAAGTGAATATTTAAATTCTAATAATAATTATTATGTCATCATTATTTTAACACCAATTTAATTACTTTTTTCTAACTATTTTAAATTTAGAAATCTATGTTCAAAAATTAAAATCAATCTAAGAAAAATTCAAATCAACAAAGAATATAATAATACAAGGATAAAATTTTATAAAATTGTGCATATTTTTAATCCTATTTTATTAAGTTTTATATCATAACTAATAAAATATTATTTATTATTAAATAATAAATTATACGTAAATGGTGATTTTGTTTTATAAGAACTCATACAGACCTAATTTCATTGTTAGCAGATCTATATTCATATTAAAAAAAACCTTATTTTGAAATTTTAGACTCAACTACAGAAGAGGCCAAACTTTTTAAACCTATATACATTGTAAATTATTAAATTCGAAACTTTAAAAGTTTTCTAATCAATTAGTATAGTACTTTTCTGAAAAATCGTACTTTACAAAAAATATTATCAAATAACATATATCTGCAAGAAAAAATGAAACAATTCTTATTTTTCAAAAAAACCTATAAATTTTAATATGTTGTTGGTAGATTCAAATCTTAGATCATTCTACATGATAATTTTACTGTTATATCTAACGTTTTTCAACAATTTAATTTGAAAGATTCAACGATTATGGATTGAGTGATCAAACAAAGCGACCAAACTTAACTTATAAGGAAGCTTTCATTATTTAGTCTTTAATATAATAACATAGATATTTACCGGATATACTATAAAAAAAATGAAATTTATACAGAATTTTGATCACGGTGTACTACTTTAAAAGAAGAACTATTACAAAAAAAAAATATATTTTAATTGATATTTTATTTTCTCAAAAGTTCAAAGTTCCGGCATCTTTAACATATTACAAAAAAGAGTATATTATATTTTAGCAATAAATATTTTAAAAAATTATAAATTAAAAAAATTATAAATATTAAAAAAATTAATGATGTTATCATGGTAGTTTGGTATTAAATACCGTCAAAACATTCTCAACCGTTAGATCCAATACTTTTAAAAATACATGATCAAGATTATATCATATAAAAAGAAGTTATTATCTAAAAATGATATAAGTTAAAAGATATTATATTATGATTGGATTTTCTAAAAAGTCAAAACATAAAAATAGTTCTAATTAAATAAGGAAACTCATTTAATACCAAAATAATAAAAATCGTTTAATGTTAAATAGATAAGTGAAAACCGTTAGATTTAACATTAAAAACTGTATTTTGTTAATAAAGGGTATTCTAATAATCTAAACTATCAACATTAAATTTTGTCACTTAAAACTGTAGATTTCCTAAATCGAATAGAATTATCAACATTAAATTTTGTCACTTTCTTTTTAGTTTTAGAATAGTTTTTAATTGAAAAAGAACTATTAAACCACAACTAAATTAAAGATTATTTTGTGAATTTCATGTAGACTATAAAATTGGCAAAATCTAATTTTTATAACTCAATATAAACAAATATTAAATTGAGCGTGTAAAATAGAATAAATTTCAAATTTTTAACTATAATTTTTTTGGCTAAATCTTTTTTAACAATAATTTAATCATGTAAACTAATAACTTTTAAATATTAAAATATTCATAAATAAATATAATTATAAATATTAAAAAACAATCGTGTGTTGCATGGGTGATAAAAATATATTTATAAATAAAATTTAAGTAACCGTGCATTGCACGGGCTATAAGCTAGTACAAACAAAACAATATTGATTCAAATACTAACAGTAAGACCAACTTATATAAAAGAAGATTGATGATTCTATCATATTACATAATAAAAGAAAGTTTAGGAGAGCAGTATGTTATGGTAATTTCATTAAAAAAATATTATGAGAATATTTAGATAATAATAGAGGAAATTTCAAAATAATGTAAGGTAATACACTTTTTTTCTAATTTAGATATTTTGAAGGCAAGAATATTATAATTGAATATTTAGTTTCTTTCATTAGTGATATTTAGTTTTCTCCATTAGTAAAGATCTATTGTATTTTTACTTTCTCCATTAGTAGAGATTTTAAATGCAAGAATATTATATGTTTCCTCTATTAGTAAGCATTTAAAAGGTAATTGAGATTTTTTTGAATTTTTAATGTTATTAATTCAAAAATTGAAAAAATTAGAAAAATAAAACGAAGCGATCTGAGAGCGCTGTAAAGCATAATGTAACATAAGATGTAAAAGAGATAACTACAACTCAACAAAGGACAAGACAAACAATAATATTAACAGAAGCACAGGAATCCAGAATCAAAGAAGAAAAGGTAAACTCAAAAAATCAAAATACGTTATGTATTCTTGAAGTCCGTAAACAGGTCACGGAAATACGTTCATGAAAATGTTCAAGCCTCAGTGACAGCAAAAGAAACAAGACTTTCAAGACGACAGAAGTATGTGAATGATTTAGGGTTAAGTACCACGGGATTCCAGTGATGTAAATGAAGCAACCAAAACGACAAAGGACTTATCAGCAGCATTGAATTGAAGACATAAAAGGAGAATTGATCAAGTGTTATTCATCTGTGAACCAGACCAGTTGCACTAGGTGACGGCACTAAAAAGATCAAGCTGTTTTATCGTCTCAGAAGAAATTGATACAGTCTATTACTTAAACACCCAGGAGCTCAGAGTAATCATTAAAAGTCAAAAGACAAGAAAATGATTCGATAGTTTTTCTATTTAGAAAACTATTGAATGGAATGAAAAGTGATTCAAAGTAAACCAAAATGAATCAATTTGGCATTCAATAGTTTTGTTTTAAAAACTATCGAATGGTAAAATGATTTATTTCATTCGATGGTTTTTCAAACCATTCGATGGTTTTTAAATTGTGGAGCAGGTGAAAAGTATTCTTTGTTTTTCAAGTTGATGAAGATCCAACGGCCAGGATTGATTCTTCAAGTTTGGTTCGATGGTTTTTCAAATGAAGTCTACAATTAATACGAGAGAAGATAGTGTCTTCTTCAGTTAAGGCATTCTACACAGAAACATTACTGAGAGAGAGAACTGAGCCGGAGAAATTATCAGAGAATTAATAGTGCTCAGAATTTGATCATTGTTTTGTATTTGTGTAACCTTAAACTCATTGAAGCTAATCTACGGATTAGAAATTGTAGCACCCCTCGAGGTTTATATTTATAAAAAGATATATTCCCCGAAACTTGATTTGGTTTGGTGTGTTTGATTTCGTTATAGAACTGAAAGATTAATCCGCGAACAAAATTGAATTATTTGTGAGTATCGTATTCAACCCCCCCTTCTACGATACTTTGGACCTAACAATTGGTATCAAAGCTACTTGATTGATATACAAATCAGATCCGGTGAATGAGACCAAAATCAAACGTAGCGTGAAAATTCGGAGCAAATTTTTTAACTTTCAAATTTTTTCATTTAATTGGAATTTCTTGAATTTTAAACAATTTGAAATTTTCAGAAACCATGAGTGCTCCAAAGACAACCGCTGGTATTAAAGTTCCCCCGTTTACTAGAGATGTTTTCGGTTTGTGGAAGATGAAGATGCTGTTATTTATCAAGGCATCTAATCCGTTGTATATTGGCATATTAGAGAACGGACCGTTTGTACCAATGAAACCAGTTAGTGAATCTACAGCTCCTAATGGTAGCAGGATTCCTCAAGGCACCCAACCTAAGGATATTACTGAATATACAGATTCTGACAAAGAACTGATTCGATTGGACACCGGTTTAATGTTGATATTGGCGGACTCTGCAGACAAGGAAATGAGCTATCAGTTGATGAACTGTACAAGCGGAAAACATATGTGGGATACCATTAACTTGATAATGGAAGGAACTGAAGACGTGCAGGAAAACAGATTGGACATCCTGACTTCTCAATACGAAGCGTTTAGGTCACTGCCAGGAGAAAGTATAACTCAGGTCTTTGAGAAATATACTAAGCTTCTCAATGAATTGGCAATGAAAGGAAAGACCTATCCACTGAGAGAATCAAACAGGAAGTTCATGATGACGCTGCCCCATCATGTAGAACACAAGTCATCATCCATTAGGGAAAGAATTGACTTCACAAAGATGTCATTAGAGCTGATCTATGGCAAGTTGAAGACCTATGAGATGGAACAGGAACAAAGGGTGATAATCTACGGATCAGGGACAGTGGAGAACAAGCACAATGCACTTGTGAGATCAGCAACACTTGTAGTGGATGAACCAATAACTTCTGAGATTCAGGTTCAAACCCCTAAAACTGGAAAGGAGGTGATAATAGAAGCATAAATGGATTCTGTGAATCTGGGTGTCGATGAAAGTGATTACTACTCCCTAGAAGAGCTTGAGCAAATGGAAGACAAAACCATGGCATACTTAGCTGCAAAGTTTAGTCACATTCGTTTCAAGAGAAACCCTAAGTACAAGTTCAAGGGTTCAACCAACAGATTCCAGAAGAGCAATTATACACCTAGTACAGGCTTTAAGGGAGGCTACAAGACTGGCATGATTGATAGAAGCAAATCAAGATGCTACAACTACAATGAGTTAGGACATTTTGCCACTGAATGCCGGAAGCCTCGTCAAGCGAGAGACATGAAAGATGTCTATGGAAAGAAGGATTCTTATGATGAGTTGAAGAAAGAGAATGCCATGCTTAAATAGCAATTGGAGGCATTCTCTGGAAAGCAGAAAGGGAAAGCTTATATAGCAGAGGGAAAACACTGGAATGATACTGATTCGGATGAAGATGAAGAATATGTAAATGTTGCTCTAATGGCTGACTCTTCAGAGGAATCACCACAATCATCTCAGGTACCTATCTTAACTACAATTGATATGTCTAATTCTGAGTACAAGAAAACTGTGCAAGATCTTAGTGTAGAATTGTTTAATGTACACACAAGCATGCTAGCATCAGAAATGGAAAATGCTAACCTAGTTCTTAAGATTAAAAAGTTAGAATCTAAAAATGAAGAACTAGAGCTTGTAGCTGTAACATTAGAAGATCTTAAGCAAAAGAATGCGTACTTAGAGAACAAGGTCAAGTGTAATGATGAGATAGAGACTATCCTCAGGAAGCAGATTTCAGATCTAGATTTGAAGCTGAATGCTTTTAAGAATTCCGCTCTAGTGGCTAAGGAAATCATTGATACTCAGGCCATAGAGAATAAAACTGCTATAAGATTTGACTATAACAAGAAAGCTGGTAAGAAGATTGTGGAATTCCCTGTGACATCTTCAGTTGTCAAAAGGAATACTCCACATGTTCTTAAGAATGTTGATTGTTCAGTTTTTGTTAAGCCGTTTCCACCAACATTTTCATAAGACAAGAATTGCTTGAGGAGGATTTGTTGAAGGAAAAAGAGGTAAAGACTAAGTTGCCTAGGAAATCAGTAAAAAATGAATTACCTAAACCTGATTTACCTAAAACTGAAGTAGGTGACGTAGTTAGTAATGTTAAAAAGAGCAGGAATGGGAAGAAGAAGATTGTTAATCAGGAAATGGTTCCATTTTCTCCCATTGCATCTAGGAAGTTGTGCACTATTTGTAATTCTGCTGGACACCTTACACATGCATGTAAAAAGGCTAAAGTAGAAACTGCTAATACTTCTGAAATGCATAACATGTCTGACATGCCTGATCTTCATGAACCCTGTGGAAAGAAAGATTGTTTGCTATGTAAGTACAACATCATGCATGCTTATTTTAAGTTGATGTCTGATAGTAGCAATAGCACTGTTAATGTCAAATCCACAGATACTATGAATATCAAACAGGGTAAGACTAAATTGAATGTTACTCCTGTTAAATCATCTAAACCTTCAGGACCCAAACAATTTTGGGTACCAAAGTCCGCTTAATCAATCTGTGATTGCAGGGTAAGGTTAAAAGCTCAAAGGTTGTGTGGATTCTGGATAGTGGCTGTTCTAGACACATGACAGGTGAAGAGTCCCTGCTTACAGAGGTGGTTAAGAAGACCGGCCCGATTGTAACCTTTGGAGATGACAACAAAGGATACACTACGGGATATGGTAAATTGAAAGCTGGAAATGTCATCATTGAAAACATCTCTCTTGTTGAAGGATTAAAGCACAATCTTCTAAGTATCAGTCAATTCTGTGATAAAGGCTACAATGTAGATTTCAGAAAG
This sequence comes from Heracleum sosnowskyi, assembly GCA_030848705.1. NCBI lineage: Eukaryota > Viridiplantae > Streptophyta > Magnoliopsida > Apiales > Apiaceae > Heracleum > Heracleum sosnowskyi. The sequence continues at coordinate 47,162,497 of CM061241.1, forward strand.
GACAAGTGCTTGATCACCAACAGGAAGGATGAGAAGTTTACTCTACTGGGAGTGAGAAAAGGAAATTTGTTTATAGCTGACTTAAGTTCTACCAGTGAAGGAGAAGTTACATGTTTTTATGCAAAGGCATCTTCAGAACAAAGTTGGCTATGGCACAAGAAGCTCTCACATCTGAACTTCAAAACTATGAACTCTTTGGTAAAGAGAGAGTTAGTGAGAGGGTTGCCCCTGATGGAATTCAATCAGGAGGGACTATGTGAAGCATGTGAAAAAGGGAAGTCGAAGAAAGCATCACATGGAAGCAAAGGAATGACAAGCATTACTGAACCATTACAGCTGATTCATATGGATTTATTTGGTCCAGTTAATGTTATGTCACTTTCAAGAAATAGATATGCATTGGTGATGGTGGATGACTACTCTAAGTACACATGGGTGTTGTTCATACAAACAAAGGATGAAGCAACACAACTAATCATTGATCACATCAAGAAGATAGAAGTGGAAGCTAAGCTACCTGTGCGGACAATCAGATCAGACAATGGAACTGAATTCAAGAATGCAGTTCTTAATGATTTCTGCTCAGAGAAAGGAATATCAAGACAGTTTTCAGCACCAAGAACTCCTCAACAGAATGGAGTAGGGGAAAGGAAGAACAGGACCTTGGTTGAAGCAGCAAGGACCATGTTGAGTGAATCAAAACTTCCCACTTACTTTTGGGCTGAAGCAGTGAATACAGCTTGCTACACTCAGAATCGAACCCTGATCAACAAAGATCATGAAAAGACTCCGTATGAGTTAATGGCCAACAAGAAACCAACACTGAAGTACTTTCATGTGTTTGGTGCAAAGTGTTTTGTACTTAAAGATGGAGAACATCTTGGCAAGTTTGATGCCAAAGCAGATGAAGGCATTTTTCTGGGCTATTCTCTGGAATCTAAGGCTTTCAGGGTATATGTGATTGAAGATAAGAAGGTGTTGGAAAGCTTTAATGTAACATTTGACGACACCAAAAGACCAGGCCTGCAAACTGGAGAGAACTCTGAATCCTTGGTATTTGAAAATCTATCAGGAGATCTCTCTGACAATGAAGAAGTACCTGAAGTTGTTACAGTCATTAATAATAATCATGATGATAATGATTCTGGACAAAGTGGTGACCAAAGTGGAGATCCTCAACATACAGGATCCACTAGTCAGTCTTCAGAATCAACAGATCAAACCGTCAACAACTCAGGGGGAGCAGGAGAAGGATCAACTAGTCACACTCCACAACATCTAGAACAAGGAGAATCATCAAGATCGCATCTGCCAAGACAAAGGGTATGGAATAGAGATCATCCCTTTCACTTGATCATTGGTGATCCGGACACAGGAGTGAGAACTAGGAGAACATCACAAAATGAATGTCACTATCCTGGGTTTCTTTCAGAAACAGAACCTAAGAAAGTTGAAGATGCTCTAGATGATCCAGATTGGGTGATTGCTATGCAAGAGGAACTCAATCAGTTTGAAAGGCAGAAAGTTTGGAAGCTGGTACCCAGACCTAAGGGAAAATCTGTTATTGGAACACGACGGGTATTCAGAAATAAGTTAGACGAAGATGGCATTGTAACGAGAAACAAAGCCAGACTGGTTGCTAAAGGTTACTCTCAAGAAGAGGGTATAGATTATGATGAAACCTATGCACCAGTAGCAAGACTTGAGGCCATCAGAATGTTTCTGGCATTTGCTGCACATTCCAATTACAAGGTATATCAAATGGATGTGAAGAGTGCTTTTCTGAACGGGGAGTTAGAAGAAGAAGTGTATGTGGAACAACCTCCAGGTTTTGAGGATTCAAAACTGGCAGACTTTGTGTACTTTCTATTCAAAGCTCTCTACGGACTCAAACAAGCTCCAAGGACATGGTATGACACTCTCTCTGAATTCTTACTTGAAAATGATTTTACAAGAGGTGTTGTAGACAAAACTCTTTTTGTCAAAAAGCATAAAAATGATTTGATATTGGTGCAAGTATATGTTGATGACATAATATTTGGTTCTACTAATGATGATCTATGCAAGAGATTTGCTAAGTTAATGCAGAGTCGTTATGAAATGAGCATGATGGGTGAATTGTCATTCTTTCTTGGACTGCAAGTATACCAAAAACAAGATGGTATATTCATTTGTCAGTCCAAGTACATCAAAGATCTTCTGAAGAAGTATCAAATGGAAGACTCATCTACAGCAAAGACTCCTATGCCAACTGCCACTAAGCTTGATAAGGATGAAACTGGTAAGAAGGTTGACATCACAGGCTACAAAGGTATGATAGGCTCATTACTTTATCTCACTGCAAGTAGACCAGACATAATGTTTGCAACATGCTTGTGTGCTAGATTTTAGTCTGATCCTAAAGAATCTCATCTAATAGCTGTTAAGCGAATATTTAGATATCTTAAGGGGACCCCAAATCTTGGAATTTGGTACCCTAAAGATACAGGATTTGATCTTATTGGATACACAGACTCTGATTTTGCAGGTTGTAAGATTGATCGGAAGAGTACTTCAGGAAGTTGTCAGTTTCTTGGAAGAAGGTTAGTTTCCTGGTATAGCAAGAAGCAGCATTCAGTTTCCACATCAACAGCTGAGGCTGAATACATTGTTGCTGGAAGCTGTTGTGCTCAGATCTTGTGGATGAGAAACCAACTCCGTGACTATGGACTTTTGTTGACAAAGATTCCAATATTTTGTGACAACACAAGTGCCATAGCAATCTCAAACAACCCAGTGCAACACTCGAGGACGAAGCACATCGACATCAGGTATCATTTTATCCGAGAGCATGTCATGAATGGAACTGTGGAGTTACATTTTGTACCCACAGAGGATCAAATTGCAGACATCTTTACTAAACTGCTTGATGAATCCACTTTCAATAAGCTGGTTGGTGAACTTGGGATGTTAAATCTTTCTAATTGATTTTGATTAGAAGTCAGTAACTACAGAGAGTCCTGGTGAATATGTTAGGCCGAATACACAATATATAATCAAGTAGGTATGAGAATAACAATTAAGAACACAGGTTTGTAAATCAACAAACTGAATTATATTAAATAATTCTCTCTTAGTGATGTTAATGAATCACAAAGAGCTTCTAGGTTACAAGAATAAAATATTCAATGATCGCATCCCTTCTAGGGATAACCTATCTGTGTTTATATAGTACACAGTTACACAATCCTTATCTAATTGATATTCCTACAAATTAGCTATACAATTGTTATCAATTAAGGATTGCTTCTTATCTTCTATTCCGTTTCCTTAGCTGTATCAATATATTCTGCTTCTTTCCATCTTCAGAATATATTGCTTCTAGAATCTTCAATTCAGCACCGACAGCTAATTCAACTATCACCTTGTCAGACTTTAAATAAACTCTGACCGGCTTCCTTTAAACTCTTCACCATGTCAGAGTTTAATTAAACTCTGACCGGCTTCTGATAAACTCTGGTCAGTACCTGTTGCTTAAACACTGATAAACAAACGTCAGCAATTATATCTAACAATCTCCCCCAACTTGTTCATAATAAAATGTACAAGTTAAACATATAATTGATGATGTCAAAAACATTTAACAAATGCAGTGTTTAACATATAACAGAGTTTAATTTAAAACAGAGTTTAAATTTGACTTAGAATAGAAAATATATTAAAAACTTACAGTCAGACTTTACTTGATTTCTTGAATATCAGGCACAGTCCTGATATAATCTAACAGTAGTTTCTTCTCAGCTCTATTCAATTCAGCAATCATTATCTTCTTCAGCTCCTTCATTTCTGGTTCATCTTCACCAATTTGATAAATGGCAGCCCTCAAAGAATATATGCTGTTTTTGTTCATTTCATTGCCAAGTCTGATATAAAAAGGTTTATCAGACTCTAGATTGAACTCAAGAACCTTTTTATTTAGTGCAGTTTTGAATCTAGCACTATTCCTTTTCATTTCTACCAACTTTCCATGTGCATCTCTGTATTTAGGAATGTATGCACTTGATACTCCAGCTCCACTCAAAACTTTGGATTTCATCATCCTTTCCTTCAAAACTCGAGCAGCATCATAAGTACTTCTATTCTTTACTTCAAGTAGATATAGAACATACTCTAGCTCTTCCCAAAGTTTTAACTGGATATCAAATTCACCAAATCTATACACTCTGCCATCAGCCATAAAATATAACAAGAATTCCTTTTTGATTCCTTTGTGAAAAATCATCTGTACAGATTCTAGTTTGTCAAGGCCTTCTTGAGTAATTCCAACTCCAAATTCTGCCAATGAAAACTTGTCTTGAGATCTGTTATTAGTTCTTCTCTCTCTGTGTGAACCCAGTCCAGATTTGTCAAAGGCTTCTTTTCCCAATACTGTTCTGGTTTCTGAGAAATTCACAGCTTCAAGCTTTAAGTCTTCAAGAATTTTTGGTTTGCTGAATCCTGGAAGTAGTGTAGATTTCTATACAACTTGAGCAACGTCAGAGGTTGTCATATCTTCAATAGAAACATCAACTTGAGCAGCGTCAGAGGTTGATTTAGCTAATCTTGTTTCAACTTGAGCAATGTCAGAGGTTGAATTATCTTTCTTTTTCAGGTTAGGCTCTTCAATCATTATGCCTTTACCCTTATCAGTGTTTCCAATCACAGGTCTCCTTGTATATTGTATACTCTGTTGAGTATTCTCTTTGATAGAAATACCAACTTCTTTCTTTCTAGGAGCCTTGATTTCCTTTTTCTTGTAGATTCCAGCTTCAAGATTTTTCTTGTGTTCCTCAGCAAGCATCTGCTCTTCAGCCTGGATATCTTCAATAGTTACATTCTTTCCATGCTCTTTTATGAATATCTTAGCAGCAATCTCTTCATCAGTAGATGGATTAGTTGAAACAACTAGACGCTTGAGATTTGAAGTAGATTGGCCACCAGAGTTTATCTTTTCAGAGTTTACTCTTGTCCTGCTTTGCCTTGGAGCAAAAATCTTTCTTTTATTTCCTTTGCTTCCCCCATCAGTAGAATCATCCTTCCGTCTCAGAGCTCGAGTGTCTTTGCATTTGTCTTTAGGTACACTCTCCCCCTTTTTGACATCATCAGAAAGTAGTACTGATGTCAGCAATTCAATGGCAGTAGAAATGGAAGACAGTTGAGTAGACATTGCAGTCTGATTTTCCTCAACTTTCCCAAGCCTCTTCTTGATTTCCTCAGAATCCTTGGCTTGCTGCTTGAGCATAGTATAATAAAAAGTTCTGTCAGACTTGAAAGTAAGATCCTTCATACTGGCTTCATTCCTTAGATTGGTAAGCATTTGTTGATTCTCATCAAATCTATTATTAAGAGATTTGACTTGAACAACAGTTGCCTGTAAGCTGGTAAGTACATCAGTATTTGAGATCTTCTTGACAGAATCAGATAGAAAATCTGCAGCCCTTTGTGCTGGGAAGACACAATCTGCATCAGCCCAATTTTTGTAGTACATATTCTGGAAATGCTCATTGGTCTGTCTATTGACTTCCCTTGCATCAGCACTATTGACATCATCAGCCAATGAAACTTGAATACTAGGGTGTGAATGAGAACCCTCAGCATCATTTCCAGTTTCTTCATTATTGGCTGCTTCATTTGCATTAAGAATATTGTCAGCAGTAAACTGTGCAGCTTCATCAATGTTCTCCTCTGCGACAGCTTCATCAATGTTCTCCTCTGCGACAGCTTCAGGAATATCAGAGGTGGCCTGAGCAAAAACCTCTGCTTCTCTTTGAACAATCTCAACAACAGATTGTTGCAAAGCTTCAAGAATAATTTTCTCAGAGTTTAGCTCATCAGTAGCCGCTTGTTCCTTTTCCATCACAGCTTCATCAATTTTCTCTGTGACTTTAATCAGCTGAGTAACCTCCTCACCTTTGTCAAGATCACAAGAAATAATTTCAGTGTGAGTGGCCAGAGATTCTTCTACCTGATCAGTGACTTGATCAGCGTCCACACCCTCTGTATAAAGATCAGAATAGATAGAGGTATGTGCTTCAAGATCAAAAAATCTGCTATCAGAATGAGTAGCAGCTTCCTCAACTACATCATTAGCCTTTGATGTAGGAGCATCTAAATCCATAGTAGCATCAGTATTTAATCTGTCTAGATTGACAGCTTCAGCATTTGCAGCATCTTCCTGAACAAACACTTCAGGAGCTTCAGTGTTTACAAACACTCTGTCCTCATCAGCACTTATAATATCCTCCTCAACAACAATTTCCGGAGTATCTTGAGGAACAGCTTCAGCAACAATCTCCTCATTCTCTGATGCAGGAGCTTCAGTGTCCTTAGAGACTCTGTCCATGGTTACATTTATAGCCCCAAAAAGATGTGCAGCCACTAGTCTTCTTTTTCTCTGATGAAGAGTTTCATCATCAGTTTCAGTCTCTGAGGTTTCAACAACAGACTTTGCCCTATTGACTCTTCTTTTCTTTAGCCTTGTCTTCTGAGGTATTTCTTCAGGTCGTGATACCTCAGCTTCAGAAGATGGTTTCCTTGCAGGTTTAGTACCAATGTGCTTGGTCCTACCTCCCCTTGCAGGTTTAACAGAAGTTGATGGAGGTTCTGGTTGATATTCAGCTTGTGGTTGTGGATTTACTTGAGCATCCACAAACTGTTGTACAGAAGTAGGTAGCAAAAGATCTCCAACAATGCCTTTCTTAATGTCTTTATTTACTAGATCAGTAAATACTCTCTTATGTAATTTAAAACAAGAAACATCTGCTTCAAATACATTTTCTCCTTCAACACAATAAGAAACTAAAAGCTGACAGAATCGAGAAAAATAAACAACTCCTCTATTCTCGGTCATCTTCTCCCCTAAGTTAGTCAACACAAGTCGTGCAAAATCAAAATGATTATCATATAATAAAGAATACCCGATTTGCAGACTGTCTGTGGGAATAGCATCCCAATTTGTGCATTTCTTGCCAAATGTCCTGGTGATGCAATCGAAGAAGAAACTCCATTCCTTGCGCAGAAACGGCCTTTTGAGTTGCCCAATCTTTGTCAACGGCCCAGAGTAGCCAATCTCTCGCATCATTCGGATTAAATCCTCATCACCCATTCCAATAGTGTAAGAAGAATACTTAGGAAACCCCATTGCATCGCGAATAGTACCAGCAGTAATAACATACTCTGTTTCGTCAAACTCAAAAATTATGGATGGGCTCCCAGTTTCACCACCATCATCATAAACCCCTGTCTCCCAGAACGCCTTGATTTGTAAACCAGAAAGTGTGGCTGGTTCAACTAAAGCACGCCCAATCGCTGACTGAGCAAGAAACTTCTGAATCATATGAAATGCTTCTGGTGCGTTTGCAGTGTTTAGTGGTGCGGTATAGTTGTTTGGAACGAACTCTAACCCAGACGAAACGAAAGCTGTGGTTGCCATTAGAAGATTTTGAAAAAATAACAGAGTTTATGTGTAGAAAGGTGTTTGTGAATATGTGTGTGTGATAATAGATGTAAATGAGTAAGATGTGAAAAGTTTAACTGAAGATGTGTGTATTGTATTTAATAGAAAATTAAAGATGAAAAACTGAAGAGTTTTTAATCATTAATACACAACTGTCTTACTCCTATAATCATGTGAGTGGGACACATGGCAAACGTACAGACGCTGACAGCTGTATTGAACAACTTCCAATACAGACGTGCAAACGAGAAGACACCTTGCATCACATATCCGCTTATAAAAAAAATCAATAATAATAAAATTATCAATTTGAATATCTCAGAAACATAATAATAAAGTACGAAGGAGCTCAACAGTCAGAATAATAATGACTGTCTTGGAACTCCGCACTTTCATGTTTCCAAGCTTCGAACCACGCAAAACCCTTCAGTTGCCCTGTTGGGTGCTATAAAAACTGGAGCATTGTAACAACAGGCAATACACATATCAAAAAAAAAAATTACCATACATCAAATGGCAGGAACTTTTGAATTCATAGATGTAGAATCATTCTTGGATTTGAACTGGCGTCAACAAGCAAACTATATCATCGATGAGTTTCTTGTGTTGTCATTTCTGAATGATGAGGGGCTCATCGCTGATGATGAAATAGCGGAAGGACCTATTTCCAACCCCTATGTGCACATCATCCGTCCTGGACCATATGATGTGCCCATCCTTGCAGATGATGAGGCTGTGGAGATCTGTATGATGCTCTTCTATCAGAGCTACTTGAAGGGTTCGAAAAAGAATGTCTTCTTGGAATCCTGCAAGCTGCAAACCAGAAAGAGAAATCGAGAGGATGATGATGATGATTCAACATCAGGGGGTTGTCAAGCCATGAAAATCCCAGATGTTATAATAGCCTGTTAATCGAACAGTAGCTAGACAAGAGTATAAAGTTGTCTAAATGTAAACAAAGTTTGAATCATTTAATGAGAAAAATCCATTGTTTTGTTTTACATACTCATCAGCGCTACTAATCACCATCAGAACTTATCAAACACACTCTTTCTGTTCTCTGTTGAATGTAAAATATATTCGTTATCAATCATACTGTTTCGAAAACAAATGTCTAATCTCAAAATTATAGAATGTCTGAAACAAAGAAATTATTTTAACCATTAGAGATTAAAACAAAGTTACCTCGGCATATGTCACACAATACTTCAGTGTTTATCATTTGTCCTTCTTTGTCAATAAACTCTTTTCTCAAACTGTACAGTTGTGAAAATATGTGTGTGCAATAGCAGAGTTTACCGTAATCAATATTTATATCATCTCAAAGTGCATAAAATCCACAAACTAAAGTAGTAAAAACTGGTTGCCTAAACTCTCATGTATAACATAAAATCTGATTTTATATCTAAACTCTGTATACTGATATCCTTTCAGTTGGATATGTCTTTTAATTTTCACCCCTTTATATTTATATATATATATATATATATATATATATATTTTTTTTTTCCAGTAATCAGTGGTTGGCACTAGTCACCAAAAATCAAAGATTTTAGCCCTTATTTCATACAATAAGTTCCTGGATCTTCCTAGGCACAACATGATCTCAAAGGAATTTGTGCTCTGTTTGGCATCTTTTGATTTGAGGGTGAATTATTTTCAATTAATAATCAGAGTTTAGACTTTTCATAAGTAGATATAATTAACTTATGAGAGAAAATGCAAACAGCTAATACAAACTCAGTGTATAGGATCAATAAACTAAGAGATGGTATAAATACAGAGACAGTATCATGCTGTGTTAGCTTTCTACACATGTTTGAGATCAGAATCTATACAACTCTTAAGGATTCATAATTACTTACTGAGAATTATGCTTCATACAAATTTCTTCATTGGCCCATATGTTTCAGACAAAATTACAATTAGAGAATAACATTAAACTGTAACTACCAGAGTATGACCAACAGAGTTTAACATCAGAGTTTACTTTCAGAGTATGACTGACACTTCACAGAGTTTATTATCAGAGTTTAACATGCTGGTTCACATAACAGTTAACACATGTAAGAGATCATGAACATAAAAAGTGAGTCAAACCCGTATCTCTAGTCAGAACCAGAGATCATTCCAAGTTCATTTACCAATCTTGTAAAAGTAGCTTCACTCAAAGGTTTGGTGAAGATATCTGCAAGTTGTTGGTCTGTAGACACAAAATGAAGCTCAATGTTTCCTTCTTCCACATGTTCTCTGATAACATGATACCTTATGCTGATGTGCTTGGTCATGGAATGCTGTACTGGATTACCTGTCATAGCAATAGCACTTTGGTTATCACAGAAAATAGGTATTCTAGAGTACCTTAACCCATAATCCAGCAATTGATTCTTCATCCATAAAATCTGTGCACAACAGCTACCAGCTGCTATATACTCTGCTTCTGCAATGGATGTAGAAATTGATTTCTGTTTCTTACTGTACCAAGAAACCAATCTGTCACCTAAAAATTGACAGCTTCCACTTGTACTTTTTCTGTCTATCTTACAGCCTGCAAAATCTGCATCAGAGTAACCAATTAACTTAAACTCTGATTCCCTAGGATACCACAAACCCAAGGTTATGGTTCCTTTAAGATATTTGAAGATCCTTTTTACAGCTGTTAGATGAGGCTCTCTGGGATCTGCTTGAAATCTTGCACAAAGACATGTTGCATACATGATATCAGGTCTACTTGCAGTAAGATACAGTAGAGACCCTATCATTCCTCTGTAGTTAGTCATATCTACTGAGGCTCCTGTGTCTTTGTCAAGCTTCGTTGCTGTAGCCATGGGAGTTGTAGCAGATGAACTATCAAGCATACCAAATTTCTTTAGAAGATTTCTGGTATACTTTGCTTGATTGATAAAAATCCCATCATCTGTTTGCTTGACCTGTAAGCCTAGAAAATAACTAAGCTCTCCCATCATGCTCATTTGGTACCTGGATTGCATAAGCTTTGCAAACTTCTTACAGAGTTTGTCATTAGTAGATCCAAAAATAATATGTTAGATATAATTGCTGACGTTTGTTTATCAGTGTTTAAGCAACAGGTACTGACCAGAGTTTATCAGAAGCCGGTCAGAGTTTAATTAAACTCTGACAGGGTGAAGAGTTTAAAGGAAGCCGGTCAGAGTTTATTTAAAGTCTGACAAGGTGATAGTTGAATTAGCTGTCGGTGCTGAATTGAAGATTCTAGAAGCAATATATTCTGAAGATGGAAAGAAGCAGAATATATTGATACAGCTAAGGAAACGGAATAGAAGATAAGAAGCAATCCTTAATTGATATCAATTGTATAGCTAATTTGTAGGAATATCAATTAGATAAGGATTGTGTAACTGTGTACTATATAAACACAGATAGGTTATCCCTAGAAGGGATGCGATCATTGAATATATTATTCTTGTAACCTAGAAGCTCTTTGTGATTCATTAACATCACTAAGAGAGAATTATTTAATATAATTCAGTTTGTTGATTTACAAACATGTGTTCTTAATTGTTATTCTCATACATACTTGATTATATATTGTGTATTCGGCCTAACATAATATCATCTACATAAATTTGAACTAAAAGCAAATCATCACCAGAATTGAAATAAAACAAGGTTTTATCAATTGTACCTCTTGTGAACCCACTTTCTAAAAGAAATTGAGCGAGAGTTTCATACCATGCTCTTGGTGCTTGCTTTAGTCCATATAATGCCTTGTCAAGCCTGTAGACATAATCTGGATGCTTGGAATCTACAAATCCTGGTGGTTGTTCAACAAACACTTCTTCTTCAAGCTTCCCATTGAGAAAAGCACTCTTTACATCCATCTGAAAGACTTTAAACTTCTTGTGTGCAGCATAGGCCAGAAAAATTCTTATGGCCTCCAATCTTGCAACTGGAGCAAAGGTTTCATCATAGTCAATTCCTTCCTGTTGTGAATAACCTTTTGCCACAAGTCTAGCCTTGTTTCTTGTAATCACACCTTCACTGTCAGTCTTGTTTCTGAAAACCCACTTTGTACCTACTATTGATCTATTCTTTGGTCTAGGTACAAGTGTCCAGACTTCATTTCTTTCAAACTCATTTAACTCTTCTTGCATTGCTGTAATCCAATTTGCATCTTGAAGAGCTTCTTCCACTTTCTTTGGTTCTGTTTGAGACAAGAAAGCATGATACAGACACTCATTATTTGTTGCACTTCTAGTTCTCACACTAGCATCAGGATCTCCAATTATGAGATCAGGTGTGTGTGCCTGTGTCCACTTTCTTGCTGTTGGTAAGTGGTTTCTTGCATCATTATTGAATCCTCCCCCTTGATCCATGCTCTCCTGATTCATATGTTGACTTTCTGCAGCATCTGAGGCTTCCCCTGAATTGGATGGCTCAGAGTTTGAACTTGCAGAGTTTGAATCAGTTTCCTCAACTGACTCACTTGCTGTGTCTTGTTGAGCTTCTTCACGCTCCCCCTCAACTGGTTCTCTATTTTGTTCAATTTGAGAATTTCCAGTTTCTCCAGTATTTACCAGTAGAGGTTCAGAGTATGCTTCTTCAGAGTTTGTCAAACCTGCTTCATCAGAGTTTATATCATCAGAGAATAGATCTTCATTTTCAAAACGTAGTTGATCATATCCATCCTTGTCTTCAAGTCCAATTATTTTCTTGTCATCAAATGACACATGTATGGATTCCATGATCACCTTAGTTCTTAGATTATAAACTCTGAATGCTTTTGTTGACAATGGATAGCCAACAAAGATTCCTTCATCAGCTTTTAACTCGAACTTTGTCAACTGTTCAGGATGAGTCTTCAACACAAAGCATTTGCATCCAAATATATGAAAATATTTCAAATTTGGCTTCTTATTTTTCACCATCTCATATGGTGTTTTCCCATGCTTGTTGATCAATGTTGCATTTTGAGTAAAACAAGCAGTTTGAACAGCTTCTGCCCAGAAGTATGTTGGTAATTTTGCTTCATCAAGCATAGTTCTGGCTGCTTCAATTAAAGTTCTGTTCTTCCTTTCAACTACACCATTTTGCTGTGGAGTTCCAGGTGCAGAAAATTCTTGTTTCACTCCTCTTTCCTTGCAGAAAGCTTCTATAATTGAGTTTCTGAATTCAGTTCCATTATCACTCCTTATAATTTTGACTTTGTGCTGTGATCCTTTGTCCAGTAGATTTACATGATCCATCAGAGTTTGAGCAGTTTCATCCTTCTTTGACAAGAAATACACCCACGTATATCTAGTATATTCATCAACAATTACTAGAGCATATTTCTTTCTGCCCATGGACATCACATTCACTGGTCCAAAGAGATCAACATGTAGAAGATGATAAGGTTCCACTACTGAAGATTCAGATTTGCTCTTGAAAGATGACTTCCTTTGCTTGGCTTTTTGACAAGAATCACACAAGCCATCTAGACTGAGTATAGATTTTGGAAGTCCCCTTAGAAGATCCTTTCTTATTAGCTCATTTATGTTGTTCAAATTGAGATGAGAGAGCTTCTTGTGCCAGTTCCAACTCTCTTCATTTGACATTCTGGCTGTCAGACACACTGTTTTTCCATCAGAGTTTGTTACCAAACTTGCTTCATAAATGTTGTTGCGCCTGTGTCCAACTAGAACAACTTTTCCAGTAGATTTACTGATAACTTCACAGTATTCACTATGAAAATCTACATGGTTTCCTCTGTCACAGATTTGACTCACAGATAGCAGATTATGCTTGAGTCCTGAGACTAGAGCTACATTTGTAATGATGACACTTCCAAGATTGATATTGCCATATCCCAGAGTGTGTCCTATGTTTCCATCTCCATAGGAAACCTTTGGGCCAGCCTTCTCCTTAAAGTCTGATAGCAGGGCTTTATTTCCAGTCATATGTCCTGAGCATCCACTGTCCAAGATAAGTGTATTCTCTATTATACCCTGCAATCACCAACAAATACTAAGTATTAGTTTTAAGGACCCAGACTTGCTTGGATCCTTTGTCTTTCTTAACAGTGTTAGCTTTTGCAGCGGAATTACTATCAACAGAGTTTAAGCTAACATTGTCAGACTTTACACTTGCAGAGTTTGCTTTAACCCACTTCAGATTGGGTTTTAGCTCATAATAGTTATGATAAATAGCATGATAACTCTTGCAAGTATAAATGGAATGCCAAGTGCTCCCACAGTGTGTGCATAAAGTTTGTGGTTTAACCCTTACATAATCATTCTTTACTCCTGATGTAGAAGATAAAGAATTAATATGTTTGTTTTTAGTGCAAAATCTAGCAAGATGATTAGAACTACCACAATTATAACATGTTTTCCTTGGAGCAGCACCAGTAGGCAAATGATTATTTCTATTATTTATGCCTATCTTTCCATTCCTATTCTTCTTGGACCCTTTTGGTTTCATGGAAGATTTTATCTCTTTCAGCTTATGATTAAACTGTTTCCCTGTCATAAAACCAACATTAACCTGTTTTTCACAAGTTTTTACTGGCTTTCTAACAGTTTCTCTTTCCTTAAGTTTTTCTGTTTTAATATTTTCCTGTCTTTCACAGGCTTCACCTGATTCCATATCAGCTTCTCTTATTACAACAGATTTTAACTTATCGGCTTCTGGAACAAATTTCACAGGTTTAAGTTGTGGTTTTACCTTAACCTTGTCTTTAAACCTAAGTTCATCATTTTCACAATAACCTAAACCTACAGAATCAGTCTGAAACACTTGATGAGTGTCTCTTCCAGAATCTGTCCAAGTCTTGATTATTTTTCTTTCTTTTTCTAAATCAGATTCTAGTTGCCTATACCTTTTAAGCAACTCCTGTTCAACATAAACAACATCATCTCTTTCTTTTTGAATCTGTTTCATTCTTTCAAGTTCTCCTTCAAGAAACTTGTTTCTATCTTTAAGACTAAGATTCTCAGCTTTAATTCTCTCATTCTCTAAGGTCTGATCCCTATAGCTAACATGAACACTTTTCAGATATACTCTTAACTCAGATATATTATCAGTATCATAAGCATAAGTAGTTAGGGGTACCTTATTTTCAGATGATTCAGTCTCATCTCTGACAGTTGCCATAAGAGCATAATTTTCTCCATCATCAGAGTCTGAAGTATCTGCCCAGTCTTTGCCTTCAGATTTGCCTTTCTTGCACTCTGGGGCATAATGACCCATCTCTTTGCACTTGTAGCACTGGATCTCAGATTTGTCCTTCTTTCCAGACTTGGTATCCCTTCCATCAGACTTTCTGAAATTCTTCTTCTCAGAATTTGAATCTCTCCTTGAGAATCTCTTTCCCTTCTTGAAGTTCTTGAACCCCATCTTCTTGAAGGTCTTCACCATCAATGCAGCCATTTGCATCATCTGTTCTTCATCATCATCAGAGTCAGAAGCTTCACCAGAGTTTGAATCATCATCAGTGTTTGATGACTCACTCTCAGATTTAATGACTAAAGCCTTTCCCTTGGCTTTCTTCCTTGATGATTCCTTCTTAATGGGCTTCTCCTCGACTTTGAGAGCAACAGATTTTGTCTTCTTGCTGGATCTCCTGTTTCTTTGTTCTATCTCAAGTTCATGAGTCTTTAACAATCCATAGATCTCATCAAGATCTGTATCAGCAAGATCATAATTATCTCTGATTGTTGTTGCCTTTAAATCCCACTTTTCAGGTAGAGATAACAGAAACTTGAGATTAGACTCTTCAAGTTCATATTCTTTATCAACCAGAGACAGATCGTTCAACAGTTTGCAAAATCTGTCATAAGTCTCAGTCAAGGTTTCATTAGTTCTTGAATCAAAGTGCTCATATTCCTGTGTGAGTATTGTTTTTCTGTTCTTCTTAATAGCACTTGTTCCCTGGCATCTGACTTCTAAAGCATCCCATATCTCTTTGGCAGTTTTGCAGCCAATTACTCTGTTAGACATAACATTATCTAAAGCACTGTGGAGAAGATGTCTAACCTTTGCATCCTTTGCAATTGATGAGATGTCCTCAGGAGTCATATCTTTCTTTTCCTTGGGAACAGTCTTTTGTTCTTGACCATCAACAACAGGGGACAATTTAGTTGGCATATGAGGACCATCATAGATTCTGTCAAGATATTCTGGATCTGTAGCCTCCAGAAACATGGTCATCTTAACCTTCCAAATCGGATACTCTACTGGCCTGAGAATTGGAACCCTGATTGTTTCATATCGACTCACAGAATTGGGCTTAACCTGTTCAGCCTTAGGAGCAGTTTGATTTTCTTCAGACATGATTAATACTGTGTTTGAATCGTAAAACTGTATATATTAAACAGCCTTGGCTCTGATACCAATTGTTAGGCCGAATACACAATATATAATCAAGTAGGTATGAGAATAACAATTAAGAACACAGGTTTGTAAATCAACAAACTGAATTATATTAAATAATTCTCTCTTAGTGATGTTAATGAATCACAAAGAGCTTCTAGGTTACAAGAATAAAATATTCAATGATCGCATCCCTTCTAGGGATAACCTATCTGTGTTTATATAGTACACAGTTACACAATCCTTATCTAATTGATATTCCTACAAATTAGCTATACAATTGTTATCAATTAAGGATTGCTTCTTATCTTCTATTCCGTTTCCTTAGCTGTATCAATATATTCTGCTTCTTTCCATCTTCAGAATATATTGCTTCTAGAATCTTCAATTCAGCACCGACAGCTAATTCAACTATCACCTTGTCAGACTTTAAATAAACTCTGACCGGCTTCCTTTAAACTCTTCACCATGTCAGAGTTTAATTAAACTCTGACCGGCTTCTGATAAACTCTGGTCAGTACATGTTGCTTAAACACTGATAAACAAACGTCAGCAATTATATCTAACAGAATACATGAATTTAAGAATTGCTATATCCTTAGGACTCGTGAATTTATTTTCTGGAGCAATTCTCGTAGTTAGGATTTTTGTACTAATTTTATGTCATAATTATGGATGATATATCTTCTGGCATTTAATTAGTTATTAATTCTAAAAATTATTTAGGTGCTAATATTTGTTCTAAATATTCTAGCATCTATTTAATTTGAATTAATTTGCTTTGTTTTTAACATTGTAGATTAATGCAGCATAATTGATTAGATTTTAATTGGTTAATATCACTCAATGATATTTAATTGATTTTATTCTAAGAAAATTGTGAATTTTCTGTTAAGAATTGATTTTGGTAAATTTGAAAAGATTTATTAGAGTTAAAACTAGGCAGGAAATAAAAATTCTGATTTTTAAAACATGAACAGGTTTTAAAATGAAGACAGAAGCAAAAAATATCGAATTTAGGAAATTCGATAGTTTTTCAAGTACATAGATAATTCTATCGAAATTAATTTTCGATAGTTTTTGAAAAGGAAAAGAAAATCTATCGAAAACAATTCTCGATAGTTTTTGAGAATCATTTTAAAATATATCGAAGGAATTTAATTAATTCTATATTTAAAATTCTCGATAGATTTTGAAAATTAGTAGAAAAAGTTGTTCGATAGTTTTTTGGTTTGACACAGCTAAATCATTCGATAGTTTTTCTGAAAACGTTTTATATTCTTATTTTCAAAATACTTCGATAGTTTTTCAAAAACCATCGAAGTATAGTTGACAGTTTTACCCCTCTGAAAAACCATCGAATGTACCTTTTAACAAACTATCGAACCAGAAATACCATTTATGCCCCTGACACTGCAGTGAGTATATAAGTTTGCCTTAGACGTTTTTTTTGTTTCATTCACAGATCTAAGAGTTTTACAATATACTTACAAAGTACACACAGCCAAGAACAAGGAATACTCGATAGTTTCTTGATCTTTTCACTGATATTCACCTTCAAGAATCCATTTTTTACCACAGTTATTTCATTTTAATCGTGAAACTCTTGTGGATTAGTGTTCTTTTGGGTTTTTATTTGGTTTTAAGAGAAAACCATCGAAACTGAATTCTGGACCTTAGTAATTTGATAATACAGGACTTGCTTGAGATCGAATTGTTTAAAAAATCTGTTTCTTAAGTTTGGAATTAAGTCGAAAGTTATCAATTTACAATTTAGGGTTCTTACTTTTGGGAATTGTTCTTGGTTAAGGTTTTTTTTAATTTTGTTATTAGGGTATTTTGGTTTGAATTTGATTAATTAGTAATAATTAATTAAATTTAAGTGAGAATTAGTTTTTGGTTTATTTAAATTTTCTGTAAATTTAAAATGGCTGGAGAATTTATTGTTACCAAAACTAATCATGTCTCGTTTCAAAACCTGCAAGCCATTACGAACTTACAGTTTCGTGCATGGGCAGAGTTTTTGAACACACGTTCATTAGTGGCATATTCTGTGAGTACTCCCGTGGTCCTTTGTATCGATCAATTGACTGTGTTGTACACATCCGCCACGGATACAAGTGAGAATAATGTGAGATCCTTTAGTTTTGTTGTGCCAGGGGGCAGAACAATAAGGGTGACGGAACATGACTTTAATAGAATACTTCATTTTCCTACAGAAAACCTTGTTCCGGATCCCACAACTGAGGAGATACATGCTTTCTTCACTCTCATTAGAAGTCAACAACCTAACTTCTTTGTGGGAGAGTTCCTTAAGCATTACTTGCCAAAGGCATGGAACTTTTTCTTTCATACCCTAATCCATGTTTTTACTGCCAAGCTAACAAATCTGCATGGTATTCCCTTATTCTTTCAAAAGATAGGGTTTGCCATTGCGAACAATAGGCATATTAACATTGGAAGGCTACTGATCGATCAAGTCATTCTGTGCATGGGACCACTGGATGAAAGAACATGCATAACTGATGATGTGCTTTGTTTCTATCATAGGTTCCTACAGCTAATTCTCAATGATATCTTAACAGATGATGAGCGCGAGACATTCGCTGAAGAGGAGACCATGGAGTGCATGAAGATGAAGAGCAATGCAATAACCGCTCTCATAAGGAAAAACAACTATCTTCCAGGGGTACCCACTGTTCTCACAGACTATCTAAGAACGGTGCCCCTACCACTTCTACCCCCAGGGGAACAGGTAAATCAAGGTAACATTCCTGAACTGGCTCCGGAACCACAACCAATGGATGTTGATCCAGAGCCCTCAGTGGCCATTCCTGACCAGGAGGTTGCAAACCCACAACCTCTAACCACGGTCGAAGAGCCTTTGGAAGAGCCAAATGAAACAATAAACGAACCTCCTTCCCCTCCTATACCCAATATTCAGACATCCGTGAGTGTAGAGGGAGATAGTGCCTTAGCCGCACCACATAAGGAGATACACCCTTCAACAACAGCTCTGCCTTCCTCTAAAAGGAGACGAACAGAAACCGAGGCAACTGTTGATACTTTATTTCAAACTTCCAAAGCGCCCTTTATTGATTTTTCTGATGCTGATTGGGCTACGCTAACGAAAGCTATATCTGAACCAATAGCTCAATCAAGTAAGGAAGAATTGACGGAAGCAACTGGTGTTCCGACCATATTACGGTCAGGTTCACTGGTTGAAGGTTCTAAGAACCAAGGGTCTTCACAGACGTCGAGAGAAGGCTTTGACCTAAATGCACAATCTAAAGGGTCATTGTCTACCTCCCCATATGGAACATATCTGGATCCTGCGGGTAAAGGGTCTGACGTAGGTGCAGATCGGCAACTCGTTGACAATGAATCAATTATTATTGAGGAGTCAACTGAGGTAAAGTCTTCACAGACTATCGGGGAAGATTTGGGATCTCTGCTGTTAAAAGAGCCTGTTTCTAACCCCCTAGAGATTCAAACTCTAGATCCTACAAAGGATATATCATCTAAGGATGATCAGCAACTTGGTTTTACCAAGGACGGGGACTTGCGAAGCCCCATTGCACCACCGGTGACCTCCTTAAGGACGGCTACGGTGTTTTCTTCTGCAGGTACAATCAGCACAAAGGATTTGAGTGAAACAAAAACACTTACACCTGGCCTGAGTGGGAAAGGAAAAATGATTCAAACACCGACAGAAACGTTGAGTGTACACCCAGAGCCAAATGTGAGGAGTGCCACCCTAACCCTACCTAATATTGATGATTTGCTGTTACCGACAGGAAGAGAGCTACAAGTTCAATCTACCCTCAAGGAGATGACAGTTCGTGACAAAGAAGGAAATCCATTATTCAAGGTTCCACTGCGACCTTCCTTTGACCAAGGGATATCCTCTAGTCAAGCCAATGCTTCTTTAAAGACTATTCAAGAGAAGGTTGACTTGGCTGCAGCTGATTCCAGAAGAACATTCAGGGTCATTGGCAGTGCATCTGGCACTATAACAGGTACGAAGCAGTCAGTGGACTCCTTAAAGAAGGAAGCTATGGATGAACTGATCGAGTTGAGGACGGACGTAAAGGAACTTAAAGATGGTTTCATGAATGAAGTGGATGCTTTGCAACAAGGACAAGAAGCTTTGAAAGAAGACGTTCTGGTTATCCGGGATGGTCAAGCTAGGGTAAAAGATGCAATGAACACCCTTTCTAGAGTGGAGTCTAAGCTGAACCAGAGATTGGACAAGATTGAGAAGACTACCAACTCCAGATTGGATGACATTGACCTGAAGCTGGCTTCTATGCAAGAGATGAATAAGGATCTGCTAGATTTCATGGAAAATCAAAGTGATGGAGTACAATCGATATGGACTATGCTGAAGAACCAACAAACTGGCCAACCTGGTCCTTCAAATCAGTAATCTGATCCTTCTACTACCTTTTATGCTGAGGATGCTTTTATCGAGGATTCCTCAACTAAGGGGGAGAAAGTTGGAGAAGGGGAGAAAGAGAAGCCTAAGGATGGATGGGGAGTTTGGGAGACAGTTGAAGCTATTCCTATCAGACAGTACTGGATAGAGGAACTTGTAGAAGAAGAGAAGGAGAGTGAAGAGGAATTTGAGGTCATGCATGAGCAACCTAATCAAGAGGAGCATGAGCCATATTATCCAGACCCCGTTGAACATCCAATCTGGGAGGATATTATGGAAGAAGAAGCAAATTCTCTATCACCTGAAGAAGAAGCTGCCTTGGAAGCAATAAGAGCTCAGAGAGCTGCAATAGATGCCAGGCAAGCTGAGAAAGAGAAACAGCAAGCAATTCCGAGGAGTGAAAAACTGAAGAGATTCAAAGTGTATAATGAAGTGAGGAAGAAGAAGATGATAGATCTGGCAAAGAAAGATGGTACTGAATGGGAAATGGCTTATAAAACCTTTTGCGGAGTTGAAGACGGATTAGAAGTCAACGACAATGCTGAGGAAGTTATTATTCAGGACATCAGAAGTGCTAATCTTGAAGATCAGACTTACTTTAAAGCACTGAGATGCTCTATAATCTGTCTGAATGCTAGGGTTAAAGCAAATGGTGCCTGGAGCTTATTAATCAGTTTTCTGGAGAAAGGTACATTTGTGATTTCCACTAAGTTTTTAGAACAGAGGACATATACAGAATTGCAGGCTATACTCATCAAGATCCAAAGAACTACAAGGCTAAATGAACTGCTCCGTGAGCATGTTAAGGAGATCGTGATGAAAGTCGGTCCAGAGATTACTGAAGATCCCCCAATGGTTAGATTCATGACGAATGACTTGTTCAGAATCTGCTATTTGGCTGAGGACAAACTGAGGGACTACCCAAGCAACTATCTAATCTCAGTTGAGAAGTATCTTAGATCCACTGGATTCTCATCAACGGAGAAGGACAAAGCAGCAGACACTCTTAGAAGATTTCTAATGGAGAATGTTCCTTACTATAGGAAAAGAGTGGAAAGAGGATTGGAAGTGCATACCAGACTTCCAAACATGCCAAAGCTAAACAAGAAAGATGTTAACATTGCATGGTTATGGGCTGGAGTGGGTCAAGAGGTTGAATATATTGGAAGACACATCCAAGGAGCAATCCTTAAACCTGGAGAACCACTGCACTATCTATCAGTGATTGATTATCAAGCTGCTAACTCCGATCCAATGATTGAAGAAGGTGAGATTGGAATGGACTGAAGATTGAAGCAAAGAACAAAAGAACTATCAGCTCAGACTAGAGGAGCAACTTCATTGTACAAGTTTAATTGTTTTTTGATTTATGAAATCTGGAAATGTATATATATCTGATCCAGAATGCATTTAATATTATTACGCTGTCTTACTTTAATTAGTTTCATGTTTCCTTAGTTAGTTGAGTTATCCTCGAAGTATTTGCTTGTCGAACTCTATCCAATCAAATAGGGGGAGATTGTAAAGCATAATGTAACATAAGATGTAAAAGAGATAACTACAACTCAACAAAGGACAAGACAGACAATAATATTAACAAAAGCACATGAATCCAGAATCAAAGAAGAAAAGGTAAACTCAAAAAATCAAAATACGTTATGTATTCTTGAAGTCCGTAAACAGGTCACGGAAAGAAGTTCATGAAAATGTTCAAGCCTCAGTGACAGCAAAAGAAACAAGACTTTCAAGACGACAGAAGTATGTGAATGATTTAGGGTTAAGTACCACGGGATTCCAGTGATTTAAATGAAGCAACCAGAACGACAAAGGACTTATCAGCAGCATTGAATTGAAGACATAAAAGGAGAATTGATCAATTGTTATTCATCTGTGAACCAGACCAGTTGCACTAGGTGACGACACTAAAAAGATCAAGCTGTTTTATCGTCTCAGAAGAAATTGATACAATCTATTACTTAAACACCCAGGAGCTCAGAGTAATCATTAAAAGTCAAAAGACAAGAAAATGATTCGATAGTTTTTCTATTTAGAAAACTATTGAATGGAATGAAAAGTGATTCAAAGTAAACCAAAATGAATCAATTTGGCATTCGATAGTTTTGTTTTAAAAACTATCGAATGGTAAAATGATTTATTTCATTCGATGGTTTTTCAAACCATTCGATGGTTTTAAATTGTGGAGCAGGTGAAAAGTATTCTTTGTTTTTCAAGTTGATGAAGATCCAACGGCCATGATTGATTCTTCAAGTTTGGTTCGATGGTTTTTCAAATGAAGTCTACAATTAATACGAGAGAAGATAGTGTCTTCTTCAGTTAAGGCATTCTACACAGAAACATTACTGAGAGAGAGAACTGAGCCAGAGAAATTATCAGAGAATTAATAGTCCTCAGAATTTGATCATTGTTTTGTATTTGTGTAACCTTAAACTCATTGAAGCTAATCTACGGATTAGAAATTGTAGCACCCCTCGAGGTTTATATTTATAAAAAGATATATTCCCCGAAACTTGATTTGGTTTGGTGTGTTTGATTTCGTTATAGAACTGAAAGATTAATCCGCGAACGAAATTGAATTATTTGTGAGTATCGTATTCAACCCCCCCTTCTACGATACTTTGGAAAGAATATTGTAATTAATATTTAGTTTTTTTCATTAGTGATATTTAGTTTCCTCCATTAGTAAAGATCTATTCTATTTTTAATTTCTTCATTAGTAGAGATTTTAAATGCAAGAATATTATATGTTTCCTCTATTAGTAAACATTTAAAAGGTAATTGAGATTTTTTCGAATTTTTAATGTTATTAATTCAAAAAATTGAGAAAATTAAAAAAATAGAACGAAGCGATCTGAGAGCGCCACCTCATCGCCCTCGTCTTCTCCTTTATATAATAGTATTGATTTATAGGCTATTGCTGTTATTATAATTTACAATCCTATTGTGTTTTGAATTTTCAACCTTGATATGTTTAATTTTATTTGAAATTTAAGTCATTATTATTATTATTCTCATATATTGAATGGGAAACCATATGTTACCGATCACAAATTAAAATGTTACTCAATTTTTAATTGACTTGTCTACAATTATACAATCCACGAAGTTTTCGTTTACTAATTAAAATTTTCTAATGGATTATTCGGAATTTTAAATTATACTAGCTTAAAATGCACGGACTTTTTTTGATATTATATGTGAAATTTATACAGCCTATAATTAATTATACTAGTTGAAAATAATAATTAATTTTATTTTTTCAGCTTTTGAAGTCTTTTCATTAAAGAAAGCTCGTATATCATATTTTAAATTGCCCATGTAAATTCTTTCAAAACAAAAGATGCCCAGGTAAATAAGTTATGATAATAATTAATTTTAAAGTCGTCAAATTTATTTTTGAAGAGAAAATGATAATTTTGTCTTTCATTTGTCTCTTTCAAATTTATATAGGGTGATATATGCACCCCTAAATTTATTTATACATCTATTAATGTTTTAGACCAAATTACTCTTATACTATCATTGTTTATACTAGCTTATAGCCCGTGCGATGCACGACTACTTAAATTTTATTTATAATTATTCTGTTTATAATTATATTTTTATTATCCATGCAACACACGATTGTTTTTTAAATATTTATAATTTTATTTATTTATGAATATTTTAATATTTAAAAGTTATTAGTTTACATGATTAAATTATTGTTAAAAAAGATTTAGCCAAAAAAATTATAGTTAAAAATTTGATATTTATTATATTTTACACGCTAAACTATTCTAAAACTAAAAAGAGAATAAAGTGACGAAATTTAATGTTGAGAATTCTATTCGATTTCGGAAATCTACTTATATGTAGTTTAGATTATTAGAATACCTTTATTAACCAAATACAATTTTTAATGTTAAATGAGTTTCCTTATTTAATTACAACTATTTTTATGTTTTGACTTTTTAGAAAATCCAATCCTAATATAATATGTTAGGCCGAATACACAATATATAATCAAATAGATGTATGAGAATAACAATAAGAACACTGTTTATGAACAATAAACTGTATGGAATTAAAAACTCCTCTCTCAGTGATGTAAAATATCACAGAGAGCTGCTAGGTTACAAGAATGATAATTCACGTATTCGCATACCTTTTAGGGTTAACCTATCTGTGTTTATATAGTACACAACTACGTACAATCTTCTAATTGATATTCCTATAAATCAGCTATACAATTAATATCAATCTAGAATTGCTTCTGTCTTCTGTTCCGTTTCCTTAGCCATCTCGATATCTCTTTGCTTCTTTCCATCTTCAAAGAATATCGCTTCTAGAATCTTCATTGACTTTTACACCGACTGCTAAGCAAACTATGACTGTCAGAGTTTAACAAACTCTGACCAGTCTTCCAGCTAAACTCTGATGGTATCCTGATACTTTAAACACTGATAAACAAACATCAGCAATTATATCTAACAATCTCCCCCAACTTGTGCATATAGAAATGTACAAGTTAACAGATAATTGATGATGTCAAAACATATAACAAATGCAGTGTTTATAAAATCACAGAGTTTATATTTTAACTTAGAACAGAAAACTTAAAAACTTACAGACTCCATTTACTTAATTTCTTCAATATGAGGTACAGTTCTGATGTAGTCCATAAGCAGTCTTCTTTCAGCTCTCTCTAGCTCAGCTATCATTATCTTTTTCAGCTCTATTAACTCTGGATCACTCTCTCCAGTTTGATAGATAGCAGGCCTTAGAGCATAGATACTGTTTTTCCTCATCTCATTTCCTAGCTGTATTATGAAGGATTTATCTGATTCCAGATTAAATTCCAACACTTTTATACCAAGATCTGTTCTGAGTCTTGCACTGTTCCTTTGCATCTCAACAAACTTTCCATTGTAATCTCTGTACTTTGGTATGTAAGAACCAGCATACTTTAGGCCACAAAGAGCTCTAGCTTTCACCATTCTGCTTCTTAATACCTCAGCTGCTTGATGAGTTCTTTGATTCTTTACTTTCAATAAATACAGTACATACTCCAGCTCTTACTTCATTTTTAACCCAATGTCTGTTTCACCAACTCTGTATACTCTGCCATTAGCCTTGAAGTATAACAGAAAATCCTTTTTAAGTCCTTTATGATGAATTAACTGAACCGACTCTAAAGTATCAAGATTTTCCTGAGTCACACCAACACCTGGTTCAGCTAATGAAGTTTGATCCATAGGACTATTGTTCAACCTCTTCTCTCTATGAGATCCTAAACCAGATCTATCTCTTGATTCTTTACCCATGATGGTTTTGCTTTGAAGAACATTAACATTTCCAGGAATCAGAGTGTGTTGAACCATGATTGGTTTAGCAAAAGTTCTTTGAAGTTCAGAAGAGAGTTGAGTCTGTACAACTTGAGTAGTATCAGTGGTTGTCACAACTTTCATTGATTTATCAACTTGAGCAATGTCAGAGGTTGATTGGACTTTCTTCAGTACTTGTCCTTCTATAAGCTTCCCTTTACCTTTATCAAGATTCGTTTCAACAAGACTTCTTGAATATTGTAACTCTGTTGAGAATTTACATTTTCTTTAATCATAATTCCTTTCTCCTTTGGCCTTGAAAATTTAACAACCTTTTGACCTTTCCAGATTTCAGGTTCTTCTCATGCTCTTCAGCCAGCATTTTCTCTTCAGCTTCAATATCTTCAATAGTTGCATCAGCACCATGTTCTTCCAAAAATAACTGAGCTACAATCTCTTCATCAGTGTTTGGTTGAGAAGTAAACAATAAGCTTTTGGCTTTTGAAGAAGATTGAGCACCAGTGTTTACTTTATCAGAGTTTGCCCTAGCAGAGTTTGACCTTAATCTCCCTTGCTCTTGAATTAATTTGGACCTTGACTCTCTTCCTTTTGCACCACCATCAGTAGTATCATCATGTCTACTCAGAGTTTGAGATTTCTTGCATTTGTCTTTATATAATCTCTCCCCCTTTTTGACATCATCAGGAATTAACGGTGAGCAACTCAAGTGAAGCAGCAATTGAATCAATCTTCTCAGACATTACATTCTGATTTGCTTCAACCTTGATTAATCTGTTCTTTAAAGCTTCCTGTTCTCTAGTGAAGGAAAGTTTTTCATGCTTCAAAGATAGCTCCCTTGTAACAACATCATTTCTCAGTCCAATAACATCTTTTTGAGTGACATCAAAACGATTGTTAAGAGACTTTACTTGGACAATTGTAGCTTTGAGATGTGCAAGTAGCTCTGGATTCTTGATAGTAGAAGTAGACTTTGAGACAAATTCAGCTGCTCTTTGCTCAGGAAAGATACATTCATGACTTGACCAATTGGCAAAGTACATGTCTTGAAAATGAGCTTCAGTATCACGTTGAGATGTACCTCCAACATCATGCACTTTAGGATTTGATTGAGCAGTAACCCTTGGAGAAAATGAATCAGCTGCAGCATCATCAGAGTTTGCACTTGAAGAATCAGATACATTCTTAGAAACATTTTCTTGTGCATCATTAAGAGCAGAATGTACTGGAACATTGTCTTGAACAAATTCTTCATTAGCTGCATGTTTAGAGTGTAAGTTCTCATCAACTGTCTTAGCAGTAGCAACAACATGCTCTTTATCAACTCCAACTTCATTTTCAGCAGTATTTTCAAGAACATTTTCCTCAGCTACAACCTTTGCTGTCTGATCAACCTCTTCACCTTTTTCAATAACCTGGTGAGTAACAGAGAGAATCTCTGTATGAGTAGCCAAAGACTCATCAATAATTAATGTAGGTTGATCAGCTGCCACATCCTCAGTTTCACCAACACTGCCAAACTCTTCAAGAGTTGCAGTAGGATGTGCTTCAACATTCTCTTCAATATCCATCTCTAAGATAGGCTCAAGAAAATCATCATTGAAGGTAACATTATCATCAGTGTTTGCTCTGGCTTCTTCAGGCACAGTAGCATTTTCAGAAATATCTTCAATTACAATCTCTGGAGCTGCAGCAGTTGTAGAATCTGGAATCAATCCATCAAATAAGTAAGCAGAAACCAGATTCCTTTTCTTGGTGTAAATAGACTCATTCGCATCAGAATCCCTATCCTCATTAGAAGTAGGTCTATTTGCCCTCTTCTTTTTCCTTGAAGTACCAACAGAGTTTGGTAAATCATTAGCAACTGAAGATTTAGCATCCTTGAAAGCTCTATGCTTAGTCCTACCCCCAGCTTTTGGTCTTTGGGATGTAGATGGAAGAGGCTCAGAGTTTAGTTGTGGTTGAGGTTGTAGAAATTGTTGGATTGAGGCTGGAAGTAACAAATCCCCAACATTTCCTTTCTTAACATCTTTATTTGTTAAGTCAGAAAATACTCTCTTATGCAACTTAAACGAAGGAATAACATCATCATCAATAATGTTAACCTCAGTTACACAAGTAGAAAATATTAAATGACAAAAATGAGCAAAATAAACCACTCCCCTATTCTCTGTCATCTTTTCTCCAATATTATTCAAAACAAGTCTAGCAAAATCAAAGTGAGCATCATAGAGAAGAGAATACCCGATTTGCAGACTGTCAATTGGAATATCATCCCAATTGGTACACTTCTTTCCGAACGCCCTTGTGATGCAGTCAAAGAAGAAACTCCATTCCTTCCTCAAGAGCGGTCGCTTCAGATTACCTGTCCTTGCCAAAGACCCAGAGTAACCAATCTCCCTCATCATCCTTTGAAGCTCAGCATCACCAACATAAATAGTGTATGCATTGAAGTCTTCAAACCCAAGAGCATCACGAACAGTGGTTGGAGTGACCACATACTCTTGTTCACCAAACTCGAAGATAATCGAAGGAGTTCCAGCCTCTCCTCCATCATCATAAACACCAGTTTCCCAGAATGCTTTGATTTGAAGTCCAAACAGCTTTGCTGGTTCCACAAGCGCTTGCCCAATATCTGATTGAGAAAGGAAATTCTGAAACAAGTGAAACACCTCCGGTGCGTTCTCAGTAGACAAGGGTGCTGCATAATTGTTAGGAACGAATTCTAGACCAACAGATTGAAACATAGTAGTTGCCATTAGAAAAGATTTGGAATAGATCAGAGTTTATGCTTAGAGAAAGTGTTTGAGAAAGTGATGTAGAAAAGGTGTTTGTGAATATGTGTATGTGAAATTGTCCTGTGAATAGAGTAAGTCTGTAAAAATTTGAACGTTGTGTGTATAATGATTAAATATGAATTAAAACTGAAGAGTTTTAATCATTAAGATACACACCAGGCTTACTTGTGAAGTGTGTGCGTGGGACATTTTTCACATATGCATTAACTGACAACACTAATCGTGGTAGTTTCCAACACGCATGCGCAGTAAAAACAGCCACTAATTACTGCTAGTTACTAGAAACTTTTCATCATTTCCAAAACTCAACAAACCGTTATCAATCATACTCTCTATTTTCAAAAATAATGTTCCTAAAAAATTATGAAATGTCTGAAACACCTTTATTTATTTTAATCATCAGAGATTAAAAGTAAATTACCTCTGCGTAGAGTACACAGTTCATCAGTGTTTATCAATTCTCCTCCTTCATTAATAATCTCTTTTCTCAAAATGCACAGTTGTGATTATTTGTGTGTGAATAGCAGAGTTTACTGAATGTAAATATTGAGAGCATCTCAAAGTGCATAAAATCCACAAAATAAATCAGTAAAAACTGGTTGCCCAAACTCTCATATGCAAAACAAAATTTGATGTCATCTAAACTCTGTACCTTTATATGTACTTATTTGTTTTCACCCCCATTCGAATTTTATTTTTTTTTTTTTTTCCAGTAATCAGTGGTTGGCACTAGTCACCAAAAATTTCAAATTTTAGCCCTTATTTCATACAATAAGTTCCTGGGTCTTCCTAGGCACAACATGATCTCAAAAGAATTTGTGCATGTTTTTGCATCTTTTGCTTGAGGGTGAAGTAGCAGTAACTAGTTATAAGAGTTTAGATTGACATCATTTAACATTTTACTTTATGAGAGAAAGTGCAAACAGCTAATACAGACTCAGTGTATAGGATCAATAAACTAAGAGATGCTATAAATATAGAGACAGTATCATGCTGTGTTAATTTTCTGCACACATTTGAAATCAGATCATATATAACTTAGAAGAATTCATGATTACTTACTGAGAATCATGCTTCATACTATTTTCTTCATCGGTTATTATGTTTTAGACAATACCATAATCAGAGTTTAACCAACAGAGTATGCTTCCAGAGTTTAACAACATGATTTGCATGACAGTTAACATATGCATAGAAACATGAGCAACATATCACAAAAGAGTTAATTTTGAGTCTAACCAGTATCTCTAGTCAAAACCAGAGATCATTCCTAATTCATTCACCAGTCTTGTGAATGTAGCTTCACTCAAAGGCTTAGTGAAGATATCTGCAAGTTGTTGTTCTGTAGACACAAAATGAAGCTCAATATCTCCTTCCTCCACATGTTCCCTGATAAAGTGATACCTTATGCTGATGTGCTTGGTCATGGAATGCTGTACTGGATTTCCTGTCATAGCAATAGAACTTTGATTATCACAGAAAATAGGTATTTTAGAGTACCTTAACCCATAATCCATCAATTGATTCTTCATCCACAGAATCTGTGCACAACAGCTACCAGCAGCAATATACTCTGCTTCTGCTGTGGATGTGGAAATTGATTTCTGTTTCTTGCTGTACCAAGAAACCAGTCTGTCACCTAGAAATTGACAGCTTCCACTAGTGCTCTTTCTGTCAATCTTACAGCCTGCAAAATCTGCATCAGAGTAACCAATTAACTTAAACTCTGATTCTCTAGGATACCACAAACCCAAGGTTATGGTTCCTTTGAGATATTTGAAAATCCTCTTCACAGCTGTTAAATGAGGCTCTCTGGGATCTGCTTGAAATCTTGCACAAAGACAGGTTGCATACATAATATCTGGTCTACTTGCAGTAAGATAAAGAAGAGACCCTATCATGCCTTTGTAGTTTGTCATATCTACTGAAGCTCCTGTGTCTTTGTCTAGCTTTGTTGCAGTTGCCATAGGAGTTGTTGCAGATGAACCATTAAGCATACCAAATTTCTTGAGAAGATTTCTGGTATATTTTGCTTGATTGATAAAAATCCCATCATCTGTTTGCTTTACCTGCAAGCCTAGAAAATAAATAAGCTCTCCCATCATGCTCATTTGGTACCTGGACTGCATAAGCTTGGCAAATTTCTTACAGAGTTTATCATTAGTAGACCCAAAAATTATGTCATCCACATAGATTTGAACTAAAAGAAAATCATTTCCAGAATTGAAATAGAACAAGGTTTTATCAATTGTACCTCTAGTGAACCCACTTTCTAAAAGAAATTGAGCCAGAGTTTCATACCATGCTCTAGGTGCCTGCTTTAGTCCATATAGTGCTTTGTCAAGCCTGTAGACATAATCTGGATACTTGGGGTCCACAAACCCTGGTGGTTGTTCAACAAACACTTCTTCTTCAAGTTTCCCATTGAGAAAAGCACTCTTCACATCCATCTGAAAGACTTTAAACTTCTTGTGAGCAGCATATGCTAGAAAAATTCTTATGGCTTCCAACCTTGCAACTGGAGCAAAGGTTTCATCATAGTCAATTCCTTCCTGTTGTGAATATCCTTTTGCCACAAGTCTAGCTTTGTTCCTTGTAATTACTCCCTCACTGTCAGTCTTGTTTCTGAAAACCCACTTTGTACCAACAACAGACCTGTTCTTGGGTCTTGGTACAAGTGTCCATACTTCATTTCTTTCAAACTCATTCAATTCTTCATGCATTGCTGTTATCCAGTTAGCATCTTGAAGAGCTTCATCCACTTTCTTAGGCTCTGTTTGAGATATGAATGCATGAAACAGACTTTCATTTACTGTAGCACTTATTGTTTTCACACTTGCATCTGGATTTCCAATTATCAGATCAGGTGTATGAGCCTGAGTCCACCTTCTTGCTGTAGGTAAGTGGCTTCTTTCATCATTATTGGATTCTCCCCCTTGATCCATGCTTTCCTGATTTTCTTGTTGACCATCTGCATTCTCTAAGGCTCCCCCTGAATTGGACTGCTCAGTGTTTGAACTTTCAGAGTTTGTGTTTGTTAGATCAGAATTCAATGATCGTCAGGAGCTAGACTCAACTGATCAGGATTGCTGACATCATCAGGATTGCATGGTCGTCAGGATCAAGATACATATCAGGACTGGGATCAGGATTGATCATCAGGACTGGAAGCTGATCAGGATTCCTACTTCGAGTTATATTTGGAGTCTAGTTAAACATGGAAGTTTATTCTGTCGGTTCCTGGTTTGTAGAATGTAGCTATCAATTATGGATAGGTTTCAATCTTTGTAATTGATTAGGACTTATCATTGATAGAGAAGCTGTGTAGTATATAAACACAGTTTTGGTTTTGGTTCGGTGTGAATCAAGATAGAAGCTCTCAAGAACATAGAATTTCTTGAGAGAGTTTTTGTAAGCTAGCAGCTCTCAAGAACATCAGAATTTCTTGAGAGAGTTTGTAACAGTTTTATATCAGATTTAATAAAGCTGTTATCTTTCTTTCATATTTGTGATATATACATTAAGAAGTCGATTATCTTATACTATTGTATTCAACCCCCCTTCTACAATAGATTATTATTGGGCAACAATTGGTATCAGAGCGAATTGATTTAATTCTGAATCAGATACGATCTAAAGATGTCGACAACCAAGTATGAAAGCATGAAGATTCCCATCTTGAAGAAATCAGAATATCCAACATGGAGGGTAAAGATGCTGATGTACCTGGAGGCTATGGATCCTGACTATTTGGACAGGATTCGTGATGGACCATATATTCCTACAAGGATTGTAGAATGAACAGATACAATACCTGAACATTATGTGGCAAGGCTAAAAGTGAATGGACTCCAGAAGAAAAAGCTCATGTACTCAGAGAACCAAAGATAAAGAATATCTTGCACAGTAGTCTTGATGCTGTCATGTCAAATAGAGTGATTGCGTGCAAGTCTTCAAAAGAAATCTGGGATACTTTGGAAACTCAGTGCCAGGGATCTGCATCTGTCAAGAAAAACAGAAGGGCTCTTTTGATCCAAGAATATGAACAATTTGATGCAAGACCTGATGAGAGCCTAACTGATCTATATGATAGATTTCTGACACTATTGAACAACTTATCTTTAGTTGACAAGGAATATGAAACTGAAGATTCAAACACCAAGTTTCTAAGAGCTTTACCTGAAGAATGGGACACTCAAGCCTCGATCATTAGACATCAGTATGATCTTAACACTGTGTCTCTTGATGAAGTCTATGGGATGCTAAGAACTCATGATCTTGAAGTTCAACAGAGAAAGAACAAGAAAAGCAGCAAGGCAAAATCAATTTCTTTGAAAGCAGAGGCTAAATCAAAAGGAAAAGCTATGGAGGTCTCTAGAAGTAAATCAAGAGTAGCTGAGTCAGATCCTGATGACTCTTCATCAGATACTGATGGCAATCCTGATGCCAATACTGATGATGATTCTTCTGACTCAGACATGGAAGAGATGGTTGCTATGATTGTCAGAAACTTCAGAAGGATGAAGTTCAGGAAGAGTAGAAGAAAAGGCAACTTTCAGAAAAAGGCCTTCAATCCAAACAAAGATAAGTATATCAAAAAGGACAGCAAGGGTAGCAAATTTGACAAGTCAAAGGTTAGATGCTACAAGTGCAATGGTATGGGTCACTTTGCTTCTGAGTGCAAGAAGACAAAGGCACTTATCACATCAAGCAAGGATTGGATGGACTCTTCCTCAGAATCTGACACTGAGGTGGTCAACTATGCTCTAATGGCCAATGCTGATGTAATTGCTGCTCCTGATGATAAGGTACTAAATACTATCTTTGATTTTGATACTGATAATGCTTCTGAGTTAAGACGTTTTTTAAAGTCTTTACATATTAGCTTTAGAAGTCAAACTGCTGAAAATTCTACGATCTTATCTGAGATGTCTGAACTTAGAAAAAAGGAATGATATATTAGAAGCTGAATTTTCTCGTATGCAAAAAGTACAAAAAGAATGTGATAATGCTAATCACATGTATTTAGAGATGAAATCCAATTGTACTGCTCTTGAAAAGGAACTTGAATATGCTAATGAGAAAATCAGAACCTGGACAGACTCTGGTAGGAAATTTCATGAGATTAATACCTCTAAGAATCGGAAAGAGTGTCTAGGATATAAGTCAGATGAAGAGAAGAAATTGAAAGAGAAAATTGTCATTGATGAGACAGTCAGTCCAAAGACCTATAGACATGTTATAGATACAACCAAATCTAAGATTACTCCTGATAATTTTGTTTTTGGTAAGGATTCCACTTCTACTTTTGAAAAGGGATCTACTTCTACTCAAGGAATTAAAATTATGAAGTCTAAACCTGTCATGAATAAAGTCATTAAGAATGTAGGTCTATTGTCTCAGAAACAGATTAAGGATAAAATCTGTGAGGTGACAGATAAGAAAAAGGAAGCTACTGTTAAGAGAAACAGGAATGGTAAAGTTGGGATCAATAAAGAGAATGGTTACAAATATATCCCAAATGCTCCTAGAAAGTGTTGTTTTAACTGTGGTAACTCTAATCATCTTGCTATTGATTGTAAGAAGAGTAAGAAGAAGAATGCTGATATTTCTAAGTCTGATGTTAGGAATAGGTCAGTATTTTATAAACCGCAGAAGTCCTGTTTTCATTGTGGTAGTATATGGCATTCTATTTATACTTGTAAAGATTATCATGATTTGTACTATAACTTTTATGATCCACTGCCTAAGATTGATAATAGTACAAAGTCTGATAGAGTTGATAATGTCATTGTGAAGCATGCTTTTGTTAATACTGATACTGACAAAGCAAATCCTGATGAAGTAAATCCTGTCAGGACTGCTATGGTCAGAAAGTCTTCTACTGTGAAAGTTAATAAATTGCATGGAAAAGGAACCCAACAAGTATGGGTTCCTAAATGTTCTAACTAGTGTGTTTCTATTCTGATTGCAGGGTAAAAAGAAAAATGTGTTAGTCATGGATAGTGGATGTTCTGTGCACATGACTGGAAACAAAGCCCTGTTATCAGAATATGAGGAAAAAGCTGGCCCAACTGTGTCTTATAGAGATGGCAACATTGGACAAACCTTGGGATATGGCAATATAATCATTGGAAATGTCATCATTGAAAAAGTAGCTCTAGTGAAGGGACTAAAACACAACCTGTTGAGTTTTAGTCAAATCACTGACAGAGGTTATCATGTCAACTTCTATTCCACTCATTGTGAAGTAGTCAGTAAAGCAACAAGCAAGATAGCCCTGACTGGCTACAGGCATGGTAACATATATGAAGCCAACATTCAATCAAATACTGATGACTCCCTTACCTGTCTGATCAGTAAAACATCAGTAGATGAAAGTTGGAATTGGTACAAGAAGCTTTCTCATCTCAACTTCAGCAATATCAATGAGTTGGTTAAGAAAGATTTAGTGAGAGGATTACCAAAAGTGTTATATACTCCTGATGGACTCTGTGATGCATGTCAGAAAGCAAAACAAAGAAGGACATCATTCCAGAGTAAATCAGAATCCTCTATTGAAGAACCATATCACATGCTACATCTTGATCTATTTGATCCAGTCAACATCATGTCCATCAGTAAGAAAAGGTACACTCTTGTAATTGTTGATGAATATTCTAGATTCACCTGGGTGTATTTTCTGCACAGAAAAGATGAGACTCCTGAAGTTCTGTTGGATCATGTGAGAATGATTGAGACAACCACAAAGTACAAAGTCAAGATACTGAGAAGTGATAATGGTACTGAATTTAAGAATTCAAAGATGGAAGAGTTCTGCAATTACAAAGGAATCATTCAACATTTCTCTGCTCCTGGCACACCTCAGCAAAATGGAGTAGTTGAAAGGAAAATTAGAACTCTTATTGAAGCTGGCAGAACTATGTTGGAAGAAGCAAAATTACCTACATATTTCTGGGCAGAAGCAGTCAACACAGCATGCTACACTCAAAATCTCACATTAATAAACAGGCATGGTGTTACTCCTTATCAGTCACTCAAGGAGAAGAAACCAAGTCTGAAGCATCTGCATGTGTTTGGCTGTAAATGTTTTGTTCTCAGAACTCATCCTGAACAACTAGGGAAATTTGAAACAAAGGCTGATGAAGGAATTTTCATAGGCTATCCTGCATCAAGAGCCTTCAGAGTTTTTAATTTGAGGACAAGGACTGTCATGGAGTCAATACATGTATCTTTTGATGACAAGAAGATAGCTGGAATCAATGAAGACTCTCATGATAGATTGATTTTTGAAAATGAAGCTACCAAGGAACCTGAAGAAAGTGAATCAGATCCTGTCAATACATCAGATCCTGATGGGTCACCAAATCCTGATGACACAGCAGATGCTGATGGTGCAAATACTGATGATGCAATCAATAGTGATACTTCTAGTAGTGCTAATGTTGAGGGGGAGCAACATCATTCTACTACAAGTTCAGAGTCAACTCAATCATCAGGACAGAATTCTTCAGATACTGATTCAAGTGATGATCCTGATCATTTATCAGGAGGAAATATCAATAATTCAGGGGGAGCTTTAAGACAAGCAAGTTCTTCAAATCAAGATAACACCAATCCAGGGAGAGCATCTATTTCAAGAAACAATTTAACACCAGCAAGGAAATGGACTGCAAGTCATACTCCTGATTTGATCATTGGGGATCCTGATGCAGGAATTCAAACAAGAAGTGCAACTCAAAATGAATGTCTATACAATAACTTTCTATCCAAGGAGGAGCCAAAGAAAGTTGAAGATTCACTTCGAGATGCTGATTGGGTTACTGCAATGCAAGAGGAACTGAATGAATTTGAAAGAAATGAAGTCTGGAAACTGGTACCAAGACCAAAGAATAGATCAATTGTTGGTACAAAGTGGATTTTCAAGAACAAGACTGATTCTGATGGAGTAATAATCAGATTTTGGGTTGTGTGGTTATTCAGATGCTGATTTTGCAGGATGCAAAATAGACAGGAAAAGTACTTCAGGAAGCTGTCAGTTTTTGGGTGGAAGACTAGTTTCATGGTTCAGTAAAAAGCAAAAATCCATTTCCACTTCAACTGCAGAAGCTGAGTACATTGCTGCAGGAAGTTGTTGTGCTCAAATAATGTGGATGAGAAATCAGTTGTTAGATTATGGCCTGTCATACACAAAAATCCCTATTTATTGTGATAACCAAAGTGCTATTGCAATGACAGGAAATCCAGTTCAACATTCTCTTACTAAACACATCAGTATTCGATATCACTTCATAAGAGAACAAGTTCTGGAAGGAACAATTGAACTTCACTTTGTTCGTACTGATCAACAACTAGCTGATATATTCACCAAGCCACTACCTGAAGCTACTTTCAATAAATTGGTGAATGAACTTGGAATGATGAACTTTGAGAATTTCTGAGGAAAGCTACAGAGAGGAAATCCTGATAACTGTCAAATCCTGATGGTTATTCAGAAAGGTATGTTTTCTTTGATCAAATCCTGATAGGATGCAATCCTGACAGGAAGTCAACTGGTCAATCCTGATGTTCAGGTCAGTATTTCATTGCTTAATTTGTGCCTAATTTTTCGTCAGTATCTGCTGATGGACGGTTGAGTTTTAGTAGGACAACTGTATGCGCGCGTGTGTTGCACTGTTATAGATATACATATACATACACATAAAAAGCGGTGCAGTTTCATTTAAATTACACACGTAATCTGTCCACTAATTATTTGTGCACAAATCATATTTTGCCACCTGTTATTGAGAGTAAAGTTTTGTTCTAACAAAATACTTTTACTTATTCTACATCATTAATTACTCTCTCATCATCAGTTTTTCGATTTTCTATCTCTCTCTGTGCTTACGAACCCTAACTAAATTCACACATCAATTCTCAAGATTTTTAAGAATTACAATGGCGTCTTCATCATTCATGAATAAACAAATAGTGATTAGTGGTGTTACTTTTGCCACTAACAATTTTGTGGCTATTCTAAATCATCAAGATTTACCCAATGAGTTTCATATAATTCAAGATTTTCTAGCTTCAAGCCCATTGAAGTTTGCTTTAACAGAACCTGCAAGTGTTTCTTTTAAGTCTGTAATGCAGGTGTGGAACTCAGTTACATTTGACAAAGGGTATTCTGACACCATCTTGATGAGTTTTGAACATAATAGAATTACTCACTATGTGACTCCTGCAATTGTGGAGGAAGCCCTGCATTTACCTGTTCTTGGTGATGCTATTCCTGCTAATGTTTCGGAGTCTACTCTTTTTGAGTTTGTTACAAAGTTGGGCTACAATGGTGAAGTAAAGAGATATGGCAATCTCTTTAGGACAAAGCTTAATAAGGAATGGAATTTCTTCTTTGATACGATCAGCCGCTGTTTCCTGAACAAGACATCAAATTTTGATGCTCTTCCATCAGGATCACTTAAAATTGGGTACTCTCTTATCCACTCTACAGTCCTTAGTCAACAGTGATAAGGCAAATGGTTTCATAGGAAATGCTTTTATTCCTGATGAGGTTAGGTTTTTCTTACATAGGAAAATGCCTACTCGTTATGGTTTAATTTCTAATGCTATGGGGCAAGGCCAATCACACCTTGTTCCTAACCCAAGCATTCATCCTAAACAGTCTAAACAGTCAACTGCCACCTCTATTGTCTCTCAAAAGACTTTAGTTGTAAAAGCAAAGAAGTCAGCTAGAACTGATGTGTCAGGAAGGCAATCAGGTTCAAAGGATTTTTCCTCTACACCACTCACTAAAAGGAAGTCACAAGGGGGTGTACAAGGGGTCCTGGTGAAGAAAGCTGCAAAGGGAGGTGAGGCTGTTTCTGTTAAAAGAAAGTTAGTGCTCAGGGATGAGACTGATTCAGAGGATGACTTACCTATATCCTCTGTGATGAATGTGAATAAGGAAATTGATGATACTACTACTGCAGCTGTGGTTCCATTGTCTACACCACAAAAGAAAAGGAAGTTATAAAAAAGCAGGTATCATATTCCTTTAGAAAAGAAGCAGGATACTGATGTACAAGACACTTCTATTCTGAATGAGCAATCAGTTTCTACTGCTCAAGCAAATCCTGTTGTTAGTATTCCTGATGCTGCACCAAGTCCAGTGGTTAATATTTCAGACTCTCCAGCACAGGACTCTTCAACAAAAAGACATGTTGATAGTTCATGGGAGAAGTATGGTGCTGCTGCTTCCAATCTTGGGATAAAACATCCAATGGAAAAGCTAAGGAAGGCAGAAGAGTTAGTCTATCAGAGACAGAAGAAACTGAAAGGATCAAGCCCACAAGAACCTGAACCTCAAAGTGGTTCAACAGCTCTTTCTGATGATCCAGCCACACAAGAACCACTCAATCAAAGTTTGACTGAAGGCTTAGCTAGTGGAATGGTCCCATAAGAACCATTTTCTCAAAGGGAGAATGCAGACATCAACATTCCAGCTACACAAGAACCATCTTCTCAAAGTGAAGATGCAGGCCAAGCTACAGTTTCTGAGAAATTTCCTGACAATGCTCAAGGGATTTCTGGTGCAGATGAAGTTCAAAGATTGGTCGAGGACACTGTCAATGAGGGAAGCACACAAGAACCTTTGACTCAAAGTGTTGAAGCAGCTTCTGAACCTCAAGCTTCACAAGAACCATTGGTAGCAACTACTGATGCAAGCATATCAAATCCTGACGGTGTTCATCCTGACGCTAGTGGTGCTCCTGATGTTGAACCTATCCTGATACAGCCACTTCGTTCAAGACCAATGGATCATCCTATCACAGATTCACAGGATAAAATGAAAGGTATAGCTATTCCTGATCCTGATGATACTCATAGTACTGATGATGATGACTCTGATGATAGTGATGATGATGAGAATCGAAAAAAGAAGGAACAGCTTGCTACAACACTCAAAATTAGTCTTGGAACTAATTTTGGTTCATCAAGTACATATATGGCTGGCAAAGCTTCCACTGGGAAAGATCAGAGACAAGATTTTTCTATTCCTTCCTTTAATCCTGCTGAGGCACTTAGACAGAATGAATGGAACAATTCATGGCACAGATCTGCTGAATCTGTAAGTTATTCTTCTGCTTTGGAACATGCCTATGATGCAGTGAAATCTATAGAGAATCAAGACTTGAAGAATCATCTGAAGGCTACAACTCTGTTATCCAAAAGCCTAAAAAGTGAGATTGATTCTATCAAGAACTCAACTGAGTTGGTGAGGAATGATATTTCTCAAAGTTTTACAAAGGTGCCTACTGCTTTTCAGCTAAGGGTAGTAGAATCCCAAGTGAAATCTGTTATTTCTGAACAAACCTCTATCAACAGAAGGATTGATTCTCTAGATACTAAGGTAACTGACATTCAAGCCTCTCTTTCCTTAATTTTGAATTTATTGTCAAATCCTGATGTCAAAAAGGGGGAGAAGGTTAGTCAGACAAAATGCACACCTGATCTAGTATTAAGGAATAATGATGATGATACTGGAGATGATGGTTGTGACAAAGTGATACAAGGAGAAACCTCTGATGCTGCTGTTATGAAGTCTACAATTCAAACTTCACAAAGTCAAACAACGCAGTCAACTCATGTTTCTGATTCTGGAGTTAAGACAGTAAGAACGTTGGTGCAATCTCAGATCCTGACGGAAGAACAAATCCTGACACCTGGTCATGGACATACTCTTGCTACAATTCCTGAAGGTGATGAAGATATTTTTATTGATAATCCTGAAGATGCATCAAATTTATTCCAGAAGTTTTCTACAAAAGATGGCAGAATTGTTACTCTATATCACACTGATAAAAGAGTTCAACAATTATATGCAAGAAAAGCACTCTCTACAGCAAGTGAAGAATATCCTGATCTCTCACATGAAGAATTTTTAAGACAACAGAGAGAAATGATGGAAAGCTTTAATAACCCTGTTTCTGCTAGAGGTAGAGGAAGCAGAGGTAGGAGAGGAGCTAGAAGAAGTAGAAGAGGTTCTTCAACTCAAACAATAACTAGACAGACAAGGTCTAGAGGGTTAAGAATTGAAGAAATTCCTGAACCTATTCAAACTCTAGTAGTTCCTGACAGATCTACTTTTGGTGATGATGGAAATATTGAAGAAGAACTTGAATTGAGAAGAAAATCAAGAAAATCAACTCTCTGCAATACAAATCAAATTGAAGAATCTAATCCTGATGTTGTTCCTGATAATATTCAAGATCCTGATGATTCTGAAATTATGCAAGAGATTGATCTGATAATTTTATCTACTGTGGTTGATTTTCACAACAAGGAAGTAGATGAAGAAGAAGAAGCCAGAAGAAGTGAAATTACAAGATCAACAAATAGAGATTTCAATCTCTATGTACAAAGGCTTAAACTCTCAAACAGAAGAGTGTGGAGGAACCCAAGCAGACAAGAATCTTCACTAGAAAGAAGCTATGCCTTTGAAAAGGAAAAGGATAAGAAGTGGAAACATATTAGTACACTAAAGTCTGATACACTTATCAATTTTCAGTCTGGAGGAATTATTACAAGCGCTTCAAGTGTTGTTGATTTATCTGAGATGGTTAGATCAAAAGCACTCTGGTTAAAGATGTTTTCAAATCTGAAGCAATTGACAAGTAATTCAAGAGGAGGTATTGGACACAGGGATGCTGAATATCTAAATATGTCATATGTTGATCCTTACTCCTTAACTGAAATTGGAGGTACTTTAACTTCTGAAAACCTGAACAATTTACTAGCTGTTGATATAGTTATAGATTGTCATGATGGTTTTGACAAGAAAGAAAAGCTTCTGTACTTCATGAAAGATGGTAGTGTAAAGATTCTATCTATTCAAGATCTGCTGATGAAAACTACACAGGAGCTGAAATATGTTCATTATCTTTTGAGATCGAAGAATCAAATGTGCAAGGAATTGAGTGACATGATTTTGTCAACAATAAGAAGAAGACTGGATGGAAACAGTAATTTCAATGGTAATTATACTCCCATGTACTTAAATCAAAGAGGTCAGGATGTGGAAATGCAAAGGGGTACTGCTGTTAAAGAAGTAACTTTTGGCATGACTCAACTTACTCTCAATCCTGATGGGAAGGAAATTGTTTATCTTTTGCTTGAAGAGCCTAGTCTTCAGAAAAGCTCAATATTGAATCTCAGAGCAGCTATCTACCAGATTAATGAGGAAGATGAAGAATTCAGAAATCTTAAGGAAAGACTGATTCAAATTCTTGAAGAAAAAGAAGAAAATTTGTTATCCAACTTCTTGAAGATGAATCTGTTCTATCAAAGAATTTAAACAGATAAGTTGTTGCTGCAGATACTGTACATTTTGTATATATGTTTTTGACATCATTGAAACTTAGGAATCTATACTTTATTTCATAAAGTATGAGATTGGGGGAGATTGTTAGATCAGAATTCAATGATCGTCAGGAGCTAGACTCAACTGATCAGGATTGCTGACATCATCAGGATTGCATGGTCGTCAGGATCAAGATACATATCAGGACTGGGATCAGGACTGATCATCAGGACTGGAAGCTGATCAGGATTCCTACTTCGAGTTATATTTGGAGTCTAGTTAAACATGGAAGTTTATTCTATCGGTTCCTGGTTTGTAGAATGTAGCTATCAATTATGGATAGGTTTCAATCTTTGTAATTGATTAGGACTTATCATTGATAGAGAAGCTGTGTAGTATATAAACACAGTTTTGGTTTTGGTTCAGTGTGAATCAAGATAAAAGCTCTCAAGAACATAGAATTTCTTGAGAGAGTTTTTGTAAGCTAGCAGCTCTCAAGAACATCAGAATTTCTTGAGAGAGTTTGTAACAGTTTTATATCAGATTTAATAAAACTGTTATCTTTCTTTCATATTTGTGATATATACATTAAGAAGTCGATTATCTTATACTATTGTATTCAACCCCCCTTCTACAATAGATTATTACTGGGCAACAATGTTAGATTCTTCAGCTGTCTCACTTTCAGAATGTGAGTCATCATTTTGAGATATTGCTGAAGTATCTTCATGCTCCCCCTCAACTGGTTCTCTATTTTGTTCTGTCTGAGAAACTTCCTCAGTATTTACCAGTAGAGGTTCAGAGTTTGCTTCATCAGAGTTTGTTGGATTTGCTTCGTCAGAGTTTACATCATCAGAGTTTAGATCTTCATTTTCAAAGCGTAGCTGATCATGATTTTCTTCATCTTCAATTCCAGTTATTTTCTTGTCATCAAATGACACATGTATAGATTCCATGATCACTTTATTTCTCATATTATAAACTCTGAATGCTTTAGTTGATAGTGGATATCCAACAAAAATTCCTTCATCAGCTTTTAAATCAAACTTGGTCAACTGTTCAGGATGAGTTTTCAACACAAAGCATTTGCACCCAAAAATATGAAAATATTTCAGGTTTGGTTTCTTTTTCTTCACCATCTCATATGGTGTTTTCCCATGCTTGTTGATCAGTGTAGCATTTTGAGTAAAAAAAGCAGTTTGAACAGCTTCTACCCAGAAATAAGTTGGCAATT
This sequence comes from Heracleum sosnowskyi, assembly GCA_030848705.1. NCBI lineage: Eukaryota > Viridiplantae > Streptophyta > Magnoliopsida > Apiales > Apiaceae > Heracleum > Heracleum sosnowskyi. Next base: position 47,205,456 of record CM061241.1, read on the forward strand.
TTGCTTCATCAAGCATTGTTCTGGCAGCTTCGATTAAAGTTCTGTTCTTTCTTTCCACTACACCATTTTGTTGTGGATTCCCTGGTGCAGAAAATTCTTGGTTCACTCCTCTTTCTTTGCAAAATTCTTCCATTATTGTATTTATGAATTCAGTACCATTATCACTCCTGATAATTTTCACTTTATACTGTGATCCTTTGTCCAGTAGCTTCATATGTTCCATCAGAATTAAGGCAGTTTCATCCTTCTTTGCCAGAAAGTACACCCAGGTGTATCTAGTGTACTCATCAACAATGACTAAAGCATATTTCTTTCTGCCAAGAGACATTACATTCACTGGACCAAATAGATCAACATGAAGAAGATGATAAGGAGCCACAACTGAAGATTCAGACTTACTCTTGAATGATGACTTCCTTTGCTTGGCCTTTTGACAAGAATCACACAGACCATCTAAGCTGAGTATAGATTTTGGAAGTCCCCTTACAAGATCTTTTCGAATCAATTCATTGATGTTGTTCAAATTTAGATGAGAGAGCTTCTTATGCCATTTCCAACTCTCTTCATTAGACATTTTTGCAGACAGACACACAGCTTTACCTTCAGAGTTTGTTACCAAACTTGCTTCATAAATATTATTCCGTCTGTTTCCAACTAGAACAACTTTCCCTGTAGATTTGCTAATAACCTCACAGTATTCAGGTTGAAAATCTACATGATAACCTCTGTCACAGATTTGACTCACAGATAGCAAGTCATGCTTGAGTCCTGGAACTAGAGCTATATTTGTGATGATGACACTTCCAAGATTGATATTGCCATATCCCAGAGTACGTCCTATGTTGCCATCTCCATAGGAAACTTTTGGGCCAGCTTTCTCCTCATAATCTGATAGCAGGGCTTTATTTCCAATCATGTGCCCTGAACATCCACTGTCCAAGACTAGGATTCTTTCCCTTATGCCCTGCAATCACAAACAATTACAAAGAGTTAGATTTAAGGATCCAGACTTGCTTGGATCCTTTGGCTTTCTTAACATTGTTAGCTTTTGCAGCGGAATTCTTGTCAACAGAGTTTAAGCTAACAGTATCAGAGTTTACACTTGCAGAATCAACTTTAACCCATTTCAAATTTGGTTTCAACTCATAATAGTTGTGTTAAATGGCATGATAATTCTTGCAAATATAAATAGAGTGCCAAGTACTCCCATAGTGAGTGCATAAAGTCTGTGGTCTAACCCTAACATAATCATTCTTAACTCCAAACTTGGAGGGTAAAGAATTAATATCTTTATTTTTCCTGCAGAAACTTGCAAGATGGTTAGAACTACCACAATTATGACATGTTTTTCTAGGAGCATCAGTGATAGGCAAATGATTATTGCTTTTATTAATGCCTACCTTTCCATTTCTATTCTTCCTGGACACTTTCTGTTTCTCAACAGACTTTACCTCTTTGAGCTTATACTTGAATTGTTTCTCTGTCATTAAACCAACATTAACCTGTTTAACACAAGTTTTTACTGGTTCTCTCTTAACCGTTTCTTTTTCAAGTACAGAGTTTACCTTACTGGATTCAGGAACAAATTTCATAGGTGGAAGATGTGTTCTAACTTTAACCTTATCTTTAAACCTAAGTTCATCTTTCTCACAGTAACCTAACCCTACTGAGTCTGTTTGAAATACCTGATGTGTGTCCTTACCAGAGTTTGTCCAGGTTTTAATTACCTTTCTCTCTTTTTCCAAATCAGATTCTAATTGCCTAAATTTCTTAAGCAACTCCTATTCAACATAAACAGCATCATCTCTTTCCTTTTGAACTTGTTGCATGTTAACAAGTTCTTCTTCAAGAAATTTATTTCTCTCTTTAAGCTTTAGATTCTCAGATTTAATTCTCTCATTTTCTAAAGTCTGATCTCTATAACTAACATGTATGCTTTTAAGATAAATTCTCAATTCAGATATATTATCAATATCATAAGCATAGGTTGTTAGGGGTACCTTGTTTTCAGATGAATCAGATTCATCTTGGACAGTTGCCATGAGAGCATAGTTGACATCCTCATCTGAATCTGAAGTGTCTGCCCAGTCTCTTCCTTTAGTGATGAGTGCTTTTTCAGATTTTCCTTTCTTGCACTCTGGAGCATAGTGACCCATCTCTTTACACTTGTAGCACTGGATCTTAGACTTGTCTTTCTTCCCAGATTTTATATCCCTTCTTTCAGACTTTCTGAAAATCTTCTTTTCAGAGTTTGAATCTCTCCTAGAGAATCTTTTTCCTTTCTTGAAGTTCGTGAAACCCATCTTCTTGAAAGTCTTCACCATCAAAGCAGCCATTTGCATCATTTGTTCATCATCATCCTCAGTTTTAGATGATTCAACAGAGTTTGAGTCATCATCAGAGTTTGATGACTCACTTTCAGAGTTTATGACTAAAGCCTTTCCCTTAGCATTCTTCTTTGATGTCTCTTTCTTAAGAAGTTTTTCTTCAACTTTGAGAGCAACAGATTTTGTCTTCTTTCCAGATCTTTTGTTTCTTTGTTCTATCTCAAGTTCATAAGTTTTGAGCAACCCATAAATTTCATCAAGATTTGTCTCTGCAAGATCATAGTTATCTCTTATTGTTGTCGCCTTTAAATCCCATCTTTCAGGTAGAGATAGAAGAAACTTGAGATTTGACTCTTCAAGTTCATATTCTTTATCAACAAGAGATAAATCATTCAACAGTTTACAGAATCTGTCATATGTCTCAGTCAAAGTTTCATCAGGTCTCGAGTCAAAGTGTTCATACTCCTGTGTAAGAATAGTCTTCCTGTTCTTCTTTATAGCGCTTGTTCCTTGACATCTGACTTCTAAAGCATCCCAAATATCTTTGGCAGTTTTGCAACCAATAACTCTGTTAGACATGACATTATCTAAAGCACTATGGAGAAGATGTCTAACCTTTGCATCCTTTGCAATTGATGAGATGTCTTCAGGAGTCAAATCTTTCTTTTCTTTTGGAACGCTATATTGTTCTTGACCAGCAACAATTGGAGACAGTTTTGTTGGCATATGAGGACCATCATTGATTCTATCAAGGTATTCTGGATCCGTGGCTTCCAGAAACATGGTCATCTTCACCTTCCATATTGGATATTCCACTGGTCTGAGAATTGGAACCCTAATCGTCTCATATCGACTCACAGAAGTTGGTTGAACCTTTTCAGATTTAGAACCTGCTTGACTATTTTCAGCCATGATTATAACTTGTGTTTGGATCAAAAACTGTATATATTAAACAGCCTTGGTTCTGATACCAATTGTTAGGCCGAATACACAATATATAATCAAATAGATGTATGAGAATAACAATAAGAACACTGTTTATGAACAATAAACTGTATGGAATTAAAAACTCCTCTCTCAGTGATGTAAAATATCACAGAGAGCTGCTAGGTTACAAGAATGATAATTCACGTATTCACGTACCTTTTAGGGTTAACCTATCTGTGTTTATATAGTACACAGCTACGTACAATCTTTTAATTGATATTCCTATAAATCAGCTATACAATTAATATCAATCTAGAATTGCTTCTGTCTTCTGTTCCGTTTCCTTAGCCATCTCGATATCTCTTTGCTTCTTTCCATCTTCAAAGAATATCGCTTCTAGAATCTTCATTGACTTTTACACCGACTGCTAAGCAAACTCTGACTGTCAGAGTTCAACAAACTCTGACCAGTCTTCCAGCTAAACTCTGATGGTATCCTGATACTTTAAACACTGATAAACAAACATCAGCAATTATATCTAACATAATATCTTTTAACTTATATCATTTTTAGACAATAACTTCTTTTTATATGATATAATCTTGATCATCTATTTTTAAAAGTATTGGATCTAACGGTTGAGAATGTTTTGGCGGTATTTAGAAACAAACTACCATGATAACATCATTAATTTTTCTTAATATTTATAATTTTTTTAAATATTTATTGCTAAAATATAATGTACTCTTTTTTGTAATATGTTAAAGATGCGGGAACTTTGAACTTTTGAGAAAATAAATTATCAATTAAAATATAATTTTTTTTGTAATAGTTCTTCTTTTAAAGTAGTACACCGTGACGATCAAAATTCTGTATATAATTCATTTTTTATAGTATATCCTATAAATATCTATGTTATTATATTAAAGACTAAATAATGAAAGCTTCCTTATAAGTTTGGTCGCTTTGTTTGATCACTCAATCCATAATCTATAATCGTTGGATGTTTCAAATTAAATTCTTGAAAAACGTTAGATATAACAGTAAAATTATCATGTAGAATGATCTAAGTTTTGAATCTACCAAAAACATATTAAAATTTATAGGTTTTTTTTTTAAAATAAAGAATTTTTTCATTTTTTTTCTTGCAGACATAGGTTATTCGATAATATTTTTTGTAAAGTACGATTTTTCAGAAAAGTACTATACTAATTGATTAAGAAACTTTTAAAGTTTCGAATTTAATAATTTACAATGTATATATGTTAAAAAAGTTTGGTCTCTGTAGCTGAGTCTAAAATTTCAAAATACGATTTTTTTTAAATATGAATATAGTCCTGCTAACAATGAAATTAGGTATCTATGAGTTCTTATAAAACAAAATCACCATTTACGTATAATTTATTATTTAATAATAAATAATATTTGATTAGTTATGATCTAAAACTTAATAAAATAGGATTAAAAATATGCACAATTTTATAAAATTTTATCCTCGTATTATTATATTCTTTGTTGATTTGAATTTTTCTTCGATTGATTTTAATTTTTGAACATAGATTTCTAAATTTAAAATAGTTAGAAAAAAGTAATTAAATTGGTATTAAAATAATGATGACATAATAATTATTATTAGAATTTAAATATTCACTTTACTAATTTGGGCTTTATCTTGTGTTTTAAAAATCAGATTTTGACGATTTTATACCCCACATGAAGATAACTAAATTATATTTAATTAAAAGATGGTTTAACAATTTTTATCTAACTGGAATTATCCATGGAGGAGAAAAGAAAGTCACGAATTGTTTACATGGATAATTCTATTCAATATAGAAAACTTATTTATATTTGGTATATTTGGTTTAAATTATCAAAATACACCTTTTAGAATTTAAATATAATCCTATTATTAATAAAATACACTTTTTAAATATTTGATCTAACGATTTTCATTTATCTAGTTAAGATCTAATGGTCCTTATTAATTTGGTTATCTACGACCAAAATTTTGGATAAGATCCCTATTATGATTATTATATATTAGGATTTAATATAATAAGGATATCAAGTATATAATGATATAAGTATCTTACTAACTGCTTTTACTTTTAATGTTTCAGTTTTATTTACAATGTATAAAAAATTTTAAAATACATTATTACTTAAAAATTATTAAACAAAAAAAAAATGTTATGATTATATAAAATTTTATTCTTATATTATTATATTCTTTATCGATTTGAATTTGTTCTTAATTAATTTTGATACTTTTTTGAAAGAAACATAAAATTTCTCTATATTTAAAAGAATTAGTGGAAAAATAAATAAATTGGTGCTTGATATGGACAAAAAAGTAATTATAGAAATATAATTGACGGTCCAATGGAAAGGCTCAATATTTAAAACCCAAAACCCTAATTATTTATTAATTTCGTAATTAATAAATAGGGAAAATATACAGCTCATAAAAAGAGTCCAAAATATGGCAAATTCATCAAAGAAGGATCTGGAATCCCAATTAAAGGCAATTAATGAGTCATAGCCTTTATCAACAAGGAAAAGACTTATCCTACAAGAAATACAATGTTTATCCATTATCAATAAGGAGACTTATTCGCTAAGACTCCTAAACATACCATAAATACTAGGCTCTAGACGCCTATATAAGGACCCTGATCCTACAATCAGAACTACGTTTTGGACACAGCTCTATACGTCATCTACAATGTTTTGGACACAACTCCATATGTCATCTACTACGTTTTGGGCACAGCTCCATACGTCACAACGCCTCGAAGGCGCAACAAGCCACAAAGGCACCCCTAGAACTACGTTTTAGACTTCATCCACGAATAAGGACATACAAGTCATCTACAACGTTTTAGACTTCATCCTTGAATAAGGACATACAAGTCACTACGTCCTTGGTGTGCCCCTGCCGCCATAGCCCCGAGGGAAACACCAAGAACTACGTCTTTGGCTTGATTCTCAGTAACGAATTGAGATACGTAGGCATCTTGTGAGGAGTCTCGAAACATAAGTGCAGCCATTAAAGCTCGAAAGCTCATTAATCCTAGCAATTAATATACAAGTACGTTTTTTAATCCACAACATTTGGCGCCGTCTGTGGGAAAACAACATCAACCATGACAAACACACGAAGAACAGCTCGAGATACTCAAACTCCTGAGGATCGCCCTATCACCTCTGAGGCTGATACTCACGGAAATCAACCACCGCCGACTACTGGCACTCAAGGGGCGAATATCCCCACCAACACTCAAGGACTGAAAATCCCGATTTCGGTTGAAGGGACGAATCTCCTGCAAATGGTCATTCATGGATCTAATCCACAAGAGACCGTTCACCAGCAACCAATCTCGACTTCTCCACTCATCATGAATGCACCGAGAAGCCTTCAACTCCATACTACTGATCTCCCTCAATACGCGAATCAGACTTTGGGGATGCCAAGCAATGGCATGCCCCCTCGACCCATGGCGGGCGGTAGTGGAACTAATCCAATCTACCATGAGGCATATGTGCCCCCTTATATTCAAGGTCTGGGACCCCAAAATCAACAAACTCGCCAGACCCCTTTCGTTCAAGATTACTCGGGCCCATACACCGAGGATGAGGGTTATACAACTGGGGAGGATGTCGCCCCAAGAAGGAGACGTTCTTCCCAGACAAATCGGGATCAACCCAAAACTACTAAGGAGAAAATTGCAGCCCATGAGGCAGAGACTGCAAGACTCAAGAAACTCCTTACTGAGGATGAGGCCGCTCAATCTCAAGGCCGAACGACTGAAGGGATCCCGATAATCAACTTGGATCCGCCGGCAAGGAGAACCAAGAGGGCCGAAGCCCCAAGGGGTGATCCTAGTATTTTGTTGCCCCTAGGAGATCCTGATGATCCTACACCACCATTTACTCAAGACATCATGAAAACGGCTATATCCAGAAAATTCAAGATGCCTTCGATCAAAGCCTATGATGGAACGGGAGATCCCGCAAATCATGTAATGACCTTCTCCAATGCACTGTTGTTGCAGCCAACCAACGATGCAGTCAAGTGTAGGGCGTTTCCACAAACCTTGGCAGGCATAGCCCAACGCTGGTATAGCCGTCTTCCTCCCAACTCAATTGGGTCTTTCAAGGAACTAAGAAAAGCTTTTATCAATCAGTTCATTAGTGGAAGGGTGCATGAGAAAAGCTCTGCATCACTCATGGCAATCCAGCAAGGAAAGAAAGAAGCCCTAAGGGACTACATCAATGGATTCACTCGGGAGGCTTTGAAAGTCCCGGACTTAGAGGACAGAGTGGCTATGATAGCCCTGCAACAAGGAACTACTGATGACCACTTCAAAAGGTCGTTAGCTAAACATCCACCCTAGAGCATGCTGAAACTCCAAGATAGAGCCGGAAAGTATATCAAGGCTGAAGAAAGCATGAGAAAGTATGAACCCGCTGCTAGCGGTAGTGGAAACTCAAAGAAAAGAAAAGAAACTCAGGAGTACGACGTCAAGGAAAAGTTTCCCAGAACGTCAAAGGACTCTGATTCTCCACCCAAGAGAAACAATTTTGGGCCAAAGTTTACGGAATATGCAAGATTGAACACTCCCATGAGTCAAATTCTGACGAAGATAGCTAAGGAAGGAGATCTCAAATGGTCGAAGCCAATGAGGGCTGACATGTCCAAACGAAACCAAAATCAGTTCTGTCGGTTCCACAAAGAAGTCGGTCACGACACCGACGATTGTAGGCAATTGAAAGATGAGATCGAATTTCTGATACGAAGAGAAAAACTCAGCAAATTCACCGAGGATGGAAATCAAGAGAGTCAAAAAGGAAACTATGAAAGGAAGGATTACGACAGAAGGGACAACGACCAAGATCGTAACCCTAAGCCCCGAGGGCCAGTCATCAACATGATATTCGGAGGGCCAACTGCTGCTGGGTCCTCCTGAAATTCAAGAAAGGCTTATGCTCGAGAAGTAATTACTGTGGTTGGGGAAGCACCGAAGCGTGCCCAGACCGAAGTATCAATAGGTTTTGATGATTCAGACCTAGAGGGAGTGAAGTTTCCCCACGATGATCCTTTAGTCATCGTTCCTGTGATAGGAAATTCTGAAACCAAGAGAGTTTTGGTTGACAATGGAGCTTCAGTTGACGTCTTGTTCCATGATGCTTTCATCAAGATGGGCTACACTGACTCTCAATTAACACCCTCGAGTATGCCCATATACGGATTCAATGGGGTGGAATCAAAAGTGGAAGGCACTATCCAACTCCCAATGACCATGGGGCAAGGGATGAATACGTCTACTCAAATGCTGAACTTCATAATTATAAAAGCAACTTCAACCTACAATGCAATCCTGGGAAGGACTGGTCTTCATGCGTTCAAGGCCGTTGCCTCATCTTATCATCTGAAAATCAAGTTCCCAACGAGGAATGGGATTGGTGAAGAATGAGGAGACCAAAAGATGGCTAGAAGTTGTTATGTAGCCGCGTTAAGGCCTGATGCAATCGGGGGGCAAGTTCTCCCAATTGAAGACAGGGATACTGGCGACAATGAGAACCGAAGAGGGAAACCAGCTGAGGATTTAATCCCAATTCCCTTAGTCCCTGGTGAACCGGAGAAGGTGACTTATGTTGGGGCACTAGTGCCCGAACCATTGAAAAGCAAACTCGCGACTTTTATTCAAGAGAACAATGACGTTTTTGCTTGGACAGCGGCCGACATGCCAGGGATTGATCCCCAATTGATAACTCACAAACTGAATGTGGATCTTGAAAGGAAGACGGTGAAACAAAAGAAGAGAAGTTTTGCTCCGGAAAGGCTTGAAGCCATAAAATAAGAAGTTGAAAAGCTTTTGGAAGCCGGTTTCATTGAGGAAATTCAATTCCCAGAATGGTTTGCTAACCCAGTGATGGTCAAAAAGGCCAATGGGAAATGGAGGATGTGTGTGGACTTCACTGACTTAAATGATGTATGTCCTAAGGATTGTTTTCCCTTACCAAGGATTGATGCACTAATAGATGCAACAGCTGGGCACGAGATGCTAAGTTTCATGGATGGCTTTAGCGGATACAACCAAATCAAGATGCACAAAGATGACATCTCCAAGGTATCATTCATCACTGAATTTGGTGTTTTCTGTTACTTAGTCATGGCATTTGGACTTAAGAATGCAGGGGTAACCTACCAAAGATTGGTGAACAAAATTTTTGAACACCTAATTGGAAAAACCATGGAGGTCTACGTAGATGACATGCTAGTCAAGAGCCTCGATAAGGCCGATCACATTGAGCACCTCCGAGAGGCATTTGAAGTGCTAAGGTACCACAAGATGATGTTAAATCCAGCTAAATGTGCCTTTGGTGTAGGCTCGGGAAAGTTTTTAGGCCTGATGGTTTCCAAGAGAGGAATCGAGGCTAATCCCGACAAAATCAAAGCAATTCTAGACATGGAACCACCACGGACTATTAAGGAAGTCCAGAAACTAACTGGAAGAGTGGCAACATTGGGAAGATTCATCTCCAAGTCAGGAGAGAAGTGCTTACCTTTCTTCAAAGCAATTAAGAATGTGAAATTTTTTGAATGGACAGCTGAAAGCCAAGAGGCCTTTGAGGCCTTGAAGAAATACATGGCTGAGCCACCACTATTGGCCAAACCAAAACCAGGAGAGGTTCTTTATCTATACTTGGCAGTATCCAACAGTGCCCTTGGAGCTGTTTTGGTAAAAGAAGAGTTAAAGGTTCAGAAACCCATCTACTACGTGAGCAAGATCCTACATGGGGCAGAAATAAACTACTCTACCATAGAGAAGTTTGCCTTAGCCTTGATTATGGCCTCAAGAAAACTACGTCCATACTTCCAGGCACACAAGATAGAGGTCTTGACTAATCAGCCTCTAAGAAACATCTTGCACAACCCTCAAGTAAGTGGAAGATTGATTAAATGGGCCATTGAACTAGGGGAATTTGACATCAAATACAAGCCTCGAATGGCCATAAAAGCACAAGCACTTGCTGACTTCATGGTTGAATGCACCATTGACAACCAAGAAGTCGGGGGCAGGAAGTGACAGTGGAAGACAAGGAAGTTGAAGAAATAGTCTCTAAAGAATGTTGGGTGCTCTATTTTGATGGAGCATCAAAAACAAAATCAAGTGGAGCCGGTTTAGTGCTACAAAGTCCTGATGGATTCCTCATAAAGTACGCACTAAAACTGGACTTCCCAACAACAAACAACGAAGCTGAATATGAAGCTCTGATAGCTGGCTTAGGGCTGGCTGGAGCCTTGAGAGTCAAAACTCTGAAAGTATGTGGAGACTCGAGGCTAGTGGTTTCCCAAGTAAATGGGGAGTTTGAAGCCAGAGATGAAATCATGGCCAAGTACTTAAAGCTCGTCAAAGAAATCATGACTCAATTTGACGAATGCTATGTAGAGCACATTATAAGGTAAGAAAACATGAAGGCTGATGCCTTGTCTAAGTTTGCTTCTTCAGAAATTGAAAACTATGCAGGGAGTGTATACTTCCAAGTCTTGAAGACCCCAAGCATCAACGGAAAGTTGGTAGCACCCATTGATGCTGCTAGTTGTTGGATGGATCCCATCAAGGCCCATCTGGAAACTGGGTGGCTACCCAACGACACTTCAGAAGCAAGAAAGCTATATGTGAGAGCACTAAGGTATGCCTTGATTGAGGGAATTCTATACAAGAAGTCTTTCATCATTCCTTATCTGAAATGCTTGAGACCTCAAGAGGCAGAATTGGCCCTAAAGGAAGTACATGAAGGAATTTGTGGGCAACAATTGGGGGGCAGAGCCCTTGCTCATAAAATCACCCGTCTAGGTTTCTATTGGCCAAACATACTAGCCGATGCTAAAAGCTATGTGAAGAAGTGTGAACGGTGACAGAAACATGCACCAGTGGTTAGGCAACCACCTGAGATGTTGACATCCATAAACTCACCAATCCCATTTGCAATGTGGGGAATGGACATACTTGGACCATTTCCAATGGCAAGTGCACAAAGGAAGTTCTTGGTAGTAGCAATCGACTACTTCACCAAGTGGATTGAGGCTAAACCCTTAGCTAAGATAACCACCAAACAAGTAATGCACTTCTTCTGGGAATGTGTAATTTGCAAATATGGAATCCCACGAATCCTGGTTACGGACAATGGAACTCAGTTTAACAATGATGAGTTCAAGAAGTATTGTGAAGATAATGATATCCAATTGCGCTTCACTTCTGTTGCCCATCCTCAAGCAAATGGGCAAGCTGAAGTTGCAAATCGAATTATCCTAGATGGACTAAAGAAAAGAGTTGAACGCTCCAGAAACACTTGGGTAGACGAATTGTTCCCCATACTTTGGGCATATCATACTACCTGCAAAGTCATCACTGGAGCAACCCCCTTTCTGTTAGCATATGGGGCAGAGGCAGTGGTTCCAGTGGAGATTACTCACACATCTCCAAGAATTGAGGCCTATGAGCCAGAAACAAATGAAGAAGGCTTGAGGATAGCCTTAGATCTAATTGACGAAGTTAGAGATGAAGCAAACGCCAAGATAGTTGAGCATCAAAAGAAGGCATCTTTCTACTACAACCTAAGGGTTAAAGAAAGGTTCTTTCGACAAGGAGACTTGGTTCTTCGAAAGATTGAGGCATTCGGAGTTGGACAAAAAGGCAAGCTGGCCCCAAATTGGGAAGGACCATATCGCGTTAAGAACGTATTTGGTCGAGGCACATACAAGCTAGAAACCCTCGAAGGGCATGAGGTGCCAAGGACTTGGCATGCTACAAACTTGAAAGTTTACTATGTTTAAAGCGTTTCCTGAATGGACTCACTACTAGAAATAAGGTTTGATAAAACCAAATCCAAGTTTTTAAACTTGAGTATTATGTAAGGGTTGAAACCCCATAAACCTAATACATTCAGCCCATACCCCATCATTCGATATGCTCAATGAAAGGCTTGAAGCCAAAACAAGATGGTATAAGACATAAGAGGCTTATGCAAATGACAAGTTAGCCTCGAATAAGGAAAAATCGTCGTAAATGTGTAGGTCGCTCCACACTTTACACCAAGACGATACTCGTGAAACACTAGTGTATATTAAAATCCCCAAAAAAGGGTAGTAAGTCCCAGGTAAGGGATAAAAAGACCCCAAGTCTCGAAAAAGACCGGTATAACTTCTATGAAATCCTAGTGCATTATCATAGACGTTGGGAAGCGCGATCAGCCATTTTAAACCCAGAAAAAGCCCCGAAATGTTCAAATCTTCAAAGAATAACTTCAAATCTTCAAAGAATAACTTAAAATCTTCAAAGAATTCTTCAAATCTTCAAATAAAAAACCCAGAAAAACGGTGAGATTCAACGGAAAATCTCGCCGGGAATCGCCTAGTGACAGAACCCTAGCAGAGCTACTTAGAGAAAATATAGCAGAGTATCTTTGAGAAATGAAAAGTGAAGAGTGAAATGGAAATCCCACTATTTTATAATCAAAGTGATCGGGAACCCAACCGGCTAAGGGAAGGGCAACCGTCTATAGCCAGTCGAGGCCCACAAATCCATTTATGGATTATAGAAATTGAAGCCCAAACAATTTGGGTCTCAGGCGAATTCGAAGACCAAACAATAAGGCCCAAGGCTGGAATAATTTAAGTCCAATTAAAAATTGGGCTAGCTAAGGCCCAAGAAAAAATGAACTTTGGAATGAAACCAAGGCAAAAACAAGGATAAAAGATTTGAGGTCGAAAAGACCGTAAAACGAAGTCGTACGACCCAGGTCGAAAATACATGAGAGATTGAGGTCGTATTCATCGTCCTCGCTCCCAAATAAAAACGGAAAATTGAAGGTTTGAGGTCGAAAAAACCTTAATCGAGGTCGTACGACCGAAGTCGAAAATACACGATAAATCGAGGTCGTATCCCTCGATCTCGTACCAAAATAAGGCACAAAAAATTAAAAATCCTAGTCGAAAAAGACCCTGGATCGAGCTCGAAGGGTTGAGGTCGAAAATGGCCCAGAGAATGAGCTCGTAGCATTCGATCTTGCACCTAAATGAGTTTAAAAACGCATGGAACGAGGTCGAATGACCGAGGTCGAAAATGACCTATAAATCGAAGTCGTAATCATCGACTTGGAACCAAAATGAGGTCGAAAAGTGTAGGGAATCGAGGTCGAACGACCAAGGTAGAAATTCCTTGTCGAAAAAGGCCAGAACGATGTCGAATGAACGAGATCGAAAATGGCCTGAAAATCGAGGTCGAAAGCCTCGACCTCGCAACAGATTGAGGTCGAAAAAGCACGACTTCGAGGTCGAATCCACGAGGTCGAAAATGACTGAGAATTCCTGGTCGAACCCATCGACCTGGGACCAATCGAGGTCGAATTCCTGGTCGAAAATGACCTAATTACTGGTCGAATTCCTGGTCGAAAATGACCTAATTCCTGGTCGAATTCCTGGTCGAAAATGACCTAATTTGAGGTCGAAAATGCCCTTAAAAGTGGAAAATTTTGGGGAAAAAACACGTTGAAACTTCTACGAAAACCCCAAGGAGATTTTCCCAGAAGTTGGGGGGCAAATGATATGGACAAAAAAGTAATTATAGAAATATAATTGACGGTCCAATGGAAAGGCTCAATATTTAAAGCCCAAAACCCTGATTATTTATTAATTTCGTAATTAATAAATAGGGAAAATATACAGCTCATAAAAAGAGTCCAAAATATGGCAAATTCATCAAATAAGGATCTGGAATCCCAATTAAAGGCAATTAATGAGTCATAGCCTTTATCAACAAGGAAAAGACTTATCCTGCAAGAAAAACAATGTTTATCCATTATCAATAAGGAGACTTATTCGTTAAGACTCCTAAACATACCATAAATACTAGGCTCTAGACGCCTATGTAAGGACCCTGATCCTACAATCAGAACTAAGTTTTGGACACAGCTCCATACGTCATCTACAATGTTTTGGACACAGCTCCATACGTCATCTACTACGTTTTGGGCACAACTCCATACGTCACAAGCCACAAAGGCACCCCTAGAAATACGTTTTAGACTTCATCCACGAATAAGGACATATAAGTCATCTACAACGTTTTAGACTTCATCCTCGAATAAGGACATACAATTCACTACGTCCTTGGTGTGCCCCTACCGCCATAGCCCCGAGGGCAACACCAAGAACTACGTCTTTGACTTGATTCTCAGTAACGAATTGAGATACGTAGGCATCTTGTGAGGACCGATTTAGTCTCGAAACACAAGTGCAGCCATTAAAGCTCGAAAGCTCATTAATCCTAGCAATTAATATACAAGTACGTTTTTTAATCCACAACAGTGCTACAATAATAAAAAAATATTTATTAAAATTTAGATAAAAACTTTACTATTTGGGTTATATCCTGATTTTTAGAAATTGAATTTTGACGATTTTACAACCCATGCGAAACTAACGAAATTATCTTTAATTTAATGATGGTTTAATAATTATTATCTAACTTGACCAGTTGACCTACTCATAAAATAAACTGAAAAGAAAAGATGGTTAAGAAGTTTTACATAAAGAATTCAATTCAATATAGAAAATCAATTCATAATTGGTTTAAATTATCAAAGCACACTTCTTAGTATTTAAATATAATCCTACCTTTAATCAAATACACATTTTAATATAAGTATTATATTCAAAATTATCGTTTATGAATATGAAACCCTCAATATTTTAATAATATTTTGATATTATCCTTTTATGTTTGTTATTTGTAAAATAATATAATTATAATTTGGATTAATCAAATTGTTATGTTCCTTCAGAAAAAAAAGTGTTTAAATTTATTCATGTACAAGAGTTCTCCACGTAGGGTCCACGTGTATCATTGTAATCGATATGAATTGTTATTTTGATATTTGGTTTAATAATTATTATCTAACTGGAACTATACATAAATTCAATAGAAAATATATTTAAGAATTTATACATAGAAAAATTTTAAATTATCAAAATACACTTTTTAGTATTTAAATATAATTCTATTATTAATCAGATACACTTTTTAATATTAGATATAACAATTCTCATCGATCTATTTTAGTATTTGTACACGGACGATCGATTTTAATTTTTTCTTAAATTGGTTTTAATATTTTATTGAAATAAACATAGAATTTATAAATTTAAAAGAATTAGGAAAAAAAATTAAATTGGTGCTACAATAATAAAAATATATTTATTAAAATTTAGATAATAACTTTATTGTTTGGGCTCTATCTTGAGTTTTAGACAACATATTTTAACGATTTTACAGCCCACACGAAGCTTACAAAATTATCTTTAATTTAATGATGGTTTAATAATTATTATCTAACTGGAACTATCCATAAACTGAAGAGAAAAGATAATTACGAATTTTTACATAAAGATTTCTATTCAATATAGAAAACCTATTTATAATTGGTTTAAATTATGAAAATATATCTTTTAGTATTTAAATACTATCCTATTAATAATCAAATACAATTTTTAATATTATATCTGACGGTCCTCATTGATTTGAAGATTTATAGTTTAATAATCAACGGATCGTATACTTTTGGTAGTACAGTGACCAACCAAAGTTTTGGATAAGATCTCCCTTACGCTTATTATATATAAGGAGTTAATTTAAATATTATTTACTTATCCATAATTTAGTATTAGTGTTTTACCCGTGCTACGCATCGAACGATAATTTAAGTCATTTTTAAAATATAAAAAAATTATCATTATGATATTTAACACAAAATTACTTGAGAAATTATTTTCAATGCCCACTATTCATGATCACATGCCCCATATACCATTTTTTTTGGAAATATAATCCATTTCCTCACCAACAACAGTGTAACTCATCAACAATGCAAGACATGCGTGTTATAATCCAAAGTAAAAAAACATGTGCTTATAACACACATTTTCTCTCTTGGACACACTTGAAGTAATTGGAGCTATACGTAGTTGATATGTACACGCTTTTTACGCGGGAATTTCACATTCACGCATTTTTCAACAGCATCCTACTAGCCACAACTCTACTCTCCTGTATTCCTCCCACGCCTTTCCAGGATATGTGTACTCCACCAATTATTGTCACGAATGCATGTGCTTTCCTAGTCAGATAGCCACGTAATTAGCAACGTATATCCAAAATATGTGTGGTCACAATTGAGCACGTTTTTGGGAGATGCGCGTAAGTCGAGCACGTTCTTCCTAGCATCTTGTTCAATATTTATATTTAAATATTATTTACTTATCCATAATGTACTATTATTGTTTTAGACCAAATTGTATACAAATCTTATTTATTTTCGTCTCACTCTTATCAACATCCTTTCGTCAACCTAAATCTTTAGAAAAATATTCTTTAAAAATATTTAATAAATTCTCTAAAAATATATCATACGCCCCACAATTATCATAAATATAAAAAAGAAATCAAATTAAGAAAAGTGCCTACAACAAAATACAATGTTTCTTTATAAAATACAAATATCCAAAGTCAATTAAAATAACTTATAATAAGTTAAGGAATATACACGTGTATTATTTCCATATGAACGAAATGTTAATTCGGAAAATACTAACCAAATAAATCAATAAAAATTATAGATAAAAGTAAATGCCAAGAGTAATTGAGTACAAAATAAATGAAGGATGTGTATAAAGAACTTTAGTGTGTATTACAAGGAAAACGCCATAAAAAACTCATGCGCTCACCCCAATATTTGTTAAACAAAATTTGTAAGATACTAGCTTATAACCCGGACGTAGCACGACTTTCTTTTAATATAATATAATATTTTTTTTATATAATTTTATTTTGCAATTGTTATTTATTAACTTTACTTAAATTTGTTGTTGATTTACTATTTTCATTTATGAAAAAAATTCGTTGGCATGTTAAAATAGGTAAATTTTTTAAAATAATTAAAAGCATTAAAATAGGTTTTAAAATAAATAAGAAAGGGTTTGCTCGTAAAATATTTGGAAAAAGAGGGGTTTTAATACGAAAAAATAGAAAATGGTAATATGTCCTAGTTGAAAAGATATCTGTCAGTCATATTTTTAGAAAAGAAGGATATTTTGTTAGAAAAATTAGAAAAAGAAATAAGTATGCATGTTAATATAGGTAAACTTTTTCAATAATTAAAATAAGTAGATTTTTTAATTAGAATAAAGTGACCGAAAACCAAAATCCGAAAACCAAACTTTCAATATTTCGGGCGTTATATAACAGTTTAAATTTTTTTAAATAATTAAAAGAATTAAAATAGATTTTTTTTTGACGAAATGTGAGATTATATTAATTGCGCAAATCATTCAACAAAATAGACTCTAAATTGACAGGAACAGACCTCCTATCAAAAACTCGACCGGGGAAAGAACTCGACTCTCTTGCTAAGATATGAGCAGCCTCGTTAGCCGATCGTCTAATATAAAACACTTCTATGTTTAAATCCTTGATCATCTCCCGACACTCCCTTATGATAGCACCAAATGGCGAATTCATTTTAATCAAACTTCTTACTGCTTGCACTACGGATAAGCAGTCCGACTCAATCACTACCTCCAGCCATTTGTTATACTTGCACCAGCTTAGAGCCTCTTTCACTGCCATAGCTTCAGCAAATTCCGGCCGAACATTACCTCTGAATAACTCTGATTTACCAGAGATCACCTCCCCCTTGTCATCCCGTGCTAGCATACCAATTCCATAAGAATTACTGTCAGTAAATGTCGCCGCATCAACCGTTACCTTGACTACACCAGTTTTTGGCCTAACCCAGACCTGAGCTCCATCCCCATGTTCAATGAACTGGTACAGAGCCTGTGTCGAAAACTTCTGGGCACTACTCCAATCTGCAAGGTACTGCCTCATTGATGTTAACACCCCATCTATTGAAGCCTTCTTATTATCCCAGACGAACTGGTTTCTAGCATTCCGTAAAGACCAACACAGGGAAACTATCTCTGCTTGTTCTTCCAATTTCGATCTTTCAAACCTCAAACCCAGCCATCTATCAAAGCTATCAGCATCCACCCCTTGATACGACCTATCTCTCCTATGCCAGCAACTGTTCGCAAAAGGGCATGCCACCAGAGCATGTGAAACAGTTTCCTCTTCCCCAGTACATATAGGGCACATGATCGTAACAGGAACAAACTTCGCACATAGATTTGTTTTTGTGGGTAAGCAATTGGAGAGGGCACGCCATACTAAATTCAAGACCTTTGGAGGAGCCTTTATCCTCCAAATTTTCCTCCAAACACTGTTGTTATCCGAGCCTCTCCATAAACCTTTCTGGGCTTGAATTAATCGATATGCACTCCTAACAGAATAATCCCCACTACTCTCCTGCCACCAGTACAACGAATCCTCCTCATTCTCATCACCTATGCGTGTGTTTAGGATACAATGTTGGTCTCTGGGGTTAAAAATGTCTGTCACTATGTATCCCATCTCCTTTCTCCAACCACCATTAACGATGAAACTGTTATGCTCTCCAGACCCTGCAATTCAGTCGATATATAAGGATTCTGCTCATCTTGCAACCATGGTTGATTTCTAACTTCAACTGCTTCTCCTGACCCCAGCTGCCACCTCACTCCATCCCTCACCACACCTTTTGCCTCCCAGACACTTCTCCAAATAAAACTAGGGTTGTGCCCCAACTCTGCATCCAGAAAATGAACATTCGGAAAATAGCATGCCTTATAAACTCTACTAGCCAATTAAAATAGATTTTAAAATAAATAAGCAGCGGTTTGCCCGCGATATTTTTGGAAAAAGGGGGATTTGATTAATGAAAAATAGAAAAAATAAAATGTTTTAGTTGAAAAAGGTAATTGCCCGTAATTAAAAAAATTAAAATAGGTTTTAAAATAAATAACTAAGGGCTTGCCCGTGATATTTTTGGATAAAGAGAGATTTTACTAAGGAAAAATATAAAAAGTAACATGTTTTAATTGAAAAAGGTAATTGTTCATGATTTTTTTAAAAGTATTAAAATAAATTTAAAAATAAATAAGTACGGTTTGCCCGTGATATTTTTGGAAAAAAGAGGGGTTTTAGTAAGGAAAAATAGAAAAAAGTAACATGTTTTAGTTGAAAAAGGTATTTTTTCATCATTAAAAAATATTAAAATATGTTTGAAAATAAATAAGTAAAGGTTTGCCCGTGATATTTTTGGTATTTTTGGAAAATAAAAGATTTTAGTAAGGAAAAATAGAAAAACTAACATGTTTTAGTTGAAAAAGGTAATTGCATGTGATGTTTTTTTAGGAAAAAAGAGGATTTTGTTAAAAAAAAATAGAAAAAGTAATGTATTGTAGCTGAAAAGGTGAATGGTTATAAATAATTTTATTATTTAATAATAATTTTTTTAAAATAAGTAAGGGTAATTAAGTAAAATCACAAATTAAAACTATAAATAATAAGTAAATACATAGAAGTTCAAATATAAAACACATTAACATAATAAAAATAATAAGTGAGGCTAATACCGACAAAAAAACCAAAGTTTCTTCTATTAAATTTTGTTTCTTTTATCTTTTTTAACTTGC
This sequence comes from Heracleum sosnowskyi, assembly GCA_030848705.1. Lineage (NCBI taxonomy): Eukaryota > Viridiplantae > Streptophyta > Magnoliopsida > Apiales > Apiaceae > Heracleum > Heracleum sosnowskyi. The sequence goes on from CM061241.1 coordinate 47,225,352, forward strand.
ATCATATTAAAGAAAAAAAATGCATATGTAGGGCGCTTAGAGGTGCTTGTTCTATTTGCTTCACTTCTTTGGCTTCACCTTTCTTAGAGCGAGCGGTCTTTCTAATCAAGCTGTAATTCTAGTCTCAAATTCAAACTCGAATAATTTTACCAATCGTTGGACTAAAAACCAATATAAACTTTAATACGCAAGGATAACACCACCATGTAACTTATTGGTTAACTGCAAATCTGTGGCTACACTTCGAGGTAAGAAAAAAAACAGTGCTGCAGACTTCTTCAATGGATCAAGAAAAGTTTGCATTCCTGGTCTGTGGACTGCCCAATCCTTGATATATATTTGTCTTAGACGTTGCTTTGAGTTCAATTTTGAGTTCTGAGGACTGAACCAATCTATGTGCTTGATTAGTTTTTAATGTACTCATATTTGGGTTGAGTTTCGAATTTTAAACAGTTGTGTAGTCATTCGAAAATTTGATCTTATTTCCTAAAGTTCAAGTTTTTTAGTCAATTAAAGTAGTTTACATTTTTTAGGATCCAAATTCATTAAGCAAAAGAAGGCAAAAAGCCTGGAAAATCCTCACAATCTTAAACAGAGCATAACTCCAAAGGAGACTAACCAAAAGATAACTAGCAAACTACCATACTTAAACTTCGATAAATACTTAACTTAGAAACCGATTAATTGCATTCAAATCTTCGTTCGTCGCAACAAAATTCTTGTACAATCTCATTTCTGAGTTTTGTAATCTATTTAGATTTTTCACCAACACATTTTCTTCAATATTTAACTCTTTTTATATAAATTATCCACAGAGCGTAATATTTTTTTATCGGCTCCAGCGCGTAACTTTCATTCCCTATTTTAAACAAGAACTAAATAATAAAATTCTTGTACAATCTCATTTCTGAGTTTTGTAATCTATTTAGATTTTTCACCAACACATTTTCTTCAATATTTAACTCTTTTTGTATAAATTATCCAGAGAGCGTAACATTTTTTAATCGGCTCCGACGCGTAACTTTCATTCCCTATTTTAAACAAGAACTAAATTGTCATTCATAACAGTCGAGTAAATCGGTTAACACACTACATTGAAATTAACATGTTCTAAAACTATTGATTAATTTGTAAGTACACACATTGCATTAATAAAATTTGACAAGAATGTTAAGATAAATCTACTACAACTGCGTTACAAAAAAAATCCACTACAACTTGATAATTTTTCCTAATCCAAAAGCAAAAAGATTAAAAGAAAAAGATGAAAGCTGCGACAATAAAGACAAATTGTAAAGTCGAAAGTGAGTGATTTATTCTTGTTGAGTCACTTGATCCACTTGTCTTCACCTTAGGTTCAGGTCCTGATCCAGATCCAGAGCGTAATGTACCAGGACTAGGAGCACAACTCATTGCACCTGGCTGTTCAGCACCTGTGACTGATGAGCCTTCAGCAATCGTTGGGGTGGAATTAACAACGTTGTCGGGGTGGCATTAACAACAGCTGTTTGTGATGTTGGAATGGACGGGCATAACGTGATTGTGTAATCAGCACCCGTGCAAGTAAACGTACTAGTTTGATCATCATAAGCATAACTATAAGCTCTCGGACAAGCCATCTTAAACAGAGCCGCATAAACTGATGGTTTACAAGTATCCGGTGTATTATGTGCACCACTACAACAGTACTCAGGCTTCCCAAAAGCTTCACAGGCACTCTTACATGCGTCCCCATTGCTCACTTTCAACTCATCCGGGCAATACTTGTTCAAATCCATAACACACCCGGTTGCAGCACACATACCCGACGAACCCCCACTTGCTTCGACTATCATTGGCAAATTGTATCCATCAACCAAGCTAACATCATAAAAGTCTTGACTGCCCTGACTACCTGAGCCAAGTGTGAACTCAGCTAGTGTAGCAGGCGGTGCAGCTCCAGCGCCATTGCATTCTACTTGACCCGAGCCACAATCTGCTGTTGAGCATGAACCAGGCCCTGTTCCATTGAATTTGCAACCGGATCGACCCCAGAACCTACCGGACCAGCCGGTTGGAGCTTGTAAGGACCGGGAAGATTGTTTAGGTAGCTCAAAACCAGTGGTTTCAAGAGGGGGAGTGCCTGAACCTGCAAGAATGCCTGGCCACACTGTGTATTCACATTTGTTTACGAATGTGAATTTAGCTCCATACGTACTTATACAAAGCAGAAGCTGTTATAATTTGTATATAAAGAACTGAGATAAAGAGACTTCAGAGAGATGAGAGAGAATTCAAGATCAATAACCAACTACAAGTTTTACAAGTGCGTTTACAATATGATCTAAGGCTAATATATATACAATGTGATCAGAGTCTAACAAGCCTAACAAACTAACTGATTATGGTGGGAACCAGCTGTGTACAGTTGTGATCTAGCTGTAAATGAAATAAATAGAAATGCTTTATCAGACTTTAGTATCAGACTTTAGGTATCAGACTTTAGTATCAGACTTTAGGTAATATGTCCAACACCCCCCCTCAAGTTGGAGGGGAAGGAATGAACGCCCAACTTGGGAAGAACAGCCTGATGATGTATACCAGGTAAAGATTTTGTAAAAACGTCAGCAAGCTGTGTAGAAGATGGTGTGTAACTGAGGGATATTAGACCGGAACCCAGTTTTTCACGAACAAAATGACAATCAAGTTCAATATGTTTAGTTCGCTCATGATAAACTGGGTTCTTGGCAATGTAGATAGCAGCCATGTTATCACATTTGACAGGAACGGGGCTAATATTAGGAATGTCAAATTCATGAAGTAGTCTGGTTAGCCAAGCAAGTTCTGCAGTAACTCGTCGTAAAGAACGATATTCAGCCTCAGCTGAAGAAAGAGAGATCGTGTGCTGTTTCTTGGATTTCCAGGAAATTAAACTGTCACCCAAAAATATAACAAACCCACTAACTGAACGCCTTGTGTGTGGACAAGCAGCCCAGTCTGCATCATAATAAGCTTGTACATTAAAAGTTGAAGAATTGCTAAACAGTAAACCTTGATCTGTATCAGACTTTAGGTAACGAACCACATGTAATGCAGCTGACCAGTGAGGTTCTCGAGGATCAGACATAAACTGACTGAGATGTTGAACAGCAAAAGACAAGTCTGGTCGAGTATTAGTTAGAAAATTCAACTTTCCAACCAGTTGGCGATATAGAGATGGATCAGAAATAGGAGGACCTGTAGCAGGAAGGAGTTTACGCTGATGCTCTAGAGGACTAACAACTGAAGACAAATCATCACAATCGAATTCAGTAATGATATCCAGGATAAATTTCCTTTGAGACAAGACAACCCCATTAGGAACATAGTTGAATTCAATGCCCAGAAAATAATGTAAACAGCCCAAATCTTTTATCTTGAAAGTTGTATCCAGAAATTGTTTAATCAATGAAATTTCTGAAGTATCACTACCAGTGACCAGAATATCATCAACGTAAACGGCTAGAAAAGTCACAAGCGAACCAGATTTCTTGTAAAATAAAGAAGTGTCATTTTTGGAGAATTTGTAACCTTTAGAAACCAATGCAGTACTGAGTTTGAAATGCCATTCTCGAGAAGCCTGTTTGAGACCATATAGAGACTTTCGAAGTTTACAAACCAGATCAGGATTTGAAACAATCAATCCAGGAGGTATCTTCATATATATGTCTTCGTGTAAATCACCATGTAAGAACGCATTATTGACATCTAACTGAGTCATTTCCCAACCCTTTTTGACTGCTGTAGCAACTAGAGCTCGAAGTGTAGTCATCTTGACTACTGGAGAGAAAGTTTCAGTATAGTCGATACCTTCCTTCTGAGTGAAACCTTTGACAACAAGACGTGCTTTATAACGTTCGATTGAACCATCAGCATGTTTCTTTACCTTAAACACCCATTTACAAGAAATTGGTTTCTTTCCTTTTGGTAAAGGAACAAGAGACCAAGTATCATTAGCTTCGAGAGCAGAAAATTCTGCAGCGATCGCCTTTTGCCATTCTGGAAATTGGTTAGCCATTTCAAAAGAAGTAGGTTCAGACGGAGGTAAAATTTGTGAAGGAATAACACAGCAAATAGAATCTGTTGAGAGTAAATGAGAAGGTTGACACAGAGAGGTTAAAGTACAGGAACAATAGGATGAAGAACATTGAGCATTTAAGGGATGAACATAATCTTGGAGGTAAGATGGAATACGAACGACTCTGGATGATTTTCGAGGCTCAGAGGAGTGAATTTGTAAAGATGAATCAAAAGTAGGGTCAGAGTAATTATTTTCTAAAGATGAATCAGGATTAGGCTCAGAAAAATAATGATCTAAAGAAGAATTTGTATTGGGATGAATTTCCACTGGTATATTAGTAACAGAAGGGTCAGAAGATTCCATATCATTAATCGGTAAAGGAGTAAAATGTGATGTATCGGGAGATTGAACAAGAGGAAATATAGTCTCATAGAATTTAGCATCTCTGGAAAAGAGAATAGAACGATTTTCTAAATTTAAAAACTTATAAGCCTTTTTACCAAAAGGATAGCCTAAAAATACGCAAGACACAGCTCTAGGAGACAATTTATCTCTGTGAATTTTTGGAATACTAACATGAGCAAGACAACCGAAAGACCTTAGATGTGTATAACCAGGTTTATGTCCAAATAGGACCTCATATGGAGTGATACCTTGGAGGACTTTAGAAGGGAATCTGTTTATCAAATATGTGGAAGTCAAGACACAATCACCCCAGTACTGTTTTGGTAGATTAGATTGAAAAAGAAGGGCTCGTGCAGTTTCTAAAAGGTGTTTGTGTTTTCTCTCCACAACACCATTTTGTTGTGGAGTGTGAGCACATGAAGTTTGATGGAGTATGCCTTGACTAAGAAAAAACTGACGAGCATCATGACTTAAACCAAGTTCTAAAGCATTATCAGTTCGAACAGATTGGACTTTAGTATGAAACTGAGTTTCAACCATAGCAACAAAATGTTTAATGAATGAAAAAGCATTGCTTTTAGTACTAAGAAGATGTGTCCAGGTTGTCCTTGAAAAATCATCAACAATAGTGAGAAAGTAACTGAATTTATTGTAAGTTTTGATAGGGTAAGGCCCCCAAATGTCAACATGAATTAATTGAAAACAAGCAGTAGATTGTATGTGACTATGTGGAAAAGGTAGCCTGTGTTGCCTAGACTTGGCACATACATCACAAACATTGAAGTGAACAAAACTAGTAGGATCAAATTTACAAAGAGAAAGTGTTTTAATTTTGGACATAGGTAAATGACCTAGTCTATGATGCCATAGTAATGCACTGTTGTTGCATAGAGAATCAGGAACAGTAGGAGATGTGTGAAGTGAGACAGCAGAAGCAATGGATGAGTGATTTAAAATGTATAGGCCTCTCTGAGTTTTACCAAGAGCCAGTGGCTTCCTCAGAGAAGAGCCCTGCAATAAGCAAACATCATTAGTAAAACTGATAACACAATTTAGCTGTTGTGTCAATTTACTAATAGAAAGAAGGTTGAGTTTAAAGTGTGGCACATAGAGGACATGTTGAAGTATTATATCAGGGGAGATAGGCACATTTCCAGAGTGTGTGATTTGGATAGTATGACCAGTGGGTAGAGACACAGTAATAGCAGATGATAAAGAATCAAATGTGGAGAATAAATCTTTATGAAAACACATATGATCACTAGCCCCACTGTCAAGAATCCATTGAATATTATTGGAATCTGAAAAACAAACTGTGGAGAGATTAATGTTACCAGCAAAGTTTGCAGCAGATGGAGAAGAATCTGTGGAAGATTTCAATAAATGCATCAGCTGTGAATACATCTCTGGTGTGATAGATTGATTAGATGAAGATTGTGGAGCAGTAGTGTTTGAGCATTGCTGAGGAACCATTTCACCAGAAATATTGGAAATGTCAGCTTGAGCAGCAAAACGCTTAGACTTGGTGAACTTAAAATCAGCTGGGAATCCATGTAATTTGTAGCACTTATCAATAGTATGTCCAGTTTTCTTGCAGTAATTACAAGTAAGAACAGGTTTCTTGGATTCAAAACCAGCAGGTCTTTTAACATATGAATTTGGCCTTGATGAGTTAACATGAAGTGAAGCAGAATCAGCCAAGAATTGAACACCAGAATGAATTTCCCTTTGAGATTCTTCTTGCAGGAGAATGTTGTACACTTGACTAACGCTTGGTAAAGGATTTTGCATCAGAATGGAGCCTCTCATTGCTGTATATGAATCATTCAATCCCATCAAAAACTTCAGTACACGTTGATCTTGCTGAAACTTTGACAATTTCTGAGAAGCACCACATGTGCATCCACAGGAACAAACAGGTATGAGAGAAAGAGAATCTATATCATCCCATAGCATCTTCAGTTTAGTAAAATAATCAGGAATGTTGTTGTTTCCTTGAGATAACTCAGAGAGTTCTTTATGCAATCCAAACAATTGAGTTCCACTAGGAGAACCATAACGTTCTTCCAATTCTTTCCACATTTGATGTGCAGAGTTCGAATAAATGACACTACGACCAATTGATTTTGACAGAGAACCAAGTAACCATGAAATCACCATATCGTTACATCTTGACCAACCCTTAAAAGTCGCAGAAGTAGTAGCAGGCACATTCAGAGTCCCATCAACAAAACCTAACTTGTTTCGTGCCGATAAAGCTATAGTCATAGAACGTTTCCAATTGCTAAATCCAGTTCCATCAAAATAATCGCTAATGAGTTTCATACCAGGATTATCTGATGAATGAAGGTATAGAGGATTGTCCTGATCTAGAGTCATTCTAGTTTCTTGAGTGGCAGCCATGTTTTATCAAAATAAAATTGAAAAGAAACAGTTGAATCAAGAAAAACACAAATTGAATTGAGTATAAGAATTGATATGATTTATCAAGAATTGGAATTGTTGCTATGATGATACATAGAGATTTGTTGATGTGATGAGAATGATACAAAACACGTATAGATGCATATACACGGATAACAATTTGTTACAGAAGAAAAATCAAGGAAGAAAGACACCTAGAATGATGAAATCGACGAAGATGATGAGCAGATCACCACAGATTTCTGGTTGTTGGAGATGATGACACATTTTGCTTGATAGAATCAATGGAGATTTACGTAATCGGATCGTGTGTTTGTTGCTCTGATACCATGTTATAATTTGTATATAAAGAACTGAGATAAAGAGACTTCAGAGAGATGAGAGAGAATTCAAGATCAATAACCAACTACAAGTTTTACAAGTGCGTTTACAATATGATCTAAGGCTAATATATATACAATGTGATCAGAGTCTAACAAGCCTAACAAACTAACTGATTATGGCGGGAACCAGCTGTGTACAGTTGTGATCTAGCTGTAAATGAAATAAATAGAAATGCTTTATCAGACTTTAGTATCAGACTTTAGGTATCAGACTTTAGTATCAGACTTTAGGTAATATGTCCAACAGAAGCAGAGCAAAAAAGAGCTTGAACAGAGCCATGTGTGTAAATATTGCTGTATCGATAATCTGTGCGTTAGTAAAGAGAATGGAGATGATGCAGGAGAGCTTGTTGAGAATAAAGATTTGATGAATCGAACATCAGGTATTTGAGTCTATATTTATAGGCTACAGCTATTATTACAATTTACAATCCTAATGTGTTCTGAATTTATATTATTTGAACCTGTTTTCAAATTTTATTTGAAATTTAATTCAAAGTTATAGGCTACCATTGTTGTTAAAATTTTACAATCCTAATGTGTTTTGAATTGATATTATTTGAACCCTATTATGTTTTCGAATTTTATTTGAAATTTAATTTATAATTAATATTATTTTCATATATGGAATGGGAATCCAAATTTATGTCACTTATCACAAATTTTGAATTTTATTTGAAATTTAATTCATAATTATTATTATTTTCATATATTGAATAAGAATCCAAACTTTTACTATTACTTATCACAAATTAAAATATTCCTCAATTTTTATTTGACTAGTCTAGTTTTAATGCAATCCACCAAGTTTTCGTTTTAGTAATTAAAAATTATATAATGGATTATTTGGGATTTTAATTTGTATTATTTGCTTTGGCAATGATTATGTGTTAATATGTGTTTGAATTTAAATAATTTATATATAAGTTCAGATGCGTAACTGATCAAAAGTAAATATAACCAAACCAGATTCGGTGTATTGAGCATTGGTGATTTCAGAGTGCGTTTCTAAGGTGGTGTCCCAAATAATTCATTGTATTACTTGAAGTTCAAATTTATTTAAATTTTATAATCCAAAACATACATGACACTGCTATCCACAATAATGATGAAACAAATTGATATGCGATATTTGTACAACAATTTAATGCAACTAATAAGCTAGTAAGTCCATTCTTTTGGAAGATATATGTAATGAGAAGAGCTACTTGTTTTATTAAATTTAATAATCTAAAACATACATGACACCGCTATCAGCAATAATGATGAAACAAATTGATATGTGACTGCTGTTGTACAACAATTTAATGCAACTAATAAGCTAGTAAGTCCATTCTTTTGGAAGATATATGTAATGAGAAGAGCTGCTTGTTTTATTAAATTTAATAATCTAAAACATACATGACACCGCTATCAGCAATAATGATGAAACAAATTGATATGTGACTGCTGTTGTACAACAATTTAATGCAACTAATAAGCTTGTAAGTCCATTCTTTTGGAAGATATATGTAATGAGAAGAGCTGCTTGTTTTATTTGCTACACTTCTTTGGCTTTTCTTGTTTCCAGTTATATTGTTGTTCCAATTTTCTGAGCTTCTCATAAGTGCACATTCAACATAACCATTACCAAACTCGAACTCAAACTCAAACTCGAACTTGTTAAACAATCAAATTGGACTTGAAAATAATATGGGAGTAGCGAAAAAGACAAAATATACCTGAATTATTGGTTAACTGGAAATCTGCAACTACAGTTCGAGGTAGAAAGAAACCAGTGCCACATGACTTCTTTGGAGAATTGAGAGAAATCTTTTCCATTTCATGGATCCGGGCCGCCCAATCCTAATTGTGATATATCTGTCTTAGTTGTGGCTTTGAGTTATATCTGAAGATTGAACAACCAACATACGTGTACGATTAGTTCTTGATACTCAAATTTGGTTTGAGTTCTCGACTTTAAATACTCATGTAGCTAATCATTCAAACCTTCGACATCTTACTAAGTAAAGTATACAACATAGAACAAGTTACTATGATCTGCATAGTGCATCACAAACAAACTTGAATAGGTCAACTGAAGTTTCAAGTGAAGTTCAATTTCTTTAGCATATCCTGGACGATGAAGACGGAGAATTGATGTAGATTTAACAACTACATTCAAAAAATAAATTACTGATTTAGCCAAAACACATACGTAAATAAATTGCAGGAATAAAATACAACTTTTTTATGCAATATTCTCCGACATAATGCAACTACTCTATGACATATTCTCCGATATACACACACACACACATATTTCTCTATCACATATGTAATTCTCCTGTATATGCACTATGTATTCTCCTATAGATATAGATGATTCTCCTATATAAGTATTACAACTTAACAATACTAAAGTAGAATCTAGATAAATGAATATTCAATAAACGACTAAATTTTTCACTGTCCCACAATAATAGGGACATTTTATTTTTAACTTTGATAAATGTATAATCTAAAATTCCCCGGATGCGAGTGTATTCAATTATCGAGGTTTAACTGTACCTACTTTCCGAAAATTCAAATGACCCGGAAAGCGTCTATATTAAAAAAATGTTTATAACTAATATTAAGCAACTTTAAATTCAACTTAGAAACCTCATGATAAATATAACCATAGCTTAAACAAACAGTAATAATTAAACAGTAATGATATGTGCCAAGTGTTTGATTTCATGCCCTTGTTTGTATTTTCACCTACGTCGTTGTAAACTTTTTGGTTTTAAAGCGAGTTTGCAGAGACAAGGGTAGGGAAGGAAAATTGACAAAATAAAATAAAGATTATTTAATTTAAATTTAAAGAGTCCCCCTTTTCTGAAAATGCTTATTTTTTTTTTCAATATATGCTTTTGAAGTCTTTTAATCAAAGAAAACTCATATATCGCATTTTAAAATTTTAAATAAATTTTATTTATAATTTTAAAGTCATCAAAATTGATTTTGGAGAGAAAATGATAATATTGTCTTTGATTTGTCACTTACAAATTTATACCGCCTATTTATATCCTATATATAATAAACATAAGGTGGATATTTGGTTGGCAGTATTACCGCGAAAAGAATTTGCACCATTGGATTGAACTTAAATCAATAGTTAAGATTATGTTATATTTTGTAATTTGTATCCATCAGATCTAGATATAAATTAGATCGAATGTTTTGTAAAGCCTACATATCAAATAATGTATCTGCAAAAAATATAAATTTATGTATCAAATATACATAAATGCAAATAAAATATAACTATTTTATTTTGTATCAAATGACTGTTTTAACTTTTGTAAATTTACCTTTTGTGTTAATATAATAATATATTTTATTTTATTTTATTCATATATTAATATATTAACATTAATATATTAATATTATATATTTTAAATAAAATACTTGTAAATAAATGGTATTAGTATACTTTTCCTCTTAGGACATGAACATCTAATACTAAACATAATAGGAGACATAAGATGGATAACCATGTATTCAACCTAATAATTTGTTCGTCCAACAGCGGTAAGATCTCCTATAGCCATTGGAGCACAACGTGAAGGATATAGGAGCATCAAGATACTTACTTCCAGAATCGTGTTGGTAGGCTCTTTCCACCAAGTAAGCTACACCAAAGCTTGATATACATATTTGTATACAAAATATTTATGCATGTTAATATACAACAAAGCTAAAAGTTCTACACTTATCATGTTCTAGAGATAATCAACTATTACTTATAATTAATAGCCGGTCCTGGCAATCTATTGAACTTGATAATCTTCCCTCCCATCCAACAGTTGGTTAAACTTGAAGAAAAAAAAAGGTCAATAAACTACCAGTATCATTAGTCAATAATAGGTAAGCACTTTACATCTGAATAAACTCAACTTATACATATACTCATATATGTGGATGCTAGTATTTTATTGTAAGGTCTCTTTAAATGTAATATGCAGGAAACTCTCTGATCCACCGAGCTGCATTCTTTAGTAGCTCAAGCCATATTCCACATACTTTTCCATAAGTTTTCCAACTACATAAGTAGGGCTGTCAAAAAAATCCGAAAAATCCGATATCCGTCCGAAATATTTGTATTCGTATCCGGAATAAAGCGGATTTTATCCGTATCCGAAATAAAGCGGATATTATCCGTATTCGAATTCGGTAGTTGCGGATACGAATATGGATATAGGCGCATCTGTATCCGGTAATATCCGAATCCGAAATTAAATAAATATGATAAATAAATAATATTATATATATATATATATATATATATATAGTTACATATTATTTAGAAATTATATTTTAAGTTTACAGAATATATATATATATATATATATATATATATATATATATATATAATTTAATCATTAAACAATATATTTATATAAGTTGTAGATAATTGTAAACATATATATATATATATATTACAAATTTAATATTTTAAAATAAATTAAATTATACTAAAAATTAAATTTTTGAAAAAAAATAAAATAGACTTTAATAAATTTAAGTTTTAGTTTATTTTACTTTTTTTAAAAAAAATTTAAATTTTTATTATTTCTTCAATTTTTTGAATTAAAATTTAATATAAAAACTAAAAAATTCTGACTGAAATTCGGATTCGGATATTATCCGTATCCGGATAGTATCCGGCGGATTCGGATTCGGATATTTTTATTTAAATATTTTCGGATTCGGATACGGATCCGGATACGAATTCAGATTTTCGGATTCGGATTCGGATACAGGCAGATCCGTATCCGAATTATCCGTTTGACAGCTCTATACAGAAGTACAAATTCCAAAAGTACATGTCATTTATATAATATACTTATTCCCTCCAACCATAATAAAAAATACATAAATAATAAAAAATATTCAACCAACAAGTTTGAACACCGACCAAAATATAATATTAAGATCATAGTCTAAGTTTTTCATGTTTATGTCCAAAAAGAATTTTTGATGTTTATGTTCAAAAAGAATTTTCACGGTTGCAATAACATGTTTCCTTAAAACTCAATATGTGTTAATTTTTTAATTACCTGATATTTTAATTCTCAACATCATTAAGATGAGTATCTCTTTTCATTTTAATACTCGTGGATGACCTGCAGGCTGCAAATGTAAAATAAATAAGAAATTAGTTTGATATTGCCTGCATAATTCATGGCTAGACTTAGATATTTAACATGTCCAAAATATGAAAATTTTAACATATTTTTTGATCCTCAATAGTTGTGCAAATACATGTATTTTAGGAGGTATAAATTATGAAGCTAGCAGAGGAACAAGATGCTGCAAGAAACAAACGTAACAAACGTCGACGGGAACAATACAAAACATTAAACAATGAACAAAGGAATGAATGGAACAAACAACGCCATGTACAATACAACACACTGACCAATGAACAAAAAAGTGAGAGAAACAAACATTGCTATGACTTGAACAAAGAGAAAACTGATATTTAATGGGAAAAAAACAATAATGGTGAGTTTTTAATACCATTGAACATTTTTACTTTTTAGATGCTATTAAATCAGAAGTCAACAATTATGTTTTATTTTAAACTATCATTCATAACAGTCGAGTAAATTGGTAGCCCGTGCAATGCACGGGCCACATTCTAACTCATACAGTATGTTTCAAATTTTGTAATAAAGTACGTTTTATCTTCCTGTCAGTCTACTCCACCTTTCACGTATGTCGATTCATCGAAGGTTAGAAGTTAATAGCCTTTCCAAATTCAAGATATTAGCACACTCTAAAATTTTAGGATCATATTTATAGTGGTGCTTGTTTAATGTGAGAAGGATGAGTAGCAAAAGCGATATACAAGTTAATTGTTAGGAATCAAGTTATTACCAAGACAATAGTGTGCAGTTTAGTTTGTTTTTCGTTAGAAATTCTAAAAGAATCACTACGTTTTATCTTCCTGTCAGTCTACTCCACCTTTCACGTGTCTCGATCTTTCGAATATTTGAAGTTAATAGCCTTCTCAAATTTAAGATATCAACGCACTTTAAATTTTAAGGATCATATTTATAGTGGTGGTGAGAAGGATGAGCAACAAAAGCGGTATATAAGTTAATCGTTAGGTATCAAGTTATTACCATGACAACAGTGTGCAGTTTAGTTTGTTTTCCGGTAGAAATTCTTAAAGAATCAGTATCACAACAGTATATTATATAATATATTTATAGTAGCAATACCAAGATTTGCATGAGAAATTGAGAGTATCATCACATGTGGCATAATACTTGGTGTAACACTATCAATAAACAACTTATACGTTTGGTACATATAGTTTAAATTCTTGCTTATAAGCAAAATTTGCTATTTAACAGACTTTTATGCCTAATTGAGCTTAAAAATTGAGAGTAAGTGCAAGTCGATTGTAAATTTCATAATGAAGTCTCTTTCACGTCAATCTTGTATACTCGTTTAGTAGGATAATTGTATTTTTCTTTATGTGTTAACTATGTTGAATTCCTTAAGGACAAAGGCGATTTTAAAATTCTTTACATAATAAACCAGTCTTTAAAAAAATTTAAGAACTAAATAGATCCAATACTTGTAATTGAGGTTATTTAGGAAATAATAATTTTAAAAATTATAATATATACTAAGATAGTTTGCATACATTATACATATAGAGTCCGTCGTTCAGAAAATTTGGTATTTGAACACAATCCTATAAATAAATCTATTTTATTAAAACTAAACTATTATAAGCTCAGTTGATTAGTTCAAAGCATACTATCGTTAGTCATTGTATGTTTTAAAGCAAATAAATAAGAACTATTACATTTAATATTGAACAATACTCTATATTTTAATATCTAAATAGTATAAAAAGTTTATGGTTTGATTTATGTAAAAATATATATTAAAATCAAATATTTATATTGGTAGTTCTAAAGATTCAATAATAACATATTATTATATCTTATTGTATTATTAGAATACATAATTAAACAAATATAAAATGTTAAAGAAGGTTCTTGCATCGCAAATGTTATAACCTTGTATGTACATTATGTGTTCAAATAAGAACTCACCTTGAAATAAGTATTGAGATCCAATCTCAATCCCACATTTTTTATTCACTTTCAGTCTTATCCACAACATTATATTAATATCTATTTTCGTTTCCACTCATATGCCTACCTCATATTTCCTCGAATTTATTAGCAACCACCTACCTTTTCACTTCGATCTCTTTCCGATCAGTTTTCAGCCACCTCAATACCTCTCAGATCTGCCCATCCCTCCAATTAACCATGTCTTATATGCACATTCATCTCCCCTTACCTCTTCTCGTTCATCTTCAACAATCTTAAATTTGCTCATCCTTCCCTCTCCGATCATCTCTCATTCATCTTTAATAAACTCTCATCGACCTACATTTTCATATTTATATTAAATTAATGTTTTTGTGGTTACGAGCTGATTATGTATGATGATAATAAAATCGTTAATTTTCACACCTCTAACACATTAAACTTGTACACCTCTTTCGAATGTTATTGAGCTAAAACTATGTTTTTTTATAATTTTCAAATTATACTCATCTAAAATTCGCCAACTGATTAAATTAAGTTATATTTTCATTTGTGTTTAAGTTGATAAAAAAATTGATGCACCTATTTTTTGTTGGTAATTAGTTCGGACAGAGGTGTTTGCAATAAATGTATATCATATTTGATGTCCAAATTTGACGCTGAATGAATTCATGTTGTATTGCTTGCCTAGGGTAGGCATCGAGTAAATTCAGGACCGGGAATGTCAATCCTACCCCAATCCCCGGATCCGAACTCAATCGTCATTTTCTAAATGGTTGGAAATGTCACGTTGGGTTGAGTGTTTTGAGTTTTAGGTCGGGTTCAAATTGAGTAAAAATTTATTCGAAAGTCGGGTCAATTCCAAGTTGATCCAAAATACCCAAACTGACCCAAAAATTTAATATATGTTAAAAATTATATAAAATGTATAAATTTAGATTACATAATTGTATACATGTGTGATATATCTACATATCATTTAGATACATTGAATTCATTTATCATCCCATAAAGTTACTATCTAATTTTTAATGAATAATAAATAATAATCAATTTATACATTAAAATAATTATTTTTAATTCTTTTCGAGGTAAAAGGGGTCATTCTTGAGTTGACTGGGTACCAACATGTCAGATTGGTATTGAGTTCTAATCCGACCATGTGTTTTATCTAATTATTTATTCGATAACTAAAATGAAGTCAAGTCTTATATATAATAGTATTATTTTTTTCCTAAAATTATCTTTTTTCCAGTGTAGTTAAATATATTCTAGATTGAACATTACAATGAATATATCATGAAAGTCACTTGCGAATATAATCAATGAATTCCAAATCATAAAATAAATATTAAATAGAATATTGAAACTAAGTTCTCGGTGCATGTAGTTATTGATTTTTTAAAAATGTATCAAAAAAATTTGACGTAGTTCATTTCAATAATACTATTATATCTGAGAAAATTTCAAAAATTTTGATGTAGTTATTCATTTCAATCACGTAGATCATGGTTATTTTGTGAAAGTCTTCTTAGCCTATAATAGATAGGTAAATAGATAATGAAAAAATGTTAAATAAATATAATAAATGAGCTCTTGGTGTAGTGGTTGTACTTGTGAACTTAAGTCATTCATAATAGGAAGGTCATGAGTTCAACCTTTATAACCAACATTTTTTTAACATTATATGATAAAAGGGTAATTATGTAATTTACTAAATACCTTGAAAGACCATGTTGGCCTTTAATATATACTAGCGTAAAAGCCCGTGCGAGGCACGGGCAGTGAATTTATTTCTCGCCCAAAATCGTATATAAATTCAGATAATTTTGTAATTAGAAAATTGAAAAGATCAGATTTTGATTTTATCTCATATTTTATAGTACTTTTGTAATATGGCATGCCAATTACATCAACCTAATATTTTATAACTTGATTAGATTTCATAAAATTTGGATAAATATCTCTAAGTTAATAATCACATGATTACTTTTAATTGGTAAAATATTAATATGGTTTTCAATGACGTGATATGAACTTTTTCAAATTGATTATTTGTGTACAAAATAAATAAATATTTTAGCAAAAATGTTGGTATATAACATAGGTGATGTGATTTTAACATTGTCAGATTATATTTGTAAGAAATCGATATATATGTAAGGTTGAGACATATTACAGAATCTATTAATATTATGTAAAAGTCATCCATGCGATGTCTCACACATTTTTTCATATTGTTTTTACATATTCATACACTTTTAAACTCAAATATTTAGTTTTAGTCTAATGTTTATTACACAGTAGTGAAGTTCTATTTTAAAATTTTGGTAAATTGAAACATTTTTTATCTTATAATTTCGAATTACTTTTTAACTCGACTTTAAATTTTTCACAAATATTTTGATTAATGTAAATTATGATTAGACGACCTTAATAACATGTGCATGATAAGTGGATATTTTATTCACTTAGAACGTTTCCGTTTGGCTTAAAACGTATGTTTGTACTCGAGTTGTGGTATTTTTGATCTCTTTTAAGGGTATTGTGCAGGTATATTGATCACAGGTGTGCTAGGAATGAAGCGGAGCAATCGGAGCGCGAAACGGAGTTATAATGAAGAAAAGGAGAAAAATCAGTTTTGCTGGACAGAGATCCTGGCGCGGCAGCGCCGTGATAACACTGGAGAGTGGCGCGGCAGCGCCGCAGAGAAAAGGCTGCACAGTGAACTTGGCGCGGCAGCGCCGTGCCTCTATACAAACTTGGCGCGGCAGCGCCGTGGTGTCTGGCGGGGAAATTCCTGTTTTGCCCTAATTTGTGATTTTTCAAGGAAAGTTAAAGAAATCAATTCCTAATGAAATATTGCACTTGGAGGCCTATAAAAAGAAGAAACAAACCCTAGAGGAGAAGGAGAGATACATATCATATATCTACGGAGTTTAAGCACGAAGAAGCAAGGAAGAAGATCGATTCAATTTTATTCTTGTAATCTTTCTAGTTTGTGGATGCTTGGATTTGGTGTACTCTTAAAAACCCTTGATATTTATAATAGTTATAATTCGTTTTCTTCTATCATGTTTTCATTAGAACCCATGGTGACGATTAGTTTGATTATGAACTAATTCGTTGTCATGGGGTTTTAGCGGATTTATTCATGAAGTCTATTAGTTGAATTTTCTCGATGCCTATAGTGTGATTGATGTGATATCCTATCATGGTTGTTTTAATTCGTTATAGGAGAGTAGCTAACTCATGTAATTGTGTGTTAATTCTTATTGAAGCGAAAGTGGATTTAAGAGTTTAGAACTTGCCATGCTAGCATAGTTTTATGCGTGAGAATATCATTCGTAATTAATGTCGTAACTCTAACCGTTTTATGACGACTAAGTGATCAATTGAATGCTTGTACTTAAACCATTATGTTTTCAATCTTTATAGACATATAAGGACTAAGCATAATTGGGAGACTAAGTGATTTCTATCTTAATTGTGGATATTATTTAGGATGGTATGGGTACAACGAAAGTTGGCTTATATCAGTTTTGTGTGTTCGATCAGGTATTAACAAATCACATGAAAGGGCCAGAGAATTGAAGATTTTAGATGGACTGTTTAATGAAGTTGAAATCCCATGTTTTATTCACATAAGTAATTCGATATAAATCTCAGTTAAGTAGTGATAATTAGTTATAATTCTTAGATAATTTTTAGTGATAAACAAAAACCACTTTGTTAATTGTTTTAGCATCGAATAATAATCATACATTGGTGAGTGAATTAACTAGACAACAACGAGTCCCTGTTGGAACGAACCTTATTTGCTATCTGTATTACTTGAGATCACGTGCACTTGCGTGTTTAGTTTGGTCGTAACAAGTTTTTGGCGCCGCTGCCGGGGACTGCGGTTTTATTTGTTTAGTTTAACTATTTACCATCAGTGGTCATTAAAGTTCGGTGACTAGGACGTTTCTCACCAAATTTTCTAGTTGGTGAATTTCAGGTACTTATTGAGAGTGTATGCGTACACGAGCTCGAGCACGTAGAGAAGAACTAGCACGAAGGAAACTTGACTTTGAGAACACCAGTATGGAAAACAATCTTGAATCAGAAGAAGATATGGCAGATGAAGCACAACCAGCGAAGGCTTTGAGTGAATTCTCTCAGCCCAAGGTGGAGGACATTCATACCAGCATTGTTCGTCCAGCTATTGGGGCGAATAACTTCGAGCTTAAGCCAAACATCATTCAGATGATTCAGAATACAGTTCAGTTTGGGGGTAGTCCTGCAGAAGATCCCAATGCTCATATTAGGGGCTTCCTTGAGATCTGTGATACCTTCAAATTCAACGGAGTTACAGATGATGTTACGACCAAAAACACGCAAGCGCACGTGGTCACAAGTAGTATATAGATAAATCAAGTTCGATCCCACAAGGACTGGTTTAGGTTGTAATAGTCTGTACTTATGCACCAATGTTTGGTTATTACTCACTGCTAAGACAAGTATCAAATTTGGTTTGATTAACTAAATTACTAACACTAACAAGATTTTAATGAACTAAAGAGAATAACTTGTGAATTACTAATATGAATAAAACATGGGATTCTAACATCATTACTTACTTTGCTTAGATCTGACACCTTTAATAACTATATGCAATTGTTATGATATCTGATCGGATAACACGAAACAAATACACGCTACCTGTCGGCATACGTATATCAAACTACCCATACATCCACAAAAGAGATAGAAGATGAATAGACACCAATTATGTTTAGACCCTATATGTCTATAGAATTTGAAAACATAACGGTTGAAGAACTAGTTATCCATAAAGATCACACAGGGCAATATAAGTATTTTCATCTTATACTACGAATCATATTGATAAACAATTATGAACCTATGCTAGCATGGCAAGTTCTAAATCTCAAGATCCACTCTCGCTTCACAAGAGATTAACAAATTAGATGTTCGCGACGCATCTATCAATTAAGCTTAACCATACGAGGATATCAATTATACATCACACACAGATCTTTAAAGCATCAAGATACTAAACTACATAAATAAATCCGTTAGAATCCCACAACGACGATTAGTTCATAATCGAACCGTTCATCATCGTGGGTTCTGATGATAACATGATAGTAATAAGTCTGTAAAACTGAATAGAATAATTAGGGTTTAGAAAGAACAAACGAGAATTCAAGTATCGCCTAATTTAGAAGAATACAAAGATTAGATGAAAACTAGGTCTTCGTAAATCAGCCGTCTCTTGTTCTCCTCCCCGGTGGGCGTATATATATGTATGTATCTTGATATATCTGTGTATATCCCTAGAAAACGTCCACCAAATACTTATAAAGTCTTAAGGCTAATAAATATGGCATGTTTCCTTTTCTTATCACAAAACAGCAAATTTCAGTATTTTTTCTGGCGCGGGCGCGCGGTAGTGGCGCGGGCGCGCGGAGCTTTCTGTCAAGTGTGGCGCGGGCGCGCGGGATGTGGCGCGGGCGCGCCAGGGATTCTGTCAGAAAATGTTGTCCTCTTCGCGTGGACTGTAAGATCGTCAGAATCGGACTTGTAGAACTCCAGATATGACCCAAACAGTAAATTATGCGCAACCTACCCGGAAAATCCGAATTCTAATCAAATTAACCTCCAACTCTTGGTTCTGCAAAACTTAATGAAAACACATTAAACACACCACATACTTGAGTTCAAGTCATCAATTTAAGCCGATATGAAGCGTTCCAAGTGGATATAAAATACACTTATCACACCCCCAAACTTAAACTGATGCTTGTCCTCAAGCATAAATAATATAACTATATACAACTAACTAGTACCACTTCCGTAGGTGATCACGGTTGCATTTGGCATATGCAACAAGCCCTTTAAACCCCTAGGCAGCCCTAGTGGACGAGTAAGGTCTCGTGAGGGCCTATAGCGAATGTACCCACAAAATCCATCTACTCATGCAACTAACAATGCAATGCATGTATGCAACTAATATGAAAATGCAATGATCCCTTCAAACCAACCAAAACAAATCAACAAGCCAACATCTCAAAGAACACAGTCTTCCAAACAGAGTTCGACCAAATTCCCATCGACCAACAAGACAAACACAGAAACGTGCGTGTGTGCGATGCTCACCAATATACTCCCAAACTAAATCAAGACCATACCTACTCTTAGCCAAAACAACCACAAGCTTACAAACAGAATGAACTCTAGCCACAAGAAACCACTTAAAGACACCTCAAATATCCACTTGAGTTAGACAGGAATTCATGCTTTTATTACAAAACAACATACTAAACACAATACGCATGCTTAATTGACTGTGCAATGGCTGAGACCCCTAAAGGCTTATACAATAATACCCATGTAGCGAGCGTTAGGTTAGTGGATCCCAGACCGGCAAAGTCTTAGGTCACTAGGCACAAAGTCCCCTAGAACTTAATTGCTCGAGTATTAAAGAGCTCAACCTGATCAATTCTGCATAAACACAACTAAAACAACTCTTTTTTTTTTTTTTTTCAACTTTTCTTTTTTTTTTTTTTTTTTTATTTCGGAATGAGTGCACTTTGCCTTTTTCTCATCCCACCCTAGACTACTCATTTTTTACCAATGAGCGGCTACTAGCCATTTGACGCCTAGCCTTTATTAACAACTAGCATGAAATTCCTGGTTTCCCCCAAACTTAGACTTAAGTGCTTCTTTCAATTTCAAGAGAATAGAACACATTCTAAATATAAGCAAGTGGTTAAATTCTAACATCCAAATAAACATGGTCTGATCAAATTCAAAAGCAACCAATGAGACTTATGAATTTACAATTGTTTCTGGCATGCAAGTCAATTTCTTAGGAACTTAATCAGCTCTCTATTCATCATAACCACACTCCCATCAACATCGACTCACTAACGGAAATAGTCAAGTCATAAGAGATCATGAAATATGCATGCTATGCAAATGCAACTAAATGGACTCACATAATAGATAAACACATATGCAAAACAGAATGCTCTATATGACATAAACATGCAAAACTACGAATGAACTACAACTACATATGCAATATGAATCCTACATGAGACACACACTAACACTACCAACCCACACATCACCCCCAAACTTAAAATATTCAATGTCCCCATTGAATGGAAGTAAATACAAGGGATAGTAGGAAACATACCTAAAAATACCGAAACACGTGGGTTGCCTCCCACGAAGCGCTTGTTTAGAGTCAATTAGCTTGACTACGTCCAAGTCTCCATTAAGGATGATAATAGTTGGCCTGGTCATCTCTTCGTGAGACTTCATCGTCATCACGGCGGCACACTTTCTGCCCCTTCTCCTCGCTTGGCCTATTCGTATAACAACTATGTCCTATTCCCATGCCTTCATCGGTTGACCCAAAATTTGTCAATTTGTAGAACAACACACATTCGCGGTCTTCGCTCGAATATAATGGAGGAGGGTAAATGTAAGTTGTTGAAGCCCTTGGTTCCTCAAAGAGAACTTCCTCCAATGGCTCTAATGCGCTACCTCCATCTTTATACTCTGAGACAAGTAGAAGACCTGCATCTTTCCCATGGTCATCAGCCTCTTGGTACGCACATACCAATTCTTGAAATTTGTGTAGCTCTTTAGTGTCTGTCCCATATAGTGCCCTTTCCAAATCATCCACCATACTAGCATGATCAAATTCCTCACATGGCTTGTGAACGCTCACCTCACCTTGGAATTTGTCTTCCTCAATTATGAATGCAGTACCTTGTTCCAAGTCATCATTATTTTCTGAAATTTCCTCGGGTATGATTTGTTGAGTCTCTTGTTCCAAGGCTCTCACAACTTGAGCAACTAGTGTCTCCACAGATTTGATAGACGCCTCGTTACTCTTTGCAAGAATCCTAATCTCCTCCATAGTCTCTTGTTCCAAGGATCTCACAGCTTGAGCAACGAGTGTGTCCAAAGATTTTAAAGACTCCTCGTTACTCTTTACAAGCATCCTAAGCTCCTCCATAGTAGGAACCTCATCTGATTGAAAAGTAGGAGTAGGTTGCTGATGTTGACATTCTTCACTACCCCAAAAATATGATATATTTGGAACATCTTGATGGTACTGTTGAGGATGGTACTGAAAATATGGTTGTTCCGCATAAGTGACATATGGACCAACTTCTTCGTAGTAACAATATTGTGAGGTCTCATGAACGCCCGAACATGGCTCACATTGCTGAGGCATTGGTGTCCTCGAATATGCCCACCATGGCAACTCCTCACCTGCCATTTGATACCAACATAAAGAAACAAGTAAAACAGAAAAAGAAAAGGGATAAGAAAAGAAGTCTCCAAGTCAGTGAACTTTAACGACCACTGATGACAAGCACATAAACTGTATAAACAACACCGAGTCCCCGGCAGCGGCGCCAAAAACTTGTTACGACCAAAAATACGCAAGCGCACGTGGTCACAAGTAGTATATAGATAAATCAAGTTCGATCCCACAAGGACTGGTTTAGGTTGTAATAGTCTGTACTTATGCACCAATGTTTGGTTATTACTCACTGCTAAGACAAGTATCAAATTTGGTTTGATTAACTAAATTACTAACACTAACAAGATTTTAATGAACTAAAGAGAATAACTTGTGAATTACTAATATGAATAAAACATGGGATTCTAACATCATTACTTACTTTGCTTAGATCTGACACCTTTAATAACTATATGCAATTGTTATGATATCTGATCGGATAACACGAAACAAATACACGCTACCTGTCGGCATACGTATATCAAACTACCCATACATCCACAAAAGAGATAGAAGATGAATAGACACCAATTATGTTTAGACCCTATATGTCTATAGAATTTGAAAACATAACGGTTGAAGAACTAGTTATCCATAAAGATCACACAGGGCAATATAAGTATTTTCATCTTATACTACGAATCATATTGATAAACAATTATGAACCTATGCTAGCATGGCAAGTTCTAAATCTCAAGATCCACTCTCGCTTCACAAGAGATTAACAAATTAGATGTTCGCGACGCATCTATCAATTAAGCTTAACCATACGAGGATATCAATTATACATCACACACAGATCTTTAAAGCATCAAGATACTAAACTACATAAATAAATCCGTTAGAATCCCACAACGACGATTAGTTCATAATCGAACCGTTCATCATCGTGGGTTCTGATGATAACATGATAGTAATAAGTCTGTAAAACTGAATAGAATAATTAGGGTTTAGAAAGAACAAACGAGAATTCAAGTATCGCCTAATTTAGAAGAATACAAAGATTAGATGAAAACTAGGTCTTCGTAAATCAGCCGTCTCTTGTTCTCCTCCCCGGTGGGCGTATATATATGTATGTATCTTGATATATCTGTGTATATCCCTAGAAAACGTCCACCAAATACTTATAAAGTCTTAAGGCTAATAAATATGGCATGTTTCCTTTTCTTATCACAAAACAGCAAATTTCAGTATTTTTTCTGGCGCGGGCGCGCGGTAGTGGCGCGGGCGCGCGGAGCTTTCTGTCAAGTGTGGCGCGGGCGCGCGGGATGTGGCGCGGGCGCGCCAGGGATTCTGTCAGAAAATGTTGTCCTCTTCGCGTGGACTGTAAGATCGTCAGAATCGGACTTGTAGAACTCCAGATATGACCCAAACAGTAAATTATGCGCAACCTACCCGGAAAATCCGAATTCTAATCAAATTAACCTCCAACTCTTGGTTCTGCAAAACTTAATGAAAACACATTAAACACACCACATACTTGAGTTCAAGTCATCAATTTAAGCCGATATGAAGCGTTCCAAGTGGATATAAAATACACTTATCAGATGACGCGATCAGATTGAGGCTATTTCCCTTCTCTCTCAGGGATAAAGCCAAGAGTTGGTTACATTCTATGCCAGCAGGATCTATTAGAACTTGGGCAGACTGTGCTCAAAAGTTCTTGACGAAGTATTTCTCCATGGCGAAGACAGCAGCTTATAGGAATTCTATTTCTCAGTTTGCTCAGCAACCCCAGGAGTCTTTGGGGGAATCTTGGGAAAGGTACAAGGAGATTTTGGCACGTTGTCCTCATCATGGAATGCCGGATTGGATGATAATCAGCAATTTCTATAACGGGTTGGGAGCTCAGTCCAGGCCTATGTTAGATGCAGCATCTGGAGGTGCGCTATGGGCAAAAAGCTATGAGGATGCCTATAATCTTATCGAGATGATGGCGGCCAATGAGTTTCAGAATCCTACTCAACGCTTGCCACATGCTAAAGTGGCTGG
Source organism: Heracleum sosnowskyi (assembly GCA_030848705.1). Classification (NCBI taxonomy): domain Eukaryota; kingdom Viridiplantae; phylum Streptophyta; class Magnoliopsida; order Apiales; family Apiaceae; genus Heracleum; species Heracleum sosnowskyi. Next base: position 47,250,036 of record CM061241.1, read on the forward strand.
AGTTCTTGAATTGGATGCAGCTACTGCTATTGCTGCTCAACTCAAGGCGTTGACAATGAAGGTAGATTCCCTTTCTAATCATGGGACTAACCAGGTTGCTATGGTGTGTGAATTGTGTGCAGGAGCTCATGACACGAATATGTGTGCTATCTCATCTGAATCAGCACAGTTTGTTAGTAATTTTCAAAGAGCTCAGCAGCCAGTGCCTAATGCTTATCATCCCAACAATCGGAATCATCCTAATTTCAGTTGGAGCAACAATCAGGGGGGTGTTCAGCAACCACAGAATCAGCAGTTCAATGCAAGGCCATATGGTCAGAACTATCAACCACCACCTTATGCTCCAAGGCAAGCATTCAATCCACCTGGATTTCAACCATCTCAAGGGAACTCTTTGAATCAGTCTGAGAAGTCTGAACTGGAAGAGCTGCGAATGATGTACAAGAGTCAGGCGGTGTCATTGAAAACTTTGGAGAATCAGATTGGCCAACTAGCCAATGCATTGCTGAATCGTCAACCAGGAACGCTTCCGAGTGACACAGAGATGAATCCAGGCAAGAAAGATCACAAGGAACAGGTTCAGGCAGTGACCTTACGATCAGGGAAGATTCTACAAGGTCAGAACGAAGAAAATTCAGCCGAGGAAAAGAATGATAATCTTGACGTTGGGGTCGAATCCGTTCCTGATTTGGTACCTAATGCTATTCCCTCGAATCCTAAAACTGCTAGGACTGATAATTCTCAGAAGGAAGTAGAAGAAAAGGTGTTCCCACCTCCTCCATTCCCAAAACGAGTTCAAAGGCAAAAGTTTGACAAGCAGTTTGCTAAGTTCTTGGATGTCTTCAAGAAGCTTCAGATCAACATACCATTTGCAGAGGCTCTTGAGCAAATGCCGAGCTATGCGAAGTTTATGAAGGGCATTCTTTCAAAGAAATTGAAACTTGAGGAGCTAGAGACAGTTGCATTGACGGAAGAATGTAGTGCCATCTTGCAACAAAAGTTGCCACCTAAGTTGAAGGACCCTGGAAGCTTCACCATTCCATGTACTATTGGAAATCTCTCCTTCAGCAAATGTTTGTGTGATTTGGGTGCAAGCATTAATCTCATGCCCTTATCAGTTTTCATGCAACTTGGTCTTCCAGAACCAAAGCCAACTACTATGACTCTGCAACTTGCGGACCGTTCAGTTACTTATCCTTGAGGAATAGTTGAGGATGTTTTGGTGAAGGTCGACAAGCTTATCTTTCCAGCCGACTTTGTGATTCTTGACTTTGAGGAAGACAAGAAGATCCCTATCATTTTGGGACGACCATTCTTGGCTACAGGTCGGACTCTGATTGATGTCCAAAAGGGAGAACTCACTATGAGGGTGCACGACCAAGATGTCACCTTTAATGTTTTCAATGCAATGAAGCTTCCAACTGACGAGGAAGTGTGTTTTAAAATTGATATGGTGGACAAAGTGGTTAACTCCGCAACTCAACACTTGATCAAAACCGATGTGTTGGAAAGAGTTCTTACTAATGACTTGGAGATTGAGAACGAAGAGGATGAACAACAATTGCAATATCTTAATGCATCTCCATGGAAGAAGTTCGAGATTCCGTTTGAATCTTTGGGGTTGTCAGAGCTGAAGAAGTCTCATGTGAGACTTAAGCCATCTATCGAGGAAGCACCTAAATTGGAACTTAAGCCATTGCCTGAACATCTAAGGTATGCCTATCTTGGTGATTCTTCTACCTTACCTGTTATTATATCATCTAAGCTTTCAGGCATGGAAGAGGAAAAGCTATTGCGAATTTTGAGGGATTTCAAATCAGCCATTGGGTAGACTATAGCAGACATCAAGGGTATTAGTCCGTCTTACTGCATGCACAAAATTCCTTTGGAAGAGGGAGCTAAACCTACAGTTGATAATCAAAGGAGGCTGAATCCTGTTATGAAGGAAGTTGTGAAGAAGGAAATTCTTAAATGGCTTGATGCAGGCATTATCTATCCGATCTCTGATAGTTCTTGGGTGAGTCCGGTGCAATGTGTGCCTAAGAAGGGAGGCATGACAGTGGTGACTAATGAAAAGAACGAGCTCATTCCCACTCGAACAGTTACTGGTTGGAGGATTTGCATGGATTATCGAAAGTTGAACAAGGCCACTCGGAAAGATCATTTTCCACTTCCGTTCATTGATCAGATGCTCGACAGATTGGCTGGACATCAGTACTATTGCTTGCTTGATGGGTATTCTGGTTACAATCAGATTTGCATAGCGCCCGAGGATCAAGAGAAGACTACATTCACTTGTCCATTTGGTACATTTGCATTCAGACGTGTTTCTTTCGGGTTGTGTGGAGCGCCAGCTACTTTTCAGCGATGCATGATGGCCATTTTTTCTGACATGATTGGAATTAATGTGGAAGTATTCATGGACGATTTCTCAGTCTTTGGGGATTCTTTTGATGAGTGCTTGGGGAACTTGAGTTTGGTTCTAAAGCGTTGTGTGGAGACAAATCTTGTTCTAAATTGGGAAAAGTGCCATTTCATGGTACAAGAAGGTGTCATTCTGGGGCACAAGGTTTCGTGTAAAGGTTTGGAAGTTGACAAGGCAAAGGTGGCAACTATTGAGAACCTTCCGGCCCCTGTTTCAGTCAAGGGTATCCGCAGCTTTCTTGGTCATGCGGGGTTCTACAGGCGTTTCATAAAGGACTTCTCAAAAATTTCTAAGCCACTTTGCAATCTCTTGGAAAAAGACGTTCCGTTCAAGTTTGATGAGTCTTGTTTACAGGCATTCGAGATCTTGAAGAAGAAATTAATTTCTACTCCAGTGATTACAGCTCCTGATTGGAGCCAACCATTTGCTTTGATGTGCGATGCGAGTGATTTTGCGCTTGGGGCCGTTCTAGGCCAAAGGAAAGAAAAGGTGTTTCATGTTATTTATTATGCAAGCAAAACTCTTAATGATGCTCAGATGAATTACACCACCACTGAGAAGGAACTACTTGCTATTGTCTACGGGTTTGAAAAGTTTCGCTCTTATCTGCTTGGTACTAAGGTGACAGTTTATACGGATCATGCTGCTATTCGCTATCTCCTGGCGAAGAAAGATGCTAAGCCAAGGTTGATTCGTTGGGTTCTGCTGTTGCAAGAATTTGACGTGGAAATCAAGGACAGAAAGGGGACGGAGAATCAGGTAGCTGACCATCTCTCTAGATTGGAAGATCATGGGAAGTCACCTAAAGATAATACAGTTATTAATGAGTTTTTTACGGATGAGCAACTATTCAGTGTGGAAGATGTTGAACCATGGTATGCCGACATTGTGAATTTTCTAGTAAGTAACATCATGCCACCTGAGCTCTCTTATGCTCAAAAGAAGAAATTCTTACATGATGTCAAGCAGTATATTTGGGATGAGCCGTTTTTGTTCAAGCAAGGAGTTGATCAGATTATTAGGCGTTGTGTTCCTTACAGTGAGACCGAAGCTATTCTTAGTGATTTTCATGCTACAGCTTATGGAGGCCATTATGCGGGTGAAAAGACAGCCACACGTATTCTTCAAGCAGGTTTCTATTGGCCGACTCTATTCAAAGATGCTCATCAGTTTGTGTTGAGATGTGATCGATGTCAACGAGTTGGTAATATTTCTCGTAGGGACGAGATGCCTCTTAATGTCATGTTGGAGGTAGAGATCTTTGACGTGTGGGGAATCGACTTCATGGGACCGTTCATTCCGTCATGTGGTAATCAGTATATTCTGTTAGCTGTGGATTATGTGTCTAAGTGGGTGGAGGTAAAGGCACTTCCAACGAATGATGCTAAGGTGGTGCTCAATTTCCTTCACAAGAATATATTTACTCGGTTTGGCACGCCGCGAGTTATCATCAGTGATGAAGGTACGCACTTTTGCAATCGGAAGTTTACATCTCTTATGGCACGCTACAATATCAATCATCGAGTTGCTACAGCTTATCATCCTCAAACCAATGGGCAAGCTGAAGTGTCTAATCGTGAAATTAAACGGATTCTTGAGAAGGTGGTAAGTCCTTCTAGGAAGGATTGGGCTTTGAAGCTTGATGAAGCAGTGTGGGCTTATCGGACAGCCTATAAAACGCCTTTGGGAATGTCACCATTTCAGCTTGTGTATGGAAAAGCATGTCATCTTCCAGCTGAGTTAGAACACAAGGCTTATTGGGCGTTGAAGAAGCTGAATTTTGATCTTACAGCAGCAGGTGAAAAGCGTATGGTTCAGTTGAATGAAATGGACGAGTTTCGATTGCAAGCTTATGAGAACAACAAGCTATATAAAGAGAAAGTCAAAAGGTGGCATGATCGTCGGTTGGTTCTTAAGACATTTGTGCCCGGGCAATTGGTGTTGTTGTTCAACTCTCGACTTCGGTTGTTTCCTGGAAAGTTGAAGTCACGATGGTCAGGTCCATTCTCCGTTAAAACAGTTTTTCAGCATGGAGCAGTGGAGATTTTTGACAAGTCACCGGACCAGTCGTTCAAGGTCAATGGTCAGCGGTTAAAGCCATATTTTGGAGAGAAGTTGAATCGCGAAGTTGAGACCGCGGTTCTAATTTGCACAACGTAAGGAGATGGAGCTATGTCAAGCTCATGACTTAAAAAGAGCGCTTCGTGGGAGGCAACCCACGTGATTGTGTGATCGTTTTCTTCTATAAAAAAAAAAAAAAAAAAAAAAATAGAAAAAAAAATTTCAGCAGAAGTTCTGGCGCGGCAGCGCCGTGGCGCCTGCTGAGGAAAAAAAAGAGAAAAAAAACAGAAAAACTGAAAAAAAAATTGAAAAAAAAGAAAGTTTGGTGTTGTATTAGTGGCCCATTATATAAACCCATTACCCATACCCACTAACCCTAAATTCTCCTTATAAAACCACATATCCTATCCCTACCTATACAACCTATACATACACTACTTACAAATCTCACAAATTCTTAAACACTCTATACACTTCTTCATTCAATTCAATGGCATCCAAGCGACAAAGGGTTGTAATTGGTGGTGGTAGTGAAGGCGCTAGTGGTAGTGGGGCTGGTGGGAGGCACCCTCGTTCTTCTTCTTCCTCTGATTCTGGTGGAGCCAATGGTGGACCTCAATTTGTTTCCAATGAGGCTCGTGAGGCTTATAATGAGTTGTTGGGGCGTCCTATTGCCCGTGAGAGGGGTCTTTTGCCTACGGCATCGGATGGGTACATGTTGGAGAATATTGCGGAGAGAGGTTGGGAGCTATTTTGTGAGGCTCCGGAGCCGGTTCCGATGACGGTGGTTCGCGAGTTTTATGCGAATGCTAGTGTGGAGAGGAATGGAATTAGCCAAGTGCGTGGGTTTCGTGTGGATTATCGGCCGCGTGCTATTCGCCGTGTTCTTGTTCTTCCGGCTCGTAGGAGGAATCAAGAGGATTGGTCAGGGAGGACTCGCGAATCTGTGGACCTTCAGGATATTATTCAGCGGTTGTGTGTTCCAGGGACGGAGTGGACTTTGAGGCGTGGCACTACTGAGCCAACGTCGTTTATGTCGACGGCGCTGAATCAATATGCGCGTACTTGGCACTTGTTCATTTGTGCTAACCTCATCCCTACTAGGCATTCTAATGAGGTGACAGTTGAGAGGGCTATTTTGTTGTTTGCTATTTGCAGCCGAGAGTTTGTGGATGTTGGTAATTTGATCCACCAGGGGATTCTCCGTTTTATGCAAGGGAGTACCACTGCGGCGATACCTTATGGTTCGGTTATTGCTAGATTGGCTAGGGATAGTGGTGCTCTTTGGTCAGCAGAGGAGGTTGTGCAGCGGCCACAGACAGCCCTGGATCATCAGAGTATAATGAGGCTGCATGTGTGGGATGGAGGTGAGCCAGATTGGTGGGGTCTCGGTTATGTAGTTGAGGGTCAACAGCAGCAGCAACAGCAGCAGCAGCAACAGCAGCAGCAGCAGGGGGGAGAGCCTCAGGATGGAGGTTCTCTTATTAATCAGAGGCAGTATCGGAGATTGACGAGGCGTATCGATGCGGTGCACGATATGCAGGCAGGGTTTAGAGCAGATTTTGGTCAGTTTGCACAGGCATTGAGCACGGCTCTGCGTGCTAGTGGAGTGGACGTGACTTTTCCGTCCTTTGGAGTTGGCGCTATCTATCCGCCACCAGACACTCCTAATGGGAGTGGTTCGGAAGACGAGTAGGTATGCTTTGCACTCTTTTTATTCTTACCTTCAATGTGGGCATTGAAAATTTTAAGTTTGGGGGTGGGGATGAAAGGTGCATTTGTATATTAGTTGTATTGCATATTAGGAGCATTTGTGCATGTTAGTTAGTTTCATGTTAGTTTATAGCATATAGGACATTCTGTTATTTTGTTATTTATGTGCATATAGTTGCATAAGCATGGCATGCATTTTCATGATCCCTTAGGACGAGCTATTTCTGTTTGGCAGGTAGATGTTGATTTGAGTGTGATAATCATGAATAGAGGGTTGATTTAGAGTTTCTATGAATTGACATGCATGTTATGGGGACAAAAATAATTACACAACTCATTGTTTGCTTTTGGGCTAGATTGGGGGTCATGCTTGTTTGGAGGTTTTGAGGTTTAATTACTTGGTTATATTAAGAATGTTCTTTATTCTCGTGATAACGTAAGAGCACTAAAGTATAAGTTTGGGGGGAAACAGGATTTTCATGCTAGTTGTTTGTGTTTATGGCTAGGTGTCAATTGGCTAGTAGCCGGCTCATATTTATATGAGTAGTCTAGGGTTGGAATTGAGAATTCTCATTCCAGATTGTATAGAAAAAAATTTGAAAAAAAAAAGAAGAAAAGAAAGAAAAAAAAAAGAGTTATGTAAATAAGTTAAATGCAAAATTAACCACGAGTGAGCTCTTTAATACTCGAGTAATTAAGTCTGAGGGGACTTAGTCCTAGTGACCTAAGGCTTTTATAGTCTGGGATCCACTGACCTAACACTCGCTACATGGGTATTATTGTATAAGCCTTTTGGGGTCTCACTCATTGTACAGTTAAATAAGCATATGTGTTGTGAATAGTAGTATGTGTCGTAGTAATAAAGCATGAATTCCTGGTTATCCTGATTGAGTATGGAGGTGTCTCGAAGTTATGATGTGTCTACCGTTCATTTTTTTTTATAAACTTGTGATTGCCTTGACTAAGAATCGGTATGATTTTTGATCTAGTGTTGGGAGTATATCTGATGAGTATCGCACACACCACGTTCCTATGCATGTATTGTTAGTATACGGGAATTCAGTCGAGCTCTGTTTGGAAGTTGTTGCATGATTTGAGATGTTTGCCTAATGAATGGTTTTGGTTAGTCTAAGGGGGTCCTTGCATTTTCATATAGTTGCATTCATGTAGTTAGTTGCATTTGTAGTTGCATTGTTAGATGGATTTTGTGGGTACATTCACTATAGGCCCTCACGAGACCTTACTCGTCCACTAGGGCTGCCTAGGGGTTTAAAGGGCTTGTTGCATATGCCAAATGCAACCGTGATCACCTACGGAAGTGGTAGTTGTTTATGCTCGAGGACGAGCAACGGTTTAAGTTTGGGGGTGTGATAAGTGGATATTTTATTCACTTAGAACGTTTCCGTTTGGCTTAAAACGTATGTTTGTACTCGAGTTGTGGTATTTTTGATCTCTTTTAAGGGTATTGTGCAGGTATATTGATCACAGGTGTGCTAGGAATGAAGCGGAGCAATCGGAGCGCGAAACGGAGTTATAATGAAGAAAAGGAGAAAAATCAGTTTTGCTGGACAGAGATCCTGGCGCGGCAGCGCCGTGATAACACTGGAGAGTGGCGCGGCAGCGCCGCAGAGAAAAGGCTGCACAGTGAACTTGGCGCGGCAGCGCCGTGCCTCTATACAAACTTGGTGCGGCAGCGCCGTGGTGTCTGGCGGGGAAATTCCTGTTTTGCCCTAATTTGTGATTTTTCAAGGAAAGTTAAAGAAATCAATTCCTGATGAAATATTGCACTTGGAGGCCTATAAAAAGAAGAAACAAACCCTAGAGGAGAAGGAGAGATACATATCATATATCTACGGAGTTTAAGCACGAAGAAGCAAGGAAGAAGATCGATTCAATTTTATTCTTGTAATCTTTCTAGTTTGTGGATGCTTGGATTTGGTGTACTCTTAAAAACCCTTGATATTTATAATAGTTATAATTCGTTTTCTTCTATCATGTTTTCATTAGAACCCATGGTGACGATTAGTTTGATTATGAACTAATTCGTTGTCATGGGGTTTTAGCGGATTTATTCATGAAGTCTATTAGTTGAATTTTCTCGATGCCTATAGTGTGATTGATGTGATATCCTATCATGGTTGTTTTAATTCGTTATAGGAGAGTAGCTAACTCCTGTAATTGTGTGTTAATTCTTATTGAAGCGAAAGTGGATTTAAGAGTTTAGAACTTGCCATGCTAGCATAGTTTTATGCGTGAGAATATCATTCGTAATTAATGTCGTAACTCTAACCGTTTTATGACGACTAAGTGATCAATTGAATGCTTGTACTTAAACCATTATGTTTTCAATCTTTATAGACATATAAGGACTAAGCATAATTGGGAGACTAAGTGATTTCTATCTTAATTGTGGATATTATTTAGGATGGTATGGGTACAACGAAAGTTGGCTTATATCAGTTTTGTGTGTTCGATCAGGTATTAACAAATCACATGAAAGGGCCAGAGAATTGAAGATTTTAGATGGACTGTTTAATGAAGTTGAAATCCCATGTTTTATTCACATAAGTAATTCGATATAAATCTCAGTTAAGTAGTGATAATTAGTTATAATTCTTAGATAATTTTTAGTGATAAACAAAAACCACTTTGTTAATTGTTTTAGCATCGAATAATAATCATACATTGGTGAGTGAATTAACTAGACAACAACGAGTCCCTGTTGGAACGAACCTTATTTGCTATCTGTATTACTTGAGATCACGTGCACTTGCGTGTTTAGTTTGGTCGTAACAGTGCATTTTCATGATATCAAAGATCAATTTTTTTTTTTTGATTTCATCGTAGATTTATCTAAGCATATGTTATAACTCAACCATTACATATTGTATTGATCAATTTACTATATTATATAAAAATTCATATTATCATAATTTATTCGAGTTATAGTCTAACTGGTGTAAGTATATAACATAATTCAATTTTTTTTTATAATTTATGTTTTTAGATCAATCATATTTCTAAATCGCTGAGAGTCTAAATAGTTGGTCGACCAAATATCTTTAATATAACCCGCATATTTAAAATTTTATATACCTAAAAATTATGCGATACAGTCATTTATTATATATGATTTGATAAATAAAAATAAATACTTCTTAAAATCAAATATTATTTTTTATTTCAAGAATTTAATATCTACACGGAGACGAACTGAAATAAATTCATATTTTTCTCGGACTCGATTACATCTATCTATAATTTTTATGTTATTTTAAAATTTTAATTTTTATATCAATCATTTAAAATGGTAAAAGAGAATTGTAGAGTATGCTCAATCCATTAAAAATTAAAAAAAATTAAAAAAATATGGGAGAAGATGAGAAAATGTGGTTTGTCTAATAAATTTTAAAAAAAAACTCAAAATAAAATGTAGTACAATGCTTATGTATGAATTTGATTAAAGAAAGTTAGTTGTTTGATTCCCTGCACTAACATAATTTCATCTACACTTTCCTTAAATAGAAAATGATTGGTGTTTTTGTAATTTTTTAACATGTATAGGCAAAATCATAAATTCATAGATATTAAAATGACATATATCAATAATTTAAATTGGAAAAAGAGAATTGTAGATTATACCCAACCGCTAAAAGTATTTATTGTAACTATATACTGTGCAATATTCTAGAAACAATATAAAACCATGTTTATTTACTCAAAAATAATTTTTAAAAAAAATGGGAGAAAATGTGGTTTATCTAATAAGAGTTTGAGACTAAGCTCAAAACAAAGTGTAGCTCAATTGGTTATGTACGAGGTTGATAGGAAAATGTTAGGTGTTCGATTCCCTATTTTTTACATAATTATTAATGAATGACATTTTTGTAATTTTAGAAAATATAAGGGTAAAATTGTAACTTCACAGCCATTAAAATGGCAAACTTTGCCCTTGTGTTGAGATTTAATATATAGTAACTAGCGTAAAAGCCCGTGCAAGGCACGGGCATTGCAATAATTTCTCGTCCAAAATTGTTTATATATTGAGATAATTTTGTAATTTAAAATTCGAAAAAGGGTAATATTTCGATTTTATCTTATATTTTAATAGTATTTTTGTAATATGACATACCAATTAAATTAACCAGATATTCTATAACTTGATTAAATTTCATAAAATTTGGATAAATATCCATACGATAATAATCGAATGATTACATTTAATTATTAAAATATTAATATGATTTTCGATGACGTGATATGAACTTTATCAAATTGAACATTTTGAGTATATAATAATATGGTTTTTGATGACGGAACTTTATCAAATTGAACATTTGAGTATAAAATAAATAAATATTTTTGAAAATTGTTTATATATAACATATGCAACATGATTTTAACTTAGTTAGAGTACATTTATAAAGAATCGATATATACGTAAGGCGAAAACATATTATAAAACTATTAATATTATGTTTAAGTCGACCTTGCGGTGTATAGCTCATTTTCATATTTTTACATTTTTAAACTCAAATGTTTAGTTTTAGTCTAAAATTTATTACACAATATCGAAATTTGTTAGATATAATTGCTGACGTTTGTTCATCAGTGTTTAAGTAATAGGTACATATCAGAGTTTATCTAGAAGCCAGTCAGAGTTTGATAAAGTCTGACTGGGTGAAGAGTTTACATGGAAGCCGGTCAGAGTTTGTTAAAGTCTGACAGGGTGAAAGTTGACTTAGCTGTCGGTGCAAATATAAAGATTCTAGAAGCAATATATTCTGAAGATGGAAAGAAGCAGAATATATTGATACAGCTAAGGAAACGGAATAGAAGACTGAAGCAATCCTTGATTGATATCAATTGTATAGCTAACTTATAGGAATATCAATTAGAGATGGATTGTAAGTAGCTGTGTACTATATAAACACAGATAGGTTATCCCTAGAAGGGACGCGATTATTGAATATATTATTCTTGTAACCTAGTAGCTCTTTGTGATTCATTAACATCACTAAGAGAGAAACTGTGAATATAATTACAGTTTGTTGATTTACAAACCTGTGTTCTTGATTGTTATTCTCATACATACTTGATTATATATTGTGTATTCGGCCTAACAATTGGTATCAGAGCCAAGGCTGTTTAATATATACAATTTTACGATTCAAACACAGTAATAATCATGTCTGAAGAAAATCAAACTGCTCCCAAGGCTGAACAGGTTAAGCCTAATTCTGTGAGTCGATATGAAACAATCAGGGTTCCAATACTCAGGCCAGTAGAGTATCCAATTTGGAAGGTGAAGATGACCATGTTTCTGGAGGCTACAGATCCAAAATACCTTGACAGAATCTATGATGGTCCTCATATGCCGACTAAATTGTCCCCTGTTGTTGATGGTCAAGAACAAAAGACTGTTCCAAAGGAAAAGAAAGATATGACTCCTGAGGACATCTCATCAATTGCAAAAGATGCAAAGGTTAGACATCTTCTCCACAGTGCTTTAGATAATGTTATGTCTAACAGAGTAATTGGCTGCAAATATGCCAAAGAGATATGGGATGCTTTAGAAGTCAGATGCCAGGGAACAGGTGCTATTAAGAAGAACAGAAAGACAATACTCACACAGGAGTATGAGCACTTTGATTCAAGACCTAATGAAACCTTGACTGAGACTTATGACAGATTTTGCAAACTATTGAATGATCTGTCTCTGGTTGATAAAGAATATGAGCTTGAAGAGTCTAATCTCAAGTTTCTGTTATCTCTACCTGAAAAGTGGGATTTAAAGACAACCACAATAAGAGATAATTATGAGCTTGCTGATACAGATCTTGATGAAATCTATGGGTTGTTAAAAACTCATGAACTGGAGATAGAACAAAGGAATAGAAGATTAAGCAAAAAGACAAAATCTGTTGCTCTCAAAGTTGAGGAGAAGCCCATCAAGAAGGAATCATCAAGGAAGAAAGCCAAGGGAAAGGCTTTAGTCATTAAATCTGAAAGTGAGTCATCAAACTCTGATGATGACTCAAACTCTGATGAAGCTTCTGACTCTGAGGATGATGAAGAACAGATGATGCAAATGGCTGCATTGATGGTGAAAACCTTCAAGAAGATGGGATTCAAGAACTTTAAGAAAGGGAAGAGATTCTCAAGGAAAGATTCAAATTCTGAAAGGAAAGGTTTTAGAAAGTCTGATGGAAGGGAGACCAAGTCTGGCAAGAAGGATAAATCTGAAATCCAGTGCTACAAGTGTAAGGAGATGGGTCACTATGCTCCAGAGTGCAAGAAAGGCAAAACTGAGAAAGCACTCATCTCTAAAGGCAAAGACTGGGCAGATACTTCAGACTCTGATGATGGAGTAAATTATGCTCTTATGGCAACTGTCAGAGATGAGACTGAATCATCTGAAAATAAGGTACCCCTAACTACTTATGCTTATGATACTGATAATATATCTGAGTTAAGAGTATATCTGAAAAGCGTACATGTTAGTTATAGGGATCAGACTTTAGAGAATAAGAGAATTAAATCTGAGAATCTTAGTCTTAAAGATAGAAACAAGTTTCTTGAAGGAGAACTTGAAAATATGAAGCAGATTCAAAAAGAAAGAGATGATGCTGTTTATGTTGAACATGAGTTGCTCAAAAGATATAAGCAATTAGAATCTGATCTAGAAAAAGAAAGAAAAATAATCAAGACGTGGACAGACTCTGGAAGAGATACTCATCAAGTGTTTCAGACAGATTCTGTAGGTTTAGGCTATTGTGAAAATGATGAACTTAGGTTTAAAGACAAGGTTAAGGTTAAACCACAACTTAAACCTGTGATATTTGTTCCAGAAACCAATAAGTTAAAATCTGTTGTAATAAGAGAAGCTGATATGGAATCAGATGAAGCCTGTGAAAGACAGGAAAATATTATAACAGAAAAACTTATGGAAAGAGAAGCTGTTAGAAAACCAGTAAAAGTCTGTGAAAAACAGGTTAATGTTGGTTTAATGACAGGAAAACAGTTCAATCATAAGCTAAAAGAGGTAAAATCTGCCATGAAACCAAAAGGGTCCAAGAAGAATAGGAATGGAAAGATAGGCATAAATAAAAGAAATAATCACTTGCCTACTACTGGTGCTCCAAGGAAAACATGTTATAATTGTGGTAGTTCTAATCATCTTGCTAATTACTGCACAAAGAATAAAAATATCAATTCTTTACCTTCTACATCAGGAGAAAAGAATGATTATGTGAGGGTGAAACCACAGACTTTATGCACACATTGTGGGAGCACTTGGCATTCTATTTATACTTGTAGGAGTTATCATGCTATTTATCACAATTACTATGAGCTAAAACCCAATCTGAAGTGGGTTAGAGCAAACTCTGCAAGTGTAAAGTCTGACAATGTTAGTTTAAACTCTGTTGATAGTAATTCCGCTGCAAAAGCTAACACTGTTAAGAAAGACAAAGGATCCAAGCAAGTCTGGGTCCTTAAAACTAACACTTAGTGTTTGTTTGTGATTGCAGGGTATAAAAGAGAGCACACTTATCTTGGACAGTGGATGCTCAGGACATATGACTGGAAATAAAGCCCTGCTATCAGACTTTAAGGAGAAGGCTGGCCCAAAGGTTTCCTATGGAGATGGCAACATAGGACACACTCTGGGATATGGCAATATTAATCTTGGAAGTGTCATCATCACAAATGTAGCTCTAGTCTCAGGACTCAAGCATAATCTGCTATCTGTGAGTCAAATCTGTGATAAAGGAAACCATGTAGATTTTCATACTGAATACTGTGAAGTCATCAGTAAATCTACTGGAAAAGTTGTTCTAGTTGGACACAGGCACAACAACATTTATGAAACAAGTTTGGTAACAAACTCTGATGGAAGAACAGTGTGTCTGATTGCAAGAATGTCAAATGAAGAGAGTTGGAACTGGCATAAGAAGCTCTCTCATCTCAATTTGAACAACATCAATGAGCTAATAAGAAAGGATCTTGTAAGGGGACTTCCAAAATCAATACTCAGTCTAGATGGCCTATGTGATTCTTGTCAAAAGGCAAAGCAAAGGAAGTCATCTTTCAAGAGCAAATCTGAATCTTCAGTAGTGGAACCTTATCATCTTCTACATGTTGATCTCTTTGGACCAGTGAATGTGATGTCTATGGGCAGAAAGAAATATGCTCTAGTAATTGTTGATGAATATACTAGATATACATGGGTATATTTCTTATCAAAGAAGGATGAGACTGCTCAAACTCTGATGGATCATGTAAATCTACTGGACAAAGGATCACAGCACAAAGTCAAAATTATAAGGAGTGATAATGGAACTGAATTCAGAAACTCAATCATGGAAGCTTTCTGCAAAGAAAGAGGAGTGAAACAAGAATTTTCTGCACCTGGAACTCCACAGCAAAATGGTGTAGTTGAATGAAAGAACAGAACTCTAATCGAAGCTGCCAGAACAATGCTTGATGAAGCAAAGTTACCAACCTATTTCTGGGCAGAAGCTGTTCAAACTGCTTGTTTTACTCAGAATGCAACATTAATTAACAAGCATGGAAAAACACCATATGAGATGGTGAAAAATAAGAAGCCAAATTTGAAATATTTTCATATATTTGGATGCAAATGCTTTGTGTTGAAGACTCATCCTGAACAGTTGACAAAGTTCGAGTTAAAAGCTGATGAAGGAATCTTTGTTGGTTATCCATTGTCAACAAAAGCATTCAGAGTCTACAATCTGAGAACTAAAGTGATCATGGAATCCATACATGTGTCATTTGATGACAAGAAAATAACAGGACTTGATAACTTAGATGGATATGATCAACTGCGTTTTGAAAATGAAGGTTTATTCTCTGATGGTGTAAACTCTGATGAAGCAGTACCGACAAACTCTGATGAAGCGGTTCTGATAAACTCTGACGAAGCATACTCTGAACCTCTACTGGTAAATACTGGAGAAACTGGAAATTCTCAAATTGAACAAAATAGAGAACCAGTTGAGGGGGAGCGTGAAGAAGCTCAACAAGACACAACAAGTGAGTCAGTTGAGGAAACTGATTCAAACTCTGACAGTTCAAACTCCGAGCCATCCAATTCAGGGGGAGCCTCAGATACTGCAGAAAGTCAACATATGAATCAGGAGAGCATGGATCAAGGGGGAGGATCCAATAATGATGCAAGAAACCACTTACCAACAGCAAGAAAGTGGACACAGGCACACACACCTGATCTCATAATTGGAGATCCTGATGCTAGTGTGAGAACTAGAAGTGCAACAAATAATGAGTGTCTGTATCATGCTTTCTTGTCTCAAACAGAACCCAAGAAAGTGGAGGAAGCTCTTCAAGATGCTAAATGGATTACAGCAATGCAAGAAGAGTTAAATGAATTTGAAAGAAATGAAGTCTGGACACTTGTACCTAGACCAAAGAATAGATCTATAGTAGGTACAAAGTGGGTTTTCAGAAACAAGACTGACAGTGAGGGTGTGATTACAAGAAACAAGGCTAGACTTGTGGCTAAAGGTTATTCACAACAGGAAGGAATTGACTATGATGAAACCTTTGCTCCAGTTGCAAGATTGGAGGCCATAAGAATTTTTCTGGCCTATGCTGCACACAAGAAGTTTAAAGTCTTTCAGATGGATGTGAAAAGTGCTTTTCTCAATGGGAAGCTTGAAGAAGAAGTGTTTGTTGAACAACCACCAGGATTTGTAGATCCCAAGCATCCAGATTATGTCTACAGGCTTGACAAGGCATTATATGGACTAAAGCAAGCACCAAGAGCATGGTATGAAACTCTTGCTCAATTTCTTTTAGAAAGTGGGTTCACAAGAGGTACAATTGATAAAACCTTGTTTTATTTCAATTCTGGTGATGATTTGCTTTTAGTTCAAATTTATGTAGATGATATTATCTTTGGATCTACTAATGACAAACTTTGTAAGAAGTTTGCAAAGCTTATGCAGTCCAGGTACCAAATGAGCATGATGGGAGAGCTTAGTTATTTTCTAGGCTTACAGGTCAAGCAAACAGATGATGGGATTTTTATCAATCAAGCAAAGTATACCAGAAATCTTCTAAAGAAATTTGGTATGCTTGATAGTTCATCTGCTCCAACTCCCATGGCTACTGCAACAAAGCTAGACAAAGACACAGGTGCTAAAGTGGATATGACAACCTACAGAGGCATGATTGGGTCTTTACTGTATCTCACTGCAAGTAGACCTGATATCATGTATGCCACATGTCTTTGTGCAAGATTTCAAGCAGATCCCAGAGAGCCTCATCTAACAGCTGTAAAAAGGATTTTCAAATATCTCAAAGGAACCATAACCTTGGGTTTGTGGTATCCTAGAGAATCAGAGTTTAAGCTAATTGGTTACTCTGATGCAGATTTTGCAGGCTGTAAGATAGACAGAAAAAGTACAAGTGGAAGCTGTCAATTCTTAGGTGACAGATTGGTTTCTTGGTATAGCAAGAAACAGAAGTCAATTTCCACATCCACTGCAGAAGCAGAGTATATAGCTGCTGGTAGCTGTTGTGCACAGATTCTGTGGATGAAGAATCAGTTGCTGGATTATGGTTTGAGGTACTCTAAAATACCTATTTTCTGTGATAACCAAAGTGCTATTGCTATGACAGGTAATCCAGTACAGCACTCCATGACAAAGCACATCAGCATAAGGTATCATTTTATCAGAGAACATGTAGAAGAAGGAAACATTGAGCTTCATTTTGTGTCTACAGACCAACAACTTGCAGATATCTTCACCAAACCTTTGAGTGAAGCTACTTTTACAAGATTGGTAAATGAACTTGGAATGATTTCTGGTTCTGACTAGAGATACGGGTTAGACTCAAAAGCTATACATGTTTGATTTTTATGCTCATGATTCCTTGCATGTATTAACCGATATGAGTACCAGTGTCATAAACTCTGAACGTAAACTCTGATGCTAAACTCTGATAGTCATAAAAGTGTTGGTCATACTCTGATAGTTAAAGTCTGATGTTATACTCTGATTGTAATTTTGTCTGAAACATAAGGACCAATGAAGAAATTTGTATGAAGCATAATTCTCAGTAAGTAATTATGAATCCTTAAGAGTTATATAGATTCTGATCTCAAATATGTGCAGTAAGTTAACACAGCATGATACTGTCTCTATATTTATAGCATCTCTTAGTTTATTGATCCTATACACTGAGTCTGTATTAGCTGTTTGCATTTTCTCTCATAAATTAATTGTATTAACTGATGAAAAGTCTAAACTCTGATTATTAATTGCAAATAATTCACCCTCAAATCAAAAGATGCCAAACAGAGCACAAATTCCTTTGAGATCATGTTGTGCCTAGGAAGATCCAGGAACTTATTGTATGAAATAAGGGCTAAAATCTTTGATTTTTGGTGACTAGTGCCAACCACTGATTACTGGAAAATTAATAAAAAAAAAAAAATAATAATAATAATAATAATATAAAAATAAAAATATATCTATAAAGGGGGTGAAAAATAAAAGATATATCCAAATGAAAGGATATCAGTATTACAGAGTTTAGATATAAAAATCAGATTTTATGTTTTACATGAGAGTTTAGGCAACCAGTTTTTACTACTTTAGTTTGTGGATTTTTATGCACTTTGAGATGATTTAAATATTGATTTCGGTAAACTCTGCTATTGCACACACTTTATGCACACCTGTACAGTTTGAGAAAAGAGTTTATTGACAAAGAAGGACAAATGGTAAACACTGATGTATTGTGTGAAATACGCCGAGGTAACTTTGTTTTAATCTCTGATGATTAAAATAAATTATTTGTTTCAGACATTTTATAATTTTGAGGAAAAACATTTGTTTTGGTATTTCAAAAGAGTATGTTTGGGCATTGGTTTAGAAAAGTGTTAAAGAGTGGAGAGAGATTGCATACATAGGAAAGTGTAATCGGCGGTAATTATTGCTGTTTTTACTGCGCATGTGCATTGGAAATTGCCAATTACTGCTGTCAGTCATTGTATGTGTGACACGTGTCTCATTTACACAGTATACGGGGTAAGACAGTTGTGTTTTAATGATTAAAAACTGTTCAGTTTTTAATTTTAAATTTTAAATTTATACATTATACACACAACCGTTACAGTTTTTTTTTCGACTTACTCCAATTGTATTCTAGTCTCACTCACACATATTCACAAACACTTTCTTTCTTAAACTCTCTCGTGATTTTGAAGCTATTTTCTGATTCTTTCTTGATATTACTAATGGCTTCTACTGCTTTCACTGCTTCTGGACTTGAGTTTGTCCCTAATAACTATTTAGCCCCGTTAAACACTGTCAATGCACCAGAAGCGTTTCACATCATACAAAACTTTCTTGCTCAGTCAGAAATTGGGCGTGCTTTAGTGGAGCCTGTAAAGCTTTATGGATCTCAGATCAAAGCTTTCTGGGAAACTGGTGTCTATGATGATGGTGGTGATTCTGGTACCCCATCCATAGTTTTTGAGTTCCAGGAGACAGAGTTTGTCATAACTCCAGGAACTGTTCGTGAAGCAATGGGCTTTGCAAATTCTGACGCGTGCACCATTGCTGTTGGTGATACTGATCTTCAGAGAATGATGCAAGCTATTGGATATACTGGGTCTTTGGCAAAGATTGGCCAATTGAAGCGACCGCTCTTACGAAAAGAATGGAGTTTCTTTTTCGATTGCATAACTAGAGCGTTCGGGAAGAAATGCACAAATTGGGACGCCATTCCAATAGACAGTCTGCAAATCGGGTATTCACTTCTTTTTAACAGTAACTATGATTTTGCTAGACTTGTCTTAATGAACATAGGAGAGAAATTAACAGAGAATAGGCATGTAGTCTATTTTTCTAGGTTTTGTCAAATTTTATTCTCTACATGTGTTAATAATGTTGAGATTAATGAGGAGGACGTAATTCCCTCATTCAAATTGCACAAAAGGGTATTTTCTGATCTTACGAATAAGGATTTAAAGAAGGTAAATGTTGGTGAGTTGTTGTTACCTGAGAGAGTTCTTCAGTTTTTAAATCCTGAACCTCAACAACAACAAGAACCAGTAAATCCTGAGGTCTCTCCATCTCCAACTCAACCTCAATTTGTAAACTATGAACCTGTTCAATCCGCATCTCAACAACCAAGGACTGGTGGTAGGATCAAACACAGGGCTTTCAAATCTTCAAAGTCTGTGAATCCAGCTACTGAAGCTGGGGCATCACATGCTGATAATATGCCTCAGAAAAGAAGAATGAAGAAAAGAAGAGCAAATAGGGAAAAGTCTGATGCTATTGATGAAGAGACTGAAACTGATGAAGAATCTCTTCATCAGAGAAAAAGAAGATTGGTAGCAGCACATTTGTTTGGTGCTGAGAATATCTCTTCAACTGTTGTTGATGATCTTGAGATTCCAAATGATGATGCTGTTCCTGAGGATAGAGTTTTTATGGAGACTGTTCTTCAAGATGAAGCTCCTACATCAAACGCTGATGATGTAGTTGAGGAAGCTGCAAATGAAGATGCAGATGAAGCTCCTGAAATTCTTGTTCAGGAGGCTACAGAAAATATTGAGGCTGAGATTTTTGAGCCACAAGGATTTGATATGGATGTTGAAGCACATAACTCTGTACACTCTGACCATCTTGAAGTTTTTGATGAAACAGAGGGTGTGGAAGCTAATCAAGCCACGGTTATTCTTGAAGATTCTATGGCTACACACACAGAGATTCTCTCTGTTACTCACCAGGTAATTGAAGAGGGTGAGGAAGTCGATCAGACTTTAGATGCTAATGCTCCAGAAGCTGTTGCTGCAAATCCTGATGTTACTGACAAGGATGCAACAGAGAATGTTCCTATAGAAGCAGAGTTTGTTGCAAACTCTGAGATTCATGAAGCTGAGCAGATCAACACTGAGACTGCTGCAGAGAATGTTCCTGAAGAGAATTCCGCAGAGAATGCTAATGATGATGTTAGTTCTAATCATTCCCAAGAGGAGTTATTTGAGAGTCCAGTAAACTCTGATGAGCTACGAGAGGTCAATCGAGCTACGGCTGAGCATTTTCAAGAGATGTACTTTTCAAATTGGTCGAACAAGGATACTATTTTTTCTGATGAGAGAGCTGCAGACTTTGTCACAAAGTCATCTAAAGAGATTACAAATCCAGAGCTTCTCACTCATCTCAAAGCCACAATTATCCAAGTCAAATCATTAAACAATCGTTTTGATGCTTCTGACAAGGTTATTGAAGGTCTACGGAATGATATAGCTGCAAGGGAACTTACAGAACAGAAGGATAAATCATTGTATATTTCCTTGTGTAAAGATCAGAAGGTTTTTGATTCCAGGTTGTCCAAGTTTGAAGACAATCAAGTCAAAATGTCAACTATGTTGGATGAAATTGCAAATTCCATTGAATTGCTCACATCAGTTTTGCTGTCTGATGATGTCAAAAAGGGGGAGAGAGTGCCTCAAGACAAATGCAAGAGCTCTCAAACTCTGACTCGGAAAGATGACACTACTGATGGTGGTGCAAAAGGTCAAAATCCAAGGAATGTTCAAAGGCAAGGGAGGAGATCACACTCTGATGCTCAGAATGCTGATGGAAAAAGATTATACACTGGAGGGCAGTCTTCTTCAAGGATTAGAAGTTTACTTCTTTCCTCTAAGTCTCCAGTTACTGATGAAGAAGTTGCTACACAGTTATTCTTAGCAGAACATGGTAAAGATGTTACTATTGAAGATATCCAGGCAGAAGAGAAATTGCTTGCTGAAGAACACAGGAAAGATGTTGAAGCTGGAATCTACAAACAGAAGGTTATCAAGGCTCCAAGGAGAAAAGAAAAAGGAATTGTTATCAAAGAGAATGTAAACTCTGATCAGAGTTTACAGTACTCAAGGAGGCCTGTGATTAAAAATGCTGACAAAGGAAAAGGTAAACTGGTAGAAGAAGAACAGTTACCTAAGAAGATTTATTCAACCTCTGACATTGCTCAAGTTGAAACAAGATTAGCTAAATCAACCTCTGACGCTGCTCAAGTTGATGTTTCTACTAAAGTTATGACAACCTCTGACGTTGCTCAAGTTGTACAGAAATCTACACAACTTCCAGGATTCAACAAACCTAAAATTCTTGAAGAATTAAAGCTTGAAGCTGTGAATTTCTCAGAAACCAGAACTGTATTGGGAAAATAAGCTTTTGATAAATCTGGACTGGGATCACACAGAGAGAGAAGAACAAATAACAGATCTCAAGATAACATTTCACTGGCAGAACCTGGTATTGGGGTTACACAAGAAAACCTTGATAAGTTAGAATCTGTTCAGTTGATTTTTCACAAAGTATTGAAGAAGCAGTTTTTGTTATACTTCATGAGTGATGGAAGAGTTTATAAAGTTGGAGAATCTGATGTTAATCTCAAATCATGGGAAGAACTGGAATATGTACTTTATCTTCTAAAAGTCAAAAACAGACATACTCATGATGTTGCTCAAGTTTTGAGAGAAAAGATGCTGAGATCTAAAGCTATGCTTGGAGGAGGAGTATCAAGTGTTTATATTCCAAAGTATAGAGATTATACTGGAAAGTTAGTGGAGATGAAGAGAAACAGTGCTAGATTTAGAACTGCACATGGAATAAAGACTTTGGAATTTAACTTGGAGTCAGACAAGTCTTATTTTATTAGGCTAGGAAATGATATGAGAAGAAATAGCATATATTCTCTAAGAGCTGCTATCTATCAAACGGGGGAGAGTGATTCAGAACTTAAAGAGCTAAAAGAGATTATGGTGGATGAGCTAGAGAAGGCTGAAAGAAGACTGCTGATTGATTATCTCAGAACAGTACCTGATATTGAAGAAGTCAAGTAAAGTCTGACTGTAAGTTTTTATGTTTTCTGTTCTAAGTTAAATTTAAACTCTGTTTTAAAATTAAACTCTGACATATTTTAAACACTGCATTTGTTATATGTTTTGACATCATCAATTATCTATTTAACTTGTACATTTTTATCATGAACAAGTTGGGGGAGATTGTTAGATATAATTGCTGACGTTTGTTCATCAGTGTTTAAGTAATAGGTACATATCAGAGTTTATCTAGAAGCCAGTCAGAGTTTGATAAAGTCTGACTGGGTGAAGAGTTTACATGGAAGCCGGTCATAGTTTGTTAAAGTCTGACAGGGTGAAAGTTGACTTAGCTGTCGGTGCAAATATAAAGATTCTAGAAGCAATATATTCTGAAGATGGAAAGAAGCAGAATATATTGATACAGCTAAGGAAACGGAATAGAAGACTGAAGCAATCCTTGATTGATATCAATTGTATAGCTAACTTATAGGAATATCAATTAGAGATGGATTGTAAGTAGCTGTGTACTATATAAACACAGATAGGTTATCCCTAGAAGGGACGCGATTATTGAATATATTATTCTTGTAACCTAGTAGCTCTTTGTGATTCATTAACATCACTAAGAGAGAAACTGTGAATATAATTACAGTTTGTTGATTTACAAACCTGTGTTCTTGATTGTTATTCTCATACATACTTGATTATATATTGTGTATTCGGCCTAACAAAATTGTATTTTAAAATTTTGGTAAATTGAAACATTTTTTATCTTATAATATGAATTATTTTTTAACTCAACTTGATTTGTTTTACAAAAAAACCCGTGCGAGGAACGAGCATTGCATCTCGCACAAAATTGTTTATATATTGAGATAATTTTGTAATTTAAAATTTGAAAAAGGATAATATTTCGATTTTATCTCATATTTTAATAGTATTTTTGTAATATGGCATACCAATTACATTAACCAGATATTCTATAACTTGATTAAATTTCATAAAATTTGGATAAATATCTATACGATAATAATCGCATGATTACATTTAATTGCTAAAATATTAATATGATTTTCGATGATGTGATAGGAACTTTAGCAAATTGAACCTTTGAGTATATAATAATATGGTTTTTGATAATAGAACTTTATCAAATTGAACATTTGAGTATAAAATAAATAAATATTTTTGAAAATTGTCAATATATAACATAGGCAATGTGATTTTAACTTAGTTAGAGTACATTTATAAATAATTGATATATACGTAAGGCGAAAACATATTATGAAACTATTAATATTATATGAAAGTCGTCCTTGTGGTGTATAGCTCGCTTTTTTATATATTACATACATATTTTTACATTTTTAAACTCAAATTTTTAGTTTTAGTCTAAAATTTATTACACAATATCAAAATTCTATTTTCAAATTTTGGTAAATTGAAACAATTTTTATCTTATAATATGAATTATTTTTTAACTCAACTTGAATTTTTACAAATATTTTTATCAATGTAAATTATGATTAGACGACCTTAATGATTATGCATCAACATAATATTTAAGATAAAACTTTTTGGTTTCATCATAGGTTAATCTAAGTATATGTTATAACTCAACCATCATATATTATGTTGATTATTTGATCAATTTAGTATATTATTTAAAATTCATATTACCATACTTTGAGTTATAGTCTAATTGGTCATTGCGAATAATTATTGCAATTTTGTAATATTTATAATTGAAAAAAACATATCTTTTTTTTAAAATTTTGAATTGAATATTAATTATGTTATTTTTTATATATACAACATAAATCCTATTTTTGGAGTTGTCATTTTTTAAAACATAAATTCAATTATTTTAGTTTCTTTTAATATATATGTTTTTAGATCAATCAAACTTTTAAATCGCTGAAAGTCTAAATAGTTGGTTGACCAAAAATCTCTAATATGACTAATATGACTCGCGTATTTAAAATTTTATATACATAAAAATGAAGCGAGACAATCATTTATTATTTATAATTTTATAAACAAAATTATATATTTCTTAAACAAATCTTATTTTTTTATTTCAATAGTTTAATATCTACACAGATGAGAAGGTAAATAAATTCATATTTTTTAGGAATCGATTACATTTATGTATAATTTTATATTATTTAAAATTTTATTTTTCTTATCAATCATTTAAAATGACAAAAGAGAAATATAGAGTATACTCAATCCATTAAAATATTTTTTTTGGAATATATAATATGCAACATTCTATAAATAATATAAACTAACGTTTTTTTGGAGAAAATGTGATTTATCTAAAACTATTTTTAAAGAAAACTCAAAATAACGTATAGTATAATGGTTATGGTATGAGTTTGATTAGAGAAGGTTAGTGGTTCGATTTTTAACACTAACATAATTTCATCTACTCTTTGCATAAATATAAAAGAGAAGGTGTTTTTTTGTAATTTTTTTAACATATATGAGCAAAATCGTAAATTCATAGGTATTAAAATGACATATATCAATCATTTAAATTGACAAAAGAGAATTGTAGATCATGCTCAATCGATAAAAATATTTTTTGTAATTATATATTGTGCAATATTCTAGAAATTATATAAATCAATATTTATTTACTCTATAATAAAAATAAAAATAAAAGATGGGAGAATATGTGGTTTATCTGTTAAGATTTTGAAAGTGAACTCAAAATAAAGTGTAGCACAATGGTTGTGTTGTAAGTTTGAGTATAGAAGGTCACAAGTTCAATTCTCAAGACTAACATATTTAATTTAATTTTTTTCATAAACATTAAAGGGGTGACATTTTTGTAAATTTTCAAAAAACAGGGGCAAAATCGTAACTTCACAGGCATTAAAGTGGCACTTTTTGCCCTTGTGTTGTGGTTTGATATTGTTAGGCCGAATACACAATATATAATCAAATATATGTATGAGAATAACAATAAGAACACTGTTTATGAATAATAAACTGTATGGAATTAATAACTCCTCTCTCGGTGATGTAAAATATCACAGAGAGCTGCTAGGTTACAAGAATAATATTTCAAGTATTCGCACTCCTTTTAGGGTTAACCTATCTGTGTTTATATAGTACACAACTACATACAATCTTTAATTGATATTCCTATAAATCAGCTATACAATTAATATCAATTAAGAATTGCTTCTGTCTTCTGTTCCGTTTCCTTATCCATCACGATATCTCTTTGCTTCTTCCCTTCTTCAAAGTATATCGCTTCGAGAATCTTCATTGAATATAACACCGACAGCTAATTAAACTCTGATTGTCAGAGTTTAACAAACTCTGACCAGTCTTCCAGTTAAACTCTGATATTTACCTGATACTTTAAACACTGATAAACAAACATCAGCAATTATATCTAACAATCTCCCCCAACTTGTGCATACAAAAAAATGTACAAGTTAACAGATAATTGATGATGTCAAAACATATAACAAATGCAGTGTTTATAAAATCACAGAGTTTATATTTTAACTTAGAACAGAAAACTTAAAAACTTACAGACTCCATTTACTTTATCTCTTCAACTTCAGGTACAGTTCTGAGATAGTCTATAAGCAATCTTCTTTCAGCCCTTTCAAGCTCAGCTACCATAATCTTTTTCAGTTCCTTCAACTCTGGATCACTCTCTCCAGTTTGATAGATAGCAGCTCTAAAAGCATAAATACTATTCTTTCTCATTTCATTTACCAGCTTTATCATGAAAGATTTATCTGACTCCAAATTAAATTCTAACACTCTTATACCAAGAGCTGTTTTAAATCTTGCACTGTTTCTCTTCATTTCTACAAGCTTTCCATGATAATCTCTGTACTTAGGTATGTAAGAACCTGCAGACTTTAAGCCACTGAGAGCTCTAGCTTTCATCATCCTGCTTCTTAATACCTCAGCTGCTTGTTGAGTTCTTTGATTTTTGACTTTGAGTATGTACAACACATATTCTATCTCTTCCTTCATCTTTAATTCAATGTCAGCTTCTCCAACTATGTATACTCTTCCATCAGTTTTGAAGTATAACATAAAGTCCTTTTTTAAACCTCTATGATGTATTAACTGAACAGATTCCAAAGTATCGAGATTTTCTTGAGTCACACCAACACCAGGTTCAGCCAATGATGTATGATCCATAGGACTATTATTCACCCTCTTCTCTCTGTGAGATCCTAATCCAGATCTATCTCGAGATTCCTTGCCCATGATAGTTCTGCTTTGAAAAATATTCACAGTTCCAGGATTCAGAGTATGTTGAACTGTGATTGGTTTTCCAAATGTCCTTTGAAGTTGAGAAGATAACTGAGTCTGTACAACTTGAGTAGTATCAGTGGTTGTCACAGCTTCCAATGATTTGTCAACTTGAGCATTGTTAGAGGTTGATTGAGCTTTCTTCAGTACTTGTTCTTCTTCTACCAACTTTCCTTTGCCTTTATCAAGACTGACTTCAATTGGTCTCCTTGCATACTGTAAACTCTGTTGAGAATCTACATTATCTTTGATAACAATCCCTTTCTCTTTTGGCCTTGAAACTCTCACAGGCTTCTTGATCTTTCCAGACACCAATTTCTTCTTATGCTCTTCAGCCAACATCTTTTCTTCAGCTTGAATATCTTCAACTGTTGCATTTGCACCATGCTCTTCCAAAAACAACTGAGCTGCAATCTCTTCATCAGTGATTGGTTGAGAAGTAAACAGTAAACTTCTAGCTTTTGAAGATGACTGAGCTTCAGTGTTTGTTCTCCCAGAGTTTGTCTTAGCAGAGTTTGACCTCAGTCTCCCTTGCTCTTGATGTGATTTTGACCTTAACTCTGTTTTCTTTGCACCACCATCAGTAGTATCATCCTTTTTGCTCAGAGTTTGAGATTTCTTGCATTTGTCCTTAAATACTCTCTCCCCCTTTTTGACATCATCCGGAATCAACACAAATGTGAGCAATTCAAGTGAAGCAGCAATGGAATCAAGCTTGTCAGACATTGCATTCTGATTGTCTTCAACCTTGCTCAGCCTGTTTCTTAAAGACTCCTGATCTTTAAATAAAGAAACATACAAGGATTTATCCTGTTTCAAAGATATTTCCCTTGCAGCCACTTAATTTCTCAACCCAGTAATAGCCTTCTGAGTATCATCAAAACGGTTATGAAGAGACTTTACTTGAACTATAGTAGCTTTAAGATGTGTGAGAAGCTCAGGATTGGTGATATTTGCAGCAGACTTTGACACAAAATCAGCTACCCTTTGATCAGGAAAAATACACTCATGGCTTGACCAATTAGCAAAGTACATATCTTGATAATGAGTTTCAGTATCATGGTGAGATGTACCACCAAACTCAGTCACTTTAGGATTTTGTTGAACAGAAACCCTTGGAGAAGATGAGGAATCAGCTTTGTCATCAGACTTTGCTGAAGATTCTGCACTTGAAGATTTAAGAACATTCTCAGCAACATTTTCCTGTGCACCTTTATTTGCAATATTTTCAGAGTTTAAGTTCTCAAAAACTTCCTCATTTGCTTGAACAGCTTCAACAATAGGCTCTACAGCAACTTTAAGAACAGTCTCTGTAGCTTCTTCAAGATCATTCTCAGAAATTACAGCCTTTGTTGTATGATCAACCTCCTCACCCTTTTCAAGAACCTGGTGAGTAACAGAGCATACCTCTGTGTGAGTAGCCATAGACTCATCAAGAATCACAGTCGGTTGATCAGCTGCAACCACATCCCCTGTTTCATCAACACTGTCAAACTCTTCAAGAGTTGCAGAAGGATGTGCTTCAACATTCTCCTCTATCTCCATTTCCAGTGGCTCAATAAAGTTTGGCTCAGGTTGTTCATCATGCATGTCAGCCATCTCATCAGTATTTGCTCTGGCTTCATCAGGCACATTAGCATCTTTAGAGATAATTTCTGGAGCTTCAGAGTGTGTAGATTCTTGAACCAATTCATCAAATGAATAATCAGCTACCAGCTTCCTCCTTTTGGTCTGTAAGGGCTCATTAGCATCAGAGTGTGGTCTGTTTGCCCTTTTCTTTATTCTTGAAGTACCAACAGACTTTGGTAACTCAGCATCAGAAGATGGTTTAGCAGCCTTAACAGCTTTAAAAGCCATGTTCTTAGTTCTACCTCCAGATTTTGGTCTTTGGGATGTAGATTGAGGAAGATCAGTGTTTAATGGTTGTGATTATGATTGAGGTTGTGGTTGAGGTGGATTTAGAAATTGTTGGACTATCTCAGGAAGTAATAAGTCACCAACATTCCCCTTTCTTAACATCCTTGTTGGTCAAATCAGAAAATATCCTCTTATGCAACTTAAAAGAGGGAATCACATCATCCTCAGCAATTTCAACCCCAGGAACACAAGCAGAAAATATCAATTGACAAAAGCGAGCAAAGTATACTACACTTCTATTTTCTAACATCTTCTCTCCTATATTGTGCAGTACTAGTCTAGAAAAATCAAAATTATTACCATAGAGAAGAGAATACCCGATTTGCAGACTATCAATAGGAATAGCATCCCAATTTGTGCACTTCTTGCCGAACGCTCGAGTAATGCAGTCAAAGAAAAAGTTCCATTCCTTCCTCAAAAGCGGTCGCTTCAACTGACCTATCCTTGCCAGTGACCCACTGTAACCAATTTCTCTCATCATCCTCTGTAGCTCAGCATCACCAACAGAAATTGTGTAAGCATTAAAATCTTCAAAACCCAAAGCATCACGAACAGTGTTTGGAGTAACTACAAACTCTTGCTCTTGAAACTCAAAAACAATCGAAGGAGTCCCAAACTCTCCTCCATCATCATAGACGCATGTCTCCTAGAAAACCTTTATTTGTGATCCAGAAAGTTTCGCAGGTTCAACGAGAGCTTGCCCAATAGCAGAGTGGGCAAGAAAGTTTTGGAACAAATGAAACACCCCCGGTGTGTTCTCATTATTCAATGGTGCTGCATAATTGTTAGGAACAAACTCTAATCCAACAGAGTGAAAGACAGTGGTTGCCATTAGAAACAGATTCGAAAATAATCAGAGAATAAGCTTTGAAAGGTGTTTGAAAAATTGATGCAGAAAAGTGTTTGTGAAAATGTATGTGTGACAATATCTGTGAATGGAGTAAGTCTGTAAAGAATACGAACGTTGTGTGTATAATGATTAAGTAAGAAATACAAAGATTAAAACTGAAGAGTTTTAATCATTAAGACACACAACTGGCTTACTCGTGAAGTGTGTGAGTGGGACAAGTGTCACACATGTAGTAACTGCCAGCAGTAACGTGGTAGTTTCCAACACGCATGCGCAGTAAAAACAGGCAATAATTACTGCTATTTTCTAGACATGTTTCATCCTTTTCAAAACTCATACAAACCGTTGTCAATCATACTCTCTATTTTCAAAAAAAATGTTCCTAAAAAATGTGAAATGTCTGAAACACATTTATTTATTTTAATCAACAGAGATTAAAAATAAATTACCTCGGCGTAGAGTACACAGTTCACCAGTGTTTATCAATTCTCCAACATCATTAATAAACTCTTTTCTCAAAGTGCACAGTTGTGAGTATGTGTGTGTGGATAGCAGAGTTTATTGAATGTAAATATTTAGAGCATCTCAAAGTGCATAAAATCCACAAATTAAATCAGTAAAAACTGGTTGCCCAAACTCTCATATGTAAAGCAAAACCTGATGTCATCTAAACTCTGTACTTATGTATTTTTTTTTATTTGTATAAGTATCTATATATATATTGTTTTCACCCCCTGTTTAATTTCCCTTTTTTTTTCTTTTCCAGTAATCAGAGGTTGGCACTAGTCACCAAAAATTTAGAAATTTTAGCCCTTATCTTAACAGTAAGTTCCTGGATCGTCCTAAACAATTAACTAGTCACCAAAAGTTTAAATTTTAGCCCTTACAAACAGAGTAAGTTCCTGGTTCTTCCTAGCCTCTTGACTAGTCACCAAAAATTTAAACTTTAGCCCTTACTGAAACAGCAAGTTCCTGGATCTTCCTAGCTAATTGAGTAGTCACCAAAAATTTCAAAATTTTAGCCCTTATTGACACAATAAGTTCCTGGGTCGTCCTAGGCACAACCTGATCTCAAAGGAATTTGTACATGTTTATACATCTTTTGCTTGGGGGTGAAGTAGCAGCAACTATTTATAAGAGTTTAGACTGACATCATTTAACACATATAATTTATGAGAGAAAGTGCAAACAGCTAATACAGACTCAGTGTATAGGACCAATAAACTAAGAGATGCCATAAATATAGAGACAGTATCATGCGGTGTAAATTTTTTGCACACATTTGAGATCAGATCATATATAACTCAGAAGGATTCATGATTACTTACTGAGAATCATGCTTCATACTATTTTCTTCATCGGTGTTTATGTTTCAGACAATACCACAATCAGAGATTAACATCAGAGTTTAACCAACAGAGTATGCTAACAGAGTTTAACAACATGATTTTCATGACAGTTAACATATGCATAGAAACATGAGCAACATATCACAGAAGAGTAAATTTTGAGTCTAACCAGTATCTCTAGTCGAAACCAGAGATCATTCCTAGTTCATTTACCAGTCTTGTAAATGTAGCTTCACTCAATGGCTTGGTGAAGATATCTGCAAGCTGTTGATCTGTAGACACAAAATGAAGCTCAATATTTCCTTCCTCCACATGTTCCCTGATAAAGTGATACCTTATGCTGATGTGCTTGGTCATGGAGTGCTGTACTGGATTTCCTGTCATAGCAATAGCACTTTGATTATCACAGAGAATAGGTATTTTAGAGTACCTTAACCCATAATCCAGCAGTTGATTCTTCATCCACAAAATCTGTGCACAACAACTACCAGCAGCAATATACTCTGCTTCTCCAGTGGATGTGGAAATTGATTTATGTTTCTTGCTGTACCAAGAAACTAGTCTGTCACCTAGAAATTGACAGCTTCCACTGGTGCTCTTTCTGTCAATCTTACAACCTGCAAAGTCTGCATCAGAGTAACCAATAAGCTTAAACTCTGATTCTCTAGGATACCACAAACCCAAGGTTATGGTTCCTTTGAGATATTTGAAAATCCTCTTCACAGCTGTTAGATGAGGCTCTCTGGGATCTGCTTGAAATCTTGCACAAAGACAGGTTGCATACATGATGTCTGGTCTACTTGCAGTCAGATAAAGAAGAGACCCTATCATGCCTCTGTAGTTTGTCATATCTACTGAAGCTCCTGTGTCTTTGTCTAGCTTGGTTGCAGTTGCCATAGGAGTTGTTGCAGATGAACTATCAAGCATACCAAATTTCTTGAGAAGATTTCTGGTATATTTTGCTTGATTGATAAAAATTCCATCACCTGTTTGCTTTACCTGCAAGCCTAGAAAATAACTAAGCTCTCCCATCATGCTCATTTGGTACCTGGACTGCATAAGCTTGGCAAACTTGTTACAGAGTTTATCATTAGTAGACCCAAAGATTATATCATCCACATAGATTTGAACTAAAAGCAAATCACTACCAGAATTGAAGTAGAACAAGGTTTTATCAATTGTACCTCTAGTGAACCCACTCTCTAAAAGAAATTGAGCCAGAGTTTCATACCATGCTCTAGGTGCCTGCTTTAGTCCATAAAGTGCTTTGTCAAGCATGTAGACATAATCTGGGTGCTTGGGGTCCACAAACCCTGGTGGTTGTTCAACAAACACTTCTTCTTCAAGTTTCCCATTGAGAAAAGCACTCTTCACATCCATCTGAAAGACTTTAAACTTCTTGTGAGCAGCATATGCTAGAAAAATCCTTATGGCTTCCAACCTTGCAACAGGAGCAAAGGTTTCATCATAATCAATTCCTTCCTGCTGTGAATATACTTTTGCCACAAGTCTAGCCTTATTCCTTGTAATTACTCCCTCACTGTCAGTCTTGTTTCTGAAAACCCATTTTGTACCAACAACAGATCTGTTTTTGGGTCTTGGTACAAGTGTCCAGACTTCATTTCTCTCAAACTCATTGAACTCCTCCTGCATTGCTGTTATCCAGTTAGCATCTTGAAGAGCTTCATCCACTTTCTTAGGCTCTGTTTGAGACAGGAATGCATGAAACAGACATTCATTTGTTGTAGCACTTCTTTTTCTCACACTTGCATCTGGATCTCCAATAATCAGATCAGGTGTATGAGCCTGTGTCCACTTTCTTGCTGTAGGTAAGTGGCTTCTTTCATCATTATTGGATCCTCCCCCTTGATCCATGCTCTCCTGATTTTCTTGTTGACCATCTATATTATCTGAGGCTCCCCCTGAATTGAACTACTCAGTGTTTGAACTTTCAGAATTTGAGTCATCATGTTGAGGTGTTCCCGAAGTATCTTCTTGCTCCCCCTCAACTGGTTCTTTATTCTGTTCTATCAGAGAAACTTCCTCAGTGTTTACCAGTAGAGGTTCAGAGTATGCTTCAATAGAGTTTGTTGGATAGGCTTCATCAGAGTTTACGTCATCAGAGTTTAGATCTTCATTTTCAAAGCGTAGTTGATCATGATTTTCTTCATCTTCAAGTCCAGCTATTTTCTTGTCATCAAATGACACATTTATAGATTCCATGATCACTTTAGTTCTCAGATTATAGACTCTGAATGCTTTAGTCGACAGTGGATATCCAACAAAAATTCCTTCATCAGCTTTTAATTCAAACTTGGTCAACTATTCAGGATGAGTTTTCAACACAAAGCATTTGCACCCGAAAATATGAAAATATTTCAGGTTTGGTTTCTTTTTCTTTACCATCTCATATGGTGTTTTCCCATGCCTGTTGATCAGTGTAGCATTTTGAGTAAAACAAGCAGTTTGAACAGCTTCTGCCCAGAAATAAGTTGGCAATTTTGCTTCATCAAGCATTGTTCTGGCAGCTTCGACTAAAGTTATGTTCTTTCTTTCAACTACACCATTCTGCAGTGGAGTCCCTGGTGCACAAAATTCTTGCTTCACTCCTCTTTCCTTGTAAAATCCTTCCATTGTTGCATTTCTGAATTCAGTACCATTATCACTCCTGATAATTTTCACTTTATACTGTGATCCTTTGTCCAGTAGCTTTACATGTTCCATCAGAGTTAAGGCAGTTTCATCCTTCTTTGCTAGAAAGTACATCTAGGTGTATCTAGTGTACTCATCAACAATGACTAAAGCATATTTCTTTCTGCCAAGAGACATTACATTCACTGGACCAAATAGATCAACATGAAGAAGATGATAAGGATCCACAACTGAAGATTCAGACTTACTCTTGAAAGATGACTTCCTTTGCTTAGCCTTTTGACAAGAATCACACAAACCATCTAAGCTGATTATAGATTTTGAAAGTCCCCTTACAAGATCTTTTCGGATCAACTCATTGATGTTGTTCAGATTTAGATGAGAGAGCTTCTTATGCCATTTCCCGCTCTCTTCACTAGACATCTTTGCAGACAGACACACAGCTTTTACTTCAGAGTTTGTTACCAAACTTGCTTCATAGATATTATTACGTCTGTGTCCAACTAAAACAACTTTCCCTGTAGATTTGCTAACAACCTCACAGTATTCAGGTTGAAAATCTACATGATAACCTCTGTCACAGATTTGACTCACAGATAGCAGATCATGCTTGAGTCCTGGGACAAGAGCTACATTTGTGATGATGACACTTCCAAGATTGATATTGCCATATCCCAGAGTACGTCCTATGTTTCCATCTCCATAGGAAACTTTTGGGCCAGCCTTCTCCTCATAATCTGATAGCAGGGCTTTATTTCCAGTCATGTGCCCTGAACATCCACTGTCCAAGACTAGGGTGCTCTCCCTTATGCCCTGCAATCACAAACAATTACTGAGAGTTAGTTTTAAGGATCCAGACTTGCTTGGATCCTTTGGCTTTCTTAATATTGTTAGCTTTTGCAGCGGAATTCTTATCAACAGAGTTTAAGCTAACAGTATCAGAGTTTACACTTGCAGAATCAACTTTAACCCATTTCAAATTGGGTTTTAACTCATAATAGTTGTGATAAATAGCATGATAATTCTTGCAAGTATAAATAGAATGCCAAGTACTCCCACAGTGAGTGCATAAAGTCTGTGGTCTAACCCTAACATAATCATTCTTTACTCCAGACTTGGAGGGTAAAGAATTAATGTCTTTGTTCTTCCTGCAGAAGCTTGCAAGATGGTTAGTACTACCACAATTATGACATGTTTTTCTAGGAGCATCAGTAATAGGCAAATGATTATTACTTTTATTAATGCCTACTTTCCATTTCTGTTCTTCCTGGACACTTTCTGTTTCTTGACAGACTTTATCTCTTTGAGCTTATACTTGAATTGTTTCTCTGTCATTAAACCAACATTAACCTTTTTAACGCAAGTTTTTACTGGTTCTTCCTTAACAGTTTCTGTCTCAACTACAGAGTTTAGCTTACTGGACTCAGGAACAAATTTCATAGGTGGAAGATGTGTTCTAACTTTAACTTTATCTTTAAACCTAAGTTCATCTTCCTCACAGTAACCTAACCCAACTGTATCTGTTTGAAACACTTGATGTGTGTCTTTTCCAGAGTTTGTCCAGGTTTTAATTATATTCCTCTCTTTTTCCAATTCAGATTCTAGTTGCCTATATCTCTTAAGCAACTCCTATTCAACATAAACAGCATCATCTCTTTCCTTTTGAACTTGTTTCTTGTTAACAAGTTCTTCTTCAAGAAATTTATTTCTCTCTCTAAGCTTTAGATTCTCAGATTTAATTCTTTCATTTTTTAAAGTCTGATCTCTGTAACTAACATGTATCATTTTAAGATATATTCTCAATTCAGATATATTATCAGTATCATAAGCATAAGTTTTTAGGGGTACCTTGTTTTCAGATGATTCAGATTCATCTTTAACAGTTGTCATGAGAGCATAATTGACATCCTCATCTGAGTCTGAAGTGTCTGCCCAGTCTCTCCCTTTAGTGATGAGTGTTTTTTCAGATTTTCCTTTCTTGCACTCTGGAGCATAGTGACCCATCTCTTTACACTTGTAGCACTGGATCTCAGAATTGTCTTTCTTCCCAGATTTGGTATCCCTTCCTTCAGACTTTCTGAAACTCTTCCTTTCAGAGTTTGAATCTCTCCTAGAGAATCTCTTTCCTTTCTTGAAGTTCTTGAAACCCATCTTCTTGAAGGTCTTCACCATCAAAGCAGCTATTTGCATCATCTGTTCTTCATCATCCTCGGATTCAGATGATTCAACAGTGTTTGAGTCATCATCAGTGTTTGATGACTCACTTTCAGAGTTTGTGACCAAAGCCTTTCCCTTAGCTTTCTTCTTTGATGTCTCTTTCTTAAGAAGCTTTTCTTCAACTTTAAGAGCAACAAATTTTGTCTTCTTACCAGATCTTCTGTTTCTTTGTTCTATCTCAAGTTCATGAGTTTTAAGCAACCCATAGATTTCATCAAGTTCTGTATCTGCAAGCTCATAATTATCTCTTATTGTTGTTGCCTTTAAATCCCATCTTTCAGGTAGAGATAGAAGAAACTTGAGATTGGACTCTTCAAGATCATATTCTTTATCAACCAGAGATAAATCATTCAACAGTTTACAGAATCTGTCATATGTCTCAGTCAAAGTTTCATCAGGTCTCGAGTCAAAGTGTTCATACTAATGTGTAAGTATAGTCTTCCTGTTCTTCTTTATAGCACTTTTTCCTTGACATCTGACTTCTAAAGCATCCCAAATTTCTTTGGCAGTTTTGCAACCAATAACTCTGTTAGACATGACATTATCTAAGGCACTATGGCGAAGATGTCTAACTTTTGCATCCTTTGCAATTGATGAGATGTCTTCAGGAGTCAAATCTTTCTTTTCCTTTGGAATAGTCTTTTGTTCTTCACCAGCTTCACCAGCAACAACAGTAGACAGTTTAGTCGGCTTATGAGGACCATCATAGATTCTATCAAGGTATTCTGGATATGTGGCTTCCAGAAACATGGTCGTCTTTACCCTCCATATTGGATATTCCGCTGGTCTGAGAATTGGAACCCTAATTGTCTCATATCAACTCACAGAAGTTGGTTGAACCTTTTCGGAATTAGAACCTGCTTGGATAATTTCAGCCATGATTATACTTGTGTTTGGATCAAAAAAACTGTATATATTAAACAGCCTAGGCTCTGATACCAATTGTTAGACCGAATACACAATATATAATCAAATATATGTATGAGAATAACAATAAGAACATTGTTTATGAATAATAAACTGTATGGAATTAATAACTCCTCTCTCGGTGATGTAAAATATCACAGAGAGCTGCTAGGTTACAAGAATAATATTTCAAGTATTCGCACTCCTTTTAGGGTTAACCTATCTGTGTTTATATAGTACACATCTACATACAATCTTTAATTGATATTCCTATAAATCAGCTATACAATTAATATCAATTAAGAATTGCTTTTGTCTTCTGTTCCGTTTCCTTAGCCATCATGATATCTCTTTGCTTCTTCCCCTTCTTCAAAGTATATCGCTTCTAGAATCTTCATTGAATATAACACCGACAACTAATTAAACTCTAACTGTCAGAGTTTAACAAACTCTGACCAGTCTTCCAGCTAAACTCTGATATTTACCTGATACTTTAAACACTGATTAACAAACATTAGCAATTATATCTAACATATATATAGTATAATAGATCTTATAATATGAATTATTTTTTAACTGAACTTGAATTTTTACAAATATTTTTATCAATGTAAGGTTTCATCATAAATTGATCTAAGTATATGTTATAACTCAACCATCATATATTATGTTGATTATTTGATCAATTTAGTATACTATTTAAAATTCATATTACCATACTTTGAGTTATAGTCTAATTGGTTATATTGAATATTAATTATGTTATTTTTTTTATATATACAACATAAATCCTATTTTTGGAGTTTTGTTATGTATTTAGATTTTTCACCAACACATTTTCTTCAACATTTAACTCCTTTTATCTATATATTCTTAAAGTGTAATGAGAAATTTATCGAATGGGTAAAATAATTTACCCAATAGATCCTGTTTGTACTATATTTCTACTCTATTTGACAAGATCCATGGATTATCCATGTAGCTACCCATATTTTATTATATGGACTATCCATTACAAGGTTCAATCAATTCTTCCCTGATTTATGTCGTCACTAAACATCACAAGATAATATCAAATCCTTGATTTCATATCCATGTTTTTCAAATTTTAATTTTTGACAATAGTTATAAGTTTATCTAATTTTAAATCGAAATCAGTTTATCACTTTCAAAATTCAAATCAATGACTTCATTAGCTTCTTCATTTTTTGTTTATTATCTCTCTGTATGAATATATGATCCGTATATATATAAAAAAAGTTATAAAAACAATTAAAATTCATATTTAATTACAATTTTTTGGAATATCATTTTTTCAAAATTTGAATAACTAATTCAACTATGCTTTATATTAATGTTAAGATTATTAGTGAAAGTACATGAAAAATGTGCACAGTTTAATATTTCATACTACATAAATGTGGATTTCAAGATAATTGTATAATAAATTTTTAGAAAAAGTTTATATGTTTATTTGGAAAGCACTATGTAGTTTATTAGAGGGAAAAAAAATTATAATAAAAGGTGACGAACGTTGAGTAATGTTTTAATAAAATCAAATTAAAAAAGCATATAAAATAGTAAAAATCATTTTTAGTACGATTTCTCATTTCATTTTGTTCTAACTTTATACACCTCATGCCGGCTCCATGCTCTGGGTTACATAATAAAAAATTGAGAGTGACAAATAATTATAAAATTTTGCAGATAACGGAATGAGTAAAATAAATTATGGCTCTTAAATAGGATCCCATTTTTTAAATAATTTTATAACCTAAATTTTTTAGTTTATCCATTTATTGTTTTTAGTAAGATTTAAATGAATTTTTAATATTAGAAATAATTTTTTTTATATTTCAATGATATTAAAATAATTATTATGTGCGTATAAAACAATATAAAAACTTTTATATTTTATTTTTGCATTTGATTAATTTTTAGGAAGATAATTTGAAAAGGGTGATTGATTGTCACACAAATTAATATTCTATACTTTATAAAGTATGATTTGTGTACTTAAAATCGTAGCTTTCAAAATTTATTTAGGCCATAATCTAAATTTTTATTCACTGATAAAATTATTTTGTATAATTAAAAAATGCGTACTTTGAGGCGACATCGACTAATATTTTACTATAAATTAGATAAAGTTAAATATAAAAAAACAAAATATAAAATCATGCAAATTATTTCTTGAGATGATTTCTTGCATCTCATTTTTTTAAAATTTAATATTTAAGTTTTATACTTATGAAAGCAATAAGTTATTATTTAACAATTAATAATAATAGGCGTAGATAAATTAAGATACAAATACAAAGTCATCAAATCATATTGACTTGAATATATTAAAAATTCTAAGAGAAATTATAAAAAATACTACATTTTCTAAGTTTTTTTTTGCAATTTTACCATTTTCTGAAAATATTTGCAAAAATACGTTCTGCAACTAGATGCAACCTAAAAATATTTGCAAAAATACGGCCTGCAACCAACAACCAAAGCAACCAGATGCAACTAGATGCAACTTTTTAAAAAATAATTGAAAAATAGCCCAGAATTCAAAAAAAATTGTTAGTAAGAGGGGTAAGCTTGTGGTCTTGATTTACCCTGAGGTTCAATAGTTAACATTTGGGTTCAATGTTTCTATTTTGGGTTTTAGAAATATTAAAAATGACGAATAATTCGTATAAAAACTTTCGGTTTAGGGTTGTTTACAATCTAAACCGTAACCATTTTAGGGTTGTTTAAAATCAGAACGCCGGAAAAACACCATTATTAACAAGTTACATCTTTGGTTGATTTTGGTTGCAGTTGCAGATATGGTTGCACCGTATTTTTGCAAATATTTTCAAAAAGTTGGTATTTTTGCAAATATTTTGGTATTTTTGCAAAAAATTTAAAAAACACATAGTATTTTTGCAAATAAATTTTTTTGGTTGGGTATTTATGAAAAAAACCCAAATTATAAAGTGTATATTATTTTATTAAATATAAGATTGTTGATATGAAGATAAATAAATATATTTTTAAGAGTAATTAAAAAAATTATTAGAATTTAA
The DNA here is from genome assembly GCA_030848705.1 of Heracleum sosnowskyi. Lineage (NCBI taxonomy): Eukaryota > Viridiplantae > Streptophyta > Magnoliopsida > Apiales > Apiaceae > Heracleum > Heracleum sosnowskyi. Next base: position 47,289,376 of record CM061241.1, read on the forward strand.
AGATAAAATAAAAATTAATAATATATTATGATATATGAAATAATCATAAGTTGTTTTTATTTGGTCAAATTACAATATCCAAAACTTATGATTAATTTGATATTTAAAGACAATGTAATCTTAATCCCACATAACATTTGATTTCTTTAATTCCATTTTAGTATTAATTTGACAATGAAGATTATTATTTTTATTTTGAATATAATGGGTTGAAATAAAATTAAGAACTTATTAGTTTTTCTATAATTTGGGACGTCAAATGCTTCAATAATACTTTATAATGATTTTTTAGATCATGTTTCATTGAAAATTTATATAAACATATACAAATTTTTACATTTGATTAATTTTAAGAGGATTTTTCAAAAGGAGTTTGAGTCGCAAGATTTAATAATTTACTAAAATCTGATTAGATTATTTTTTTAAATGCAGCTCTCAAATTTTTATTTACATCATAATCTAAAATTTTCTTCGCTGTCAAAACAATTTTATTATGAAAAAAAGCGAGACGGGGCCGTAAGGCGAAGTCGAGTAACATTTTACTATAAAATTAGATAAATCTAGAAAGAGGAAAAAAAATATAAAATCGTTAAAATCTTTTTTTAATATGGTTTTTTGAATCTCACTTTATTTAAAATTAATATTTATGTTTTGTACTTATGAAAGCAATTGAGGATCGAGAATTATTTAAAAACGGTAGTTGATTGTAGCACAAATTGATATTCTATACTTTATAAAAGTATGATTTTTTTACTTAAAATGTACCTTTCTAAAATGTGCTACAAAATGTAGCACTTTGTTTAGACAAAAACCATAAAACAAAAATCTCATAACTAAGCTTCTGTAGATCATATCTATCAATCACGGAACATAAAATCCAAAAAGTCAATGATATAGCAATTATAGCCGATTTTTTTTTTCGATTTTGTTATTATTGATATTAAACAAAGTAACCGTGTTCGGACTATTTTTCAACTTTATTAATTGTAAATTTTACTAATACAAATAAAGTTTTTACACCATAGTGGTTATATTCTTTTATTTTTCAATAACAACGACTTATTTTAATTTGTATTTTTAAGGAAGGTATTTTATAATGTGGATATCTATTTAAAATATTATTGAGTCAATTACAATTTTTCTTTTGCTATTAAATATTTTATTATTCACTTTCACAGAATAGAATTGTGTTGACAATTATCACAAAATTAAAAACTCAAATAATTGAATTTATCGTTAAACGAACAACATCTTATATACACAACTTTTAGTTAATATAAATAAAAATAAAATAATCTTTTATTAACAAAAAAGTAATACATTTATATTATATTTTATAATTAAAAAAGTTTTAAAAAATAAGAAAATTTTTAGATGTCAAAATTCCCTAGTTTAAACAATAAGTGAACTGTCATTCATAACAATCAAGTAACTCGATTAACACGCTATTTTGAAATTAATTAACAATCAAGAGCGGTTAGACTATGGTTAACCAATCAAAAGTTTTTAAAAAAATTATTTATAATTTTATTAATTAAAGATGATTAGACTATACATACAACACGATTAACCAATCAACATTAAAAAATTATTTTATTTTTAATTAGAATTTCAATCTATTAAAATTTTTCTCATATAATTTTATCAACCAAGAGAGGTTAGACTATCCATACAATGGAAAAATTATTTTATTTTTTAATTAAAATTTAAATCCATTAACACTTTCCTCATATAATTTTAATTAATTAAGGGTGGTTAGACTATCCATACAACGCGATTAATCAATCAACATTCAAAAATTATTTTGTTTTTAATTAAAATTTAAATTCATTAAAATTTTCCTCATATAATTTAATCAACTGCGCGGTTAGACTTTCCGTACAACATGATTAATCAATAAAAAATCAAAAAATATTTTATTATTAATTAGAATTTAAATTCATTAATTGTTATATTTATATATTTAGAAAATTTGGTTATCATTAAAATTAGTTTATTTTTAATTATAATTTAAATTCTTTATTATATTTATATATTTCGAAATTTTGATCACCAATTGTACTATGTGTTAAATATAATAATTAATATTTTTGACTATTTAATTGTTAAAGGTCGTAATTAAAGGTTTTTACACAGATATGTAAGTAGGACTGAGCATAATTATCAGAAACCGATCAATACCGGTTGATCCAAACCTTAAACTAGAATTTAAATCCATTAAAACTCTTCTCATATAAGTTTTATTAATTAAGGGTGGTTTTATCCATACACCGGGATTAACCAATCAACATTCAACTTAGTTTTTTTTAGTTAAAATTTAAAGCCATTAAATTTTCCCCATATAATTTTATTAACTAAGGGTAGTTAGCCTATCCATACAATGTGATCAACCATTCAAAATTCAAAAATTATCTTTATTTTTAATCATAATTTAAATCCATTAAAACTTTTCTCATATAATTTTATTAATTATCGGTAGTTAGACTATCCATACAACGCGATTAACTAGTCAACATTCTAAAATTATGTTGCTTTTAATTAAAGTTTATATTCATTAAAATTTTCTCATATAATTTTATTAATCAAGGGTGTATGACTTTCCCTACAACACGATTAACCATCAAAATACAAAATTTATTTTATTTTTAATTCGAATTTAAATCCACTAATTGTTATAAAGAACTTTTAATACCCCTCAATGGTCTAACACACATTGTAAAAACCCGAATTTTTGGAAAAATTAAAACTTTTCTTATTATGATTAAGTGCACCAGTGAATAGTGAATTTGGTGGATGAATAGTGATTTTGAGGGTTAAGAAATTTTTTTCATGTCACCTATGTACGAGACGTAGTGTGGATATTCCGAAGTCATATTAGTGATCTACGGAGTAAATAAGTGAATGCAAAGACGATCGGAATTCAGAAATTCCAAATTTTATTTTGGTGTAGTATTTGACCGGACGGTGAATTATATATTATTATATTCAAGAAATGAGATATTAAATTTGAGGATTTGAGGATTTAATATTTTGGAATTTTTATTATTTTATTAAAGTCGATTTAAGGATTCGATTGTTGAAGTGAATAGTGAATAGTTACTATTCACTGCGAGAATCGTGTAGAGTTTTATTCGCTCTTTTTGGAAAATATTTCGAATCGTTTCGAGAGGAACAAGGCAACATTTACAGGATTAAATATAGAAATGGAAGTAACATGTAGCAAGATTAATTCGAGGGATGCAACATTTGGATCATCCATGTGAAAAGAAACCCCTCCAGTGCTTGACACGTGTCCCTGCTTTGCCACCATGATACTCCATGGCTCGACATGTGTCCTTATGACAAGGACAATGCTTATGACTCACCAAAAGAAAAACCAAGACATGACAACAAAACAAATTCATTTTATCAAAATCAACCAAAACCAAAAACCATTCTTTTTCTTCATTTCGGCTAAAGCAAAATGGCCGGATTGAAAAATTCATATCTCCTTCATTTCTCGGTGGAAAATTTCGATCTATAGCTTGTTGGAAAGGTCTTGAGATAACCTACATTTCTTAGTTCAGAGGTTTCTTCCATTTGAGCATGGTAAGACCTTCAGTTTTCCAGTTCTTTAAACTGGTGTATAGTAACTCCGAAAGTTCATAACTTGTTCTTGATTTTCTTTTGCAAGTTTAAGGATGATAACCATAGGTAAAGATCCTCTTAAGGCTTACAAGCTCTTGTGGTGTGTTTAAGGATTCAAGGAAGGTATACCACTCATCCACCCTTTGATTTATGTTGGATTTTAAGTGAAGTTTTTAGTAATGTTCAAGAATAAGCATGTTTATGGAATTTGGAGTATGTATGGTTAAATCTTGATGGATACTTGTTGTTGGTTGATGTTGGTGATATGTTCGTGAATTATATAAACTGATTATGTTGTAAAAATTGTTGGGTTGTTGAATTTATTTGGTTTTAAGAGGTTTTGACATAACAAAAACCGGGAAACGTTACGATTATAGCCGTCGTAATGCCCATTTGATTTAAGGCTGTTTTGAGCAAGAATTACGAACTGGTCTTGGAATATTTTTGAACAAAACTGACCATGAACATGTAGGTCTTGTTTTAAGGGTTGTTTTGGTATAAAGATCATGTCTATACGACTTACGGTTCAAGAGAAAAGTGAGTTTTAGTAAACGCCGTTCGGAGGAACAACCCATCTCTGGTCAGTCACTTTGAGGCTATATTTGGACCACTTAGAAGCCATATTAAAATGTGAAACTTTGAGGAATAATACTAGAGACAGTTAGGAAGGCTCACGAAAATGATTCGTATTAAAAATATTATTTTTCGATTTTATAAAAATGCGACAGCAGAGGTTGCGCAAGTAAAAACCACTAAGAACATGACTTAGAAACCAATGTTGTAAATGGTTAAGTATAACTTGTATTCGAGGATCGATTTCGGACTAAACATACGACTTAAGTAATTGTTGATTAACATGGACTTAGTATGAGCCTATAACGAGCTAGTAATGCCTTGGTTGTGTTTCGCTTACGTGTTTAAGCCTTGAGTACAAGTGGATTATCCAGGGGATTAATCGTGCGTTTTCTTTGACTTTGTCTAGATTGTCCGGCATCGTCGCGAACCCCTATCACTTCTCGAGCATCAAGCAAGTTTCTAAATCCATACTTTGAAGTATTAATTATATAACACTGCCTTTGCCATGTATAGTGTTTTATAGTTTTGAGATAAATGATTATATCGTGTTAAATAGAATTTGACTTTTGGATATTATACGAGCTTTGAGATAATGTACTTACGAACCGGTATACCTTGTAGCTCTATAGATAAGAGCAGGTTTATTGTTTCGACTCTAGACCGGGAGTCGATATTTTTGTCATATAGATAGTCGTGGAAACCCGGAGGGATTCCAGCGGCAGAGTACTATACATCTTGAGAAATATTATTATTAAGCATTATTTATGTTCCAGAAAGTATTTATTACTTGGAAATGATTTGATTATGGGCTTCTAAGCTAGATATGGGATATTAGTTAGAAGCCAGGTTTTTATAAAGGCCCTAGGTTAAGGGCGTATAATATTTCTTTAGATCAAAAGTAATTATATTATTTTGTATATGATAAAGGTTATTTTCCGATAAAGCTATCGGGTACGGTTATTCGAGGATTGATTATTTATTTAAGGAATATTACTTTGAATATTCATTTAATCTTTAATTATTTAATGAATATTATGATTCATTCGAGGTTTAATTATTTTATTATTCATTCGAGGTTTAATTATTTATTATTCATTTGAGGATTAATTATTTAATATTCATTCGAGGTTTATTTATTTAATGAATATTATTTGTAAATATTCATTCGAGGTTATTTATTTAATATTCATTCGAGTTTTATTTATTTAATGAATATTATTTTTAAATATTCATTTGAGGATTTTTTATTTAATGAATATTAATTTCAAATATTCATTTGAGGATTACTTACTTAATGAATATTATTTTCAAATATTCATTCAGGATTTACTTGTTTAATAAATATTATTAAGTATTTTTTTTAAAATCAAAAAGAGGTTCCCAAAACAATGTTTTTCCATTTAAATATGTCTTTTAAAGGGGATTTAAATGCTCGCTCAACTATCAAAAATATGGGAAACCTGATTTAATTGACTACTACTCTTTTTAAACTCTCAATTCAAAAACTGTCAGGGGACAGATATTTTCTCGAAGCAATGTAATTGCTGCAAGTCAAATATTGTGTTACCACCTCAACGATCGAGGGGTAAATTCATGGAACAAGTCGATATCCATTAACAAGCAATAGCTTGAGAAATATTGGAGAATCTTTCTTTCCAACCTAGATATAACTACTTAGTGGAGTCGTATCAACAAGTGTTACACTTGGGGAAAGGAGGACGATCTTTACGTTTCAGAGTCATGGATTTCATCTGAACTAGGAGTGGTATAAGTGGTCAAGTTGCGTGGACCCATCCAACTTTTATTGCCCCAAATGGGCCGGGAGGTTACTGTAAGGCGGTAGACAATGTCAGGCTGTCGTGATTCTTCCATCTACATGTAGAAAACTATTTGAGCGGTGCGACCTGCTACTGATCATAGCAAGGTTAGGCACAGCAGACGCGGTAGCAACTCCAGTATTAGTTCATCATCCAATTTGGATATTCCTGCAACATGCATTGGGATAAAGAACCAATCATGTTGGCAGGGGGTCGAAAAGTGTTTGGAAATGAAGTGACAATAAATCCATGTAACTTCATCTTTTATATCATATGACTCTGTGGATACCTTACATAACAGAAGTTATGGTAAGGGAGTTGTTTATACTGAATCACCTTATAACTTCATCTTCTAAGTTATATGTTGATATTCTGCTTACATGGCAGATATTTTTCGGAAAGGTTATATTTGGTTTACTTTGTAACCTCATCTTTTATACTAGAACTTTGTTCATAATATAGTAAAAGTTTGCAGAAATATTATGAAAATGATATTTGAAGTACAATAATGGTACTGTTTTTGGGAATACATTCCGATAAGGAAATAATTTCAGTATCGAGATATGTTGACAATTTATTGTCTTATACCCGCTTTATTCTGGGTTGAGTTAAAGGCAGGATTATGCCATACTTTTATTACCTTGCTGAGCTATCGCTCACTCTTGCTATTGTTTTATATATATTATATAGCAGCGAAGCAGGATGCCAATGGGCCGGCACATACCCCGCAAGGCGTTTCCATAAACAGTTTCTAGCAGTGATCCCGAAGAGTAGTACGAACCAATCGAATCAGGCTACAGCTTTTGGTATTCAACTTATGTATAGATATGAATGATATGAGAGGATTGTGAGCATCAGAAGGCTAAGTTGGTAATGTAACATTACTTAGAAATTGTATCAGTGACAGATTCAAAAGACATCTGGGTATTGTAATAAAAATTATTTATTCCGCAGTTGTTGTATCGTGTCATTTCTGAGACTCTAACCTGTGTGTGTGTGTGTGTGAGACATATATTGTGGGGTCATGAGCAGGTGAATTATGAACGGTGTGAGTAATACAGGTAAGGCAAGGAGTAAATGGATCGTGACTACCTTAAATCCCTGACCCCGGATTTGGGGCTGTTATAGAAATGGTATCAGAGAGTTAGGTTACAGTCCTCAGAAACGATAGGAGATCGAGTCTTACAATACCCGTAATAATGATAAGAGCATCTAGAGCTCAAATTGAGTTCGTAGTCGGGTTAGAGGACATGACCCTGACTGTTTAAGATGAAGCCCGAGAGGGGACTTCTTCTGGGAAACCGTACTTAGGACTTCATGGTTAGTCACCTCGATTCGTATGAGTTATAGATTGATGGGATTCTGAGATACCAGACCCCGAGGCCTTCGAGTAGACAAATGATGATGCGTTCCTTGAAATGGACGGAGACCCAATACAGGAAGATCCATAGGAGGATCTAGAGGAAGACCCCATAGTGGATGTTAGCACAAAATCACGCAAGCGCACGTGGTCACAAGTAATATACGAATAAGTCAAGTTCGTTCCCACAGAGATCTAATGAGGTGTTCAATTCAATTAATGTACCTATGCAACAATGTATGATTTTTATCCACTGCTAAGATAATTAACAATTTGGGTTTGATTATCTAAAATTAACTAGAGAACAAATTATTAAACTAAGAATTAACTAACTAAGAGGATTAAAATCGATTTATGTATATGAGAATAAAACATGGGATCCTAACTTCATTAAGTACTTCATCTAGAGTCTTTTATCTTTAATCAATGCATGTGACGGTTGTGATAACTAATCGGATAACACGAAATAAGTACACGCTACCTTTCAGTATACGTATACCAAACCACTCAAACATCCACAAAAGAGATAGAAGTTGGGCAGACACCAATTATGCTTAGACCCTATATGTCTATAAGATTTGAAAACATAACGGTTTAACGAGCAAGTTATCCATTCAGATTACATAGGGCAGGTAAGATGGTTAAAATCACCTACGAATCATGCATGACAAACATACATAAACCTATGCTAGCATGGCAAGTTCCAAACCTCTATATCCACTTTCGCATTCAATAGAGATTAACAAACAATCTTAGATGTTAGCTATGCATCCAAGAAGAATAAGCACAACCAAACTAGGATATCAATTAGTCATCACACACACATCTTTAAAACAATTAACTACTAAAATCCATAAATAAATCCGTTAGAATCCCACGACAATGATTAGTTCATAATAGAACCGTTCATCATCGTGGGATTTGATGAAAACATGATAATGAACAAGATTCGAATAATATGGATACTAAAGTAATAGAGTTGAGAAAACAAATCCCAAAAGTATCCAAGAGTATCGCCAAGAAAAATACAAAAGAAAAGTAGATCTAGAACTCCGTTGCTTGTCACGCGCGTAGGAATCCTTCGTCAAACTTGAATCTCCGTGTCTCGGCTCTCTCTCTTGTGTTGCTGGGAAAATAGGTCGTGATTATTGGTGAAGGGTTGTGTTTATATAAACTCCAGGAGGCTTTTTCAGCAAGATATTTCCATATTTCCAATTAAAAATCGAAATCAGGAAAATTTCCAAGAATTTTGCCAGGCGGCCGCGCCCTAGGCGCGCGCCCGCACGTCCTGAATCCTCCCCGCGCGTGCCCCCGCACGCTAGCTGCGCCCCCGCACGCTCCGTTTCTGCCTCGCGTGCGCGCCCGCGTGTTTGGTCCGCGCCCGCGCGCCTGATGACTGCCAAGGCCGCGCGCCCGCGCGCCTGGCCGCGCGCCCGCGCGCCAGGGTCCTGCCCATGGACTCCAAACAGCCTCCAAACGGATTCCTAAGTTCCTCCAAGGTGCCCCAAGTGCTTCCAAGAGTTTTGCAAGGTCCTCCAAGTGCTTCCAAGGGTCTTCCATTTTTCTTGCTATCTTCAACTCCAATCCTAGGACTTAGAACCCACCATTTAGACCTGAAATCATGCTTGGTACTTCCAACTAGTTCACCTGCATTAAAACACTAGAACATATCACACTTACCACATACTTGAGGTCAATTCCACCAATTTAAGCCGGTTTCTAAGCATTCCAAGTGGATATAAAATCCACTTATCACACCCCCAAACTTAAACCGATGCTTGTCCTCAAGCATAAACAAACATAACTATATACAACTAACTAGTACCACTTCCATAGGTGATCACGGTTGCATTTGGCATATGCAACAAGCCCTTTAAACCCCTAGGCAGCCCTAGTGGACGAGTAAGGTCTCGTGAGGGCCTATAGCGAATGTACCCACAAAATCCATCTACTCATGCAACTAATCAATGCAATGCATGTATGCAACTAATATGAAAATGCAACGATCCCTTCAAACCAACCAAAACCAATCAACGAGCCAACATCTCAAAGAACACAGTCTTCCAAACAGAGCTCGACCAAATTCCCATCGACCAACAAGACAAACACAGAAATGTGCGTGTGTGCGATGCTCACCAATATACTCCCAAACTAAATCAAGACCATACCTACTCTTAGCTAAAACAACCACAAGCTTACAAACAGAATGAACGCTAGACACAAGAACTCTTAAGAGACACCTTCGCAGTCCATCTGAGTTAGACAGGAATTCATGATTTATTACACAAAAACAACTACACACAACACACATGCTTATTTGACCGTGCAATGGATGAGACCTCAGAAGGATTTTGCAATAATACCCATTTAACGAGCTTTAGGTCAGCGGATCCCAGACCGGAAAAGTCTTAGGTCACTAGGCACAAAGTCCCCAAAGAACTTACTTGCTCGAGTACTAAAGAGCTCACCCTGATCAATTCTGCATAAACACAAAACAAACACAACTATTTTTTTTTTTCTCTTTTTCAACTTTTCTCTTTTTTTTTTTTTCAACAATTTCGGAATGAGTGCTCTTTGCCTTTTTTCTCATCCACCCTAGACTACTCATTTTTTACCAATGAGCGGCTACTAGCCATTTGACGCCTAGCCTTTATTACAGCTAGCATGAAATCCCTGGTTTCCCCCAAACTTATACATAAGTGCTCCTTCGTTTTCAAGAATCTAGCCAACATTCTAAATGTAAACAAGTGGTTAAAATCTAACACCAAACAAGCATGGTCTGATCAAATTCAAAAGCAACCGCTGAGACTTATGAAATAGATTTGTTTCTGGCATGCAAGTCAATACTTAGAAACTTAATCAACCCTCTATTCATCACAACCACACTCCAATCAACATCGACTCACCAACGGAAATAGTCAAGTCCTACGGGATCATGAAATATGCATGCAACTAAAATGGACTCACATGATAAATAAAAACTATGCAAACAGAATGCCCTATATGACATGAACATGCAAAACTACGAATAAACTACAACTACACATGCAATATGAATCCTACATGAGACACACACTAACTATACAAACCCATACATCACCCCCAAACTTAACATATTCAATGTCCTCATTGAAGGTAATAAAAAGATAGTAGAAACATACCTAACACATGGGTTGCCTCCCACGAAGCGCTGTCGTTAATGTCATTTAGCCGGACAAATGTGAATCAAATCATGGTGGCTCGAAGATCGCATTTGACTTGTCCTTAGTAGAAGGACCATTCACCCATTGTTTGATAACCTTCTTGCTTTCTTCCCACATCTTTTCCAAATCAAACTTCACCTTGACTTTTCCACCAATCGATTTTTTCTTTTTCTTCTTTACACCTCTAAGGTGTTTATGCTTCTCCGTCGATTGATAAGAACACTCTTTTACCTCATCATCCTTGTTCCACCTTCTCAACACATTATCTTCACATTCTTTAAAAATCACCAACTCATCATTCAGAAGGACATACTTCAAATGTGGTGGAAGTTTTCCAAGCTTGACATTCGAAAGATCTCGAATGGAAGAATTGTCAATGGAATCACTGATGTGATGCTCGAACTTGTGCATGTCCGAATTTTTGCTCAACAGCTGATCGAACTCCTTTCTCTGACCCGTATCAACCATCTTCAAGCTAAAACACTCTTCCTCCTCTGTCAGAAATTTCATAGCCTTGAACACATTAAAGATAACCTTTTGATTACTCACCCTCATTGTGAGCTCTCCTTTCTGAACATCGATCAACGCTCGGCCAGTAGCCAGAAAAGGTCTTCCCAAGATGATAGGAATCTTCTTATCCTCCTCAAAGTCAAGAATAACAAAATCAGCAGGAAAAATCAGCTTATCCACCTTTACCAAGACATCCTCCACTATACCCCTCGGATATGTGATCGACCGATCAGCCAACTGTAAAGTCATATTAACTGGTTTCGGCTCAGGCAACCCAAGTTGCTTAAAAACAGACATTGGCATTAGATTAATGCTAGCTCCCAAATCACATAAGCATTTGCTGAAAAGTTGATTGCCAATAGTGCAAGGTATGGTAAAACTTCCCGGATCTTTAAGCTTTGGTGGCAATTTCTGCTGTAGAACTGCACTACACTCCTCTGTCAAAGCAACGGTGTCCAAATCCTCGAGTTTCAACTTCCGTGAGAGAATACCCTTCATGAACTTGGTATAGCTCGGCATCTGTTCAAGAGCGTCTGCAAAAGGTATGTTGATGTGTAACTTCTTGAAAACCTCGAGAAATTTGGCGAATTTTGTGTCAAGATTCTGCTTCTGTAGCCTCTTTGGATATGGAGGAGGTGGGTAAATAGTCTGCTCCGAAGTAGACTTGTCAGCAGAATTTTTGCTCTTTTCAGCCTCACCGTCCAACTGCTTAGCTGCCAAATCAAAAATTGGCTTTTCCTTAGAAGGTTCCACCTGATGCTGCTGAATTTCTTCCTCTTCTTCAACTGCTGATTTTTGATTGCCCGTGACCTTTCCCGATCTCAAGGTAACTGCTTTCACATGTTCTTGGACAACTGTCTTTCCTGGATTAGGCTCCGTATCGCTAGGAAGAGTTCCCTGAGCTCTGCTTAGTAAGGCACTTGCCAACTGCCCCATCTGATTCTCCAAAGTCTTGAGCGATGCCGCCTGGCTTTTAACTATCATTCTCAACTCATCCAATTCAGATTTTTCATTCGAAGACTGCCCCGCACTAGCATGAGGTTGTTGCGGAAATCCTGGTGGCTGAAATTGTTGCCTAGGAGCATACTGTGGCTGAAAATTCTGCCCTTGCTGCTGCTGAAAATTCTGAGGATTGTAAGGCTTTGCTCCAAATTGCTGACCTTGGAATGGCTGATAAGGCTGCTGAGATTGTTGATTGTCGCTCCAACTGAAATTAGGATGATTCCGGCTATTGGGATGATAGGTGGCTGGAACTGGCTGTGATGGTCTCTGAAAGTTGCTCACAAACTGTGCCGACTCACTAGATATGGCACAATTATTTGTCTCATGTGCGCCCGCACAAAGCTCACAAACACTAGCCACCTGCTGAACTCCATAATTCGTCAAAGAATCCACCTTCATTGTCAAAGCCTTCAACTGGGCTGCTATAGTTGTAGCTGCATCAACTTCCAAAACCCCTGCTACCTTGCCTTGTGATAATCTCTGAGTAGGATTCTGATATTCATTCGCAGCCATCATCTCAATTAACTCATAAGCTTCCTCGTAGCTCTTAGCCCATCGAGCTCCACCTGATGCTGCATCTAACATTGGTCTTGATTGTGCTCCCAGACCATTATAAAAACAATTAATCACCATCCAGTCGGGCAATCCATGATGTGGACATCTACTAAGCATCTCCTTGTATCTCTCCCAAGCTTCACATAAAGTTTCTCCAGAATGCTGAGAAAACTGAGTAAGAGCATTCCTGATCGCAGCAGTTTTAGCCTTGGGGAAGAATTTAGTAAGAAATTTTTGAGCAAGATCCTCCCATGTAGTAATAGAACCTGCTGGTAGAGAGTGCAACCAGCCCTTAGCCTTATCCCTCAGAGAAAATGGGAAAAGTCTCAGCTTCACGGCATCTTCCGACACTCCGTTGGTCTTGAAGGTGTCGCAAATCTCGATGAAATCCCTAATATGCATATTAGGATCTTCCGTTGGAGCACCCCCAAACTGCACTGAATTCTGCACCATCTGAATCGTGCCAGGCTTGATTTCAAAGGTATTAGCTGCAATAGCCGGCCTGACAATGCTAGATTGAATGTCATTGATCTTTGGCTGAGAATAGTCCTTCAAAGCCTTAGTTGCAGGTGCTACTCCTTCTGGAACGTCTCCCATATTTACTAACTTTAATCTTTCTTCTTCCAATTTACGAGTCTGAGAACGTGTTCGCATACACGTTCAAGTACCTGAAACACACAGAACAAACAACTACAATCCGAGTCAGTGAACTCTAACGACCACTGATGACAAGCACATAAACTAAAATAAAACACCGATGATCCCCGGTAGCGGCGCCAAAAACTTGTTAGCACAAAATCACGCAAGCGCACGTGGTCACAAGTAATATACGAATAAGTCAAGTTCGTTCCCACAGAGATCTAATGAGGTGTTCAATTCAATTAATGTACCTATGCAACAATGTATGATTTTTATCCACTGCTAAGACAATTAACAATTTGGGTTTGATTATCTAAAATTAACTAGAGAACAAATTATTAAACTAAGAATTAACTAACTAAGAGGATTAAAATCGATTTATGTATATGAGAATAAAACATGGGATCCTAACTTCATTAAGTACTTCATCTAGAGTCTTTTGTCTTTAATCAATGCATGTGACGGTTGTGATAACTAATCGGATAACACGAAATAAGTACACGCTACCTTTCAGTATACGTATACCAAACCACTCAAACATCCACAAAAGAGATAGAAGTTGGGCAGACACCAATTATGCTTAGACCCTATATGTCTATAAGATTGGAAAACATAACGGTTTAACGAGCAAGTTATCCATTCAGATTACATAGGGCAGGTAAGATGGTTAAAATCACCTACGAATCATGCATGACAAACATACATAAACCTATGCTAGCATGGCAAGTTCCAAACCTCTATATCCACTTTCGCATTCAATAGAGATTAACAAACAATCTTAGATGTTAGCTACGCATCCAAGAAGAATAAGCACAACCAAACTAGGATATCAATTAGCCATCACACACACATCTTTAAAACAATTAACTACTAAAATCCATAAATAAATCCGTTAGAATCCCACGACAATGATTAGTTCATAATAGAACTGTTCATCATCGTGGGATTTGATGAAAACATGATAATGAACAAGATTCGAATAATATGGATACTAAAGTAATAGAGTTGAGAAAACAAATCCCAAAAGTATCCAAGAGTATCGCCAAGAAAAATACAAAAGAAAAGTAGATCTAGAACTTCGTTGCTTGTCACGCGCGTAGGAATCCTTCGTCAAACTTGAATCTCCGTGTCTCGGCTCTCTCTCTTGTGTTGCTGGGAAAATAGGTCGTGATTATTGGTGAAGGGTTGTGTTTATATAAACTCCAGGAGGCTTTTTCAGCAAGATATTTCCATATTTCCAATTAAAAATCGAAATCAGGAAAATTTCCAAGAATTTTGCCAGGCGGCCGCGCCCTAGGCGCGCGCCCGCACGTCCTGAATCCTCCCCGCGCGCGCCCCCGCACGCTAGCTGCGCCCCCGCGCGCTCCGTTTCTGCCTCGCGCGCGCGCCCACGCGTTTGGTCCGCGCCCGCGCGCCTGATGACTGCCAAGGCCGCGCGCCCGCGCGCCTGGCCGCGCACCCGCGCGCCAGGGTCCTGCCCATGGACTCCAAACAGCCTCCAAACGGATTCCTAAGTTCCTCCAAGGTGCCCCAAGTGCTTCCAAGAGTTTTGCAAGGTCCTCCAAGTGCTTCCAAGGGTCTTGCATTTTTCTTGCTATCTTTAACTCCAATCCTAGGACTTAGAACCCACCATTTAGACCTGAAATCATGCTTGGTACTTCCAACTAGTTCACCTGCATTAAAACACTAGAACATATCACACTTACCACATACTTGAGGTCAATTCCACCAATTTAAGCCGGTTTCTAAGCATTCCAAGTGGATATAAAATCCACTTATCAGTGGATCAAGGAAAGAATCTTGTAGAGAACGTGTTGATTGATAAAGATGTGGTATGTTACTTGAGGTCGTATAATAGGACCAGACGAACCTTCAGAGGATAAATAAGTGATGAGACGAGAGTTTAAGGATCATTCATGATTCATCAAGAGGTATGACAAATAAAATGGAGTAGAGTCTCCAAGGCAGAAGAGGTAGAGGCAATATAGCCAGTATCAGTAGTCAGTTATAGTTGCCCATAAGGAGGCGACATACGTAAGAACCAAGGTGTTCAGATTTTCACGAACGATTAAGGGTACTTAGTTGCCTAGTATAGTGAAAGGAATTGCTTTGGCTACGAGGTTTCAATCCCCCACGACCAGCGATTCCACTGGAAATAGTGTCTATTACATCATTGAGGGATTTTATTATCTCAAGGAGAATTTTGGGTATATGTACCATGCAAATGTTATTGTAAGACAAGCACGCTAAGACGGAATCGAGAACGAGATTTACCACCCTCAGGAAACCAGGAAGGAATTATGAGGATAGAACAGAAAGGTCGGAAATCAGATCCGAGCATTACTAGTAGGTAAATAGATTGATCAAATTTCCCAGATTTGGAGAGAAATTCAGCAAATTTTGGCAAACCTTGTCTTTCTGATTACCAGAGGATGTCACCAAAGAGAGTGGAAACTAGAGCGAACCCTGTGGATTGGGTAAGATAGCCGCTATATGGGTTGGTGGACAGACCCTGATTGCTATAATTGATTGTAGAGATAAAATGGTGAAGTTGAGATTGGACGGTAAATGTGAAATATATTTAAGGACCAAGACGGACTGAGAAATTCCGGGATTGACTTAAATGAAAAGGCTATTATGCCAAAAGTGTTAAGCTTATGTAGCACACGGGATTGATATGGGAGAAGGAATATTGGGTATAAGGATGATTGAAATAGAGACCGGATTTAAGCTTGTAGTTCTAACGATCTTCCGAAGTACCGCCCAGTCGACATGTGGAATTGTCATTGCTACGGGCGACCACGGTATCGAAGTCTTCTTATAGAACAGAACGCTTACTTGAGATGTTTGCGCCGAGTCGAATAGAACTCCCTGCGATTGCAAATGTTGATGGTGTAATTCTTAGCGACTATTATAAGTCGGCAATGACGTAAGTATCGAACACCTTAGGATGCGTGGAAAAGAAAAGCTTCGGAATTGAACGATTATCCATTAGAGGAGCCGACGTAAAAGGCATCCGTAGAGACCTTGGTAATACCCTCCCCATTTGCAAATTATGTAGGATACTTCCCCAATCTATGATCTATCTTGACCTCTTTCCAAGAAAGAATTCTGATAAAGGGTATATTCCCTCTTCGAAGTTATTTTATAACACTTGTGTTAAATCATATTTAATTTCAATTGTGCTAGAGGCTGTCACAATGCCTACTTTCAGGCTTTCGAAGCCCTGCCAAATGATGTTATTTAAAGCTTTGACTTTTCTTCAAATAATGAATGACCCTATGGTGATACCTCACCACTTGTTTGTTAAGTACCAGTATCTTTTTGGTTACTCTTTTCTTTGTATTTCCTTTGGAAACCGCACCTTTGGAATCTGTTCATTTTTAATCCAAGGTATTCCTTTGAGAAATATCGTCGAAAGGCGATAATCATTAAATTGATCTCGAATTGCTTTCATACTTTTCAACTTCCACTGAGACGAACAACCTTATACTTATAGGGGCTACAAGGACTATCTGTCTATGTGATAGAAGTCTGATGGGACGCCATTACTTGTAAGTTGTGAAATACAAGAAGGCTAATTACCTTTAGTAATGTCTCAATCGAGGCACACAACGTTGAGTTCTTAGGATCATGTTGATCTCTCGGTAAATTCTTCTACCTCCGATAAGGTTACCTTAAAACTCATAACCTTATGATCACAAGTGTGTGACTTTTCCTTGATATGGGAGCTGTCTTTTCAAGGCCCCATGATTTTGTTATCCTCATTGAATTCTAAGGGGAGGCCAACCAGGTCAAATAAGTCAAAATTCGCGGATAGGAATTAGATTCGCAACGAAATCGCCTATGACAGGAGCGAATCCCTAAGACGAATAGAATGTTAGTGATATATCAATGAAATTGGTTTATTCTCCCAAGGATATTATGATAATGGAAAGCGTGTCAATCGATATATGTGAAAGGAATAGCGATGTGCCGTGAACTCCAGTGACAACGGTGTTAGATAGATGCCCTATAGTGGAATTGAGATTTTGGAGGAGTTGTTTACGAATGGACACTACCTCTGGGTTAGCAAGATAAGTACTGGCGATGGAGTCAGAGGGAGCTGGTATTGTGACTTGGGAGAGGTGCAGCGTGTGTTGTTTTTAGAGGAATAATTTTCGAAAATATATGGAGACCCGAATGAAAATGAAAGTTAAAGAGTTAAAACAAGAAACCATGCCTGTGACCAAGTATGAGGCCAAGTTTTCCGAATTATTGAGGTTTGTTCCGGAGTTTGTGAACACAGAGTAAAAGAAAGCCAGTAGGTTTCAACCAGGGCTACCTCCAACCAGCAGCCCACTGTCAGGACCTTTAAATAGCAGATACCCTTCTATACTATTTAGACAGAGCTAATGTATCGTTGTATATTAAGAAGTTGCATGATAATTAAACCTTAAGGCCGAGCCACTAAGGGAATAATTACAAGTAGAAATAGTCAATCGGGGGATTTTCCCATAGGACGGGTACATCTAGGTTGTGAACTAGAAATATGAGGTCGACACTTTTGATAGACCTGATTCCTTTCAAGTTGGGAGAAGTTGATGTTATAATAAGGATGGGTTGGTTGACACCCAATGGAGCCCAGACTGATTGTAAGGGAGAGAGAGTAATAAATAAAGGATGGAGACAGATTCAGAGATTCTTGAATATAGTTCAGACTAAGAAACTATTACGCCAGAGATACGAGGCTTAATTAGCTCTAATGGTTGACGCCAAGAAAAGAGACACCAAGTATAAATGAAATTACAGTGGTTTCGGGAGGCTGTACAAGATCTTAATGCGCTACCAAATATCGATTGGGATGACATGAGAATGAATAACGAGTATATAGATTTTAGTGCCGCATCTCCTGTTAGCCTCAGTGGGAATGAAAGAGTTAGCGACTCAGTTACAAGAATTGCTGAGCAAGGATATGATAAGACCCAGTGTACCACCGTGCAGAGCCCGGTGTTGTTGTGAGAGAGAAAGATGTTAGCACAAGATTATGCATCGAACCTCGAGAGTTGTATGAGTTCGACATGGAGAATAGGTACCCTTGTAGATGATTGTTTGATCAGCGGAAGAACGCTGTGTATTCCAAATTTATTTAAGAACTGGATATCACCAGTTGGAAGTTAAATTCGAGGATATACCCAAGACTGCGATTCATACTAGGAATAGACACTTCGAGTTTTCAGCGAGGTTATTTTGGGTTGATTAATGCACCCACAAATTTTATGGAATGTAATGAATTGGCTTTGAGTTACCTGTGATATTAGATAACATGAGATGGAGAAATGGCTAGAATTAACCTAGGATTATGATTGTGAGATACACTACCATCCGGGGAAGGCCAATGTGGTGGCCGATACCCTTAATTAAAATGAGACAGAGATGGATTCCGAATGATCGGGAATTAAAGGATGAGATTTTACACAAAACCCAAGTTAAGTCCAACAAACTAGAAAGACAAAAGATTTCACCAACAAGCGGCTAGTGACAACCAAGACAGACAGAGAAAGTATGCGGACTAAGCCCGCGAGTATAGAGATAGTACTGCTACTAATAAGCTAAATGGCAAGTTGATGAATGACAAACAAGTTTATGCTGGTGTATTTCTGTACAAACGAGATAGAGAGTATGAGGTTAGCGATTCGTGATGCTAAACGTATCTCCATGGAAAGAATTAATGAGATTTGAAAAGAAAGGGAAGTTGAGCCCGAGATTCATTGGGCCATCTGAGATTTTAAAACGCGTCAGGAAGGTGGCCTACGAGCCAGCCTTACCCCCCCAAACTTGTAGAATGGTCATAACGGGGTTCATGTGTCAATGCTACGTCAGTATACTATAGATGCCCGGCATATGTTAGAATACGAGCAGGTAGATATACAACCTGGTCTGACTTACAAAGAACAACCTGTGGAAATCACGGATAGAAAAGAGAAAGTGCAAAGAGGCAAGGTTGCCAAGCTAGTGAGAGGTTTGTGGAAAATCAAGAAGTGGAAGAATCCACTTGGGAGTTAGAAAGTGCAATGGGAGAGAAGTACCCCCAATTATTCCTAAGCTGATTCCGGGACGGAATCCTTTTAAGGAGGGAGACTGTAATAACCCGAATTTTTGGAAAAATTAAAACTTTTCTTATTATGATTAAGTGCACCAGTGAATAGTGAATTTGGTGGATGAATAGTGATTTTGAGGGTTAAGAAAATTTTTTCATGCCACCTACGTACGAGACGTAGTGTGGATATTCCGAAGTCATATTAGTGATCTACGGAGTAAATAAGTGAATGCAAAGACGATCAGAATTCAGAAATTCCAAATTTTATTTTGGTGTAGTATTTGACCGGGCAGTGAATTATATATTATTATATTCAAGAAATGAGATATTAAATTTAAGTATTTGAGGATTTAATATTTTGGAATTTTTATTATTTTATTAAAGTCGATTTAAGGATTCGATTGTTGAAGTGAATAGTGAATAGTTACTATTCACTGCGAGAATCGCGTAGAGTTTTATTCGCTCTTTTTGGAAAATATTTCGAATCGTTTCGAGAGGAACAAGGCAACATTTACAGGATTAAATATAGAAATGGAAGTAACATGTAGCAAGATTAATTCGAGGGATACAACATTTGGATCATCCATGTGAAAAGAAACGAACTAGTAAAGCTGCTTGCCACCATGACCCTCCAGTGCTTGACACGTGTCCCTGCTTTGCCACCATGATACTCCATGGCTCGACATGTGTCCTTATGACAAGGACAATGCTTATGACTCACCAAAAGAAAAACCAAGACATGACAACAAAACAAATTCATTTTATCAAAATCAACCAAAACCAAAAACCATTCTTTTTCTTCATTTCGGCTAAAGCAAAACGGCCGGATTGAAACATTCATATCTCCTTCATTGCTCGGTGGCAAATTTCGGTCTATAGCTTGTTGGAAAGGTCTTGAGATAACCTACATTTCGTATTTCACAGGTTGCTTCCATTTGAGCAAGGTAAGACCTTCATTGTTCCAGTTCTTTAAACTGGTGTATAGTAACTCCGAAAGTTCATAACTTGTTCTTGATTTTCTTTTGCAAGTTTAAGGATGATAACCATAGGTAAAGATCCTCTTAAGGCTTAAAAGCTCTTGTGGTGTGTTTAAGAATTCAAGGAAGGTATACCACTCATCCACCCTTTGATTTATGTTGGATTTTAAGTGAAGTTTTTAGTAATGTTCAAGAATAAGCATGTTTATGGAATTTGGAGTATGTATGGTTAAATCTTGATGGATACTTGTTGTTGGTTGATATTGGTGATATGTTCGTGAATTATATAAACTGATTATGTTGTAAAAATTGTTGGGTTGTTGAATTTATTTGGTTTTAAGAGGTTTTGACATAACAAAAACCGGGAAACGTTACGATTATAGCCGCCGTCGTAATGCCCATTTGATTTAAGGCTGTTTTGAGCAAGAATTACGAACTGGTCTTGGAATATTTTTGAACAACACTGACCATGAACATGTAGGTCTTGTTTTAAGGGTTGTTTTGGTATAAAGATCATGTCTATACGAATTACGGTTCAAGAGAAAAGTGAGTTTTAGTAAACGCCGTTCGGAGGAACAACCCATCTCTGGTCAGTCACTTTGAGGCTATATTTGGACCACTTAGAAGACATATTAAAATATGAAACTTTGAGGAATAATACTAGAGACAGTTAAGAAGGCGAACAAAAAAGATTCGTATTAAAAAGATTATTTTTCGATTTTATAAAAATGCGACAGCAGAGGTTGCGCAAGTAAAAACCACTAAGAACATGACATAGAAACCAATGTTGTAAATGGTTAAGTATAACTTGTATTCGAGGATCGATTTCGGACTAAACCTACGACTTAAGTAATTGTCGATTAACATGGACTTAGTATGAGCCTATAACGAGCTAGTAATGCCTTGGTTGTGTTTCGCTTACGTGTTTAAGCCTTGAGTACAAGTGGATTATCCAGGGGATTAATCGTACGTTTTCTTTGACTTTGTCTAGATTGTCCGGCATCGTCGCGAACCCCTATCACTTCTCGAGCATCAGGAAAGTTTTTAAATCCATACTTTGAAGTATTAATTATATAACACTGCCTTTGCCATGTATAGTGTTGTATAGTTTTGAGATAAATGATTATATCGTGTTAAATAGAATTTGACTTTTGGATATTATACGAGCTTTGAGATAATGTACTTACGAACCGGTATACCTTGTAGCTCTATAGATAAGAGCAGGTTTATTGTTTCGACTCTAGACCGGGAGTCGATATTTTTGTCATATAGATAATCGTGGAAACCCGGAGGGATTCCAGCGGCAGAGTACTATTCATCTTGAGGAATATTATTATTAAGCATTATTTATGTTCCGGAAAGTATTTATTACTTGGAAATGATTTGATTATGGGCTTCTAAGCTAGATATGGGATATTAGTTAGAAGCCATGTTTTTATAAAGGCCCTAGGTTAAGGGCGTATGATATTTCTTTAGATCAGAAGTAATTATATTATTTTGTATATGATAAAGGTTATTTTCCGATAAAGCTATCGGGTACGGTTATTCGAGGATTGATTATTTATTTAAGGAATATTACTTTGAATATTCATTTAATCTTTAATTATTTAATGAATATTATGATTCATTCGAGGTTTAATTATTTTATTATTCATTCGAGGTTTAATTATTTACTATTCATTTGAGGTTTAATTATTTAATATTCATTCGAGGTTTATTTATTTAATGAATATTATTTGTAAATATTCATTCGAGGTTATTTATTTAATATTCATTCGAGGTTTATTTATTTAATGAATATTATTTTTAAATATTCATTTAAGGATTATTTATTTAATGAATATTAATTTCAAATATTCATTTGAAGATTACTTACTTAATGAATATTATTTTCAAATATTCATTCAGGATTTACTTGTTTAATAAATATTATTAAGTATATTTTTAAAATCAAAAAGAGGTTCCCAAAACAATGTTTTTCCATTTAAATTTGTCTTTTAAAGGGGATTTAAATGCTCGCTCAACTATAAAAAATATGGGAAACCTGATTTAAGTGAGTACTACTCTTTTTAAACTCTCAATTCAAAAACTGTCAGGGGACAGATATTTTCTCGAAGCAATGTAATTGCTGCAAGTCAAATATTGTGTTACCACCTCAACGATCGAGGGGTAAATTCATGGAACAAGTCGATATCCATTAACAAGCAATAGCTTGGGAAATATTGGAGAATCTTCCTTTCCAACCTAGATATAACTACTTAGTGGAGTCGTATCAACAAGTGTTACACTTGGGGAAAGGAGGACGATCTTTATGTTTCAGAGTCATGGATTTCATCTGAACTAGGAGTGGTATAAGTGGTCAAGTTGCGTGGACCCATCCAACTTTTATTGCCCCAAATGGGCCGGGAGGTCACTGTAAGGCGGTAGACAATGTCAGGCTGTCGTGATTCTTCCATCTACATGTAGAAAACTATTTGAGCGGTGCGACCTGCTACTGATCATAGCAAGGTTAGGCACAGCGGACGCGGTAGCAACTCCAGTATTAGTTCATCATCCAATTTGGATATTCCTGCAACATGCATTGGGATAAAGAACCAATCATGTTGGCAGGGGGTCGAAAAGTGTTTGGAAATGAAGTGACAAAAAATCCATGTAACTTCATCTTTTTATATCATATGACTCTGTGGATACCTTACATAACAGAAGTTATGGTAAGGGAGTTGTTTATACTGAATCACCTTATAACTTCATCTTCTAAGTTATATGTTGATATTCTGCTTACATGGCAGATATTTTTCGGAAAGGTTATATTTGGTTTACTTTGTAACCTCATCTTTTATACTAGAACCTTGTTCATAATATAGTAAAAGTTTGCAGAAATATTATGAAAATGATATTTGAAGTACAATAATGGTACTGTTTTTGGGAATACATTCCGATAAGGAAATAATTTCAGTATCGAGATATTTTGACAATTTATTGTCTTATACCCGCTTTATTCTGGGTTGAGTTAAAGGCAGGATTATGCCATACTTTTATTACCTTGCTGAGCTATCGCTCACTCTTGATATTGTTTTATATATATTATATAGCAGCGAAGCAGGATGCCAATGGGCCGGCATATACCCCGCAAGGCGTTTCCATAAACAGTTTCTAGCAGTGATCCCGAAGAGTAGTACGAACCAATCGAATCAGGCTACAGCTTTTGGTATTCAACTTATGTATAGATATGAATGGTATGAGAGGATTGTGAGCATCAGAAGGCTAAGTTGGTAATGTAACATTACTTAGAAATTGTATCAGTGACAGATTCAAAAGACATCTGGGTATTGTAATAAAAATTATTTATTCCGCAGTTGTTGTATCGTGTCGTTTCTGAGACTCTAACCTGTGTGTGTGTGTGTGACACATATATTGTGGGGTCATGAGCAGGTGAATTATGAACGGTGTGAGTAATACAGGTAAGGCAAGTAGTAAATGGATCGTGACTACCTTAAATCCCTGACCCCGGATTTGGGGCTGTTACACACATAATGACGAATGACGAATCATTGTGAGTATAAGTATAATATTTACCACTTTAATATATAACATTTGTAATTATTTAATTGTTAAAGATCGTAATTTAAGACTTTTACATAGAGATGTGAGGGTAATTATCCTATATTAATATTATTTATTGTAACTAAACAAATATGATGTTAATTGATTATATTAAAAAAATTAAAAGAACATGTTGGTTGGTAACTAAGCCGTCTTTTACGCCGATTTAAAGTAATAAACAATTTGAATTCAATTAAATTTAAAATTTTGAATTATTTCAATTCAAGGTTAACTTTTAAAAGCATACTTGAACAAACACATCATCTTCTGTTAGGAAATATGTTGTTCTTGATGATAACTTAATATATAACACATTTCTGTATAAGTCATTTTGTAACTAACAACGGATGGCATACTTTCTATACTATCCGTTATTGGGAAGCTTATCCACGGATAAGTAATTATGTAGCATATTCAATTTTAATCTAGTCTAAGGATTGAAAATATTAAGTACTAAGTCATGTTGACTTTCAGTAGATAAGCAGGATATGATAGCTAATTGTAAATAGGCTGTGCTATGTAATTCTGTTTAAGTGAAAATGAATGACAACAGATGAAGACTTAATGCTATCCACGGATGATCAACTCAATGCTATCCACGGATGACCAACTTAATGATATCCACGGATAGTCAAGAACACTACTAATGGATGAAACTCAAGACTAAAGGTTGATGGTGATTTAACACTAGAGAAGCACATGGGTTGATAGAGTAAACAAAAAGAATATGGAAGCCAAACACTGGTGAACCTCGAAGAAGAAGAAACATTCCATTTTCATGCAAACATAAGAGATGTACAAATAAGCCAACTTGTCAAGAGTACAACATCTCAGTCACATGCATCTGGAATGAAGAAGCAAGCATACTGGACCTAGAAAATAGAGATAGTTTTTGTCTATAGTTTGACTTGTAAAATTGGGTTTTATAACCAAGTGTAGCAGTTCTTTGAAAATAGAGAAAATAGTTTTACATTGTCTTTGATTAGGTTTTCTCTCTTACATTTCTTAAGAGCAAAGAACTGTAATAGTAGTTGTGTATTTGTAACCAAATATCACAGATTATTTCTTCAATATACATCTCAAGTGGATCACAAAATAATCCACCTAAAATTTTTAAAGCACCGTGTTCTTATCATTATTCTGTTTCTGCAATTTAGTTTATCTGTTCTTACTTTCAAGTTGCAGAAAAGTTGTAAAAATTCAGAATTGTATTCAACCCCCCCCCCCCCCCCCCCTTCTATAATTTTGTAAGTGTGTAACTGGGAAAGAAGGATAGTGGAGTGAAGATTCTAGTTCTTGATAAAGATAACTACTTTCACTGGAAAGTAAAGATGCATCTACATCTCATGTCTATGGATGAGAGTTATGTGGACTGCATAAAGAGAGGTCCTCATATGCCTATGAAGCCTAACACAGGAATTGCTCTACAAGGAGAAGGAGCCCCAGACACAATTCCAAGTCTACCATCAGAATGGGTGCAGGAAGATATCACTGAGATGCATAAAGATAAAAAGGCCATGAACATTCTGTTCAATGGTCTAGACAGTGACATGTTTGACAATGTGATTAATTGCACCACAGCCAAGGAAGTTTGGGACACAATTCAAACTCTATGTGAAGGAACTGAGCAAGTTATAGAGAACAAGATGCAACTTCTCATACAACAATATGAACACTTTCACTTCAAAAATGGCGAGTCTCTGAATGAAATTTTTAGATTTTAGAAACTATTGAATGGATTAAAGATGTATGGAAGGATGCATCAAACCAAGACTCGAACCTCAAATTTCTGAGATCTCTACCCAAAGAATGGAAGCCTATGACTGTTTCTCTAAGAAACACTCAAGAGTACAAGAATTTCACTCTTGAAAGGCTCTATGGAACTTTGAAGACATATGAATTAGAAATGGAGAAAGATGAAGAAATTGAGAAGGGTCATGTTAGATATAATTGCTGTTGATTGTTTATCAGTGTTTAAGTAACAGGCACTTATCAGAGTTTACACTAGAAGCCAGTCAGAGTTTGTTAAAGTCTGACGGGGTGAGAATTTATTTAGCTGTCGGTGCATACTTGAAGATTCTAGAAGCAATATATCTTGAAGATGGAAAGAAGCAAGATATATTGAGATAGCTAAAGAAACAGGACAGAAGACAGAAGCAATCCTAAATTGATATAAATTGTATAGCTGATTTATAGGAATATCAATTAGAGATTGATTATGTAGCTGTGTACTATATAAACACGGATAGGTTAACCCTAAAAGGGATGCGAATACTGAATACATTATTCTTGTAACCTAGCAGCTCTCTGTGATATTTTACATCACTGAGAGAAGAGTTATTTAATATAATTCAGTTTATTGTTCATAAACAGTGTTCTTGATTGTTATTCTCATACATATATTGATTATATATTGTGTATTCGGCCTAACAATTGGTATCAGAGCCTTGGCTGTTTAATATATACGGTTTGATCCAAACACAAGTATAATCATGGCTGATAATATTCAAACAGATTCTAAGTCCGAAAAGGTTCAACAAACTTCTGTGAGTCGATATGAGACAATTAGGGTTCCAATTCTCAGACCAGCGGAATATCCAATATGAAAGGTGAAGATGACCATGTTTCTGGAAGCCACAGATCCAGAATACCTTGATAGAATCTATAATGGTCCTCATAAACCGACTAAACTGTCCATTGTTGTTGCTGGTGAAGAGCAAAAGCTTATTCCAAAGGAAAAGAAAGATTTGACTCCTGAAGACATCTCATCGATTGCAAAGGATGCAAAGGTTAGACATCTTCTCCACAGTGCCTTAGATAATGTCATGTCTAACAGAGTTATTGGTTGCAAAACTGCCAAAGAAATTTGGGATGCTTTAGAAGTCAGATGCCAAGGAACTAGTGCTATAAAGAAGAACATAAAGACTATACTGACACAGGAGTATGAACACTTTGACTCAAGACCTGGTGAAACTTTGACTGAAACATATGACAGATTCTGTAAATTGTTGAATGATTTATCTCTGGTTGATAAAGAATATGATCTTGAAGAGTCTAATCTCAAGTTTCTTTTATCTCTACCTGAAAGATGGGATTTAAAGACAACAACAATAAGAGATAATTATGAGCTTGGAGATACAGAGATTGATGAAATATATGGGTTGCTTAAAACTCATGAACTGGAGATAGAGCAAAGGAACAGAAGAACTAGTAAGAAGACAAAATCTGTTGCTCTCAAGGTTGAAGAAAAACTCATGAAGAAAGAAACATCAAAGAAGAAAGCTAAGGGAAAAGCTTTGGTCATAAACTCTGAGAATGAGTCATCAAACTCTGATGATGACTCAAACACTGATGCCTCTACTGAATCTGAGGATGATGAAGAACAAATGATGCAAATGGCTGCTTTGATGGTGAAGACTTTCAAAAAGATGGGTTTCAAGAACTTCAAGAAAGGAAAGAGATTCTCTATGAGAGATTCAAACTCTGGAAGGAAGAGTTTCAGAAAGTCTGAAGGAAGGGATATCAAATCTGGGAAGAAAGATAAGTCTGAGATCCAGTGCTACAAGTGTAAAGAGATGGGTCACTATGCTCCAGAGTGCAAGAAAGGAAAATCTGAAAAAGCACTCATCACTAAAGGAAGAGACTGGGTAGACACTTCAGATTCAGATGAGGATGTAAACTATGATCTCATAGCAACTGTCAAAGATGAATCTGACTCATCTGAAAATAAGGTACCTCTAACAACTTATGCTTATGATACTGATAACATATCTGAATTGAGAATTTATCTTAAAAGCATACATGTTAGTTATAGAGATCAGACTTTAGAGAATGAAAGAATCAAATCTGAGAATCTAGGTCTTAAAGAGAGGAATAAGTTTCTTGAAGAAGAACTTGTTAACATGCAACAGATTAAAAAGGAAAGAGATGATGCTGTTTATGTTGAACAAGAGTTGTTAAAGAGGTATAGACAACTAGAATCTGATTTATAAAAAGAAATGAAGATAATCAAAACTTGGACAAACTCTGGAAAAGACACTCATCAAGTGTTTCAGACAGATACTGTAGGTTTAGGTTACTATGAAGAAGATGAACTTAGATTTCAGGACAAAGTTAAAGTTAGAACATATCTTCAACCTGTGAAATTTGCTCCTGAATCCAGTAAGCTAAAATCTGTAGCTGTGAAAGAAGCTGTTATGGAGCCAGTTGAAACTTGTGAAAAACAGGTTAATGTTGGTTCAATAACAGAAAATCAAATTGAGTTAGAAGCTGTTAAAGAACTAGTAAAAATCTGTGATAAACAGGTTAATGTTGGTGTAAAGCATAATGTAACATAAGATGTAAAAGAGATAACTACAACTCAACAAAGGACAAGACAGACAATAATATTAACAGAAGCACAGGAATCCAAAATCAAAGAAGAAAAGGTAAACTCAAAAAATCAAAATACGTTATGTATTCTTGAAGTCCGTAAACAGGTCACGGAAAGAAGTTCATGAAAATGTTCAAGCCTCAGTGACAGCAAAAGAATCAAGACTTTCAAGACGACAGAAGTATGTGAATGATTTAGGGTTCAGTACCACGGGATTCCAGTGATGAAGCAACCAGAACGACAAGGGACTTATCAGCAACACTATATTGAAGACATAAAATAAGAATTGATCAAGTGTTATTCATATGTGAACCAGACCAGTTGCACTAGGTGACGGCACTAAAAAAAGGATCAAGTTGTTTTATCGTCTCAGAAGAAATTGATACAGTCTAAAACTTAAACACCCAGGAGCTCAGGAGTAATTACTAAAGGACAAAAGACAAGAAAAAGAATTCGATAGTTTTTCTATTGAAAAAACTATCGAATGGTGGTTGAAGTGATTCATTGAAAAACAAAGTAAATTAATTTGGCATTCGATAGTTTTGATTTAAAAACTATCGAATGGCAAATTGATTTAATCCATTCGATGGTTTTTTAATCCATTCGATGGTTTTTCAATTCATGGAGCAGGTGAAAAGTTGTGCTTGTCTGACAGGTTGATGAAGATCCAACGGCCAAGAATATTCTATTCTAAATGGTTCGATGGTTTTTTCAATTCAAGTCTACAATTAACTCGAGAGAAGATAGTGTCTTCTTCAGTTAAGGCATTCAACACAGAGACATTACTGAGAGAGAGAAGAGCCGGAGAAAATTATCAGAGAAATTAATAGTTCTCAGAACTTGATCATTGTTTTGTATTTGTGTAACCTTAAACTCATTGAAGCTAATCTATGGATTAGAAATTGTAGCACCCCTCGAGGTTTATATTTATAAAAAGATATATTCCCTGAAACTTGATTTGGTTTGGTGTGTTTGATTTCGTTATAGAACTGAAAGATTAATCCGCGAACGAAATTAAATTATTTGTGAGTATCGTATTCAACCCCCCCCCTTCTACGATACTTTGGACCTAACAATTGGTATCAAAGCTACTTGATTGATATACAAATCAGATCCGGTGAATGAGACCAAAATCTAACGTAGCGTGAAAATTCGAAGCAAATTTTTTAACTTTCAAAATTTTTCATTTAATTGGAATTTCTTGAATTTTAAACAATTTGAAATTTTCAGAAACCATGAGTGCTCCAAAGACAACCGCTGGTATTAAAGTTCCCCCGTTTACTAGAGATGATTTCGGTTTGTGGAAGATGAAGATGCTGTTATTTATCAAGGCATCTAACCCGTTGTATATTGGTATATTAGAGAACGGACCGTTTGTACCAATGAAACCAGTTAGTGAATCTACAGCTCCTGATGGTAGCAGGATTCCTCAAGGCACCCAACCTAAGGATATTACTGAATATACAGATTCTGACAAAGAACTGATTCGATTGGATACCGGTTTAATGTTGATATTGGCGGACTCCGCAGACAAGGAAATGAGCTATCAGTTGATGAACTGTACAAGCGGGAAACATATGTGGGATACCATTAATTTGATAATGGAAGGAACGGAAGACGTTCAGGAAAACAGATTGGACATCCTGACTTCTCAATATGAAGCGTTTAGGTCCCTGCCAGGAGAAAGTATAACTCAGGTCTTTGAGAAATATACTAAGCTTCTCAATGAATTGGCAATGAAAGGAAAGACCTATCCACTGAGAGAATCAAACAGGAAGTTCATGATGACGCTGCCCCATCATGTAGAACACAAGTCATCATCCATTAGGGAAAGAATTGACTTCACAAAGATGTCATTAGAGATGATCTATGGCAAGTTGAAGACCTATGAGATGGAACAGGAACAAAGGGTGATAATCTACGGATCAGGGACAGTGGAGAACAAGCACAATGCACTTGTGAGATCAGCAGCACTTGTAGTGGATGAACCAATAACTTCTGAGATTCAGGTTCAAACCCCTAGAGCTGGAAAGGAGGTGATAATAGAAGCAGAAATGGATTCTGTGAATCTGGGTGTTGATGAAAGTGATTACTACACCCTAGAAGAGCTTGAGCAAATGGAAGACAAAACCATGGCGTACTTAGCTGCAAAGTTTAGTCACATTCGTTTCAAAAGAAACCCTAAGTACAAGTTCAAGGGCTCAACCAACAGATTCCAGAAGAGCAATTATACACCTAGTACAGGCTTTAAGGGAGGCTACAAGACTGGCATGATTGATAGAAGCAAATCAAGATGCTACAACTGCAATGAGTTAGGGCATTTCGCCACTGAATGCCGGAAGCCTCGTCAAGCAAGAGACATGAAAGATGTCTATGGAAAGAAGGATTCTTATGATGAGTTGAAGAAGGAGAATGCCAAGCTTAAACAGCAACTGGAGGCATTGTCTGGAAAGTAGAAAGGGAAAGCTTATATAGCAGAGGGAAAGCACTGGGATGATATTGATTCGGATGAAGAGGAGGAATATGTAAATGTTGCTCTAATGGCTGACTCTTCAGAGGAATCACCACAATCATCTCAGGTACCTATCTTAACTACAATTGATATGTCTAATTCTGAGTACAAGAAAACTGTGCAAGATCTTAGTGTAGAATTGTTTAATGTACACACAAGCATGCTAGCATCAGAAATGGAAAATGCTAAACTAGTTCTTAAGATTAAAAAGCTAGAATCTAAAAATGAAGAACTAGAGCTTGTAGCTGTAACTTTAGAATATCTTAAGCAAAATAATGCGTACTTAGAGAACAAGGTCAAGTGTAATGATGAGATAGAGACGATCCTCAGGAAGCAGATTTCAGATCTAGATTTGAAGCTGAATGCTTTTAAGAATTCCGCTCTAGTGGCTAAGAAAATCATTGATACTCAGGCCATAGAGAATAAAACTGCTATAGGATTTGACTATAACAAGAAAGCTGGTAAGAAGATTGTGGAATTCCCTGTGACATCTTCAGTTGTCAAAAGGAATACTCCACATGTTCTTAAGAATGTTGATTGTCCAGTTTTTGTTAAGCCGTTTCCACCACTCTTTAATGAGGATGACCTTTTCATAAGACAAGAATTGCTTGAGGAGGATTTGTTGAAGGAAAAAGAGGTAAAAACTAAGTTGCCTAGGAAATCAGTAAAAACTGAATTACCTAAACCTGATTTACCTAAAACTGAAGTAGGTGACGTAGTTGGTAATGTTAAAAAGAACAGGAATGGGAAGAAGAAGATTATTAATCAGGAAATGGTTCCATTTTCTCCCATTGCATCTAGGAAGTTGTGCACTATTTGTAACTCTGCTGAACACCTTACACATGCATGTAAAAAGGTTAAAGTAGAAACTGCTAATGCTTCTGAAATGCATAACATGTCTGACATGCCTGATAATCATGAGCCCTGTGGGAAGAAAGAGTGTTTGCTATGTAAGTACAACATCATGCATGCTTATTTTAAGTTGATGAATGATAGTAGCAATAGCACTAGTAATGTTAAATCCACAGATACTATGAATATCAAACAGGGTAAGACTAAATTGAATGTTACTCTTGTTAAATCATCTAAACCTTCAGGACCCAAACAATTTTGGGTACCAAAGTCCGCTTAATCAATCTGTGATTGCAGGGTAAGGTTAAAAGCTCAAAGGTTGTGTGGATTCTGGATAGTGGTTGTTCTAGACACATGACAGGTGAAGAGTCCCTGCTTACAGAGGTGGTTAAGAAGACCGGCCCGATTGTAACCTTTGGAGATGACAACAAAGGATACACTACGGGATATGGTAAATTGAAAGCTGGAAATGTCATCATTGAAAACATCTCTCTTGTTGAAGGATTAAAGCACAATCTTCTAAGTATCAGTCAATTCTGTGATAAAGGCTACAATGTAGATTTCAGAAAGGACAAGTGCTTGATCACCAATAGGAAGGATGAGAAGCTTACTCTACTGGGAGTGAGAAAAGGAAATTTGTTTATAGGAAGGATGACTTAAGTTCTACCAGTGAAGGAGAAGTTACATGTTTCTATGCAAAGGCATCTTCAGAACAAAGTTGGCTATGGCACAAGAAGCTCTCACATCTGAACTTCAAAACTATGAACTCTTTGGTAAAGAGAGAGTCAGTGAGAGGGTTGCCCCTGATGGAATTCAATCAGGAGGGACTATGTGAAGCATGTGAAAAGGGGAAGTCGAAGACAGCATCACATGGAAGCAAAGGAATGACAAGCATTACTGAACCATTACAGCTGATTCATATGGATTTATTTGGTCCAGTTAATGTTATGTCACTTTCAAGAAACAGATATGCATTGGTGATGGTGGATGACTACTCCAAGTACACGTGGGTGTTGTTCATACAAACAAAGGATGAAGCAACACAACTAATCATTGATCACATCAAGAAGATAGAAGTGGAAGCTAAGCTACCTGTGCGGACAATCAGATCAGACAATGGAACTGAATTCAAGAATGCAGTTCTAAATGATTTCTGCTCAGAGAAAGGAATATCAAGACAGTTTTCAGCACCAAGAACTCCTCAACAGAATGGAGTAGTGGAAAGGAAGAACAGGACCTTGGTTGAAGCAGCAAGGACCATGTTGAGTGAATCAAAACTTCCCACTTACTTTTGGGCTGAAGCAGTGAATACAGCTTGCTACACTCAGAATCGAACCCTGATCAACAAAGATCATGAAAAGACTCCGTATGAGTTAATGGCCAACAAGAAGCCAACACTGAAGTACTTTCATGTGTTTGGTGCAAAGTGCTTTGTACTTAAAGATGGAGAACATCTTGGCAAGTTTGATGCCAAAGCAGATGAAGGCATTTTTCTGGGCTATTCTCTGGAATCTAAGGCTTTCAGGGTATATGTGATTGAAGATAAGAAGGTGTTGGAAAGCTTTAATGTAACATTTGACGACACCAAAAGACCAGGCCTGCTAACTGGAGAGAACTCTGAATCTTTGGTATTTGAAAATCTATCAGGAGATCTCTCTGACAATGAAGAAGTACCAGAAGTTGTTACAGTCATTAATAATAATCATAATGATAATGATTCTGGACAAAGTGGTGACCAAAGTGGAGATCCTCAACATACAGGCTCCACTAGTCAGTCTTCAGAATCAACAGATCAAACCGTCAACAACTCAGGGGGAGCAGGAGAAGGATCAACTAGTCACACTCCACAACATCTAGAACAAGGAGAATCATCAAGATCACATCTGCCAAGACAAAGGGTATGGAATAGAGATCATCCCTTTCACTTGATCATTGGTGATCCGGACACAGGAGTGAGAACTAGGAGAACATCACAAAATGAATGTCACTATTCTGGGTTTCTTTCAGAAACAGAACCTAAGAAAGTTGAAGATGCTCTAGATGATCCAGATTGGGTGATTGCTATGCAAGAAGAACTCAATCAGTTTGAAAGGCAGAAAGTTTGGAAGCTGGTACCCAGGCCTAAGGGAAAATCTGTTATTGGAACACGATGGGTATTCAGAAATAAGTTGGACGAAGATGGCATTGTAACGAGAAACAAAGCCAGACTGGTTGCTAAAGGTTACTCTCAAGAAGAGGGTATAGATTATGATGAAACCTATGCACCAGTAGCAAGACTTGAGGCCATCAGAATGTTTCTTGCATTTGCTGCACATTCCAATTACAAGGTATATCAAATGGATGTGAAGAGTGCTTTTATGAACGGGGATTTAGAAGAAGAAGTGTATGTGGAACAACCTCCAGGTTTTGAGGATTCAAAACTGGCAGACTTTGTGTACTTTCTATTCAAAGCTCTCTATGGACTCAAACAAGCTCCGAGGACATGGTATGACACTCTCTCTGAATTCTTACTTGAAAATGATTTTACAAGAGGTGTTGTAGACAAAACTCTCTTTGTCAAAAAGCATAAAAATGATTTGATATTGGTGCAAGTATATGTTGATGACATAATATTTGGTTCTACTAATGATGATCTATGCAAGAGATTTGCTAAGTTAATGCAGAGTCGTTATGAAATGAGCATGATGGGTGAATTGTCATTCTTTCTTGGACTGCAAGTATACCAAAAACAAGATGGTATATTCATTTGTCAGTCCAAGTACATCAAGGATCTTCTTAAGAAGTATCAAATGGAAGACTCATCTACAGCAAAGACTCCTATGCCAACTGCCACTAAGCTTGATAAAGATGAAACTGGTAAGAAGGTTGACATCACAGGCTACAGAGGTATGATAGGCTCATTACTTTATCTCACTGCAAGTAGACCAGATATAATGTTTGCAACATGCTTGTGTGCTAGATTTCAGTCTGATCCCAAAGAATCTCATCTAATAGCTGTTAAGCGAATATTTAGATATCTTAAGGGGACCCCAAATCTTGGAATTTGGTACCCTAAAGATACAGGATTTGATCTTATTGGATACACAGACTCTGATTTTGCAGGTTGTAAGATTGATCGGAAGAGTACTTCAGGAAGCTGTCAGTTTCTTGGAAGAAGATTAGTTTCTTGGTATAGCAAGAAGCAGCATTCAGTTTCCACATCAACAGCTGAGGCTGAATACATTGCTGCTGGAAGCTGTTGTGCTCAGATCTTGTGGATGAGAAACCAACTCCGTGACTATGGACTTTTGTTGACAAAGATTCCAATATTTTGCGACAACACAAGTGCCATAGCAATCTCAAACAACCCAGTGCAACACTCGAGGACGAAGCACATCGACATCAGGTATCATTTTATCCAAGAGCATGTCATGAATGGAACTGTGGAGTTACATTTTGTACCCACAGAGGATCAAATTGCAGACATCTTTACTAAACCGCTTGATGAATCCACTTTCAATAAGCTGGTTGGTGAACTTGGGATGTTAAATCTTTCTAATTGATTTTGATTAGAAGTCAGTAACTGCAGATAATCCTGGTAAATACATGAGTTTAAGAATTCCTATATCCTTAGGACTCGTGAGTTTATTTTCTGGAGCAATTCTCGTAGTTAGGATTTTTGTACTAATTTTATGTCATAATTATGGATGATATATCTTCTGGCATTTAATTGGTTATTAATTCTAAAATTATTTAAGTGCTAATATTTGTTCTAAATATTCAAGCATTTATTTAATTTGAATTAATTTACTTTGTTTTTAACATTGTAGATTAATGCAGCATAATTTATTGGATTTGAATTGATTAATATCATTTGATGATATTTAGTTGATTTTAGTCTAAGAAAATTGAGAATTTTCTGTTAAGAATTGATTTTGGTAAATTTGAAAAGATTTATTAGAATTAAAACTAGGCAGGAAATAAAAATTCTGATTTTTAAAACATGAACAGGTTTTAAAATGAAGACAGAAGCAAAAATATCGAATTTAGGAAATTCGATAGTTTTTCAAGTACATAGATAATTCTATCGAAATTTATTTTCGATGGTTTTTGAAAAGGAAAAGAAAAACTATCGAAAACATTTCTCGATAGTTTTTGAGATTTAATTTAAAATATATCGAAGGAATTTACCTAATTTAATATTTAAATTCTCGATGTATTTTAAAAATCAGTAGAAAAATTTATCGAAGTGAATTAATTAATTCAATAATCTAATTCTCGATAGATTTTCATAAATTAGTTCGATAGTTTTGGTTTTCAAAAGACAAAGACTTCGATACTTTTCTGACAAGCGTTTCAACTTCAAATTTTTTAACTCTTCGATAGTTTTTGGAAAAACTATCGAAGTGCAATTGACTCTCTTGCGCTCACAGAAAACTACCGTTAGTTCAATTAAAAAACTATCGAACCAGGATGGACGAAAATACCCCTGAGTTTTAAAGTGTAGATAACATTGCCTTGGATGTTTTTCTGTCACTATTCTCATATCTAAAGGTTTTTTTTATATGCTTACAACGAGATACAGACAAGAACATCACCATCGATAGCTTTTTGATTTTTTTTCCCGATTAAAACTTGATATAATCACTCTTTCACCACTGTGAATTGTTTTTAACCGAACAAGTGTGATCTATTTCAGTTTTGAACCCCTTGTTGAGAAGAAACTATCGAGTGTGAATCTCTTAAACTTTGAATATTGTTGACTGTTCTTATTAAGAAATTAGTTGGTAATCCACTTGATTTCTTTTTGAGTTTCAAAAGAAAATTATCGAAGGTTAACTATTTAGGGTTCTTGAGTCAAGTAGTTCGAGTTTGTGGATTTTAGAAAAAGGGGTAATTTTGTTAGAGTTTGATTAATTAGTAATAATTAATTAAATTTAAAGGAAAAATAGTTTTGGTTTGTTTAAATTTTCTGGAAATTTTAAAATGGCTGGAGAATTTATTATTACCAAGACTAATCATGTCTCGTTTCAAAACTTGCAATCCATAACGAACTTACAGTTTCGTGCATGGGCAGAATTTTTGAACACACGTTCATTAGTGCCATATGCTGTGAGTACTCC
This sequence comes from Heracleum sosnowskyi, assembly GCA_030848705.1. Taxonomy (NCBI): domain Eukaryota; kingdom Viridiplantae; phylum Streptophyta; class Magnoliopsida; order Apiales; family Apiaceae; genus Heracleum; species Heracleum sosnowskyi. The sequence goes on from CM061241.1 coordinate 47,326,162, forward strand.
CGTGGTCCTTTGCATCGATCAATTGACTGCGTTGTACACAACCGCCACGGATACAAGTGAGAATAACGTAAGGTCCTTCAGTTTTGTTGTGCCAGGGGGCAGAACAATAAGGGTGACGGAACATGATTTTAATCGAATCTTACATTTTCCTACAGAAAACCTTGTTCCGGATCCCACGACTGAGGAGATACATGCTTTCTTCACTCTCATTAGAAGTCAACAACCTAACTTCTTTGTGGGAGAGTTTCTGAAGCATTACTTTCCAAAAGCATGGAACTTTTTCTTTCATACCCTAATCCATGTTTTTACTGCCAAGCTAACAAATCTGCATGGTATTCCCTTATTCCTTCAAAAGATAGGGTTTGCCATTGCCAACAATAGGCATATTAACATTGGACGGTTACTGATTGATCAAGTAATCATATGCATGGGACCACTGGATGAAAGAACGGGCATAGATGAAGATGTGCTTTGTTTCTATCCTAGGTTCCTACAGCTAATTCTCAATGATATCTTAACAGATGATGAGCGTGAGACATTCGCCGAAGAGGAGACCATGGAGTGTATGAAGATGAAGAGCAATGCCATAACCGCTCTGATAAGGAAGAACAACTATCTTCCAGGGGTACCCACTGTTCTCACTGAATATCTAAGAACGGTGCCCCTACCACTTCTACCCCCAGGGGAACAGGTAAATCAAGGTAACATTCCTGAACTGGCTCCTGAACCACAACCTATGGATGTTGATCCAGAGCCCTCAGTGGCCATTCCAGACCAGGAGGTTGCAAACCCACAACCTCTAACCACGGTCGAAGAGCCTTTGGAAGAGCCAAATGAAAACATAAACGAACCTCCTTCCCCTCCTATACCCAGTAAAGAACCATCCATGAGTGTAGAGGGAGATAGTGCCTTAGCAGCACCACATAAGGAGATACACCCTTCAACAGCAGCTCTCCCTTCCTCTAAAAGGAGACGAACAGAAACCGAGGCAACTGTTGATACTTTATCAAACTTCCAAAGCGCCCTTTATTGATTTTTCTGATGCTGATTGGGCTACGCTAACGAAAGCTATATCTGAACCAATAGCTCAATTAAGTACGGAAGAATTGACGGAAGCAACTGGTGTTCCGACCATATTACGGTCAGGTTCACTGGTTGAAGGTTCTAAGAACCAAGGGTCTTCACAGACGTCGAGAGAAGGCTTTGACCTAAATGCACAATCTAAAAGGTCATTGTCTACCTCCCCAGATGGAACATATCTGGATCCTGCAGGTAAAGGGTCTGACGTAGGTGCAGATCGGCAACTCGGTGACGATGAATCAATTACTATTGACAAGTCAACTGAGGTAAAGTCTTTACAGACTCACGGGGAAGATTCGGGATCTCTTCTGTTAAAAGAGCCTGTTTCTAACCCCCTAGAGATTCAAACTCTTGATCCTTTAAAGGATACATTATCCACGGATGATCAGCAACTTGGTTTAACCAAGGACGGGGACTTGCGAAGCCCCATTGCACCACCGGTGACCTCCTTAAGGACGGCTATGGTGATTTCTTCTGCAGGTACAATCAGCACTAAGGATTTGAGTGAAACAAAAACACTTACACCTGGCCTGAGTGGGAAAAGAAAAATGATTCAAACACCGACAGAAACGTTGAGTGTACACCCAGAGCCAAATGTGAGGAGTGACACCCTAACCCTACATAATATTCATGATTTGCTGTTACCGACAGAAAGAGAGCTACAAGTTCAATCCACTCTCAAGGAGATGACAGTTCGGGACAAAGAAGGAAATCCATTATTCAAGGTTCCACTGCGACCTTCCTTTGACCAGGGGATCTCCTCTAGTCAGGCCAATGCTTCTTTAAAGACTATTCAAGAGAAGGTTGACTTGGCTGCAGCTGATTCCAGAAGAACATTCAGGGTCATTGGCAGTGCATCTGGCACTATAACAGGTACGAAGCAGGCAGTGGACTCCTTAAAGAAGGAAGCTATGGAAGAACTAGTCGAATTGAGAATGGACGTCAGGGAACTTAAAGATGGATTCATGAATGAAGTAACTGCACTGTCACAGGGACATGAAGCTTTGAGAGAAGACGTTCTGGTTATCCGGGATGGTCAAGCGCGAGTGAAAGATGCAATGAATTCCCTTTCAAGAGTGGAGTCTAAGCTCAACAAGAGGCTGGATCATATGGAAAAGACTACCAACTCAAGATTGGAGAACATTGACCGGTCGCTAGCTTCTATAAATGAGTTTAATAAGCAGCTTATGGATTTCTTGGAGAATCAAGGTGACGGAGTAGAGTCTATTTGGAGTATGCTGAAGAACCAACAATCTGGACAACCTGGTCCTTCAAATCAGTAACCTGATCCTTCTACTACCTTTTATGCTGAGGATGCTTTTATCGAGGATTCCTCAACTAAGGGGGAGAAAGAGAAGCCTAAGGATGGATGGGGAGTTTGGGAGACAGTTGAAGCTATTCCTATCAGACAATACTGGATAGAGGAACTTGTAGAAGAAGAGAAGGAGAGTGAAGAGGAATTTGAGGTCATGCATGAACAACCTAATCAAGAGGAGCATGAACCATATTATCCAGAGCCCGTTGAACATCCAATCTGGGAGGATATTATGGAAGAAGAAGCAAATTCTCTATCACCTGAAGAAGAAGCTGCCTTGGAAGCAATAAGAGCTCAGAGAGCTGCAATAGATGCCAGGCAAGCTGAGAAAGAGAAACAACAAGCAATTCTGAGGAGTGAAAAACTGAAGAGATTCAAAGTGTATAATGAAGTGAGGAAGAAGAAGATGATAGATCTGGCAAAGAAAGATGGTACTGAATGGGAAATGGCTTATAAAACCTTTTGCGGAGTTGAAGACGGATTAGAAGTCAACGACAATGCTGAGGTGGAAGTTATTATTCAGGACATCAGAAGTGCTAATCTTGAAGATCAGACTTACTTTAAAGCACTGAGAAGCTCTATAATCTGTCTGAATGCTGGGGTTAAAGCAAATGGTGCCTGGAGCTTATTAATTAGTTTTCTGGAGAAAGGTACATTTGTGATTTCCACTAAGTTTTTAGAACAGAGGACATATACAGAATTGCAGGCTATACTCATCAAGATCCAAAGAACTACAAGGCTAAATGAACTGCTCCGTGAGCACGTTAAGGAGATCGTGATGAAAGTCAGTCCAGAGATTACTGAAGATCCTCCAATGGTTAGATTCATGACGAATGACTTGTTCAGAATCTGCTATTTGGCTGAGGACAAACTGAGAGACTACCCAAGCAACTATCTAATCTCAGTTGAGAAGTATCTTAGATCCACTGAATTCTCATCAACGGAGAAGGACAAAGCAGCAGACACTCTTAGAAGATTTCTAATGGAGAATGTTCCTTACTATAGGAAAAGAGTGGAAAGAGGATTGAAAGTGCATACCAGACTGCCAAACATGCCAAAGCTAAACAAGAAAGATGTTAACATTGCATGGTTATGGGCTGGAGTGGGTCAAGAGGTTGAATATATTGGAAGACACATCCAAGGAGCAATCCTTAAACCTGGAGAACCACTGCACTATCTATATGTGATTGATTATCAAGCTGCTAACTCCGATCCAATGATTGAAGAAGGTGAGATTGGAATGGACTGAAGATTGAAGCAAAGAACAAAAGAACTATCAGCTCAGACTAGAGGAGCAACTTCATTGTATAAAGTTTAATTGTTCTTTGATTTATGAAATCTGGAAATGTATATATATCTGATCCAGAATGCAGTAATATTATTACGCTGTCTTACTTTAAGTAGTTTAATGTTTCCTTAGTTAGTTGAGTTATCCTCGAAGTATTTGCTTGTCGAACTCTATCCAATCAAATAGGGGGAGATTGTAAAGCATAATGTAACATAAGATGTAAAAGAGATAACTACAACTCAACAAAGGACAAGACAAACAATAATATTAACAGAAGCACAGGAATCCAGAATCAAAGAAGAAAAGGTAAACTCAAAAAATCAAAATACGTTATGTATTCTTGAAGTCCGTAAACAGGTCACGGAAAGAAGTTCATGAAAATGTTCAAGCCTCAGTGACAGCAAAAGAATCAAGACTTTCAAGATGACAGAAGTATGTGAATGATTTAGGGTTCAGTACCACGGGATTCCAGTGATGAAGCAACCAGAACGACAAGGGACTTATCAGCAGCACTATATTGAAGACATAAAATAAGAATTGATCAAGTGTTATTCATCTGTGAACCAGACCAGTTGCACTAGGTGACGGCACTAAAAAAGGATCAAGTTGTTTTATCGTCTCAGAAGAAATTGATACAGTCTAAAACTTAAACACCCAGGAGCTTAGGAGTAATTACTAAAGGACAAAAGACAAGAAAAAGAATTCGATAGTTTTTCTATTGAAAAAACTATCGAATGGTGGTTGAAGTGATTCATTGAAAAACAAAGTAAATTAATTTGGCATTCGATAGTTTTGATTTAAAAACTATCGAATGGCAAATTGATTTAATCCATTCGATGGGTTTTTAATCCATTCAATGGTTTTTCAATTCATGGAGCAGGTGAAAAGTTGTGCTTGTCTGACAGGTTGATGAAGATCCAACGGCCAAGAATATTCTATTCTAAATGGTTCGATGGTTTTTTCAATTCAAGTCTACAATTAACTCGAGAGAAGATAGTGTCTTCTTCAGTTAAGGCATTCAACATAGAGACATTACTGAGAGAGAGAAGAGCCGGAGAAAATTATCAGAGAAATTAATAGTGCTCAGAACTTGATCATTGTTTTGTATTTGTGTAACCTTAAACTCATTGAAGCTAATCTACGGATTAGAAATTGTAGCACCCCTCGAGGTTTATATTTATAAAAAGATATATTCCCCGAAACTCTACGATACTTTGGACCTAACAGTTGGTTTAATGACAGAAAAACAATTCAAACATAAGCTCAAAGAGGTAAAGTCTGTCAACAAACAGAAAGTGTCCAAGAAAAATAGGAATGGAAAAGTAGGCATTAATAAAAGAAATGATTATCTGCCTAATTCTGATGCTCCTAGAAAGACATGTCATAGTTGTGGTAGTACTAACCATCTTGCCAGTTTTTGCAGGAAGAACAAAGATATTAATTCTTTACCATCCAAGTCTGGAGTAAAGAATGATTATGTTAGGGTTAGACCACGGACTTTATGCACACACTGTGGGAGCACTTGGCATTCCATTTATACTTGCAAGAGTTATCATGCTATTTATCACAACTATTATGAGTTAAAACCCAACTTGAAATGGGTTAGAGCAAACTCTGCAAGTGTAAAATCTGACACAGTTAGCTTAAACTCTGTTGATAGTAATTCCGCTGCAAAAGCTAACTATATTAAGAAAGCCAAAGGATCCAAGCAAGTCTGGATCCTTAAATCTAATTCTCTTTAATTGTTTGTGATTGCAGGGCATAAGGGAAAGCACCCTAGTCTTGGACAGTGGATGTTCAGGACACATGACTGGAAATAAAGCCCTGCTATCAGACTATGAGGAGAAGGCTGGCCCAAAAGTTTCCTATGGAGATGGCAACATAGGACGTACTATGGGATATGGCAATATAAATCTTGGAAGTGTCATCATCACAAATGTAGCTCTAGTCCCAGGACTCAAGCATGACTTGCTATCTGTGAGTCAAATCTGTGACAGAGGTTACCATGTAGATTTTCAACCTGAATACTGTGAGGTTATCAGCAAATCTACAGGGAAAGTTGTTCTAGTTGGACACAGACGGAATAATATCTATGAAGCAAGTTTGGTAACAAACTCTAAAGGAAAAGCTGTGTGTCTGTCTGCAAAAATGTCAAATGAAGAGAGCTGGAAATGGCATAAGAAGCTATCTCACCTAAACTTGAACAACATCAATGAGCTAATTCGAAAAGATCTTGTAAGGGGACTTCCAAAGTCAATACTCAGCTTAGATGGTCTGTGTGATTCTTGTCAAAAGGCCAAGCAAAGGAAGTCATCTTTCAAGAGTAAGTCTGAATCTTCAGTTGTGGATCCTTATCATCTTCTACATGTTGATCTATTTGGTCTAGTGAATGTAATGTCACTTGGCAGAAAGAAATATGCTCTAGTCATTGTTGATGAGTACACTAGGTATACCTGGGTGTATTTCTTAACAAAGAAGGATGAAACTGCCTTAACTCTGATGGATCATGTAAAGTTACTGGATAAAGGATCACGGTATAAAGTGAAAATTATAAGGAGTGATAATGGAACTGAATTCAGAAATGTAACAATGGAAGAATTTTGCAAAGAAAAAGGAGTGAAGCAAGAATTTTCTGCACCAGGGACTCCACATCAAAATGGTGTAGTTGAAAGAAAGAACAGAACTTTAATCGAAGCTGCCAGAACAATGCTTGATGAAGCAAAATTGCCAACTTATTTCTGGGCAGAAGCTGTTCAAACTGCTTGTTTTACTCAAAATGCAACACTGATCAATAGGCATGGGAAAACACCATATGAGATGGTGAAGAAAAAGAAACCAAACCTGAAATATTTTCATATTTTCGGGTGCAAATGCTTTGTGTTGAAAACTCATCCTGAACAGTTGACCAAGTTCGACTTAAAAGCTGATGAAGGAATTTTTGTTGGATACCCACTGTCAACTAAAGCATTCAGAGTCTACAATCTGAGAACTAAAGTGATCATGGAATCTATACATGTGTCATTTGATGACAAGAAAATAACTGGAATATAAGATGAAGAATATCATGATCAACTTCGCTTTGAAAATGAAGATCTAAACTCTGATCACGTAAACTCTGATGAAGCAAATCCAACAAACTCTGACGAAACATACTCTGAACCTCTACTGGTAAACACTGAGGGAGTTTCTCTGACAGAACAAAATAGAGAACCAGTTGAGGGGGAGCATGAAGATACTTCAGAAACATCTCAACATGATGATTCACATTCTGAAAATGAGTCAGCTGAAGAATCAAATAGAAACTCTGGGACAAACTCTGAAAGTTCAAATATTGAACAGTCCAATTCAGGGGGAGCCTCAGAGAATGCAAATGGTCAAGAAGAAAATCAGGAAAGCATGGATCAAGGGGGAGGATCTAATAATGATAATATAAGCCAATTACCTACAGCAAGAAGGTGGACACAAGCTCATACACCTGACTTGATAATTGGAGATCCAGAAGCAAGTGTGAGAACAAGAAGTGTTACAACTAATGAATGTTTGTTTCATGCATTCTTGTCTCAAACTGAACCTAAGAAAGTGGAAGAAGCTCTTCAAGATGCTAACTGGATAACAGCTATGCAGGAAGAGTTAAATGAGTTTGAAAGAAATGAAGTCTGGACCCTTGTACCAAGACCTAAAAACCGATCTATTGTTGGTACAAAATGGGTTTTCAGAAATAAGACTGATAGTGAGGGAATAATTACAAGGAATAAGGCTAGACTTGTGGCAAAAGGATATTCTCAACAGGAAGGAATTGACTATGATGAAACCTTTGCTCCAGTTGCAAGATTGGAGGCCATAAGAATTTTTCTAGCATATGCTGCTCACAAAAAGTTCAAAGTCTTTCAGATGGATGTGAAAAGTGCTTTTCTCAATGGGAAACTTGAAGAAGAAGTGTTTGTTGAACAACCACCAGGGTTTGTGGATCCCAAGCATCCAGATTATGTCTACAGGCTTGAAAAAGCACTTTATGGACTAAAGCAAGCACCTAGAGCATGGTATGAAACTCTGGCTCAATTTCTTTTAGAAAGTGGGTTCACTAGAGGTACAATTGATAAAACCTTGTTCTATTTCTATACTGGTAATGATTTGCTTTTAGTTCAAATCTATGTGGATGATATAATCTTTGGGTCTACTAATCACAAACTCTGTAAGAAATTTGCCAAGCTTATGCAGTCCAGGTACCAAATGAGCATGATGGGAGAGCTTAGTTATTTTCTAGGCTTGCAGGTAAAGCAAACAGATGATGGGATTTTTATCAATCAAGCAAAATATACCAGAAATCTTCTCAAGAAATTTGGTATGCTTGATAGTTCATCTACCACAACTCCTATGACAACTGCAACAAAGCTAGATAAAGACACGGGAACTTCAGTAGATATGATAATCAACAGAGGCATGATAGGGTCTCTTCTTTATTTGACTGCAAGTAGACCAGATATCATGTATGCAACATGTCTTTGTGCAAGATTTCAAGCAGACCCTAGAGAGCCTCATCTAACAGCTGTAAAGAGAATTTTCAAATATCTCAAAGGAACCATAACCCTTGGTTTGTGGTACCCTAGAGAATCAGAGTTTAAATTAATTGGTTACTCTGATGCAGATTTTGCAGGCTGTAAGATGGACAAAAAAAGCACCAGGGGAAGCTGTCAATTTCTAGGTGACAGATTAGTTTCTTGGTACAGCAAGAAACAGAAATCAATTTCCACATCCACTGCAGAAGCAGAGTATATTGCTGCTGGTAGCTGTTGTGCATAGATTCTGTGGATGAAGAATCAGTTGCTGGATTATGGATTAAGGTACTCTAAAATACCTATTTTCTGTGATAATCAAAGTGCTATTGCTATGACAGGTAATCCAGTACAACACTCCATGACCAAGCACATAAGCATAAGGTATCATTTTATCATGGAACATGTGGAAGAAGAAATATTGAGCTTCATTTTGTGTCTACAGACCAACAGCTTGCAGATATCTTCACCAAGCCTTTGAGTGAAGCTACCTTTACAAGACTGGTAAATGAACTTGGAATGGTCTCTGGTTTTGACTTGAGATACTGGTTAGACTCAAAATCTATACTTCTGTGATTTGGTGCTCATGTTTCTTTGGATATGTTAACTGTCATTCATACCAGTTTGTCAAATTCTGAAATCATACTCTGTTAGACATAATGTGTCAGTCATACTCTGTCAGTTAAACTCTGATGTTAAACTCTGATTGTGATTTTGTCGGAAACATATGGACCGATGAAAAAAATTGTATGAAGCATGATTCTCAGTAAGTAATCATGAATCCTTCTGAGTGATATAAATTCTGATTTCAAAATGTGCAAAAACTTTCACACAGCATGATACTGTCTCTATATTTACAGCATCTCTTTGTTTATTGATCCTATACACTGAGTCTGTATTGACTGTTTGCACTTTCTCTCATAAATTAATTGTATTCACTGATGAAAGTCTAAACTCTGATAATTAGTTGCTAATATTTCACCCTCATATCAAAAGATGCAAAAATATGCATAAATTCCTTTGAGATCATGTTGTGCCTAGGAAGACCGAGGAACTTATTATTACTGGAAAAATAATATAAAAAAAAAAATTAGAGGGAGTGAAAATAATAAATTTATAAGTACAGAGTTTAGATGACATCAGATTTTGTTTGTGTATGAGAGTTTGGGCAACCAGTTTTTACTGATTTATTTTGTGGATTTTATGCACTTTGAGATGCTCTAAATATTTATATTCAGTAAACTCTGCTAAGTCACACACAAATATTTACACTTGTACAGTTTGTGAAAAGAGTTTATGAATAAAGGAGGAGGATTGGTAAACACTGATGAACTGTGTACTCTACGCCGAGGTAATTTAATTTTAATCTCTGATGATTAAAATAAATTTTTTTGTTTGTTTCAGACATATTATGATTTTGAGAAAAGACATCTGTTTTGAACATTCAAAAGAGTATGATTGGACAACAGTTCAAAAGTGTATTAAACAGAGGAGAGAGGTTGAGTGTCTAGGAAAGTGTAATAGGCGGTAATTATTGCTCTTTTTACTGCGCATGCGCATTGGAAACTGCCAATTACTGCTGTTAGTCATTGCATGTGTGCCACATGTCCCACTTACACGTTTCACGGAGTAAGACAGTTGTGTGTATTGATTAGAAACTGTTCAGTTTTTAATTCTTTCTTTTGTATTAATATACAATACACAAACTCGTTTGAACTTTTCACAACTTACTCCAATTCACACTTTACTATCACACACACATTTTCACAAACACTCTCAAATATTCTTTACGTCATTCTCTGCTTATTTCTAAATCGTACTAATGGTTCTACTTCTTTTATATCTTCTGGGCTTGAATTCGTTCCTAATAATTATGCTGCTCCATTGGTTAATGAGAACGCACCGAAGGCGTTTCATTTGATGCAGAATTTTCTTGCCCAATCTCCAATTGGGCGTGCTCTTGTAGAACCAGAGAGGCTTTCTGGGTTTCAAATCGAAAGCTTCTGGGAGACTGGTATCTATGATGATGGTGGTGATTCTGGAACGCCATCTATTCTTTTCGAGTTTCAAGAAACAGAGTATGTAATTACTCCTGTTACGGTACGTGCTGCTATGGGCTTTGGTGAACATACTGCTTACACCATTGCTGTTGGTGATGCTGAGTTGCTGAGGATGATGAGGGAGATAGGTTATGGTGGATCTTTGGCCAAGATAGGTCAATTGAAGCGACCGTTCTTGAGGAAGGAGTGGAGCTTTTTCTTCGATTGTATAACAAGAACGTTCGGGAAGAAGTGCACAAACTGGGATGCAATACCCACTGACAGTCTACAAATAGGGTATTCTCTTCTCTATGGTAACAATTTTGATTTTGGTAGACTTTTTTTAAGTAACGTAGGAGAGAAAATGACTGAGAATAGGGAAGTAGTTTACTTTGCTAGATTCTGTCAACTTTTATTTTCTGCCTGTGTTAGTGGGGTAGATATTATTGATGCAGATGTCATTCCGTGTTTTAAATTACACAAACGTATATTCTCTGATCTTGTGAACAAAGATGTGAAGAAGGGTCATGTAGGTGATCTCTTATTGCCTGCATCAGTGCAGTAGTTTTTGGATAATTCTACCCAAACAGACCCACAACCAGAACCAATAAACACTGAAGTTCCTCCATCTACATCACAACCAATTCAGACAGGTGGTAGAATCAAACACATGGCTTTTAAACCTGCAAAGACTGTTAAGCCAGCTACTGAGGTTGGAGTGTCAAAATCTTCTGTGCCAAAGTCTGTTGGTCCATCTAAGAAGAGAAGATAAAAGAGACCACGTTCTGATGATGAGGAAGATACTGAAACTCTGCATCAAAGAAGAAGAAGATTGGTAGCTGACTATCTTTTTGATGAGTTAGATACTGAAGCTGTTCCTGAAGCTGAACAGAATGCAGCTCCTGATGTTGTTACTCAGGAGGCTGATGTCAATATTGAAGCTACTCAGAATGATGTTGTTGAAGCTACTGTGCCTACAGCGGACAGAGTAAATGTTGATGAGTTGGTTGAAGACAATGATGCTGTTAATGTCAGAGCAGATGTTGCACATGCTGATGTTGATAACTTTGTTGATCCTTTGGACATGAATTTTGAAGCACATCCTGCAATCAGTGTTTGTGACACTGAGGATGTGGCAGCTGATCAAGCCACTCTAGTAGTTGATGAGTCTATGGCAACTCATACAGAGATTATCTCTGTTACTCATCATGTTCTTGAAACAGGTGAAGAGGTTGATCAAGCAACAAGAACAGTTTCTTCTGAGAAAATCCTTGATGCTGCTACAGAGAAAGTTGTTGAAGTTACTGCAGAGAATATAGTTGAAGAAGCTGCAGAGCCTATAGCAGAAAATGTTGATGAAGACAGAGTTGTTTCTGACAGTGATGATCACACTTCTATAAATTCTGATCATGCAAACTCTGGGATAAATATTGCACTTTCAGACTCTGATGACCATGACTCAATACCTTTTCTAAGGGATCCTACTGCAGAGTCTGTCAAGGAAAATCAACATGCAACTGAAGCTCATTATAGGGAGATGTACTTTGCAAATTGGTCAGGGGCAGACTGTATTTTTCCTGCTAACAGGGCTGCTGACTTTGTGACAAAATCTGCTAAAGAAATTTCAAATCCTGAGCTGTTGACACATTTGAAGGCTACAATTGTTCAAGTTAAATCCTTGCACAATCGCTTTGATGAGACTCACAAAGCTGTCATAGGCCTGAGGAATGATATTGTTGCTAAGGAATTGGCCTTGAAGAATGATAGAGCTCAATATTCCTCTATGATCAAGGATCAGGTAGAAATCAAGCAGAGCCTAAGCAAAGTTGAGAGCAATCAAGATGTAATGTCTACAAAGATTGATTCTATTGCTGCATCTTTAGAATTGCTGACATCTGTACTTATTCCTGATGATGTCAAAAAGGGGGAGAGAGTTCCTAAAGACAAATGCAAAAGGGCTCAAACTCTAAGACGGAGGGATGATGCAACAGATGGTGGAAGCAAAGAATCAGAGAGAAGGTCAAAATCTGCTCAAGAGCAAGGGAGACTTAGGTCAAACTCTGCTAAGCTGACAAACTCTGGTAGAGTAAACTCTGGTGCTCAATCTTCTTCAAGACTTAAAAGTCTAGTGATTTCAGCTAATCAAATTACTGATGAAGAGATTGCAACTAAGCTGTTTCTGGAAGAACATGGTGGTGCCACAATTGAAGATATGGATGCTGAAATACAGATTCTTGCTGAAGAGCATAAGAAGAAGGTTGAAGCTGGAACTTATAAGAAAAAGGCTGCCAAGGCTCCTAGGAGAAAGGAACAAGGAATTTCTATTAAAGAGAATGTGAACTCTCAACAGAGTTTACAATACTCAAGGAGGCCTGTTGGAGCAAGCACTGATAAGGGTAAAGGTAAATTGATTGAAGAACCTGAGTTATCAAAGAAGGCTCATTCAACCTCTGACATGGCTCAAGTTGAATCAAGACCTAATCAATCAACCACTGACGTTGCTCAAGTTGATAATTCTGCTAAAGTTGTGACAACCTCTGACACTGCTTAAGTTGTACAAATTCAATTGATATCTCCACAACTCCAAGGTACTTTTGGAAAACCAACTAGAGATGAAACTCTGAAGCCAGGAAATGTGAATTTTCTTCAAACCAGATCAGTGTTAGGAAAGGAATCTTATGATAAATCTGGTTTGGGATCACATAGAGAGAAAAGAATAAATAACAGTCCTTTAGATCATACATCACTGGCAGAACCTGGTGTTGGGGTAACTCAAGAAAGCCTTGACAAGTTAGAGTCTGTTCAGATGATCTATCACAAAGGAATTAAAAAGGAGTTTCTGTTATACTTCATGGCTGATGGAAGAGTTTATAGATTTGGAGAAGCTGACATTCATCTGAAGCTATGGGAAGAGCTGGAGTATGTTTTGTATCTGCTGAAAGTGAAAAATAAAAGTACTCATAATGCTGCTCAAGTTTTGAGAGAGAGAATGATGAAGTCTAAAGTTTTGCTTGGAGCCAGAATTTCAAGTGCTTATATTCCTAAATATAGAGATGCTCATGGAAAGCTGGTAGAGATGAAGAGGTATAATGCAAGGTTCAGAACTGCACTGGGAATAAGAGTCTTAGAGTTCAATCTAGAGTCTGATAAGTCTTTCTTTATAAGACTTGGAAATGAGATGAATAAAAACATCATTTATTCTCTGAGGGCTGCCATATATCAGACTGGTGAAAGAGATCCAGAACTTAAGGAGCTGAAAGAGATTATGACTGCTGAGCTAGAAAGAGCTGAAAGAAGACTACTTACAGATTATCTCAGGACAGTGCCTGACATTGAAGAACTTAAGTAAAGGCTGACTGTAAGTTTTTAAAGTTTTCTGTTCTAAGTAAAAGTTAAACTCTGTTATGTTATAAACACTGCATTTGTTATATGTTTTGACATCATCAATTATCTTTTAACTTGTACATTTTTGTTATGCACAAGTTGGGGGAGATTGTTAGATATAATTGCTAATGATTGTTTATCTGTGTTTAAGTAACAGGTACTTATCAGAGTTTACACTAGAAGCCAGTCAGATTTTGTTAAAGTCTGACGGGGTGAGAATTTATTTAGTTGTCGGTGCATACTTGAAGATTCTAGAAGCAATATATCTTGAAGATGGAAAGAAGCAAGATATATTGAGATAGCTAAAGAAACGGGACAGAAGACAGAAGCAATCCTTAATTGATATAAATTGTATAGCTGATTTATAGGAATATCAATTAGAGATTGATTATGTAGCTGTGTACTATATAAACACAGATAGGTTAGCCCTAAAAGGGATGCGAATACTGAATACATTATTCTTGCAACCTAGCAGCTCTCTGTGATATTTTACATCACTGAGAGAAGAGTTATTTAATATAATTCAGTTTATTGTTCATAAACAGTGTTCTTGATTGTTATTCTCATACATATATTGATTATATATTGTGTATTCGGCCTAACAGGTCAGAAGAAAGGGAGTTCTGTAGCTCTAGTTGCAAGTGAAGATGAGGCTGAGGACACAAAGGTGAAAGGAAAGGCTAAAGCTACACCAAACAGAGATGTTTGTGAAGGTAGAGCTGATTCAGGAAAGGGCAAGGGAAAGATGTATGAAGAAGGTGATTCTTCTAATCAAGAGGAGATGGATGAGCTGGATGAACACTTAGCTTTTCTGTCCAGGAGATTTTCTAAGCTTAAATTCAAGAAGAATCCTGAAGTGACCAAACCCTTCAAGAAAGACTTTCAACCAAACAAGAATTTTGTTGAGAGATCTAAATTCAAATGTTTTAATTGTGGGATGGGAGGTCACTTTACAAATGAATGCAGAAAGCCTAAAGCTGAGAAGAAGGACATGAAGTTTGAACCTGTAGACTACAAGAAGAAATATTTTGAACTTCTCAAGAAAAAGGAAAGAGCATTCATTACTCAGGATTATGATTGGGCTGATGAAGGAAATGATTCAGAAGAAGACACTGAGTATGTCAACCTTGCACTTATGGCTGATGCAACTAATCAGGAAGCAAGTTCCTCAAGCAATCAGGTAATCACTACTAATCTCACTGAGCTTTCTAAAGAGGAATGCAATAGTACAATAAAAGAAATGTCTACTGAATTGTACCATTTGCATGTAACCCTCAAATCACTTACTAAAGAGAACACCAGAATCAAAGATGCTAATATGTTTTTAAGTGATGGAAATGTTGTCTTAGAAGCTCAGTTCATTGAATTTGAGAAAATGAGGTTAGAGTGTCAATTTGCTAGAGATGAGTTGTTAATTGTTCTGAAAAGAGAAGAAATTCTCAAAGAACTGTTAGCAAAAGAACAAGAAGTGATTGCTAGATGGAATGATTCTAGAAATGTAGCCACTAATATAATAAAAGTTCAAGGAGTGGACACTTTCTATAAGGAACCAGTGAAAAAAGAGAAAGAGAGACTAGACACTAGTTCTAAGGGTCTAGGAGTTGATGATGCTTCCACAGATGATGATCATCCGTTCTTAGATGGTTCATCAACGGATGAGAATCATCCTGTGAAGCACACAACAAGTGTTAGCAAAGAAAAACTAGAGAAGCTGAACAAGAAATATGGTCCAACCACCAAAAATTTTGTTCAGGGAGAAAGTAGCAAAACCAAGAATGTTGAAAAGGTAAACATAGGTCACTTGTCCAACAAGCAATTGAAGGACAAGTTAGAAAACATGGATGTCAAGGCTGAGGCTAAAAAGAAAAAGAACAGAAATGGTAAAGTAAGGATTAACAAGAACAACAATTATACACCTGATAACTATGCTCCTAGAAAGACTTGTGTTAATTGTGGTAGTGTTAATCATTTGTCAAAGTGACAAAGGTTTTTCAGTTTCTTTTAAGCAAGAAGCCTGTGTTGTTTCTGAAAAGGAGAACAACAATGTGGTATTGACAGGATATAGAAAAGGGAATGTATACATAGCTGACTTCAACTCAACAAATACAGATTGAATTACTTGCCTTTTCAGCAAAGCAAGCAAGGATGAAAGTTGGCTATGGCACAAGAAGCTGTCACACTTGAATTTTAAAGTTATGAATGATTTGGTAAGGAAAGATCTTGCTAGAGGTATTCCACAATTAGAGTTTTCCAAGGATGGCCTCTTTGATGCTTGTTAGAAAGGAAAACAAAAGAAGGCATCTTTCAAAAGCAAGACTGAATCATCTATTGTTCAGCCACTTCAATTACTTCACATGGATTTATTTGGACCAGTCAATGTCATGTCAATTTCAAAGAAGAAATATTGCCTTGTGATTGTAGATGATTTCTCTAAATTTACATGGACTTATTTTCTGCACTCTAAGGATGAGGCAAGTGAAATCATAATCAATCACATCAAGGTTGTAAACAATCATCCTGATCAGAAAGTTAGAAGAATCAGGAGTGATAATGGCACTGAGTTCAAGAATTCTACCCTAAGAAGGTTCTGTGAAGAAAATGGGATTGTTCATGAATTTTCTGCAGCAAGGACACCTCAGCAAAATGGGGTAGTGGAAAGCAAAAACAGAACCCTGATTGAAGCAACAAGAACAATGTTGGAAGAATCAAAGCTACCAACTTATTTCTGGGCTGAAGTAGTTAACACTGCATGTTTCACTCAGAACATTTCTTTGGTTAATCAAGCCAAAGGAATGATTGTAATATCCGTGAATTTTATTATTTGATTAAATGATATATTTAATCTAAAATATTTATTATGGAATATTGGAATATTATTAAATGATAATTGTGGTGTGATTATGTGCTAAATGGTGAGTCGAAAGCCCCTTTCAAATATTTCGTCATTTGGAATTTTCTTCAAATCTGAGCCCCGTTTTGATAATTTAAGGGCCCCATTGGAATTTCGTACATTAATTATTATCTCTTCGTCTTTCGTATTCGAATCATTATCGGGAGAGATATTCGTATCATTTCATTCCTACCTATTTGATTCTGCAAGAATAATTCGTTTTGTTCAAAAAGGGAAAAATTGTTCCGAACCCTAATTGCTTAAGGGGACGGATATATCGTTTTGTACCAGTATTTCATTTGTTATAGCCCCAGTATTCTTGAGCATTAGTTATATAATGATATGTATTGATTTGGATAATTATCAATCCTTGTAGATGATTATCTTCTCGTAAAACGTATTTGAACCTAATTAGGGTTTTTAAACGATCCAGTGGATCCATAACGATCCAAAAGTGTTCCTTAGGGTATTATTTTTCCAAAAATATATAAAGACGAATCGTACCTTATAACCTTCATAATCTGCATTGCGAATTATCGAAAAGTAAAAATTTCAGAAATGTGTTCTTCGTGTTCTTGAATAATCAAACTATTCGTTCGAGGTGTTATTGAAATCCAAATTTGAAGTTCTTGTACTCAAATCAAAGCTCTTGATCTCTAGTTTCAGAATCTTCCAACCTCATCATCATCTGGTAATTTTTCAATTTATTATGAATTTTTCAATATTCGAATTTAATTAGGGTTCTTGATTAATTTGGGGATTTTCATTCTGTTGATTCTCCGTTCAATTGGTTGCTTCTAACATGTTCCTAGGGTTCTAATTAGCAAGAATCCATGCTTTAATTTCATGTTTATGTTCGATTTTGATGGGTTTGATTTTCGGGTTTTTGACCCGAATTCTTCTTTTGAATAGTCCGTTCATATGAATGATCTGACATTGTTTTTGGTAGAGGGCTTTCATTGTATGTGTTCTTAGCTTCATTTTAACATAAAGAACGTAGAGTTTCATGTAGGATTTTTACAGATCGGAAAATTTGTTTAAGCTCGCCGGAAAATAGTCGGGTTTTTGATTCCGGCGATGCTTTTGGTACGTTTTTGATCGGAATGAGTTGCTGTGTTTATTTGGAATGTTTTGATATAAAAATCCCCAATTTTTAATGTGTATTTTGGTCGCCGGATTCTGGGCAGGTCGCCGGATTCTGGAAAATTTCCGGCGAGTTCTTGGCGACCCGTTCCAGTTCATCCCGACCCGTTTACCCGATTTTTCGACCCGGTTTCAATCTACGAAACCCTAATTCATTTTCTGAAAACTGTTTTTGGATTTTATTTTTAAAATTAATTCGAAAATAGTTTAAAAACTTTAAAAATTCATATTTTTATTTTAAAAATATATTTTAATATCAGAAAAATTCTGATAAATTATATTTATTACTTTAAATCCAAAAATTGATTAAACTTAATTATTTTAATTATTTTTAATTAATAATTAATTTATTAATTAATTGGTTAATTCTTTTAATCAATTAATTCTTAAAAATTAATTATTAATTGGATTTAATTAATTAAAAATTCAGTTTAATTATTTTCAAGCCTATTTATTTATTTAAAAATAGTTTGAGTATTTAAAGAGTGTCAATTAATTTTATTAATTGATTTATTTGCATTTAAATGTTTATATTGGATTTAAAAATCCGATTTTTGATTTAAAAATTAATCGTGACTTATCTAAAATTCAAATAAGTTTCGTATGATGTTTTAAAAATGTTTATAAGTGCTATATGGTTCATATTAATTGTGTGTTGTGTTTTATAGTCTGTATATGCCCGTACTAGGGCAAATATCTGAGTTTTAAATATCGTAAATTATACCGGACGTCCGATACGTAACCGGTTACTTGTTTAAATGTGATTATTGATTGAATAAGTGTCGAGAGTAGAACGAAAATAGTTAGACTTTTTGTGATGAGTTGTTTAATTATAGAATCGAGTTCCCGGAGCAAGGGAAAGGGAAAAGTAGAGTGAGCAGAGTCGATCCGACAGCAGCTTAGACCAGGCAAGTATCTGTGCCTTTACTTGTGATAAAAATGTATTATTGTCTTGATTACTTGAATACCGTTATCCCCAGAACAATTCAAATTATCAATCCTTTAACCGCATTTGGACAACTGATTCCATTTCCTTAGAGATTCTTGATTCTTTGATTTGATCTGCATCGGAAACCCTTATTTCCAATTCACTTGATTATTGTTTACCACCTATTGTTATTGTTTATCATCCTTTGATTATCATTGACAACCATTGATTATTTGACTTCCATCTTGACTATTGATTACGGTCATTGATTATCGACTACCATTATTGATTCCCTTATTGAATGAGTACACCGTACCATTGAAATTACCCCATGATTATTTCTCGATCTTCATTTGATACTGAACAGTTGAAGCTCTTTTGCAATTACTATACATTCAGTTTATCTTATTGAGCATGTTATTGTTTATACCCTATTATAGATTTGGCATGTGTTTTTAAAAATGGACCAGTAATTGGTCGGGCCATATTCATGGTCAGAATAACTTAAGGCCCAAATTGGCCTAGGATCTAGTAGAGGACTATAACATGAGCTAGTCCTGGGTTGATGCGTGGCTGGCCAGCAGCACAACCTTTGATTTGAATAAAATGTATAAGCCAAATTCTAATTCTTTTCTTCCATTGTTATTGATACAAAGCATGTGTTAGCTAAATATTGTTGATTCTGATATCATAAATTCATATCCTTACAACACTGATAGAAATGATTCATTGATGTTTGCTGAGCAATTTTGGCTCACTCTTGCTTGTTGTTTTCTAACCCTATTCCAGTGAAGCGAGAGTATGAGTCGACATAGCGTGACCGATAGTTCACCAGCAGCCAAGAGAGCCCCTCGTGTCATTGTCATTGGCAGGGTAGTTGTTGTTTTGCTTTTCTAGATTAGATGTCTAGATTTGAACTTTGGTTGTGATGTAATAACTCTGATAAAACTGGTATTGTATTAATAAAAGATTGTAGTAGCTTGTGTTCATTGCCATAATCTGGATGCGGTCTTGGTCAAGGGGTATTTGTGTCTTTAAATATATTATGCATGTGTTAAATAGTATTCCGTTGGTCGGATGACTCCTCAAATCTGTACCCCGGGTTTGGAGGGCGTCACAGTTGGTATCAGAGCAACAGGTTATGGCATTTGAAACAAGTTAGGACTTAGGGTCCAGGATAACATAGAGAGTTAGGAGTTCACGTAAGGATATTAGGAGGTCAACTAGGGATATTATGCGTAGTGATTAAATGTGGTTATAATTGCAGCCCCCTAGTTCTAGTTCGGACTCAGACCCTTCCGAGGATACGATGTCAGAGATACCTACGCCCGTTGAGAGAGCAGGACCGTCTCGGCCAGTGCGATATCAGCCTAGGCATCAGGACCCAGTAGTCAGGAGAGATCAGATACCTTGTCCTATTCCACTCCGACAAGTAGCCCCAGCACCAGTGTCTCAGGCATCAGTTTGTGGGCCTTTGTATCAGCTAGGTGAGCCACCAGTTCCACACCATGTGTATCAGAGGGTGAGTAGAGAGAAGGAGTACCTTTATGGACAGGTTATGGAGATGGGTAGGGTTCGTTCGATCGAAGCAGCCGCTGTCAGAGAGAGAGACAGACTTAAGGATCAGATGAGAGACATTCAGATGAGGTTTAGGGTTACGAGGACCTTGGTTGAGACTCGATTGCACGGATTAGCTTCTAGTCGAGAGGGAGAGACAGTAGCAGGGATGAGACAGATTTTGGATTATGCGATGAGTGAGATTGCAGAGATTTCAGGACCCCCGTTATGGCCGGCAGGAGCAGGTGATCTGTGAGCAGGTATTAGTAGCAGACAGATGTGACGTGGATGTATGGTCTCTAGATAGTTAGTATATAGATGCATATTGTAGAATTAGCAGTGCACCGGGCTTATAGGAACGCCTCGGGTTGTTGTTGCATTTTTGTTGTATTGCTGGTCGGCAGTTGTGGTTCAGCCATGATATATTTTCTTTTGAAGCGTTCTACGCTTGTACTAACTCTATCTATATATATATGATAAACCTCTTTTATAGAACTGTATTTATTCCCCTGTCATTCATTTCCAGCATCATAACTGTTATTCTACTTATTGCAACGAGTGTATCCATACACCGTTGAGAAGATCTGTAAACCTTCGAGATATCAATTGTGATCCTTCCTTCTTTTATATGGACTGTTTGATTAAGCCAATTATTGTTTATTCATCAGCGATATGGCTCCTAGACAACAAACCCGTTCAACTGATACCTCTGACCAAGAGGGTCAACAAAATACACCTCCCACGGGCCTCATGGACCCGATGGTAATCCAGTTGTTAAATACTCTTACTCAATAGACTGCCGCATTAGCACAGCAGCAACGAACATTTCAGCAACAACTCTTAGAACAGCAGCAACAGCATCAGCAACATCAGCATCGGCAGCATCAACAACAGCACCAGCAAGCGGCACCGGCGATTACGTTCAAATCTTTCCAGGCAGCAAAACCTCCAGAATTTAAAGGATCAGCAGACCCTGTAGAGGCTAAGGCATGGTTGAAAGAGATGGAAAAGGCTTTTGCCTTGATAGAGGTGACAGAAGATAAGAAGACAGAGTATGCAAGCTATTTTCTGAAGAATGAGGCCAGTTATTGGTGGGAAACGAGTAGGGCTATGGAGCCGGAGGGATTAATTACGTGGGCAAGATTTACAGAGTTGTTTTTGGAAAGGTATTTTTCGGACTATATGAGAGATCAGATGGAATTAAAGTTTTTGGAATTAAAGCAGGGAAGCATGACAGTGCCCCAGTATGAAACAAGGTTTACGGAGTTGTCAAGGTTTGTTCCAACCTATGTGGATACGGAAAAGAAGAAGGCCAAGAGGTTCCAGCAGGGACTGAGGTCTTGGATTCGTAGTAAGTTAGCTGTATTGGAGTTGGACACCTATGCAGCGGTGGTCCAAAAGGCAATGATTGCAGAGACAGAGAGTGATTCTTACATGAAAGAGAGGGAGAACAAGAAAAGGAAAGCAGGGATACCCGATAAGGGACAGCAGCAGGGAAGTTTTCAAGGGCAAGCAAATAAGAAACTGGGATTTCAGCACGGAAGGAATACGAGTTTTAGGAAACCAGATACCGGAAGCATAGGACAAGATAACCGTCTACTAACCGGCAGTCAGCAGGGACTTTCTAGACCCCCACTACCAGAATGCAAGACATGCGGGAAGCGACATTTAGGGATATGCCATCGATTGAATGTCACAAGCTTTAAATGTAATCAGAAGGGACATTATTCCCGGGATTGCAAGATGGGCATTGTGTGTCATCGGTGTAAGAAACCAGGTCACATGATCAAGGACTGTAGAGCACCAGCAACCGTGAACAATATGATTCGGGCAATTGAAGCACCCCCAGTTGTTAACGTCCAGCCGTTAGCCAGGACCTACAATATGTCAATGGGAGAAGCAGTGAGAGATTCCGACGTGGTGGCAGGTACACTTCTAGTAAATTCTATTCCTGCACAAGTGTTAATAGATTCGGGAGCGACGAAGTCTTTTATTTCTGAAACGTTTGCTCATAGATTGAATTGCGTAATGAAACCTTTAAGTGGAATGTTGACCATAGAGATAGCTAATCAGGATCGTATCGCGGTTAGTTCATATTATCCTCGTTGTGAGATAGAGATTTTGGGAAATCGTTTTTATGTTGACTTGTTACCTTTTAAGTTAGGTGAATTTGATGTGATATTAGGGATGGATTGGTTGACTGAGTATGATGCAAGTATTGATTGTAAGAATAAGACGGTTACCTTGGTTACCCTGGAAAAGAAAGAAATAATATTTAGAGGAGAGAAACAAAGAAAGAGGTTCCTGACAATGATTCAGGCTAAGAGGTTATTAAGGCAAGGTTGTGAGGCGTATTTAGCTTATGTGATAGATATAGATAAGGAAGTTTCTAAGTTAGAAGATATTCCAGTCGTAAATGAGTTTCCAGATGTTTTTCCGGAAGAATTACCAGGTTTACCTTCAGATAGAGAGATTGAATTTGCGATAGACTTAGTACCAGGCGCGGAGCCAGTATCTAAGGCCCCTTACAGAATGGCACCAGTGGAGATGAAGGAATTGGCTGATCAACTGCAAGATTTGCTAGAAAAAGGAATTATTAGACCCAGCGTTTCACCGTGGGGAGCACCAGTACTGTTTGTCAAGAAAAAGGATGGAAGCATGAGATTGTGTATAGACTATTGGGAGTTGAACAAGCTGACCATTAAGAACAAGTATCCATTACCTCGAATAGATGATCTGTTTGACCAGCTGAAAGGAGCGGTACATTTTTCAAAGATTGACCTACGGTCAGGATATCACCAATTGAAGATTAGACCAGACGACATACCGAAGACAGCCTTTCGAACAAGGTATGGGCACTATGAATTCTTAGTAATGGCGTTTGGACTAACGAATGCACCCGCAGCTTTTATGGACCTAATGAACAGGATTTTCAAGAGATATTTGGACAAGTTCGTAGTGGTATTCATCGACGACATCTTGATATACTCAAGGATAGAAGAAGAGCATGCAGACCAGTTGCGAATTGTGTTAGAAACGTTGAGACAAGAAAGACTATACGCGAAGTTTTCCAAGTGTGAATTCTGGTTGAAAGAAGTTCATTTCTTAGGACACGTGGTGAGCAGCGAAGGCATCAAAGTGGACCCAGCAAAGATAGAGGCAGTGAAAGATTGGGAGAGACCAAGGACACCGACTGAAGTCAGAAGTTTCTTGGGATTAGCCGGATACTACCGGAGATTTGTGCAAGATTTTGCGAAGATAGCTACTCCAATGACCAAGCTGACAAGGAAAAGCGAGCGATTCATATGGAACGATAAATGCGAAGAAGGCTTCCAAGAGTTAAAGAAAAGGCTAACTACGGCACCGGTATTGATGCTACCAGACGATCAAGGTCATTTCGTAATCTATAGTGATGCGTCGTACAAAGGATTGGGATGCGTACTTATGCAACATGACAAGGTGATTGCTTATGCGTCAAGACAGTTGAGACCCCACGAACAGAAGTACCCTACACACGATTTAGAGTTAGCAGCTATTGTGTTTGCTTTGAAGATATGGAGACACTACTTGTATGGAGAGAGATGTGAAATTTATACCGATCACAAAAGTTTGAAGTATATCTTTACTCCGAAAGAGCTGAACATGAGGCAATGAAGATGGTTAGAACTAATCAAGGACTACGACGTTTCTATCAACTATCATCCCGGCAAGGCAAATGTGGTAGCAGATGCATTGAGCAGGAAAGAGAGATTGAATACACTGACGATGACCAAAGAGTTGTACAAGGAATTTGAGAAGTTAGAAATCGAAGTAATTAATCCGAAGGACGCGACGGAAATGATTTATACCATGACGTTTCAACCTGAATTGTTGGAGAAGATACGAAAGTGCCAAGAGCAAGTTATGAATGATGATGTAAGTAAAATGACAGGTGAGGAAATATGTAGCCAACCAGACGACAAAGGGATCTTGAGATTTGCTTCTCGGATATGGATACCTAACGTAACGGAACTGAAAGGTGAGATTTTGCACGAAGCACATAACTCGAAGTATTCAATTCATCCAGGGAGTACGAAGATGTATCAAGATCTTAAGACGAACTTTTGGTGGCCAAATATGAAGAAAGAGATTGCGGAATGGGTAAGTAAATGCTTTACGTGTCAAAGAGTTAAGGCGGAACACCAGAGACCAAGTGGATTACTTCAACCATTGGAAATTCCCGAATGGAAGTGGGAACACATTGCGATGGACTTTGTAGTAGGATTGCCTAGAACAAAAGCTAACCATGATGCCATCTGGGTTATCGTGGATCGATTGACGAAATCTGCGCATTTTCTTCCGATTAACGAGAGATTCTTGCTAGACAAGTTAGTTCATATTTATATAAAAGAAATCGTAGTACGACATGGAGTTCCAGTATCGATAGTGTCTGATAGAGACCCTCGATTCAATTCAAGATTTTGGAGAAGTTTTCAAGAGTGTTTGGGCACCGAGTTGAGAATGAGTACGGCTTATCATCCGCAGACGGACGGTCAAAGCGAAAGGACAATTCAGACTATTGAAGATATGCTTAGGACATGTGCACTTGACTTTGAAGGCAGTTGGGACGATCATCTACCCTTGGTGGAATTTACATATAATAATAGTTTTCACGCGAGCATCGGAATGCCACCTTACGAAGCTTTGTATGGACGAAAGTATCGATCTCCAGTATATTGGGAAGAAGCTGGTGAACGGAAAATGATAGGACCAGAACTAGTGCAACGAACAAAGGAAGTGGTTCAATTGATTCACAAAAGATTGATAACAGCTCAAGATCGACAGAAAAAGTATGCGGATCTAGCCAGAAAGGATGTGGGATTCGAAGAAGGAGAGCAGGTGTTACTAAAGGTTTCACCATGGAAAGGATTAGTTAGGTTTGGAAATAAAGGGAAGTTGAGTCCGAGATATGTTGGGCCGTTTGAGATTTTGAAGAAGGTGGGCGAGGTAGCTTACGAGTTGGCATTGCCACCGCATATGCAGCACGTTCATAATGTATTTCATGTATCTATGCTTAAGAGATATCGACCAGATTCGAATCATGTAATAGAGTATGAACCCATAGAGGTCCAGGCAGATTTATCATATGTAGAACGACCGATTCAGATATTGGATCGTAAGGAGAAAGTACTAAGGAATAAGACAGTAGCGTTAGTGAGAGTTTTGTGGAGGAATCCTAAAGTAGAAGAGTCTACCTGGGAGTTAGAGAGTGAAATGTTAGGGAAGTATCCCCAGTTGTTTCCTTGATCTGATTCTGAGGACAGAATCCTATTAAGGGGGGAAGGATGTAATATCCGTGAATTTTATTATTTGATTAAATGATATATTTAATCTAAAATATTTATTATGGAATATTGGAATATTATTAAATGATAATTGTGGTGTGATTATGTGCTAAATGGTGAGTCGAAAGCCCCTTTCAAATATTTCGTCATTTGGAATTTTCTTCAAATCTGAGCCCCGTTTTGATAATTTAAGGGCCCCATTGGAATTTCGTACATTAATTATTATCTCTTCGTCTTTCGTATTCGAATCATTATCGGGAGAGATATTCGTATCATTTCATTCCTACCTATTTGATTCTGCAAGAATAATTCGTTTTGTTCAAAAAGGGAAAAATTGTTCCGAACCCTAATTGCTTAAGGGGACGGATATATCGTTTTGTACCAGTATTTCATTTGTTATAGCCCCAGTATTCTTGAGCATTAGTTATATAATGATATGTATTGATTTGGATAATTATCAATCCTTGTAGATGATTATCTTCTCGTAAAACGTATTTGAACCTAATTAGGGTTTTTAAACGATCCAGTGGATCTATAACGATCCAAAAGTGTTCCTTAGGGTATTATTTTTCCAAAAATATATAAAGACGAATCGTACCTTATAACCTTCATAATCTGCATTGCGAATTATCGAAAAGTAAAAATTTCAGAAATGTGTTCTTCGTGTTCTTGAATAATCAAACTATTCGTTCGAGGTGTTATTGAAATCCAAATCTGAAGTTCTTGTACTCAAATCAAAGCTCTTGATCTCTAGTTTCAGAATCTTCCAACCTCATCATCATCTGGTAATTTTTCGATTTATTATGAATTTTTCAATATTCGAATTTAATTAGGGTTCTTGATTAATTTGGGGATTTTCATTCTGTTGATTCTCCGTTCAATTGGTTGCTTCTAACATGTTCCTAGGGTTCTAATTAGTAAGAATCCATGCTTTAATTTCATGTTTATGTTCGATTTTGATGGGTTTGATTTTCGGGTTTTTGACCCGAATTCTTCTTTTGAATAGTCTGTTCATATGAATGATCTGACATTGTTTTTGGTAGAGGGCTTTCATTGTATGTGTTCTTAGCTTCATTTTAACATAAAGAACGTAGAGTTTCATGTAGGATTTTTACAGATCGGAAAATTTGTTTAAGCTCGCCGGAAAATAGTCGGGTTTTTGATTCCGGCGATGCTTTTGGTACGTTTTTGATCGGAATGAGTTGCTGTGTTTATTTGGAATGTTTTGATATAAAAATCCCCAATTTTTAACGTGTATTTTGGTCGCCGGATTCTGGGCAGATCGCCGGATTCTGGAAAATTTCCGGCGAGTTCTTGGCGACCCGTTCCAGTTCATCCCGACCCGTTTACCCGATTTTTCGACCCGGTTTCAATCTTCAAAACCCTAATTCATTTTCTGAAAACTGTTTTTGGATTTTATTTTTAAAATTAATTCGAAAATTGTTTAAAAACTTTAAAAATTCGTATTTTTATTTTAAAAATATATTTTAATATCAGAAAAATTCTGATAAATTATATTTATTATTTTAAATCCGAAAATTGATTAAACTTAATTATTTTAATTATTTTTAATTAAAAATTAATTTATTAATTAATTGGTTAATTCTTTTAATCAATTAATTCTTAAAAATTAATTATTAATTGGATTTAATTAATTAAAAATTCAGTTTAATTATTTTCAAGCCTATTTATTTATTTAAAAATAGTTTGAGTATTTAAAGAGTGTCAATTAATTTTATTAATTGATTTATTTGCATTTAAATGTTTATATTGGATTGAAAAATCCGATTTTTGATTTAAAAATTAATCGTGACTTATCTAAAATTCAAATAAGTTTCGTATGATGTTTTAAAAATGTTTATAAGTGCTATATGGTTCATATTAATTGTGTGTTGTGTTTTATAGTCTGTATATGCCCGTACTAGGGCAAATATCTGAGTTTTAAATATCGTAAATTATACCGGACGTCCGATACGTAACCGGTTACTTGTTTAAATGTGATTATTGATTGAATAAGTGTCAAGAGTAGAACGAAAATAGTTAGACTTATTGTGATGAGTTGTTTAATTATAGAATCGAGTTCCCGGAGCAAGGGAAAAGTAGAGTGAGCAGAGTCGATCCGACAGCAGCTTAGACCAGGCAAGTATCTGTGCCTTTACTTGTGATAAAAATGTATTATTGTCTTGATTACTTGAATACCGTTATCCCCAGAACAATTCAAATTATCAATCCTTTAACCGCATTTGGACAACTGATTCCATTTCCTTAGAGATTCTTGATTCTTTGATTTGATCTGCATCGGAAACCCTTATTTCCAATTCACTTGATTATTGTTTACCACCTATTGTTATTGTTTATCATCCTTTGATTATCATTGACAACCATTGATTATTTGACTTCCATCTTGACTATTGATTACGGTCATTGATTATCGACTACCATTATTGATTCCCTTATTGAATGAGTACACCGTACCATTGAAATTACCCCATGATTATTTCTCGATCTTCATTTGATACTGAACAGTTGAAGCTCTTTTGCAATTACTATACATTCAGTTTATCTTATTGAGCATGTTATTGTTTATACCCTATTATAGATTTGGCATGTGTTTTTAAAAATGGACCAGTAATTGGTCGGGCCATATTCATGGTCAGAATAACTTAAGGCCCAAATTGGCCTAGGATCCAGTAGAGGACTATAACATGAGCTAGTCCGGGGTTGATGCGTGGCTGGCCAACAGCACAACCTTTGATTTGAATAAAATGTATAAGCCAAATTCTAATTCTTTTCTTCCATTGTTATTGATACAAAGCATGTGTTAGCTAAATATTGTTGATTCTGATATCATAAATTCATATCCTTACAACTGTGATAGAAATGATTCATTGATGTTTGCTGAGCAATTTTGGCTCACTCTTGCTTGTTGTTTTCTAACCCTATTCCAGTGAAGCGAGAGTATGAGTCGACATAGCGTGACCGATAGTTCACCAGCAGCCAGGAGAGCCCCTCGTGTCATTGTCATTGGCAGGGTAGTTGTTGTTTTGCTTTTCTAGATTAGATGTCTAGATTTGAACTTTGGTTGTGATGTAATAACTCTGATAAAACTAGTATTGTATTAATAAAAGATTGTAGTAGCTTGTGTTCATTGCCATAATCTGGATGCGGTCTTGGTCAAGGGGTATTTGTGTCTTTAAATATATTATGCATGTGTTAAATAGTATTCCGTTGGTCGGATGACTCCTCAAATCTGTACCCCGGGGTTGGAGGGCGTCACAATGATACCTTACCAACTACTCAGAAAGAGGAAACCAACCTTCGAATTTCTTCATGTCTTTGGATGTAAATGTTTTGTTCTAAGGAACCAAGGTGAAAACCTACGCAAGTTTGAAGAAAAGGCAGATGAAGCTATTTTTTTTTTTGGATATGCAGCAGGGAAATCATACAGCGTCTATAATCTCTGGATCAACATTGTTATGGAATCTATACATGTTTTTTATGATCAAAATATTCTAGGACTGTGTGATGAAGGTTTCCATGATACTCTAAGATTTGAGAATGAGGTAGAAGATTTATCTAACTGTGAAGATGATAAAGAAACAATGATCATGATGATGAAACATCACCCATAGTGAATGTTCCAACAATGGATGAAACTATCAATAACACTGGTGCATCCGTGGACAGACGAACTGGTGCATCAGTGGACAGACAAACTAGTGCATCCGTGGACAGACAAACTAGTGCATCCATGGACAGTCAACCAGAAGCATCTGTTGCAAATCAAATTAGAACATCAGCTAACAGTTCAAGGTCAACAAACTCAGGGGGAGTTTCTCAAAGGCATCTTGTCAGTCAAAATGATCATGAAGCAACTTCTTCAAGAACAAATCTACCACCTCAAAGAAAATGGACTAGGGAACATCCTTTTGATCTGATCATTGGTGATGCATCCACAAGAGTTCAAACAAGAAGAGCAACTCAAGAAAAATGTTTGTACAACAGTTTTCTATCTCAATAAGAACCAAAGAAGGTGGAGGATGTTCTTCTAGATCCAGACTGAGTTTTAGCCATGCAAGAAGAGCTAAATCAGTTTGAAAGAAACAAAGTATGGAAGCTGGTGCCCAAACCTAAGAACAGAATTGTCATAGGTACAAATTGGGTATTCAGAAACAAGATGGATGAAAATGGCATTGTCACAAGGAATAAAGCCAGACTGGTTGCTAAAGGCTATTCTCAAGAAGAAGGAATAGACTATGATGAAACATTTGCCCCTGTTGCTAGATTGGAAGCAATAAGGATATTCCTAGCCTATGCAACCCATGCCCATTTCAAAGTCTATCAAATGGATGTCAAAAGTGCCTTTCTGAATGGGGAACTGGAGGAGGAGGTTTATGACAGTCAACCTCCTAGTTTTGAAGATCCAAATTATCCAGAATTTGTCTATTTCCTACTCAAGGCACTCTATGGTTTGAAACAAGCACCAAGAGCCTGGTATGACACTCTATCACAGTGTCTCCTTGAGAATCATTTCACCAGAGGTACTGTTAATAAAACTCTATTTTATAGAAATGTTAATGGCTCTACTATTCTTGTTCAAATCTATACAGATGACATAATATTTAGGTCTACGGTTGAGAAGCTTTACAAAAGGTTTGCCAAACTTATGCAAAGTAAATATGAAATGAGCATGATGGGTGAACTTATCTATTTCCTTGGCTTACAAGTTATGCAAGTGAAAGAAGGAATCTTCATTAGTCAAACTAAATATATTTTTGATTTGTTAAAGAAGTTTGATCTAATGGATTTCTTTCCTGCTAAAACGCCCATGCCAACTGCCACTAAGCTTGAAATGAATACTAAGGAAAAATTCGTGGACATTACAAGCTATAGGGGCATGGTAGGCTCACTTTTATATTTAACAACTATTAAACCTGATATTATGTTTGCCACCTATCTATGTGCTAGATTTCAGGCTGATCCTAGAGAGTCTCATCTAATTTCTATTAAAATGATTTTCAGATATCTCAAAGGATCACCAAACCTTGGCATTTGGTATCATAGAGAGTCTGGTTTTGATCTAATTGGTTATTCATATGTAGATTATGCAGGTTGCAAAATTGATAGAAAAAGTACAACAGGCACCTGTCAGTTTCTAGGAAACAAGCTTGTATCATGGTTTAGTAAGAAGAAAAATTCAGTTTCCACCTCCATAGCTGAGGCTGAATATATTGCAGCTGGAAGTTGTTGTGCACAGATTCTATGGATGAAAAATCAACTACTAGACTATGGTCTAACAGTTAATAAGATTCCAATTTTCTGTGACAACACTAGTGCAATTGCCATTACTGAGAATCCAGTTCAACACTCAAGGACCAAGCACATTGATATCAAGTATCATTTCATCAGGGAACATGTGATGAATGGTACTGTGGAGCTTCATTTTGTTCCAAGTGAACAACAACTTGTAAATATTTTCACCAAGCCACTTGATGAATCAACATTCTCAAGATTAGTAAGTGAGCTAGGTATGCTTAATTTTTCTTAATTTTAGTTGAATTATGTGCAAGTAATAATGCAGCCAGAAATGTGTTAATTTTTTCTAAGTCAGAATTTTTCACCACAAACAGATGCTCTTATATGTGGATGGTATAACACATTACTGGGATTTTTGTTCTAAAACGGATATCAGCTATTTGTCTCATCAACGGATAGACTGAATGTTAAAAGGCCCATCTCATCCGTTGTTAGATCCGTTTTAATCTCAACCGTTGATAGCCACGATTACAGTCATACACCCCCGTATGTATAATCATGGCTATAATTTCCCATCACTTTATTTTTGAACGGTTACTTTTTGCACCAATCAGGTAATTTTCTACAAATTACTTATTGAATTTCTGGGAAGGTATAAAAGGCTGTTTAACTTTACATTTCTTTTTATCTAATTCCCAAAATTCTCTAAGGCAAAAAGTTATCTCTCTCTCTCTCTCTCTCTCAAAGCAAAAACCAGTTCAGTACTTTTAGACCTCAAATCTTAATTCAATGGCACCAATCAAGAAGATTGAGTCATCCACTGGGTTTGTTTATGAGAAGAATAATTTTGTGGCATTTGTGGATACTGAGAACTCGCCACAGGAGTACCACATGATGATGAACTTCATCAAGAATTGAAAACTCTCATACGCCATGCTCACTCCTACTCCTCTGTATCGTGAAGTTGTGGAGGAAGTTTGGACCACAGCTGAGTATGACGCCCTGAATGGTACAATTTCTTTCTCAGTTAAGGTTAATTTACATGTAGTTAACTCTGATGTGATAAATGCTTGTTTTAAATTGCCTGAAAACAACTATGATTCTATGCCTAATAACTCAGAAATTGTTGTCATGCTTAATTCCATGAACTATTCTCTAAGTACTGATAATTTAGGTAAAATTGTCAGGAAAGGTATGGTTAAAGAATGGAGCTATCTTTGGGATGCCTTCATTAAAACATGTTCTGGAAAAATCACTAACTTTGATGTTGTCACACACTCCATGTTAGTCCTGCTTAATATGCTCTTATCTGATAAGTATTTTGATTTTGGCACACTAGTCATGTATGAATTAGCTGTTAAACTAGGCAAGAAAGAGTCTAGGGGTAAGAACATTTACTTCTCTAGATTTCTTATGATACTTGCTGATCATGTTTGCAATAATTCAATTGTAATTAACAACCAAGACAGCAAGTTCAGCTATTTTGTTCAGGAGAAAAGGGTCTTAAGTGACCTAATTCGAATGAACTTAATAGTGAAGTGCAATTGGTGTATCTGCCAATCATTCAGGTAACTACTTCTAACCCTTCTTCTTCTCAACCTCAAACTGCTTTGACTTCAATAGTTGCCATGGAAGCTGTTAGTGCCCCACAGCTTCCTACCCAAGCAACCAAACCAAAAGTTCACAAATCCAAGTCTAAAAAGCTAACCTCGGGTGTCTCTCAAAAGATATCTGTTGTAAAATCCACCACTCATACTGAGGGGAGTGTCCAGGTGGATGTGAGAGGTGAGGGAAGGGGTGAAAGTCAAAGAATCCCCAAGAATAAGGTAGGTGAGGTGAGTGCTACCCAAACCAGCCACCATGTATCCTTCCAAAAGGATACATTGGCTCAAAAGGAAGTAAGCTCATTTCTAGTAGCATCTTCTCAAAAAGATGTCACTATTGAAACAAGTTCCCAACCAGGAACACACTCCAAGAGGGTCAGGGACACACCTAGCCAAAAAAACACTTCTCAAACCTATCAAAGGAAAAAGAAGGCTAGAACCCTAGGGAATGCACAGGGAGCACACACTGCTCAGTCTCAAGTTTCTAACTTGGTGACTGAGCCTTCTCAAAGTCAGATTGATTTGGCTCCAATAAATATGGAGTCACGGTCCCACTCTTTGCAAATCAATTTCGAAACACCAAATTCTCCAACCCTATCTCTGGATGTGGACATGATTTCCACATCATTTCCTGATTCCCCATATTTAAAATTCTTGGAGGAGTCCCATTCTTAGATTGGTGGTCATCATCTTCTAGATGATTGGTTGGGCCATCATTTCTCCTATTCTGAAACCTTGACTCAATCCGTGGCACCAAATTTAAAATCAATCTCCACAGATTCTGTTTTGGTTTCCTCATCAATCTCTATTCTTTCTACTTCATCCACGGATATCCTTCATCCATTGACAAGTTTTTCTCCATCCACGGATGAGCCCCAAGTAAGCCATCCATGGAAAGCTACAATTACCACAACAACGGATGCCCCTTCTAGTCATCCGTTGCAAGCTACTTCTACACTTAGCCAAATTTCAAATATTATAACTCCAGTAGCAAGTGTAGAAGAGCTGGTGGTTGTTGAGACACTTTTAGGATTGAGGGAAGGGAATGTACTTTCTGAGAGTGAGAGGTTGGCTTGCACCAGGCAAAAGGAGAGGGTTGAGGGGCTGACTATTTCTTACAGTCAGACAAAAGGAGAGCAAGAGGGTTCCACCTTAGTAGGTGAAGGTGAGGGTGAGGGTGTGAGGTGTGTGAGCCAGGGGGAGCCCCTGATGCAAGAAAAGAGAGAAATTGAGAGAAAAGCATGTACATGAGGGATAAGGGTGGAAGAAGCACCTACAGCCATTGCACATGATTTAATGGTTGTCAGTGATGTTGAAGGGGAGAGATTGATCCAGTTAGATTATCAACATGAATTGGATCAAATCAACCTGAATGCTGAGACATTTACTCATCCTATTACAGCCTATCAAGTTTTGGCTGGACAGGGCAATGTGGAGGCCGAACAGATGTTACATTTAGTACACACAACTGAATCAATGTCTAGGGCAAAGGAAGCTATCATCAATATGCCTCTAGGAGCTGGTGAAGACTTTGAGTATGACTCTGAGTTTGAAGAGGGCAGTGATAATTCTAGAAGTGGTGAAGGAGGAGGTGAAGGCCCTTCCACTCTACAAGAGATGCCTCCTTGGTTGTTCTCAAATTCTTATGTTCACAATAACACCAAGGTAGTCATTTTCAGGAATTATCAAAGGGCACATGGAGAAGCTCGAACCTCCAATCCTCTACATGCCACCACCATCCAGAACTTTGTGGCCTCCCTTCAACTACATCAGACTCACATCCTACAGCAAAGAGCCAACACAGATGACATCAAAGGCCATCTTAATGGGGCAAAGGATGCTATAGAAATGAGAGTTGATGCAGTAGCTCCTTCTACCTCTCAAAGATTTAAACTAGACAAGCTGGTGGAAGATGTGGCAAGTCTTACTGTGAGGATGGAGAAGATGGAAAAGCAGATGGACACTTTCTTGGCCAATCAAACCCTACAGACTCAGCTTCTGCAATAGTTGTTGTAGGCTACTGGTGTTCCTCAAACCCTTGATGATAACAAAAAGGGGGACAGTGCACTAGTGGTCTCTGAATCAGTAACTACTTTAGTTCAGGGTGTGCCATCAAGTGAGGGGGAGGCACCATAAATAATTGCAAATCCAGGTGAGTTTCAACTCACAAAGGTGGTTCCGTCTCCAGCCAAAGATGCTCCAGCCAAGGATGTTCAAAATTTCCTCAACTCTGAGAGGCTAATCAAAGAGTCCATCTTCAAGGCTGTGACCTCCTCTTCATCAAAGTTTGTGCCTGTCCACACAATAATTTTGAAAGTTCTCACTCCTGACACTATAATTCTGCAAAAAGAATATGATGCTGAACATTCTTGTGTCAAGGAGTTTGAACCTATCTTCAGTGGCAGGACTGGCTCACAACCTAGACATCATGGCAAGAACAAGCTAGAAGTCGATTATCCCTTCCCCAAGCCAGATGAATCTAAGGTGCTAGCAGCTCAAATCAGGGTTCTCAAAGCTTCCATAGATGTGAAACTCAGAGAGGGGATGGCTGTCATCTACAGGAATGGTAAAGAAATTCACATCACAAACAGCCATCCCAGATTCAATGAAGCTAAGAGAGAAGAAATTGCCAGATTGAGGAGAGAAGCCAATCCCCAGGGTTTTGAAAAACAGGGTAGATTGGCCCAAGAACTGATAAGGGAGATGGAAGAAGAATGTAGTGAGGCTGTAGAGGAAGAGGCCTCTACTAAAAAGAAAGTAAAGAAAAGGAAGACAGTGCCAAAGACCAATCCAATCAGATGGAAGCAAAGATCAAACAGGCCCGTCTCTCCTGAGAAAGTGGAAGAGGAAAAGGATACTGGGAGAAAACTTATATTTGAAGACCCCATTCCATCTTCAACTCAAT
This sequence comes from Heracleum sosnowskyi, assembly GCA_030848705.1. NCBI lineage: Eukaryota > Viridiplantae > Streptophyta > Magnoliopsida > Apiales > Apiaceae > Heracleum > Heracleum sosnowskyi. The sequence goes on from CM061241.1 coordinate 47,361,428, forward strand.
ATCAAACCACCTATCATGAAACTCCTGTAGAGCCCAAAGAAGAGCCAGTTGAGTTTGAAAACTTGGTATTCCCTAAGTTCATTGCTGAAGCTGAAAAGAAGATAAAGAAAAGGGAACCAATGAAAAGAGCTCAACAAGGACCAATCAAACTGAATGTTGTACCAAAAGTTGCCAAGCCAATTGAGGACAAGACAGACTATGTATACATTACAGAAATACATGAGTACTCATCCATGGATCTCTACCTTGATGAAATTAGTGATGTAAGAGGAACAGACAAATACAGAGTTCTGCCTGAAAGACTAACTTTTGTCTACAAAGGAGGGAGGGTGAGAGCATGGCCCTTGCAACAAGTACTGAATGAAGGATATTCCACCTTAGTGAAGATTTTCTCAAGCTTCAAGAACACAAAGGGATTTTCTGAGGTTGCAAGAGGTGCAATATTGAAGAAGATTGAATAAATTAGGGATAGTTGGAATTCCCCTGACAGTTTGCCAAGGAAGATGAAGATCCTTTACAATGGACAAAGAATCCATCTCCAACATTACTGGATGATGGAATTCAAAGATTACAGGGGCTGTAGAAGATTCTTCAGGATTGAAGACCAACTGTCTAAGGCCAACACTAAGTACCTTAGATGGTTGCAATCAAAGCTAGATCCAAAGATTGCTGAAGAAGATGCATTCTACAGGAAACATCAAGATCAAGTCAAGGCCAACTATGCTAAGGAAGGGAGACAAAAGATTCAGCCTCCCAGGGAAAAGAAAAAGGATTAAATTCTGCTCAGGCTAGAGGAACAACCTTAAACTTCCACTCAGTAATATCTTATATTAAATATTGCAGCTTAATACAGTTATGTTCTTTTATTGCAATATTCTCATAATGTGTTTTGTTATCATCAAGACCTTTAATTTATGCATGTTATTCTATCAGACATAAATTGGGGGAGATTGTTAGGAAATATGTTGTTCTTGATGATAACTTAACATATAACACCTTTCTTTATAAGTCATTTTGTAACTAACAACGGATGGCATACTTTTTGTAGTATCCGTTATTGGGAAGCTTATCCATGGATAAGTAATTATGTATCATATTCAATTTTACTCTAGTCTAAGGATTGAAAGTATTAAGTACTAAGTCATGTTGACTTTCAGTAGATAAGCAGGATAGGATAGCTAATTGTAAATAGGTTGTGCTATGTAATTCTGTTTAAGTGAAAATGAATGACACCGGATGAAGACTTAATGCTATCCACGGATGATCAACTCAATGCTATCCACGGATGATCAACTCAATGCTATCCACGGATGACCAACTTAATGCTATCCACGGATAGTCATCCACGGATAGTCAAGAACACTACCAACGGATGAAGCTCAAGACTAAAGGTTGATGGTGACTTGACATTGGAGAAGCACATGGGTTGATAGAGTAAACAAAAAGAATATGGAAGCCAAACACTGGTGAACCTCGAAGAAGAAGAAACATTCCATTTCCAAGCAAACATAAGAGATGTACAAACAAGCCAACTTGTCAAGAGTACAACATCTCAGTCACATGCATCTGGAATGAAGAAGCGAGCATACTGGACCTAGAAAATAGAGATAGTTTTTGTCTGTAGTATGACTTGTAAACTTGGGCTTTATAACCAAGTGTAGCAGTTCTTTGAAAATAGAGAAAATAGTTTTACATTGTCTTTGCTTAGGTTTTCTCTCTTACATTTCTTTGGAGCAAAGAACTGTAATAGCAGTTGTGTATTTGTAACCAAATATCACAGATTAGTTCTTCAATATACATCTTAGGTGGATCACAAAACAATCCACCTGAAATTTTTAAAGCACTGTGTTCTTATCATTATTCTGTTTCTGCAATTTAGTTAATCTGTTCTTACTTTCAAGTTCCAGAAAAGTTATAAAAATCTAGAATTGTATTCAACCCCCCCCCCCCCCCTTCTACAATTCTATAAGTGTGTAACTGGGAATAACATCTTCTTAAGTATAAAACCTTTCAATTCAAACAAAATTATATTTTAAAAGTAAAAGAAATAAATTTTAGAACAATATATGTCAATGAAGTATTATAAATTCAAATTACCAATGTAAAAATATTTTAAAGTCATCTTTCTCAAATTACATATGGGGTCAATAGTTTGTAGCTAAACTGTTTTTCAGGCCTTTTTAGAATACTATTAACGACATTAATTCTAATAGTAATATAAAATTTAAATTATTTTAATTCATAAGTAACTTTTAAAATTGGACGTGAACGAATAGATCATCTTTTTAAGTACTTTTAAGTTTTTAATATGACATGTTTTCATATTAGCTTGATAATAAATTCTATAAATGTATATTACGGATCTCAGAAGTTCAGATAGTACAATGGTAAGTAACTTCTTCTTTATTCCGTTATCAATTGAGTAAGTCATTAGACTCCCTAATTTTCCATTATTGAACTTTTAAAATTTTAATGTAGATGAGGGCGATGTCTCATTTATGAATTTGCAGTGTTGAAGATGTGACTCATGCGCAACGGAACTGTATCATTAGCCATACCTACAAATGCAAATGGGGCTAAATCGTCTCAAATCCGAACAGGTGACATCATGTTCAATAAATCAATTACTTCAAAAATATAATTCTTCTTTAAATGTCGTAAAATTAGTTCAAACTCTAGAGAACGCCCTCACAAGAATCTAAAATCATATCATACAATGTTGATTCTGTTGCGGTGAGCGTAAAATTTTCAATTAAAATATAATTGAGATATTTATCCAACATCAAATTTGCCTTTCTCATTTTTAATAACTCAATCATTTTGTTCTTTTTAAGCAGTTGTTTGATTCAGCTAATAATAATAATTTTATTGATGATAATCTGTAGTCAAAATCGTCCATGTCAATGATAATGAAGTTAATACGAAGTATAAATCTAAAATGGTTTAGGACATTCAACATTCTTATTAATTTAAAAATTGATGTTACATTTCAAACAAATTCTAATATCGTATGTTTATGTTATTTTGTTATGATGGTAACATTTTATTTATCTGTTCAATCAATATTTTATGCATTGAATATTTAAATGAATATTTATTTACTTAGTAACCAATAACATAATTTATACTTCCACTGTTCCTCTCATTTATTTATATTTAATCTTCACTACTTGGCACACATTTCAAGGCTCCCATAAAGTATAGTTTCATAACTTATTTTTTTAAAAAAATTGAATAAAAATCTAAACACTGAATTTTTATTCAGAAGAAAAAAAAATAATTTATGGAAATACACTTGATAGAAGCCTTAAAATTCGTGTCGGGCCCTCCGTCCCAAACGTAAAGAACCTAGTGGGACGGACTATACATGCATGCCTATTTGATAAAAACACTTCAGCTACATTTTATGTCGTTAGGTGCAAGGTGAAAAACGGAATACTTGAAGGGCAAGCAACACCACTTCAGAATTTCAGAATAAGTTTTCCCTCATAGGGTTCACAAGTTCCCGCTCATCTAGGGTTGGTAATATTCCAACTTAGCATTTTTAAATCAAGTCTTTGAAAGAAGGCCTTAGTATACAGCCCATAACTATCTTTTCAATCATTTCAATATAATAATTATATCTCTCCGATCAATATGAAAATATGAATCTAAACCAAAAAGGTATTAAAGAGTACTCGTCAATTTATGAGATTAAATAACATACTTGCAATTCAATGCAAAGAACTCTACATTTGAAAATTCAGTAATAAGCATTCAACATGCATACTAATAATTCAAGATAATATCCCTTAATTAATAAGCAAGGGTATAAACACTTGCCTCTGGTCCTTAGCTATTTCGTAACGCTGAAACAATACGATTTCCTCCTTATTCTGTCTTGTCGCACGATTCTCTACTTCCGTCCTTCTTTGCTTTAACGCTCTTGAGAATACCACTAGTCTGCTTTTACCATTTCGAATCCATGTGATAGCCTCGATAGTCAAACATGAGACGGTACTTAGTCTTCAACGTATGATTCTCACATTTTATAAACGATTGTAACTTAACTTCGACGCACTTACCGATCTTACCGATATCTCTGTTGCATAAACATCCACCTTTCAATTGATAGACCAATCGCAATCAACCACATAAGTAATCCACATAACTCGCTTGACGACAATCCCCATACTATAAAAAGTCAACATCCAAGTCAACGACCTCGTAAATCTCATTTTCTAACATAACCGACAAATTACTATTCCAACTACCCCTCGTGATGATATTAGACACGACCAAATACTCAAACAAGTCTCAACACAATTTATTCGCATGCATGACTCAACAACAGATAATTCACATCATTCACATAACATATTTAAACAAGTAACCGGTTACGTATCGGACGCCCGGTCTAATTTACGATATTTAAAACTCAGACACTAGCCCTAGTACAGGCATATACGGACTATAAAACACATTACACAACTCATACAAACCATATAGCACTTATAACTATTTTTAAAACATCACACGAAACTTATTTGAATTTTAAATAAGTCATAAACAATTTTTAAATCAAAAATCGGATTTTTAAATCCAATATAAGTATTTTAAATGCAATTAAATCAATTCATAAAATTAATTGACACTCTTTAAATGCTCAAACTATTTTTAAATAAATGAACCAAGCTAGAAAATAATTAAACTTAATTTTAATTAATTAAATCTAATTAATAATTAATTATTAAGAATTAACTGATTAAAAGAATTAATCAATTAATTAAATAAATTAATTATTAATCAAAAATAATTAAAATAATTAAATATAATCAATTTTTGAATTTAAATAAATATTTATGAATCTATAAAATTTTCGGAATAATAAAATGTATTTTTAAATCAAAGATATGATTTTTAGAATTTTTAAAACAATTTTTGAATTATTTTTAAAAATAAAAATCCAGAAACACTTTCCAGAAAAAGAATTAGGGTTTTCTGGATCAAACCGGGTTGGGTTAGGATTTTGAAAACGGGTCACCAAGAACTTTTCCGGGTCGCCAAGAACAACCCACCGGAAACTGGGTTTTCCAGTTTTCGGCCGGCGTCCGGCCACCGGAATTCTTCTGGTGCCCAAAACCAACTGCAAACTCGCATTTCTTTGAGGGGAAATCACCTACACAGCACACTCACTCCAAATATGATCACAAATAAGCCAAAACATCACTGGTTTGCCAGAAAAATCCGATCAAAAGCCGGCGGCTCGATTTTCCGGCAAGCCAGAGTCGAACACCAAATTGAAAACTGAATACATAAATCGATTCTAAATAACACAATCTATACATCTGCAATCCTAAAAACACTGTCAGTAATCAGGAATCCATTCTCCGGCCAAAACCCAAGAACTCCGACGAACTCTATTTTTTTCCGATTAGCTCGAAAACGAACTCCAAATTCAGATTAAAAATCACATACATACTCTACATCACATAACGAACACACCCATACCATCTATTAGCAAGAACAACGAAGATTCAAGATTCCCCCAATTTAAATATAAAAATTCGAAATAAATAAATAAATTAAAAATCGGAAAAGTTTAAAAATCATACCCACATGAATTTTGATGATAGATTTGGATAGAGGATGATGAGAGATTCGATTTGGTTACAAGAACATCGAAATCGGAATCCGATAACGCCTTCAAAATTGAGTTTGATTCTCAAGAACACGAAGAACACGTTTAAGGGGTTTTTAGATTTTTAACTGTAATTAAGCTTTATTATACGCAAAACAAAGTACGATTTGCCTTTTTATATTAAACGGAAAATAATACCCCAAACGACATTTTTGGATCGATACTGATTCGATGGATCGCTTTAAATACAATATAACAGAATATATGCTTTAAACCTTTAATAAAGCAGAATACACGTTTCACGAGACGATAAGCATCCATAAAGTACGGATAACTACAAGTATCGTTTAATTCAAAATATACGAACCAAAATACCTTTATTGCGAATATTTTCGAATACTTCCTACTTTAACGAATGAAATATTGGTACGAATGATATACCAATCTCCCGTATAATTTGGGAACGATCCAAATTTTCTTTTCGATAATTAAAATAAAATAAAATAGTATGACACCCTTTTCAAAATAATTTCAAATTCCCCACACATTTCACATAGCACCACAATATCACATATTCAATCATTTAACGAATAACTTAGCACGTTTAAACAGATAAATCATTTAATAACTCTTAATATGAAATTAAAATTTCATTTCACATCACATATTAACACGTAATTTTCCCGGATCTTACATATGTAGACTGCATTGAGAAAGGTCCACACGTTCCCATGAAGTTTGCATCTAGAATTGGAGTGCCAGATGATGCTCCTGATGTAGAAATTCCAAAACTTGTCTCAGAATGGACAATTGAAGATCTTGCAGAAATCCATAAAGATAAGAGAACCATGAACATTCTGTTTAATGGTTTGGAGCAAGAGATGTTTGACAATGTCATCAACTGTACAACCTCCAAAGAAGTATGGGACACTGTTAGAACTCTCTGTGAAGGTACTGAGCAAGTTAGGGAAAACAAAATGCAGCTCCTTATACAACAATATGAGCATTTTCATTTTAAAGCTGGTGAAACCCTAAATGACACGTTTAGTAGGTTTCAAAAGCTTTTGAATGGATTAAAGTTGTATGGGAGGATCTATCAAACCAAGGATTCAAACCTTAAATTTCTTAGAGCTCTTCCAAAAGAATGGAAGCCTATGACTGTTTCTCTCAGAAACACTCAAGAGTACAAAGACTACACTCTTGAAAGGCTTTATGGAACCTTGAAGACATATGAGTTGGAAATGGAGCAAGATGAAGAAATTGAAAAGGTACAGAAGAAGGGTGGATCTATTGCATTGATTGCATCTGTGAACCAACTGGAAGATGACACTGAAGAAGCTGCAAAGGCCACAACTAGTCGAGCTAGTTGTAGAAGTGATGTTAGCAAGGGTAAAGGCAAGATGACAGAAGAAGAAGAACCAGAACCAGCCAACTTGGATGACTTAGATGAGATTGATGAACACATTGCTTTTCTGTCAAGAAAATTCTCTAAGTTCAAGTTCAAGAGAAACTCAGAAGCAAGGCCACCAAGGAGAGACTTTCAACCTAACAAAAGTAACTAGATTGAAAAGTCTAAATCTAAATGTTTCAATTGTGGAATGCTTGGTCACTTTGCTGGAGACTGCAGAAAGCCCAAGATTGAGAAGGGCAACAGGAAATTTGAGCCTGTTGATTATAAAAAGAAATACTTTGAACTTCTCAAACAAAAAGAAAAGGCTTTCATGTCTCAGGAGTATGATTGGGCTGGTAATGGTGAAGATTCTGATGATGATGTTGAATATGTCAACTTGGCTCTTATGGCTAACAATCATGAGCAGGAAGCAAGCTCCTCAAGCAACCAGGTAACAATTACTAATCTTTCTGAGCTTTCTAAAGAGGAATGCGATAGTGCAGTAAATGAAATGTCTACTGTATTATATAATTTACGTGTTACTCTTAAATCACTTACCAAAGAGAATTCAAGAATAAAAGAGACTAATTTGCTCTTAAGTGATAGGAATGCAATGTTAGAAGCACAGCTCATTGAATTTGAGAAAATGAGATGTGTTAGTAGGGATGCTAAGAAGGAACTTGAGAACGTGTTATAAAGGGAAGAAATTCTTAAGACACAACTTGAAATAGAACAAAGTGTGATTGCTAAATGGAAAGATGCCAGGAATGTTGCTACCAACATCATTAATGTTCAAGGTATGGAATCTTTCTGTGAACAATCATGGAAAAAGAACAAAGAGAAACTAGGGTATGTTTGTGAAACCTTAGAATCAGAAACAGAGTCAACAAACAACAATGATCGTTTGTTGAAGGTTGATATGTCAACAGAATGCAATGTTTCGTTGACAAATGAACCATCAACCGATCAGGCTGTTTCGTTGACAGAGAAAAGAAAAGATGAACTCACTAGACTTAATAATAAGTATGGTCCTGTCACTAAGAACTTTGTTCAAGGTGAGTCTAGTAAATCAAAGAAAGTTGAGAAGCCTGTTGAGAGAGCTAATGTAGGTCACTTGTCCAACAAGCAATTGAAAGATAAGTTAGAGAATGTTCAAGTTGAGGCTAAGGGAAATAAAAAGAATAACAGGAATGGCAAAGTAGGAATTAACAAACACAACAATTACACACCTGATAAATATGCTCCTAGAAAGACATGTGTTAATTGTGGAAGTGTTAGTCATTTATCTACTAACTGCAAATCTGTTAAGAAGACTGTTAAAGTGAAAATTCCCAAGCCTGCAATGAATAGTTCTATGCCTACAATGCCTGTTATGCCTAACATGTTTGCTCCATATGCACAATTTCAAAATCCATATGCCAGCATGCCATTTGTGTCTAATCCATACATGAATATGTTTAATGTGCCACAAATGCCATGGAATATGAATAACATGTTTGTTCCTCCAACTATGCATGCTGTGAATGAAAATGTGAGCAATCCTCAGAAATCAACACCAAGGATAAAGATTGATTTAAATCAATCTGAGCCCAAGGTGAAAAATGGTATAAAAGGAAAAGCAAAGGCTAACAAAACAGGACCCAAGGAAACTTGGGTACCAAAATCGACTTGATTTGATTTTATTGTGTGCAGGGAGACAAAAGGAATCTTTGGTACTTGGATAGTGGTTGTTCAAGACACATGACTGGTGATTCTACCCTGCTCACAGAGTTTCAGGAAAGAGCTGGCCCTTGTATTGCTTTTGGAGATGACAGCAAAGGCTACACTAAGGGATATGGCTTGATTTCAAAAGAGAATGTCATCATAGATGAAGTTGCATTGGTGGATGGTCTTAAGCACAATTTGCTTAGTATCAGCCAATTTTGTGACAAAGGATTCTTAGTTACTTTTTCTAAAGAAGCCTGTGTTGTTTCTAAAGGAGGAAACAACAATGTGGTAATGACTGGATTCAGAAGAGGGAATGTGTACATTGCTGACTTTAGTAGCACAAGTCCAGAAACCATCACTTGTCTTTTCAGCAAGGCAAGCAAGGATGAAAGTTGGCTATGGCACAAGAAATTATCTCATCTGAATTTTAAAGTTATGAATGATTTGGTAAGGAAAGATCTTGCTAGAGGAATTCCACAGGTGGAGTTTTCCAAGGATGGTTTGTGTGATGCCTGTCAAAAAGGGAAACAAAAGAAAGCATCATTCAAAAGCAAGACAGAGTCATCAATTGTCCATCAGCTTGAGTTGCTTCATATGGATTTGTTTGGCCCTGTAAATGTCATGTCTATGTCAAAGAAGAAATATTGTCTTGTGATTGTTGATGATTTTTCTAGATTTACATGGACTTTCTTTTTGCTCTCCAAAGATGAGGCAAGTGAAATCATTATCAATCACATCAAGATGGTAAACAATCATCCTGACTTGAAAGTAAGAAGGATTAGGAGTGACAATGGGACAAAATTCAAGAATTCAAGCATGAAGGTGTTCTGTGAAGAAAATGGTATTTTGCATGAGTTTTCAGCAGCAAGGACACCACAGCAAAATGGTGTAGTTGAAAGGAAAAACAGAACACTTATTGAAGCTGCAGGACAATGCTAGATGAATCAAAGTTACCAACTTATTTTTGGGCTGAGGCAGTTAATACAGCTTGCTTCACTCAGAATATTTCTTTGATTAATCAGGCCAAAGGAATGACCCCTTATCAGCTACTCAAAAGAAAGAAGCCACTATTGGATTTTCTTCATGTCTTTGGATGCAAGTGCTTTGTTCTGAGAAATCAAGCTGAGCATTTGGGGAAATTTGAAGCAAAGGCAGATGAAGCAATATTTGTGGGATATGCAGCAGGGAAAGCCTACAGAGTCTATAATCTCAGAACCAACATTGTTATGGAATCTGTACATGTTGTTTTTGATGATCTCAAATTCAAGGTCTCTGTGATGAAGGTTTCCATGAAAGTCTTTCTTTTGAAAATGAGGAAGGAGATCAAGTGAATCATGTCAAGGCTACTGAGAAACAGCCTAAAGTTGTTGTATCTAGAACAGATGAAAGCAGCAGTGAAGATGAAATTGCTGCATTAAGATTGAAAAGAATAGCTGCTAGCAGACCAAATGGTCATTTCGTTGACAGTCATGATGGTGGATTCGTTGACAGTCAAAATGAGCGTTTCGTTGACAGCCAAAATGGTAATACCGTTAACAGTCATAGAAATGCTTCTAGAAGTGATCATTTAGGGACAACAAACTCAGGGGGAGTTTCTCAAGGACAAATATCCAATCAAGGCAATCATGATCATGAAGCTACCTCTTCAAGAGCAAATCTACCTCCCTCAAGGAAATGGACTAAAGATCATCCCTTTGAACTTATTATAGGTGATGTGTCTTCAAAAGTCCAAACTAGAAGAGAAACTCAAGAAGAATGTCTATATAGTACCTTTCTGTCTCAAGATGAGCCAAAGAAAGTTGAGGATGCACTTCTAGATCTAGATTGGGTTTTGGCTATGCAAGAGGAGCTAAACCAATTTGAAAGGAACAATGTTTGGAAGCTGGTGCCCAAGCCTAAGGACACGAGTGTCATAGGCACAAAATGGGTGTTCAGAAACAAGATGGATGAAAATGGCATAGTCACAAGGAACAAAGCTAGATTGGTTGCAAAAGGCTATTCATAGGAAGAAGGAATTGATTTTGATGAAACCTTTGCTCCTGTTGCAAGACTAGAAGCAATAAGGATTTTTCTAGCCTATGCAGCCCATGCCAATTTCAAAGTCTATCAAATGGATGTGAAGAGTGCTTTTCTGAATGGGGAATTGGAAGAGGAGGTGTATGTAAGTCAACCTCCTAGTTTTGAAGATGATGACTTTCCAGAATATGTATATTTCCTCCTCAAAGCACTCTATGGTTTGAAACAAGCACCTAGAGCCTGGTATGACACACTTTCACAGTTCCTCCTTGAGAATCACTTCACTAGAGGTACTGTAGATAAAACTCTTTTTCACAGGGTTGTGAATGGCTCTACTATACTTGTTCAAATTTATGTAGATGACATAATCTTTGGGTCTACAGATGTGAAACTTTGTCAAAAGTTTGCCAAGCTTATGCAAAGTAAATATGAAATGAGCATGATGGGAGAATTAACTTACTTTCTTGGTCTTCAAGTGAAGCAAGTTAATGAAGGCATTTTCATTAGTCAAACAAAATATATTCATGATTTATTAAAGAAGTTTAATTTAATGGAATGCTCTCCTGCCAAAACTCTCATGCCTACTGCCACCAAACTTGAATTGAATACTAAGGAAAAATCTGTGGACATTTCAGGTTACAGAGGCATGGTAGGCTCACTTTTATATTTAACAGCTAGTAGACCTGATATTATGTTTGCTACATGTCTATGTGCTAGATTTCAGGCTGATCCTAGGGAATCCCATTTAGTTGCTATTAAAAGAATTTTCAGATATCTCAAAGGAACACCAAACCTTGGCATTTGGTATCCTAGAGAATCTGGCTTTGAACTAATTGGTTATTCAGATGCAGATTTTGCAGGATGTAAAATTGACAGGAAAAGCACAACAGGCACCTGTCAATTCTTAGGAAACAAGCTTGTCTCATGGTTCAGCAAGAAACAAAACTCAGTTTCTACCTCCACAGCTGAGGCTGAGTATATTGCAGCTGGAAGTTGTTGTGCACAGATTTTATGGATGAAAAATCAACTACTTGATTATGGAATAAGAGTTGAGAAAATTCCTATTTTCTGTGACAACACTAGTGCCATTGCCATTACTGAAAATCCAGTGCAGCATTCAAGGACCAAGCACATTGACATCAAGTACCATTTCATTAGAGAACATGTTATGAATGGTACTGTGGAGTTACATTTTGTTCCAAGTGAACAACAACTTGCAGACATCTTTACCAAGCCACTTGATGAATCCACATTCTCAAGATTAGTAAGTGAGCTAGGTATGCTAAATTTCTCTTAATTATTTTGAGATTTTTGCAAGTTAAAATGCAGCCAGAAACTTGCTATGTTTTTCTGTGAATTAATTTTCTCAGGAAAAAGTGAAATTTTGTCTAAGTCAAAATTACTATGTCAACGAAACGAACCATTTCGTTGACAGTCTTAGCATTTCTCTGGGTGCTTCGTTGATAGCTCTTTTATATCAACGAAACGCAGCTTTATCAACGAAATAAGACGGGACTTTAACCGCCCAATCCTGATTCGTTGATTTAGCGCTTTTAATCTGAACCGTTGAAATTTGACACGTCCGTTACCACGATCTATGCATACACCCCTGTAAGTATAAATCATGGTAATTCTTTAAAAGTAACGGTTATATTTTTAAGCCAATCCAGTAATTTACATTTATTATTGGACTCTTTTTCTTAGAATTTTTGGGGGAGTATTTAAGAAATTCTATTTTCTTTATTTTCTTTTTACCTGTTCTCAAAAATTCCAAAGGCTTTTCTCTCTTCTTCTTTCTAACAAGCAATTCAGTTCGAAGCTTTTCTTCACACAACAATGGCACCCATAGTCAAGCTTATGTCAGCAGGAGGGTTCATTTATGAAAAGAACAACTCAATCCCATTTGTTGTCAAGGAGGGTCCCAACAGTATCTTTTTCAAGATGATGGACTTCATGAAGAACTGCAAATTGAGCTATGCAATGTTTCACTCCACTCCTCTCTATAATGAGATAATCGAGGAGATTTGGACCTCGTGTGAGTATAGTGGAACAAACTGCACACTGCAATTCACCATACAAGGTAAAGAGTACATAGTTAATTCTGATGTATTGCAAGCATGTTTACATATTCCTGAAAATAACTGTGATGCTTTGCCTACAATCACTGAAATGGTTAACTTGCTAAATTCAATAAACTACTCTTTGCCTACTGATAATCTGGGTAGAATAATTAGGAGAGGTTTGGTTAGGGAATATAGTTATTTAGCTGATGCATTTATCAAGGTCTTTTCTGGAAAGATTAGTAATTTTGATGCATTAACCAATTCTATGTTAATTCTATTTACCATGCTCCTAACTGATAGATATTACAACTTTAGCACCCAACTTATGTATGAAATTGGTGCTAAGTTGGGTGATAAGGCTAATAGGAAAAAGAATATCTATTATGCTAGGTTTCTGATGATGTTGGCTAATCATGTTAGTCCAACACCATTAGTTATTTCTAACCCTGTTTCCAAGTTTGAGTGTTTTGTGCAAGAGAAGAGAGTATTGACAGACATACTGAGGCTGAACCACAATGGTGAAGTTCCAGTGGTGTATCTGCCAGTAATTGAGGTAACTACTGCTATCTCTTCTAGTACAATTGTTACTTCAACTGTATCACTCAGTACTGTTGATGTGGAGTCTGTAGTTGTGACCCAACAGGCTCCTACCCCAGCAACAAAACCAAAATCAAAGAAATCCTCCGAGCCAACCTCAGGTGCTTCCCAAAAGGCACCTGTTGTAAAATCCACTACACAACCTAAGGGGAGTGTTGTAGGTGCTGTGAGAGGTGAGGGAAGGGGTGAACATAAAAGAAACCCTAAGGATAAGGAAGGAAAGATGAGTAAGATCCAGCCAAGCCCCATTGTGTCTTCCCAACAAGGCACAATGAGTAATATGAATTTAAACACAAGTCTAATTGCATCCTCCTAAAAGGATGTAATTATTGAAACAAGCTCTTCTCCAAGAGCACACTCCAAGAGGGTAAGGGACACTTCAAGCCCACAGTCTACTTTTTCCCAATACCAAAGGAGGGTGAAACAAAAGTCCAAGGGTTCACAGGGTGCACGCACTCTGGAAGCTACACTTCCAGTTTCACAAATTCAGTTTGATGTAACCCCTATCATTACTCTGGGGTTACAGTCCCATTCTCTAAACATCAACCTTGAACTATCTCCATCAAATTCACCAACTTTATCTCTAGATGTGGACATGATCCATACATCTATTCCTGATTCTCCAACTCTAATCTTGGAGAAGCCCCACTCTGAAGCTGGTGGCCATCACTTGTTAAGTGATTTGTTGGGCCATCAACCAATTTTTTCTGAAGTTGCAAGATGTAAGACCCCAGATTTTGGGTAGAATTAAAACTTTTATTATATGTTGATGTAAAGATGGATAGTGGCAATGACTTTGAGAATCAAGTTATGAAATGAATATGAATTTCGGTTTTCAAACATTTTGAGAATAGTAAGAATGGACTGAACATATAAATAAGAACAATCAATCTAGAAGATAAGAATGCAATACTCCAGGGAAGGAAAGTATTTTTATGTCATCCAAATCAATATCTGGAATACATCCGACAACTCCGTAAACAAGATAGCGTACGCCCGAGAAAGCACTAGAACGTTTTCTAAGTGCAAAGAGTAGAGAGAAAATAGATCAGGAATATTGGAACGGATTTTGATCCAAAGTATTATAGAAAAACCATTGATGAATAGTAACTCTTCATTTAAAAGTTTTTCAGACCACCCTATATGCGGGACGATATAATAAACTTTCAAAGTCGCATTAGTGATCTACGATGGAAATAAAAGAATGCAGAAGCTGTCAGAATCGGAAAAATAGCATTTTTCGTTTTCTCCGAAATTTCACCAAAAATGGACTAAATAATTATTATTTGAGGATATTTAAGGATTTAAATTATTAATTCCATGGATATGGATTTGATAAATGAATTAGAAGTATCGAGAACGATTTCGGTAAAATACCTCGATAGAACCCTCGAGAAACCTTGCGAGCGTTCTACGAAATTAAACGAACCAGAAAAGCTACTTTATTCCAAGCCAATGCATGCTTGCCAAGTGTCAAGACAAGAAGAGACCAAGGGTGATGACTCACCACATTGGATAAATATCAAGTAATTAAACAAGATAAGAAGAAAAAGAAAAAGGAAGAGAAATTTCGGGAGAGAAGAAGAAAGAAAAATGGGAGAGAAAGAAATGATCATAACTTGAGATTCCGTTGTCCGTTTTTGGCGTTCCACCACTCAAATCGAAGCTCTCGAGAAGCCCGACGTAACCATGGTAAGCAATCGCCTCACCTCTGTCATTTACCCTTCGATTTCAGTGAGTAACAGTTGGAGAAGATGATGAATAGTAACTTGTATTTTGCTTTGTTGCTTTTGATATTGAGTTTGTGGCTTCCAAAGGTTGTATTAAGCAAGGATCTAAGGTTACATAAGGAATATAGCAGCAAGCAAGCTTGGAGGAAGGTATAAACCTCTGCCCCTTTGAGTTTTATATGAGTTTTAAAGTGGTTTTGATGTTCATGTAAAGTTAAGATCATGATTAAGTGATTTAGTGATTATTTGGATTTGTTTGAATGTGTAAAATGATGGGTGTTGGATTTGAGCCTCCCCACTGATCTTAGAGGTGTATGATGGTTGTTTGTTGAGGTTGGAGATGTATGGTATGCCCGGTGTGGCTTGGTTATGTTGTGACAAAATAGGATTATTCGATTTTAAGCCGTCGTAATGCCCGATTTTCGGTAACTCTATAAACTGCCTAGAATCAGAAAACCTAACTGCCTCTTTTGGTTCAGTTATGAACATGAGTGTGTAGAGCTTTGTTTCTAGTTTACGTGAGCGCAAGAATCATGTCATTACGATTTACGGTTTATGAGATATGACCATTTTAGTGAAAGTGGTTCAAGGAATGAGATTGCAGAAATGTACCAACTTTGTGGCTATGTTTGAGACCCTTAAGAGTTGTTTTAAAATATGGAATTTTGTATTGAAGTGTCAAGGGCAGTTACGAAGGTTTGTACGAAGGTTTCGAGTCCAAAAGATTATTTTCCGATTTTATAAAAATGTGTTAGCCGAGGTTGCGCAAGTGAAAACCACTAAGAACATGACTTAGAAACCAAGGTTGTAAATGGTTAAGTATAACTTGTATTCGAGGATCGATTTCGGACTAAACCCACGACTTAAGTAATTGTCGATTAACATGGACTTAGTATGAGCCTATAACGAGCTAGTAATGTCTTGGTTGTGTTTCGCTTACGTGTTTAAGCATTGAGTACAAGTGGATTATCCAGGGGATTAATCGTGCGTTTTCTTTGACTTTGTCTAGATTGTCCGGCATCGTCGCGAACCCCTATCACTTCTTGAGCATCAGGCAAGTTTTCTAAATCTATACTTTGAAGTATTGATTATATATTACTGTTGTTGCCATGTGTGGAGTTATACAGTTGTGCGATACATGTTATATATTGTATAAAATAGAGTTTGATTTGGATTTATGTATGAGCTTTGAGATAAAGTAGTTATAAACCGGCATACCTTGTAGCTCTAGAGATAAGAGCATACTTCTTGTTTTCGACTCTAGACCGGGAGTCAGTATTTGAGATATGGAGATAGCCGTGGAAACCCGGAGGGATTCCAGCGGCAGTGTACTAATTATTTTGAGGACTGCTATTATTAAACATTAATTATATTTCTAGAAAGTATTAATTACCTGGAAATGATTTGAGGAATGTTATTTGAATATTACCTCATTCAGAGGTTGTTACTTGGAAATGATTTGGTAATTGGCTTATAAGCTAGATATGGGATATCAGTTATAAGCCAGGTTTTATAAAGGCCCTAGGTTAAGGGCGTATGATATTTCTTAAGATCAGTAGTGATTATAGTTTGTGTATGATAAAGGTTATTTTTCCGATAAAGATATCGGGTAACCGTTAGTCGAGGATTAATTATTTTTATTTAAGAATATTATGTATTAATATTCATTTGAGGATTATCGACTTACAGAATATTATTTATATACATTTGAGGATTATCGACTTACAGAATATTGTTTATATTCATTTGAGATTTATTTAATTAATGAATATTACTTTTGAATATTCATTTGAGATTTAATTATTTAAAGGATATTATTTTCGAATATTCATTGGAGGTTCACTTATTTGAGAAATATTATTTTTGAATATTCATTTGAGGATTATTTATTGATGAATATTATTTTTGAATATTCATTTGAGGATTATTTATTAATGAATATTATTTTTGAATATTCATTTGAGGATTATTTATTAATGAATATTATTTCTAAATATTCATTCGAGGTTTGTTTATTTGATGAATATTATTTTCGAATATTCATTTGAAGGTTTACTTGTTTAATAAATGTTATTAATTGTTTTCCAATCAAAAAGAGGTTCCCAAAATAATGTTTTTTTCCGTTTAAATCTGTCTTTTAAAGAGGATTTAAATGCTCGCTCAACTATCAAAAATATGGGAAACCTGATTTAAGTGACTACTACTCTTTTTAAACTCTCAATTCAAAAACTGTCAAGGGACAGATATTTTCTTGGAGCAATTTAATTGCTGCCAGTCTAATGTTGTGTTACCACCTCAATAATCGAGGGGTAAATTCATGGAACAAGTCGATATCCATTAACAAGCATAGCTTGGGAAATATTGGAGAATCTTCCTTTCCAACCTAGATATAACTACTTAGTGGAGTCGTATCAACAAGTGTTACACTTGGGGAAAGGAGGACGATCTTTACGTTTCAGAGTCATGGATTTCATCTGAACTAGGAGTGGTGTAAGTGGTCAAGTTGCGTGGGCCCATCCAACTTTTATATTGCCCCAAATGGGCCGGGAGGTCATAGTAAGGCGGTAGACAATGTCAGGCCGTCGTGATACTTCCATCTACATGTAGAAAACTATTTGAGCGGTGCGACCTGCTACTGATCATAGTAAGGTTAGGCACAACGGACGCGGTAGCAACTCCAGTATTAGTTCATCATCCAATTTGGATATTTCCTGCAACATGTATTGGGGTGAAGAACCAATCGTGTTGGCAGGGGGTCGAGAAGTGTTTGGAATTGAAGTGACAATAAATCCATGCAACTTCATCTTTTATTTTATGAGTTATGACTCTGTGGATACCTTACATAACATGAGTTATGGTAAGGGAGTTGTTTATACTGAATCACCTTATAACTTCATCTTTTAAGTTATGTGTTGATATTCTGCTTACATAGCAGATATTTTTGGAAAGGTTATATTGGTTTACTTTGAAACCTCATCTTTTATATTATACTAGAAATTTGTTCATAATATAGCAAAAGTCTGCAGAAATATTATGAAAATGATATTTGAAGTACAATAATGGTACTGTTTTTGGGAATACATTCCGATAAGGATATAATTTCAGTATCGAGATATTTTGACAAATTATTGTCTTATACCCGCTTTATTCTGGGTTGAGTTAAAGGCAGAATTATGCCACACTTTCATTACCTTGCTGAGCTATCGCTCACTCTTGCTATTGTTTTATATATATTATATAGCAGCGAAGCAGGATGCCAATGGGTCGGCACATACCTCGCAAAGCATTTCCGTAAACAGTTTCTAGCAGTGATCTCGAGAGTAGTACGAACCAATCGAATCAGGCTACAGCTTTTGGTATTCAACTTATGTATAGATATGAATGGTATGAGAGGATTGTGAGCATCAGAAGGCTAAGTTGGTAATGTAACATTACTTAGAAATTGTATCAGTGACAGATTCAAAAGACATTTGGGTATTGTAATAAAAGTTATTTATTCCGCAGTTGTTGTATTGTGTCGTTTCTGAGACTCTAACCTGTGTGTGTGTGTGTGTGTGAGACATATGTTGTGGGGTCATGAGAAGGTGAATTATGAATGGTGTGAGTAATACAGGTAAGGCAAGGAATACATGGATTGTGACAACCCTAGATCCCTGACCCCGGATTTGGGGCTGTTACAGAAATGGTATCAGAGCGTTAGGTTACAGTCCTCAGAAACGATAGGAGATCGAGTCTTACAATACCCTTAATAATGATAAGAACATCTAGAGCTCAAATTAAGTTCGTAGTCGGGTTAGAGGACATGACCCTGACTGTTTAAGATGAAGCCCGAGAGGGGACTTCTTCTGGGAAACCGTACCTAGGACTTCATGGTTAGTCACCTCGATTCGTATGAGTTATAGATGGATGGGACTCTGAGATGCCAGATCCCGAGGCCTTCGAGTAGGCATTTGATGATGCGCTTCTTGAAATGGACGGAGACCCGATAAAGAAAGATCCATAGGAGGATCTAGAGGAAGACCCCATAGTGGGTCAAGGAAAGAATCTTGTAAAGGACGTGTTGATTGATAAAGATGTGGTGCGTTACTTGAGGTCTAATAATAAGACCGGACGAACCTTCGAGGGATAAATAAGTGACGAGACGAGAGTTTAAGGATCGTTCATGATTCATCAAGAGGTATGACAAGGAAAATGGAGTAGAGTCTCCAAAGCAGAAGAGGTAGAGGCAGTATAGCCAGTATCAGTGGATTGATTCGACTTGAACGAAACCTGTTACTCGTGATCGGTTATAGCTGCCCATAAGGAGGCGGCATACGTAAGAACCAAGATGTTCAGATTTTCACGAACGATTAAGGGTACTTAGTTGCCTAGAATAATGTAAGGAATTGTTTTGGGCTATGAGATTTCAAACCCCCACAACCAGCGATTCCACGGGAAATAGTGTCTATTATATCATTGAGGGATTTTATTATCTCAAGAAGGAATATTGGGTATAATGATGATTGAAATAGAGACCGAATTTAAGCTTGTAGTTTCTAACGATCTTCCGGAGTACCGCCCAGTTGACATATGGAATTCGTTGTTGCTATGGGCGACAACGGAATCGAAGTTTTCTTATAGAACAGAACGCTTACTTGAGGTGTTTGTGCCTAGTCGAATAGAATTCCCTACGATTGCAAATGTTGATGGTTGAATTCTTAGCGACTATTATAAGTCGGCAATGACGTAAGTATCGAGCACCATAGGGTGTGCCTGAAGAAGAAAAGCTTTAGAATGGAACAATTATCCATTAGAGGAGCCGACATAAAAGGCACCCGTAGAGACCTTGGTAATACCCTCCCCATTTGCAAATTATGTGGGGTACCTCCCCAATCTATGATCTATCTTGACCTCTCTCCAGGAAAGAATTCTGATAAAGGGTATATTCCCTTTTCGAAGTTATTTTATAACACTTGTGCTAAACCATATTCAGTTTCACTTGTGCCAGAGGCTGTCACAATGCCTACTTTCAGGTTTTCGAAGCCCTGCCAAATGATGTTATTTAAGCTTTCACTTTTCTTCAAATAATGAATGACCCTATGGTGATACATCACCACTTGTTTGTTAAGTACCAGTATCTTGTGGTTATTCTTTTCTTTGTATTTTCTTTGGAAAACCGCACCTTTGGAATCTGTTCAATTTTAATCCAAGGTGTTCCTTTGAGAAATATTGTCGAAAGGCGATAATCATTAAATTGATCTCGAATTGTTTTCATACTTTTCAACTTCCACTGAGACGAACAACCCTATACTTATAGGGGCTACAAGGACTATATGTCTGTGTGATAGAAGTCGGATGGGACGCCATCACTTGTAAGTTGTGAAATACAAGAAGGCTAATTACCTTTAGTAATGTCTCAAGTGAGGCACACAACGTTGAGTTCTTATGATCATGTTGATCTCTCGGTAAATTCTCTTACCTCCAATAAGGTTACCTTAAAACTCATAACCTTACGATCACCAGTGTGTGACGTTTTTCCTTGATATGGGAGCTGTCTTTTCAAGGCCCCATAATTTTGTTATCCGTATTGAATTTCAAGGGGAGGCCAACCAGGTCAAATAAGTCAAAATTCGCTGATAGGAATTAGATTCGCGACGAAATCACTTATGACAGGAGCGAATCCCGAAGACGGATAGAATGTTAGCGACATATCGATGAAATTGGTTTATTCTCCCAAGGATAATATGATAATGGAAAGCGTGTCAATCGATATATGTGAAAGAAATAGTGACGTGCCGTGAACTCCACTGACAACGGTGTTAGATAGATGCCCTATAGTGAGATTGAGATTTTGGAGGAGTTGTTTACGAATGGACACTACCTCTGGGTCAGCAAGATAAGTACTGACGATGGAGTCAGAGGGAGCTGGTATTGTGACTTGGGAGAGGTGCACCGTGTGTGGTTCTAGAGGAATAATTTTCGGAAATATGTGGAGACCCGGATGAAAATGAAAGTTAAAGAGTTAAAACCAGAAACCATGACTGTAACCGAGTATGAGGCCAAGTTTTCCAAATTATTGAGGTTTGTTCCGGAGTTTGTGAACACAGAATAAAAGAAAGCCAGTAGGTTTCAACCAGGGCTACCTCCAACAAGCAGCCCACTGTCAGGACATTTAAATAGCCGGTGCCCTTCTACACTGTTTAGACAGAGCTAATGCATTGTTGTATATCAAGATGTTGCGTGACGATTAAACCTTAAGGCCGAGACGCTGAGGGAATAATTACAAGTAGAAATAGCCAATCAAGGGATTTTCCCATAAGACTGGTACATCCAGGTTGTGAACTAGAAATATGAGGTCGACACTTTTGATAGACCTGATCCCTTTCAAGTTGGTAAAAGTGGATATTATAATAAGAATGGGTTGGTTGACACCCAATGGGGCCCAGACTGATTGTAAGGGAGAGAGAGTAATAAATAAAGAACGGAGACAGATTCAGAGATTCTTGAATATAGTTCAGACTAAGAAACTATTACGCCAGAGATACGAGGCTTAATTAGCTCTTATGGTTGACGCCAAGAAAAGAGGTACCAAGTATAGAGGAAACTACAATGGTTTTGGGAGATTGTACAAGATCTTAATGCGCTACCAAATATCGATTGGGATGACATGAGAATGAATACCGAGTATTCAGAGTATAGTGGGAATGAAAGAGTTAGTGACTCAGTTACAAGAGTTGTTGTATAAGGATATGATAAGACCCAGTGTACCACCGTGGAGAGCCCGGTGTTGTTTTAAGAGAGAAAGATTTTAGCACAAGATTATATATCGAACCCCGAGAGTTGTATGAGTTTGACATGGAGAATAGGTACCCTTGTAAATGATTGTTTGATCAGCGGAAGAACGCTGTGTATTTCCAATTTATTTAAGAACTGGGTATCACCAGTTGGAAGTTAAATCAGAGGATATGCCCAAGACTGCGATTCGTACTAGGAATAGACACTTCGAGTTTTCAGCGAAGTTATTTTGGGTTGACTAATGCACCCACAAATTTTATGGAATGTAATGAATTGGCTTTGAGTTACCCATGATAGTAGATAGCATGAGATGGAGAAATGGCTAGAATTGACCTAGGATTATGACGGTGAGATACACAACCATCCGGGGAAGGCCAATGTGGTGGCCGATACCCTTACTTTAAAATGAGACAGAGATGGATTCCGAATGATCGGGAATTAAAGGATGAGATTTTACACAACACCCAAGTTAGTCCAACAAACTAGAAGGACAAAAGATTTCACCAACAAGCGGCTAGTGACAACCAAGACAGACAGAGAAAGTATGCGGACTAAGCCCGCGAGTATAGAGATAGTACTGCTACTGATAAGCTAAATGGCATGTTGATGGATGACAAGCAAGTTTATGTTGGTGTATTTTCTGTACAAACAAGATAGAGAATATGAGGTTAGAGATTCGTGATGCTAAAAGATATCCATGGAAAGAATTAATGAGATTTGAAAAGAAAGGGAAGTGAGCCCGATATTCTTTGGGCCATCTGAGATTTAAGACGCGCCAGGAAGGTGGCCTACGAGCCAGCCTTACCCCCCCCCCCAAACTTGTAGAATGGTCATAACGGGGTTCATGTGTCAATGCTACGTCAGTATACTATAGATGCCCGGCATATGTAGAGTACGAGCACGTAGACATACAACCAGACTTGACCTATGTGGAGCAACCAATGGAAATGATAGATCGAAAGGAACAAGTACTCCAAAACAAGGTCATCAAACTAGCCAGAGTGGTATGGAGGAATCATAATGTGGAAGAATCAACTTGGGAGCTAGAGAGCGAGATGCTAGAAAGATATCCCCATTTGTTTTCAGAGTGATTCCGGGACGGAATCCTTTTAAGGAGGGGAGACTGTAAGACCCCAGATTTTGGGTAGAATTAAAACTTTTATTATATGTTGATGTAAAGATGGATAGTGGCAATGACTTTGAGAATCAAGTTATGAAATGAATATGAATTTCGGTTTTCAAACATTTTGAGAATAGTAAGAATGGACTGAACATATAAATAAGAACAATCAATCTAGAAGATAAGAATACAATACTCCAGGGAAGGAAAGTATTTTTATGTCATCCAAATCAATATCTGGAATACATCCGACAACTCCGTAAACAAGATAGCGTACGCCCGAGAAAGCACTAGAACGTTTTCTAAGTGCAAAGAGTAGAGAGAAAATAGATCAGGAATATTGGAACGGATTTTGATCCAAAGTATTATAGAAAAACCATTGATGAATAGTAACTCTTCATTTAAAAGTTTTTCAGACCACCCTATATGCGGGACGATATAATAAACTTTCAAAGTCGCATTAGTGATCTACGATGGAAATAAAAGAATGCAGAAGCTGTCAGAATCGGAAAAATAGCATTTTTCGTTTTCTCCGAAATTTCACCAAAAACGGACTAAATAATTATTATTTGAGGATATTTAAGGATTTAAATTATTAATTCCATGGATATGGATTTGATAAATGAATTAGAAGTATCGAGAACGATTTCGGTAAAATACCTCGATAGAACCCTCGAGAAACCTTGCGAGCGTTCTACGAAATTAAACGAACCAGAAAAGCTACTTTATTCCAAGCCAATGCATGCTTGCCAAGTGTCAAGACAAGAAGAGACCAAGGGTGATGACTCACCACATTGGATAAATATCAAGTAATTAAACAAGATAAGAAGAAAAAGAAAAAGGAAGAGAAATTTCGGGAGAGAAGAAGAAAGAAAAATGGGAGAGAAAGAAATGATCATAACTTGAGATTCCGTTGTCCGTTTTTGGCGTTCCACCACTCAAATCGAAGCTCTCGAGAAGCCCGACGTAACCATGGTAAGCAATCGCCTCAGCTCTGTCATTTACCCTTCGATTTCAGTGAGTAATAGTTGGAGAAGATGATGAATAGTAACTTGTATTTTGCTTTGTTGCTTTTGATATTGAGTTTGTGGCTTCCAAAGGTTGTATTAAGCAAGGATCTAAGGTTACATAAGGAATATAGCAGCAAGCAAGCTTGGAGGAAGGTATAAACCTCTGCCCCTTTGAGTTTTATATGAGTTTTAAAGTGGTTTTGATGTTCATGTAAAGTTAAGATCATGATTAAGTGATTTAGTGATTATTTGGATTTGTTTGAATGTGTAAAATGATGGGTGTTGGATTTGAGCCTCCCCACTGATCTTAGAGGTGTATGATGGTTGTTTGTTGAGGTTGGAGATGTATGGTATGCCCGGTGTGGCTTGGTTATGTTGTGACAAAATAGGATTATTCGATTTTAAGCCGTCGTAATGCCCGATTTTCGGTAACTCTATAAACTGCCTAGAATCAGAAAACCTAACTGCCTCTTTTGGTTCAGTTATGAACATGAGTGTGTAGAGCTTTGTTTCTAGTTTACGTGAGCGCAAGAATCATGTCATTACGATTTACGGTTTATGAGATATGACCATTTTAGTGAAAGTGGTTCAAGGAATGAGATTGCAGAAATGTACCAACTTTGTGGCTATGTTTGAGACCCTTAAGAGTTGTTTTAAAATATGGAATTTTGTATTGAAGTGTCAAGGGCAGTTACGAAGGTTTGTACGAAGGTTTCGAGTCCAAAAGATTATTTTCCGATTTTATAAAAATGTGTTAGCCGAGGTTGCGCAAGTGAAAACCACTAAGAACATGACTTAGAAACCAAGGTTGTAAATGGTTAAGTATAACTTGTATTCGAGGATCGATTTCGGACTAAACCCACGACTTAAGTAATTGTCGATTAACATGGACTTAGTATGAGCCTATAACGAGCTAGTAATGCCTTGGTTGTGTTTCGCTTACGTGTTTAAGCATTGAGTACAAGTGGATTATCCAGGGGATTAATCGTGCGTTTTCTTTGACTTTGTCTAGATTGTCCGGCATCGTCGCGAACCCCTATCACTTCTTGAGCATCAGGCAAGTTTTCTAAATCTATACTTTGAAGTATTGATTATATATTACTGTTGTTGCCATGTGTGGAGTTATACAGTTGTGCGATACATGTTATATATTGTATAAAATAGAGTTTGATTTGGATTTATGTATGAGCTTTGAGATAAAGTAGTTATAAACCGGCATACCTTGTAGCTCTAGAGATAAGAGCATACTTCTTGTTTTCGACTCTAGACCGGGAGTCAGTATTTGAGATATGGAGATAGCCGTGGAAACCCGGAGGGATTCCAGCGGCAGTGTACTAATTATTTTGAGGACTGCTATTATTAAACATTAATTATATTTCTAGAAAGTATTAATTACCTGGAAATGATTTGAGGAATGTTATTTGAATATTACCTCATTCAGAGGTTGTTACTTGGAAATGATTTGGTAATTGGCTTATAAGCTAGATATGGGATATCAGTTATAAGCCAGGTTTTATAAAGGCCCTAGGTTAAGGGCGTATGATATTTCTTAAGATCAGTAGTGATTATAGTTTGTGTATGATAAAGGTTATTTTTCCGATAAAGATATCGGGTAACCGTTAGTCGAGGATTAATTATTTTTATTTAAGAATATTATGTATTAATATTCATTTGAGGATTATCGACTTACAGAATATTATTTATATACATTTGAGGATTATCGACTTACAGAATATTGTTTATATTCATTTGAGATTTATTTAATTAATGAATATTACTTTTGAATATTCATTTGAGATTTAATTATTTAAAGGATATTATTTTCGAATATTCATTGGAGGTTCACTTATTTGAGAAATATTATTTTTGAATATTCATTTGAGGATTATTTATTAATGAATATTATTTTTGAATATTCATTTGAGGATTATTTATTAATGAATATTATTTTTGAATATTCATTTGAGGATTATTTATTAATGAATATTATTTCTAAATATTCATTCGAGGTTTGTTTATTTGATGAATATTATTTTCGAATATTCATTTGAAGGTTTACTTGTTTAATAAATGTTATTAATTGTTTTCCAATCAAAAAGAGGTTCCCAAAATAATGTTTTTTTCCGTTTAAATCTGTCTTTTAAAGAGGATTTAAATGCTCGCTCAACTATCAAAAATATGGGAAACCTGATTTAAGTGACTACTACTCTTTTTAAACTCTCAATTCAAAAACTGTCAAGGGACAGATATTTTCTTGGAGCAATTTAATTGCTGCCAGTCTAATGTTGTGTTACCACCTCAATAATCGAGGGGTAAATTCATGGAACAAGTCGATATCCATTAACAAGCATAGCTTGGGAAATATTGGAGAATCTTCCTTTCCAACCTAGATATAACTACTTAGTGGAGTCGTATCAACAAGTGTTACACTTGGGGAAAGGAGGACGATCTTTACGTTTCAGAGTCATGGATTTCATCTGAACTAGGAGTGGTGTAAGTGGTCAAGTTGCGTGGGCCCATCCAACTTTTATATTGCCCCAAATGGGCCGGGAGGTCATAGTAAGGCGGTAGACAATGTCAGGCCGTCGTGATACTTCCATCTACATGTAGAAAACTATTTGAGCGGTGCGACCTGCTACTGATCATAGTAAGGTTAGGCACAGCGGACGCGGTAGCAACTCCAGTATTAGTTCATCATCCAATTTGGATATTTCCTGCAACATGTATTGGGGTGAAGAACCAATCGTGTTGGCAGGGGGTCGAGAAGTGTTTGGAATTGAAGTGACAATAAATCCATGCAACTTCATCTTTTATTTTATGAGTTATGACTCTGTGGATACCTTACATAACATGAGTTATGGTAAGGGAGTTGTTTATACTGAATCACCTTATAACTTCATCTTTTAAGTTATGTGTTGATATTCTGCTTACATAGCAGATATTTTTGGAAAGGTTATATTGGTTTACTTTGAAACCTCATCTTTTATATTATACTAGAAATTTGTTCATAATATAGCAAAAGTCTGCAGAAATATTATGAAAATGATATTTGAAGTACAATAATGGTACTGTTTTTGGGAATACATTCCGATAAGGATATAATTTCAGTATCGAGATATTTTGACAAATTATTGTCTTATACCCGCTTTATTCTGGGTTGAGTTAAAGGCAGAATTATGCCACACTTTCATTACCTTGCTGAGCTATCGCTCACTCTTGCTATTGTTTTATATATATTATATAGCAGCGAAGCAGGATGCCAATGGGTCGGCACATACCTCGCAAAGCATTTCCGTAAACAGTTTCTAGCAGTGATCTCGAGAGTAGTACGAACCAATCGAATCAGGCTACAGCTTTTGGTATTCAACTTATGTATAGATATGAATGGTATGAGAGGATTGTGAGCATCAGAAGGCTAAGTTGGTAATGTAACATTACTTAGAAATTGTATCAGTGACAGATTCAAAAGACATTTGGGTATTGTAATAAAAGTTATTTATTCCGCAGTTGTTGTATTGTGTCGTTTCTGAGACTCTAACCTGTGTGTGTGTGTGTGTGTGTGAGACATATGTTGTGGGGTCATGAGAAGGTGAATTATGAATGGTGTGAGTAATACAGGTAAGGCAAGGAATACATGGATTGTGACAACCCTAGATCCCTGACCCCGGATTTGGGGCTGTTACACAAGAGGATCTGTGGACCAATCTCTAAAATCAATCACCACATATTCTAATGTAATTTCACTTTCTCAAAGTGCTTTATTGACTTCATCAACGAAACAGCTTCTTTCGTTGACAAGTGTTTCTCCATCAACGGTATCCATACCGTTGACAGTTCAAACTACCATTCCGTTGATAGGTCAATCTATACCCCTTATTGAAAATCCAGTTGTTTCCACAACTAGTGTAGATGACCTGGTGGTAGTTGAGACACTTTTAGGTTTGAGAGGGAGTGAAATTGAGAGGCTGGCTTGCAGCCAGGCAAAAGGAGAGTCTGAGAGTGAGAGGCTGGCTATTTCTTCCAGCCAGGCAAAAGGAGAGATTGAGAGTACCACCTTAGTAGGTGAAGGTGAGGGTGTGAGAGGTGTGAGCCATGGGGAGCCCATGATGCAAGAAAAGAGTGGAGAGAGAGAAGGGACTACAGGAGCAATAAGGATGGAAGCAGCCATTGCAAGTGAGTTAATGGGGGTCAGTGAGGGAGAAAGGGAACTTACCTTCCAAGAGCATTATCAACAAACTCTGGATAGTATTTCCCTGGATCCTGAGACCTTTACTCATCCTGTGTCAGCCTATCAAGTTATGGCTCAACAGGGCAATGTGGAGGCAGAAAGGTCACTCAATTTAATTCATACTACTGCATCAATGCAAAGAGCAAAGGATGCCTTGACCAATCTACCTCCAGGAGCTGCAGCAAGTGGAGAATTTGAGTTTTCTGATGATGAAGACAGCTTTGGTGACAATCTACAGGTGGCCACTACTACACAGACTGGGACTTCTGTGGTGCCTCCTACACCAAACTGGCTTTCTCAAGATATGCATGGTAGATCCAACTTGGATGCTGCTATTACAAGGCAATACAATGAGGCATATCTAGCTCATGAGTCAGCAACTGCAAGGGACAAGAAATTCTATAAGGCCATAATGGATTCTCTGGAAATTCAAAGGCTACAAATGTTGCAGACAAGGATTGAAGCTACAGAAATAAAGGATTCAATTAGCAACCTTAGGGATGCTACTGACAGGAGGCTAGATGAAAAGCTTCCTCTTCACACTGTCTCCAAGATGTCAAGGTTTTTCACCAAGGAACCTGAAGTGTCCTCATCTTTGAAAACTCTCTCCTCTAGAGTGGACAAAGTTGAGGCTACACTTTCTCACATGCAGAAGGAACAGGAGAAGCAAACTAGCCTACTCACCCAGCTTCTGGCAGCTCAAGGAATCCCTATCATCTCACTTGATGATAACAAAAAGGGGGAGAAAACTAAAGAGCTAGAGATACAAATTACAAAGGTTTTGGTCCCAGCCATCTCCTTGCCAGAAGAGCCATTAGCAATGGGGGAGTTTGGAAAGAAGAAAAAGGATGGCATTGACCTGATCCAGGAAGCTTCTATGAGGATGAGACTTGCAGAACAAATCAAAGACCATTGGTCCAACATAGAAGCAAGGGTCAAGAAAATTGCTGGAACTACAAAGGACTCAAATCCATCAACGGATCAACCATCAACGAATGCCATGGTTCTAGTGTCAACGGAATGGGAGCCACAGACCAATTCTTTCTATAAGGTAGAGCCCCTTCTACATGGAGTCACTCAAGGTCCAAGGAAGGAAAAAGGACAAACTTCATGCATTAGGGATGTGGAACAAGCTACACTCCAAAGAAGCATATCTCCCAAGTCCCCTGCTAAACCAAAGGGCAAAAATATAGCAAGGACTTTCTATCCTGCACCTTATCCAGATGAGCTCAAGCTTCTTGGTCTACTTATCACAAAAAGCAAGGAAAGCAATGATTATGAGATAAAGAAGCAAAGGGCAATTGTCTACAGGAATGGACAACAAATCTGTGCTTGGGCTGGTCACCCAAACTTTGCTGAATCTAAAGCTGAAGAGTCAGAAAGAGCAGCAATGCAAGCCCTTGCTGTTGCTCAGTCTCTTGATGAAGAAGAAAGACAGCAAGAAGAAAGAGCAAGAGAGGAAAGGAGTGCAAAGAAGAGCACAAGGCAACCAAAGGCAAGAGCTAGGAGAAACATAGCCTTTGAGAATGATGACTTTCAGAACACTGCATCAGACTCTTCTGCACCAATTGCACCTCCAACAAGTCCTGATCCAGTTTCAGAGGTAAAGTTAGCCTGTGATCCTAATCATCCTGTAAATTTCCATGATCAGCCAATTGAGCCAAAGGAAGAGCCAATTGAGTTTGATGAGGCCAACTTTCCAAAATTCCTCTTTGAAATGGATCCAAAGAAGAAATCTAAGCAAAGGGCTACCAAGGCTAAGCCATTTCTGATAAGGAGATCACAAGCTGAGAAACCCCCTACCAACTTAGAAGACTTCATCTACATTGCTGATATCAGGGAGGAGTCTGACATTCATATCAATCTTGATGACCTGGTTGAAGTGAGAGGAATAGCAGCTTCTTACAAACTACCAGAGAGATTGGTATTTGTCTACAAGGGTGGGAGAGAACAGGTTTGGCCTCTACACAGGATTCTGGGAGAAGACTATCAGACACTGCTATCTGTGTTTAAATGTTTGAAGAAAGATTTTGGTTTTACAAAAACAGCCAAGTCTGAGGTTGTCTCCAAGATTTGCCAGATCAAAGCTAGCTGGAACAAGCCTGGTGCACTTCCCAGAGTATTGAAGGTCCCTCAAACAGGAAAGATAATTCATCTCCAACCTTTTTGGATGATGGAATTCAGAGATAAGGACAACTGTAGAAGATTCTTCAGAATAGAAGACCAACTGGAGAAGGCATCCAATGAAACTCTAAGGTTAATGCAATCCAAGTTGGGAAATCAAGATGAAGAAGAGAAGATTTTCTACAGAAGACTTCAAGCTCAAATTGAGGAGAACAATGCAAGAAAAGGGAAGAAAACAAGACCACAGAGGCAAAGATGAAAAATCTGCTCAGTCTAGAGGAGCAACTCTGTGCACTTGTTTTGTAAGATTTTCTACTTTGCATTTCAATTAAATTCAATGAAGCTCAATGCAATTTCTACTTTTATCATGTGTAATATGTCTGAGTGTTTTTGTTATCATCAAGGCTCTTGATTTATGGCTGTTATTCTATCAGTCATAAATTGGGGGAGATTGTTAGGAATATGTTGTTCTTGATGATAATTATAAAAACACTTAGTAGATTTTGTATTAAGTCATTTTGTAGCTGTCAACGAAATGGCATGCTTTGCAGCATTCCGTTGACAGGAAGCTCATCAACGAAATGAGTGATGTAGCAATTGCACTGTACAATACTTCACAGTTTGATATGCATTTTGTTGTATGTACTAGATAGGTTTTCTAAGTCATGTTGACTAAATGATAGATAGGCAAAATAGGTTGGTTAATTGTAAATATCTTGTGCCTTGTAATTTTGCCTAAGTGAAGACATGTCAACGGAATGAAGATTACCCATCAACGAAATGAAGTTCACTCATCAACGAAATGGAGAATAAAGCTATCAACGAAACACATCTCCCTGCTATCAACGAATTATTATTGCTTTTCTGAATAGTTGACAAAGTGATAGTGACAGGTTACTGAACAGATCTAAAGGTGATGTGGAAGTGTACTTTGCATTGGAAACCATTAAAATGGACATGGGGAATAAGGAAACATCCCAGTTTCCAATTGGGCTCTTGGGAGTGATCATAATAAGCATGAAGACAAAAGCAAGGATCTCCAAGGACCACTGGACAAAGGGATGAAAAGCAAACTATTGGAGGTTACCTTTAGTGTAGCCAAATATAGCTTTGTAAACTTGGGAATATATAACCAAGTGTAGCAGTTAAAATAAGAGCAAGAGAAGAAAAACAAATAGATTGTATTAGCTATCTTTGAGAGGATTTTTCTTCTCTACATTCTTGTAACTGAGCAGCTGTGTACATTTTGTATCACAGATTATTTCCGCAATAAAAATCACTTCAGTTGGATCATCAAACAATCCAACTGAAATTATTTATGTGCTTGTGATTTTTACTTTAAGTTCAGTTTTTATTTGTAAGTTGTTTTAAGTTTAAGAAATATCAAGAATTGTATTCAACCCCCCCTTCTACAATTCTGTTAGGTCATTTGGGATTAACACTTAGCTAGTGGAATGGTCCCACAAGAACCATTTTCTCAAAGGGAGAATGAAGACATCGACATTCCAGCTACACAAGAACCATCTTCTCAAAGTGAAGATGCAGGCCAAGCTACAGTTTCTGAGAAATTTCCTGACAATGCTCAAGGGATTTCTGGTGCAGATGAAGTTCGAAGATTGGTCGAGGACACTGTCTATGAGGGAAGTACACAAGAACCTTTGACTCAAAGTGTTGAAGAAGCTTCTGAAGCTCAAGCTCCACAAGAACCATTGGTAGCAAATTAATACTGATGCAAGCATATCAAATCCTGACGGTGTTCATCCTGACGCTAGTGGTGCTCCTGATGTTGAACCTATCCTGATACAGCCATTTCGTTCAAGACCAATGGATCATCCTATCACAGATTCACAGGATAAAATGAAAGGTATAGCTATTCCTGATCCTGATGTTACTCATAGTACTGATGATGATGACTCTGAAGATAGTGATGATGATGAGAATCGAAAAGAGAAGGAACAGCTTGCTACAACACTCAAAATTAGTCTTGGAACTAATTTTGGTTCATCAAGTACATATATGGCTGGCAAAGCTTCCACTGGGAAAGATCAGAGACAAGATTTTTCTATTCCTTCCTTTAATCCTGCTGAGGCACTTAGACAGAATGAATGGAACAATTCATGGCACAGTTCTGTTGAAACTGTAAGTTATTCTTCTGCTTTGGAACATGCCTCTGATGCAGTGAAATCTATAGAGAATCAAGACTTGAAGAATCATCTGAAGGCTACAACTCTGTTATCCAAAAGCCTAAAAAGTGAGATTGATTCTATCAAGAACTCCACTGAGTTGGCGAGGAATGATATTTCTCAAAATTTTACAAAGGTGCCTATTGCTTTTCAGCTAAGGGTAGTAGAATCCCAAGTGAAATATGTTATTTCTGAACAAACCTCCATCAACAGAAGGATTGATTCTCTGGATACCAAGGTAACTGACATTCAAGCCTCTCTTTCCTTAATTTTGAATTTATTGTCAAATCCTGATGTCAAAAAGGGGGAGAAGGTTAGTCGGACAAAATGCACACCTGATCTAGTATTAAGGAATAATGATGATGATACTGGAGATGATGGTAGTGACAAAGTGGTACAAGGAGAAACCTCTGATGCTGTTGTTATGATGTCTACAATTCAAACTTCACAAAGTCAAACAACACAGTCAACTCATGTTTCTGATTCTGGAGTTAAGACAGTAAGAACATTGATGCAATCTCAGATCCTGACGAAAGAACAAATCCTGACACCTGGTCATGGACATACTCTTGCTACAATTCCTGAAGGTGATGAAGATATTTTTATTGATAATCCTGAAGATGCATCAAATTTATTCCAGAAGTTTTCTACAAAAGATGGCAGAATTGTTACTCTATATCACACTAATAAAAGAGTTCAACAATTATATGCAAGAAAAGCACTCTCTACAGCAAGTGAAGAATATCCTGATCTCTCACATGAAGAATTCTTAAGACAACAGAGAGAAATGATGGAAAGCTTTAATAATTCTGCTCCTGCTAGAGGTAGAGGAGGCAGAGGTATGAGAGGAGCTAGAAGAAGTAGAAGAGGTTCTTCAACTCAAACAATACCTAGACAGACAAGGTCTCGAGGGTTAAGAATTGAAGAAATTCCTGAACCTATTCAAACTCTAGTAGTTCCTGACAGATCTACTTTTGGTGATGATGGAAATATTGAAGAAGAACCTGAATTGAGAAGAAAATCAAGAAAATCAACTCTCTGCAATACAAATCAAATTGAAGAATCTAATCCTGATGTTGTTCCTGATAATATTCAAGATCCTGATGATTCTGAAATTTTGCAAGAGATTGATTTGATAATCTTATCTACTGTGGTTGATTCTCACAACAAGGAAGTAGATGAAGAAGAAGAAGCCAGAAGAAGAGAAATTACAAGAAGAACAAGTAGAGATTTCAATCTCTATTTACAAAGGCTTAAACTATCGAATGAAAGAAAGTGGAGGAACCCAAGCAGATAAGAATCTTCACTGGAAAGAAGCTATGCATTTGAAAAGGAAAAGGATAAGAAGTGGAAACATATTAGCACATTAAGGTGTGATACACTTATCAATTTTCAGTCTGGAGGAATTATTACAAACGCTTCAAGTGTTGTTGATTTATCTGGGATGGTTAGATCAAAAGCACTCTGGTTAAAGATGTTTTCAAATCTGAAGCAATTGACAAGTAATTCAAGAGGAGGTATGGACACAGGGATGCTGAATATCTGAATATGTCATATGTTGATTCTTACTCCTTAACTGAAATTGGAGGTACTTTAACTTCTGAAAACCTGAACAATTTACTAGCTGTTGATATAGTTATAGATTGTCATGATGGTTTTGACAAGAAAGAAAAGCTTCTGTACTTCAAGAAAGATGGTAGTGTGAAGATTTTATCTATTCAAGATCTGCTGATGAAAACTACACAGGAACTGAAATATGTTCATTATCTTTTGAGATCGAAGAATCAAATGTGCAAAGAATGGAGTGACATGATTTTGTCAACAATAAGAAGAAGACTGGATGGAAACAGTAATTTCAATGGTAATTATACTCCCATGTACTTAAATCAAAGAGGTCAGGATGTGGAAATGCAAAGGGGTACTGCTGTTAAAGAAGTAACTTTTGGCATGACTCATCTTACTCTTAATCCTGATGGGAAGGAAATTGCTTATCTTTTGCTTGAAGAGCATAGTCTTCAGAGAAGCTCCATATTGAATCTCAGAGCAGCTATCTACCAGATTAATGAGGAAGATGAAGAACTCAGAAATCTTAAGGAAAGACTGATTCAAATTCTTGAAGAAAAAGAAGAAAATTTGTTATCCAACTTATTGAAGATGAATCTGTTCTATCAAAGAATTTAAACAGATAAGTTGTTGCTGCAGATTCTGTACATTTTGTATATATGTTTTTGACATCATTGAATCTTAGGAATCTATACTTTATTTCACAAAGTATGAGATTGGGGGAGATTGTTAGTTCAGAATTCAATGATCGTCAGGAGCTAGACTCAACTGATCAGGATTGCTGACGTCATCAGGATTACATGGTCGTCAGGATCAAGATACGTATCAGGACTGGGATCAGGATTGATCATCAGGACTGGAAGCTGATCAGGATTCCTACTTCGAGTTATATTTGGAGTCTAGTGTTCGCACAAAATCACGCAAGCGTACGCGATCACAAGTAATACAGGATTAGTAAAGTTCGTTCCCACAGAGACTGCTTTGGTTATAATAGTTTAGCACTTGTGCAACAATGTATGGTTATTATCCAATGCTAAGATAATTGACAAATTGAGTTTTGTTTAACTAAATTAACTACTTGACTTAACAAGATTATAATTAACTAAGAGATTTCTGATTAATTACTTATGAGAAAAAGCATGGGATCCTAACTTCATTAAATACTTCATCTAGAGTCTTTTGTCTTTAACTAGAGCTTCTGCAAAAGGTATGTTGATGTGTAACTTCTTGAAAACCCCGAGAAATTTGGCGAATTTTGTGTCAAGATTCTGCTTCTGTAGCCTCTTTGGATATGGAGGAGGAGGATAGATCTGGTTACTCTCTGTAGTCTTCTTCTGGAGCCTCTTTGGGTATGGAGGAGGTGGGTAAATAGTCTGCTCCGAAGTAGACTTGTCAGCAGAATTTTTGCTCTTTTCAGCCTCACCGTCCAACTGCTTAGCTGCCAAATCAAAAATTGGCTTTTCCTTAGAAGGTTCCACCTGATGCTGCTGAATTTCTTCCTCTTCTTCAACTGCTGATTTTTGATTGCCCGTGACCTTTCCCGATCTCAAGGTAACTGCTTTCACATGTTCTTGGACAACTGTCTTTCCTGGATTAGGCTCCGTATCGCTAGGAAGAGTTCCCTGAGCTCTGCTGAGTAAGGCACTGGCTATCTGTCCAATCTGAGTTTCCAAAGTCTTGAGAGAAGCCGCCTGGCTCTTGCACATCAACCTCAACTCTTCCAATTCTGACTTTTCATTAGAAGACTGACCATGGTGACCTTGAGGTTGTTGATGAAATCCTGGTGGTGGCTGATAAGGTTGTCTTGGAGCATATTGCTGCTGATAACCAGAAGGGTTGAATGACTTAGCTCCAAATTGTTGACCTTGAAACTGCTGATACTGCTGTTGAGGTTGATTCTGGCCACCCTGATTGTTACTTCAGCTGATATTAGGATGGTTCTTGTTGTTGGGATGATAGGCATTAGGCACTGGCTGCTGTGATCTCTGAAAATTGCTCACGAACTGTGTCGATTCACTAGATATGGCACACTGATTCGTGTCATGTGCCCCTGCACAAAGCTCGCAAACACTAGCCACCTGCTGAACTCCATAGTTAGTCAGAGAATCAAGCTTCATAGACAAAGCCTTTAACTGTGCTGCTATTGTCGTAGCTGCATCCACTTCCAGAATTCCTGCTACCTTGCCTTGTGATAACCTCTGAGTTGGATTCTGGTATTCATTAGCAGCCATCATCTCAATAAGTTCATAAGCTTCATCGTAGCTTTTGGCCCAAAGTGCTCCACCTGATGCCGCATCAAGTATTGGTCGAGATTGACCACCCAGTCCATTATAAAAGCAATTGATCACCATCCAATCAGGCATTCCATGATGAGGACACTTCCTAAGCATCTCCTTGTAGCGCTCCCAAGCTTCACATAAAGTTTCTCCAGCATGCTGTGCAAACTAAGTAAGAGCATTCCTGATTGCAGCTGTTTTCGCCATGGGAAAGAATTTGGTGAGAAATTTCTGAGCAAGATCCTCCCATGTAGTGATAGAACCTGCTGGTAGAGAGTGCAACCAGCCCTTAGCTTTATCCCTCAGAGAAAATGGGAAAAGTCTCAGCTTCACGGCATCTTCCGACACTCCGTTGGTCTTGAAGGTGTCACAAATCTCGATGAAATCCCTAATATGCATATTAGGATCTTCCGTTGGAGCACCCCCAAACTGCACTGAATTCTGCACCATCTGAATCGTGCCAGGCTTGATTTCAAAGGTATTAGCTGCAATAGCCGGCCTGACAATACTCGACTGAATATCATTGATCTTTGGCTGAGAATAGTCCTTCAAAGCCTTAGCTGCAGGTGCTACTCCTTCTGGAACGTCTCCCATCTTTACTAACTTTAATCTTTCTTCTTCCAATTTACGAGTCTGAGAACGTGTTCGCATACACGTTCAAGTACCTGAAACACACAGAACAAACAACTACAATCCGAGTCAGTGAACTCTAACGACCACTGATGATAAGCACATAAACTATATAAATAACACCGAGTCCCCGGCAGCGGCGCCAAAAACTTGTTCGCACAAAATCACGCAAGCGTACGCGGTCACAAGTAATACAGGATTAGTAAAGTTCGTTCCCACAGAGACTGCTTTGGTTATAATAGTTTAGCACTTGTGCAACAATGTATGGTTATTATCCAATGCTAAGATAATTGACAAATTGAGTTTTGTTTAACTAAATTAACTACTTGACTTAACAAGATTATAATTAACTAAGAGATTTCTGATTAATTACTTATGAGAAAAAGCATGGGATCCTAACTTCATTAAATACTTCATCTAGAGTCTTTTGTCTTTAATCAATGCATGTGACGGTTATGATAACTAATCGGATAACACGAAATCAGTATACGCTACCTTTCAGTATACGTATACCAAACCACTCAAACATCCACAAAGAGATAGAGGTTAAGCAGACACCAATTATGTTTAGACCCTATATGTCTATAAGATTTGAAAACATAACGGTTTAATGAGCAAGTTATCCATTCAGATTACATAGGACAGGTAAGATGGTTAAAATTACCTACAAATCATGCATGACAAACATACATAAACCTATGCTAGCATGGCAAGTTCTAAACCTCTATATCCACTTTCGCAATCAATAGAGATTAACAAACAATCTTAGATGTTAGCTACGCATCCAAGAAGAATAAGCACAACCAATACTAGGAAATCAATTAGCCATCACACACACATCTTTAAAACAATTAACTACTAAAATCCATAAATAAATCCGTTAGAATCCCACGACGACGATTAGTTCATAATCGAACCGTTCATCATCGTGGGTTCTGATGAAAACATGATATTAAAGATGTCTAGAATACTGAATAAAAGTGCTAGGGTTTAAGAAAGAACAAACGAAACCAACGAGAATCCAAAGTATCGCCTAATTTAGAAGAATACAAAGATTAGATGAAAACTAGGTCTTCGTAAATCAGCCGTCTTCTTGTTCTCCTCACCGGTGGATGAATATGTATGTATGTATATTGATATATCTGTGTATCCCTCAGAAAACGTCCACCAAATACTTATAAAGACTTAAGGCTAACAACTATGGCAAGTTTCCTTTTCTGACCACAAAACTGCGGTTTTCAGCATTCTTTACGCGCGGGCGCGCGGGAGGCGGCGCGGGCGCGCCATGATTTCTGTCAGTTGCAGCGCGGGCGCGCGGGAGGCGGCGCGGGCGCGCCATGGTTTCTGTCAGAAAAATTCTAAAATGCTTCTTTTGCCATT
The DNA here is from genome assembly GCA_030848705.1 of Heracleum sosnowskyi. Lineage (NCBI taxonomy): Eukaryota > Viridiplantae > Streptophyta > Magnoliopsida > Apiales > Apiaceae > Heracleum > Heracleum sosnowskyi. Next base: position 47,399,839 of record CM061241.1, read on the forward strand.
TCTTTGCCCATTCAACATTCACAATTGCTTGATCTTCATACACATGCTTAAACACCACCTAACGATCATAGAATCACCACATCTCTGCTGATAAAGCAACTCTACAAATACTAAACAAAACACATTAAAAACAACACGTACTTGAGAACAGAACGATCAGATTAAGCCAATTTAGGACGATCCAAGTAGATATGAAATCCACTTATCATCTAGTTAAACATGGAAGTTTATTCTGTCGGTTCCTGGTTTGTAGAATGTAGCTATCAATTATGGATAGGTTTCAATCTTTGTAATTGATTAGGACTTATCATTGATAGAGAAGCTGTGTAGTATATAAACACAGTTTTGGTTTCGATTTATGTACGAGAACATAATCGAGTATTTGTGAATCAAGTTAGAAGCTCTCGAGAACATAGAATTTCTTGAGAGAGTTTTTGTAAGCTAGCAGCTCTCAAGAGCATCAGAATTTCTTGAGAGAGTTTGTAACAGTTTTATATCAGATTTAATAAAGCTGTTATCTTTCTTTTCATATTTGTGATATATACATTAAGAAGTCGATTATCTTATACTATTATATTCAACCCCCCTTCTACAATAGATTATTACTGGGCAACATAAATGACACCAAAAACTCGTGAGCAAGCTCGGATTTCATTATTCTTATTCTAAAATGTATACATTTAAATATTTAAATTGAAGTGATCTTTTTGCTTGAATACATGTGATGATCATTTTATATTTGAGCTTTTTTTATATATTAAACCTTAAACTTACGTTATTTTTTTTAACATTCGGTCGGATTAATGATAAATGAGTTGCTCGCAAACAAGTTTGGGAAAAAAAACACACATTTCAATGAGTTGCTCATGAGCTTGAGCAGTGCAAGCATTGGCTTGATTACAGGTCAAATGCTTGGTTAATTACATAAATATGTTTCGAATTACATGGATGGACATTATTACTGTACCTATGACACATATCATCAATTTGTATTGCAGGTGAAGTTATTAAAGGTTGGGATGAGGGAATTGCTACAATGAAAAAGGGCGAAAGAGCAATTTTAACCATACCTCCAGAATTAGCCTATGGAGAGATCGGTTGTCCACCTTTGATACCTCCAAACTCAACATTAGTTTTTGATATTGAATTTTTATCATGGAATACGATCAGGGACATTACAGAGGATGGAGGAATATTGAAGAAGATAGTAGAGGAGGGTGAGGGATGGGCCTGTCCTAAGGAGTTTGATGAAGTACACTTCATGTTTCAGTCCTTTGGTGCCTTGGTGGTATGGCTGCATCAGGGTCCTTACATCTGCTCCGAGGTTAATCATAAAAGCAACATTCAAAAAATTGGACATTGGTCTTCGGAAGGGAAGCCAGTACAGTACCTATGAAATTTATGTTTGCTTATATAAATTTCGAAATTGGTACTGACCTCAGTGGTTATCTAATGCATACACATTATGACTCACAGTCCTATTTGTTTTTAATTAATGATCTCATCTTTTATATAAACATGATTCTACCGCAAGTGACTAATGAAATCTAGCTGTCGTTACATTACATAAAAATATGTCTTGTTATTAATGTTAAATAGTGCAGTGCATCGACTATCGAGCACAGAGCATCTTCTGTTCTTGTAACACAATGCATTCATCAAACAAACGAAGGTCTAGATTGATGTGACGTATTGTTTTTATGTGCTGTATTTGTAGGGATATTATAAGCGGTAATCCCGATGTGAAGATGGAAAGCATAAAATTAGATAATGATGACCATTGCGGTTATAACTGGTAATGCATTTCTACATTCCAAGTTACATTTTCACCGTGTATGGAGAGTAGTTTTTTGAGATCATTCTTCAGTCACTATTGTAATATCCACTACTATCTTAACTTCCAAGACCTCATAACATGGTCACTACATCACAACCAGTTGTCGTCTTTCCGTATCGTCTTGCATCTGATCTCAGAGAAGACGAAAGAACTGTAAACAAGGTAACAGATGCATCAAATTGATGTGGACTAGCACCTCTTCTACTATATCTGCAACAACTTATGTAGAAAATACGGATTTCCTTAGAAAATAGACTTCTTTATCTTTGTAATGGTATGGACGGAAGTAGTTTAGTTAGTTGATGTATAATTGATGTATATAAGACAGTGAGTGAGTTGATGTACGGCAAAGTTTATGCAAGTAAGTTGATATATTGAGGAGTTGTTTAATGTATTCTATTAATAAAATTGTATTTTATGATTATTTATCTTGTATACTTTTTAGCTAGTTTTATATATAATCTGGTTTTTTTGTTGTCAGATAAATGTTGGATTGCAATATTTAATTTTTTTTTTAAAATAATTACTTTAGGCGTCGGTTCATGAAAAACCCGTTGCCTATAACATGTCATTATGCGACGGTTCTTCAAAACTGCGACGCTTATAACAGGTTTTATGCGTCGGTTATTTCATTGACCGACACCTTTAGCATGCTAATATGTGTCGGTTCTTTAAGCAACCGACGCTGTTGGTAATTCAAATGTGTCGGTTCTTTAAGCAACCGACGCTTTTGGTAGCTGAAATGCGTCGCTGAATTAACCGACGCCAAAAGCATGTACTTTTAGCGTCCCCTACATATACTACACCAGAAAACTGACGCCAAAAGCCTATTTGACTGATGCTAAAAGTCAAATCTGTACTAGTGTCAGGAGGAAATAACAATATTTTAGGGGGAGCTTCTACTGAAGCAAATTCTTCAAATCTCTATAACACCAATCCAAGGAGAGCATCTACTTCAAGAAATGACTTTACACCAGCAAGGAAATGGACTGCAAGTCATACTCCTGATCTGATAATTGGAGATCCTGATACAGGTGTTTAGACAAGAAGTGCAACTGAGAATGAATGTTTATATCATAACTTTCTATCCAAGGAGGAACCTAAGAAAGTTGAAGATGCACTCAAAGATGCTGATTGGGTTACTGCAATGCCAGAAGAGTTGAATGAATTTGAAAGGAATGAAGTCTGGAAACTGGTACCAAGACCAAAGAACAGGTCTATTGTTGGTACAAAGTGGATTTACAAGAACAAGACTGATTCTGATGAAGTTGTGATCAGAAACTGATGTTAGAATCAGAAGTGCAACAACACTACTGGTATTCTCTGAAAAGTAAAATTTATACTTAGTCTCTGATTAAGTATTAAGTTTTAATTTTTTAATTTCTATTCAACTTTTATCAGAGATTATTAATCATTCTTTTTAATATCATTATAGTGTTACTAACAATTTGCACAGGAAAATAAAGGAGGAGATCAATTCAGAAATCTGATACATTTCATTAATACTTGAAGATATTTTACAATTGAAAAAGAAATTACATATTTGTCCCTAGTCTATTTTCCCACTCAGGAACACGTGCCCTGCAAATAAACATGAACGCTCCTGAGCAGCTTCACAGTCCATCAGAACTGGAAGGTCTCTTGTTCCATCCTTAAGAGACAAGAAGGGGAGCAGATGCACTTGAAGGCGGATCATCTCCATGGTCACCGGGATGCTTCCGTGCCTCCATCTTGCATGAAGCACATGCATCAAGCACTCTCTTTCTTCTCCTCTCAAGCTCTTCAACAAGCCCCTCGTCCTCTTCATCATCCTCATCGTCTTCATCCTCTTCATCATCATAAATGAGGTTTTCAAGAGGATTCCAGTCAGGGTTTGCCTGATGGAAGTTATGAAAGATGACATCAACCATGGCATTCACAAACGCTTTATGTTCCTGAGGGTTAGGAACTGGTTATGGCTCTTCATTTTCAGCAATCTCAGCAAGAGCCTCCTCCATCTCTTGCCAAATAATATCAAGATCTGCATCAGGTATTGTAACAACCCCAAATCCGGGGTCAGGGATTTAGAGTAGTCACGATCCATTTACTCCTTGCCTTACCTGTATTACTCACAACATTCATAATTCACCTGCTCACGACCCCACAATATATGTCTCACACACACACACACACACACACACAGGTTAGAGTCTCAGAAACGACACAAATACAACCATTGCGGAATAAATAACTTTTATTACAATACCCAAATGTCTTTGAATCTGTCACTGATACAATTTCTAAGTAATGTTACATTACCAACTTAGCCTTCTGATGCTCACAATCCTCTCATACCATTCTTATCTATACATAAGTTGAATACCAAAAGCTGTAGCCTGATTCGATTGGTTCGTACTACTTTTGGAATCACTGCTAGAAGCTGTTTACGGAAACGCCTTGCGGGGTATGTGCCGTCCCATTGGCATCCTGCTTCGCTGCTATATAATATATATAAAACAATAGCAAGAGTGAGCGATAGCTCAGCAAGGTAATAAAAGTATGGCATAATCCTGCCTTTAATTCAACCCAGAATAAAGCGGGTATAAGACAATAATTTGTCAAAATATCTCGATACTCAAATTACCTCCTTATCGGAATGTAATCCCAAAAATAATACCATTGTTGTATTTCAAATATCAATTTCATAATATTTCTGCAAACTTTGGCTATATTATGAACAAAGTTCTAGTATAAACGATGAGGTTTCAAAGTAAACCAAATATAACCTTTCCGAAAAATATCTGCTATATATGCAGAATATCAACATATAACTTAAAAGATGAAGTTATAAGGTGATTCAGTATAAACAACTCCCTTACCATAACTCATGTTATGTAAGGTATCCACAGAGTCATAACTCATAAAATAAAAGATGAAGTTGCATGGATTTATTGTCACTTCAATTCCAAACACTTTTCGACCCCCTGCCAACATGACCGGTAAACCTGTACCACGGTGTCATCCTTGGTCCCTTTCAATACATGTTGCAGAACCCCTCTGCCAACATGATCGGTAAACCTGTACCAACGGAGCCATCCGTGGTCCCTTTCAGTACATGTTGCAGAATTATCCAAAATGGATGATGAACCAATACTGGAGCTTTCTCCGCGCCCGTCGTACCAACCTTACTATGATCAGTAGCAGGTTGTACAACAAAATATGTTTTCTACATGTAGATGGAAGTATCACGACAGCCTGACATTGTCTACCGCCTTTCTGGATCTCCCGGCCCATTTGGGGCAATAAGGTGATGGATCGGCGCGACTCGACCTCTTACACATGCTCCTAGTTCAGATGAAATCCATGACTCTGAAACGTAAAGATCGTCTTCCTTTCCCCAAGTGTAATACTTGTTGATACAACTCCACTCAGTAGTTATATCTAGGTTGGAAAGGAAGATTCTCCAATATTTCCCAAGCGATGCTTGTTAATGGATATCGACTTGTTCCAGGAATTTACCCCTCGATCGTTGAGGTGGTAACACAATATTTGACTTGCAGCAACTAAATTGCTTCGAGAAAATATCTGTCCCCTGACAGTTTTGAGTTGAGAGTTTAAAAAGAGTAGTAGTTACTTAAATCAGGTTTCCCATATTTTTGATAATTGAGCGAGCATTTAAATCTTCTTTAAAAGACAGATTTAAACGGAAAAACATTGTTTTGGGAACCTCTTTTTGATTTGAAAATAATTAATAATATTTATTGAATAAGTAAACCCTCAAATGAATATTCGAAATTAATATTCATTAAGTAAATAAACTTTGAATGAATATTTAGAAATAATATCCATTAAATAAATAAGGATTAAATGAATATTCCACATAATATTCATTAACTAATAAACCTCGAATGAATAATTCAAAATAATATAACCTCGAATGAATATTCAAAATAATATTCATTAAATAATAATCTCAATTGAATATTTGAAAATAATATTCATTTAATAAATAATTAATCCTCAAATGAATATTTAAAGGTAATATTCATTAAATAAATAATCTTCAAGTGAATATTTGAAAATAATATTCATTACTAATCCTCAAATGGAAATATTATCCTTTAAGTCAATAATCCTCCAATGAATATAAATAATATTCTTAAATAAAATAATTAACCCTCGAATAACAGATACCCGATATCTTTGTTATCATTCCGGAACAAAGCGATTTTAAGAAAACATTTTGAAAATGATATTCATCTAAGTAAACAAATTTAATTAGACGAATAAGGCTTATTTAATCCGTAAATGCTTCCAGAAGTACTTACTAATTAAATAAACACTGGTTTATTGGTGATGTTGCCTTTAGGTTAATTATTGCGAAAATCTTTCTAAAAAGCTCTGTCCGGGTTTTCGAAAATATACCTTACAAAATAACCCCGATACGCTGGCTAAGTTATAAACTCAATATATGCTCTGCCCTCTGAGCCTAGGGCCTTTATCAAAACCTGGCTTATAACCGCTATCCATATCTAGCTTATAAGCCCGTTACCAAATCATTTTCAAATAATAACCTTCGAATGAGGTAATATTCAAATAGCATTACTCAAATCATTTCCAGGTAATTAATACTTTCTAGAAATATAATTAATGTTTAATAATAATATCCCTCAAGATGAATAGTACTCTGCCGCTGGAATCCCTCCGGGTTTCCGCGACTATCTATATAACACAAATATCGACTCCCGGTCTAGAGTCGAAACAATAAACATTCTCTTATCTATAGAGCTACAAGGTATACCGGTTCATAATTACATTATCTCACGGCTCGTATAATATCCAAAAGTCAAATTCTATTTAACACGATATATAACATGTATCGCAAAACTGTATAACTCCACACATGGCAACAGCAGTAATATACAATCGATACTTCCAAGTATAGATTTGGGAAACTTGCCTGATGCTCGAGAAGTGATAGGGCTCGTGACCATGTCGAACAATCTAGACAAAGTCAAACGAAAACACACGGTTAATCCCCTGGATAATCCACTTGTACTCAATGCTTAAACATGTAAGCAAAACACAACCAAGGAATTACTAACTCGTTATAGGCTCATACTAAGTCCATGTTATCCGTAAAATACTTATATCATAAGTTGGGTTCGAAATCCATCCTCAAATCCAAGTTATACTTAACCATTTGCAACATCGGTTTCTAAGTCATGCTCTTAGTGGTTTTCACTTGCGCGACCTCGACTAAAACATTTTTATAAAATCGAAAAATAATCTTTTTAATCCGAATCTTTTTCGTGATCCTTCCTAACTGTCTCTAGTATTATTCCTCCAAGTTTCACATTTTAATATGGCTCCAAAGTGGTCCAAATATAGACTCAAAGTTGCTGAACAGAGATGGGTCATTCTTCCGAATGGCGTTTACTAAAACTCACGTTTCTCCTAAACCGTAAATCGTATAGACATGATCTTCATATCAAAACAAACCTTAAAACAAGACCTACATGTTACTGGTCAGTGTTGTTCAAAAATATTCCAATACCAGTTCGTAATTCATGCTCAAAACAGTCTTAAATCAAATGGGCATTACGACGGCTATAATCGTAACGTTTTCCAAAAAATCACAACCTCAAATCCAAGCCACACCGGGCATCCATAAAATTCATGAACATAATACTCATCAATATCAGCCTACTTTTTCAGTTTATACCCCAAATTTCTCAAGTCAAATCAACCACTACATAATCATGCTTTCATGCTTATAATCATACTATAAACATCACCAAGCTCAAATCCATCAAGAACAAGCATAAAATCAAAGTAAGGTCTAAGGTCCTTAAAGTTTATACCTTCCTTGGAGAGTATACCAGCGCTAATAATCCTTATATAGTCCTTGTATGGCCTTAAGCTAGCTTAGATCATCAAAGAAATCAAGAAAGACGAAGTTAGTTTCTAAGGGTTACTATTCATCATCACTTTTGTAAAAATCATATAAAATCGAAAATTGAGAGTTTGGTTTTCAAATATTTACCACACCTTCTACTCTTCAAGAGCTTTCTTTTGAGCTACAGATCATCACCAGGGGATGCTTGAATCTCGACTTATTGGCTCTCTAAGGTGAGAGGTTGAAACTGTCATGGACTGGACAGTTTGGTTTCTTCAACTTGGAGAGGATATTTGACTAGGCTAAACACCTTGGATTGCCATGAAATTTTGAACGAGTGTTATACATAGAATGGAGAAGCTGTGGTTAAATTTTGGTGATTTTATCATGGGTGTATTGTGAGATACGAATTTTTATTTGAGGGTTGCTCTAACAGATCAGTTGAGAGAAATTTGTGTTTCTCTTGCTTTTCTTCTTTTCTTTCTTTTTGTTTTTGGTTAATAATGCTTGAAATGCTGATATTTGTGTAAAGAGTGGTGAGTCATTGCATGCCCAGGACACGTGTCGATCAGTGGAGCCTCATGGTGGCAAAGCAGGGACACGTGTCACGCAATGGAGATCATGGTGGCAAGCAGCTTTACCAGTTCGCTTTCCTTTCACACGGATGATCCAAATGTTGCATTTCTCGAATTAATCTTGTTACATGTTACTTCCATGTATACATTTAATCTTGTCATAATTTCAATCCTTAATCCATGATTCGTTCGCTTAATCGCTTAATCTCGAAAAAATGTTCGCAGGGTTTCTTAAGCGTTCTATCGAAGTAGTTTCCTGTAAGTGTTTTTGATATCTCTAATTCTTTTATTAATCCATATCCATGGAATTGATAATCTAAATCCTCAATTATTCTCAAATAATAATTAATCCGTCCGTTATTGGTGAAATTTCGGAGAAAACAGAAATGCTATTTTTCCGATTCTGACAGCTTTTGCATTCCTTCATTTACATCGTAGATCACTAATACGCCCTTGAAAGTTTATTATATCGTTCCGCATATGGGGTGGTCTGAAAAACTTTTTAAACGACAAAAATTTACTATTCATCAAAAGTTACTATTCATCAGTGGTTTTTCTATAATCCTTTGGTTCAATATCCGATCCAATATTCCTGGTTTATTTCTCTTTACTTCTTGCACTTAGAAATGTTCTAGTGCTTTCTCGGGCACACGCTATCCTGTTTACGGAGTTGTCGGATGTATTCCAGATATTGATTTGGATGACATAAAAATACTTTCCTTCCCTGGAGTATTGTATTCTTATCTTCCAGATTGATTGTTCTTATTTATATGTTCAGTCCATTCTTACTATTCTCAAAATGTTTGAAAACCGAAATTCACATTCATTTCATAACTTGATTCTCAAAGTCATTGCCACTATCCACATTTACATCAACATATAATAAAAGTTTTAATTCTACCCAAAATCTGGGGTCTTACAGTCTCCCCTCCTTAAAAGGATTCCGTCCCGGAATCACTCTGAAAACAAATGGGGATATCTTTTAGCATCACGAATCTCTAACCTCATATCCTCTATCTTGTTTGTACAGAAAATACACCAACATAAACTTGCTTGTCATCCATCAACATGCCATTTAGCTTATCAGTAGCAGTACTATCTCTATACTCGCGGGCTTAGTCCGCATACTTTCTCTGTCTGTCTTGGTTGTCACTAGCCGCTTGTTGGTGAAATCTTTTGTCCTTCTAGTTTGTTGGACTAACTTGGGTGTTGTGTAAAATCTCATCTTTTAATTCCCGATCATTCGGAATCCATTTCTGTCTCATTTCAAAGTAAGGGTATCGGCCACCACATTGGCCTTCCCCGGATGGTAGTGTATCTCACGGTCATAATCCTAGGTCAATTCTAACCATTTCTCCATCTCATGCTATCTACTATCATGGGTAACTCAAAGCCAATTCATTACATTCCATAAAATTTGTGGGGGCATAGTCAATCCCAAAATAACCTCGCTGAAAACTCGAAGTGTCTATTCCCGGTACGAATCGCAGTCTTGGGTATATCCTCGGATTTAACTTCCAACTGGTGATACCCAGTTCTTAAGTAAATTGGAAATACACAGCGTTCTTCCGCTGATCAAACAATCATTTACAAGGGTACCTATTCTCCATGTCAAACTCATACAACTCTCGAGGTTCGATATATAATCTTGTGCTAAAATCTTTCTCTCTTACAACAACACCGGGCTCTCCACGGTGGTACACTGGGTCTTATCATATCCTTATACAACAACTCTTGTAACTGAGTCACTAACTCTTTCATTCCCACTATACTCTGAATACTCGGTATTCATTCTCATGTCATCCCAATCGATATTTGGTAGCGCATTAAGATCTTGTACAATCTCCCAAAACCATTGTAGTTCCCTTTATACTTGGTATCTCTTTTCTTGGCGTCAACCTTAAGAGCTAATTAAGCCTCATATCTCCGGCATAATAATTTCTTAGGCTGACTATATTCAAGAATCTCTGAATCTGTCTCCATTCTTTATTTATTACTCTCTATCCCCTACAATCAGTCTGGGCTTCATTGGGTGTCAACCAACCCATTCTTATTATAATATCAACTTCTCCCAACTTGAAAGGAATCAGGTCTATCAAAAGTGCCGGCCTCATATTTCTAGTTCACAACCTGGATGTACCAGTCTTATGGGAAAATCCCTCGATTGGCTATTTCTACTTGTAATTATTCCCTCAGCGTCTCGGCCTTAAGGTTTAATCGTCATGCCACATCTTGATATACAACAATGCATTAGCTCTGTCTAAACAGTGTAGAAGGGCACCTGCTATTTAAAGGTCCTGACAGTGGGCTGCTTGTTGGAGGTAGCCCTGGTTGAAACCTACTGGCTTTCTTTTCTTCTGTGTTCACAAACTCCGGGACAAACCTCAATAATTCGGAAAACTTGGCCTCATACTCGGTTACAGTCATGGTTTCTGGTTTTAACTCTTTAACTTTCATTTTCATCCGGGTCTCCATATATTTCCGAAAATTATTCCTCTAGAACCACACACGCTGCACCTCTCCCAAGTCACAATACCAGCTCCCTCTGACTCCATCGTCAGTACTTATCTTGCTAACCCAGAGGTAGTGTACATTCGTAAACAACTCCTCCAAAATCTCAATTCCACTATAGGGCATCTGTCTAACACCGTTGTCACTGGAGCTCACGGCACATCGCTATTTCTTTCACATACATCGATCGACACGCTTTCTATTATCATAATATCCTTGGGAGAATAAACCAATTCATTGATATGTCACTAACATTCTATTCGTCTTAGGGATTCGCTCCTGTCATAGGCGATTTCTTTTCGAACTAATTCCTATCGACGAATTTTGACTTATTTGACCTGATTGGCCTCCCCTTAGAATTCAATGAGGATAACAAAAATCATGGGGTCTTGAAAAGACACCTCCCATATCAAGGAAAATGTCACACACTGGTGATCATAAGGTTATGAGTTTTAAGGTACCCTTATTGGAGGTAAAAGAATTTACCGAGAGATCAACATGATCATAAGAACTCACGTTGTGTGCCTCGATTGAGACATTACTAAAGGTAATTAGCCTTCTTGTATTTCACAACTTACAAGTGATGGCGTCCCATCAGACTTCTATCACATAGACAGATAGTCCTTGTAGCCCCTATAAGTATAGGGTTGTTCGTCTCAGTGGAAGTTGAAAAGTATGAAAGCAATTCGAGATCAATTTAATGATTATCGTCTTTCGACAATATTTCTTAAAGGAACACCTTGGATTAAAATTGAACAGATTCCAAATGTGCGGTTTCCAAAGAAAATACAAGGAAAAGAATAACCAAAAGATACTGGTACTTAACAACCAAGTGGTGAGGTATCACCATAGGGTCATTCATTATTCGAGGAAAAGTCAAAGCTTAAATAAAATCATTTGACAGGGCTTCGAAAACCTGAAAGTAGGCATCGTGACAGCCTCTAACACAATTGAAATTAATTATGATTTAACACAAGTGTTATAAAATAACTTCGAAGAGGGAATATACCCTTATCAGAATTCTTTCTTGGAAAGAGGTCAAGATAGATCATTGATTGGGGAAATATCCCACATAATTTACAAATGGGGAGGGTACTACCAAGGTCTCTACGGACGCCTTTTATGTCGGCTCCTCTGATGGATAATTGTTCAATTCCAAAGCTTTTCTTTTCCACGCACCCTAAGGTGTTTGATACTTACGTCATTGCCGACTTATAATAGTCACTAAGAATTCAACCATCAACATTTGCAATCGCAGAGAGTTCTATTCGACTAGGCGCAAACGTCTCAAGTAAGCGTTCTGTTCTCTAAGAAGACCTCGATACCGTTGTCGCCCATAGCAATGACAATTCCACATGTCGACTAGGCGGTACTCCGGAGGATCGTTAGAAACTACAAACTTAAATTCGGTCTCTATTTCAATCATCTTTATACCCAAAATTTTCCTTGAGATAATAAAATCCCTCAATGATGTAATAGACACTATTTCTAGTGGAATCGCTGGTCGCGGGGGATTGAAATCTCATAGCCAACGCAATTCCTTACACTATTCTAGGCAACTAAGTACCCTTAATCGTTCGTGAAAATCTGAACATCTTGGTTCTTACGTATGCCGCCTCCTTATGGGCAACTATAACCGACTACGAGCAACAGGTTTTGTTCAAGTCGAATCAATCCACTGATACGGGCTGTATTGCCTCTACCTTTTATGCTTTAGAGACTCTACTCCATTCTTTGTCATATCTCATGATGAGCCATAAACGATCCTTAAATTCTTGTCTCGTCACTTATTTGTCCCTTGAAGGTTCGTCTGGTCCTATTGTACGACTTCAAGTAACATACCACATCTTTATCAATCAACACGTTCTCTACAAGATTCTTTCCTTGACCCACTATGGGGTCTTCCTCTAGATCCTCCTATGGATCTTCCTTTATCGGGTCTCCGTCCATTTCAAGGAACGCATCATCAATTGCCTACTCGAAGGCCTCAGGGTCTGGTATCTCAGAATCCCATCAATCTATAACTCATACGAATCGAGGTGACTAACCATGAAGTCCTAAGTACGGTTTCCCAGAAGAAGTCCCCTCTCGGGCTTCATCTTAAACAGTCCGGGTCATGTCCTCTAACCCGACTACGAACTCAATTCGAGCTCTAGATGTCCTTATCATTCTTAAGGGTATTGTAAGACTCGATCTCCTATCATTTCTGAGGACTGTAACCTAACGCTCTGATACCATTTCTGTAACAACCCCAAATCCGGGGTCAGGGATTTAGAGTAGTCACGATCCATTTACTCCTTGCCTTACCTGTATTACTCACAACATTCATAATTCACCTGCTCACGACCCCACAATATATGTCTCACACACACACACACACACACACACAGGTTAGAGTCTCAGAAACGACACAAATACAACCATTGCGGAATAAATAACTTTTATTACAATACCCAAATGTCTTTGAATCTGTCACTGATACAATTTCTAAGTAATGTTACATTACCAACTTAGCCTTCTGATGCTCACAATCCTCTCATACCATTCTTATCTATACATAAGTTGAATACCAAAAGCTGTAGCCTGATTCGATTGGTTCGTACTACTTTTGGAATCACTGCTAGAAGCTGTTTACGGAAACGCCTTGCGGGGTATGTGCCGTCCCATTGGCATCCTGCTTCGCTGCTATATAATATATATAAAACAATAGCAAGAGTGAGCGATAGCTCAGCAAGGTAATAAAAGTATGGCATAATCCTGCCTTTAATTCAACCCAGAATAAAGCGGGTATAAGACAATAATTTGTCAAAATATCTCGATACTCAAATTACCTCCTTATCGGAATGTAATCCCAAAAATAATACCATTGTTGTATTTCAAATATCAATTTCATAATATTTCTGCAAACTTTGGATATATTATGAACAAAGTTCTAGTATAAACGATGAGGTTTCAAAGTAAACCAAATATAACCTTTCCGAAAAATATCTGCTATATATGCAGAATATCAACATATAACTTAAAAGATGAAGTTATAAGGTGATTCAGTATAAACAACTCCCTTACCATAACTCATGTTATGTAAGGTATCCACAGAGTCATAACTCATAAAATAAAAGATGAAGTTGCATGGATTTATTGTCACTTCAATTCCAAACACTTTTCGACCCCCTGCCAACATGACCGGTAAACCTGTACCACGGTGTCATCCTTGGTCCCTTTCAATACATGTTGCAGAACCCCTCTGCCAACATGATCGGTAAACCTGTACCAACGGAGCCATCCGTGGTCCCTTTCAGTACATGTTGCAGAATTATCCAAAATGGATGATGAACCAATACTGGAGCTTTCTCCGCGCCCGTCGTACCAACCTTACTATGATCAGTAGCAGGTTGTACAACAAAATATGTTTTCTACATGTAGATGGAAGTATCACGACAGCCTGACATTGTCTACCGCCTTTCTGGATCTCCCGGCCCATTTGGGGCAATAAGGTGATGGATCGGCGCGACTCGACCTCTTACACATGCTCCTAGTTCAGATGAAATCCATGACTCTGAAACGTAAAGATCGTCTTCCTTTCCCCAAGTGTAATACTTGTTGATACAACTCCACTCAGTAGTTATATCTAGGTTGGAAAGGAAGATTCTCCAATATTTCCCAAGCGATGCTTGTTAATGGATATCGACTTGTTCCAGGAATTTACCCCTCGATCGTTGAGGTGGTAACACAATATTTGACTTGCAGCAACTAAATTGCTTCGAGAAAATATCTGTCCCCTGACAGTTTTGAGTTGAGAGTTTAAAAAGAGTAGTAGTTACTTAAATCAGGTTTCCCATATTTTTGATAATTGAGCGAGCATTTAAATCTTCTTTAAAAGACAGATTTAAACGGAAAAACATTGTTTTGGGAACCTCTTTTTGATTTGAAAATAATTAATAATATTTATTGAATAAGTAAACCCTCAAATGAATATTCGAAATTAATATTCATTAAGTAAATAAACTTTGAATGAATATTTAGAAATAATATCCATTAAATAAATAAGGATTAAATGAATATTCCACATAATATTCATTAACTAATAAACCTCGAATGAATAATTCAAAATAATATAACCTCGAATGAATATTCAAAATAATATTCATTAAATAATAATCTCAATTGAATATTTGAAAATAATATTCATTTAATAAATAATTAATCCTCAAATGAATATTTAAAGGTAATATTCATTAAATAAATAATCTTCAAGTGAATATTTGAAAATAATATTCATTACTAATCCTCAAATGGAAATATTATCCTTTAAGTCAATAATCCTCCAATGAATATAAATAATATTCTTAAATAAAATAATTAACCCTCGAATAACAGATACCCGATATCTTTGTTATCATTCCGGAACAAAGCGATTTTAAGAAAACATTTTGAAAATGATATTCATCTAAGTAAACAAATTTAATTAGACGAATAAGGCTTATTTAATCCGTAAATGCTTCCAGAAGTACTTACTAATTAAATAAACACTGGTTTATTGGTGATGTTGCCTTTAGGTTAATTATTGCGAAAATCTTTCTAAAAAGCTCTGTCCGGGTTTTCGAAAATATACCTTACAAAATAACCCCGATACGCTGGCTAAGTTATAAACTCAATATATGCTCTGCCCTCTGAGCCTAGGGCCTTTATCAAAACCTGGCTTATAACCGCTATCCATATCTAGCTTATAAGCCCGTTACCAAATCATTTTCAAATAATAACCTTCGAATGAGGTAATATTCAAATAGCATTACTCAAATCATTTCCAGGTAATTAATACTTTCTAGAAATATAATTAATGTTTAATAATAATATCCCTCAAGATGAATAGTACTCTGCCGCTGGAATCCCTCCGGGTTTCCGCGACTATCTATATAACACAAATATCGACTCCCGGTCTAGAGTCGAAACAATAAACATTCTCTTATCTATAGAGCTACAAGGTATACCGGTTCATAATTACATTATCTCACGGCTCGTATAATATCCAAAAGTCAAATTCTATTTAACACGATATATAACATGTATCGCAAAACTGTATAACTCCACACATGGCAACAGCAGTAATATACAATCGATACTTCCAAGTATAGATTTGGGAAACTTGCCTGATGCTCGAGAAGTGATAGGGCTCGTGACCATGTCGAACAATCTAGACAAAGTCAAACGAAAACACACGGTTAATCCCCTGGATAATCCACTTGTACTCAATGCTTAAACATGTAAGCAAAACACAACCAAGGAATTACTAACTCGTTATAGGCTCATACTAAGTCCATGTTATCCGTAAAATACTTATATCATAAGTTGGGTTCGAAATCCATCCTCAAATCCAAGTTATACTTAACCATTTGCAACATCGGTTTCTAAGTCATGCTCTTAGTGGTTTTCACTTGCGCGACCTCGACTAAAACATTTTTATAAAATCGAAAAATAATCTTTTTAATCCGAATCTTTTTCGTGATCCTTCCTAACTGTCTCTAGTATTATTCCTCCAAGTTTCACATTTTAATATGGCTCCAAAGTGGTCCAAATATAGACTCAAAGTTGCTGAACAGAGATGGGTCATTCTTCCGAATGGCGTTTACTAAAACTCACGTTTCTCCTAAACCGTAAATCGTATAGACATGATCTTCATATCAAAACAAACCTTAAAACAAGACCTACATGTTACTGGTCAGTGTTGTTCAAAAATATTCCAATACCAGTTCGTAATTCATGCTCAAAACAGTCTTAAATCAAATGGGCATTACGACGGCTATAATCGTAACGTTTTCCAAAAAATCACAACCTCAAATCCAAGCCACACCGGGCATCCATAAAATTCATGAACATAATACTCATCAATATCAGCCTACTTTTTCAGTTTATACCCCAAATTTCTCAAGTCAAATCAACCACTACATAATCATGCTTTCATGCTTATAATCATACTATAAACATCACCAAGCTCAAATCCATCAAGAACAAGCATAAAATCAAAGTAAGGTCTAAGGTCCTTAAAGTTTATACCTTCCTTGGAGAGTATACCAGCGCTAATAATCCTTATATAGTCCTTGTATGGCCTTAAGCTAGCTTAGATCATCAAAGAAATCAAGAAAGACGAAGTTAGTTTCTAAGGGTTACTATTCATCATCACTTTTGTAAAAATCATATAAAATCGAAAATTGAGAGTTTGGTTTTCAAATCTTTACCACACCTTCTACTCTTCAAGAGCTTTCTTTTGAGCTACAGATCATCACCAGGGGATGCTTGAATCTCGACTTATTGGCTCTCTAAGGTGAGAGGTTGAAACTGTCATGGACTGGACAGTTTGGTTTCTTCAACTTGGAGAGGATATTTGACTAGGCTAAACACCTTGGATTGCCATGAAATTTTGAACGAGTGTTATACATAGAATGGAGAAGCTGTGGTTAAATTTTGGTGATTTTATCATGGGTGTATTGTGAGATACGAATTTTTATTTGAGGGTTGCTCTAACAGATCAGTTGAGAGAAATTTGTGTTTCTCTTGCTTTTCTTCTTTTCTTTCTTTTTGTTTTTGGTTAATAATGCTTGAAATGCTGATATTTGTGTAAAGAGTGGTGAGTCATTGCATGCCCAGGACACGTGTCGATCAGTGGAGCCTCATGGTGGCAAAGCAGGGACACGTGTCACGCAATGGAGATCATGGTGGCAAGCAGCTTTACCAGTTCGCTTTCCTTTCACACGGATGATCCAAATGTTGCATTTCTCGAATTAATCTTGTTACATGTTACTTCCATGTATACATTTAATCTTGTCATAATTTCAATCCTTAATCCATGATTCGTTCGCTTAATCGCTTAATCTCGAAAAAATGTTTGCAGGGTTTCTTAAGCGTTCTATCGAAGTAGTTTCCTGTAAGTGTTTTTGATATCTCTAATTCTTTTATTAATCCATATCCATGGAATTGATAATCTAAATCCTCAATTATTCTCAAATAATAATTAATCCGTCCGTTATTGGTGAAATTTCGGAGAAAACAGAAATGCTATTTTTCCGATTCTGACAGCTTTTGCATTCCTTCATTTACATCGTAGATCACTAATACGCCCTTGAAAGTTTATTATATCGTTCCGCATATGGGGTGGTCTGAAAAACTTTTTAAACGACAAAAATTTACTATTCATCAAAAGTTACTATTCATCAGTGGTTTTTCTATAATCCTTTGGTTCAATATCCGATCCAATATTCCTGGTTTATTTCTCTTTACTTCTTGCACTTAGAAATGTTCTAGTGCTTTCTCGGGCACACGCTATCCTGTTTACGGAGTTGTCGGATGTATTCCAGATATTGATTTGGATGACATAAAAATACTTTCCTTCCCTGGAGTATTGTATTCTTATCTTCCAGATTGATTGTTCTTATTTATATGTTCAGTCCATTCTTACTATTCTCAAAATGTTTGAAAACCGAAATTCACATTCATTTCATAACTTGATTCTCAAAGTCATTGCCACTATCCACATTTACATCAACATATAATAAAAGTTTTAATTCTACCCAAAATCTGGGGTCTTACAGTCTCCCCTCCTTAAAAGGATTCCGTCCCGGAATCACTCTGAAAACAAATGGGGATATCTTTTAGCATCACGAATCTCTAACCTCATATCCTCTATCTTGTTTGTACAGAAAATACACCAACATAAACTTGCTTGTCATCCATCAACATGCCATTTAGCTTATCAGTAGCAGTACTATCTCTATACTCGCGGGCTTAGTCCGCATACTTTCTCTGTCTGTCTTGGTTGTCACTAGCCGCTTGTTGGTGAAATCTTTTGTCCTTCTAGTTTGTTGGACTAACTTGGGTGTTGTGTAAAATCTCATCTTTTAATTCCCGATCATTCGGAATCCATTTCTGTCTCATTTCAAAGTAAGGGTATCGGCCACCACATTGGCCTTCCCCGGATGGTAGTGTATCTCACGGTCATAATCCTAGGTCAATTCTAACCATTTCTCCATCTCATGCTATCTACTATCATGGGTAACTCAAAGCCAATTCATTACATTCCATAAAATTTGTGGGGGCATAGTCAATCCCAAAATAACCTCGCTGAAAACTCGAAGTGTCTATTCCCGGTACGAATCGCAGTCTTGGGTATATCCTCGGATTTAACTTCCAACTGGTGATACCCAGTTCTTAAGTAAATTGGAAATACACAGCGTTCTTCCGCTGATCAAACAATCATTTACAAGGGTACCTATTCTCCATGTCAAACTCATACAACTCTCGAGGTTCGATATATAATCTTGTGCTAAAATCTTTCTCTCTTACAACAACACCGGGCTCTCCACGGTGGTACACTGGGTCTTATCATATCCTTATACAACAACTCTTGTAACTGAGTCACTAACTCTTTCATTCCCACTATACTCTGAATACTCGGTATTCATTCTCATGTCATCCCAATCGATATTTGGTAGCGCATTAAGATCTTGTACAATCTCCCAAAACCATTGTAGTTCCCTTTATACTTGGTATCTCTTTTCTTGGCGTCAACCTTAAGAGCTAATTAAGCCTCATATCTCCGGCATAATAATTTCTTAGGCTGACTATATTCAAGAATCTCTGAATCTGTCTCCATTCTTTATTTATTACTCTCTATCCCCTACAATCAGTCTGGGCTTCATTGGGTGTCAACCAACCCATTCTTATTATAATATCAACTTCTCCCAACTTGAAAGGAATCAGGTCTATCAAAAGTGCCGGCCTCATATTTCTAGTTCACAACCTGGATGTACCAGTCTTATGGGAAAATCCCTCGATTGGCTATTTCTACTTGTAATTATTCCCTCAGCGTCTCGGCCTTAAGGTTTAATCGTCATGCCACATCTTGATATACAACAATGCATTAGCTCTGTCTAAACAGTGTAGAAGGGCACCTGCTATTTAAAGGTCCTGACAGTGGGCTGCTTGTTGGAGGTAGCCCTGGTTGAAACCTACTGGCTTTCTTTTCTTCTGTGTTCACAAACTGTTGGAACGGATGATTACTGTTCTGCGTTTTACTATATGATTGATTTACGAGTTCGAAAAGAAAACTTTACCTTAATCGATACGATTCTGATCCACGTCTTCTACTGAATTCCTTGATTCCCTTCGAGCGAAGTGTGGCCTTCGATCTCCCGAAGTTTCCTCTCCTTAAAGCCTCGAAATCCCAAAACCCTAGCTCCTTGCGGCTGCCCTAGGTTTTAATCTCGAATTATGAAAAACCGAAAAAACGTTTTTAGCCTTTAGGAGAACAAGAATATTTATAGGCTCCAGTAGGGATCATGGACAATTAGGTCGGGCCTCCCAATGACATTCTGGGTCAAGCCCAATGTCATTAAATATTAATTCTATCCACTAACGAATTAATATCTGCACTGCCTTTCCTAATACCGTAATTGCTTTATTATTAAATTCGGCTCCTATATTATTTGCTTATTAAATTCCCCATGTTTAAGATATCGTATGTCCATTAATTAAATTAATTTCTGATAATTAATTTAATTAATATCTTTTTATCCTTGATCATCCACTCAACCTTATAATTATGCAAGAACAAATCTGCCTGCAGGACTAAAGCATAATTATCTTTATGAGCTTTCAAGAGGACATCATCAACCCGAATATTATCAGGACATGGTTTCCTTATGTAATTAATATCCCACTCTGCATGCAATGTCATTGCTCAATACATAATATTGTAATTAATAATTAATTACATCACATATGAATCAAAGCATGTGCATTGCATACAAGTGTCAATCACTACACTTGGATTGAGAACCTAAGCATTAATAATATCATAGAATCTTAGTTCTTCTTTATTGTCAGAATAGAAGAACAATTCTAATATTTCGATCCTGTTCAATATACACAAAGTATACAAGTATTATTTAATAGTCAAGATAAACTATTCCCAAATAATACTTCAGTTATTCCAGTGGTTTGTCTAATTCCACTTAAACTGTGAACCCTTTATATTATATATAGACACTGATAATTTAATCTTCTGTTATCCCATTTGATACTAAATTATCCACAATATATAATAAACAGACAATGAAAAATATGCAATCAAGATTCTCAATAAAATGGACAATGTTTATATACTACTAATGAATAGTTTAGTATAAAACCCAACAATCTCCCACTTATACTCAAGCTATTCTTTGAGTATATCAGTGTTTATTAATATAATCCGCTACCAGTTTAAATAACTATTCCGTGACCAGACATCTGACTCCTATCGCCTCCACGTGTTCTTCAAAAACCTTAGCTGGTAAACTCTTCGTGAAAGGATCAGCCCGGTTGTCCTTTGATGCTATATCAGTCACAATAATATCTCCTCGCTTAACGAACTGTCGTATGAGGTGATACTTACGCTCAATGTGTTTTGCTGCTTTATGTTCTCGTGGTTCCTTTGTATTTGCAACAGCACCAGTATTATCACAATAAATTGTGATTTGCCGTGGCAAATTAGGAACTACATTCAAATCCAGCAGGAAATTCCGGAACCATATAGCCTCCTTGGCTGCCTCAGAGGCTGCCACATATTCAGCTTCCATGGTTGAGTCTGCGATGCATTTCTGCTTCACACTCCTCCATATTACAGCTCCACCTCCTAAAGTAAAAACACACCCCGAGGTTGACTTCCTCTTATCCCTATCTGTCTGGAAATCTGAATCGGTATATCCCACAGGAAACAAGTCTGAAGCCTTGTAAATTAACATATACTTCTTAGTCCTTCGCAGGTACTTAAGTATCGTTTTTACTGCACTCCAATGTTCCTGACCTGGATTGGACTGATATCTACTGACCATGCCTACGGCAAAGCAAATATCAGGTCTCGTGCATAACATGGCATACATTAAGCTTCCACATGCTGAAGCATAAGGAACTGCTTTCATGTTCTCTATCTCCTTAGGTGTCTTAGGACACTGCTCCTTTGATAGAGAGACTCCATGTCTAAAAGGTAAATTACCCTTCTTAGAGTCCTGCATGTTAAAACGAGCCAATACCTCATCAATGTACGGTTCTTGAGATAAAGCCAACGTTCTTTTCTTGCGATCTCTTATAACTTTGATCCCAAGAATGTATGCGGCTTCACCTAAGTCTTTCATTTCAAATTGTTTGAACAACCATGCCTTAATAGATGACAACATCTCTACATTGTTTCCAATGAGCAAAATGTCATCTACATATAGTACTAGAAAAACCACTGCATTTCCTTCACTTTTCCTATACACACATGCTTCGCTTGGAGTCTGATCATAACCATTTGTCTGGACGGCCTGATCAAAACGAATGTTCCACTCCCTGGAAGCTTGTTTCAGTCCATAAATGGACTTCTTAAGCTTACACACTAGATGCTCTTGGCCCTCTTTGATGAATCCCTCTGGTTGCTGCATATGGATGTTTTCATCAAGACTTCCATTTAGGAAAGCTGTCTTGACATCCATTTGCCAAATCTCATAATCGAGATGAGCTGCTATAGATAAAAGAATCCGGATTGACTTAAGCATGACTACCGGAGAAAAGGTTTCCTCATAATCAATTCCTTGTTTCTGAGTATACCCTTTCGCAACAAGTCTTGCTTTCCAGGCTTTCACCTTTTTGTCAGATCCTCTTTTTCTTTTGTAGATCCACTTGCATCCAATGGGTTTTACACCATTGGGTGGTTCCACGAGATCCCAGACTTCATTGGAATACATAGATTCCATCTCAGATTGCATAGCCTTTTGCCAAAGATCTGCATCCTTATCTTGCATTGCTTCTTCGTATGTCCTGGGATCCTCGTCATGTTCACCAGAGACTAAGTCCGAAGACTCTCCCAAAAACATGAACCTCTCAGGTTGTTTAACAACCCTCCCACTACGACGAAGCATTGGTGTGGTATTAGTGATAGGTTGTTCATTTACTTGTGGTTGTTCTACTTGTACCGGTGGCATATTAGAATTATCTTGTCCTCCCACTATTTCCTCTAAAACAACAGTACTCATGGGTTTGTGATTCATTATATAGTCTTCCTCTAAGAATCTAGCATTGGTGCTTACAATGACATCCCGATCCTTAGGACTATAAAACAAATACCCTTTTGTTCCCTTGGGATAACCCACAAACAGCCTCACTTCTGTACGAGAATCTAACTTAGTCACGTTCTTGTTCAGCACATGTGCTGGACAACCCCAAATCCGAATGTGTTTCAAACTAGGTTTGGTACTAGTCCACAATTCTTTTGGAGTTTTTGGAACTGACTTAGAAGGTACCAAGTTTAGAAGATAAGCCGCTGTTTCTAGAGCATGCCCCCAAAACGACTTGGGTAAATTCGAATAACTCATCATCGATCTAACACTCTCTAAAAGAGTCCGGTTCCTTCTTTCTGCTACACCATTCTGCTGAGGTGTGCCAGGTGCAGTCAACTGGGATGAAATCCCATGTTCTGATAAATATTCTCTAAATTCTCCAAGCAGGTATTCGCCCCCACGATCTGATCGTAGTGACTTGATACATTTTCCTGAATGTCGCTTCTCCGCACTTGCTTTGTACTCTTTGAATTTTTCAAAGCACTCAGACTTGCGGTGCAACAGATAAATGTATCCATATCTCGAATAATCATCAATGAAAGTGACAAAATATTCATACCCACCTCTCGCTTGGATATTCATAGGTCCACATAAATCAGTATGAACCAATTCTAACACATCTTTGGCTCTATTTCCTTTTGCCTTAAAAGGTCTACTGGTCATTTTTCCTTCCAAGCAAGATTCACAGACTGGAAATGGCTCCACTGCCAACGAGCCTAAAGGCCCATCTACTACCAATCTTTGAATCCTCCTCAAGTTAATATGACCTAATCTCAAGTGCCAAAGATATGTTTGGTTCAATCCAGAAGGTTCCTTTCTTTTACTAGAGGTAGAAAATGTATTATTAATTTCACTTGGTTGCAGCATTGGTTCTATAGGATTAATAATATATAAATTGTCTTGCAATGTACCAGAACATATAACTCGTTTATTCATCATAATGGAAACATTACGATCCAAACAAACATTATAACCATCCATAGCAAGTTTAGAAACCGAAATTAAATTCCTTCTAAATGAAGGTACATAAAGACAATTATTCAAAACCAAAATCCTATCATAACCAAAAGATAAAGAAATAACTCCAACTGCAACCACTGCTACTTTCGTAGCATCTCCCATGAACACATATATCTCGCCATCTCTAAGCAGCCTGGTTTTCTGGAACCCCTGCATGGAATTACAAACATGATCAGTGGCTCCTGTGTCTACACACCAAGTGCTCGTAGACATAGCCGCTATATATGTTTCTGTAACAAGAGAAAGAGACATACCAGCATTGTTCTTCTTAGAAAGAGGACAATCCTTTTTCCAGTGACCCGACTGCTTGCACTTGAAGCACTTGCCCTTAGGCTTCTTCACTGAATTCTGAACTCCCAATGGTTTCACAACTTTCTGTGTCTGAACCTTCTTCTTCTTCTTTCCTTTCGGCTTTGAAGAAGAAACTTTCTCAGCCACATTTACCTGAACATGCTGCTGAAATAATGATTCCGCTGCCTGAAGCTCTGTCATAAGTTCTGCAAGACTATACAACTTCTTGTTCATGTTGTAATTCAAGCGAAACGGCTCAAAGCTTTTGGGCAAACTCATAAGTATGATATCGACTTGCGTTTCCGCATCGATTTCAGCACCAAGGACCTCTAGTTCATTTATATGAGACATCATCAAAAGAACATGGTCCCTTACAGGTGTTTTTTCAGCCATCTGAGTGTTCATTAGAGACTTCATTGCTACTTGCCTAGCAGCCCTATTCTGATCTCCGAAAAGCTCCTTGAGATTATAGAGCATATCTGCAGCAGTGGTCATGGCCTGATGCTGATGTTGCAAAACACCCGACATTGCTGCCAGAATGTAACATCGCGACATCTCATCTGCCTTAGTCCACTTCTTAAAATACTCTTTTTCCTCATCCGGAGCATCGGCAGCAGGCTGGTCCGGTTGGGGTTCAACAGTACAAAATTTGAACTCTTCAGCAGTCAACACTATGTCCAAATTGCGTTTCCATTCAATATAGTTAGGTCCGGTAAGTTTGTTATCCTTAAGTATGGTGAAAAGTGGATTAAAGCCCATTCTATCCTGAGAATCATGCATATAACACTTAATCAGAAAATTGCATATATCTTAAAACCTATTGGTTTCCTCTAACAATTAATTAAAATTAATGCACTAATATTTAAATTCCATAAATATCTGGTACGCCACGATGGGTGACATATATACCATTTAAATTTAAATATTACTTCGGTCCTACTACTAAATAATACGCCACGTTAGGGTGGACTATATATTATCTTTCATAGCTAAGTGTATACCATTATTTATATCTTAAGTTGCCTTTAGTCAGACCCATCCGTTCGATGTATCAATGGATAAATCCCAGATGTTTTCGGTGAAGTCACAGACGGACTCGCTTAAGAACACAACCCCTAGACAGAAATATCCATTATCAACATCAATCAAGGAATGTCCAACTTTTTTCTCGAATTCTATGAAACTTGGTATGTCACGATGGGGTGAGCTTACCTTTCAATATTCGTGATTAACTTAAGAAGATTGTCCTAGTAATATCCTTAACACTACCCAGACGTCATAAATCATACGCCACGATGGGTGACATATATCCAATTCATAATCGTCCTAGTGTTAAATTACATACAACCAAAAATGGATGACCATGGGATCTAATATCAAATTAATTCCCTCTCCCACTTAGTATTTTACTTTGAGGATTTTTTTTTTTTATATCTACATGCATCGTCCTATGTTAATTCTTCGAGGTCCACATGTTATCATAATAACAAGACAAAGAACACATAACATAGAAGAACATGGCATGACGATCAACATAATTAAAGCATAACATATAACCCTATGTCCATGTCGTTCTAGCATACTAAGGTTAGTATTGCATGGCATGATAATCACGTAAGGCATATAAAATTGCAATAATTAAAATAAATAGCAGAAATTATGTAAAACATAATAAAACACATCCACTATTATGGCCCCAGAAAATCAGCTTCGAATTCTTTCGTTGAAAATTTCCCGAAATCTTCAGGAGCCCGTTTGGAGGCCTAAACAGCGTCAGAATGGGTCGAAAAATCGGGGAATGGTTCTTTAGATACATTCCAGCCTGTTCGTCTCGTTCTGCCGTTTCCGAAAAGTGCTTATTCGCCCAAATCGGACATCGTATGCAAAATCTGCAGCCAAAACAGCGAAGCTCCCACGAAAACAGTATGGCGCAGCGGAAGAACTCTGTTTCTCGTATCTCCGATGTTTAAACGATTACATACAACATAATACAGCAAAACAAACCTATTCTATTACATACATCTGATCATAATCTTAACTATCACGATAAACCCTCGTGATTTACAACAATCAAACATTCACGATAAACCACGTGATTTACAACAATCACATAATCAAATAAAACATGACCATAATAGTGGATTACAACCTGCATCACAGAATCAATACAAGCAACCACCATATACATGCATATATAATTACGACATGGACATCATATCATAAAACGCAGAACTGCATAACCAGGCTCTTGATGCCAATTGTTGGAACGGATGATTACTGTTCTGCGTTTTACTATATGATTGATTTACGAGTTCGAAAAGAAAACTTTACCTTAATCGATACGATTCTGATCCACGTCTTCTACTGAATTCCTTGATTCCCTTCGAGCGAAGTGTGGCCTTCGATCTCCCGAAGTTTCCTCTCCTTAAAGCCTCGAAATCCCAAAACCCTAGCTCCTTGCGGCTGCCCTAGGTTTTAATCTCGAATTATGAAAAACCGAAAAAACGTTTTTAGCCTTTAGGAGAACAAGAATATTTATAGGCTCCAGTAGGGATCATGGACAATTAGGTCGGGCCTCCCAATGACATTCTGGGTCAAGCCCAATGTCATTAAATATTAATTCTATCCACTAACGAATTAATATCTGCACTGCCTTTCCTAATACCGTAATTGCTTTATTATTAAATTCGGCTCCTATATTATTTGCTTATTAAATTCCCCATGTTTAAGATATCGTATGTCCATTAATTAAATTAATTTCTGATAATTAATTTAATTAATATCTTTTTATCCTTGATCATCCACTCAACCTTATAATTATGCAAGAACAAATCTGCCTGCAGGACTAAAGCATAATTATCTTTATGAGCTTTCAAGAGGACATCATCAACCCGAATATTATCAGGACATGGTTTCCTTATGTAATTAATATCCCACTCTGCATGCAATGTCATTGCTCAATACATAATATTGTAATTAATAATTAATTACATCACATATGAATCAAAGCATGTGCATTGCATACAAGTGTCAATCACTACACTTGGATTGAGAACCTAAGCATTAATAATATCATAGAATCTTAGTTCTTCTTTATTGTCAGAATAGAAGAACAATTCTAATATTTCGATCCTGTTCAATATACACAAAGTATACAAGTATTATTTAATAGTCAAGATAAACTATTCCCAAATAATACTTCAGTTATTCCAGTGGTTTGTCTAATTCCACTTAAACTGTGAACCCTTTATATTATATATAGACACTGATAATTTAATCTTCTGTTATCCCATTTGATACTAAATTATCCACAATATATAATAAACAGACAATGAAAAATATGCAATCAAGATTCTCAATAAAATGGACAATGTTTATATACTACTAATGAATAGTTTAGTATAAAACCCAACACAAACTCCGGGACAAACCTCAATAATTCGGAAAACTTGGCCTCATACTCGGTTACAGTCATGGTTTCTGGTTTTAACTCTTTAACTTTCATTTTCATCCGGGTCTCCATATATTTCCGAAAATTATTCCTCTAGAACCACACACGCTGCACCTCTCCCAAGTCACAATACCAGCTCCCTCTGACTCCATCGTCAGTACTTATCTTGCTAACCCAGAGGTAGTGTACATTCGTAAACAACTCCTCCAAAATCTCAATTCCACTATAGGGCATCTGTCTAACACCGTTGTCACTGGAGCTCACGGCACATCGCTATTTCTTTCACATACATCGATCGACACGCTTTCTATTATCATAATATCCTTGGGAGAATAAACCAATTCATTGATATGTCACTAACATTCTATTCGTCTTAGGGATTCGCTCCTGTCATAGGCGATTTCTTTTCGAACTAATTCCTATCGACGAATTTTGACTTATTTGACCTGATTGGCCTCCCCTTAGAATTCAATGAGGATAACAAAAATCATGGGGTCTTGAAAAGACACCTCCCATATCAAGGAAAATGTCACACACTGGTGATCATAAGGTTATGAGTTTTAAGGTACCCTTATTGGAGGTAAAAGAATTTACCGAGAGATCAACATGATCATAAGAACTCACGTTGTGTGCCTCGATTGAGACATTACTAAAGGTAATTAGCCTTCTTGTATTTCACAACTTACAAGTGATGGCGTCCCATCAGACTTCTATCACATAGACAGATAGTCCTTGTAGCCCCTATAAGTATAGGGTTGTTCGTCTCAGTGGAAGTTGAAAAGTATGAAAGCAATTCGAGATCAATTTAATGATTATCGTCTTTCGACAATATTTCTTAAAGGAACACCTTGGATTAAAATTGAACAGATTCCAAATGTGCGGTTTCCAAAGAAAATACAAGGAAAAGAATAACCAAAAGATACTGGTACTTAACAACCAAGTGGTGAGGTATCACCATAGGGTCATTCATTATTCGAGGAAAAGTCAAAGCTTAAATAAAATCATTTGACAGGGCTTCGAAAACCTGAAAGTAGGCATCGTGACAGCCTCTAACACAATTGAAATTAATTATGATTTAACACAAGTGTTATAAAATAACTTCGAAGAGGGAATATACCCTTATCAGAATTCTTTCTTGGAAAGAGGTCAAGATAGATCATTGATTGGGGAAATATCCCACATAATTTACAAATGGGGAGGGTACTACCAAGGTCTCTACGAACGCCTTTTATGTCGGCTCCTCTGATGGATAATTGTTCAATTCCAAAGCTTTTCTTTTCCACGCACCCTAAGGTGTTTGATACTTACGTCATTGCCGACTTATAATAGTCACTAAGAATTCAACCATCAACATTTGCAATCGCAGAGAGTTCTATTCGACTAGGCGCAAACGTCTCAAGTAAGCGTTCTGTTCTCTAAGAAGACCTCGATACCGTTGTCGCCCATAGCAATGACAATTCCACATGTCGACTAGGCGGTACTCCGGAGGATCGTTAGAAACTACAAACTTAAATTCGGTCTCTATTTCAATCATCTTTATACCCAAAATTTTCCTTGAGACAATAAAATCCCTCAATGATGTAATAGACACTATTTCTAGTGGAATCGCTGGTCGCGGGGGATTGAAATCTCATAGCCAACGCAATTCCTTACACTATTCTAGGCAACTAAGTACCCTTAATCGTTCGTGAAAAT
This sequence comes from Heracleum sosnowskyi, assembly GCA_030848705.1. Taxonomy (NCBI): domain Eukaryota; kingdom Viridiplantae; phylum Streptophyta; class Magnoliopsida; order Apiales; family Apiaceae; genus Heracleum; species Heracleum sosnowskyi. The sequence goes on from CM061241.1 coordinate 47,429,225, forward strand.
CTGAACATCTTGGTTCTTACGTATGCCGCCTCCTTATGGGCAACTATAACCGACTACGAGCAACAGGTTTTGTTCAAGTCGAATCAATCCACTGATACGGGCTGTATTGCCTCTACCTTTTATGCTTTAGAGACTCTACTCCATTCTTTGTCATATCTCATGATGAGCCATAAACGATCCTTAAATTCTTGTCTCGTCACTTATTTGTCCCTTGAAGGTTCGTCTGGTCCTATTGTACGACTTCAAGTAACATACCACATCTTTATCAATCAACACGTTCTCTACAAGATTCTTTCCTTGACCCACTATGGGGTCTTCCTCTAGATCCTCCTATGGATCTTCCTTTATCGGGTCTCCGTCCATTTCAAGGAACGCATCATCAATTGCCTACTCGAAGGCCTCAGGGTCTGGTATCTCAGAATCCCATCAATCTATAACTCATACGAATCGAGGTGACTAACCATGAAGTCCTAAGTACGGTTTCCCAGAAGAAGTCCCCTCTCGGGCTTCATCTTAAACAGTCCGGGTCATGTCCTCTAACCCGACTACGAACTCAATTCGAGCTCTAGATGTCCTTATCATTCTTAAGGGTATTGTAAGACTCGATCTCCTATCATTTCTGAGGACTGTAACCTAACGCTCTGATACCATTTCTGTAACAACCCCAAATCCGGGGTCAGGGATTTAGAGTAGTCACGATCCATTTACTCCTTGCCTTACCTGTATTACTCACAACATTCATAATTCACCTGCTCACGACCCCACAATATATGTCTCACACACACACACACACACACACACACAGGTTAGAGTCTCAGAAACGACACAAATACAACCATTACGGAATAAATAACTTTTATTACAATACCCAAATGTCTTTGAATCTGTCACTGATACAATTTCTAAGTAATGTTACATTACCAACTTAGCCTTCTGATGCTCACAATCCTCTCATACCATTCTTATCTATACATAAGTTGAATACCAAAAGCTGTAGCCTGATTCGATTGGTTCGTACTACTTTTGGAATCACTGCTAGAAGCTGTTTACGGAAACGCCTTGCGGGGTATGTGCCGTCCCATTGGCATCCTGCTTCGCTGCTATATAATATATATAAAACAATAGCAAGAGTGAGCGATAGCTCAGCAAGGTAATAAAAGTATGGCATAATCCTGCCTTTAATTCAACCCAGAATAAAGCGGGTATAAGACAATAATTTGTCAAAATATCTCGATACTCAAATTACCTCCTTATCGGAATGTAATCCCAAAAATAATACCATTGTTGTATTTCAAATATCAATTTCATAATATTTCTGCAAACTTTGGCTATATTATGAACAAAGTTCTAGTATAAACGATGAGGTTTCAAAGTAAACCAAATATAACCTTTCCGAAAAATATCTGCTATATATGCAGAATATCAACATATAACTTAAAAGATGAAGTTATAAGGTGATTCAGTATAAACAACTCCCTTACCATAACTCATGTTATGTAAGGTATCCACAGAGTCATAACTCATAAAATAAAAGATGAAGTTGCATGGATTTATTGTCACTTCAATTCCAAACACTTTTCGACCCCCTGCCAACATGACCGGTAAACCTGTACCACGGTGTCATCCTTGGTCCCTTTCAATACATGTTGCAGAACCCCTCTGCCAACATGATCGGTAAACCTGTACCAACGGAGCCATCCGTGGTCCCTTTCAGTACATGTTGCAGAATTATCCAAAATGGATGATGAACCAATACTGGAGCTTTCTCCGCGCCCGTCGTACCAACCTTACTATGATCAGTAGCAGGTTGTACAACAAAATATGTTTTCTACATGTAGATGGAAGTATCACGACAGCCTGACATTGTCTACCGCCTTTCTGGATCTCCCGGCCCATTTGGGGCAATAAGGTGATGGATCGGCGCGACTCGACCTCTTACACATGCTCCTAGTTCAGATGAAATCCATGACTCTGAAACGTAAAGATCGTCTTCCTTTCCCCAAGTGTAATACTTGTTGATACAACTCCACTCAGTAGTTATATCTAGGTTGGAAAGGAAGATTCTCCAATATTTCCCAAGCGATGCTTGTTAATGGATATCGACTTGTTCCAGGAATTTACCCCTCGATCGTTGAGGTGGTAACACAATATTTGACTTGCAGCAACTAAATTGCTTCGAGAAAATATCTGTCCCCTGACAGTTTTGAGTTGAGAGTTTAAAAAGAGTAGTAGTTACTTAAATCAGGTTTCCCATATTTTTGATAATTGAGCGAGCATTTAAATCTTCTTTAAAAGACAGATTTAAACGGAAAAACATTGTTTTGGGAACCTCTTTTTGATTTGAAAATAATTAATAATATTTATTGAATAAGTAAACCCTCAAATGAATATTCGAAATTAATATTCATTAAGTAAATAAACTTTGAATGAATATTTAGAAATAATATCCATTAAATAAATAAGGATTAAATGAATATTCCACATAATATTCATTAACTAATAAACCTCGAATGAATAATTCAAAATAATATAACCTCGAATGAATATTCAAAATAATATTCATTAAATAATAATCTCAATTGAATATTTGAAAATAATATTCATTTAATAAATAATTAATCCTCAAATGAATATTTAAAGGTAATATTCATTAAATAAATAATCTTCAAGTGAATATTTGAAAATAATATTCATTACTAATCCTCAAATGGAAATATTATCCTTTAAGTCAATAATCCTCCAATGAATATAAATAATATTCTTAAATAAAATAATTAACCCTCGAATAACAGATACCCGATATCTTTGTTATCATTCCGGAACAAAGCGATTTTAAGAAAACATTTTGAAAATGATATTCATCTAAGTAAACAAATTTAATTAGACGAATAAGGCTTATTTAATCCGTAAATGCTTCCAGAAGTACTTACTAATTAAATAAACACTGGTTTATTGGTGATGTTGCCTTTAGGTTAATTATTGCGAAAATCTTTCTAAAAAGCTCTGTCCGGGTTTTCGAAAATATACCTTACAAAATAACCCCGATACGCTGGCTAAGTTATAAACTCAATATATGCTCTGCCCTCTGAGCCTAGGGCCTTTATCAAAACCTGGCTTATAACCGCTATCCATATCTAGCTTATAAGCCCGTTACCAAATCATTTTCAAATAATAACCTTCGAATGAGGTAATATTCAAATAGCATTACTCAAATCATTTCCAGGTAATTAATACTTTCTAGAAATATAATTAATGTTTAATAATAATATCCCTCAAGATGAATAGTACTCTGCCGCTGGAATCCCTCCGGGTTTCCGCGACTATCTATATAACACAAATATCGACTCCCGGTCTAGAGTCGAAACAATAAACATTCTCTTATCTATAGAGCTACAAGGTATACCGGTTCATAATTACATTATCTCACGGCTCGTATAATATCCAAAAGTCAAATTCTATTTAACACGATATATAACATGTATCGCAAAACTGTATAACTCCACACATGGCAACAGCAGTAATATACAATCGATACTTCCAAGTATAGATTTGGGAAACTTGCCTGATGCTCGAGAAGTGATAGGGCTCGTGACCATGTCGAACAATCTAGACAAAGTCAAACGAAAACACACGGTTAATCCCCTGGATAATCCACTTGTACTCAATGCTTAAACATGTAAGCAAAACACAACCAAGGAATTACTAACTCGTTATAGGCTCATACTAAGTCCATGTTATCCGTAAAATACTTATATCATAAGTTGGGTTCGAAATCCATCCTCAAATCCAAGTTATACTTAACCATTTGCAACATCGGTTTCTAAGTCATGCTCTTAGTGGTTTTCACTTGCGCGACCTCGACTAAAACATTTTTATAAAATCGAAAAATAATCTTTTTAATCCGAATCTTTTTCGTGATCCTTCCTAACTGTCTCTAGTATTATTCCTCCAAGTTTCACATTTTAATATGGCTCCAAAGTGGTCCAAATATAGACTCAAAGTTGCTGAACAGAGATGGGTCATTCTTCCGAATGGCGTTTACTAAAACTCACGTTTCTCCTAAACCGTAAATCGTATAGACATGATCTTCATATCAAAACAAACCTTAAAACAAGACCTACATGTTACTGGTCAGTGTTGTTCAAAAATATTCCAATACCAGTTCGTAATTCATGCTCAAAACAGTCTTAAATCAAATGGGCATTACGACGGCTATAATCGTAACGTTTTCCAAAAAATCACAACCTCAAATCCAAGCCACACCGGGCATCCATAAAATTCATGAACATAATACTCATCAATATCAGCCTACTTTTTCAGTTTATACCCCAAATTTCTCAAGTCAAATCAACCACTACATAATCATGCTTTCATGCTTATAATCATACTATAAACATCACCAAGCTCAAATCCATCAAGAACAAGCATAAAATCAAAGTAAGGTCTAAGGTCCTTAAAGTTTATACCTTCCTTGGAGAGTATACCAGCGCTAATAATCTGTTAGATATAATTGCTAATGTTTGTTTATCAGTGTTTAAGCAACAGGTACTGACAAGAGTTTATCAGAAGCCGATCAGAGTTTAGTTAAACTCTGATAGGGTGAAGAGTTTAAAGGAAGCTAGTCAGAGTTTATTTAAAGTCTGACAAGGTGATAGTTGAATTAGCTGTCGGTGCAGAATTGAAGATTCTAGAAGCAATACATTCTGAAGATGGAAAGAAGCAGAATATATTGATACAGCTAAGGAAACAGGATAGAAGATAAGAAGCAATCCTTAATTGATATGAATTGTATAGCTAACTTGTAGGAATATCAATTAGAGAAGGATTGTATGTAGCTGTGTACTATATAAACACAGATAGGTTATCCCTAGAAGGGACGCGATCATTGAGATATTATTCTTGTAACCTAGAAGCTCTTTATGATTCATTAACATCATAAAGAGAGAAGCTGTTAATAAGATTACAGTTTTATTGATTCATAAACAGTGTTATTAATTATTGTTATTCTCATACATACTTGATTATATTGTGTATTCGGCCTAACAATTGGTATCAGAGCCAAGGCTGTTTAATATATACAGTTTTACGATTAAAACACAGTAATAATCATGTCTGAAGAAAATCAAAATCAAGTTCCTCCTGCGGCTGAACAGGTTAAGCCAAATTCTGTGAGTCGATATGAAACTATCAGGGTTCCAATTCTCAGGCCAATAGAGTATCCGATATGGAAGGTGAAGATGACCATGTTTCTGGAGGCTACAGATCCAGAATATCTTGACAGAATCAATAATGGTCCTCATAAGCCAACTAAATTATCTCCTGCTGTTGGTGATAAAGAACAGACACTGATTCCAAAGGAAAAGAAAGATTATACTCCTGAAGACATCTCATCAATTGCAAAGGATGCAAAGGTTAGACATCTACTCCACAGTGCTTTAGATAATGTTATGTCTAACAGAGTAATTGGCTGCAAAACGGCAAAGGAAATCTGGGATGCTTTGGAAGTAAGGTGTCAAGGAACCACTGCTATAAAGAAGAACAGGAAGACAATACTCACACAGGAGTATGAGCACTTTGATTCAAGATCTAATGAAACCTTGACTGAGACTTATGACAGGTTTTGTAAATTACTGAATGATCTGTCTCTGGTTGACAAAGAATATAATCTTGAAGAGTCAAATCTCAAGTTTCTCTTATCTCTACCTGAAAAATGGGATCTGAAGACGACCTCAATCAGAGATAATTATGATCTTGATGATACAGATCTTGATGAGATTTATGGCTTGTTAAAGACTCACGAACTTGAGATAGATCAAAGAAACAGAAGATCAAGCAAGAAGACAAAATCTGTTGCTCTCAAAGTTGAGGAGAAGCCCATTGAAAAGAAGGAATCATCAAAGAAGAAAGCCAAGGGAAAGGCTTTAGTCATTAAATCTGAAAGTGAGTCATCAAACTCTGATGATGACTCAAACTCTGATGAAGCTTCTGACTCTGAGGATGATGAAGAACGGTTGATGCAAATGGCGGCATTGATGGTGAAGACCTTCAAGAAGATGGGATTCAAGAACTCCAAGAAAGGAAAGAGATTCTCAAGGAGAGATTCAAATTCTGAGAAGAAGAATTTCAGAAAGTCTGATGGAAAAGATACCAAGTCTGGAAAGAAGGACAAATCTGAGATCCAGTGCTACAAGTGCAAAGAGATGGGTCACTATGCTCCAGAGTGCAAGAAAGGAAAAACTGGAAAAGCACTCGTCTCTAAAGGCAAAGACTGGGCAGATACTTCAGATTCTGATGATGGAGAAAATTATGCTCTTATGGCAACTGTCAAAGATGAGACTGAATCATCAGAAAATAAGGTACCCCTAACTACTTATGCGTATGATACTGATAATATTTCTGAATTAAGAATTTATCTTAAGAACATACATGTTAGTTATAGGGATCAGACTTTAGAGAATGAAAGGATTAAATCTGAGAATCTTAGTCTTAAAGAAAGAAACAAGTTTCTTGAAAGAGAACTTGAGAATATGAAGCAGACTCAAAAAGAAAGAGATGATGCTGTTTATGTGGAACAGGAGTTGCTTAAAAGGTATAGGCAACTAGAATCTGATTTAGAGAAGGAAAGAAAAATAATTAAAACTTGGACTAATTCTGGCAGAGATACACATCAAGTTTTTCAAACAGATGCTGTAGGTTTAGGATACAGTGAGGAAGATGAACTTAGGTTTCAAGATAAAATTAAGTTTAGAGCTTTCACAAGTTCATATTCAACTCCTGTAACATTTGTTCCTGAATCTGGAAAGTTAAAATCTGCAGTTGTGAAAGAAACTGTTATGGAGCCAGTTGAAACTTGTGTTGAACAAGTAGATCCTGAATCTAAAACAGAGAAGCCTGTTGAGATAGAAGCTGTTAAAGAACCAATAAGAGTCTGTGAGAAACAGGTTAATGTTGGTTTAATGACAGGAAAACAGTTTAAACATAAGCTCAAAGAGGTTAAGTCTGCCATGAAACCTAAAGGGTCCAAGAGAAATAGGAATGGAAAAATAGGCATAAACAATAGAAATAATCATTTGCCTAATGCTGGTGCTTTAAGGAAAACATGTTACAGTTGTGGTAGTTCTAATCATCTTGCTAGATTTTGCACTAAGAACAAGCATATTAATTCTTTACCTTCTACTTCAGAAGTAAAGAATGATTATGTGAGAGTAAAACCACAGACCTTATGCAAACATTGTGGGAGCACTTGGCATTCTATTTACACATGTAAGAGTTATCATGCAATTTATCATAATTACTATGAGCTAAAACCCAACTTGAAGTGGGTTAGAGCAAACTCTGCTAGTGTAAAATCTGACAATGTTAGTTTAAACTCTGAGAAAGTTGATTCCGCTGCAAAAGCTAACACTGTTAAGAAAGGCAAAGGATCCAAGCAAGTCTGGATCCTTAAAACTAACACTTAGTGTTTGTTTGTGATTGCAGGGTATAATAGAGAGCACACTTATCTTGGACAGTGGATGCTCAGGACATATGACTGGAAATAAAGCCCTGCTATCAGACTTTGTGGAGAAGGATGGCCCAAAAGTTTCCTATGGAGATGGCAACGTAGGACATACTCTGGGATATGGCAACATTAATCTTGGAGGTGTCATCATCACTAATGTAGCTCTAGTCTCAGGACTCAAGCACAATCTGTTATCTGTGAGTCAAATCTGTGACAGAGGAAACCATGTAGATTTTCATAGTGAATACTGTGAAGTTATCAGTAAATCTACTGGAAAAGTTGTTCTAGTTGGACACAGGCGCAACAATATTTATGAAGCAAGTTTGGTAACAAACTCTGATGGAAAAACAGTGTGTCTGACTGCAAGAATGTCAAATGAAGAGAGTTGGAATTGGCATAAAAAGCTCTCTCATCTCAATTTGAACAACATTAATGAGCTGATAAGAAAGGATCTTGTAAGAGGACTCCCAAAATCAACACTCAGTCTAAATGGCCTATGTGATTCCTGTCAAAAGGCCAAACAAAGGAAGTCATCTTTCAAGAGCAAAACTGAATCTTCAGTAGTGGAACCTTATCATCTTCTACATGTTGATCTTTTTGGACCAGTGAATATAATGTCAATGGGCAGAAAGAAATATGCTCTAGTAATTGTTGATGAATATACTAGATATACATGGGTGTATTTCTTGTCAAAGAAGGATGAAACTGCTCAAATTCTAATGGATCATGTAAATCTACTGGACAAAGGATCACAGCACAAAGTCAAAATAATAAGGAGTGATAATGGAACTGAATTCAGAAATTCATTCATGGAAGCTTTCTGCAAGGAAAGAGGGGTGAAACAAGAATTTTCTGCACCTGGCACTCCACAGCAAAATGGTGTAGTTCAAAGAAAGAACAGAACTTTAATTGAAGCAGCCAGAACTATGCTTGAAGAAGCAAAATTACCAACTTATTTCTGGGCAGAAGCTGTTCAAACTGCTTGTTTTACTCAAAATGCTACACTGATCAACAAGCATGGGAAAACACCATATGAGATGGTGAAAAATAAGAAGCCAAATTTGAAATATTTTCATATATTTGGATGCAAATGCTTTGTGTTGAAGACTCATCCTGAACAGTTGACAAAGTTCGAGTTAAAAGCTGATGAAGGAATTTTTGTTGGCTATCCACTGTCAACAAAAGCATTCAGAGTTTACAATCTAAGAACTAAAGTGATCATGGAATCCATACATGTGTCATTTGATGACAAGAAAATAATTGGACTTGAAGACAAGGATGGATATGATCAACTACGTTTTGAAAATGAAGATCTACTCTCTGATGATATAAACTCTGATGAAGCAGGGTTGACAAACTCTGACGAAGCATACTCTGAACCTCTACTGGTAAATACTGGAGAAACTGATAATTCTCAAATTGAACAAAATAGAGAACCAGTTGAGGGGGAGCGTGAAGAAGCTCAACATGACACAGCAAGTGAGTCAGTTGAGGAAACTGATTCAAACTCTGACAATTCAAACTCTGAGTCATCAAATTCAGGGGGAGCCTCAGAGAATGTAGAAAGTCAACATATGAATCAGGAGAGCATGGATCAAGGGGGAGGATCCAACAATGATGCAAGAAACCACTTACCATCAGCAAGAAAGTGGACACAGGCACACACACCTGATCTCATAATTGGAGATCCTGATGCTGGTGTAAGAACCAGAAGTGCAACAAATAATGAGTGTCTGTATCATGCTTTCTTGTCTCAAACTGAACCAAAGAAAGTGGAGGAAGCTCTTCAAGATGCTAATTGGATTACAGCAATGCAAGAAGAGTTAAATGAATTTGAAAGAAATGAAGTCTGGACACTTGTACCTAGACCAAAGAATAGATCAATTGTAGGTACAAAGTGGGTTTTCAGAAACAAGACTGACAGTGATGGTGTGATTACAAGGAACAAGGCTAGACTTGTGGCTAAAGGTTATTCACAACAGGAAGGAATTGACTATGATGAAACCTTTGCTCCAGTTGCAAGATTGGAGGCCATAAGAATTTTTCTGGCCTATGCTGCACACAAGAAGTTTAAAGTCTTTCAGATGGATGTAAAAAGTGCTTTTCTCAATGGGAAGCTTGAAGAAGAAGTGTTTGTTGAACAACCACCAGGATTTGTAGATTCCAAGCATCCAGATTATGTCTACAGGCTTGATAAGGCATTATATGGACTAAAGCAAGCACCAAGAGCATGGTATGAAACTCTTGCTCAGTTTCTTTTAGAAAGTGGGTTCACAAGAGGTACAATTGATAAAACCTTGTTTTATTTCAATTCTGGTGATGATTTGCTTTTAGTTCAAATTTATGTAGATGATATTATTTTTGGATCTACTAATGACAAACTTTGTAAGAAGTTTGCAAAGCTTATGCAATCCAGGTATCAAATGAGCATGATGGGAGAGCTTAGTTATTTTCTAGGCTTACAGGTCAAGCAAACAGATGATGGGATTTTTATCAATCAAGCAAAGTATACCAGAAATCTTCTCAAGAAATTTGGTATGCTTGATAGTTCATCGGCTACAACTCCCATGGCTACAGCAACGAAGCTTGACAAAGACACAGGAGCCTCAGTAGATATGACAAACTATAGAGGAATGATAGGGTCTTTACTGTATCTTACAGCAAGTAGACCTGATATCATGTATGCAACATGTCTTTGTGCAAGATTTCAAGCAGATCCTAGAGAGCCTCATCTAACAGCTGTAAAAAGGATTTTCAAATATCTCAAAGGCACCATAACCTTGGGTTTGTGGTATCCTAGAGAATCAGAGTTTAAGTTGATTGGTTACTCTGATGCAGATTTTGCAGGCTGTAAGATAGACAGAAAAAGTACAAGTGGAAGCTGTCAATTTTTAGGTGACAGATTAGTTTCTTGGTATAGCAAGAAACAGAAGTCGATTTCCACATCCACAGCTGAAGCAGAGTATATAGCAGCTGGTAGCTGTTGTGCACAGATTTTATGGATGAAGAATCAATTGCTGGATTATGGGTTAAGGTACTCTAAAATTCCTATTTTCTGTGATAACCAAAGTGCTATTGCTATGACAGGAAATCCAGTACAGCATTCCATGACCAAGCACATCAGCATAAGATATCATTTTATCAGAGAACATGTGGAAGAAGGAAATATTGAGCTTCATTTTGTGTCTACAGACCAACAACTTGCAGATATCTTCACCAAACCTTTGAGTGAAGCTACTTTTACAAGATTGGTAAATGAACTTGGAATGATCTCTGGTTCTGACTAGAGATACGGGTTAGACTCAAAATTTATACATGTTTAATTCTTGTTGCTCATGATTCCTTGCATGTGTTAACTGTTATGAGTACCAGTGTGATAAACTCTGTTGGTTAAATTCTGATGTTAGTCTCTGTTAGTCATAAACTGTTGGTCATACTTTGAATGTTACAGATTAATGCTATTCTCTGATTGTAATTTTGTCTGGAACATAAGGACCAATGAAGAAATTTGTATGAAGCATAATTCTCAGTAAGTAACTGTGAATCCTTAAGAGTTGTATAGACTCTGATCTCAAAAATGTGCAGTAAGCTAACACAGCATGATACTGTCTCAATATTTATAGCATCTCTTAGTTTATTGATCCTATACACTGAGTCTGTATTAGCTGTTTGCATTTTCTCTCATAAGTTAATTATATTTACTGATGAAAAGTCTAAACTCTGATTATTAATTTCAAATAATTCACCCTCAAATTCAAAAGATGCCAAACAGAGCACAAATTCCTTTGAGATCATGTTGTGCCTAGGAAGATCCAGGAACTTATTGTATGAAATAAGGGCTAAAATCTTTGATTTTTGGTGACTAGTGCCAACCACTGATTACTGGAAAAATAAATAAAAAAAAATATATATTGAAAAATAAAAAATTAATAAAGGGGGTGAAAAATAAAAGACATATCCAAATGAAAGGTTATCAGTAATACAGAGTTTAGATATAAAATCAGATTTTATGTTATACATGAGAGTTTAGGCAACCAGTTTTTACTACTTTAGATTGTGGATTTTATGCACTTTGAGATGGTCTCAATACTGATTTCGGTAAACTCTGTTACTACACACACATATTTTCACAACTGTACAGATTGAGAAAAGAGTTTATTGACAAAGAAGGACAAATGGTAAACACTGATGTTTTGTGTGAAATACGCCGAGGTTACTTTATTTTAATCTCTGATGGTTAAAATAATTTTCTTGTCTCAGACAGTTTATGATTTTGGGTTTAGTCATTTGTTCTTAGGCAAAGTATGATTGAACAGAGAAAAGAAAGAGTTTGTTTGATAAGTACTGATAGTGATCAGTAGTACTGATGAGTATGTCAGTTTATTGTTTTAAGTGATATCATGTCTTTCACTTTACAATTACTAGGTAAAATTGATAATACTGAAAGTAAAGCAATAAAATGAGTCTTTTTCATTAATTGATTCAAACTCTGTTTACATTCAGTCAATTACATACTCATACTTAGCTAATCTTTCTGGTAAATATTAATTTCTATGGTTACAAAAGTGAAGATCTATTTAACCAGGATAAGTATTTGAATGCTATCCAACATCGAAGCAGAAGAGCTAGAGCCAGAAGCTATTGTGCTCTACTACTTCTGATGATAGCTACCCAGTTGCTCATCTGGTCATTATACCATTTGGGATAGCTTGAAATCCTCCTAATGATGAATCATCATCATCATCTTCTCGGGATCTCTTTCTGCGTTGCTAAGTCAAATGCTGAAGCTGGGGTATCAAGAACTGAAGAGCTGCCTCAGAGAAAAAGAATGAAGAAAAAGAGAGCTCAAAGAGCAAAGTCTGTTACTGCTGATTCTGTTGCAGAATCAGAAACTGAAACTGATGAAGAAAATCCTCATCAGAGAAAGAGAAGACAAGTTGCTGAATATCTTTTTGCTGATATCATTGCCAATATGGACAAAGTTCCTGAGGAAACTGAAGCTCCTGAAGCTTTTGTTCAGGAGGAAGCTGCACATCCAGAAGCTGTCAATCAAGACAGGCTAAATACTGATGATATTGAAATGGATTTTGATAGAGAAGCTCCTACATCAAAGGCTAATGATGTAGTTGAGGAAGCTGCTGCTCATTCTGACAGCAGAATTTTTGATCTTGAAGAAAATGTAAGAGAAGCTGATCAAGCTACTACAGAATTGGTAGAAACTATTGCTTCCCACACAGAAATCATTTCTCTTGATTTTGAGAAAGGTGAGGAAGTTGATCAGATTAGAATTGATCATCCTACAGAAGCTGTTGCTGTACCTGCTGATGCAACAGAGAATGTTCCTGTAGCAGCAGAGTTTGTTGCAAACTCTGAAGATGCTCTTGTTCTTGAAGCTCTACAACAATCAGTTGTTGAGATTGTTCAGCGAGAAGCAGAGGTAATTGCTAAAGCAAACTCTGATATTCCTGAAACTGTTGCAGAGAAAGTCAATGATGAAGCTGCACAGTTAGAACATGAAATCACTGCTGAACATGTTCCTGAAGAGATTGCAAGAGAGGTTGACAATGTTAATGATACTCCTGCTCATTCACCTTCACATATATCTGACATTCAAGCCAACTCTGATGAAGAAAGAGAGTTCAATCGGGCTACTGAAAAACATTTTCAAGATATGTACTTCAAGAACTGGACAGAAGCAGATTGTATTTTTACTTCACAAAGAGCTGCTGATTTAACTGCTAACTCTGTTAAAGAGATTACAAATCCTGAACTTCTCAGTCATCTCAAAGCAACTGTTGTTCAAATCAAATCATTAAACAATCGTTTTGATGCTTCTGATAAGGTGATTGAAGGGTTAAGGAATGATATAGCTACAAGAGAGCTTACACAGCAAAGGGACAAATCTCTATACATCTCTTTGTGTAAAGAGCAAAAGATTTTCAATTCTAGATTGTCGAAAGTTGAGGAGAATCAGACTGCTATGTCTGCTCAACTAACTTCAATTTCTAATGCTCTGGCATTGCTGACATCAGTACTTCTTTCTGATGATGTCAAAAAGGGGGAGAGTGTACCAAGTGACAAATGCAAAGACACTCAAGCTCTGAGACGGAGGGATGATGGTAATGATGGTGGAAGCAAGGGAGGTGAATCTGAAAAGAGTTTAGGCTTAAGACCAAGATCAAGATCAAACTCTGAGAGAAGATCAAACTCTGGTAAGGGAAAAGTAATTTCTGCCAGTGGTTCAAGGCTCAAAAGTTTGATAAACACTGATAAGCCTAGCACTGATGAAGAAGTTGCTGCTAAAGTATTTATAGCAGAACATGGAAAAGATGTTACAATTGAAGATATCCAAGCTGAAGAGCAAATGCTTGCTGAAGAACACAGGAAGAATCTTGAAGCTGGGATATACAAAAAGAAAGAAATCAAGGCTCCTAGGAAGAAAGAAACTGGAATTATCATTAAAGAAAATACTCAACAGAGTATACAATACACCAGGAGGCCTATGATTAGAAACTCTGATAAGGGTAAAGGCAAAATGATTGAAGAGCCTAACCTGAAGGAGAAAGAATATTCAACCTCTGACATTGCTCAAGTTGAAACAATATTAGCAAAATCAACCTCTGACGCTGCTCAAGTTGATGATATTATTGAAGTTAAGCCAACCACTGACAATGCTCAAGTTGTGCAAACTCAGCTAGCTCCACAACTCCAAGGTATTTTTAGAAGACCTGTACTATCTGAAGCTCTGACACTTCAACCTGTGGATTTTTCTCAAACCAGGACTGTACTTGGAAAAGAAACTTTTGATAAAGCTGGTTTAGGTTCACATAGGGAGAAGAGAATAAACAACAGATCTGGAGATCAATCATCATTGGCAGTATCTGGCATTATTACTCAAGAGAATCTTGATATGCTAGACTCTGTTCAGTTGATATTTCACAAGGGTTTGAAGAAAGATTTTCTGTTGTATTTTATGAATGATGGAAGAGTCTATAGAATTGCAGAGTCTGATATAGATCTTAAGTCTTATCAAGAATTGGAGTATGTTCTGTACTTGTTAAAAGTCAAAAACAGAAACACTCACAATGTTGCTACATTTATCAGACAAAAGATGCAAAGATCTAAGGTGATGCTTGGAGGAGGAGTTTCAAAGGTATACATTCCTAAGTATAGAGATGCTTATGGAAATGTTATAGAAATGAAGAGAAACAGTGCAAGACTAAGGACTGATCTGGGAGTTAAAGTCTTAGAATTCAATCTAGAATCTGATAAAGCACATTTTATTAGGCTAGGGAATGAGATGAGGAAGAATTCCATTTATTCTCTGAGAGCTGCTATTTATCAGACTGGTGAATCTGATCCAGAACTCAAGGAACTGAAAGAAATCATGGTTGAAGAGCTGGAAAAGGCTGAAAGAAGACTTCTAATTGATTATCTCAGGACAGTGCCTGATATTCAAGAAATCAAATAAAGTCTGACTGTAAGTTTTTAATATTTTCTATTCTAAGTCAAATTTAAACTCTGTTTTAAATTAAACTCTGTTATATGTTAAACACTGCATTTGTTAAAAGGTTTTGACATCATCAATTATATGTTTAACTTGTACATTTTATTATGAACAAGTTGGGGGAGATTGTTAGATATAATTGCTAATGTTTGTTTATCAGTGTTTAAGCAACAGGTACTGACAAGAGTTTATCAGAAGCCGATCAGAGTTTAGTTAAACTCTGATAGGGTGAAGAGTTTAAAGGAAGCTAGTCAGAGTTTATTTAAAGTCTGACAAGGTGATAGTTGAATTAGCTGTCGGTGCAGAATTGAAGATTCTAGAAGCAATACATTCTGAAGATGGAAAGAAGCAGAATATATTGATACAGCTAAGGAAACAGGATAGAAGATAAGAAGCAATCCTTAATTGATATGAATTGTATAGCTAACTTGTAGGAATATCAATTAGAGAAGGATTGTATGTAGCTGTGTACTATATAAACACAGATAGGTTATCCCTAGAAGGGACGCGATCATTGAGATATTATTCTTGTAACCTAGAAGCTCTTTATGATTCATTAACATCATAAAGAGAGAAGCTGTTAATAAGATTACAGTTTTATTGATTCATAAACAGTGTTATTAATTATTGTTATTCTCATACATACTTGATTATATTGTGTATTCGGCCTAACATAATCCTTATATAGTCCTTGTATGGCCTTAAGCTAGCTTAGATCATCAAAGAAATCAAGAAAGACGAAGTTAGTTTCTAAGGGTTACTATTCATCATCACTTTTGTAAAAATCATATAAAATCGAAAATTGAGAGTTTGGTTTTCAAATCTTTACCACACCTTCTACTCTTCAAGAGCTTTCTTTTGAGCTACAGATCATCACCAGGGGATGCTTGAATCTCGACTTATTGGCTCTCTAAGGTGAGAGGTTGAAACTGTCATGGACTGGACAGTTTGGTTTCTTCAACTTGGAGAGGATATTTGACTAGGCTAAACACCTTGGATTGCCATGAAATTTTGAACGAGTGTTATACATAGAATGGAGAAGCTGTGGTTAAATTTTGGTGATTTTATCATGGGTGTATTGTGAGATACGAATTTTTATTTGAGGGTTGCTCTAACAGATCAGTTGAGAGAAATTTGTGTTTCTCTTGCTTTTCTTCTTTTCTTTCTTTTTGTTTTTGGTTAATAATGCTTGAAATGCTGATATTTGTGTAAAGAGTGGTGAGTCATTGCATGCCCAGGACACGTGTCGATCAGTGGAGCCTCATGGTGGCAAAGCAGGGACACGTGTCACGCAATGGAGATCATGGTGGCAAGCAGCTTTACCAGTTCGCTTTCCTTTCACACGGATGATCCAAATGTTGCATTTCTCGAATTAATCTTGTTACATGTTACTTCCATGTATACATTTAATCTTGTCATAATTTCAATCCTTAATCCATGATTCGTTCGCTTAATCGCTTAATCTCGAAAAAATGTTCGCAGGGTTTCTTAAGCGTTCTATCGAAGTAGTTTCCTGTAAGTGTTTTTGATATCTCTAATTCTTTTATTAATCCATATCCATGGAATTGATAATCTAAATCCTCAATTATTCTCAAATAATAATTAATCCGTCCGTTATTGGTGAAATTTCGGAGAAAACAGAAATGCTATTTTTCCGATTCTGACAGCTTTTGCATT
The DNA here is from genome assembly GCA_030848705.1 of Heracleum sosnowskyi. NCBI lineage: Eukaryota > Viridiplantae > Streptophyta > Magnoliopsida > Apiales > Apiaceae > Heracleum > Heracleum sosnowskyi. Next base: position 47,445,910 of record CM061241.1, read on the forward strand.
CCTTCATTTACATCGTAGATCACTAATACGCCCTTGAAAGTTTATTATATCGTTCCGCATATGGGGTGGTCTGAAAAACTTTTTAAACGACAAAAATTTACTATTCATCAAAAGTTACTATTCATCAGTGGTTTTTCTATAATCCTTTGGTTCAATATCCGATCCAATATTCCTGGTTTATTTCTCTTTACTTCTTGCACTTAGAAATGTTCTAGTGCTTTCTCGGGCACACGCTATCCTGTTTACGGAGTTGTCGGATGTATTCCAGATATTGATTTGGATGACATAAAAATACTTTCCTTCCCTGGAGTATTGTATTCTTATCTTCCAGATTGATTGTTCTTATTTATATGTTCAGTCCATTCTTACTATTCTCAAAATGTTTGAAAACCGAAATTCACATTCATTTCATAACTTGATTCTCAAAGTCATTGCCACTATCCACATTTACATCAACATATAATAAAAGTTTTAATTCTACCCAAAATCTGGGGTCTTACAGGTATGTTATTTTGATTGTTGGCAGCCATAGAGAAAAGGAGAATGTGAAAGGTTTGGTATTTTCTGAAAAGAGGGTTTTGTGTTTTTGTTGGTAAATGAGTATTATGATTGACAATCTCTATTCTTTATAGAGATTATATACTGAGAATGCAGGTCATTTTTACAATCTCGAGGAGACGGTTCGGTTTTCCATAACTATTTTGCCTCGTTTGCTGGTAAGCGTGTTTTAATGATTTTTATGCCATTAATTTGGTTATTTTAAAAAAAACATTATTCAGGATTGTTGAAATAAATTTTGTTTTCTTAAATAAAATAAAATTTTAATCTTATCTAAAATATTTTTCAATCCTGATAAGGCAAATGGTTTTAGAGGCAAAGCCTTTATTCCTGATGAGGTCAGACTTTTCTTGAAAGAGAAAATGCCTACTCAATATGGATCAGTTTTTGATGCTATGGGGCAAGGCCAATCACACCTTGTTCCTGACCAAAGCATTCATCCCAAACAGTCTAAACAGTCATCAGCCACCTCTATTGTCTCTCAAAAGACTTTAGTTGAAAAATCAAAGAAATCAGCTAGAACTGATGTGTCTGGAAGGCAATCAGGTTCAAAGGATTTCTCCTCTACACCACTCACTAAAAAGAAGTTACAAGGGGGTGTACAAGGGGTCCTGGTGAAGAAAGCTGTTAAAGGTGTTGAGTCTGTTTCTGTTAAAAGAAAGTTAATTTTCAGGGATGAGACTGATTCTGAGGATGATTTTCCTATATCCTCTGTGATGAATAAGGCAGTTACTGATACTGCTACTGCAGCTGTGGTTCCGTTGTCTAAGCCACAGAAGAAACGAAGATTATCAAAGAAGCAGGATACTGATGGTCAGGACGTTTCTATTCCTGATGAGCAGTCAAATCCTGATGCTCAAGTAAATCCTGATGTTAGTTTTCCTGATGCTGCACCAAGTCAAGAGATAATTATTTCAGACTCTTCAACTAAAAGACATGTTGATATTTCAATGAAGAGGTATGGTGCTGCTGCTTCCAATCTAGGGATCAAACATCCAATCGTAAAGCTAAGGAAGTCAGCAGAGTTAAAATTCTCTAGACAGAAGAAACTGAAGGGATCAAGCCCACAAGAACCTGAACCTCAAAGTGGTTCAGCAGCTCATACTGATGATCCAGCCACACAAGAACCACTCAATCAAAGTTTGGGTGAAGGCATAGCTATTGCAATGGTCACAAAAGAACCATTTTCTCAAAGGGAGAATGAAGACATTTCTATTCCAGCCACACAAGAAACATCTTCTCAATGTGAAGATGCAGGCAAAGCTACAGTTTCTGAGGAATTTCGTGATAATACTCAAGGGGTTTCTGGTGCAGATGAAGTTACAAGATTGGTCGAGGACACTGTCAATGAGGGAAGTACACAAGAACCTTCAGCTCAAAGTGTTGAAGAAGCTTCTGAACCTCATGCTACACAAGAACCATTAGTAGAAAATACTGATGCAAGCAAATAAATTACTGACAGTGGTGCTCCTGATGCTAGTGGTGTTCCTGATATTGAGCCAATCCTGATACAACCACTAAGGTCAAGACCAATGATAGATCCTATTCCAGCATCCAAGGACAAACTTAAAGGAATTGCTATTCCTGATCCTGATGTAACTATGCATTTTGATGCTGATGATAGTGATGATAGTGATGATGAGAATCAAGAAGAGAAGGATTAGTTTGCTACAGCACTCAAATCTAGTCTTGGAACTAATTTTGGTTCATCAAGCACATACATGGCTGGCAAAGCTACAACTGGGAAAGACTTCAAACAAGACTTTTCTGTTCCTTCTCACAATTCTGCTGAGGCAATTAGAAAACATGAATTGAACAATTCATGGTACAAATTTGCTGATTCTGTAAGTTATTCATATGCATTGGATCATGCCTATGATGCAGAGAAGTTAATAGAGAATCAAGACTTGAAGAATCATTTGAAGGCTACTACTCTGTTATCCAAAAGCCTCAAAAATGAATTTGATTCTGTCAAAGCTGCAACTGAATTGATACGGGGAGATATTTCTCATAACTTTACAAAGGTGCCTACTGCTCGTCAACGAAGGGTAGTGGAATCTCAAGTACAGACAGTTCTTTCTGAACAACTCTCCATCAATAACAAAATTGATTATCTTGATTCTAAGGTATCTGACATTCAAACCTCTCTTGCCTTAATTTTGAATATATTGTCAAATACTGATGTCAAAAAGGGGGAGAAGGTAAGTCGGACAAAATGTACACCTGATCTAGTATTAAGAAATAATCATGATGATGATACTGGAAATGATGGTGGTGACAAAGTTTTACAAGGAGAAACATTTGATGTTGCTGCTATGAAGTCTACAATTCAAACTTCTCAAAGTCAAACAACGCAGTCTACTCATGTTTCTGATTCTGGAATAAGGACAGTAAGGACACTGATGCAATCTTATATCCTGACGGAAGAACAGATCCTGACAGGTGATCAAATCCTGATGAATGATCAAATCCTGACACCTGGTCATGGACAAACACTTTCTACAATTCCTGAAGGTGATGAAGATATGATTATTGACAATCCTGAAAATGCATCAAATCTATTCCAGAAGTTCACAACAAGGGATGATAATGTTGGTACTCTTTATCACTCTGATAAGAGGGTTCAACAGTTATTTAAAGAAGATAAAGAGGTTATTGAAGAAGAACCTGAACTGAGAAGAAGACCAAAACAATCAACACTCATCAACAATACAGTTCAAAATTCAGACTCAAATCCTGACATTGCTCAAGGTCATGATGATTCTAAAATTCTGCAAGAGGTTGATTTGTTAATTTTATCTACTGTGGTTGATTCTCATAATAGGGAAGTTGAAGAAGAAGAAGAAGAAGTCAGAAGAAGAAGAATAATCAAGTCTACAGATGAAGACTTTTAGCTCTACAAGCAAAGACTCAAAATTTCAAATAAAGGGTTGTGGAGAAATGTAAGAAGAATAAAACCTTATCTACAGAAGAGTTATGCTTATGAGAAAGAGAAAGATAAGAAGTGGAAACACATAAGCACACTTAGGTGTGATACACCTATCAATTTTCAGTCTAGTGGAATTATAACAAGTGCTTCAAGTGTTGTTGATTTATCTGATATGGTTGAATCAAAAGCACTCTGGCTAAGAATACTTTCAAATCTGAAGCAATTGACAAACAATTCAAGAGGAGGTATTGGACACAGGGATGCTGAATATCTGAACATGCCTTATCTTGATCCTTATTCTTTGACTGAAATTGGAGGTACTTTAACTTCTAAACACCTGAACAATTTATTAGCTGTTGATATAGTTATAGATTGTCATGATGGTTTTGAAAAGAAAGAGAAGCTTCTGTACTTCATGAAATATGGTAGTGTGAAGATTTTATCCATTCAAGACTTGTTGATGAAAACTACAAAGGAACTAAAATATGTTCATTATATGTTAAAATGGAAGAATGAAGTGTACGTTTGGAGTGATATGATTCTGTCAACAATAAGAAGAAGGTTTCTTGAAGGAAAGAACTACACTGGTGATTATACTCCCATGTATCTAAATCTAAGAGATCAAGATGTGGAAATGCAAAGGGGTACTGCTGTTAAAGAAATAATTTTTGGCATGACACAACTTAATCTTAATCCTGATGGGAAGGAAATTGCTTATCTTCTTCTTGAAGATCAAAGTCTACAAAGAAGCTCCATTCAAAATCTCAGAGCGGCTATCTACCAGATTAATGAGGAAGATGAAGAACTCAGAAATCTTAAGGAAAGACTGATTCAAATTCTTGAAGAAAAAGAAGAAAATTTGTTATCCAATTTCTTGAAGATGAATCTGTTCTATCAAAGAATCTAAACAGATAAGTTGCTGCTGAAAATACTTGTACATTTTGTATATATGATTTTGACATCATTGAATCTTAGGAATCTATACTTTATTTCACAAAGTATGAGATTGGGGGAGATTGTTAGATCAGAATTCAATGATTGTCAGGATCTAGACTCAAACTGATCAGGATTGCTGACGTCATCAGTATTGCATGGTCATCAGTATTTGATCAAGCGTCAGTATCAGGATTATCATCAGGATGCATATCAGGACTGGGATCAGGATTGATCATCAGGACTGGAAGCTGATCAGGATTCCTACTTCGAGTTATATTTGGAGTCTAGTTAAACATGGAATTTTATTTTGCCGGTTCCTGGTTTGTAGTAATGTAGCTATCGATTAAGGATAGGTTTCAATCTTTGTAATTGATTAGGACTTATCTTGTAATTGATAGAGAAGCTGTGTAGTATATAAACACAGTTTAGGTTTCGATTTATGTAGGAGACAAGAGCTCATACAATCGATCACATACACGAGTATTGTGTAACCTAGCAGCTCTCAAGAACACAGAATTTCTTGAGAGAGTTTGTAACAGTTTTATATCAGATTTAATTAAGTTGTTATCTTTCTTTCATATTTGTGATATATACTTTACAAAGTCGATTATCTTATACTATTGTATTCAACCCCCCTTCTACAATAGATTATTACTGGGCAACATGATTTATTTGGACCAGTCAATGTCATGTCAAGTTCAAAGAAGAAATATTGCCTTGTGATTGTAGATGATTTCTCTAAATTTACATGGACTTATTTTCTACACTCTAAGGATGAGGCAAGTGAAATCATAATCAATCACATCAAGGTTGTAAACAATCATCTTGATCAGAAAGTTAGAAGAATTAGGAGTGATAATGGCACTGAGTTCAAGAATTCTACCCTAAGAAGGTTCTGTGAAGAAAATGGGATTGTTCATGAATTTTCTGTAGCAAGGCACCTCAGCAAAATGGGGTAGTGGAAAGGAAAAACAGAACCCTAATTGAAGCAGCAAGAACAATGTTGGAAGAATCAAAGCTACCAACTTATTTCTGGGCTGAAGTAGTTAACACTGCATGTTTCACTCAGAACATTTCTTTGGTTAATCAAGCCAAAGGAATGATACCTTACCAACTACTCAGAAAGAGGAAACCAACCTTGGAATTTCTTCATGTCTTTGGATGTAAATGTTTTGTTCTAAGGAACCAAGGTGAAAACCTACGCAAGTTTGAAGCAAAGGTAGATGAAGCTATTTTTTTTTGGATATGCAGCAGGGAAATCATACAGAGTCTATAATCTCTGGATCAACATTGTTATGGAATCTATACATGTTTTTTATGATCAAAATATTCTAGGACTGTGTGATGAAGGTTTCCATGATACTCTAAGATTTAAGAATGAGGTAGAAGATTTATCTAACTGTGAAGATGATAAAGAAGACAATGATCATGATGATGAAACATCACCCATAGTGAATGTTCCAACAATGGATGAAACTATCAATAACACTGGTGCATCCGTGGACAGACAAACTGGTGCATCCGTGGACAGACAAACTAGTGCATCCGTGGACAGACAAACTGGTGCATCCATGGACAGTCAACCAGAAGCATCTGTTGCAAATCAAATTGGAACATCAGCTAACAGTTCAAGGTCAACAAACTCAGGGGGAGTTTCTCAAAGGCATCTTGTCAGTCAAAATGATCATGAAGCAACTTCTTCAAGAACAAATCTACCACCTCAAAGAAAATGGACTAGGGAACATCCTTTTGATCTGATCATTGGTGATGCATCCACAAGAGTTCAAACAAGAAGAGCAACTCAAGATAAATGCTTGTACAACAGTTTTCTATCTCAATAAGAACCAAAGAAGGTGGAGGATGTTCTTCTTGATCAAGACTGAGTTTTAGCCATGCAAGAAGAGCTAAATCAGTTTGAAAGAAACAAAGTATGGAAGCTGGTGCCCAAACCTAAGAACAGAAGTGTCATAGGTACAAATTGGGTATTCAGAAACAAGATGGATGAAAATGGCATTGTCACAAGGAATAAAGCCAGACTGGTTGCTAAAGGCTATTCTCAAGAAGAAGGAATAGACTATAATGAAACATTTGCCCCTGTTGCTAGATTGGAAGCAATAAGGATATTCCTAGCCTATGCTACCCATGCCAATTTCAAAGTCTATCAAATGGATGTCAAGAGTGCCTTTCTGAATGGGGAACTGGAGGAGGAGGTTTATGACAGTCAACCTCCTAGTTTTGAAGATCCAAATTATCCAGAATTTGTCTATTTCCTACTCAAGGCACTCTATGGTTTGAAACAAGCACCAAGAGCCTGGTATGACACTCTATCACAGTGTCTCCTTGAGAATCATTTCACCAGAGGCACTGTTGATAAAACTCTATTTTATAGAAATGTTAATGGCTCTACTATTCTTGTTCAAATCTATGCAGATGACATAATATTTAGGTCTACGGTTGAGAAGCTTTGCAAAAGGTTTGCCAAACTTATGCAAAGTAAATATGAAATGAGCATGATGGGTGAACTTATCTATTTCCTTGGCTGACAAGTTAACCAAGTGAAAAAAGGAATCTTCATTAGTCAAACTAAATATATTTTTGATCTGTTAAAGAAGTTTGATCTAATGGATTGCTCTCCTGCTAAAACGCCCATGCCAACTACCACTAAGCTTGAAATGAATACTAAGGAAAAATTCGTGGACATTACAAGCTATAGGGGCATGGTAGGCTCACTTTTATATTTAACAGCTAGTAGACCTGATATTATGTTTGCCACCTGCCTATGTGCTAGATTTCAGGCTGATCCTAGAGAGTCTCATTTAATTTCTATTGATTTTCAGATATCTCAAAGGATCACCAAACCTTGACATTTGGTATCCTAGAGAGTCTGGTTTTGATCTAATTGGTTATTCAGATGTATATTATGCAGGTTGCAAAATTGATAGAAAAAGTACAACAGGCACCTGTCAGTTTCTAGGAAACAAGCTTGTATCATGGTTTAGTAAGAAGCAAAATTCAGTCTCCACCTCCATAGCTGAGGCTGAATATATTGCAGCTGGAAGTTGTTGTGCACAGATTCTATGGATGGAAAATCAACTACTAGACTATGGTCTAACAGTTAATAAGATTCCAATTTTCTGTGACAACACTAGTGCAATTGCCATTACTGAGAATCCAGTTCAACACTCAAGAACCAAGCACATTGATATCAAGTATCATTTCATCAGGGAACATGTGATGAATGGTACTGTGGAGCTTCATTTTGTTCCAAGTGAACAACTTGCAAATATTTTCACCAAGCCACTTGATGAATCAACATTCTCAAGATTAGTAAGTGAGCTAGGTATGCTTAATTTTTCTTAATTTTAGTTGAATTATGTGCAAGTAATAATGCAGCCAGAAATGTGTTAATTTTTTCTAAGTCGGAATTTTTCACCACAAACGGATGCTCTTATATGTGGATGGTATAACACATTACTGGGATTTTTGTTCTAAAACGGATATCAGCTATTTGTCTCATCAACGGATAGACTGAATGTTAAAAGGCCCATCTCATCCGTTGTTAGATCCGTTTTAATCTCAACCGTTGATAGCCACGATTACAGTCATACACCCTCGTATGTATAATCATGGCTATAATTTCTCATCACTTTATTTTTGTACGGTTACTTTTTGCACCAATCAGGTAATTTTCTACAAATTACTTATTGAATTTCTGGGAAGGTATAAAAGGTTGTTTAACTTTTGATAAGTGGGTATTTTATTCACTTAGAACGTGTCCGTATGGCTTAAAACGAATGTTTGTACTCGAGTTGTGGTATTTTTGATCTCTTTTAAGGGTATTGTGCATGTATATTTATCACAGGTGTACTAGGAATGAAGCGGAGCAATCGGAATGCAATTTGGAGCTAAAACGAAGAAAATGGAAAAATTCGTCTTCTTGGACAGAAGGCACGGCGCGGCAGCGCCGTGTTTGTGCTTGCCTATGGCGCGGCAGCGCCGCTGGAAAGGAGCAGTAATTATCTGGCGCGGCAGCGCCGCTATCCTATACAATCGTGGCGCGGCAGCGCCAGTCTGTCTGACGAAAATTCCTGTTTTGAACCCGATTTGCTGACTTTTCGAGTTGGAGTCAAATTACAATTCAGTACGACTTGTCGCACCTGGAGGCATATAAAAAGAGAAGAAAACCCTAGAGAACAGGAGAGACACATACCACATATTATCTACGGAGTTTTAAAGCACGAAGAAGCAAGGAAGAAGATAGTTTCAATTTATTCCTGTATTCTTTCTAGCTTGTGGATGCTTGGTTTGGGTGTATTCTTTAGAACCCTTGATAATTATTACAATATTAATTCGTTTTCTTCAATCATGTTTACATTAGAACCCATGGTGACGATTAGTTTGATTATGAACTAACTCGTTATTATGGGGTTTTAGCGGATTTATTCATGAAGTTTATTTGTTGAATTTTCTCGATGCCTATAGTGTGATTGATGCGATATCCTATCATGGTTGTTTTAATTCGTTATAGGAGAGTAGCTAACTCCTGTAATTGTGTGTTAATTCTTATTGAAGCGAAAGTGGATTTAAGAATTTAGAACTTGCCATGCTAGCATAGGTTTATGCGTGAGAATATCATTCATAATTAATGTCATAACTCTAACCGTTTTATGACGACTATGTGATCAATTGAATGCTTGTACTTCAACCATTATGTTTTCAATCTTTATAGACATATATGGACTAAGCATAATTGGGAGACTAAGTGATTTCTATCTTTATTGTGGATATTATTTAGGATGGTATTTGTGCAACGAAAGTTGGTTTATATCAGTTTTGTGTGTTCGATCAGGTATTAATAAATCACATGAAAGGGCTAGAGAATTGAAGACTATAGATGGACTGTTTAATGAAGTTAAAATTCCATGTTTTATTTGCATAAGTAATTCGACATAAATCTCAGTTCAAGTAGTTGATAATTAGTTATAAATCTTAGATTAATTATAGTGATAACAAAAATCCACTTTGTTATTTGTTTTAGCATCGGATAATAATCATACATTGGTGAGTGAATTAACTAGACAAACAACGAGTCCCTGTAGGAACGAACCTTATTTGCTATCTATATTACTTGTGACCACGTGCACTTGCGTGTTAAGTTTGGTCGTAACAAGTTTTTGGCGCCGCTGCCGGGGACTCAGTTTTATTTGTTTAGTTTCAGTATTTACCATCAGTGGTCATTAAAGTTCGGTGACTAGGACGTTCTCATCAATTTTCTTGTTGGTGAATTTCAGGTACTTATTGAGAGTGTATGCGTACACGAGCTCGAGCACGTAGAGAAGAATTAGCAAGAAGAGAAGAACTAGCACGAAGGAAACTTGACTTTGAGAACATCAGTGTAGAAAACAATCGTGAATCAAAAGAAGATATGGCAGATGAAGCACAACCAGCGAAGGCTTTGAGTGAATTTTCTCAGCCAAAAGTGGAGGACATTCATACCAGCATTGTTCGTCCAGCTATTGGGGCTAATAATTTTGAGCTTAAGCCAAACATCATTCAGATGATTCAAAACACGGTTCAGTTTGGGGGTAGTCCTGCTGAAGATCCCAATGCTCATATTAGGGACTTTCTTGAGATCTGTGATACCTTCAAATTCAACGGAGTTACAGATGACGCAATCAGATTGAGGCTATTTCCCTTCTCTCTTAGGGATAAAGCCAAGAGTTGGTTACATTCCATGCCATCAGGTTCTATTAAAACATGGGCAGATTGTGCTCAAAAATTCTTGACGAAGTATTTCTCCATGGCGAAGACAGCAGCTTATAGGAATTCTATTTCTCAGTTTGCTCAGCAATCCCAGGAATCTTTGGGGGAAGCTTGGGAAAGGTACAAGGAGATTTTGGCACGTTGTCCTCATCATGGGATGCCGGATTGGATGGTAATCAGCAATTTCTATAATGGATTGGGAGCTCAGTCAAGGCCTATGCTTGATGCAGCTTCTGGAGGAGCACTGTGGGCAAAAAGCTATGAGGATGCCTATAATCTTATCGAGATGATGGCGGCCAATGAGTTTCAGAATCCTACTCAACGCTTGCCACCTGCTAAAGTGGCTGGAGTTCTTGACTTGGATGCAGCTACTGCTATTGCTGCTCAACTCAAAGCGTTGACAATGAAGGTAGATTCCCTTTCTAATCATGGGACTAACCAGGTTGCTATGGTGTGTGAATTGTGTGCAGGGGCTCATGACACGAATCTGTGTGCTATCTCAGCTGAATCAGCACAGTTTGTTAGTAACTTTCAGAGAACTCAGCAACCAGCACCTAAAGTGTATCATCCCAACAATCGGAATCATCCTAATTTCAGTTGGAGCAACAATCAGGGTGGTGTTCAGCAACCACAAAATCAGCAGTTCAATGCAAGACCATATAATCAGAACTATCAACCACCACCTTATGCTCCAAGGCAACCATTCATTCCACCGGGATTTCAACCATCTCAAGGGAATTCATTGAATCAGTCTGAGAAGTCTGAATTGGAAGAGCTTCGAATGATGTACAAGAGTCAGGCGGTGTCATTGAAAACTTTAGAGAATCAGATTGGGCAACTAGCCAATGCATTGTTGAACCGTCAACCAGGAACGCTTCCGAGTGACACAGAGATGAATCCAGGCAAGAAAGATCACAAGGAACAGGTCCAGGCAGTAACCTTACGATCGGGGAAGATTCTGCAAGGTCAGAATGAAGAAAATTCAGCCGAGGAAAAAAATGAAAATTCTGAGCAGAATGTGTGGCGCGGCAGCGCCGCTCCCCAGTATAAAAACGGCGCGGCAGCGCCGGACCCTCTGGAAGAAAAAAATAATTTTGACGCTGGGGTCGATTCTGTTCCTGATTTGGTACCTAATGCTACTCTCTCGACTCATGTAACTGGGAAGAGTGATAATTCTCAGAAAGTAGTAGAAGAAAAGGTGTTTCCACCTCCTCCATTCCCAAAACGAGTTCAAAGGCAAAAGTTTGACAAGCAGTTTGCTAAATTCTTGGATGTCTTCAAGAAGCTTCAGATTAACATACCATTTGCAGAGGCCCTTGAGCAAATGCCGAGCTATGCGAAGTTTATGAAGGGCATTCTTTCGAAGAAATTGAAACTCGAGGAGCTAGAGACAGTTGCATTGACGGAAGAATGTAGTGCCATCTTGCAACAAAAGTTGCCACCTAAGTTGAAGGACCCTGGAAGCTTTACCATACCATGTACTATTGGAGATCTCTCATTCAGCAAATGCTTGTGTGATTTGGGTGCAAGTATTAATCTCATGCCCTTATCAGTTTTCATGCAACTTGGTCTTCCAGAACCAAAGCCAACTACTATGACGCTGCAACTTGCGGACCGTTCAGTTACTTATCCTCGAGGAATAGTTGAGGATGTTTTGGTGAAAGTCGACAAGCTTATCTTTCCAGCCGACTTTGTTATTCTTGACTTTGAAGAAGACAAGAAGATCCCTATCATCTTGGGACGACCATTCTTGGCTACAGGTCGGACTCTTATTGATGTCCAGAAGGGAGAACTCACGATGAGGGTGCACGATCAAAATGTCACCTTTAATGTTTTCAATGCAATGAAGCTTCCAACTGATGAGGAAGTGTGTTTTAAAATTGATATGGTGGACAAGGTGGTTAACTCCGCAACTCAACACTTGATCAAAACTGATGTGTTGGAAAGAGTTCTTGCTAATGACTTGGAGATTGAGAACGAAGTGGATGAAGAACACTTGCAATATCTTAATGCATCTCCATGGAAGAAGTTTAAGATTCCATTTGAATCTTTGGGGTTGTCAGAGCTGAAGAAGTCTCATGTTAGACTTAAGCCATCTATCGAGGAAGCACCTACATTGGAACTTAAGCCATTGCCTGAACATCTAAGGTATGCCTATCTTGGTGATTCTTCTACCTTACCTGTTATTATATCATCTAAGCTTTCAGGCATGGAAGAGGAAAAGCTATTGCGAATTTTAAGGGATTTCAAATCAGCCATTGGGTGGATTATAGCAGACATCAAGGGTATTAGTCCTTCTTACTGCATGCACAAAATTCCTTTGGAAGAGGGAGCTAAACCTACAGTTGACAATCAAAGGAGACTGAATCCTGTTATGAAGGAAGTTGTGAAGAAGGAAATTCTTAAATGGCTTGATGCAGGCATTATCTATCCGATCTCTGATAGTTCTTGGGTGAGTCCAGTGCAATGCGTGCCTAAGAAGGGAGGCATGACAGTGATTACTAATGAAAAGAACGAGCTCATTCCTACTCGAACAGTTACTGGTTGGAGGATTTGCATGGATTATCGGAAGTTGAACAAGGCCACTCGGAAAGATCACTTTCCACTTCCGTTCATTGATCAGATGCTCGACAGACTGGCTGGACATCAGTTCTATTGCTTGCTTGATGGGTATTCTGGTTACAATCAGATTTGCATAGCACCCGAGGATCAAGAGAAGACTACATTCACTTGTCCATTTGGTACATTTGCATTCAGACGTGTTTCTTTCGGGTTGTGTGGAGCACCAGCTACTTTTCAGAGATGCATGATGGCCATTTTTTCTGACATGATTGGAAGTAATGTGGAAGTATTCATGGACGATTTCTCAGTCTTTGGGGATTCTTTTGATGAGTGCTTGGAAAACTTGAGTTTGGTTCTAAAGCGTTGTGTGGAGACAAATCTTGTTCTAAATTGGGAAAAGTGCCATTTCATGGTACAAGAAGGTGTCATTCTGGGACACAAGGTTTCGTGTAAAGGTTTGGAAGTTGACAAGGCAAAGGTGGCGACTATTGAGAACCTTCCTGCCCCTGTTTCAGTCAAGGGTATTCGCAGCTTTCTTGGTCATGCAGGGTTCTACAGGCGTTTCATAAAGGATTTCTCAAAAATTTCTAAGCCACTTTGCAATCTTTTGGAAAAAGATGTTCCGTTCAAGTTTGATGAGTCTTGTTTACATGCATTCGAGATCTTGAAGAAGAAATTAATTTCTGCTCCAGTTATTACAGCTCCTGATTGGAGTCAACCATTTGCTTTGATGTGCGATGCTAGTGATTTTGCGCTTGGGGCCGTTCTAGGCGAAAGGAAAGAAAAGGTGTTTCATGTTATTTATTATGCAAGCAAAACTCTTAATGATGCTCAGATGAATTACACCACCACTGAGAAGGAACTACTTGCTATTGTCTATGGGTTTGAAAAGTTTCGCTCTTATCTGCTTGGTACTAAGGTGACAGTTTATACGGATCATGCTGCTATTCGCTATCTCCTGGCGAAGAAAGATGCTAAGCCAAGGTTGATTCGTTGGGTTCTTCTGTTGCAAGAATTTGACGTGGAAATCAAGGACAGAAAGGGGACGGAGAATCAGGTAGCTGACCATCTCTCTAGATTGGAAGATCATGGGAAATCACCTAAAGACAATACGGTTATTAATGAGTTTTTTCCGGATGAACAACTATTCAGTGTGAAAGATGTTGAACCATGGTATGCCGACATTGTGAATTATCTAGTAAGTAACATCATACCACCTGAGCTCTCTTATGCTCAAAAGAAGAAATTCTTACATGATGTCAAGCAGTATATTTGGGATGAGCCATTTTTGTTCAAGCAAGGAGTTGATCAGATTATTAGGCGTTGTGTTCCTTACAGTGAGACCGAGGCTATTCTTAGTGATTTTCATGCTACAGCTTATGGAGGTCATTATGCGGGTGAAAAGACAGCCACACGTATTCTTCAAGCAGGTTTCTATTGGCCGACTCTATTCAAGGATGCTCATCAGTTTGTGTTGAGATGTGATAGCATTTGTATAATAGGTATATTGCATGTTAGGAGCATTTGTGCATGTTAGTTAATTTCATGTTAGTTTAGAGCATTTTGTTGCATGTTAGTTAGAGCATTTAGGACATTCTGTTTATTGTGATATTTATGTTCATATAGTTGCATGAGCATGGCATGCATTTTTCATGATCCCTTAGGACGAGCTATTTCTGTTTGGCAGGGAGATGTTGATTTGAGTGTGGTAATCATGAATAGAGGGTTGATTTATAGTTTCTATGAAATTGACATGCATGTTATGGGGACAAAAACATTTACACAACTCATTGTTTGCTTTTGGGCTAGATTGGGGGTCATGCTTGTTTGGATGTTTTGAGGTTTAATTACCTGGTTATATTTAGAATGTTCTTTATTCCCTTGATAACGTAAGAGCACTAAAGTATAAGTTTGGGGGAAACAGGATTTTCATGCTAGTTGTTTGTTGTTTATGGCTAGGTGTCAAATGGCTAGTAGCCGGCTCATATTTATATGAGTAGTCTAGGGTTGGAAATGAGAATTCTCATTCCAGATTGTATATATGAAAAAAAAAGAGAAAAAAAAAGAAAAAAAGAAAAGGAAAAAAAAAAGAGTCATGTAAATAGTTAAATGCAAAATTAACCACGAGTGAGCTCTTTAATACTCGAGTAATTAAGTCTGAGGGGACTTAGTCCTAGTGACCTAAGGCTTTTATAGTCTGGGATCCACTGACCTAACACTCGCTACATGGGTATTATTGTATAAGCCTTTTGGGGTCTCACTCATTGCACGATTAAATAAGCATGTGTATTGTATATAGTAGTATGTGTCGTAGTAATAAAGCATGAATTCTTGGTTAACCTGAATGATGATGGAGGTGTCTCGAAGTTATGAAGTGTCTACCGTTCATTCTTTTTATAAACTTGTGATTGCCTTGACTAAGAATTGGTATGATTTTTGATCTAGTGTTAGGAGTATATCTGATGAGTATCACACACCACGTTCCTATGCATGTATTGTTAGTATACGGGAATTTAGTCGAGCTCTGGTTGGAAGTTGTTGCATGATTTGAGATGTTTGCCTAATGAATGGTTTTGGTTAGTCTAAGGGGGTCCTTGCATTTCCATATAGTTGCATACATGTAGTTAGTTGCATTTGTAGTTGCATCGTTAGATGGATTTTGTGGGTACATTCACTATAGGCCCTCACGAGACCTTACTCGTCCACTAGGGCTGCCTAGGGGTTTAAAGGGCTTGTTGCATATGCCAAATGCAACCGTGATCACCAACGGAAGTGGTATTAGTTAGTTGTAATAAATTGTTTGTTTATGCTCGAGGACGAGCATCGGTTTAAGTTTGGGGGTGTGATAAGTGGGTATTTTATTCACTTAGAACGTGTCCGTATGGCTTAAAACGAATGTTTGTACTCGAGTTGTGGTATTTTTGATCTCTTTTAAGGGTATTGTGCAGGTATATTTATCACATGTGTACTAGGAATGAAGCGGAGCAATCGGAATGCAATTTGGAGCTAAAACGAAGAAAATGGAAAAATTCGTCTTCCTGGACAGAAGGCACGGCGCGGCAGCGCCGTGTTTGTGCTTGCCTATGGCGCGGCAGCGCCGCTGGAAAGGAGCAGTAATTATCTGGCGCGGCAGCGCCGCTATCCTATACAATCGTGGTGCGGCAGCGCCAGTCTGTCTGACGAAAATTCCTGTTTTGAACCCGATTTGCTGACTTTTCGAGTTGGAGTCAAATTACAATTCAGTACGACTTGTCGCACCTGGAGGCATATAAAAAGAGAAGAAAACCCTAGAGAACAGGAGAGACACATACCACATATTATCTACGGAGTTTTAAAGCACGAAGAAGCAAGGAAGAAGATAGTTTCAATTTATTCCTGTATTCTTTCTAGCTTGTGGATGCTTGGTTTGGGTGTATTCTTTAGAACCCTTGATAATTATTACAATATTAATTCATTTTCTTCAATCATGTTTACATTAGAACCCATGGTGACGATTAGTTTGATTATGAACTAACTCGTTATCATGGGGTTTTAGCGGATTTATTCATGAAGTTTATTTGTTGAATTTTCTCGATGCCTATAGTGTGATTGATGCGATATCCTATCATGGTTGTTTTAATTCGTTATAGGAGAGTAGCTAACTCCTGTAATTGTGTGTTAATTCTTATTGAAGCGAAAGTGGATTTAAGAATTTAGAACTTGCCATGCTAGCATAGGTTTATGCGTGAGAATATCATTCATAATTAATGTCATAACTCTAACCGTTTTATGACGACTATGTGATCAATTGAATGCTTGTACTTCAACCATTATGTTTTCAATCTTTATAGACATATATGGACTAAGCATAATTGGGAGACTAAGTGATTTCTATCTTTATTGTGGATATTATTTAGGATGGTATTTGTGCAACGAAAGTTGGTTTATATCAGTTTTGTGTGTTCGATCAGGTATTAATAAATCACATGAAAGGGCTAGAGAATTGAAGACTATAGATGGACTGTTTAATGAAGTTAAAATTCCATGTTTTATTTGCATAAGTAATTCGACATAAATCTCAGTTCAAGTAGTTGATAATTAGTTATAAATCTTAGATTAATTATAGTGATAACAAAAATCCACTTTGTTATTTGTTTTAGCATCGGATAATAATCATACATTGGTGAGTGAATTAACTAGACAAACAACGAGTCCCTGTAGGAACGAACCTTATTTGCTATCTATATTACTTGTGACCACGTGCACTTGCATGTTAAGTTTGGTCGTAACAACTTTTACATTTCTTTTTATCTAATTCCCAAAATTCTCTAAGGCAAAAAGTTATCTCTCTCTCTCTCTCTCTCTCTCTCTCTCAAAGCAAAAACCAGTTCAGTACTTTCAGACCTCAAATCTTAATTCAATGGCACCAATCAAGAAGATTGAGTCACCCACTGGGTTTGTTTATGAGAAGAATAATTTTGTGGCATTTGTGGATACTGAGAACTCGCCACAGGAGTACCACGTGATGATGAACTTCATCAAGAATTGAAAACTCTCATACGCCATGCTCACTCCTACTCCTCTGTATCATGAAGTTGTGGAGGAAGTTTGGACCACAGCTGAGTATGACGCCCTGAATGGTACAACTTCTTTCTCAGTTAAGGGTAATTTACATGTAGTTAACTCTGATGTGATAAATGCTTGTTTTAAATTGCCTGAAAACAACTATGATTCTATGCCTAATAACTCAGAAATTGTTGTCATGCTTAATTCCATGAACTATTCTCTAAGTACTGATAATTTAGGTAAAATTGTCAGGAAAGGTATGGTTAAAGAATGGAGCTATCTTTGTGATGCCTTCATTAAAACATGTTCTGGAAAAATCACTAACTTTGATGTTGTCACACACTCAATGTTAGTCATGCTTAATATGCTCTTATCTGATAAGTATTTTGATTTTAGCACACTAGTCATGTATGAATTAGTTGTTAAACTAGGCAAGAAAGAGTCTAGGGGTAAGAACATTTACTTCTCTAGATTTCTTATGATACTTGCTGATCATGTTTGCAATAATTCAATTGTAATTAACAACCAAGACAGCAAGTTCAGCTATTTTGTTCAGGAGAAAAGGGTCTTAAGTGACCTAATTCGAATGAACTTAAATAGTGAAGTGCAATTGGTGTATCTGCCAATCATTCAGGTAACTATTTCTAACCCTTCTTCTTCTCAACCTCAAACTGCTTTGACTTCAATAGTTGCCATGGAAGCTGTTAGTGCCCCACAGCTTCCTACCCAAGCAACCAAACCAAAAGTTCACAAATCCAAGTCTAAAAAGCTAACCTCAGGTGTCTCTCAAAAGATATCTGTTGTAAAATCCACCACTCATACTGAGGGGAGTGTCCAGGTGGATGTGAGAGGTGAGGGAAGGGGTGAAAGTCAAAGAATCCCCAAGAATAAGGTAGGTGAGGTGAGTGCTACCCAAACCAGCCACCATGTATCCTCCCAAAAGGATACATTGGTTCAAAAGGAAGTAAGCTCATTTCTAGTAGCATCTTATCAAAAAGATGTCACTATTGAAACAAGTTCCCAACCAGGAACACACTCCAAGAGGGTCAGGGACACACCTAGCCAAAAAAACACTTCTCAAACCTATCAAAGGAAAAAGAAGGCTAGAACCCTAGGGAATGCACAGGGAGCACACACTGCTCAGTCTCAAGTTTCTAACTTGGTGACTGAGCCTTCTCAAAGTCAGATTGATTTGGCTCCAATAAATATGGAGTCACGGTCCCACTCTTTGAAAATCAATTTCGAAACACCAAATTCTCCAACCCTATCTCTGGATGTGGACATGATTTCCACATCATTTCCTGATTCCCCATCTTTAAAATTCTTGGAGGAGTCCCATTCTTAGATTGGTGGTCATCATCTTCTAGATGATTGGTTGGGCCATCATTTCTCTTATTCTGAAACCTTGACTCAATCCGTGGCACCAAATTTAAAATCAATCTCCACAGATTCTATTTTGGTTTCCTCATCAATCTCTATTATTTCTACTTCATCCACGGATATCCTTCATCCATTGACAAGTTTTTCTCCATCCACGGATGAGCCCCAAGTAAGCCATCCATGGAAAGCTACAATTACCACAACAACGGATGCCCCTTCTAGTCATCCGTTGCAAGCTACTTCTACACTTAGCCAAATTTCAAATATTATAACTCCAGTAGCAAGTGTAGAAGAGCTGGTGGTTGTTGAGACACTTTTAGGTTTGAGGGAAGGGAATGTACTTTCTGAGAGTGAGAGGCTGGCTTGCAGCCAGGCAAAAGGAGAGGGTTGAGGGGCTGACTAATTCTTACAGTCAAACAAAAGGAGAGCAAGAGGGTTCCACCTTAGTAGGTGAAGGTGAAGGTGAGGGTGTGAGGTGTGTGAGCCAGGGGGAGCCCCTAATGCAAGAAAAGACAGAAATTGAGAGAAAAGCATGTACAGGAGGGATAAGGGTGGAAGAAGCACCTACAGCCATTGCACATGATTTAATGGTTGTCAGTGATGTTGAAGGGGAGAGATTGATCTAGTTAGATTATCAACATGAATTGGATCAAATCAACCTGAATGCTGAGACATTTACTCATCCTGTTACAGCCTATCAAGTTTTGGCTGGACAGGGCAATGTGTAGGCGGAACAGATGTTACATTTAGTACACACAACTGAATCAATTTCTAGGCAAAGGAAGCTATCAGCAATCTGCCTCTAGGAGCTGGTGAAGACTTTGAGTATGACTCTGAGTTTGAAGAGGGCAGTGATAATTCTAGAAGTGGTGAAGGAGGAGGTGAAGGCCCTTCCACTCTCCTAGAGATGTCTCCTTGGTTGTTCTCAAATTCTTATGTTCACAATAACACCAAGGTAGTCATTTTCAGGAATTATCAAAGGGCACATGGAGAAGCTCGAACCTCCAATCCTCTACATGCCACCACCATCCAGAACTTTGTGGCCTCCCTTCAACTACATCAGACTCACATCCTACAGCAAAGAGCCAACACAGATGACATCAAAGGCCATCTTGATGGGGCAAATGATGCTATAGAAAGGAGAGTTGATGCAGTAGCTCCTTCTACCTCTCAAAGATTTAAACTAGACAAGCTGGTGAAAGATGTGGCAAGTCTTACTGTGAGGATGGAGAAGATGGAAAAGCAGATGGACACTTTCTTGGCCAATCAAACCCTACAGACTCAGCTTCTGCAATAGTTGCTGCAGGCTACTGGTGTTCCTCAAACCCTTGATGATAACAAAAAGGGGGACAGTGCACTAGTGGTATCTGAACCAGTAACTACTTCATTTCAGGGTGTGCCATCAAGTGAGGGGGAGACACCACAAATAATTGCAAATCCAGGTGAGTTTCAACTCACAAAGGTGGTTCCCTCTCCAGCCAAAGATGCTCCAGCCAAGGATGCTCAAAATTTCCTCAACTCTGAGAGGCTAATCAAAGTGTTAGGCCGAATACACAATATATAATCAAGTATGTATGAGAATAACAATCAAGAACACAGGTTTGTAAATCAACAAACTGAATTATATTAAATAATTCTCTCTTAGTGATGTTAATGAATCACAAAGAGCTACTAGGTTACAAGAATAATATATTCAATGTTCGCGTGTCCCTTCTAGGGATAACCTATCTGTGTTTATATAGTACACAACTACTTACAATCCATCTCTAATTGATATTCCTATAAATTAGCTATACAATTGATATCAATTAAGGATTGCTTCTTATCTTCTATTCCGTTTCCTTAGCTGTATCAATATATTCTGCTTCTTTCCATCTTCAGAATATATTGCTTCTAGAATCTTTATCTTTGCACCGACAGCTAAGTCAACTATCACCCTGTCAGACTTTAACAAACTCTGACCGGCTTCCATGTGAACTCTTCACCCAGTCAGACTTTATCAAACTCTGACTGGCTTCTATATAAACTCTGATATGTACCTGGTACTTAAACACTGATGAACAAACGTCAACAATTATATCTAACAATCTCCCCCAACTTGTTCATAATAAAAATGTACAAGTTAAAAAGATAATTGATGATGTCAAAACATATAACAAATGCAGTGTTTAAAATATGTCAGAGTGTAATTTTAAAACAGAGTTTAAATTTAACTTTAGAATAGAAAACATAAAAACTTACAGTCAGACTTTACTTGACTTCTTCAATATCAGGTACTGTCCTGATATAATCTGACAGTAACTTTCTCTCAGCTCGATCTAGTTCAGCAATCATATCCTTCTTCAGCTCCTTCAATTCTGGTTCATCTTCACCAATTTGATAAATGGCAGCCCTTAAAGAATAGATGCTGTTCTTGTTCATTTCATTGCCAAGTCTGATATAAAAAGCCTTATCAGACTCTAGATTGAACTCTAGAACTTTCTTATTTAGTGCAGTCCTGAATCTAGCACTATTTTTCTTCATTTCCACCAACTTTCCAGTATGATCCCTATACTTTGGAATGTAGACACTTGATACTCCTCCTCCAAGCATAGCTTTAGATCTCAACATCTTTTCTCTCAACACTTGAGCAACATCATGAGTATATCTGTTTTTGACTTTTAAAAGATAAAGTACATACTCCAGTTCTTCCCATGATTTGAGATTAACATCAGATTCTCCAACTTTATAAACTCTTCCATCACTCATGAAGTATAACAAAAACTGCTTCTTCAATATTCTGTGAAAAATCAACTGAACAGATTCTAACTTATCAAGATTTTCTTGTGTAACCCCAATACCAGATTCTGCCAGTGAAATGTTATCTTGAGATCTGTTATTTATTCTTCTCTCTCTGTGTGATCCCAGTCCAGATTTATCAAAAGCTTCTTTTCCCAATACAGTTCTGGTTTCTGAAAATTTCACAGCTTCAAGCTTTAAATCTTCAAGAATTTTAGGTTTGGTGAATCCTGAAAGTTGTGTAGATTTCTGTACAACTTGAGCAACGTCAGAGGTTGTCATAACTTTAGTAGAAACATCAACTTGAGCAGCGTCAGAGGTTGATTTAGCTAATCTTGTTTCAACTTGAGCAATGTCAGAGGTTGAATAAATCTTCTTAGGTAACTGTTCTTCTTCTACCAGCTTACCTTTTCCTTTGTCAGCATTATTAATCACAGGCCTCCTTGAGTACTGTAAACTCTGATCAGAGTTTACATTCTCTTTGATAACAATTCCTTTTTCTTTCTTTCTAGGAGCCTTGATTTCCTTCTTTTTGTAGATTCCAGCTTCAATATTCTTCTTGTGTTCTTCAGCAAGCATTTGCTCTTCAGCTTGGATATCTTCAATTGTAATACCTTTTCCATGTTCTGCCATAAACATCTTAGCAGCAATTTCCTCATCAGTAGATGGCTTATCAGAGATTATCAAACTTTTATATCTTGAACCACTGGCAGAGTTTACATGTCCCTTTCCAGAGTTTGATCTTTTATCAGAGTTTGATCTTCTTGAAAGTAATCTTCTATCATCATTTGATCTTAATCTCTTTCCATCTCCTCCCTTGTTTCCACCATCATTACCATCATCCCTCCGTCTCAGAGTTTGAGTGTCTTTGCATTTGTCACTTGGTACACTCTCCCCCTTTTTGACATCATCAGAAAGTAGTACTGATGTCAACAACTCAATTGCATTAGAAATTGATGTTAGTTGGGCAGACATAGCATTCTGATTGTCCTCAACTTTCCCAAGCCTCTTCTGAATATCATCAGAGTCCTTAGCTTGCTTCTTGAACATGGAATTGTAGTAAGTCCTATCATTCTTCAGAGTGAGATCTCTCAGACCAACTTCATTCCTCAAAGCAGTGACTTCCTTATGAGACTCATCAAATCTGTTGTGGAGAGATTTAATTTGAATCACAGTAGCCTTCAGACTTGTAAGAATATCAGGACTTGAAATTGTCTTCACAGAATCTCCAAGAAAATCAGCAGCCCTCTGTGCTGAAAAGATACAATCCGCAGCAGCCCATCTATTGTAGTACATATCTTGAAAATGCTCAGCTGTAGCGCGATTAACCTCTCTTAGCTCATCAGAGTTTGCATGACTCTCAAATAACTCCGCTTGAGAATGATTAGAACTATCATTATCATTAACAGTATCATTCTGTGCTGTATTCTCTGCAGGAATATTCTCAGCATCAGGTTCTGGAATCTTAGAGTTTGCAATATGCAGGAACTCTACTTCTTTTGTGACAATCTCAACAACAGATTGTTGTAGAGCTTCAAGAACAAGAACATCCTCAGAGTTTACAATAAACTCTGCTTCAACAGGAACATTCTCTGTTGCATCCTTATCAGCAACATCAGAATTTGTAGCAACAGTTTCTGTAGCATTAGCATCCAAAGTCTGATCGACTTCCTCACCCTTCTCAAGATCAAAAGAAATTATTTCAGTGTGAGAAGCCATAGATTCTGCAAGTTCAACAGTATCTTGATCAGCTTCCAAACCCTCTGGGAAATGTTCAGAGTTTATAGAGAGATTTGCTTCAATGTCCATATAAAATCCTTGTGGCTCAACATTTTCTGTAGCCTCCTGAACAAGAATTTCAGGAGCTTCATCTGCAGCTTCACGTGCAGCTTCCTCAACTACATCAGCATTTGATGTAGGAGCTTCATCTTGAAAAACAGTCTCCATAAAAACTCTGTCCTCAGGAACAGCTTCATCATTTGGAATCTCAAGATTATCAGCAACAGTTGAAGAGATATTCTCAGCACCAAACAACTGTGCTGCTACCAATCGTCGTTTTCTCTGATGAAGAGTTTCTTCATCAGTTTCAGTCTCTTCATCAACAATAGCAGACTTTCCCCTATTAGCTCGTCTTTTCTTCATTCTTTTCTTCTGAGGCATATCATCAGCATTTGATGCCCCGGCTTCAGCGTTTATCCTGACAGACTTAATAGCCCTCTCTTTAGATTTCTGTGACCTTTGTGGTTGAGACACAGAAGGTCCAGCTTCAGTGTTTGCCAGTTGTGGTTGTTGTTGTTGTTGTTGTAAGTTTACCAAGAATTGTTGCACAGACTCAGGCAACAGTAACACACCAACATCTCCTTTCTTGTTATCCTTGTTAGTGAGATCAGAAAATATGCGTTTATGCAATTTAAATGAGAGGATAACATCATCCTCTACAATCTCAACATTAGGGCAGCAACAATTGAATATCAATTGACAAAATCTAGAGAAATAAACAACATTTCTATTTTCTAGCATCTTCTCACCAATATTAGTTAAAACTAATCTAGCAACATCAAATTGACTGCCATAGAGAAGAGAATACCCGATGTGTAGACTATCCGTGGGAATCGCATCCCAATTCGTGCACTTCTTTCCAAAAGCCCGAGTAATGCAATCGAAAAAGAAACTCCATTCCTTGCGCAAAAGAGGCCTTTTGAGTTGACCTATCTTTGACAAAGGTCCAGAGTATCCTATCTCCCTCATCATTTTGACTAACTCAAAGTCTCCAACAGTTGTGAATGCATTGAAATCTTCAAGACCCAAAGCATCACGAACAGTAGTAGGAGTAACAATAAATTCTTCTCCTTGAACCTCAAAAATGATAGATGGAGATCCAGACTCTCCTCCATCATCATAAGTACCTGTCTGCCAAAAAGTCCTTATTTGTGACGCAGACAGCTTCGACGGTGCGGTGAGAGCAGTGCCGATATCAGAGTTTGTCAAGAAACTCTGAATCAAATGAAACGCCTCCGGTGCGTTCTCATTTGCTAAAGGAGCTGAGTAATTGTTAGGAACAAATTCTAACCCAGAAGCAATAAACATTGTTGTAGCCATTAGAACAGTTTAGAAGAAAGCAAACAGAGAATAGATTGTATGCAGTGAAAGTGTTTGAGACAATGTGTGTAAGTAAAAGCTTATGAAAAGTTGAGGTGTGTAAAAGAATGAACCGTTTATGTGTAGTATATTTAAATAATAACTGTGAAGATTAAAACTCAAACGTTTTAATCATTACTACACACAGCAGGCGTCTTTGAAAAGTGTGTGAGTGGGACAGGTGTCAAACGTGTATACGCTGACAGCTGTATGTAACAACTTTCAATACACATGCGCAGTAAAAATAGCCATTATTACCGCTTATCACATTGTTCAAAACACTCAACCTTTCTCTCTCTGTTTAATACAAATATGAACCGTTTGTTATCATACTCCTTTGAATTTCAAAACAAATGTCTAATCTCAAAATTATAAAATGTCTGAAACAAAGAAATCATTTTAACCATCAGAGATTAAAACAATGTTACCTCGGCGTATTTCACACAATACATCAGTGTTTACCATTTGTCCTTCTTTGTCAATAAACTCTTTTCGCAAATAGTACAGGTGTGAATAATTGTGTGTGCAATAGCAGAGTTTACCGAAATCAATATTTAGATCATCTCAAAGTGCATAAAATCCACAAACTAAAGCAGTAAAAACTGGTTGCCTAAACTCTCATGTATAAAATAAAATATGATTTTATATCTAAACTCTGTAATACTGATATCCTTTCATTTGGATATATCTTTTATTTTTCACCCCCTTTATATATATATTTATATATATATATATATATATATATATATATTTAATTAAATTTTTTATTTTTCCAGTAATCAGTGGTTGGCACTAGTCACCAAAAATCAAAGATTTTAGCCCTTATTTCATACAATAAGTTCCTGGATCTTCCTAGGCACAACATGATCTCAAAGGAATTTGTGCTCTGTTTGGCATCTTTTGATTTGAGGGTGAATTATTTGCAATTAATAATCAGAGTTTAGACTTTTCATCAGTTAATACAATTAATTTATGAGAGAAAATGCAAACAGCTAATACAGACTCAGTGTATAGGATCAATAAACTAAGAGATGCTATAAATATAGAGACAGTATCATGCTGTGTTAACTTACTGCACATATTTGAGATCAGAATCTATATAACTCTTAAGGATTCATAATTACTTACTGAGAATTATGCCTCATACAAATTTCTTCATTGGTCCATATGTTTCAGACAAAATTACAATCAGAGTATAGCATTAGACTCTTACTATCAGAGTATGACCAACACTTTATGACTAACAGAGTTTAGCAGCAGAGTTTACTTTCAGAGTTTATGATACTGGTACTCATAACAGTTAATACATGCAAGGAATCATGAGCATAAAAAAAATCAAACATGTATAGTTTTTTAGTCTAACCCGTATCTCTAGTCGAAACCAGAGATCATTCCAAGTTCATTTACCAATCTTGTATAAGTAGCTTCACTCAAAGGTTTGGTGAAGATATCTGCAAGTTGTTGGTCTGTAGACACAAAATGAAGCTCAATGTTTCCTTCTTCCACATGTTCCCTGATAAAATGATACCTTATGCTGATGTGCTTGGTCATGGAGTGCTGTACTGGATTTCCTGTCATAGCAATAGCACTTTGGTTATCACGGAAAATAGGTATTTTAGAGTACTTCAAACCATAATCCAGCAACTGATTCTTCATCCACAGAATCTGTGCACAACAGCTACCAGCAGCTATATACTCTGCTTCTGCAGTGGATGTGGAAATAGACTTTTGTTTCTTGCTATACCAAGAAACCAATCTGTCACCTAAGAATTGACAGCTTCCACTTGTACTTTTTCTGTCTATCTTACAGCCTGCAAAATCTGCATCAGAGTAACCAATTAACTTAAACTCTGATTCTCTAGGATACCACAAACCCAAGGTTATGGTTCCTTTGAGATATTTGAAAATCCTTTTTACAGCTGTTAGATGAGGCTCTCTGGGATCTGCTTGAAATCTTGCACAAAGACATGTTGCATACATGATATCAGGTCTACTTGCAGTAAGATACAGTAAAGACCCTATCATTCCTCTATAGTTTGTCATATCTACTGAGGCTCCTGTGTCTTTGTCTAGCTTTGTTGCTATAGCCATGGGAGTTGGAGCAGATGAACTATCAAGCATACCAAATTTCTTGAGAAGATTTCTGGTATATTTTGCTTGATTGATAAAAATACCATCATCTGTTTGCTTGACCTGTAAGCCTAGAAAATAACTAAGCTCTCCCGTCATGCTCATTTGATACCTGGATTGCATAAGCTTTGCAAACTTCTTACAAAGTTTGTCATTAGTAGATCCAAAGATAATACCATCTACATAAATTTGAACTAAAAGCAAATCATCACCAGAATTGAAATAAAACAAGGTTTTATCAATTGTACCTCTTGTGAACCCACTTTCTAAAAGAAATTCATGCTCTTGGTGCTTGCTTTAGTCCATATAATGCCTTGTCAAGCCTGTAGACATAATCTGGATGCTTGGGATCTACAAATCCTGGTGGTTGTTCAACAAACACTTCTTCTTCAAGCTTCCCATTGAGAAAAGCACTCTTTACATCCATCTGAAAGACTTTAAACTTCTTGTGTGCAGCATAGGCCAGAAAAATTCTTATGGCTTCCAATCTTGCAACTGGAGCAAAGGTTTCATCATAGTCAATCCCTTCCTGTTGTGAATAACCTTTAGCCACAAGTCTAGCCTTGTTTCTTGTAATCACACCTTCACTGTCAGTCTTGTTTCTGAAAACCCACTTTGTACCTACTATTCATCTATTCTTTGGTCTAGGTACAAGTGTCCAGACTTCATTTCTTTCAAATTCATTTAACTCTTCTTGCATTGCTGTAATCCAATTAGCATCTTGAAGAGCTTCCTCCACTTTCTTTGGTTCTGTTTGAGACAAGAAAGCATGATACAGACACTCATTATTTGTTGCACTTCTAGTTCTCACACTAGCATCAGGATCTCCAATTATGAGATCAGGTGTGTGTGCCTTTGTCCATTTTCTTGCTGTTGGTAAGTGGTTTCTTGCATCATTATTGGATCCTCCCCCTTGATCCATGCTCTCCTGATTCATATGTTGACTTTCTGCAGTATCTGAGGCTCCCCCTGAATTGGATGGCTCAGAGTTTGAACTGTCAGAGTTTGAATCAGTTTCCTCAACTGACTCATTTGCAGTGTCTTGTTGAGCTTCTTCACGCTCCCCCTCAACTGGTTCTCCATTTTGTTCAATTTGAGAATATTCAGTTTCTCCAGTATTTACCAGTAGAGGTTCAGAGTATGCTTCGTCAGAGTTTGTCAGAACCGCTTCGTCAGAGTTTGTCGGTACTGCTTCATCAGAGTTTACATCATCAGAGAATAAACCTTCATTTTCAAAACGCAGTTGATCATATCCATCTAAGTCATCAAGTCCAGTTATTTTCTTGTCATCAAATGACACATGTATGGATTCCATGATCACTTTAGTTCTCAGATTGTAGACTCTGAATGCTTTTGTTGACAATGGATAGCCAACAAAGATTCCTTCATCAGCTTTTAACTCGAACTTGGTCAACTGTTCAGGATGAGTCTTCAACACAAAGCATTTGCATCCAAATATATGAAAATATTTCAAATTTGGCTTCTTATTTTTCACCATCTCATATGGTGTTTTCCCATGCTTGTTGATCAATGTTGCATTTTGAGTAAAACAAGCAGTTTGAACAGCTTCTGCCCAGAAATAAGTTGGTAATTTTGCTTCTTCAAGCATAGTTCTGGCTGCTTCAATTAAAGTTCTGTTCTTCCTTTCAACTACACCATTTTGCTGTGGAGTTCCAGGTGCAGAAAACTCTTGTTTCACTCCTCTTTCCTTGCAGAAAGCTTCCATGATTGAGTTTCTGAATTCAGTTCCATTATCACTCCTTATTATTTTGACTTTGTGCTGTGATCCTTTGTCCAGTAGATTTACATGATCCATCGGAGTTTGAGCAGTTTCATCCTTCTTTGATAAGAAATACACCCATGTATATCTAGTATATTCATCAACAATTACTAGAGCATACTTCTTTCTGCCCATAGACATCACATTCACTGGTCCAAAGAGATCAACATGTAGAAGATGATAAGGTTCCACTACTGAAGATTCAGATTTGCTCTTGAAAGATGACTTCCTTTGCTTAGCCTTTTGACAAGAATCACATAGGCCATCTAGACTGAGTATTGATTTTGGGAGTCCCCTTACAAGATCCTTTCTTATTAGCTCATTTATGTTGTTCAAATTGAGATGAGAGAGCTTCTTATGCCAATTCCAACTCTCTTCATTTGACATTCTTGCACTCAGACACACTGTTTTTCCATCAGAGTTTGTTACCAAACTTGCTTCATAAATGTTGTTGCGTCTGTGTCCAACTAGAACAACTTTTCCAGTAGATTTACTGATAACTTCACAGTATTCAGTATGAAAATCTACATGGTTTCCTCTATCACAGATTTGACTCACAGATAGCAGATTATGCTTGAGTCCTGAGACTAGAGCTACATTTGTGATGATGACACTTCCAAGATTAATATTGCCATATCCCAGAGTGTAACAGCCCCAAATCCGGGGTCAGGGATCTAGGGTAGTCACAATCCGTGTACTCCTTGCCTTACCTGTATTACTCACATCGTGCATAATTCACCTGCTCATGACCCCACAATATTTGTCTCACACACACACACACACACACAGGTTAGAGTCTCAGAAACGACACGATACAACAACTGCGGAATAAATAATTTATATTACAATACCCAAATGTCTTTAAATCTGTCACTGATACAATTTCTAAGAAATGTTATATTTCCAACTTAGCCTTCTGATGCTCACAATCCTCTCATACCATTCATATCTATACATAAGTTGAATACCAAAAATTGTAGCCTGATTCGATTGGTTCGTACTACTCTCGGGATCACTGCTAGAAACTGTTTATGAAAACGCCTTGCGGGGTATGTGACGTCCCATTGGCATCCTGCTTCGCTGCTATATAATATATATAAAACAATAGCAAGAGTGAGCGATAGCTCAGCAAGGAAAAGAAAGTATGGCATAATTCTGCCTTTAACTCAACCCAGAATAAAGCGGGTATAAGACAATAATTTGTCAAAATATCTCGATACTGAAATTATATCCTTATCGGAATGTATTCCCAAAAACAGTACCATTATTGTACTTCAAATATCATTTCCATAATATTTCTGCAAACTTTTGCTATATTATGAACAAAGTTCTAGTATAATATAAAAGATGAGGTTTCAAAGTAAACCAAATATACCCTTTCAAAAAAATGTCTGCTATATAAGCAGAATATCAACATATAACTTATAAAGATAGCTCAATGCTTTTGTAAATCATTTAGAAATCCTTGGTACCTATATAAGAAACCAAGTCTCAAAACATATCTTTTAAAATAGATGTTAAACGTTAGAATCAAGGCTTAAAGCCTAATCATTGATTCAAAATACTGTACAGTTCAATATACTGTAGAAGAAGTATACTTTTCAACCACTGTCAACATTATCGGTAACTCAGCACCTAGGCTTTCGTTACAATGTCACAGTACAATTCCAATTGGAAGATGGGACTATCTGGAGCACACCACGATACACGATGATCAGTCGTTGTATCGCACTCACACTTTTCTACTAGTAGATGGATGACATCCTAACACGATTATCACCCCAGCCGCATACGGGCTTTGTATCTGCTGGACTGTCCCACAACCTCCTACGCGAGATAGATGCTGGACTGCCCCGCAGCCTCTTACGCTAGATAGATGCTGGACTGCCCCGCAGCCTCTTACGCTATATAATTTGATGGACTGTCCCACAGCCTCTTACACGTTTCCTCCTAGTCCCGGATGAATATTCAATAAAACCGGAATCGAGGTTTAATCCTGATTCCCCAAGTATAAGATACTTGCCAAAACTGTTCATTATTTCTTATCACCTTACTCCCTGATTGTTTGGGGAAGTAAGTCACAATGGAAGTTGACTTGAGTCAACCAGAGTAATCACCGAGAAGGATTCGCTTCGCAAAAATTTCGACTTGGAAGTAGTCGGAGTTTTCTGAGATGCTTTGATTTGAAATTCGTTAGGATAGGGCAGTGATCCCAAAACATAAACTCTTTCGAGGAATTGGAAGAGTAAAATCATTGCTCGCTCCTTAAACTGGATTCCCAATTTTTGATGAGTTGGGAAATATTTAATCGTATTTAAGAGTCTTAATAAACTCAAAATAATATTTATTAATTAGTAAATCTCAAATGAATATTCGAAAATAATATCCATTAAATAATTCAGGATTAAATGAATATTCAACATAATATTCATTAACTAATAAACCTTGAATTAATAATTCAAAATAATATAAACCTCGAATGAATATTCAAAATAATATTCATTAAATAATAATCTCAATTGAATATTTGAAAATAATATTCATTAAATGAATAAAACCCAAATGAATATTCAAAAGTAATATTCATTAAATAAATAATCCTTAAATAGATAATCGTTAAATGAATATTCAAAAATAATATTCATTAAGTAAATAATCCTTAAATGAATATTCAACAATAATATTCGTTAACTAAATAATTAATCCTCGAATGAATATTCATAAATAATATTCATTAAATAATTAAATAATCTTCAAATGAATATTCAAAATTAATATTCTTTAAATAATCCCCAGATGAATATTCACAATAATATTCTTAAGTCAATAATCCTCAAATTAATATAAATAATACTCCTTACGTCAATAATCCTCAAATGAATATAAATAATAACCCTTAAGTCAATAATCCTCAAATGAATATAAATAATACTCCTTACGTCAATAATCCTCAAATGAATATAAATAATAACCCTTAAGTCAATAATCCTCAATTAACAGTACCCGATGTCTTTATCGGAAAATTAGCCTTTATCATACACAAACTATAATCACTACTGATCTTAAGAAATATCATACGCCCTTAACCTAGGGCCTTTATAAAAACCTGGCTTATAACTGATATCCCATATCTAGCTTATAAGCCAATTACCAAATCATTTCCAAGTAACAACCTTTGAATGAGGTAATATTCAAATAACATTCCTCAAATCATTTCCAGGTAATTAATACTTTCTAGAAATATAATTAATGTTTAATAATAGCAGTCCTCAAAATAATTAGTACACTGCCGCTGGAATCCCTCCGGGTTTCCACGGCTATCTCCATATCTCAAATACTGACTCCCGGTCTAGAGTCGAAAACAAGAAGTATGCTCTTATCTCTAGAGCTACAAGGTATACCGGTTTATAACTACTTTATCTCAAAGCTTATATATAAACCCAAATCAAACTCTATTTTTATACAATATATAACATGTATCGCACAACTGTATAACTCCACACATGGCAACAGCAGTAATATATAATCAATAATTCAAAGTATAGATTTAGAAAACTTGCCTGATGCTCGAGAAGTGATAGGGGTTCGCGACGATGCCGGACAATCTAGACAAAGTCAAAGAAAACGCACGATTAATCCCCTGGATAATCCACTTGCACTCAATGTTTAAACACGTAAGCGAAACACAACCAAGGCATTACTAGCTCGTTATAGGCTCATACTAAGTCCATGTTTAGTCAACAATTAATTCAGTCGTAGGTTTAGTCCGAAATCGATCCTCGAATACAAGTTATACTTAACCATTTTCAACATTTGTTTCTAAGTCATGCTCTTAGTGGTTTTCACTTGCGCAGCCTCGGCTAACACATTTTTATAAAATCGGAAAATAATCTTTTGGACTCGAAACCTTCGTACAAACCTTCGTAACTGCCCTTGACACTTCAATACAAAATTCCATATTTTAAAACAACTCTTAAGGGTCTCAAACATAGCCACAAAGTTGGTACATTTCTGCAATCTCATTCCTTGAACCACTTTCACTAAAATGGTCATATCTCATAAACCGTAAATCGCAATGACATGATTCTTGCGCTCACGTAAACTAGAAACAAAGCTCTACACACTCATGTTCATAACTGAACCAAAAGAGGCAGTTAGGTTTTCTGATTCTAGGCAGTTTATAGAGTTACCGAAAATCGGGCATTACGACGGCTTAAAATCGAATAATCCTATTTTGTCACAACATAACCAAGCCACACCGGGCATACCATACATCTACAACCTCAACAAACAACCATCATACACCTCTAAGATCAGTGGGGAGGCTCAAATCCAACACCCATCATTTTACACATTCAAACAAGTCCAAATAATCACTAAATCACTTAATCATGATCTTAACTTTACATGAACATCAAAACCACTTTAAAACTCATATAAAACTCAAAGGGGCAGAGGTTTATACCTTCCTCCAAGCTTGCTTGCTGCTATATTCCTTATGTAACCTTAGATCCTTGCTTAATACAACCTTTGGAAGCCACAAACTCAATATCAAAAGCAACAAAGCAAAATACAAGTTACTATTCATCATCTTCTCCAACTGTTACTCACTGAAATCGAAGGGTAAATGACAGAGGTGAGGCGATTTCTTACCATGGTTACGTCGGGCTTCTCGAGAGCTTCGATTTGAGTGGTGGAACGCCAAAAACGGACAACGGAATCTCAAGTTATGATCATTTCTTTCTCTCCCATTTTTCTTTCTTCTTTTCTCCCGAAATTTCTCTTCCTTTTTCTTTTTCTTCTTATCTTGTTTAATTACTTGATATTTATCCAATGTGGTGAGTCATCACCCTTGGTCTCTTCTTGTCTTGACACTTGGCAAGCATGCATTGGCTTGGAATAAAGTAGCTTTTCTGGTTCGTTTAATTTCGTAGAACGCTCGCAAGGTTTCTCGAGGGTTCTATCGAGGTATTTTACCGAAATCGTTCTCGATACTTCTAATTCATTTATCAAATCCATATCCATGGAATTAATAATTTAAATCCTTAAATATCCTCAAATAATAATTATTTAGTCCGTTTTTGGTGAAATTTCGGAGAAAACGAAAAATGCTATTTTTCCGATTCTGACAGCTTCTGCATTCTTTTATTTCCATCGTAGATCACTAATGCGACTTTGAAAGTTTATTATATCGTCCCGCATATAGGGTGGTCTGAAAAACTTTTAAATGAAGAGTTACTATTCATCAGTGGTTTTTCTATAATCCTTTGGATCAAAATCCGTCCCAATATTCCTGATCTATTTTCTCTTTACTCTTTGCACTTAGAAAACGTTCTAGTGCTTTCTCGGGCGTACGCTATCTTGTTTACGGAGTTGTCGGATGTATTCCAGATATTGATTTGGATGACATAAACATACTTTCCTTCCCTGGAGTATTGTATTCTTATCTTTCAGATTGATTGTTCTTATTTATATGTTCAGTCCATTCTTACTATTCTCAAAATGTTTGAAAACCGAAATTCATATTCATTTCATAACTTGATTCTCAAAGTCATTGCCACTATCCATATTTATATCAACATATAATAAAAGTTTTAATTCTACCCAAAATCTGGGGTCTTACACAGAGTGTGTCCTATGTTGCCATCTCCATAGGAAACCTTTGGGCCAGCCTTCTCCTTAAAGTCTGATAGCAAGGCTTTATTTCCAGTCATGTGTCCTGAGCATCCACTGTCCAAGATAAGTGTGCTCTCTTTTATACCCTGCAATCACAAACAACCACTAAGTGTTAGTTTTAAGGACCCAGACTTGCTTGGATCCTTTGTCTTTCTTAACAGTGTTAGTTTTTGCAGCGGAATTACTATCAACAGAGTTTAAACTAACATTGTCAGACTTTACACTTGCCGAGTTTGCTCTAACCCACTTCAGATTGGGTTTTAGCTCATAATAGTTGTGATAAATAGCATGATAACTCTTGCAAGTATAAATGGAATGCCAAGTGCTCCCACAGTGTGTGCATAAAGTCTGTGGTCTAACCCTAACATAATCATTCTTTACTCCTGATGTAGAAGGTAAAGAATTGATATTTTTATTCTTTGTGCAGTAATTAGCAAGATGATTAGAACTACCACAATTATAACATGTTTTCCTTGGAGCAGCACCAGTAGGCAAATGATTATTTCTTTTATTTATGCCTATCTTTCCATTCCTATTCTTCTTGAACCCTTTTGGTTTCATGGCAGATTTTACCTCTTTCAGCTTATGATTGAACTGTTTTCCTGTCATCAAGCCAACATTAACCTGTTTTTCACAAGTTTTTACTGGCTTTCTAACAGCTTCTCTTTCCATAAGTTTTTCTGTTATAATATTTTCCTGTCTTTCACAGGCTTCATCTGATTCCATATCAGCTTCTCTTATTACAACAGATTTTAACTTATTGGCTTCTGGAACAAATTTCACAGGTTTAAGTTGTGGTTTTACCTTAACTTTGTCTTTAAACCTAAGTTCATCATTTTCACAATAGCCTAAACCTACAGAATCTGTCTGAAACACTTGATGAGTGTCTCTTCCAGAGTCTGTCCAAGTCTTGATTATTTTTCTTTCTTTTTCTAGATCAGATTCTAATTGCTTATATCTTTTCAGCAACTCCTGTTCTACATAAACAGCATCATCTCTTTCTTTTTGAATCTGCTTCATATTTTCAAGTTCTCCTTCAAGAAACTTGTTTCTATCTTTAAGGCTAAGATTCTCAGATTTAATTCTCTCATTTTCTAAAGTCTGATCCCTATAACTAACATGTACGCTTTTCAGATATACTCTCAATTCAGATATATTATCAGTATCATAAGCATAAGTAGTTAGGGGTACCTTATTTTCAGATGATTCAGTCTCATCTCTGACAGTTGCCATTAGAGCATAATTTTCTCCATCATCAGAGTCTGAAGTATCTGCCCAGTCTTTGCCTTTAGAGATGAGTGATTTCTCAGATTTGCCTTTTTTGCACTCTGGAGCATAGTGACCCATCTCCTTACACTTGTAGCACTGGATTTCAGATTTATCCTTCTTGCCAGACTTGGTCTCCCTTCCATCAGACTTTCTAAAACTTTTCCTTTCAGAGTTTGAATCTTTCCTTGAGAATCTCTTTCCTTTCTTAAAGTTCTTGAATCCCATCTTCTTGAAGGTCTTCACCATCAGTGCAGCCATTTGCATCATCTGTTCTTCATCATCCTCAGAGTCAGAAGCTTCATCAGAGTTTGAGTCATCATCAGAGTTTGATGACTCGCTTTCAGATTTAATGACTAAAGCCTTTCCCTTGGCTTTCTTTCTTGATGATTCCTTCTTGATGGGCTTCTCCTCAACTTTGAGAGCAACAGATTTTGTCTTTTTACTCAATCTTCTATTCCTTTGTTCTATCTCCAGTTCATGAGTTTTCAACAACCCATAGATTTCATCAAGATCTGTATCAGCAAGCTCATAATTATCTCTTATTGTGGTTGTCTTTAAATCCCACTTTTCAGGTAGAGATAACAAAAACTTGAGATTAGACTCTTCAAGCTCATATTCTTTATCAACCAGAGACAGATCATTCAATAGTTTGCAAAATCTGTCATAAGTCTCAGTCAAGGTTTCATTAGGTCTTGAATCAAAGTGCTCATACTCCTGTGTGAGTATTGTCTTTCTGTTCTTCTTAATAGCACATGTTCCCTGGCATCTGACTTCTAAAGCATCCCATATCTCTTTGGCAGTCTTGCAGCCAATTACTCTGTTAGACATAACATTATCTAAAGCACTGTGGAGAAGATGTCTAACCTTTGCATCTTTTGCAATTGATGAGATGTCCTCAGGAGTCATATCTTTCTTTTCCTTTGGAACAGTCTTTTGTTCTTAACCATCAACAACAGGGGACAATTTAGTCGGCATATGAGGACCATCATAGATTCTGTCAAGGTATTCTGGATCTGTAGCCTCCAGAAACATGGTCATCTTCACCTTCCAAATCGGATACTCTACTGGCCTGAGAATTGGAACCCTGATTGTTTCATATCGACTCACAGAATTGGGCTTAACCTGTTCAGCCTTAGGAGCAGTTTGATTTTCTTCAGACATGATTATTACTGTGTTTGAATCGTAAAACTGTATATATTAAACAACCTTGGCTCTGATACCAATTGTTAGGCCGAATACACAATATATAATCAAGTATGTATGAGAATAACAATCAAGAACACAGGTTTGTAAATCAACAAACTGAATTATATTAAATAATTCTCTCTTAGTGATGTTAATGAATCACAAAGAGCTACTAGGTTACACGAATAATATATTCAATGTTCGCGTGTCCCTTCTAGGGATAACCTATCTGTGTTTATATAGTACACAGCTACTTACAATCCATCTCTAATTGATATTCCTATAAATTAGCTATACAATTGATATCAATTAAGGATTGCTTCTTATCTTCTATTCCGTTTCCTTAGCTGTATCAATATATTCTGTTTCTTTCCATCTTCAGAATATATTGCTTCTAGAATCTTTATCTTTGCACCGACAGCTAAGTCAACTATCACCCTGTCAGACTTTAACAAACTCTGACCGGCTTCCATGTGAACTCTTCACCCAGTCAGACTTTATCAAACTCTGACTGGCTTCTATATAAACTCTGATATGTACCTGGTACTTAAACACTGATGAACAAACGTCAACAATTATATCTAACACAAAGAGTCCATCTTCAAGGCTGTGACCTCCTCTTCATCAAAGTTTGTGCCTGTCTACACAATAATTTTGAAAGTTCTCACTCCTGACACTATAATTCTGCAAAAAGAATATGATGCTGAACATTCTTGTGTCAAGGAGTTTGAACCTATCTTCAGTGGCAGGATTGGCTCACAACCTAGACATCATGGCAAGAACAAGCTAGAAGTGGATTATCCCTTCCACAAGCCAGATGAATCTAAGGTGCTAGCAGCTCAAATCAGGGTTCTCAAAGCTTCCACAGATGTGAAGCTCGGAGAGGGGATGGCTGTCATCTACAGGAATGGTAAAGAAATTCACATCACAAACAGCCATCCCAGATTCAATGAAGCTAAGAGAGAAGAAATTGCCAGATTGAGGAGAGAAGCCAATCCCCAGGGTTTTGAAAAACAAGATAGATTGGCCCAAGAACTGATAAGGGAGATGGAAGAAGAAAGTAGTGAGGCTGTAGAGGAAGAGGCCCCTACTAAAAGGAAAGTAAAGAAAAGGAAGACAGTGCCAAAGACCAATCCAATCAGATGGAAGCAAAGATCAAACAGGCATGTCTCTCCTGAGAAAGTGGAAGAGAAAAAGGATACTGGAAGAAAACTTATTTTTGAAGACCCCATTCCATCTTCAACTCAATATCAAACCACCTATCATGAAACTCCTGTAGAGCCCAAAGAAGAGACAGTTGAGTTTGAAAACTTGGTATTCCCTAAGTTCATTGCTGAAGCTGAAAAGAAGATAAAGAAAAGGGAACCAATGAAAAGAGCTCAACAAGGACCAATCAAACTGAATGTTGTACCAAAAGTTGCCAAGCCAATTGAGGACAAGGCAGACTATGTATACATTACAGAAATACATGAGTACTCATCCATGGATCTCTACCTTGATGAAATTAGTGATGTAAGAGGCACAATCAAATACAGAGTTCTGCCTGAAAGACTAACTTTTGTCTACAAAGGAGGGAGGGTGAGAGCATAGCCCTTGCAACAAGTACTGAATGAAGGATATTCCACCTTAGTGAAGATTTTCTCAAGCTTCAAGAACACAAAGGGATTTTCTGAGGTTGCAAGAGGTGCAGTATTGAAGAAGATTGAATAAATTAGGGATAGTTGGAATTCCCCCGACAGTTTGCCAAGGAAGATGAAGATCATTTACAATGGACAAAGAATCCATCTCCAACCTTACTGGATGATGGAATTCAAAGATTACAGGGGCTGTAGAAGATTCTTCAGGATTGAAGACCAACTGTCTAAGGCCAACACTAAGTACCTTAGATGGTTGCAATCAAAGCTAGATCCAAAGATTGCTGAAGAAGATGCATTATACAGGAAACATCAAGAGCAAGTCAAGGCCAACTATGCTAAGGAAGGGAGACAAAAGATTCAGCCTCCCAGGGAAAAGAAAAAGGATTAAATTCTGCTCAGGCTAGAGGAACAACCTTAAACTTCCACTCAGTAATATCTTATATTAAATTTTGCAGCTTAATACAATTATGTTCTTTTATTTCAATATTCTCATAATGTGTTTTGTTCTCATCAAGACCTTTAATTTATGCGTGTTATTCTATCAGACATAAATTGGGGGAGATTGTTAGGAAATATGTTGTTCTTGATGATAACTTAACATATAACACCTTTCTTTATAAGTCATTTTGTAACTAACAACGGATGGCATACTTTCTGTAGTATCCGTTGTTGGGAAGCTTATCCACGGATAAGTAATTATGTATCATATTCAATTTTACTCTACTCTAAGGATTGAAAGTATTAAGTACTAAGTCATGTTGACTTTCAGTAGATAAGCAGGATAGGATAGCTAATTGTAAATAGGTTGTGCTATGTAATTCTGTTTAAGTGAAAATGAATGACAACGGATGAAGACTTAATGCTATCCACGGATGATCAACTCAATGCTATCCACGGATGATCAACTCAATACTATCCACGGATGACCAACTTAATGCTATCCACGGATAGTCATCCACGGATAGTCAAGAACACTACCAACGGATGAAGCTCAAGACTAAAGGTTGATGGTGACTTGACACTGGAGAAGCACATGGGTTGATATAGTAAACAAAAAGAATATGGAAGCCAAACACTGGTGAACCTCGAAGAAGAAGAAACATTCCATTTCCATGAAACATAAGAGATGTACAAACAAGCCAAGTTGTCAAGAGTACAACATCTCAGTCACATGCATCTGGAATGAAGAAGCGAGCATACTGGACCTAGAAGATAGAGATAGTTTTTGTCTGTAGTATGACTTGTAAACTTGGTCTTTATAACCAAGTGTAGCAGTTCTTTGAAAATAGAGAAAATAGTTTTACATTGTCTTTGCTTAGGTTTTCTCTCTTACATTTCTTAGGAATAACATCTTCTTAAGTATAAAACCTTTCAATTCAAACAAAATTATATTTTAAAAGTAAAAGAAATAAATTTTAGAACAATATATGGCAATGAAGTATTATAAATTCAAATTACCAATGTAAAAATATTTTAAAGTTATCTTTCTCAAATTACATATGGGGTCAATAGTTTGTAGCTAAACTGTTTTTCAGGCCTTTTTAGAATACTATTAACGACATTAATTCTAATAGTAATATAAAATTTAAATTATTTTAATTCATAAGTAACTTTTAAAATTGGACGTGAACGAATAGATCATCTTTTTAAGTATTTTTAATTTTTTAATATGACATGTTTTCATATTACAGTAAAACCTCTATAAATTAATACTCGATAAATTAATAATCTCGATAAAATTAATAATTTGTCCAGTCCCAACTTGGGACCAGTATAAAATTGGACCCCAATCGATAAAATAATAAGATAATAACTTTTTTGAAATCCCAAAGTATATATATTGGTCCCAACGAAACTATAAATTAATAATTATTAAAAGATTCCATACATATTCTAAGATTGTCTAGTAATAAATGAATCTATAGTCACTTGTTTTTTGTTGAACTTCAAATCTATATTGACTTCATCTTTAGTATATATATTGTTTTCTAACCATGTTTAATGTACTGCGTTGGTACCATGGACCAACTTTTTGGTACTATGAACTAACTTTTTACTTATTCAAAAACAATGAACTTGATAAATTCAATTAACTTGTGAATGTACATTCATAGAATGTGCCTTGGAACTTATTTTTGTAATTTATTTTTCATCTCTAACTAATATATATTGTAACTAGTACATTAGACCTGGAAATTTAAAGGTCTTATGTAAATCCTCTTTAAATTAATAAATTATTAATTTATCGATATAATAATATCTCTCTAAATTAATAAAATATCCCGGTCCCAACATTATTAATTTATAGAGGTTTTACTGTAGCTTGATAATATATTCTATAAATGTATATTACGGATCTCAGAAGTTCAGATAGTACAACGGTAAGTAACTTCTTCTTTATTCCGTTATCAATTGAGTAAGTCATTAGACTCCCCAATTTTCCATTATTGAACTTTTAAAATTTTAATGTAGATGAGGGCGATGTCTCATTTATGAATTTGCAGTGTTGAAGATGTGACTCATGCGCAACGGAACTGTATCATTAGCCATACCTACAAATGCAAATGGGGCAAAATCGTCTCAAATCCAAACAGGTGACATCATGTTCAATAAATCAATTACTTCAAAAATATAATTCTTCTTTAAATGTCGTAAAATTAGTTCAAACTCTAGAGAACGCCCCCACAAGAATCTAAAATCACATCATACAATGTTGATTCTGTTGCGGTGAGCGTGAAATTTTCAATTAAAATATAATTGAGATATTTATCCAACATCAAATTTGCCTTTCTCATTTTTAATAACTCAATCATTTTATTCTTTTTAAGAAGGTGTTTGATTCAGCTAATAATAATAATTTTATTGATGATAATCTGTAGTCAAAATCGTCCATGTCAATGATAATGAAGTTAATCCGAAGTATAAATCTAAAATGGTTTAGGACATTCAACATTCTTATTAATTTAAAAATTGATGTTACATTTCAAACAAATTCTAATATCATATGTTTATGTTATTATGTTATGATGGTAACATTTTATTTATCTGTTCAATCAATATTTTATGCATTGAATATTTAAATGAATATTTATTTACTTACTAACCAATAACATAATTTATACTTCCACTGTTCCTCTCATTTATTTATATTTAATCTTCACTACTTGGCACACATTTCAAGGCTCCCATAAAGTAGAGTTTCATAACTTATTTTTTTAAAAAATTGAATAAAAATCTAAACACTGAATTTTATTCAGAAGAAAAAAAATAAAACAATGACAGGCTCAACAAGATTAAGTCTGATATAAAACAGGCATTATGATATCAACAGAATTTGCAACAACTCGATATAGAATAGGGTTCAAAGAACAGGCTCTAGATGGCCTCAACAGTTCAAATTATCACATCATGGAAGAATTAGTTAAGATTCAACAATCTGGTAAGTGACAAGAAAGTCAAGTTCAAGTTTAAGAAAAATTCAGGGTGAAGTTTATAAATGAAGAAAACAAGGGTTTATTAACTTCTGACAGAAATAGTTCAAGTCCTTCGAACATATACTTATAATAGATAAGCCTTGTATTTGAAGGAAGTAAACTAAATCATGCACAACATATATGAATTCGAATCAGGGAATGGATCAGATGATCGCATTTACAAGAAATGATAATAATACTTGCATGGATGCAAGATGGAAAATGGAATACTTGTAGAACAAGTACCACGACTTCGGAATTTAAAATAACATTTTCAACATAGGGTTCACAAGTTCCCACTCATCTTGGGTTGGCAATATTCCAACCTAATATTCTAAAATCATGTCTTTTAAAAGAAAGCCTTAGTATACGACCCATAATTATCTCTTTAAACTTTCAATATAATAAGTATATCTTTCCAATCAACCCTACAAATATGAATCTAAGTTCATAAAGTATAAAAGAATGCTCGTCAACTTACGAGTTTAAATAAAATACTTGCAGTTCAATGCAAAAGAGTCATCATTAAATTTTTAGGAAAAAGTATGCCAATTGCATAATAATAATTCAAGAAATATCAATCAATTAATAATCAAGGGTATAAACACTTGCCTATGGTCCTTAGCTATTTCGTAACGCTGAAACAATACGATTCCCTCCTTATTTTGTCTTATCGCACGATTCTCTACTTTCGTCCTTCTTTGCTCTAACGCTCTTGCGAACACCACTAGTCTGCTTTTACCATTTCGAATCCACGTGCCAGCCTCGATAGTCAAACGTGAGACAGTACTTAGTCTTCAACGTATGATTTCACATTCCATAAACGATTGTAACTTAACTTCGATAATCTGACTCGTCTCGTCCAATAGCCTCTGTTGCATAGACAACCACATTTCAATTGATAGAATGATCACAACTAACTATACAAGTAATCCTCGTAACTCGCTTGACGAAACTCCCCATACTATAAAAAGTCAACATTTAAGTCAACGACCTCGTAAATCTCATTTTCTAACATTACCGACAAATTTCTATTCCAACTACCCCTCGTGATGATATTAGACACGACCAAAGCATTTAAACAAGTCTCAAAACAATTATTCGCATGCATGACTCAACAACAGATAATTCACATCATTCACATAACACATTTAAACAAGTAACCGGTTACGTATCGGACACCCGATCTAATTTACGATATTTAAAACTCAGACACTAGCCCTAGTACGGGCATATACGGACTATAAAACACATTACACAACTCATACAAACCATATAGCACTTATAACAATTTTTAAAACATCACACGAAGCTTATTTGAATTTAAATAAGCCACAAACAATTTTTAAATCAAAAATCGGATTTTTAAATCCAATATAAGTATTTTAACTGCAAATAAATCAATTAACAAAATTAATTGACACTCTTTAAATGCTCAAAACACCAACAAGAACACCGCCGGCGGCGGGAGTTCCGGCCACCCCGTCCAGAATCCGGCGACGACAAATACACCAAAACACTCCTGCTATCTAAGTAGAAATACGGCAACATCGCAACCGAGTAAAATCAAGCCAAAACATGGAGAAAAACTCCGAAACTGAGCCAAAACACTGCCGGCGGCAAAATCTCCGGCGACCAAGAATCGAGTGCAAAACTCGGTTCTAATCACACAAACACATTCCAAATATCACGATCTATCCACTGGTATGCATAAAAAGAACAACCCAATCCTCGAAATGAAACTCCGGCCAAATCAAGAAATTTTCCGGCGAGCTTCAACAAAATTTCGATTAGCTCGATTTACATACCGAAAATTCAATTAAAAACTACCAATATGCTCCACACAACATATACAATCCAATTATGTCATCAATTATCAAGAACTATGAAGATTAAGGATTTCCCCAAATTAA
The DNA here is from genome assembly GCA_030848705.1 of Heracleum sosnowskyi. Classification (NCBI taxonomy): domain Eukaryota; kingdom Viridiplantae; phylum Streptophyta; class Magnoliopsida; order Apiales; family Apiaceae; genus Heracleum; species Heracleum sosnowskyi. Next base: position 47,489,562 of record CM061241.1, read on the forward strand.
AACAAATAATTCGAAATAAATAAAATAATTAAAAATCGAAAAGTTTTAAAAAAATCATACCCACATGAATTTTGATGGTGGATTTAGGTAGAGGATGATGAGAGATTCGATTTGGTTACAAGAACATCGAAATCGGATTCCGATAACGCCTTCAAAATTGAGTTTGATTCTCAAGAACACGAAGAACACGTTCTAGAGTTTTTCGGATTTTTAACTGTAATTAAGCTTGATTATACGAAAAACAAAGTACGATTTGCCTTTTTATAATAAACGGAAAATAATACCCCAAATGACATTTTTGGATTGATACTGATCTGATGGATCGCTTTTAAATACAATATAAGAGAATATATGCTTTAAACCTTTAATAAAGCAAAATACACGTTTTTCGAAACGATAATCATCCATAAAGTACGGATAACTACAAGTATCGTTTAATTCAAAATATAGGAACCAAAATACCTCCATTGCGAATATTTTCGAATACTTCCCGCTTTAACGAATGAAATATTGGTACGAACGATATACCAATGTCCCGAATAATTTGGGAACGATCCAAATTTTCTTTTCGATAATTAAAATAGAATAAAATAGTATGACATCCTTTTCAAAATAGTTTCTAATTCCCCACATATTTCACATAGCACCACAATATCACATATTCAATCATTTAACGAATAACTTAGCACGTTTAAACAGATAAATCATTTAATAACTCTTAATATGAAATTAAAATTTCATTTCACATCACATAATAACATGTAATTTTCCCGGATCTTACAAGGAACGATAACTGGTAATTACTACTATATTACTTGTTTGCGATTGTGTACACTTGCAGTTTGGTTTTAGTTACTTCTGTGCTAACGGGAGTAATAATTGGTTCTTATCAGGTTTCTTTGTGTATGAACAAAGAACCGTCGGGATTATTTACCTTTGATCCTGAAATGGAGCGAACCTTCAAAGCAAGAAGAAAAGTGCAACGCAAAGTTAAGAAAACCAACCTAGTTATGGGTGATGAAAATGCCGATGCTCAAAATGTTGATGCTCGAAATGCTATGATGGTGATGGATGATAAAGATAGTGTTATTCGACAGTATGGAAAACCCCGTTTCGATGAGTTGAATTCGGGAATTGTGCGACCGGATATTCAAGCAACGCAGTTTGAGTTGAAGCCGGTCATGTTCCAGATGTTACATACTGTTGGTCAGTTTAGTGGGATGGCTATTGAAGATCCTCACCTTCACCTTCGTCTTTTCATGGAAGTTAGTGATTCTTTTAAACTTCCGGAGGTGACAGAGGATGCTTTGAGGATGAAGTTGTTTCCGTATTCTTTGAGAGACACAGCAAGAGCTTGGCTAAATTCATTGCCATCAGCTTCGGTGACTACTTGGAATGATTTGGCAGAAAAATTTCTTATGAAGTATTTTCCTCCTACCAAGAATACAAGGCTCCGTAACGAGATTAATTCGTTTCAGCAGCTGGATGATGAAACTTTATATGAGGCATGGGAGAGATTCAAGACATGTTTATAACCAATTACCTTTTCAGCTAAAATATATTATAGTTTTTCTAACAAAACCCCTCGTTTCCTAAAAATATCATGGACAATTACCTTTTTCAACTTACTCTTTTTATTTTTCTTACTAAAATCTCTTCTTTCTCTAAAAATATCACGGGCAAGCCCTTTATTATTTATTTTAAAACATATTTTAATACTTTTAATTATTAAATTTTAAAACCTCATTTTTCAGAAATATCACGGGTAATTACCTTTTTTAAACTAAACATGTTATATTTTCTATTTTTCCTTATTAAAACCCCTCATTTCCCAAAAATATAACGGGCAAACCCTTATTATTTATTTTAAAATCCATTTTAATATTTTTAATTATTTAAAAGCGTTTAACTATTTTAATATACCTACTTATTTTTTTAACAAATACAATTAGTAAAATATTAAAAAGTAAATAATAAAATAGCAATTAACATTTCATGCATCGCACGGGTTTTAAACTAGTATTATTAAAGACGAAACATTAAAAGTTTGGTCGATATAGTTTTTTGGTACAAAGTGATTTTACTCAATTGTTCTTGCTTATTTATTAAAATAAATTAAACAATAACAATACATTTTATAACCAATTGCCATTTAAATTAAAACACCTTACTTTTCCAATTTTTCTAACAAAATCTTCTCCTTTTTTCCAAAAATAGCACGAACAATTAACTTTTACTATTTCTATTTTTTCTAACAAAATCCATGTTTTTCCAAGAATATTACGGGCAATTATCTTTTTCAACTAAAATATTTACTTTTTCTATATTTCCTTACTCAACCCCCTCTTTTTCCAAAAATATGAAATATTATTAAATAATTATATTATCTATTTATAACCAATTACCTTTTTCACCTAAAATACATTATTTTTTATATTGTTTCTACAGAAATCCCCTACTTTTTCAAAAAAAGTCACGGGCAATCACCTTTTTCAAATAATACATGTCACATTTTCTATTCCTTACTAAAATCTCTCATTTTCCAAAAATACTACGAACAAACCTTTAGTTATTATTTTTAAAACCTATATTAATATTTTTAATTATTTAAAAAAATTCATCTATTTTAACATGCCTATTTTTCTTAACAAATACAATTAATAAAAATATTAAAATATAAATAATAAAATAACAACTATTAAAAACAATCTATGCATCACACGGGTTTTAAGCTATCTATACTATTATATAATAGTCGAAACATTGAAAGTTTTGGTTTTTCGGTTTTCGTTCATTTGTTAAATTATAAATCATAAAATAATATAATTATAGTAACTAATCGATTGTTTTTAAATTAAAACACATCATCTTTTCATAAAAAGATATTACCTTTTTTCAGCCAAAATACAATAGTTTTTCTATTTTTACTAACAAAATCTCTCTTTTTTTCCCATAAATATCATGGGTAATTAATTTTTGAACTAAAACACATTATTTTTTTTCTTACTAAAAACCTCTCTTTCCGAAAAATTCACGGACAAACCCTTACTTAATGTGTTTAATTATTTTAAATATTTTAACTATTTAAACATACCTACTTATTTGTTTCACAAATACAATTAATAAAATATTAAACATAATTAAAAATTCATATAATTCAATTAAAAATCACATATATTACATAACTACAGACTCTTTTAGTTATACTTTAATTAGAATTCAAAAACACGATTTTTTTTAAAAAACGTTTTTATTTATATTTATATTATTACAACAAAATACATTGATAATTTGGACAATTACATGCATATTAGACTAATAAACTTTTATAAAATTTATAAGTTTTTTTTTAGATTTGAATATTCAAGTAGTATTTTTAATTCTTTTTAAAAAGGTAGCATTTTCAGAAATACTAAAATCTCAAAACTTTTAAAAATAAATTTCAAAATTAATGTTAAAATCGTTCGTGCTTTGCACGAGTTATTGGCTAGTATTATTAAAGCCGAAATTTTGAAAGTTTTTCTTTTCGGTTTTCGGTCATTTATTTGATTTAATAAATAATAAAATAATATAAAAATAGTAACTAACCGATTGTTTTTTATAATTAAAACACTTTTTCCTAACAAAATCTACTCCTTTTCTAGAAATATCATGGACAATTACCTTTAAATTAAAACATATTAGCTTTTATATTTGTTCTCACTCAAATCTCTTTTTTCCAAAAATATCAGGTGCAACCCTTATTTTCTTTATTTTAAAACTTATTTTAAAACTTTTAATTATTTAAAAAAACTTACATATTTTAACATGCCAATGTATTTTTTTAACAAATACAATTAATATAATTAAAGCACTTCTAAAAATATAACGGCCTGTTACTTTTTTTAATTAAAATATTTTAGCTTTTCTATTTGTTCTTATTATTTATCTTTTATAATTAAAACACTTTTTACTAACAAAATCTAATCATTTTCCAAAAATATCACGGCAATTACCTTTAAATTAAAACATTTTACCTATTATATTTGTTCTCAATAAAATCTCTCTTTTCCAAAAATATCATGTGTAAACCTTACTTATTTATTTTAAAACATATTTTACTACTTTTAATTATTTAAAAAAGCTTACCTATTTTGACATACCGACTTATTTTTTTAACAAATACCATTAATATAATTAAAATATTTCTAAAAATATCACGAGCAGTTACTTTTTTTTAATTAATACATGTTAGCTTTTTTATTTATCCTTATTATTATTATTATTTTAATAAATAATAAAATAATATTAACTTCATTAGTCCCATTTGTATTCTTTATTTATTTTTTTCTATGTTCCAATTAATATTTAAGTTTCTCATTTTATAATTTATCATATTGATTTTTATTCTTTATTTAGTATTTTCTGTTTTCATTATTTTCTTTTGTGTATCATTTTTTAATCTCCTTTGGCCCGTGTTTTGCACGGTTATAGGCTAGTATGTATTTGTTAAACAAAATTTGTAAGATATATAAAAGTAATCAATATACTTATATAAAGGAGAAGACGGGGGCGGTGAGGTGGCGCATCGCTCCATTCTATTTTTCTAATTTTCTCAATTTTTCACAATTTTGAATTTTAATAATTACAATTTCTTTTATTATAACTTACTTTATTATTTTCGATTTTGTAGGAATACCACTATTAACAAGCCTACACTATGTGACTATGTCACACTACATGACCTAGTGATTTCTATCACTGGGATATAGTATAAGTCTCTAAATGTACTTGTCTTGTTCTCATGAACAATAGCTTTATCATGTATGCTCAGATCTATAATGAGCCTAGTAAAGTTTCTTGCATCTAGATTGTATATAGGACATTGAATAATTGTCCTGGTAGAAGTTCAGTAATGCTCATGCAGCAGGATAGAAATGAATAAGGCCATGAAGAAATAAGTTGCAGAAATTTGTCTAAGGCATTATATAGCAAAGTCAGAAGAAAGCTATGTCGTGAAGTCACCAATATCTATGTCGTGAAGTGCTACATCGCATAGTCCATTTTGGTCTATGTCGAGAAGTCCTCAAGACACATGTCGTGAAGTGTTGAAGTCAGCAAAGTCAAAGAAGCCTAGATCGTGAAGTCCTCAGAAGCCTTATGTCGCATAGTCATCAAAATGACCTATGTCGCATAGTCATCAAATGACCTATGTCGCATAGTCATCAAATGACTTATGTCGCATAGTCATCAAATGACTTATGTCACATAGTCATCAAATGACCTATGTCGCATAGTCGTCAAATGACTTATGTCGCATAGTCGTCTAATGGGCTATGTCGCAATGTCTTCAAAGGCTATATCGCATAGTCCTCTCAATGGAGATCGCGAAGTCAGGAATGAAGTGGAGTTCACGATATCAACACTTAGCCGTTTACAACAAGACAAATCAAGGTACAGAACCAAGAATCAAAAGAGACAAATACTGAAGCATTTGTTCTGGCAAGGTGGTCCAAAGAACAGATGGCAAATCTACAGCTAAACTTGGAGAGAAAGATAAGAGACAAGCAGCTACAGAAACGGGAAAGACTCCGAAAAGCAGGTGGTCCTTCCTGACACAGTTAACTTCTTATGGCAGGACAAGTTGGACTTTCAGCAAGGGGTAACTGTGTAAAAATAGGTGTGTGCACTAGTTTGTATAGGGCTTATATATATCATGCACATCCTATTGTAAGTTGTAAGAGAGATACACATAGTTTTTATCTTAAGCTCTTTTCTCTGTAAGAAAGCAAGTTCAAACTGTTCTTGTTTAGAAGCCAGAAATTCGATTGTGAATTTCCTGGAAAGCTGTAGTATTTAATTTGCTTATACAAAGTAGATTAAAGTGATTGTGTGTGTGTTGTTTACTTTCCGCATATTGCATAGCATAATCATTTACAGTTTATATTTAGTTTCAAGAAAACCAAAATCCATCAAACTATCTATTCACCCCCCCTCTGTCTAGTTTCTAGGTGATATTCATTGCTAACAAGTGGTATCAGAGCGGGCTGTTAACATACAAACAGAAAAAGATCAAGAATGAGTTCACAAAAACTAAGCAGTATCAAGATTCCTCCCTTCAACAAGGAGCACTACAGCTTATGGAAGAAGAAGATGTTGCTGTTCATCAAAGCTTCTAATCCCATGTTTTTAGACATTCTAAAACATGGTCCCTTTGTTCCAATGATTGAGATTGGTGAGACAACAGTAGGCACTGAGATAATACCAGCAAAACATGTTCCCAAAGACCCCACAAAGTACACTGATTCTGAAAAGGAGAAAATAGCACTGGATGGACATCTTCAACTTATAATCTGTGAATCTATGGATTTCAACATGTATGGCACTGTTGCTCACTGTACTAGTGCCAAGAAGATGTGGGATCTTATAGAAGTGCTCTGTGAAGGAACTACTGAAGTAAAAAAGAACAAGAAGCAGATTCTTGTTTCACAATATGAAGCCTTCATGACTCAGCCGAAAGAGGGAATCACAGAAGTGTTTGAGAGGTTCAACAAGCTGGTAAATGAGCTCAAACTCTACGACAAACACTATGAGACAGAAGAGCTTAACATGAAGTTTTTACTAACTCTTCCAGACCATTTAGAACCAAGAATCTCTTCCCTCAAAGAAAGAGATCTAACTAAGATTGGTTTTGATATGCTGTATGGTGTTTTGAAAACCTATGAGCTGGAGTTGTTTCAAAAGAGATCCATTCAAGCTAAACAAGGGTTAATGGCAAATACTTCCTGTGCCCTTATTGTTGACAACCTAAGTCAAAGAATGGACTCTCTTAAAATCAGTCAGGTCAAGATTGAGGAACTGGAAGTTGAAGACACTGGTGATGAGGCCCAAGTTGTCTATGATTTGCCTGAGGATGATGAGTTTAAAGCATGGAAGAACTAGACAAAATGGAAAACAAATCTTTTGCTTATATGGCTAGGAGGTATCCTAACATAAGGTTTAAAAGAAGCAGCCATTCAGGTCCAAGTTCAATACTGGAAACACTGGTGGATCTAGTGGCTCAAACACCTTCAATAAAGGAAAAGGGATTGCTAGTGCTGCTAAAGGTGGATACAAGACAGGAAGTGTGGATAGGACCAAAATAAGGTGCTATAACTGCAATGAACTTGGGCATTTTGCCACTGAGTGCAAAAAGCCTAAACAAGTCAAGAAGGACAAAGCATACTTAGAGATTGAAGCTAAGTATGAGGCTCTACTCAAGAAACAACAGGGCAAAGCTTTTATTGCTGAGGGAAAATGCTGGGATGACTCTGATGAAGAAGAAGAACAAGAGTACTCAAACTATGCCTTGATGGCATTTTCTGATGATGGTGATTCAAGTCAGGTACCTATTCTTACTTCTCTTGATATGACTCCCCTTCAATATAAGCAAACTGTTGAAGATATGAGCACTGAGATGTTTAATATTCATACTAGCATGTTAGTAGCTAATGAAGAAATTGATAGACTAACTGCTAAGAATCTTGAGCTTACAGAAAAGAATGAGAAACTTGAGTTAATGGTTGTGAACCTGGATGGTTTGAAAAAGGAGGTTGAGTATCTTAAAAACAAAGTGATTTGTGCTGAACAGATAGAGAAAGCCCTTAGGGAACAAATTGCTGAAACTGAACTGAAACTAAGAAGCTTTAAAAACTCCTCTGAACTTATTCAAACCTATCACAAGGAACACACTGAAGACTGCAAGGTTAGAGTTGGTTTTGACTATGAAAATGACAAGGGAAGGAAGAAGGTCAAGGGCAAAGGAAAGGAAACTTTTACAAACAAAAATGCCCCAACCATACTGTCAAGTGTTGAACAGCCCATCTTCAGAAAGAGTGCTGTTGAGTTTGATGAGGAACTACTGATCATCAAGCAACAACTACTTGAAGAAGATGAGGCTGCTAAAAACACTTCTTCCTTTCCTGAACTTGTCAATCAGAAAGAGACCAAAGACAATCTTGTCAAGAGTCCTAAAGCAAAGAAAGAAGTTGTTAAGAAAAAGAAACAAAACAGAAATGGTAAAGTTGGTGTTAACAAGGGAAACAACTATGCTTATGTGCCAAATGCTCCCAGGAAACAATGTCAAAAATGCCTATCTGTTAATCATTTGACTCATAAGTGTAGTAAGCCTGAAATTGTTGAAGTTGACAACCTGAGTAACCATTCTGCCAGCATAAATTCTAGTCATGATTCTTTCTGTGGTAAGCCAAACTGCATGACATGCTATGTGACTGTGATTGCTAATTGTTTATCTCTTAAACATAAACTTGACTCTGCACAATCTGGTGAATCACACACACATATGCATTCTCACAGGACAGGGTCCCCAATCAAGGTTGAGAGGGTGAAAACTTCATGTGAGCCTAAGAGTGTAAACTCTGAAGCCACAGAAAAAGTGAAGTCTCCTACTATGAGAAATGCAATTTATGACAGAAGAATTGTTAATCAAAATGTTTCTAAATCAACTGGACCCTACCAAGTGTGGGTACCAAAAACAACTTAGTCATTTTGTGAATGCAGGGCAACAGGAATAAAAGAGTCATATGGATCTTGGACAGTGGATGCTCAAGTCACATGACTGGTGATATAGCCCTGCTATCACATTTTGAGGAAAAGGCTGGCCCATCAGTAACCTTTGGAAATGACAACATTGGTTATACAATGGGATATGGCAGTGTTAAATCTGGAAATGTCATTATTGAAGATGTAGCATTTGTTGAAGGACTGAAGCATAATCTCTTGAGTATTGGACAATTTACCAACAGAGGTTTCAAAGTGGAATTTGATGAAGACCTTTGTTCAATCTCAAAAAGGGAGAGTGGTGAAGTTGTTCTAACTGGAGTGAAGAAAGGAAGCTTGTTTGTAGCTAATCTCAAGGCTGCAGATAAGGGAGAAATTTGTTGTTTCTACACTAAAGCCACAAATGAGGAATTCTGGCTATGGCACAGAAAGCTGTCTCACTTGAATGTTCAGGCAATGAACTCTCTAACCAAGAGAGAACTTATCAGGGATTTGCCTGCCTTGGAGTTTGTACAAGATGGAGCATGTGAAGCTTGTCAGAAAGGAAAGATTAAAAGATCTAGTCACAAGAACAAGTTGCTCAATACAAACTCAAAACCTCTGCAGCTAATTCACATGGACTTATTTGGCCCTGTGAATGTAATGTCTCTTTCTAAAAAGAAATATGCTCTAGTGATGGTTGATGACTATTCAAGATATACTTGGGTGGAATTCCTATTCTCCAAGGATGAAGCTCCCCAAGTCATAATAGAGCATATCAAGAGAGTTGATAGAGAAGCTCAAAGCACTGGTTCCTCTGTAGTTGCTTTGAGAAGTGATAATGGAACTGAGTTTAGAAATTCCACATTGTATGAGTTTTGTAAAGATAAAGGAATTTCCCAACAATTTTCAGCTCCTAGGACTCCTCAACAAAATGGAGTAGTTGAGAGAAAGAATAGAACTCTCATTGAAGCTGCAAGGACAATGCTGTTGGATGCAAAGCTACCTACTAGCTTTTGGGCTGATGCTGTTAACACAACATGCTATGTGCAGAATAGAACATTGATAAATAAGAAGTCTGGCAAAACTCCTTACTCATTAATGACTGGAAAAAGAGCATCCTTCAAGCATCTGCATGTGTTTGGCAGCAAGTGTTTTGTGATGAAAGATACCTCAGAACATATTAGAAAATTTGATGCTAAGGCATTTGAAGGTATCTTCATTGGATACTCTCTGGAAAGGACAGCATACAGAGTGTTTGTACCTGAGCAACACAAAGTTATGGAAAGCATGAATGTTACTTTTGATGACAAGAAGACTCCTGGACTTGAAACAAGTGAACAAGACAGTGTGCCATTAAGATTTGAGAACCAAGGATATTTAGAGGATTCTGATAATGAGGATGAACCCCCTGCTCAAACTGTCCCAGTAAATGAAGATCTTGAAGTTGATAATCCTCCTCAAACACCTGTGCAAGGATTCACAAACACAGGGGGAGAAGAAGATAATGCAACCTTCAATCAGAATGATCCTGATACTAGTCAAGAAAATGAACAGGGTCACACAAGGAAATGGGACAAAGCCCACACTAGGGATCAAATCATTGGAGATCCTAGTGAGGGAGTTAGAACAAGAAGGGCAACATTAAATACATGTCTGTATAGCTGCTTTCTGTCACAAGAGGAACCTAAATTAATTGAAGAAGCTTTGAAGAATTCTGATTGGATTGTTGCCATGCAAGAAGAGTTGAATCAATTTGAGAAAAACAAAGTATGGGAACTAGTGCCACCTCCAAAAGGAAAGAATGTTATTGACACCAAATGGGTGTTCAGGAACAAAATGGATGAAGAAGGAGTGGTAATTAGAAACAAAGCAAGGCTGGTTGCCAAAGGATACAGTCAGCAAGAAGGCATTGATTATGATGAGACATTTGCACCTGTAGCAAGACTGGAAGCCATCAGAATCTTCCTGGCTTTTGCAGCTCACTCAAATTTCAAGGTGTATCAAATGGATGTGAAAAGTTCATTTCTCAATGGTGATCTTGCTGAAGAAGTGTATGTATCTCAACCACCTGGCTTTGAAAATGAAAACTTTCCAGACTTTGTGTACAGACTGCTTAAGGCACTCTATGGACTCAAACAGGCACCAAGAGCCTGGTATGAGACTCTATCTCAATTCCTTCTTGAGCATCAATTTACCAGGGGTACAATTGACAAAACCCTATTCTTCAAGAAGCATGGAAATGATATCATTCTTGTTCAAATCTATGTGGATGATATCATCTTTGGCTCTTCAAACGAAAAACTCTGTGAAAGGTTCTCTAAGTTGATGCAAAGCAAATATGAGATGAGTATGATGGGAGAATTAACCTACTTTCTGGGCTTGCAAGTACATCAAAGGGAGGATGGCATCTTCATAAACCAATCAAAGTATGTCAAAGATCTTTTGAAGAAATATGGTTTAGAAGACTCATCCCCTGCAAAAACTCCCATGTCCACTGCAATCAAGCTTGATGAAGACAAGACAGGCAAAAGAGTAGACATCAAGGTTTACAGAGGCATGGTTGGATCACTACTCTATCTCACTGCTAGCAGGCCTGATATCATGTTTGCCACATGCCTTTGTGCAAGGTTCCAGTCTGATCCCAAGGAATCTCACATGATGGCTATCAAAAGGATTTTCAAATATCTGAAAGGGACTCCTAATCTTGGGCTATGGTATCCGAAGGGGACTGGGTTCAATCTGGTTGGCTACACAGATTCTGATTATGCTGGATGCAGAATTGACAGGAAGAGCACATCTGGAAGCTGTCAGTTCTTAGGTCAAAGGTTAGTGTCCTGGTTTAGTAAGAAACAACAGTCCACAGCAACATCCACATCTGAGGCTGAATATATTGCTGCTGGAAGTTGTTGTGCTCAATTGCTTTGGATTAGAAATCAACTCATGGATTATGGACTAGTGTTAGAACACATTCCTCTATTGTGTGATAATACTAGTGCAATATCCATAGTTGCCAATCCTGTTAATCATTCTACTACAAAGCATATTGAGATCAGGTACCATTTCATTAAGGAACATGCTGCAAATGGTACCATAGAAGTCTCTTATGTTCCAACTGAGAAACAATTAGCTGACATATTTACTAAGCCTCTGAATGAAGCTGTCTTCAACAGACTTGTGAGTGAAATTGGAATCCTCAATCCTTCATTTAGTTGTTCTAAGTAAGTATGCTAGTTAATTGTTGCAGCAGTAAATTTTCACTGTATTTAAATGCTCTATTCATATGGAGTGAAAATTAGCTGAGATATGATCTATAAATATTTCAGTATTTTACTGCATTTTTTTCAAATCATATTTGGTTGAGGAGTTGTGAGCTTTTGAGACATCTCGATATAGATGATTTTGAGAGTTCACGACATAATACAAATCAAACAGACTTATATCGCAAACTGTTAAAATTGTGAGACTTTGCGATATAGTTCATTTCTTGAGTTTGCGACATAGTTCATTTTAATGACTTTGCGACTTAGAATAACTATATCAACAAGTCTCCATATTTGACAGAATTTTGATTTAAATTTACTTTATTTCAATTTTTGATTTAAGTCTGACAAAATCTTACTGACAAAAAGAGAGTTTTAGACAAGGTATTTTCACTATATCGCAAAGTCATCCAAATTCTGATATCCTCAAGACTTTGCGACATAGTTTAATTCAGGACTCTGCGATATACTTTGCAAGGACTTTGCGGTACAGGCCATTTTAAGACTTCGCGACATACATTTAGTCTGTACATATTCATAACTCCATATCGCAGTGTCTCTATCATATAAATACTTTTTGTCGACCGTTCACAACTTTTCATCTTGTCATTTGCTCTCAATTTCTAAAACCTAAACTCTTCTCTCTCTTCTTCAATCTCAATCTCAATTTCAATGGCACCCAAATCTCAAACAGCTTCCTCTTCAAGCCCTTTAACCATTCCCAAAGAAACAAATCTTCTCACCATTCCCTCTGAGGCTGAGGCTAACCCAAGGTACAAGTGTTTTGTACGGTTCTTGAACACTTCCTACCTACGCCAAGCCCTAACCCTGAACCCTACCTTGTATGTCGATGTGTTGGAAGGATTCTGGAGAACGGCGTTGGTATCAACAATGGCTAGGGAAGATGGAACCTCATTCCAGGAGGTTAGTTGTTCAATTGGAGGCAAACATTTCCAGTTTGGTGAAAGGGAAATCAATGAAGCTTTGGGGTTCAAGGTGGAGGGTCATGACCAAGAAGCTACAGATGCTCAAATCGTAGATTTCATGACTTTCATTCTGTATGCTGATGAGATAGATACTGGAAAGCTAAATAAGAAGTTTGTGAGAAGGGAGTGGTCATTTCTGTTTGACGCACTCCAGAAGGTGTTTCTCTGCAGGAAGACAGGATGGGACCATATCAGTCACATTGCTGTGAAGCTAGCCTACTCCCTGGCCAACAACCAGGAGATCAATGTGGGAGCCATAATTCTCAAGGAATTGGCTCAGAGGCTAGGCAGGACCGTTCGTGGTAGAGGTAATGACATCTTTTACCCTCGTTTCCTTCAAGTTATTTTAAATTTTCTTGATGCAAATATCCATGAATTGGAGGGTATAGATAAAACTAAAATGGCTTATTCCAAGTCCATGTCCAAAGTACTATTTGGCTCATTGGACACAAGGAATCAAGTGGATGTGATTCTAAGTGTGACCAAGCATATGCAGGACACATTTGAGTCTTATCCACTTGATAAGCCCATATACCATGCACTTTCCTGGACAGGGGAGGCTGAGACTGGAGGAGCTACACAGTCTAACCCCAGCCTTCCCATCCCATCCAGCAACCCCACTGCAAACACATCTGTAGAAATTAGGGAGCCAAGTGCATCAGTCTCCCAAAAGACTGATGTTACTAAAAAGAAGACTAAGAAGAGACCCCTAAAAGTGATTCAAGAAACTGTAGAGATAGAAAGTGAGAATCCTGAGTCACCTCTCACCAGACATAGTAAGAAATCCAAATCCAAACCTACCACTGGATCCTCCCAACAGGATTCAGATGTGGAAAAAGGGGTACACCTATTACTGTCAATGGCCTCCCAACAGGTTATTGGCATTGAAAAGAGTAGTCTCCCCACTACAACCTATACTGAGTCTGCACAGGATCAAGAACTCACTCTTGATCCTAGGAGAAATAAGGATGCTGACACATTGAGTGGAGAGCACATCACACTTGAAACTCCTCCAATTTCTCAGGGGGAGTTGACAAAATCTAATCTACACCACACTTCTCTTCCAGATTCTACATCTAACATTTCTTCTCAACAGATCAGTCATTCACATGATTTTTCTGCAATTGATCAATCACAATCCAACACTGTGATTGAGCCAACCTCAAGTGACATGGTGCATGACACTGTGCTCACCACCCAGGAACCACATCTAGTTGGTCAGGGAATGCATGCTGGGGCATATCCTAATGACACCAACACAAACATGGAGGATTCACCAGTTTTCACTGGAGACTCTATGCCAAATTCTCCCATCCTTAGGGATGTGGAACTGTCTTCACAGACAAATAGGGCTGATGTTGTAACACATCCCATTTCAATGGAGACAACATCAGACTCTACAATCATTCCAAGACTGGAGGAAACTCACTCAACCATTCCTCATGAAGTGCCAAGCACTAGCTCTCACTTGGCTCAGGCCACAATAACTGAATGGATGAAACCTGTGCAACATGATAGGGCTTCAGGATCATCCTCTGTGCCACCACAATTGACGGAAGAAGAATTAAAAGATCTTCATGTGGCACAGATTGATGAGATCTCTAGGATTGCTCAACATCTCCTCACTGCAAATCTCCCAAATTCTGACTATGAGGCTATTCTTCTCACTCACAAGGAGGATGTTGAAGCACAACAGGATAAAATTGTGGATGAAGCCCAGCAAGCTGGAAATGTGGATGCTTGGCTGGATGGCAAAAGGACAGTACAGCTCAAGGAGGCTCTAGCTTTTCTCAGGGAGGACTATCTTACAACCTTGGGGTCAAATGCCAAAGGTCTCTCTCCTGCTGAAATCTATGATGCAGTTAATGATGTCTACAAGAGCCAACTTAAAGCTATGCATTTTCTTGGGAAGGGTCTTCAGTCAGAAATCTCCACCATTCAGGAAGAAACAGCTCATTCTAATGCTCAACTAAAGAATTGTTTTCTTTCAGGCTTTCCCAAGGTAGATGGCATTCTTAAGGAAGTCCAGAAAACTGCCTCCAATGTCACCAAGATGGACTGCACCCTAGCTATGGTTTCAGATAATATGAAGAATCTCTCTACCAAGCTAGACAATCAGGTGCAGGCCAACATCAACTCAAACTCCATGCTTACAGTACTCTGGAAGAATCAGTATGGGAACAAGCTTGTTGATGAGGTTCCTATTTCTGATATCTCCAATTTTGAATTCTCCAAACTCAAGGATCAATCCCTTAACTCCTTCAAATCTCAACAACTTTTCTCAAAAGTGGACAGCTTGGAAAGAGAGGTAGCTGCTCTGAAAGCAGAAAACAAAGGACTATCTCACTCCTTGGAGCAGCTAAATGCTAAGATGGATGATCAAACCAACTCCACTTCTAATATTTTGTTGGTGCAACAACAAATGATGACCTCAATGATGAGACATATGAACCTGCCTATCCCTGGGGAAGCTCAAGACATCTTGTCTGATTCCAAGCCTAAGGGGGAGAAAGAAAAGGAGGTCATTCTGAAAAAGAAAGGGGGAGTACCTGCCAAGCAACAGAAGCTTAAGGGCAAAATTTCTGAAGAAACAATAAAGCCAATAATCCTCCCCCCTGTAGAGGTCATAAATGCACAAGGCCAGAAGAGCACAGTCACATCTACCTTCCATCCTTCTACAATGCCAAAGGACATTTCAGCTCCTCAACCTACTTCAAATGCCAAACCTATCAAAGCCACAATAATCACCCAGGCCAAGCTACAGGAAATTGCAAATTCAAACATCTATCATGATGAGGCCTTCCTGGAGCTTCTAAAAGCCATCTACAGCAATGCAAAAGGGGATGCAAGAGTCTACAGAGAGAAGGTCAAGGAAAGCATCAAGTACTTCACTGTGGGAGTAAGGAAAATCAATGATGTCCATCTAAGAGAAGTTATCATGGTGTGCAAGGACAATTGCTTGTGGCATCTAGCATTTCAAACTCTAGAGAAACTGAGATTTACTGAGCTGTCAATAATCCTGGACTTAATAGAAAAAGATGGGACCAACAACAGGAGACTGTTTGATGACTTGAAGATAGATCAACATCTAAGACTGCCTGAGGTTATCTCAAAGCCAAGGACAATAATCTTCCAAAGTCTATCTCAAGACAGCAGCATTGAACAGTTGGTGATTCCTTCAGATTTGACAAGAAAGAATAATGCAAAGATCAACCAGGTGCTGCAAATGCTAAGGGCCAAGAGGGGAGTCAGGACAGCTGAGGAACTAGAGATGATTCACACTCTACAATATTTTCTGATTCATGGAGTCATTCCTGAATCTGTCAAAGAAAAGAGCAAAAAGAAGGATGGGGATGATGATGATGAGGAGAAAACCTATGAAAGGAGATCTCAGTCAAGGAGAAATAAGGATGGACCTAGTGAGAGCAGCAGGAGCAAATATTCAAAGAAATCAAAAGATGCTGGTGATGACAAGAGGGATTCAAAAGGAGGAAAAGAAACAGTCAAGAGAACAAGGAGTGGAATTCAGCAAGTCAAGGACATTGCTAGCAGTACTTTAACCATAACTGTTAAGTGGATGTCATATCCATTTTTTAGGCCGTTAAATGGATGAGCTATGGTGAGTTCTCGAGTTATTAGTGTCATTTAATCGCGTTTTATGTTGTTTGTAGGTTTTTGCATCATTGGCATGACGGGGCGTGAATGGTGAGAGAAATGAAGGAAGAAAGCAGCAAAAGCTAGAAGGTGCAGATTCTAAGTGGATATAAAGTCCAGAGGAGAATTTCAAGTGGTGGCTTGGTGATTGTTTGAGAAGCTAAGTATGGAGAGCGGGATTGAGGAGCTTGAAGAGGCTTCGAGGCAAGTGATGAAGCCGAGCCAGAAGTCTGCAGCCATCATGGAGCAGTAGGGAAGACATGCAGAGATGGTATGTGCCAAAGCAAGAGCAAGAACAGCAAGGAAAAAAATCTGTCCAGAGGCCAACCACCTGGGGCGCCCGCGCCAGGACCCAGGCGGCCGCTTGGTAGCTAGCGCGTCCGCGGGGTGTCTGGGGCGGCCGCGCCAGGAGGGGAATTTCTAATGGGCTGTTTTGATGGACCGGGTTGTGTTTTAAGGATTGGGCACTGTTATTTAGCCTATTTCTAATGTATGTAACCGGGGAGAGTTATTGAGGAGATTGGATGATATTTTATAACATTTTTTGATCTATCTAGGGTTAAGGGAAAAAAAGGTTTAATTTCCAAGGAAGCAAGAAAGGAGTTGACAAATCTTTTCTATAATCTTCAAGGGGGTTTGACCTAGTTCTATATACATTCGGTTTTGTAATCATACTTTGGATATTTTAATCGTTTTATCTCTTATTCTCCATTCTTCTCATTATGTTAACCATAGAACCCATGATGTGGATTAGTTCAATTATGAACTAAAACGCTTCATGGGGTTTCAATGGATTGTTTTGTGATTATTTGATTGAATTGCCATGAATTGTGATTATAAACTAGGATGCCTAGTGTGGTTGTGTGAATGAATATAGATGCGTAGGTAACATCTATTGTGCAAATCTCTAAGGAAGTGAAAGTGGAATTAGAGATTAGGGCTTGCCATGCTAGCATAGGTTTATGACGGGTTTTCCGCATAGTGGTAGTATAGATTCGAAAGAACAATACTCCCTTATGTAGTGATAGGAAACTTGTAATTAAAATGGTTATGTCACCCAATCGCATAGACATATAGTGATTTGGATATAATTGTTGTCCATTAACTTCTATCTTAATTGTGGATGTTGTATGGTTCGGTGTGAATTGATTGAAAGACTGTTCATACCATTTTCGTGTTTCCGCTAGCTTCCTTATTAATCACATTCTATCGTCTTGGCAGGTTATCTAGATAAAAGCAATTCATGAAGTTGAAACCCTATGTCTTTCTCTCATAAGTAAATCATCTTAATTAAGTCGATATTTAGTAATAGTATAAACAATCAAAATTATTACTTGTCCAAGCTATTAAGGTTCAACCAAACACTGTTGAATAGGCGCATTTACGTAATTCACTGAGTCTTCGTGGGAACGATCCCTACTTATTACTTATTGCATATTGACTGCGTATACTTGCGTAGAAAATAGCGAACAAGTTTTTGGCGCCGCTGCCGGGGACTCGGTGTTATTTTATTGTTTATGTGCTTGACTACATTGGTAGTTGGATTTGATTGACTTGGATTGTAGTTCTCACTTATTTGCATTTATTTGGGGATCAGGTAATTGAGCAGTTTATGCAAACGAGATCTCAAGCTCGGAAACAGCTGTTCGAGGAAAAACCAGGTGAATTGCATATAGTTGAGGAAAAAGAAGAAATTGAGGAGAATATAATCATGGGTGACCAATTAAATCCGGGAGGCGAGCAGAGGGCTCTAATGGACTACTCTCGACCAAAGATTAATGACATTCAGTCGAGCATCATCAGGCCAGCCATTGCAGCCAATACCTTTGAAATAAAACCTGGCACTATACAGATGGTGCAGAATCAGGTTCAGTTTGGGGGCACACCATCGGAAGATCCCAACATGCACATCCGAAACTTCATCGAGATATGCGACACGTTCCGGTTCAACAATGTGTCAGAGGATGCTGTGAAATTGAGACTCTTCCCGTTTTCTCTCAGGGACAAAGCTAAGGGATGGTTACACTCTCTGCCAGCAGGGTCTATTACTACTTGGGAGGACTTAGCTCAAAAGTTTCTTACCAAATTCTTTCCAATGGCTAAGACGGCTGCAATCAGGAACGCTCTAACTCAATTCTCTCAGGGTTCAGGCGAATCTTTATGCGAAGCATGGGAGAGATATAAGGAGATGCTACGGAGATGTCCGCACCATGGAATGCCCAACTGGATGGTGATTAATTGTTTTTATAATGGATTGGGAGCACAGTCGAGACCTATTGTCGATGCAGCATCTGGAGGAGCCTTGTGGGCTAAGAACTATGAGGAAGCTTATGACCTGATCGAGATGATGGCGGCTAATGAGTACCAATACCCTACTCAGAGATTACCGCAACAGAAGGTAGCATGGATTCTAGATGTTGACAAGGCTACGTCTTTAGCAGCGCAGCTAGAGGCTCTTAATGTGAAAGTAGATTCTTTGGTCAACCATGGGGTACATCAGATAGCCAGTGTTTGTGAACTTTGTGCGGGCGCACATGAAACTAGCCATTGTGCAATATCTCTGGAATCGGCGCAGTTTGTGAGTAACTTTCAGAGGCAACCACAACCAGCTCCAAATGCATATCACCCTAGCAACCGCAATCATCCTAATTTCAACTGGAGTAACAACCAGGGGGGTATGCAACAGCACCAGGGTCAACAGTTCGGTAATAGACCTTATAATCCGTCTGGATTTCAGCAGAACCAGGGACAGCAATTTCAGCAGCCATATTCATATAAACAATCTCAACCCCCAGGGTTTCAGCCACATCAACAACAAGGGAATTCTGGGCAATCCTCGAATGAGAAGTCAGAATTAGAAGAGTTGAGGATGATGTGCAAGAGCCAAGCAGTTTCTATCAAGACCATAGAAAATCAGATTGGTCAGCTTGTTAATGCCTTGCTAAACAGGCCACAGGGGAATCTCCCTAGTGACACAGAACATAATCCAGGAAAAAAAGATGGCAAGGAGCAGATAAAGGCCATCACTTTAAGGTCAGGGAAGATCACGGAAGGCTCAAAAGCTGACATCGGAAAAAATCTGCCTGGTGAGGACAATGAACCAGAGGGAATGGAAGATGACAAAGACATTGAAAATGCTGATAAGGGCAAGGGGAAAGAAGACAGCAAGGTTACTTCAAGGATTTCAGCTCCTGAGCCGCAGAAAAAGAAGGAACAGGTTTATCCACCACCACCCTTTCCACAGAGACTTCAGAAGCAAAGGCTGGATAAGCAATTTGGAAAATTTCTTGAGGTATTTAAAAAGTTACATATTAATATACCTTTTGCAGAAGCGTTGGAGCAAATGCCTAGCTATGCCAAGTTTATGAAAAATATTCTCTCAAGGAAGCTCAAGCTAGAGGAATTCGAGACCGTTGCTTTAACGGAAGAATGCAGTGCTGTGCTGCAACAAAAACTTCCTCCAAAACTGAAAGATCCTGGAAGTTTCACAATTCCCTGCACTATTGGGAATTTATCTTTTGACAAGTGTTTGTGTGATTTGGGGGCGAGCATCAACTTGATGCCCCTTTCTGTTTTTGAACAACTTGGACTTCCGGAGCCGAAACCGACCAACATCTCATTACAATTGGCGGATCGTTCGATCACTTACCCTAGAGGCATAGTGGAAGATGTCTTGGTAAAGGTAGACAAGCTCATATTTCCGGCTGATTTTGTGATCTTGGATTTTGAAGAAGACAAAAAGATTCCCATAATTTTGGGAAGGCCGTTCCTAGCTACAGGCAGAACGCTGATAGATGTGCAGAAAGGAGAGCTAACTATGAGAGTCCATGAACACAATATCACATTTAATGTGTTCAAGGCAATGAAGTTTCCAGAGGAAGAAGAGGAGTGTTACAAGGTCAGCTTGATTGAGTCAGCAATACTAAGTGGCACCAAACATGTGATGACTTCTGATCCTGTGGCACGAGTTCTATATGGAATTTCTGTTGACGAAATGGGGGAAGAAGCAGAACATATTAAGGCTTTGAATTCAGGCCCGTGGAAGAAAAAGGTACAAATCCCAATTGAATCTCTTGGACTTGAAGCTCTCAAGAAGTCGCAGGTCCGTCTCAAGCCCTCTATTGAAGAAGCTCCTAATCTGGAGCTCAAACCACTGCCTGCGCACTTGAGGTATGCTTATTTAGGCAATTTATTTACTTTGCCTGTTATTATTGCTGCTAACTTATCAGGAAGCGAAGAGGATAAATTATTGAGGATTTTGAGAGAGTTCAAATCGGCAATCGGGTGGACCATAGCAGACATCAAGGGAATCAGTCCTTCTTTCTGCATGCATAAAATTCTTTTGGAAGAGAATAGCAAGCCTTCTGTGGAACAGCAACGGAGGCTCAACCCGATCATGAAAGAGGTGGTAAAGAAGGAAATTCTAAAATGGTTAGATGCAGGGATCATATACCCTATATCGGACAGTTCTTGGGTGAGTCCGGTTCAATGTGGCCAAAGAAAGGAGGTATGACAGTGGTAGCAAACGAGAAGAATGAGTTAATTCCAACGCGAACAGTTACAGGTTGGAGAGTTTGTATGGACTATCGGAAGCTCAACAAGGCTACTAGGAAGGATCATTTCCCACTTCCATTCATTGACCAAATGTTGGATAGATTGGCTGGTCATGACTACTATTGCCTTCTTGATGGTTATTCTGGGTATAATCAGATCTGTATAGCACCAGAAGACCAAGAGAAGACCACGTTCACATGCCCTTTTGGCACGTTTGCCTTCAGACGAGTTTCTTTTGGCCTATGTGGTGCGCCACCAACTTTCCAGAGGTGTATGATGGCAATTTTTTCTGACATGATTGGCACAAATGTGGAGGTATTTATGGATGACTTTTCCGTGTTTGGAACTTCGTATGATGAGGCTCTATCAAATTTGAGTTTAGTGTTGCAAAGATGTGTTGAGACTAATCTGGTCCTGAATTGGGAAAAGTGCCACTTCATGGTACAAGAAGGGATTATTCTTGGGCACAAGGTATCGAAGCGGGGACTTGAAGTGGATAAAGTTAAATTGGAGACAATTGAAAATCTTCCTCCTCCAATTTCGGTCAAGGGGATTCGTAGTTTCTTGGGGCATGCAGGTTTCTATCGGAGGTTCATCAAGGACTTCTCTAAAGTCTCTAAACCATTGTGCAAGTTGTTGGAGAAGGACATCCGTTTTGAATTTGATGAAGAATGTTTAGTGGCTTTCGAGCTCCTAAAGAAAAAGTTAACTACAGCTCCAGTAATCACGGCTCCGAACTGGGAAGAGCCATTCGAGCTTATGTGTGATGCCAGTGATTTTGCAGTGGGAGCTGTTCTGGGCCAAAGAAAGATGAACGTGTTTCGTGTGGTATACTATGCGAGTAAAACCCTGAATGAAGCACAACTGAATTACACCACTACAGAGAAGGAATTTCTAGCAATCGTGTATGGTTTCGAGAAATTTAGATCGTACCTTCTGGGCACTAAGGTAGTGGTATACACAGATCATGCAGCTGTTAAGTATCTCATCTCAAAAAAAGATGCCAAACCTCGACTGATCCGTTGGGTCTTATTGTTGCAAGAGTTCGATGTGGAGATCAAAGACAGGAAAGGATCAGAAAATCAAGTGGCTGATCATCTCTCACGGTTAGAAGATTCTAGCGAAAACTCCAAAGACAAATCTCTCATTAACGAGTCCTTCCCAGATGAGCAGTTGTTTCGAATGCAGGAGGAAGTGTCGTAGTTTGCAGACTACGTAAACTACCTGGTGAGCAACATCATTCCACCTGACTTCACCTATGCTCAAAAGAAAAAGTTTCTCCATGACGTGAAGTGGTATCATTGGGATGAACCGTTTTTGTTCAAACAAGGAGCAGACAGAATGATCAGGAGATGCATTCCATACAGCGAGACGGGGGGAGTTCTGCGAGATTGTCACTCCACTGCTTATGGAGGTCACTATGGAGGTGAAAAAACGGCAGCTAAGGTACTTCAAGCAGGTTTCTTTTGGCCTTCCTTATTCAAAGATGCTTATCAATTCGTTTTGCAATGTGACCGTTGTCAAAGAGTGGGGAACATATCTAGAAGGAACGAGATGCCTCTTAATATGATTCTGGAGGTGGAAATTTTTGATGTTTGGGGTATTGACTTTATGGGTCCGTTTGTTGCGTCATGCAATAATCAATACATCCTGTTGGCTGTGGATTATGTGTCTAAATGGGTCGAGGTGAAGGCATTACCGACCAATGACGCTAAGGTAGTGCTTAATTTCTTGCACAAAAACATATTCACGCGCTTTGGGACTCCGCGAGCAATAATTAGCGATGAGGGGACACACTTCTGCAATCGTCAGTTCACTGCACTGATGGCGAAGTACAATGTGACGCATCGCGTTGCAACCGCTTATCATCCCCAAACCAATGGACAGGCGGAGGTGTCAAACAGAGAAATCAAACGGATTCTGGAGAAAGTTGTAAATCCGTCAAGGAAAGATTGGTCATTAAAGTTAGACGAGGCAGTGTGGGCGTATAGAACTGCATATAAAACACCCTTGGGAATGTCTCCATTCCAGCTGGTATATGGGAAAGCCTGCCATCTGCCCGCAGAGCTCGAGCATAAGGCATTCTGGGCCTTAAAGAAACTAAACTTCGATATGAAAGCTGCAGGTGAGAAGCGTCTACTTCAAATGAATGAACTTGAAGAATTTCGTGCACATGCCTATGAAAACAGTAAGATGTACAAGGAAAAGGTGAAGAAGTGGCACGATAGGAAGTTGGTGCATAAAAACTTTGTCCAGGGCGACGCCGTTCTATTATTCAATTCCCGTCTCAAGCTATTTCCGGGAAAGCTCAAATCCAGGTGGTCGGGTCCATTTCTAGTAAAGACAGTATTTCCACACGGAGCTGTTGAAATCTATGAGTCAAGTCCGACTCAGTCATTCAAGGTAAATGGGCAACGGTTGAAGCATTATTATGGTGGCACAGTTGATCGGGAGGCGGTTAGCCTCATTCTTGCGGATACATGATTTTCAGAGAAGTGTCAAGCTAACGACATTAAAGGAAGCGCTTCGTGGGAGGCAACCCACGTGTCATCGTGTTGTATAAGTCTGAAAAAAAAAAAATCAAAAAAATCAAAAAAAATCAAAAAAATCAAAAAGAAATCAGGAAATTAGAATTCTGGGCAGAGAGTTAAGGGCTGGGGCGGCCGCGCCACGATTCCCCCACGGGCGCGCCAGACCCCCTACTTCTGTTAAAAACCTGCAGTTCCAAAAGAAACGGGTATAAGCTATACATACATATCCTACCTTCTTTACTCTCAATCCCTACCATTCCCATGCCCCCTATTACATCTACTTCTTAATTTGTAGTACCTAAACCTCCAACTACCTAATTTCTATATCCCACAACACACCCATTACTCACATATCTATAGATATACATATAACACCATAACCTAGTCCAATTCAAATTCGTGGATTCTTGTTGCAAGGCTTGGGGAGGTGTACGCTGAATCAAAGGGCTTTCATTCTACAATTCCTCGCATTGTAAGTGATTCATTTGTCGTAATTGTGGTTATTAGGTGATTGTGTTTAAGTTCTTAATTGGGGCATTGTTGAAAAATTGATTATCATGGCTCCAAAGCGAGCACGATTTGTGGGTGGTAATAGTTCCCGTCCGGATTTTGATGAGGGTTTTGATGAGGCCCGATTCGTGTCGTCCATTGGTCTTGGGCATTATAATCGCTTAAGGACAAAGGCCGTTCTTAAAGAGAGGGGTTTGAAACCTTCGGCTCGGGATGGAGAGTTGTTAGATATGATTGACGAAAGGGGTTGGAGTGGTGTTTGTGATACCCCGTTAGAGGTTCCATTGGGGGTCGTACGGGAGTTCTATGCTAATGCCGCGGAGGCGGCCAATGGTTACTCTTGGGTGAGAAGGGTGACGGTGGATTATCGACCGGTTGTAATTAAAAATCTGTTAAGGTTGCCGAGTCCTCCTAGGGGAGCGATGGACTGGGGTGTGATGACATGGGACACGCCTGGGGTCGACTTGGGCATAATCATCACCAAGCTGTGTGTTCCTGGGACTGAGTGGAAGAGAAGTATAGGAACGAATGAGCCGACGTGCTTCCCGGCTAGTAGGATGAACAAATATGCGCGAGCCTGGAATATGTTTATTTGCGCGAAATTGATGCCATCATCACATATGCACGATATCACTGTGGATAGAGCCATCTTGCTCTACGGTATTGTGACGGGAGAGTATGTTTGTGTGGAGGACTTAATTCACACCAACATGACTCACTACATGTCTTCCAGAACTCATGGTGCTATTCCCCACGCTTCGATTATCACGCAGCTATGTGTGACTGCTGGTGTTAGGTGGGGTGCTGAAGAGCAGATGCAGCAGCAAACCGCGGATATTGACAGGTCTACTATCAGTAGGTTGGAGGAATGGCCCGGCGGCGTTCCTCATCCTAGAGGATTGGGTTATGTTGTTAGCGCGGCTGAGGAGGTCGTGATTTCACCACAGGGGGCCAGGGCGGCCAGGAGTGGAAGAGGCGCTAGGCGGCAGGGTGCACAGTCGGGACTCGGTGACCAGCAGTACAGGAGGTTGATGAGGCGTATAGACGCCATGCATGATATCAACCGCAGTTTTGTGCAGGAGATGACAGTGTCGCTGGACAGAGTTTTTGCTCGTGATGGTGTGCAGATAGACTGGCCTATATATGGAGCGCATCAGCAATACCCGCCACCAGATTCTCCACCGGGATCGCCACCCGAAGAGGGTGGTCCGCACGCTCAGTAGGGGAGTTGTCTTATCCCTTCCTTTTGTTTTCAATGAGGACATTGAGTTGTCTAAGTTTGGGGGCATTTGGTTAGGGTAGCATGTAGTTTTCATGTCATTGCATTGGTTGTTTAGCTATTCAGATTGTGCATGATCCCTTAGAAGTGAGCTTAGCTGAAAGGACGAGTAATGTTAATGAGATGTGATAGGAACGAGTAGAGGGTTAATTCATAATTTCTACGATATTGGTTTGCATGATTGGAACACAAATAAAAATTCACAAGTCTCGTTGGTTCCTTGAAATTTGACAAAACCATGCTTATTGTTAGTTCGAGTTAATCCCTTGCTTATATTTAGAATTTTCAATATTCCTTTAAAAACGTAGGATGATCCTAAGTACAAGTTTGGGGGAAATTGGGTAACTTATGCTAATTGCTAAATAAAGGCTAGGCGTCAATTGGCTAGTAGCCGGCTCACCAAAGGGTGAGTAGTCTAGGGTGAAGTGGGAAAGCGAAGAGCGCTCACTTCGGGGAAAAAAAAAAAAAAAAGAGAAAAAATAAAATAAAATAATAGTTGTTTAAATGTTGTTAGTGCATAATTGACCACGGTTGAGCTCTTTGGTGCTCGAGTTAGTAAGTTCTTGGGGACTTTGTGCCTAGTGACCTAAGGCCTTTCTAGGTTTGGGATCCACTAACTTAAAGCTCGTTACAAGGGTACCATTGCATAAGTCTTTCGGGGCCTTAGCCATTGCACGGTCGATTGAGCATATGTAAATGAATGTCAGTAGTGTCGGCAATTTAGCATGAGCCCTGATCTAGCTCGAAGGAAATGCGAGGGTAAATCCAAGTGATTATTGGTTTAAGGTTAGTTTTATTTATAATCTTGGGATTGTTTCAGAAAAGAGTAGGTATGGTTGCGATTAAGTGGATAGTGAGTCGATGAGCATTGCACACACCACGTTCTGAGAGTGTATTATCAGTTACGGGGATTTAGTTGAGCTCTATTTAGCATTGTCATAATCTATGCGATGTTGCTTGTTCAATTGGTTAGGGGAAGTTCGAGGGGATCCGTGCATGGCATTCATATTAGTCGCATTCATGCATTGCATTGCATTTAGTTGTTTGAGTCCGTTCATGCTTGAGGACAAGCAATGGTTCAAGTTTGGGGGTTTGTTAAGTGGATGTCATATCCATTTTTTAGGCCGTTAAATGGATGAGCTATGGTGAGTTCTCGAGTTATTAGTGTCATTTAATCGCGTTTTATGTTGTTTGTAGGTTTTTGCATCATTGGCATGATGGGGCGTGAATGGTGAGAGAAATGAAGGAAGAAAGCAGCAAAAGCTAGAAGGTGCAGATTCTAAGTGGATATAAAGTCCAGAGGAGAATTTCAAGTGGTGGCTTGGTGATTGTTTGAGAAGCTAAGTATGGAGAGCGGGATTGAGGAGCTTGAAGAGGCTTCGAGGCAAGTGATGAAGCCGAGCCAGAAGTCTGCAGCCATCATGGAGCAGTAGGGAAGACATGCAGAGATGGTATGTGCCAAAGCAAGAGCAAGAACAGCAAGGAAAAAAAATCTGTCCAGAGGCCAACCACCTGGGGCGCCCGCGCCAGGACCCAGGCGGCCGCTTGGTAGCTAGCGCGTCCGCGGGGTGTCTGGGGCGGCCGCGCCAGGAGGGGAATTTCTAATGGGCTGTTTTGATGGACCGGGTTGTGTTTTAAGGATTGGGCACTGTTATTTAGCCTATTTATAATGTATGTAACCGGGGAGAGTTATTGAGGAGATTGGATGATATTTTATAACATTTTTTTATCTATCTAGGGTTAAGGGAAAAAAAGGTTTAATTTCCAAGGAAGCAAGAAAGGAGTTGACAAATCTTTTCTATAATCTTCAAGGGGGTTTGACCTAGTTCTATATACATTCGGTTTTGTAATCATACTTTGGATATTTTAATCGTTTTATCTCTTATTCTCCATTCTTCTCATTATGTTAACCATAGAACCCATGATGTGGATTAGTTCAATTATGAACTAAAACGCTTCATGGGGTTTCAATGGATTGTTTTGTGATTATTTGATTGAATTGCCATGAATTGTGATTATAAACTAGGATGCCTAGTGTGGTTGTGTGAATGAATATAGATGCGTAGCTAACATCTATTGTGCAAATCTCTAAGGAAGTGAAAGTGGAATTAGAGATTAGGGCTTGCCATGCTAGCATAGGTTTATGACGGGTTTTCCGCATAGTGGTAGCATAGATTCGAAAGAACAATACTCCCTTATGTAGTGATAGGAAACTTGTAATTAAAATGGTTATGTCACCCAATCGCATAGACATATAGTGATTTGGATATAATTGTTGTCCATTAACTTCTATCTTAATTGTGGATGTTGTATGGTTCGGTGTGAATTGATTGAAAGACTGTTCATACCATTTTCGTGTTTCCGCTAGCTTCCTTATTAATCACATTCTATCGTCTTGGCAGGTTATCTAGATAAAAGCAATTCATGAAGTTGAAACCCTATGTCTTTCTCTCATAAGTAAATCATCTTAATTAAGTCGATATTTAGTAATAGTATAAACAATCAAAATTATTACTTGTCCAAGCTATTAAGGTTCAACCAAACACTGTTGAATAGGCGCATTTACGTAATTCACTGAGTCTTCGTGGGAACGATCCCTACTTATTACTTATTGCATATTGACTGCGTATACTTGCGTAGAAAATAGCGAACAATAACACAAGACTCTAAGTCTAGGGTGGGTACTGTTAGGAATGATCCTCCAAAATCATTATCTAAGACTTCTGAACCTGAATTGCCACAGAAGAAAGAAGGAGCCATAAAAGGAACATCAAAAAGACACTTCCACAAAGTCACAGCTGGTGGAGTGTTACAGTGGATGAAGGGAAAAGGAATGAAGCTACTTCCAAGTGATGTGGCACTGAAGACTAATTCTCCATGCTCCACAAAGCTACCTCAAGTGAAGCACATGAAGATCAAGAGGGAAGCTAAGAGGACAAGGATAACAAAGAAGAATGGGATAATCACTAATGTTGTAGGGATCAAAGTGCTTCCTCTTGATGAAGACTATGATGAAGATGCCCTAGAATTCTTGAGAGCTCAAAGAATCTTTGAAGTCAAGGTGAATCTAGATCATCTAGAGATCAAGTACACTGATGGAAGAGAAAGGATTATGAAGCAAGGGGGCTGGCAATATTTCTATAAGTATGAGCTTGAGAGGATAAATGCCTTACTGAATTTTGAAGAAAAAGAAGAAAGGACTTGGAAGATAGATATTGCCAGGTACTTGAAAATGCATGCTGATTATGAAGAAAACATGAGGAAAGAGAATGAAGAGAAAAACATACAGAGAGAGAAAGAAATGGCTGAGATGGAGGAGAGGGCTAAAGAGCTAAGGCAGAAAGGGCTGTGCAGGGTCAAACAAAATCCTTACATTGTGGAGTACAAAAACTCACATGGAGGCCAAAGCAAAATAAGGATGGAGTTTCTGGACTCCTATGTAGAAAGTGCACTCAAGGCTGCAATTGATGACTTGGAAGGCTCACCTCTCATTGAAGAACTGATTGCAAGAGAAGAACTTCAAGAAGCCATCATAGACATGAAAAGAAGAGAAGAGATAAGGAAAAAGAAGATTTATGATGATTTTCAAGAGAAGCAATTGGAAGCTGAAGCTGCTGAGCAACAAAGATAGTCTGTAAGCTTTCAAATTTTTCTATGTAATCAAATTCCTAATCTCAATGTTCATAAATTGTCTTCTCTGTTACTTAATTTCCTTCTATGTAAGTTAGGCTTGTTATCAGACATGAAATTGTGCCTAAGGATCTTACTCACAATTTGGGGGAGATTGTTAGGCTCAAGACATGTCTGAATACCACTATTAACAAGCCTACACTATGTGACTATGTCACACTACATGACCTAGTGATTTCTATCACTGGGATATAGTATAAGTCTCTAAATGTACTTGTCTTGTTCTCATGAACAATAGCTTTATCATGTATGCTCAGATCTATAATGAGCTTAGTAAAGTTTCTTGCATCTAGATTGTATATAGGCCATTGAATAATTGTCCTGGTAGAAGTTCAGTAATGCTCATGCAGCAGGATAGAAATGAATAAGGCCATGAAGAAATAAGTTGCAGAAATTTGTCTAAGGCATTATATAGCAAAGTCAGAAGAAAGCTATGTCGTGAAGTCACCAATATCTATGTCGTGAAGTGCTACATCGCATAGTCCATTTTGGTCTATGTCGAGAAGTCCTCAAGACACATGTCGTGAAGTGTTGAAGTCAGCAAAGTCAAAGAAGCCTAGATCGTGAAGTCCTCAGAAGCCTTATGTCGCATAGTCATCAAAATGACCTATGTCGCATAGTCATCAAATGACTTATGTCGCATAGTCGTCAAATGACCTATGTCGCATAGTCGTCAAATGACCTATGTCGTATAGTCGTCAAATGACTTATGTCGCATAGTCGTCTAATGGGCTATGTCGCAATGTCTTCAAAGGCTATATCGCATAGTCCTCTCAATGGAGATCGTGAAGTCAGGAATGAAGTGGAGTTCACGATATCAACACTTAGCCGTTTACAACAAGACAAATCAAGGTACAGAACCAAGAATCAAAATAGACAAATACTGAAGCATTTGTTCTGGCAAGGTGGTCCAAAGAACAGATGGCAAATCTACAGCTAAACTTGGAGAGAAAGATAAGAGACAAGCAGCTACAGAAACGGGAAAGACTCCGAAAAGCAGGTGGTCCTTCCTGACACAGTTAGCTTCTTATGGCAGGACAAGTTGGACTTTCAGCGCAAGGGGTAACTGTGTAAAAATAGGTGTGTGCACTAGTTTGTATAGGGCTTATATATATCATGCACATCCTATTGTAAGCTGTAAGAGAGATACACATAGTTTTTATCTCAAGCTCTTTTCTCTGTAAGCAAGCAAGTTCAAACTGTTCTTGTTTAGAAGCCAGAAATTCGATTGTGAATTTCCTGGAAAGCTGTAGTATTTAATTTGCTTATACAAAGTAGATTAAAGTGATTGTGTGTGTTGTTTACTTTCCGCATATTGCATAGCATAATCATTTACAGTTTATATTTAGTTTCAAGAAAACCAAAATCCATCAAACTATCCATTCACCCCCCCTCTGTCTAGTTTCTAGGTGATATTCATTGCTAACATTTACATATTATTCACCTTATAAACACCTATAAATTAAAGGCCATTCATAACAAAAAAATCTACACCGAAACTTTTTTACATAACTTCAAATTTTTAAAACCATATTTACAATCAATACAACTATGGCTTATACCATGTTGGATGCTTTGAACGACAACAACTATACCTGGATGATAAGAGTACGAGTGTGTGTAGAATGTGGGAATCTGTCGAAGAATTGATCAGTCTTGACATGATTTTGATCGATGAAAAGGTTAAAAAATCAATATACTTATAACTTATTAGTTTGTCAAATTGTATGATGTTATTAACTTTTCTAATATACGTTGTATGACGGGAAAATTTGATCCATGCTACGATCCCGAAGATTCTGGTCTCTCGGTTCAAAGATTTTTTAGAGGAAGGCTCCGTGTACAGCATCAAAAATCTGAAAGTTGTTTCAAGTACAGGGAAATATAGACCACTATCACATGGGTCTAAATTGCTCTTCATACGCATAACTTTGCCTAACAGATTGGAAGAAGGCATCGTCAACATATTACTGGAGTTCATATGTGCAAATATGATTGATGCACGTATTAATGACACCAACATATTCTCAGGTTTTTGATGCAGTAATATATTAGAGTAATATATAAGTAATACTATTATATAAGTTATAATTCAAACTGTCATGTTCTAATATTATTTTTTCTATGTTGATTTAGATGTTGTGGGCTGCTTAACCTACTTGGGTGGCATTGAAGTTGTCAAAGGCGGTTGGAAAAAAAGAGATCTCAAAATTATCACAAATTAGTAAGTTATGCATTATATTAATTTTAATATAACTGTTAATTATTTTTTATTGTTCTTTCAGTTCATATGTCCGGATATGATTGATGCACGTATTAATGACACTAACATACTCTCAGGTATTTTCATGCATTAATATATTAGAGTAATATATAAGTAATAATATTATATAAGTTGAAATTCAAACTATCATGTTCTAATATTATCTTTTCTAATAATACTATAAATATAAGTAATATTACATGTTTATATTGATTTTATCAATATAATATTTTAAAGATATATCTGGCAATGGTATCGGTCCAAAAAAATAAAAAATTAAACTCTATAAACAAAAGGAATATGTAAATAATTTATAATATTACTTACCCAAATGCAAATTTTACAGAATATATTTTATTTGATAATTTAAATAATTTTGTAGATATTTATTTCACAAGTTTTATTCTAATATTTTTTTTTCTTAACAAATATATTTTAATGCCAGTGCGAAGCGCGGCTCAGTAACTAGTTACTCTATCAAATAAGAAAAGTATTTTAAATTTTGTTTCTTTTAACTTTTTTAACTTGCATCATAATTAAAGAAAAAAAATGCATATATAGGGCAGTTAGAGCTGCTTGTTCTATTTGCTTCACTTCTTTGGCTTTTCTTGTTTCCAGTTGCATTATTGTTGTTTCAGTTTTCTGAGCTTCTTCTCATACTGTATCTGCAAATTCAACAAATAATCACCAGCAAATTTAAATCAAGCTGTACTTCTAGTCTCAAATTCAAACTCCAATATTTTTACCAATCGTTGAACTAAAAACCAATATTAACTTTAATACGCAAGGATAACACCACCATGTAACTTATTGGTTAACTGGAAATCTGTGGCTACACTTCGAGGTAAGAAAAAAAACAGTGCTGCAGACTTCTTCGATGGATCAAGAAAAGTTTGCATCCCTGGTCCGCGGACTGCCCAATGCTTGATACAGTATATATTTGTCTTAGATGATGCTTTGAGTTCAATTCTGAGTTCTGAGGACTGAACCAACACCAATGTATGTGCTTGATTAGTTTTTAATGTACTCATATTTGATTTGAGTTTCGGATTTTAAACGGTCGTATAGTCATTCGAAAATTTGATCTTATTACCTAAAGTACACAACGTAGTACAAGATACATTAAGCTAAAGAAGAAGGCAAAAGCCTGGAAAATCCTCACAATCTTAACAGAGCATAACTCCAAAGGAGACTAACCAAAAGATAACTAACAAACTACCATACTTAAACTTTGATAAACACTTAACTTAGAAACCGATTAATTGCATTCAAATCTTCGTTCGTAGCAACAAAGTTCTTGTACAATCTCATTTCCGAGTTTTGTAATCTATTTAGATTTTTCACCAACACATTTTCTTCAATATTTAACTCTTTTTATATAAATTATTTTACATAGCGTAACATTTTTTTATCGGCTACAGGCCTAGCGCGTAACTTTTATTCCCTATTTTTTTTAGACGAGTAAATCGGTTAACACACTACGTTGAAATTAATATGTTCTAAAACTATTGATTAATTTGTAAGTACACACATTGCATTAACAAAATTTGACAAGAATGTTAAGATAAATCTACTACAACTGCGTTACAAAAAAAATCTACTACAACTTGATAATTTTTCCTAATCCAAAAGCAAAAAGATTAAAAGAAAAAGATGAAAGCCGCGGCAATAAAGACAAATCGTAAAGTCGAAAGTGAGTGATTTATTCTTGTTCAGTCACTTGATCCACTTGTCTTCACCTTAGGTTCAGGTCCTGATCCAGAGCCAGACCGTAATGTACCAGGACTATGAGCACAACTCATTGCACCTGGCTGTTCAGCACCCGTGACTGATGAGCCTTCAGCAATCGTCGGGGTGGAATTAACAACGTTGTCGGGGTGTCATTAACAACAGCTGTTTGTGATGTTGGAATGGACGGGCAAAACGTAATAGTGTAATCAGCACCCGTGCAAGTAAATGTACTAGTTTGATCATCATAAGCATAACTATAAGCTCTCGGACAAGCCATCTTAAACAGAGCCGCATAAACTGATGGTTTACAAGTATCCGGTGTATTATGTGCACCACTACAACAATACTCGGGCTTCCCAAATGCTTCACACGCACTCTTACATGCGTCCCCATTGCTCACTTTCAACTCATCCGGGCAATACTTGTTCAAATCCGTAACACACCCGGTTGCAGCACACATACCCGACGAACCCCCACTCGCTTCGACTATCATTGGCAAATTGTATCCATCAACCAAGCTAACATCATAAAAGTCTTGACTGCCCTGACTACCTGAGCCAAGTGTGAACTCAGCTAGTGTAGCAGGCGGTGCAGCTCCAGCGCCATTGCATTCTACTTGACCCGAGCCACAATCTGCTGTTGAGCATGAACCAGGCCCTGTTCCATTGAATTTGCAGCCGGTTCGGCCCCAGAACCGGCCGGACCAGCCGTTTGGAGCTTGTAAGGACCGGGAAGATTGTTGAGGTAGCTCAAAACCGGTGGTTTCAAGAGGGGGAGTGCCTGAACCTGTAAGAATGCCTGGCCACACTGTGTATTCACATTTGTTTACGAATGTGAATTTAGCTCCATACGTACTTGTACAAAGCAGAAGCAGAGCAAAAAAGAGCTTGAACAGAGCCATGTGTGTAAATATTGCTTTATCGATAATCTGTGCGTTAGCTTTTCTTAAAAATCGAAACAAGAAAGCGACAGAAGTAAAGAGAATGGAGGTGATGCAGGAGAGCTTGCTGAGAATAGAGATTTGATGAATCGAACATCTTGACTCTTGAGTCTATATTTATAGGCTATAGTTATTATTACAATTTACATTCATAATGTGTTTTGAATTTATATTATTTGAACCTGTTTTCAAATTTTATTTGAAATTTAATTCAAAGTTATAGGTTACAGTTGTTGTTAAAATTTTACAATCCTAATGTGTTTTGAATTGATATTATTTGAACCCTATTATGTTTTCAAATTTTATTTGAAATTTTATTTATAATTAATATTATTTTCATATATGGAATGGGAATCCAAACTTGTGTCACTTATCACAAATTTCGAATTTTATTTGAAATTTAATTCATAATTATTATTATTTTCATATATTGAATAATAATCCAAACTTATGTTACTTATCACAAATTAAAAAATTTCTCAATTTTTATTTGACTAGTCTAGTTTTAATGCAATCCACCAAGTTTTCGTTTTAGTAATTAAAATTATATAAAGGATTATTTGGGATTTTAATTTGTATTATTTGCTTTGGCAATGATGATGTGTTAATATGTGTTTGAATTTAAATAATTTATATATAAGTTAAGATGTGTATAACTGATCAAAAGTAAATATAGTCAAACCAGATTAGGTGTAGTGAGATTGGTGATTTCGAAGTGCCTACCTAAGGTGGTGTCCCAAATAAATCATTGTATTACTTGAAGTTGAAATTTATTAAATTTAATAATCTAAAACATACATGACACCGCTATCCACAATAATGATGAAACAAATTGATATGCGACCTGTTGTATTCTTTTGGAAGATATATGTAATGAGAAGAGCTGCTTGTTTTATTTGCTACACTTCTTTGATTTTTCTT
The DNA here is from genome assembly GCA_030848705.1 of Heracleum sosnowskyi. Classification (NCBI taxonomy): domain Eukaryota; kingdom Viridiplantae; phylum Streptophyta; class Magnoliopsida; order Apiales; family Apiaceae; genus Heracleum; species Heracleum sosnowskyi. The sequence goes on from CM061241.1 coordinate 47,524,401, forward strand.
GTTTCTGTTACATTGTTGTTCCAACTTTATGAGCTTCTCATATATGTGCATTCAACATAACCATTACCAAACTTGAACTCAAACTTGAACTTGAAAATAATACACAAGTAGCGAAAAAGAAATATACTTGACTTATTGGTTAACTGGCAATCTGCAGCTACAGTTCGAGGTAGAAAAAAACCAGTGCCACATGACTTCTTTGGAGAATCGAGAGAAATCTTTTCCATTTCATGGCTCCGAGCTGCCCAGTCCTTGTGATATATTTGTCTTAGTTGTGGCTTTGAGTTCAATTCTGACATCTGAAGATTGAACAACCAACATACGTGCACGATTAGTTCTTGATACTCAAATTTGGTTGGAGTTCTCGACTTTAAATACTCATGTAGCTAATCATTCAAACATTCGACATCTTATTAAGTAAAGTATACAACCTAGTACAAGATACTATGATCCGCATAGTGTGCATCAACCAAACAAACTTGAATAGGTCAACTGAAGTTTTAAGTGAAGTTAAATTTCTTTAAGGTCAACTACTGTAGTTTACATCAACAAGACAACAACCGAATATTCAGACATCCTGTCTAGGACATCAGTGGCTTAGTGCATCCCCACAAGAAACGAAACGTGTAGGAAGAATCAATTTTAATTAGAAATGAATCTACTGAATCTTCAAGAAAGGCGTAAATATTCCTCTGGTATCTTAAACATTAGATACCCTGGTGTATATATATTTGTCTTAGATGTTGCTTTGAGTTCAATTCTGAGTTCTGAGGACTGAACGAACACCAATGTATGTGCTCGATTAGTTTTTAATGTACTCATATTTGGTTTGGGTTTCGGATTTTAAACAGTCGTGTAGTCATTCGAAAATTTGATCTTATTTCCTAAAGTTCAAGCTTTTTAGTCAATTAAAGTAGTTTACATTTTTTAGGATCCAAATTCATTAAGCAAAAGAAGGCAAAAAGCCCGGAAAATCCTCACAATCTTAAACAGAGCATAACTCCAAAGGAGACTAACCAAAAGATAACTAACAAACTACCATACTTAAACTTCGATAAACACTTAACTTAGAAACCGATTAATTGCATTTAAATCTTCGTTCGTCGCAATAAAGTTCTTGTACAATCTCATTTCTGAGTTTTGTAATCTATTTAGATTGTTCACCAACACATTTTTTTCAATATTAAACTCTTTTTATATAAATTATCCACAAAGCGTAACATTTTTTTATCGGCTATAACGCGTAACTTTTATTCCCCATTTTATCGGCTAGAAGAACTAAACTGTCATTCATAACAATCGAGTAAATCGGTTAACACACTACATTGAAATTAACATGTTCTAAAACTAATGATTAATTTGTAAGTACACACATTGCATTAACAAAATTTGACAAGAATGTTAAGATAAATCTACTACAACTGCGTTACAAAAAAAATCTACAACTCGATAATTTTTCCTAATCCAAAAGCAAAGAGATTAAAAGAAAAAGATGAAAGCCGCGGCAATAAAGACAAATCGTAAAGTCGAAAGTGAGTGAGTTATTCTTGTTTAGTCACTTGATCCACTTGTCTTCACCTTAGGTTCAGGTCCTGATCCAGAGCCAGGCCGTAATGTACCAGGACTAGGAGCACAACTCATTGCACCTGGCTGTTCAGCACCCGTGACTGATGAGCCTTCAGCAATCGTCGGGGTGGAATTAACAACGTTGTCGGGGTGTCATTAACAACAGCTGTTTGTGATGTTGGAATGGACGGGCAAAACGTAATAGTGTAATCAGCACCCGTGCAAGTAAACGTACTAGTTTGATCATCATAAGCATAACTATAAGCTCTCGGACAAGCCATCTTAAACAGAGCCGCATAAACTGATGGTTTACAAGTATCCGGTGTATTATGTGCACCACTACAACAATACTCGGGCTTCCCAAATGCTTCACACGCACTCTTACATGCGTCCCCATTGCTCACTTTCAACTCATCCGGGCAATACTTGTTCAAATAAAATAATCTTTTATTAACAAAAAAGTAATACATTTATATTATATTTTATAATTAAAAAAGTTTTAAAGTAATTACCTTTTTTAAACTAAACATGTTATATTTTCTATTTTTCCTTATTAAAACCCCTCCTTTTCCAAAAATATAACGGGCAAACCCTTACTTATTTATTTTAAAATCCATTTCAATATTTTTAATTATTTAAAAGCGTTTAACTATTTTAATATACCTACTTATTTTTTTAACAAATACAATTAGTAAAATATTAAAAAGTAAAATAATAAAATAGCAATTAACATTTCATGCATGTTTTAAACTAGTATTATTAAAAACGAAACATTAAAAGTTTGGTCGATATAGTTTTTTGGTACAAAGTGATTTAACTCAATTGTTCTTGCTTATTTATTAAAATAAATTAAACAATAACAATACATTTTATAACCAATTGCCATTTAAATTAAAACACGTTACTTTTCCAATTTTTCTAACAAAATCTTCTCCTTTTTTCCAAAAATTGCACGAACAATTAACTTTTACTATTTCTATTTTTTCTAACAAAATCCATGTTTTTCCAAGAATATTACGGGCAATTATCTTTTTCAACTAAAATATTTACTTTTTCTATATTTCCTTACTCAACCCCTTTTTTTCCAAAAATATGAAATATTATTAAATAATTATATTATCTATTTATAACCAATTACCTTTTTCACCTAAAATACATTATTTTTTATATTTTTTCTAAAAAAATCCCCTACTTTTTCAAAAAAAGTCACGGGCAATCACCTTTTTCAACTAATACATGTCACATTTTCTATTCCTTACTAAAATCTCTAATTTTCCAAAAATACTACGAACAAACCTTTCGTTATTAATTTTAAAACCTATATTAATATTTTTAATTATTTAAAAAAATTCATCTATTTTAACATGCCTATTTTTCTTAACAAATACAATTAATAAAAATATTAAAATATAAATAATAAAATAACAACTATTAAAAACAATCTATGCATATCTATACTATTATATAATAGTCGAAACATTGAAAGTTTTGGTTTTTCGGTTTTCGTTCATTTGTTAAATTATAAATCATAAAATAATATAATTATAGTAACTAATTGATTGTTTTTAAATTAAAACACATCATCTTTTCATAAAAAGATATTACCTTTTTTCAGCCAAAATACAATAGTTTTTCTATTTTTACTAACAAAATCTCTCTTTTTTTCCCATAAATATCATGGGTAATTAATTTTTGAACTAAAACACATTAATTTTTTTTCTTACTAAAAACCTCTCTTTCCGAAAAATTCACGGACAAACCCTTACTTAATGTGTTTAATTATTTTAAATATTTTAACTATTTAAACATACCTACTTATTTGTTTCACAAATACAATTAATAAAATATTAAACATAATTAAAAATTCATATAATTCAATTAAAAATCACATATATTACATAACTACAAACTCTTTTAGTTATACTTTAATTAGAATTCAAAAACACGATTTTTTTTTAAAACGTTTTTTTTTATATTTATATTATTACAAACAAATATATTGATAATTTGGACAATTACATGCATATTAGACTAATAAACTTTTATAAAATTTATAAGTTTTTTTTTAGATTTGAATATTCAAGTAGTATTTTTAATTCTTTTTAAAAAGGTAGCATTTTCAGAAATACTAAAATCTCAAAATTTTTAAAATAAATTTCAAAATTAATGTTAAAATCGTTCGTGCTTTGCACGAGTTATTGGCTAGTATTATTAAAGCCGAAATTTTGAATGTTTTTTTTTCGGTTTTCGGTCATTTATTTTATTTAATAAATAATAAAATAATATAAAAATAGTAACTAACCGATTGTTTTTTATAATTAAAACACTTTTTCCTAACAAAATCTACTCCTTTTCTAGAAATATCAAGGACAATTACCTTTAAATTAAAACATATTAGCTTTTATATTTGTTCTCACTCAAATCTCTTTTTTCCAAAAATATTAGGTGCAACCCTTATTTTCTTTATTTTAAAACTTATTTTAAAACTTTTAATTATTTAAAAAAAACTTACATATTTTAACATGCCAATGCATTTTTTTAACAAATACAATTAATATAATTAAAGCACTTCTAAAAATATAACGGCCTGCTACTTTTTTTAATTAAAATATTTTAGCTTTTCTATTTGTTCTTATTATTTATCTTTTATAATTAAAACACTTTTTACTAAAAAAGTCTAATCATTTTCCAAAAATATCACGACAATTACCTTTAAATTAAAACATTTTACCTATTATATTTGTTCTCAATAAAATCTCTCTTTTTCAAAAATATCATGTGTAAACCTTATTTATTTTAAAACCTATTTTACTACTTTTAATTATTTAAAAAAGCTTACCTATTTTGACATACCGACTTATTTTTTTAACAAATACCATTAATATAATTAAAATATTTCTAAAAATATCACGAGCAGTTACTTTTTTTTTAATTAATACATGTTAGCTTTTTTATTTATCCTTATTATTATTATTATTTTAATAAATAATAAAATAATATTAATAATGCCCCATTTATCTTCATTAGTCCCATTTGTATTCTTCATTTATTTTTTTCTATGTTCCAATTAATATTTAAGTTTTTCATTTTATAATTTATCATATTGATTTTTATTCTTTATTTAGTATTTTCTGTTTTCATTATTTTCTTTTGTGTATCATTTTTTAATCTCCTTTGGCCCGTGTTTTGCACGGTTATAGGCTAGTATGTATTTGTTAAACAAAATTTGTAAGATATATAAAAGTAATCAATATACTAGAAGACGGGGGCGGTGAGGTGGCGCCCTTTAAACTATGTTCTATTTTTCTAATTTTCTCAATTTTTCACAATTTTGAATTTTAATAATTACAATTTCTTTTATTATAACTTCCTTTATTATTTTCGATTTTGTAGGAAGAAAATTGAAAATTACACTTTTATTATTTTCAAACTTTATAGAACTTTCTTTTATTATTTTCAAACTTGATAGAACTTTCTTTGATTTAGAAAATTACAACTTCCTTATTATTTTCTAATTTGTAGGCTTGATAGAACTTTCTTTTATTATTTTCAAACTTGATAGAACATTCTTTGATTTAGAAAATTACAACTTCCTTATTATTTTCGAATTTGTAGGACTTGATAGAACTTTTTTTGATTTAGAAAATTTCTTTGATTTAGAAAATTACAACTTCCTTATTATTTTCTAATTTGTAGGACTTGATAGAACTTTCTTTAATTTAGAAAATTACAACTCCTTATTATTTTATTATTTTCAAACTTGATAGAACTTTCTTTGATTTAGAAAATTGCAACTTCCTTCTTATTTTCGAATTTGTAGGACTTGATAGAACTTTCTTTGATTTAGAAAATTACAACTTCCTTATTATTTTCTAATTTGTAGGCTTGATAGAACTTTCTTTTATTATTTTCAAACTTGATAGAACTTTCTTTGATTTAGAAAATTACAACTTCCTTATTATTTTCGAAAATCTGTATGACTTGATAGAACTTTCTTTGATTTAGAAAATTTATTTGATTTAAAAAATTACAACTTCCTTATTATTTGATTTAGAAAATTACAACTTCCTTATTATTTTCGAATTTGTAAGCTTGATAGAACTTTCTTTTATTATTTTCAATCTTGATAGAACTTTCTTTGATTTAGAAAATTACAACTTCCTTATTATTTTCGAATTTGTAGGACTTGATAGAACTTTCTTTGATTTAGAAAATTACAACTTCCTTATTATTTTCTAATTTGTAGAACTTGATAGAACTTTATTTGATTTAGAAAATTATAACTTTCGTATTATTTTCGAATTTGTAGGCTTGATAGAACTATCTTTTATTATTTTCAAACTTGATAGAACATTCTTTGATTTAGAAAATTACAACTTCCTTATTATTTTCGAATTTGTAGGACTTGATAGAACTTTTTTTGATTTAGAAAATTTCTTTGATTTAGAAAATTACAACTTCCTTATTATTTTCTAATTTGTAGGACTTGATAGAACTTTCTTTGATTTAGAAAATTACAATTTCCTTATTATTTTCGAATTTGTATGCTTGATAGAACTTTCTTTTATTATTTTCAAACTTGATAGAACTTTCTTTGATTTAACAAATTACAACTTCCGAATTTTTAGGATCTTATGTTAATAATTGCAATTTTCTCTTTTATTATTTTCAATCTTGATAGAACTTTCTTTTATTATTTTCAAACTTGATAAAACTTTCTTTTATTATTTTCAAACTTGATAGAACTTTCTTTTATTATTTTCAAACTTTATAAAACTTTTCTTTTATAATACTTCTTGACTTTTAAACATATTGGATTTCCATATTATTCACCTTATAAACACCTATAAATTAAAGGCCATTCATAACAAAAAAATCTACACCGAAACTTTTTTACATAACTTCAAATTTTTAAAACCATATTTACAATCAATACAACTATGACTTATACCATGTTGGATGCTTTGAACGACAGCGACTATACCTGGATGATAAGAGTACGAGTGTGTGTAGAATGTGGGAATCTGTCGATCCAAATACTGAAGAACTGATCAGTCTTGACATGATTTTGATCGATGAAAAGGTTAAAAAATCAATATACTTATAACTTATTAGTTTGTCAAATTGTATGATGTTATTAACTTTTCTAAGATACGTTGTATGACGGGAAAATTTGATCCATGCTACGATCCCGAAGATTCTGGTCTCTCGGTTCAAAGATTTTTTAGAGGAAGGCTCCGTGTACAGCATCAAAAATCTGAAAGTTGTTTCAAGTACAGGGAAATATAGACCACTATCACATGGGTCTAAATTGCTCTTCATACGCATAACTTTGCCTAACAGATTGGAAGAAGGCATCGTCAACATATTACTGCATGGATTTCAGTTCATATGTGCAGATATGATTGATGCGCGTATTAATGACACCAACATATTCTCGGGTTTTTGATGCAGTAATATATTAGAGTAATATATAAGTAATACTATTATATAAGTTATAATTCAAACTGTCATGTTCTAATATTATTTTTTCTATGTTGATTTAGATGTCGTGGGCTGCTTAACCTACTTGGGTGGCATTGAAGTTGTCAAAAGCGGTTGGAAAAAAAGAGATCTCAAAATTATCACAAATTAGTAAGTTATGCATTATATTAATTTTAATATAACTGTTAATTATTTTTTATTGTTCTTTCAGTTCATATGTCCGGATATGATTGATGCACGTATTAATGACACTAACATACTCTCAGGTATTTTCATATATATAAGTAATAATATTATATAAGTTGAAATTCAAACTATCATGTTCTAATATTATCTTTTCTAATAATACTATAAATATAAGTAATATTACATGTTTATATTGATTTTATCAATATAATATTTTAAAGATATATCTGGCAATGGTATCGGTCCAAAAAAATAAAAAATTAAACTCTATAAACAAAAGGAATATGTAAATAATTTATAATATTACTTACCCAAATGCAAATTTTACAGAATATATTTTATTTGATAATTTAAATAATTTTGTAATATTTATTTCACAAGTTTGCGAAGGGCGGCTCAGTAACCTAGTTACTCTATCAAATAAGAAAAGTATTTTAAATTTTGTTTCTTTTAACTTTTTTAACTTGCATCATAATTAAAGAAAAAAAATGCATATATAGGGCAGTTAGAGCTGCTTGTTCTATTTGCTTCACTTCTTTGGCTTTTCTTGTTTCCAGTTGCATTATTGTTGTTTCAGTTTTCTGAGCTTCTTCTCATACTGTATCTGCAAATTCAACAAATAATCACCAGCAAATTTAAATCAAGCTGTACTTCTAGTCTCAAATTCAAACTCCAATATTTTTACCAATCGTTGAACTAAAAACCAATATTAACTTTAATACGCAAGGATAACACCACCATGTAACTTATTGGTTAACTGGAAATCTGTGGCTACACTTCGAGGTAAGAAAAAAAACAGTGCTGCAGACTTCTTCGATGGATCAAGAAAAGTTTGCATCCCTGGTCCGCGGACTGCCCAATGCTTGATACAGTATATATTTGTCTTAGATGATGCTTTGAGTTCAATTCTGAGTTCTGAGGACTGAACCAACACCAATGTATGTGCTTGATTAGTTTTTAATGTACTCATATTTGATTTGAGTTTCGGATTTTAAACGGTCGTATAGTCATTCGAAAATTTGATCTTATTACCTAAAGTACACAACGTAGTACAAGATACATTAAGCTAAAGAAGAAGGCAAAAGCCTGGAAAATCCTCACAATCTTAACAGAGCATAACTCCAAAGGAGACTAACCAAAAGATAACTAACAAACTACCATACTTAAACTTCGATAAACACTTAACTTAGAAACCGATTAATTGCATTCAAATCTTCGTTCGTAGCAACAAAGTTCTTGTACAATCTCATTTCCGAGTTTTGTAATCTATTTAGATTTTTCACCAACACATTTTCTTCAATATTTAACTCTTTTTATATAAATTATTTTACATAGCGTAACATTTTTTTATCGGCTACAGGCCTAGCGCGTAACTTTTATTCCCTATTTTTTTTAGTCGAGTAAATCGGTTAACACACTACGTTGAAATTAATATGTTCTAAAACTATTGATTAATTTGTAAGTACACACATTGCATTAACAAAATTTGACAAGAATGTTAAGATAAATCTACTACAACTGCGTTACAAAAAAAATCTACTACAACTTGATAATTTTTCCTAATCCAAAAGCAAAAAGATTAAAAGAAAAAGATGAAAGCCGCGGCAATAAAGACAAATCGTAAAGTCGAAAGTGAGTGATTTATTCTTGTTCAGTCACTTGATCCACTTGTCTTCACCTTAGGTTCAGGTCCTGATCCAGAGCCAGACCGTAATGTACCAGGACTATGAGCACAACTCATTGCACCTGGCTGTTCAGCACCCGTGACTGATGAGCCTTCAGCAATCGTCGGGGTGGAATTAACAACGTTGTCGGGGTGTCATTAACAACAGCTGTTTGTGATGTTGGAATGGACGGGCAAAACGTAATAGTGTAATCAGCACCCGTGCAAGTAAACGTACTAGTTTGATCATCATAAGCATAACTATAAGCTCTCGGACAAGCCATCTTAAACAGAGCCGCATAAACTGATGGTTTACAAGTATCCGGTGTATTATGTGCACCACTACAACAATACTCGGGCTTCCCAAATGCTTCACACGCACTCTTACATGCGTCCCCATTGCTCACTTTCAACTCATCCGGGCAATACTTGTTCAAATCCGTAACACACCCGGTTGCAGCACACATACCCGACGAACCCCCACTCGCTTCGACTATCATTGGCAAATTGTATCCATCAACCAAGCTAACATCATAAAAGTCTTGACTGCCCTGACTACCTGAGCCAAGTGTGAACTCAGCTAGTGTAGCAGGCGGTGCAGCTCCAGCGCCATTGCATTCTACTTGACCCGAGCCACAATCTGCTGTTGAGCATGAACCAGGCCCTGTTCCATTGAATTTGCAGCCGGTTCGGCCCCAGAACCGGCCGGACCAGCCGTTTGGAGCTTGTAAGGACCGGGAAGATTGTTGAGGTAGCTCAAAACCGGTGGTTTCAAGAGGGGGAGTGCCTGAACCTGTAAGAATGCCTGGCCACACTGTGTATTCACATTTGTTTACGAATGTGAATTTAGCTCCATACGTACTTGTACAAAGCAGAAGCAGAGCAAAAAAGAGCTTGAACAGAGCCATGTGTGTAAATATTGCTTTATCGATAATCTGTGCGTTAGCTTTTCTTAAAAATCGAAACAAGAAAGCGACAGAAGTAAAGAGAATGGAGGTGATGCAGGAGAGCTTGCTGAGAATAGAGATTTGATGAATCGAACATCTTGACTCTTGAGTCTATATTTATAGGCTATAGTTATTATTACAATTTACATTCATAATGTGTTTTGAATTTATATTATTTGAACCTGTTTTCAAATTTTATTTGAAATTTAATTCAAAGTTATAGGTTACAGTTGTTGTTAAAATTTTACAATCCTAATGTGTTTTGAATTGATATTATTTGAACCCTATTATGTTTTCAAATTTTATTTGAAATTTTATTTATAATTAATATTATTTTCATATATGGAATGGGAATCCAAACTTGTGTCACTTATCACAAATTTCGAATTTTATTTGAAATTTAATTCATAATTATTATTATTTTCATATATTGAATAATAATCCAAACTTATGTTACTTATCACAAATTAAAAAATTTCTCAATTTTTATTTGACTAGTCTAGTTTTAATGCAATCCACCAAGTTTTCGTTTTAGTAATTAAAATTATATAAAGGATTATTTGGGATTTTAATTTGTATTATTTGCTTTGGCAATGATGATGTGTTAATATGTGTTTGAATTTAAATAATTTATATATAAGTTAAGATGTGTATAACTGATCAAAAGTAAATATAGTCAAACCAGATTAGGTGTAGTGAGATTGGTGATTTCGAAGTGCCTACCTAAGGTGGTGTCCCAAATAAATCATTGTATTACTTGAAGTTGAAATTTATTAAATTTAATAATCTAAAACATACATGACACCGCTATCCACAATAATGATGAAACAAATTGATATGCTACCTATTGTACAACAATTTAATGCAACTAATAAGCTAGTAAGTCCATTCTTTTGGAAGATATATGTAATAAGAAGAGCTGCTTGTTTTATTTGCTACACTTCTTTGATTTTTCTTGTTTCCTGTTACATTGTTGTTCCAACTTTATGAGCTTCTCATATCTGTGCATTCAACATAACCATTACCAAACTTGAACTCAAACTTGAACTTGAAAATAATACGCAAGTAGCGAAAAAGAAATATACTTGACTTATTGGTTAATTGGCAATCTGCAGCTACAGTTCGAGGTAGAAAAAAACCAGTGCCACATGACTTCTTTGGAGAATCGAGAGAAATCTTTTCCATTTCATGGCTCCGAGCTGCCCAGTCCTTGTGATATATTTGTCTTAGTTGTGGCTTTGAGTTCAATTCTGACATCTGAAGATTGAACAACCAACATACGTGCACGATTAGTTCTTGATACTCAAATTTGGTTGGAGTTCTCGACTTTAAATACTCATGTAGCTAATCATTCAAACATTTGACATCTTATTAAGTAAAGTATACAACCTAGTACAAGATACTATGATCTGCATAGTGTGCATCAACCAAACAAACTTGAATAGGTCAACTGAAGTTTTTAAGTGAAGTTAAATTTCTTTAAGGTCAACTACTGTAGTTTACATCAACAAGACAACAACCGAATATTCAGACATCCTGTCTAGGACATCAGTGGCTTAGTGCATCCCCACAAGAAACGAAACGTGTAGGAAGAATCAATTTTAATTAGAAATGAATCTACTGAATCTTCAAGAAAGGCGTAAATATTCCTCTGGTATCTTAAACATTAGATACCCTGGTGTATATATATTTGTCTTAGATGTTGCTTTGAGTTAAATTCTGAGTTCTGAGGACTGAACGAACACCAATGTTTGTGCTCGATTAGTTTTTAATGTACTCATATTTGGTTTGGGTTTCGGATTTTAAACAGTCGTGTAGTCATTCAAAAATTTGATCTTATTTCCTAAAGTTCAAGCTTTTTAGTTAATTAAAGTAGTTTACATTTTTTAGGATCCAAATTCATTAAGCAAAAGAAGGCAAAAAGCCTGGAAAATCCTCACAATCTTAAACAGAGCATAACTCCAAAGGAGACTAACCAAAAGATAACTAACAAACTACCATACTTAAACTTCGATAAACACTTAACTTAGAAACCGATTAATTGCATTTAAATCTTCGTTCGTCGCAATAAAGTTCTTGTACAATCTCATTTCTGAGTTTTGTAATCTATTTAGATTGTTCACCAACACATTTTTTTTCAATATTAAACTCTTTTTATATGAATTATCCACAAAGCGTAACATTTTTTTATCGGCTATAACGCGTAACTTTTATTCCCCATTTTATCGGCTAGAAGAACTAAATTGTCATTCATAACAATCGAGTAAATCGGTTAACACACTACATTGAAATTAACATGTTCTAAAACTAATGATTAATTTGTAAGTACACACATTGCATTAACAAAATTTGACAAGAATGTTAAGATAAATCTACTACAACTTGATAATTTTTCCTAATCCAAAAGCAAAAAGATTAAAAGAAAAAGATGAAAGCCGCGGCAATAAAGACAAATCGTAAAGTCGAAAGTGAGTGATTTATTCTTGTTGAGTCACTTAATCCACATGTCTTCACCTTAGGTTCAGGTCCTGATCCAGATCCAGACCGTAATGTACCAGGACTAGGAGCACAACTCATTGCACCTGGCTGTTCAGCACCGGTGACTGATGAGCCTTCAGCAATCGTCGGGGGTGGAATTAACAACGTTGTCGGGGTGGCATTAACTGTTAGAAAATTGACAGTTTAAGGATATAATTAAGTATATTCTTGATGTTAATTCAAATTTCTAATGATTGGAAGTTGTTCCTTGCTATGGGAACTTAAACTTTCATGTATGGGTTTAATAATTTTCTTGTTTAAATCCATAAGAGAAATTGAGATGAAGGAAGAAGCTTGAAAAAGCTTGTTATAATGATGTTTCATTTATCCCACATAGAAAAGAATAAGGGGACTTGGTGGCTTTATATAGCATTACACACATGAGTAGTATACAACTACTAAGGTGTGTGATGGTGCATGGTGTTGGTGTGTGCTTCACGCGCGCACACACACACGCGCGCCGCCACCGCCCGCCTCGCCTCGCCTCGCCACGCACCGGACCGGACCGGGTCGGGTCGGGTCGAAGGGCGATTTGGGCGAATGTCTCGACGTCTCGCGTACGCGAGGCGACCTGGGCGAGAGTTTTTATCTATGTGATTTAAATAAACATGAAAAAGATGTAACAGCTCAGGTTATTAAATTTAAAACAAAAACGTTTATTCATTAAATGGTCAGTTTTGATTTTTTTTTATTTAATATGATCAGCTGTTACGGAAAGAATTAATGTGTATGCTTCAGTTACAGAAACGAACCACTATAAATAGTGGCCCTTGTAGCTCAGTTGAAAGATACAGAAGTTTGCAAAACACACTTCTCTCAAAAACTCTCTCTGCCCTCCCTCTCTATATAGTATTCTCTGTAGTTTTCTGGTTCTCCGGCGACTGAGGTGCTGGTCGTAGTCGAGCGCTGCTGTTGCTGTGAACACCTTGCTCGGAGCTGTTTTATCCTGGAAGTAGTATCTCGCCGACAACCTGACACAGTAAGTGGGGGCGAATAACTCTTCAAGAACAGTCAGGATTTCTCGAAATCCTGACGACTCAGCTGTTTGCTTCATAATTTCTGTTCTGATATACACTGTTAAGATATGGCTAAAGGTACTGTTTCTGTCTCCCTGGTTATTTATCAGTTTTTGATATGCATGCTTTCGACCTTCATGCTTTGTTTTGTTAACTTTGGTCTTGGCCTGTCAATGCTATATCTTTTATATAACTGTCTCCATGTTGCTGTAGTATTGATTATTTCCAACATTCTTGAAGAGTTATTCTGTTATATAATATTTAGCATTATGGTTAATGAAACTGGAGTTACAGTAGATGGTAGTGCGTCTAATGTGTCTGCTGGGGTCATTGATTGGACCACTTACCGTTTCCCACAACCCGTTGAACTAACGGGCTTACCTGAGAAATTCAACGGTGGTGTCGGCTTTTCACGCTGGCAGAAAAGGATGAAATTGTGGTTAACTGTAAAGGGTATGTGGCCTGTTGTGGAGTATGAGAAACCGGTGGTGGTTCAAGAAAAGGCTGAAACAGTTAAGGCTTATGCAATGTGGGCTGAGAAGGATGGGGTGGCTAGGGCAGCCATTCTGGCAGCTCTAACGAACACTCTGTTTGATGTTTATTCATCTGATGCCTATAATGCTAAGCTCTTATAGGAGAAGCTGGACCTCACTCACAATACAGACTCTCAAGGTCTGGAAAAGTATTCTGTAGCGAGGTTCCTTGAATTTAAGCTGGTAGACAACAAATCCATGACTGAGCAGGTGCATGAGTTCGAGATGATAGTGCATGCTTTGAAGGAATCCGGCATGGATCTCCCTGATAAGTTCAAGGTTATGAGCGTGATTGAAAAGCTTCTGAAGTCTTGGGAAGAGTTCGCTCTCTCCCTGAAAAGACAGAAAGGAGAGATCACCTGGACCAACCTTATGCTGGACATCTCGGTGCAAGAACAACACAAGTCCAAACAGGGACATGTGATGCCATCTGAACACGGTAGCTCGAAGGTGAATGTAGTAACCGTAGGACAGAAAAGGAAGGCTGTTGCTAGGAAGGGTAATGTTAATAAACCTAAGATAGACAAGGATAAGGCCAAGAAACCAAAGGCAAACAAACCATGTTGGTCTTGTGGGCAGGTTGGGCACTGGAGTAAGGACTGTCCTACAAAGAAAGCAAAGAAAACCGAGGTGGTAGCGCAAGCGAATGCTGTACTTGGAACCACAAGTGGGCCTGTAGTGAACATGGTTGTTGGTGAGGCTTCGGCTTCTGAAACCAACGAAAACCGAGTCATAGCATAACAGTGACGATGGGGAATGCGAGTGCCGCTCAAGTTCATGGAGTGGGAGACGTGGACCTGAAGTTTCCTTCGGGGCGTATTCTATCCCTGACAAGAGTGCATCATGTTCCCGACATGCGTAGAAATATAATAAGTGGAAGCCGTTTAGTTACGAATGGTTTTGAAATTTCCTTAAAATGTAATAAAGTAGTTCTTATTCACACTGGTACTTTCTTTGGCAAGGGTTACTTGTCAAATGGTTTATTTGTTATAAATGCTGAGCCTGTTTTGGGCACTTCCTTTAATGAAATTACTCCTTCTGTTAACTGTGTAGAATCATCCGACTTATGGCATGCTAGACTTGGTCACTTAAATTTTGGTGCTCTTAAAAATATGATGAACTTAGAGTTGATTCCAAAACATACTATAAAAAAGAATTCTAAATGTCAAGTATGTGTGTCTGCTAAACAAATAAGGAAACCTTTTCATAATGTTGTTAGGGATTCAGACTTGTTAGATTTAGTACACACTGATATTTGTGAATTTGGTGGTATGTTAACTAAGGACCATTTTAGATACTTCATTACTTTTATAGATGATAGTAGTAGATACTGTTATGTTTATTTACTTAAACATAAGGATGAAGCACTTAGCAAATTCATGATTTATAAAACTGAAGTTGAGAAACAAACTGGTAAGGTACTTAAAAGGTTGAGATCAGATAGAGGTGGTGAGTATACGAGTAACGCCTTTAATGAATTTTGCGCAAGCAATGGAATAGTTCATGAAGTTACTCCACCATACACACCTGAGTCTAATGGGGTCGCTGAGCGAAAGAACAGAACGTTCAAAGATATGATTAACAGTATGCTTATTAACTCTGGGTTGCCTAAATACATGTGGGGAGAGGCTCTGAATACGGCTTGCCATATTCTGAACAGAGTCCCTCTGAAACACATGGATAAGACACCTTATGAGTTATTGAAAGGCAAGAGGACTAGTCTCAAGTATCTTCGAGTGTGGGGGTGCCTTGCAAAGGTACTTGTCCCTGAACACAAGAGGAAGAAACTAGGTCCGAAGACGGTTGATTGTATCTTTCTGGGCTATCTTGAAACCACTACAGCTATGAGATTTTTGGTAATAAAATCTGACATAGATGGTATAGTGGCTAACACGATAGTTGAATTTCGTGATGCTACATTCTTTGAGGATGTCTACCCTATGAAGACTGGTATACCTCAAGATACTTCTGAGGAAGATCTCACTCACACATCAAGTTCTATTCCTGATCATGTGGAAAAGATGACAAATGTGGGGGCGGAACCTGGTAGTAGCTCTACTCCTATGGAGAAAGAGGAACCTAGGAGGAGTAAGCGTGCAAAGGTAGTCAAGGACTTTGGAAGTGATTTCATCACTTACAATGTCGAGGATGAACCTTTAACTTTCCGACAGGCTATGGACTCCTTGGAGTCTAGGCACTGGAAGGGCGCTGTAAAGAGTGAAATTGACTCTATTGTTTCTAACGGAACATGGGAGTTAGTTGATCTCCCTCCTGGGTGTTCTACTATTGGGTGCAAGTGGATCTTTAAAAGGAAGTTGAACCCTGATGGCTCAATAGAGAAGTACAAGGCTAGACTGGTGGCTAAGGGTTTTAAGCAAATGGAAGGAATTGATTTCTTTGATACATACTCTCCTGTTGCCAAAATGATAACAATCCGAATGCTTGTAGCATTGGCTTCCGTACATGGTCTGATCATCCATCAAATGGATGTAAAGACAGCTTTTCTTCATGGTGAACTTGAAGAAGAGATTTATATGGATCAGCCTGAGGGGTTTGTTGCATCTGGCAACGAAAGGAAAGTATGTAAGTTAATCAAATCTATTTATGGCTTAAGACAAGGTCCCAGGGACTGGCACAAGAAGTTCGATGAGACGATTGTGACATTCAGTTTTGTTAGTAATGATAGCGATAAGTGTGTCTACTCTAAAGTTAAAGGTAGTGAATGTGTCGTATTATGCTTATATGTGGATGACATACTACTGTTTGGAACCAATATTGAGATTATTAACGAGACAAAGGATTTCTTGAAAAGGCACTTTGAGATGAAGGATATGGGTGAAGCTGACTCAGTCAGCTGATGGAATAACCCTATCGTAATCTCATTATATAGAGAAATCTATACTTGAGAAATATGGTTATTCACAATGTAGAATCGCTAGTACACCCTATGATCCTAAAGTTGCCCTTGTCAAGAATAGTTCAGGAGTCCCTGTGTCTCAGTTAAGGTATTCTCAGATTATTGGAAGCTTGCAGTATCTTGCTAACTGTGCTAGACCAGATATATCATATTCTGTGTCTAAGCTAGCTAGATATACAAGTTGTCCGAACAGAACTCATTGGGATGCTCTTGATAGAGTGCTTAGATATCTGAAAGGCACAATGTACCTTGGATTACACTATAGGAGATTTCCTGGTGTACTTGAAGGGTACAGTGATGCAAGTTGGATAGCTAAGAAGTCTGGTTCCAATGGAGTGACTGGATACGTATTCACCCTAGGGGGTGGAGCAATATCCTGGAAGTCGACAAGACAGACTATAGTAACTCGGTCTACTTTTGAGGCTGAGTTGTGTGCACTTGATGCCACTGGGACGGAGGCTGAATGGTTACACGGACTGATGTCCGTGATACCTGTAGTAAGCAGACCGCTTCCTGCTATTGCTATTCATTGTGATAGTCGAACAACTATCGACAAGATTAGCAGTAAAAAGTACAATGCTAAAACAAAGAGACACGTCCAAGTTAGACTTAAGTCTATAAGGGGATTAGTGTCTGATAGGATTATAGCTGTAGAGTTCATTGGAACTCAGGAAAATATAGCTGATCCTTTGACTAAAGGACTGGAACCTGCAGTGGTCCTTAAGTCGAGGTTGGGGATGGGACTGACAACCCATCACGACTCATCAACAGTGGGAACCCAATACACATGAGAGGAGATCCCTCGAAGTGTATTCAATGTGGTAATAACAAGCTGTAAGGATGAGTTGGGAGTACCTTGATACTTAGATGATACTTAGTATCTGGGTCTATCCCCTGTAAACCTATAAGGTACTGAAACTGCTGAATAGTAAGAGTTTAAGAACTCTGAATGGGGTCAAGTCATTTGACGAGATGGTTGCAGTACATCTCTGGAGATGCCCAGCTAAGCGAATGTGATTGTGAGGTCGCAATTAGAGGAAAGGGTTATTCCTTGAAGCATTCGACGAACAGGATCGAGACAAGACCATTAATGTCTCAAAGCCGTAGATTGGCACCATAGCCTTTGACTTGTCGTCGTCTATGGAGAATGGTTACACTTAACGGATTAAGATTCAAGGTGAAATAATTCCATCTGAATCCGGTAGCCATCGAAGTAGGGGACTTAGGAGGGTTCAAACCCGGAAGGGTACCGACTCTAAAAACCAAGTCATGTTAAGAACCTGTCTACAATTCTATATGGATTTGTGGGGGATTGTTAGAAAATTGATAGTTTAAGGATATAATTAAGTATATTCTTGATGTTAATTCAAATTTCTAATGATTGGAAGTTGTTCCTTGCTATGGGAACTTAAACTTTCATGTATGGGTTTAATAATTTTCTTGTTTAAATCCATAAGAGAAATTGAGATGAAGGAAGAAGCTTGAAAAAGATTGTTATAATGATGTTTCATTTATCCCACATAGAAAAGAATAAGGGGACTTGGTGGCTTTATATAGCATTACACACATGAGTAGTATACAACTACTAAGGTGTGTGATGGTGCATGGTGTTGGTGTGTGCTTCACGCGCGCGCCGCCGCTGCCCGCCTCGCCTCGCCTCGCCACGCACCGGACCGGGTCGGGTCGAAGGGCGATTTGGGCGAATGTCTCGTCGTCTCGCGTACGCGAGGCGACCTAGGCGAGAGTTTTTATCTATGTGATTTAATATTTTATTAGAATTAATTTATCAAATTGGGCTGGGTTATCAGTTGTCAAATTGGGTTGGGTTATCAGAATTTAACTAGTAAACTCTGATGGAGTTGGTTTATCAGTATTTAACTAGTAAACTCTGATGGAGTTGGTTTATCAGTATTTAACTAGTAAACTCTGATGGAGTTGGTTTATCAGTAAACTCTGATGGACAACTAGTTAAACTCTGATGAACAACAAGTTAAACTCTGATGGTCAACAGAAACTAAACTCTGATGGGCAACAAAAACTGATATGAACCTGGACATGATTTGATGGATATGTTTAAAATAAATATTAAATCTGTATATGTGGATAAACATGAAAAAGATGTATATGTTTTGATTTTTTTTTTATTTAATATGATCAGCTGTTACGGAAAGAATTAATGTGTATGCTTCAGTTACAGAAAGGAACCACTATAAATAGTGGCCCTTGTAGCTCAGTTGAAAGATACAGAAGTTTGCAAAACACACTTCTCTCAAAAACTCTCTCTGCCCTCCCTCTCTATATAGTATTCTCTGTAGTTTTCTGGTTCTCCGGCGACTGAGGTGCTGGTCGTAGTCGAGCGCTGTTGTTGCTGTGAACACCTTGCTCGGAGCTGTTTTATCCTGGAAGTAGTATCTCGCCGACAACCTGACACAGTAAGTGGGGGCGAATAACTCTTCAAGAACAGTCAGGATTTCTCGAAATCCTGACGACTCAGCTGTTTGCTTCGTAATTTCTGTTCTGATATACACTGTTAAGATATGGCTAAAGGTACTGTTTCTGTCTCCCTGGTTATTTATCAGTTTTTGATATGCATGCTTTCGACCTTCATGCTTTGTTTTGTTAACTTTGGTCTTGGCCTGTCAATGCTATATCTTTTATATAACTGTCTCCATGTTGCTGTAGTATTGATTATTTCCAACATTAACAACAGCTGTTTGTGATGTTGGAATGGACGGGCAAAACGTAATAGTGTAATCAGCACCCGTGCAAGTAAACGTACTAGTTTGATCATCATAAGCATAATTATAAGCTCTCGGACAAGCCATCTTAAACAGAGCCGCATAAACTGATGGTTTACAAGTATCCGGTGTATTATGTGCACCACTACAACAATACTCGGGCTTCCCAAATGCTTCACACGCACTCTTACATGCGTCCCCATTGCTCACTTTCAACTCATCCGGGCAATACTTGTTCAAATAAAATAATCTTTTATTAACAAAAAAGTAATACATTTATATTATATTTTATAATTAAAAAAGTTTTAAAAAATAAGAAAATTTTTAGATGGCAAAATTCCCTAGTTTAAACAATAAGTGAACCGTCATTCATAACAATCAAGTAACTCGATTAACACGCTGCTTTGAAATTAATTAACATGTTCAAAAACTCAATTGATTAATTTGTAAGCACACACGTTGCATTAACAAATGTTACAAGAATGTCTAGATAAATCTACAACTTGAAAATTTCTTCAAATCCAAAAGCAAAGAGATTAAAAGAAAAAGATGAAAGCCGAGGCAATAAAGAGAAACTGTAAAGTAGAAAGTGAGTGATTTCTTCTTGAGTCACTTGATCCACTTGTCCTCATCATAGGTTCAGGTTCAGGTCCTGATCCAGACCCTGATGTACCAGGACTTGGAGCACTGCTCATTGCAGCTTGCTGCTCATTACCATTCGTTGTTGACGGGGTGGCATTAACAACAGCTGTATGTGATGTTGGAATGGACGTGCAGAACGTGATTGTGTAATCAGCACCCGTGCAAGTAAACGTACTAGTTAAATCATCATAAGCATAACTATAAGCTCTCGGACAAGCCATCTTAAATATAGCCGCGTAAGCTGATGGCTTACAAGTTTCCGGTGTATTATGTGCACCACTACAACAATACTCAGGCTTCCCAAAAGCTTCACAGGCACTCTTACATGAGTCCCCATTGCTCACTTTCAACTCATCCGGGCAATACTTGTTCAAATCCGTAACACACCCGGTTGCAGCACACATACCCGACGAACCCCCACTTGCTTCGACTATCATTGGCAAATTGTATCCATCAACCAAGCTAACATCATAAAAGTCTTGACTGCCCTGACTACCTGAGCCAAGTGTGAACTCAGCTAGTGTAGCAGGCGGTGCAGCTCCAGCGCCATTGCATTCTACTTGACCCGAGCCACAATCTGCTGTTGAGCATGAACCAGGCCCTGTTCCATTGAATTTGCAGCCGGTTCGGCCCCAGAACCGGCCGGACCAGCCGTTTGGAGCTTGTAAGGACCGGGAAGATTGTTGAGGTAGCTCAAAACCGGTGGTTTCAAGAGGGGGAGTGCCTGAACCTGTAAGAATGCCTGGCCACACTGTGTATTCACATTTGTTTACGAATGTGAATTTAGCTCCATACGTACTTGTACAAAGCAGAAGCAGAGCAAAAAAGAGCTTGAACAGAGCCATGTGTGTAAATATTGCTTTATCGATAATCTGTGCGTTAGCTTTTCTTAAAAATCGAAACAAGAAAGCGACAGAAGTAAAGAGAATGGAGGTGATGCAGGAGAGCTTGCTGAGAATAGAGATTTGATGAATCGAACATCTTGACTCTTGAGTCTATATTTATAGGCTATAGTTATTATTACAATTTACATTCATAATGTGTTTTGAATTTATAATATTTGAATTTTGAACCTTGTTATGTTTAATTTTATTTGAAATTTAATTCATTATTATTATTATTCTCATATATTGAATGGGAAACCTTATGTTATATACTGATCTCAAATTAAAATGTTACTCAATTTTTAATTGACTTGTTTGTATTCATGCAATCCACCAAGTTTTCGTTTACTAATTAAAATTATATAATGAATTATTCGGGATTTTAAATTATACTAGCTTAAAATACACGAATTATTTTTGATATTATATACAAAATTTATACTGCCTATAATTAATTATAATTGTTGAAAAATAATAATTAATTTTATTTTTCTGCTTTTGAAGTCTTTTCATTAAAGAAAGCTCGTATATCGCATTTTAAATTGCCCATGTAAATTCTTTCAAAAAAAAAAGATGCCCACGTAAATAAGTTACAATAATAATTCATTTTAAAGTCGTCAAATTTATTTTTTAATAGAAAATGGTAATTTTGACTTCCATTTGTCTCTTTCAAATTTATATAGCCTGTGATATATGCACACCCTAAATTTATTTATTCATCTATTAATGTTTTAGATCAAATTACTCATTATTGTTTATATTTAAATATTATTTACTTATCCATAATTTACTATTATTGTTTTAGACCAAATTCTATACAAATTTATTTGATAAATTCTCTAAAAATATATCCTAGCACCACAATTATCATAAATATAAAAAGGAAATCAAATTAAGAAAACTACCTACAACAAAATACAATGTTTCTATATAAAATACAAATATCCAAAGTCAATTAAAATAACTTATAATAAATTAAGGAATATACACGTGTATTATTTCAATATAAATGAAATGTTAATTCGGAAAATACTATCCAAACAAATCAACAAAGTTATAGATAAAAGTAAATCTTTTTATTATAAAACAAATCAACAAAGGTTATAGATAAAAGTAGGTTAGACTATGGTTAACCAATCAAAATTTTAAAAAAAAATTATTTATAATTTTATTAATTAAAGATGATTAGACTATACATACAACACGATTAACCAATCAACATTAAAAAATTATTTTATTTTTAATTAGAATTTCAATCTATTAAAATTTTTCTCATATAATTTTATCAAAGAGAGAGGTTAGACTATCCATACAATGTGATTAACCAATCAAAATTCAAAAATTATTTTATTTTTTAATTAAAATTTAAATCCATTAACACTTTCCTCATATAATTTTAATTAATTAAGGTTGGTTAGACTATTCATACAACGCGATTAATCAATCAACATTCAAAAATTATTTTGTTTTTAATTAAAATTTAAATTCATTAAAATTTTCCTCATATAATTTAATCAACCGTGCGGTTAGACTTTCCGTACAACATGATTAATCAATCAAAAATCAAAAAATATTTTATTATTAATTAGAATTTATATTCATTAATTGTTATATTTATATATTTAGAAAATTTGGTTATCATTAAAATTAGTTTATTTTTAATTATAATTTAAATTCTTTATTATATTTATATATTTCGAGATTTTGATCACTAATTGTACTATGTGTTAAATATAATAATTAATATTTTTGACTATTTAATTGTTAAAGGTCGTAATTAAAGGTTTTTACACAGATATGTAAGTAGGACTGAGCATAATAATTATCAGAAACCGATCAATCCCGGTTGATCCAAACCTTAAACTAGAATTTAAATCCATTAAAACTCTTCTCATATAATTTTTATTAATTAAGGGTGGTTTTATCCATACACCGGGATTAACCAATCAACATTCAACTTAGTTTTTTTAGTTAAAATTTAAAGCCATTAAATTTTTCTCATATAATTTTATTAACTAAGAGTAGTTAGCCTATCCATACAATGTGATCAACCATTCAAAAATCAAAAATTATCTTTATTTTTAATCATAATTTAAATCCATTAAAAAATTTCTCATATAATTTTATTAATTATCGGTAGTTAGACTATCCATACAACGCGATTAACTAGTCAACATTCTAAAATTATGTTGCTTTTAATTAAAGTTTATATTCATTAAAATTTTGTCATATAATTTTATTAATCAAGGGTGTATGACTTTCCCTACAACACGATTAACCAATCAAAATACAAAATTTATTTTATTTTTAATTCGAATTTAAATCCACTAATTGTTATATTTATATATTTAGAAAATTTGGTTATCAATTAAATTTTTTTTCATTTCTACTTAAAATTTAAATCAATTATTATATTTATATACTTCGAGATTTTGATCACTAATTGTACTATGCGTTTAATATAGAATCGTCTTTTATAAAGAACTTTTAATACCCCTCGATGGTCTAACACACATAATGACGAATGACGAAGCATTGTGAGTATAAGTATAATATTTACCACTTTAATATATAACATTTGTAATTATTTAATTGTTAAAGATCGTAATTTAAGATTTTTACATAGAGATGTGAGGGTAATTATCCTATATTAATATTATTTATTGTAACTAAACAAATCTGATGTTAATTGATTATATTAAAAAAATTAAAAGAACATGTTGGTTGGTAACTAAGCCGTCTTTTACGTCGATTTAAAGTAATAAACAATTTGAATTCAATTAAATTTAAAATTTTGAATTATTTCAATTCAAGGTTAACTTTTAAAAGCATACTTGAACAAACACATCATCTTCTGTTAGGAAATATGTTGTTCTTGATGATAACTTAATATATAACACATTTCTGTATAAGTCATTTTGTAACTAACAACGGATGACATACTTTCTATAATATCCGTTGTTGGGAAGCTTATCCACGGATAAGTAATTATGTAGCATATTCAATTTTAATCTAGTCTAAGGATTGAAAATATTAAGTACTAAGTCATGTTGACTTTCAGTAGATAAGCAGGATATGATAGCTAATTGTAAATAGGCTGTGCTATGTAATTCTGTTTTAGTGAAAATGAATGACAACGGATGAAGACTTAATGCTATCCACGGATGATCAACTCAATTCTATCCACGGATGACCAACTTAATGATATCCACGGATAGTCAAGAACACTACCAATGGATGAAACTCAAGACTAAAGGTTGATGGTGATTTAACACTAGAGAAGCACATGGGTTGATAGAGTAAACAAAAAGAATATGGAAGCCAAACACTGGTGAATCTCGAAGAAGAAGAAACATTCCATTTTCATGCAAACATAAGAGATGTACAAATAAGTCAACTTGTCAAGAGTACAACATCTCAGTCACATACTTTCTATAATATCCGTTGTTGGGAAGCTTATCCACGGATAAGTAATTATGTAGCATATTCAATTTTAATCTAGTCTAAGGATTGAAAATATTAAGTACTAAGTCATGTTGACTTTCAGTAGATAAGCAGGATATGATAGCTAATTGTAAATAGGCTGTGCTATGTAATTCTGTTTTAGTGAAAATGAATGACAACGGATGAAGACTTAATGCTATCCACGGATGATCAACTCAATTCTATCCACGGATGACCAACTTAATGATATCCACGGATAGTCAAGAACACTACCAATGGATGAAACTCAAGACTAAAGGTTGATGGTGATTTAACACTAGAGAAGCACATGGGTTGATAGAGTAAACAAAAAGAATATGGAAGCCAAACACTGGTGAATCTCGAAGAAGAAGAAACATTCCATTTTCATGCAAACATAAGAGATGTACAAATAAGTCAACTTGTCAAGAGTACAACATCTCAGTCACATACTTTCTATAATATCCGTTGTTGGGAAGCTTATCCACGGATAAGTAATTATGTAGCATATTCAATTTTAATCTAGTCTAAGGATTGAAAATATTAAGTACTAAGTCATGTTGACTTTCAGTAGATAAGCAGGATATGATAGCTAATTGTAAATAGGCTGTGCTATGTAATTCTATTTTAGTGAAAATGAATGACAACGGATGAAGACTTAATGCTATCCACGGATGATCAACTCAATTCTATCCACGGATGACCAACTTAATGATATCCACGGATAGTCAAGAACACTACCAATGGATGAAACTCAAGACTAAAGGTTGATGGTGATTTAACACTAGAGAAGCACATGGGTTGATAGAGTAAACAAAAAGAATATGGAAGCCAAACACTGGTGAATCTCGAAGAAGAAGAAACATTCCATTTTCATGCAAACATAAGAGATGTACAAATAAGTCAACTTGTCAAGAGTACAACATCTCAGTCACATGCATCTGGAATGAAGAAGCAAGCATACTGGACCTAGAAAATAGAGATAGTTTCTGTCTATAGTTTGACTTGTAAAATTGGGTTTTATAACCAAGTGTAGCAGTTCTTTGAAAATAGAGAAAATAGTTTTACATTGTCTTTGATTAGGTTTTCTCTCTTACATTTCTTAAGAGCAAAGAACTGTAATAGTAGTTGTGTATTTGTAACCAAATATCACAGATTATTTCTTCAATATACATCTCAGGTGGATCACAAAATAATCCACCTGAAATTTTTAAAGCACCGTGTTCTTATCATTATTCTGTTTCTGCAATTTAGTTTATCTGTTCTTACTTTCAAGTTGCAGAAAAGTTGTAAAAATTCAGAATTGTATTCAACCCCCCCCCCCCCTTCTATAATTTTGTAAGTGTGTAACTGGGAATAACAATTGGTATTAGAGCAAGCTTCTAACACACCTGAAGTTTAAAGATCAAGCACGACCATAATCATGGGAAAGAAGGATAATGGAGTGAAGATTCTAGTTCTTGATAAAGATAACTACTTTCACTGGAAAGTAAAGATGCATCTACATCTCATGTCTATGGATGAGAGTTATGTGGACTGCATAAAGAGAGGTCCTCATATGCCTATGAAGCCTAACACAGGAATTGCTCTACAAGGAGAAGGAGCCCCAGACACAATTCCAAATCTACCATCAGAATGGGTGCAGGAAGATATCACTGAGATGCACAAAGATAAAAAGGCCATGAACATTCTGTCCAATGGTCTAGACGGTGACATGTTTGACAATGTGATTAATTGCACCACAGCCAAGGAAGTTTGGGACACAATTCAAACTCTATGTGAAGGAACTGAGCAAGTTAGAGAGAACAAGATGCAACTTCTCATACAACAATATGAACACTTTCACTTCAAAAGTGGTGAGTCTCTGAATGACATTTTTAGATTTCAGAAACTATTGAATGGATTAAAGCTGTATGGAAGGATGTATCAAACCAAGACTCGAACCTCAAATTTCTGAGATCTCTGCCCAAAGAATGGAAGCCTATGACTGTTTCTCTAAGAAACACTCAAGAGTACAAGAATTTCACTCTTGAAAGGCTCTATGGAACTTTGAAGACATATGAATTAGAAATGGATAAAGATGAAGAAATTGAGAAGGGTCAGAAGAAAGGGAGTTCTGTAGCTCTAGTTGCAAATGAAGATGAGGCTGAGGACACAAAGGTGAAAGGAAAGGCTAAAGCTACACCAAACAGTGATGTTTGTGAAGGTAGAGCTGATTCAGGAAAGGGCAAGGGAAAGATGTATGAAGAAGGTGATTCTTCTAATCAAGAGGAGATGGATGAGCTGGATGAACACTTAGATTTTCTGTCCAGGAGATTTTCTAAGCTTAAATTCAAGAAAAATCCTGAAGTGACCAAACCCTTCAAGAAAGACTTTCAACCAAACAAGAATTTTGTTGAGAGATCTAAATTCAAATGTTTTAATTGTGGGATGGGAGGTCACTTTACAAATGAATGCAGAAAGCCTAAAGCTGAGAAGAAGGACATGAAGTTTGAACCTGTAGACTACAAGAAGAAATATTTTGAACTTCTCAAGCAAAAGGAAAGAGCATTCATTACTCATGATTATGATTGGACTGATGAAGGAAATGATTCAGAAGAAGACACTGAGTATGTCAACCTTGCACTTATGGCTGATGCAACTGATCAGGAAGCAAGTTCCTCAAGCAATCAGGTAATCACTACTAATGTCACTGAGCTTTCTAAAGAGGAATGCAATAGTACAATAAAAGAAATGTCTACTGAATTGTACCATTTGTGTGTAACCCTCAAATCACTTACTAAAGAGAACACCAGAATCAAAGATGCTAATATATTTTTAAGTGATAGAAATGTTGTCTTAGAAGCTCAGTTCATTGAATTTGAGAAAATGAGGTTAGAGTGTCAATTTGCTAAAGATGAGTTGTTAATTGTTCTGAAAAGAGAAGAAATTCTCAGAGAACTGTTAGCAAAAGAACAAGAAGTGATTGCTAGATGGAATGATTCTAGAAATGTAGCCACTAATATAATCAAAGTTCAAGGAGTGGACACTTTCTATAAGGAACCAGTGAAAAAAAAGAGAAAGAGAGACTAGACACTAGTTCTAAGGGTCTAGGAGTTGATGATGCTTCCATAGATGATGATCATCCGTTCTTAGATGGTTCATCAACGGATGAGAATCATCCTGTGAAGCACACAACAAGTGTTAGCAAAGAAAAACTAGAGAAGCTGAACAAGAAATATGGTCCAACCACCAAAAATTTTGTTCAGGGAGAAAGTAGCAAAACCAAGAATGTTGAAAAGGTAAACATAGGTCACTTGTCCAACAAGCAATTGAAGGACAAGTTAGAAAACATGGATGTCAAGGCTGAGGCTAAAAAGAAAAAGAACAGAAATGGTAAAGTAAGGATTAACAAGAACAACAATTATACACCTGATAAGTATGCTCCTAGAAAGACTTGTGTTAATTGTGGTAGTTTTAATCATTTGTCTACTAATTGCAAGTCTGTCAAAAATCCTAATGTTCAATTGCCTAAACTTGTGATGAATATGCCTATGTCTGTCATGTCTGCCATGCCTAACCTATTTGATCAAAATGTTCATCAGTATGTCAACATGCCATTTGTACCAAATCCATATTTCAATGCATTCAGTATGCCACAAATGCCATGGAACATACCAAGCATGAATAACATGTATGCCAATATTGCTCCAGTGCATGCATCAAATATTTATGCTTCTGAACATCTGACAAATCCTATCTTACAAAGGTCAACACATAAGGTTAAGGTTGATTTAAATCAGTCAAAACCTAAATTGCAAAATGACATGGTTAATAGGAAGAAGGCTAATAAGACAGGACCCAAGGAAACTTGGGTACCAAAATCAACTTGATTTGGTTTTGATGTGTGCAGGGAAAAAGAAGGAATCTATGGTAACTGGATAATGGTTGTTCTAGGCACATGACTGAAGATTCTACCATGCTCACAGAGTTTAAGGAGAGAGCTGGCCCTAGCATTACCTTTGGAGATGACAGCAAAGGTTACACTAAGGGATATGGCTTGATAACAATGAACAATGTCATCATTGAAGAAGACACTAGTTGATGGTCTAAAGCACAATTTGCTTAGTATCAGTCAACTATGTGACAAAGGTTTTTCAGTTTCTTTTAAGCAAGAAGCCTGTGTTGTTTCTGACAAGGAGAACAACAATGTGGTATTGACAGGATATAGAAAAGGGAATGTATACATAGATGACTTCAACTCAACAAATACAGATTCAATTACTTGCCTTTTCAGCAAAGCAAGCAAGGATGAAAGTTGGCTATGGCACAAGAAGCTGTCACACTTGAATTTTAAAGTTATGAATGATTTGGTAAGGAAAGATCTTGCTAGAGGTATTCCACAATTAGAGTTTTCCAAGGATGGCCTCTGTGATGCTTGTCAGAAAGGAAAACAAAAGAAGGCATCTTTCAAAAGCAAGACTGAATCATCTATTGTTCAGCCACTTCAATTACTTCACATGGATTTTTTAGATCAGAATTCAATGATTGTCAGGATCTAGACTCAAACTGATCAGGATTGCTAACGTCATCAGTATTGCATGGTCATCAGTATTTGATCAAGCGTCAGTATCAGGATTATCATCAGGATGCATATCAGGACTGGGATCAGGATTGATCATCAGGACTGGAAGCTGATCAGGATTCCTACTTCGAGTTATATTTGGAGTCTAGTTAAACATGGAAGTTTATTTTGTCGGTTCCTGGTTTGTAGTAATGTAGCTATCGATTAAGGATAGGTTTCAATCTTTGTAATTGATTAGGACTTATCTTGTAATTGATAGAGAAGATATGTAGTATATAAACACAGTTTAGGTTTCGATTTATGTAGGAGACAAGAGCTCATACAATCGATCACATACACGAGTATTGTGTAACCTAGCAGCTCTCAAGAACACAGAATTTCTTGAGAGAGTTTGTAACAGTTTTATATCAGATTTAATAAAGTTGTTATCTTTCTTTCATATTTGTGATATATACTTTACAAAGTCGATTATCTTATACTATTGTATTCAACCCCCCTTCTACAATAGATTATTACTGGGCAACAATTGGTATCAGAGCAAACTGATTTAAATTTGAATCAGATACGATCAAAGATGTCGACAAAAAAGTATGAAAGCATGAAAATTCCCATCCTGAAAAAGTCAGAATATTCAACATGGAGAGTAAAGATGCTGATGTACCTGGAGGCTATGGATCCTGACTATTTGGACAGGATTCATGATGGACCATATGTTCCTACCAGAATCGTAGAACGAACAGATACAGTACCTGAACATTATGTGGTCAAGGCTAAAAGTGATTGGACTCCAGAAGAAAAAGCTCATGTACTCAGGGAACCAAAGATGAAGAATATACTGCACAATAGTCTTGATGCTGTCATGTCAAACAGAGTGATTGCATGCAAGTCTGCAAAAGAGATCAGGGATACCTTGGAAACTCAATGTCAGGGATCTGCATCTGTCAAGAAGAACATAAGGGCTCTCTTGATTCAAGAATATGAACAATTCGATGCTAGACCAGATGAGAGCCTAACTGATTTATATGATAGATTTCTGACACTCCTCAATGATTTATCTTTAGTTGGCAAGGAATATGAAACTGAAGATTCAAACACCAAGTTTCTAAGAGCTTTACCAGAAGAATGGGATACTCAGACCTCGATCATTAGACATCAGTATGATCTCAACACTGTGTCTCTTGATGAAGTCTATGGAATGCTAAGAACTCATGATCATGAAGTTCAACAGAGAAAGAATAAGAAAAGCAGCAAGGCAAAATCTATTTCTTTGAAAGCAGAGGCTAAATCAAAAGGAAAAGCTATGGAGGTCTCTAAAAGGAAATCAATTGAAGCTGAGTCAGATCCTGATAACTCTTCATCAGATACTGATGGCAATCCTGATGCCAATACTGATGATGACTCTTCTGACTCAGACATGGAAGAGATGGTTGCTATGATTGTTAGAAGCTTCAAAAGGATGAAGTTCGGGAAAGCTAAAAGACAAGGCAACTTTCAGAAAAGGACCTTCAATGCAAACAAAGACAAGTATATCAAAAAGGATAGCAAGGGTAGCAAATTTGACAAATCCAAGGTTAGATGCTACAAGTGTAATGGTATGGGTCACTTTGCTTCTGAGTGCAAGGAGACCAAGGCACTCATCACATCAAGAAAGGATTGGATGGACTCTTCCTCAGAATCTGATACTGAGGTGGTCAACTATGCTCTAATGGCCAATACTGATGATACTGTTATTCCCTGATGATAAGGTACTAAATACTGTCTTTGATTTTGATACTGATAATGCTTCTGAGTTAAGACGTTTTCTAAAGTCATTGCATATTAGCTTTAGAAGTCAAACTGCTGAGAACACTAGAATCTTATCTGAGATGCCTGAACTTAGGAAAAGGAATGTGCATCTAGAAGCTGAATTTTCTCACATGCAAAAAGTACAGATAGAATGTGATAATGCTAATCACATGTATTTAGAGATGAAATCTAAATGTACTGCTCTTGAAAAGGAACTTGATTATGCTAATGAGAAAATCAGAACCTGGACAGACTCTGGTAGAAAATTTCATGAGATTAATACCTCTAAGAATTGGAAAGAGTGTCTAGGTTATAAGTCAGATAAAGATAAGAAATTTAAGGAGAAAGTTGTTATTGATGAGACAGTTAGTCCAAAAACCTATAGACATGTAATAGACAAAACCAAATCTAAGATTATTCTTATTAATTTTGTTTTTGGTAAGGATTCCAATTCAACTTTTGAAAAGGGATCTACTTCTGTTCATAGTGTTAAATCTATTAAGTCTAAACCTGTCGTGAGTAAAATTACTAAGAATATAGGTTTACTGTCTCAGAAACAACTCAAGGATAAAATCTGTGAAGTTACAGATAAGAAGAAGGAAGCTACTGTTAAGAGAAACATGAATGGTAAAATTGGAATTAATAAAGAGATTGGTTATAAATATATCCCAAATGCACCTAGAAAATGTTGTTTTAACTGTGGGAACTCTAATCATCTTGTTATTGATTGTAAAAAGAGTTTAAAGAAAGTTATTGAAATTCCTTTGTCTGATGTTAGGAATAGATCAGTATTTTATAAACCACAGAATTCCTGTTTTCATTGTGGTAGTAAATGGCATTCTATTTATACATGTGTAAAATATCATGATTTGTACTATAACTTCTATGATCCATTGCCTAAGTTTAAAAATAGTGCAAATTCTGATAGCTTTGAGAATGTCAATGTGAAGCATGCTTTTGTTAATACTGATACTGACAAAGCAAATCCTGATGGAGTAAAACCTGTCAGGACTGCTAAAGTCAGAAAGTCTTCTGCTGCTAAAATTAATAAAATGCATGGAAAAGGAACCCAACAGGTGTGGGTTCCTAAGAATTCTAACTAGTGTTTTGTTATTCTGATAAGGGTAAAAAGAAAAATGTGTTAGTCATGGATAGTGGATGTTCTGCGCACATGACTGAAAACAAAAGCCCTGTTATCAGAATATGAAGTAAAAGTTGGCCCAACTGTGTCTTATGGAGATGGCCACATTGGACAAACTTTGGGATATGGCAATATAATCATTGGCAATGTCATCATTGAAAAAGTAGCTCTAGTGAAAGGACTGAAACATAACTTGTTGAGTATTAGTCAAATCACTGACAGAGGTTATCATGTCCACTTCTATTCCACTCATTGTGAAGTAGTCAGCAAAGAATCAGGGAAAACAGTTTTGACTGGCTACAGGCATGGTAACATATATGAAGCCAACATTCAATCAAATACTGATGGCTCTCCTACTTGTCTCATCAGTAAAGCATCAGTAGATGAAAGTTGGAATTGACACAAGAAGCTTTCTCATCTCAACTTCA
The DNA here is from genome assembly GCA_030848705.1 of Heracleum sosnowskyi. Lineage (NCBI taxonomy): Eukaryota > Viridiplantae > Streptophyta > Magnoliopsida > Apiales > Apiaceae > Heracleum > Heracleum sosnowskyi. The sequence goes on from CM061241.1 coordinate 47,556,895, forward strand.
GCAATATCAATGAGTTGGTTAAGAAAGATTTGGTTAGAGGATTGCCTAAAGTGTTATATACTCCTGATTGACTCTGTGATGCATGTCAAAAGGCTAAACAGAGAAGGACATCATTTAAGAGTAAATCTGAATCCTCTATTGAAGAACCATATCACATGCTGCATCTTGATCTATTTGGACCAGTCAACATCATGTCCATCAGTAAGAAAAGGTACACTCTTGTAATTGATGAATATTCTAGATTCACCTGGGTGTACTTTATGCACAGAAAAGATGAGACTCCTGAAATACTGTTGGATCATGTGTGAATGATTGAGACAAGAACAAAGTACAAAGTCAAGATACTGAGGAGTGATAATGGTACTAAATTTAAGAATTCAAAGATGGAAGAGTTCTGCAAATACAAAGGAATAATTCAACAATTCTCTGCTCCTGGCACACCTCAGCAAAATGGAGTAGTAGAAAGGAAGAATAGAACTCTTATTGAAGATGGCAGAACTATGTTGGAAGAAGCAAGATTACCTACATATTTCTGGGCAGAAGCAGTCAACACAGCATGCTATACTCAGAATCTCACATTGATAAATAGACATGGTGTTACTCCTTATCAATCTCTCAAGGAGAAGAAACCAAGTCTAAAGCATCTGCATGTGTTTGGCTGTAAATGTTTTGTTCTCAGAACTCATCCTGAACAGCTAGGAAAGTTTGAAACAAAGGCTGGTGAAGGAATTTTCATAGGCTATCCTGCATCAAGAGCCTTCAGAGTTTTTAATTTGAGGACAAGGACTGTCATGGAGTCAATACATATATCTTTTGATGATAAAAAGATAACTGGAATCAATGAAGACTCACATGATAGACTGATTTTTGAAAATGAAGCTACCAAGGAACCTGAAGAAAGTGAATCAGATCCTGTCAATTCATCAGATACTAATAGGTCACCAAATCCTGATGATCCATCAAATCCTGATGACACATCAAATACTGATGGTGATAATACTGATGATGCAAATAATGGTAATACAACTAGTAGTGCAAATGTTGAGGGGGAGCAACAGCATTCTACTACAAGTTCAGAGTCAACTCAATCATCAGGACAGAATTCTTCAGATACTGATTCAAGTGATGATCCTGATAATTCATCACACTAGTACAAAAATGACCTATTGCGTCGCCTCTATTGTGTCTGTCTTTACATAAACCGACACATATACTACTATTAGCGTCGGTTAAAACATAAACTGACGCATATTCTATATTTTAAGTGTCGGTTATATGGTTGTGTGACGCAATAGATGTAGCTAAAGCGTCGTCCGCTTAAAACCCGACGCTACAGATATAGTTTTAGCGTCGGTCGCTAGAAACCCGACGCATAATATAGAACAAAAACGTCGGTTAGAGAAGAGGCGACGCAAAATGTTTATTCTGTGTCTCTGACTTTCAACTGACTTTCAACCACGTATATCATTTTGTCTGTGTTTGTTAAAAAAATGTGGGGTCCTTAGTGATAACACTTCACACCCAAAACAGTTGATGATAGATCCTTGTGCGTTGTTCTTGAATTTCACTTAAAAAGAAAATTAAATTTCTAACTTTAAAATATAAGACAAAATTGAGCATTAATAAAATTACAAATAAATATTTTCTTTTATTATTTCATATTTATAGATAAATACAATTGTTTATGTTCTTTTTTTAATTAAAAAAGGTCAAAAGTTATATATACTAAATTTAAATTGCTTATGTCCTTGAATTTTAAATTGATGATAAGTTGCAAAAATCAAGAATTGTATTCAACCCCGTATTATAATTCTGTAAGTGCTTAATTGGGAATAACAATTTTTTATATATTTAGAAAAAAGAAAGTTGTAAGTATGATAATTATTGGGTGTGGTCAAAATTATCACAGATTTTAGATCTTGTAATTAAAATATCACATCTAAAGAATGCGGCGAGATACGTTTTTTTGAACTAAATATCTAGATATATGCTTTTGAGAAACGGATATTATGACTAATTTTTATTTTAATACACTTTATAGATTTATGTACCCATGTACTCATTTCAGGACCGGGTGTTTCACCCAATTTTTTTTTAATTTTTTCGTAAAAAATATGTTTCACAAAAAAAAATAGTTTTACGAGATACTCAATCCAAAAATGCATATTTGATCGGTAAAAGTGGCCAAAAAAATAAAAATATATTTTCTTGTTTCCTAAAACAAAAAAGTGATATTGTTGTCATTTTTCCACTATTCATATGCCAAATTTTGGAAAATCCATAACCAACTAAATATTTATATTTCATTAGACTTTTATTATTTTCTTAAAATTTTACTGTATATTTCATGTATATATATATTATTATTATTAAATATATTGTAAGAGAAAAACTGGCTTTACAATCATTTATTTTAAACTCGTCAAATAACAGAGTTTCTCTCCAACTTCGCCCTTCTCTCCGAGGGACTCTCATCTTCTCTTCCTCGTCACTACTAATCGATTCTAAATTTATATTTAAATTGATATATACATCAATATGCAAATCTCTGATGCTAACTGATTTGAAAGATTCAATGGATATGGGGATTAACCGGCTTATGTTCTTCTCTGTAACAATTTGGGGATTGATGGATTTAGGTATTAATCAAAATTTTCTCCTTATCCTTATTACGTGGTTTCAATAGAGTCCATTTGTGGGCATTACAATATGCAAGAAAAGGTATGTCAAACTTCATATTCTTAATTTGTTTGTGCTCTCTCTATCTCTCTCCCTCTCTCTCTCTCTCATTTGTGAAATCACACTTCTACTCAACTTTATTGTTCCATAGTTATACCTTCTGGTAAAACTCTTTAAATTCTCGTTGATTGTTTTTAGAGTCAGTTGTCTTGGTACAACTATTTTGCTACTGTTTGGATATGATTCTTTTTCGTAGGAAGTAAAACTGATTTAGGCGTTAGAGGATTGTCAGAGAATCTTAGTCAAACATAGAAAATTATCAGAGATTAGTTGATTTAAATGTATTATATATTTATGTTTTGGTTGAAAAATGAAGTTGTTTTCTCTTTTATTTAAAATGATATTACATTTTGGGGGTTTTTGATGTATAGAAAAACTAATAGACTCTAATCAGTATAATATCTTGTTAGTCTTGAGAGTTCCGTACTGAGCAACAGAGTATTGTATGCCTTAGCGTACTATGCATAACTTGTAATGTACATAGAGTATGAACTTTCTCTTTTCGTAGGAAAAGAAAATGTACATAGAGTATGGAGCAGGTTAGAGATTTTCTTTGTGCTTTTTATGTTTTAAAATATATATTAATTTTGATGATACATATATATTTGTATGCTAGATATAATTGGGCTACTAAAAAACGTAAATGGGAAATTGCATTTTACACAAGATTGTCACAATGCACGTTAGGCCAAAAGCTTCTACATCATGATGTGACAATTACTCGGAGATTTGCTGGTATATAGCCAATCTATTATATTGATGGGAATTGTATATGCAAAATTTCTTTAGGAGACAGGACACATCCAGAGTAATGGCCAAGGAACCTCAAAACAGGCAGAGCAGAGAAATCCAACCAACGGGTGAAGATTTCATTGAATTCGGAATCTCTGTGAGTTTGTAGTTTAAGCTTCACATAAAAGCTTCACATTTTAGTTGTTTATTTTAACAACCGTTTGTTATTCTCTTACTGACTTCATTAAGAGATAAATGTAGCTCCAGTGAGAAAATTTTGGGCTATGCTAAGTTGTTTACTGATGAGCTTATATTAGATTCAGTTTGTCGAATGTGTTCTATTTCAGGTCCAGGTCAAGTCTTCATTGAGTTAAATGGATTTTGAAGGGCATTCCTGTGGTCGCTCTGTCAAATCAATTCTAGGCCATGTTGCTTTGTTGAAGTTCTGTCAAATCAATTCTAGGCCATGTTGCTTTGTTGAATACTAAAATTGTATCTTTAGTGTCTCCATTAGTAAAGATTTTAAAGGTAAGAATATTGAAATTGTATATTTACTTTATTTCATTAGTAAATATTTAAAATTAATTGAGATATTTTCTAATATTTAATATTATTGATTCAAAAAAATTAAAAAAATTAGAAAAATATATCAACCATGAGATTTTTACTTTATATAAGTATATTGATGATTGATATTGATTGATTATATTGGGATCAACCTTCACTATTTACACTGTATTTTAATAAATGCACTTTTATTTTTTTAATTGTTTGAATATTGTATAAGATTAATAAATATAGTTCTTTTTATGATATAAAACATATTTTTAATTTCAAACAGAATTTTACATTTATTATATTATTGTACATTTAACCAAGTTATTATTAACTGGGGATTATCTTCTTCAACAGTTCATTATAGTGTGTGTTTGGAAGATGGGGAACAGTTTAATTCAAGCCGGAGTAATGGAAAGCCATTCGCCTTCAAATTAGGCCAATGTATGGTACTACTATTTTCGTTCCTGGTTTAAGTTTTACATTCATCATGAATGCGTAACTGTTCAATACACCTACCTAGGATTGTCATGTTAACAAAACGCGCATAAGTGAGTAGGTAATATATTCTGTTATAAATTGTTAGTTCAGAATTCAATGATCGTCAAGAGCTAGACTCAACTGGTCAGGATTGCTGACGTCATCAGGATTACATGGTCATCAGGATCAAGATACGTATCAGGACTGGGATCAGGATTGATCATCAGGATTGGAAGCTGATCAGGATTCCTACTTCGAGTTATATTTGGAGTCTAGTTAAACATGGAAGTTTATTCTGCCGGTTCCTGGTTTGTAGAATGTAGCTATCAATTATGGATAGGTTTCAATCTTTGTAATTGATTAGGACTTATCATTGATAGAGAAGATGTGTAGTATATAAACACAGTTTTGGTTTCGATTTATGTACGAGAACATAATCGAGTATTTGTGAATCAAGTTAGAAGCTCTCGAGAACATAGAATTTCTTGAGAGAGTTTTTGTAAGCTAGCAGCTCTCAAGAATATCAGAATTTCTTGAGAGAGTTTGTAACAGTTTTATATCAGATTTAATAAAGCTGTTATCTTTCTTTTCATATTTGTGATATATACATTAAGAAGTCGATTATCTTATACTATTGTATTCAACCCCCCTTCTACAATAGATTATTACTGGGCAACAATTGGTATCATAACAAACTGATTTAATTCTGAATCAGATACGATCTAAAGATGTCGACAACCAAGTATGAAAGCATGAAGATTCCCATCTTGAAGAAATCAGAATATCCAACATGGAGGGTAAAGATGCTGATGTACCTGGAGGCTATGGATCCTGACTATTTGGACAGAATTCGTGATGGACCATATATTCCTACAAGGATTGTAGAACGAACAGATACAGTACCTGAACACTATGTGGTCAAGGCTAAAAGTGAATGGACTCCAGAAGAAAAAGCTCATGTACTCAGGGAACCAAAGATAAAGAATATCCTGCACAGTAGTCTTGATTCTGTCATGTCAAACAGAGTGATTGCATGCAAGTCTTCAAAAGAAATCTGGGATACTTTGGAAACTCAATGCCAGGGATCTGCATCTGTCAAGAAAAACAGAAGGGCTCTTTTCATTCAAGAATATGAACAATTTGATGCAAGACCCGATGAGAGCCTAACTGATCTATATGATAGATTTCTGACACTATTGAACAGCTTATCTTTAGTTGACAAGGAATATGAAACTGAAGATTCAAACACCAAGTTTCTAAGAGCTTTACCTGAAGAATGGGGCACTCAGACCTCGATCATTAGACATCAGTATGATCTTAACACTGTGTCTCTTGATGAAGTCTATGGGATGCTTAGAACTCATGATCTTGAAGTTCAACAGAGAAAGAACAAGAAAAGCAGCAAGGCAAAATCAATTGCTTTGAAAGCAGAGGCTAAATCAAAAGGAAAAGCTATGGAGGTCTCTAGAAGTAAAACAAGAATAGTTGAGTCAGATCCTGATGACTCTTCATCAGATACTGATGGCAATCCTGATGCCAATACTGATGATGATTCTTCTGACTCAGACATGGAAGAGATGGTTGCTATGATTGTCAGAAACTTTAGAAGGATGAAGTTCAGGAAGAGTAGAAGACAAGGCAACTTTCAGAAAAAGGCTTTCAATCCAAACAAAGATAAGTATATCAAAAAGGACAGCAAGGGTAGTAAATTTGACAAGTCAAAGGTTAGATGCTACAAGTGCAATGGTATGGGTCACTTTGCTTCTGAGTGCAAGAAGACAAAGGCACTTATCACATCAAGCAAGGATTGGATGGACTCTTCCTCAGAATCTGATACTGAGGTGGTCAACTATGCTCTAATGGCCAATGCTGATGTAACTGCTGCTCCTGATGATAAGGTACTAAATACTATCTTTGATTTTGATACTGATAATGCTTCTGAGTTAAGACGTTTTCTAAAGTCATTACATATTAGCTTTAGAAGTCAAACTGCTGAAAATACTAGGATCTTATCTGAGATGTCTGAGCTTAGAAAAATGAATGATATATTAGAAGCTGAATTTTCTCGTATGCAAGAAGTACAAAAAGAATGTGATAATGCTAATCACATGCATTTAGAGATGAAATCCAAATGTACTGCTCTTGAAAAGGAACTTGAATATGCTAATGAGAAAATCAGAACCTGGACAGACTCTGGTAGAAAATTTCATGAGATTAATACCTCTAATAATTGGAAAGAGTGTCTAGGATATAAGTCATATGAGGATAAGAAATTGAAAGAGAAAATTGTCATTGATGAGATAGTCAGTCCAAAGACCTATAGACATGTTATAGATGCAACCAAATCTAAGATTACTCCTGTTAATTTTATTTTTGGTAAGGATTCCAATTCTACTTTTGAAAAGGGATCTACCTCTACTCAAGGAATTAAAATCATAAAGTCTAAACCTGTCTTGAATCAAGTCATTAAGAATGTAGGTCTATTGTCTCAGAAACAGCTTAAGGATAAAATCTGTATGGTGACAGATAAGAAACAGGAAGCTACTGTTAAGAGAAACAGGAATGGTAAAGTTGGGATCAATAAAGAGAATGGTTATAAATATATCCCAAATGCACCTAGAAAGTGTTGTTTTAACTGTGGTAACTCTAATCATCTTGCTATTGATTGTAAGAAGATTAAGAAGAAGATTGCTGATATTTCTAAGTCTGATGTTAGGAATAGATCAGTACTCTATAAACCGCAGAAGTCCTGTTTTCATTGTGGTAGTATATGACATTCTATTTATACATGTAAAGATTATCATGAATTGTACTATAACTTTTATGATCTATTGCCTAAAGTTGATAAAAATAGTGCAAACTCTGGTAGCATTAAGAATGTCAAGTTGGAACATGCTTTTGTTAATACTGATACTGACAAAGTAAATCCTGATGGAGTAAATCCTGTCAGGACTGCTAAAGTCAGAAAGTCTTCTGCTGTGAAAGTTAATAAATTGCATGGAAAAGGAACCCAACAAGTATGGGTTCCTAAATGTTCTAACTAGTGTGTTTCTATTCTGATTGCAGGGTAAAAAGAAAAATGTGTTAGTCATGGATAGTGGATGTTCTGTGCACATGACTGGAAACAAAGCCCTGTTATCAGAATACGAGGAGAAAGCTGGCCCAACTGTGTCTTATGGAGATGGCAACATTGGACAAACTTTGGGATATGGCAATATAATCATTGGAAATGTCATCATTGGAAAAGTAGCTCTAGTGAAGGGACTGAAACACAACTTGTTGAGTATTAGTCAAATCACTGACAGAGGTTATCATGTCAACTTCTATTCCACACATTGTGAAGTAGTCAGCAAAGAAACAGGAAAGATAGCTCTGACTGGCTACAGGCATGGTAACATATATGAAGCCAACATTCAATCAAATACTGATGTCTCCCCTACCTGTCTGATCAGTAAAGCTTCAGTAGATGAAAGTTGGAATTGGCACAAGAAGCTTTCTCATCTAAACTTCAGCAATATCAATGAGTTGGTTAAGAAAGATTTAGTGAGAGGATTACCAAATGTTCCATATACTCCTGATGGACTCTGTGATGCATGTCAGAAAGCAAAACAAAGAAGGACATCATTCCAGAGTAAATCAGAATCCTCTATTGGAGAACCATATCACATGCTACATCTTGATCTATTTGGTCCAGTCAACATCATGACCATCAGTAAGAAAAGGTACACTCTTGTAATTGTTGATGAATATTCTAGATTCACCTGGGTGTATTTTCTACACAGAAAAGATGAGACTCCTGAGGTTCTGTTGGATCATGTAAGAATGATTGAGACAACCACAAAGTACAAAGTCAAGATACTGAGAAGTGATAATGGTACTGAATTTAAGAATTCAAAGATGGAAGAGTTCTGCAAATACAAAGGAATCATTCAACAATTCTCTGCTCCTGGCACTCCTCAGCAAAATGGAGTAGTTGAAAGGAAAAATAGAACTCTTATTGAAGCTGGCAGAACTATGTTGGAAGAAGCAAAATTACCTACATATTTCTGGGCAGAAGCAGTCAACACAGCATGCTACACTCAAAATCTCACATTAATAAACAGGCATGGTGTTACTCCTTATCAGTCACTCAAGGAGAAGAAACCAAGTCTGAAGCATCTGCATGTGTTTGGCTGTAAATGTTTTGTTCTCAGAACTCATCCTGAACAACTAGGGAAATTTGAAACAAAGGCTGATGAAGGAATTTTCATAGGCTATCCTGCATCAAGAGCCTTCAGAGTTTTTAATTTGAGGACAAGGACTGTCATGGAGTCAATACATGTATCTTTTGATGATAAGAAGATAGTTGGAATTAATGAAGACTCTCATGATAGATTGATCTTTGAAAATGAAGCTACCAAGGAACCTGAAGAAAGTGAATCAGATCCTGTCAATACATCAGATCCTGATGAGTCACCAAATCCTGATGACACACCAGATACTGATGGTGCTAATACTGATGATGCATCCAATAGTGATACTTCTAGTAGTGCAAATGTTGAGGGGGAGCAACAAGATTCTACTACAAGTTCAGAGTCAACACAATCATCAGGACAGAATTCTTCAGATACTGATTCAAGTGATGATCCTGATAACCTATCAGGAGGAAATAGCAATAATTCAGGGGGAGCTTCAAGACAAGCAAGTTCTTCAAATCAAGATAACACCAATCCAGGGAGAGCATCTACTTCAAGAAACAATTTAACACCAGCAAGGAAATGGACTGCAAGTCATACTCCTGATTTGATCATTGGAGATCCTGATGCAGGTGTTCAAACAAGAAGTGCAACTCAGAATGAATGTCTATATAATAACTTTCTATCCAAGGAGGAACCAAAGAAAGTTGAAGATGCACTTAAAGATGCTGATTGGGTTACTGCAATGCAAGAGGAACTGAATGAATTTGAAAGAAATGAAGTCTGGAAACTGGTACCAAGACCAAAGAATAGATCAATTGTTGGTACAAAGTGGATTTTCAAGAACAAGACTGATTCTGATGGAGTAATAATCAGAAACAAAGCAAGACTAGTTGCAAAGGGGTATTCTCAACAAGAGGGAATTGATTATGATGAAACGTTTGCTCCTGTTGCAAGACTAGAAGCCATCAGGATATTTCTTGCTTATGCAGCACATAAAAAATTCAAGGTTTTCCAGATGGATGTTAAAAGGGCTTTCTTAAATGGAGAACTGGAGGAAGAAGTCTATGTTGAGAAACCTCCTGGTTTCATCGATCCTAAATATCCAGATCATGTCTATAGATTGGATAAGGCACTTTATGGACTAAAGCAACCTCCAAGAGCATGGTATGAAACTTTAGCTCTATTCTTACTGGAAAGTGGATTCAAAAGAGGTGCTATTGATAAAACTCTATTTTATTTGAATCATGGTAAGGACTTGTTGTTAGTTCAGATTTATGTTGATGATATCATTTTTGGGTCAACAAACAATAAGCTCTGTGAAAAGTTTTCCAAGCTTATGCAGTCAAGATATCAAATGAGCATGATGGGAGAAATGAGTTACTTTCTTGGTCTTCAAGTTAAACAGACTGATGAAGGGATTTTTATCAATCAGTCTAAATATACAAGGAATTTATTGACAAGGTTTAACATGCAAGATAGTTCTCCTGCCACAACTCCCATAACTACAGCTACCAAACTTGATCCTGATCAAGGTGCAGAGGTAGATGTAACTCACTACAGAGGAATGATTGGCTCTTTATTGTATCTCACTGCAAGTAGACCAGATATCATGTTTGCAACCTGTCTGTGTGCAAGATTTCAAGCAAAACCTAGAGAACCCCATCTGATTGCAGTCAAAAGAATTTTCAGATATCTCAAAGGCACTTCTTCACTTGGCCTTTGGTATGCAAGGGAATCAGATTTTGGGTTGTGTGGTTATTTAGATGCTGATTTTGCAGGATGCAAAATAGACAGGAAAAGTACTTCAGGAAGCTGTCAGTTTTTGGGTGGAAGACTAGCTTCATGGTTCGGTAAAAAGCAAAAATCCATTTCCACTTCAACTGCAGAAGCTGAGTACATTGCTACAGGAAGTTGTTGTGCTCAGATAATGTGGATGAGAAATCAGTTGTTAGATTATGGCCTGTCATACTCAAAAATCCCTATTTATTGTGATAACCAAAGTGCTATTGCAATGACAGGAAATCCAGTTCAACATTCTCTTACTAAACACATCAGTATTCGATATCACTTCATAAGAGAACAAGTTCTGGAAGGAACAATTGAACTTCACTTTGTTCCAACTGATCAACAACTAGCTGATATATTCACCAAGCCACTACCTGAAGCTACTTTCAATAAATTGGTGAATGAACTTGGAATGATGAACTTTGAGAATTTCTGAGAAAAGCTACAGACAGGAAATCCTGATAACTGTCAAATCCTGATGGTTATTCAGAAAGGTATGTTTTCTTTGATCAAATCCTGATAGTATGCAATCCTGACAGGAAGTCAACTGGTCAATCCTGATGTTCAGGTCAGTATTTCATTGCTTAATTTGTGCCTAATTTTTCGTCAGTATCTGCTGATGGACGGTTGAGTTTTAGTAGGACAACTGTATGCGCGCGTGTGTTTCACTATCATAGATATACATATACATACACATAGAAAGCGGTGCAGTTTTCTTCAATTACACACGTAATCAGTCCACTAATTATTTATGCACAAATCATATCTTGCCACCTGTTATTGAGAGTAAAGTTTTGTTCTAACAAAATACTTTTGCTTATTCTAAATCATTAATTACTCTCTCATCATCAGTTTTTCGATTTTCTATCTCTCTCTCTGTGCTTACGAACCCTAACTGTTTTCAAACATCAATTCTCAAGATTTTTAAGACTTACAATGGCGTCTTCATCATTCATGAACAAACAAACAGTGATTAGTGGTGTTACTTTTGCCACTAACAATTTTGTGGCTATTCTAAATCATCAAGATTTACCCAATGAGTTTCATATAATTCAAAATTTTCTAGCTTCAAGCCCATTGAAGTTTGCTTTAACAGAACCTGCAAGTGTTTCTTTTAAGTCTGTAATGCAGGTATGGAACTCAGTTACTTTTGACAACGGGTATTCTGACACCATCTTGATGAGTTTTGAACATAATGGAATTACTCACTATGTGACTCCTGCAATTGTGGAGGAAGCCTTGCATTTACCTGTTCTTGGTGATGCTATTCCTGCTAATGTTTCAGACTCTACTCTTTTTGAGTTTTTTACAAAGTTGGGCTACAATGGTGAAGTAAAGAGATATGGCAATCTCTTTAGGACAAAGCTTAAGAAGGAATGGAACTTCTTCTTTGATACGATCAGCCGCTGTTTCCTGAACAAGACATCAAATTTTGATGCTCTTCCATCAGGATCTCTTAAAATTGGGTACTCTCTTATCCACTCTACAGTGTTTGATTATGGGTCGTTTATCTTAAAAGCTTTAAGTGATAGGAAATCAGATAAGTTAGGTTCTGTCTGTTTTCTTAGATTTTTACAGTTGATATTTAATCACTTGTGTCCTAATGTTGTTTTTGAGGATGATGTAATTCTACCTGTCTGTAGAATTACTGCGAATAATATTAAGTCCTTAGTCAACAGTGATAAGGCAAATGGTTTCATAGGAAATGCTTTTATTCCTGATGCGGTGAGGTTTTTCTTACATAGGAAAATGCCTACTCGTTATGGTTTAATTTCTATTGCTATGGGGCAAGGCCAATCACACCTTGTTCCTAACCCAAGCATTCATCCTAAACAGTCTAAACAGTCAACTGCCACCTCTAATGTCTCTCAAAAGACTTTAGTTGTAAAAGCAAAGAAGTCAGCTAGAACTGATGTGTCAGGAAGGCAATCAGGTTCAAAGGATTTTTCCTCTACACCTATCACTACAAAGAAGTTACAAGGGGGTGTACAAGGGGTCCTGGTGAAGAAAGCTGCAAAGGGAGGTGAGGCTGTTTCTGTTAAAAGAAAATTAGTTCTCAGGGATGAGACTGATTCAGAGGATGACTTACCTATATCCTCTGTGCTGAAAGTGAATAAGGAAGTTGCTGATACTGCTACTGCAGCTGTGGTTCCATTGTCTACACCACAGAAGAAAAGGAAGTTATCAAAAAGCAGGTATCATATTCTTTTAGAAAAGAAACAGGATACTAATGTACAGGACACTTCTATTCTGAATGAACAATCAGTTTCTACTACTCAAGCAAATCCTGATGTTAGTATTCCTGATGCTGCACCAAGTCAAGTGGTTAATATTTCAGACTCTCCAGCATAGGACTCTCCAACAAAAAGACATGTTGATATTTCATGGGAGAAGTATGGTGCTGCTGCTTCCAATCTTGGGATACAACATCCAATGGAAAAGCTAAGGAAGGCAGAAGAGTTAGTCTATCAGAGACAGAAGAAACTGAAAGGATCAAGCCCACAAGAACCTGAACCTCAAAGTGGTTCAGCAGCTCTTTCTGATGATCCAGCCACACAAGAACCACTCAATCAAAGTTTGAGTGAAGGCTTAGTGTTAGGAATATGTTGTTCTTGATGATAATTATAAAAACACTTAGTAGATTTTGTATTAAGTCATTTTGTAGCTGTCAACGAAATGGCATGCTTTGCAGCATTCCGTTGACAGGAAGCTCATCAACGAAATGAGTGATGTGGCAATTGCACTGTACAATACTTCACAGTTTGATATGCATTTTGTTGTATGTACTAGATAGGTTTTCTAAGTCATGTTGACTAAATGATAGATAGGCAAAATAGGTTGGTTAATTGTAAATATCTTGTGCCTTGTAATTTTGCCTAAGTGAAGACATGTCAACGGAATGAAGATTACCCATCAACGAAATGAAGTTCACTCATCAACGAAATGGAGAATAAAGCTATCAACGAAACACATCTCCCTGCTATCAACGAATCATTATTGCTTTTCTGAATAGTTGACAAAGTGATAGTGACAGGTTACTGAACAGATCTAAAGGTGATGTGGAAGTGTACTTTGCATTGGAAACCATTAAAATGGACATGAGGAATAAGGAAACATCCCAGTTTCCAATTGGGCTCTTGGGAGTGATCATAATAAGCATGAAGACAAAAGCAAGGATCTCCAAGGACCACTGGACAAAGGGATGAAAAGCAAACTATTGGAGGTTACCTTTAGTGTACTTTAGTGTAGCCAAATATAGCTTTGTAAACTTGGGAATATATAACCAAGTGTAGCAGTTAAAATAAGAGCAAGAGAAGAAAAACAAATAGATTGTATTAGCTATCTTTGAGAGCATTTTTCTTCTCTACATTCTTGTAACTGAGCAGCTGTGTACATTTTGTATCACAGATTATTTCCGCAATAAAAATCACTTCAGATGGATCATCAAACAATCCAACTGAAATTATTTATGTGCTTGTGATTTTTACTTTAAGTTCAGTTTTTATTTGTAAGTTGTTTTAAGTTTAAGAAATATCAAGAATTGTATTCAACCCCCCCTTCTACAATTCTGTTAGGTCATTTGGGATTAACAATTGGTATCAGAGCAAGCTTCTAACATACAAGAAGTTTAAAGATCAAGACCAAAACAGTAACCATGGTGAAGAAGGATGCAGGTGTAAAGATACCAGTTCTTGATAAGGACAATTACTTTCACTGGAAAGTAAAGATGCACTTACATCTCATGTCTATGGATGAGAGATATGTTGTAACACCCCCAAATCCGGGGTCAAAGGATTTGGTCCTCACACTACACTCTTAATCCAAACAACCTGTTCAATATAAAATCAACACAATAATAATAATATCTGTGACCCCAACTCTACCAAGAATCTTTAAAGGCTATAGTGCTAGAAACAAGAATCCAAAATTTCATTACAACAATCTTTCTTCTTTACAACTATTCTCTTTACATAAATTCTAATACACCAGTATAACTTCGATAAGAAGTATACCAGGCAACTAACTTTATACAATATATTATTCAATAGAAAACATCTATATACAAAACCTCTCACTAGCTCCAAATGCTCTGGATCAAAACGTCTTTACGCTAACATCTTTCCCCATCTCAGATCAGCTACGCGGACAACTCTCGCCAATACACCTTCTTTCTGGCAGGCTAAAATATATATAAATAAAACAAGTATGAGCGAACGAATTGCTCAGCAAGCGCATTATTAAATATAATGCGAAAGGTTTCCAAAATAAACTTTGGATTTTCAAATAAACAAGCCTTTGGCTTAAACATTTGTAATCTCTAATATTTTCAAAACAAGTTTGGTAATTTACCACAATTTCTCATTCTTCTTCTCTCAATTGAATAGTTTAAAACACAAAAAGATTTATACTGGTCGTTACGGCGACCGAATCAACAATATCTACAATAGTAAGTAGAAAATATGAAATAAATATAACTCATACATCTTCAAGACCATAGTTTGTACAAAGATACTAATTTTGAAGATAACAGGTCTATTCATAACATTTTCTGAAACCAACAACTCTGGAAGGTTAGAGAAATCAAGGGGTAAGAATGAGCTAACACGCTCGATCATGGAATACAGATCACACTTCAAGACTTCAACACGGTACCGACTTGATATGCGGTATGAATAAAACTCATCAAGATAGATATCTCACGATTGACAATGGAATCAAGGAAGTGGATTTCGACTATTTGGAATCCAAATGAATTAAGAGTAAGTGATTTCAGCAAGATTGAAACCACCATTTATTAATCAACAACCAACAATTTTACGCAACGAATAAACCTGAATATCAGGTCATAACTCACAAGTACAAAACATATGGATGTAGCTCATCCCAGAAATAAGAATTAATATTAGAATTGGATTTTTAACATTTATCAAATCAAAGGTTGTTGTAATAACCCGAATTTTTGGAAAAATTAAAACTTTTCTTATTATGATTAAGTGCATCAGTGAATAGTGAATTTGGTGAATGAATAGTGATTTTGAGGAGTAACAAAGTTTTTCATGCCACCTATGTACGAGACGTAGTATGGATATTCCGAAGTCATATTAGTGATCTACGGAGTAAATAAGTGAATGCAAAGACGATCGGAATTCAGAAATTCCAAATTTTATTTTGGTGTAATATTCGACCGGGCAGCGAATTATATATTATTATATTCAAGAAATGAGATATTAAAATTGAGGATTTGAGGATTTAATATTTTGGAATTTTATTATTTTATTAAAGTCGATTTAAGGATTCGATTGTTGGAATGAATAGTGAATAGTTACTATTCACTGCGAGAATCGCGTAAAGTTTTATTCGCTCTTTTTGGAAAATATTTCGAATCGTTTCAAGAGGAACAAGGCAACATCTACCGGATTAAATATAGACATGGAAGTAACATGTAACAAGATTAATTCGAGGAATGCAACATTTGGATCATCCATGTGAAAGGAAACGAACCAGTAAAGCGAACCAGTAAAACTACTTTATCTGGGCCAGTGCATGTGTGACATGTGTCGGAAGGAGAAGCAACCAAGGGTGATGACTCACCACTTTTGACATAAAAATCAGCATCCTTATCTAATTATCAAAACAAAAAGAAAAAGGAGAGGAAGAACTCTTCCCCCCATTTTCGGCTCAGCTTGTGCAAGGAGGAAAGAAAAATCCATAACTCCATTTCTATCCATCCTTAAATCACCAAATTTTAACCATAGCTTCTCCACTCCATGGGTAACATTCGTTCAAAATTTCATGGACAACAAAGGAGTGTAGCCTAGTCAAATCCCTTCCCCAAGTTGGAGAACCCAAACTGTGCAGCTTGTGTCCAGCGGAAAGATGGGACTCAAAACCCTAGCTAGGAAGATTTAAATGTGGCGATCTATAGCTCAAAAGAAAGCTTATGAAGAGTACAAGGTCTGGTAAACATCTTAGAACCAAACTCTTGTTTTTCGATTTTATATGGATTTTACAAAGTGATGATGAATAGTAACTTTTCATGATTCTTAATTTTGTTTCTTAAGGATTAAGCTTGATAAGGTTTGTTCAAAGCTCAAGGAAGGATTATAAACCATTGTTAGTGTATATGAAGCACCAAGGAAGGTATAAAAACCCCTGCCCCTTTTTGTTTATATGAGTTTGAAGTGGTTTTGATGTTTATGTAAAGTTAAGATCATGATTAAGTAATTATATGAATTGTTGGTTGAGTTTGGAGGATGGGTTATGAATTTGTTTTGATTATTCATGGAGGATTTGACTGAGTGGAGGGTGTATAAGGTGGATGGTGAGTTTGGGATTAATTGGTATTGATTTGGTTGTGTTTTGGAAAAGGAAAACGTTACGATTATAGCCGTCGTAATGCCCATTTGATTTAGGGCTGTTTTGAGCAAGAATTACGAACTGGTCTGGTAATATTTTTGAACAGAACTGACCATGAACATGTAGGTCTTGTTTTAAGGTTTGTTTTGGTATAAAGATCATGTCTATACGATTTACGGTTTAGGAGAAAAGTGAGTTTTAGTAAACGCCGTTCGGAAGAATGACTCATCTCTGTCCAGCAACTTTGAGGCTATATTTGGACCACTTCAGAGCCGTATTAAAATGTGAAATTTTTAGGAATAATACTAGAGCCAGTTAGGAAGGCTCACGAAAAAGATTCGTATTAAAAAGATTATTTTTCGATTTTATAAAAATGTTTTAGCCGAGGTCGCGCAAGTGAAAATCCCTAAGAGCATGACTTAGAAACCGATGTTGTAAATGGTTAAGTATAACTTGGATTGGTGAATGGATTTCGAACCAAACTTGTGATATAAGTATTGGACGAATAACATGGACTTAGTATGAGCCTATAACGAGCTAGTAATGCCTTGGTTGTGTTTCGCTTACGTGTTTAAGCATTTAGTACAAGTGGATTATCCAGGGGATTAATCGTGCGTTTTCTTTGACTTTGTCTAGATTGTCCGGCATCGTCGCGAACCCCTATCACTTCTCGAGCATCAGGCAAGTTTTCTAAATCTATACTTTGAAGTATTGATTATATATTACTACTTTTGCCATGTGTGGAGTTATACAGTTTTGCGATACATGTTATATATTGTATAAAATAGAGTTTGATTTTGGTTTATATATGAGCTTTGAGATAAAGTAGTTATAAACCGGTGTACCTTGTAGCTCTATAGATAAGAGCAGGTTTATTGTTTCGACTCTAGACCGGGAGTCGATATTTGTGTTATATAGATAGTCGTGGAGACCCGGAGGGATTCCAGCGACAGAGTACTATTCATCTTGAGGAATATTATTATTAAACATTAATTATATTTCTAGAAAGTATTAGTTACCTGGAAATGATTTGAGGAATGTTATTTGAATATTACCTCATTCGAAGGTTATTATTTGAAAATGATTTGGTAATTGGCTTATATGTTAAATATGGGATATCAGTTATAAGCCAGTATTCTTATATATGCCCTAGGATAAGGGCGTGTGATTTTCATTAAGGATCAGAAGTGATTGTATTTCTGTATATGCTAAAGATTATTTTTCCGATAAAGACATCGGGTGACTGTTATTTGAGATTTATTAATTAATGAATATTATTTATGTATATTCATTTGGGGCTTACTTGTTCGAGGGTTAATTATGTATTTAATGAACATTATTTATGTATATTCATTTGAGGACTATTGACTTTAAGAATATTATTGTGAATATTCATCTGGGGATTATTTAATGAATATTAGTTTTGAATATTCATTCGAGGATTATTTATTTATTTAATGAATATTAGTTTTGAATATTCATTTGAGGATTAATTATTTATTTAATGAATATTGCTTTTGAATATTCATTTGAGGCTTATTTATTTAATGAATATTATTTCCTAATATTCATTTGAGGTTTATTTATTTAATGAATATTATTTTAGAATATTCATTTAAGAGTTATTTATTTAATGAATATTACCTTTGAATATTCATTTAATCTATATTTACTTAATGAATATTATTTTCGAATATTCATTTAATCAGTATTTACTTAAGGAATATTATTCCGAATATTCATCTAAGCTTTACTTACTTAATCAATGTCATTGATTATTTTTAAAATCAAAAGAGGTTCCCAAAACAATGTTTTCCATTTAAATCCGTCTTTTAAGAAGATTCAAATGCTCGCTCAACTATCAAAACTACGGGAAACCTGATTTAAGTGACTACTACTCTTTTTAAACTCTCAATTCAAAAACTGTCAAGGGACAGATATTTTCTTGGAGCAATTTAATTGCTGCCAGTCTAATGTTGTGTTACCACCTCAATGATCGAGGGGTAAATTCATGGAACAAGTCGATATCCATTAACAAGCATAGCTTGGGAAATATTGGAGAACCTTCCTTTCCAACCTAGATATAACTACTTAGTGGAGTCGTATCAACAAGTGTTACACTTGGGGAAAGGAGGACGATCTTTACGTTTCAGAGTCATGGATTTCATCTGAACTAGGAGTGGTGTAAGTGGTCAAGTTGCGTGGGCCCATCCAACTTTTATATTGCCCCAAATGGGCCGGGAGGTCATAGTAAGGCGGTAGACAATGTCAGGCCGTCGTGATACTTCCATCTACATGTAGAAAACTATTTGAGCGGTGCGACCTGCTACTGATCATAGTAAGGTTAGGCACAGCGGACGCGGTAGCAACTCCAGTATTAGTTCATCATCCAATTTGGATATTTCCTGCAACATGTATTGGGGTGAAGAACCAACCATGTTGGCAGGGGGTTGAAAAGTGTTTGGAAATGAAGTGACAATAAATTTGTGCAACTCCATCTTTTACTTTTGAGTTATGACTCTGATAAAACCTGATTAAAGATATATATGCATAAGTGGAGTTTGGGTTACGGAAATATTATATTAATTTTCCTCGTAACTTCATCGTTTATATTATACTAGTTTCTTATCCGCTTAAAGCATATCATATGACTCTGTGGATACCCTACATAACATGAGTTATGGTAAGGGAGTTGCTTATATTGAATTTTCCTTATAACTTCATCTTTTAAGTTATATGTTGATATTCTGCTTATATAGCAGATAATTTTTGGAAAGGTTATATTTGGTTTATTTTGAAACCTCATCTTGTATACAAGAACTTTGTTCATAATATAGCAAAAGAGTTGCAGAAATATTATGCAATGATATTTGAATTACAATAAAGGTACTATTTTTGGAATATCTTCCGATAAGGAAATAATTTCAGTATCGAGATATTTTGACAAATTATTGTCTTATACCCGCTTTATTCTGGGTTGAGTTAAAGGCAGAATTAGGCCATACTTTCATTACCTTGCTGAGCTATCGCTCACTCTTGCTATTGTTTTATATATATTATATAGCAGCGAAACAGGATGCCAATGGGACGGCACATACCCCGCAAGGCGTTTCCACAAACAGTTTCTAGCAGTGATCCCGAGAATAGTACGAACCAATCGAATCAGGCTACAGCTTTTGGTATTCAACTTATGTATAGATATGAATGGTATGAGAGGATTGTGAGCATCAGAAGGCTAAGTTGGTGATGTAACCTTACTTAGAAATTGTATCAGTGACAGATTCAAAGACATTTGGGTATTGTAATAAAGATTATTTATTCCGCAGTTGTTGTATTGTGTCGTTTCTGAGACTCTAACCTGTGTGTGTGTGTGAGACATATATTGTGGGGTCATGAGCAGGTGAATTATGCACGGTGTGAGTAATACAGATAAGGCAAGGAGTAAATGGATCGTGACTACCCTAAATCCCTGACCCCGGATTTGGGGCTGTTACAGAAATGGTATCAGAGCGTTAGGTTACAGTCCTCAGAAACGATAGGAGATCGAGTCTTACAATACCCTTAAGAATGATAAGAACATCTAGAGCCCAAATTGAGTTCGTAGTCGGGTTAGAGGACATGACCCTGACTGTTTAAGATGAAGCCCGAGATGGGACTTCTTCTGGGAAACCGTACTTAGGACTTCATGGTTAGTCACCTCGATTCGTATGAGTTATAGAGTGATGGGATTCTGAGATACCAGACCCCGAGGCCTTCGAGTAGGCAATTGATGATGCGTTCCTTGAAATGGACGGAGACCCGATAAAGGAAGATCCATAGGAGGATCTAGAGGAAGACCCCATAGTGGGTCAAGGAAAGAATCTTGTAGAGAACGTGTTGATTGATAAAGATGTAGTATGTTACTTGAGGTCGTATAATAAAGACCGGACGAACCTTCAGAGGATAAATAAGTGACGAGACGAGAGTCTAAGGATCGTTCATGATTTATCAAGAGATATGACAAAGAAGATGGAGCGGAATCTCCAAAGCAGAAGAGGTAGAGGCAGTATAACCAGTATCAGTGGATTGATTCGACTCGAACGAAACCTGTTACTCGTAGTCAGTTATAGTTGCCCATAAGGAGGCAGCATACGTAAGAACCAAGATGTTCAGATTTTCACGAACGATTAAGGGTACTTAGTTGCCTAGAATAGTGAAAGGTATTTCTTTGGCTATGAGGTTTCAATCCCCCACGACCAGCGATTCCATTGGAAATAGTGTCTATTACATCATTGAGGGATTTTATTATCTCAAGGAGAATTTTGGGTATATGTACCATACAAATGTTATTATAAGACAAGCACGCTAAGGCAGAATCGAGAACAAGATTTACCACCCTCAGGAAACCAGGAAGGAATTATGAGGATAGAACCTAAAGGTCGGAAATCATATTCGAGCATTACTAGTAGGTAAATAGATTGATCGAGTTTCCCTGATTTTGGAAAGAAATTCAGCAAATTTTGGCAAACCTTGTCTTTCTGATTACCAGAGGATGTCACCAAAGAGAGTGGAAACTAGAGCGAACCCTGTGGATTGGGTAAGATAGCCGTTATATGGGTTGGTGGACAGACCCTGATTGCTATAATTGATTATGGAGATAAAATGATGAAGTTGAGATTGGACGGTAAAGGCGAAATATATTTAAGGACCAAGACAGACTGAGAAGTTCCGGGATTGACTTAAATGAAAAGGCTATTGTGCCAAAAGTGTTAAGCTTATGTAGCACACGGGATTGATATGGGAAAAAGGAATATTGGATATAATGATGATTGAAATAGAGACCGGGTTTAAGCTTGTAGTTTCTAACGAGCTTCCGTAGTACTGCCCAGTTGACATGTGGAATTGTCATTGCTATGGGCAACAACGGTATCGAAGTCTTCTTATAGAACAGAACGCTTACTTGAGATGTTGCGTCTAGTCGAATAGAACTCCCTACGATTGCAAATGTTGATGGTTGAATTCTTAGCGACTATTATAAGTCGGTAATGACGTAAGTATCGAACACCTTAGGGTGCGTGGAAAAGAAAAGCTTTGGAATTGAACGATTATCCATCAGAGGAGCCGACATAAAAAGGCATCCGTAGAGACCTTGGTAGTACCCTCCCCATTTGCAAATTATGTGGGATATTTCCCCAATCTATGATCTATCTTGACCTCTTTCCAAGAAAGAATTCTGATAAAGGGTATATTCCCTCTTCGAAGTTATTTTATAACACTTGTGCTAAACCATATTCAGTTTCACTTGTGCCAGAGGCTGTCACAATGCCTGCTTTCAGGTTTTCGAAGCCCTGTCAAATGATGTTATTTAAGCTTTCACTTTTCTTCGAATAATGAATGACCCTATGGTGATACCTCACCACTTGTTTGTTAAAGTACCAATATCTTTTTGGTTATTCTTTTCCTTGTATTTTCTTTAGAAACCGCACCTTTGGAATCTGTTCAATTTTAATCCGAGGTGTTCCTTTGAGAAATATTGTCGAAAGACGATAATCATTAAATTGATCTCGAATTGCTTTCGTACTTTTCAACTTCCACTGAGACGAACAACCCTATACTTATAGGGGCTACAAGGACTATCTGTCTATGTGATAGAAGTCGGATGGGACGCCATCACTTGTAAGTTGTGAAATACAAGAAGGCTAATTACCTTTAGTAATGTCTCAATCGAGGCACACAACGTTGAGTTCTTATGATCATGTTGATCTCTTGGTAAATTCTCTTACCTCCAATAAGGTTACCTTAAAACTCATAACCTTATGATCACCAGTGTGTGACGTTTTCCTTGATATGGGAGCTGTCTTTTCAAGGCCCCATGATTTTTGTTATCCTCATTGAATTCTAAGGGGAGGCGAACCAGGTCAAATAAGTCAAAAATTCGCTGATAGGAATTAGATTCGCAACGAAATCGCCTATGACAGGAGCGAATCCCTAAGACGAATAGAATGTTAGTGATGTATCAACGAAATTGGGTTATTCTCCCAAGGATGTTATGATAATGGAAAGCGTGTCAATCGACATGTGTGAAAGGAATAGCGATGTGTCGTGTACTCCAGTAACAACGGTGTTAGATAGATGCCCTATAATGGAATTAAGATTTTGGAGGAGTTGTTTACGAATGGACACTACCTCTGGGTTAGCAAGATAAGTACTGGCGATGGAGTCAGAGGGAGCTGGTATTGTGACTTGGGAGAAGTTGATATTATTATAAGGATGGGTTGGTTGACACCCAATGGAGTCCAGACTGATTGTAAGAGAGAGAGAGTAATAAATAAAGGATGGAGACAGATTCAGAGATCCTTGAATATAGTTTAAACTAAGAAACTATTACGCCAGAAATGCGAGGCTTAATTAGCTCTTATGGTTGCCGCCAAGAAAAGAGATACCAAGTATTAAGGGAACTACAATGGTTTTGGGAGATTGTACAAGGTTTTAAGGAGCTACCAGATATCGATTTGGATGACATGAGAATGAATACCGAGTATTCCGAGTATAGTGGGAATGAAAGAGTTAGTGACTCAGTTACAAGAATGGTTGGGCAAGAATATGATAAGACCCATTGTTCCACCGTGGAGAGCCCGGTGTTGTTGTGAGAGAGAAGGATGTTAGCACAAGATTATATATCGAACCTCGAGAGTTGTATGAGTTCGACATGGAGAATAGGTACCCTTGTAAATGATTGTTTGATCAGCGGAAGAACGCTGTGTATTTCCAAATTTATTTAAGAACTGGCTATCACCAGTTGGAAGTTAAATCCGAGGATACACCCAAGACTGCGATTCGTACTTGGAATAGACACTTCGAGTTTTCAGCGAGGTTATTTTGGGTTGACTAATGCACCCACAAATTTTATGGAATGTAACGAATTGGCTTTGAATTCTCCGCGATAGTAGATAACGTGAGATGGAGAAATTGCTAGAATTGACCTAGAATTATGACTGTGAGATACACTACCATCCGGGGAAGGCCAATGTGGTGGCTGATACCCTTAATTAAAATGGGACAGAAATGGATTCCGAATGATCGGGAATTAAAGGATGAGATTTTACACAAAACCCAAGTTAGTCCAACAAACTAGAAAGACAAAAGATTTCACCAACAAGTGGCTAGTGACAACCAAGACAGACAGAGGAAGCATGCGGACTAAGCCCGCGAGTATAGAGATAGTACTGCTATTGATAAGCTAAATGGCATGTTGATGGATGACAAGCAAGTTTATGTTGGTGTATTTTCTGTACAAACAAGATGGGGAATATGAGGTTAGAGATCCGTGATGCTAAAAGATATCCATGGAAAGAATTAATGAGATTTGGAAAGAAAGGGAAGTGAGCCCGAGATTCATTGGGCCATCTGAGATTTTAAAACGCGTCAGGAAGGTGGCCTACGAGCCAGCCTTGCCCCCCAAACTTGTAGAATGGTCATAACGGGGTTCATGTGTCAATGCTACGTCAGTATACTATAGATGCCCGGCATATGTAGAGTATGAGCAGGTAGGTATACAACCTGGTCTGACTTATAAAGCACAACCTGTGGAAATCACGGATAGAAAAGAGCAAGTGCTAAGTGACGAGGTTGACAAGCTAGTGAAAGGTTTGTGGAAAATCAAGAGGTGGAAGAATCCACCTGGGAGTTAGAAAGTGCAATAGAAGAAACGTACCCCAGTTACTCCTAAGTTGATTCCGGGACGGAATCCTTTTAAGGAGGGGAGACTGTAATAACCCGAATTTTTGGAAAAATTAAAACTTTTCTTATTATGATTAAGTGCATCAGTGAATAGTGAATTTGGTGAATGAATAGTGATTTTGAGGAGTAACAAAGTTTTTCATGCCACCTATGTACGAGACGTAGTATGGATATTCCGAAGTCATATTAGTGATCTACGGAGTAAATAAGTGAATGCAAAGACGATCGGAATTCAGAAATTCCAAATTTTATTTTGGTGTAATATTCGACCGGGCAGCGAATTATATATTATTATATTCAAGAAATGAGATATTAAAATTGAGGATTTGAGGATTTAATATTTTGGAATTTTATTATTTTATTAAAGTCGATTTAAGGATTCGATTGTTGGAATGAATAGTGAATAGTTACTATTCACTGCGAGAATCGCGTAAAGTTTTATTCGCTCTTTTTGGAAAATATTTCGAATCGTTTCAAGAGGAACAAGGCAACATCTACCGGATTAAATATAGACATGGAAGTAACATGTAACAAGATTAATTCGAGGAATGCAACATTTGGATCATCCATGTGAAAGGAAACGAACCAGTAAAGCGAACCAGTAAAACTACTTTATCTGGGCCAGTGCATGTGTGACATGTGTCGGAAGGAGAAGCAACCAAGGGTGATGACTCACCACTTTTGACATAAAAATCAGCATCCTTATCTAATTATCAAAACAAAAAGAAAAAGGAGAGGAAGAACTCTTCCCCCCATTTTCGGCTCAGCTTGTGCAAGGAGGAAAGAAAAATCCATAACTCCATTTCTATCCATCCTTAAATCACCAAATTTTAACCATAGCTTCTCCACTCCATGGGTAACATTCGTTCAAAATTTCATGGACAACAAAGGAGTGTAGCCTAGTCAAATCCCTTCCCCAAGTTGGAGAACCCAAACTGTGCAGTTTGTGTCCAGCGGAAAGATGGGACTCAAAACCCTAGCTAGGAAGATTTAAATGTGGCGATCTATAGCTCAAAAGAAAGCTTATGAAGAGTACAAGGTCTGGTAAACATCTTAGAACCAAACTCTTGTTTTTCGATTTTATATGGATTTTACAAAGTGATGATGAATAGTAACTTTTCATGATTCTTAATTTTGTTTCTTAAGGATTAAGCTTGATAAGGTTTGTTCAAAGCTCAAGGAAGGATTATAAACCATTGTTAGTGTATATGAAGCACCAAGGAAGGTATAAAAACCCCTGCCCCTTTTTGTTTATATGAGTTTGAAGTGGTTTTGATGTTTATGTAAAGTTAAGATCATGATTAAGTAATTATATGAATTGTTGGTTGAGTTTGGAGGATGGGTTATGAATTTGTTTTGATTATTCATGGAGGATTTGACTGAGTGGAGGGTGTATAAGGTGGATGGTGAGTTTGGGATTAATTGGTATTGATTTGGTTGTGTTTTGGAAAAGGAAAACGTTACGATTATAGCCGTCGTAATGCCCATTTGATTTAGGGCTGTTTTGAGCAAGAATTACGAACTGGTCTGGTAATATTTTTGAACAGAACTGACCATGAACATGTAGGTCTTGTTTTAAGGTTTGTTTTGGTATAAAGATCATGTCTATACGATTTACGGTTTAGGAGAAAAGTGAGTTTTAGTAAACGCCGTTCGGAAGAATGACTCATCTCTGTCCAGCAACTTTGAGGCTATATTTGGACCACTTCAGAGCCGTATTAAAATGTGAAATTTTTAGGAATAATACTAGAGCCAGTTAGGAAGGCTCACGAAAAAGATTCGTATTAAAAAGATTATTTTTCGATTTTATAAAAATGTTTTAGCCGAGGTCGCGCAAGTGAAAATCCCTAAGAGCATGACTTAGAAACCGATGTTGTAAATGGTTAAGTATAACTTGGATTGGTGAATGGATTTCGAACCAAACTTGTGATATAAGTATTGGACGAATAACATGGACTTAGTATGAGCCTATAACGAGCTAGTAATGCCTTGGTTGTGTTTCGCTTACGTGTTTAAGCATTTAGTACAAGTGGATTATCCAGGGGATTAATCGTACGTTTTCTTTGACTTTGTCTAGATTGTCCGGCATCGTCGCGAACCCCTATCACTTCTCGAGCATCAGGCAAGTTTTCTAAATCTATACTTTGAAGTATTGATTATATATTACTACTTTTGCCATGTGTGGAGTTATACAGTTTTGCGATACATGTTATATATTGTATAAAATAGAGTTTGATTTTGGTTTATATATGAGCTTTGAGATAAAGTAGTTATAAACCGGTGTACCTTGTAGCTCTATAGATAAGAGCAGGTTTATTGTTTCGACTCTAGACCGGGAGTCGATATTTGTGTTATATAGATAGTCGTGGAGACCCGGAGGGATTCCAGCGACAGAGTACTATTCATCTTGAGGAATATTATTATTAAACATTAATTATATTTCTAGAAAGTATTAGTTACCTGGAAATGATTTGAGGAATGTTATTTGAATATTACCTCATTCGAAGGTTATTATTTGAAAATGATTTGGTAATTGGCTTATATGTTAAATATGGGATATCAGTTATAAGCCAGTATTCTTATATATGCCCTAGGATAAGGGCGTGTGATTTTCATTAAGGATCAGAAGTGATTGTATTTCTGTATATGCTAAAGATTATTTTTCCGATAAAGACATCGGGTGACTGTTATTTGAGATTTATTAATTAATGAATATTATTTATGTATATTCATTTGGGGCTTACTTGTTCGAGGGTTAATTATGTATTTAATGAACATTATTTATGTATATTCATTTGAGGACTATTGACTTTAAGAATATTATTGTGAATATTCATCTGGGGATTATTTAATGAATATTAGTTTTGAATATTCATTCGAGGATTATTTATTTATTTAATGAATATTAGTTTTGAATATTCATTTGAGGATTAATTATTTATTTAATGAATATTGCTTTTGAATATTCATTTGAGGCTTATTTATTTAATGAATATTATTTCCTAATATTCATTTGAGGTTTATTTATTTAATGAATATTATTTTAGAATATTCATTTAAGAGTTATTTATTTAATGAATATTACCTTTGAATATTCATTTAATCTATATTTACTTAATGAATATTATTTTCGAATATTCATTTAATCAGTATTTACTTAAGGAATATTATTCCGAATATTCATCTAAGCTTTACTTACTTAATCAATGTCATTGATTATTTTTAAAATCAAAAGAGGTTCCCAAAACAATGTTTTCCATTTAAATCCGTCTTTTAAGAAGATTCAAATGCTCGCTCAACTATCAAAACTACGGGAAACCTGATTTAAGTGACTACTACTCTTTTTAAACTCTCAATTCAAAAACTGTCAAGGGACAGATATTTTCTTGGAGCAATTTAATTGCTGCCAGTCTAATGTTGTGTTACCACCTCAATGATCGAGGGGTAAATTCATGGAACAAGTCGATATCCATTAACAAGCATAGCTTGGGAAATATTGGAGAACCTTCCTTTCCAACCTAGATATAACTACTTAGTGGAGTCGTATCAACAAGTGTTACACTTGGGGAAAGGAGGACGATCTTTACGTTTCAGAGTCATGGATTTCATCTGAACTAGGAGTGGTGTAAGTGGTCAAGTTGCGTGGGCCCATCCAACTTTTATATTGCCCCAAATGGGCCGGGAGGTCATAGTAAGGCGGTAGACAATGTCAGGCCGTCGTGATACTTCCATCTACATGTAGAAAACTATTTGAGCGGTGCGACCTGCTACTGATCATAGTAAGGTTAGGCACAGCGGACGCGGTAGCAACTCCAGTATTAGTTCATCATCCAATTTGGATATTTCCTGCAACATGTATTGGGGTGAAGAACCAACCATGTTGGCAGGGGGTTGAAAAGTGTTTGGAAATGAAGTGACAATAAATTTGTGCAACTCCATCTTTTACTTTTGAGTTATGACTCTGATAAAACCTGATTAAAGATATATATGCATAAGTGGAGTTTGGGTTACGGAAATATTATATTAATTTTCCTCGTAACTTCATCGTTTATATTATACTAGTTTCTTATCCGCTTAAAGCATATCATATGACTCTGTGGATACCCTACATAACATGAGTTATGGTAAGGGAGTTGCTTATATTGAATTTTCCTTATAACTTCATCTTTTAAGTTATATGTTGATATTCTGCTTATATAGCAGATAATTTTTGGAAAGGTTATATTTGGTTTATTTTGAAACCTCATCTTGTATACAAGAACTTTGTTCATAATATAGCAAAAGAGTTGCAGAAATATTATGCAATGATATTTGAATTACAATAAAGGTACTATTTTTGGAATATCTTCCGATAAGGAAATAATTTCAGTATCGAGATATTTTGACAAATTATTGTCTTATACCCGCTTTATTCTGGGTTGAGTTAAAGGCAGAATTAGGCCATACTTTCATTACCTTGCTGAGCTATCGCTCACTCTTGCTATTGTTTTATATATATTATATAGCAGCGAAACAGGATGCCAATGGGACGGCACATACCCCGCAAGGCGTTTCCACAAACAGTTTCTAGCAGTGATCCCGAGAATAGTACGAACCAATCGAA
This sequence comes from Heracleum sosnowskyi, assembly GCA_030848705.1. Classification (NCBI taxonomy): domain Eukaryota; kingdom Viridiplantae; phylum Streptophyta; class Magnoliopsida; order Apiales; family Apiaceae; genus Heracleum; species Heracleum sosnowskyi. Next base: position 47,586,043 of record CM061241.1, read on the forward strand.
TCAGGCTACAGCTTTTGGTATTCAACTTATGTATAGATATGAATGGTATGAGAGGATTGTGAGCATCAGAAGGCTAAGTTGGTGATGTAACCTTACTTAGAAATTGTATCAGTGACAGATTCAAAGACATTTGGGTATTGTAATAAAGATTATTTATTCCGCAGTTGTTGTATTGTGTCGTTTCTGAGACTCTAACCTGTGTGTGTGTGTGAGACATATATTGTGGGGTCATGAGCAGGTGAATTATGCACGGTGTGAGTAATACAGATAAGGCAAGGAGTAAATGGATCGTGACTACCCTAAATCCCTGACCCCGGATTTGGGGCTGTTACAGTTGTGCTGCTGGCCAGCCACGCATCAACCCCGGACTTGCTTATAGCAAAGTCCTCTACTGGATCCTAGGCCAATCTGGGCCTTAATTTATTCCGACCATAAATATGGCCCGACCAATTACTGGTCCCATTTAAAAAAAAACATTCCAATCCTATATTATATATGTCAGGTGTCAGAACAATTGACAACCTTACTTCGACAATCAGGTGTCGGAAGAATCGACAACCTAATACAACAATTGCTGGAAAACTCACGTTCCAGGAAACAGTTCAATTATGAAGAATCCATTAAGGAATAACAATATAATATAGTATCGACGAGATCGACACAATATGGGGAGGTGCATATGAAAAGTGACAATATAATAAGCATCGACGAGTTCGATGTAACAACTGGGATATAATGAAGAATAAACAATGACATGCTCAACAAGATTTAGTCTGATATGAAACAGGCATTATGATATCAACAGAATTTGTAACAACTCAATATAGAATAGGGTTCAAGGAACAGGCTCTAGATGGCCTCAATAGTTCAAATCATCACATTATGGAAGAATTAATTAAGGTTTACCAATCTGGTAAATGACAAGAGAGTCAAGTTCAAGTTTAAGAAGAATTCAAGGTGAAGTTTATAAATGAAGAAAACAAGGGTTTATCAACTTCTGACAGAAATAGTTCAAGTCCTTCGAACATGTACTTATAATAGATAAGCCTTGTACTTGAAGGAAGTAAACTAAATCATGCACAGCATATATGAATTCGAATCAGGGAATGGATCAGATGATCGCATTAACAAGAAAGGATAACAAGGTTTGCATAGGTGCAAGGTGAAAAACGGAATACCTGAAGGGCAAGCAACACCACTTCAGAATTTCAGAATAAGTTTTCCCTCATAGGGTTCACAAGTTTCCACTCATCTAGGGTTGGCAATAATCCAACCTAATGTTTTAAAATCATGTCTTTTAAAAGAAAGCCTTAGTATACGGCCCATAATTATCTCTTCAAACTTTTCAATATAATAAGTATATCTTTCCAATCAATATGAAAATATGAATCTAAACTCAAAAGGTATAAAAGAGTACTCGTCAATTTACGAGATTAAATAACATACTTGCAATTCAATGCAAAGAAATCAACATTTGAAAATTCAGTAATAAGCATTCAACATGCATACTAATAATTCAAGATAATATCCCTTAATTAATAAGCAAGGGTATAAACACTTGCCTCTGGTCCTTAGCTATTTCGTAACGCTGAAACAATACGATTTCCTCCTTATTTTGTCTTGTCGCACGATTCTCTACTTCCGTCCTTCTTTGCTTTAACGCTCTTGCGAATACCACTAGTCTACTTCTACCATTTCGAATCCACGTGCCAACCTCGATAGTCAAACATGAGACGGTACTTAGTCCTCAACGTATAATTCTCATATTCCATAAATGATTGTAACTTAACTTCGACGCACTTACCGATCTTTACCGATGTCTCTGTTGCATAAACATCCACATCTCAATTGATAGACCAATCGCAATCAACCACATAAGTAATCCACGTAACTCGCTTGACGACAATCCCCATACTATAAAAAGTCAACGGCCTCGTAAATCTCACTTTCTAACATAACCGACAAATTTCTATCCCATCTACCCCTCGTGATAACATTAGACACAACCAATTACTCAAACAAGTCTCCACACAATTTATTCACATGCATGACTCAACACCAGATAATTCACATCATTCACATAACACATTTAAACAAGTAACCGGTTACGTATCGGACGCCCGGTCTAATTTATAATATTTAAAACTCAGACACTAGCCCTAGTACGGGCATATACTGACTATAAAACACATTACACAACTCATACGAATCACATAGCACTTATAACTATTTTTAAAGATCACACAAAGCTGTAACGCCCCCAAATTTCCAATCAACTCTTGAATTATCTAACTTCACCTTTCCATATCGTAACGTTAATCGATAGAAAGAGAACAACTGGCTCCGTTATATGTTACTAGTATTCTAATCGCATCGTAATCCACTTTCGCTCGTGGTAATTCAATCGCAAATTCTTCGTTCATTATGGTAGGGTAAATTTCCTCCCAACCTGGTGGCATACCTTCCAGATTATTTGAAATAAAAAAAATTCATGATATTTTGAAGAGAAAAGGTTCCGTATCATAGAAAATGTTCCCCAATTGGGGTTACCAAGTCTGCATATTTCAAAGCAAACATTATTGGAAATAAAAGAATCACTGAGAGATCAATTTGATCACATGAACTCAATGTTGTGTGTCTCCATTAGGACAGTACTAAAGGTAATTAGCCTTCTTGTATTGCACAACACACAAGTGACGGCGTCCCATCAGACTTCTATCACATAGACAGATAGTCCTTGTGTCCCCTATAAATCTAATTAATAATTAATTATTAAGAATTAACTGATTAAAAGAATTAATCAATTAATTAAATAAATTAATTATTAATAAAAAATAATTAAAATAATTAAATTTAATCAATTTCGAATTTAAATAAATATTTATGAATTTATAAAATTTTCGGAATAATAAAATGTATTTTTAAATCAAAGATATGATTTTTAGAATTATAAAACTATTTTTGAATTATTTTAAAAATAAAATCCCAGAAACACTTTTCTGGAAATGGATTAGGGTTTTTAGGATCAAACCGGGTCGGGTTAGGGTTTGAAAACGGGTTGCCAAGAAATTTTTCCGGGTTGCCAAGAACGACCCACCGGAAACTGGGAAACCCAATTTCCGGCCAGTGTCCGGCCACCGGAAAAATTTCGGCAACGCCTACAACATTACCAAAACACGGGGTTACGATCCCCAACATCTCCTACAATTAGTTACTCACAGAAATGGCACAAAAACGAACCAAAACACTCAGAAAAACTCTCCCGTCGGCGAGCCGCCGCTTTCCGGCCACCACAAAACATCCACCAACCGTGATTTTATTTACATGAACAGATTGGTAATCTCACGGTCTAAACACTGGTGCAAACATAATCAAGCTTCACTCAACCAATCAAAGTTCCGATCAAAAATTAAAACTCCGGTGAACTCCTTCTATTTTCCGATCTAGTCGATTACCAGCTCAAAACTTAAATTAAAAATCATACTTACACTCTAAATCACACAACAAACACGATTAAGCTATCAATCATCAAGAACAATCAATAATAAAGAAACCCCCAAATTAAATCAAAAATTCGAAATAAATAATTAAATTAAAAATCGGAAAAACTCAGAAATCATACCCACATGAATTTTGATGGTGGATTTAGGTAGAGGATGATGAGAGATTCATTTTGGTTACAAGAACATCGAAATCGGATTCCGATAACGCCTTCAAAATTGAGTTTGATTCTCAAGAACACGAAGAACACGTTTCAGGGGTTTTTAGATTTTTAACTGTAATTAAGCTTTATTATACGCAAAACAAAGTACGATTTGCCTTTTTATATTAAACGGAAAATAATACCCCAAACGACATTTTTGGATCGATACTGATCCGATAGATCGCTTTAAATACAATTAAACAAAATAAACGCTTTAAACCTTTAATAAAGCAGAATACACGTTTCACGAGACGATAAGCATCCAAAGTACGGATAACTACAAGTATCGTTTAATTCAAAATATACGAACCAAAATACCTTTATTGCGAATACTTTCGAATACTTCCTACTTTAACGAATGAAATATTGGTATGAACGATATACCAATCTCCCGAATAATTTGGGAACGATCCAAATTTTCTCTTTGATAATTTAAAATAGAATAAATTAGTATGACACCCTTTTCAAAATAGTTTCAAATTCACCACACATTTCACATAGCACCACAATATCACATATTCAATCATTTAACGAATAACTTAGCACGTTTAAACAGACAAATCATTTAATAACTCTTAATATGAAATAAAAATTTCATTTCACATCATATAATAACACGTAATTTTCCCGGATCTTACATCCTTTCCCCCTTAACAGGATTCTGTCCTCAGAATCAGCTTACGCAAACACAGGTGGATATTTTCCAACATCTCATTTTTCAAATTCCTAGGTTGACTCTTCAACCTTAGGATTTCTCCTCATACTCATACTAATTTGACTCCTCTATTACTTATCACTTTCTCATACTGACTCAATATCTCAATTGGTTACTCAACATAGAACAATTTAACTAAATCTCTATAGGTTCGTATTTTATGAAATACAGTATGAATACACCACTCACGGAGTGATACGCAAACTTATACGCAACTTTCCCAACACGCAGTAAACCGACGTAAGGTAGCAATTCAAAATTGTCATAATAACTGTTGTCGTAAGAAAATCTAATCAACGGTAAATGGTCCTTCCAATTACCTTAAAAATTTAGTACACAACCATAGTCTGTCTGAATTATTTAATTAAGTCGCGGATCTCTGTCAAATACAATTAAACTCGTCATTCAATGTCGTACTATTACCTCATTCAAATAGCTAGAGATGAACCAATTCATCTAATAAATATCTCTCGTTAATCGGTCAATAATAACTCAAATAACATCATGATTAGCTCTAAGCCTTAGCAACTCTACTACAAAGTCTATCTTAATATGTTTCCACTTCCATTCAGGAATCTCTTTAGTTGTAATCGTCTACTATACCTCTGTTACTCTGTCTTCATTTTCTAGCATCCCAAGCATTTAAATACCAACATTAATATCCTTTTAAACCTCTTATATATCCTTACATTTCCTTCTTATCCATTATACTCTCTCGCTTCTTCCTGTAATTGAATTCCATTTCTCTTTCCATAACTCTTTCCTTTATGTAGCCCTTTCTCTTTAATCAATCCTGGTTGAACCCTTAATTCCGTCATTTCTTCTTATTAATCTCTTGTTATCATAACCTTAAAGCTCTATCCTTTCTAATCCTTGTACCGAAGATATTTACATCTCAATTCTCTCTTTTACTACTCATACTATCAGCCATCCATATTCTTGGGTCAACTCTACCTATTTCCAATAACTTAATTGTTCTCCATCTGATTCCTAAATAATTCAGAAGATACATTCACAGTAACACTCAGGACACCTTTTCCATGGTTCCATCTCATTTCCCACACAGCTTGATCAACTCGACATTATCTTGATTCTCATTCTATACATCCACATTGACTGGTAAGATCTACCTTAACTATCGTGAGCAAAAGACTTGCAACCATATCATACAATTCTGAAATACTCAAAGATTAACTCATTCTCCATTATTAGCCAATCATCAAATTTTAAGAGTTCTTCTCATTGAGACAAAAATCTATTATGTTCATCTTCCACAACATGGGATATCATCAGCACAATTACACATTTTTCCCCAATTTTCAATCAACTTTTGAATTATCTAACTTCACCTCTTCCACATCGTAACGTTAATCGATAGAGAGAGAACAACTGGCTCCGTTATATGTTACTAGTATTCTAATCGCATCGTAATCCGCTTTCGCTCGTGGTAATTCAATCGCAAATTCTTCGTTCATTAAGGTAGGGTAAATTTCAGTTCACCCTAATGGCATACCTCCCAGATTATTTGGTATAACAAAAATTCATGATATTTTGAAGTGAAAGATTCTATAACGTAGCAAATGTCCCACAATTGGGGTTACCAAATCTGCATATTCCAAAGCAAACATTATTGGAAGTGAAAGAATTACTGAGAGACCAATTTGATCACATGAACTCAATGTTGTGTGTCTCTATTAAGACAGTACTAAAGGTAATTAGCCTTCTTGTATTTCACAACACACAAGTGACGGCGTCCCGTCAGACTTCTATCACATAGACAGATAGTCCTTGTGTCCCCTATAAATAGGGTTGTTTACCTCAGTTGGAGTAGAGAAATATAAAAGAAATTTAGAGTTGGAATGACAACCAGGGCCTTTCGATAAGAAATCTCAAATACACACCTTGGATTGAAATTGAATAGATTCCAAAGGTGTTATTTCAGAAAAGAAGAACAACCAGAAAGGAAGTATCAACAAATAGTGTTACATCACAATTAGAGTTATCCATTCCGGAAGAATGAAGGAGTTGGAATTTAAATAACATATTTTTCAACAAGTCTCAAAATTTGAAATAGGCATATCAACAATCTTTGGCGCAATTTAAAACATGATTGATCAAGAGTATCAAATACAAGATCAACAGGTGGAATATATCCGTCAACACAGGTTTCTTTTTAAAGGAATGTCAAATATTTCATTAGGATGGGAAGGTATTACCAAGGTCTTCACATATGCCTCCTCCGTCGACTCCTTCGATAGCTCGTTATTCGATTTCAGCCCTTCTTTTCCACGTTATTCGATTTCAGCCCTTCTTTTCCACGTTATTCGATTTCAGCCCTTCTTTTCCATGTCGCAAGGTTATCAATATCGTACGTCGTCGTCGACTCGTAATAGTCCTTGAAGATTCCGCCATAGACGTCTACAAACGTAAGAAGTTCTATCCATCTCAGCACAACTATCTCAATCAAATACCTCTATCTTAACTCACTCAGCGGTACTATATCCAATAGTCCAATACGAACTCTAAATGAGCTCTGACGTTCCTTATATAACTATATACACTCCCACACACTCTCGTTTCTAGTTTTACTATAACCCTTGCTCTGATACTGACACCTGACATAAATAATATAGGATTGGAATGTTTTTTTTAAATGGGACCAGTAATTGGTCGGGCCATATTTATGGTCGGAATAAATTAAGGCCCAGATTGGCCTAGGATCCAGTAGAGGACTTTGCTATAAGCAAGTCCGGGGTTGATGCGTGGCTGGCCAGCAGCACAACCTTTGATTTGATAAGTGTTAAAAATCCAATTCTAATATTAATTCTTATTTCTGGGATGAGTTACATTCATATGTTTTGTACAATATATTATTCAATAGAAAACATCTATATACAAAACCTCTCACTAGCTCCAAATGCTCTGGATCAAAACGACTTTACGCTAATATCTTTCCCCATCTCTGATCAGCTACGCGGACAACCCTCGCCAATACACCTTCTTTCTGGCAGGCTAAAATATATATATAAATAAAACAAGTATGAGCGAATGAATTGCTCAGCAAGCGCATTATTAAATATAATACGAAAGGTTTCCAAAATAAACTTTGGATTTTCAAATAAACAAGCCTTTGGCTTAAACATTTGTAATCTCTAATATTTTCAAAACAAGTTTGGTAATTTACCACAATTTCTCATTCTTCTTCTCTCAATTGAATAGTTTAAAACACAAAAAGATTTATATTGGTCGTTACGGCGACCGAATCAACAATATCTACAATAGTAAGTAGGAAATATGAAATAAATATAACGCATACGTCTTTAAGACCATAGTTTGTACAAAGATACTAATTTTGAAGATAACAGGTCTATTCATAACATTTTCTGAAACCAACAACTCTGGAAGGTTAGAGTAATCAAGGGGTAAGAATGAGCTAACACGCTCGATCATGGAATACAAATCACACTTCAAGACTTTAACACGGTACCGACTTGATATACGGTATGAATAAAACTCATCAAGATAGATATCTCACGATTGACAAAGGAATCAAGGAAGTGGATTTCGACTATTTGGAATCCAAATGAATTAAGAGTAAGTGATTTCAGCAAGATTGAAACCACCATTTATTAATCAACAACCAACAATTTTACGCAACGAATAAACCTGAATATCAGGTCATAACTCACAAGTACAAAACATATGAATGTAACTCATCCCAGAAATAAGAATTAATATTAGAATTGGATTTTTAACATTTATCAAATCAAAGGTTGTGCTGCTGGCCAGCCACGCATCAACCCCGGACTTGCTTATAGCAAAGTCCTCTACTGGATCCTAGGCCAATCTGGGCCTTAATTTATTCCGACCATAAATATGGCCCGACCAATTACTGGTCCCATTTAAAAAAAAACATTCCAATCATATATTATATATGTCAGGTGTCAGAACAATTGACAACCTTACTTCGACAATCAGGTGTCGGAAGAATCGACAACCTAATACAACAATTGCTGGAAAACTCACGTTCCAGGAAATAGTTCAATTATGAAGATTCCATTAAGGAATAACAATATAATCTAGTATCGACGAGATCGACACAATATGGGGAGGTGCATATGAAAAGTGACAATATAATAAGCATCGACGAGTTCGATGTAACAACTGGGATATAATGAAGAATAAACAATGACATGCTCAATAAGATTTAGTCTGATATGAAACAGGCATTATGATATCAACAGAATTTGTAACAAGTCAATATAGAGTAGGGTTCAAAGAACAGGCTCTAGATGGCCTCAATAGTTCAAATCATCACATTATGGAAGAATTAATTAAGGTTTACCAATCTGGTAAATGACAAGAGAGTCAAGTTCAAGTTTAAGAAGAATTCAAGGTGAAGTTTATAAATGAAGAAAACAAGGGTTTATCAACTTCTGACAGAAATAGTTCAAGTCCTTCGAACATGTACTTATAATAGATAAGCCTTGTACTTGAAGGAAGTAAACTAAATCATGCACAGCATATATGAATTCGAATCAGGGAATGGATCAGATGATCGCATTAACAAGAAAGGATAACAAGGTTTGCATAGGTGCAAGGTGAAAAACGGAATACCTGAAGGGCAAGCAACACCACTTCAGAATTTTAGAATAAGTTTTCCCTCATAGGGTTCACAAGTTTCCACTCATCTAGGGTTGGCAATAATCCAACCTAATGTTTTAAAATCATGTCTTTTAAAAGAAAGCCTTAGTATACGGCCCATAATTATCTCTTCAAACTTTTCAATATAATAAGTATATCTTTCCAATCAATATGAAAATATGAATCTAAACTCAAAAGGTATAAAAGAGTACTCGTCAATTTACGAGATTAAATAACATACTTGCAATTCAATGCAAAGAAATCATCATTTGAAAATTCAGTAATAAGCATTCAACATGCATACTAATAATTCAAGATATATCCCTTAATTAATAAGCAAGGGTATAAACACTTGCCTCTGGTCCTTAGCTATTTCGTAACGCTGAAACAATACGATTTCCTCCTTATTTTGTCTTGTCACATGATTCTCTACTTCCGTCCTTCTTTGCTTTAACGCTCTTGCGAATACCACTAGTCTGCTTCTACCATTTCGAATCCACGTGCCAGCCTCGATAGTCAAACATGAGACGGTACTTAGTCCTCAACGTATAATTCTCATATTCCATAAATGATTGTAACTTAACTTCGACGCACTTACCGATCTTTACCGATGTCTCTGTTGCATAAACATCCACATCTCAATTAATAGACCAATCACAATCAACCACATAAGTAATCCACGTAACTCGCTTGACGACAATCCCCATACTATAAAAAGTCAACATCCAAGTCAACAGCCTTGTAAATCTCACTTTCTAACATAACCGACAAATTTCTATCCCATCTACCCCTCGTGATAACATTAGACACAACCAATTACTCAAACAAGTCTCCACACAATTTATTCACATGCATGACTCAACACCAGATAATTCACATCATTCACATAACACATTTAAACAAGTAACCGGTTACGTATCGGACGCCCGGTCTAATTTATAATATTTAAAACTCAGACACTAGCCCTAGTACGGGCATATACTGACTATAAAACACATTACACAACTCATATGAATCACATAGCACTTATAACTATTTTTAAAGATCACACAAAGCTGTAACGCCCCCAAATTTCCAATCAACTCTTGAATTATCTAACTTCACCTTTCCATATCGTAACGTTAATCGATAGAAAGAGAACAACTGGCTCCGTTATATGTTACTAGTATTCTAATCGCATCGTAATCCGCTTTCGCTCGTGGTAATTCAATCGCAAATTCTTCGTTCATTATGGTAGGGTAAATTTCCTCCCAACCTGGTGGCATACCTTCCAGATTATTTGAAATAAAAAAAATTCATGATATTTTGAAGAGAAAAGGTTCCGTATCATAGCAAATGTTCCCCAATTGGGGTTACCAAGTCTGCATATTCCAAAGCAAACATTATTGGAAATAAAAGAATCACTGAGAGATCAATTTGATCACATGAACTCAATGTTGTGTGTCTCCATTAGGACAGTACTAAAGGTAATTAGCCTTCTTGTATTGCACAACACACAAGTGACGGCGTCCCATCAGACTTCTATCACATAGACAGATAGTCCTTGTGTCCCCTATAAATAGGGTTGTTTACCTCAGTTGGAGTAGAGAAATATAAAAGAAATTTAGAGTCGGAATGACAACCAGGGCCTTTCGATAAGAAATCTCAAATACACACCTTGGATTGAAATTGAATAGATTCCAAAGGTGTTATTTAAGAAAAGAAGAACAACCAGAAAGGAAGTATCAACAAATAGTGTTACATCACAGATAGAGTTATCCACTCCGGAAGAATGAAGGAGTTGGAATTTAAATAACATATTTTCAACAGGCTTCACAAATTTGAAATAGATGTCACAACAACCTCTGATGCAATTGCAATCATGATTGATCAAAAGTATCAAGTACAAGGTCAAAAGGTGGAATATATTCACCAACACAGCTTCGCTTAAAGAAATGTCAAATATTTCCTTAGGATGGGAAGGTATTACCAAGGTCTTCACATATGACTCCTCCGTCGACTCCTTCGATAGCTCGTTATTCGATTTCAGCCCTTCTTCTCCACGTTATTCGATTTCAGCCCTTCTTTTCCACGTTATTCGATTTCAGCCCTTCTTTTCCACGTCGCAAAGTTATCAATATCATACGTCGTCGTCGACTCGTAATAGTCCTCGAAGATTCCGCCATAGACGTCTACAAACGCAAGAAGTTCTATCCATTTCAGCACAACTATCTCAATCAAATACCTCCATCTCAACTCACTCAGCGGTACTATATCCCATAGTCCAATACGAACTCTAAATGAGCTCTGACGTTCCTTATATAACTATATACACTCCCACACACTCTCGTTTCTAGTTTTACTATAACCCTTGCTTTGATACCAACTGTAACGCCCCCAAATCCGGGGTCAAAGGATTTGGTCGTCACACTGCACTCTTAATCCAAACAACCTGTTCAATATAAAATCAACACAATAATAATAATATCTGTGACCCCAACTCTACCAAGAATCTTTAAAGGCTATAGTGCTAGAAACAAGAATCCAAAATTTCATTACAACAATCTTTCTTCTTTACAACTATTCTCTTTACATAAATTCTAATACACCAGTATAACTTCGATAAGAAGTATACCAGGCAACTAACTTTATACAATATATTATTCAATAGAAAACATCTATATACAAAACCTCTCACTAGCTCCAAATGCTCTGGATCAAAACGTCTTTACGCTAACATCTTTCCCCATCTCTGATCAGCTATGCGGACAACTCTCACCAATACACCTTCTTTCTGGCAGGCTAAAATATATATAAATAAAACAAGTATGAGCGAACGAATTGCTCAGCAAGCGCATTATTAAATATAATACGAAAGGTTTCCAAAATAAACTTTGGATTTTCAAATAAACAAGCCTTTGGCTTAAACATTTGTAATCTCTAATATTTTCAAAACAAGTTTGGTAATTTACCACAATTTCTCATTCTTCTTCTCTCAATTGAATAGTTTAAAACACAAAAAGATTTATACTGGTCGTTACGGCGACCGAATCAACAATATCTACAATAGTAAGTAGAAAATATGAAATAAATATAACTCATACATCTTCAAGACCATAGTTTGTACAAAGATACTAATTTTGAAGATAACAGGTCTATTCATAACATTTTCTGAAACCAACAACTCTGGAAGGTTAGAGTAATCAAGGGGTAAGAATGAGCTAACACGCTCGATCATGGAATACAGATCACACTTCAAGACTTCAACACGGTACCGACTTGATATGCGGTATGAATAAAACTCATCAAGATATATATCTCACGATTGACAATGGAATCAATGAAGTGGATTTCGACTATTTGGAATCCAAATGAATGAAGAGTAAGTGATTTCAGCAAGATTGAAACCACCATTTATTAATCAACAACCAACAATTTTACGCAACGAATAAACCTGAATATCAGGTCATAACTCACAAGTACAAAACATATGGATGTAGCTCATCCCAGAAATAAGAATTAATATTAGAATTGGATTTTTAACATTTATCAAATCAAAGGTTGTGCTGCTGGCCAGCCACGCATCAACCCCGGACTTGCTTATAGCAAAGTCCTCTACTAGATCCTAGGCCAATCTGGGCCTTAATTTATTTCGACCATAAATATGGCCCGACCAATTACTGGTCCCATTTAAAAAAAACATTCCTATCCTATATTATATATGTCAGGTGTCAGAACAATTGACAACCTTACTTCGACAATCAGGTGTCGGAAGAATCGACAACCTAATACACACTACACCATAAATGGCCTACTACAACAATTTGAGCCCATGTTGCCTTTGATTATGTTGGCTTTGCTATGCATATTTTTGGCTATTACAACATTGTTATTTTACTGTTGGCTTAGGCACAATAAATATGTTGCTGTAGAATCAAAGTGTTTACATGTTGCCATATGTAACAAATATGTTGCCATAGTTATCAAATAAGCAAAATTTTATTTATTTTTAAATAAAATTAAACATATTTATTTTTATTTGACATGAAAATTAAAATGAAAAAGTTTTTTTCTAAAATATTACTAAGATAATAAAATTTTGATATTTGACATTATTAAAAATATTTATTATATTAAAAATTTTTAAATATTAATATATTTTTATTTAACATGAAAAGTAATTAATTTGAATGAAAATAATTAAGAAGTTTTTTTTTAAAATTAAGAAAATACGAAATAAAATGGATTTTAATTAAAAACAATTAAACCGTTATTTGAGATAAATAAATATATTTTTGTTATCCGTAAAACATTTTTAAAAAAAATTAAACTGAATAATCTTTTTTTCTAAATATACTTTTATAATCATGAAATATAATCTAAATATATATACTAATTTCTAGCACAGAAAAAGATGAAAAAGTTTGTAGCGGCAAAAAGACCGCTCTTTTTTTTTCTCTTTTAGTCTTTAGACCGCTCTTTTTTTGCCTCGACAAAAATACATATTTTCTTTTGCACTCTCAGTCTCGGAGGTTAGCTCTCTCTCTCTCTCTCTCTCTCTCTCTCTCTCTCTCTCTCTCTCTCTCTCTCTCTCTCTCTCTCTCTCTCTCTCTCTCTCTCTCTCTCTCTCTCTCTCTCTCTCTCGTGTTCCGACTACTTCAGTCGCCCTCTCTCTGTCTTTCTCTCTTTCTCGTTTGTGTTCCCGACTACTTCAATCGCCGACTCTGGACTTCTTGGACTTACGATTTTTTCGGTTCTGGGGCGTCTTCAATTAGGGCTTAGGTTTGGGTTCAAATACGTTCTAAATTAAGATTTCAAATTGATTAATTGATTATTTTATGTTTTATCTCTTTATCTCAGGGCTGAATTGGATTCTCTTCGATTTGAATTAGGGCTGATTTGGGTTCAAAATTAGAGCCTCTGCAACTTGGTTTGAGGGCTTCGATTTATAGGTATTCCTCTTTCTATTTGGTTATATTGTTTTTCATTTTCGATTTGTTTTGTGTTTATGTATGGGCAGAAGGAGAAATATTATAAGGATTTTCGTTTTGTTTTTCATTTTGATTTGTTTTGCGGTGGATGGGACTAGTTTCACAGTAGTAAAGGTTTTCGACAAGGAGAGGTTTTTTAATTTTATGTTTTGTACTTTAATAGTTTTAGCAGTCGAAAAGATTGAATTGGTTAATAACCTTGTAATGCTCGATTAGATGATTGACTGGTTTAAGTGGAAATCGTAATAACTATGGTTGTAATGTAGTATGAGTTTCTAGTGTGCTTGAACTTGAATGTGTTGGTGACTTTTTTGCTCTGTCAGGTTAATCATTACCCGTGGGTAGTTCTATTCATTATGTGTCTTTAATGATTTTTTTCCGTTTTCTATCCAAATTAAAAAAAAACTCTTACCTTGAACATTTCACAGTTCTCATTGGTTTGCTATACGTCATCTCTAGATTTGGTGGGAGTTTGCTTTCTGCTCTGTTTATCCAATCAAATATATCTTTGGGTGCTTCTAGTGCACTTTTTGGATTACTTGGTGCAATGTTGTCAGAACTTATTACAAACTGGACTATCTACGCTAATAAGGTACTTTACAAACAGCTGTTTATGATGGGTTTATGTAAAAAGTGAGTTTTTATTTTCAATGATATAAAGGTCATTCCAGATATAATCCATATTTGTTTTTTCAGGTAGCAGCTCTTGTGACGCTTACTTGTAATTGTGATTAATCTGGCAGTAGGAATCCTCCCAAACGTTGACAACTTTGCTCATCTTGGAGGCTTTATCACTGGATTTTTGATTGGTTTTGTGTTTCTGATCCGCCCCCAGTTTGGGTGGGTCAGCCAAAGATACACAACTCGTGAATATTCTGCAACTTTGACTAAATCTAAATTCAAGACGTATCAGTGTGTACTCTGGGTCATTTCTCTAATGCTTGTGATTCTCTGGTGAGTCTCAGAAACTTAAAGTAGCTATATCCAGTAAGAACATAATATTTTGTTCATTTAGTGGGATTAAAGGTTGATTAAATAGTGGAATGGAATGAGGGAATGGATCTTGCAGAAATGACAATAGAGTAGACTAAAATTTATTTCAATACTTTAAAATGGACATTTGTAAGTCCTGGATTGCTCTTACTACAAAAAGAAGGTTTGTGTAAGTATTTCTGTGGGAATTATTCTAAAAATTATTTTTGTTAATGATGCAGGGTATTAACCAAGGTACCTGATATAAGACCGATCCTTCAGTAATCAACTACAGAATCGTAAGTATTCAGTTTTTTTAATCAAATCACCTGTAATTCACAAACCGTTGTATTTTAACAATTTACTAATTTCATTTTATTGTTGATGTGTCTTAATTTTTTAGGAAAAGATTAAGAAGTATATCGTCACATCAGGAGAGGATATTCAAGAATTGATTACTGATGGAAAATTACTCCTGGCCATGAAGATGGTACTCCTGTGACTGGTGGCACCAGCTTTTAGTTTAATTCTGGGATGTCTTTATATTTTAGACTATTACCTTTGCTATTATTATAGTCGTTATGTACTTAGACATTGTGACATTGTGACTAGTTTGTGAAATATTGTGTTTGGAGATACTTTTCTAGTTGGTTGATGATTGTGTTTGGAGATACTTTTCTAGTTGGTTGAAATTGTGGTTGAATCTAGATTGTAAGTTTGGATTATTAATTATGTAGTATGATGTTGTCTGGTGGGAATGAAAAAACAGGTTGTGTTGTTGATTTGGTTGGTCTAGTATTTATATATAGATTGTGTGTTTTTAATTGTAAATAGAAAACTGTTGCTATTGATGCTATAAAGTGTTGGCAAATAGAACAAATAATGTATAACAAAATGTTGCTAGAGCTAAAAATTGTGTTGGCATAAATGTGGGACCCACACTAGACCTCAAATTGTACCCACATTGGACCCCACAGGTGGGGCCCACTTTGTGGGCCAACGGTGGGTCCCATTTCTTTTTACTGAAAATATAACACAAAGGCAACATAGATATTATGTTGGTATAGGGTAATAATATTGTTGTCATAGCAGTCTATTACAACACCGAAACTCATGTTGCCATAGAGGAGGATAATGTTGGCATAGACCCCAAAGGCAACATCAAAAAAACCAACACAAAAAAAGTGTTGGCTTTGCAATTTTTGGGCCTACAGCAACATATTTTGGACATTTGCCAACAGTTTTTAGGGCTTGCCATAGGCTATTTATGGTGTAGTGACAACAATTGCTGGAAAACTCACGTTCCAGGAAACAGTTCAATTATGAAGAATCCATTAAGGAATAACAATATAATATAGTATCGACGAGATCGACACAATATGGGGAGGTGCATATGAAAAGTGACAATATAATAAGCATCGATGAGTTCGATGTAACAACTGGGATATAATGAAGAATAAACAATGACATGCTCAACAAGATTTAGTCTGATATGAAACAGGCATTATGATATCAACAGAATTTGTAACAACTCAATATAGAATAGGGTTCAAGGAACAGGCTCTAGATGGCCTCAATAGTTCAAATCATCACATTATGGAAGAATTAATTAAGGTTTACCAATCTGGTAAATGACAAGAGAGTCAAGTTCAAGTTTAAGAAGAATTCAAGGTGAAGTTTATAAATGAAGAAAACAAGGGTTTATCAACTTCTGACAAAAATAGTTCAAGTCCTTCGAACATGTACTTATAATAGATAAGCCTTGTACTTGAAGGAAGTAAACTAAATCATGCACAACATATATGAATTCGAATCAGGGAATGGATCAGATGATCGCATTAACAAGAATGGATAACAAGGTTTGCATAGGTGCAAGGTGAAAAACGGAATACTTGAAGGGCAAGCAACACCACTTCAGAATTTCAGAATAAGTTTTCCCTCATAGGGTTCACAAGTTCCCGCTCATCTAGGGTTGGTAATATTCCAACTTAGCATTTTTAAATCAAGTCTTTGAAAGAAGGCCTTAGTATACAGCCCATAACTATCTTTTCAATCATTTCAATATAATAATTATATCTCTCCGATCAATATGAAAATATGAATCTAAACCAAAAAGGTATAAAAGAGTACTCGTCAATTTATGAGATTAAATAACATACTTGCAATTCAATGCAAAGAACTCAACATTTGAAAATTCAGTAATAAGCATTCAACATGCATACTAATATTTCAAGATAATATCCCTTAATTAATAAGCAAGGGTATAAACACTTGCCTCTGGTCCTTAGCTATTTCGTAACGCTGAAACAATACGATTTCCTCCTTATTCTGTCTTGTCGCACGATTCTCTACTTCCGTCCTTCTTTGCTTTAACGCTCTTGCGAATACCACTAGTCTGCTTTTACCATTTCGAATCCATGTGCCAGCCTCGATAGTCAAACATGAGACGGTACTTAGTCTTCAACGTATGATTCTCACATTTTATAAACGATTGTAACTTAACTTCGACGCACTTACCGATCTTACCGATATCTCTGTTGCATAAACATCCACCTTTCAATTGATAGACCAATCGCAATCAACCACATAAGTAATCCACGTAACTCGCTTGACGACAATCCCCATACTATAAAAAGTCAACATCCAAGTCAACGGCCTCGTAAATCTCACTTTCTAACATAACCGACAAATTACTATTCCAACTACCCCTCGTGATGATATTAGACACGACCAAATACTCAAACAAGTCTCAACACAATTTATTCGCATGCATGACTCAACAACAGATAATTCACATCATTCACATAACATATTTAAACAAGTAACCGGTTACGTATCGGACGCCCGGTCTAATTTACGATATTTAAAACTCAGACACTAGCCCTAGTACGGGCATATACGGACTATAAAACACATTACACAACTCATACAAACCATATAGCACTTATAACTATTTTTCAAACATCACACGAAACTTATTTGAATTTTAAATAAGTCATAAACAATTTTTAAATCAAAAATCGGATTTTTAAATCCAATATAAGTATTTTAAATGCAATTAAATCAATTAATAAAATTAATTGACACTCTTTAAATGCTCAAACTATTTTTAAATAAATGAACCAAGCTAGAAAATAATTAAACTTAATTTTAATTAATTAAATCTAATTAATAATTAATTATTAAGAATTAACTGATTAAAAGAATTAATCAATTAATTAAATAAATTAATTATTAATCAAAAATAATTAAAATAATTAAATTTAATCAATTTTTGAATTTAAATAAATATTTATGAATCTATAAAAGTTTCGGAAGAATAAAATGTATTTTTAAATCAAAGATATGATTTTTAGAATTTTTAAAACAATTTTTGAATTATTTTTAAAAATAAAAATCCAGAAACACTTTCCAGAAAAAGAATTAGGGTTTTCTGGATCAAACCGGGTCGGGTTAGGATTTTGAAAACGGGTCACCAAGAACTTTTCCGGGTCGCCAAGAACAACCCACCGGAAACTGGGTTTTCCAGTTTCCGGCCGGCGTCCGGCCACCGGAATTCTTCTGGTGCCCAAAACCAACTGCAAACTCGCATTTCTTTGAGGGGAAATCACCTACACAGCACACTCACTCCAAATATGATCACAAACAAGCCAAAACATCACTGGTTTGCCAGAAAAATCCGATCAAAAGCCGGCGGCTCGATTTTCCGGCAAGCCAGAGTCGAACACCAAATTGAAAACTGAATACATAAATCGATTCTAAATAACACGATCTATACATCTGCAATCCTAAAAACACTGTCAGTAATCGGGAATCCATTCTCCGGCCAAAACCCAAGAACTCCGACGAACTCTATTTTTTTCCGATTAGCTCGAAAACGAACTCCAAATTCAGATTAAAAATCACATACATACTCTACATCACATAACGAACACACCCATACCATCAATTAGCAAGAACAACGAAGATTCAAGATTCCCCCAATTTAAATATAAAAATTCGAAATAAATAAATAAATTAAAAATCGGAAAAGTTTAAAAATCATACCCACATGAATTTTGATGATAGATTTGGATAGAGGATGATGAGAGATTCGATTTGGTTACAAGAACATCGAAATCGAAATCCGATAACGCCTTCAAAATTGAGTTTGATTCTCAAGAACACGAAGAACACGTTTCAGGGGTTTTTAGATTTTTAACTGTAATTATGCTTTATTATACGCAAAACAAAGTACGATTTGCCTTTTTATATTAAACGGAAAATAATACCCCAAACGACATTTTTGGATCGATACTGATTCGATGGATCGCTTTAAATACAATATAACAGAATATATATGCTTTAAACCTTTAATAAAGCAGAATACACGTTTCACGAGACGATAAGCATCCATAAAGTACGGATAACTACAAGTATCGTTTAATTCAAAATATACGAACCAAAATACCTTTATTGCGAATATTTTCGAATACTTCCTACTTTAACGAATGAAATATTGGTACGAACGATATACCAATCTCCCGTATAATTTGGGAACGATCCAAATTTTCTTTTCGATAATTAAAATAAAATAAAATAGTATGACACCCTTTTCAAAATAATTTCAAATTCCCCACACATTTCACATAGCACCACAATATCACATATTCAATCATTTAACGAATAACTTAGCACGTTTAAACAGATAAATCATTTAATAACTCTTAATATGAAATTAAAATTTCATTTCATATCACATATTAACACGTAATTTTCCCGGATCTTACATATGTAGACTGCATTGAGAAAGGTCCACACGTTCCCATGAAGTTTGCATCTAGAATTGGAGTGCCAGATGATGCTCCTGATGTAGAAATTCCAAAACTTGTCTCAGAATGGACTATTGAAGATCTTGCAGAAATCCATAAAGATAAGAGAACCATGAACATTCTGTTTAATGGTTTGGAGCAAGAGATGTTTGACAATGTCATCAACTGTACAACCTCCAAAGAAGTATGGGACACTGTTAGAACTCTCTGTGAAGGTACTGAGCAAGTTAGGGAAAACAAAATGCATCTCCTTATACAACAATATGAGCATTTTCATTTTAAAGCTGGTGAAACCCTAAATGACACGTTTAGTAGGTTTCAAAAGCTTTTGAATGGATTAAAGTTGTATGGGAGGATCTATCAAACCAAGGATTCAAACCTTAAATTTCTTAGAGCTCTTCCAAAAGAATGGAAGCCTATGACTGTTTCTCTCAGAAACACTCAAGAGTACAAAGACTACACTCTTGAAAGGCTTTATGGAACCTTGAAGACATATGAGTTGGAAATGGTGCAAGATGAAGAAATTGAAAAGGTACAGAAGAAGGGTGGATCTATTGCATTGATTGCATCTGTGAACCAACTGGAAGATGACACTGAAGAAGCTGCAAAGGCCACAACTAGTCGAGCTAGTTGTAGAAGTGATGTTAGCAAGGGTAAAGGCAAGATGACAGAAGAAGAAGAACCAGAACCAGCCAACTTGGATGACTTAGATGAGATTGATGAACACATTGCTTTTCTGTCAAGAAAATTCTCTAAGTTCAAGTTCAAGAGAAACTCAGAAGCAAGGCCACCAAGGAGAGACTTTCAACCTAACAAAAGTAACTAGCTTGAAAAGTCTAAATCTAAATGTTTCAATTGTGGAATGCTTGGTCACTTTGCTGGAGACTGCAGAAAGCCCAAGATTGAGAAGGGCAACAGGAAATTTGAGCCTGTTGATTATAAAAAGAAATACTTTGAACTTCTCAAGCAAAAAGAAAAGGCTTTCATGTCTCAGGAGTATGATTGGGCTGGTAATGGTGAAGATTCTGATGATGATGTTGAATATGTCAACTTGGCTCTTATGGCTAACAATCATGAGCAGGAAGCAAGCTCTTCAAGCAACCAGGTAACAATTACTAATCTTTCTGAGCTTTCTAAAGAGGAATGCGATAGTGCAGTAAATGAAATGTCTACTGTATTATATAATTTACGTGTTACTCTTAAATCACTTACCAAAGAGAATTCAAGAATAAAAGAGACTAATTTGCTCTTAAGTGATAGGAATGCAATGTTAGAAGCACAACTCATTGAATTTGAGAAAATGAGATGTGTTAGTAGGGATGCTAAGAAGGAACTTGAGAACGTGTTACAAAGGGAAGAAATTCTTAAGACACAACTTGAAATAGAACAAAGTGTGATTGCTAAATGGAAAGATGCCAGGAATGTTGCTACCAACATCATTAATGTTCAAGGTATGGAATCTTTCTGTGAACAATCATGGAAAAAGAACAAAGAGAAACTAGGGTATGTTTGTGAAACCTTAGAATCAGAAATAGAGTCAACAAACAACAATGATCGTTTGTTGAAGGTTGATATGTCAACAGAATGCAATGTTTCGTTGACAGATGAACCATCAACCGATCAGGCTGTTTCGTTGACAGAGAAAAGAAAAGATGAACTCACTAGACTTAATAATAAGTATGGTCCTGTCACCAAGAACTTTGTTCAAGGTGAGTCTAGTAAATCAAAGAAAGTTGAGAAGCCTGTTGAGAGAGCTAATGTAGGTCACTTGTCCAACAAGCAATTGAAAGATAAGTTAGAGAATGTTCAAGTTGAGGCTAAGGGAAATAAAAAGAATAACAGGAATGGCAAAGTAGGAATTAACAAACACAACAATTACACACCTGATAAATATGCTCCTAGAAAGACATGTGTTAATTGTGGAAGTGTTAGTCATTTATCTACTAACTGCAAATCTGTTAAGAAGACTGTTAAAGTGAAAATTCCCAAGCCTGTAATGAATAGTTCTATGCCTACAATGCCTGTTATGCCTAACATGTTTGCTCCATATGCACAATTTCAAAATCCATATGCCAGCATGCCATTTGTGTCTAATCCATACATGAATATGTTTAATGTGCCACAAATGCCATGGAATATGAATAACATGTTTGTTCCTCCAACTATGCATGCTGTGAATGAAAATGTGAGCAATCCTCAGAAATCAACACCAAGGATAAAGATTGATTTAAATCAATCTGAGCCCAAGGTGAAAAATGGTATAAAAGGAAAAGCAAAGGCTAACAAAACAGGACCCAAGGAAACTTGGGTACCAAAATCGACTTGATTTGGTTTTATTGTGTGCAGGGAGACAAAAGGAATCTTTGGTACTTGGATAGTGGTTGTTCAAGACACATGACTGGTGATTCTACCCTGCTCACAGAGTTTCAGGAAAGAGCTGGCCCTTGTATTGCTTTTGGAGATGACAGCAAAGGCTACACTAAGGGATATGGCTTGATTTCAAAAGAGAATGTCATCATAGATGAAGTTGCATTGGTGGATGGTCTTAAGCACAATTTGCTTAGTATCAGCCAACTTTGTGACAAAGGATTCTTAGTTACTTTTTCTAAAGAAGCCTGTGTTGTTTCTAAAGGAGGAAACAACAATGTGGTAATGACTGGATTCAGAAGAGGGAATGTGTACATTGCTGACTTTAGTAGCACAAGTCCAGAAACCATCACTTGTCTTTTCAGCAAGGCAAGCAAGGATGAAAGTTGGCTATGGCACAAGAAATTATCTCATCTTAATTTTAAAGTTATGAATGATTTGGTAAGGAAAGATCTTGCTAGAGGAATTCCACAGGTGGAGTTTTCCAAGGATGGTTTGTGTGATGCCTGTCAAAAAGGGAAACAAAAGAAGGCATCATTCAAAAGCAAGACAGAGTCATCAATTGTCCATCAGCTTGAGTTGCTTCATATGGATTTGTTTGGCCCTGTAAATGTCATGTCTATCTCAAAGAAGAAATATTGTCTTGTGATTGTTGATGATTTTTCTAGATTTACATGGACTTTCTTTTTGCTCTCCAAAGATGAGGCAAGTGAAATCATTATCAATCACATCAAGATGGTAAACAATCATCCTGACTTGAAAGTAAGAAGGATTAGGAGTGACAATGGGACAGAATTCAAGAATTCAAGCATGAAGGTGTTCTGTGAAGAAAATGGTATTTTGCATGAGTTTTCAGCAGCAAGGACACCACAGCAAAATGGTGTAGTTGAAAGGAAAAACAGAACACTTATTGAAGCTGCAAGGACAATGCTAGATGAATCAAAGTTACCAACTTATTTTTGGGCTGAGGCAGTTAATACAGCTTGCTTCACTCAGAATATTTCTTTGATTAATCAGGCCAAAGGAATGACCCCTTATCAGCTACTCAAAAGAAAGAAGCCACTATTGGATTTTCTTCATGTCTTTGGATGCAAGTGCTTTGTTCTGAGAAATCAAGCTGAGCATTTGGGGAAATTTGAAGCAAAGGCAGATGAAGCAATATTTGTGGGATATGCAGCAGGGAAAGCCTACAGAGTCTATAATCTCAGAACCAACATTGTTATGGAATCTGTACATGTTGTTTTTGATGATCTCAAAATTCAAGGTCTCTGTGATGAAGGTTTCCATGAAAGTCTTTCTTTTGAAAATGAGGAAGGAGATCAAGTGAATCATGTCAAGGCTACTGAGAAACAGCCTAAAGTTGTTGTATCTAGCACAGATGAAAGCAGCAGTGAAGATGAAATTGCTGCATTAAGATTGAAAAGAATAGCTGCTAGCAGACCAAATGGTCATTTCGTTGACAGTCATGATGGTGGATTCGTTGACAGTCAAAATGAGCGTTTCGTTGACAGCCAAAATGGTAATACCGTTGACAGTCATAGAAATGCTTCTAGAAGTGATCATTTAGGGACAACAAACTCAGGGGGAGTTTCTCAAGGACAAATATCCAATCAAGGCAATCATGATCATGAAGCTACCTCTTCAAGAGCAAATCTACCTCCCTCAAGGAAATGGACTAAAGATCATCCCTTTGAACTTATTATAGGTGATGTGTCTTCAAAAGTCCAAACTAGAAGAGCAACTCAAGAAGAATGTCTATATAGTAGCTTTCTGTCTCAAGATGAGCCAAAGAAAGTTGAGGATGCACTTCTAGATCCAGATTGGGTTTTGGCTATGCAAGAGGAGCTAAACCAATTTGAAAGGAACAATGTTTGGAAGCTGGTGCCCAAGCCTAAGGACACGAGTGTCATAGGCACAAAATGGGTGTTCAGAAACAAGATGGATGAAAATGGCATAGTCACAAGGAACAAAGCGAGATTGGTTGCAAAAGGCTATTCACAGGAAGAAGGAATTGATTTTGATGAAACCTTTGCTCCTGTTGCAAGACTAGAAGCAATAAGGATTTTTCTAGCCTATGCAGCCCATGCCAATTTCAAAGTCTATCAAATGGATGTGAAGAGTGCTTTTCTGAATGGGGAATTGGAAGAGGAGGTGTATGTAAGTCAACCTCCTGGTTTTGAAGATGATGACTTTCCAGAATATGTATATTTCCTCCTCAAAGCACTCTATGGTTTGAAACAAGCACCTAGAGCCTGGCATGACACACTTTCACAGTTCCTCCTTGAGAATCACTTCACTAGAGGTACTGTAGATAAAACTCTTTTTCACAGGGTTGTGAATGGCTCTACTATACTTGTTCAAATTTATGTAGATGACATAATCTTTGGGTCTACAGATGTGAAACTTTGTCAAAAGTTTGCCAAGCTTATGCAAAGTAAATATGAAATGAGCATGATGGGAGAATTAACTTACTTTCTTGGTCTTCAAGTGAAGCAAGTTAATGAAGGCATTTTCATTAGTCAAACAAAATATATTCATGATTTATTAAAGAAGTTTAATTTAATGGAATGCTCTCCTGCCAAAACTCTCATGCCTACTGCCACCAAACTTGAATTGAATACTAAGGAAAAATCTGTGGACATTTCAGGTTACAGAGGCATGGTAGGCTCACTTTTATATTTAACAGCTAGTAGACCTGATATTATGTTTGCTACATGTCTATGTGCTAGATTTCAGGCTGATCCTAGGGAATCCCATTTAGTTGCTATTAAAAGAATTTTCAGATATCTCAAAGGAACACCAAACCTTGGCATTTGGTATCCTAGAGAATCTGGCTTTGAACTAATTGGTTATTCAGATGCAGATTTTGCAGGATGTAAAATTGACAGGAAAAGCACAACAGGCACCTGTCAATTCTTAGGAAACAAGCTTGTCTCATGGTTCAGCAAGAAACAAAACTCAGTTTCTACCTCCACAGCTGAGGCTGAGTATATTGCAGCTGGAAGTTGTTGTGCACAGATTTTATGGATGAAAAATCAACTACTTGATTATGGAATAAGAGTTGAGAAAATTCCTATTTTCTGTGACAACACTAGTGCCATTGCCATTACTGAAAATCCAGTGCAGCATTCAAGGACCAAGCACATTGACATCAAGTACCATTTCATTAGAGAACATGTTATGAATGGTACTGTGGAGTTACATTTTGTTCCAAGTGAACAACAACTTGCAGACATCTTTACCAAGCCACTTGATGAATCCACATTCTCAAGATTAGTAAGTGAGCTAGGTATGCTAAATTTCTCTTAATTATTTTGAGATTTTTGCAAGTTAAAATGCAACTAGAAACTTGCTATGTTTTTCTGTGAATTAATTTTCTCAGGAAAAAGTGAAATTTTGTCTAAGTCAAAATTACCATGTCAACGAAACGAACCATTTCGTTGACAGTCTTAGCATTTCTCTGGGTGTTTCGTTGATAGCTCTTTTATATCAACGAAACGCAGCTTTATCAACGAAATAAGACGGGACTTTAACCGCCCAATCCTGATTCGTTGATTTAGCGCTTTTAATCTGAACTGTTGAAATTTGACACGTCCGTTACCACGATCTATGCATACACCCCTGTAAGTATAAATCATGGCAATTCTTTAAAAGTAACGGTTATATTTTTAAGCCAATCCATTAATTTACATTTATTATTGGACTCTTTTTCTTAGAATTTTTGGGGGAGTATTTAAGAAATTCTATTTTCTTTATTTTCTTTTTACCTGTTCTCAAAAATTCCAAAGGCTTTTCTCTCTTCTTCTCTCTAACAAGCAATTCAGTTCGAAGCTTTTCTTCACACAACAATGGCACCCATAGTCAAGCTTATGTTAGCAGGAGGGTTCATTTATGAAAAGAACAACTCAATCCCATTTGTTGTCAAGGAGGGTCCAAACAGTATCTTTTTCAAGATGATGGACTTCATGAAGAACTGCAAATTGAGCTATGCAATGTTTCACTCCACTCCTCTCTATAATGAGATAATCGAGGAGATTTGGACCTCGTGTGAGTATAGTGGAACAAACTGCACACTGCAATTCACCATACAAGGTAAAGAGTACATAGTTAATTCTGATGTATTGCAAGCATGTTTACATATTCCTGAAAATAACTGTGATGCTTTGCCTACAATCACTGAAATGGTTAACTTGCTAAATTCAATAAACTACTCTTTGCCTACTGATAATCTGGGTAGAATAATTAGGAGAGGTTTGGTTAGGGAATATAGTTATTTAGCTGATGCATTTATCAAGGTCTTTTCTGGAAAGATTAGTAATTTTGATGCATTAACCAATTCTATGTTAATTCTATTTACCATGCTCCTAACTGATAGATATTACAACTTTAGCACCCAACTTATGTATGAAATTGGTGCTAAGTTGGGTGATAAGGCTAATAGGAAAAAGAATATCTATTATGCTAGGTTTCTGATGATGTTGGCTAATCATGTTAGTCCAACACCATTAGTTATTTCTAACCTTGTTTCCAAGTTTGAGTGTTTTGTGCAAGAGAAGAGAGTATTGACAGACATACTGAGGCTGAACCACAATGGTGAAGTTCCAGTGGTGTATCTGCCAGTAATTGAGGTAACTACTGCTATCTCTTCTAGTACAATTGTTACTTCAACTGTATCACCCAGTATTGTTGATGTGGAGTCTGTAGTTGTGACCCAACAGGCTCCTGCCCCAGCAACAAAACCAAAATCAAAGAAATCCTCCGAGCCAACCTCAGGTGCTTCCCAAAAGGCACCTGTTGTAAAATCCACTACACAACCTAAGGGGAGTGTTGTAGGTGCTGTGAGAGGTGAGGGAAGGGGTGAACATAAAAGAAACCCTAAGGATAAGGAAGGAAAGATGAGTAAGATCCAGCCAAGCCCCATTGTGTCTTCCCAACAAGGCACAATGAGTAATATGGATTTAAACACAAGTCTAATTGCATCCTCCCAAAAGGATGTAATTATTGAAACAAGCTCTTCTCCAAGAGCACACTCCAAGAGGGTAAGGGACACTTCAAGCCCACAGTCTACTTTTTCCCAATACCAAAGGAGGGTGAAACAAAAGTCCAAGGGTTCACAGGGTGCACGCACTCTGGAAGCTACACTTCCAGTTTCACAAATTCAGTTTGATGTAACCCCTATCATTACTCTGGGGTTACAGTCCCATTCTCTAAACATCAACCTTGAACTATCTCCATCAAATTCACCAACTTTATCTCTAGATGTGGACATGATCCATACATCTATTCCTGATTCTCCAACTCTAATCTTGGAGAAGCCCCACTCTGAAGCTGGTGGCCATCACTTGTTAAGTGATTTGTTGGGCCATCAACCAATTTTTTCTGAAGTTGCAAGAGGATCTGTGGACCAATCTCTAAAATCAATCACCACAGATTCTACTGTAATTTCACTTTCTCAAAGTGCTTTATTGACTTCATCAACGAAACAGCTTCTTTCGTTGACAAGTGTTTCTCCATCAACGGTATCCATACCGTTGACAGTTCAAACTACCATTCCGTTGATAGGTCAATCTATACCCCTTATTGAAAATCCAGTTGTTTCCACAACTAGTGTAGATGACCTGTGGTGGTAGTTGTAAGATCCGGGAAAATTACGTGTTATTATATGATGTGAAATGAAATTTTAATTTCATATTAAGAATTATTAAATGATTTATCTGTTTAAACGTGCTAAGTTATTCGTTAAATAATTGAATATGTGATATTGTGGTGCTATGTGAAATGTGTGGGGAATTTGAAATTATTTTGAAAAGGGTGTCATACTATTTTATTTTATTTTAATTATCGAAAAGAAAATTTGGATCGTTCCCAAATTATTCGGGAGATTGGTATATCGTTCGTACCAATATTTCATTCGTTAAAGTAGGAAGTATTCGAAAATATTCGCAATAAAGGTATTTTGGTTCGTATATTTTGAATTAAACGATACTTGTAGTTATCCGTACTTTATGGATGCTTATCGTCTCGTGAAACGTGTATTCTGCTTTATTAAAGATTTAAAGTGTTTATTCTGTTAAATTGTATTTAAAGCGATCTATCGGATCAGTATCGATCCAAAAATGTCGTTTGGGGTATTATTTTCCGTTTGATATAAAAAGGCAAATCGTACTTTGTTTTTCGTATAATCAAAGCTTAATTACAGTTAAAAATCTAAAAACCTCTTAAACGTGTTCTTCGTGTTCTTGAGAATCAAACTCAATTTTGAAGGCGTTATCGGAATCCGATTTCGATGTTCTTGTAACCAAATCGAATCTCTCATCATCCTCTACCTAAATCCATCATCAAAATCTATGTGGGTATGATCTTTGAATTTTTCCGATTTTTAAGTAATTTATTATTTCGAATTTTAGGGTTTTATTTGGGGGTTTCTTTATTATTGATTGTTCTTGTTAATTGATGATATGAATGGATTGTGTGTGTTGTGCTGAGTGTTGTGATGATTTTTATTTGATTTTTAGAGCTCGAATTCGAGCAAATCGGAAATTGTAAAAGTCACCGGAGTTTGGTCGGGATTTTGATTGGCTAAATGAACCTTGATAACGTTTGTACCATTGATTAGATCGTTGAAAGTGGAATCTATTCGTATAATTAGTTATGATTTTGGTGTTAGTTTTCAATCGGCCGGAAAATTTGAAGAACTCGCCGGCGGGGGAGTTTTCTGAATTGTTTGGTTCGTTTTTGCGCCTTTTCTGTGTTAATTAACTGTTGGGGATGCTGGGGATCGTAACCCCGTGTTTCTTTTGTTAAGGTTGCGGTGTTTTGGGGTTGCCGGAAGAACTCGCCGGCCGGATTCTGGAATTTCCAGATTTCCGGCGAGCTGTTCTTCAGCTTTCCGGCGGTGTTCTTCGTGGGACTGCTGTTTGATCCGTTCCTGCCCTAGTTTTTGTTATGAACAGTGTTTCTGGAATTATTTTGTTAAAATAATTCAAAAATAGTTTTAAAAATTCTAAAAATCATATCTTTAATTTAAAAATACATTTTTATTATTCCGAAAATTTTATAAATTCATAAATATTTATTTAAAGTCGAAAATTGATTAAACTTAATTATTTTAATTATTTTTAATTAATAATTAATTAATTTAATTAATTGATTAATTCTTTTAATCAGTTAATTCTTAAAAATTAATTATTAATTAGATTTAATTAATTAAAAATTCAGTTTAATTATTTTCAAACCTGTTTTATTATTTAAAAATAGTTTGAGCATTTAAAGAGTGTCAATTAATTTTATTAATTGATTTATTTTCATTTAAAATACTTATATTGGATTTAAAAATCCGATTTTTGATTTAAAAATTGTTTGTGGCTTATTTAAATTCAAATAAGCTTTGTGTGATGTTTTAAAAATAGTTTTAAGTGCTATGTGATTCGTATGAGTTGTGTAATGTGCTTTATAGTCAGTATATGCCCGTACTAGGGCTAGTGTCTGAGTTTTAAATATCGTAAATTAGACCGGGCGTCCGATACGTAACCGGTCACTTGTTTAAATGTGTTATGTGAACAATGTGAATTATCTGTGTGAGTCATGCATGCGAATAAATTGTGTGGAGACTTGTTTGAGTAATTGGTTGTGTCTAATGTTATCACGAGGGGTAGATAGGATAGAAATTTGTCGGTTATGTTAGAAAGTGAGATTTACGAGGCCGTTGACTTGGATGTTGACTTTTTATAGTATGGGGATTGTCGTCAAGCAAGTTACGTGGATTACTTATGTGGTTGATTGCGATTGGTCTATCAGTTGAGATGTGGATGTTTATGCAACAGAGATATCGGTAAGATCGGTAAGTGCGTCGAAGTTAAGTTACGATCATTTATATAATATGAGGATTATACGTTGAAGACTAAGTACCGTCTCATGTTTGACTATCGAGGCTGGCACGTGGATTCGAAATGGTAAAAGCAGACTAGTGGTATTCGCAAGAGCGTTAAAGCAAAGAAGGACGGAAGTAGAGAATCGTGCGACAAGACAGAATAAGGAGGAAATCGTATTGTTTCAGCGTTACGAAATAGCTAAGGACCAGAGGCAAGTGTTTATACCCTTGCTTATTAATTAAGGGATATTATCTTGAATTATTAGTATGCATGTTGAATGCTTATTACTGAATTTTCAAATGTTGATTTCTTTGCATTGAATTGCAAGTATGTTATTTAATCTCGTAAATTGACGAGTACTCTTTTATACCTTTTGAGTTTAGATTCATATTTTCATATTGATCGGAAAGATATACTTATTATATTGAAAAGCTTGAAGAGATAATTATGGGCCGTATACTAAGGCTTTCTTTTAAAAGACTTGATTTAAAAATGCTAAGTTGGAACATTACCAACCCTAGATGAGCGAGAACTTGTGAACCCTATGAGGGAAAACTTATTCTAAAAATGCTGAAGTTGGGTTGCTTACCCTTCCAATATTCCATTTTTCACCTTGCACCTATGCAAACCTTGTTATCCTTTCTTGTTTTAAGCATTTATCTGATCCAGCCCCTGATTCAAATTCTATTACGTTGTGTATGAGTTGGTTTACTTCTTTCAAACGTGAGGCTTATCCGTTATAAGTATACGTTCGAGGGATCTAGACTAATTCTGTCAGAAGCCAGTAAACCCTTGTTTTTCTCTAACTATAAACTTACCTTGAATTTTCCTTAGACTTAAACTTGACTTTCTTGTCACTTACCAAATTGGTGAACTTTGACTAATTCTTCCACAATGTGTTAAATCATACTGTTGAGGCCATCTAGAGCCTGTTCTTTGAACCCTACTCTATATTAATCTAATAAAATTTCTGTTGACATCCTAATGCCTGTTTCATATCAGACTCGATCTTATTGAGCATGTTATTGTTTATTCTTCATTGCTATTCCAGTTGTTGCATCGATCTTGTCAATGTTTATTATGTTGTTACTTGTGATACGTATTCCCCATTGTTGTGTCGATCTCGTCGATACTAGATTATATTGCTATTCCTTATTGATTCTTCATATTTAACTATCTCCTGGAACGTGAGTTTCCAGCAATTGTTGTATTAAGGTCGTCGATTCTTCCGACACCTGATTGTCGAAGTAAGGTTGTCAATTGTACTGACACCTGACGTATAAATAATATAGAATTGGAATGTTTTTAAAAATGGACCAATTATTGGTCGATGTAATTAAGGCCCAGATTGGCCTAGGATCCAGTAGAGGACTATGACATGAGCTAGTCCGGGGTTGATGCGTGGCTGGCCAGCAGCACAACCTTTGTATTTGATAATTGTTAAAAATCCAATTCTAATATGAATTTTCATTTCTAGGATGAGTTACATCCATATACTTTGTACTTGTGAGATATGACCTGATTCTCAGGTTTATTCGTTGCGTGAAGTTGTTGGTTTGTTGATTATTAATAGTGGTTTCAATCTTGCTGAAATCGCTTACTCTTAATACATTCGGATTCCAAATAGTCGAAATCCACTTCCTTGATTCCATTGGCAGTCGTGAGATATCTATCTTGTTGAGTTTTATTCATACCGCATATCCAGTCGGTACCATGTTGAAGTCTTGAAGTGCGTTCTTTATTTCTTAACCGAGCGTGTTGGCTCATTCTTGCCCCTTGATTATTCTAACCTTCCAGAGTTGTTGATTTCGGAAAATGTCGTGAATAGACCTGTTATCTTCAAATTAGTATTTTTGTACAAACTATGGTCTTGAAGACGTACGAGTTATATTTATTTCATATTTTCTACATACTATTGTAGTTATTGTTGATTCGGTCATCGTAACGACCTATATAAATCTTTTGTGTTTTAAAACTATTCGGTTGCGAGAAGCTAAATGAGATATTGTGATAAATTACCAAACTTACTTTGAAAATATTAGAGATTACAAATGTTTAAGCCATAGGCTTGTTTATTTGAAAATCCAAAGTTTATTTTGGAAACCTTTCGTATCATATTTAATAATACGCTTGCTGAGCAATTCATTCGCTCATACTTGTTTTATTTATATATATTTTAGCCTGCCGGAAAGAAGGTGTATTGGCGAGAGTTGTCCGCGTAGCTGATCAGAGATGGGGAAAGATATTAGCGTAAAGACGTTTTGATCCAGAGCAGTGGAGCTAGTGAGAGGTTTTGTATATAGATGTTTTCTATTGCTTAATATATTGTATAAGATTAGTTGCCTGGTATACTTCTTATCGAAGTTATACTAGTGTATCAGAATTTTTGTAAAGAGAATGGTTGTAAGGAAGAAAGATTGTTGTAATGAAATTTTGGATTCTTGTTTCTAGCACTATAACCTTTAAAGATTCTTGGTAGAGTTGGGGTCACAGATATTATTATTATTGTGTTGATTTTATATTGAACAGGTCGTTTGGATTAAGAGTGCAGTGTGACGACCAAATCCTTTGACCCCGGATTTGGGGGCGTTACAGTTGGTATCAGAGCAAGGGTTATAGTAAAACTAGAAACGAGAGTGTGTGGGAGTGTATATAGTTATATAAGGAACGTCAGAGCTCATTTAGAGTTCGTGTTGGACTATTGAATATAGTACCACTGAGTGAGTTAAGATAGAGGTATTCAATTTAGATGATTGTGCTGAGGTGGATAGAATTTCATACGATTGTAGATGTCTACGGCGGAATCTTCGAGGACTATTACGAGTTGACGGCGACGTACGATATTGATGACCTTGCGACGTGGAAAAGAAGGGCTGAAATCGAATAACGTGGAGAAGAAGGGCTGAAATCGAATAACGAGCTATCGAAGGAGTCGACGGAGGAGTCATATGTGAAGACCTTGGTAATACCTTCCCATCCTAAGGAAATATTTGACATTTCTTTAAGCGAAACTTGTGTTGGTGAATATATTCCACCTTTTGACTTTGTACTTGATACTTTTGATCAATCATGATTGCAATTGCATCAGAGGTTGTTGCGACATCTATTTCAATTTGTAAAGCCTGTTGAAAATATGTTATTTAAATTCCAACTCCTTCATTCTTCCGGAGTGGATAACTCTAATTGTGATGTAACACTATTTGTTGATACTTCCTTTCTGGTTGTTCTTCTTTTCTGAAATAACACCTTTGGAATTTATTCAATTTCAATCCAAGGTGTGTATTTGAGAATTCTTATCGAAAGGCCCTGATTGTTATTCTGACTCTAAATTTCTTTCATATTTCTCTACTCCAACTGAGATAAACAACCCTATTTATAGGGGACACAAGGACTATCTGTCTATGTGATAGAAGTCTGACGGGACGCCGTCACTTGTGTGTTGTGAAATACAAGAAGGCTAATTACCTTTAGTACTGTCTTAATAGAGACACACAACATTGAGTTCATGTGATCAAATTGGTCTCTCAGTAATCCTTTCACTTCCAATAATGTTGCTTTGGAATATACAGATTTGGTAACCCCAATTGTGGGACATTTGCTACGATATAGAATCTTTTCACTTCAAACTATCATGAACTTCTTACTTCAAATAATCTGGGAGGTATGCCATTAGGGTGAACTGGAATTTACCCTACCTTACCGAACGAAGAATTTGCGATTGAATTACCATGAATGAAAGCGGACTACGATGCGATTAGAATACTAGTAACATATAACGGGGCCAGTTGTTCTCTTTCTATCGATTAACGTTACGATGTGGAAAAGGTGAAGTTAGATAATTCAAGAGTTGATTGGAAATTGGGGAAAAAGGTGTAATTGTGCTGATGTTATCCTAGGTTGTGGAAAATGGACATAATAGATTTTTGTCTCAATGAGAAGAACTTTTAAGATTGGATGATCGGCTAATAATGGAGAATGAGTTAATCTTTGAGTATTTCAGGATTGTATGATATGGTTGCAAGTCTTTTGCTCACGATAGTTAAGGTAGATTTTACCAGTCAATGTGGATGTATAGAATGAGAATCAAGATAATGTCGAGTTGATCAAGCTGTTTGGGAAATGAGATGGAACCATGGAAAAGGTGTCATGAGTGTTACTGTGAAGATAGGAAAAGAAGATGAAGAGGTGTTAATAAGGATTTAAAGACAATGGATGAGGTAATGAAGGGTTGTTTTCAGCTGAAGAGTTAATTGGCATGAAAGGTATGTGATTGTTGAAAGCAGTTGTTAGATATATTGGAAATAGGTAGAGTTGACCCAAGAACGTGGATGGCTGATAGTATGAGTAGTAAAGGAGAGAATTGAGATGTAAATATCTTCGGTACAAGGATTATAAAGGATGGAGTTTTAAGGTTATGATGACAAGAGATCAACTAGAAGGAATGACGGAATTAAGGATTCAACCAGGATTGATTAAAGGGAAAGGGCTACATAAAGGAAAGAGTTATGAAAAGAGAAATGGAATTCAGTTACAGGAGGGAACGAGAAAGAATAAGGGATAAGAAGGAAATGTAAGGATATATAAGAGGTTTAAAAAGGATAGTAATGTTGGTGAGTATTTAAGTGCTTGGGATGCTAGAAGATGAAGACAGAGTAACAGAGGTATAGTAGACGATTACAACTAAAGAGATTCCTGAATGGAAGTGGAAACATATTAAGATAGACTTTGTAGTAGAGTTGCTAAGGCTTAGAGCTTATCATGATGTTATTTGAGTTATTATTGACCGATTAACGAGAGATATTTATTAGATGAATTGGTTCATCTCTAGCTATTTGAATGAGGTAATAGTACGGCTTGGAATGACGGGTTCAAATGTGTTTGGCAGAGATCCGCGACTTAATTAAAGAATTCAGACAGACTATGGTTGTGTACTAAATTTTTAAGGTAATTGGAAGGACCATTTACCGTTGATTAGATTTTCTTACGACAACAGTTATTATGACGATTTTGAATTGCTACCTTATGTCGGTTTACTGTGTGTTGGGAAAGTTGCGTATAAGTTTGCGTACCACTCCATGAGTGGTGTATTCATAGTGTATTTCATAAAATTCGAACCTAAAGAGATTTAGTTAAATTGTTCTATGTTGAGTAACCAATTGAGATATTGAGTCAGTATGAGAGAGTGATGAGTAATAGAGGAGTCAAATTAGTATGAGTATGAGGAGAAATCCTAAGGTTGAAGAGTCAACCTAGGAATTTGAAAATGAGATGTTGGAAATTATCCACCTACGTTTGCGCGAGCTGATTCTGAGGACAGAATCTTGTTAAGGGGGGAAGGATGTAAGATCCGGGAAAATTACGTGTTATTATATGATGTGAAATGAAATTTTAATTTCATATTAAGAATTATTAAATGATTTATCTGTTTAAACGTGCTAAGTTATTCGTTAAATAATTGAATATGTGATATTGTGGTGCTATGTGAAATGTGTGGGGAATTTGAAATTATTTTGAAAAGGGTGTCATACTATTTTATTTTATTTTAATTATCGAAAAGAAAATTTGGATCGTTCCCAAATTATTCGGGAGATTGGTATATCGTTCGTACCAATATTTCATTCGTTAAAGTAGGAAGTATTCGAAAATATTCGCAATAAAGGTATTTTGGTTCGTATATTTTGAATTAAACGATACTTGTAGTTATCCGTACTTTATGGATGCTTATCGTCTCGTGAAACGTGTATTCTGCTTTATTAAAGATTTAAAGTGTTTATTCTGTTAAATTGTATTTAAAGCGATCTATCGGATCAGTATCGATCCAAAAATGTCGTTTGGGGTATTATTTTCCGTTTGATATAAAAAGGCAAATCGTACTTTGTTTTTCGTATAATCAAAGCTTAATTACAGTTAAAAATCTAAAAACCTCTTAAACGTGTTCTTCGTGTTCTTGAGAATCAAACTCAATTTTGAAGGCGTTATCGGAATCCGATTTCGATGTTCTTGTAACCAAATCGAATCTCTCATCATCCTCTACCTAAATCCATCATCAAAATCTATGTGGGTATGATCTTTGAATTTTTCCGATTTTTAAGTAATTTATTATTTCGAATTTTAGGGTTTTATTTGGGGGTTTCTTTATTATTGATTGTTCTTGTTAATTGATGATATGAATGGATTGTGTGTGTTGTGCTGAGTGTTGTGATGATTTTTATTTGATTTTTAGAGCTCGAATTCGAGCAAATCGGAAATTGTAAAAGTCACCGGAGTTTGGTCGGGATTTTGATTGGCTAAATGAACCTTGATAACGTTTGTACCATTGATTAGATCGTTGAAAGTGGAATCTATTCGTATAATTAGTTATGATTTTGGTGTTAGTTTTCAATCGGCCGGAAAATTTGAAGAACTCGCCGGCGGGGGAGTTTTCTGAATTGTTTGGTTCGTTTTTGCGCCTTTTCTGTGTTAATTAACTGTTGGGGATGCTGGGGATCGTAACCCCGTGTTTCTTTTGTTAAGGTTGCGGTGTTTTGGGGTTGCCGGAAGAACTCGCCGGCCGGATTCTGGAATTTCCAGATTTCCGGCGAGCTGTTCTTCAGCTTTCCGGCGGTGTTCTTCGTGGGACTGCTGTTTGATCCGTTCCTGCCCTAGTTTTTGTTATGAACAGTGTTTCTGGAATTATTTTGTTAAAATAATTCAAAAATAGTTTTAAAAATTCTAAAAATCATATCTTTAATTTAAAAATACATTTTTATTATTCCGAAAATTTTATAAATTCATAAATATTTATTTAAAGTCGAAAATTGATTAAACTTAATTATTTTAATTATTTTTAATTAATAATTAATTAATTTAATTAATTGATTAATTCTTTTAATCAGTTAATTCTTAAAAATTAATTATTAATTAGATTTAATTAATTAAAAATTCAGTTTAATTATTTTCAAACCTGTTTTATTATTTAAAAATAGTTTGAGCATTTAAAGAGTGTCAATTAATTTTATTAATTGATTTATTTTCATTTAAAATACTTATATTGGATTTAAAAATCCGATTTTTGATTTAAAAATTGTTTGTGGCTTATTTAAATTCAAATAAGCTTTGTGTGATGTTTTAAAAATAGTTTTAAGTGCTATGTGATTCGTATGAGTTGTGTAATGTGCTTTATAGTCAGTATATGCCCGTACTAGGGCTAGTGTCTGAGTTTTAAATATCGTAAATTAGACCGGGCGTCCGATACGTAACCGGTCACTTGTTTAAATGTGTTATGTGAACAATGTGAATTATCTGTGTGAGTCATGCATGCGAATAAATTGTGTGGAGACTTGTTTGAGTAATTGGTTGTGTCTAATGTTATCACGAGGGGTAGATAGGATAGAAATTTGTCGGTTATGTTAGAAAGTGAGATTTACGAGGCCGTTGACTTGGATGTTGACTTTTTATAGTATGGGGATTGTCGTCAAGCAAGTTACGTGGATTACTTATGTGGTTGATTGCGATTGGTCTATCAGTTGAGATGTGGATGTTTATGCAACAGAGATATCGGTAAGATCGGTAAGTGCGTCGAAGTTAAGTTACGATCATTTATATAATATGAGGATTATACGTTGAAGACTAAGTACCGTCTCATGTTTGACTATCGAGGCTGGCACGTGGATTCGAAATGGTAAAAGCAGACTAGTGGTATTCGCAAGAGCGTTAAAGCAAAGAAGGACGGAAGTAGAGAATCGTGCGACAAGACAGAATAAGGAGGAAATCGTATTGTTTCAGCGTTACGAAATAGCTAAGGACCAGAGGCAAGTGTTTATACCCTTGCTTATTAATTAAGGGATATTATCTTGAATTATTAGTATGCATGTTGAATGCTTATTACTGAATTTTCAAATGTTGATTTCTTTGCATTGAATTGCAAGTATGTTATTTAATCTCGTAAATTGACGAGTACTCTTTTATACCTTTTGAGTTTAGATTCATATTTTCATATTGATCGGAAAGATATACTTATTATATTGAAAAGCTTGAAGAGATAATTATGGGCCGTATACTAAGGCTTTCTTTTAAAAGACTTGATTTAAAAATGCTAAGTTGGAACATTACCAACCCTAGATGAGCGAGAACTTGTGAACCCTATGAGGGAAAACTTATTCTAAAAATGCTGAAGTTGGGTTGCTTACCCTTCCAATATTCCATTTTTCACCTTGCACCTATGCAAACCTTGTTATCCTTTCTTGTTTTAAGCATTTATCTGATCCAGCCCCTGATTCAAATTCTATTACGTTGTGTATGAGTTGGTTTACTTCTTTCAAACGTGAGGCTTATCCGTTATAAGTATACGTTCGAGGGATCTAGACTAATTCTGTCAGAAGCCAGTAAACCCTTGTTTTTCTCTAACTATAAACTTACCTTGAATTTTCCTTAGACTTAAACTTGACTTTCTTGTCACTTACCAAATTGGTGAACTTTGACTAATTCTTCCACAATGTGTTAAATCATACTGTTGAGGCCATCTAGAGCCTGTTCTTTGAACCCTACTCTATATTAATCTAATAAAATTTCTGTTGACATCCTAATGCCTGTTTCATATCAGACTCGATCTTATTGAGCATGTTATTGTTTATTCTTCATTGCTATTCCAGTTGTTGCATCGATCTTGTCAATGTTTATTATGTTGTTACTTGTGATACGTATTCCCCATTGTTGTGTCGATCTCGTCGATACTAGATTATATTGCTATTCCTTATTGATTCTTCATATTTAACTATCTCCTGGAACGTGAGTTTCCAGCAATTGTTGTATTAAGGTCGTCGATTCTTCCGACACCTGATTGTCGAAGTAAGGTTGTCAATTGTACTGACACCTGACGTATAAATAATATAGAATTGGAATGTTTTTAAAAATGGACCAATTATTGGTCGATGTAATTAAGGCCCAGATTGGCCTAGGATCCAGTAGAGGACTATGACATGAGCTAGTCCGGGGTTGATGCGTGGCTGGCCAGCAGCACAACCTTTGTATTTGATAATTGTTAAAAATCCAATTCTAATATGAATTTTCATTTCTAGGATGAGTTACATCCATATACTTTGTACTTGTGAGATATGACCTGATTCTCAGGTTTATTCGTTGCGTGAAGTTGTTGGTTTGTTGATTATTAATAGTGGTTTCAATCTTGCTGAAATCGCTTACTCTTAATACATTCGGATTCCAAATAGTCGAAATCCACTTCCTTGATTCCATTGGCAGTCGTGAGATATCTATCTTGTTGAGTTTTATTCATACCGCATATCCAGTCGGTACCATGTTGAAGTCTTGAAGTGCGTTCTTTATTTCTTAACCGAGCGTGTTGGCTCATTCTTGCCCCTTGATTATTCTAACCTTCCAGAGTTGTTGATTTCGGAAAATGTCGTGAATAGACCTGTTATCTTCAAATTAGTATTTTTGTACAAACTATGGTCTTGAAGACGTACGAGTTATATTTATTTCATATTTTCTACATACTATTGTAGTTATTGTTGATTCGGTCATCGTAACGACCTATATAAATCTTTTGTGTTTTAAAACTATTCGGTTGCGAGAAGCTAAATGAGATATTGTGATAAATTACCAAACTTACTTTGAAAATATTAGAGATTACAAATGTTTAAGCCAT
The DNA here is from genome assembly GCA_030848705.1 of Heracleum sosnowskyi. Classification (NCBI taxonomy): domain Eukaryota; kingdom Viridiplantae; phylum Streptophyta; class Magnoliopsida; order Apiales; family Apiaceae; genus Heracleum; species Heracleum sosnowskyi. The sequence continues at coordinate 47,625,739 of CM061241.1, forward strand.
AGGCTTGTTTATTTGAAAATCCAAAGTTTATTTTGGAAACCTTTCGTATCATATTTAATAATACGCTTGCTGAGCAATTCATTCGCTCATACTTGTTTTATTTATATATATTTTAGCCTGCCGGAAAGAAGGTGTATTGGCGAGAGTTGTCCGCGTAGCTGATCAGAGATGGGGAAAGATATTAGCGTAAAGACGTTTTGATCCAGAGCAGTGGAGCTAGTGAGAGGTTTTGTATATAGATGTTTTCTATTGCTTAATATATTGTATAAGATTAGTTGCCTGGTATACTTCTTATCGAAGTTATACTAGTGTATCAGAATTTTTGTAAAGAGAATGGTTGTAAGGAAGAAAGATTGTTGTAATGAAATTTTGGATTCTTGTTTCTAGCACTATAACCTTTAAAGATTCTTGGTAGAGTTGGGGTCACAGATATTATTATTATTGTGTTGATTTTATATTGAACAGGTCGTTTGGATTAAGAGTGCAGTGTGACGACCAAATCCTTTGACCCCGGATTTGGGGGCGTTACAGTAGTTGAGACACTTTTAGGTTTGAGAGGGAGTGAAATTGAGAGGCTGGCTTGCAGCCAGGCAAAAGGAGAGTCTGAGAGTGAGAGGCTGGCTATTTCTTCCAGCCAGGCAAAAGGAGAGATTGAGAGTACCACCTTAGTAGGTGAAGGTGATGGTGTGAGAGGTGTGAGCCATGGGGAGCCCATGATGCAAGAAAAGAGTGGAGAGAGAGAAGGGACTACAGGAGCAATAAGGATGGAAGCAGCCATTGCAAGTGAGTTAATGGGGGTCAGTGAGGGAGAAAGGGAACTTACCTTCCAAGAGCATTATCAACAAACTCTGGATAGTATTTCCCTGGATCCTGAGACCTTTACTCATCCTGTGTCAGCCTATCAAGTTATGGCTCAACAGGGCAATGTGGAGGCAGAAAGGTCACTCAATTTAATTCATACTACTGCATCAATGCAAAGAGCAAAGGATGCCTTGACCAATCTACCTCCAGGAGTTACAGCAAGTGGAGAATTTGAGTTTTCTGATGATGAAGACAGCTTTGGTGACAATCTACAGGTGGCCACTACTACACAGACTGGGACTTCTGTGGTGCCTCCTACACCAAACTGGCTTTCTCAAGATATGCATGGTAGATCCAACTTGGATGCTGCTATTACAAGGCAATACAATGAGGCATATCTAGCTCATGAGTCAGCAACTGCAAGGGACAAGAAATTCTATAAGGCCATAATGGATTCTCTGGAAATTCAAAGGCTACAAATGTTGCAGACAAGGATTGAAGCTACAGAAATAAAGGATTCAATTAGCAACCTTAGGGATGCTACTGACAGGAGGCTAGATGAAAAGCTTCCTCTTCACACTGTCTCCAAGATGTCAAGGTTTTTCACCAAGGAACCTGAAGTGTCCTCATCTTTGAAAACTCTCTCCTCTAGAGTGGACAAAGTTGAGGCTACACTTTCTCACATGCAGAAGGAACAGGAGAAGCAAACTAGCCTACTCACCCAGCTTCTGGAAGCTCAAGGAATCCCTATCATCTCACTTGATGATAACAAAAAGGGGGAGAAAACTAAAGAGCTAGAGATACAAATTACAAAGGTTTTGGTCCCAGCCATCTCCTTGCCAGAAGAGCCATTAGCAATAGGGGAGTTTGGAAAGAAGAAAAAGGATGGCATTGACCTGATCCAGGAAGCTTCTATGAGGATGAGACTTGCAGAACAAATCAAAGACCATTGGTCCAACATAGAAGCAAGGGTCAAGAAAATTGCTGGAACTACAAAGGACTCAAATCCATCAACGGATCAACCATCAACGAATGCCATGGTTCTAGTGTCAACGGAATGGGAGCCACAGACCAATTCTTTCTATAAGGTAGAGCCCCTTCTACATGGAGTCACTCAAGGTCCAAGGAAGGAAAAAGGACAAACTTCATGCATTAGGGATGTGGAACAAGCTACACTCCAAAGAAGCCTATCTCCCAAGTCCCCTGCTAAACCAAAGGGCAAAAATATAGCAAGGACTTTCTATCCTGCACCTTATCCAGATGAGCTCAAGCTTCTTGGTCTACTTATCACAAAAAGCAAGGAAAGCAATGATTATGAGATAAGGAAACAAAGGGCAATTGTCTACAGGAATGGACAACAAATCTGTGTTTGGGCTGGTCACCCAAACTTTGCTGAAGCTAAAGCTGAAGAGTCAGAAAGAGCAGCAATGCAAGCCCTTGCTGTTGCTCAGTCTCTTGATGAAGAAGAAAGACAGCAAGAAGAAAGAGCAAGAGAGGAAAGGAGTGCAAAGAAGAGCACAAGGCAACCAAAGGCAAGAGCTAGGAGAAACATAGCCTTTGAGAATGATGACTTTCAGAACACTGCATCAGACTCTTCTGCACCAATTGCACCTCCAACAAGTCCTGATCCAGTTTCAGAGGTAAAGTTAGCCTGTGATCCTAATCATCCTGTAAATTTCCATGATCAGCCAATTGAGCCAAAGGAAGAGCCAATTGAGTTTGATGAGGCCAACTTTCCAAAATTCCTCTTTGAAATGGATCCAAAGAAGAAATCTAAGCAAAGGGCTACCAAGGCTAAGCCATTTCTGATAAGGAGATCACAAGCTGAGAAACCCCCTACCAACTTAGAAGACTTCATCTACATTGCTGATATCAGGGAGGAGTCTGACATTCATATCAATCTTGATGACCTGGTTGAAGTGAGAGGAATAGCAGCTTCTTACAAACTACCAGAGAGATTGGTATTTGTCTACAAGGGTGGGAGAGAACAGGTTTGGCCTCTACACAGGATTCTGGGAGAAGACTATCAGACACTGCTATCTGTGTTTAAATGTTTGAAGAAAGATTTTGGTTTTACAAAAATAGCCAAGTCTGAGGTTGTCTCCAAGATTTGCCAGATCAAAGCTAGCTGGAACAAGCCTGGTGCACTTCCCAGAGTATTGAAGGTCCCTCAAACAGGAAAGATAATTCATCTCCAACCTTTTTGGATGATGGAATTCAGAGATAAGGACAACTGTAGAAGATTCTTCAGAATAGAAGACCAACTGGAGAAGGCATCCAATGAAACTCTAAGGTTAATGCAATCCAAGTTGGGAAATCAAGATGAAGAAGAGAAGATTTTCTACAGAAGACTTCAAGCTCAAATTGAGGAGAACAATGCAAGAAAAGGGAAGAAAACAAGACCACAGAGGCAAAGATGAAAAATCTGCTCAGTCTAGAGGAGCAACTCTGTGCACTTGTTTTGTAAGATTTTCTACTTTGCATTTCAATTAAATTCAATGAAGCTCAATGCAATTTCTACTTTTATCATGTGTAATATGTCTGAGTGTTTTTGTTATCATCAAGGCTCTTGATTTATGGCTGTTATTCTATCAGTCATAAATTGGGGGAGATTGTTAGGAATATGTTGTTCTTGATGATAATTATAAAAACACTTAGTAGATTTTGTATTAAGTCATTTTGTAGCTGTCAACGAAATGGCATGCTTTGCAGCATTCCGTTGACAGGAAGCTCATCAACGAAATGAGTGATGTAGCAATTGCACTGTACAATACTTCACAGTTTGATATGCATTTTGTTGTATGTACTAGATAGGTTTTCTAAGTCATGTTGACTAAATGATAGATAGGCAAAATAGGTTGGTTAATTGTAAATATCTTGTGCCTTGTAATTTTGCCTAAGTGAAGACATGTCAACGGAATGAAGATTACCCATCAACGAAATGAAGTTCACTCATCAACGAAATGGAGAATAAAGCTATCAACGAAACACATCTCCCTGCTATCAACGAATCATTATTGCTTTTCTGAATAGTTGACAAAGTGATAGTGACAGGTTACTGAACAGATCTAAAGGTGATGTGGAAGTGTACTTTGCATTGGAAACCATTAAAATGGACATGGGGAATAAGGAAACATCCCAGTTTCCAATTGGGCTCTTGGGAGTGATCATAATAAGCATGAAGACAAAAGCAAGGATCTCCAAGGACCACTGGACAAAGGGATGAAAAGCAAACTATTGGAGGTTACCTTTAGTGTAGCCAAATATAGCTTTGTAAACTTGGGAATATATAACCAAGTGTAGCAGTTAAAATAAGAGCAAGAGAAGAAAAACAAATAGATTGTATTAGCTATCTTTGAGAGCATTTTTCTTCTCTACATTCTTGTAACTGAGCAGCTGTGTACATTTTGTATCACAGATTATTTCCTCAATAAAAATCACTTCAGTTGGATCATCAAACAATCCAACTGAAATTATTTATGTGCTTGTGATTTTTACTTTAAGTTCAGTTTTTATTTGTAAGTTGTTTTAAGTTTAAGAAATATCAAGAATTGTATTCAACCCCCCCCTTCTACAATTCTGTTAGGTCATTTGGGATTAACACTTAGCTAGTGGAATGGTCCCACAAGAACCATTTTCTCAAAGGGAGAATGAAGACATCGACATTCCAGCTACACAAGAACCATCTTCTCAAAGTGAAGATGCAGGCCAAGCTACAGTTTCTGAGAAATTTCCTGACAATGCTCAAGGGATTTCTGGTGCAGATGAAGTTCGAAGATTGGTCGAGGACACTGTCTATGAGGGAAGTACACAAGAACCTTTGACTCAAAGTGTTGAAGAAGCTTCTGAACCTCAAGCTCCACAAGAACCATTGGTAGCAAATACTGATGCAAGCATATCAAATCCTGACGGTGTTCATCCTGACGCTAGTGGTGCTCCTGATCTTGAACCTATCCTGATACAGCCATTTCGTTCAAGACCAATGGATCATCCTATCACAGATTCACAGGATAAAATGAAAGGTATAGCTATTCCTGATCCTGATGTTACTCATAGTACTGATGATGATGACTCTGATGATAGTGATGATGATGAGAATCGAAAAGAGAAGGAACAGCTTGCTACAACACTCAAAATTAGTCTTGGAACTAATTTTGGTTCATCAAGTACATATATGGCTGGCAAAGCTTCCACTGGGAAAGATCAGAGACAAGATTTTTCTATTCCTTCCTTTAATCCTGCTGAGGCACTTAGACAGAATGAATGGAACAATTCATGGCACAGTTCTGTTGAAACTGTAAGTTATTCTTCTGCTTTGGAACATGCCTCTGATGCAGTGAAATCTATAGAGAATCAAGACTTGAAGAATCATCTGAAGGCTACAACTCTGTTATCCAAAAGCCTAAAAAGTGAGATTGATTCTATCAAGAACTCCACTGAGTTGGTGAGGAATGATATTTCTCAAAATTTTACAAAGGTGCCTACTGCTTTTCAGCTAAGGGTAGTAGAATCCCAAGTGAAATCTGTTATTTCTGAACAAACCTCCATCAACAGAAGGATTGATTCTCTGGATACCAAGGTAACTGACATTCAAGCCTCTCTTTCCTTAATTTTGAATTTATTGTCAAATCCTGATGTCAAAAATGGGGAGAAGGTTAGTCGGACAAAATGCAGACCTGATCTAGTATTAAGGAATAATGATGATGGTAGTGACAAAGTGATACAAGGAGAAACCTCTGATGCTGTTGTTATGATGTCTACAATTCAAACTTCACAAAGTCAAACAACACAGTCAACTCATGTTTCTGATTCTGGAGTTAAGACAGTAAGAACATTGATGCAATCTCAGATCCTGACGGAAGAACAAATCCTGACACCTGGTCATGGACATACTCTTGCTACAATTCCTGAAGGTGATGAAGATATTTTTATTGATAATCCTGAAGATGCATCAAATTTATTCCAGAAGTTTTCTACAAAAGATGGCAGAATTGTTACTCTATATCACACTGATAAAAGAGTTCAACAATTATATACAAGAAAAGCACTCTCTACAGCAAGTGAAGAATATCCTGATCTCTCACATGAAGAATTCTTAAGACAACAGAGAGAAATGATGGAAAGCTTTAATAATTCTGCTCCTGCTAGAGGTAGAGGAGGCAGAGGTATGAGAGGAGCTAGAAGAAGTAGAAGAGGTTCTTCAACTCAAACAATACCTAGACAGACAAGGTCTCGAGGGTTAAGAATTGAAGAAATTCCTGAACCTATTCAAACTCTAGTAGTTCCTGACAGATCTACTTTTGGTGATGATGGAAATATTGAAGAAGAACCTGAATTGAGAAGAAAATCAAGAAAATCAACTCTCTGCAATACAAATCAAATTGAAGAATCTAATCCTGATGTTGTTCCTAATAATATTCAAGATCCTGATGATTCTGAAATTTTGCAAGAGATTGATTTGATAATCTTATCTACTGTGGTTGATTCTCACAACAAGGAAGTAGATGAAGAAGAAGAAGCCAGAAGAAGAGAAATTACAAGAAGAACAAGTAGAGATTTCAATCTCTATTTACAAAGGCTTAAACTATCGAATGAAAGAAAGTGGAGGAACCCAAGCAGACAAGAATCTTCACTGGAAAGAAGCTATGCCTTTGAAAAGGAAAAGGATAAGAAGTGGAAACATATTAGCACATTAAGGTGTGATACACTTATCAATTTTCAGTCTGGAGGAATTATTACAAACGCTTCAAGTGTTGTTGATTTATCTGGGATGGTTAGATCAAAAGCACTCTGGTTAAAGATGTTTTCAAATCTGAAGCAATTGACAAGTAATTCAAGAGGAGGTATGGACACAGGGATGCTGAATATCTGAATATGTCATATGTTGATCCTTACTCCTTAACTGAAATTGGAGGTACTTTAACTTCTGAAAACCTGAACAATTTACTAGCTGTTGATATAGTTATAGATTGTCATGATGGTTTTGACAAGAAAGAAAAGCTTCTGTACTTCATGAAAGATGGTAGTGTGAAGATTTTATCTATTCAAGATCTGCTGATGAAAACTACACAGGAACTGAAATATGTTCATTATCTTTTGAGATCGAAGAATCAAATGTGCAAAGAATGGAGTAACATGATTTTGTCAACAATAAGAAGAAGACTGGATGGAAACAGTAATTTCAATGGTAATTATACTCCCATGTACTTAAATCAAAGAGGTCAGGATGTGGAAATGCAAAGGGGTACTGCTGTTAAAGAAGTAACTTTTGGCATGACTCATCTTACTCTTAATCCTGATGGGAAGGAAATTGCTTATCTTTTGCTTGAAGAGCATAGTCTTCAGAGAAGCTCCATATTGAATCTCAGAGCAGCTATCTACCAGATTAATGAGGAAGATGAAGAACTCAGAAATCTTAAGGAAAGACTGATTCAAATTCTTGAAGAAAAAGAAGAAAATTTGTTATCCAACTTATTGATGATGAATCTGTTCTATCAAAGAATTTAAACAGATAAGTTGTTGCTGCAGATTCTGTACATTTTGTATATATGTTTTTGACATCATTGAATCTTAGGAATCTATACTTTATTTCACAAAGTATGAGATTGGGGGAGATTGTTAGTTCAGAATTCAATGATCGTCAGGAGCTAGACTCAACTGATTAGGATTGCTGACGTCATCAGGATTACATGGTCGTCAGGATCAAGATACGTATCAGGACTGGGATCAGGATTGATCATCAGGACTGGAAGCTGATCAGGATTCCTACTTCGAGTTATATTTGGAGTCTAGTTAAACATGGAAGTTTATTCTGTCGGTTCCTGGTTTGTAGAATGTAGCTATCAATTATGGATAGGTTTCAATCTTTGTAATTGATTAGGACTTATCATTGATAGAGAAGCTGTGTAGTATATAAACACAGTTTTGGTTTCGATTTATGTACGAGAACATAATCGAGTATTTGTGAATCAAGTTAGAAGCTCTCGAGAACATAGAATTTCTTGAGAGAGTTTTTGTAAGCTAGCAGCTCTCAAGAACATCAGAATTTCTTGAGAGAGTTTGTAACAGTTTTATATCAGATTTAATAAAGCTATTATCTTTCTTTTCATATTTGTGATATATACATTAAGAAGTCGATTATCTTATACTATTATATTCAACCCCCCTTCTACAATAGATTATTACTGGGCAACATAAATGACACCAAAAACTCGTGAGCAAGCTCGGATTTCATTATTCTTATTCTAAAATGTATACATTTAAATATTTAAATTGAAGTGATCTTTTTGCTTGAATACATGTGATGATCATTTTATATTTGAGCTTTTTTGTATATATTAAACCTTAAACTTACGTTATTTTTTTTAACATTCGGTCGGATTAATGATAAATGAGTTGCTCGCAAACAAGTTTGGGAAAAAAAACACACATTTCAATGAGTTGCTCATGAGCTTGAGCAGTGCAAGCATTGGCTTGATTACAGGTCAAATGCTTGGTTAATTACATAAATATGTTTCGAATTACATGGATGGACATTATTACTGTACCTATGACACATATCATCAATTTGTATTGCAGGTGAAGTTATTAAAGGTTGGGATGAGGGAATTGCTACAATGAAAAAGGGCGAAAGAGCAATTTTAACCATACCTCCAGAATTAGCCTATGGAGAGATCGGTTGTCCACCTTTGATACCTCCAAACTCAACATTAGTTTTTGATATTGAATTGTTATCATGGAATACGATCAGGGACATTACAGAGGATGGAGGAATATTGAAGAAGATAGTAGAGGAGGGTGAGGGATGGGCCTGTCCTAAGGAGTTTGATGAAGTACACTTCATGTTTCAGTCCTTTGGTGCCTTGGTGGTATGGTTGCATCAGGGTCCTTACATCTGCTCCGAGGTTAATCATAAAAGCAACATTCAAAAAATTGGACATTGGTCTTCAGAAGGGAAGCCAGTACAGTACCTATGAAATTTATGTTTGCTTATATAAATTTCGAAATTGGTACTGACCTCAGTGGTTATCTAATGCATATACATTGTGACTCACAGTCCTATTTGTTTTTAATTAATGATCTCATCTTTTATATAAACATGATTCTGCCGCAAGTGACTAATGAAATCTAGCTGTCGTTACATTACATAAAAATATGTCTTGTTATTAATGTTAAATAGTGCAGTGCATCGACTATCGAGCACAGAGCATCTTCTGTTCTTGTAACACAATGCATTCATCAAACAAACGAAGGTCTAGATTGATGTGACGTATTGTTTTTATGTGCTGTATTTGTAGGGATATTATAAGCGGTAGTCCCGATGTGAAGACGGAAAGCATAAAATTAGATAATGATGACCATTGCGGTTATAACTGGTAATGCATTTCTACATTCCAAGTTACATTTTCACCATGTATGGAGAGTAGTTTTTTGAGATCATTCTTCAGTCACTATTGTAATATCCACTACTATCTTAACTTCCAAGACCTCATAACAGGGTCACTACATCACAACCAGTTGTCGTCTTTCCGTATCGTCTTGCATCTGATCTCAGAGAAGACGAAAGAACTGTAAACAAGGTAACAGATGCAGCAAATTGATGTGGACTAGCACCTCTTCTACTATATCTGCAACAACTTATGTAGAAAATACGGATTTCCTTAGAAAATAGACTTCTTTATCTTTGTAATGGTATGGACGGAAGTAGTTTAGTTAGTTGATGTATAATTGATGTATATAAGACAGTGAGTGAGTTGATGTACGGCAAAGTTTATGCAAGTAAGTTGATATATTGAGGAGTTGTTTAATGTATTCTATTAATAAAATTGTATTTTATGATTATTTATCTTGTATACTTTTTAGCTAGTTTTATATATAATCTGGTTTTTTTGTTGTCAGATAAATGTTGGATTGCAATATTTAATTTTTTTTAAAAATAATTACTTTAGGCGTCGGTTCATGAAAAACCCGTTGCCTATAACATGTCATTATGCGACGGTTCTTCAAAACTGCGACGCTTATAACAGGTTTGATGCGTCGGTTATTTCATTGACCGACGCCTTTAGCATGCTAATATGTGTCGGTTCTTTAAGCAACCGACGCTGTTGGTAATTCAAATGCGTCGGTTCTTTAAGCAACCGACGCTTTTGGTAGCTGAAATGCGTCGCTGATTTAACCGACGCCAAAAGCATGTACTTTTAGCGTCCCCTACATATACTACGCCAGAAAACTGACGCCAAAAGCCTATTTGACCGACGCTAAAAGTCAAATCTGTACTAGTGTCAGGAGGAAATAACAATATTTTAGGGGGAGCTTCTACTGAAGCAAATTCTTCAAATCTCTATAACACCAATCCAAGGAGAGCATCTACTTCAAGAAATGACTTTACACCAGCAAGGAAATGGACTGCAAGTCATACTCCTGATCTGATAATTGGAGATCCTGATACAGGTGTTTAGACAAGAAGTGCAACTGAGAATGAATGTTTATATCATAACTTTCTATCCAAGGAGGAACCTAAGAAAGTTGAAGATGCACTCAAAGATGCTGATTGGGTTACTGCAATGCAAGAAGAGTTGAATGAATTTGAAAGGAATGAAGTCTGGAAACTGGTACCAAGACCAAAGAACAGGTCTATTGTTGGTACAAAGTGGATTTACAAGAACAAGACTGGTTCTGATGAAGTTGTGATCAGAAACTGATGTTAGAATCAGAAGTGCAACAACACTACTGGTATTCTCTGAAAAGTAAAATTTATACTTAGTCTCTGATTAAGTATTAAGTTTTAATTTTTTAATTTCTATTCAACTTTTATCAGAGATTATTAATCATTCTTTTTAATATCATTATAGTGTTACTAACAATTTGCACAGGAAAATAAAGGAGGAGATCAATTGAGAAATCTGATACATTTCATTAATACTTGAAGATATTTTACAATTGAAAAAGAAATTACATATTTTTCCCTAGTCTATTTTCCCACTCAGGAACACGTGCCCTGCAAATAAGCATGAACGCTCCTGAGCAGCTTCACAGTCCATCAGAACTGGAAGGTCTCTTGTTCCATCCTTAAGAGACAAGAAGGGGAGCAGATGCACTTGAAGGCGGATCATCTCCATGGTCACCGGGATGCTTCCGTGCCTCCATCTTGCATGAAGCACATGCATCAAGCACTCTCTTTCTTCTCCTCTCAAGCTCTTCAACAAGCCCCTCATCCTCTTCATCATCCTCATCGTCTTCATCCTCTTCATCATCATAAATGAGGTTTTCAAGAGGATTCCAGTCAGGGTTTGCCTGATGGAAGTTGTGAAAGATGACATCAACCATGGCATTCACAAACGCTTTATGTTCCTGAGGGTCAGGAACTGGTTATGGCTCTTCATTTTCAGCAATCTCAGCAAGAGCCTCCTCCATCTCTTGCCAAATAATATCAAGATCTGCATCAGGTATGTTATTTTGATTGTTGGCAGCCATAGAGAAAAGGAGAATGTGAAAGGTTTGGTATTTTCTGAAAAGAGGGTTTTGTGTTTTTGTTGGTAAATGAGTATTATGATTGACAATCTCTATTCTTTATAGAGATTATATACTGAGAATGCAGGTCATTTTTACAATCTCGAGGAGACGGTTCAGTTTTCCATAACTATTTTGCCTCGTTTGCTGGTAAGCGTGTTTTAATGATTTTTATGCCATTAATTTGGTTATTTTAAAAAAAAACATTATTCAGGATTGTTGAAATAAATTTTGTTTTCTTAAATAAAATAAAATTTTAATCTTATCTAAAATATTTTTCAATCCTGATAAGGCAAATGGTTTTAGAGGCAAAGCCTTTATTCCTGATGAGGTCGGACTTTTCTTGAAAGAGAAAATGCCTACTCAATATGGATCAGTTTCTGATGCTATGGGGCAAGGCCAATCACACCTTGTTCCTGACCAAAGCATTCATCCCAAACAGTCTAAACAGTCATCAGCCACCTCTATTGTCTCTCAAAAGACTTTAGTTGAAAAATCAAAGAAATCAGCTAGAACTGATGTGTCTGGAAGGCAATCAGGTTCAAAGGATTTCTCCTCTACACCACTCACTAAAAAGAAGTTACAAGGGGGTGTACAAGGGGTCCTGGTGAAGAAAGCTGTTAAAGGTGTTGAGTCTGTTTCTGTTAAAAGAAAGTTAATTTTCAGGGATGAGACTGATTCTGAGGATGATTTTCCTATATCCTCTGTGATGAATAAGGCAGTTACTGATACTGCTACTGCAGTTGTGGTTCCGTTGTCTAAGCCACAGAAGAAACGAAGATTATCAAAGAAGCAGGATACTGATGGTCAGGACGTTTCTATTCCTGATGAGCAGTCAAATCCTGATGCTCAAGTAAATCCTGATGTTAGTTTTCCTGATGCTGCACCAAGTCAAGAGATAATTATTTCAGACTCTTCAACTAAAAGACATGTTGATATTTCAATGAAGAGGTATGGTGCTGCTGCTTCCAATCTAGGGATCAAACATCCAATCGTAAAGCTAAGGAAGTCAGCAGAGTTAAAATTCTCTAGACAGAAGAAACTGAAGGGATCAAGCCCACAAGAACCTGAACCTCAAAGTGGTTCAGCAGCTCATACTGATGATCCAGCCACACAAGAACCACTCAATCAAAGTTTGGGTGAAGGCATAGCTATTGCAATGGTCACACAAGAACCATTTTCTCAAAGGGAGAATGAAGACATTTCTATTCCAGCCACACAAGAAACATCTTCTCAATGTGAAGATGCAGGCAAAGCTACAGTTTCTGAGGAATTTCGTGATAATACTCAAGGGGTTTCTGGTGCAGATGAAGTTACAAGATTGGTTGAGGACACTGTCAATGAGGGAAGTACACAAGAACCTTCAGCTCAAAGTGTTGAAGAAGCTTCTGAACCTCATGCTACACAAGAACCATTAGTAGAAAATACTGATGCAAGCAAATCAATTACTGACAGTGGTGCTCCTGATGCTAGTGGTGTTCCTGATATTGAGCCAATCCTGATACAACCACTAAGGTCAAGACCAATGATAGATCCTATTCCAGCATCCAAGGACAAACTTAAAGGAATTGCTATTCCTGATCCTGATGTAACTATGCATTTTGATGCTGATGATAGTGATGATAGTGATGATGAGAATCAAGAAAAGAAGGATTAGCTTGCTACAGCACTCAAATCTAGTCTTGGAACTAATTTTGGTTCATCAAGCACATACATGGCTGGCAAAGCTACAACTGGGAAAGACTTCAGACAAGACTTTTCTGTTCCTTCTCACAATTCTGCTGAGGCAATTAGAAAACATGAATGGAACAATTCATGGTACAAATTTGCTGATTCTGTAAGTTATTCATATGCATTGGATCATGCCTATGATGCAGAGAAGTTAATAGAGAATCAAGACTTGAAGAATCATTTGAAGGCTACTACTCTGTTATCCAAAAGCCTCAAAAATGAAATTGATTCTGTCAAAGCTGCAACTGAATTGATACGGGGAGATATTTCTCATAACTTTACAAAGGTGCCTACTGCTCGTCAACGAAGGGTAGTGGAATCTCAAGTACAGACAGTTCTTTCTGAACAACTCTCCATCAATAACAAAATTGATTATCTTGATTCTAAGGTATCTGACATTCAAACCTCTCTTGCCTTAATTTTGAATATATTGTGAAATACTGATGTCAAAAAGGGGGAGAAGGTAAGTCGGACAAAATGTACACCTGATCTAGTATTAAGAAATAATCATGATGATGATACTGGAAATGATGGTGGTGACAAAGTTTTACAAGGAGAAACATTTGATGCTGCTGCTATGAAGTCTACAATTCAAACTTCTCAAAGTCAAACAACGCAGTCTACTCATGTTTCTGATTCTGGAATAAGGACAGTAAGGACACTGATGCAATCTTATATCCTGACGGAAGAACAGATCCTGACAGGTGATCAAATCCTGATGAATGATCAAATCCTGACACCTGGTCATGGACAAACACTTTCTACAATTCCTGAAGGTGATGAAGATATGATTATTGACAATCCTGAAGATGCATCAAATCTATTCCAGAAGTTCACAACAAGGGATGATAATGTTGGTACTCTTTATCACTCTGATAATAGGGTTCAACAGTTATTTAAAGAAGATAAAGAGGTTATTGAAGAAGAACCTGAACTGAGAAGAAGACCAAAACAATCAACACTCATCAACAATACAGTTCAAAATTCAGACTCAAATCCTGACATTGCTCAAGGTCATGATGATTCTAAAATTCTGCAAGAGGTTGATTTGTTAATTTTATCTACGGTGGTTGATTCTCATAATAGGGAAGTTGAAGAAGAAGAAGAAGAAGTCAGAAGAAGAAGAATAATCAAGTCTACAGATGAAGACTTTCAGCTCTACAAGCAAAGACTCAAAATTTCAAATAAAGGGTTGTGGAGAAATGTAAGAAGAATACAACCTTATCTACAGAAGAGTTATGCTTATGAGAAAGAGAAAGATAAGAAGTGGAAACACATAAGCACACTTAGGTGTGATACACCTATCAATTTTCAGTCTGGTGGAATTATAACAAGTGCTTCAAGTGTTGTTGATTTATCTGATATGGTTGAATCAAAAGCACTCTGGCTAAGAATACTTTCAAATCTGAAGCAATTGACAAACAATTCAAGAGGAGGTATTGGACACAGGGATGCTGAATATCTGAACATGCCTTATCTTGATCCTTATTCTTTGACTGAAATTGGAGGTACTTTAACTTCTAAACACCTGAACAATTTATTAGCTGTTGATATAGTTATAGATTGTCATGATGGTTTTGAAAAGAAAGAGAAGCTTCTGTACTTCATGAAAGATGGTAGTGTGAAGATTCTATCCATTCAAGACTTGTTGATGAAAACTACAAAGGAACTGAAATATGTTCATTATATGTTAAAATGGAAGAATGAAGTGTACGTTTGGAGTGATATGATTCTGTCAACAATAAGAAGAAGGTTTCTTGAAGGAAAGAACTACACTGGTGATTATACTCCCATGTATCTAAATCTAAGAGATCAAGATGTGGAAATGCAAAGGGGTACTGCTGTTAAAGAAATAATTTTTGGCATGACACAACTTAATCTTAATCCTGATGGGAAGGAAATTGCTTATCTTCTTCTTGAAGATCAAAGTCTACAAAGAAGCTCCATTCAAAATCTCAGAGCGGCTATCTACCAGATTAATGAGGAAGATGAAGAACTCAGAAATCTTAAGGAAAGACTGATTCAAATTCTTGAAGAAAAAGAAGAAAATTTGTTATCCAATTTCTTGAAGATGAATCTGTTCTATCAAAGAATCTAAACAGATAAGTTGCTGCTGCAAATACTTGTACATTTTGTATATATGATTTTGACATCATTGAATCTTAGGAATCTATACTTTATTTCACAAAGTATGAGATTGGGGGAGATTGTTAGATCAGAATTCAATGATTGTCAGGATCTAGACTCAAACTGATCAGGATTGCTGACGTCATCAGTATTGCATGGTCATCAGTATTTGATCAAGCGTCAGTATCAGGATTATCATCAGGATGCATATCAGGACTGGGATCAGGATTGATCATCAGGACTGGAAGCTGATCAGGATTCCTACTTCGAGTTATATTTGGAGTCTAGTTAAACATGGAATTTTATTTTGCCGGTTCCTGGTTTGTAGTAATGTAGCTATCGATTAAGGATAGGTTTCAATTTTTGTAATTGATTAGGACTTATCTTGTAATTGATAGAGAAGCTGTGTAGTATATAAACACAGTTTAGGTTTCGATTTATGTA
Organism: Heracleum sosnowskyi; assembly: GCA_030848705.1. NCBI lineage: Eukaryota > Viridiplantae > Streptophyta > Magnoliopsida > Apiales > Apiaceae > Heracleum > Heracleum sosnowskyi. The sequence continues at coordinate 47,641,351 of CM061241.1, forward strand.
GGAGACAAGAGCACATACAATCGATCACATACACGAGTATTGTGTAACCTAGCAGCTCTCAAGAACACAGAATTTCTTGAGAGAGTTTGTAACAGTTTTATATCAGATTTAATTAAGTTGTTATCTTTCTTTCATATTTGTGATATATACTTTACAAAGTCGATTATCTTATACTATTGTATTCAACCCCCCTTCTACAATAGATTATTACTGGGCAACATGATTTATTTGGACCAGTCAATGTCATGTCAATTTCAAAGAAGAAATATTGCCTTGTGATTGTAGATGATTTCTCTAAATTTACATGGACTTATTTTCTATGAGGCAAGTGAAATCATAATCAATCACATCAAGGTTGTAAACAATCATCTTGATCAGAAAGTTAGAAGAATTAGGAGTGATAATGGCACTGAGTTCAAGAATTCTACCCTAAGAAGGTTCTGTGAAGAAAATGGGATTGTTCATGAATTTTCTGTAGCAAGGCAACTCAGCAAAATGGGGTAGTGGAAAGGAAAAACAGAACCCTAATTGAAGCAGCAAGAACAATGTTGGAAGAATCAAAGCTACCAACTTATTTCTGGGCTGAAGTAGTTAACACTGCATGTTTCACTCAGAACATTTCTTTGGTTAATCAAGCCAAAGGAATGATACCTTACCAACTACTCAGAAAGAGGAAACCAACCTTGGAATTTCTTCATGTCTTTGGATGTAAATGTTTTGTTCTAAGGAACCAAGGTGAAAACCTACGCAAGTTTGAAGCAAAGGTAGATGAAGCTATTTTTTTTTTGGATATGCAGCAGGGAAATCATACAGAGTCTATAATCTCTGGATCAACATTGTTATGGAATCTATACATGTTTTTTATGATCAAAATATTCTAGGACTGTGTGATGAAGGTTTCCATGATACTCTAAGATTTGAGAATGAGGTAGAAGATTTATCTAACTGTGAAGATGATAAAGAAGACAATGATCATGATGATGAAACATCACCCATAGTGAATGTTCCAACAATGGATGAAACTATCAATAACACTGGTGCATCCGTGGACAGACAAACTGGTGCATCCGTGGACAGACAAACTAGTGCATCCGTGGACAGACAAACTGGTGCATCCATGGACAGTCAACCAGAAGCATCTGTTGCAAATCAAATTGGAACATCAGTTAACAGTTCAAGGTCAACAAACTCAGGGGGAGTTTCTCAAAGGCATCTTGTCAGTCAAAATGATCATGAAGCAACTTCTTCAAGAACAAATCTACCACCTCAAAGAAAATGGACTAGGGAACATCCTTTTGATCTGATCATTGGTGATGCATCCACAAGAGTTCAAACAAGAAGAGCAACTCAAGATAAATGCTTGTACAACAGTTTTCTATCTCAATAAGAACCAAAGAAGGTGGAGGATGTTCTTCTTGATCAAGACTGAGTTTTAGCCATGCAAGAAGAGCTAAATCAGTTTGAAAGAAACAAAGTATGGAAGCGGGTGCCCAAACCTAAGAACAGAAGTGTCATAGGTACAAATTGGGTATTCAGAAACAAGATGGATGAAAATGGCATTGTCACAAGGAATAAAGCCAGACTGGTTGCTAAAGGCTATTCTCAAGAAGAAGGAATAGACTATAATGAAACATTTGCCCCTGTTGCTAGATTGGAAGCAATAAGGATATTCCTAGCCTATGCTGCCCATGCCAATTTCAAAGTCTATCAAATGGATGTCAAGAGTGCCTTTCTGAATGGGGAACTGGAGGAGGAGGTTTATGACAGTCAACCTCCTAGTTTTGAAGATCCAAATTATCCAGAATTTGTCTATTTCCTACTCAAGGCACTCTATGGTTTGAAACAAGCACCAAGAGCCTGGTATGACACTCTATCACAGTGTCTCCTTGAGAATCATTTCACCAGAGGCACTGTTGATAAAACTCTATTTTATAGAAATGTTAATGGCTCTACTATTCTTGTTCAAATCTATGCAGATGACATAATATTTAGGTCTACGGTTGAGAAGCTTTGCAAAAGGTTTGCCAAACTTATGCAAAGTAAATATGAAATGAGCATGATGGGTGAACTTATCTATTTCCTTGGCTGACAAGTTAACCAAGTGAAAAAAGGAATCTTCATTAGTCAAACTAAATATATTTTTGATCTGTTAAAGAAGTTTGATCTAATGGATTGCTCTCCTGCTAAAACGCCCATGCCAACTGCCACTAAGCTTGAAATGAATACTAAGGAAAAATTCGTGGACATTACAAGCTATAGGGGCATGGTAGGCTCACTTTTATATTTAACAGCTAGTAGACCTGATATTATGTTTGCCACCTGTCTATGTGCTAGATTTCAGGCTGATCCTAGAGAGTCCCATTTAATTTCTATTAAAATGATTTTCAGATATCTCAAAGGATCACCAAACCTTGACATTTGGTATCCTAGAGAGTCTGGTTTTGATCTAATTGGTTATTCAGATGTATATTATGCAGGTTGCAAAATTGATAGAAAAAGTACAACAGGCACCTGTCAGTTTCTAGGAAACAAGCTTGTATCATGGTTTAGTAAGAAGCAAAATTCAGTCTCCACCTCCATAGCTGAGGCTAAATATATTGCAGCTGGAAGTTGTTGTGCACAGATTCTATGGATGGAAAATCAACTACTAGACTATGGTCTAACAGTTAATAAGATTCCAATTTTCTGTGACAACACTAGTGCAATTGCCATTACTGAGAATCCAGTTCAACACTCAAGGACCAAGCACATTGATATCAAGTATCATTTCATCAGGGAACATGTGATGAATGGTACTGTGGAGCTTCATTTTGTTCCAAGTGAACAACTTGCAAATATTTTCACCAAGCCACTTGATGAATCAACATTCTCAAGATTAGTAAGTGAGCTAGGTATGCTTAATTTTTCTTAATTTTAGTTGAATTATGTGCAAGTAATAATGCAACCAGAAATGTGTTAATTTTTTCTAAGTCGGAATTTTTCACCACAAACGGATGCTCTTATATGTGGATGGTATAACACATTACTGGGATTTTTGTTCTAAAACGGATATCAGCTATTTGTCTCATCAACGGATAGACTGAATGTTAAAAGGCCCATCTCATCCGTTGTTAGATCCGTTTTAATCTCAACCGTTGATAGCCACGATTACAGGCATACACCCTCGTATGTATAATCATGGCTATAATTTCTCATCACTTTATTTTTGTACGGTTACTTTTTGCACCAATCAGGTAATTTTCTACAAATTACTTATTGAATTTCTGGGAAGGTATAAAAGGTTGTTTAACTTTTACATTTCTTTTTATCTAATTCCCAAAATTCTCTAAGGCAAAAAGTTATCTCTCTCTCTCTCTCTCTCTCTCTCTCTCTCTCTCTCTCTCTCTCTCTCTCTCTCTCTCTCTCTCTCTCAAAGCAAAAACCAGTTCAGTACTTTCAGACCTCAAATCTTAATTCAATGGCACCAATCAAGAAGATTGAGTCACCCACTGGGTTTGTTTATGAGAAGAATAATTTTGTGGCATTTGTGGATACTGAGAACTCGCCACAGGAGTACCACGTGATGATGAACTTCATCAAGAATTGAAAACTCTCATACGCCATGCTCACTCCTACTCCTCTGTATCATGAAGTTGTGGAGGAAGTTTGGACCACAGCTGAGTATGACGCCCTGAATGGTACAACTTCTTTCTCAGTTAAGGGTAATTTACATGTAGTTAACTCTGATGTGATAAATGCTTGTTTTAAATTGCCTGAAAACAACTATGATTCTATGCCTAATAACTCAGAAATTGTTGTCATGCTTAATTCCATGAACTATTCTCTAAGTACTGATAATTTAGGTAAAATTGTCAGGAAAGGTATGGTTAAAGAATGGAGCTATCTTTGTGATGCCTTCATTAAAACATGTTCTGGAAAAATCACTAACTTTGATGTTGTCACACACTCCATGTTAGTCATGCTTAATATGCTCTTATCTGATAAGTATTTTGATTTTAGCACACTAGTCATGTATGAATTAGTTGTTAAACTAGGCAAGAAAGAGTCTAGGGGTAAGAACATTTACTTCTCTAGATTTCTTATGATACTTGTTGATCATGTTTGCAATAATTCAATTGTAATTAACAACCAAGACAGCAAGTTCAGCTATTTTGTTCAGGAGAAAAGGGTCTTAAGTGACCTAATTCGAATGAACTTAAATAGTGAAGTGCAATTGGTGTATCTGCCAATCATTCAGGTAACTATTTCTAACCCTTCTTCTTCTCAACCTCAAACTGCTTTGACTTCAATAGTTGCCATGGAAGCTGTTAGTGCCCCACAGCTTCCTACCCAAGCAACCAAACCAAAAGTTCACAAATCCAAGTCTAAAAAGCTAACCTCAGGTGTCTCTCAAAAGATATCTGTTGTGAAATCCACCACTCATACTGAGGGGAGTGTCCAGGTGGATGTGAGAGGTGAGGGAAGGGGTGAAAGTCAAAGAATCCCCAAGAATAAGGTAGGTGAGGTGAGTGCTACCCAAACCAGCCACCATGTATCCTCCCAAAAGGATACATTGGTTCAAAAGGAAGTAAGCTCATTTCTAGTAGCATCTTATCAAAAAGATGTCACTATTGAAACAAGTTCCCAACCAGGAACACACTCCAAGAGGGTCAGGGACACACCTAGCCAAAAAAACACTTCTCAAACCTATCAAAGGAAAAAGAAGGCTAGAACCCTAGGGAATGCACAGGGAGCACACACTGCTCAGTCTCAAGTTTCTAACTTGGTGACTGAGCCTTCTCAAAGTCAGATTGATTTGGCTCCAATAAATATGGAGTCACGGTCCCACTCTTTGAAAATCAATTTCGAAACACCAAATTCTCCAACCCTATCTCTGGATGTGGACATGATTTCCACATCATTTCCTGATTCCCCATCTTTAAAATTCTTGGAGGAGTCCCATTCTTAGATTGGTGGTCATCATCTTCTAGATGATTGGTTGGGCCATCATTTCTCTTATTCTGAAACCTTGACTCAATCCGTGGCACCAAATTTAAAATCAATCTCCACAGATTCTGTTTTGGTTTCCTCATCAATCTCTATTCTTTCTACTTCATCCACGGATATCCTTCATCCATTGACAAGTTTTTCTCCATCCACGGATGAGCCCCAAGTAAGCCATCCATGGAAAGCTACAATTACCACAACAACGGATGCCCCTTCTAGTCATCCGTTGCAAGCTACTTCTACACTTAGCCAAATTTCAAATATTATAACTCCAGTAGCAAGTGTAGAAGAGCTGGTGGTTGTTGAGACACTTTTAGGTTTGAGGGAAGGGAATGTACTTTCTGAGAGTGAGAGGCTGGCTTGCAGCCAGGCAAAAGGAGAGGGTTGAGGGGCTGACTAATTCTTACAGTCAGACAAAAGGAGAGAAAGAGGGTTCCACCTTAGTAGGTGAAGGTGAGGGTGGGGGTGTGAGGTGTGTGAGCCAGGGGGAGCCCCTAATGCAAGAAAAGACAGAAATTGAGAGAAAAGCATGTACAGGAGGGATAAGGGTGGAAGAAGCACCTACAGCCATTGCACATGATTTAATGGTTGTTAGTGATGTTGAAGGGGAGAGATTGATCTAGTTAGATTATCAACATGAATTGGATCAAATCAACCTGAATGCTGAGACATTTACTCATCCTGTTACAGCCTATCAAGTTTTGGTTGGACAGGGCAATGTGTAGGCGGAACAGATGTTACATTTAGTACACACAACTGAATCAATTTCTAGGCAAAGGAAGCTATCAGCAATCTGCCTCTAGGAGCTGGTGAAGACTTTGAGTATGACTCTGAGTTTGAAGAGGGCAGTGATAATTCTAGAAGTGGTGAAGGAGGAGGTGAAGGCCCTTCCACTCTCCTAGAGATGTCTCCTTGGTTGTTCTCAAATTCTTATGTTCACAATAACACCAAGGTAGTCATTTTCAGGAATTATCAAAGGGCATATGGAGAAGCTCGAACCTCCAATCCTCTACATGCCACCACCATCCAGAACTTTGTGGCCTCCCTTCAACTACATCAGACTCACATCCTACAGCAAAGAGCCAACACAGATGACATCAAAGGCCATCTTGATGGGGAAAATGATGCTATAGAAAGGAGAGTTGATGCAGTAGCTCCTTCTACCTCTCAAAGATTTAAACTAGACAAGCTGGTGAAAGATGTGGCAAGTCTTACTGTGAGGATGGAGAAGATGGAAAAGCAGATGGACACTTTCTTGGCCAATCAAACCCTACAGACTCAGCTTCTGTAATAGTTGCTGCAGGCTACTGGTGTTCCTCAAACCCTTGATGATAACAAAAAGGGGGACAGTGCACTAGTGGTCTCTGAACCAGTAACTACTTCAGTTCAGGGTGTGCCATCAAGTGAGGGGGAGACACCACAAATAATTGCAAATCCAGGTGAGTTTCAACTCACAAAGGTGGTTCCCTCTCCAGCCAAGGATGCTCAAAATTTCCTCAACTCTGAGAGGCTAATCAAAGAGTCCATCTTCAAGGCTGTGACCTCCTCTTCATCAAAGTTTGTGCCTGTCCACACAATAATTTTGAAAGTTCTCACTCCTGACACTATAATTCTGCAAAAAGAATATGATGCTGAACATTCTTGTGTCAAGGAGTTTGAACCTATCTTCAGTGGCAGGACTGGCTCACAACCTAGACATCATGGCAAGAACAAGCTAGAAGTGGATTATCCCTTCCACAAGCCAGATGAATCTAAGGTGCTAGCAGCTCAAATCAGGGTTCTCAAAGCTTCCACAGATGTGAAGCTCGGAGAGGGGATGGCTGTCATCTACAGGAATGGTAAAGAAATTCACATCACAAACAGCCATCCCAGATTCAATGAAGCTAAGAGAGAAGAAATTGCCAGATTGAGGAGAGAAGCCAATCCCCAGGGTTTTGAAAAACAAGATAGATTGGCCCAAGAACTGATAAGGGAGATGGAAGAAGAAAGTAGTGAGGCTGTAGAGGAAGAGGCCCCTACTAAAAGGAAAGTAAAGAAAAGGAAGACAGTGCCAAAGACCAATCCAATCAGATGGAAGCAAAGATCAAACAGGCATGTCTCTCCTGAGAAAGTGGAAGAGAAAAAGGATACTGGGAGAAAACTTATTTTTGAAGACCCCATTCCATCTTCAACTCAATATCAAACCACCTATCATGAAACTCCTGTAGAGCCCAAAGAAGAGACAGTTGAGTTTGAAAACTTGGTATTCCCTAAGTTCATTGCTGAAGCTGAAAAGAAGATAAAGAAAAGGGAACCAATGAAAAGAGCTCAACAAGGACCAATCAAACTGAATGTTGTACCAAAAGTTGCCAAGCCAATTGAGGACAAGGCAGACTATATATACATTACAGAAATACATGAGTACTCATCCATGGATCTCTACCTTGATGAAATTAGTGATGTAAGAGGCACAGTCAAATACAGAGTTCTGCCTGAAAGACTAACTTTTGTCTACAAAGGATGGAGGGTGAGAGCATAGCCCTTGCAACAAGTACTGAATGAAGGATATTCCACCTTAGTGAAGATTTTCTCAAGCTTCAAGAACACAAAGGGATTTTCTGAGGTTGCAAGAGGTGCAGTATTGAAGAAGATTGAATAAATTAGGGATAGTTGGAATTCCCCCGACAGTTTGCCAAGGAAGATGAAGATCATTTACAATGGACAAAGAATCCATCTCCAACCTTACTGGATGATGGAATTCAAAGATTACAGGGGCTGTAGAAGATTCTTCAGGATTGAAGACCAACTGTCTAAGGCCAACACTAAGTACCTTAGATGGTTGCAATCAAAGCTAGATCCAAAGATTGCTGAAGAAGATGCATTATACAGGAAACATCAAGAGCAAGTCAAGGCCAACTATGCTAAGGAAGGGAGACAAAAGATTCAGCCTCCCAGGGAAAAGAAAAAGGATTAAATTCTGCTCAGGCTAGAGGAACAACGTTAAACTTCCACTCAGTAATATCTTATATTAAATTTTGCAGCTTAATACAATTATGTTCTTTTATTTCAATATTCTCATAATGTGTTTTGTTATCATCAAGACCTTTAATTTATGCGTGTTATTCTATCAGACATAAATTGGGGGAGATTGTTAGGAAATATGTTGTTCTTGATGATAACTTAACATATAACACCTTTCTTTATAAGTCATTTTGTAACTAACAACGGATGGCATACTTTCTGTAGTATCCGTTGTTGGGAAGCTTATCCACGGATAAGTAATTATGTATCATATTCAATTTTACTCTACTCTAAGGATTGAAAGTATTAAGTACTAAGTCATGTTGACTTTCAGTAGATAAGCAGGATAGGATAGCTAATTGTAAATAGGTTGTGCTATGTAATTCTGTTTAAGTGAAAATGAATGACAACGGATGAAGACTTAATGCTATCCACGGATGATCAACTCAATGCTATCCACGGATGATCAACTCAATGCTATCCACGGATGACCAACTTAATGCTATCCACGGATAGTCATCCACGGATAGTCAAGAACACTACCAACGGATGAAGCTCAAGACTAAAGGTTGATGGTGACTTGACACTGGAGAAGCACATGGGTTGATAGAGTAAACAAAAAGAATATGGAAGCCAAACACTGGTGAACCTCGAAGAAGAAGAAACATTCCATTTCCATGAAACATAAGAGATGTACAAACAAGCCAAGTTGTCAAGAGTACAACATCTCAGTCACATGCATCTGGAATGAAGAAGTGAGCATACTGGACCTAGAAGATAGAGATAGTTTTTGTCTGTAGTATGACTTGTAAACTTGGTCTTTATAACCAAGTGTAGCAGTTCTTTGAAAATAGAGAAAATAGTTTTACATTGTCTTTGCTTAGGTTTTCTCTCTTACATTTCTTAGGAGCAAAGAACTGTAATAGCAGTTGTGTATTTGTAACCAAATATCACAGATTATTTCTTCAATATACATCTCAGGTGGATCACAAAACAATCCACCTGAAATTTTTAAAGCACTGTGTTCTTATCATTATTCTATTTCTGCAATTTATAGTTTATCTGTTCTTACTTTCAAGTTCCAGAAAAGTTATAAAAATCTAGAAGTGTATTCAACCCCCCCCCCCTTCTATAATTCTATAAGTGTGTAACTGGGAATAACATCTTCTTAAGTATAAAACCTTTCAATTCAAACAAAATTATATTTTAAAAGTAAAAGAAATAAATTTTAGAACAATATATGGCAATGAAGTATTATAAATTCAAATTACCAATGTAAAAATATTTTAAAGTTATCTTTCTCAAATTACATATGGGGTCAATAGTTTGTAGCTAAACTGTTTTTCAGGCCTTTTTAGAATACTATTAACGACATTAATTCTAATAGTAATATAAAATTTAAATTATTTTAATTCATAAGTAACTTTTAAAATTGGACGTGAACGAATAGATCATCTTTTTAAGTATTTTTAATTTTTTAATATGACATGTTTTCATATTAGCTTGATAATATATTCTATAAATGTATATTACGAATCTCAGAAGTTCAGATAGTACAACGGTAAGTAACTTCTTCTTTATTCCGTTATCAATTGAGTAAGTCATTAGACTCCCCAATTTTCCATTATTGAACTTTTAAAATTTTAATGTAGATGAGGGCGATGTCTCATTTATGAATTTGCAGTGTTGAAGATGTGACTCATGCGCAACGGAACTGTATCATTAGCCATACCTACAAATGCAAATGGGGCAAAATCGTCTCAAATCCGAACTGGTGACATCATGTTCAATAAATCAATTACTTCGAAAATATAATTCTTCTTTAAATGTCGTAAAATTAGTTCAAACTCTAGAGAACGCCCCCACAAGAATCTAAAATCACATCATACAATGTTGATTCTGTTGCGGTGAGCGTGAAATTTTCAATTAAAATATAATTGAGATATTTATCCAACATCAAATTTGCCTTTCTCATTTTTAATAACTCAGTCATTTTATTCTTTTTAAGCAGGTGTTTGATTCAGCTAATAATAATAATTTTATTGATGATAATCTGTAGTCAAAATCGTCCATGTCAATGATAATGAAGTTAATACGAAGTATAAATCTAAAATGGTTTAGGACATTCAACATTCTTATTAATTTAAAAATTGATGTTACATTTCAAACAAATTCTAATATCGTATGTTTATGTTATTATGTTATAATGGTAACATTTTATTTATCTGTTCAATCAATATTTTATGCATTGAATATTTAAATGAATATTTATTTACTTACTAACCAATAACATAATTTATACTTCCACTGTTCCTCTCATTTATTTATATTTAATCTTCACTACTTGGCACACATTTCAAGGCTCCCATAAAGTAGAGTTTCATAACTTATTTTTTTAAAAAATTGAATAAAAATCTAAACACTGAATTTTATTCAGAAGAAAAAAAATAAAACAATGACATGCTCAACAAGATTAAGTCTGATATAAAACAGGCATTATGATATCAACAGAATTTGCAACAACTCGATATAGAATAGGGTTCAAAGAACAGGCTCTAGATGGCCTCAACAGTTCAAATTATCACATCATGGAAGAATTAGTTAAGATTCAACAATCTGGTAAGTGACAAGAAAGTCAAGTTCAAGTTTAAGAAAAATTCAGGGTGAAGTTTATAAATGAAGAAAACAAGGGTTTATTAACTTCTGACAGAAATAGTTCAAGTCCTTCGAACATATATGAATTCGAATCAGGGAATGGATCAGATGATCGCATTAACAAGAAATGATAATAATACTTGCATGGATGCAAGATGGAAAATGGAATACTTGTAGAACAAGTACCACGACTTCGGAATTTAAAATAACATTTTCAACATAGGGTTCACAAGTTCCCACTCATCTTGGGTTGGCAATATTCCCACCTAATATTCTAAAATCATGTCTTTTAAAAGAAAGCCTTAGTATACGACCCATAATTATCTCTTTAAACTTTCAATATAATAAGTATATCTTTCCAATCAACCCTACAAATATGAATCTAAGTTCATAAAGTATAAAAGAATGCTCGTCAACTTACGAGTTTAAATAAAATACTTGCAGTTCAATGCAAAAGAGTCATCATTAAATTTTTAGGAAAAAGTATGCCAATTGCATAATAATAATTCAAGAAATATCAATCAATTAATAATCAAGGGTATAAACACTTGCCTCTGGTCCTTAGCTATTTCGTAACGCTGAAACAATACGATTCCCTCCTTATTTTGTCTTATCGCACGATTCTCTACTTCCGTCCTTCTTTGCTCTAACGCTCTTGCGAACACCACTAGTCTGCTTTTACCATTTCGAATCCACGTGCCAGCCTCGATAGTCAAACGTGAGACAGTACTTAGTCTTCAACGTATGATTTCACATTCCATAAACGATTGTAACTTAACTTCGATAATCTGACTCGTCTCGTCCAATAGCCTCTGTTGCATAGACAACCACATTTCAATTGATAGAATGATCACAACTAACTATACAAGTAATCCTCGTAACTCGCTTGACGAAACTCCCCATACTATAAAAAGTCAACATCTAAGTCAACGACCTCGTAAATCTCATTTTCTAACATTACCGACAAATTTCTATTCCAACTACCCCTCGTGATGATATTAGACACGACCAAAGCATTTAAACAAGTCTCAAAACAATTATTCGCATGCATGACTCAACAACAGATAATTCACATCATTCACATAACACATTTAAACAAGTCACCGGTTACGTATCAGACACCCGATCTAATTTACGATATTTAAAACTCAGACACTAGCCCTAGTACGGGCATATACGGACTATAAAACACATTACACAACTCATACAAACCATATAGCACTTATAACAATTTTTAAAACATCACACGAAGCTTATTTGAATTTAAATAAGCCACAAACAATTTTTAAATCAAAAATCGGATTTTTAAATCCAATATAAGTATTTTAACTGCAAATAAATCAATTAACAAAATTAATTGACACTCTTTAAATGCTCAAACTATTTTTAAATAATAAATCAGGTTTGAAAATAATTAAACTGAATTTTTTTAATTAATTAAATCTAATTAATAATCAATTTTTAAGAATTAACTGATTAAAAGAATTAATCAATTAATTAAATTAATTAATTATTAATTAAAAATAATTAAAATAATTAAGTTTAATCAATTTTCGAATTTAAAATAATAAATATAATTTTTCAGAATTTTCTGAATAATAAAATGTATTTTTAAATCAAAGATATGATTTTTAGAATTTTTAAACTATTTTTGAATTATTTTGAAAATAAAATTCCAGAAACACTTTTCTGAAATGAAATTAGGGTTTTTAAAATCAAAACCGGGTCGGGTAAATTTTGGAAACGGGTCGCCAAGAAACGGATATAGGTCGCCAAGAACACCGCCGGCGGCGGGAGTTCCGGCCACCCCGTCCAGAATCCGGCGACGACAAATACACCAAAACACTCCTGCTATCTAAGGAGAAACACAGCAACATCGCAACCGAGTAAAATCAAGCCAAAACATGGAGAAAAACTCCGAAACTGAGCCAAAACACTGCCGGCGGCAAAATCTCCGGCGACCAAGAATCGAGTGCAAAACTCGGTTCTAATCACACAAACACATTCCAAATATCACGATCTATCCACTGGTATGCATAAAAAGAACAACCCAATCCTCGAAATGAAACTCCGGCCAAATCAAGAAATTTTCCGGCGAGCTTCAACAAAATTTCGATTAGCTCGATTTACATACCGAAAATTCAATTAAAAACTACCAATATGCTCCACACAACATATACAATCCAATTATGTCATCAATTGTCAAGAACTATGAAGATTAAGGATTTCCCCAAATTAAAACAAATAATTCGAAATAAATAAAATAATTAAAAATCGAAAAGTTTTAAAAAAGTCATACCCACATGAATTTTGATGGTGGATTTAGGTAGAGGATGATGAGAGATTCGATTTGGTTACAAGAACATCGAAATCGGATTCCGATAACGCCTTCAAAATTGAGTTTGATTCTCAAGAACACGAAGAACACGTTCTAGAGTTTTTCGGATTTTTAACTGTAATTAAGCTTGATTATACGAAAAACAAAGTACGATTTGCCTTTTTATAATAAACGGAAAATAATACCCCAAACGACATTTTTGGATTGATACTGATCCGATGGATCGCTTTTAAATACAATATAAGAGAATATATGCTTTAAACCTTTAATAAAGCAGAATACACGTTTTTCGAAACGATAATCATCCATAAAGTACGGATAACTACAAGTATCGTTTAATTCAAAATATAGGAACCAAAATACCTCTATTGCGAATATTTTTGAATACTTCCCGCTTTAACGAATGAAATATTGGTACGAACGATATACCAATGTCCCGAATAATTTGGGAACGATCCAAATTTTCTTTTCGATAATTAAAATAGAATAAAATAGTATGACACCCTTTTCAAAATAGTTTCTAATTCCCCACACATTTCACATAGCACCACAATATCACATATTCAATCATTTAACGAATAACTTAGCACGTTTAAACTGATAAATCATTTAATAACTCTTAATATGAAATTAAAATTTCATTTCACATCACATAATAACATGTAATTTTCCCGGATCTTACAAGGAACGATAACTGGTAATTACTACTATATTACTTGTTTGTGATTGTGTACACTTGCAGTTTGGTTTTAGTTACTTCTGTGCTAACGGGAGTAATAATTGTTTCTTATCAGGTTTCTTTGTGTATGAACAAAGAACCGTCGGGATTATTTACCTTTGATCCTGAAATGGAGCGAACCTTCAAAGCAAGAAGAAAAGTGCAACGCAAAGTTAAGAAAGCCAACCTAGTTATGGGTGATGAAAATGCCGATGCTCAAAATGTTGATGCTCGAAATGCTATGATGGTGATGGATGATAAAGATAGTGTTATTCGACAGTATGGAAAACCCCGTTTCGATGAGTTGAATTCGGGAATTGTGCGACCGGATATTCAAGCAACGCAGTTTGAGTTGAAGCCGGTCATGTTCCAGATGTTACATACTGTTGGTCAGTTTAGTGGGATGGCTACTGAAGATCCTCACCTTCACCTTCGTCTTTTCATGGAAGTTAGTGATTCTTTTAAACTTCCGGAGGTGACAGAGGATGCTTTGAGGATGAAGTTGTTTCCGTATTCTTTGAGAGACACAGCAAGAGCTTGGCTAAATTCATTGCCATCAGCTTCGGTGACTACTTGGAATGATTTGGCAGAAAAATTTCTTATGAAGTATTTTCCTCCTACCAAGAATACAAGGCTCCGTAACGAGATTAATTCGTTTCAGCAGCTGGATGATGAAACTTTATATGAGGCATGGGAGAGATTCAAGACATGTTTATAACCAATTACCTTTTCAGCTAAAATATATTATAGTTTTTCTAACAAAACCCCTCGTTTCCTAAAAATATCATGGACAATTACCTTTTTCAACTTACTCTTTTTATTTTTCTTACTAAAATCTCTTCTTTCTCTAAAAATATCACGGGCAAGCCCTTTACTTATTTATTTTAAAACATATTTTAATACTTTTAATTATTAAATTTTAAAACCTCATTTTTCAGAAATATCACGGGTAATTACCCTTTTTAAACTAAACATGTTATATTTTCTATTTTTCCTTATTAAAACCCCTCCTTTCCCAAAAATATAACGGGCAAACCCTTATTATTTATTTTAAAATCCATTTTAATATTTTTAATTATTTAAAAGCGTTTAACTATTTTAATATACCTACTTATTTTTTTAACAAATACAATTAGTAAAATATTAAAAAGTAAATAATAAAATAGCAATTAACATTTCATGCATCGCACGGGTTTTAAACTAGTATTATTAAAGACAAAACATTAAAAGTTTGGTCGATATAGTTTTTTGGTACAAAGTGATTTTACTCAATTGTTCTTGCTTATTTATTAAAATAAATTAAACAATAACAATACATTTTATAACCAATTGCCATTTAAATTAAAACACCTTACTTTTCCAATTTTTCTAACAAAATCTTCTCCTTTTTTCCAAAAATAGCACGAACAATTAACTTTTACTATTTCTATTTTTTCTGACAAAATCCATGTTTTTCCAAGAATATTACGGGCAATTATCTTTTTCAACTAAAATATTTACTTTTTCTATATTTCCTTACTGAACCCCCTCTTTTTCCAAAAATATGAAATATTATTAAATAATTATATTATATATTTATAACCAATTACCTTTTTCACCTAAAATACATTATTTTATATATTTTTTCTACAAAAATCCCCTACTTTTTCAAAAAAAGTCACGGGCAATCACCTTTTTCAAATAATACATGTCACATTTTCTATTCCTTACTAAAATCTCTCATTTTCCAAAAATACTACTAACAAACCTTTAGTTATTAATTTTAAAACCTATATTAATATTTTTAATTATTTAAAAAAATTCATCTATTTTAACATGCCTATTTTTCTTAACAAATACAATTAATAAAAATATTAAAATATAAATAATAAAATAACAACTATTAAAAACAATCTATGCATCACACGGGTTTTAAGCTATCTATACTATTATATAATAGTCGAAACATTGAAAGTTTTGTTTTTTCGGTTTTCGTTCATTTGTTAAATTATAAATCATAAAATAATATAATTATAGTAACTAATCGATTGTTTTTAAATTAAAACACATCATCTTTTCATAAAAAGATATTACCTTTTTTCAGCCAAAATACAATAGTTTTTCTATTTTTACTAACAAAATCTCTCTTTTTTTCCCATAAATATCATGGGTAATTAATTTTTGAACTAAAACACATTATTTTTTTTCTTACTAAAAACCTCTCTTTCCGAAAAATTCACGGACAAACCCTTACTTAATGTGTTTAATTATTTTAAATATTTTAACTATTTAAACATACCTACTTATTTGTTTCACAAATACAATTAATAAAATATTAAACATAATTAAAAATTCATATAATTCAATTAAAAATCACATATATTACATAACTACAAACTATTTTAGTTATACTTTAATTAGAATTCAAAAACACGATTTTTTTTAAAAATGTTTTTATTTATATTTATATTATTACAACAAAATATATTGATAATTTGGACAATTACATGCATATTAGACTAATAAACTTTTATAAAATTTATAAGTTTTTTTTTAGATTTGAATATTCAAGTAGTATTTTTAATTCTTTTTAAAAAGGTAGCATTTTCAGAAATACTAAAATCTCAAAACTTTTAAAAATAAATTTCAAAATTAATGTTAAAATCGTTCGTGCTTTGCACGAGTTATTGGCTAGTATTATTAAAGCCGAAATTTTGAAAGTTTTTCTTTTCGGTTTTTGGTCATTTATTTGATTTAATAAATAATAAAATAATATAAAAATAGTAACTAACCGATGGTTTTTTATAATTAAAACACTTTTTCCTAACAAAATCTACTCATTTTCTAGAAATATCATGGACAATTACCTTTAAATTAAAACATATTAGCTTTTATATTTGTTCTCACTCAAATCTCTTTTTTCCAAAAATATCAGGTGCAACCCTTATTTTCTTTATTTTAAAACTTATTTTAAAACTTTTAATTATTTAAAAAAACTTACATATTTTAACATGCCAATGCATTTTTTTAACAAATACAATTAATATAATTAAAGCACTTCTAAAAATATAACGGCCTGTTACTTTTTTTAATTAAAATATTTTAGCTTTTCTATTTGTTCTTATTATTTATCTTTTATAATTAAAACACTTTTTACTAACAAAATCTAATCATTTTCCAAAAATATCACGGTAATTACCTTTAAATTAAAACATTTTACCTATTATATTTGTTCTCAATAAAATCTCTCTTTTCCAAAAATATCATGTGTAAACCTTACTTATTTATTTTAAAACATATTTTACTACTTTTAATTATTTAAAAAAGCTTACCTATTTTGACATACCGACTTATTTTTTTAACAAATACCATTAATATAATTAAAATATTTCTAAAAATATCACGAGCAGTTACTTTTTTTTAATTAATACATGTTAGCTTTTTTATTTATCCTTATTATTATTATTTTAATAAATAATAAAATAATATTAACTTCATTAGTCCCATTTGTATTCTTTATTTATTTTTTTCTATGTTCTAATTAATATTTAAGTTTCTCATTTTATAATTTATCATATTGATTTTTATTCTTTATTTAGTATTTTCTGTTTTCATTATTTTCTTTTGTGTATCATTTTTTAATCTCCTTTGGCCCGTGTTTTGCACGGTTATAGGCTAGTATGTATTTGTTAAACAAAATTTGTAAGATATATAAAAGTAATCAATATACTTATATAAAGGAGAAGACGGGGGCGGTGAGGTGGCGCCCTTTAAACTATGTTCTATTTTTCTAATTTTCTCAATTTTTCACAATTTTGAATTTTAATAATTACAATTTCTTTTATTATAACTTACTTTATTATTTTCGATTTTGTAGGAATACCACTATTAACAAGCCTACACTATGTGACTATGTCACACTACATGACCTAGTGATTTCTATCATTGGGATATAGTATAAGTCTCTAAATGTACTTGTCTTGTTCTCATGAACAATAGCTTTATCATGTATGCTCAGATCTATAATGAGCTTAGTAAATTTTCTTGCATCTAGATTGTATATAGGCCATTGAATAATTGTCTTGGTAGAAGTTCAGTAATGCTCATGCAGCAGGATAGAAATGAATAAGGCCATGAAGAAATAAGTTGCAGAAATTTGTCTAAGGCATTATATAGCAAAGTCAGAAGAAAGCTATGTCGTGAAGTCACCAATATCTATGTCGTGAAGTGCTACATCGCATAGTCCATTTTGGTCTATGTCGAGAAGTCCTCAAGACACATGTCGTGAAGTGTTGAAGTCAGCAAAGTCAAAGAAGCCTAGATCGTGAAGTCCTCAGAAGCCTTATGTCGCATAGTCATCAAAATGACCTATGTCGCATAGTCATCAAATGACCTATGTCGCATAGTCATCAAATGACTTATGTCGCATTGTCGTCAAATGACTTATGTCGCATAGTCGTCAAATGACCTATGTCGCATAGTCGTCAAATGACTTATGTCGCATAGTCGTCTAATGGGCTATGTCGCAATGTCTTCAAAGGCTATATCGCATAGTCCTCTCAATGGAGATCGCGAAGTCAGGAATGAAGTGGAGTTCACGATATCAACACTTAGCCGTTTACAACAAGACAAATCAAGGTACAGAACCAAGAATCAAAAGAGACAAATACTGAAGCATTTGTTCTGGCAAGGTGGTCCAAAGAACAGATGGCAAATCTACAGCTAAACTTGGAGAGAAAGATAAGAGACAAGCAGCTACAGAAACGGGAAAGACTCCGAAAAGCAGGTGGTCCTTCCTGACACAGTTAACTTCTTATGGCAGGACAAGTTGGACTTTCAGCAAGGGGTAACTGTGTAAAAATAGGTGTGTGCACTAGTTTGTATAGGGCTTATATATATCATGCACATCCTATTGTAAGTTGTAAGAGAGATACACATAGTTTTTATCTTAAGCTCTTTTCTCTGTAAGCAAGCAAGTTCAAACTGTTCTTGTTTAGAAGCCAGAAATTCGATTGTGAATTTCCTGGAAAGCTGTAGTATTTAATTTGCTTATACAAAGTAGATTAAAGTGATTGTGTGTGTGTTGTTTACTTTCCGCATATTGCATTGCATAATCATTTACAGTTTATATTTAGTTTCAAGAAAACCAAAATCCATCAAACTATCCATTCACCCCCCCTCTGTCTAGTTTCTAGGTGATATTCATTGCTAACAAGTGGTATCAGAGCGGGCTGTTAACATACAAACAGAAAAAGATCAAGAATGAGTTCACAAAAACTAAGCAGTATCAAGATTCCTCCCTTCAACAAGGAGCACTGCAGCTTATGGAAGAAGAAGATGTTGCTGTTCATCAAAGCTTCTAATCCCATGTTTTTAGACATTCTAAAACATGGTCCCTTTGTTCCAATGATTGAGATTGGTGAGACAACAGTAGGCACTGAGATAATACCAGCAAAACATGTTCCCAAAGACCCCACAAAGTACACTGATTCTGAAAAGGAGAAAATAGCACTGGATGGACATCTTCAACTTATAATCTGTGAATCTATGGATTTCAACATGTATGGCACTGTTGCTCACTGTACTAGTGCCAAGAAGATGTGGGATCTTATAGAAGTGCTCTGTGAAGGAACTACTGAAGTAAAAAAGAACAAGAAGCAGATTCTTGTTTCACAATATGAAGCCTTCATGGCTCAGCCGAAAGAGGGAATCACAGAAGTGTTTGAGAGGTTCAACAAGCTGGTAAATGAGCTCAAACTCTACGACAAACACTATGAGATAGAAGAGCTTAACATGAAGTTTTTACTAACTCTTCCAGACCATTTAGAACCAAGAATCTCTTCCCTCAAAGAAAGAGATCTAACTAAGATTGGTTTTGATGTGCTGTATGGTGTTTTGAAAACCTATGAGCTGGAGTTGTTTCAAAAGTGATCCATTCAAGCTAAACAAGGGTTAATGGCAAATACTTCATGTGCCCTTATTGTTGACAACCTAAGTCAAAGAATGGACTCTCTTAAAATCAGTCAGGTCAAGATTGAGGAACTGGAAGTTGAAGACACTGGTGATGAGGCCCAAGTTGTCTATGATTTGCCTGAGGATGATGAGTTTAAAGCATGGAAGAACTAGACAAAATGGAAAACAAATCTTTTGTTTATATGGCTAGGAGGTATCCTAACATAAGGTTTAAAAGAAAGCAGCCATTCAGGTCCAAGTTCAATACTGGAAACACTGGTGGATCTAGTGGCTCAAACACCTTCAATAAAGGAAAAGGGATTGCTGGTGCTGCTAAAGGTGGATACAAGACAGGAAGTGTGGATAGGACCAAAATAAGGTGCTATAACTGCAATGAACTTGGGCATTTTGCCACTGAGTGCAAAAAGCCTAAACAAGTCAAGTAGGACAAAGCATACTTAGAGCTTGAAGCTAAGTATGAGGCTCTACTCAAGAAACAACAGGGCAAAGCTTTTATTGCTGAGGGAAAATGTTGGGATGACTCTGATGAAGAAGAAGAACAAGAGTACTCAAACTATGCCTTGATGGCATTTTCTGATGATGGTGATTCAAGTCAGGTACCTATTCTTACTTCTCTTGATATGACTCCCCTTCAATATAAGCAAACTGTTGAAGATATGAGCACTGAGATGTTTAATATTCATACTAGCATGTTAGTAGCTAATGAAGAAATTGATAGACTAACTGCTAAGAATCTTGAGCTTACAGAAAAGAATGCGAAACTTGAGTTAATGGTTGTGAACCTGGATGGTTTGAAAAAGGAGGTTGAGTATCTTAAAAACAAAGTGATTTGTGCTGAACAGATAGAGAAAGCCCTTAGGGAACAAATTGCTGAAACTGAACTGAAACTAAGAAGCTTTAAAAACTCCTCTGAACTTATTCAAACCTATCACAAGGAACACACTGAAGACTGCAAGGTTGGAGTTGGTTTTGACTATGAAAATGACAAGGGAAGGAAGAAGGTCAAGGGCAAAGGAAAGGAAACTTTTACAAACAAAAATGCCCCAACCATACTGTCAAGTGTTGAACAGCCCATCTTCAGAAAGAGTGTTGTTGAGTTTGATGAGGAACTACTGATCATCAAGCAACAACTACTTGAAGAAGATGAGGCTGCTAAAAACACTTCTTCCTTTCCTGAACTTGTCAATCAGAAAGAGACCAAAGACAATCTTGTCAAGAGTCCTAAAGCAAAGAAAGAAGTTGTTAAGAAAAAGAAACAAAACAGAAATGGTAAAGTTGGTGTTAACAAGGGAAACAACTATGCTTATGTGCCAAATGCTCCCAGGAAACAATGTCAAAAATGCCTATCTGTTAATCATTTGACTCATAAGTGTAGTAAGCCTGAAATTGTTGAAGTTGACAACCTGAGTAACCATTCCGCCAGCATAAATTCTAGTCATGATTCTTTCTGTGGTAAGCCAAACTGCATGACATGCTATGTGACTGTGATTGCTAACTGTTTATCTCTTAAACATAAACTTGACTCTGCACAATCTGGTGAATCACACACACATATGCATTCTCACAGGACAGGGTCCCCAATCAAGGTTGAGAGGGTGAAAACTTCATGTGAGCCTAAGAGTGTAAACTCCGAAGCCACAGAAAAAGTGAAGTCTCCTACTATGAGAAATGCAATTTATGACAGAAGAATTGTTAATCAAAATGTTTCTAAATCAACTGGACCCTACCAAGTGTGGGTACCAAAAACAACTTAGTCATTTTGTGAATGCAGGGCAACAGGAATAAAAGAGTCATATGGATCTTGGACAGTGGATGCTCAAGTCACATGACTGGTGATATAGCCCTGCTATCACATTTTGAGGAAAAGGCTGGCCCATCAGTAACCTTTGGAAATGACAACATTGGTTATACAATGGGATATGGCAGTGTTAAATCTGGAAATGTCATTATTGAAGATGTAGCATTTGTTGAAGGACTGAAGCATAATCTCTTGAGTATTGGACAATTTACCAACAGAGGTTTCAAAGTGGAATTTGATGAAGACCTTTGTTCAATCTCAAAAAGGGAGAGTGGTGAAGTTGTTCTAACTGGAGTGAAGAAAGGAAGCTTGTTTGTAGCTAATCTCAAGGCTGCAGATAAGGGAGAAATTTGTTGTTTCTACACTAAAGCCACAAATGAGGAATTCTGGCTATGGCACAGAAAGCTGTCTCACTTGAATGTTCAGGCAATGAACTCTCTAACCAAGAGAGAACTTATCAGGGATTTGCCTGCCTTGGAGTTTGTACAAGATGGAGCATGTGAAGCTTGTCAGAAAGGAAAGATTAAAAGATCTAGTCACAAGAACAAGTTGCTCAATACAAACTCAAAACCTCTGCAGCTAATTCACATGGACTTATTTGGCCCTGTGAATGTAATGTCTCTTTCCAAAAAGAAATATGCTCTAGTGATGGTTGATGACTATTCAAGATATACTTGGGTGGAATTCCTATTCTCCAAGGATGAAGCTCCCCAAGTCATAATAGAGCATATCAAGAGAGTTGATAGAGAAGCTCAAAGCACTGGTTCCTCTGTAGTTGCTTTGAGAAGTGATAATGGAACTGAGTTTAGAAATTCCACATTGTATGAGTTTTGTAAAGATAAAGGAATTTCCCAACAATTTTCAGCTCCTAGGACTCCTCAACAAAATGGAGTAGTTGAGAGAAAGAATAGAACTCTCATTGAAGCTGCAAGGACAATGCTGTTGGATGCAAAACTACCTACTAGCTTTTGGGCTGATGCTGTTAACACAGCATGCTATGTGCAGAATAGAACATTGATAAATAAGAAGTCTGGCAAAACTCCTTACTCATTAATGACTGGAAAAAGAGCATCCTTCAAGCATCTGCATGTGTTTGGCAGCAAGTGTTTTGTGATGAAAGATACCTCAGAACATATTGGAAAATTTGATGCTAAGGCATTTGGAGGTATCTTCATTGGATACTCTCTGGAAAGGACAGCATACAGAGTGTTTGTACCTGAGCAACACAAAGTTATGGAAAGCATGAATGTTACTTTTGATGACAAGAAGACTCCTGGACTTGAAACAAGTGAACAAGACAGTGTGCCATTAAGATTTGAGAACCAAGGATATTTAGAGGATTCTGATAATGAGGATGAACCCCCTGCTCAAACTGTCCCAGTAAATGAAGATCTTGAAGTTGATAATCCTCCTCAAACACCTGTGCAAGGATTCACAAACACAGGGGGAGAAGAAGATAATGCAACCTTCAATCAGAATGATCCTGATACTAGTCAAGAAAATGAACAGGGTCACACAAGGAAATGGGACAAAGCCCACACCAGGGATCAAATCATTGGAGATCCTAGTGAGGGAGTTAGAACAAGAAGGGCAACATTAAATACATGTCTGTATAGCTGCTTTCTGTCACAAGAGGAACCTAAATTAATTGAAGAAGCTTTGAAGAATTCTGATTGGATTGTTGCCATGCAAGAAGAGTTGAATCAATTTGAGAAAAACAAAGTATGGGAACTAGTGCCACCTCCAAAAGGAAAGAATGTTATTGACACCAAATGGGTGTTCAGGAACAAAATGGATGAAGAAGGAGTGGTAATTAGAAACAAAGCAAGGCTGGTTGCCAAAGGATACAGCAGCAAGAAGGCATTGATTATGATGAGACATTTGCACCTGTAGCAAGACTGGAAGCCATCAGAATCTTCCTGGCTTTTGCAGCTCACTCAAATTTCAAGGTGTATCAAATGGATGTGAAAAGTTCATTTCTCAATGGTGATCTTGCTGAAGAAGTGTATGTATCTCAACCACCTGGCTTTGAAAATGAAAACTTTCCAGACTTTGTGTACAGACTGCTTAAGGCACTCTATGGACTCAAACAGGCACCAAGAGCCTGGTATGAGACTCTATCTCAATTCCTTCTTGAGCATCAATTTACCAGGGGTACAATTGACAAAACCCTATTCTTCAAGAAGCATGGAAATGATATCATTCTTGTTCAAATCTATGTGGATGATATCATCTTTGGCTCTTCAAACGAAAAACTCTGTGAAAGGTTCTCTAAGTTGATGCAAAGCAAATATGAGATGAGTATGATGGGAGAATTAACCTACTTTCTGGGCTTGCAAGTACATCAAAGGGAGGATGGCATCTTCATAAACCAATCAAAGTATGTCAAAGATCTTTTGAAGAAATATGGTTTAGAAGACTCATCCCCTGCAAAAACTCCCATGTCCACTGCAATCAAGCTTGATGAAGACAAGAAAGGCAAAAGAGTAGACATCAAGGTTTACAGAGGCATGGTTGGATCACTACTCTATCTCACTACTAGCAGGCCTGATATCATGTTTGCCACATGCCTTTGTGCAAGGTTCCAGTCTGATCCCAAGGAATCTCACATGATGGCTATCAAAAGGATTTTCAAATATCTGAAAGGGACTCCTAATCTTGGGCTATGGTATCCGAAGGGCACTGGGTTCAATCTGGTTGGCTACACAGATTTTGATTATGCTGGATGCAGAATTGACAGGAAGAGCACATCTGGAAGCTGTCAGTTCTTAGGTCAAAGGTTAGTGTCCTGGTTTAGTAAGAAACAACAGTCCACAGCAACATCCACAGCTGAGGCTGAATATATTGCTGCTGGAAGTTGTTGTGCTCAATTGCTTTGGATTAGAAATCAACTCATGGATTATGGACTAGTGTTAGAACACATTCCTCTATTGTGTGATAATACTAGTGCAATATCCATAGTTGCCAATCCTGTTAATCATTCTACTACAAAGCATATTGAGATCAGGTACCATTTCATTAAGGAACATGCTGCAAATGGTACCATAGAAGTCTCTTATGTTCCAACTGAGAAACAATTAGCTGACATATTTACTAAGCCTCTGAATGAAGCTGTCTTCAACAGACTTGTGAGTGAAATTGGAATCCTCAATCCTTCATTTAGTTGTTCTAAGTAAGTATGCTAGTTAATTGTTGCAGCAGTAAATTTTCACTGTATTTAAATGCTCTATTCATATGGAGTGAAAATTAGCTGAGATATGATCTATAAATATTTCAGTATTTTACTGCATTTTTTTCAAATCATATTTGGTTGAGGAGTTGTGAGCTTTTGAGACATCTCGATATAGATGATTTTGAGAGTTCACGACATAATACAAATCAAACAGACTTATATCGCAAACTGTTAAAATTGTGAGACTTTGCGATATAGTTCATTTCTTGAGTTTGCGACATAGTTCATTTTAATGACTTTGCGACTTAGAATAACTATATCAACAAGTCTCCATATTTGACAGAATTTTGATTTAAATTTACTTTATTTCAATTTTTGATTTAAGTCTGACAAAATCTTACTGACAAAAAGAGAGTTTTAGACAAGGTATTTTCACTATATCGCAAAGTCATCCAAATTCTGATATCCTCAAGACTTTGCGACATAGTTTAATTCAGGACTCTGCGATATACTTTGCAAGGACTTTGCGGTACAGGCCATTTTAAGACTTCGCGACATACATTTAGTCTGTACATATTCATAACTCCATATCGCAGTGTCTCTATCATATAAATACTTTTTGTCGACCGTTCACAACTTTTCATCTTGTCATTTGCTCTCAATTTCTAAAACCTAAACTCTTCTCTCTCTTCTTCAATCTCAATCTCAATTTCAATGGCACCCAAATCTCAAACAGCTTCCTCTTCAAGCCCTTTAACCATTCCCAAAGAAACAAATCTTCTCACCATTCCCTCTGAGGCTGAGGCTAACCCAAGGTACAAGTGTTTTGTACGGTTCTTGAACACTTCCTACCTACGCCAAGCCCTAACCCTGAACCCTACCTTGTATGTCGATGTGTTGGAAGGATTCTGGAGAACGGCGTTGGTATCAACAATGGCTAGGGAAGATGGAACCTCATTCCAGGAGGTTAGTTGTTCAATTGGAGGCAAACATTTCCAGTTTGGTGAAAGGGAAATCAATGAAGCTTTGGGGTTCAAGGTGGAGGGTCATGACCAAGAAGCTACAGATGCTCAAATCGTAGATTTCATGACTTTCATTCTGTATGCTGATGAGATAGATACTGGAAAGCTAAATAAGAAGTTTGTGAGAAGGGAGTGGTCATTTCTGTTTGACGCACTCCAGAAGGTGTTTCTCTGCAGGAAGACAGGATGGGACCATATCAGTCACATTGCTGTGAAGCTAGCCTACTCCCTGGCCAACAACCAGGAGATCAATGTGGGAGCCATAATTCTCAAGGAATTGGCTCAGAGGCTAGGCAGGACCGTTCGTGGTAGAGGTAATGACATCTTTTACCCTCGTTTCCTTCAAGTTATTTTAAATTTTCTTGATGCAAATATCCATGAATTGGAGGGTATAGATAAAACTAAAATGGCTTATTCCAAGTCCATGTCCAAAGTACTATTTGGCTCATTGGACACAAGGAATCAAGTGGATGTGATTCTAAGTGTGACCAAGCATATGCAGGACACATTTGAGTCTTATCCACTTGATAAGCCCATATACCATGCACTTTCCTGGACAGGGGAGGCTGAGACTGGAGGAGCTACACAGTCTAACCCCAGCCTTCCCATCCCATCCAGCAACCCCACTGCAAACACATCTGTAGAAATTAGGGAGCCAAGTGCATCAGTCTCCCAAAAGACTGATGTTACTAAAAAGAAGACTAAGAAGAGACCCCTAAAAGTGATTCAAGAAACTGTAGAGATAGAAAGTGAGAATCCTGAGTCACCTCTCACCAGACATAGTAAGAAATCCAAATCCAAACCTACCACTGGATCCTCCCAACAGGATTCAGATGTGGAAAAAGGGGTACACCTATTACTGTCAATGGCCTCCCAACAGGTTATTGGCATTAAAAAGAGTAGTCTCCCCACTACAACCTGTACTGAGTCTGCACAGGATCAAGAACTCACTCTTGATCCTAGGAGAAATAAGGATGTTGACACATTGAGTGGAGAGTACATCACACTTGAAACTCCTCCTATTTCTCAGGGGGAGTTGACAAAATCTAATCTACACCACACTTCTCTTCCAGATTCTACATCTAACATTTCTTCTCAACAGATCAGTCATTCACATGATTTTTCTGCAATTGATCAATCACAATCCAACACTGTGATTGAGCCAACCTCAAGTGACATGGTGCATGACACTGTGCTCACCACCCAGGAACCACATCTAGTTGGTCAGGGAATGCATGCTGGGGCATATCCTAATGACACCAACACAAACATGGAGGATTCACCAGTCTTCACTAGAGACTCTATGCCAAATTCTCCCATCCTTAGGGATGTGGAACTGTCTTCACAGACAAATAGGGCTGATGTTGTAACACATCCCATTTCAATGGAGACAGCATCAGACTCTACAGTCATTCCAAGACTGGAGGAAACTCACTCAACCATTCCTCATGAAGTGCCAAGCACTAGCTCTCACTTGGCTCAGGCCACAATAACTGAATGGCTGAAACCTGTGCAACATGACAGGGCTTCAGGATCATCCTCTGTGCCACCATAATTGACGGAAGAAGAATTAAAAGATCTTCATGTGGCACAGATTGATGAGATCTCTAGGATTGCTCAACATCTCCTCACTGCAAATCTCCCAAATTCTGACTATGAGGCTATTCTTCTCACTCACAAGGAGGATGTTGAAGCACAACATGATAAAATTGTGGATGAAGCCCAGCAAGCTGGAAATGTGGATGCTTGGCTGGATGGCAAAAGGACAGTACAGCTCAAGGAGGCTCTAGCTTTTCTCAGGGAGGACTATCTTACAGCCTTGGGGTCAAATGCCAAAGGTCTCTCTCCTGCTGAAATCTATGATGCAGTTAATGATGTCTACAAGAGCCAACTTAAAGCTATGCATTTTCTTGGGAAGGGTCTTCAGTCAGAAATCTCCACCATTCAGGAAGAAACAGCTCATTCTAATGCTCAACTAAAGAATTGTTTTCTTTCAGGCTTTCCCAAGGTAGATGGCATTCTTAAGGAAGTCTAGAAAACTGCCTCCAATGTCACCAAGATGGACTGCACCCTAGCTATGGTTTCAGATAATATGAAGAATCTCTCTACCAAGCTAGACAATCAGGTGCAGGCCAACATCAACTCAAACTCCATGCTTACAGTACTCTGGAAGAATCAGTATGGGAACAAGCTTGTTGATGAGGTTCCTATTTCTGATATCTCCAAGTTTGAATTCTCCAAACTCAAGGATCAATCCCTTAACTCCTTCAAATCTCAACAACTTTTCTCAAAAGTGGACAGCTTAGAAAGAGAGGTAGCTGCTCTGAAAGCAGAAAACAAAGGACTATCTCACTCCTTGGAGCAGCTAAATGCTAAGATGGATGATCAAACCAACTCCACTTCTAATATTTTGTTGGTGCAACAACAAATGATGACCTCAATGATGAGACATATGAACCTGCCTATCCCTGGGGAAGCTCAAGACATCTTGTCTGATTCCAAGCCTAAGGGGGAGAAAGAAAAGGAGGTCATTCTGAAAAAGAAAGGGGGAGTACCTGCCAAGCAACAGAAGCTTAAGGGCAAAATTTCTGAAGAAACAATAAAGCCAATAATCCTCCCCCCTGTAGAGGTCATAAATGCACAAGGCCAGAAGAGCACAGTCACATCTACCTTCCATCCTTCTACAATGCCAAAGGACATTTCAGCTCCTCAACCTACTTCAAATGCCAAACCTATCAAAGCCACAATAATCACCCAGTCCAAGCTACAGGAAATTGCAAATTCAAACATCTATCATGATGAGGCCTTCCTGGAGCTTCTAAAAGCCATCTACAGCAATGCAAAAGGGGATGCAAGAGTCTACAGAGAGAAGGTCAAGGAAAGCATCAAGTACTTCACTGTGGGAGTAAGGAAAATCAATGATGTCCATCTAAGAGAAGTTATCATGGTGTGCAAGGACAATTGCTTGTGGCATCTAGCATTTCAAACTCTAGAGAAACTGAGATTTACTGAGCTGTCAATAATCCTGGACTTAATAGAAAAAGATGGGACCAACAACAGGAGACTGTTTGATGACTTGAAGATAGATCAACATCTAAGACTGCCTGAGGTTATCTCAAAGCCAAGGACAATAATCTTCCAAAGTCTATCTCAAGACAGCAGCATTGAACAGTTGGTGATTCCTTCAGATTTGACAAGAAAGAATAATGCAAAGATCAACCAGGTGCTGCAAATGCTAAGGGCCAAGAGGGGAGTCAGGACAGCTGAGGAACTAGAGATGATTCACACTCTACAATATTTTCTGATTCATGGAGTCATTCCTGAATCTGTCAAAGAAAAGAGCAAAAAGAAGGATGGGGATGATGATGATGAGGAGAAAACCTATGAAAGGAGATCTCAGTCAAGGAGAAATAAGGATGGACCTAGTGAGAGCAGCAGGAGCAAATATTCAAAGAAATCAAAAGATGCTGGTGATGACAAGAGGGATTCAAAAGGAGGAAAGGAAACAGTCAAGAGAACAAGGAGTGGAATTCAGCAAGTCAAGGACATTGCTAGCAGTACTTTAACCACAACACAAGACTCTAAGTCTAGGGTGGGTACTGTTAGTAATGATCCTCCAAAATCATTATCTAAGACTTCTGAACCTGAATTGCCACAGAAGAAAGAAGGAGCCATAAAAGGAACATCAAAAAGACACTTCCACAAAGTCACAGCTGGTGGAGTGTTACAGTGGATGAAGGGAAAAGGAATGAAGCTACTTCCAAGTGATGTGGCACTGAAGACTAATTCTCCATGCTCCACAAAGCTACCTCAAGTGAAGCACATGAAGATCAAGAGGGCAGCTAAGAGGACAAGGATAACAAAGAAGAATGGGATAATCACTAATGTTGTAGGGATCAAAGTGCTTCCTCTTGATGAAGACTATGATGAAGATGCCCTAGAATTCTTGAGAGCTCAAAGAATCTTTGAAGTCAAGGTGAAGCTAGATCATCTAGAGATCAAGTACACTGATGGAAGAGAAAGGATTATGAAGCAAGGGGGCTGGCAATATTTCTATAAGTATGAGCTTGAGAGGATAAATGCCTTACTGAATTTTGAAGAAAAAGAAGAAAGGACTTGGAAGATAGATATTGCCAGGTACTTGAAAATGCATGCTGATTATGAAGAAAACATGAGGAAAGAGAATGAAGAGAAAAACATACAGAGAGAGAAAGAAATGGCTGAGATGGAGGAGAGGGCTAAAGAGCTAAGGCAGAAAGGGCTGTGCAGGGTCAAACAAAATCCTTACATTGTGGAGTACAAAAACTCACATGGAGGCCAAAGCAAAATAAGGATGGAGTTTCTGGACTCCTATGTAGAAAGTGCACTCAAGGCTGCAATTGATGACTTGGAAGGCTCACCTCTCATTGAAGAACTGATTGCAAGAGAAGAACTTCAAGAAGCCATCATAGACATGAAAAGAAGAGAAGAGATAAGGAAAAAGAAGATTTATGATGATTTTCAAGAGAAGCAATTGGAAGCTGAAGCTGCTGAGCAACAAAGATAGTCTGTAAGCTTTCAAATTTTTCTATGTAATCAAATTCCTAATCTCAATGTTCATAAATTGTCTTCTCTGTTACTTAATTTCCTTCTATGTAAGTTAGGCTTGTTATCAGACATGAAATTGTGCCTAAGGATCTTACTCACAATTTGGGGGAGATTGTTAGGCTCAAGACATGTCTGAATACCACTATTAACAAGCCTACACTATGTGACTATGTCACACTACATGACCTAGTGATTTCTATCGCTGGGATATAGTATAAGTCTCTAAATGTACTTGTCTTGTTCTCATGAACAATAGCTTTATCATGTATGCTCAGATCTATAATGAGCTTAGTAAAGTTTCTTGCATCTAGATTGTATATAGGCCATTGAATAATTGTCCTGGTAGAAGTTCAGTAATGCTCATGCAGCAGGATAGAAATGAATAAGGCCATGAAGAAATAAGTTGCAGAAATTTGTCTAAGGCATTATATAGCAAAGTCAGAAGAAAGCTATGTCGTGAAGTCACCAATATCTATGTCGTGAAGTGCTACATCGCATAGTCCATTTTGGTCTATGTCGAGAAGTCCTCAAGACACATGTCGTGAAGTGTTGAAGTCAGCAAAGTCAAAGAAGCCTAGATCGTGAAGTCCTCAGAAGCCTTATGTCGCATAGTCATCAAAATGACCTATGTCGCATAGTCATCAAATGACTTATGTCGCATAGTCGTCAAATGACTTATGTCGCATAGTCATCAAATGACCTATGTCGCATAGTCGTCAAATGACTTATGTCGCATAGTCGTCTAATGGGCTATGTCGCAATGTCTTCAAAGGCTATATCGCATAGTCCTCTCAATGGAGATCGCGAAGTCAGGAATGAAGTGGAGTTCACGATATCAACACTTAGCCGTTTACAACAAGACAAATCAAGGTACAGAACCAAGAATCAAAAGAGACAAATAATGAAGCATTTGTTCTGGCAAGGTGGTCCAAAGAACAGATGGCAAATCTACAGCTAAACTTGGAGAGAAAGATAAGAGACAAGCAGCTACAGAAACGGGAAAGACTCCGAAAAGCAGGTGGTCCTTCCTGACACAGTTAACTTCTTATGGCAGGACAAGTTGGACTTTCAGCAAGGGGTAACTGTGTAAAAATAGGTGTGTGCACTAGTTTGTATAGGGCTTATATATATCATGCACATCCTATTGTAAGCTGTAAGAGAGATACACATAGTTTTTATCTTAAGCTCTTTTCTCTGTAAGCAAGTTAGTTCAAACTGTTCTTGTTTAGAAGCCAGAAATTCGATTGTGAATTTCCTGGAAAGCTGTAGTATTTAATTTGCTTATACAAAGTAGATTAAAGTGATTGTGTGTGTTGTTTACTTTCCGCATATTGCATAGCATAATCATTTACAGTTTATATTTAGTTTCAAGAAAACCAAAATCCATCAAACTATCCATTCACCCCCCCCTCTGTCTAGTTTCTAGGTGATATTCATTGCTAACATTTACATATTATTCACCTTATAAACACCTATAAATTAAAGGCCATTCATAACAAAAAAATCTACACCGAAACTTTTTTACATAACTTCAAATTTTTAAAACCATATTTACAATCAATACAACTATGGCTTATACCATGTTGGATGCTTTGAACGACATCAACTATACCTGGATGATAAGAGTACGAGTGTGTGTAGAATGTGGGAATCTGTCGATCCAAATACTGAAGAACTGATCAGTCTTGACATGATTTTGATCGATGAAAAGGTTAAAAAATCAATATACTTATAACTTATTAGTTTGTCAAATTGTATGATGTTATTAACTTTTCTAATATACGTTGTATGACGGGAAAATTTGATCCATGCTACGATCCCGAAGATTCTGGTCTCTCGGTTCAAAGATTTTTTAGAGGAAGGCTCCGTGTACAGCATCAAAAATCTGAAAGTTGTTTCAAGTACAGGGAAATATAGACCAGTATCACATGGGTCTAAATTGCTCTTCATACGCATAACTTTGCCTAACAGATTGGAAGAAGGCATCGTCAACATATTACTGAGTTCATATGTGCAGATATGATTGATACACGTATTAATGACACCAATATATTCTCAGGTTTTTGATGCAGTAATATATTAGAGTAATATATAAGTAATACTATTATATAAGTTATAATTCAATCTATCATGTTCTAATATTATTTTTTCTATGTTGATTTAGATGTTGTGGGCTGCTTAACCTACTTGGGTGGCATTGAAGTTGTCAAAGGCGGTTGGAAAAAAAGAGATCTCAAAATTATCACAAATTAGTAAGTTATGCATTATATTAATTTTAATATAACTGTTAATTATTTTTTATTGTTCTTTCAGTTCATATGTCCGGATATGATTGATGCACGTATTAATGACACTAACATACTCTCAGGTATTTTCATGCAGTAATATATTAGAGTAATATATAAGTAATAATATTATATAAGTTGAAATTCAAACTATCATGTTCTAATATTATCTTTTCTAATAATACTATAAATATAAGTAATATTACATGTTTATATTGATTTTATCAATATAATATTTTAAAGATATATCTGGCAATGGTATCGGTCCAAAAAAATAAAAAATTAAACTCTATAAACAAAAGGAATATGTAAATAATTTATAATATTACTTACCCAAATGCAAATTTTACAGAATATATTTTATTTGATAATTTAAATAATTTTATAGATATTTATTTCACAAGTTTTATTCTAATATTTTTTTTTCTTAACAAATATATTTTAATGCCAGTGCGAAGCGGCTCAGTAACCTAGTTACTCTATCAAATAAGAAAAGTATTTTAAATTTTGTTTCTTTTAACTTTTTTAACTTGCATCATAATTAAAGAAAAAAAATGCATATATAGGGCAGTTAGAGCTGCTTGTTCTATTTGCTTCACTTCTTTGGCTTTTCTTGTTTCCAGTTGCATTATTGTTGTTTCAGTTTTCTGAGCTTCTTCTCATACTGTATCTGCAAATTCAACAAATAATCACCAGCAAATTTAAATCAAGCTGTACTTCTAGTCTCAAATTCAAACTCCAATATTTTTACCAATCGTTGAACTAAAAACCAATATTAACTTTAATACGCAAGGATAACACCACCATGTAACTTATTGGTTAACTGGAAATCTGTGGCTACACTTCGAGGTAAGAAAAAAAACAGTGCTGCAGACTTCTTCGATGGATCAAGAAAAGTTTGCATCCCTGGTCCGCGGACTGCCCAATGCTTGATACAGTATATATTTGTCTTAGATGATGCTTTGAGTTCAATTCTGAGTTCTGAGGACTGAACCAACACCAATGTATGTGCTTGATTAGTTTTTAATGTACTCATATTTGATTTGAGTTTCGGATTTTAAACGGTCGTATAGTCATTCGAAAATTTGATCTTATTACCTAAAGTACACAACGTAGTACAAGATACATTAAGCTAAAGAAGAAGGCAAAAGCCTGGAAAATCCTCACAATCTTAACAGAGCATAACTCCAAAGGAGACTAACCAAAAGATAACTAACAAACTACCATACTTAAACTTCGATAAACACTTAACTTAGAAACCGATTAATTGCATTCAAATCTTCGGTCGTAGCAACAAAGTTCTTGTACAATCTCATTTCCGAGTTTTGTAATCTATTTAGATTTTTCACCAACACATTTTCTTCAATATTTAACTCTTTTTATATAAATTATTTTACATAGCGTAACATTTTTTTATCGGCTACAGGCCTAGCGCGTAACTTTTATTCCCTATTTTTTTTAGTCGAGTAAATCGGTTAACACACTACGTTGAAATTAATATGTTCTAAAACTATTGATTAATTTGTAAGTGCACACATTGCATTAACAAAATTTGACAAGAATGTTAAGATAAATCTACTACAACTGCGTTACAAAAAAAATCTACTACAACTTGATAATTTTTCCTAATCCAAAAGCAAAAAGATTAAAAGAAAAAGATGAAAGCCGCGGCAATAAAGACAAATCGTAAAGTCGAAAGTGAGTGATTTATTCTTGTTCAGTCACTTGATCCACTTGTCTTCACCTTAGGTTCAGGTCCTGATCCAGAGCCAGACCGTAATGTACCAGGACTATGAGCACAACTCATTGCACCTGGCTGTTCAGCACCCGTGACTGATGAGCCTTCAGCAATCGTCGGGGTGGAATTAACAACGTTGTCGGGGTGTCATTAACAACAGCTGTTTGTGATGTTGGAATGGACGGGCAAAACGTAATAGTGTAATCAGCACCCGTGCAAGTAAACGTACTAGTTTGATCATCATAAGCATAACTATAAGCTCTCGGACAAACCATCTTAAACAGAGCCGCATAAACTGATGGTTTACAAGTATCCGGTGTATTATGTGCACCACTACAACAATACTCGGGCTTCCCAAATGCTTCACACGCACTCTTACATGCGTCCCCATTGCTCACTTTCAACTCATCCGGGCAATACTTGTTCAAATCCGTAACACACCCGGTTGCAGCACACATACCCGACGAACCCCCACTCGCTTCGACTATCATTGGCAAATTGTATCCATCAACCAAGCTAACATCATAAAAGTCTTGACTGCCCTGACTACCTGAGCCAAGTGTGAACTCAGCTAGTGTAGCAGGCGGTGCAGCTCCAGCGCCATTGCATTCTACTTGACCCGAGCCACAATCTGCTGTTGAGCATGAACCAGGCCCTGTTCCATTGAATTTGCAGCCGGTTCGGCCCCAGAACCGGCCGGACCAGCCGTTTGGAGCTTGTAAGGACCGGGAAGATTGTTGAGGTAGCTCAAAACCGGTGGTTTCAAGAGGGGGAGTGCCTGAACCTGTAAGAATGCCTGGCCACACTGTGTATTCACATTTGTTTACGAATGTGAATTTAGCTCCATACGTACTTGTACAAAGCAGAAGCAGAGCAAAAAAGAGCTTGAACAGAGCCATGTGTGTAAATATTGCTTTATCGATAATCTGTGCGTTAGCTTTTCTTAAAAATCGAAACAAGAAAGCGACAGAAGTAAAGAGAATGGAGGTGATGCAGGAGAGCTTGCTGAGAATAGAGATTTGATGAATCGAACATCTTGACTCTTGAGTCTATATTTATAGGCTATAGTTATTATTACAATTTACATTCATAATGTGTTTTGAATTTATATTATTTGAACCTGTTTTCAAATTTTATTTGAAATTTAATTCAAAGTTATAGGTTACAGTTGTTGTTAAAATTTTACAATCCTAATGTGTTTTGAATTGATATTATTTGAACCCTATTATGTTTTCAAATTTTATTTGAAATTTTATTTATAATTAATATTATTTTCATATATGGAATGGGAATCCAAACTTGTGTCACTTATCACAAATTTCGAATTTTATTTGAAATTTAATTCATAATTATTATTATTTTCATATATTGAATAATAATCCAAACTTATGTTACTTATCACAAATTAAAAAATTTCTCAATTTTTATTTGACTAGTCTAGTTTTAATGCAATCCACCAAGTTTTCGTTTTAGTAATTAAAATTATATAAAGGATTATTTGGGATTTTAATTTGTATTATTTGCTTTGGCAATGATGATGTGTTAATATGTGTTTGAATTTAAATAATTTATATATAAGTTAAGATGTGTATAACTGATCAAAAGTAAATATAGTCAAACCAGATTAGGTGTAGTGAGATTGGTGATTTCGAAGTGCCTACCTAAGGTGGTGTCCCAAATAAATCATTGTATTACTTGAAGTTGAAATTTATTAAATTTAATAATCTAAAACATACATGACACCGCTATCCACAATAATGATGAAACAAATTGATATGCTACCTATTGTACAACAATTTAATGCAACTAATAAGCTAGTAAGTCCATTCTTTTGGAAGATATATGTAATAAGAAGAGCTGCTTGTTTTATTTGCTACACTTCTTTGATTTTTCTTGTTTCCTGTTACATTGTTGTTCCAACTTTATGAGCTTCTCATATCTGTGCATTCAACATAACCATTACCAAACTTGAACTCAAACTTGAACTTGAAAATAATACGCAAGTAGCGAAAAAGAAATATACTTGACTTATTGGTTAATTGGCAATCTGCAGCTACAGTTCGAGGTAGAAAAAAACCAGTGCCACATGACTTCTTTGGAGAATCGAGAGAAATCTTTTCCATTTCATGGCTCCGAGCTGCCCAGTCCTTGTGATATATTTGTCTTAGTTGTGGCTTTGAGTTCAATTCTGACATCTGAAGATTGAACAACCAACATACGTGCACGATTAGTTCATGATACTCAAATTTGGTTGGAGTTCTCGACTTTAAATACTCATGTAGCTAATCATTCAAACATTCGACATCTTATTAAGTAAAGTATACAACCTAGTACAAGATACTATGATCTGCATAGTGTGCATCAACCAAACAAACTTGAATAGGTCAACTGAAGTTTTAAGTGAAGTTAAATTTCTTTAAAGTCAACTACTGTAGTTTACATCAACAAGACAACAACCGAATATTCAGACATCCTGTCTAGGACATCAGTGGCTTAGTGCATCCCCACAAGAAACGAAACGTGTAGGAAGAATCAATTTTAATTAGAAATGAATCTACTGAATCTTCAAGAAAGGCGTAAATATTCCTCTGGTATCTTAAACATTAGATACCCTGGTGTATATATATTTGTCTTAGATGTTGCTTTAAGTTCAATTCTGAGTTCTGAGGACTGAACGAACACCAATGTTTGTGCTCGATTAGTTTTTAATGTACTCATATTTGGTTTGGGTTTCGGATTTTAAACAGTCGTGTAGTCATTCAAAAATTTGATCTTATTTCCTAAAGTTCAAGCTTTTTAGTCAATTAAAGTAGTTTACATTTTTTAGGATCCAAATTCATTAAGCAAAAGAAGGCAAAAAGCCTGGAAAATCCTCACAATCTTAAACAGAGCATAACTCCAAAGGAGACTAACCAAAAGATAACTAACAAACTACCATACTTAAACTTCGATAAACACTTAACTTAGAAACCGATTAATTGCATTTAAATCTTCGTTCGTCGCAATAAAGTTCTTGTACAATCTCATTTCTGAGTTTTGTAATCTATTTAGATTGTTCACCAACACATTTTTTTTCAATATTAAACTCTTTTTATATGAATTATCCACAAAGCGTAACATTTTTTTATCGGCTATAACGCGTAACTTTTATTCCCCATTTTATCGGCTAGAAGAACTAAATTGTCATTCATAACAATCGAGTAAATCGGTTAACACACTACATTGAAATTAACATGTTCTAAAACTAATGATTAATTTGTAAGTACACACATTGCATTAACAAAATTTGACAAGAATGTTAAGATAAATCTACTACAACTGCGTTACAAAAAAAATCTACTACAACTTGATAATTTTTCCTAATCCAAAAGCAAAAAGATTAAAAGAAAAAGATGAAAGCCGCGGCAATAAAGACAAATCGTAAAGTCGAAAGTGAGTGATTTATTCTTGTTGAGTCACTTAATCCACATGTCTTCACCTTAGGTTCAGGTCCTGATCCAGATCCAGACCGTAATGTACCAGGACTAGGAGCACAACTCATTGCACCTGGCTGTTCAGCACCGGTGACTGATGAGCCTTCAGCAATCGTCGGGGTGGAATTAACAACGTTGTCGGGGTGGCATTAACAACAGCTGTTTGTGATGTTGGAATGGACGGGCAAAACGTAATAGTGTAATCAGCACCCGTGCAAGTAAACGTGCTAGTTTGATCATCATAAGCATAATTATAAGCTCTCGGACAAGCCATCTTAAACAGAGCCGCATAAACTGATGGTTTACAAGTATCCGGTGTATTATGTGCACCACTACAACAATACTCGGGCTTCCCAAATGCTTCACACGCACTCTTACATGCGTCCCCATTGCTCACTTTCAACTCATCCGGGCAATACTTGTTCAAATAAAATAATCTTTTATTAACAAAAAAGTAATACATTTATATTATATTTTATAATTAAAAAAGTTTTAAAAAATAAGAAAATTTTTAGATGGCAAAATTCCCTAGTTTAAACAATAAGTGAACCGTCATTCATAACAATCAAGTAACTCGATTAACACGCTGCTTTGAAATTAATTATCATGTTCAAAAACTCAATTGATTAATTTGTAAGCACACACGTTGCATTAACAAATGTTACAAGAATGTCTAGATAAATCTACAACTTGAAAATTTCTTCAAATCCAAAAGCAAAGAGATTAAAAGAAAAAGATGAAAGCCGAGGCAATAAAGAGAAACTGTAAAGTAGAAAGTGAGTGATTTCTTCTTGAGTCACTTGATCCACTTGTCCTCATCATAGGTTCAGGTTCAGGTCCTGATCCAGACCCTGATGTACCAGGACTTGGAGCACTGCTCATTGCAGCTTGCTGCTCATTACCATTCGTTGTTGACGGGGTGGCATTAACAACAGCTGTATGTGATGTTGGAATGGACGTGCAGAACGTGATTGTGTAATCAGCACCCGTGCAAGTAAACGTACTAGTTAAATCATCATAAGCATAACTATAAGCTCTCGGACAAGCCATCTTAAATATAGCCGCGTAAGCTGATGGCTTACAAGTTTCCGGTGTATTATGTGCACCACTACAACAATACTCAGGCTTCCCAAAAGCTTCACAGGCACTCTTACATGCGTCCCCATTGCTCACTTTCAACTCATCCGGGCAATACTTGTTCAAATCTGTAACACACCCGGTTGCAGCACACATACCCGACGAACCCCCACTTGCTTCGACTATCATTGGCAAATTGTATCCATCAACCAAGCTAACATCATAAAAGTCTTGACTGCCCTGACTACCTGAGCCAAGTGTGAACTCAGCTAGTGTAGCAGGCGGTGCAGCTCCAGCGCCATTGCATTCTACTTGACCCGAGCCACAATCTGCTGTTGAGCATGAACCAGGCCCTGTTCCATTGAATTTGCAGCCGGTTCGGCCCCAGAACCGGCCGGACCAGCCGTTTGGAGCTTGTAAGGACCGGGAAGATTGTTGAGGTAGCTCAAAACCGGTGGTTTCAAGAGGGGGAGTGCCTGAACCTGTAAGAATGCCTGGCCACACTGTGTATTCACATTTGTTTACGAATGTGAATTTAGCTCCATACGTACTTGTACAAAGCAGAAGCAGAGCAAAAAAGAGCTTGAACAGAGCCATGTGTGTAAATATTGCTTTATCGATAATCTGTGCGTTAGCTTTTCTTAAAAATCGAAACAAGAAAGCGACAGAAGTAAAGAGAATGGAGGTGATGCAGGAGAGCTTGCTGAGAATAGAGATTTGATGAATCGAACATCTTGACTCTTGAGTCTATATTTATAGGCTATAGTTATTATTACAATTTACATTCATAATGTGTTTTGAATTTATATTATTTGAACCTGTTTTCAAATTTTATTTGAAATTTAATTCAAAGTTATAGGTTACAGTTGTTGTTAAAATTTTACAATCCTAATGTGTTTTGAATTGATATTATTTGAACCCTATTATGTTTTCAAATTTTATTTGAAATTTTATTTATAATTAATATTATTTTCATATATGGAATGGGAATCCAAACTTGTGTCACTTATCACAAATTTCGAATTTTATTTGAAATTTAATTCATAATTATTATTATTTTCATATATTGAATAATAATCCAAACTTATGTTACTTATCACAAATTAAAAAATTTCTCAATTTATATTTGACTAGTCTAGTTTTTAATGCAATCCACCAAGTTTTAGTTTTAGTAATTAAAATTATATAAAGGATTATTTGGGATTTTAATTTGTATTATTTGCTTTGGCAATGATGATGTGTTAATATGTGTTTGAATTTAAATAATTTATATATAAGTTAAGATGTGTATAACTGATCAAAAGTAAATATAGTCAAACCAGATAGGTGTAGTGAGATTGGTGATTTCGAAGTGCCTACCTAAGGTGGTGTCCCAAATAAATCATTGTATTACTTGAAGTTGAAATTTATTAAATTTAATAATCTAAAACATACATGACACCGCTATCCACAATAATGATGAAACAAATTGATATGCGACCTGTTGTATTCTTTTGGAAGATATATGTAATGAGAAGAGCTGCTTGTTTTATTTGCTACACTTCTTTGATTTTTCTTGTTTCTGTTACATTGTTGTTCCAACTTTATGAGCTTCTCATATATGTGCATTCAACATAACCATTACCAAACTTGAACTCAAACTTGAACTTGAAAATAATACGCAAGTAGCGAAAAAGAAATATACTTGACTTATTGGTTAACTGGCAATCTGCAGCTACAGTTCGAGGTAGAAAAAAACCAGTGCCACATGACTTCTTTGGAGAATCGAGAGAAATCTTTTCCATTTCATGGCTCCGAGCTGCCCAGTCCTTGTGATATATTTGTCTTAGTTGTGGCTTTGAGTTCAATTCTGACATCTGAAGATTGAACAACCAACATACGTGCACGATTAGTTCTTGATACTCAAATTTGGTTGGAGTTCTCGACTTTAAATACTCATGTAGCTAATCATTCAAACATTCGACATCTTATTAAGTAAAGTATACAACCTAGTACAAGATACTATGATCTGCATAGTGTGCATCAACCAAACAAACTTGAATAGGTCAACTGAAGTTTTAAGTGAAGTTAAATTTCTTTAAGGTCAACTACTGTAGTTTACATCAACAAGACAACAACCGAATATTCAGACATCCTGTCTAGGACATCAGTGGCTTAGTGTATCCCCACAAGAAACGAAACGTGTAGGAAGAATCAATTTTAATTAGAAATGAATCTACTGAATCTTCAAGAAAGGCGTAAATATTCCTCTGGTATCTTAAACATTAGATACCCTGGTGTATATATATTTGTCTTAGATGTTGCTTTGAGTTCAATTCTGAGTTCTGAGGATTGAACGAACACCAATGTATGTGCTCGATTAGTTTTTAATGTACTCATATTTGGTTTGGGTTTCGGATTTTAAACAGTCGTGTAGTCATTCGAAAATTTGATCTTATTTCCTAAAGTTCA
Organism: Heracleum sosnowskyi; assembly: GCA_030848705.1. Taxonomy (NCBI): domain Eukaryota; kingdom Viridiplantae; phylum Streptophyta; class Magnoliopsida; order Apiales; family Apiaceae; genus Heracleum; species Heracleum sosnowskyi. The sequence continues at coordinate 47,682,603 of CM061241.1, forward strand.
AGCTTTTAGTCAATTAAAGTAGTTTACATTTTTTAGGATCCAAATTCATTAAGCAAAAGAAGGCAAAAAGCCCGGAAAATCCTCACAATCTTAAACAGAGCATAACTCCAAAGGAGACTAACCAAAAGATAACTAACAAACTACCATACTTAAACTTCGATAAACACTTAACTTAGAAACCGATTAATTGCATTTAAATCTTCGTTCGTCGCAATAAAGTTCTTGTACAATCTCATTTCTGAGTTTTGTAATCTATTTAGATTGTTCACCAACACATTTTTTTCAATATTAAACTCTTTTTATATAAATTATCCACAAAGCGTAACATTTTTTTATCGGCTATAACGCGTAACTTTTATTCCCCATTTTATCGGCTAGAAGAACTAAACTGTCATTCATAACAATCGAGTAAATCGGTTAACACACTACATTGAAATTAACATGTTCTAAAACTAATGATTAATTTGTAAGTACACACATTGCATTAACAAAATTTGACAAGAATGTTAAGATAAATCTACTACAACTGCGTTACAAAAAAAATCTACAACTCGATAATTTTTCCTAATCCAAAAGCAAAGAGATTAAAAGAAAAAGATGAAAGCCGCGGCAATAAAGACAAATCGTAAAGTCGAAAGTGAGTGAGTTATTCTTGTTGAGTCACTTGATCCACTTGTCTTCACCTTAGGTTCAGGTCCTGATCCAGAGCCAGACCGTAATGTACCAGGACTAGGAGCACAACTCATTGCACCTGGCTGTTCAGCACCCGTGACTGATGAGCCTTCAGCAATTGTCGGGGTGGAATTAACAACGTTGTCGGGGTGTCATTAACAACAGCTGTTTGTGATGTTGGAATGGACGGGCAAAACGTAATAGTGTAATCAGCACCCGTGCAAGTAAACGTACTAGTTTGATCATCATAAGCATAACTATAAGCTCTCGGACAAGCCATCTTAAACAGAGCCGCATAAACTGATGGTTTACAAGTGTCCGGTGTATTATGTGCACCACTACAACAATACTCGGGCTTCCCAAATGCTTCACACGCACTCTTACATGCGTCCCCATTGCTCACTTTCAACTCATCCGGGCAATACTTGTTCAAATAAAATAATCTTTTATTAACAAAAAAGTAATACATTTATATTATATTTTATAATTAAAAAAGTTTTAAAGTAATTACCTTTTTTAAACTAAACATGTTATATTTTCTATTTTTCCTTATTAAAACCCCTCCTTTTCCAAAAATATAACGGCAACCCCCTTACTTATTTATTTTAAAATCCATTTTAATATTTTTAATTATTTAAAAGCGTTTAACTATTTTAATATACCTACTTATTTTTTTAACAAATACAATTAATAAAATATTAAAAAGTAAAATAATAAAATAGCAATTAACATTTCATGCATCGCATGGTTTTAAACTAGTATTATTAAAAACGAAACATTTGGTCGATATAGTTTTTTGGTACAAAGTGATTTTACTCAATTGTTCTTGCTTATTTATTAAAATAAATTAAACAATAACAATACATTTTATAACCAATTGCCATTTAAATTAAAACACGTTACTTTTCCAATTTTTCTAACAAAATCTTCTCCTTTTTTCCAAAAATTGCACGAACAATTAACTTTTACTATTTCTATTTTTTCTAACAAAATCCATGTTTTTCCACGGACAATTATCTTTTTCAACTAAAATATTTACTTTTTCTATATTTCCTTACTCAACCCCCTTTTTTTCCAAAAATATGAAATATTATTAAATAATTATATTATCTATTTATAACCAATTATCTTTTTCACCTAAAATACATTATTTTTTATATTTTTTCTAAAAAAATCCCTACTTTTTCAAAAAAAGTCACGGGCAATCACCTTTTTCAACTAATACATGTCACATTTTCTATTCCTTACTAAAATCTCTAATTTTCCAAAAATACTACGAACAAACCTTTAGTTATTAATTTTAAAACCTATATTAATATTTTTAATTATTTAAAAAAATTCATCTATTTTAACATGCCTATTTTTCTTAACAAATACAATTAATAAAAATATTAAAATATAAATAATAAAATAACAATTATTAAAAACAATCTATGCATCACACGAGTTTTAAGCTATCTATACTATTATATAATAGTCGAAACATTGAAAGTTTTGGTTTTTCGGTTTTCGTTCATTTGTTAAATTATAAATCATAAAATAATATAATTATAGTAACTAATTGATTGTTTTTAAATTAAAACACATCATCTTTTCATAAAAAGATATTACCTTTTTTCAGCCAAAATACAATAGTTTTTCTATTTTTACTTACAAAATCTCTCTTTTTTTCCCATAAATATCATGGGTAATTAATTTTTGAACTAAAACACATTATTTTTTTTCTTACTAAAAACCTCTCTTTCCGAAAAATTCACGGACAAACCCTTACTTAATGTGTTTAATTATTTTAAATATTTTAACTATTTAAACATACCTACTTATTTGTTTCACAAATACAATTAATAAAATATTAAACATAATTAAAAATTCATATAATTCAATTAAAAATCACATATATTACATAAATACAAACTCTTTTAGTTATACTTTAATTAGAATTCAAAAACACGATTTTTTTTAAAAATGTTTTTATTTATATTTATATTATTACAACAAAATATATTGATAATTTGGACAATTACATGCATATTAGACTAAAAAACTTTTATAAAATTTATAAGTTTTTTTTTAGATTTGAATATTCAAGTAGTATTTTTAATTCTTTTTAAAAAGGTAGCATTTTCAGAAATACTAAAATCTCAAAACTTTTAAAAATAAATTTCAAAATTAATGTTAAAATCGTTCGTGCTTTGCACGAGTTATTGGCTAGTATTATTAAAGCCGAAATTTTGAATGTTTTTTTTCGGTTTTCGGTCATTTATTTTATTTAATAAATAATAAAATAATTTAAAAATAGTAACTAACCGATTGTTTTTTATAATTAAAACACTTTTTCCTAACAAAATCTACTCCTTTTCTAGAAATATCATGGACAATTACCTTTAAATTAAAACATATTAGCTTTTATATTTGTTCTCACTCAAATCTCTTTTTTCCAAAAATATTAGGTGCAACCCTTATTTTCTTTATTTTAAAACTTATTTTAAAACTTTTAATTATTTAAAAAAACTTACATATTTTAACATGCCAATGCATTTTTTTAACAAATACAATTAATATAATTAAAGCACTTCTAAAAATATAACGGCCTGCTACTTTTTTTAATTAAAATATTTTAGCTTTTTTATTTGTTCTTATTATTTATCTTTTATAATTAAAACACTTTTTACTAAAAAAGTCTAATCATTTTCCAAAAATATCACGGCAATTACCTTTAAATTAAAACATTTTACCTATTATATTTGTTCTCAATAAAATCTCTCTTTTTCAAAAATATCATGTGTAAACCTTACTTATTTATTTTAAAACATATTTTACTACTTTTAATTATTTAAAAAAACTTACCTATTTTGACATACCGACTTATTTTTTAAACAAATACCATTAATATAATTAAAATATTTCTAAAAATATCACGAGCAGTTACTTTTTTTTTTAATTAATACATGTTAGCTTTTTTATTTATCCTTATTATTATTATTATTTTAATAAATAATAAAATAATATTAATAATGCCCCATTTATCTTCATTAGTCCCATTTGTATTCTTCATTTATTTTTTTCTATGTTCCAATTAATATTTAAGTTTTTCATTTTATAATTTATCATATTGATTTTTATTCTTTATTTAGTATTTTATGTTTTCATTATTTTCTTTTGTGTATCATTTTTTAATCTCCTTTGGCCCGTGTTTTGCACGGTTATAGGCTAGTATGTATTTGTTAAACAAAATTTGTAAGATATATAAAAGTAATCAATATACTAGACGGGGGCGGTGAGGTGGCGCCCTTTAAACTATGTTCTATTTTTCTAATTTTCTCAATTTTTCACAATTTTGAATTTTAATAATTACAATTTCTTTTATTATAACTTCCTTTATTATTTTCGATTTTGTAGGAAGAAAATTGAAAATTACACTTTTATTATTTTCAAACTTGATAGAACTTTCTTTTATTATTTTCAAACTTGATAGAACTTTCTTTGATTTAGAAAATTACAACTTCCTTATTATTTTCTAATTTGTAGGACTTGATAGAACTCTCTTTGATTTAGAAAATTACAACTTCCTTATTATTTTCGAATTTGTAGGCTTGATAAAACTTTCTTTTATTATTTTCAAACTTGATAGAAGTTTCTTTGATTTATAAAATTACAACTTCCTTATTATTTTCGAAAATTTGTAGGACTTGATAGAACTTTCTTTGATTTAGAAAATTTATTTGATTTAAAAATTTACAACTTCTTTATTATTTGATTTAGAAAATTACAACTTCCTTATTATTTTCGAATTTGTAGGTTTGATAGAACTTTATTTTATTATTTTCAAACTTGATAGAACTTTCTTTTATTTAGAAAATTACAACTTTCTTATTATTTTCGAATTTGTAGGACTTGATAGAACTTTCTTTGATTTAGAAAAATTTCTTTGATTTAGAAAATTACAACCTCCTTATTATTTTCTAATTTGTAGGACTTGATAGAACTTTCTTTGATTTAGAAAATTATAACTTCCTTATTATTTTCGAATTTGTAGGCTTGATAGAACTTTCTTTTATTATTTTCAAACTTGATAGAACATTCTTTGATTTAGAAAATTACAATTTCCTTATTATTTTCGAATTTGTAGGACTTGATAGAACTTTTTTTGATTTAGAAAATTTCTTTGATTTAGAAAATTACAACTTCCTTATTATTTTCTAATTTGTAGGACTTGATAGAACTTTCTTTAATTTAGAAAATTACATCTCCTTATTATTTTATTATTTTCAAACTTGATAGAACTTTCTTTGATTTAGAAAATTGCAACTTCCTTCTTATTTTCGAATTTGTAGGACTTGATAGAACTTTCTTTGATTTAGAAAATTACAACTTCCTTATTATTTTCTAATTTGTAGGCTTGATAGAACTTTCTTTTATTATTTTCAAACTTGATAGAACTTTCTTTGATTTAGAAAATTACAACTTCCTTATTATTTTCGAAAATCTGTATGACTTGATAGAACTTTCTTTGATTTAGAAAATTTATTTGATTTAAAAAATTACAACTTCCTTATTATTTGATTTAGAAAATTACAACTTCCTTATTATTTTCGAATTTGTAAGCTTGATAGAACTTTCTTTTATTATTTTCAAACTTGATAGAACTTTCTTTGATTTAGAAAATTACAACTTCCTTATTATTTTCGAATTTGTAGGACTTGATAGAACTTTCTTTGATTTAGAAAATTACAACTTCCTTATTATTTTCTAATTTGTAGAACTTGATAGAACTTTATTTGATTTAGAAAATTATAACTTTCGTATTATTTTTGAATTTGTAGGCTTGGTAGAACTATCTTTTATTATTTTCAAACTTGATAGAACATTCTTTGATTTAGAAAATTACAACTTCCTTATTATTTTCGAATTTGTAGGACTTGATAGAACTTTTTTTGATTTAGAAAATTTCTTTGATTTAGAAAATTACAACTTCCTTATTATTTTCTAATTTGTAGGACTTGATAGAACTTTCTTTGATTTAGAAAATTACAACTTCCTTATTATTTTCGAATTTGTATGCTTGATAGAACTTTCTTTTATTATTTTCAAACTTGATAGAACTTTCTTTGATTTAGCAAATTACAACTTCCGAATTTTTAGGATCTTATGTTAATAATTGCAATTTTCTCTTTTATTATTTTCAATCTTGATAGAACTTTCTTTTATTATTTTCAAACTTGATAAAACTTTCTTTTATTATTTTCAAACTTGATAGAACTTTCTTTTATTATTTTCAAACTTTATAAAACTTTTCTTTTATAATACTTATTGACTTTTAAACATATTGGATTTCCATATTATTCACCTTATAAACACCTATAAATTAAAGGCCATTCATAACAAAAAAATCTACACCGAAACTTTTTTACATAACTTCAAATTTTTAAAACCATATTTACAATCAATACAACTATGGCTTATACCATGTTGGATGCTTTGAACGACAGCGACTATACCTCGATGATAAGAGTACGAGCGTGTGTAGAATGTGGGAATCTGTTGATCCAAATACTGAAGAACTGATCAGTCTTGACATGATTTTGATCGATGAAAAGGTTAAAAAATCAATATACTTATAACTTATTAGTTTGTCAAATTGTATGATGTTATTAACTTTTCTAAGATACGTTGTATGACGGGAAAATTTGATCCATGCTACGATCCCGAAGATTCTGGTCTCTCGGTTCAAAGATTTTTTAGAGGAAGGCTCCGTGTACAGCATCAAAAATCTGAAAGTTGTTTCAAGTACAGGGAAATATAGACCACTATCACATGGGTCTAAATTGCTCTTCATACGCATAACTTTGCCTAACAGATTGGAAGAAGACATCGTCAACATATTACTGCATGGATTTCAGTTCATATGTGCAGATATGATTGATGCACGTATTAATGACACCAACATATTCTCAGGTTTTTGATGCAGTAATATATTAGAGTAATATATAAGTAATACTATTATATAAGTTATAATTCAAACTGTCATGTTCTAATATTATTTTTTCTATGTTGATTTAGATGTTGTGGGCTGCTTAACCTACTTGGGTGGCATTGAAGTTGTCAAAAGCGGTTGGAAAAAAAGAGATCTCAAAATTATCAGAAATTAGTAAGTTATGCATTATATTAATTTTAATATAACTGTTAATTATTTTTTATTGTTCTTTCAGTTCATATGTCCGGATATGATTGATGCACGTATTAATGACACTAACATACTCTCAGGTATTTTCATGCAGTAATATATTAGAGTAATATATAAGTAATAATATTATATAAGTTGAAATTCAAACTATCATGTTCTAATATTATCTTTTCTAATAATACTATAAATATAAGTAATATTACATGTTTATATTGATTTTATCAATATAATATTTTAAAGATATATCTGGCAATGGTATCGGTCCAAAAAAATAAAAAATTAAACTCTATAAACAAAAGGAATATGTAAATAATTTATAATATTACTTACCCAAATGCAAATTTTACAGAATATATTTTATTTGATAATTTAAATAATTTTATAGATATTTATTTCACAAGTTTTATTCTAATATTTTTTTTTCTTAACAAATATATTTTAATGCCAGTGCGAAGCGGCTCAGTAACCTAGTTACTCTATCAAATAAGAAAAGTATTTTAAATTTTGTTTCTTTTAACTTTTTTAACTTGCATCATAATTAAAGAAAAAAAATGCATATATAGGGCAGTTAGAGCTGCTTGTTCTATTTGCTTCACTTCTTTGGCTTTTCTTGTTTCCAGTTGCATTATTGTTGTTTCAGTTTTCTGAGCTTCTTCTCATACTGTATCTGCAAATTCAACAAATAATCACCAGCAAATTTAAATCAAGCTGTACTTCTAGTCTCAAATTCAAACTCCAATATTTTTACCAATCGTTGAACTAAAAACCAATATTAACTTTAATACGCAAGGATAACACCACCATGTAACTTATTGGTTAACTGGAAATCTGTGGCTACACTTCGAGGTAAGAAAAAAAACAGTGCTGCAGACTTCTTCGATGGATCAAGAAAAGTTTGCATCCCTGGTCCGCGGACTGCCCAATGCTTGATACAGTATATATTTGTCTTAGATGATGCTTTGAGTTCAATTCTGAGTTCTGAGGACTGAACCAACACCAATGTATGTGCTTGATTAGTTTTTAATGTACTCATATTTGATTTGAGTTTCGGATTTTAAACGGTCGTATAGTCATTCGAAAATTTGATCTTATTACCTAAAGTACACAACGTAGTACAAGATACATTAAGCTAAAGAAGAAGGCAAAAGCCTGGAAAATCCTCACAATCTTAACAGAGCATAACTCCAAAGGAGACTAACCAAAAGATAACTAACAAACTACCATACTTAAACTTCGATAAACACTTAACTTAGAAACCGATTAATTGCATTCAAATCTTCGTTCGTAGCAACAAAGTTCTTGTACAATCTCATTTCCGAGTTTTGTAATCTATTTAGATTTTTCACCAACACATTTTCTTCAATATTTAACTCTTTTTATATAAATTATTTTACATAGCGTAACATTTTTTTATCGGCTACAGGCCTAGCGCGTAACTTTTATTCCCTATTTTTTTTAGTCGAGTAAATCGGTTAACACACTACGTTGAAATTAATATGTTCTAAAACTATTGATTAATTTGTAAGTACACACATTGCATTAACAAAATTTGACAAGAATGTTAAGATAAATCTACTACAACTGCGTTACAAAAAAAATCTACTACAACTTGATAATTTTTCCTAATCCAAAAGCAAAAAGATTAAAAGAAAAAGATGAAAGCCGCGGCAATAAAAACAAATCGTAAAGTCGAAAGTGAGTGATTTATTCTTGTTCAGTCACTTGATCCACTTGTCTTCACCTTAGGTTCAGGTCCTGATCCAGAGCCAGACCGTAATGTACCAGGACTATGAGCACAACTCATTGCACCTGGCTGTTCAGCACCCGTGACTGATGAGCCTTCAGCAATCGTCGGGGTGGAATTAACAACGTTGTCGGGGTGTCATTAACAACAGCTGTTTGTGATGTTGGAATGGACGGGCAAAACGTAATAGTGTAATCAGCACCCGTGCAAGTAAATGTACTAGTTTGATCATCATAAGCATAACTATAAGCTCTCGGACAAGCCATCTTAAACAGAGCCGCATAAACTGATGGTTTACAAGTATCCGGTGTATTATGTGCACCACTACAACAATACTCGGGCTTCCCAAATGCTTCACACGCACTCTTACATGCGTCCCCATTGCTCACTTTCAACTCATCCGGGCAATACTTGTTCAAATCCGTAACACACCCGGTTGCAGCACACATACCCGACGAACCCCCACTCGCTTCGACTATCATTGGCAAATTGTATCCATCAACCAAGCTAACATCATAAAAGTCTTGACTGCCCTGACTACCTGAGCCAAGTGTGAACTCAGCTAGTGTAGCAGGCGGTGCAGCTCCAGCGCCATTGCATTCTACTTGACCCGAGCCACAATCTGCTGTTGAGCATGAACCAGGCCCTGTTCCATTGAATTTGCAGCCGGTTCGGCCCCAGAACCGGCCGGACCAGCCGTTTGGAGCTTGTAAGGACCGGGAAGATTGTTGAGGTAGCTCAAAACCGGTGGTTTCAAGAGGGGGAGTGCCTGAACCTGTAAGAATGCCTGGCCACACTGTGTATTCACATTTGTTTACGAATGTGAATTTAGCTCCATACGTACTTGTACAAAGCAGAAGCAGAGCAAAAAAGAGCTTGAACAGAGCCATGTGTGTAAATATTGCTTTATCGATAATCTGTGCGTTAGCTTTTCTTAAAAATCGAAACAAGAAAGCGACAGAAGTAAAGAGAATGGAGGTGATGCAGGAGAGCTTGCTGAGAATAGAGATTTGATGAATCGAACATCTTGACTCTTGAGTCTATATTTATAGGCTATAGTTATTATTACAATTTACATTCATAATGTGTTTTGAATTTATATTATTTGAACCTGTTTTCAAATTTTATTTGAAATTTAATTCAAAGTTATAGGTTACAGTTGTTGTTAAAATTTTACAATCCTAATGTGTTTTGAATTGATATTATTTGAACCCTATTATGTTTTCAAATTTTATTTGAAATTTTATTTATAATTAATATTATTTTCATATATGGAATGGGAATCCAAACTTGTGTCACTTATCACAAATTTCGAATTTTATTTGAAATTTAATTCATAATTATTATTATTTTCATATATTGAATAATAATCCAAACTTATGTTACTTATCACAAATTAAAAAATTTCTCAATTTTTATTTGACTAGTCTAGTTTTAATGCAATCCACCAAGTTTTCGTTTTAGTAATTAAAATTATATAAAGGATTATTTGGGATTTTAATTTGTATTATTTGCTTTGGCAATGATGATGTGTTAATATGTGTTTGAATTTAAATAATTTATATATAAGTTAAGATGTGTATAACTGATCAAAAGTAAATATAGTCAAACCAGATTAGGTGTAGTGAGATTGGTGATTTCAAAGTGCCTACCTAAGGTGGTGTCCCAAATAAATCATTGTATTACTTGAAGTTGAAATTTATTAAATTTAATAATCTAAAACATACATGACACCGCTATCCACAATAATGATGAAACAAATTGATATGCGACCTGTTGTATTCTTTTGGAAGATATATGTAATGAGAAGAGCTGCTTGTTTTATTTGCTACACTTCTTTGATTTTTCTTGTTTCTGTTACATTGTTGTTCCAACTTTATGAGCTTCTCATATATGTGCATTCAACATAACCATTACCAAACTTGAACTCAAACTTGAACTTGAAAATAATACGCAAGTAGCGAAAAAGAAATATACTTGACTTATTGGTTAACTGGAAATCTGCAGCTACAGTTCGAGGTAGAAAAAAACCAGTGCCACATGACTTCTTTGGAGAATCGAGAGAAATCTTTTCCATTTCATGGCTCCGAGCTGCCCAGTCCTTGTGATATATTTGTCTTAGTTGTGGCTTTGAGTTCAATTCTGACATCTGAAGATTGAACAACCAACATACGTGCACGATTAGTTCTTGATACTCAAATTTGGTTGGAGTTCTCGACTTTAAATACTCATGTAGCTAATCATTCAAACATTCGACATCTTATTAAGTAAAGTATACAACCTAGTACAAGATACTATGATCCGCATAGTGTGCATCAACCAAACAAACTTGAATAGGTCAACTGAAGTTTTAAGTGAAGTTAAATTTCTTTAAGGTCAACTACTGTAGTTTACATCAACAAGACAACAACCGAATATTCAGACATCCTGTCTAGGACATCAGTGGCTTAGTGCATCCCCACAAGAAACGAAACGTGTAGGAAGAATCAATTTTAATTAGAAATGAATCTACTGAATCTTCAAGAAAGGCGTAAATATTCCTCTGGTATCTTAAACATTAGATACCCTGGTGTATATATATTTGTCTTAGATGTTGCTTTGAGTTCAATTCTGAGTTCTGAGGACTGAACGAACACCAATGTATGTGCTCGATTAGTTTTTAATGTACTCATATTTGGTTTGGGTTTCGGATTTTAAACAGTCGTGTAGTCATTCGAAAATTTGATCTTATTTCCTAAAGTTCAAGCTTTTTAGTCAATTAAAGTAGTTTACATTTTTTAGGGTCCAAATTCATTAAGCAAAAGAAGGCAAAAAGCCCGGAAAATCCTCACAATCTTAAACAGAGCATAACTCCAAAGGAGACTAACCAAAAGATAACTAACAAACTACCATACTTAAACTTCGATAAACACTTAACTTAGAAACCGATTAATTGCATTTAAATCTTCGTTCGTCGCAATAAAGTTCTTGTACAATCTCATTTCTGAGTTTTGTAATCTATTTAGATTGTTCACCAACACATTTTTTTCAATATTAAACTCTTTTTATATAAATTATCCACAAAGCGTAACATTTTTTTATCGGCTATAACGCGTAACTTTTATTCCCCATTTTATCGGCTAGAAGAACTAAACTGTCATTCATAACAATCGAGTAAATCGGTTAACACACTACATTGAAATTAACATGTTCTAAAACTAATGATTAATTTGTAAGTACACACATTGCATTAACAAAATTTGACAAGAATGTTAAGATAAATCTACTACAACTGCGTTACAAAAAAAATCTACAACTCGATAATTTTTCCTAATCCAAAAGCAAAGAGATTAAAAGAAAAAGATGAAAGCCGCGGCAATAAAGACAAATCGTAAAGTCGAAAGTGAGTGAGTTATTCTTGTTTAGTCACTTGATCCACTTGTCTTCACCTTAGGTTCAGGTCCTGATCCAGAGCCAGGCCGTAATGTACCAGGACTAGGAGCACAACTCATTGCACCTGGCTGTTCAGCACCCGTGACTGATGAGCCTTCAGCAATCGTCGGGGTGGAATTAACAACGTTGTCGGGGTGTCATTAACAACAGCTGTTTGTGATGTTGGAATGGACGGGCAAAACGTAATAGTGTAATCAGCACCCGTGCAAGTAAACGTACTAGTTTGATCATCATAAGCATAACTATAAGCTCTCGGACAAGCCATCTTAAACAGAGCCGCATAAACTGATGGTTTACAAGTATCCGGTGTATTATGTGCACCACTACAACAATACTCGGGCTTCCCAAATGCTTCACACGCACTCTTACATGCGTCCCCATTGCTCACTTTCAACTCATCCGGGCAATACTTGTTCAAATAAAATAATCTTTTATTAACAAAAAAGTAATACATTTATATTATATTTTATAATTAAAAAAGTTTTAAAGTAATTACCTTTTTTAAACTAAACATGTTATATTTTCTATTTTTCCTTATTAAAACCCCTCCTTTTCCAAAAATATAACGGGCAAACCCTTACTTATTTATTTTAAAATCCATTTCAATATTTTTAATTATTTAAAAGCGTTTAACTATTTTAATATACCTACTTATTTTTTTAACAAATACAATTAGTAAAATATTAAAAAGTAAAATAATAAAATAGCAATTAACATTTCATGCATCGCACGGGTTTTAAACTAGTATTATTAAAAACGAAACATTAAAAGTTTGGTCGATATAGTTTTTTGGTACAAAGTGATTTAACTCAATTGTTCTTGCTTATTTATTAAAATAAATTAAACAATAACAATACATTTTATAACCAATTGCCATTTAAATTAAAACACGTTACTTTTCCAATTTTTCTAACAAAATCTTCTCCTTTTTTCCAAAAATTGCACGAACAATTAACTTTTACTATTTCTATTTTTTCTAACAAAATCCATGTTTTTCCAAGAATATTACGGGCAATTATCTTTTTCAACTAAAATATTTACTTTTTCTATATTTCCTTACTCAACCCCTTTTTTTCCAAAAATATGAAATATTATTAAATAATTATATTATCTATTTATAACCAATTACCTTTTTCACCTAAAATACATTATTTTTTATATTTTTTCTAAAAAAATCCCCTACTTTTTCAAAAAAAGTCACGGGCAATCACCTTTTTCAACTAATACATGTCACATTTTCTATTCCTTACTAAAATCTCTAATTTTCCAAAAATACTACGAACAAACCTTTCGTTATTAATTTTAAAACCTATATTAATATTTTTAATTATTTAAAAAAATTCATCTATTTTAACATGCCTATTTTTCTTAACAAATACAATTAATAAAAATATTAAAATATAAATAATAAAATAACAACTATTAAAAACAATCTATGCATATCTATACTATTATATAATAGTCGAAACATTGAAAGTTTTGGTTTTTCGGTTTTCGTTCATTTGTTAAATTATAAATCATAAAATAATATAATTATAGTAACTAATTGATTGTTTTTAAATTAAAACACATCATCTTTTCATAAAAAGATATTACCTTTTTTCAGCCAAAATACAATAGTTTTTCTATTTTTACTAACAAAATCTCTCTTTTTTTCCCATAAATATCATGGGTAATTAATTTTTGAACTAAAACACATTATTTTTTTTCTTACTAAAAACCTCTCTTTCCGAAAAATTCACGGACAAACCCTTACTTAATGTGTTTAATTATTTTAAATATTTTAACTATTTAAACATACCTACTTATTTGTTTCACAAATACAATTAATAAAATATTAAACATAATTAAAAATTCATATAATTCAATTAAAAATCACATATATAACATAACTACAAACTCTTTTAGTTATACTTTAATTAGAATTCAAAAACACGATTTTTTTTTAAAACGTTTTTATTTATATTTATATTATTACAAAAAAATATATTGATAATTTGGACAATTACATGCATATTAGACTAATAAACTTTTATAAAATTTATAAGTTTTTTTTTAGATTTTAATATTAAAGTAGTATTTTTAATTCTTTTTAAAAAGGTAGCATTTTCAGAAATACTAAAATCTCAAAACTTTTAAAAATAAATTTCAAAATTAATGTTAAAATCGTTCGTGCTTTGCACGAGTTATTGGCTAGTATTATTAAAGCCGAAATTTTGAATGTTTTTTTTTCAGTTTTCGGTCATTTATTTTATTTAATAAATAATAAAATAATATAAAAATAGTAACTAACCGATTGTTTTTTATAATTAAAACACTTTTTCCTAACAAAATCTACTCCTTTTCTAGAAATATCAAGGACAATTACCTTTAAATTAAAACATATTAGCTTTTATATTTGTTCTCACTCAAATCTCTTTTTTCCAAAAATATTAGGTGCAACCCTTATTTTCTTTATTTTAAAACTTATTTTAAAACTTTTAATTATTTAAAAAAAACTTACATATTTTAACATGCCAATGCATTTTTTTAACAAATACAATTAATATAATTAAAGCACTTCTAAAAATATAACGGCCTGCTACTTTTTTTAATTAAAATATTTTAGCTTTTCTATTTGTTCTTATTATTTATCTTTTATAATTAAAACACTTTTTACTAAAAAAGTCTAATCATTTTCCAAAAATATCACGGCAATTACCTTTAAATTAAAACATTTTACCTATTATATTTGTTCTCAATAAAATCTCTCTTTTTCAAAAATATCATGTGTAAACCTTATTTATTTTAAAACCTATTTTACTACTTTTAATTATTTAAAAAAGCTTACCTATTTTGACATACCGACTTATTTTTTTAACAAATACCATTAATATAATTAAAATATTTCTAAAAATATCACGAGCAGTTACTTTTTTTTTAATTAATACATGTTAGCTTTTTTATTTATCCTTATTATTATTATTATTTTAATAAATAATAAAATAATATTAATAATGCCCCATTTATCTTCATTAGTCCCATTTGTATTCTTCATTTATTTTTTTCTATGTTCCAATTAATATTTAAGTTTTTCATTTTATAATTTATCATATTGATTTTTATTTTTTATTTAGTATTTTCTGTTTTCATTATTTTCTTTTGTGTATCATTTTTTAATCTCCTTTGGCCCGTGTTTTGCACGGTTATAGGCTAGTATGTATTTGTTAAACAAAATTTGTAAGATATATAAAAGTAATCAATATACTAGAAGACCGGGGCGGTGAGGTGGCGCCCTTTAAACTATGTTCTATTTTTCTAATTTTCTCAATTTTTCACAATTTTGAATTTTAATAATTACAATTTCTTTTATTATAACTTCCTTTATTATTTTCGATTTTGTAGGAAGAAAATTGAAAATTACACTTTTATTATTTTCAAACTTGATAGAACTTTCTTTTATTATTTTCAAACTTGATAGAACTTTCTTTGATTTAGAAAATTACAACTTCCTTATTATTTTCTAATTTGTAGGCTTGATAGAACTTTCTTTTATTATTTTCAAACTTGATAGAACATTCTTTGATTTAGAAAATTACAACTTCCTTATTATTTTCGAATTTGTAGGACTTGATAGAACTTTTTTTGATTTAGAAAATTTCTTTGATTTAAAAAATTACAACTTCCTTATTATTTTCTAATTTGTAGGACTTGATAGAACTTTCTTTAATTTAGAAAATTACAACTCCTTATTATTTTATTATTTTCAAACTTGATAGAACTTTCTTTGATTTAGAAAATTGCAACTTCCTTCTTATTTTCGAATTTGTAGGACTTGATAGAACTTTCTTTGATTTAGAAAATTACAACTTCCTTATTATTTTCTAATTTGTAGGCTTGATAGAACTTTCTTTTATTATTTTCAAACTTGATAGAACTTTCTTTGATTTAGAAAATTACAACTTCCTTATTATTTTCGAAAATCTGTATGACTTGATAGAACTTTCTTTGATTTAGAAAATTTATTTGATTTAAAAAATTACAACTTCCTTATTATTTGATTTAGAAAATTACAACTTCCTTATTATTTTCGAATTTGTAAGCTTGATAGAACTTTCTTTTATTATTTTCAATCTTGATAGAACTTTCTTTGATTTAGAAAATTACAACTTCCTTATTATTTTCGAATTTGTAGGACTTGATAGAACTTTCTTTGATTTAGAAAATTACAACTTCCTTATTATTTTCTAATTTGTAGAACTTGATAGAACTTTATTTGATTTAGAAAATTATAACTTTCGTATTATTTTCGAATTTGTAGGCTTGATAGAACTATCTTTTATTATTTTCAAACTTGATAGAACATTCTTTGATTTAGAAAATTACAACTTCCTTATTATTTTCGAATTTGTAGGACTTGATAGAACTTTTTTTGATTTAGAAAATTTCTTTGATTTAGAAAATTACAACTTCCTTATTATTTTCTAATTTGTAGGACTTGATAGAACTTTCTTTGATTTAGAAAATTACAATTTCCTTATTATTTTCGAATTTGTATGCTTGATAGAACTTTCTTTTATTATTTTCAAACTTGATAGAACTTTCTTTGATTTAACAAATTACAACTTCCGAATTTTTAGGATCTTATGTTAATAATTGCAATTTTCTCTTTTATTATTTTCAATCTTGATAGAACTTTCTTTTATTATTTTCAAACTTGATAAAACTTTCTTTTATTATTTTCAAACTTGATAGAACTTTCTTTTATTATTTTCAAACTTTATAAAACTTTTCTTTTATAATACTTCTTGACTTTTAAACATATTGGATTTCCATATTATTCACCTTATAAACACCTATAAATTAAAGGCCATTCATAACAAAAAAATCTACACCGAAACTTTTTTACATAACTTCAAATTTTTAAAACCATATTTACAATCAATACAACTATGGCTTATACCATGTTGGATGCTTTGAACGACAGCGACTATACCTGGATGATAAGAGTACGAGTGTGTGTAGAATGTGGGAATCTGTCGATCCAAATACTGAAGAACTGATCAGTCTTGACATGATTTTGATCGATGAAAAGGTTAAAAAATCAATATACTTATAACTTATTAGTTTGTCAAATTGTATGATGTTATTAACTTTTCTAACATACGTTGTATGACGGGAAAATTTGATCCATGCTACGATCCCGAAGATTCTGGTCTCTCGGTTCAAAGATTTTTTAGAGGAAGGCTCCGTGTACAGCATCAAAAATCTGAAAGTTGTTTCAAGTACAGGGAAATATAGACCACTATCACATGGGTCTAAATTACTCTTCATACGCATAACTTTGCCTAACAGATTGGAAGAAGGCATCGTCAACATATTACTGCATGGATTTCAGTTCATATGTGCAGATATGATTGATGCGCGTATTAATGACACCAACATATTCTCGGGTTTTTGATGCAGTAATATATTAGAGTAATATATAAGTAATACTATTATATAAGTTATAATTCAAACTGTCATGTTCTAATATTATTTTTTCTATGTTGATTTAGATGTTGTGGGCTGCTTAACCTACTTGGGTGGCATTGAAGTTGTCAAAAGCGGTTGGAAAAAAAGAGATCTCAAAATTATCACAAATTAGTAAGTTATGCATTATATTAATTTTAATATAACTGTTAATTATTTTTTATTGTTCTTTCAGTTCATATGTCCGGATATGATTGATGCACGTATTAATGACACTAACATACTCTCAGGTATTTTCATGCAGTAATATATTAGAGTAATATATAAGTAATAATATTATATAAGTTGAAATTCAAACTATCATGTTCTAATATTATCTTTTCTAATAATACTATAAATATAAGTAATATTACATGTTTATATTGATTTTATCAATATAATATTTTAAAGATATATCTGGCAATGGTATCGGTCCAAAAAAATAAAAAATTAAACTCTATAAACAAAAGGAATATGTAAATAATTTATAATATTACTTACCCAAATGCAAATTTTACAGAATATATTTTATTTGATAATTTAAATAATTTTGTAGATATTTATTTCACAAGTTTTATTCTAATATTTTTTTTTCTTAACAAATATATTTTAATGCCAGTGCGAAGCGCGGCTCAGTAACCTAGTTACTCTATTAAGAAAAGTATTTTAAATTTTGTTTCTTTTAACTTTTTTAACTTGCATCATAATTAAAGAAAAAAAATGCATATATAGGGCAGTTAGAGCTGCTTGTTCTATTTGCTTCACTTCTTTGGCTTTTCTTGTTTCCAGTTGCATTATTGTTGTTTCAGTTTTCTGAGCTTCTTCTCATACTGTATCTGCAAATTCAACAAATAATCACCAGCAAATTTAAATCAAGCTGTACTTCTAGTCTCAAATTCAAACTCCAATATTTTTACCAATCGTTGAACTAAAAACCAATATTAACTTTAATACGCAAGGATAACACCACCATGTAACTTATTGGTTAACTGGAAATCTGTGGCTACACTTCGAGGTAAGAAAAAGAACAGTGCTGCAGACTTCTTCGATGGATCAAGAAAAGTTTGCATCCCTGGTCCGCGGACTGCCCAATGCTTGATACAGTATATATTTGTCTTAGATGATGCTTTGAGTTCAATTCTGAGTTCTGAGGACTGAACCAACACCAATGTATGTGCTTGATTAGTTTTTAATGTACTCATATTTGATTTGAGTTTCGGATTTTAAACGGTCGTATAGTCATTCGAAAATTTGATCTTATTACCTAAAGTACACAACGTAGTACAAGATACATTAAGCTAAAGAAGAAGGCAAAAGCCTGGAAAATCCTCACAATCTTAACAGAGCATAACTCCAAAGGAGACTAACCAAAAGATAACTAACAAACTACCATACTTAAACTTCGATAAACACTTAACTTAGAAACCGATTAATTGCATTCAAATCTTCGTTCGTAGCAACAAAGTTCTTGTACAATCTCATTTCCGAGTTTTGTAATCTATTTAGATTTTTCACCAACACATTTTCTTCAATATTTAACTCTTTTTATATAAATTATTTTACATAGCGTAACATTTTTTTATCGGCTACAGGCCTAGCGCGTAACTTTTATTCCCTATTTTTTTTAGTCGAGTAAATCGGTTAACACACTACGTTGAAATTAATATGTTCTAAAACTATTGATTAATTTGTAAGTACACACATTGCATTAACAAAATTTGACAAGAATGTTAAGATAAATCTACTACAACTGCGTTACAAAAAAAATCTACTACAACTTGATAATTTTTCCTAATCCAAAAGCAAAAAGATTAAAAGAAGAAGATGAAAGCCGCGGCAATAAAGACAAATCGAAAAGTCGAAAGTGAGTGATTTATTCTTGTTCAGTCACTTGATCCACTTGTCTTCACCTTAGGTTCAGGTCCTGATCCAGAGCCAGACCGTAATGTACCAGGACTATGAGCACAACTCATTGCACCTGGCTGTTCAGCACCCGTGACTGATGAGCCTTCAGCAATCGTCGGGGTGGAATTAACAACGTTGTCGGGGTGTCATTAACAACAGCTGTTTGTGATGTTGGAATGGACGGGCAAAACGTAATAGTGTAATCAGCACCCGTGCAAGTAAACGTACTAGTTTGATCATCATAAGCATAACTATAAGCTCTCGGACAAGCCATCTTAAACAGAGCCGCATAAACTGATGGTTTACAAGTATCCGGTGTATTATGTGCACCACTACAACAATACTCGGGCTTCCCAAATGCTTCACACGCACTCTTACATGCGTCCCCATTGCTCACTTTCAACTCATCCGGGCAATACTTGTTCAAATCCGTAACACACCCGGTTGCAGCACACATACCCGACGAACCCCCACTCGCTTCGACTATCATTGGCAAATTGTATCCATCAACCAAGCTAACATCATAAAAGTCTTGACTGCCCTGACTACCTGAGCCAAGTGTGAACTCAGCTAGTGTAGCAGGCGGTGCAGCTCCAGCGCCATTGCATTCTACTTGACCCGAGCCACAATCTGCTGTTGAGCATGAACCAGGCCCTGTTCCATTGAATTTGCAGCCGGTTCGGCCCCAGAACCGGCCGGACCAGCCGTTTGGAGCTTGTAAGGACCGGGAAGATTGTTGAGGTAGCTCAAAACCGGTGGTTTCAAGAGGGGGAGTGCCTGAACCTGTAAGAATGCCTGGCCACACTGTGTATTCACATTTGTTTACGAATGTGAATTTAGCTCCATACGTACTTGTACAAAGCAGAAGCAGAGCAAAAAAGAGCTTGAACAGAGCTGATAGGCTATGTATAGCCCAGACCCGTCCTGGACCCCGGATCACTACCAAAGAACTCGGACTCATATCTCAATCATGGTCCACTGACTAGTCTGGATTCATGTTTTGTCATGACTCACCTTCAAGTCCTAGCCCGTATCGGAGTCCTGGCTCATCTACTAGTCCGAACTCATATTGGAGTCCTGGCTCACCTACAAAACTCGAGCTCACAGGTTGGGCTTAAGTTCAAAGTTTAATCCATCCCTGGCGACAAAGGCAATAACTCACATGAAGGCTACACATTGGCACATGACGTGGTTAGGTCATGACGGATGGCCACACCTGGTGACGACACGTAAAGATTCCTAATGATTGGGATAATTATTTCCTATTTAAACCACACGCCAGCAGGAGCCTGGCACACGCTGCCACAATCCGTCACCTGGACACGTGCAATCCATCAACATCACCCAGGTGTCCTACCTACCTAGGATTCAACGCTCATGATTGCAGGTTCAACCCCTAAACCCTAATCCTGGGCCTATATATAGACGAAGGAGGAAAGGTGCAGGGGGATTCTTTTGGACACACCTAACCTATACACACACCCTCCATATTTAGATTTCTCTATATTCCTATCTCCCTTTCCAAAGCCGTTACTTATTCTCACGCCGGAGGCGTCGCCAGGGTCCAAACCCCCCTCCGGTGTTGTTTTGCAGAGTCCCAACCGCAGCGACACCGCTTCCAGGCGTGGGATCGGCCGGGAAGGCCCTAGCTCGGGATTTGGAGTTATCATTTGGCGCTAGAAGGAGGGGAACCCAGTCTTGTGGTCACGGTGCCGCTAGACTCACCACCTGCAAACCCAGTAAGATCTAAACCAACCCTCTCTTTTCAACCGTAAAGATGAACTCTTTAGCCCATTTCTACAATGTATGCATGTTTTTTAGCCTTACTTAATCCAGATCTTGTTAGTCCTGCTCACATGCTTTAGTTCTTTCTTAGATCTACATTGTTTGTGTTTAGATCTACAAAAAAAAAACCCCAGTTTTCTTGTTTATTGAGATCGATAACCCAGAAATACAACCCAACCGAAAGCTAGTTATATAACCTAGGCTATTCTGCTGTTAAAGTTGTTTCAATTTTCTGTCGTAAAGAAACATATACATCTGTTTGTGGGAATCATGGCTCGTGGTAGTAAGAGCACAAATAGACATACCACAAGTAACCCAACCCCGGCCCCAGACACCAACATCCCGGTCACTGGTCAGGCTAGTCACCAGGTACCTCCAGTCCTGACCTTGGCCTCTCAGGTAATCCGGCCAGGAGACGCCCGGGTAAACATCGAAGTAAACAAATATAAATATACTGATCTGGCTATTGAGCCCGGACAGATGGAACACCTAACTGGTGAACAGGTTGCAGAAGCAATTCGGCTGTACAATCAAACCAGAAACAAAGAGCAGGACCAGTGCGAGAACTCCCATAACCCTGAAAGATCCCACCGCTCTAGGTCCGTGTTTGACCGGATTGGAGAAAAGAACAAAGACACCGATAGGAGGTCTCATCGGTCTCACAGCCGAAACCATGATGAGGAGGCCGAAAAGCTTAAAAGGCTAGCTGAGATGCGAGAAAAAATTCAGGTGGAAGAGCAAGCTAGACTCGATCTAAGGGTCCAGAAAAGAATCCAGGAGGAGGAGGCCCGGATTCTGGGCAAAACCACTGAAAAGAGGAGAACCCGGGTTCCAAGTCCAGAAATAATTTCAGATGAAGATGAACCTAGAGAGGACCTGTTGAACATGATACAGGAGTTGCAAAGAAAAGTGGGCCAGGACTCGGGGCTGGATATTGGGGACACACTTACACCATTCAGCTATTCCTTGGAAGCAACGCCAAGGCAGAAAAATATTAAGCACTACAACTTTGAGTCCTTCAATGGTTTGGATGATCCCGAAGAGCACGTGAACTATTTTGAGCAAATAGCAATGATTTATTATTATAACGATCTAACAAAGTGCAAGTTCTTCGCTTCCACACTCAAGTCCGGGGCTCAGAGGTGGTTCAGCCGGATCCCATCTCGCAGTATCCACAGCTGGAAGCAGTTCCGTGACACTTTCCTCAAACGCTTCCGGGCAAACAAGACTCATGAGATGCACATGTGCCATCTTGAGACAGTCAGGCAAGCCCGGGGGGAAGCTCTTTCTGCTTATATGAAAAGATTTCAAGAAGCTATTAACAACATAACCAACCTAGACGAGCGGGAGGCTCTGACAATTTTTCGAAGAAACCTGGATCCGGATAACAACGAGAGATATGTCCTGGATCTCATTCATAAAGAGCCACAGAGCCTGGCGGCAGCCTATGCAATGGCCGCCAGGTTCATCAAAGAAACCGATGTCCTACAGGCAATGAGGATGACCAGACAGGGCATATCTCCGACCCGGACTCAAGACCCACCAAAAAACAACTACAGCCATCAAGATAAAAAATTCAAACCCAACAGACAGAGCAACTATATCCAAAGCTCTCAGCTTACACTACCAGCACCACCCCCTGACTCCTGGCAGCAAGTGGAGTCCAGACAGCCTAAACCCAAGCGTGAGCCCAGACCCGAACCCTCTTGGACTCCTCTCAACCGGGCTCGCGCGGATATTCTGAGTGAAGTACGAGATAAGCCGTTCTATTACCCTCCCAAGCCAATGCTCACAGCCCCGGAAAACCGATCAGTCCATAAACATTGTGACTACCATGACACCCATGGACATACAACAGAAAATTGTCTATCTTTGAAATTTTTTGTGGAGGACCAAATCAAAAAAGGCAACATGGGGCAATACATAGCCCGGAGAGTTGCTGACCGAGGAGAGGGGTCCGGGAAAGACAAGAATGTGGTCAATGTTGTTATGGGGGGGTCCAATTCACCTCCACGGAGCCCGGACTCAGGTGATGAGATTATGATGGTGCAATCTTGCCCGGAGCAGGTTATAAGCACTCGTTGTAACACTTGATATTGCTGATAATGAGGTCAGAAGAGTCCTGATTGATAATGGCTCTTCGGTCAACATTTTGTTCAAACACACCATGGATCGAATGCAGCTGGGGAGTGTGAAGATGAATGACTGTAGAGAAGACCCACTCTATGGATTTGGGAACAACTTGGTTCCAATCCAGGGAACTTTATATCTCCCAGTACTGTTTGGCACTTTCCCGAAGCAGGTTAGCAACCTGGTCAAATTCTATATCATCAACACTCCTTCCTCCTATAATGTCATTTTGGGAAGGCCAGCCTTGACAAAGCTCCAAGCCATAACATCAACCCCACATCTAAAGTTCAAGTTTCCTACACCCGGAGGAATTGGTGAAGTCCGGGGAGATTTCGAGATGGCTAGCCGATGCTATGGCCAGGCTTTGGTCATGGCTGAAACTGACCCGGAAAACAAAAGGAAGGCAAATTCTTACCAAAAGAACATCAGCAGAAAAAAGCACAGATACCAGAAAAAAGAATCCGGAAAGGAAGTCCAGAACATAGAAAACACATCAGCCCAGACTTACCTTGACCAGGTGATACAAGCCCGGGTTCAACAATATGTCTCTAAGTCAGAGATGGGAAAAGTGGAAGCTGCTGTCGAGCTCGAAACCATCGAGCTAGAGATCGGAAACCCGGAAAAGAAGGTCAAAATTGGAACCGGTCTGGACACCGTATTCAAGAAGGAGTTAACTGAGTTACTCCGGGAGTATGCAGATGTTTTTGCCTGGAGCCCGGATGACATGCCCGGACTCCAGGAGTCTGTTGCTATGCACAGCTTAGATGTTGATCCTAGAAAGAAACCAGTAAAGCAGAAAAGGAGGAACTTTGCTCCGGAAAGACAAAAGGCAATCGATGAAGAGGTTGAAAAATTACTCAAGGCTGACATCATCTGCGAAATAAAGTATCCGGAATGGCTCGCCAATGTAGTCTTAGTCAAAAAACCAAATGGAAAGTGGCGAATGTGTGTGGACTACACTGATCTCAATGCTGCCTGTCCAAAAGACCCTTACCCACTCCCAAGCATCAACCAGCTTATAGACGCGACAGCCGGGCATGTCATGCTGAGCTTCATGGACGCCTTCTCCGGTTACAACCAAATTAAAATGAACCCGGTTGATATAGCCAAGACTGCATTTATCACACACCGGGCTGTTTATGCCTACAAACTCATGCCATTTGGACTAAGGAATGCTGGATCCACGTACCAGAGGGCAATGGTGGAGATCTTTAAGAGTCAGCTGGGAAGAAACCTGGAGTCCTACGTTGATGACATGATAGCAAAATCAACCAAAGTTCAAAACCATATAGCTGATTTGAAGGAATGCTTCGAGAACCTAAGGAAACAAGATATGAAGCTTAACCCGGAGAAGTGCACCTTCGGGGTGGAAGCTGGAAAATTTTTAGGATTCATGATTAGCCAGAGAGGGATTGAAGCTAATCCGGAAAAGATCAAGGCTATAAGAGAAATGAATGAACCCCGGACTCAAAGGGATATACAGAAGCTAGCTGGATCTCTCGCGGCCTTAAGAAGGTTCATTCCTAAACTTGCTGAGCGCTGCCTACCTTTCTTTACCCTACTCAAAGGAGCCCAGAAAAGGAAGGATATTATTTGGAGTCCGGAGTGCCAAAGTTCTTTTGAATCTATTAAAGAATATCTCGCAACACCACCAATTTTGACTAAGCCCGAGCCCGGGGAACCTCTAAGCCTTTACCTGTCAGCAGGAACCCTGGCTGTGGGAGCAGCACTAATCCGGGATCATGAAGGCCAGCAGAAGCCAGTTTATTATGTGAGCCAAGTGCTCAAAGACGCTGAAACCCGCTACCCAAACCTAGAAAAGTTTGCTTTCGCTCTGGTCACTGCATCCCGAAAGCTCAGGCATTATTTCCAAGGGAGGGAAATCAAAGTAATCACCGACCAACCACTCCGGAAAATCATTCACAAACCTGACATCTCAGGGAGGTTGGTGAATTGGGCTGTTGAGCTAAGTCAATTTTCCCTCACCTTTGTCCCAAGAACATCTATCAAGGCCCAGGCCCTAGCCGATTTCATTGTCGAATGTTCCTTCCCTGAGCCTGTTCACATTTCAATGGAGACAGAGCCCAGCGAGGAACTCAAACCCGATCACGAAACCTGGATGTTGCATGTAGATGGCTCAGCAACAAGTGAGAGATCTGGAGCCGGGCTCATACTCAAGAGTCCGGACGGATTCAAGATAAAGCAAGCAATTGGATTCGAATTCAAAGCAACCAATAATCAGGCAGAATATGAGGCTCTTCTAGCCGGACTCCGTTTGGCCCGAAATTTAAGAGTAAAAAGGCTAATCATTTTCAGCGATTCTCAGATAGTGGTCAAGCAAACGACCGGAGAGTATGTTGCAAAGGACCCAATTCTGGGAAGGTATCAAGCCCTGGTTCAAAGTCACCTAGCTGTGATACCCCAATTTGAAAATTTTCAAGTAAATCGAGAAGACAACACCGAGGCGGACATTCTATCTAAACTAGTCCAGAATTCGGCAGAACTGGACAGCTCGGTTTATTTCGAAGAGTTGGAAAAACCTACGGTGGAGCAGGAGGAAATAATGGAGATTGATGACCAGCCTAATTGGATGACCCCAATAGTCTCATATCTGGAAAAGGGGGACCTCCCGTCTGATAAAAACCAAGCTCAAAGGTTGAAGGCAAAAGCTGCTAAGTTTTTTCTAGAAGAAGGATTCTTGTACCGCCGGACTTACTCGTCTCCTATCCTGAAGTGTGTTAGTCCGGTTGAAGCCCAATACTGTCTGCAAGAAGTTCATGAAGGGATTTGTGGGGATCATCTTTCTGCAAAAGCCCTAGCACACAAGATTATAAGACAGGGTTACTACTGGCCTACAATCCATAATGATGCTGTTGAGTTTGTGAAAAAGTGCAAGAATTGTCAACTTTTCAGCAATGTACCTAGACAGAGCCCGGTCTTACCATCCTCGGTCCTGTCTCCTATCCCGTTTGCAGTTTGGGGTATTGATATCATGGGTCCGTTTCCCCGGGCTAAAGGCGACTTGAGATATTTGCTGGTGGCAATTGATTACATGACCAAGTGGGCTGAAGCTAAGGCAATGAGAACAATCAACCAGCAGGATTGCATCCGGTTTATGGACAATATACTGATGAGGTTCGGGCTACCAATGGTTCTAGTTTCTGATAACGGGCCACAATTTGTGGGGTCCGATTTCGAAGCCTACCTGAAAGAAAGAGGAATCAAGCATAAAAAATCATCTGTCGCATACCCAAGAGGAAACGGCCAAGTTGAAGTTACAAACCGGATTTTGCTTAGAGGAATTGAGAAGAGGTTACAAGAAAGCAAGAATAAGTGGCCCGAGGAGCTGCCAAACGTGTTATGGGCATACAGGACTAGTCCCCGGA
The DNA here is from genome assembly GCA_030848705.1 of Heracleum sosnowskyi. Lineage (NCBI taxonomy): Eukaryota > Viridiplantae > Streptophyta > Magnoliopsida > Apiales > Apiaceae > Heracleum > Heracleum sosnowskyi. The sequence goes on from CM061241.1 coordinate 47,709,331, forward strand.
CTAGCACTGGTGAAACCCCATTCAAACTTGCCTACGGCACTGAAGCTTTACTACCAATTGAAGTGGGAAATCCTTCCCACCGGGCCATAAATTTTGAAGAAATAGCTAATGAAGAAGGGTTACAGACTAACTTGATTTTGATTGACGAAGTCCGGGATCAAGCTATTGAGAGGATGGAAAAATACAAGGAAAAAACTAGAGAGTACTTTGGAAAGAAGGCCCGGGTTAAGAACTTTCGAGTTGGAGACCTGGTCCTTCGTGATACAGAGGCGTCTGATCCTACCAATACCGGAAAACTCATGCCAAAGTGGGAAGGACCATACAAGATAATGGAGGTAATCCGGCCCGGAACATACAAGTTGGTTCATATGGATGGATCTGAGGTCCCCAATACTTGGCATGGCCTTAGACTCCGAAAATTTTACCAGTAAGAGGATTGCAGCGACCGGATAAAGAATAAGGAGCTCCCAAAAGCCCAGATTAGAATAAGAGCTTTGTATTCCTGATTTTTCTATAAATAAAACCGGTCTCGTTGTCTTGTTTCTTTTCATATTATCATGTATATTTAAACTTTCAGTAAATTTCAATTTTTTGTAACAACCCGGGCTCATAGTTATAGGCATAACATGTAGCCCGGGTCCCCAGCAATATGCAAAACTAATAACCCTGGCTCGGAGCCATAGGCAAATATTGCAGCCAGGGTCCCCAGCAATACGCACCAAAACAAATAAAGAGTTCGGCTCAGATCCAAGCCATGAGACCGGACTCACGAGCAATATGCATCAAATAAAAATCTTAGATTCTATTCTAAGTACTAAATCTAGAGTCCGGTTCAGAACCAAGCCAAGAGACCGGACTCACGAGCAATATGCATCAAATAGAAATCTTAGATTCTATTCTAAGTACTAAATCAAGAGTCCGGCTCAGAACCAAGCCATGAGACCGAACTCACGAGCAATATGCATCAAATAAAAATCTTAGATTCTATTTTAAGTACTAAATCAGCAGTCCGGCTCAGAACCAAGCCATGAGACCGGACTCACGAGCAATATGCATCAAATGAAAATATTAGATTCTATTCTACGCATAAAACAAAACATCCGGGTCACAACTAAGCTAGGAAACCGGGCTCACGAGAAATATAAGTTTCGCAGAACAAAAGGAGAAGTGATAAAAATGTAAAGAGTTGGATTGCAAACGATTAAAGAAACAGGGACCCGGGGTGGCCGTACAACCCGGAAACATCCCAAAGTGAGCAGAAACAAAACCCAGTTTACGGTTACAGATCAAATATCAAATGTTAAGGTACAAAAAAAAAGAACTAGAGACCGTAATCATCCAGGTTGGACGAAGCCGGGAGGAAGCTCGGAACCGGGCCATTGAAAGGCTGAGGCTCCCCTTTGCCTTCTTCGATGGCGAGCTTTGCAGCCAAAAACTCACCAACAAAAGAATCCCAGTTGGCATTGGGATCAGTCTTCACGTGGCGTTCGGCAACAATCCAAGCTCGTTGAATCTCGGGAGCAGCAGCATCAGCAACATCTTGGTCGTATTCCGGACCACCTTTGAACTCGGTTATAATAGCATCGCGAGTCTTAGCATTTTCCACAACAAGCTGCCTGTTGACCTCATCCAGGTCATTAGCCCTCTTCTCAACCGAAACAATTTCAGCTTGATGCTCGGTCTCCTTCTCAGCACTTTGTTTTTTCAACGAAGCAACTTCAAGTTCAAGGTCTCGAAGCCGGGCATCCTTTTCATTAGCAAACTCCTGTGCAGTTTTCCGCTCAGTAATGATAACACTGGCAAGGGCGCTGATTAAGCTACCGGTCTGCAAAATAAAAATCAAAAATCAACAAAGGAAAAGACAGGATTACAAGGAATAAAGACAGTTTTCAACAGGAAACTACTTACATGGGCCCAGTGGCCAACAAGGCGTTTCAGGCAAGCATTACTCCCAGCATCTTCCATCTCTTCGAAGTCCGAATCAGTAGGGATATCGACGCACATTCCAGCAAGTTGCTCCAGAGTGAAATTTCCAATTCGGATAGGCTCCCTATCCGGACCCTTCCCATAACCATCGGCAACAATTTTATTGACGGTGGCATTCGCCTTCGCAGGTGTTTTCTTTCCAACGTGAATTTTCCTTTTCTTCCCAGACCGCTGCTCCAAGCCTTCTACAATTTCAACATCAACAGCATCAACCATAGGTTCGGGCCGATTGGCATCCGGAGCAACAGATTCGGCACCTCCCTCCTTTAGTGCGCTAGAACCGGACCCTCCAACATCGCCCGGACTTTTGGTGTTGTGGACACCACCAAGTTTCCTAAAAGATGCGGCAAGGGCATTGGAAGACATGATTGCGTACAGCTCGGGTTGAAAGTAAGGCAAACCTGTACAAAGGAAAAGGAAATATCAGTATATAAAAAGAATTAGTCCGGTTCACAAAAAGACGAATTACAACAACTTACATCCAAGCTCAAACAACTTATCATGTTTCATGAAACTATCCCGGGTCATTTGAAACCCGAGGCACTCACAAAACCGATGAATCTGGGCTAAGGCTTCTCCTTCAAGCTTATAAGTGTCAAATACTTCTGCTTCAACTCCAGAAACTATATGAGGCAGGAATTCCAAATCCAAGCCTTTCAAAAATATCAACTCCCCACCCCAATACTTCAATGTAGATTGCTGTATCACGGGTTTGGCAGTTCCAGAGGGATAACCGCACTCCTCAGCCCGAAACCGGATCTCATACAAAGGCTCTTTGTTAGATTGGACTAGCTTAAAAAGTTGGTGGAAAAGTCGTAACGTGGGCTGATACCCCATCTTATTACAAGCAGAGAGGAACCAGGTCATCCACTTAACCCCGTTGGGGGTAATTTGCATTATTGAAATTTTATATACATACTTACAAAGGTGTTTTATAAATTGATGGCATCGAGGGTTCCACCCGGACCTAAGGGTCTCCAACCAGACACCAACATAACCATCTACAGGTCTATGGTAAATCCTCTCCCCGGGTTGAGGCCATCTCCAGCTAATTTCAGGCCCTAAATGAAAAGCGGCCCAGACCAGTTTGTCCATCTGAGCACCCGGAAGACTAGCAAATTTTTCTTTCAAAAGATAAGGAGCCTCACTAATACCCATTTTAGCAAAAGCAGCATCAAATTCGAATTCACTGTATGGCCCTGGACGTCCGAATTCTTGTCTGCTTCTGTAACAAATACTAAGATCCCTATAATAAAACTCCTCCTCTATGTCCGGATCCTTCTTTACGAAGAAATAGCTGGTATCCGACCAAAACCCGTCCGGAGTACTGAGCACACCGCCAGAGGGAGGTTCATGAACAAACAGTTGGGTTACTAGAGGCCCGGATTGTTTCTTCTTCTTAGCCATTTTACACCAATATAGTTCTATTACTTCCGGATTACTAGAGGGTGAAGGATCACTACAGGAAGAAGGGTCAGAGAGGGATATAAGTACGCGGCGGGCACGAGCCTTAGTCCGAACCATAAACCTAGAAAGATCAATTTCAAGTAAGTTCTACTATCTTAATCCGGATTATATGCTCCAAATCATAAATACATATGTTACCCTGCCAGCTATCATTCAAACCCTAATTTCTACCAAATCCGGAATACATATATTAGCCAGGTTATACCCAAAAATTTTCCATCAATATCCTAAATCATAAAACGAGATGGCCCGGATCATAAGCCAATCCGGATTACTTGCGCATACACGGGAACACAAACAGTCAGAAACACTTAAACACAAAACATCCTGATAGGCTATAAGAGCCCAAACTCCCATTGACAGGCTACAAGAGCCCTGGCTCCCGAACCTAGTACCCGAGCCCGGACTCAGGACCCCTGGTGGTATATTCAACGGTACCTGAGCCCAGACTGACAGTCTACAAGAGCCCTGACTCCCGAACCTAGTACCCGAGCCCGGACTCAGGACTCCTGGTGGTGACACGTAAAGATTCCTAATGATTGGGATAAATATTTCCTATTCAAACCACACGCCAGCAGGAGCCTGGCACACGATGCCACAATCCTTCACCTGGACACGTGCAATCCATCAACATCACCCAGGTGTCCTACCTACCTAGGATTCAACGCTCATGATTGCAGGTACAACCCCTAAACCCTAATCCTGGGCCTATAAATAGACCAAGGAGGAAAGGTTTATGGGGGAGACACTCTCTCTCTCTACACAATCTATACACACACCCTCCATATTTAGATATCTCTCTAGTCTTATTCTCCCTTTCAGAGCCCCTACTCATTCTCACGCCGGAGGCGCCGCCAGGGTCCAAACCCCCCTCCGGTGTTGTTTTGCAGACACCCAACGGCAGCAACACCACATCCAGGCGTGGGGAACGGCTGGAAAGGGCTAGATCGGGACTTGGAGTTATCACATCCTACACAAACAAGATCAAAATATACATACAAGTACATACAACCATTCCTAATCCAAGAACATCAAGAACAACTACCAAACCCAGAAATGAAAATCACAAAACCAACACATGCAAGGGTATTTACAGACCAATAAGCGAAGACAGAGACATTATAGCCAACAACATTCATTTTTATCCAACAGAACCAAAAGTTTCCCAAAACCCCCAAAACCGAAATATAAACAGTCGGACAAAATGTCAAATTGCAAATCGGAGAAAGAGAATAAAGGTTAAGAGGAAAAACGAGCGAAGGAAATCGAGAAACTTACAAGATGCAGAGAGCAAGAGATGGCTTCAAACGATCGATATGTCGCCGGAGAATCGGTTTGCAGAGGCGTCGGGAAAGGCAAAGAGTGAAGAGGATTTTCGAAAAAGAAGTAAAAGGAAGAAATGAACTGTGAGGAGGCTTTTATAGAAGGCAGTGAAAAGGGCACATAAAAGGACAGCTGGCAGAATCCCATTGGCTGCCAAGAAAATAAAGTACAAAAAGAAAAATACAAAAATGAAGAAAAGACAGGAGTATTAATTGTGACAGCACGCTACGTCTGTTCCCGAGGTAGAAAAGGGCAACACCTTTTCAAAGCAAAAGGGGGGAAAATATTGAAATCCTTTCATATTCCCGAACGGCCAAAATGTCATACGGTCCGGATTCGTTCATTTTGACTCACTCTCAACCCCGGGTTGCCATCTTTGATAACAATCCGGGTTGGGGGGCAACAATCAAGCCAGAAATTTTCTCTAAGTCACCCGAAGCCCCAAAGCTTTGGACTTGAGAGAATAAGGACTAACTCTCAACCCCGGGTTGCCATCTTTGATATCAATCCGGGTTGGGGGTAACAATCAAGCCAGAAATTTTGACTAACTCTCAACCCCGGGTTGCCATCTTTGATATCAATCCGGGTTGGGTGTCCCAAATAAATCATTGTATTACTTGAAGTTGAAATTTATTAAATTTAATAATCTAAAACATACATGACACCGCTATCCACAATAATGATGAAACAAATTGATATGCTACCTATTGTACAACAATTTAATGCAACTAATAAGCTAGTAAGTCCATTCTTTTGGAAGATATATGTAATAAGAAGAGCTGCTTGTTTTATTTGCTACACTTCTTTGATTTTTCTTGTTTCCTGTTACATTGTTGTTCCAACTTTATGAGCTTCTCATATCTGTGCATTCAACATAACCATTACCAAACTTGAACTCAAACTTGAACTTGAAAATAATACGCAAGTAGCGAAAAAGAAATATACTTGACTTATTGGTTAATTGGCAATCTGCAGCTACAGTTCGAGGTAGAAAAAAACCAGTGCCACATGATTTCTTTGGAGAATCGAGAGAAATCTTTTCCATTTCATGGCTCCGAGCTGCCCAGTCCTTGTGATATATTTGTCTTAGTTGTGGCTTTGAGTTCAATTCTGACATCTGAAGATTGAACAACCAACATACGTGCACGATTAGTTCTTGATACTCAAATTTGGTTGGAGTTCTCGACTTTAAATACTCATGTAGCTAATCATTCAAACATTTGACATCTTATTAAGTAAAGTATACAACCTAGTACAAGATACTATGATCTGCATAGTGTGCATCAACCAAACAAACTTGAATAGGTCACTGAAGTTTTAAGTGAAGTTAAATTTCTTTAAGGTCAACTACTGTAGTTTACATCAACAAGACAACAACCGAATATTCAGACATCCTGTCTAGGACATCAGTGGCTTAGTGCATCCCCACAAGAAACGAAACGTGTAGGAAGAATCAATTTTAATTAGAAATGAATCTACTGAATCTTCAAGAAAGGCGTAAATATTCCTCTGGTATCTTAAACATTAGATACCCTGGTGTATATATATTTGTCTTAGATGTTGCTTTGAGTTAAATTCTGAGTTCTGAGGACTGAACGAACACCAATGTTTGTGCTCGATTAGTTTTTAATGTACTCATATTTGGTTTGGGTTTCGGATTTTAAACAGTCGTGTAGTCATTCAAAAATTTGATCTTATTTCCTAAAGTTCAAGCTTTTTAGTTAATTAAAGTAGTTTACATTTTTTAGGATCCAAATTCATTAAGCAAAAGAAGGCAAAAAGCCTGGAAAATCCTCACAATCTTAAACAGAGCATAACTCCAAAGGAGACTAACCAAAAGATAACTAACAAACTACCATACTTAAACTTCGATAAACACTTAACTTAGAAACCGATTAATTGCATTTAAATCTTCGTTCGTCGCAATAAAGTTCTTGTACAATCTCATTTCTGAGTTTTGTAATCTATTTAGATTGTTCACCAACACATTTTTTTTCAATATTAAACTCTTTTTATATGAATTATCCACAAAGCGTAACATTTTTTTATCGGCTATAACGCGTAACTTTTATTCCCCATTTTATCGGCTAGAAGAACTAAATTGTCATTCATAACAATCGAGTAAATCGGTTAACACACTACATTGAAATTAACATGTTCTAAAACTAATGATTAATTTGTAAGTACACACATTGCATTAACAAAATTTGACAAGAATGTTAAGATAAATCTACTACAACTTGATAATTTTTCCTAATCCAAAAGCAAAAAGATTAAAAGAAAAAGATGAAAGCCGCGGCAATAAAGACAAATCGTAAAGTCGAAAGTGAGTGATTTATTCTTGTTGAGTCACTTAATCCACATGTCTTCACCTTAGGTTCAGGTCCTGATCCAGATCCAGACCGTAATGTACCAGGACTAGGAGCACAACTCATTGCACCTGGCTGTTCAGCACCGGTGACTGATGAGCCTTCAGCAATCGTCGGGGGTGGAATTAACAACGTTGTCGGGGTGGCATTAACTGTTAGAAAATTGATAGTTTAAGGATATAATTAAGTATATTCTTGATGTTAATTCAAATTTCTAATGATTGGAAGTTGTTCCTTGCTATGGGAACTTAAACTTTCATGTATGGGTTTAATAATTTTCTTGTTTAAATCCATAAGAGAAATTGAGATGAAGGAAGAAGCTTGAAAAAGCTTGTTATAATGATGTTTCATTTATCCCACATAGAAAAGAATAAGGGGACTTGGTGGCTTTATATAGCATTACACACATGAGTAGTATACAACTACTAAGGTGTGTGATGGTGCATGGTGTTGGTGTGTGCTTCACGCGCGCACACACACACGCGCGCCGCCACCGCCCGCCTCGCCTCGCCTCGCCTCGCCACGCACCGGACCGGACCGGGTCGGGTCGGGTCGAAGGGCGATTTGGGCGAATGTCTCGGCGTCTCGCGTACGCGAGGCGACCTGGGCGAGAGTTTTTATCTATGTGATTTAAATAAACATGAAAAAGATGTAACAGCTCAGGTTATTAAATTTAAATCAAAAACGTTTATTCATTAAATGGTCAGTTTTGATTTTTTTTTATTTAATATGATCAGCTGTTACGGAAAGAATTAATGTGTATGCTTCAGTTACAGAAACGAACCACTATAAATAGTGGCCCTTGTAGCTCAGTTGAAAGATACAGAAGTTTGCAAAACACACTTCTCTCAAAAACTCTCTCTGCCCTCCCTCTCTATATAGTATTCTCTGTAGTTTTCTGGTTCTCCGGCGACTGAGGTGCTGGTCGTAGTCGAGCGCTGCTGTTGCTGTGAACACCTTGCTCGGAGCTGTTTTATCCTGGAAGTAGTATCTCGCCGACAACCTGACACAGTAAGTGGGGGCGAATAACTCTTCAAGAACAGTCAGGATTTCTCGAAATCCTGACGACTCAGCTGTTTGCTTCATAATTTCTGTTCTGATATACACTGTTAAGATATGGCTAAAGGTACTGTTTCTGTCTCCCTGGTTATTTATCAGTTTTTGATATGCATGCTTTCGACCTTCATGCTTTGTTTTGTTAACTTTGGTCTTGGCCTGTCAATGCTATATCTTTTATATAACTGTCTCCATGTTGCTGTAGTATTGATTATTTCCAACATTCTTGAAGAGTTATTCTGTTATATAATATTTAGCATTATGGTTAATGAAACTGGAGTTACAGTAGATGGTAGTGCGTCTAATGTGTCTGCTGGGGTCATTGATTGGACCACTTACCGTTTCCCACAACCCGTTGAACTAACGGGCTTACCTGAGAAATTCAACGGTGGTGTCGGCTTTTCACGCTGGCAGAAAAGGATGAAATTGTGGTTAACTGTAAAGGGTCTGTGGCCTGTTGTGGAGTATGAGAAACCGGTGGTGGTTCAAGAAAAGGCTGAAACAGTTAAGGCTTATGCAATGTGGGCTGAGAAGGATGGGGTGGCTAGGGCAGCCATTCTGGCAGCTCTAACGAACACTCTGTTTGATGTTTATTCATCTGATGCCTATAATGCTAAGCTCTTATGGGAGAAGCTGGACCTCACTCACAATACAGACTCTCAAGGTCTGGAAAAGTATTCTGTAGCGAGGTTCCTTGAATTTAAGCTGGTAGACAACAAATCCATGACTGAGCAGGTGCATGAGTTCGAGATGATAGTGCATGCTTTGAAGGAATCCGGCATGGATCTCCCTGATAAGTTCAAGGTTATGAGCGTGATTGAAAAGCTTCCGAAGTCTTGGGAAGAGTTCGCTCTCTCCCTGAAAAGACAGAAAGGAGAGATCACCTGGACCAACCTTATGCTGGACATCTCGGTGCAAGAACAACACAAGTCCAAACAGGGACATGTGATGCCATCTGAACACGGTAGCTCGAAGGTGAATGTAGTAACCGTAGGACAGAAAAGGAAGGCTGTTGCTAGGAAGGGTAATGTTAATAAACCTAAGATAGACAAGGATAAGGCCAAGAAACCAAAGGCAAACAAACCATGTTGGTCTTGTGGGCAGGTTGGGCACTGGAGTAAGGACTGTCCTACAAAGAAAGCGAAGAAAACCGAGGTGGTAGCGCAAGCGAATGCTGTACTTGGAACCACAAGTGGGCCTGTAGTGAACATGGTTGTTGGTGAGGCTTCGGCTTCTGAAACCAACGAAAACCGAGTCATAGCATAACAGTGACGATGGGGAATGCGAGTGCCGCTCAAGTTCATGGAGTGGGAGACGTGGACCTGAAGTTTCCTTCGGGGCGTATTCTATCCCTGACAAGAGTGCATCATGTTCCCGACATGCGTAGAAATATAATAAGTGGAAGCCGTTTAGTTACGAATGGTTTTGAAATTTCCTTAAAATGTAATAAAGTAGTTCTTATTCACACTGGTACTTTCTTTGGCAAGGGTTACTTGTCAAATGGTTTATTTGTTATAAATGCTGAGCCTGTTTTGGGCACTTCCTTTAATGAAATTACTCCTTCTGTTAACTGTGTAGAATCATCCGACTTATGGCATGCTAGACTTGGTCACTTAAATTTTGGTGCTCTTAAAAATATGATGAACTTAGAGTTGATTCCAAAACATACTATAGAAAAGAATTCTAAATGTCAAGTATGTGTGTCTGCTAAACAAATAAGGAAACCTTTTCATAATGTTGTTAGGGATTCAGACTTGTTAGATTTAGTACACACTGATATTTGTGAATTTGGTGGTATGTTAACTAAGGACCATTTTAGATACTTCATTACTTTTATAGATGATAGTAGTAGATACTGTTATGTTTATTTACTTAAACATAAGGATGAAGCACTTAGCAAATTCATGATTTATAAAACTGAAGTTGAGAAACAAACTGGTAAGGTACTTAAAAGGTTGAGATCAGATAGAGGTGGTGAGTATACGAGTAACGCCTTTAATGAATTTTGCGCAAGCAATGGAATAGTTCATGAAGTTACTCCACCATACACACCTGAGTCTAATGGGGTCGCTGAGCGAAAGAACAGAACGTTCAAAGATATGATTAACAGTATGCTTATTAACTCTGGGTTGCCTAAATACATGTGGGGAGAGGCTCTGAATACGGCTTGCCATATTCTGAACAGAGTCCCTCTGAAACACATGGATAAGACACCTTATGAGTTATTGAAAGGCAAGAGGACTAGTCTCAAGTATCTTCGAGTGTGGGGGTGCCTTGCAAAGGTACTTGTCCCTGAACACAAGAGGAAGAAACTAGGTCCGAAGACGGTTGATTGTATCTTTCTGGGCTATCTTGAAACCACTACAGCTATGAGATTTTTGGTAATAAAATCTGACATAGATGGTATAGTGGCTAACACGATAGTTGAATTTCGTGATGCTACATTCTTTGAGGATGTCTACCCTATGAAGACTGGTATACCTCAAGATACTTCTGAGGAAGATCTCACTCATACATCAAGTTCTATTCCTGATCATGTGGAAAAGATGACAAATGTGGGGGCGGAACCTGGTAGTAGCTCTACTCCTATGGAGAAAGAGGAACCTAGGAGGAGTAAGCGTGCAAAGGTAGTCAAGGACTTTGGAAGTGATTTCATCACTTACAATGTCGAGGATGAACCTTTAACTTTCCGACAGGCTATGGACTCCTTGGAGTCTAGGCACTGGAAGGGCGCTGTAAAGAGTGAAATTGACTCTATTGTTTCTAACGGAACATGGGAGTTAGTTGATCTCCCTCCTGGGTGTTCTACTATTGGGTGCAAGTGGATCTTTAAAAGGAAGTTGAACCCTGATGGCTCAATAGAGAAGTACAAGGCTAGACTGGTGGCTAAGGGTTTTAAGCAAATGGAAGGAATTGATTTCTTTGATACATACTCTCCTGTTGCCAAAATGATAACAATCCGAATGCTTGTAGCATTGGCTTCCGTACATGGTCTGATCATCCATCAAATGGATGTAAAGACAGCTTTTCTTCATGGTGAACTTGAAGAAGAGATTTATATGGATCAGCCTGAGGGGTTTGTTGCATCTGGCAACGAAAGGAAAGTATGTAAGTTAATCAAATCTATTTATGGCTTAAGACAAGGTCCCAGGGACTGGCACAAGAAGTTCGATGAGACGATTGTGACATTTAGTTTTGTTAGTAATGATAGCGATAAGTGTGTCTACTCTAAAGTTAAAGGTAGTGAATGTGTCGTATTATGCTTATATGTGGATGACATACTACTGTTTGGAACCAATATTGAGATTATTAACGAGACAAAGGATTTCTTGAAAAGGCACTTTGAGATGAAGGATATGGGTGAAGCTGACTCAGTCAGCTGATGGAATAACCCTATCGCAATCTCATTATATAGAGAAATCTATACTTGAGAAATATGGTTATTCACAATGTAGAATCGCTAGTACACCCTATGATCCTAAAGTTGCCCTTGTCAAGAATAGTTCAGGAGTCCCTGTGTCTCAGTTAAGGTATTCTCAGATTATTGGAAGCTTGCAGTATCTTGCTAACTGTGCTAGACCAGATATATCATATTCTGTGTCTAAGCTAGCTAGATATACAAGTTGTCCGAACAGAACTCATTGGGATGCTCTTGATAGAGTGCTTAGATATCTGAAAGGCACAATGTACCTTGGATTACACTATAGGAGATTTCCTGGTGTACTTGAAGGGTACAGTGATGCAAGTTGGATAGCTAAGAAGTCTGGTTCCAATGGAGTGACTGGATACGTATTCACCCTAGGGGGTGGAGCAATATCCTGGAAGTCGACAAGACAGACTATAGTAACTCGGTCTACTTTTGAGGCTGAGTTGTGTGCACTTGATGCCACTGGGACGGAGGCTGAATGGTTACACGGACTGATGTCCGTGATACCTGTAGTAAGCAGACCGCTTCCTGCTATTGCTATTCATTGTGATAGTCGAACAACTATCGACAAGATTAGCAGTAAAAAGTACAATGCTAAAACAAAGAGACACGTCCAAGTTAGACTTAAGTCTATAAGGGGATTAGTGTCTGATAGGATTATAGCTGTAGAGTTCATTGGAACTCAGGAAAATATAGCTGATCCTTTGACTAAAGGACTGGAACCTGCAGTGGTCCTTAAGTCGAGGTTGGGGATGGGACTGACAACCCATCACGACTCATCAACAGTGGGAACCCAATACACATGAGAGGAGATCCCTCGAAGTGTATTCAATGTGGTAATAACAAGCTGTAAGGATGAGTTGGGAGTACCTTGATACTTAGATGATACTTAGTATCTGGGTCTATCCCCTGTAAACCTATAAGGTACTGAAACTGCTGAATAGTAAGAGTTTAAGAACTCTGAATGGGGTCAAGTCATTTGACGAGATGGTTGCAGTACATCTCTGGAGATGCCCAGCTAAGCGAATGTGATTGTGAGGTCGCAATTAGAGGAAAGGGTTATTCCTTGAAGCATTCGACGAACAGGATCGAGACAAAACCATTAATGTCTCAAAGCCGTAGATTGGCACTATAGCCTTTGACTTGTCGTCGTCTATGGAGAATGGTTACACTTAACGGATTAAGATTCAAGGTGAAATAATTCCATCTGAATCCGGTAGCCATCGAAGTAGGGGACTTAGGAGGGTTCAAACCCGGAAGGGTACCGACTCTAAAAACCAAGTCATGTTAAGAACCTGTCTACAATTCTATATGGATTTGTGGGGGATTGTTAGAAAATTGATAGTTTAAGGATATAATTAAGTATATTCTTGATGTTAATTCAAATTTCTAATGATTGGAAGTTGTTCCTTGCTATGGGAACTTAAACTTTCATGTATGGGTTTAATAATTTTCTTGTTTAAATCCATAAGAGAAATTGAGATGAAGGAAGAAGCTTGAAAAAGCTTGTTATAATGATGTTTCATTTATCCCACATAGAAAAGAATAAGGGGACTTGGTGGCTTTATATAGCATTACACACATGAGTAGTATACAACTACTAAGGTGTGTGATGGTGCATGGTGTTGGTGTGTGCTTCACGCGCGCGCCGCCGCCGCCCGCCTCGCCTCGCCTCGCCACGCACCGGACCGGGTCGGGTCGAAGGGCGATTTGGGCGAATGTCTCGTCGTCTCGCGTACGCGAGGCGACCTAGGCGAGAGTTTTTATCTATGTGATTTAATATTTTATTAGAATTAATTTATCAAATTGGGCTGGGTTATCAGTTGTCAAATTGGGTTGGGTTATCAGAATTTAACTAGTAAACTCTGATGGAGTTGGTTTATCAGTATTTAACTAGTAAACTCTGATGGAGTTGGTTTATCAGTATTTAACTAGTAAACTCTGATGGAGTTGGTTTATCAGTAAACTCTGATGGACAACTAGTTAAACTCTGATGAACAACAAGTTAAACTCTGATGGTCAACAGAAACTAAACTCTGATGGGCAACAAAAACTGATATGAACCTGGACATGATTTGATGGATATGTTTAAAATAAATATTAAATCTGTATATGTGGATAAACATGAAAAAGATGTATATGTTTTGATTTTTTTTTTATTTAATATGATCAGCTGTTACGGAAAGAATTAATGTGTATGCTTCAGTTACAGAAAGGAACCACTATAAATAGTGGCCCTTGTAGCTCAGTTGAAAGATACAGAAGTTTGCAAAACACACTTCTCTCAAAAACTCTCTCTGCCCTCCCTCTCTATATAGTATTCTCTGTAGTTTTCTGGTTCTCCGGCGACTGAGGTGCTGGTCGTAGTCGAGCGCTGCTGTTGCTGTGAACACCTTGCTCGGAGCTGTTTTATCCTGGAAGTAGTATCTCGCCGACAACCTGACACAGTAAGTGGGGGCGAATAACTCTTCAAGAACAGTCAGGATTTCTCGAAATCCTGACGACTCAGCTGTTTGCTTCGTAATTTCTGTTCTGATATACACTGTTAAGATATGGCTAAAGGTACTGTTTCTGTCTCCCTGGTTATTTATCAGTTTTTGATATGCATGCTTTCGACCTTCATGCTTTGTTTTGTTAACTTTGGTCTTGGCCTGTCAATGCTATATCTTTTATATAACTGTCTCCATGTTGCTGTAGTATTGATTATTTCCAACATTAACAACAGCTGTTTGTGATGTTGGAATGGACGGGCAAAACGTAATAGTGTAATCAGCACCCGTGCAAGTAAACGTACTAGTTTGATCATCATAAGCATAATTATAAGCTCTCGGACAAGCCATCTTAAACAGAGCCGCATAAACTGATGGTTTACAAGTATCCGGTGTATTATGTGCACCACTACAACAATACTCGGGCTTCCCAAATGCTTCACACGCACTCTTACATGCGTCCCCATTGCTCACTTTCAACTCATCCGGGCAATACTTGTTCAAATAAAATAATCTTTTATTAACAAAAAAGTAATACATTTATATTATATTTTATAATTAAAAAAGTTTTAAAAAATAAGAAAATTTTTAGATGGCAAAATTCCCTAGTTTAAACAATAAGTGAACCGTCATTCATAACAATCAAGTAACTCGATTAACACGCTGCTTTGAAATTAATTAACATGTTCAAAAACTCAATTGATTAATTTGTAAGCACACACGTTGCATTAACAAATGTTACAAGAATGTCTAGATAAATCTACAACTTGAAAATTTCTTCAAATCCAAAAGCAAAGAGATTAAAAGAAAAAGATGAAAGCCGAGGCAATAAAGAGAAACTGTAAAGTAGAAAGTGAGTGATTTCTTCTTGAGTCACTTGATCCACTTGTCCTCATCATAGGTTCAGGTTCAGGTCCTGATCCAGACCCTGATGTACCAGGACTTGGAGCACTGCTCATTGCAGCTTGCTGCTCATTACCATTCGTTGTTGACGGGGTGGCATTAACAACAGCTGTATGTGATGTTGGAATGGACGTGCAGAACGTGATTGTGTAATCAGCACCCGTGCAAGTAAACGTACTAGTTAAATCATCATAAGCATAACTATAAGCTCTCGGACAAGCCATCTTAAATATAGCCGCGTAAGCTGATGGCTTACAAGTTTCCGGTGTATTATGTGCACCACTACAACAATACTCAGGCTTCCCAAAAGCTTCACAGGCACTCTTACATGCGTCCCCATTGCTCACTTTCAACTCATCCGGGCAATACTTGTTCAAATCCGTAACACACCCGGTTGCAGCACACATACCCGACGAACCCCCACTTGCTTCGACTATCATTGGCAAATTGTATCCATCAACCAAGCTAACATCATAAAAGTCTTGACTGCCCTGACTACCTGAGCCAAGTGTGAACTCAGCTAGTGTAGCAGGCGGTGCAGCTCCAGCGCCATTGCATTCTACTTGACCCGAGCCACAATCTGCTGTTGAGCATGAACCAGGCCCTGTTCCATTGAATTTGCAGCCGGTTCGGCCCCAGAACCGGCCGGACCAGCCGTTTGGAGCTTGTAAGGACCGGGAAGATTGTTGAGGTAGCTCAAAACCGGTGGTTTCAAGAGGGGGAGTGCCTGAACCTGTAAGAATGCCTGGCCACACTGTGTATTCACATTTGTTTACGAATGTGAATTTAGCTCCATACGTACCTGTACAAAGCAGAAGCAGAGCAAAAAAGAGTTTGAACAGGGCCATGTGTGTAAATATTGCTTTATCGATAATCTGTGCGTTAGCTTTTCTTAAAAATCGATAACAAGAAAGCGATGGAAGTAAAGAGAATGGAGCTGACGCAGGAGAGTTTATTGAGAATAAAATTTGATGAAGGGAACATCAGGTATTGGAGTCTATATTTATAGGCTATTGCTGCTATTACAATTTACAATCCTAATGTGTTTTGAATTTATAATATTTGAATTTTGAACCTTGTTATGTTTAATTTTATTTGAAATTTAATTCATTATTATTATTATTCTCATATATTGAATGGGAAACCTTATGTTATATACTGATCTCAAATTAAAATGTTACTCAATTTTTAATTGACTTGTTTGTATTCATGCAATCCACCAAGTTTTCGTTTACTAATTAAAATTATATAATGAATTATTCGGGATTTTAAATTATACTAGCTTAAAATACACGAATTATTTTTGATATTATATACAAAATTTATACTGCCTATAATTAATTATAATTGTTGAAAAATAATAATTAATTTTATTTTTCTGCTTTTGAAGTCTTTTCATTAAAGAAAGCTCGTATATCGCATTTTAAATTGCCCATGTAAATTCTTTCAAAAAAAAAGATGCCCACGTAAATAAGTTACAATAATAATTCATTTTAAAGTCGTCAAATTTATTTTTTAATAGAAAATGGTAATTTTGACTTCCATTTGTCTCTTTCAAATTTATATAGCCTGTGATATATGCACACCCTAAATTTATTTATTCATCTATTAATGTTTTAGATCAAATTACTCATTATTGTTTATATTTAAATATTATTTACTTATCCATAATTTACTATTATTGTTTTAGACCAAATTCTATACAAATTTATTTATTTTCATCTTTAATAAACCTAAATGTTTAGAAAAATATTTGATAAATTCTCTAAAAATATATCCTAGCACCACAATTATCATAAATATAAAAAGGAAATCAAATTAAGAAAACTACCTACAACAAAATACAATGTTTCTATATAAAATACAAATATCCAAAGTCAATTAAAATAACTTATAATAAATTAAGGAATATACACGTGTATTATTTCAATATAAATGAAATGTTAATTCGGAAAATACTATCCAAACAAATCAACAAAGTTATAGATAAAAGTAAATCTTTTTATTATAAAACAAATCAACAAAGGTTATAGATAAAAGTAGGTTAGACTATGGTTAACCAATCAAAATTTTAAAAAAAAATTATTTATAATTTTATTAATTAAAGATGATTAGACTATACATACAACACGATTAACCAATCAACATTAAAAAATTATTTTATTTTTAATTAGAATTTCAATCTATTAAAATTTTTCTCATATAATTTTATCAAAGAGAGGTTAGACTATCCATACAATGTGATTAACCAATCAAAATTCAAAAATTATTTTATTTTTTAATTAAAATTTAAATCCATTAACACTTTCCTCATATAATTTTAATTAATTAAGGTTGGTTAGACTATTCATACAACGCGATTAATCAATCAACATTCAAAAATTATTTTGTTTTTAATTAAAATTTAAATTCATTAAAATTTTCCTCATATAATTTAATCAACCGTGCGGTTAGACTTTCCGTACAACATGATTAATCAATCAAAAATCAAAAAATATTTTATTATTAATTAGAATTTATATTCATTAATTGTTATATTTATATATTTAGAAAATTTGGTTATCATTAAAATTAGTTTATTTTTAATTATAATTTAAATTCTTTATTATATTTATATATTTCGAGATTTTGATCACTAATTGTACTATGTGTTAAATATAATAATTAATATTTTTGACTATTTAATTGTTAAAGGTCGTAATTAAAGGTTTTTACACAGATATGTAAGTAGGACTGAGCATAATAATTATCAGAAACCGATCAATCCCGGTTGATCCAAACCTTAAACTAGAATTTAAATCCATTAAAACTCTTCTCATATAATTTTTATTAATTAAGGGTGGTTTTATCCATACACCGGGATTAACCAATCAACATTCAACTTAGTTTTTTAGTTAAAATTTAAAGCCATTAAATTTTCCTCATATAATTTTATTAACTAAGAGTAGTTAGCCTATCCATACAGTGTGATCAACCATTCAAAATTCAAAAATTATCTTTATTTTTAATCATAATTTAAATCCATTAAAAATTTTCTCATATAATTTTATTAATTATCGGTAGTTAGACTATCCATACAACGCGATTAACTAGTCAACATTCTAAAATTATGTTGCTTTTAATTAAAGTTTATATTCATTAAAATTTTGTCATATAATTTTATTAATCAAGGGTGTATGACTTTCCCTACAACACGATTAACCAATCAAAATACAAAATTTATTTTATTTTTAATTCGAATTTAAATCCACTAATTGTTATATTTATATATTTAGAAAATTTGGTTATCAATTAAATTTTTTTTCATTTCTACTTAAAATTTAAATCAATTATTATATTTATATACTTCGAGATTTTGATCACTAATTGTACTATGCGTTTAATATAGAATCGTCTTTTATAAAGAACTTTTAATACCCCTCGATGGTCTAACACACATAATGACGAATGACGAAGCATTGTGAGTATAAGTATAATATTTACCACTTTAATATATAACATTTGTAATTATTTAATTGTTAAAGATCGTAATTTAAGATTTTTACATAGAGATGTGAGGGTAATTATCCTATATTAATATTATTTATTGTAACTAAACAAATCTGATGTTAATTGATTATATTAAAAAAATTAAAAGAACATGTTGGTTGGTAACTAAGCCGTCTTTTACGTCGATTTAAAGTAATAAACAATTTGAATTCAATTAAATTTAAAATTTTGAATTATTTCAATTCAAGGTTAACTTTTAAAAGCATACTTGAACAAACACATCATCTTCTGTTAGGAAATATGTTGTTCTTGATGATAACTTAATATATAACACATTTCTGTATAAGTCATTTTGTAACTAACAACGGATGACATACTTTCTATAATATCCGTTGTTGGGAAGCTTATCCACGGATAAGTAATTATGTAGCATATTCAATTTTAATCTAGTCTAAGGATTGAAAATATTAAGTACTAAGTCATGTTGACTTTCAGTAGATAAGCAGGATATGATAGCTAATTGTAAATAGGCTGTGCTATGTAATTCTGTTTTAGTGAAAATGAATGACAACGGATGAAGACTTAATGCTATCCACGGATGATCAACTCAATTCTATCCACGGATGACCAACTTAATGATATCCACGGATAGTCAAGAACACTACCAATGGATGAAACTCAAGACTAAAGGTTGATGGTGATTTAACACTAGAGAAGCACATGGGTTGATAGAGTAAACAAAAAGAATATGGAAGCCAAACACTGGTGAATCTCGAAGAAGAAGAAACATTCCATTTTCATGCAAACATAAGAGATGTACAAATAAGTCAACTTGTCAAGAGTACAACATCTCAGTCACATACTTTCTATAATATCCGTTGTTGGGAAGCTTATCCACGGATAAGTAATTATGTAGCATATTCAATTTTAATCTAGTCTAAGGATTGAAAATATTAAGTACTAAGTCATGTTGACTTTCAGTAGATAAGCAGGATATGATAGCTAATTGTAAATAGGCTGTGCTATGTAATTCTGTTTTAGTGAAAATGAATGACAACGGATGAAGACTTAATGCTATCCACGGATGATCAACTCAATTCTATCCACGGATGACCAACTTAATGATATCCACGGATAGTCAAGAACACTACCAATGGATGAAACTCAAGACTAAAGGTTGATGGTGATTTAACACTAGAGAAGCACATGGGTTGATAGAGTAAACAAAAAGAATATGGAAGCCAAACACTGGTGAATCTCGAAGAAGAAGAAACATTCCATTTTCATGCAAACATAAGAGATGTACAAATAAGTCAACTTGTCAAGAGTACAACATCTCAGTCACATGCATCTGGAATGAAGAAACAAGCATACTGGACCTAGAAAATAGAGATAGTTTTTGTCTATAGTTTGACTTGTAAAATTGGGTTTTATAACCAAGTGTAGCAGTTCTTTGAAAATAGAGAAAATAGTTTTACATTGTCTTTGATTAGGTTTTCTCTCTTACATTTCTTAAGAGCAAAGAACTGTAATAGTAGTTGTGTATTTGTAACCAAATATCACAGATTATTTCTTCAATATACATCTCAGGTGGATCACAAAATAATCCACCTGAAATTTTTAAAGCACCGTGTTCTTATCATTATTCTGTTTCTGCAATTTAGTTTATCTGTTCTTAGTTTCAAGTTGCAGAAAAGTTGTAAAAATTCAGAATTGTATTCAACCCCCCCCCCCCCTTCTTTAATTTTGTAAGTGTGTAACTGGGAATAACAATTGGTATTAGAGCAAGCTTCTAACACACCTGAAGTTTAAAGATCAAGCACGACCATAATCATGGGAAAGAAGGATAATGGAGTGAAGATTCTAGTTCTTGATAAAGATAACTACTTTCACTGGAAAGTAAAGATGCATCTACATCTCATGTCTATGGATGAGAGTTATGTGGACTGCATAAAGAGAGGTCCTCATATGCCTATGAAGCCTAACACAGGAATTGCTCTACAAGGAGAAGGAGCCCCAGACACAATTCCAAATCTACCATCAGAATGGGTGCAGGAAGATATCACTGAGATGCACAAAGATAAAAAGGCCATGAACATTCTGTTCAATGGTCTAGACGGTGACATGTTTGACAATGTGATTAATTGCACCACAGCCAAGGAAGTTTGGGACACAATTCAAACTCTATGTGAAGGAACTGAGCAAGTTAGAGAGAACAAGATGCAACTTCTCATACAACAATATGAACACTTTCACTTCAAAAGTGGTGTAACAGCCCCAAATCCGGGGTCAGGGATTTAGAGTAGTCACGATCCATTTACTCCTTGCCTTACCTGTATTACTCACAACGTTCATAATTCACCTGCTCATGACCCCACAATATGTGTCTCTCTTTCACACACAGGTTAGAGTCTCAGAAACGACACAATACAACAACTGCGGAATAATAATTTTTATTACAATACCCAAATGTCTTTGAATCTGTCACTGATACAATTTCTAGGAAATGTTACATTACCAACTTAGCCTTCTGATGCTCACAATCCTCTCATACCATTCATATCTATACATAAGTTGAATACCAACAGCTGTAGCCCGATTCGATTAGTTCGTACTACTCTCGGGATCACTGCTAGAAACTGTTTATGAAAACGCCTTGCGGGGTATGTGCCGTCCCATTGGCATCCTGCTTCGCTGCTATATAATATATATAAAACAATAGCAAGAGTGAGCGATAGCTCAGCAAGGAAATAAAAGTATGGCATAATTCTGCCTTTAACTCAACCCAGAATAAAGCGGGTATAAGACAATAATTTGTCAAAATATCTTGATACTGAAATTATATCCTTATCGGAATGTATTCCCAAAAACAGTACCATTATTGTACTTCAAATATCATTTCATAATATTTCTGCAAACTTTTGCTATATTATGAACAAAGTTCTAGTATAATATAGAAGA
Source organism: Heracleum sosnowskyi (assembly GCA_030848705.1). Classification (NCBI taxonomy): domain Eukaryota; kingdom Viridiplantae; phylum Streptophyta; class Magnoliopsida; order Apiales; family Apiaceae; genus Heracleum; species Heracleum sosnowskyi. The sequence goes on from CM061241.1 coordinate 47,730,801, forward strand.
TGAGGTTTCAAAGTAAACCAATATAACCTTTCCAAAAATATCTGCTATGTAAGAAGAATATCAACACATATCTTAAAAGATGAAGTTATAAGGTGATTCCGTATAAACAACTCCCTTACCATAACTCATGTTATGTAAGGTATCCACAGAGTCATAACTCATAAAATAAAAGATGAAGTTACAAGAATTTATTGACACTTCATTTCCAAACACTTTTCAACCTCCTGCCAACATGATCGGTTCTTCACCCCAATACATGTTGCAGGAATATCCAAATTGGATGATGAACCAATACAGGAGTTGCTACCGCGCCCGCTGTGCCTAACCTTGCTATGATCAGTAGCAGGTCGCACCGCTCAAATAGTTTTCTACATGTAGATGGAAGAATCACGACAGCCTGACATTGTCTACCGCCTTACAGTGACCTCCCGGCCAACGGTTGGGCCAATAAAAGTTGGATGGGTCCGCGCAACTAGACCACTTACACCACTCCTAGTTCAGATGAAATCCATGACTCTGAAACGTAAAGATCGTCCTCCTTTCCCCAAGTGTAACACTTGTTGATACGACTCCACTAAGTAGTTATATCTAGGTCGGAAAGGAAGATTCTCCAATATTTCCCAAGCTACTGCTTGTTAATGGACATCGACTTGTTCCATGAATTTACCCCTCGATCGTTGAGGTGGTAACACAATATTTGACTTGCAGCAACTAAATTGCTTCGAGAAAATATCTGTCCCCTGACAGTTTTGAGTTGAGAGTTTAAAAAGAGTAGCAGTCGCTTAAATCAGGTTTCCCATATTTTTGATAGTGGAGCGAGCATTTAAATCCTCTTTACAAGACAGATTTAAATGGAAAAACATTGTTTTGGGAACCTCTTGTTGCTTTGAAAATAATATTTATTAAATAAGTAACCCTCAAATGAATATTCAAAATTAATATTCATTAAATAAATAAATAATCCTCGAATGAATATTCAAAACTAATATTCATTAAGTAAATAAATAATCCTCGAATGAATATTTGAAACTAATATTCATTAAATAAATAAATAATCCTCGAATGAATATCCAAAACTAATATTCATTACATAAATAAATAATCCTCGAATGAATATTTGAAACTGATATTCATTAAATAGATAAATAATCCTCGAATGAATATCCAAAACTAATATTCATTAAATAAATAAATAATCCTCGAATGAATATCCAAAACTAATATTCATTACATAAATAAATAATCCTCGAATGAATATTTGAAACTGATATTCATTAAATAGATAAATAATCCTCGAATGAATATCCAAAACTAATATTCATTAAATAAATAAATAATTCTCGAATGAATATCCAAAACTAATATTCATTAAATAAATAAATAATCCTCGAATGAATATCCAAAACTAATATTCATTAAATAAATAAATAATCCTCGAATGAATATCCAAAACTAATATTCATTAAATAAATAAATAATCCTCGAATGAATATTCAAAAGTAATGTTCATTAAACAATTAAATAATCTTCGAATGAATATTCGAAATAATATTCTTAAAGTCAATAGTCCTCAAATGAATATAAATGATATTCATTAAATAAACAATTAACCCTCGAATAACAATTACCCGACATCTTTATCGGAAAATAATCCTTAACATATACAGAAATATAATTACTTCTGATCTAAAGAAATATCATACGCCCTTAACCTAGGGCCTTTATAAAAACCTGGCTTCTAACTAATATCCCATATCTAGCTTAGAAGCCCATAATCAAATCATTTCCAAGTAATAAATACTTTCCGGAACATAATTAATGTTTAATAATAATATTCCTCAAGATGAATAGTACTCTGCCGCTGGAATCCCTCCGGGTTTCCACGACTATCTATATAACAAAAATATCGACTCCCGGTCTAAAGTCGAAACAATGAACATGCTCTTATCCATAGAGCTACAAGGTATACCGGTTCGTAAGTACATTATCTCAAAGCTCGTATAATATCCAAAAGTCAAATTCTATTTTATACAATATATAACATGTATCGCAAAAACTGTATAACTCCACACATGGCAAAAGCAGTAATATATAATCAATACTTCAAAGTATAGATTTAGAAAACTTGCCTAATGCTCGAGAAGTGATAGGGGTTCGCGACGATGCCGGACAATCTAGACAAAGTCAAAGAAAACGTACGATTAATCCCCTGGATAATCCACTTGTACTCAATGCTTAAACACGTAAGCGAAACACAACCAAGGCATTACTAACTCGTTATAGGCTCATACTAAGTCCATGTTAATCGACAATTACTTAAGTCGTAGGTTTAGTCCGAAATCGATCCTCGAATACATGTTATACTTAACCATTTACAACATTGGTTTCTAAGTCATGTTCTTAGTGGTTTTCACTTGCGCAACCTCGGCTAACACATTTTTATAACATCGGAAAATAATCGTTTGGACTTGAAACCTTCGTACAAAGCTTCGTAACTGCCCTTGACACTTCAATACAAAATTCCATATTTTAAAACAACTCTTAAGGGTCTCAAACATAGCCACAAAGTTGGTACATTTCTGCAATCTCGTTCCTTTTTCTTTTTCTTCTTATCTTGTTTAATTACTTGATATTTATCCAATGTGGTGAGTCATCACCCTTGGTCTCTTCTTGTCTTGACACTTGGCAAGCATGCATTGGCTTGGAATAAAGTAGCTTTTCTGGTTCGTTTAATTTCGTAGAACGCTCGCAAGGTTCCTCGAGGGTTCTATCGAGGTATTTTACCGAAATCGTTCTCGATACTTCTAATTCATTTATCAAATCCATATCCATAGAATTAATAATTTAAATCCTTAAATATCTTCAAATAATAATTATTTAGTCCGTTTTTGGTGAAATTTTGGAGAAAACGAAAAATGCTATTTTTCCGATTCTGACAGCTTCTGCATTCTTTCATTTCCATCGTAGATCACTAATGCGACTTTGAAAGTTTATTATATCGTCCCGCATATAGGGTGGTCTGAAAAACTTTTAAATGAAGAGTTACTATTCATCAGTGGTTTTTCTATAATCCTTTGGATCAAAATTCCGTTCCAATATTCCTGATCTATTTTCTCTCTACTCTTTGCACTTAGAAAACGTTCTAGTGCTTTCTCGGGCGTACGCTATCTTGTTTACGGAGTTGTCGGATGTATTCCAGATATTGATTTGGATGACATAAAAATACTTTCCTTCCCTGGAGTATTGTATTCTTATCTTCCAGATTGATTGTTCTTATTTATATGTTCAGTCCATTCTTACTATTCTCAAAATGTTTGAAAACCGAAATTCATATTCATTTCATAACTTGATTCTCAAAGTCATTGCCACTATCCATATTTACATCAACATATAATAAAAGTTTTAATTCTACCCAAAATCTGGGGTCTTACAGTCTCCCCTCCTTAAAAGGATTCCGTCCCGGAATCACTCTGAAAACAAATGGGGATATCTTTCTAGCATCTCGCTCTCTAGCTCCCAAGTTGATTCTTCCACATTATGATTCCTCCATACCACTCTGGCTAGTTTGATGACCTTGTTTCGGAGTACTTGTTCCTTTCGATCTATCATTTCCATTGGTTGCTCCACATAGGTCAAGTCTGGTTGTATGTCTACGTGCTCGTACTCTACATATGCCGGGCATCTATAGTATACTGACGTAGCATTGACACATGAACCCCGTTATGACCATTCTACAAGTTTGGGGGGGGTAAGGCTGGCTCGTAGGCCACCTTCCTGGCGCGTCTTAAATCTCAGATGGCCCAATGAATCTCGGGCTCACTTCCCTTTCTTTTCAAATCTCATTTATTCTTTCCCTGGAGATACCTTTAGCATCACGAATCTTTAACCTCATATTCTCTATCTTGTTTGCACAGAAATACACCAGCATAAACTTGCTTGCCATTCATCAACTTGCCATTTAGCTTATCAGTAGCAGTACTATCTCTATACTCGCGGGCTTAGTCCGCATACTTTCTCTGTCTGTCTTGGTTGTCACTAGCCGCTTATTGGTGAAATCTTTTGTCTTTCTAGTTTGTTGGACTAACTTGGGTGTTGTGTAAAATCTCGTCTTTTAATTCCCGATCATTCGGATTCCATCTCTGTCTCATTTTAATTAAGGGCATCGGCCACCACATTGGCCTTCCCCGGATGGTAGTGTATCTCACAGTCATAATTCTAGGTCAATTCTAGCCATTTCTCCATCTCATGTTATCTACTATCACGGGTAACTCAAGGCCAATTCATTACATTCCATAAAATTTGTGGGTGCATTAGTCAACCCAAAATATCTTCGCTGAAAACTCGAAGTGTCTATTCCAAGTACGAATCGCAGTCTTGGGCATATCCTCTGATTTAACTTCCAACTGGTGATACCCAGTTCTTAAATAAATTGGAAATACACAGCGTTCTTCCGCTGATCAAACAATCATTTACAAGGGTACCTATTCTCCATGTCAAACTCATACAACTCTCGAGGTTCGATATATAATCTTGTGCTAAAATCTTTCTCTCTTACAACAACACCGGGCTCTCCACGGTGGTACACTGGGTCTTATCATATCCTTATACAACAACTCTTGTAACTGAGTCACTAACTCTTTCATTCCCACTATACTCTGAATACTCGGTATTCATTCTCATGTCATCCCAATCGATATTTGGTAGCGCATTAAGATCTTGTAAAATCTCCCAAAACCATTGTAGTTTCCTCTATACTTGGTGCCTCTTTTCTTGGCGTCAACCATAAGAGCTAATTAAGCCTCGTATCTCTGGCGTAATAGTTTCTTAGTCTGAACTATATTCAAGAATCTCTGAATCTGTCTCCGTTCTTTATTTATTACTCTCTCTCCCTTACAATCAGTCTGGGCCCCATTGGGTGTCAACCAACCCATTCTTATTATAATATCCACTTTTCCCAACTTGAAGGGATCAGGTCTATCAAAAGTGTCGACCTCATATTTCTAGTTCACAACCTGGATGTACCAGTCTTATGGGAAAATCCCTCGATTGGCTATTTCTACTTGTAATTATTCCATCAGCGTCTCGGCCTTAAGGTTTAATTGTCATGCAATTTCTTGATATACAACGATACATTAGTTCTGTCTATACAGTATAGAAGGGCACCTGCTATTTAAAGGTCCTGATAATGGGCTGCTGGTTGGAGGTAGCCCTGGTTGAAACCTACTGGCTTCTTTTATTCTGTGCTCACAAACTCCGGAACAAACCTCGATAACTCGGAAAAACTTGGCCTCATACTCGGTCACAGTGATGGTTTCTTGCTTTAACTCTTTAACTTTCATTTTCATCCGGGTCTCCATATATTTCCGAAAATTATTCCTTCAAAACAACACACGCTGCATCTCTCACGAGTCACAATACCAGCTCCCTCTGACTCCATCGTCAGTACTTATCTTGCTAACCCAGAGGTTGTGCCCATTCGTAAACAAATCCTCCAAAATCTCAATTCCACTATAGGGCATCTATCTAACACCGTTGTCACTGGAGTTCACGGCACATCGCTATTCCTTTCACATATATCGATTGACACGCTTTCCATTATCATTATATCCTTGGGAGAATAAACCAATTTCATCGATATGTCACTAACAGTCTATTCGTCTTAGGGATTCGCTCCTGTCATAGGTGATTTTGTTGCGAATCTAATTCCTATCAGCGAATTTTGACTTATTTGACCTGGTTCGCCTCCCCTTGGAATTCAATGAAGATAACAAAAATTATGGGGCCTTGAAAAGATAGCTCCCATATCAAGGAAAACGTCACACACTGGTGATCATAAGGTTATGAGTTTTAAGGTAACCTTATTGGAGGTAAAAGAATTTACCGAGAGATCAACATGATCATAAGAACTCAACGTTGTGTGCCTCGATTGAGACATTACTAAAGGTAATTAGCCTTCTTGTATTTCACAACTTACAAGTGATGGCGTCCCATCAGACTTCTATCACATAGACAGATAGTCCTTGTAGCCCCTATAAGTATAGGGTTGTTCGTCTCAGTGGAAGTTGAAAAGTATGAAAGCAATTCGAGATCAATTTAATGATTATCGCCATTCGACAATATTTCTCAAAGGAACACCTTGGATTAAAATTGAACAGATTCCAAAGGTGCGGTTTCCAAGGAAACTACAAAGAAAAGAATAACCAGAAAGATACTGGTACTTAACATACAAGTGGTGAGGTATCACCATAGGGTCATTCATTATTTGAAGAAAAGTGAAAGCTTAAATAACATCATTTGACAGGGCTTCGAAAACCTGAAAGTAGGCATCGTGACAGCCTCTAATCACAATTGAAATTAATTATGATTTAACACAAGTGTTATAAAATAACTTCAAAGAGGGAATATACCCTTTATCAGAATTCTTTCTTGGAAAGAGGTCAAGATAGATCATAGATTGGGGAAATACCCCACATAATTTGCAAATGGGGAGGGTATTACCAAGGTCTCTACGGATGCCTTTTTTTTTTTTTGTCGGCTCCTCTGATGGATAATCGTTCAATTCCAAAGCTTTTCTTTTCCACGCACCCTAAGGTGTTCGATACTTACGTCATTGCTGACTTATATTAGTCGCTAAGAATTCAACCATCAGCATTTGCAATCGCAGGGAGTTCTATACGACTAGGCGCAAACATCTCAAGTAAGCGTTATGTTCTATAAGAAGACTTCGATACCGTTGTCGCCCATAGCAATGACAATTCCACATGTCGACTGGGCGGTACTCCGGAAGATCGTTAGAAACTACAAGATTAAATCTGGTCTCTATTTCAATCATCCTTATATCCAATATTCCTTCTCCCATATCAATCCCGGGCGCTACATAAGCTTAACACTTTTGGCGCAATAGCCTTTTCATTTAAGTCAACCCCGGAACTTATCAGTCCGTCTTGGTCCTTAAATATATTTCGCCTTTACCGTCCAATCTCAACTTCCTCATTTAATCTCTACAATCACTTATAGCAATCAGGGTCTGTCCACCAACCCCTATAACGGCTATCTTACCCAATCCACAGGGTTCGCTCTGATTTCCACTCCCTTTGGTGACATCCTCCGGTAATCAGAAAGACAAGGTTTGCCAAAATCTGCTGAATTTCTTTCCAAAATCAGGGAAACTTGATCAATCTATTTACCTACTAGTAATGCTCGGATCTGATTTCCGACCTTTCTGTTCTATCCTCATAAGTCCTTCCTGGTTTCCTGAGGGTGGCAAATCTCGTTCTCGATTCCGTCTTAGCGTGCTTGTCTTACAATAACATTTGCATGGTACATATACCCAAAATTTTCCTTGAGATAATAAAATCTCTCAATGATGTAACAGACACTATTTCCAGTGGAATCGCTGGTCGTGGGGAATTGAAACCTCATAGCCAAAACAATTCCTTTCACTATTCTTATGCAACTAAGTACCCTTAATCGTTCGTAAAAATCTGAACACCTTGGTTCTTACGCATGTCGCCTCCTTATGGGCAACTACAACCGACTACGAGTAACAGGTTTCGTTCAAGTCGAATCAATCCACTGATACTGGTTATACTGCCTTTACCTCTTCTGCTTTGGAGACTCTATTCCATTTTCTTTGTCATATCTCCCGATGAATCATAAACGATCCTTAAACCCTCGTCTCGGCACTTATTTGACCTCTGAAGGTTCGTCCGGTCCTATTATACGACCTCAAGTAACATACTACATCTTTATCAATCAACACGTCCTCTACAAGATTCTTTCCTTGACCCACTATGGGGTCTTCCTCTAGATCCTCCTATGGATCTTCCATTATCGGGTCTCCGTTTATTTCAAGGAACGCATCATCAATTGCCTACTCGAAGGCCTCGGGATCTGGTATCTCAGAATCCCATCCATCTATAACTCATACGAATCGAGGTGACTAACCATGAAGTCCTAAGTACGGTTTCCCAGAAGAAGTCCCTTCTCGGGCTTTATCTTAAACAGTCAGGGTCATGTCTTCTAACCCGACTACGAACTCAATTTGAGCTCCAGATGCTCTTATCATTATTACGGGTATTGTAAGACTCGATCTCCTATCGTTTCTGAGGACTGTAACCTAACGCTCTGATACCATTTCTGTAACAGCCCCAAATCCGGGGTCAGGGATTTAGAGTAGTCACGATCCATTTACTCCTTGCCTTACCTGTATTACTCACAACGTTCATAATTCACCTGCTCATGACCCCACAATATGTGTCTCTCTTTCACACACACACACACACAGGTTAGAGTCTCAGAAACGACACAATACAACAACTGCGGAATAATAATTTTTATTACAATACCCAAATGTCTTTGAATCTGTCACTGATACAATTTCTAGGAAATGTTACATTACCAACTTAGCCTTCTGATGCTCACAATCCTCTCATACCATTCATATCTATACATAAGTTGAATACCAACAGCTGTAGCCCGATTCGATTAGTTCGTACTACTCTCGGGATCACTGCTAGAAACTGTTTATGAAAACGCCTTGCGGGGTATGTGCCGTCCCATTGGCATCCTGCTTCGCTGCTATATAATATATATAAAACAATAGCAAGAGTGAGCGATAGCTCAGCAAGGAAATAAAAGTATGGCATAATTCTGCCTTTAACTCAACCCAGAATAAAGCGGGTATAAGACAATAATTTGTCAAAATATCTTGATACTGAAATTATATCCTTATCGGAATGTATTCCCAAAAACAGTACCATTATTGTACTTCAAATATCATTTCATAATATTTCTGCAAACTTTTGCTATATTATGAACAAAGTTCTAGTATAATATAGAAGATGAGGTTTCAAAGTAAACCAATATAACCTTTCCAAAAATATCTGCTATGTAAGAAGAATATCAACACATATCTTAAAAGATGAAGTTATAAGGTGATTCCGTATAAACAACTCCCTTACCATAACTCATGTTATGTAAGGTATCCACAGAGTCATAACTCATAAAATAAAAGATGAAGTTACAAGAATTTATTGACACTTCATTTCCAAACACTTTTCAACCTCCTGCCAACATGATCGGTTCTTCACCCCAATACATGTTGCAGGAATATCCAAATTGGATGATGAACCAATACAGGAGTTGCTACCGCGCCCGCTGTGCCTAACCTTGCTATGATCAGTAGCAGGTCGCACCGCTCAAATAGTTTTCTACATGTAGATGGAAGAATCACGACAGCCTGACATTGTCTACCGCCTTACAGTGACCTCCCGGCCAACGGTTGGGCCAATAAAAGTTGGATGGGTCCGCGCAACTAGACCACTTACACCACTCCTAGTTCAGATGAAATCCATGACTCTGAAACGTAAAGATCGTCCTCCTTTCCCCAAGTGTAACACTTGTTGATACGACTCCACTAAGTAGTTATATCTAGGTCGGAAAGGAAGATTCTCCAATATTTCCCAAGCTACTGCTTGTTAATGGACATCGACTTGTTCCATGAATTTACCCCTCGATCGTTGAGGTGGTAACACAATATTTGACTTGCAGCAACTAAATTGCTTCGAGAAAATATCTGTCCCCTGACAGTTTTGAGTTGAGAGTTTAAAAAGAGTAGCAGTCGCTTAAATCAGGTTTCCCATATTTTTGATAGTTGAGCGAGCATTTAAATCCTCTTTACAAGACAGATTTAAATGGAAAAACATTGTTTTGGGAACCTCTTGTTGCTTTGAAAATAATATTTATTAAATAAGTAACCCTCAAATGAATATTCAAAATTAATATTCATTAAATAAATAAATAATCCTCGAATGAATATTCAAAACTAATATTCATTAAGTAAATAAATAATCCTCGAATGAATATTTGAAACTAATATTCATTAAATAAATAAATAATCCTCGAATGAATATCCAAAACTAATATTCATTACATAAATAAATAATCCTCGAATGAATATTTGAAACTGATATTCATTAAATAGATAAATAATCCTCGAATGAATATCCAAAACTAATATTCATTAAATAAATAAATAATCCTCGAATGAATATCCAAAACTAATATTCATTACATAAATAAATAATCCTCGAATGAATATTTGAAACTGATATTCATTAAATAGATAAATAATCCTCGAATGAATATCCAAAACTAATATTCATTAAATAAATAAATAATTCTCGAATGAATATCCAAAACTAATATTCATTAAATAAATAAATAATCCTCGAATGAATATCCAAAACTAATATTCATTAAATAAATAAATAATCCTCGAATGAATATCCAAAACTAATATTCATTAAATAAATAAATAATCCTCGAATGAATATTCAAAAGTAATGTTCATTAAACAATTAAATAATCTTCGAATGAATATTCGAAATAATATTCTTAAAGTCAATAGTCCTCAAATGAATATAAATGATATTCATTAAATAAACAATTAACCCTCGAATAACAATTACCCGACATCTTTATCGGAAAATAATCCTTAACATATACAGAAATATAATTACTTCTGATCTAAAGAAATATCATACGCCCTTAACCTAGGGCCTTTATAAAAACCTGGCTTCTAACTAATATCCCATATCTAGCTTAGAAGCCCATAATCAAATCATTTCCAAGTAATAAATACTTTCCGGAACATAATTAATGTTTAATAATAATATTCCTCAAGATGAATAGTACTCTGCCGCTGGAATCCCTCCGGGTTTCCACGACTATCTATATAACAAAAATATCGACTCCCGGTCTAAAGTCGAAACAATGAACATGCTCTTATCCATAGAGCTACAAGGTATACCGGTTCGTAAGTACATTATCTCAAAGCTCGTATAATATCCAAAAGTCAAATTCTATTTTATACAATATATAACATGTATCGCAAAAACTGTATAACTCCACACATGGCAAAAGCAGTAATATATAATCAATACTTCAAAGTATAGATTTAGAAAACTTGCCTGATGCTCGAGAAGTGATAGGGGTTCGCGACGATGCCGGACAATCTAGACAAAGTCAAAGAAAACGTACGATTAATCCCCTGGATAATCCACTTGTACTCAATGCTTAAACACGTAAGCGAAACACAACCAAGGCATTACTAACTCGTTATAGGCTCATACTAAGTCCATGTTAATCGACAATTACTTAAGTCGTAGGTTTAGTCCGAAATCGATCCTCGAATACATGTTATACTTAACCATTTACAACATTGGTTTCTAAGTCATGTTCTTAGTGGTTTTCACTTGCGCAACCTCGGCTAACACATTTTTATAACATCGGAAAATAATCGTTTGGACTTGAAACCTTCGTACAAAGCTTCGTAACTGCCCTTGACACTTCAATACAAAATTCCATATTTTAAAACAACTCTTAAGGGTCTCAAACATAGCCACAAAGTTGGTACATTTCTGCAATCTCGTTCCTTTTTCTTTTTCTTCTTATCTTGTTTAATTACTTGATATTTATCCAATGTGGTGAGTCATCACCCTTGGTCTCTTCTTGTCTTGACACTTGGCAAGCATGCATTGGCTTGGAATAAAGTAGCTTTTCTGGTTCGTTTAATTTCGTAGAACGCTCGCAAGGTTCCTCGAGGGTTCTATCGAGGTATTTTACCGAAATCGTTCTCGATACTTCTAATTCATTTATCAAATCCATATCCATAGAATTAATAATTTAAATCCTTAAATATCTTCAAATAATAATTATTTAGTCCGTTTTTGGTGAAATTTCGGAGAAAACGAAAAATGCTATTTTTCCGATTCTGACAGCTTCTGCATTCTTTCATTTCCATCGTAGATCACTAATGCGACTTTGAAAGTTTATTATATCGTCCCGCATATAGGGTGGTCTGAAAAACTTTTAAATGAAGAGTTACTATTCATCAGTGGTTTTTCTATAATCCTTTGGATCAAAATTCCGTTCCAATATTCCTGATCTATTTTCTCTCTACTCTTTGCACTTAGAAAACGTTCTAGTGCTTTCTCGGGCGTACGCTATCTTGTTTACGGAGTTGTCGGATGTATTCCAGATATTGATTTGGATGACATAAAAATACTTTCCTTCCCTGGAGTATTGTATTCTTATCTTCCAGATTGATTGTTCTTATTTATATGTTCAGTCCATTCTTACTATTCTCAAAATGTTTGAAAACCGAAATTCATATTCATTTCATAACTTGATTCTCAAAGTCATTGCCACTATCCATATTTACATCAACATATAATAAAAGTTTTAATTCTACCCAAAATCTGGGGTCTTACAAGTGGTGAGTCTCTGAATGACATTTTTAGATTTCAGAAACTATTGAATGGATTAAAGCTGTATGGAAGGATGTATCAAACCAAGACTCGAACCTCAAATTTCTGAGATCTCTGCCCAAAGAATGGAAGCCTATGACTGTTTCTCTAAGAAACACTCAAGAGTACAAGAATTTCACTCTTGAAAGGCTCTATGGAACTTTGAAGACATATGAATTAGAAATGGATAAAGATGAAGAAATTGAGAAGGGTCAGAAGAAAGGGAGTTCTGTAGCTCTAGTTGCAAATGAAGATGAGGCTGAGGACACAAAGGTGAAAGGAAAGGCTAAAGCTACACCAAACAGTGATGTTTGTGAAGGTAGAGCTGATTCAGGAAAGGGCAAGGGAAAGATGTATGAAGAAGGTGATTCTTCTAATCAAGAGGAGATGGATGAGCTGGATGAACACTTAGATTTTCTGTCCAGGAGATTTTCTAAGCTTAAATTCAAGAAAAATCCTGAAGTGACCAAACCCTTCAAGAAAGACTTTCAACCAAACAAGAATTTTGTTGAGAGATCTAAATTCAAATGTTTTAATTGTGGGATGGGAGGTCACTTTACAAATGAATGCAGAAAGCCTAAAGCTGAGAAGAAGGACATGAAGTTTGAACCTGTAGACTACAAGAAGAAATATTTTGAACTTCTCAAGCAAAAGGAAAGAGCATTCATTACTCATGATTATGATTGGACTGATGAAGGAAATGATTCAGAAGAAGACACTGAGTATGTCAACCTTGCACTTATGGCTGATGCAACTGATCAGGAAGCAAGTTCCTCAAGCAATCAGGTAATCACTACTAATGTCACTGAGCTTTCTAAAGAGGAATGCAATAGTACAATAAAAGAAATGTCTACTGAATTGTACCATTTGTGTGTAACCCTCAAATCACTTACTAAAGAGAACACCAGAATCAAAGATGCTAATATATTTTTAAGTGATAGAAATGTTGTCTTAGAAGCTCAGTTCATTGAATTTGAGAAAATGAGGTTAGAGTGTCAATTTGCTAAAGATGAGTTGTTAATTATTCTGAAAAGAGAAGAAATTCTCAGAGAACTGTTAGCAAAAGAACAAGAAGTGATTGCTAGATGGAATGATTCTAGAAATGTAGCCACTAATATAATCAAAGTTCAAGGAGTGGACACTTTCTATAAGGAACCAGTGAAAAAAAAGAGAAAGAGAGACTAGACACTAGTTCTAAGGGTCTAGGAGTTGATGATGCTTCCATAGATGATGATCATCCGTTCTTAGATGGTTCATCAACGGATGAGAATCATCCTGTGAAGCACACAACAAGTGTTTAGCAAAGAAAAACTAGAGAAGCTGAACAAGAAATATGGTCCAACCACCAAAAATTTTGTTCAGGGAGAAAGTAGCAAAACCAAGAATGTTGAAAAGGTAAACATAGGTCACTTGTCCAACAAGCAATTGAAGGACAAGTTAGAAAACATGGATGTCAAGGCTGAGGCTAAAAAGAAAAAGAACAGAAATGGTAAAGTAAGGATTAACAAGAACAACAATTATACACCTGATAAGTATGCTCCTAGAAAGACTTGTGTTAATTGTGGTAGTTTTAATCATTTGTCTACTAATTGCAAGTCTGTCAAAAATCCTAATGTTCAATTGCCTAAACTTGTGATGAATATGCCTATGTCTGTCATGTCTGCCATGCCTAACCTATTTGATCAAAATGTTCATCAGTATGTCAACATGCCATTTGTACCAAATCCATATTTCAATGCATTCAGTATGCCACAAATGCCATGGAACATACCAAGCATGAATAACATGTATGCCAATATTGCTCCAGTGCATGCATCAAATATTTATGCTTCTGAACATCTGACAAATCCTATCTTACAAAGGTCAACACATAAGGTTAAGGTTGATTTAAATCAGTCAAAACCTAAATTGCAAAATGACATGGTTAATAGGAAGAAGGCTAATAAGACAGGACCCAAGGAAACTTGGGTACCAAAATCAACTTGATTTGGTTTTGATGTGTGCAGGGAAAAAGAAGGAATCTATGGTAACTGGATAATGGTTGTTCTAGGCACATGACTGAAGATTCTACCATGCTCACAGAGTTTAAGGAGAGAGCTGGCCCTAGCATTACCTTTGGAGATGACAGCAAAGGTTACACTAAGGGATATGGCTTGATAACAATGAACAATGTCATCATTGAAGAAGACACTAGTTGATGGTCTAAAGCACAATTTGCTTAGTATCAGTCAACTATGTGACAAAGGTTTTTCAGTTTCTTTTAAGCAAGAAGCCTGTGTTGTTTCTGACAAGGAGAACAACAATGTGGTATTGACAGGATATAGAAAAGGGAATGTATACATAGATGACTTCAACTCAACAAATACAGATTCAATTACTTGCCTTTTCAGCAAAGCAAGCAAGGATGAAAGTTGGCTATGGCACAAGAAGCTGTCACACTTGAATTTTAAAGTTATGAATGATTTGGTAAGGAAAGATCTTGCTAGAGGTATTCCACAATTAGAGTTTTCCAAGGATGGCCTCTGTGATGCTTGTCAGAAAGGAAAACAAAAGAAGGCATCTTTCAAAAGCAAGACTGAATCATCTATTGTTCAGCCACTTCAATTACTTCACATGGATTTTTTAGATCAGAATTCAATGATTGTCAGGATCTAGACTCAAACTGATCAGGATTGCTAACGTCATCAGTATTGCATGGTCATCAGTATTTGATCAAGCGTCAGTATCAGGATTATCATCAGGATGCATATCAGGACTGGGATCAGGATTGATCATCAGGACTGGAAGCTGATCAGGATTCCTACTTCGAGTTATATTTGGAGTCTAGTTAAACATGGAAGTTTATTTTGTCGGTTCCTGGTTTGTAGTAATGTAGCTATCGATTAAGGATAGGTTTCAATCTTTGTAATTGATTAGGACTTATCTTGTAATTGATAGAGAAGATATGTAGTATATAAACACAGTTTAGGTTTCGATTTATGTAGGAGACAAGAGCTCATACAATCGATCACATACACGAGTATTGTGTAACCTAGCAGCTCTCAAGAACACAGAATTTCTTGAGAGAGTTTGTAACAGTTTTATATCAGATTTAATAAAGTTGTTATCTTTCTTTCATATTTGTGATATATACTTTACAAAGTCGATTATCTTATACTATTGTATTCAACCCCCCTTCTACAATAGATTATTACTGGGCAACAATTGGTATCAGAGCAAACTGATTTAAATTTGAATCAGATACGATCAAAGATGTCGACAAAAAAGTATGAAAGCATGAAAATTCCCATCCTGAAAAAGTCAGAATATTCAACATGGAGAGTAAAGATGCTGATGTACCTGGAGGCTATGGATCCTGACTATTTGGACAGGATTCATGATGGACCATATGTTCCTACCAGAATCGTAGAACGAACAGATACAGTACCTGAACATTATGTGGTCAAGGCTAAAAGTGATTGGACTCCAGAAGAAAAAGCTCATGTACTCAGGGAACCAAAGATGAAGAATATACTGCACAATAGTCTTGATGCTGTCATGTCAAACAGAGTGATTGCATGCAAGTCTGCAAAAGAGATCAGGGATACCTTGGAAACTCAATGTCAGGGATCTGCATCTGTCAAGAAGAACATAAGGGCTCTCTTGATTCAAGAATATGAACAATTCGATGCTAGACCAGATGAGAGCCTAACTGATTTATATGATAGATTTCTGACACTCCTCAATGATTTATCTTTAGTTGGCAAGGAATATGAAACTGAAGATTCAAACACCAAGTTTCTAAGAGCTTTACCAGAAGAATGGGATACTCAGACCTCGATCATTAGACATCAGTATGATCTCAACACTGTGTCTCTTGATGAAGTCTATGGAATGCTAAGAACTCATGATCATGAAGTTCAACAGAGAAAGAATAAGAAAAGCAGCAAGGCAAAATCTATTTCTTTGAAAGCAGAGGCTAAATCAAAAGGAAAAGCTATGGAGGTCTCTAAAAGGAAATCAATTGAAGCTGAGTCAGATCCTGATAACTCTTCATCAGATACTGATGGCAATCCTGATGCCAATACTGATGATGACTCTTCTGACTCAGACATGGAAGAGATGGTTGCTATGATTGTTAGAAGCTTCAAAAGGATGAAGTTCGGGAAAGCTAAAAGACAAGGCAACTTTCAGAAAAGGACCTTCAATGCAAACAAAGACAAGTATATCAAAAAGGATAGCAAGGGTAGCAAATTTGACAAATCCAAGGTTAGATGCTACAAGTGTAATGGTATGGGTCACTTTGCTTCTGAGTGCAAGGAGACCAAGGCACTCATCACATCAAGAAAGGATTGGATGGACTCTTCCTCAGAATCTGATACTGAGGTGGTCAACTATGCTCTAATGGCCAATACTGATGATACTGCTATTCCCTGATGATAAGGTACTAAATACTGTCTTTGATTTTGATACTGATAATGCTTCTGAGTTAAGACGTTTTCTAAAGTCATTGCATATTAGCTTTAGAAGTCAAACTGCTGAGAACACTAGAATCTTATCTGAGATGCCTGAACTTAGGAAAAGGAATGTGCATCTAGAAGCTGAATTTTCTCACATGCAAAAAGTACAGATAGAATGTGATAATGCTAATCACATGTATTTAGAGATGAAATCTAAATGTACTGCTCTTGAAAAGGAACTTGATTATGCTAATGAGAAAATCAGAACCTGGACAGACTCTGGTAGAAAATTTCATGAGATTAATACCTCTAAGAATTGGAAAGAGTGTCTAGGTTATAAGTCAGATAAAGATAAGAAATTTAAGGAGAAAGTTGTTATTGATGAGACAGTTAGTCCAAAAACCTATAGACATGTAATAGACAAAACCAAATCTAAGATTATTCTTATTAATTTTGTTTTTGGTAAGGATTCCAATTCAACTTTTGAAAAGGGATCTACTTCTGTTCATAGTGTTAAATCTATTAAGTCTAAACCTGTCGTGAGTAAAATTACTAAGAATATAGGTTTACTGTCTCAGAAACAACTCAAGGATAAAATCTGTGAAGTTACAGATAAGAAGAAGGAAGCTACTGTTAAGAGAAACATGAATGGTAAAATTGGGATTAATAAAGAGATTGGTTATAAATATATCCCAAATGCACCTAGAAAATGTTGTTTTAACTGTGGGAACTCTAATCATCTTGTTATTGATTGTAAAAAGAGTTTAAAGAAAGTTATTGAAATTCCTTTGTCTGATGTTAGGAATAGATCAGTATTTTATAAACCACAGAATTCCTGTTTTCATTGTGGTAGTAAATGGCATTCTATTTATACATGTGTAAAATATCATCATTTGTACTATAACTTCTATGATCCATTGCCTAAGTTTAAAAATAGTGCAAATTCTGATAGCTTTGAGAATGTCAATGTGAAGCATGCTTTTGTTAATACTGATACTGACAAAGCAAATCCTGATGGAGTAAAACCTGTCAGGACTACTAAAGTCAGAAAGTCTTCTGCTGCTAAAATTAATAAAATGCATGGAAAAGGAACCCAACAGGTGTGGGTTCCTAAGAATTCTAACTAGTGTTTTGTTATTCTGATAAGGGTAAAAAGAAAAATGTGTTAGTCATGGATAGTGGATGTTCTGCGCACATGACTGAAAACAAAAGCCCTGTTATCAGAATATGAAGTAAAAGTTGGCCCAACTGTGTCTTATGGAGATGGCAACATTGGACAAACTTTGGGATATGGCAATATAATCATTGGCAATGTCATCATTGAAAAAGTAGCTCTAGTGAAAGGACTGAAACATAACTTGTTGAGTATTAGTCAAATCACTGACAGAGGTTATCATGTCCACTTCTATTCCACTCATTGTGAAGTAGTCAGCAAAGAATCAGGGAAAACAGTTTTGACTGGCTACAGGCATGGTAACATATATGAAGCCAACATTCAATCAAATACTGATGGCTCTCCTACTTGTCTCATCAGTAAAGCATCAGTAGATGAAAGTTGGAATTGACACAAGAAGCTTTCTCATCTCAACTTCAGCAATATCAATGAGTTGGTTAAGAAAGATTTGGTTAGAGGATTGCCTAAAGTGTTATATACTCCTGATGGACTCTGTGATGCATGTCAAAAGGCTAAACAGAGAAGGACATCATTTAAGAGTAAATCTGAATCCTCTATTGAAGAACCATATCACATGCTGCATCTTGATCTATTTAGACCAGTCAACATCATGTCCATCAGTAAGAAAAGGTACACTCTTGTAATTGATGAATATTCTAGATTCATCTGGGTGTACTTTATGCACAGAAAAGATGAGACTCCTGAAATACTGTTGGATCATGTGAGAATGATTGAGACAAGAACAAAGTACAAAGTCAAGATACTGAGGAGTGATAATGGTACTAAATTTAAGAATTCAAAGATGGAAGAGTTCTGCAAATACAAAGGAATAATTCAACAATTCTCTGCTCCTGGCACACCTCAGCAAAATGGAGTAGTAGAAAGGAAGAATAGAACTCTTATTGAAGATGGCAGAACTATGTTGGAAGAAGCAAGATTACCTACATATTTCTGGGCAGAAGCAGTCAACACATCATGCTATACTCAGAATCTCACATTGATAAATAGACATGGTGTTACTCCTTATCAATCTCTCAAGGAGAAGAAACCAAGTCTAAAGCATCTGCATGTGTTTGGCTGTAAATGTTTTGTTCTCAGAACTCATCCTGAACAGCTAGGAAAGTTTGAAACAAAGGCTGGTGAAGGAATTTTCATAGGCTATCCTGCATCAAGAGCCTTCAGAGTTTTTAATTTGAGGACAAGGACTGTCATGGAGTCAATACATATATCTTTTGATGATAAAAAGATATCTGGAATCAATGAAGACTCACATGATAGACTGATTTTTGAAAATGAAGCTACCAAGGAACCTGAAGAAAGTGAATCAGATCCTGTCAATTCATCAGATACTAATAGGTCACCAAATCCTGATGATCCATCAAATCCTGATGACACATCAAATACTGATGGTGATAATACTGATGATGCAAATAATGGTAATACAACTAGTAGTGCAAATGTTGAGGGGGAGCAACAGCATTCTACTACAAGTTCAGAGTCAACTCAATCATCAGGACAGAATTCTTCAGATACTGATTCAAGTGATGATCCTGATAATTCATCACACTAGTACAAAAATGACCTATTGAGTCGCCTCTATTGCGTCTGTCTTTACATAAACCGACACATATACTACTATTAGCGTCGGTTAAAACATAAACTGACGCATATTCTATATTTTAAGTGTCGGTTATATGGTTGTGTGACGCAATAGATGTAGCTAAAGCGTCGTCCGCTTAAAACCCGACGCTACAGATATAGTTTTAGCGTCGGTCGCTAGAAACCCGACGCATAATATAGAACAAAAACGTCGGTTAGAGAAGAGGCGACGCAAAATGTTTATTCTGTGTCTCTGACTTTCAACTGACTTTCAACCACGTATATCATTTTGTCTGTGTTTGTTAAAAAAATGTGGGGTCCTTAGTGATAACACTTCACACCCAAAACAGTTGATGATAGATCCTTGTGCGTTGTTCTTGAATTTCACTTAAAAAGAAAATTAAATTTCTAACTTTAAAATATAAGACAAAATTGAGCATTAATAAAATTACAAATAAATATTTTCTTTTATTATTTCATATTTATAGATAAATACAATTGTTTATGTTCTTTTTTTAATTAAAAAAGGTCAAAAGTTATATATACTAAATTTAAATTGCTTATGTCCTTGAATTTTAAATTGATGATAAGTTGCAAAAATCAAGAATTGTATTCAACCCCGTATTATAATTCTGTAAGTGCTTAATTGGGAATAACCATTTTTTATATATTTAGAAAAAAGAAAGTTGTAAGTATGATAATTATTGGGTGTGGTCAAAATTATCACAGATTTTAGATCTTGTAATTAAAATATCACATCTAAAGAATGCGGCGAGATACGTTTTTTTGAACTAAATATCTAGATATATGCTTTTGAGAAACGGATATTATGACTAATTTTTATTTTAATACACTTTATAGATTTATGTACCCATGTACTCATTTCAGGACCGGGTGTTTCACCCAATTTTTTTTTAATTTTTTCGTAAAAAATATGTTTCACAAAAAAAAAATAGTTTTACGAGATACTCAATCCAAAAATGCATATTTGATCGGTAAAAGTGGCCAAAAAAATAATAATATATTTTCTTGTTTCCTAAAACAAAAAAGTGATATTGTTGTCATTTTTCCACTATTCATATGCCAAATTTTGGAAAATCCATAACCAACTAAATATTTATATTTCATTAGACTTTTATTATTTTCTTAAAATTTTACTGTATATTTCATGTATATATATATTATTATTATTAAATATATTGTAAGAGAAAAACTGGCTTTACAATCATTTATTTTAAACTCGTCAAATAACAGAGTTTCTCTCCAACTTCGCCCTTCTCTCCGAGGGACTCTCATCTTCTCTTCCTCGTCACTACTAATCGATTCTAAATTTATATTTAAATTGATATATACATCAATATGCAAATCTCTGATGCTAACTGATTTGAAAGATTCAATGGATATGGGGATTAACCGGCTTATGTTCTTCTCTGTAACAATTTGGGGATTGATGGATTTAGGTATTAATCAAAATTTTCTCCTTATCCTTATTACGTGGTTTCAATAGAGTCCATTTGTGGGCATTACAATATGCAAGAAAAGGTATGTCAAACTTCATATTCTTAATTTGTTTGTGCTCTCTCTCTCTCTCTCCCTCTCTCTCTCTCTCATTTGTGAAATCACACTTCTACTCAACTTTATTGTTCCATAGTTATACCTTCTGGTAAAACTCTTTAAATTCTCGTTGATTGTTTTTAGAGTCAGTTGTCTTGGTACAACTATTTTGCTACTGTTTGGATATGATTCTTTTTCGTAGGAAGTAAAACTGATTTAGGCGTTAGAGGATTGTCAGAGAATCTTAGTCAAACATAGAAAATTATCAGAGATTAGTTGATTTAAATGTATTATATATTTATGTTTTGGTTGAAAAATGAAGTTGTTTTCTCTTTTATTTAAAATGATATTACATTTTGGGGGTTTTTGATGTATAGAAAAACTAATAGACTCCAATCAGTATAATATCTTGTTAGTCTTGAGAGTTCCGTACTGAGCAACAGAGTATTGTATGCCTTAGCGTACTATGCATAACTTGTAATGTACATAGAGTATGAACTTTCTCTTTTCGTAGGAAAAGAAAATGTACATAGAGTATGGAGCAGGTTAGAGATTTTCTTTGTGCTTTTTATGTTTTAAAATATATATTAATTTTGATGATACATATATATTTGTATGCTAGATATAATTGGGCTACTAAAAAACGTAAATGGGAAATTGCATTTTACACAAGATTGTCACAATGCACGTTAGGCCAAAAGCTTCTACATCATGATGTGACAATTACTCGGAGATTTGCTGGTATATAGCCAATCTATTATATTGATGGGAATTGTATATGCAAAATTTCTTCAGGAGACAGGACACATCCAGAGTAATGGCCAAGGAACCTCAAAACAGGCAGAGCAGAGAAATCCAACCAACGGGTGAAGATTTCATTGAATTCGGAATCTCTGTGAGTTTGTAGTTTAAGCTTCACATAAAAGCTTCACATTTTAGTTGTTTATTTTAACAACCGTTTGTTATTCTCTTACTGACTTCATTAAGAGATAAATGTAGCTCCAGTGAGAAAATTTTGGGCTATGCTAAGTTGTTTACTGATGAGCTTATATTAGATTCAGTTTGTCGAATGTGTTCTATTTCAGGTCCAGGTCAAGTCTTCATTGAGCTAAATGGATTTTGAAGGGCATTCCTGTGGCCGCTCTGTCAAATCAATTCTAGGCCATGTTGCTTTGTTGAAGTTCTGTCAAATCAATTCTAGGCCATGTTGCTTTGCTGAATACTAAAATTGTATCTTTAGTGTCTCCATTAGTAAAGATTTTAAAGGTAAGAATATTGAAATTGTATATTTACTTTATTTCATTAGTAAATATTTAAAATTAATTGAGATATTTTCTAATATTTAATATTATTGATTCAAAAAAATTAAAAAAATTAGAAAAATATATCAACCATGAGATTTTTACTTTATATAAGTATATTGATGATTGATATTGATTGATTATATTGGGATCAACCTTCACTATTTACACTGTATTTTAATAAATGCACTTTTATTTTTTTAATTGTTTGAATATTGTATAAGATTAATAAATATAGTTCTTTTTATGATATAAAACATATTTTTAATTTCAAACAGAATTTTACATTTATTATATTATTGTACATTTAACCAAGTTATTATTAACTGGGGATTATCTTCTTCAACAGTTCATTATAGTGTGTGTTTGGAAGATGGGGAACAGTTTAATTCAAGCCGGAGTAATGGAAAGCCATTCGCCTTCAAATTAGGCCAATGTATGGTACTACTATTTTCGTTCCTGGTTTAAGTTTTACATTCATCATGAATGCGTAACTGTTCAATACACCTACCTAGGATTGTCATGTTAACAAAACGCGCATAAGTGAGTAGGTAATATATTCTGTTATAAATTGTTAGTTCAGAATTCAATGATCGTCAAGAGCTAGACTCAACTGGTCAGGATTGCTGACGTCATCAGGATTACATGGTCATCAGGATCAAGATACGTATCAGGACTGGGATCAGGATTGATCATCAGGACTGGAAGCTGATCAGGATTCCTACTTCGAGTTATATTTGGAGTCTAGTTAAACATGAAAGTTTATTCTGCCGGTTCCTGGTTTGTAGAATGTAGCTATCAATTATGGATAGGTTTCAATCTTTGTAATTGATTAGGACTTATCATTGATAGAGAAGATGTGTAGTATATAAACACAGTTTTGGTTTCGATTTATGTACGAGAACATAATCGAGTATTTGTGAATCAAGTTAGAAGCTCTCGAGAACATAGAATTTCTTGAGAGAGTTTTTGTAAGCTAGCAGCTCTCAAGAATATCAGAATTTCTTGAGAGAGTTTGTAACAGTTTTATATCAGATTTAATAAAGCTGTTATCTTTCTTTTCATATTTGTGATATATACATTAAGAAGTCGATTATCTTATACTATTGTATTCAACCCCCCTTCTACAATAGATTATTACTGGGCAACAATTGGTATCATAACAAACTGATTTAATTCTGAATCAGATACGATCTAAAGATGTCGACAACCAAGTATGAAAGCATGAAGATTCCCATCTTGAAGAAATCAGAATATCCAACATGGAGGGTAAAGATGCTGATGTACCTGGAGGCTATAGATCCTGACTATTTGGACAGAATTCGTGATGGACCATATATTCCTACAAGGATTGTAGAACGAACAGATACAGTACCTGAACACTATGTGGTCAAGGCTAAAAGTGAATGGACTCCAGAAGAAAAAGCTCATGTACTCAGGGAACCAAAGATAAAGAATATCCTGCACAGTAGTCTTGATTCTGTCATGTCAAACAGAGTGATTGCATGCAAGTCTTCAAAAGAAATCTGGGATACTTTGGAAACTCAATGCCAGGGATCTGCATCTGTCAAGAAAAACAGAAGGGCTCTTTTCATTCAAGAATATGAACAATTTGATGCAAGACCCGATGAGAGCCTAACTGATCTATATGATAGATTTCTGACACTATTGATCAGCTTATCTTTAGTTGACAAGGAATATGAAACTGAAGATTCAAACACCAAGTTTCTAAGAGCTTTACCTGAAGAATGGGGCACTCAGACCTCGATCATTAGACATCAGTATGATCTTAACACTGTGTCTCTTGATGAAGTCTATGGGATGCTTAGAACTCATGATCTTGAAGTTCAACAGAGAAAGAACAAGAAAAGCAGCAAGGCAAAATCAATTGCTTTGAAAGCAGAGGCTAAATCAAAAGGAAAAGCTATGGAGGTCTCTAGAAGTAAAACAAGAATAGTTGAGTCAGATCCTGATGACTCTTCATCAGATACTGATGGCAATCCTGATGCCAATACTGATGATGATTCTTCTGACTCAGACATGGAAGAGATGGTTGCTATGATTGTCAGAAACTTTAGAAGGATGAAGTTCAGGAAGAGTAGAAGACAAGGCAACTTTCAGAAAAAGGCTTTCAATCCAAACAAAGATAAGTATATCAAAAAGGACAGCAAGGGTAGTAAATTTGACAAGTCAAAGGTTAGATGCTACAAGTGCAATGGTATGGGTCACTTTGCTTCTGAGTGCAAGAAGACAAAGGATTGGATGGACTCTTCCTCAGAATCTGATACTGAGGTGGTCAACTATGCTCTAATGGCCAATGCTGATGTAACTGCTGCTCCTGATGATAAGGTACTAAATACTATCTTTGATTTTGATACTGATAATGCTTCTGAGTTAAGACGTTTTCTAAAGTCATTACATATTAGCTTTAGAAGTCAAACTGCTGAAAATACTAGGATCTTATCTGAGATGTCTGAACTTAGAAAAATGAATGATATATTAGAAGCTGAATTTTCTCGTATGCAAGAAGTACAAAAAGAATGTGATAATGCTAATCACATGCATTTAGAGATGAAATCCAAATGTACTGCTCTTGAAAAGGAACTTGAATATGCTAATGAGAAAATCAGAACCTGGACAGACTCTGGTAGAAAATTTCATGAGATTAATACCTCTAATAATTGGAAAGAGTGTCTAGGATATAAGTCATATGAGGATAAGAAATTGAAAGAGAAAATTGTCATTGATGAGATAGTCAGTCCAAAGACCTATAGACATGTTATAGATGCAACCAAATCTAAGATTACTCCTGTTAATTTTGTTTTTGGTAAGGATTCCAATTCTACTTTTGAAAAGGGATCTACCTCTACTCAAGGAATTAAAATCATAAAGTCTAAACCTGTCTTGAATCAAGTCATTAAGAATGTAGGTCTATTGTCTCAGAAACAGCTTAAGGATAAAATCTGTATGGTGACAGATAAGAAACAGGAAGCTACTGTTAAGAGAAACAGGAATGGTAAAGTTGGGATCAATAAAGAGAATGGTTATAAATATATCCCAAATGCACCTAGAAAGTGTTGTTTTAACTGTGGTAACTCTAATCATCTTGCTATTGATTGTAAGAAGATTAAGAAGAAGATTGCTGATATTTCTAAGTCTGATGTTAGGAATAGATCAGTACTCTATAAACCGCAGAAGTCCTGTTTTCATTGTGGTAGTATATGACATTCTATTTATACATGTAAAGATTATCATGAATTGTACTATAACTTTTATGATCTATTGCCTAAAGTTGATAAAAATAGTGCAAACTCTGGTAGCATTAAGAATGTCAAGTTGGAACATGCTTTTGTTAATACTGATACTGACAAAGTAAATCCTGATGGAGTAAATCCTGTCAGGACTGCTAAAGTCAGAAAGTCTTCTGCTGTGAAAGTTAATAAATTGCATGGAAAAGGAACCCAACAAGTATGGGTTCCTAAATGTTCTAACTAGTGTGTTTCTATTCTGATTGCAGGGTAAAAAGAAAAATGTGTTAGTCATGGATAGTGGATGTTCTGTGCACATGACTGGAAACAAAGCCCTGTTATCAGAATACGAGGAGAAAGCTGGCCCAACTGTGTCTTATGGAGATGGCAACATTGGACAAACTTTGGGATATGGCAATATAATCATTGGAAATGTCATCATTGGAAAAGTAGCTCTAGTGAAGGGACTGAAACACAACTTGTTGAGTATTAGTCAAATCACTGACAGAGGTTATCATGTCAACTTCTATTCCACACATTGTGAAGTAGTCAGCAAAGAAACAGGAAAGATAGCTCTGACTGGCTACAGGCATGGTAACATATATGAAGCCAACATTCAATCAAATACTGATGTCTCCCCTACCTGTCTGATCAGTAAAGCTTCAGTAGATGAAAGTTGGAATTGGCACAAGAAGCTTTCTCATCTAAACTTCAGCAATATCAATGAGTTGGTTAAGAAAGATTTAGTGAGAGGATTACCAAATGTTCCATATACTCCTGATGGACTCTGTGATGCATGTCAGAAAGCAAAACAAAGAAGGACATCATTCCAGAGTAAATCAGAATCCTCTATTGGAGAACCATATCACATGCTACATCTTGATCTATTTGGTCCAGTCAACATCATGACCATCAGTAAGAAAAGGTACACTCTTGTAATTGTTGATGAATATTCTAGATTCACCTGGGTGTATTTTCTACACAGAAAAGATGAGACTCCTGAGGTTCTGTTGGATCATGTAAGAATGATTGAGACAACCACAAAGTACAAAGTCAAGATACTGAGAAGTGATAATGGTACTGAATTTAAGAATTCAAAGATGGAAGAGTTCTGCAAATACAAAGGAATCATTCAACAATTCTCTGCTCCTGGCACTCCTCGGCAAAATGGAGTAGTTGAAAGGAAAAATAGAACTCTTATTGAAGCTGGCAGAACTATGTTGGAAGAAGCAAAATTACCTACATATTTCTGGGCAGAAGCAGTCAACACAGCATGCTACACTCAAAATCTCACATTAATAAACAGGCATGGTGTTACTCCTTATCAGTCACTCAAGGAGAAGAAACCAAGTCTGAAGCATCTGCATGTGTTTGGCTGTAAATGTTTTGTTCTCAGAACTCATCCTGAACAACTAGGGAAATTTGAAACAAAGGCTGATGAAGGAATTTTCATAGGCTATCCTGCATCAAGAGCCTTCAGAGTTTTTAATTTGAGGACAAGGACTGTCATGGAGTCAATACATGTATCTTTTGATGATAAGAAGATAGTTGGAATTAATGAAGACTCTCATGATAGATTGATCTTTGAAAATGAAGCTACCAAGGAACCTGAAGAAAGTGAATCAGATCCTGTCAATACATCAGATCCTGATGAGTCACCAAATCCTGATGACACACCAGATACTGATGGTGCTAATACTGATGATGCATCCAATAGTGATACTTCTAGTAGTGCAAATGTTGAGGGGGAGCAACAAGATTCTACTACAAGTTCAGAGTCAACACAATCATCAGGACAGAATTCTTCAGATACTGATTCAAGTGATGATCCTGATAACCTATCAGGAGGAAATAGCAATAATTCAGGGGGAGCTTCAAGACAAGCAAGTTCTTCAAATCAAGATAACACCAATCCAGGGAGAGCATCTACTTCAAGAAACAATTTAACACCAGCAAGGAAATGGACTGCAAGTCATACTCCTGATTTGATCATTGGAGATCCTGATGCAGGTGTTCAAACAAGAAGTGCAACTCAGAATGAATGTCTATATAATAACTTTCTATCCAAGGAGGAACCAAAGAAAGTTGAAGATGCACTTAAAGATGCTGATTGGGTTACTGCAATGCAAGAGGAACTGAATGAATTTGAAAGAAATGAAGTCTGGAAACTGGTACCAAGACCAAAGAATAGATCAATTGTTGGTACAAAGTGGATTTTCAAGAACAAGACTGATTCTGATGGAGTAATAATCAGAAACAAAGCAAGACTAGTTGCAAAGGGGTATTCTCAACAAGAGGGAATTGATTATGATGAAACGTTTGCTCCTGTTGCAAGACTAGAAGCCATCAGGATATTTCTTGCTTATGCAGCACATAAAAAATTCAAGGTTTTCCAGATGGATGTTAAAAGGGCTTTCTTAAATGGAGAACTGGAGGAAGAAGTCTATGTTGAGCAACCTCCTGGTTTCATCGATCCTAAATATCCAGATCATGTCTACAGATTGGATAAGGCACTTTATGGACTAAAGCAACCTCCAAGAGCATGGTATGAAACTTTAGCTCTATTCTTACTGGAAAGTGGATTCAAAAGAGGTGCTATTGATAAAACTCTATTTTATTTGAATCATGGTAAGGACTTGTTGTTAGTTCAGATTTATGTTGATGATATCATTTTTGGGTCAACAAACAATAAGCTCTGTGAAAAGTTTTCCAAGCTTATGCAGTCAAGATATCAAATGAGCATGATGGGAGAAATGAGTTACTTTCTTGGTCTTCAAGTTAAACAGACTGATGAAGGGATTTTTATCAATCAGTCTAAATATACAAGGAATTTATTGACAAGGTTTAACATGCAAGATAGTTCTCCTGCCACAACTCCCATAACTACAGCTACCAAACTTGATCCTGATCAAGGTGCAGAGGTAGATGTAACTCACTACAGAGGAATGATTGGCTCTTTATTGTATCTCACTGCAAGTAGACCAGATATCATGTTTGCAACCTGTCTGTGTGCAAGATTTCAAGCAAAACCTAGAGAACCCCATCTGATTGCAGTCAAAAGAATTTTCAGATATCTCAAAGGCACTTCTTCACTTGGCCTTTGGTATGCAAGGGAATCAGATTTTGGGTTGTGTGGTTATTTAGATGCTGATTTTGCAGGATGCAAAATAGACAGGAAAAGTACTTCAGGAAGCTGTCAGTTTTTGGGTGGAAGACTAGCTTCATGGTTCGGTAAAAAGCAAAAATCCATTTCCACTTCAACTGCAGAAGCTGAGTACATTGCTGCAGGAAGTTGTTGTGCTCAGATAATGTGGATGAGAAATCAGTTGTTAGATTATGGCCTGTCATACTCAAAAATCCCTATTTATTGTGATAACCAAAGTGCTATTGCAATGACAGGAAATCCAGTTCAACATTCTCTTACTAAACACATCAGTATTCGATATCACTTCATAAGAGAACAAGTTCTGGAAGGAACAATTGAACTTCACTTTGTTCCAACTGATCAACAACTAGCTGATATATTCACCAAGCCACTACCTGAAGCTACTTTCAATAAATTGGTGAATGAACTTGGAATGATGAACTTTGAGAATTTCTGAGAAAAGCTACAGACAGGAAATCCTGATAACTGTCAAATCCTGATGGTTATTCAGAAAGGTATGTTTTCTTTGATCAAATCCTGATAGTATGCAATCCTGACAGGAAGTCAACTGGTCAATCCTGATGTTCAGGTCAGTATTTCATTGCTTAATTTGTGCCTAATTTTTCGTCAGTATCTGCTGATGGACGGTTGAGTTTTAGTAGGACAACTGTATGCGCGCGTGTGTTTCACTATCATAGATATACATATACATACACATAGAAAGCGGTGCAGTTTTCTTCAATTACACACGTAATCAGTCCACTAATTATTTATGCACAAATCATATCTTGCCACCTGTTATTGAGAGTAAAGTTTTGTTCTAACAAAATACTTTTGCTTATTCTAAATCATTAATTACTCTCTCATCATCAGTTTTTCGATTTTCTATCTCTCTCTCTGTGCTTACGAACCCTAACTGTTTTCAAACATCAATTCTCAAGATTTTTAAGACTTACAATGGCGTCTTCATCATTCATGAACAAACAAACAGTGATTAGTGGTGTTACTTTTGCCACTAACAATTTTGTGGCTATTCTAAATCATCAAGATTTACCCAATGAGTTTCATATAATTCAAAATTTTCTAGCTTCAAGCCCATTGAAGTTTGCTTTAACAGAACCTGCAAGTGTTTCTTTTAAGTCTGTAATGCAGGTATGGAACTCAGTTACTTTTGACAACGGGTATTCTGACACCATCTTGATGAGTTTTGAACATAATGGAATTACTCACTATGTGACTCCTGCAATTGTGGAGGAAGCCTTGCATTTACCTATTCTTGGTGATGTTATTCCTGCTAATGTTTCAGACTCTACTCTTTTTGAGTTTTTTACAAAGTTGGGCTACAATGGTGAAGTAAAGAGATATGGAAATCTCTTTAGGACAAAGCTTAAGAAGGAATGGAACTTCTTCTTTGATACGATCAGCCGCTGTTTCCTGAACAAGACATCAAATTTTGATGCTCTTCCATCAGGATCTCTTAAAATTGGGTACTCTCTTATCCACTCTACAGTGTTTGATTATGGGTCGTTTATCTTAAAAGCTTTAAGTGATAGGAAATCAGATAAGTTAGGTTCTGTCTGTTTTCTTAGATTTTTACAGTTGATATTTAATCACTTGTGTCCTAATGTTGTTTTTGAGGATGATGTAATTCTACCTGTCTGTAGAATTACTGCGAATAATATTAAGTCCTTAGTCAACAGTGATAAGGCAAATGGTTTCATAGGAAATGCTTTTATTCCTGATGCGGTGAGGTTTTTCTTACATAGGAAAATGCCTACTCGTTATGGTTTAATTTCTAATGCTATGGGGCAAGGCCAATCACACCTTGTTCCTAACCCAAGCATTCATCCTAAACAGTCTAAACAGTCAACTGCCACCTCTAATGTCTCTCAAAAGACTTTAGTTGTAAAAGCAAAGAAGTCAGCTAGAACTGATGTGTCAGGAAGGCAATCAGGTTCAAAGGATTTTTCCTCTACACCTATCACTACAAAGAAGTTACAAGGGGGTGTACAAGGGGTCCTGGTGAAGAAAGCTGCAAAGGGAGGTGAGGCTGTTTCTGTTAAAAGAAAATTAGTTCTCAGGGATGAGACTGATTCAGAGGATGACTTACCTATATCCTCTGTGCTGAAAGTGAATAAGGAAGTTGCTGATACTGCTACTGCAGCTGTGGTTCCATTGTCTACACCACAGAAGAAAAGGAAGTTATCAAAAAGCAGGTATCATATTCTTTTAGAAAAGAAACAGGATACTAATGTACAGGACACTTCTATTCTGAATGAACAATCAGTTTCTACTACTCAAGCAAATCCTGATGTTAGTATTCCTGATGCTGCACCAAGTCAAGTGGTTAATATTTCAGACTCTCCAGCACAGGACTCTCCAACAAAAAGACATGTTGATATTTCATGGGAGAAGTATGGTGCTGCTGCTTCCAATCTTGGGATACAACATCCAATGGAAAAGCTAAGGAAGGAAGAAGAGTTAGTCTATCAGAGACAGAAGAAACTGAAAGGATCAAGCCCACAAGAACCTGAACCTCAAAGTGGTTCAGCAGCTCTTTCTGATGATCCAGCCACACAAGAACCACTCAATCAAAGTTTGAGTGAAGGCTTAGTGTTAGGAATATGTTGTTCTTGATGATAATTATAAAAACACTTAGTAGATTTTGTATTAAGTCATTTTGTAGCTGTCAACGAAATGGCATGCTTTGCAGCATTCCGTTGACAGGAAGCTCATCAACGAAATGAGTGATGTGGCAATTGCACTGTACAATACTTCACAGTTTGATATGCATTTTGTTGTATGTACTAGATAGGTTTTCTAAGTCATGTTGACTAAATGATAGATAGGCAAAATAGGTTGGTTAATTGTAAATATCTTGTGCCTTGTAATTTTGCCTAAGTGAAGACATGTCAACGGAATGAAGATTACCCATCAACGAAATGAAGTTCACTCATCAACGAAATGGAGAATAAAGCTATCAACGAAACACATCTCCCTGCTATCAACGAATCATTATTGCTTTTCTGAATAGTTGACAAAGTGATAGTGACAGGTTACTGAACAGATCTAAAGGTGATGTGGAAGTGTACTTTGCATTGGAAACCATTAAAATGGACATGAGGAATAAGGAAACATCCCTTCCAATTGGGCTCTTGGGAGTGATCATAATAAGCATGAAGACAAAAGCAAGGATCTCCAAGGACCACTGGACAAAGGGATGAAAAGCAAACTATTGGAGGTTACCTTTAGTGTACTTTAGTGTAGCCAAATATAGCTTTGTAAACTTGGGAATATATAACCAAGTGTAGCAGTTAAAATAAGAGCAAGAGAAGAAAAACAAATAGATTGTATTAGCTATCTTTGAGAGCATTTTTCTTCTCTACATTCTTGTAACTGAGCAGCTGTGTACATTTTGTATCACAGATTATTTCCGCAATAAAAATCACTTCAGATGGATCATCAAACAATCCAACTGAAATTATTTATGTGCTTGTGATTTTTACTTTAAGTTCAGTTTTTATTTGTAAGTTGTTTTAAGTTTAAGAAATATCAAGAATTGTATTCAACCCCCCCTTCTACAATTCTGTTAGGTCATTTGGGATTAACAATTGGTATCAGAGCAAGCTTCTAACATACAAGAAGTTTAAAGATCAAGACCAAAACAGTAACCATGGTGAAGAAGGATGCAGGTGTAAAGATACCAGTTCTTGATAAGGACAATTACTTTCACTGGAAAGTAAAGATGCACTTACATCTCATGTCTATGGATGAGAGATATGTTGTAACACCCCCAAATCCGGGGTCAAAGGATTTGGTCGTCACACTGCACTCTTAATCCAAACAACCTGTTCAATATAAAATCAACACAATAATAATAATATCTGTGACCCCAACTCTACCAAGAATCTTTAAAGGCTATAGTGCTAGAAACAAGAATCCAAAATTTCATTACAACAATCTTTCTTCTTTACAACTATTCTCTTTACATAAATTCTAATACACCAGTATAACTTCGATAAGAAGTATACCAGGCAACTAACTTTATACAATATATTATTCAATAGAAAACATCTATATACAAAACCTCTCACTAGCTCCAAATGCTCTGGATCAAAACGTCTTTACGCTAACATCTTTCCCCATCTCTGATCAGCTACGCGGACAACTCTCGCCAATACACCTTCTTTCTGGCAGGCTAAAATATATATAAATAAAACAAGTATGAGCGAACGAATTGCTCAGCAAGCGCATTATTAAATATAATGCGAAAGGTTTCCAAAATAAACTTTGGATTTTCAAATAAACAAGCCTTTGGCTTAAACATTTGTAATCTCTAATATTTTCAAAACAAGTTTGGTAATTTACCACAATTTCTCATTCTTCTTCTCTCAATTGAATAGTTTAAAACACAAAAAGATTTATACTGGTCGTTACGGCGACCGAATCAACAATATCTACAATAGTAAGTAGAAAATATGAAATAAATATAACTCATACATCTTCAAGACCATAGTTTGTACAAAGATACTAATTTTGAAGATAACAGGTCTATTCATAACATTTTCTGAAACCAACAACTCTGGAAGGTTAGAGAAATCAAGGGGTAAGAATGAGCTAACACGCTCGATCATGGAATACAGATCACACTTCAAGACTTCAACACGGTACCGACTTGATATGCGGTATGAATAAAACTCATCAAGATAGATATCTCACGATTGACAATGGAATCAAGGAAGTGGATTTCGACTATTTGGAATCCAAATGAATTAAGAGTAAGTGATTTCAGCAAGATTGAAACCACCATTTATTAATCAACAACCAACAATTTTACGCAACGAATAAACCTGAATATCAGGTCATAACTCACAAGTACAAAACATATGGATGTAGCTCATCCCAGAAATAAGAATTAATATTAGAATTGGATTTTTAACATTTATCAAATCAAAGGTTGTGCTGCTGGCCAGCCACGCATCAACCCCGGACTTGCTTATAGCAAAGTCCTCTACTGGATCCTAGGCCAATCTGGGCCTTAATTTATTCCGACCATAAATATGGCCCGACCAATTACTGGTCCCATTTAAAAAAAAACATTCCAATCCTATATTATATATGTCAGGTGTCAGAACAATTGACAACCTTACTTCGACAATCAGGTGTCGGAAGAATCGACAACCTAATACAACAATTGCTGGAAAACTCACGTTCCAGAAAACAGTTCAATTATGAAGAATCCATTAAGGAATAACAATATAATATAGTATCGACGAGATCGACACAATATGGGGAGGTGCATATGAAAAGTGACAATATAATAAGCATCGACGAGTTTGATGTAACAACTGGGATATAATGAAGAATAAACAATGACATGCTCAACAAGATTTAGTCTGATATGAAACAGGCATTATGATATCAACAGAATTTGTAACAACTCAATATAGAATAGGGTTCAAGGAACAGGCTCTAGATGGCCTCAATAGTTCAAATCATCACATTATGGAAGAATTAATTAAGGTTTACCAATCTGGTAAATGATAAGAGAGTCAAGTTCAAGTTTAAGAAGAATTCAAGGTGAAGTTTATAAATGAAGAAAACAAGGGTTTATCAACTTCTGACAGAAATAGTTCAAGTCCTTCGAACATGTACTTATAATAGATAAGCCTTGTACTTGAAGGAAGTAAACTAAATCATGCACAACATATATGAATTCGAATCAGGGAATGGATCAGATGATCGCATTAACAAGAATGGATAACAAGGTTTGCATAGGTGCAAGGTGAAAAACGGAATACTTGAAGGGCAGGCAACACCACTTCAGAATTTCAGAATAAGTTTTCCCTCATAGGGTTCACAAGTTCCCGCTCATCTAGGGTTGGTAATATTCCAACTTAGCATTTTTAAATCAAGTCATTGAAAGAAGGCCTTAGTATACAGCCCATAACTATCTTTTCAATCATTTCAATATAATAATTATATCTCTCCGATCAATATGAAAATATGAATCTAAACCAAAAAGGTATAAAAGAGTACTCGTCAATTTATGAGATTAAATAACATACTTGCAATTCAATGCAAAGAACTCAACATTTGAAAATTCAGTAATAAGCATTCAACATGCATACTAATAATTCAAGATAATATCCCTTAATTAATAAGCAAGGGTATAAACACTTGCCTCTGGTCCTTAGCTATTTCGTAACGCTGAAACAATACGATTTCCTCCTTATTCTGTCTTGTCGCACGATTCTCTACTTCCGTCCTTCTTTGCTTTAACGCTCTTGCGAATACCACTAGTCTGCTTTTACCATTTCGAATCCATGTGCCAGCCTCGATAGTCAAACATGAGACGGTACTTAGTCTTCAACGTATGATTCTCACATTTTATAAACGATTGTAACTTAACTTCGACGCACTTACCGATCTTACCGATATCTCTGTTGCATAAACATCCACCTTTCAATTGATAGACCAATCGCAATCAACCACATAAGTAATCCACGTAACTCGCTTGACGACAATCCCCATACTATAAAAAGTCAACATCCAAGTCAACAGCCTCGTAAATCTCACTTTCTAACATAACCGACAAATTACTATTCCAACTACCCCTCGTGATGATATTAGACACGACCAAATACTCAAACAAGTCTCAACACAATTTATTCGCATGCATGACTCAACAACAGATAATTCACATCATTCACATAACATATTTAAACAAGTAACCGGTTACGTATCGGACGCCCGGTCTAATTTACGATATTTAAAACTCAGACACTAGCCCTAGTACGGGCATATACGGACTGTAAAACACATTACACAACTAATACAAACCATATAGCACTTATAACTATTTTTAAAACATCACACGAAACTTATTTGAATTTTAAATAAGTCATAAACAATTTTTAAATCAAAAATCGGATTTTTAAATCCAATATAAGTATTTTAAATGCAATTAAATCAATTAATAAAATTAATTGACACTCTTTAAATTCTCAAACTATTTTTAAATAAATGAACCAAGCTAGAAAATAATTAAACTTAATTTTAATTAATTAAATCTAATTAATAATTAATTATTAAGAATTAACTGATTAAAAGAATTAATCAATTAATTAAATAAATTAATTATTAATCAAAAATAATTAAAATAATTAAATTTAATCAATTTTTGAATTTAAATAAATATTTATGAATCTATAAAATTTTCGGAATAATTAAATGTATTTTTAAATCAAAGATATGATTTTTAGAATTTTTAAAACAATTTTTGAATTATTTTTAAAAATAAAAATCCAGAAACACTTTCCAGAAAAAGAATTAGGGTTTTCTGGATCAAACCGGGTCGGGTTAGGATTTTGAAAACGGGTCACCAAGAACTTTTCCGGGTCGCCAAGAACAACCCACCGGAAACTGGGTTTTCCAGTTTCCGGCCGGCGTCCGGCCACCGGAATTCTTCTGGTGCCCAAAACCAACTGCAAACTCGCATTTCTTTGAGGGGAAATCACCTACACAGCACACTCACTCCAAATATGATCACAAACAAGCCAAAACATCACTGGTTTGCCAGAAAAATCCGATCAAAAGCCGGCGGCTTGATTTTCCGGCAAGCCAGAGTCGAACACCAAATTGAAAACTGAATACATAAATCGATTCTAAATAACACGATCTATACATCTGCAATCCTAAAAACACTGTCAGTAATCGGGAATCCATTCTCCGGCCAAAACCCAAGAACTCCGACGAACTCTATTTTTTTCCGATTAGCTCGAAAACGAACTCCAAATTCAGATTAAAAATCACATACATACTCTACATCACATAACGAACACACCCATACCATCAATTAGCAAGAACAACGAAGATTCAAGATTCCCCCAATTTAAATATAAAATTTCGAAATAAATAAATAAATTAAAAATCGGAAAAGTTTAAAAATCATACCCACATGAATTTTGATGATAGATTTGGATAGAGGATGATGAGAGATTCGATTTGGTTACAAGAACATCGAAATCGGAATCCGATAACGCCTTCAAAATTGAGTTTGATTCTCAAGAACACGAAGAACACGTTTCAGGGGTTTTTAGATTTTTAACTGTAATTAAGCTTTATTATACGCAAAACAAAGTACGATTTGCCTTTTTATATTAAACGGAAAATAATACCCCAAACGACATTTTTGGATCGATACTGATCCGATGGATCGCTTTAAATACAATATAACAGAATATATGCTTTAAACCTTTAATAAAGCAGAATACACGTTTCACGAGACGATAAGCATCCATAAAGTACGGATAACTACAAGTATCGTTTAATTCAAAATATACGAACCAAAATACCTTTATTGCGAATATTTTCGAATACTTCCTACTTTAACGAATGAAATATTGGTACGAACGATATACCAATCTCCCATATAATTTGGGAACGATCCAAATTTTCTTTTCGATAATTAAAATAAAATAAAATAGTATGACACCCTTTTGAAAATAATTTCAAATTCCCCACACATTTCACATAGCACCACAATATCACATATTCAATCATTTAACGAATAACTTAGCACGTTTAAACAGATAAATCATTTAATAACTCTTAATATGAAATGAAAATTTCATTTCACATCACATATTAACACGTAATTTTCCCGGATCTTACATCCTTCCCCCCTTAACAGGATTCTGTCCTCAGAATCAGCTTACGCAAACACAGGTGGATATTTTCCAACATCTCATTCTCAAATTCCTAGGTTGACTATTCAACCTTAGGATTTCTCCTCATACTCATACTAATTTGACTCCTCTATTACTCATCACTCTCTCATACTGACTCAATATCTCAATTGGTTACTCAGCATAGAACAATTTAACTAAATCTCTATAGGTTCGTATTTTATGAAATACACTATGAATACACCACTCATGGAGTGGTACGCGAACTTATACGCAACTTTCCTAACACACAGTAGATCGACGTAAGGTAGCAATTAAAAATTGACATAGTAACTGTTGTCGTAAGGAAATCTAATCAACGGTAAATGGTCCTTCCAATTACCTTAAAAATTTAGTACACAACCATAGTCTGTCTGAATTCTTTAATTAAGTCGCGGATCTCTGTCAAATACATTTGAACCCGTCATTCCATGTCGTACTATTACCTCATTCAAATAGCTAGAGATGAACCAATTCATCTAATAAAATCTCTCGTTAATCGGTCAATAATAACTCAAATAACATCACGATAAGCTCTCGGCCTTAACAACTCTACCACACAGTTTATCTTAACATGTTTTCACTTCCATTCAGGAATCTCTTTAGTTGTAATCGTCTACTATACCTCTGTTACTCTGTCTTCATTTTCTAGCATCCCAAGCACTTAAATACTCACCAACATTAATATCCTTTTAAACCTCTTATATGTCCTTACATTTCCTTCTTATCCATTATACTCTCTCGCTCCTTCCTGTAATTGAATTCCATTTCTCTTTCCACAACTCTTTCCTTTATGTAGCCCTTTCTCTTTAATCAATTCTGGTTGAATCCTTATTTCCGTCATTCCTTCTAGTTGATCTCTTGTTATCATAACCTTAAAACTCCATCCTTTCTAATCCTTGAACCGAAGATATTTACATCTCAATTCTCTCTTTTACTACTCATACTATCAGCCATCCATATTCTTGGGTCAACTTTATCTACCTCCAATATATTTAACAACCGCTTTCAACGATCGCATACCTTCCGTGCCAATTAATTCTTCAGCTTAAACCAACCCATCATTACCTTATCCATTGTCTTTAAATCCTTATTAACACCTCTTAATCTTCTTTTCCTATCTACAATTGTGAGAATATTCCTTATCAGCTTGGTGACTTAATCCATATCTTTAAAAATTGTTCTACTTAGTTCCAATAACTTAATTGCTCTCCATCTGATTCCTAAATAATTCAGAAGATACATTCACAGTAACACTCATGACACCTTTTCCATGGTTCCATCTCATTTCCCAAATAGCTTGATCAACTCGACATTATCTTGATTCTCATTCTATACATCCACATTGACTCTAATATTTTCAAAACAAGTTTGGTAATTTACCACAATTTCTCATTCTTCTTCTCTCAATTGAATAGTTTAAAACACAAAAAGATTTATATTGGTCGTTACGGCGACCGAATCAACAATATCTACAATAGTAAGTAGAAAATATGAAATAAATATAACTCATACGTCTTCAAGACCATAGTTTGTACAAAGATACTAATTTTGAAGATAACAGGTCTATTCATAACATTTTCTGAAACCAACAACTCTGGAAGGTTAGAGTAATCAAGGGGTAAGAATGAGCTAACACGCTCGATCATGGAATACAGATCACACTTCAAGACTTCAACACGGTACCGACTTGATATGCGGTATGAATAAAACTCATCAAGATAGATATCTCACGATTGACAAAGGAATCAAGGAAGTGGATTTCGACTATTTGGAATCCAAATGAATTAAGAGTAAGTGATTTCAGCAAGATTGAAACCACCATTTATTAATCAACAACCAACAATTTTACGCAACGAATAAACCTGAATATCAGGTCATAACTCACAAGTACAAAACATATGAATGTAACTCATCCCAGAAATAAGAATTAATATTAGAATTGGATTTTTAACATTTATCAAATCAAAGGTTGTGCTGCTGGCCAACCACGCATCAACCCCGGACTTACTTATAGCAAAGTCCTCTACTGGATCCTAGGCCAATCTGGGCCTTAATTTATTCCGACCATATATATGGCCCGACCAATTACTGGTCCCATTTAAAAAAAAACATTCCAATCCTATATTATATATGTCAGGTGTCAGAACAATTGACAACCTTACTTCGACAATCAGGTGTCGGAAGAATCGACAACCTAATACAACAATTGCTGGAAAACTCACGTTCCAGGAAACAGTTCAATTATGAAGATTCCATTAAGGAATAACAATATAATCTAGTATCGACGAGATCGACACAATATGGGGAGGTGCATATGAAAAGTGACAATATAATAAGCATCGACGAGTTCGATGTAACAACTGGGATATAATGAAGAATAAACAATGACATGCTCAATAAGATTTAGTCTGATATGAAACAGGCATTATGATATCAACAGAATTTGTAACAAGTCAATATAGAGTAGGGTTCAAAGAACAGGCTCTAGATGGCCTCAATAGTTCAAATCATCACATTATGGAAGAATTAATTAAGGTTTACCAATCTGGTAAATGACAAGAGAGTCAAGTTCAAGTTTAAGAAGAATTCAATGTGAAGTTTATAAATGAAGAAAACAAGGGTTTATCAACTTCTGACAGAAATAGTTCAAGTCCTTCGAACATGTACTTATAATAGATAAGCCTTGTACTTGAAGGAAGTAAACTAAATCATGCACAGCATATATGAATTCGAATCAGGGAATGGATCAGATGATCGCATTAACAAGAATGGATAACAAGGTTTGCATAGGTGCAAGGTGAAAAACGGAATACTTGAAGGGCAAGCAACACCACTTCAGAATTTCAGAATAAGTTTTCCCTCATAGGGTTCACAAGTTCCCGCTCATCTAGGGTTGGTAATATTCCAATTTAGCATTTTTAAATCAAGTCTTTGAAAGAAGGCCTTAGTATACAGCCCATAACTATCTTTTCAATCATTTCAATATAATAATTATATCTCTCCGATCAATATGAAAATATGAATCTAAACCAAAAAGGTATAAAAGAGTACTCGTCAATTTATGAGATTAAATAACATACTTGCAATTCAATGCAAAGAACTCAACATTTGAAAATTCAGTAATAAGCATTCAACATGCATACTAATAATTCAAGATAATATCCCTTAATTAATAAGCAAGGGTATAAACACTTGCCTCTGGTCCTTAGCTATTTCGTAACGCTGAAACAATACGATTTCCTCCTTATTTTGTCTTGTCGCACGATTCTCTACTTCCGTCCTTCTTTGCTTTAACGCTCTTGCGAATACCACTAGTCTACTTCTACCATTTCGAATCCACGTGCCAGCCTCGATAGTCAAACATGAGACGGTACTTAGTCCTCAACGTATAATTCTCATATTCCATAAATGATTGTAACTTAACTTCGACGCACTTACCGATCTTTACCGATGTCTCTGTTGCATAAACATCCACATCTCAATTGATAGACCAATCGCAATCAACCACATAAGTAATCCACGTAACTCGCTTGACGACAATCCCCATACTATAAAAAGTCAACGGCCTCGTAAATCTCACTTTCTAACATAACCGACAAATTTCTATCCCATCTACCCCTCGTGATAACATTAGACACAACCAATTACTCAAACAAGTCTCCACACAATTTATTCACATGCATGACTCAACACCAGATAATTCACATCATTCACATAACACATTTAAACAAGTAACCGGTTACGTATCGGACGCCCGGTCTAATTTATAATATTTAAAACTCAGACACTAGCCCTAGTACGGGCATATACTGACTATAAAACACATTACACAACTCATACGAATCACATAGCACTTATAACTATTTTTAAAGATCACACAAAGCTGTAACGCCCCCAAATTTCCAATCAACTCTTGAATTATCTAACTTCACCTTTCCATATCGTAACGTTAATCGATAGAAAGAGAACAACTGGCTCCGTTATATGTTACTAGTATTCTAATCGCATCGTAATCCGCTTTCGCTCGTGGTAATTCAATCGCAAATTCTTCGTTCATTATGGTAGGGTAAATTTCCTCCCAACCTGGTGGCATACCTTCCAGATTATTTGAAATAAAAAAAAATTCATGATATTTTGAAGAGAAAAGGTTCCGTATCATAGAAAATGTTCCCCAATTGGGGTTACCAAGTCTGCATATTCCAAAGCAAACATTATTGGAAATAAAAGAATCACTGAGAGATCAATTTGATCACATGAACTCAATGTTGTGTGTCTCCATTAGGACAGTACTAAAGGTAATTAGCCTTCTTGTATTGCACAACACACAAGTGACGGCGTCCCATCAGACTTCTATCACATAGACAGATAGTCCTTGTTTCCCCTATAAATCTAATTAATAATTAATTATTAAGAATTAACTGATTAAAAGAATTAATCAATTAATTAAATAAATTAATTATTAATAAAAAATAATTAAAATAATTAAATTTAATCAATTTTCGAATTTAAATAAATATTTATGAATTTATAAAATTTTCGGAATAATAAAATGTATTTTTAAATCAAAGATATGATTTTTAGAATTATAAAACTATTTTTGAATTATTTTAAAAATAAAATCCCAGAAACACTTTTCTGGAAATGGATTAGGGTTTTTAGGATCAAACCGGGTCGGGTTAGGGTTTGAAAACGGGTTGCCAAGAAATTTTTCCGGGTTGCCAAGAACGACCCACCGGAAACTGGGAAACCCAGTTTCCGGCCAGTGTCCGGCCACCGGAAAAATTTCGGCAACGCCTACAACATTACCAAAACACGGGGTTACGATCCCCAACATCTCCTACAATTAGTTACTCACAGAAATGGCACAAAAACGAACCAAAACACTCAGAAAAACTCTCCCGCCGGCGAGCCGCCGCTTTCCGGCCACCACAAAACATCCACCAACCGTGATTTTATTTACATGAACAGATTGGTAATCTCACGATCTAAACACTGGTGCAAACATAATCAAGCTTCACTCAACCAATCAAAGTTCCGATCAAAAATTAAAACTCCGGTGAACTCCTTCTATTTTCCGATCTAGTCGATTACCAGCTCAAAACTTAAATTAAAAATCATACTTACACTCTAAATCACACAACAAACACGATTAAGCTATCAATCATCAAGAACAATCAATAATAAAGAAACCCCCAAATTAAATCAAAAATTCGAAATAAATAATTAAATTAAAAATCGGAAAAACTCAGAAATCATACCCACATGAATTTTGATGGTGGATTTAGGTAGAGGATGATGAGAGATTCATTTTGGTTACAAGAACATCGAAATCGGATTCCGATAACGCCTTCAAAATTGAGTTTGATTCTCAAGAACACGAAGAACACGTTTCAGGGGTTTTTAGATTTTTAACTGTAATTAAGCTTTATTATACGCAAAACAAAGTACGATTTGCCTTTTTATATTAAACGGAAAATAATACCCCAAACGACATTTTTGGATCGATACTGATCCGATAGATCGCTTTAAATACAATTAAACAAAATGAACGCTTTAAACCTTTAATAAAGCAGAATACACGTTTCACGAGACGATAAGCATCCAAAGTACGGATAACTACAAGTATCGTTTAATTCAAAATATACGAACCAAAATACCTTTATTGCGAATATTTTCGAATACTTCCTACTTTAACGAATGAAATATTGGTATGAACGATATACCAATCTCCCGAATAATTTGGGAACGATCCAAATTTTCTCTTTGATAATTTAAAATAGAATAAATTAGTATGACACCCTTTTCAAAATAGTTTCAAATTCACCACACATTTCACATAGCACCACAATATCACATATTCAATCATTTAACGAATAACTTAGCACGTTTAAACAGACAAATCATTTAATAACTCTTAATATGAAATAAAAATTTCATTTCACATCATATAATAACACGTAATTTTCCCGGATCTTACATCCTTTCCCCCTTAACAGGATTCTGTCCTCAGAATCAGCTTACGCAAACACAGGTGGATATTTTCCAACATCTCATTTTTCAAATTCCTAGGTTGACTCTTCAACCTTAGGATTTCTCCTCATACTCATACTAATTTGACTCCTCTATTACTTATCACTTTCTCATACTGACTCAATATCTCAATTGGTTACTCAACATAGAACAATTTAACTAAATCTCTATAGGTTCGTATTTTATGAAATACAGTATGAATACACCACTCACG
Source organism: Heracleum sosnowskyi (assembly GCA_030848705.1). Classification (NCBI taxonomy): domain Eukaryota; kingdom Viridiplantae; phylum Streptophyta; class Magnoliopsida; order Apiales; family Apiaceae; genus Heracleum; species Heracleum sosnowskyi. The sequence goes on from CM061241.1 coordinate 47,774,548, forward strand.
GAGTGATACGCAAACTTATACGCAACTTTCCCAACACGCAGTAAACCGACGTAAGGTAGCAATTCAAAATTGTCATAATAACTGTTGTCGTAAGAAAATCTAATCAACGGTAAATGGTCCTTCCAATTACCTTAAAAATTTAGTACACAACCATAGTCTGTCTGAATTATTTAATTAAGTCGCGGATCTCTGTCAAATACAATTAAACTCGTCATTCAATGTCGTACTATTACCTCATTCAAATAGCTAGAGATGAACCAATTCATCTAATAAATATCTCTCGTTAATCGGTCAATAATAACTCAAATAACATCATGATTAGCTCTAAGCCTTAGCAACTCTACTACAAAGTCTATCTTAATATGTTTCCACTTCCATTCAGGAATCTCTTTAGTTGTAATCGTCTACTATACCTCTGTTACTCTGTCTTCATTTTCTAGCATCCCAAGCATTTAAATACCAACATTAATATCCTTTTAAACCTCTTATATATCCTTACATTTCCTTCTTATCCATTATACTCTCTCGCTCCTTCCTGTAATTGAATTCCATTTCTCTTTCCATAACTCTTTCCTTTATGTAGCCCTTTCTCTTTAATCAATCCTGGTTGAACCCTTAATTCCGTCATTTCTTCTTATTAATCTCTTGTTATCATAACCTTAAAGCTCTATCCTTTCTAATCCTTGTACCGAAGATATTTACATCTCAATTCTCTCTTTTACTACTCATACTATCAGCCATCCATATTCTTGGGTCAACTCTACCTATTTCCAATAACTTAATTGTTCTCCATCTGATTCCTAAATAATTCAGAAGATACATTCACAGTAACACTCATGACACCTTTTCCATGGTTCCATCTCATTTCCCACACAGCTTGATCAACTCAACATTATCTTGATTCTCATTCTATACATCCACATTGACTGGTAAGATCTACCTTAACTATCGTGAGCAAAAGACTTGCAACCATATCATACAATTCTGAAATACTCAAAGATTAACTCATTCTCCATTATTAGCCAATCATCAAATTTTAAAAGTTCTTCTCATTGAGACAAAAATCTATTATGTTCATCTTCCACAACATGGGATATCATCAGCACAATTACACATTTTTCCCCAATTTTCAATCAACTTTTGAATTATCTAACTTCACCTCTTCCACATCGTAACGTTAATCGATAGAGAGAGAACAACTGGCTCCGTTATATGTTACTAGTATTCTAATCGCATCGTAATCCGCTTTCGCTCGTGGTAATTCAATCGCAAATTCTTCGTTCATTAAGGTAGGGTAAATTTCAGTTCACCCTAATGGCATACCTCCCAGATTATTTGGTATAACAAAAATTCATGATATTTTGAAGTGAAAGATTCTATAACGTAGCAAATGTCCCACAATTGGGGTTACCAAATCTGCATATTCCAAAGCAAACATTATTGGAAGTGAAAGAATTACTGAGAGACCAATTTGATCACATGAACTCAATGTTGTGTGTCTCTATTAAGACAGTACTAAAGGTAATTAGCCTTCTTGTATTTCACAACACACAAGTGACGGCGTCCCGTCAGACTTCTATCACATAGACAGATAGTCCTTGTGTCCCCTATAAATAGGGTTGTTTACCTCAGTTGGAGTAGAGAAATATAAAAGAAATTTAGAGTTGGAATGACAACCAGGGCCTTTCGATAAGAAATCTCAAATACACACCTTGGATTGAAATTGAATAGATTCCAAAGGTGTTATTTCAGAAAAGAAGAACAACCAGAAAGGAAGTATCAACAAATAGTGTTACATCACAATTAGAGTTATCCATTCCGGAAGAATGAAGGAGTTGGAATTTAAATAACATATTTTTCAACAAGTCTCAAAATTTGAAATAGGCATATCAACAATCTTTGGCGCAATTTAAAACATGATTGATCAAGAGTATCAAATACAAGATCAACAGGTGGAATATATCCGTCAACACAGGTTTCTCTTTAAAGGAATGTCAAATATTTCATTAGGATGGGAAGGTATTACCAAGGTCTTCACATATGCCTCCTCCGTCGACTCCTTCGATAGCTCGTTATTCGATTTCAGCCCTTCTTTTCCACGTTATTCGATTTCAGCCCTTCTTTTCCACGTTATTCGATTTCAGCCCTTCTTTTCCATGTCGCAAGGTTATCAATATCGTACGTCGTCGTCGACTCGTAATAGTCCTTGAAGATTCCGCCATAGACGTCTACAAACGTAAGAAGTTCTATCCATCTCAGCACAACTATCTCAATCAAATACCTCTATCTTAACTCACTCAGCGGTACTATATCCAATAGTCCAATACGAACTCTAAATGAGCTCTGACGTTCCTTATATAACTATATACACTCCCACACACTCTCGTTTCTAGTTTTACTATAACCCTTGCTCTGATACTGACACCTGACATAAATAATATAGGATTGGAATGTTTTTTTTAAATGGGACCAGTAATTGGTCGGGCCATATTTATGGTCGGAATAAATTAAGGCCCAGATTGGCCTAGGATCCAGTAGAGGACTTTGCTATAAGCAAGTCCGGGGTTGATGCGTGGCTGGCCAGCAGCACAACCTTTGATTTGATAAGTGTTAAAAATCCAATTCTAATATTAATTCTTATTTCTGGGATGAGTTACATTCATATGTTTTGTACAATATATTATTCAATAGAAAACATCTATATACAAAACCTCTCACTAGCTCCAAATGCTCTGGATCAAAACGACTTTACGCTAATATCTTTCCCCATCTCTGATCAGCTACGCGGACAACCCTCGCCAATACACCTTCTTTCTGGCAGGCTAAAATATATATATAAATAAAACAAGTATGAGCGAATGAATTGCTCAGCAAGCGCATTATTAAATATAATACGAAAGGTTTCCAAAATAAACTTTGGATTTTCAAATAAACAAGCCTTTGGCTTAAACATTTGTAATCTCTAATATTTTCAAAACAAGTTTGGTAATTTACCACAATTTCTCATTCTTCTTCTCTCAATTGAATAGTTTAAAACACAAAAAGATTTATATTGGTCGTTACGGCGACCGAATCAACAATATCTACAATAGTAAGTAGGAAATATGAAATAAATATAACTCATACGTCTTTAAGACCATAGTTTGTACAAAGATACTAATTTTGAAGATAACAGGTCTATTCATAACATTTTCTGAAACCAACAACTCTGGAAGGTTAGAGTAATCAAGGGGTAAGAATGAGCTAACACGCTCGATCATGGAATACAGATCACACTTCAAGACTTCAACACGGTACCGACTTGATATACGGTATGAATAAAACTCATCAAGATAGATATCTCACGATTGACAAAGGAATCAAGGAAGTGGATTTCGACTATTTGGAATCCAAATGAATTAAGAGTAAGTGATTTCAGCAAGATTGAAACCACCATTTATTAATCAACAACCAACAATTTTACGCAACGAATAAACCTGAATATCAGGTCATAACTCACAAGTACAAAACATATGAATGTAACTCATCCCAGAAATAAGAATTAATATTAGAATTGGATTTTTAACATTTATCAAATCAAAGGTTGTGCTGCTGGCCAGCCACGCATCAACCCCGGACTTGCTTATAGCAAAGTCCTCTACTGGATCCTAGGCCAATCTGGGCCTTAATTTATTCCGACCATAAATATGGCCCGACCAATTACTGGTCCCATTTAAAAAAAACATTCCAATCATATATTATATATGTCAGGTGTCAGAACAATTGACAACCTTACTTCGACAATCAGGTGTCGGAAGAATCGACAACCTAATACAACAATTGCTGGAAAACTCACGTTCCAGGAAACAGTTCAATTATGAAGATTCCATTAAGGAATAACAATATAATCTAGTATCGACGAGATCGACACAATATGGGGAGGTGCATATGAAAAGTGACAATATAATAAGCATCGACGAGTTCGATGTAACAACTGGGATATAATGAAGAATAAACAATGACATGCTCAATAAGATTTAGTCTGATATGAAACAGGCATTATGATATCAACAGAATTTGTAACAAGTCAATATAGAGTAGGGTTCAAAGAACAGGCTCTAGATGGCCTCAATAGTTCAAATCATCACATTATGGAAGAATTAATTAAGGTTTACCAATCTGGTAAATGACAAGAGAGTCAAGTTCAAGTTTAAGAAGAATTCAAGGTGAAGTTTATAAATGAAGAAAACAAGGGTTTATCAACTTCTGACAGAAATAGTTCAAGTCCTTCGAACATGTACTTATAATAGATAAGCCTTGTACTTGAAGGAAGTAAACTAAATCATGCACAGCATATATGAATTCGAATCAGGGAATGGATCAGATGATCGCATTAACAAGAAAGGATAACAAGGTTTGCATAGGTGCAAGGTGAAAAACGGAATACCTGAAGGGCAAGCAACACCACTTCAGAATTTTAGAATAAGTTTTCCCTCATAGGGTTCACAAGTTTCCACTCATCTAGGGTTGGCAATAATCCAACCTAATGTTTTAAAATCATGTCTTTTAAAAGAAAGCCTTAGTATACGGCCCATAATTATCTCTTCAAACTTTTCAATATAATAAGTATATCTTTCCAATCAATATGAAAATATGAATCTAAACTCAAAAGGTATAAAAGAGTACTCGTCAATTTACGAGATTAAATAACATACTTGCAATTCAATGCAAAGAAATCATCATTTGAAAATTCAGTAATAAGCATTCAACATGCATACTAATAATTCAAGATATATCCCTTAATTAATAAGCAAGGGTATAAACACTTGCCTCTGGTCCTTAGCTATTTCGTAACGCTGAAACAATACGATTTCCTCCTTATTTTGTCTTGTCACACGATTCTCTACTTCCGTCCTTCTTTGCTTTAACGCTCTTGCGAATACCACTAGTCTGCTTCTACCATTTCGAATCCACGTGCCAGCCTCGATAGTCAAACATGAGACGGTACTTAGTCCTCAACGTATAATTCTCATATTCCATAAATGATTGTAACTTAACTTCGACGCACTTACCGATCTTTACCGATGTCTCTGTTGCATAAACATCCACATCTCAATTAATAGACCAATCGCAATCAACCACATAAGTAATCCACGTAACTCGCTTGACGACAATCCCCATACTATAAAAAGTCAACATCCAAGTCAACAGCCTTGTAAATCTCACTTTCTAACATAACCGACAAATTTCTATCCCATCTACCCCTCGTGATAACATTAGACACAACCAATTACTCAAACAAGTCTCCACACAATTTATTCACATGCATGACTCAACACCAGATAATTCACATCATTCACATAACACATTTAAACAAGTAACCGGTTACGTATCGGACACCCGGTCTAATTTATAATATTTAAAACTCAGACACTAGCCCTAGTACGGGCATATACTGACTATAAAACACATTACACAACTCATACGAATCACATAGCACTTATAACTATTTTTAAAGATCACACAAAGCTGTAACGCCCCCAAATTTCCAATCAACTCTTGAATTATCTAACTTCACCTTTCCATATCGTAACGTTAATCGATAGAAAGAGAACAACTGGCTCCGTTATATGTTACTAGTATTCTAATCGCATCGTAATCCGCTTTCGCTCGTGGTAATTCAATCGCAAATTCTTCGTTCATTATGGTAGGGTAAATTTCCTCCCAACCTGGTGGCATACCTTCCAGATTATTTGAAATAAAAAAAATTCATGATATTTTGAAGAGAAAAGGTTCCGTATCATAGCAAATGTTCCCCAATTGGGGTTACCAAGTCTGCATATTCCAAAGCAAACATTATTGGAAATAAAAGAATCACTGAGAGATCAATTTGATCACATGAACTCAATGTTGTGTGTCTCCATTAGGACAGTACTAAAGGTAATTAGCCTTCTTGTATTGCACAACACACAAGTGACGGCGTCCCATCAGACTTTTATCACATAGACAGATAGTCCTTGTGTCCCCTATAAATAGGGTTGTTTACCTCAGTTGGAGTAGAGAAATATAAAAGAAATTTAGAGTCGGAATGACAACCAGGGCCTTTCGATAAGAAATCTCAAATACACACCTTGGATTGAAATTGAATAGATTCCAAAGGTGTTATTTAAGAAAAGAAGAACAACCAGAAAGGAAGTATCAACAAATAGTGTTACATCACAGATAGAGTTATCCACTCCGGAAGAATGAAGGAGTTGGAATTTAAATAACATATTTTCAACAGGCTTCACAAATTTGAAATAGATGTCACAACAACCTCTGATGCAATTGCAATCATGATTGATCAAAAGTATCAAGTACAAGGTCAAAAGGTGGAATATATTCACCAACACAGCTTCGCTTAAAGAAATGTCAAATATTTCCTTAGGATGGGAAGGTATTACCAAGGTCTTCACATATGACTCCTCCGTCGACTCCTTCGATAGCTCGTTATTCGATTTCAGCCCTTCTTCTCCACGTTATTCGATTTCAGCCCTTCTTTTCCACGTTATTCGATTTCAGCCCTTCTTTTCCACGTCGCAAAGTTATCAATATCATACGTCGTCGTCGACTCGTAATAGTCCTCGAAGATTCCGCCATAGACGTCTACAAACGCAAGAAGTTCTATCCATTTCAGCACAACTATCTCAATCAAATACCTCCATCTCAACTCACTCAGCGGTACTATATCCCATAGTCCAATACAAACTCTAAATGAGCTCTGACGTTCCTTATATAACTATATACACTCCCACACACTCTCGTTTCTAGTTTTACTATAACCCTTGCTTTGATACCAACTGTAACGCCCCCAAATCCGGGGTCAAAGGATTTGGTCGTCACACTGCACTCTTAATCCAAACAACCTGTTCAATATAAAATTAACACAATAATAATAATATCTGTGACCCCAACTCTACCAAGAATCTTTAAAGGCTATAGTGCTAGAAACAAGAATCCAAAATTTCATTACAACAATCTTTCTTCTTTACAACTATTCTCTTTACATAAATTCTAATACACCAGTATAACTTCGATAAGAAGTATACCAGGCAACTAACTTTATACAATATATTATTCAATAGAAAACATCTATATACAAAACCTCTCACTAGCTCCAAATGCTCTGGATCAAAACGTCTTTACGCTAACATCTTTCCCCATCTCTGATCAGCTATGCGGACAACTCTCACCAATACACCTTCTTTCTGGCAGGCTAAAATATATATAAATAAAACAAGTATGAGCGAACGAATTGCTCAGCAAGCGCATTATTAAATATAATACGAAAGGTTTCCAAAATAAACTTTGGATTTTCAAATAAACAAGCCTTTGGCTTAAACATTTGTAATCTCTAATATTTTCAAAACAAGTTTGGTAATTTACCACAATTTCTCATTCTTCTTCTCTCAATTGAATAGTTTAAAACACAAAAAGATTTATACTGGTCGTTACGGCGACCGAATCAACAATATCTACAATAGTAAGTAGAAAATATGAAATAAATATAACTCATACATCTTCAAGACCATAGTTTGTACAAAGATACTAATTTTGAAGATAACAGGTCTATTCATAACATTTTCTGAAACCAACAACTCTGGAAGGTTAGAGTAATCAAGGGGTAAGAATGAGCTAACACGCTCGATCATGGAATACAGATCACACTTCAAGACTTCAACACGGTACCGACTTGATATGCGGTATGAATAAAACTCATCAAGATAGATATCTCACGATTGACAATGGAATCAATGAAGTGGATTTCGACTATTTGGAATCCAAATGAATGAAGAGTAAGTGATTTCAGCAAGATTGAAACCACCATTTATTAATCAACAACCAACAATTTTACGCAACGAATAAACCTGAATATCAGGTCATAACTCACAAGTACAAAACATATGGATGTAGCTCATCCCAGAAATAAGAATTAATATTAGAATTGGATTTTTAACATTTATCAAATCAAAGGTTGTGCTGCTGGCCAGCCACGCATCAACCCCGGACTTGCTTATAGCAAAGTCCTCTACTAGATCCTAGGCCAATCTGGGCCTTAATTTATTCCGACCATAAATATGGCCCGACCAATTACTGGTCCCATTTAAAAAAAAACATTCCTATCCTATATTATATATGTCAGGTGTCAGAACAATTGACAACCTTACTTCGACAATCAGGTGTCAGAAGAATCGACAACCTAATACAACAATTGCTGGAAAACTCACGTTCCAGGAAACAGTTCAATTATGAAGAATCCATTAAGGAATAACAATATAATATAGTATCGACGAGATCGACACAATATGGGGAGGTGCATATGAAAAGTGACAATATAATAAGCATCGACGAGTTCGATGTAACAACTGGGATATAATGAAGAATAAACAATGACATGCTCAACAAGATTTAGTCTGATATGAAACAGGCATTATGATATCAACAGAATTTGTAACAACTCAATATAGAATAGGGTTCAAGGAACAGGCTCTAGATGGCCTCAATAGTTCAAATCATCACATTATGGAAGAATTAATTAAGGTTTACCAATCTGGTAAATGACAAGAGAGTCAAGTTCAAGTTTAAGAAGAATTCAAGGTGAAGTTTATAAATGAAGAAAACAAGGGTTTATCAACTTCTGACAAAAATAGTTCAAGTCCTTCGAACATGTACTTATAATAGATAAGCCTTGTACTTGAAGGAAGTAAACTAAATCATGCACAACATATATGAATTCGAATCAGGGAATGGATCAGATGATCGCATTAACAAGAATGGATAACAAGGTTTGCATAGGTGCAAGGTGAAAAACGGAATACTTGAAGGGCAAGCAACACCACTTCAGAATTTCAGAATAAGTTTTCCCTCATAGGGTTCACAAGTTCCCGCTCATCTAGGGTTGGTAATATTCCAACTTAGCATTTTTAAATCAAGTCTTTGAAAGAAGGCCTTAGTATACAGCCCATAACTATCTTTTCAATCATTTCAATATAATAATTATATCTCTCCGATCAATATGAAAATATGAATCTAAACCAAAAAGGTATAAAAGAGTACTCGTCAATTTATGAGATTAAATAACATACTTGCAATTCAATGCAAAGAACTCAACATTTGAAAATTCAGTAATAAGCATTCAACATGCATACTAATAATTCAAGATAATATCCCTTAATTAATAAGCAAGGGTATAAACACTTGCCTCTGGTCCTTAGCTATTTCGTAACGCTGAAACAATACGATTTCCTCCTTATTCTGTCTTGTCGCACGATTCTCTACTTCCGTCCTTCTTTGCTTTAACGCTCTTGCGAATACCACTAGTCTGCTTTTACCATTTCGAATCCATGTGCCAGCCTCGATAGTCAAACATGAGACGGTACTTAGTGTTCAACGTATGATTCTCACATTTTATAAACGATTGTAACTTAACTTCGATGCACTTACCGATCTTACCGATATCTCTGTTGCATAAACATCCACCTTTCAATTGATAGACCAATCGCAATCAACCACATAAGTAATCCACGTAACTCGCTTGACGACAATCCCCATACTATAAAAAGTCAACATCCAAGTCAACGGCCTCGTAAATCTCACTTTCTAACATAACCGACAAATTACTATTCCAACTACCCCTCGTGATGATATTAGACACGACCAAATACTCAAACAAGTCTGAACACAATTTATTCGCATGCATGACTCAACAACAGATAATTCACATCATTCACATAACATATTTAAACAAGTAACCGGTTACGTATCGGACGCCCGGTCTAATTTACGATATTTAAAACTCAGACACTAGCCCTAGTACGGGCATATACGGACTATAAAACACATTACACAACTCATACAAACCATATAGCACTTATAACTATTTTTCAAACATCACACGAAACTTATTTGAATTTTAAATAAGTCATAAACAATTTTTAAATCAAAAATCGGATTTTTAAATCCAATATAAGTATTTTAAATGCAATTAAATCAATTAATAAAATTAATTGACACTCTTTAAATGCTCAAACTATTTTTAAATAAATGAACCAAGCTAGAAAATAATTAAACTTAATTTTAATTAATTAAATCTAATTAATAATTAATTATTAAGAATTAACTGATTAAAAGAATTAATCAATTAATTAAATAAATTAATTATTAATCAAAAATAATTAAAATAATTAAATTTAATCAATTTTTGAATTTAAATAAATATTTATGAATCTATAAAAGTTTCGGAAGAATAAAATGTATTTTTAAATCAAAGATATGATTTTTAGAATTTTTAAAACAATTTTTGAATTATTTTTAAAAATAAAAATCCAGAAACACTTTCCAGAAAAAGAATTAGGGTTTTCTGGATCAAACCGGGTCGGGTTAGGATTTTGAAAACGGGTCACCAAGAACTTTTCCGGGTCGCCAAGAACAACCCACCGGAAACTGGGTTTTCCAGAACCCAGTTTCCGGCCGGCGTCCGGCCACCGGAATTCTTCTGGTGCCCAAAACCAACTGCAAACTCGCATTTCTTTGAGGGGAAATCACCTACACAACACACTCACTCCAAATATGATCACAAACAAGCCAAAACATCACTGGTTTGCCAGAAAAATCCGATCAAAAGCCGGCGGCTCGATTTTCCGGCAAGCCAGAGTCGAACACCAAATTGAAAACTGAATACATAAATCGATTCTAAATAACACGATCTATACATCTGCAATCCTAAAAACACTGTCAGTAATCGGGAATCCATTCTCCGGCCAAAACCCAAGAACTCCGACGAACTCTATTTTTTTCCGATTAGCTCGAAAACGAACTCCAAATTCAGATTAAAAATCACATACATACTCTACATCACATAACGAACACACCCATACCATCAATTAGCAAGAACAACGAAGATTCAAGATTCCCCCAATTTAAATATAAAAATTCGAAATAAATAAATAAATTAAAAATCGGAAAAGTTTAAAAATCATACCCACATGAATTTTGATGATAGATTTGGATAGAGGATGATGAGAGATTCGATTTGGTTACAAGAACATCGATATCGAAATCCGATAACGCCTTCAAAATTGAGTTTGATTCTCAAGAACACGAAGAACACGTTTCAGGGGTTTTTAGATTTTTAACTGTAATTATGCTTTATTATACGCAAAACAAAGTACGATTTGCCTTTTTATATTAAACGGAAAATAATACCCCAAACGACATTTTTGGATCGATACTGATTCGATGGATCGCTTTAAATACAATATAACAGAATATATATGCTTTAAACCTTTAATAAAGCAGAATACACGTTTCACGAGACGATAAGCATCCATAAAGTACGGATAACTACAAGTATCGTTTAATTCAAAATATACGAACCAAAATACCTTTATTGCGAATATTTTCGAATACTTCCTACTTTAACGAATGAAATATTGGTACGAACGATATACCAATCTCCCGTATAATTTGGGAACGATCCAAATTTTCTTTTCGATAATTAAAATAAAATAAAATAGTATGACACCCTTTTCAAAATAATTTCAAATTCCCCACACATTTCACATAGCACCACAATATCACATATTCAATCATTTAACGAATAACTTAGCACGTTTAAACAGATAAATCATTTAATAACTCTTAATATGAAATTAAAATTTCATTTCATATCACATATTAACACGTAATTTTCCCGGATCTTACATATGTAGACTACATTGAGAAAGGTCCACACGTTCCCATGAAGTTTGCATCTAGAATTGGAGTGCCAGATGATGCTCCTGATGTAGAAATTCCAAAACTTGTCTCAGAATGGACTATTGAAGATCTTGCAGAAATCCATAAAGATAAGAGAACCATGAACATTCTGTTTAATGGTTTGGAGCAAGAGATGTTTGACAATGTCATCAACTGTACAACCTCCAAAGAAGTATGGGACACTGTTAGAACTCTCTGTGAAGGTACTGAGCAAGTTAGGGAAAACAAAATGCAGCTCCTTATACAACAATATGAGCATTTTCATTTTAAAGCTGGTGAAACCCTAAATGACACGTTTAGTAGGTTTCAAAAGCTTTTGAATGGATTAAAGTTGTATGGGAGGATCTATCAAACCAAGGATTCAAACCTTAAATTTCTTAGAGCTCTTCTAAAAGAATGGAAGCCTATGACTGTTTCTCTCAGAAACACTCAAGAGTACAAAGACTACACTCTTGAAAGGCTTTATGGAACCTTGAAGACATATGAGTTGGAAATGGAGCAAGATGAAGAAATTGAAAAGGTACAGAAGAAGGGTGGATCTATTGCATTGATTGCATCTGTGAACCAACTGGAAGATGACACTGAAGAAGCTGCAAAGGCCACAACTAGTCGAGCTAGTTGTAGAAGTGATGTTAGCAAGGGTAAAGGCAAGATGACAGAAGAAGAAGAACCAGAACCAGCCAACTTGGATGACTTAGATGAGATTGATGAACACATTGCTTTTCTGTCAAGAAAATTCTCTAAGTTCAAGTTCAAGAGAAACTCAGAAGCAAGGCCACCAAGGAGAGACTTTCAACCTAACAAAAGTAACTAGCTTGAAAAGTCTAAATCTAAATGTTTCAATTGTGGAATGCTTGGTCACTTTGCTGGAGACTGCAGAAAGCCCAAGATTGAGAAGGGCAACAGGAAATTTGAGCCTGTTGATTATAAAAAGAAATACTTTGAACTTCTCAAGCAAAAAGAAAAGGCTTTCATGTCTCAGGAGTATGATTGGGCTGGTAATGGTGAAGATTCTGATGATGATGTTGAATATGTCAACTTGGCTCTTATGGCTAACAATCATGAGCAGGAAGCAAGCTCCTCAAGCAACCAGGTAACAATTACTAATCTTTCTGAGCTTTCTAAAGAGGAATGCGATAGTGCAGTAAATGAAATGTCTACTGTATTATATAATTTACGTGTTACTCTTAAATCACTTACCAAAGAGAATTCAAGAATAAAAGAGACTAATTTGCTCTTAAGTGATAGGAATGCAATGTTAGAAGCACAGCTCATTGAATTTGAGAAAATGAGATGTGTTAGTAGGGATGCTAAGAAGGAACTTGAGAACGTGTTACAAAGGGAAGAAATTCTTAAGACACAACTTGAAATAGAACAAAGTGTGATTGCTAAATGGAAAGATGCCAGGAATGTTGCTACCAACATCATTAATGTTCAAGGTATGGAATCTTTCTGTGAACAATCATGGAAAAAGAACAAAGAGAAACTAGGGTATGTTTGTGAAACCTTAGAATCAGAAATAGAGTCAACAAACAACAATGATCGTTTGTTGAAGGTTGATATGTCAACAGAATGCAATGTTTCGTTGACAGATGAACCATCAACCGATCAGGCTGTTTCGTTGACAGAGAAAAGAAAAGATGAACTCACTAGACTTAATAATAAGTATGGTCCTGTCACCAAGAACTTTGTTCAAGGTGAGTCTAGTAAATCAAAGAAAGTTGAGAAGCCTGTTGAGAGAGCTAATGTAGGTCACTTGTCCAACAAGCAATTGAAAGATAAGTTAGAGAATGTTCAAGTTGAGGCTAAGGGAAATAAAAAGAATAACAGGAATGGCAAAGTAGGAATTAACAAACACAACAATTACACACCTGATAAATATGCTCCTAGAAAGACATGTGTTAATTGTGGAAGTGTTAGTCATTTATCTACTAACTGCAAATCTGTTAAGAAGACTGTTAAAGTGAAAATTCCCAAGCCTGCAATGAATAGTTCTATGCCTACAATGCCTGTTATGCCTAACATGTTTGCTCCATATGCACAATTTCAAAATCCATATGCCAGCATGCCATTTGTGTCTAATCCATACATGAATATGTTTAATGTGCCACAAATGCCATGGAATATGAATAACATGTTTGTTCCTCCAACTATGCATGCTGTGAATGAAAATGTGAGCAATCCTCAGAAATCAACACCAAGGATAAAGATTGATTTAAATCAATCTGAGCCCAAGGTGAAAAATGGTATAAAAGGAAAAGCAAAGGCTAACAAAACAGGACCCAAGGAAACTTGGGTACCAAAATCGACTTGATTTGGTTTTATTGTGTGCAGGGAGACAAAAAGAATCTTTGGTACTTGGATAGTGGTTGTTCAAGACACATGACTGGTGATTCTACCCTGCTCACAGAGTTTCAGGAAAGAGCTGGCCCTTGTATTGCTTTTGGAGATGACAGCAAAGGCTACACTAAGGGATATGGCTTGATTTCAAAAGAGAATGTCATCATAGATGAAGTTGCATTGGTGGATGGTCTTAAGCACAATTTGCTTAGTATCAGCCAACTTTGTGACAAAGGATTCTTAGTTACTTTTTCTAAAGAAGCCTGTGTTGTTTCTAAAGGAGGAAACAACAATGTGGTAATGACTGGATTCAGAAGAGGGAATGTGTACATTGCTGACTTTAGTAGCACAAGTCCAGAAACCATCACTTGTCTTTTCAGCAAGGCAAGCAAGGATGAAAGTTGGCTATGGCACAAGAAATTATCTCATCTTAATTTTAAAGTTATGAATGATTTGGTAAGGAAAGATCTTGCTAGAGGAATTCCACATGTGGAGTTTTCCAAGGATGGTTTGTGTGATGCCTGTCAAAAAGGGAAACAAAAGAAGGCATCATTCAAAAGCAAGACAGAGTCATCAATTGTCCATCAGCTTGAGTTGCTTCATATGGATTTGTTTGGCCCTGTAAATGTCATGTCTATCTCAAAGAAGAAATATTGTCTTGTGATTGTTGATGATTTTTCTAGATTTACATGGACTTTCTTTTTGCTCTCCAAAGATGAGGCAAGTGAAATCATTATCAATCACATCAAGATGGTAAACAATCATCCTGACTTGAAAGTAAGAAGGATTAGGAGTGACAATGGGACAGAATTCAAGAATTCAAGCATGAAGGTGTTCTGTGAAGAAAATGGTATTTTGCATGAGTTTTCAGCAGCAAGGACACCACAGCAAAATGGTGTAGTTGAAAGGAAAAACAGAACACTTATTGAAGCTGCAAGGACAATGCTAGATGAATCAAAGTTACCAACTTATTTTTGGGCTGAGGCAGTTAATACAGCTTGCTTCACTCAGAATATTTCTTTGATTAATCAGGCCAAAGGAATGACCCCTTATCAGCTACTCAAAAGAAAGAAGCCACTATTGGATTTTCTTCATGTCTTTGGATGCAAGTGCTTTGTTCTGAGAAATCAAGCTGAGCATTTGGGGAAATTTGAAGCAAAGGCAGATGAAGCAATATTTGTGGGATATGCAGCAGGGAAAGCCTACAGAGTCTATAATCTCAGAACCAACATTGTTATGGAATCTGTACATGTTGTTTTTGATGATCTCAAAATTCAAGGTCTCTGTGATGAAGGTTTCCATGAAAGTCTTTCTTTTGAAAATGAGGAAGGAGATCAAGTGAATCATGTCAAGGATACTGAGAAACAGCCTAAAGTTGTTGTATCTAGCACAGATGAAAGCAGCAGTGAAGATGAAATTGCTGCATTAAGATTGAAAAGAATAGCTGCTAGCAGACCAAATGGTCATTTCGTTGACAGTCATGATGGTGGATTCGTTGACAGTCAAAATGAGCGTTTCGTTGACAGCCAAAATGGTAATACCGTTGACAGTCATAGAAATGCTTCTAGAAGTGATCATTTAGGGACAACAAACTCAGGGGGAGTTTCTCAAGGACAAATATCCAATCAAGGCAATCATGATCATGAAGCTACCTCTTCAAGAGCAAATCTACCTCCCTCAAGGAAATGGACTAAAGATCATCCCTTTGAACTTATTATAGGTGATGTGTCTTCAAAAGTCCAAACTAGAAGAGCAACTCAAGAAGAATGTCTATATAGTAGCTTTCTGTCTCAAGATGAGCCAAAGAAAGTTGAGGATGCACTTCTAGATCCAGATTGGGTTTTGGCTATGCAAGAGGAGCTAAACCAATTTGAAAGGAACAATGTTTGGAAGCTGGTGCCCAAGCCTAAGGACACGAGTGTCATAGGCACAAAATGGGTGTTCAGAAACAAGATGGATGAAAATGGCATAGTCACAAGGAACAAAGCGAGATTGGTTGCAAAAGGCTATTCACATGAAGAAGGAATTGATTTTGATGAAACCTTTGCTCCTGTTGCAAGACTAGAAGCAATAAGGATTTTTCTAGCCTATGCAGCCCATGCCAATTTCAAAGTCTATCAAATGGATGTGAAGAGTGCTTTTCTGAATGGGGAATTGGAAGAAGAGGTGTATGTAAGTCAACCTCCTGGTTTTGAAGATGATGACTTTCCAGAATATGTATATTTCCTCCTCAAAGCACTCTATGGTTTGAAACAAGCACCTAGAGCCTGGCATGACACACTTTCACAGTTCCTCCTTGAGAATCACTTCACTAGAGGTACTGTAGATAAAACTCTTTTTCACAGGGTTGTGAATGGCTCTACTATACTTGTTCAAATTTATGTAGATGACATAATCTTTGGGTCTACAGATGTGAAACTTTGTCAAAAGTTTGCCAAGCTTATGCAAAGTAAATATGAAATGAGCATGATGGGAGAATTAACTTACTTTCTTGGTCTTCAAGTGAAGCAAGTTAATGAAGGCATTTTCATTAGTCAAACAAAATATATTCATGATTTATTAAAGAAGTTTAATTTAATGGAATGCTCTCCTGCCAAAACTCTCATGCCTACTGCCACCAAACTTGAATTGAATACTAAGGAAAAATCTGTGGACATTTCAGGTTACAGAGGCATGGTAGGCTCACTTTTATATTTAACAGCTAGTAGACCTGATATTATGTTTGCTACATGTCTATGTGCTAGATTTCAGGCTGATCCTAGGGAATCCCATTTAGTTGCTATTAAAAGAATTTTCAGATATCTCAAAGGAACACCAAACCTTGGCATTTGGTATCCTAGAGAATCTGGCTTTGAACTAATTGGTTATTCAGATGCAGATTTTGCAGGATGTAAAATTGACAGGAAAAGCACAACAGGCACCTGTCAATTCTTAGGAAACAAGCTTGTCTCATGGTTCAGCAAGAAACAAAACTCAGTTTCTACCTCCACAGCTGAGGCTGAGTATATTGCAGCTGGAAGTTGTTGTGCACAGATTTTATGGATGAAAAATCAACTACTTGATTATGGAATAAGAGTTGAGAAAATTCCTATTTTCTGTGACAACACTAGTGCCATTGCCATTACTGAAAATCCAGTGCAGCATTCAAGGACCAAGCACATTGACATCAAGTACCATTTCATTAGAGAACATGTTATGAATGGTACTGTGGAGTTACATTTTGTTCCAAGTGAACAACAACTTGCAGACATCTTTACCAAGCCACTTGATGAATCCACATTCTCAAGATTAGTAAGTGAGCTAGGTATGCTAAATTTCTCTTAATTATTTTGAGATTTTTGCAAGTTAAAATGCAACTAGAAACTTGCTATGTTTTTCTGTGAATTAATTTTCTCAGGAAAAAGTGAAATTTTGTCTAAGTCAAAATTACCATGTCAACGAAACGAACCATTTCGTTGACAGTCTTAGCATTTCTCTGGGTGTTTCGTTGATAGCTCTTTTATATCAACGAAACGCAGCTTTATCAACGAAATAAGACGGGACTTTAACCGCCCAATCCTGATTCGTTGATTTAGCGCTTTTAATCTGAACCGTTGAAATTTGACACGTCCGTTACCACGATCTATGCATACACCCCTGTAAGTATAAATCATGGTAATTCTTTAAAAGTAACGGTTATATTTTTAAGCCAATCCATTAATTTACATTTATTATTGGACTCTTTTTCTTAGAATTTTTGGGGGAGTATTTAAGAAATTCTATTTTCTTTATTTTCTTTTTACCTGTTCTCAAAAATTCCAAAGGCTTTTCTCTCTTCTTCTCTCTAACAAGCAATTCAGTTCGAAGCTTTTCTTCACACAACAATGGCACCCATAGTCAAGCTTATGTTAGCAGGAGGGTTCATTTATGAAAAGAACAACTCAATCCCATTTGTTGTCAAGGAGGGTCCAAACAGTATCTTTTTCAAGATGATGGACTTCATGAAGAACTGCAAATTGAGCTATGCAATGTTTCACTCCACTCCTCTCTATAATGAGATAATCGAGGAGATTTGGACCTCGTGTGAGTATAGTGGAACAAACTGCACACTGCAATTCACCATACAAGGTAAAGAGTACATAGTTAATTCTGATGTATTGCAAGCATGTTTACATATTCCTGAAAATAACTGTGATGCTTTGCCTACAATCACTGAAATGGTTAACTTGCTAAATTCAATAAACTACTCTTTGCCTACTGATAATCTGGGTAGAATAATTAGGAGAGGTTTGGTTAGGGAATATAGTTATTTAGCTGATGCATTTATCAAGGTCTTTTCTGGAAAGATTAGTAATTTTGATGCATTAACCAATTCTATGTTAATTCTATTTACCATGCTCCTAACTGATAGATATTACAACTTTAGCACCCAACTTATGTATGAAATTGGTGCTAAGTTGGGTGATAAGGCTAATAGGAAAAAGAATATCTATTATGCTAGGTTTCTGATGATGTTGGCTAATCATGTTAGTCCAACACCATTAGTTATTTCTAACCTTGTTTCCAAGTTTGAGTGTTTTGTGCAAGAGAAGAGAGTATTGACAGACATACTGAGGCTGAACCACAATGGTGAAGTTCCAGTGGTGTATCTGCCAGTAATTGAGGTAACTACTGCTATCTCTTCTAGTACAATTGTTACTTCAACTGTATCACCCAGTATTGTTGATGTGGAGTCTGTAGTTGTGACCCAACAGGCTCCTGCCCCAGCAACAAAACCAAAATCAAAGAAATCCTCCGAGCGAACCTCAGGTGCTTCCCAAAAGGCACCTGTTGTAAAATCCACTACACAACCTAAGGGGAGTGTTGTAGGTGCTGTGAGAGGTGAGGGAAGGGGTGAACATAAAAGAAACCCTAAGGATAAGGAAGGAAAGATGAGTAAGATCCAGCCAAGCCCCATTGTGTCTTCCCAACAAGGCACAATGAGTAATATGGATTTAAACACAAGTCTAATTGCATCCTCCCAAAAGGATGTAATTATTGAAACAAGCTCTTCTCCAAGAGCACACTCCAAGAGGGTAAGGGACACTTCAAGCCCACAGTCTACTTTTTCCCAATACCAAAGGAGGGTGAAACAAAAGTCCAAGGGTTCACAGGGTGCACGCACTCTGGAAGCTACACTTCCAGTTTCACAAATTCAGTTTGATGTAACCCCTATCATTACTCTGGGGTTACAGTCCCATTCTCTAAACATCAACCTTGAACTATCTCCATCAAATTCACCAACTTTATCTCTAGATGTGGACATGATCCATACATCTATTCCTGATTCTCCAACTCTAATCTTGGAGAAGCCCCACTCTGAAGCTGGTGGCCATCACTTGTTAAGTGATTTGTTGGGCCATCAACCAATTTTTTCTGAAGTTGCAAGAGGATCTGTGGACCAATCTCTAAAATCAATCACCACAGATTCTACTGTAATTTCACTTTCTCAAAGTGCTTTATTGACTTCATCAACGAAACAGCTTCTTTCGTTGACAAGTGTTTCTCCATCAACGGTATCCATACCGTTGACAGTTCAAACTACCATTCCGTTGATAGGTCAATCTATACCCCTTATTGAAAATCCAGTTGTTTCCACAACTAGTGTAGATGACCTGTGGTGGTAGTTGAGACACTTTTAGGTTTGAGAGGGAGTGAAATTGAGAGGCTGGCTTGCAGCCAGGCAAAAGGAGAGTCTGAGAGTGAGAGGCTGGCTATTTCTTCCAGCCAGGCAAAAGGAGAGATTGAGAGTACCACCTTAGTAGGTGAAGGTGAGGGTGTGAGAGGTGTGAGCCATGGGGAGCCCATGATGCAAGAAAAGAGTGGAGAGAGAGAAGGGACTACAGGAGCAATAAGGATGGAAGCAGCCATTGCAAGTGAGTTAATGGGGGTCAGTGAGGGAGAAAGGGAACTTACCTTCCAAGAGCATTATCAACAAACTCTGGATAGTATTTCCCTGGATCCTGAGACCTTTACTCATCCTGTGTCAGCCTATCAAGTTATGGCTCAACAGGGCAATGTGGAGGCAGAAAGGTCACTCAATTTAATTCATACTACTGCATCAATGCAAAGAGCAAAGGATGCCTTGACCAATCTACCTCCAGGAGCTGCAGCAAGTGGAGAATTTGAGTTTTTTGATGATGAAGACAGCTTTGGTGACAATCTACAGGTGGCCACTACTACACAGACTGGGACTTCTGTGGTGCCTCCTACACCAAACTGGCTTTCTCAAGATATGCATGGTAGATCCAACTTGGATGCTGCTATTACAAGGCAATACAATGAGGCATATCTAGCTCATGAGTCAGCAACTGCAAGGGACAAGAAATTCTATAAGGCCATAATGGATTCTCTGGAAATTCAAAGGCTACAAATGTTGCAGACAAGGATTGAAGCTACAGAAATAAAGGATTCAATTAGCAACCTTAGGGATGCTACTGACAGGAGGCTACATGAAAAGCTTCCTCTTCACACTGTCTCCAAGATGTCAAGGTTTTTCACCAAGGAACCTGAAGTGTCCTCATCTTTGAAAACTCTCTCCTCTAGAGTGGACAAAGTTGAGGCTACACTTTCTCACATGCAGAAGGAACAGGAGAAGCAAACTAGCCTACTCACCCAGCTTCTGGCAGCTCAAGGAATCCCTATCATCTCACTTGATGATAACAAAAAGGGGGAGAAAACTAAAGAGCTAGAGATACAAATTACAAAGGTTTTGGTCCCAGCCATCTCCTTGCCAGAAGAGCCATTAGCAATAGGGGAGTTTGGAAAGAAGAAAAAGGATGGCATTGACCTGATCCAGGAAGCTTCTATGAGGATGAGACTTGCAGAACAAATCAAAGACCATTGGTCCAACATAGAAGCAAGGGTCAAGAAAATTGATGGAACTACAAAGGACTCAAATCCATCAACGGATCAACCATCAACGAATGCCATGGTTCTAGTGTCAACGGAATGGGAGCCACAGACCAATTCTTTCTATAAGGTAGAGCCCCTTCTACATGGAGTCACTCAAGGTCCAAGGAAGGAAAAAGGACAAACTTCATGCATTAGGGATGTGGAACAAGCTACACTCCGAAGAAGCCTATCTCCCAAGTCCCCTGCTAAACCAAAGGGCAAAAATATAGCAAGGACTTTCTATCCTGCACCTTATCCAGATGAGCTCAAGCTTCTTGGTCTACTTATCACAAAAAGCAAGGAAAGCAATGATTATGAGATAAGGAAACAAAGGGCAATTGTCTACAGGAATGGACAACAAATCTGTGTTTGGGCTGGTCACCCAAACTTTGCTGAAGCTAAAGCTGAAGAGTCAGAAAGAGCAGCAATGCAAGCCCTTGCTGTTGCTCAGTCTCTTGATGAAGAAGAAAGACAGCAAGAAGAAAGAGCAAGAGAGGAAAGGAGTGCAAAGAAGAGCACAAGGCAACCAAAGGCAAGAGCTAGGAGAAACATAGCCTTTGAGAATGATGACTTTCAGAACACTGCATCAGACTCTTCTGCACCAATTGCACCTCCAACAAGTCCTGATCCAGTTTCAGAGGTAAAGTTAGCCTGTGATCCTAATCATCCTGTAAATTTCCATGATCAACCAATTGAGCCAAAGGAAGAGCCAATTGAGTTTGATGAGGCCAACTTTCCAAAATTCCTCTTTGAAATGGATCCAAAGAAGAAATCTAAGCAAAGGGCTACCAAGGCTAAGCCATTTCTGATAAGGAGATCACAAGCTGAGAAACCCCCTATCAACTTAGAAGACTTCATCTACATTGCTGATATCAGGGAGGAGTCTGACATTCATATCAATCTTGATGACCTGGTTGAAGTGAGAGGAATAGCAGCTTCTTACAAACTACCAGAGAGATTGGTATTTGTCTACAAGGGTGGGAGAGAACAGGTTTGGCCTCTACACAGGATTCTGGGAGAAGACTATCAGACACTGCTATCTGTGTTTAAATGTTTGAAGAAAGATTTTGGTTTTACAAAAACAGCCAAGTCTGAGGTTATCTCCAAGATTTGCCAGATCAAAGCTAGCTGGAACAAGCCTGGTGCACTTCCCAGAGTATTGAAGGTCCCTCAAACAGGAAAGATAATTCATCTCCAACCTTTTTGGATGATGGAATTCAGAGATAAGGACAACTGTAGAAGATTCTTCAGAATAGAAGACCAACTGGAGAAGGCATCCAATGAAACTCTAAGGTTAATGCAATCCAAGTTGGGAAATCAAGATGAAGAAGAGAAGATTTTCTACAGAAGACTTCAAGCTCAAATTGAGGAGAACAATGCAAGAAAAGGGAAGAAAACAAGACCACAGAGGCAAAGATGAAAAATCTGCTCAGTCTAGAGGAGCAACTCTGTGCACTTGTTTTGTAAGATTTTCTACTTTGCATTTCAATTAAATTCAATGAAGCTCAATGCAATTTCTACTTTTATCATGTGTAATATGTCTGAGTGTTTTTGTTATCATCAAGGCTCTTGATTTATGGCTGTTATTCTATCAGTCATAAATTGGGGGAGATTGTTAGGAATATGTTGTTCTTGATGATAATTATAAAAAACACTTAGTAGATTTTGTATTAAGTCATTTTGTAGCTGTCAACGAAATGGCATGCTTTGCAGCATTCCGTTGACAGGAAGCTCATCAACGAAATGAGTGATGTAGCAATTGCACTGTACAATACTTCACAGTTTGATATGCATTTTGTTGTATGTACTAGATAGGTTTTCTAAGTCATGTTGACTAAATGATAGATAGGCAAAATAGGTTGGTTAATTGTAAATATCTTGTGCCTTGTAATTTTGCCTAAGTGAAGACATGTCAACGGAATGAAGATTACCCATCAACGAAATGAAGTTCACTCATCAACGAAATGGAGAATAAAGCTATCAACGAAACACATCTCCCTGCTATCAACGAATCATTATTGCTTTTCTGAATAGTTGACAAAGTGATAGTGACAGGTTACTGAACAGATCTAAAGGTGATGTGGAAGTGTACTTTGCATTGGAAACCATTAAAATGGACATGGGGAATAAGGAAACATCCCAGTTTCCAATTGGGCTCTTGGGAGTGATCATAATAAGCATGAAGACAAAAGCAAGGATCTCCAAGGACCACTGGACAAAGGGATGAAAAGCAAACTATTGGAGGTTACCTTTAGTGTAGCCAAATATAGCTTTGTAAACTTGGGAATATATAACCAAGTGTAGCAGTTAAAATAAGAGCAAGAGAAGAAAAACAAATAGATTGTATTAGCTATCTTTGAGAGCATTTTTCTTCTCTACATTCTTGTAACTGAGCAGCTGTGTACATTTTGTATCACAGATTATTTCCTCAATAAAAATCACTTCAGTTGGATCATCAAACAATCCAACTGAAATTATTTATGTGCTTGTGATTTTTACTTTAAGTTCAGTTTTTATTTGTAAGTTGTTTTAAGTTTAAGAAATATCAAGAATTGTATTCAACCCCCCCTTCTACAATTCTGTTAGGTCATTTGGGATTAACACTTAGCTAGTGGAATGGTCCCACAAGAACCATTTTCTCAAAGGGAGAATGAAGACATCGACATTCCAGCTACACAAGAACCATCTTCTCAAAGTGAAGATGCAGGCCAAGCTACAGTTTCTGAGAAATTTCCTGACAATGCTCAAGGGATTTCTGGTGCAGATGAAGTTCGAAGATTGGTCGAGGACACTGTCTATGAGGGAAGTACACAAGAACATTTGACTCAAAGTGTTGAAGAAGCTTCTGAACCTCAAGCTCCACAAGAACCATTGGTAGCAAATACTGATGCAAGCATATCAAATCCTGACGGTGTTCATCCTGACGCTAGTGGTGCTCCTGATGTTGAACCTATCCTGATACAGCCATTTCGTTCAAGACCAATGGATCATCCTATCACAGATTCACAGGATAAAATGAAAGGTATAGCTATTCCTGATCCTGATGTTACTCATAGTACTGATGATGATGACTCTGATGATAGTGATGATGATGAGAATCGAAAAGAGAAGGAACAGCTTGCTACAACACTCAAAATTAGTCTTGGAACTAATTTTGGTTCATCAAGTACATATATGGCTGGCAAAGCTTCCACTGGGAAAGATCAGAGACAAGATTTTTCTATTCCTTCCTTTAATCCTGCTGAGGCACTTAGACAGAATGAATGGAACAATTCATGGCACAGTTCTGTTGAAACTGTAAGTTATTCTTCTGCTTTGGAACATGCCTCTGATGCAGTGAAATCTATAGAGAATCAAGACTTGAAGAATCATCTGAAGGCTACAACTCTGTTATCCAAAAGCCTAAAAAGTGAGATTGATTCTATCAAGAACTCCACTGAGTTGGTGAGGAATGATATTTCTCAAAATTTTACAAAGGTGCCTACTGCTTTTCAGCTAAGGGTAGTAGAATCCCAAGTGAAATCTGTTATTTCTGAACAAACCTCCATCAACAGAAGGATTGATTCTCTGGATACCAAGGTAACTGACATTCAAGCCTCTCTTTCCTTAATTTTGAATTTATTGTCAAATCCTGATGTCAAAAAGGGGGAGAAGGTTAGTCGGACAAAATGCAGACCTGATCTAGTATTAAGGAATAATGATGATGGTAGTGACAAAGTGATACAAGGAGAAACCTCTGATGCTGTTGTTATGATGTCTACAATTCAAACTTCACAAAGTCAAACAACACAGTCAACTCATGTTTCTGATTCTGGAGTTAAGACAGTAAGAACATTGATGCAATCTCAGATCCTGATGGAAGAACAAATCCTGACACCTGGTCATGGACATACTCTTGCTACAATTCCTGAAGGTGATGAAGATATTTTTATTGATAATCCTGAAGATGCATCAAATTTATTCCAGAAGTTTTCTACAAAAGATGGCAGAATTGTTACTCTATATCACACTGATAAAAGAGTTCAACAATTATATACAAGAAAAGCACTCTCTACAGCAAGTGAAGAATATCCTGATCTCTCACATGAAGAATTCTTAAGACAACAGAGAGAAATGATGGAAAGCTTTAATAATTCTGCTCCTGCTAGAGGTAGAGGAGGCAGAGGTATGAGAGGAGCTAGAAGAAGTAGAAGAGGTTCTTCAACTCAAACAATACCTAGACAGACAAGGTCTCGAGGGTTAAGAATTGAAGAAATTCCTGAACCTATTCAAACTCTAGTAGTTCCTGACAGATCTACTTTTGGTGATGATGGAAATATTGAAGAAGAACCTGAATTGAGAAGAAAATCAAGAAAATCAACTCTCTGCAATACAAATCAAATTGAAGAATCTAATCCTGATGTTGTTCCTAATAATATTCAAGATCCTGATGATTCTGAAATTTTGCAAGAGATTGATTTGATAATCTTATCTACTGTGGTTGATTCTCACAACAAGGAAGTAGATGAAGAAGAAGAAGCCAGAAGAAGAGAAATTACAAGAAGAACAAGTAGAGATTTCAATCTCTATTTACAAAGGCTTAAACTATCGAATGAAAGAAAGTGGAGGAACCCAAGCAGACAAGAATCTTCACTGGAAAGAAGCTATGCCTTTGAAAAGGAAAAGGATAAGAAGTGGAAACATATTA
Organism: Heracleum sosnowskyi; assembly: GCA_030848705.1. Taxonomy (NCBI): domain Eukaryota; kingdom Viridiplantae; phylum Streptophyta; class Magnoliopsida; order Apiales; family Apiaceae; genus Heracleum; species Heracleum sosnowskyi. The sequence goes on from CM061241.1 coordinate 47,800,262, forward strand.
GCACATTAAGGTGTGATACACTTATCAATTTTCAGTCTGGAGGAATTATTACAAACGCTTCAAGTGTTGTTGATTTATCTGGGATGGTTAGATCAAAAGCACTCTGGTTAAAGATGTTTTCAAATCTGAAGCAATTGACAAGTAATTCAAGAGGAGGTATGGACACAGGGATGCTGAATATCTGAATATGTCATATGTTGATCCTTACTCCTTAACTGAAATTGGAGGTACTTTAACTTCTGAAAACCTGAACAATTTACTAGCTGTTGATATAGTTATAGATTGTCATGATGGTTTTGACAAGAAAGAAAAGCTTTTGTACTTCATGAAAGATGGTAGTGTGAAGATTTTATCTATTCAAGATCTGCTGATGAAAACTACACAGGAACTGAAATATGTTCATTATCTTTTGAGATCGAAGAATCAAATGTGCAAAGAATGGAGTGACATGATTTTGTCAACAATAAGAAGAAGACTGGATGGAAACAGTAATTTCAATGGTAATTATACTCCCATGTACTTAAATCAAAGAGGTCAGGATGTGGAAATGCAAAGGGGTACTGCTGTTAAAGAAGTAACTTTTGGCATGACTCATCTTACTCTTAATCCTGATGGGAAGGAAATTGCTTATCTTTTGCTTGAAGAGCATAGTCTTCAGAGAAGCTCCATATTGAATCTCAGAGCAGCTATCTACCAGATTAATGAGGAAGATGAAGAACTCAGAAATCTTAAGGAAAGACTGATTCAAATTCTTGAAGAAAAAGAAGAAAATTTGTTATCCAACTTATTGATGATGAATCTGTTCTATCAAAGAATTTAAACAGATAAGTTGTTGCTGCAGATTCTGTACATTTTGTATATATGTTTTTGACATCATTGAATCTTAGGAATCTATACTTTATTTCACAAAGTATGAGATTGGGGGAGATTGTTACTTTAGAATTCAATGATCGTCAGGAGCTAGACTCAACTGATTAGGATTGCTGACGTCATCAGGATTACATGGTCGTCAGGATCAAGATACGTATCAGGACTGGGATCAGGATTGATCATCAGGACTGGAAGCTGATCAGGATTCCTACTTCGAGTTATATTTGGAGTCTAGTTAAACATGGAAGTTTATTCTGTCGGTTCCTGGTTTGTAGAATGTAGCTATCAATTATGGATAGGTTTCAATCTTTGTAATTGATTAGGACTTATCATTGATAGAGAAGCTGTGTAGTATATAAACACAGTTTTGGTTTCGATTTATGTACGAGAACATAATCGAGTATTTGTGAATCAAGTTAGAAGCTCTCGAGAACATAGAATTTCTTGAGAGAGTTTTTGTAAGCTAGCAGCTCTCAAGAACATCAGAATTTCTTGAGAGAGTTTGTAACAGTTTTATATCAGATTTAATAAAGCTATTATCTTTCTTTTCATATTTGTGATATATACATTAAGAAGTCGATTATCTTATACTATTATATTCAACCCCCCTTCTACAATAGATTATTACTGGGCAACATAAATGACACCAAAAACTCGTGAGCAAGCTCGGATTTCATTATTCTTATTCTAAAATGTATACATTTAAATATTTAAATTGAAGTGATCTTTTTGCTTGAATACATGTGATGATCATTTTATATTTGAGCTTTTTTGTATATATTAAACCTTAAACTTACGTTATTTTTTTTAACATTCGGTCGGATTAATGATAAATGAGTTGCTCGCAAACAAGTTTGGGAAAAAAAACACACATTTCAATGAGTTGCTCATGAGCTTGAGCAGTGCAAGCATTGGCTTGATTACAGGTCAAATGCTTGGTTAATTACATAAATATGTTTCGAATTACATGGATGGACATTATTACTGTACCTATGACACATATCATCAATTTGTATTGCAGGTGAAGTTATTAAAGGTTGGGATGAGGGAATTGCTACAATGAAAAAGGGCGAAAGAGCAATTTTAACCATACCTCCAGAATTAGCCTATGGAGAGATCGGTTGTCCACCTTTGATACCTCCAAACTCAACATTAGTTTTTGATATTGAATTGTTATCATGGAATACGATCAGGGACATTACAGAGGATGGAGGAATATTGAAGAAGATAGTAGAGGAGGGTGAGGGATGGGCCTGTCCTAAGGAGTTTGATGAAGTACACTTCATGTTTCAGTCCTTTGGTGCCTTGGTGGTATGGTTGCATCAGGGTCCTTACATCTGCTCCGAGGTTAATCATAAAAGCAACATTCAAAAAATTGGACATTGGTCTTCAGAAGGGAAGCCAGTACAGTACCTATGAAATTTATGTTTGCTTATATAAATTTCGAAATTGGTACTGACCTCAGTGGTTATCTAATGCATATACATTATGACTCACAGTCCTATTTGTTTTTAATTAATGATCTCATCTTTTATATAAACATGATTCTGCCGCAAGTGACTAATGAAATCTAGCTGTCGTTACATTACATAAAAATATGTCTTGTTATTAATGTTAAATAGTGCAGTGCATCGACTATCGAGCACAGAGCATCTTCTGTTCTTGTAACACAATGCATTCATCAAACAAACGAAGGTCTAGATTGATGTGACGTATTGTTTTTATGTGCTGTATTTGTAGGGATATTATAAGCGGTAGTCCCGATGTGAAGACGGAAAGCATAAAATTAGATAATGATGACCATTGCGGTTATAACTGGTAATGCATTTCTACATTCCAAGTTACATTTTCACCGTGTATGGAGAGTAGTTTTTTGAGATCATTCTTCAGTCACTATTGTAATATCCACTACTATCTTAACTTCCAAGACCTCATAACAGGGTCACTACATCACAACCAGTTGTCGTCTTTCCGTATCGTCTTGCATCTGATCTCAGAGAAGACAAAAGAACTGTAAACAAGGTAACAGATGCAGCAAATTGATGTGGACTAGCACCTCTTCTACTATATCTGCAACAACTTATGTAGAAAATACGGATTTCCTTAGAAAATAGACTTCTTTATCTTTGTAATGGTATGGACGGAAGTAGTTTAGTTAGTTGATGTATAATTGATGTATATAAGACAGTGAGTGAGTTGATGTACGGCAAAGTTTATGCAAGTAAGTTGATATATTGAGGAGTTGTTTAATGTATTCTATTAATAAAATTGTATTTTATGATTATTTATCTTGTATACTTTTTAGCTAGTTTTATATATAATCTGGTTTTTTTGTTGTCAGATAAATGTTGGATTGCAATATTTAATTTTTTTTAAAAATAATTACTTTAGGCGTCGGTTCATGAAAAACCCGTTGCCTATAACATGTCATTATGCGACGGTTCTTCAAAACTGCGACGCTTATAACAGGTTTGATGCGTCGGTTATTTCATTGACCGACGCCTTTAGCATGCTAATATGTGTCGGTTCTTTAAGCAACCGACGCTGTTGGTAATTCAAATGCGTCGGTTCTTTAAGCAACCGACGCTTTTGGTAGCTGAAATGCGTCGCTGATTTAACCGACGCCAAAAGCATGTACTTTTAGCGTCCCCTACATATACTACGCCAGAAAACTGACGCCAAAAGCCTATTTGACCGACGCTAAAAGTCAAATCTGTACTAGTGTCAGGAGGAAATAACAATATTTTAGGGGGAGCTTCTACTGAAGCAAATTCTTCAAATCTCTATAACACCAATCCAAGGAGAGCATCTACTTCAAGAAATGACTTTACACCAGCAAGGAAATGGACTGCAAGTCATACTCCTGATCTGATAATTGGAGATCCTGATACAGGTGTTTAGACAAGAAGTGCAACTGAGAATGAATGTTTATATCATAACTTTCTATCCAAGGAGGAACCTAAGAAAGTTGAAGATGCACTCAAAGATGCTGATTGGGTTACTGCAATGCAAGAAGAGTTGAATGAATTTGAAAGGAATGAAGTCTGGAAACTGGTACCAAGACCAAAGAACAGGTCTATTGTTGGTACAAAGTGGATTTACAAGAACAAGACTGGTTCTGATGAAGTTGTGATCAGAAACTGATGTTAGAATCAGAAGTGCAACAACACTACTGGTATTCTCTGAAAAGTAAAATTTATACTTAGTCTCTGATTAAGTATTAAATTTTAATTTTTTAATTTCTATTCAACTTTTATCAGAGATTATTAATCATTCTTTTTAATATCATTATAGTGTTACTAACAATTTGCACAGGAAAATAAAGGAGGAGATCAATTGAGAAATCTGATACATTTCATTAATACTTGAAGATATTTTACAATTGAAAAAGAAATTACATATTTTTCCCTAGTCTATTTTCCCACTCAGGAACACGTGCCCTGCAAATAAGCATGAACGCTCCTGAGCAGCTTCACAGTCCATCAGAACTGGAAGGTCTCTTGTTCCATCCTTAAGAGACAAGAAGGGGAGCAGATGCACTTGAAGGCGGATCATCTCCATGGTCACCGGGATGCTTCCGTGCCTCCATCTTGCATGAAGCACATGCATCAAGCACTCTCTTTCTTCTCCTCTCAAGCTCTTCAACAAGCCCCTCATCCTCTTCATCATCCTCATCGTCTTCATCCTCTTCATCATCATAAATGAGGTTTTCAAGAGGATTCCAGTCAGGGTTTGCCTGATGGAAGTTGTGAAAGATGACATCAACCATGGCATTCACAAACGCTTTATGTTCCTGAGGGTCAGGAACTGGTTATGGCTCTTCATTTTCAGCAATCTCAGCAAGAGCCTCCTCCATCTCTTGCCAAATAATATCAAGATCTGCATCAGGTATGTTATTTTGATTGTTGGCAGCCATAGAGAAAAGGAGAATGTGAAAGGTTTGGTATTTTCTGAAAAGAGGGTTTTGTGTTTTTGTTGGTAAATGAGTATTATGATTGACAATCTCTATTCTTTATAGAGATTATATACTGAGAATGCAGGTCATTTTTACAATCTCGAGGAGACGGTTCAGTTTTCCATAACTATTTTGCCTCGTTTGCTGGTAAGCGTGTTTTAATGATTTTTATGCCATTAATTTGGTTATTTTAAAAAAAACATTATTCAGGATTGTTGAAATAAATTTTGTTTTCTTAAATAAAATAAAATTTTAATCTTATCTAAAATATTTTTCAATCCTGATAAGGCAAATGGTTTTAGAGGCAAAGCCTTTATTCCTGATGAGGTCGGACTTTTCTTGAAAGAGAAAATGCCTACTCAATATGGATCAGTTTCTGATGCTATGGGGCAAGGCCAATCACACCTTGTTCCTGACCAAAGCATTCATCCCAAACAGTCTAAACAGTCATCAGCCACCTCTATTGTCTCTCAAAAGACTTTAGTTGAAAAATCAAAGAAATCAGCTAGAACTGATGTGTCTGGAAGGCAATCAGGTTCAAAGGATTTCTCCTCTACACCACTCACTAAAAAGAAGTTACAAGGGGGTGTACAAGGGGTCCTGGTGAAGAAAGCTGTTAAAGGTGTTGAGTCTGTTTCTGTTAAAAGAAAGTTAATTTTCAGGGATGAGACTGATTCTGAGGATGATTTTCCTATATCCTCTGTGATGAATAAGGCAGTTACTGATACTGCTACTGCAGTTGTGGTTCCGTTGTCTAAGCCACAGAAGAAACGAAGATTATCAAAGAAGCAGGATACTGATGGTCAGGACGTTTCTATTCCTGATGAGCAGTCAAATCCTGATGCTCAAGTAAATCCTGATGTTAGTTTTCCTGATGCTGCACCAAGTCAAGAGATAATTATTTCAGACTCTTCAACTAAAAGACATGTTGATATTTCAATGAAGAGGTATGGTGCTGCTGCTTCCAATCTAGGGATCAAACATCCAATCGTAAAGCTAAGGAAGTCAGCAGAGTTAAAATTCTCTAGACAGAAGAAACTGAAGGGATCAAGCCCACAAGAACCTGAACCTCAAAGTGGTTCAGCAGCTCATACTGATGATCCAGCCACACAAGAACCACTCAATCAAAGTTTGGGTGAAGGCATAGCTATTGCAATGGTCACACAAGAACCATTTTCTCAAAGGGAGAATGAAGACATTTCTATTCCAGCCACACAAGAAACATCTTCTCAATGTGAAGATGCAGGCAAAGCTACAGTTTCTGAGGAATTTCGTGATAATACTCAAGGGGTTTCTGGTGCAGATGAAGTTACAAGATTGGTCGAGGACACTGTCAATGAGGGAAGTACACAAGAACCTTCAGCTCAAAGTGTTGAAGAAGCTTCTGAACCTCATGCTACACAAGAACCATTAGTAGAAAATACTGATGCAAGCAAATCAATTACTGACAGTGGTGCTCCTGATGCTAGTGGTGTTCCTGATATTGAGCCAATCCTGATACAACCACTAAGGTCAAGACCAATGATAGATCCTATTCCAGCATCCAAGGACAAACTTAAAGGAATTGCTATTCCTGATCCTGATGTAACTATGCATTTTGATGCTGATGATAGTGATGATAGTGATGATGAGAATCAAGAAAAGAAGGATTAGCTTGCTACAGCACTCAAATCTAGTCTTGGAACTAATTTTGGTTCATCAAGCACATACATGGCTGGCAAAGCTACAACTGGGAAAGACTTCAGACAAGACTTTTCTGTTCCTTCTCACAATTCTGCTGAGGCAATTAGAAAACATGAATGGAACAATTCATGGTACAAATTTGCTGATTCTGTAAGTTATTCATATGCATTGGATCATGCCTATGATGCAGAGAAGTTAATAGAGAATCAAGACTTGAAGAATCATTTGAAGGCTACTACTCTGTTATCCAAAAGCCTCAAAAATGAAATTGATTCTGTCAAAGCTGCAACTGAATTGATACGGGGAGATATTTCTCATAACTTTACAAAGGTGCCTACTGCTCGTCAACGAAGGGTAGTGGAATCTCAAGTACAGACAGTTCTTTCTGAACAACTCTCCATCAATAACAAAATTGATTATCTTGATTCTAAGGTATCTGACATTCAAACCTCTCTTGCCTTAATTTTGAATATATTGTGAAATACTGATGTCAAAAAGGGGGAGAAGGTAAGTCGGACAAAATGTACACCTGATCTAGTATTAAGAAATAATCATGATGATGATACTGGAAATGATGGTGGTGACAAAGTTTTACAAGGAGAAACATTTGATGCTGCTGCTATGAAGTCTACAATTCAAACTTCTCAAAGTCAAACAACGCAGTCTACTCATGTTTCTGATTCTGGAATAAGGACAGTAAGGACACTGATGCAATCTTATATCCTGACGGAAGAACAGATCCTGACAGGTGATCAAATCCTGATGAATGATCAAATCCTGACACCTGGTCATGGACAAACACTTTCTACAATTCCTGAAGGTGATGAAGATATGATTATTGACAATCCTGAAGATGCATCAAATCTATTCCAGAAGTTCACAACAAGGGATGATAATGTTGGTACTCTTTATCACTCTGATAATAGGGTTCAACAGTTATTTAAAGAAGATAAAGAGGTTATTGAAGAAGAACCTGAACTGAGAAGAAGACCAAAATAATCAACACTCATCAACAATACAGTTCAAAATTCAGACTCAAATCCTGACATTGCTCAAGGTCATGATGATTCTAAAATTCTGCAAGAGGTTGATTTGTTAATTTTATCTACTGTGGTTGATTCTCATAATAGGGAAGTTGAAGAAGAAGAAGAAGAAGTCAGAAGAAGAAGAATAATCAAGTCTACAGATGAAGACTTTCAGCTCTACAAGCAAAGACTCAAAATTTCAAATAAAGGGTTGTGGAGAAATGTAAGAAGAATACAACCTTATCTACAGAAGAGTTATGCTTATGAGAAAGAGAAAGATAAGAAGTGGAAACACATAAGCACACTTAGGTGTGATACACCTATCAATTTTCAGTCTGGTGGAATTATAACAAGTGCTTCAAGTGTTGTTGATTTATCTGATATGGTTGAATCAAAAGCACTCTGGCTAAGAATACTTTCAAATCTGAAGCAATTGACAAACAATTCAAGAGGAGGTATTGGACACAGGGATGCTGAATATCTGAACATGCCTTATCTTGATCCTTATTCTTTGACTGAAATTGGAGGTACTTTAACTTCTAAACACCTGAACAATTTATTAGTTGTTGATATAGTTATAGATTGTCATGATGGTTTTGAAAAGAAAGAGAAGCTTCTGTACTTCATGAAAGATGGTAGTGTGAAGATTCTATCCATTCAAGACTTGTTGATGAAAACTACAAAGGAACTGAAATATGTTCATTATATGTTAAAATGGAAGAATGAAGTGTACGTTTGGAGTGATATGATTCTGTCAACAATAAGAAGAAGGTTTCTTGAAGGAAAGAACTACACTGGTGATTATACTCCCATGTATCTAAATCTAAGAGATCAAGATGTGGAAATGCAAAGGGGTACTGCTGTTAAAGAAATAATTTTTGGCATGACACAACTTAATCTTAATCCTGATGGGAAGGAAATTGCTTATCTTCTTCTTGAAGATCAAAGTCTACAAAGAAGCTCCATTCAAAATCTCAGAGCGGCTATCTACCAGATTAATGAGGAAGATGAAGAACTCAGAAATCTTAAGGAAAGACTGATTCAAATTCTTGAAGAAAAAGAAGAAAATTTGTTATCCAATTTCTTGAAGATGAATCTGTTCTATCAAAGAATCTAAACAGATAAGTTGCTGCTGCAAATACTTGTACATTTTGTATATATGATTTTGACATCATTGAATCTTAGGAATCTATACTTTATTTCACAAAGTATGAGATTGGGGGAGATTGTTAGATCAGAATTCAATGATTGTCAGGATCTAGACTCAAACTGATCAGGATTGATGACGTCATCAGTATTGCATGGTCATCAGTATTTGATCAAGCGTCAGTATCAGGATTATCATCAGGATGCATATCAGGACTGGGATCAGGATTGATCATCAGGACTGGAAGCTGATCAGGATTCCTACTTCGAGTTATATTTGGAGTCTAGTTAAACATGGAATTTTATTTTGCCGGTTCCTGGTTTGTAGTAATGTAGCTATCGATTAAGGATAGGTTTCAATTTTTGTAATTGATTAGGACTTATCTTGTAATTGATAGAGAAGCTGTGTAGTATATAAACACAGTTTAGGTTTCGATTTATGTAGGAGACAAGAGCTCATACAATCGATCACATACACGAGTATTGTGTAACCTAGCAGCTCTCAAGAACACAGAATTTCTTGAGAGAGTTTGTAACAGTTTTATATCAGATTTAATTAAGTTGTTATCTTTCTTTCATATTTGTGATATATACTTTACAAAGTCGATTATCTTATACTATTGTATTCAACCCCCCTTCTACAATAGATTATTACTGGGCAACATGATTTATTTGGACCAGTCAATGTCATGTCAATTTCAAAGAAGAAATATTGCCTTGTGATTGTAGATGATTTCTCTAAATTTACATGGACTTATTTTCTATGAGGCAAGTGAAATCATAATCAATCACATCAAGGTTGTAAACAATCATCTTGATCAGAAAGTTAGAAGAATTAGGAGTGATAATGGCACTGAGTTCAAGAATTCTACCCTAAGAAGGTTCTGTGAAGAAAATGGGATTGTTCATGAATTTTCTGTAGCAAGGCACCTCAGCAAAATGGGGTAGTGGAAAGGAAAAACATAACCCTAATTGAAGCAGCAAGAACAATGTTGGAAGAATCAAAGCTACCAACTTATTTCTGGGCTGAAGTAGTTAACACTGCATGTTTCACTCAGAACATTTCTTTGGTTAATCAAGCCAAAGGAATGATACCTTACCAACTACTCAGAAAGAGGAAACCAACCTTGGAATTTCTTCATGTCTTTGGATGTAAATGTTTTGTTCTAAGGAACCAAGGTGAAAACCTACGCAAGTTTGAAGCAAAGGTAGATGAAGCTATTTTTTTTTTGGATATGCAGCAGGGAAATCATACAGAGTCTATAATCTCTGGATCAACATTGTTATGGAATCTATACATGTTTTTTATGATCAAAATATTCTAGGACTGTGTGATGAAGGTTTCCATGATACTCTAAGATTTGAGAATGAGGTAGAAGATTTATCTAACTGTGAAGATGATAAAGAAGACAATGATCATGATGATGAAACATCACCCATAGTGAATGTTCCAACAATGGATGAAACTATCAATAACACTGGTGCATCCGTGGACAGACAAACTGGTGCATCCGTGGACAGACAAACTAGTGCATCCGTGGACAGACAAACTGGTGCATCCATGGACAGTCAACCAGAAGCATCTGTTGCAAATCAAATTGGAACATCAGCTAACAGTTCAAGGTCAACAAACTCAGGGGGAGTTTCTCAAAGGCATCTTGTCAGTCAAAATGATCATGAAGCAACTTCTTCAAGAACAAATCTACCACCTCAAAGAAAATGGACTAGGGAACATCCTTTTGATCTGATCATTGGTGATGCATCCACAAGAGTTCAAACAAGAAGAGCAACTCAAGATAAATGCTTGTACAACAGTTTTCTATCTCAATAAGAACCAAAGAAGGTGGAGGATGTTCTTCTTGATCAAGACTGAGTTTTAGCCATGCAAGAAGAGCTAAATCAGTTTGAAAGAAACAAAGTATGGAAGCGGGTGCCCAAACCTAAGAACAGAAGTGTCATAGGTACAAATTGGGTATTCAGAAACAAGATGGATGAAAATGGCATTGTCACAAGGAATAAAGCCAGACTGGTTGCTAAAGGCTATTCTCAAGAAGAAGGAATAGACTATAATGAAACATTTGCCCCTGTTGCTAGATTGGAAGCAATAAGGATATTCCTAGCCTATGCTGCCCATGCCAATTTCAAAGTCTATCAAATGGATGTCAAGAGTGCCTTTCTGAATGGGGAACTGGAGGAGGAGGTTTATGACAGTCAACCTCCTAGTTTTGAAGATCCAAATTATCCAGAATTTGTCTATTTCCTACTCAAGGCACTCTATGGTTTGAAACAAGCACCAAGAGCCTGGTATGACACTCTATCACAGTGTCTCCTTGAGAATCATTTCACCAGAGGCACTGTTGATAAAACTCTATTTTATAGAAATGTTAATGGCTCTACTATTCTTGTTCAAATCTATGCAGATGACATAATATTTAGGTCTACGGTTGAGAAGCTTTGCAAAAGGTTTGCCAATCTTATGCAAAGTAAATATGAAATGAGCATGATGGGTGAACTTATCTATTTCCTTGGCTGACAAGTTAACCAAGTGAAAAAAGGAATCTTCATTAGTCAAACTAAATATATTTTTGATCTGTTAAAGAAGTTTGATCTAATGGATTGCTCTCCTGCTAAAACGCCCATGCCAACTGCCACTAAGCTTGAAATGAATACTAAGGAAAAATTCGTGGACATTACAAGCTATAGGGGCATGGTAGGCTCACTTTTATATTTAACAGCTAGTAGACCTGATATTATGTTTGCCACCTGTCTATGTGCTAGATTTCAGGCTGATCCTAGAGAGTCCCATTTAATTTCTATTAAAATGATTTTCAGATATCTCAAAGGATCACCAAACCTTGACATTTGGTATCCTAGAGAGTCTGGTTTTGATCTAATTGGTTATTCAGATGTATATTATGCAGGTTGCAAAATTGATAGAAAAAGTACAACAGGCACCTGTCAGTTTCTAGGAAACAAGCTTGTATCATGGTTTAGTAAGAAGCAAAATTCAGTCTCCACCTCCATAGCTGAGGCTAAATATATTGCAGCTGGAAGTTGTTGTGCACAGATTCTATGGATGGAAAATCAACTACTAGACTATGGTCTAACAGTTAATAAGATTCCAATTTTCTGTGACAACACTAGTGCAATTGCCATTACTGAGAATCCAGTTCAACACTCAAGGACCAAGCACATTGATATCAAGTATCATTTCATCAGGGAACATGTGATGAATGGTACTGTGGAGCTTCATTTTGTTCCAAGTGAACAACTTGCAAATATTTTCACCAAGCCACTTGATGAATCAACATTCTCAAGATTAGTAAGTGAGCTAGGTATGCTTAATTTTTCTTAATTTTAGTTGAATTATGTGCAAGTAATAATGCAACCAGAAATGTGTTAATTTTTTCTAAGTCGGAATTTTTCACCACAAACGGATGCTCTTATATGTGGATGGTATAACACATTACTGGGATTTTTGTTCTAAAACGGATATCAGCTATTTGTCTCATCAACGGATAGACTGAATGTTAAAAGGCCCATCTCATCCGTTGTTAGATCCGTTTTAATCTCAACCGTTGATAGCCACGATTACAGTCATACACCCTCGTATGTATAATCATGGCTATAATTTCTCATCACTTTATTTTTGTACGGTTACTTTTTGCACCAATCAGGTAATTTTCTACAAATTACTTATTGAATTTCTGGGAAGGTATAAAAGGTTGTTTAACTTTTACATTTCTTTTTATCTAATTCCCAAAATTCTCTAAGGCAAAAAGTTATCTCTCTCTCTCTCTCTCTCTCTCTCTCTCTCTCTCTCTCTCTCTCTCAAAGCAAAAACCAGTTCAGTACTTTCAGACCTCAAATCTTAATTCAATGGCACCAATCAAGAAGATTGAGTCACCCACTGGGTTTGTTTATGAGAAGAATAATTTTGTGGCATTTGTGGATACTGAGAACTCGCCACAGGAGTACCACGTGATGATGAACTTCATCAAGAATTGAAAACTCTCATACGCCATGCTCACTCCTACTCCTCTGTATCATGAAGTTGTGGAGGAAGTTTGGACCACAGCTGAGTATGACGCCCTGAATGGTACAACTTCTTTCTCAGTTAAGGGTAATTTACATGTAGTTAACTCTGATGTGATAAATGCTTGTTTTAAATTGCCTGAAAACAACTATGATTCTATGCCTAATAACTCAGAAATTGTTGTCATGCTTAATTCCATGAACTATTCTCTAAGTACTGATAATTTAGGTAAAATTGTCAGGAAAGGTATGGTTAAAGAATGGAGCTATCTTTGTGATGCCTTCATTAAAACATGTTCTGGAAAAATCACTAACTTTGATGTTGTCACACACTCCATGTTAGTCATGCTTAATATGCTCTTATCTGATAAGTATTTTGATTTTAGCACACTAGTCATGTATGAATTAGTTGTTAAACTAGGCAAGAAAGAGTCTAGGGGTAAGAACATTTACTTCTCTAGATTTCTTATGATACTTGTTGATCATGTTTGCAATAATTCAATTGTAATTAACAACCAAGACAGCAAGTTCAGCTATTTTGTTCAGGAGAAAAGGGTCTTAAGTGACCTAATTCGAATGAACTTAAATAGTGAAGTGCAATTGGTGTATCTGCCAATCATTCAGGTAACTATTTCTAACCCTTCTTCTTCTCAACCTCAAACTGCTTTGACTTCAATAGTTGCCATGGAAGCTGTTAGTGCCCCACAGCTTCCTACCCAAGCAACCAAACCAAAAGTTCACAAATCCAAGTCTAAAAAGCTAACCTCAGGTGTCTCTCAAAAGATATCTGTTGTAAAATCCACCACTCATACTGAGGGGAGTGTCCAGGTGGATGTGAGAGGTGAGGGAAGGGGTGAAAGTCAAAGAATCCCCAAGAATAAGGTAGGTGAGGTGAGTGCTACCCAAACCAGCCACCATGTATCCTCCCAAAAGGATACATTGGTTCAAAAGGAAGTAAGCTCATTTCTAGTAGCATCTTATCAAAAAGATGTCACTATTGAAACAAGTTCCCAACCAGGAACACACTCCAAGAGGGTCAGGGACACACCTAGCCAAAAAAAACACTTCTCAAACCTATCAAAGGAAAAAGAAGGCTAGAACCCTAGGGAATGCACAGGGAGCACACACTGCTCAGTCTCAAGTTTCTAACTTGGTGACTGAGCCTTCTCAAAGTCAGATTGATTTGGCTCCAATAAATATGGAGTCACGGTCCCACTCTTTGAAAATCAATTTCGAAACACCAAATTCTCCAACCCTATCTCTGGATGTGGACATGATTTCCACATCATTTCCTGATTCCCCATCTTTAAAATTCTTGGAGGAGTCCCATTCTTAGATTGGTGGTCATCATCTTCTAGATGATTGGTTGGGCCATCATTTCTCTTATTCTGAAACCTTGACTCAATCCGTGGCACCAAATTTAAAATCAATCTCCACAGATTCTGTTTTGGTTTCCTCATCAATCTCTATTCTTTCTACTTCATCCACGGATATCCTTCATCCATTGACAAGTTTTTCTCCATCCACGGATGAGCCCCAAGTAAGCCATCCATGGAAATCTACAATTACCACAACAACGGATGCCCCTTCTAGTCATCCGTTGCAAGCTACTTCTACACTTAGCCAAATTTCAAATATTATAACTCCAGTAGCAAGTGTAGAAGAGCTGGTGGTTGTTGAGACACTTTTAGGTTTGAGGGAAGGGAATGTACTTTCTGAGAGTGAGAGGCTGGCTTGCAGCCAGGCAAAAGGAGAGGGTTGAGGGGCTGACTAATTCTTACAGTCAGACAAAAGGAGAGAAAGAGGGTTCCACCTTAGTAGGTGAAGGTGAGGGTGAGGGTGTGAGGTGTGTGAGCCAGGGGGAGCCCCTAATGCAAGAAAAGACAGAAATTGAGAGAAAAGCATGTACAGGAGGGATAAGGGTGGAAGAAGCACCTACAGCCATTGCACATGATTTAATGGTTGTCAGTGATGTTGAAGGGGAGAGATTGATCTAGTTAGATTATCAACATGAATTGGATCAAATCAACCTGAATGCTGAGACATTTACTCATCCTGTTACAGCCTATCAAGTTTTGGTTGGACAGGGCAATGTGTAGGCGGAACAGATGTTACATTTAGTACACACAACTGAATCAATTTCTAGGCAAAGGAAGCTATCAGCAATCTGCCTCTAGGAGCTGGTGAAGACTTTGAGTATGACTCTGAGTTTGAAGAGGGCAGTGATAATTCTAGAAGTGGTGAAGGAGGAGGTGAAGGCCCTTCCACTCTCCTAGAGATGTCTCCTTGGTTGTTCTCAAATTCTTATGTTCACAATAACACCAAGGTAGTCATTTTCAGGAATTATCAAAGGGCATATGGAGAAGCTCGAACCTCCAATCCTCTACATGCCACCACCATCCAGAACTTTGTGGCCTCCCTTCAACTACATCAGACTCACATCCTACAGCAAAGAGCCAACACAGATGACATCAAATGCCATCTTGATGGGGAAAATGATGCTATAGAAAGGAGAGTTGATGCAGTAGCTCCTTCTACCTCTCAAAGATTTAAACTAGACAAGCTAGTGAAAGATATGGCAAGTCTTACTGTGAGGATGGAGAAGATGGAAAAGCAGATGGACACTTTCTTGGCCAATCAAACCCTACAGACTCAGCTTCTGTAATAGTTGCTGCAGGCTACTGGTGTTCCTCAAACCCTTGATGATAACAAAAAGGGGGACAGTGCACTAGTGGTCTCTGAACCAGTAACTACTTCAGTTCAGGGTGTGCCATCAAGTGAGGGGGAGACACCACAAATAATTGCAAATCCAGGTGAGTTTCAACTCACAAAGGTGGTTCCCTCTCCAGCCAAAGATGCTCCAGCCAAGGATGCTCAAAATTTCCTCAACTCTGAGAGTCTAATCAAAGAGTCCATCTTCAAGGCTGTGACCTCCTCTTCATCAAAGTTTGTGCCTGTCCACACAATAATTTTGAAAGTTCTCACTCCTGACACTATAATTCTGCAAAAAGAATATGATGCTGAACATTCTTGTGTCAAGGAGTTTGAACCTATCTTCAGTGGCAGGACTGGCTCACAACCTAGACATCATGGCAAGAACAAGCTAGAAGTGGATTATCCCTTCCACAAGCCAGATGAATCTAAGGTGCTAGCAGCTCAAATCAGGGTTCTCAAAGCTTCCACAGATGTGAAGCTCGGAGAGGGGATGGCTGTCATCTACAGGAATGGTAAAGAAATTCACATCACAAACAGCCATCCCAGATTCAATGAAGCTAAGAGAGAAGAAATTGCCAGATTGAGGAGAGAAGCCAATCCCCAGGGTTTTGAAAAACAAGATAGATTGGCCCAAGAACTGATAAGGGAGATGGAAGAAGAAAGTAGTGAGGCTGTAGAGGAAGAGGCCCCTACTAAAAGGAAAGTAAAGAAAAGGAAGACAGTGCCAAAGACCAATCCAATCAGATGGAAGCAAAGATCAAACAGGCATGTCTCTCCTGAGAAAGTGGAAGAGAAAAAGGATACTGGGAGAAAACTTATTTTTGAAGACCCCATTTGTTAATCCCAAATGACCTAACAGAATTGTAGAAGGGGGGGGGTTGAATACAATTTTGATATTTCTTTAACTTGAAAATACTTTATAAAATTAAACTGAACTGAATAAATAAAAACACAAGATATAAATAATTCAGTTGGATTGTTTGATGATCCAACTGAAGTGTTTTTATTGCGGAAATAATCTGTGATACAAATGTACACAGCTGCTCAGTTACAAGGTTGTAGAGAAGAAAAATGCTCTCAAAGATAGCTAATACAAACTCTTTGTTTTTCTTCTTACAAATAAAGTAACTGCTACACTTGGTTATATAAACCCAAGTTTACAACCCTATTTTTGGCTACACTAATAGTACAATGAGTAACCGCCAATAGTTTGCTTTTCATCCCTTTGTCCAGTGGTCCTTGGAGATCCTTGCTTTTGTCTTCATGCTTATTATGATCACTCCCAAGAGCCCAATTGGAAACTGGGATGTTTCCTTATTCCCCATGTCCATTTTAATGGTTTCCAATGCAAAGTACACTTCCACATCTCCTTTTTGATCTGTCAGGAACCTGTCACTATCACTTTGTCAATTGTATAGAAAAGCAATAATGATTCGTTGA
Source organism: Heracleum sosnowskyi (assembly GCA_030848705.1). Classification (NCBI taxonomy): domain Eukaryota; kingdom Viridiplantae; phylum Streptophyta; class Magnoliopsida; order Apiales; family Apiaceae; genus Heracleum; species Heracleum sosnowskyi. Next base: position 47,817,131 of record CM061241.1, read on the forward strand.
TGGCATAGAGATGTGTTTCGTTGATAGCTTTATTCTTTGTTTCGTTGATGAGCTTCCTTGTTTCGTTGATAGAGTAATCTTCATTCCGTTGACATGTCTTCACTTAGGCAAAATTACAAGGCACTAAATATTTACAATTAACCAACCTATTTTGCCTATCTAACCATTTAGTCAACATGACTTAGAAAACCTATCTAGTACTCAACAAACTGCATATCAAACTATGAAGTAATGTACAGTGCAATTGCTACATCACTCATTTCGTTGATGAGCTTCCTGTCAACGAAACACTGCAAAGCATGCTATTTCGTTGACAGTTACAAAATAACTTAATACAAAATCTACTAAGTGTTTTTATAATTATCATCAAGAACAACATATTCCTAACAATCTCCCCCAATTTATGACTGATAGAATAACAGCCATAAATCAAGAGCCTTGATGATAACAAAAACACTCAGGCATATTACACATGATAAAAGTAAAAGTTGTATTGAGCTTCATAAGGTTTTTAGAAATAATGCAAGACTTACAAAACTAATGCCCAGATGTGCTCCTCCAGACTGAGCAAATAATTCATCTTTGTCTTCTTTGGGGCATAGTCTTCTTCCCTCTCCTAGAGTTGTTCTCCTCAATCTGGACCTGTAGCCTTCTGTAAAAGATCTTCTCTTCTTCATCTTGATCACCAAGCTTGGATTGCATAAACCTTAGAGTTTGATTAGATGCCTTGTCCAGCTGGTCTTCCATCCTGAAGAACCTTCTGCAGTTGTCCTTGTCCTTGAATTCCATCATCCAGAAAGGTTGAAGATGGATCTTCTTTCCTGTTGAGGGCACTCTTAGCATCCTGGGAAGAGCCTCAGGCTTGTTCCAGCTAGCCTTTATTTGACATATTCTGGAGACCACCTCAGACTTGGCTGTTTTGGTGAAGCCAAAGTCTTTCTTCAAGCATCTAAACACTGTGAGTAGTGTTTGGTAGTCTTCTCCTAGAATTCTGTAGAGAGGCCAAATTTGTTCTCTACCACCCTTGTATGTGAAAACCAATCTTTCAGGTAGCTTCTGAGAAGCTGCAATGCCCCTTACTTCCACCAGGTTGTCTAACTCAAGATGCAAGCTGGATTCTTCCCTGATGTCAGCAATGTACATGCAGTCCTCTGGATTTGAAGGGGGTTTTTGAGGTTGTGGCTTTCTCACAAATACTGGCTTTGTCTTGACAGCCTTTTGCTTCAATTTCTTCTTTGGATCCATCTCAAAAAGGAATTTAGGAAAGTTAGCCTCATCAAACTCAATTGGCTCTTCCTTTGGCTCAATTGGCTGATCATGATAATTAACAAGATGTTTGGGATCACAGGCTAACTTTAAAGATGGATCAGGAATTGTTGGAGGTACAGAAGAGTCTGATGCAATACTCTGAGAGTCATCATTTTCAAAGGTTATGATTCTTCTAGCCCTTGCCTTTGGTTGCCTTGTACTCTTCTTTTCACTCCTTTCCTTTTGGGCTTTTTCTTCTTGCTGTCTTTCTTCTTCATCTAGAGCTTGAGCTACTGCAAGAGCTTGCATAGCTGCTCTTTCTGATTCCTCAGCCTTGGCTTCAGCAAAGTTTGGATGACCAGCCCAAACACAGATTTGTTGTCCATTCCTATAGACAATTGCCCTTTGCTTCCTTATCTCATGATTATTACTTTCCTTGCTTTTTGTGATGAGAAGTCCAAGTAGTTTGAGCTCATCTGGATAAGGTGCAGGATAGAAAGTCCTTGCTATGTTTTTGCCTTTTGGTTTAGCAGGAGACTTGGGAGATAAGCTTCTTTGTAATGTAGCTTCTTCCACATCCCTAATGCATGAAGTTTGTCCTTTCTCCTTTCTTGGTCCTTGAATGACTCCATGTAGAAGGGGCTCTATAGCATAAGAGCTCTTGAACTGTGGCTCCACTTGTGCAGTCACCATTGCATTTGTTGATGGCTGATCTGTCTTTGAAGATTCAGTAATTTTCTTGAACCTTGCTTCTATGTTGGACCAATGATCTTTGATCTGTGCTGCAAGTTGTATCCTCATAGAAGCTTCCTGGATCAAGTCAATGCCATCCTTATTCTTCTTTCCAAACTCCCCCATTGCTAGTGGCTCCTGTGGCAATGTGATGGTTGGGACCAGCACCTTTGTGATTTGAATGGTGAGCTCCTGAGATTTCTCCCCCTTTTTGTTATCATCAAGAGAGACAACTGGGAGTCCTTGAGCTGCCACTAGCTGGGCCAAAAGTTGAGTCTGCTTCTCCTGTTCCTTTTGCATTTGAGATAAAGTAGCTTCCACCTTGTCCACTCTAGAAGAGAGAGTCTTCAAGGAGGTAGCCACTTCAGGTTCCTTAGAGAAAAACCTGTTCATTTTGGACATAGTGAGAAGAGGGAGCTTTTCATCCATCATCCTGTAGTTAGCATCCCTGAAATTGCTAATAGAGTCCTTGATTTCTGTAGCCTCAATCCTTGTCTGCATCATTTGTAGCCTTTGAATTTCCAGAGAATCCATGATGGCCTTGTAGAATTTCTTGTCCCTTGCATTTGCAGACTCATGAGCTAAGTAGGCTTCATTGTACTGCCTGGAGATAGCAGCATCTAGAGTGGCTCTACCATGCATACCGTGAGAAAGCCAGCCTGGTGTAGGAGGCACCACAGAAGTCCCAGTCTGTGAAGTGGTGGCCACCTGTAGATTATCACCATAGCTGTCCTCAGCATCAGAAAACTCAAATTCTCCACTTGCTGCAGCTCCTGAAGGTAGATTGGTCAGGGCATCCTTTGCTCTTTGCATTGATGCAGTTGTATGAATTAGATTTAGTGACCTTTCTGCCTCCACATTGCCCTGCTGAGCCATAATTTGATAGGCTGGCACAGGATGAGTAAAGGTCTCAGGATCCAGGGAAATACTATCCAGAGTTTGTTGATAAACCTCTTGGAAAGTAAGTTCCCTTTCTCCCTCACTGACCTCCATTAACTCACTTGCAATGGCTGCTTCCATCCTTATTTCTCCTGTAGTCCCTTCTCTCTCTCCACTCTGTTCTTGCATCATGGGCTCCCCATGGCTCACACCTCTCACACCCTCACCTTCACCTTCTAAGGTGGAACTCTCAATCTCTCCTTTTGCCTGGCTGGAAGAATTAGCCAGCCTCTCACTCACATTCTCTCCTTTTGCCTGGCTGCAAGCCAGCCTCTCAGTTTCACTCCCTCTCAGTCCTAGAAGTGTCTCAACTACCACTAGATCATCTGCACTAGTTGTGGGAACAACTTGATTTTCAATTAAAGGTGCAGAGTGAACTATCAACGGAATGGTAGTTTGAACTGTCAACGGTATGGATACCGTTGATGGAGAAACACTTGTCAACGAAATAGACTGTTTCGTTGATGAAGTCAAGAAAGCACTTTGAGAATGAGAAATTACAGTAGAGTCTGTGGTGATTGATTTTAAAGAATGGTCCACAGATCCCCTTGCAACTTCAGGAAAAATTGGTTGATGGCCCAACAAATCACTTAACAAGTGATGGCCACCAGCTTCAGAGTGGGGCTTCTCCAAGATTAGAGTTGGAGAATCAGGAATAGATGTATGGATCATGTCCACATCTAAAGATTGAGTTGGTGAATTGGATGGAGATAATTCAAGATTGATGTTTAGAGAATGGGACTGTAACCCCAGAGTAATGATAGGGGTTACATCAAACTGAATTTGAGAAACTGGAAGTGTTGCTTCCAGTATGTGTGCACCCTGTGTACCCTTGGACTTTTGCTTCACTCTCCTTTGGTATTGGGAAAATGTAGACTTTGGGCTTGAAGTGTCCCTTACCCTCTTGGACTGTGCTCTTGGTGGAGAGCTTGTTTCAATAATCACATCCTTTTGGGAGGATGCAATTAGACTTGTGTTTAAATCCATTTTACTCATTGTGCCTTGTTGGGAAGACACAATGGGGCTTGGCTGGTACACACTGACCTGTCCTTCCTTATCCTTGGGGTTTCTTTGATGTTCACCCCTTCCCTCACCTCTTACAACTCCAGACTCACTCCCCTTAGGTTGTGTGGTAGTTTTTACAACAGGTGCCTTTTGAGAAGCACCTGAGGTTGGCTTGGAGGATTTCTTTGATTTAGGTTTTGTTGCTAGGGTAGGAGCCTGTTGGGTCACAGCTACAGACTCCATAGCAACATTGGAAGGTAAAACAGTAGAGGAGTTAGCTACACTAACAGGGATAGTAGTAGTTACCTCAATGATTGGCAGATACACCACTGGAACATCACCATTGTGGTTCAGCCTGAGTATGTCTGTCAATACTCTCTTTTCTTGCACAAAGCACTCGAACCTGGCATTAGGGTTAGAGATAACTAATGGTGCTGGACTAACATGGTTAGCCAACATCATCAGAAACCTAGCATAATAGATATTTTTCTTCCTATTCGCTTTGTCACCCAACTTAGCACCAATTTCATACATAAGTTGGGTGCTAAAGTTGTGATATCTATCATTTAGAAGCATGGTTAGGAGAATTAACATAGAGTTAGTTAATGCATCAAAATTACTAATCTTTCCAGAAAAGACCTTAATGAATGCATCAGCTAAATAACTGTATTCTCTAACCAAACCTCTCCTAATTATTCTACCCAGATTATCAGTAGGCAAAGAGTAGTTTATAGAATTTAACATGGTAGTTATTTCAGTATTAGTAGGCAAAGCATCACAGTTATTATCAGGAATATGTAAACATGCTTGCAAAACATCAGAATTAACTATGTACTCATTACCTTGAAGAGTGAATTGTAGTGTGCAGTTTGTTCCACTATACTCACATGAGGTCCAAATCTCCTCGATTATCTCATTGTAGAGTGGTGTAGAGTGAAACATTGCATAGCTCAACTTGCAATTCTTCATGAAATCCATCATTTTGAAGAACAGACTGTTCGGGTTTTCCTTGACAACAAAAGGGATGGAGTTGTTCTTCTCATAGATGAACCCTCCAGCAGACATTAGCTTGACTATGGGTGCCATTGTTGATTAAAGGAAAGCTTCGAACTGAATTGATTGATAGAGAAACGAAGAGAGAAAAAGCCTTTGAAATTTTTGAGAACAGGTAAAAAGAAATAATAAAACTAAAATTTCTTAAATACTCCCCCAAAAATTCTCAGAAAATGAATCCAATAATAAATGTAAATTACTAGATTGGCTTAAAAATATAACCGTTACTCTTAAAGTATTACCATGATTTATACTTACAGGGGTGTATGTATAGATCGTGGTAAAAGACGTGTCACATTTCAACGGTTCAGATAAAAAGCGCTAAATCAACGAATCAGGATTGGGCGGTTAAAGTCCCGTCTTATTTCGTTGATAAAGCTGCGTTTCGTTGATATAAAAGAGCTATCAACGAAACACCCAGAAAACTGCTAAGACTGTCAACGAAATGGTGCATTCCGTTGCCATAGTAATTTTGACTTAGACAAAATTTTACCTTTTCCTGAGAAAATTTATTCACAAAAAAAAAACATAGCAAATTTCTGGCTGCATAATGACTTGCAAATATCTCAAATATAATTAAGAGAAATTTAGCATACCTAGCTCACTTACTAATCTTGAGAATGTTGATTCATCAAGTGGCTTGGTAAAGATGTCAGCAAGTTGTTGTTCACTTGGAACAAAATGTAACTCCACAGTACCATTCATAACATGTTCTCTAATGAAATGGTACTTGATGTCAATGTGCTTGGTTCTTGAATGCTGCACTGGATTCTCAGTAATGGCAATGGCACTAGTGTTGTCACAGAAAATAGGAATTTTCTCAACTCTTAATCCATAATCAAGTAGTTGATTTTTCATCCATAAAATCTGTGCACAACAACTTCCAGCTGCAATATACTCAGCCTCAGCTGTGGAGGTGGAAACTGAGTTTTGTTTCTTGCTGAACCATGACACAAGCTTGTTTCCTAAGAATTGACAGGTGCCTGTAGTGCTTTTCCTGTCAATTTTACATCCTGCATAATCTGCATCTGAATAACCAATTAGTTCAAAACCAGATTCTCTAGGATACCAAATGCCAAGGTTTGGTGTTCCTTTGAGATATCTGAAAATCCTTTTAATAGCAACTAAATGGGATTCCCTAGGATCAGCCTGAAATCTAGCACATAAACATGTAGCAAACATAATATCAGGTCTACTAGCTGTTAAATATAAAAGTGAGCCAACCATGCCTCTGTAACTTGAAATGTCCACAGATTTTTCCTTAGTATTCAATTCAAGTTTGGTGGCAGTAGGCATGGGTGTTTTGGCAGGAGAGCATTCCATTAAGTTAAACTTCTTTAATAAATCAAAAATATATTTTGTTTGACTAATGAAAATGCCTTCATTAACTTGCTTTACTTGAAGACCAAGAAAGTAAGTTAATTCTCCCATCATGCTCATTTCATACTTACTTTGCATAAGCTTGGCAAACTTTTGACAAAGTTTTTCATCTGTAGACCCAAAAATTATGTCATCTACATAAATTTGAACAAGTATTGTAGAGCCATTCACAATCCTATGAAAAAGGGTTTTATCTACAGTGTGACGCCCTCCAAACCCGGGGTACAGATTTGAGGAGTCATCCGACCAACGGAACACTATTTAACACATGCATAATATATATAAAGACACAATTACCCCTTGACCAAGACCGCATCCAGATTATGGCAGTGAACACAAGCTACTACAATCTTTTATTATTACAAACCAGTTTTATCAGAGTTATTACATCACAACTAAAGTTCAAATCTAGACATTAAATCTAGAAAAGCAAAACAACAACTACCCTGCCAATAACAGTGACTCGAGGGGCTCTCCTGACTGCTGGTGAACTATCGGTCACGCTATGCCAACTCATACTCTCGCTTCACTGGAATAGGGTTAGAAAACAACAAGCAAGAGTGAGCCAAAATTGCTCAGCAAACATCAACGAATCATTTCTATCACAGTTGTAAGGATATGAATTTAAGGTATCAGAATCAACAATATTTAGCTAACACATGCTTTGTATCAATAATGATTGAAGTAAAGAATTAGAATATGGCTTATACATTTTATTCAAATCAAAGGTTGTGCTGCTGGCCAGCCACGCATCAACCCCGGACTAGCTCATGTCATAGTCCTCTACTGGATCCCAGGCCAATCTGGGCCTTAAGTTACTTCGACCAATTACTGGTCCATTTTTAAAAACACATGCCAATTCTATAATAGGGTATAAACAATAACATGCTCAATAAGATAAACTGAATGTATAGTAATTGCAAAAGAGCTTCAACTGTTCAGTATCAACGAAGATCGAAAAAGGATCATGGAGTAGTTACAAGATGGAAATCAAACAATCAAAGGTTGTCAATGATAATCAAAGGATGATAAATAGCAACAATAGGTGGTAAACAATAATCAGGTAAATTGGAAATAAGGGTTTCCGATGCAGATCAAATCAAAGAATCAAGAATTTCTAAGGAAATGGAATCAGTTGTCCCAATGCGGTTAAAAGATGGATAATTTGAATTGTTCTGGGGATAATGGTATTCAAGTAATCAAGACAATAATAATTTTATCACAAGTAAAGGCACAGATACTTGCCTGGTCTAAGCTGCTGTCGGATCGACTCTGCTCACTCTACTTTCCCCTTTCCCTTGCTCCGGGAACTCGATTCTATAATTTAAACAACTCATCACAATAAGTCTAACTATGTTCGTTCTACTCTCGACACTTATTCAATCAATAATCACATTTAAACAAGTAACCGGTTACGTATCGGACGTCCGGTATAATTTATGATATTTAAAACTCAGATATTTGCCCTAGCACGGGCATATACAGACTATAAAACACGACACACAATTAATATGAACCATATAGCACTTATAAACATTTTTAAAACATCATACGGAACTCATTTGAATTTTTAATAAGTCATTACTAATTTTTAAATCAAAAATCGGATTTTTAAATCCAATATAAACATTTAAATGAAAATAAATCAATTAATAAAATTAATTGACACTCTTTAAATACTCAAACTATTTTTAAATAAATAAATAGGCTTGAAAATAATTAAACTGAATTTTTAATTAATTAAATCTAATTAATAATTAATTTTTAAGAATTAATTGATTAAAAGAATTAACCAATTAATTAATAAATTAATTATTAATTAAAAATAATTAAAATAATTAAGTTTAATCAATTTTCGGATTTAAAATAATAAATATAATTTATCAGAATTTTTCTGATATAAAAATATATTTTTAAAATAAAAATATGAATTTTTAAAGTTTTTAAACTATTTTCGAATTAAATTTAAAAATAAAATTCAAAAACAGTTTTCTGAAAATGAATTAGGGTTTTGAAGATTGAAACCGGGTCGAAAAATCGGGTAAACGGGTCGGGAAGAACGAATCCGGGTCACCAAGAACAACCCGCCGGAATCTGGGTTTTCCAGAATCCGGCCGGCGTCCGGTGGCCGGACTTCGCCGTTTCCGATCAAAACAAAACCAAACTATAGGGCTTTTGTTCGCTTTTGCAAGACAAACACAACCCACATACACACACATCTGTCCCATGCCGGAATCGTGCCCAGAATTCATTTAAAGAACTCGCCGGCGACGACCTCGGCCGGAAACCCGATCTACTTAAATCCTACATGAAACTCAAAGATTAATATACCAAAATGAAGCTTATAACTCATACAATAAAAGCCCTTTACCAAAAACAATGTCAGATCAATATCAAGAACGTACGAATTGAAAGAAGAAATCGGGTCAAAACCCGAAAATCAAACCCGACTAAATCGAACATAAACATGAAATTAAAGCATGGATTCTTGCTAATTAGAACCCTAGGAACATGTTAGAAGCAACCAATTGAACGGAGAATCAACAGAATGAAAATCCCCAAATCGAATCAAGAACCCTAATTTTAATTCGAAACTTGTAAAATCAATATAAAATCGAATACTTACCAGATGATGATGAGGTTGGAAGATTCTGAAACTAGATTTTTGGGGCTTTGATTTGAGTACAAGAACTTCAGATTTGGACTTCAATAACCCTTAGAACGAATTGATTGAAGATCAAGAACACAAAATAATTATTTGGGAATTTCGGATTTCTTGAGTAATTTCTGAAGAATTGCTAGGGTTATGAAGTCTGATTGATCATTTTATATTTTTGGAAAAATAATACCCCAAATAACATTTTTGGATCGATATTGATTCGTTAGATCGTTTAAAAACCCTAATTAGGTCAAAAACACGTTTTACGAAAAGTAAGGGGTTAAAAAGGTTGATGATTATCCAAATTGATATATATCATTATATAACTAATGCTCAAGAATACTAGGGCTATAACAACTTCAATATTGATATAGAACGATAAATCCGTCCCCTTAAGCAATTAGGGTTCGGAACGATTTTTCCTTTTTCGGATCAAAAATTGAAATTAATTTGCAGAATCAAATAGGTAGGGTTAAATAGAATCCCATAACCCTTTCGATAACGATTCGAATACGAAAGACGAAGAATTAAAAATGAATGTACGAAATTTCAACGGGCTCTTGAATTATCAAAACGGCTCAAATTTGAAGAAAATTCCAAATGACGAAATTTTTGAAAGGGGCTTCCGACTCACCATTTAGCACATAATTACACACTAAATATCATATAATAATATTCCAATATTCCAAAATAAATATTTTAGATTAAATATATCATTTAATCAAATAATAAAATTCACGGATATTACATCCTTCCCCCCTTAATAGGATTCTGTCCTCAGAATCAGATCAAGGAAACAACTGGGGATACTTCTCTAACATCTCACTCTCTAACTCCCAGGTAGACTCTTCTACTTTAGGATTCCTCCACAAAACTCTCACTAACGCTACTGTCTTATTCCTTAGTACTTTCTCCTTACGATCCACTATCTGGATTGGTCGTTCTACATACGATAAATCTGCCTGGACCTCTATTGGTTCATACTCTATTACATGATTCGAATCTGGTCGATACCTCTTAAGCATAGATACATGAAATACATTATGAACGTGCTGCATATGCGGTGGCAATGCCAACTCGTAAGCTACTTCGCCCACTTTCTTCAAAATCTCAAACGGCCCAACATATCTCGGACTCAACTTCCCTTTCTTTCCAAATCTAACTAATCCTTTCCATGGTGAAACCTTTAGTAACACTTGCTCTCCTTCTTCGAATCCCACATCCTTTCTGGCTAGATCCGCATACTTCTTCTGTCGGTCTTGAGCTGTTATCAATCTTCTCTGAATCAATTGAACCACTTCTTTTGTTCGTTGTACTAGTTCTGGTCCTATCATTTTCCGTTCACCAACTTCTTCCCAATATACTGGAGATCGACACTTTCGTTCATACAAAGCTTCGTGCGGTGGCATTCCGATGCTCGCGTGAAAACTATTATTATATGAAAATTCCACCAAGGGTAGATGATCGTCCCAACTGCCTTCAAAATCAAGTGCACACGTCCTAAGCATATCTTCAATAGTCTGAATTGTCCTTTCGCTCTGACCGTCCGTCTGCGGATGATAAGCCGTACTCATTCTCAACTCGGTGCCCAAACACTCCTGAAAACTCCTCCAAAATCTTGAATTGAATCGAGGGTCTCTATCAGACACTATCGATACTGGAACTCCATGTCGTACTACGATTTCTTTTATGTACATATGAACTAACTTATCCAGCGAGAATCTCTCGTTAATCGGAAGAAAATGCGCAGATTTCGTCAATCGATCCACGACAACCCAGATGGCATCATGGTTAGCTTTGGTTCTAGGCAATCCTACTACAAAGTCCATCGCAATGTGTTCCCACTTCCATTCGGGAATCTCCAATGGTTGAAGTAATCCACTTGGTCTCTGATGTTCCGCCTTAACTCTTTGACACGTAAAGCATTTACTTACCCATTCCGCAATCTCTCTCTTCATATCTGGCCACCAAAAGTTCGTCTTTAGATCTCGATACATCTTCGTACTCCCTGGATGAATTGAATACTTCGAGTTATGTGCTTCGTGCAGAATCTCACTTTTCAGTTCCGTTACGTTAGGTATCCATATCCGAGAAGCAAATCTCAAGATCCCTTTGTCGTCCGGTTGGCTACATATTTCCTCACCTGTCATTTTATTCACATCGTCGTTCATAACTTGCTCTTGGCACTTTCGTATCTTCTCCAACAATTCAGGTTGAAACGTCATGGTATAAATTATTTCCGTAGCGTCCTTCGGATTAATTACTTCGATTTCCAATTTCTCAAACTCCTTGTATAATTCTTTGGTCATCATTAGTGTATTTAATCTCTCTTTTCTGCTCAATGCATCTGCTACCACATTTGCCTTGCCGGGATGATAGTTGATAGAAACGTCGTAGTCCTTGATTAGTTCTAACCATCTTCGTTGCCTCATGTTCAGCTCTTTCTGAGTAAAGATATACTTCAAACTTTTGTGATCGGTGTAAATTTCACATCTCTCTCCATACAAGTAGTGTCTCCATATCTTCAAAGCAAACACAATAGCTGCTAACTCCAAATCGTGTGTAGGGTACTTCTGTTCGTGGGGTCTCAACTGTCTTGACGCATAGGCAATCACCTTGTCATGTTGCATAAGTACGCATCCTAATCCTTTGTACGACGCATCACTATAGATTACGAAATGACCTTGATCGTCTGGTAACATCAATACCGGTGCCGTAGTTAGTCTTTTCTTTAACTCTTGGAAGCCTTCTTCGCATTTATCGTTCCATATGAATCGCTCGCTTTTCCTTGTCAGCTTGGTCATGGGAGTAGCTATCTTCGCAAAATCTTGCACAAATCTCCGGTAGTATCCGGCTAATCCCAAGAAACTTCTGACTTCAGTCGGTGTCCTGGGTCTCTCCCAATCTTTCACTGCCTCTATCTTTGCTGGGTCCACTTTGATGCCTTCGCTGCTCACCACGTGTCCTAAGAAATGAACTTCTTTCAACCAGAATTCACACTTGGAAAACTTCGCGTATAGTCCTTCTTGTCTCAACGTTTCTAACACAATTCGCAACTGGTCTGCATGCTCTTCTTCTGTCCTTGAGTATATCAAGATGTCGTCGATGAATACCACTACAAACTTGTCCAAATATCTCTTGAAAATCCTGTTCATTAGATCCATAAAAGCTGCGGGTGCATTCGTTAGTCCAAACGCCATTACTAAAAATTCATAGTGCCCATACCTTGTTCGAAAGGCTGTCTTCGGTATGTCGTCTGGTCTAATCTTCAATTGGTGATATCCTGACCGTAGGTCGATCTTCGAAAAATGTACCGCTCCCTTCAGCTGGTCAAACAGATCATCTATTCGAGGTAACGGATACTTGTTCTTAATGGTCAGCTTGTTCAACTCCCGATAGTCTATACACAATCTCATGCTTCCATCCTTTTTCTTGACAAACAGTACTGGTGCTCCCCACGGTGAAACGCTGGGTCTAATAATTCCTTTTTCTAGCAAATCTTGCAGTTGATCAGCCAATTCCTTCATCTCCACTGGTGCCATCCTGTAAGGGGCCTTCGATACTGGCTCCGCGCCCGGTACTAAGTCTATCGCAAATTCAATTTCTCTATCTGGAGGTAAACCTGGTAATTCTTCCGGAAAAACATCTGGAAACTCATTTACGACTGGAATATCTTCTAACTTAGAAACTTCCTTATCTATATCTATTACATAAGCTAGATACGCCTCACAACCTTGCCTTAATAACCTCTTAGCCTGAATCATTGTCAGGAACCTCTTTCTTTGTTTCTCTCCTCTAAATATTATCTCTTTCTTTTCTAGGGTAATCAAAGTAACCCTCTTATTCTTACAATCAATACTTGCATCATGCTCAGTCAACCAATCCATCCCTAATATCACATCAAATTCACCTAACTTAAAAGGTAACAAGTCAACATAAAAACGATTTCCCAAAATCTCTATCTCACAACGGGGATAATATGAACTGACCGCGATACGATCCTGATTAGCTATCTCTATAGTCAACACTCCATTTAAAGGTTTCATTACGCAATTCAATCTACGAGCAAACGTTTCAGAAATAAAAGACTTCGTCGCTCCCGAATCTATTAACACTTGTGCAGGAATAGAATTTACTAGAAGTGTACCTGCCACCACGTCGGAATCTCTCACTGCTTCTCCCATTGACATATTGTAGGTCCTGGCTAACGGCTGGACGTTAACAACTGGGGGTGCTTCAATTGCCCGAATCATATTGTTCACGGTTGCTGGTGCTCTGCAGTCCTTAATCATGTGACCTGGTTTCTTACACCGATGACACACGATGCCCATCTTGCAATCCCGGGAATAATGTCCCTTCTGATTGCATTTAAAGCATGTGATAGTCAATCGATGGCATATCCCTAGATGTCGCTTCCCGCATGTCTTGCATTCTGGCAGTGGGGGTCTAGAAAGTCCCTGCTGACCGCCGGTTAGTAGACGGTTATCTTGTCCTACGTTTCCGGTGTCCGGTTTCCTGAAACTTGTATTCCTTCCGTGCTGAAATCCCAGCTTCTTATTTGCTTGCCCTTGAAAACTTCCCTGCTGCTGTCCCTTATCGGGTATCCCTGCTTTCCTTTTCTTGTTCTCCTTCTCTCTCATGTAAGAATCACTCTCTGCCTCCGCAATCATTGCCTTTTGGACCACCGCTGCATAGGTGTCCAACTCCAATACAGCTAACTTACTACGAATCCAAGACCTCAGTCCCTGCTGGAACCTCTTGGCCTTCTTCTTTTCCGTATCCACATAGGTTGGAACAAACCTTGACAACTCCGTAAACCTTGTTTCATATTGGGGCACTGTCATGCTCCCCTGCTTTAATTCCAAAAACTTCAATTCCATCTGATCTCTCATATAGTCCGGAAAATATCTTTCCAAAAACAACTCTGTGAATCTTGCCCACGTAATCAATCCCTCGGGCTCCATAGCCCTACTCGTTTCCCACCAATAACTAGCCTCATTCTTCAGAAAATAGCTTGCATACTCTGTCTTCTTATCCTCTGTCACCTCTATCAAGGCAAAAGCCTTTTCCATCTCTTTCAACCATGCCTTAGCCTCTACAGGGTCTGCTGATCCTTTAAATTCTGGAGGTTTTGCTGCCTGGAAAGATTTGAACGTAACTGCCGGTGCTGCTTGCTGGTGCTGTTGTTGATGCTGCTGATGCTGATGTTGCTGATGCTGTTGCTGCTGTTGCTGTTGCTGCTGTTCTAAGAGTTGTTGCTGAAATGCACGTTGCTGCTGTGCTAATGCGGCAGTCTGTTGAGTAAGGGTATTTAACAACTGGATTACCATCGGGTCCACACGGCCCGTGGGAGGTGTATTTTGTTGCCCTTCTTGGTCAGAAGTATCAGTTGAACGGGTTTGTCGTCTAGGAGCCATATCGCTAATGAATAAACAATAATTGGCTTAATCAAACAGTTCATATAAGAGAAGGAAGGATCACAATTGATATCTCGAAGGTTTACAGATCTTCTCAACGGTGTATGGATACACTCGTTGCAATAAGTAAAATAACAGTTATGATGCTGGAAATGAATGACAGGGGAATAAATACAGTTCTATAAAAGAGGTTTATCATATATATATAGATAGAGTTAGTACAAGCGTAGAACGCTTCAAAAGAAAATATATCATGGCTGAACCATAACTGCCGACCAGCAATACAACAACAAAAATGCAACAACAACCCGAGGCGTTCCTATAAGCCCGGTGCACTGCTGATTCTACTATATGCATCTATATACTAACTATCTAGAACCATACATCCATGTCACATCTGTCTGCTACCGATACCTGCTCACAGATCACCTGCTCCTGCCGGCCATAACGGGGGTCCTGAAACCTCTGCAATCTCACTCATCGCATAATCCAAAATCTGTCTCATCCCTGCTACTGTCTCTCCCTCTCGACTAGAAGCTAATCCATGCAATCGAGTCTCAACCAAAGTCCTCGTAACCCTAAACCTCATCTGAATGTCTCTCATCTGATCTCTAAGTCTGTCTCTCTCTCTGACAGCGGCTGCCTCGATCGAACGAATCCTACCCATCTCCATAACCTGTCCATAAAGGAAATCCTTCTCTCTTCTCACCCTCTGATACACATGGTGTGGAACTGGTGGCTCACCTAACTGATACAAAGGCCCACAAACTGATGCCTGAGACGCTGGTGCTGGGGCTACTTGCCGGAGTGGAATAGGACAAGGTATCTGATCTCTCCTGACTACTGGGCCCTGATGCCTAGGCTGATATCGCACTGGCCGAGACGGTCCTGCTCTCTCAACGGGTGTAGGTATCTCTGATATCGTATCCTCGGAAGGGTCTGAGTCTGAACTAGAACTAGGGGGCTGCAATTATAACCACATTTAATTACTACGCGTAATATCCCTAATTGACCTCCTAATATCCTTACGTGAATTCCTAACTCTCTATGTTATCCTGGACCCTAAGTCCTAACTTGTTTCAAATGCCATAACCTGTTGCTCTGATACCAACTGTGACGCCCTCCAAACCCGGGGTACAGATTTGAGGAGTCATCCGACCAACGGAACACTATTTAACACATGCATAATATATATAAAGACACAATTACCCCTTGACCAAGACCGCATCCAGATTATGGCAGTGAACACAAGCTACTACAATCTTTTATTATTACAAACCAGTTTTATCAGAGTTATTACATCACAACTAAAGTTCAAATCTAGACATTAAATCTAGAAAAGCAAAACAACAACTACCCTGCCAATAACAGTGACTCGAGGGGCTCTCCTGACTGCTGGTGAACTATCGGTCACGCTATGCCAACTCATACTCTCGCTTCACTGGAATAGGGTTAGAAAACAACAAGCAAGAGTGAGCCAAAATTGCTCAGCAAACATCAACGAATCATTTCTATCACAGTTGTAAGGATATGAATTTAAGGTATCAGAATCAACAATATTTAGCTAACACATGCTTTGTATCAATAATGATTGAAGTAAAGAATTAGAATATGGCTTATACATTTTATTCAAATCAAAGGTTGTGCTGCTGGCCAGCCACGCATCAACCCCGGACTAGCTCATGTCATAGTCCTCTACTG
Source organism: Heracleum sosnowskyi (assembly GCA_030848705.1). Lineage (NCBI taxonomy): Eukaryota > Viridiplantae > Streptophyta > Magnoliopsida > Apiales > Apiaceae > Heracleum > Heracleum sosnowskyi. Next base: position 47,833,265 of record CM061241.1, read on the forward strand.
GATCCCAGGCCAATCTGGGCCTTAAGTTACTTCGACCAATTACTGGTCCATTTTTAAAAACACATGCCAATTCTATAATAGGGTATAAACAATAACATGCTCAATAAGATAAACTGAATGTATAGTAATTGCAAAAGAGCTTCAACTGTTCAGTATCAACGAAGATCGAAAAAGGATCATGGAGTAGTTACAAGATGGAAATCAAACAATCAAAGGTTGTCAATGATAATCAAAGGATGATAAATAGCAACAATAGGTGGTAAACAATAATCAGGTAAATTGGAAATAAGGGTTTCCGATGCAGATCAAATCAAAGAATCAAGAATTTCTAAGGAAATGGAATCAGTTGTCCCAATGCGGTTAAAAGATGGATAATTTGAATTGTTCTGGGGATAATGGTATTCAAGTAATCAAGACAATAATAATTTTATCACAAGTAAAGGCACAGATACTTGCCTGGTCTAAGCTGCTGTCGGATCGACTCTGCTCACTCTACTTTCCCCTTTCCCTTGCTCCGGGAACTCGATTCTATAATTTAAACAACTCATCACAATAAGTCTAACTATGTTCGTTCTACTCTCGACACTTATTCAATCAATAATCACATTTAAACAAGTAACCGGTTACGTATCGGACGTCCGGTATAATTTATGATATTTAAAACTCAGATATTTGCCCTAGCACGGGCATATACAGACTATAAAACACGACACACAATTAATATGAACCATATAGCACTTATAAACATTTTTAAAACATCATACGGAACTCATTTGAATTTTTAATAAGTCATTACTAATTTTTAAATCAAAAATCGGATTTTTAAATCCAATATAAACATTTAAATGAAAATAAATCAATTAATAAAATTAATTGACACTCTTTAAATACTCAAACTATTTTTAAATAAATAAATAGGCTTGAAAATAATTAAACTGAATTTTTAATTAATTAAATCTAATTAATAATTAATTTTTAAGAATTAATTGATTAAAAGAATTAACCAATTAATTAATAAATTAATTATTAATTAAAAATAATTAAAATAATTAAGTTTAATCAATTTTCGGATTTAAAATAATAAATATAATTTATCAGAATTTTTCTGATATAAAAATATATTTTTAAAATAAAAATATGAATTTTTAAAGTTTTTAAACTATTTTCGAATTAAATTTAAAAATAAAATTCAAAAACAGTTTTCTGAAAATGAATTAGGGTTTTGAAGATTGAAACCGGGTCGAAAAATCGGGTAAACGGGTCGGGAAGAACGAATCCGGGTCACCAAGAACAACCCGCCGGAATCTGGGTTTTCCAGAATCCGGCCGGCGTCCGGTGGCCGGACTTCGCCGTTTCCGATCAAAACAAAACCAAACTATAGGGCTTTTGTTCGCTTTTGCAAGACAAACACAACCCACATACACACACATCTGTCCCATGCCGGAATCGTGCCCAGAATTCATTTAAAGAACTCGCCGGCGACGACCTCGGCCGGAAACCCGATCTACTTAAATCCTACATGAAACTCAAAGATTAATATACCAAAATGAAGCTTATAACTCATACAATAAAAGCCCTTTACCAAAAACAATGTCAGATCAATATCAAGAACGTACGAATTGAAAGAAGAAATCGGGTCAAAACCCGAAAATCAAACCCGACTAAATCGAACATAAACATGAAATTAAAGCATGGATTCTTGCTAATTAGAACCCTAGGAACATGTTAGAAGCAACCAATTGAACGGAGAATCAACAGAATGAAAATCCCCAAATCGAATCAAGAACCCTAATTTTAATTCGAAACTTGTAAAATCAATATAAAATCGAATACTTACCAGATGATGATGAGGTTGGAAGATTCTGAAACTAGATTTTTGGGGCTTTGATTTGAGTACAAGAACTTCAGATTTGGACTTCAATAACCCTTAGAACGAATTGATTGAAGATCAAGAACACAAAATAATTATTTGGGAATTTCGGATTTCTTGAGTAATTTCTGAAGAATTGCTAGGGTTATGAAGTCTGATTGATCATTTTATATTTTTGGAAAAATAATACCCCAAATAACATTTTTGGATCGATATTGATTCGTTAGATCGTTTAAAAACCCTAATTAGGTCAAAAACACGTTTTACGAAAAGTAAGGGGTTAAAAAGGTTGATGATTATCCAAATTGATATATATCATTATATAACTAATGCTCAAGAATACTAGGGCTATAACAACTTCAATATTGATATAGAACGATAAATCCGTCCCCTTAAGCAATTAGGGTTCGGAACGATTTTTCCTTTTTCGGATCAAAAATTGAAATTAATTTGCAGAATCAAATAGGTAGGGTTAAATAGAATCCCATAACCCTTTCGATAACGATTCGAATACGAAAGACGAAGAATTAAAAATGAATGTACGAAATTTCAACGGGCTCTTGAATTATCAAAACGGCTCAAATTTGAAGAAAATTCCAAATGACGAAATTTTTGAAAGGGGCTTCCGACTCACCATTTAGCACATAATTACACACTAAATATCATATAATAATATTCCAATATTCCAAAATAAATATTTTAGATTAAATATATCATTTAATCAAATAATAAAATTCACGGATATTACATACAGTACCTCTAGTGAAGTGATTCTCAAGAAGGAACTGTGAAAGTGTGTCATACCAGGCTCTAGGTGCTTGTTTCAAACCATAGAGTGCTTTGAGGAGAAAGTACACATACTCTGGAAAATCATCATCTTCAAAACCAGGAGGTTGACTCACATACACCTCCTCTTCCAGTTCCCCATTTAGAAAAGCACTCTTAACATCCATTTGATAGACCTTGAAATTGGCATGGGCTGCATAGGCTAGGAAAATCCTTATTGCTTCTAGTCTTGCAACAGGAGCAAAGGTTTCATCATAATCGATTCCTTCTTCCTGTGAATAACCTTTTGCAACCAATCTAGCTTTATTCCTTGTGACTATGCCATTTTCATCCATCTTGTTTCTGAACACCCATTTTGTGCCTATGACACTCCTGTCCTTAGGCTTGGGCACCAGCTTCCATACATTGTTCCTTTCAAATTGGTTTAGCTCTTCTTGCATAGCCAAAACCCAATCTGGATCTAGAAGTGCATCCTCAACTTTCTTTGGCTCATCTTGAGACAGAAAGCTGCTATATAGACATTCTTCTTGAGTTGCTCTTCTAGTTTGGACTTTTGAAGAAACATCACCTATAATGAGTTCAAAGGGATGATCTTTAGTCCATTTTCTTGAGGGAGGTAGATTTGCTCTAGACGAGGTAGCTTCATGATCATGATTGCCTTGATTGGACATTTGTCCTTGAGAAACTCCCCCTGAGTTTGTTGTCCCTAAATGATCACTTCTAGAACCATTTCTATGACTGTCAACGGTATGACCATTTTGGTTATCAACGAAACGCTCATTTTGACTGTCAACGAAACCACCATTATGACTGTCAACGAAATGATCATTTGGTCTACTAGCAGCTATTCTTTTCAATCTTAATGCAGCAACTTCATCTTCACTGCTGCTTTCATCTGTGCTAGATACAACAACTTTAGGCTGTTTCTCAGTAGCCTTATCATGATTCACTTGTTCTCCTTCCTCATTCTCAAAAGAGAGACTTTCATGGAAACCTTCATCACAGAGACCTTGTATTTTGAGATCATCAAAAACAACATGTACAGATTCCATAACAATGTTGATTCTGAGATTAAAGACTCTGTAAGCTTTCCCTGCTGCATATCCCACAAATATTGCTTCATCTGCCTTTGCTTCAAATTTCCCCAAATGCTCAGCTTGATTTCTCAGAACAAAGCACTTGCATCCAAAGACATGAAGAAAATCTAATAGTGGCTTCTTTCTTTTGAGTAACTGATAAGGGGTCATTCCTTTGGCCTGATTAATCAAAGAAATATTCTGAGTGAAGCAAGCTGTGTTAACTGCCTCAGCCCAAAAATAAGTTGGTAACTTTGATTCATCTAGCATTGTCCTTGCAGCTTCAATAAGTGTTCTGTTTTTCCTTTCAACTACACCATTTTGCTGTGGTGTTCTTGCTGCTGAAAACTCATGCAAAATACCATTTTCTTCACAGAACACCTTCATGCTTGAATTCTTGAATTCTGTCCCATTGTCACTCCTAATCCTTCTTACTTTGAAATCAGGATGATTGCTTACCATCTTGATGTGATTGATAATGATTTCACTTGCCTCATCTTTAGAGTGCAAAAAGAAAGTCCATGTAAATCTAGAAAAATCATCAACAATCACAAGACAGTATTTCTTCTTTGAAATAGACATGACATTTACAGGGCCAAACAAATCCATATGAAGTAACTCAATCTGATGAACAATTGATGACTCTGTCTTGCTTTTGAATGATGCCTTCTTTTGTTTCCCTTTTTGACAGGCATCACACAAACCATCCTTGGAAAACTCCACCTGTGGAATTCCTCTAGCAAGATCTTTCCTTACCAAATCATTCATAACCTTGAAATTCAGATGAGATAATTTCTTGTGCCATAGCCAACTTTCATCCTTGCTTGCTTTGCTGAAAAGACAAGTGATGGTATCTGAACTTGTGCTACTAAAGTCAGCAATGTACACATTCCCTCTTCTGAATCCAGTCATTACCACATTGTTGTTTCCTCCTTTAGAAACAACACAGGCTTCTTTTGAAAAAGTAACTAAAAATCCTTTGTCACAGAGTTGACTGATACTAAGCAAATTGTGCTTAAGACCATCCACCAATGCAACCTCATCTATGATGACATTCTCTTTTGAAATCAAGCCATATCCCTTTGTGTAGCCTTTGCTGTCATCTCCAAAAGCAATACAAGGGCCAGCTCTTTCCTGAAACTCTGTGAGCAGGGTAGAATCACCAGTCATGTGTCTTGAACAACCACTATCCAAGTACCAAAGATTCCTTTTGTCTCCCTGCACACAATAAAACCAAATCAAGTTGATTTTGGTACCCAAGTTTCCTTGGGTCCTGTCTTGTTAGCCTTTGCATTCCCTTTTGTACCATTTTTCACTTTGGACTCAGATTGATTCAAATCAATCTTTACCCTTGGTGTTGATTTCTGAGGGTTGCTCATATTTTCATTCATAGCATGCATAGTTGGAGGAACAATCATGTTATTCATGTTCCATGGCATTTGTGGCATGTTAAACATATTCATGTAAGGATTAGACACAAATGGCATGCTAGCATATGGATTCTGAAATTGTGCATATGGAGCAAACATGTTAGGCATAACAGGCATTGTAGGCATGGAACTGTTCATTGCAGGCTTGGGCATTTTCACATTAGCAGATTTCTTAACAGATTTGCAGTTAGTAGACAAATGACTAACACTTCCACAATTAACACATGTCTTTCTAGGAGCATATTTATCAGGTGTGTAATTGTTGTGTTTGTTAATTCCTACTTTGCCATTCCTGTTATTCTTTTTATTTCCCTTAGCCTCATTATGAACTTTCTCTATCTTGTCTTTCAATTGCTTGTTAGACAAGTGACCTACATTAGCTCTCTCAACAGGCTTCTCAACTTTCTTTGAATTACTAGACTCACCTTGAACAAAGTTCTTGGTGACAGGACCATACTTGTCATTAAGTCTAGTGAGTTTCTCTTTTCTTTTGTCTGTCAACGAAACAGCCTGATCGGTTGATGGTTCATGTGTCAACGAAACATTGCATTTCGTTGACATATCAACCTCCAACAAATGATCATTGTTGTTTGTTGACTCTGTTTCTGATTCTAAGGTTTCACCAACACACCCTAGCTTCTCTTTGTTCTTTTTCCATGATTCCTCACAGAAAGATTCCATACCTTGAACATTAATGATGTTGGTAGCAACATTCCTGGAATCTTTCCATTTTGCAATCACACCTTGTTCTATTTCAAGTTGTGTTTTAAGAATTTCTTCTCTTTGTAACACGTTCTCAAGTTCCTTCTTAGCATCCCTACTAACACATCTCATTTTCTCAAATTCAATGAGCTGTGCTTCTAACATTGCATTCCTATCACTTAAGAGCAAATTAGTCTCTTTTATTCTAGAATTCTCCTTGGTAAGTGATTTAAGAGTAACACGTAAATTATATAGTACAGTAGACATTTCATTTACTGCACTATCGCATTCCTCTTTAGAAAGCTCAGAAAGATTAGTAATTGTTACCTGGTTGCTTGAGGAACTTGCTTCCTGCTCATGATTGTCAGCCATAAGAGCCAAGTTGACATATTCAACATCATCATCAGAGTCTTCACCATTACCAGCCCAGTCATACTCCTGAGACATGAAAGCCTTTTCTTTTTCCTTGAGAAGTTCAAAGTATTTCTTTTTATAATCAACAGGCTCAACTTTCCTGTTGCCCTTCTCAACCTTGGGCTTTCTGCAGTCTCCAGCAAAGTGACCAAGCATTCCACAATTGAAACATTTTGACTTAGACTTTTCAATCCAGTTTGTTTTGCTAGGTTGAAAGTCTCTTCTTGGTGGCCTTGCTTCTGAGTTTCTTTTGAACTTGAACTTAGAGAATTTCCTAGACAGAAAAGCAATATGCTCATCAATCTCATCTAAGTCATTCAAGTTGGCTGGTTCTGATTCTTCTTCTCCTTCTGTCATCTTGTCTTTACCCTTGCTAACATCACTCCTACAACTAGGTCGACTAGTTGTGGCCTTTGCAGTTTCTTTGTTGTCATCTTCCAGTTGGTTCACAGATGCAATTAATGCAATAGATCCACCCTTCTTCTGTACCTTTTCAATTTCCTCATCTTGCTCCATTTCCAGCTCATAAGTCTTCAAGGTTCCATAAAGCCTTTCAAGAGTGTAGTCTTTGTACTCTTGAGTGTTTCTAAGAGAAACAGTCATAGGCTTCCATTCTTTTGGAAGAGCTCTGAGAAATTTAAGGTTTGAATCCTTAGTTTGATAGATCCTCCCATACAGCTTTAATCCATTCAAAAGCTTCTGAAACCTACTAAACGTGTCATTTAGGGTTTCACCAGCTTTAAAATGAAAATGCTCATATTGTTGTATAAGGAGTTGCATTTTATTTTCCCTGACTTGCTCAGTTCCTTCACAGAGAGTTCTAACAGTATCCCATACTTCCTTAGAGGTTGTACAGTTGATAACATTGTCAAACATCTCTTGCTCCAAACCATTAAACAGAATGTTCATGGTTCTTTTGTCTTTATGGACTTCTGCAACATCTTCAACAGTCCATTCTGAGACAAGTTTTGGAATCTCTACATCAGGAGCATTATCTGGCAATCCAACTCTAGAATCAAGCTTCATGGGAACGTGTGGACCTTTCTCAATGCAGTCTACATACCTCTCATCCATAGACATGAGATGTAAATGCATCTTTACTTTCCAGTGAAAGTAATTGTCCTTATCAAGAACTGGTATCTTCACACCTGCATCCTTCTTCACCATGGTTTCTGTTTTTGGTCTTGATCTTTAAACTTCTTGTATGTTAGAAGCTTGCTCTGATACCAATTGTTAATCCCAAATGACCTAACAGAATTGTAGAAGGGGGGGTTGAATACAATTTTGATATTTCTTTAACTTGAAAATACTTTATAAAATTAAACTGAACTGAATAAATAAAAACACAAGATATAAATAATTCAGTTGGATTGTTTGATGATCCAACTGAAGTGTTTTTATTGCGGAAATAATCTGTGATACAAATGTACACAGCTGCTCAGTTACAAGGTTGTAGAGAAGAAAAATGCTCTCAAAGATAGCTAATACAAACTCTTTGTTTTTCTTCTTACAAATAAAGTAACTGCTACACTTGGTTATATAAACCCAAGTTTACAACCCTATTTTTGGCTACACTAATAGTACAATGAGTAACCGCCAATAGTTTGCTTTTCATCCCTTTGTCCAGTGGTCCTTGGAGATCCTTGCTTTTGTCTTCATGCTTATTATGATCACTCCCAAGAGCCCAATTGGAAACTGGGATGTTTCCTTATTCCCCATGTCCATTTTAATGGTTTCCAATGCAAAGTACACTTCCACATCTCCTTTTTGATCTGTCAGGAACCTGTCACTATCACTTTGTCAATTGTATAGAAAAGCAATAATGATTCGTTGATGGCATAGAGATGTGTTTCGTTGATAGCTTTATTCTTTGTTTCGTTGATGAGCTTCCTTGTTTCGTTGATAGAGTAATCTTCATTCCGTTGACATGTCTTCACTTAGGCAAAATTACAAGGCACTAAATATTTACAATTAACCAACCTATTTTGCCTATCTAACCATTTAGTCAACATGACTTAGAAAACCTATCTAGTACTCAACAAACTGCATATCAAACTATGAAGTAATGTACAGTGCAATTGCTACATCACTCATTTCGTTGATGAGCTTCCTGTCAACGAAACACTGCAAAGCATGCTATTTCGTTGACAGTTACAAAATAACTTAATACAAAATCTACTAAGTGTTTTTATAATTATCATCAAGAACAACATATTCCTAACACCATTCCATCTTCAACTCAATATCAAACCACCTATCATGAAACTCCTGTAGAGCCCAAAGAAGAGACAGTTGAGTTTGAAAACTTGGTATTCCCTAAGTTCATTGCTGAAGCTGAAAAGAAGATAAAGAAAAGGGAACCAATGAAAAGAGCTCAACAAGGACCAATCAAACTGAATGTTGTACCAAAAGTTGCCAAGCCAATTGAGGACAAGGCAGACTATATATACATTACAGAAATACATGAGTACTCATCCATGGATCTCTACCTTGATGAAATTAGTGATGTAAGAGGCACAGTCAAATACAGAGTTCTGCCTGAAAGACTAACTTTTGTCTACAAAGGATGGAGGGTGAGAGCATAGCCCTTGCAACAAGTACTGAATGAAGGATATTCCACCTTAGTGAAGATTTTCTCAAGCTTCAAGAACACAAAGGGATTTTCTGAGGTTGCAAGAGGTGCAGTATTGAAGAAGATTGAATAAATTAGGGATAGTTGGAATTCCCCCGACAGTTTGCCAAGGAAGATGAAGATCATTTACAATGGACAAAGAATCCATCTCCAACCTTACTGGATGATGGAATTCAAAGATTACAGGGGCTGTAGAAGATTCTTCAGGATTGAAGACCAACTGTCTAAGGCCAACACTAAGTACCTTAGATGGTTGCAATCAAAGCTAGATCCAAAGATTGCTGAAGAAGATGCATTATACAGGAAACATCAAGAGCAAGTCAAGGCCAACTATGCTAAGGAAGGGAGACAAAAGATTCAGCCTCCCAGGGAAAAGAAAAAGGATTAAATTCTGCTCAGGCTAGAGGAACAACCTTAAACTTCCACTCAGTAATATCTTATATTAAATTTTGCAGCTTAATACAATTATGTTCTTTTATTTCAATATTCTCATAATGTGTTTTGTTATCATCAAGACCTTTAATTTATGCGTGTTATTCTATCAGACATAAATTGGGGGAGATTGTTAGGAAATATGTTGTTCTTGATGATAACTTAACATATAACACCTTTCTTTATAAGTCATTTTGTAACTAACAACGGATGGCATACTTTCTGTAGTATCCGTTGTTGGGAAGCTTATCCACGGATAAGTAATTATGTATCATATTCAATTTTACTCTACTCTAAGGATTGAAAGTATTAAGTACTAAGTCATGTTGACTTTCAGTAGATAAGCAGGATAGGATAGCTAATTGTAAATAGGTTGTGCTATGTAATTCTGTTTAAGTGAAAATGAATGACAACGGATGAAGACTTAATGCTATCCACGGATGATCAACTCAATGCTATCCACGGATGATCAACTCAATGCTATCCACGGATGACCAACTTAATGCTATCCACGGATAGTCATCCACGGATAGTCAAGAACACTACCAACGGATGAAGCTCAAGACTAAAGGTTGATGGTGACTTGACACTGGAGAAGCACATGGGTTGATAGAGTAAACAAAAAGAATATGGAAGCCAAACACTGGTGAACCTCGAAGAAGAAGAAACATTCCATTTCCATGAAACATAAGAGATGTACAAACAAGCCAAGTTGTCAAGAGTACAACATCTCAGTCACATGCATCTGGAATGAAGAAGCGAGCATACTGGACCTAGAAGATAGAGATAGTTTTTGTCTGTAGTATGACTTGTAAACTTGGTCTTTATAACCAAGTGTAGCAGTTCTTTGAAAATAGAGAAAATAGTTTTACATTGTCTTTGCTTAGGTTTTCTCTCTTACATTTCTTAGGAGCAAAGAACTGTAATAGCAGTTGTGTATTTGTAACCAAATATCACAGATTATTTCTTCAATATACATCTCAGGTGGATCACAAAACAATCCACCTGAAATTTTTAAAGCACTGTGTTCTTATCATTATTCTATTTATGCAATTTATAGTTTATCTGTTCTTACTTTCAAGTTCCAGAAAAGTTATAAAAATCTAGAATTGTATTCAACCCCCCCCCCCCCTTCTATAATTCTATAAGTGTGTAACTGGGAATAACATCTTCTTAAGTATAAAACCTTTCAATTCAAACAAAATTATATTTTAAAAGTAAAAGAAATAAATTTTAGAACAATATATGGCAATGAAGTATTATAAATTCAAATTACCAATGTAAAAATATTTTAAAGTTATCTTTCTCAAATTACATATGGGGTCAATAGTTTGTAGCTAAACTGTTTTTCAGGCCTTTTTAGAATACTATTAACGACATTAATTCTAATAGTAATATAAAATTTAAATTATTTTAATTCATAAGTAACTTTTAAAATTGGACGTGAACGAATAGATCATCTTTTTAAGTATTTTTAATTTTTTAATATGACATGTTTTCATATTAGCTTGATAATATATTCTATAAATGTATATTACGGATCTCAGAAGTTCAGATAGTACAACGGTAAGTAACTTCTTCTTTATTCCGTTATCAATTGAGTAAGTCATTAGACTCCCCAATTTTCCATTATTGAACTTTTAAAATTTTAATGTAGATGAGGGCGATGTCTCATTTATGAATTTGCAGTGTTGAAGATGTGACTCATGCGCAACGGAACTGTATCATTAGCCATACCTACAAATGCAAATGGGGCAAAATCGTCTCAAATCCGAACTGGTGACATCATGTTCAATAAATCAATTACTTCGAAAATATAATTCTTCTTTAAATGTCGTAAAATTAGTTCAAACTCTAGAGAACGCCCCCACAAGAATCTAAAATCACATCATACAATGTTGATTCTGTTGCGGTGAGCGTGAAATTTTCAATTAAAATATAATTGAGATATTTATCCAACATCAAATTTGCCTTTCTCATTTTTAATAACTCAATCATTTTATTCTTTTTAAGCAGGTGTTTGATTCAGCTAATAATAATAATTTTATTGATGATAATCTGTAGTCAAAATCGTCCATGTCAATGATAATGAAGTTAATACGAAGTATAAATCTAAAATGGTTTAGGACATTCAACATTCTTATTAATTTAAAAATTGATGTTACATTTCAAACAAATTCTAATATCGTATGTTTATGTTATTATGTTATGATGGTAACATTTTATTTATCTGTTCAATCAATATTTTATGCATTGAATATTTAAATGAATATTTATTTACTTACTAACCAATAACATAATTTATACTTCCACTGTTCCTCTCATTTATTTATATTTAATCTTCACTACTTGGCACACATTTCAAGGCTCCCATAAAGTAGAGTTTCATAACTTATTTTTTTAAAAAATTGAATAAAAATCTAAACACTGAATTTTATTCAGAAGAAAAAAAATAAAACAATGACATGCTCAACAAGATTAAGTCTGATATAAAACAGGCATTATGATATCAACAGAATTTGCAACAACTCGATATAGAATAGGGTTCAAAGAACAGGCTCTAGATGGCCTCAACAGTTCAAATTATCACATCATGGAAGAATTAGTTAAGATTCAACAATCTGGTAAGTGACAAGAAAGTCAAGTTCAAGTTTAAGAAAAATTCAGGGTGAAGTTTATAAATGAAGAAAACAAGGGTTTATTAACTTCTGACAGAAATAGTTCAAGTCCTTCGAACATATACTTATAATAGATAAGCCTTGTATTTGAAGGAAGTAAACTAAATCATGCACAACATATATGAATTCGAATCAGGGAATGGATCAGATGATCGCATTAACAAGAAATGATAATAATACTTGCATGGATGCAAGATGGAAAATGGAATACTTGTAGAACAAGTACCACGACTTCGGAATTTAAAATAACATTTTCAACATAGGGTTCACAAGTTCCCACTCATCTTGGGTTGGCAATATTCCCACCTAATATTCTAAAATCATGTCTTTTAAAAGAAAGCCTTAGTATACGACCCATAATTATCTCTTTAAACTTTCAATATAATAAGTATATCTTTCCAATCAACCCTACAAATATGAATCTAAGTTCATAAAGTATAAAAGAATGCTCGTCAACTTACGAGTTTAAATAAAATACTTGCAGTTCAATGCAAAAGAGTCATCATTAAATTTTTAGGAAAAAGTATGCCAATTGCATAATAATAATTCAAGAAATATCAATCAATTAATAATCAAGGGTATAAACACTTGCCTCTGGTCCTTAGCTATTTCGTAACGCTGAAACAATACGATTCCCTCCTTATTTTGTCTTATCGCACGATTCTCTACTTCCGTCCTTCTTTGCTCTAACGCTCTTGCGAACACCACTAGTCTGCTTTTACCATTTCGAATCCACGTGCCAGCCTCGATAGTCAAACGTGAGACAGTACTTAGTCTTCAACGTATGATTTCACATTCCATAAACGATTGTAACTTAACTTCGATAATCTGACTCGTCTCGTCCAATAGCCTCTGTTGCATAGACAACCACATTTCAATTGATAGAATGATCACAACTAACTATACAAGTAATCCTCGTAACTCGCTTGACGAAACTCCCCATACTATAAAAAGTCAACATCTAAGTCAACGACCTCGTAAATCTCATTTTCTAACATTACCGACAAATTTCTATTCCAACTACCCCTCGTGATGATATTAGACACGACCAAAGCATTTAAACAAGTCTCAAAACAATTATTCGCATGCATGACTCAACAACAGATAATTCACATCATTCACATAACACATTTAAACAAGTCACCGGTTACGTATCAGACACCCGATCTAATTTACGATATTTAAAACTCAGACACTAGCCCTAGTACGGGCATATACGGACTATAAAACACATTACACAACTCATACAAACCATATAGCACTTATAACAATTTTTAAAACATCACACGAAGCTTATTTGAATTTAAATAAGCCACAAACAATTTTTAAATCAAAAATCGGATTTTTAAATCCAATATAAGTATTTTAACTGCAAATAAATCAATTAACAAAATTAATTGACACTCTTTAAATGCTCAAACTATTTTTAAATAATAAATCAGGTTTGAAAATAATTAAACTGAATTTTTTTAATTAATTAAATCTAATTAATAATCAATTTTTAAGAATTAACTGATTAAAAGAATTAATCAATTAATTAAATTAATTAATTATTAATTAAAAATAATTAAAATAATTAAGTTTAATCAATTTTCGAATTTAAAATAATAAATATAATTTTTCAGAATTTTCTGAATAATAAAATGTATTTTTAAATCAAAGATATGATTTTTAGAATTTTTAAACTATTTTTGAATTATTTTGAAAATAAAATTCCAGAAACACTTTTCTGAAATGAAATTAGGGTTTTTAAAATCAAAACCGGGTCGGGTAAATTTTGGAAACGGGTCGCCAAGAAACGGATATAGGTTGCCAAGAACACCGCCGGCGGCGGGAGTTCCGGCCACCCCGTCCAGAATCCGGCGACGACAAATACACCAAAACACTCCTGCTATCTAAGGAGAAACACGGCAACATCGCAACCGAGTAAAATCAAGCCAAAACATGGAGAAAAACTCCGAAACTGAGCCAAAACACTGCCGGCGGCAAAATCTCCGGCGACCAAGAATCGAGTGCAAAACTCGGTTCTAATCACACAAACACATTCCAAATATCACGATCTATCCACTGGTATGCATAAAAAGAACAACCCAATCCTCGAAATGAAACTCCGGCCAAATCAAGAAATTTTCCGGCGAGCTTCAACAAAATTTCGATTAGCTCGATTTACATACCGAAAATTCAATTAAAAACTACCAATATGCTCCACACAACATATACAATCCAATTATGTCATCAATTGTCAAGAACTATGAAGATTAAGGATTTCCCCAAATTAAAACAAATAATTCGAAATAAATAAAATAATTAAAAATCGAAAAGTTTTAAAAAAGTCATACCCACATGAATTTTGATGGTGGATTTAGGTAGAGGATGATGAGAGATTCGATTTGGTTACAAGAACATCGAAATCGGATTCCGATAACGCCTTCAAAATGGAGTTTGATTCTCAAGAACACGAAGAACACGTTCTAGAGTTTTTCGGATTTTTAACTGTAATTAAGCTTGATTATACGAAAAACAAAGTACGATTTGCCTTTTTATAATAAACGGAAAATAATACCCCAAACGACATTTTTGGATTGATACTGATCCGATGGATCGCTTTTAAATACAATATAAGAGAATATATGCTTTAAACCTTTAATAAAGCAGAATACACGTTTTTCGAAACGATAATCATCCATAAAGTACGGATAACTACAAGTATCGTTTAATTCAAAATATAGGAACCAAAATACCTCCATTGCGAATATTTTTGAATACTTCCCGCTTTAACGAATGAAATATTGGTACGAACGATATACCAATGTCCCGAATAATTTGGGAACGATCCAAATTTTCTTTTCGATAATTAAAATAGAATAAAATAGTATGACACCCTTTTCAAAATAGTTTCTAATTCCCCACACATTTCACATAGCACCACAATATCACATATTCAATCATTTAACGAATAACTTAGCACGTTTAAACTGATAAATCATTTAATAACTCTTAATATGAAATTAAAATTTCATTTCACATCACATAATAACATGTAATTTTCCCGGATCTTACAAGGAACGATAACTGGTAATTACTACTATATTACTTGTTTGTGATTGTGTACACTTGCAGTTTGGTTTTAGTTACTTCTGTGCTAACGGGAGTAATAATTGTTTCTTATCAGGTTTCTTTGTGTATGAACAAAGAACCGTCGGGATTATTTACCTTTGATCCTGAAATGGAGCGAACCTTCAAAGCAAGAAGAAAAGTGCAACGCAAAGTTAAGAAAGCCAACCTAGTTATGGGTGATGAAAATGCCGATGCTCAAAATGTTGATGCTCGAAATGCTATGATGGTGATGGATGATAAAGATAGTGTTATTCGACAGTATGGAAAACCCCGTTTCGATGAGTTGAATTCGGGAATTGTGCGACCGGATATTCAAGCAACGCAGTTTGAGTTGAAGCCGGTCATGTTCCAGATGTTACATACTGTTGGTCAGTTTAGTGGGATGGCTACTGAAGATCCTCACCTTCACCTTCGTCTTTTCATGGAAGTTAGTGATTCTTTTAAACTTCCGGAGGTGACAGAGGATGCTTTGAGGATGAAGTTGTTTCCGTATTCTTTGAGAGACACAGCAAGAGCTTGGCTAAATTCATTGCCATCAGCTTCGGTGACTACTTGGAATGATTTGGCAGAAAAATTTCTTATGAAGTATTTTCCTCCTACCAAGAATACAAGGCTCCGTAACGAGATTAATTCGTTTCAGCAGCTGGATGATGAAACTTTATATGAGGCATGGGAGAGATTCAAGACATGTTTATAACCAATTACCTTTTCAGCTAAAATATATTATAGTTTTTCTAACAAAACCCCTCGTTTCCTAAAAATATCATGGACAATTACCTTTTTCAACTTACTCTTTTTATTTTTCTTACTAAAATCTCTTCTTTCTCTAAAAATATCACGGGCAAGCCCTATACTTATTTATTTTAAAACATATTTTAATACTTTTAATTATTAAATTTTAAAACCTCATTTTTCAGAAATATCACGGGTAATTACCTTTTTTAAACTAAACATGTTATATTTTCTATTTTTCCTTATTAAAACCCCTCCTTTCCCAAAAATATAACGGGCAAACCCTTATTATATTTTAAAATCCATTTTAATATTTTTAATTATTTAAAAGCGTTTAACTATTTTAATATACCTACTTATTTTTTTAACAAATACAATTAGTAAAATATTAAAAAGTAAATAATAAAATAGCAATTAACATTTCATGCATCGCACGGGTTTTAAACTAGTATTATTAAAGACGAAACATTAAAAGTTTGGTCGATATAGTTTTTTGGTACAAAGTGATTTTACTCAATTGTTCTTGCTTATTTATTAAAATAAATTAAAAAATAACAATACATTTTATAACCAATTGCCATTTAAATTAAAACACCTTACTTTTCCAATTTTTCTAACAAAATCTTCTCCTTTTTTCCAAAAATAGCACGAACAATTAACTTTTACTATTTCTATTTTTTCTGACAAAATCCATGTTTTTCCAAGAATATTACGGGCAATTATCTTTTTCAACTAAAATATTTACTTTTTCTATATTTCCTTACTGAACCCCCTCTTTTTCCAAAAATATGAAATATTATTAAATAATTATATTATCTATTTATAACCAATTACCTTTTTCACCTAAAATACATTATTTTATATATTTTTTCTACAAAAATCCCCTACATTTTCAAAAAAAGTCACGGGCAATCACCTTTTTCAAATAATACATGTCACATTTTCTATTCCTTACTAAAATCTCTCATTTTCCAAAAATACTACGAACAAACCTTTAGTTATTAATTTTAAAACCTATATTAATATTTTTAATTATTTAAAAAAATTCATCTATTTTAACATGCCTATTTTTCTTAACAAATACAATTAATAAAAATATTAAAATATAAATAATAAAATAATAACTATTAAAAACAATCTATGCATCACACGGGTTTTAAGCTATCTATACTATTATATAATAGTCGAAACATTGAAAGTTTTGTTTTTTCGGTTTTCGTTCATTTGTTAAATTATAAATCATAAAATAATATAATTATAGTAACTAATCGATTGTTTTTAAATTAAAACACATCATCTTTTCATAAAAAGATATTACCTTTTTTCAGCCAAAATACAATAGTTTTTCTATTTTTACTAACAAAATCTCTCTTTTTTTCCCATAAATATCATGGGTAATTAATTTTTGAACTAAAACACATTATTTTTTTTCTTACTAAAAACCTCTCTTTCCGAAAAATTCACGGACAAACCCTTACTTAATGTGTTTAATTATTTTAAATATTTTAACTATTTAAACATACCTACTTATTTGTTTCACAAATACAATTAATAAAATATTAAACATAATTAAAAATTCATATAATTCAATTAAAAATCACATATATTACATAACTACAAACTATTTTAGTTATACTTTAATTAGAATTCAAAAACACGATTTTTTTTAAAAATGTTTTTATTTATATTTATATTATTACAACAAAATATATTGATAATTTGGACAATTACATGCATATTAGACTAATAAACTTTTATAAAATTTATAAGTTTTTTT
The DNA here is from genome assembly GCA_030848705.1 of Heracleum sosnowskyi. Taxonomy (NCBI): domain Eukaryota; kingdom Viridiplantae; phylum Streptophyta; class Magnoliopsida; order Apiales; family Apiaceae; genus Heracleum; species Heracleum sosnowskyi. The sequence continues at coordinate 47,850,911 of CM061241.1, forward strand.
TTAGATTTGAATATTCAAGTAGTATTTTTAATTCTTTTTAAAAAGGTAGCATTTTCAGAAATACTAAAATCTCAAAACTTTTAAAAATAAATTTCAAAATTAATGTTAAAATCGTTCGTGCTTTGCACGAGTTATTGGCTAGTATTATTAAAGCCGAAATTTTGAAAGTTTTTCTTTTCGGTTTTTGGTCATTTATTTTATTTAATAAATAATAAAATAATATAAAAATAGTAACTAACCGATGGTTTTTTATAATTAAAACACTTTTTCCTAACAAAATCTACTCATTTTCTAGAAATATCATGGACAATTACCTTTAAATTAAAACATATTAGCTTTTATATTTGTTCTCACTCAAATCTCTTTTTTCCAAAAATATCAGGTGCAACCCTTATTTTCTTTATTTTAAAACTTATTTTAAAACTTTTAATTATTTAAAAAAACTTACATATTTTAACATGCCAATGCATTTTTTTAACAAATACAATTAATATAATTAAAGCACTTCTAAAAATATAACGGCCTGTTACTTTTTTTAATTAAAATATTTTAGCTTTTCTATTTGTTCTTATTATTTATCTTTTATAATTAAAACACTTTTTACTAACAAAATCTAATCATTTTCCAAAAATATCACGGCAATTACCTTTAAATTAAAACATTTTACCTATTATATTTGTTCTCAATAAAATCTCTCTTTTCCAAAAATATCATGTGTAAACCTTACTTATTTATTTTAAAACATATTTTACTACTTTTAATTATTTAAAAAAGCTTACCTATTTTGACATACCGACTTATTTTTTTAACAAATACCATTAATATAATTAAAATATTTCTAAAAATATCACGAGCAGTTACTTTTTTTTAATTAATACATGTTAGCTTTTTTATTTATCCTTATTATTATTATTTTAATAAATAATAAAATAATATTAACTTCATTAGTCCCATTTGTATTCTTTATTTATTTTTTTCTATGTTCCAATTAATATTTAAGTTTCTCATTTTATAATTTATCATATTGATTTTTATTCTTTATTTAGTATTTTCTGTTTTCATTATTTTCTTTTGTGTATCATTTTTTAATCTCCTTTGGCCCGTGTTTTGCACGGTTATAGGCTAGTATGTATTTGTTAAACAAAATTTGTAAGATATATAAAAGTAATCAATATACTTATATAAAGGAGAAGGCGGGGGCGGTGAGGTGTCGCCCTTTAAACTATGTTCTATTTTTCTAATTTTCTCAATTTTTCACAATTTTGAATTTTAATAATTACAATTTCTTTTATTATAACTTACTTTATTATTTTCGATTTTGTAGGAATACCACTATTAACAAGCCTACACTATGTGACTATGTCACACTACATGACCTAGTGATTTCTATCACTGGGATATAGTATAAGTCTCTAAATGTACTTGTCTTGTTCTCATGAACAATAGCTTTATCATGTATGCTCAGATCTATAATGAGCTTAGTAAAGTTTCTTGCATCTAGATTGTATATAGGCCATTGAATAATTGTCTTGGTAGAAGTTCAGTAATGCTCATGCAGCAGGATAGAAATGAATAAGGCCATGAAGAAATAAGTTGCAGAAATTTGTCTAAGGCATTATATAGCAAAGTCAGAAGAAAGCTATGTCGTGAAGTCACCAATATCTATGTCGTGAAGTGCTACATCGCATAGTCCATTTTGGTCTATGTCGAGAAGTCCTCAAGACACATGTCGTGAAGTGTTGAAGTCAGCAAAGTCAAAGAAGCCTAGATCGTGAAGTCCTCAGAAGCCTTATGTCGCATAGTCATCAAAATGACCTATGTCGCATAGTCATCAAATGACCTATGTCGCATAGTCATCAAATGACTTATGTCGCATTGTCGTCAAATGACTTATGTCGCATAGTCGTCAAATGACCTATGTCGCATAGTCGTCAAATGACTTATGTCGCATAGTCGTCTAATGGGCTATGTCGCAATGTCTTCAAAGGCTATATCGCATAGTCCTCTCAATGGAGATCGCGAAGTCAGGAATGAAGTGGAGTTCACGATATCAACACTTAGCCGTTTACAACAAGACAAATCAAGGTACAGAACCAAGAATCAAAAGAGACAAATACTGAAGCATTTGTTCTGGCAAGGTGGTCCAAAGAACAGATGGCAAATCTACAGCTAAACTTGGAGAGAAAGATAAGAGACAAGCAGCTACAGAAACGGGAAAGACTCCGAAAAGCAGGTGGTCCTTCCTGACACAGTTAACTTCTTATGGCAGGACAAGTTGGACTTTCAGCAAGGGGTAACTGTGTAAAAATAGGTGTGTGCACTAGTTTGTATAGGGCTTATATATATCATGCACATCCTATTGTAAGTTGTAAGAGAGATACACATAGTTTTTATCTTAAGCTCTTTTCTCTGTAAGCAAGCAAGTTCAAACTGTTCTTGTTTAGAAGCCAGAAATTCGATTGTGAATTTCCTGGAAAGCTGTAGTATTTAATTTGCTTATACAAAGTAGATTAAAGTGATTGTGTGTGTGTTGTTTACTTTCCGCATATTGCATAGCATAATCATTTACAGTTTATATTTAGTTTCAAGAAAACCAAAATCCATCAAACTATCCATTCACCCCCCCTCTGTCTAGTTTCTAGGTGATATTCATTGCTAACAAGTGGTATCCGAGCGGGCTGTTAACATACAAACAGAAAAAGATCAAGAATGAGTTCACAAAAACTAAGCAGTATCAAGATTCCTCCCTTCAACAAGGAGCACTACAGCTTATGGAAGAAGAAGATGTTGCTGTTCATCAAAGCTTCTAATCCCATGTTTTTAGACATTCTAAAACATGGTCCCTTTGTTCCAATGATTGAGATTGGTGAGACAACAGTAGGCACTGAGATAATACCAGCAAAACATGTTCCCAAAGACCCCACAAAGTACACTGATTCTGAAAAGGAGAAAATAGCACTGGATGGACATCTTCAACTTATAATCTGTGAATCTATGGATTTCAACATGTATGGCACTGTTGCTCACTGTACTAGTGCCAAGAAGATGTGGGATCTTATAGAAGTGCTCTGTGAAGGAACTACTGAAGTAAAAAAGAACAAGAAGCAGATTCTTGTTTCACAATATGAAGCCTTCATGGCTCAGCCGAAAGAGGGAATCACAGAAGTGTTTGAGAGGTTCAACAAGCTGGTAAATGAGCTCAAACTCTACGACAAACACTATGAGATAGAAGAGCTTAACATGAAGTTTTTACTAACTCTTCCAGACCATTTAGAACCAAGAATCTCTTCCCTCAAAGAAAGAGATCTAACTAAGATTGGTTTTGATGTGCTGTATGGTGTTTTGAAAACCTATGAGCTGGAGTTGTTTCAAAAGTGATCCATTCAAGCTAAACAAGGGTTAATGGCAAATACTTCCTGTGCCCTTATTGTTGACAACCTAAGTCAAAGAATGGACTCTCTTAAAATCAGTCAAGTCAAGATTGAGGAACTGGAAGTTGAAGACACTGGTGATGAGGCCCAAGTTGTCTATGATTTGCCTGAGGATGATGAGTTTAAAGCATGGAAGAACTAGACAAAATGGAAAACAAATCTTTTGTTTATATGGCTAGGAGGTATCCTAACATAAGGTTTAAAAGAAAGCAGCCATTCAGGTCCAAGTTCAATACTGGAAACACTGGTGGATCTAGTGGCTCAAACACCTTCAATAAAGGAAAAGGGATTGCTGGTGCTGCTAAAGGTGGATACAAGACAGGAAGTGTGGATAGGACCAAAATAAGGTGCTATAACTGCAATGAACTTGGGCATTTTGCCACTGAGTGCAAAAAGCCTAAACAAGTCAAGTAGGACAAAGCATACTTAGAGCTTGAAGCTAAGTATGAGGCTCTACTCAAGAAACAACAGGGCAAAGCTTTTATTGCTGAGGGAAAATGTTGGGATGACTCTGATGAAGAAGAAGAACAAGAGTACTCAAACTATGCCTTGATGGCATTTTCTGATGATGGTGATTCAAGTCAGGTACCTATTCTTACTTCTCTTGATATGACTCCCCTTCAATATAAGCAAACTGTTGAAGATATGAGCACTGAGATGTTTAATATTCATACTAGCATGTTAGTAGCTAATGAAGAAATTGATAGACTAACTGCTAAGAATCTTGAGCTTACAGAAAAGAATGAGAAACTTGAGTTAATGGTTGTGAACCTGGATGGTTTGAAAAAGGAGGTTGAGTATCTTAAAAACAAAGTGATTTGTGCTGAACAGATAGAGAAAGCCCTTAGGGAACAAATTGCTGAAACTGAACTGAAACTAAGAAGCTTTAAAAACTCCTCTGAACTTATTCAAACCTATCACAAGGAACACACTGAAGACTGCAAGGTTGGAGTTGGTTTTGACTATGAAAATGACAAGGGAAGGAAGAAGGTCAAAGGCAAAGGAAAGGAAACTTTTACAAACAAAAATGCCCCAACCATACTGTCAAGTGTTGAACAACCCATCTTCAGAAAGAGTGCTGTTGAGTTTGATGAGGAACTACTGATCATCAAGCAACAACTACTTGAAGAAGATGAGGCTGCTAAAAACACTTCTTCCTTTCCTGAACTTGTCAATCAGAAAGAGACCAAAGACAATCTTGTCAAGAGTCCTAAAGCAAAGAAAGAAGTTGTTAAGAAAAAGAAACAAAACAGAAATGGTAAAGTTGGTGTTAACAAGGGAAACAACTATGCCTATGTGCCAAATGCTCCCAGGAAACAATGTCAAAAATGCCTATCTGTTAATCATTTGACTCATAAGTGTAGTAAGCCTGAAATTGTTGAAGTTGACAACCTGAGTAACCATTCTGCCAGCATAAATTCTAGTCATGATTCTTTCTGTGGTAAGCCAAACTGCATGACATGCTATGTGACTGTGATTGCTAACTGTTTATCTCTTAAACATAAACTTGACTCTGCACAATCTGGTGAATCACACACACATATGCATTCTCACAGGACAGGGTCCCCAATCAAGGTTGAGAGGGTGAAAACTTCATGTGAGCCTAAGAGTGTAAACTCCGAAGCCACAGAAAAAGTGAAGTCTCCTACTATGAGAAATGCAATTTATGACAGAAGAATTGTTAATCAAAATGTTTCTAAATCAACTGGACCCTACCAAGTGTGGGTACCAAAAACAACTTAGTCATTTTGTGAATGCAGGGCAACAGGAATAAAAGAGTCATATGGATCTTGGACAGTGGATGCTCAAGTCACATGACTGGTGATATAGCCCTGCTATCACATTTTGAGGAAAAGGCTGGCCCATCAGTAACCTTTGGAAATGACAACATTGGTTATACAATGGGATATGGCAGTGTTAAATCTGGAAATGTCATTATTGAAGATGTAGCATTTGTTGAAGGACTGAAGCATAATCTCTTGAGTATTGGACAATTTACCAACAGAGGTTTCAAAGTGGAATTTGATGAAGACCTTTGTTCAATCTCAAAAAGGGAGAGTGGTGAAGTTGTTCTAACTGGAGTGAACAAAGGAAGCTTGTTTGTAGCTAATCTCAAGGCTGCAGATAAGGGAGAAATTTGTTGTTTCTACACTAAAGCCACAAATGAGGAATTCTGGCTATGGCACAGAAAGCTGTCTCACTTGAATGTTCAGGCAATGAACTCTCTAACCAAGAGAGAACTTATCAGGGATTTGCCTGCCTTGGAGTTTGTACAAGATGGAGCATGTGAAGCTTGTCAGAAAGGAAAGATTAAAAGATCTAGTCACAAGAACAAGTTGCTCAATACAAACTCAAAACCTCTGCAGCTAATTCACATGGACTTATTTGGCCCTGTGAATGTAATGTCTCTTTCCAAAAAGAAATATGCTCTAGTGATGGTTGATGACTATTCAAGATATACTTGGGTGGAATTCCTATTCTCCAAGGATGAAGCTCCCCAAGTCATAATAGAGCATATCAAGAGAGTTGATAGAGAAGCTCAAAGCACTGGTTCCTCTGTAGTTGCTTTGAGAAGTGATAATGGAACTGAGTTTAGAAATTCCACATTGTATGAGTTTTGTAAAGATAAAGGAATTTCCCAACAATTTTCAGCTCCTAGGACTCCTCAACAAAATGGAGTAGTTGAGAGAAAGAATAGAACTCTCATTGAAGCTGCAAGGACAATGCTGTTGGATGCAAAACTACCTACTAGCTTTTGGGCTGATGCTGTTAACACAGCATGCTATGTGCAGAATAGAACATTGATAAATAAGAAGTCTGGCAAAACTCCTTACTCATTAATGACTGGAAAAAGAGCATCCTTCAAGCATCTGCATGTGTTTGGCAGCAAGTGTTTTGTGATGAAAGATACCTCAGAACATATTGGAAAATTTGATGCTAAGGCATTTGGAGGTATCTTCATTGGATACTCTCTGGAAAGGACAGCATACAGAGTGTTTGTACCTGAGCAACACAAAGTTATGGAAAGCATGAATGTTACTTTTGATGACAAGAAGACTCCTGGACTTGAAACAAGTGAACAAGACAGTGTGCCATTAAGATTTGAGAACCAAGGATATTTAGAGGATTCTGATAATGAGGATGAACCCCCTGCTCAAACTGTCCCAGTAAATGAAGATCTTGAAGTTGATAATCCTCCTCAAACACCTGTGCAAGGATTCACAAACACAGGGGGAGAAGAAGATAATGCAACCTTCAATCAGAATGATCCTGATACTAGTCAAGAAAATGAACAGGGTCACACAAGGAAATGGGACAAAGCCCACACTAGGGATCAAATCATTGGAGATCCTAGTGAGGGAGTTAGAACAAGAAGGGCAACATTAAATACATGTCTGTATAGCTGCTTTCTGTCACAAGAGGAACCTAAATTAATTGAAGAAGCTTTGAAGAATTCTGATTGGATTGTTGCCATGCAAGAAGAGTTGAATCAATTTGAGAAAAACAAAGTATGGGAACTAGTGCCACCTCCAAAAGGAAAGAATGTTATTGACACCAAATGGGTGTTCAGGAACAAAATGGATGAAGAAGGAGTGGTAATTAGAAACAAAGCAAGGCTGGTTGCCAAAGGATACAGCAGCAAGAAGGCATTGATTATGATGAGACATTTGCACCTGTAGCAAGACTGGAAGCCATCAGAATCTTCCTGGATTTTGCAGCTCACTCAAATTTCAAGGTGTATCAAATGGATGTGAAAAGTTCATTTCTCAATGGTGATCTTGCTGAAGAAGTGTATGTATCTCAACCACCTGGCTTTGAAAATGAAAACTTTCCAGACTTTGTGTACAGACTGCTTAAGGCACTCTATGGACTCAAACAGGCACCAAGAGTCTGGTATGAGACTCTATCTCAATTCCTTCTTGAGCATCAATTTACCAGGGGTACAATTGACAAAACCCTATTCTTCAAGAAGCATGGAAATGATATCATTCTTGTTCAAATCTATGTGGATGATATCATCTTTGGCTCTTCAAACGAAAAACTCTGTGAAAGGTTCTCTAAGTTGATGCAAAGCAAATATGAGATGAGTATGATGGGAGAATTAACCTACTTTCTGGGCTTGCAAGTACATCAAAGGGAGGATGGCATCTTCATAAACCAATCAAAGTATGTCAAAGATCTTTTGAAGAAATATGGTTTAGAAGACTCATCCCCTGCAAAAACTCCCATGTCCACTGCAATCAAGCTTGATGAAGACAAGAAAGGCAAAAGAGTAGACATCAAGGTTTACAGAGGCATGGTTGGATCACTACTCTATCTCACTGCTAGCAGGCCTGATATCATGTTTGCCACATGCCTTTGTGCAAGGTTCCAGTCTGATCCCAAGGAATCTCACATGATGGCTATCAAAAGGATTTTCAAATATCTGAAAGGGACTCCTAATCTTGGGCTATGGTATCCGAAGGGCACTGGGTTCAATCTGGTTGGCTACACAGATTTTGATTATGCTGGATGCAGAATTGACAGGAAGAGCACATCTGGAAGCTGTCAGTTCTTAGGTCAAAGGTTAGTGTCCTGGTTTAGTAAGAAACAACAGTCCACAGCAACATCCACAGCTGAGGCTGAATATATTGCTGCTGGAAGTTGTTGTGCTCAATTGCTTTGGATTAGAAATCAACTCATGGATTATGGACTAGTGTTAGAACACATTCCTCTATTGTGTGATAATACTAGTGCAATATCCATAGTTGCCAATCCTGTTAATCATTCTACTACAAAGCATATTGAGATCAGGTACCATTTCATTAAGGAACATGCTGCAAATGGTACCATAGAAGTCTCTTATGTTCCAACTGAGAAACAATTAGCTGACATATTTACTAAGCCTCTGAATGAAGCTGTCTTCAACAGACTTGTGAGTGAAATTGGAATCCTCAATCCTTCATTTAGTTGTTCTAAGTAAGTATGCTAGTTAATTGTTGCAGCAGTAAATTTTCACTGTATTTAAATGCTCTATTCATATGGAGTGAAAATTAGCTGAGATATGATCTATAAATATTTCAGTATTTTACTGCATTTTTTTCAAATCATATTTGGTTGAGGAGTTGTGAGCTTTTGAGACATCTCGATATAGATGATTTTGAGAGTTCACGACATAATACAAATCAAACAGACTTATATCGCAAACTGTTAAAATTGTGAGACTTTGCGATATAGTTCATTTCTTGAGTTTGCGACATAGTTCATTTTAATGACTTTGCGACTTAGAATAACTATATCAACAAGTCTCCATATTTGACAGAATTTTGATTTAAATTTACTTTATTTCAATTTTTGATTTAAGTCTGACAAAAAGAGAGTTTTAGACAAGGTATTTTCACTATATCGCAAAGTCATCCAAATTCTGATATCCTCAAGACTTTGCGACATAGTTTAATTCAGGACTCTGCGATATACTTTGCAAGGACTTTGCGGTACAGGCCATTTTAAGACTTCGCGACATACATTTAGTCTGTACATATTCATAACTCCATATCGCAGTGTCTCTATCATATAAATACTTTTTGTCGACCGTTCACAACTTTTCATCTTGTCATTTGCTCTCAATTTCTAAAACCTAAACTCTTCTCTCTCTTCTTCAATCTCAATCTCAATTTCAATGGCACCCAAATCTCAAACAGCTTCCTCTTCAAGCCCTTTAACCATTCCCAAAGAAACAAATCTTCTCACCATTCCCTCTGAGGCTGAGGCTAACCCAAGGTACAAGTGTTTTGTACGGTTCTTGAACACTTCCTACCTACGCCAAGCCCTAACCCTGAACCCTACCTTGTATGTCGATGTGTTGGAAGGATTCTGGAGAACGGCGTTGGTATCAACAATGGCTAGGGAAGATGGAACCTCATTCCAGGAGGTTAGTTGTTCAATTGGAGGCAAACATTTCCAGTTTGGTGAAAGGGAAATCAATGAAGCTTTGGGGTTCAAGGTGGAGGGTCATGACCAAGAAGCTACAGATGCTCAAATCGTAGATTTCATGACTTTCATTCTGTATGCTGATGAGATAGATACTGGAAAGCTAAATAAGAAGTTTGTGAGAAGGGAGTGGTCATTTCTGTTTGACGCACTCCAGAAGGTGTTTCTCTGCAGGAAGACAGGATGGGACCATATCAGTCACATTGCTGTGAAGCTAGCCTACTCCCTGGCCAACAACCAGGAGATCAATGTGGGAGCCATAATTCTCAAGGAATTGGCTCAGAGGCTAGGCAGGACCGTTCGTGGTAGAGGTAATGACATCTTTTACCCTCGTTTCCTTCAAGTTATTTTAAATTTTCTTGATGCAAATATCCATGAATTGGAGGGTATAGATAAAACTAAAATGGCTTATTCCAAGTCCATGTCCAAAGTACTATTTGGCTCATTGGACACAAGGAATCAAGTGAATGTGATTCTAAGTGTGACCAAGCATATGCAGGACACATTTGAGTCTTATCCACTTGATAAGCCCATATACCATGCACTTTCCTGGACAGGGGAGGCTGAGACTGGAGGAGCTACACAGTCTAACCCCAGCCTTCCCATCCCATCCAGCAACCCCACTGCAAACACATCTGTAGAAATTAGGGAGCCAAGTGCATCAGTCTCCCAAAAGACTGATGTTACTAAAAAGAAGACTAAGAAGAGACCCCTAAAAGTGATTCAAGAAACTGTAGAGATAGAAAGTGAGAATCCTGAGTCACCTCTCACCAGACATAGTAAGAAATCCAAATCCAAACCTTCCACTGGATCCTCCCAACAGGATTCAGATGTGGAAAAAGGGGTACACCTATTACTGTCAATGGCCTCCCAACAGGTTATTGGCATTAAAAAGAGTAGTCTCCCCACTACAACCTGTACTGAGTCTGCACAGGATCAAGAACTCACTCTTGATCCTAGGAGAAATAAGGATGTTGACACATTGAGTGGAGAGCACATCACACTTGAAACTCCTCCTATTTCTCAGGGGGAGTTGACAAAATCTAATCTACACCACACTTCTCTTCCAGATTCTACATCTAACATTTCTTCTCAACAGATCAGTCATTCACATGATTTTTCTGCAATTGATCAATCACAATCCAACACTGTGATTGAGCCAACCTCAAGTGACATGGTGCATGACACTGTGCTCACTACCCAGGAACCACATCTAGTTGGTCAGGGAATGCATGCTGGGGCATATCCTAATGACACCAACACAAACATGGAGGATTCACCAGTCTTCACTAGAGACTCTATGCCAAATTCTCCCATCCTTAGGGATGTGGAACTGTCTTCACAGACAAATAGGGCTGATGTTGTAACACATCCCATTTCAATGGAGACAGCATCAGACTCTACAGTCATTCCAAGACTGGAGGAAATTCACTCAACCATTCCTCATGAAGTGCCAAGCACTAGCTCTCACTTGGCTCAGGCCACAATAACTGAATGGCTGAAACCTGTGCAACATGACAGGGCTTCAGGATCATCCTCTGTGCCACCATAATTGACGGAAGAAGAATTAAAAGATCTTCATGTGGCACAGATTGATGAGATCTCTAGGATTGCTCAACATCTCCTCACTGCAAATCTCCCAAATTCTGACTATGAGGCTATTCTTCTCACTCACAAGGAGGATGTTGAAGCACAACATGATAAAATTGTGGATGAAGCCCAGCAAGCTGGAAATGTGGATGCTTGGCTGGATGGCAAAAGGACAGTACAGCTCAAGGAGGCTCTAGCTTTTCTCAGGGAGGACTATCTTACAGCCTTGGGGTCAAATGCCAAAGGTCTCTCTCCTGCTGAAATCTATGATGCAGTTAATGATGTCTACAAGAGCCAACTTAAAGCTATGCATTTTCTTGGGAAGGGTCTTCAGTCAGAAATCTCCACCATTCAGGAAGAAACAGCTTATTCTAATGCTCAACTAAAGAATTGTTTTCTTTCAGGCTTTCCCAAGGTAGATGGCATTCTTAAGGAAGTCCAGAAAACTGCCTCCAATGTCACCAAGATGGACTGCACCCTAGCTATGGTTTCAGATAATATGAAGAATCTCTCTACCAAGCTAGACAATCAGGTGCAGGCCAACATCAACTCAAACTCCATGCTTACAGTACTCTGGAAGAATCAGTATGGGAACAAGCTTGTTGATGAGGTTCCTATTTCTGATATCTCCAAGTTTGAATTCTCCAAACTCAAGGATCAATCCCTTAACTCCTTCAAATCTCAACAACTTTTCTCAAAAGTGGACAGCTTAGAAAGAGAGGTAGCTGCTCTGAAAGCAGAAAACAAAGGACTATCTCACTCCTTGGAGCAGCTAAATGCTAAGATGGATGATCAAACCAACTCCACTTCTAATATTTTGTTGGTGCAACAACAAATGATGACCTCAATGATGAGACATATGAACCTGCCTATCCCTGGGGAAGCTCAAGACATCTTGTCTGATTCCAAGCCTAAGGGGGAGAAAGAAAAGGAGGTCATTCTGAAAAAGAAAGGGGGAGTACCTGCCAAGCAACATAAGCTTAAGGGCAAAATTTCTGAAGAAACAATAAAGCCAATAATCCTCCCCCCTGTAGAGGTCATAAATGCACAAGGCCAGAAGAGCACAGTCACATCTACCTTCCATCCTTCTACAATGCCAAAGGACATTTCAGCTCCTCAACCTACTTCAAATGCCAAACCTATCAAAGCCACAATAATCACCCAGGCCAAGCTACAGGAAATTGCAAATTCAAACATCTATCATGATGAGGCCTTCCTGGAGCTTCTAAAAGCCATCTACAGCAATGCAAAAGGGGATGCAAGAGTCTACAAAGAGAAGGTCAAGGAAAGCATCAAGTACTTCACTGTGGGAGTAAGGAAAATCAATGATGTCCATCTAAGAGAAGTTATCATGGTGTGCAAGGACAATTGCTTGTGGCATCTAGCATTTCAAACTCTAGAGAAACTGAGATTTACTGAGCTGTCAATAATCCTGGACTTAATAGAAAAAGATGGGACCAACAACAGGAGACTGTTTGATGACTTGAAGATAGATCAACATCTAAGACTGCCTGAGGTTATCTCAAAGCCAAGGACAATAATCTTCCAAAGTCTATCTCAAGACAGCAGCATTGAACAGTTGGTGATTCCTTCAGATTTGACAAGAAAGAATAATGCAAAGATCAACCAGGTGCTGCAAATGCTAAGGGCCAAGAGGGGAGTCAGGACAGCTGAGGAACTAGAGATGATTCACACTCTACAATATTTTCTGATTCATGGAGTCATTCCTGAATCTGTCAAAGAAAAGAGCAAAAAGAAGGATGGGGATGATGATGATGAGGAGAAAACCTATGAAAGGAGATCTCAGTCAAGGAGAAATAAGGATGGACCTGGTGAGAGCAGCAGGAGCAAATATTCAAAGAAATCAAAAGATGCTGGTGATGACAAGAGGGATTCAAAAGGAGGAAAGGAAACAGTCAAGAGAACAAGGAGTGGAATTCAGCAAGTCAAGGACATTGCTAGCAGTACTTTAACCACAACACAAGACTCTAAGTCTAGGGTGGGTACTGTTAGTAATGATCCTCCAAAATCATTATCTAAGACTTCTGAACCTGAATTGCCACAGAAGAAAGAAGGAGCCATAAAAGGAACATCAAAAAGACACTTCCACAAAGTCACAGCTGGTGGAGTGTTACAGTGGATGAAGGGAAAAGGAATGAAGCTACTTCCAAGTGATGTGGCACTGAAGACTAATTCTCCATGCTCCACAAAGCTACCTCAAGTGAAGCACATGAAGATCAAGAGGGCAGCTAAGAGGACAAGGATAACAAAGAAGAATGGGATAATCACTAATGTTGTAGGGATCAAAGTGCTTCCTCTTGATGAAGACTATGATGAAGATGCCCTAGAATTCTTGAGAGCTCAAAGAATCTTTGAAGTCAAGGTGAAGCTAGATCATCTAGAGATCAAGTACACTGATGGAAGAGAAAGGATTATGAAGCAAGGGGGCTGGCAATATTTCTATAAGTATGAGCTTGAGAGGATAAATGCCTTACTGAATTTTGAAGAAAAAGAAGAAAGGACTTGGAAGATAGATATTGCCAGGTACTTGAAAATGCATGCTGATTATGAAGAAAACATGAGGAAAGAGAATGAAGAGAAAAACATACAGAGAGAGAAAGAAATGGCTGAGATGGAGGAGAGGGCTAAAGAGCTAAGGCAGAAAGGGCTGTGCAGGGTCAAACAAAATCCTTACATTGTGGAGTACAAAAACTCACATGGAGGCCAAAGCAAAATAAGGATGGAGTTTCTGGACTCCTATGTAGAAAGTGCACTCAAGGCTGCAATTGATGACTTGGAAGGCTCACCTCTCATTGAAGAACTGATTGCAAGAGAAGAACTTCAAGAAGCCATCATAGACATGAAAATAAGAGAAGAGATAAGGAAAAAGAAGATTTATGATGATTTTCAAGAGAAGCAATTGGAAGCTGAAGCTGCTGAGCAACAAAGATAGTCTGTAAGCTTTCAAATTTTTCTATGTAATCAAATTCCTAATCTCAATGTTCATAAATTGTCTTCTCTGTTACTTAATTTCCTTCTATGTAAGTTAGGCTTGTTATCAGACATGAAATTGTGCCTAAGGATCTTACTCACAATTTGGGGGAGATTGTTAGGCTCAAGACATGTCTGAATACCACTATTAACAAGCCTACACTATGTGACTATGTCACACTACATGACCTAGTGATTTCTATCGCTGGGATATAGTATAAGTCTCTAAATGTACTTGTCTTGTTCTCATGAACAATAGCTTTATCATGTATGCTCAGATCTATAATGATCTTAGTAAAGTTTCTTGCATCTAGATTGTATATAGGCCATTGAATAATTGTCCTGGTAGAAGTTCAGTAATGCTCATGCAGCAGGATAGAAATGAATAAGGCCATGAAGAAATAAGTTGCAGAAATTTGTCTAAGGCATTATATAGCAAAGTCAGAAGAAAGCTATGTCGTGAAGTCACCAATATCTATGTCGTGAAGTGCTACATCGCATAGTCCATTTTGGTCTATGTCGAGAAGTCCTCAAGACACATGTCGTGAAGTGTTGAAGTCAGCAAAGTCAAAGAAGCCTAGATCGTGAAGTCCTCAGAAGCCTTATGTCGCATAGTCATCAAAATGACCTATGTCGCATAGTCATCAAATGACTTATGTCGCATAGTCGTCAAATGACTTATGTCGCATAGTCATCAAATGACCTATGTCGCATAGTCGTCAAATGACTTATGTCGCATAGTCGTCTAATGGGCTATGTCGCAATGTCTTCAAAGGCTATATCGCATAGTCCTCTCAATGGAGATCGCGAAGTCAGGAATGAAGTGGAGTTCACGATATCAACACTTAGCCGTTTACAACAAGACAAATCAAGGTACAGAACCAAGAATCAAAAGAGACAAATAATGAAGCATTTGTTCTGGCAAGGTGGTCCAAAGAACAGATGGCAAATCTACAGCTAAACTTGGAGAGAAAGATAAGAGACAAACAGCTACAGAAACGGGAAAGACTCCGAAAAGCAGGTGGTCCTTCCTGACACAGTTAACTTCTTATGGCAGGACAAGTTGGACTTTCAGCAAGGGGTAACTGTGTAAAAATAGGTGTGTGCACTAGTTTGTATAGGGCTTATATATATCATGCACATCCTATTGTAAGCTGTAAGAGAGATACACATAGTTTTTATCTTAAGCTCTTTTCTCTGTAAGCAAGCAAGTTCAAATTGTTCTTGTTTAGAAGCCAGAAATTCGATTGTGAATTTCCTGGAAAGCTGTAGTATTTAATTTGCTTATACAAAGTAGATTAAAGTGATTGTGTGTGTTGTTTACTTTCCGCATATTGCATAGCATAATCATTTACAGTTTATATTTAGTTTCAAGAAAACCAAAATCCATCAAACTATCCATTCACCCCCCCTCTGTCTAGTTTCTAGGTGATATTCATTGCTAACATTTACATATTATTCACCTTATAAACACCTATAAATTAAAGGCCATTCATAACAAAAAAATCTACACCGAAACTTTTTTACATAACTTCAAATTTTTAAAACCATATTTACAATCAATACAACTATGGCTTATACCATGTTGGATGCTTTGAACGACATCAACTATACCTGGATGATAAGAGTACGAGTGTGTGTAGAATGTGGGAATCTGTCGATCCAAATACTGAAGAACTGATCAGTCTTGACATGATTTTGATCGATGAAAAGGTTAAAAAATCAATATACTTATAACTTATTAGTTTGTCAAATTGTATGATGTTATTAACTTTTCTAATATACGTTGTATGACGGGAAAATTTGATCCATGCTATGATCCCGAAGATTCTGGTCTCTCGGTTCAAAGATTTTTTAGAGGAAGGCTCCGTGTACAGCATCAAAAATCTGAAAGTTGTTTCAAGTACAGGGAAATATAGACCACTATCACATGGGTCTAAATTGCTCTTCATACGCATAACTTTGCCTAACAGATTGGAAGAAGGCATCGTCAACATATTACTGAGTTCATATGTGCAGATATGATTGATGCACGTATTAATGACACCAATATATTCTCAGGTTTTTGATGCAGTAATATATTAGAGTAATATATAAGTAATACTATTATATAAGTTATAATTCAATCTATCATGTTCTAATATTATTTTTTCTATGTTGATTTAGATGTTGTGGGCTGCTTAACCTACTTGGGTGGCATTGAAGTTGTCAAATGCGGTTGGAAAAAAAGAGATCTCAAAATTATCACAAATTAGTAAGTTATGCATTATATTAATTTTAATATAACTGTTAATTATTTTTTATTGTTCTTTCAGTTCATATGTCCGGATATGATTGATGCACGTATTAATGATATTAGAGTAATATATAAGTAATAATATTATATAAGTTGAAATTCAAACTATCATGTTCTAATATTATCTTTTCTAATAATACTATAAATATAAGTAATATTACATGTTTATATTGATTTTATCAATATAATTTTTTAAAGATATATCTGGCAATAGTATCGGTCCAAAAAAATAAAAAATTAAACTCTATAAACAAAAGGAATATGTAAATAATTTATAATATTACTTACCCAAATGCAAATTTTACAGAATATATTTTATTTGATAATTTAAATAATTTTGTAGATATTTATTTCACAAGTTTTATTCTAATATTTTTTTTTCTTAAAAAATATATTTTAATGTCAGTGCGAAGCGCGGCTCAGTAACCTAGTTACTCTATCAAATAAGAAAAGTATTTTAAATTTTGTTTCTTTTAACTTTTTTAACTTGCATCATAATTAAAGAAAAAAAATGCATATATAGGGCAGTTAGAGCTGCTTGTTCTATTTGCTTCACTTCTTTGGCTTTTCTTGTTTCCAGTTGCATTATTGTTGTTTCAGTTTTCTGAGCTTCTTCTCATACTGTATCTGCAAATTCAACAAATAATCACCAGCAAATTTAAATCAAGCTGTACTTCTAGTCTCAAATTCAAACTCCAATATTTTTACCAATCGTTGAACTAAAAACCAATATTAACTTTAATACGCAAGGATAACACCACCATGTAACTTATTGGTTAACTGGAAATCTGTGGCTACACTTCGAGGTAAGAAAAAAAACAGTGCTGCAGACTTCTTCGATGGATCAAGAAAAGTTTGCATCCCTGGTCCGCGGACTGCCCAATGCTTGATACAGTATATATTTGTCTTAGATGATGCTTTGAGTTCAATTCTGAGTTCTGAGGACTGAACCAACACCAATGTATGTGCTTGATTAGTTTTTAATGTACTCATATTTGATTTGAGTTTCGGATTTTAAACGGTCGTATAGTCATTCGAAAATTTGATCTTATTACCTAAAGTACACAACGTAGTACAAGATACATTAAGCTAAAGAAGAAGGCAAAAGCCTGGAAAATCCTCACAATCTTAACAGAGCATAACTCCAAAGGAGACTAACCAAAAGATAACTAACAAACTACCATACTTAAACTTCGATAAACACTTAACTTAGAAACCGATTAATTGCATTCAAATCTTCGTTCGTAGCAACAAAGTTCTTGTACAATCTCATTTCCGAGTTTTGTAATCTATTTAGATTTTTCACCAACACATTTTCTTCAATATTTAACTCTTTTTATATAAATTATTTTACATAGCGTAACATTTTTTTATCGGCTACAGGCCTAGCGCGTAACTTTTATTCCCTATTTTTTTTAGTCGAGTAAATCGGTTAACACACTACGTTGAAATTAATATGTTCTAAAACTATTGATTAATTTGTAAGTACACACATTGCATTAACAAAATTTGACAAGAATGTTAAGATAAATCTACTACAACTGCGTTACAAAAAAAATCTACTACAACTTGATAATTTTTCCTAATCCAAAAGCAAAAAGATTAAAAGAAAAAGATGAAAGCCGCGGCAATAAAGACAAATCGTAAAGTCGAAAGTGAGTGATTTATTCTTGTTCAGTCACTTGATCCACTTGTCTTCACCTTAGGTTCAGGTCCTGATCCAGAGCCAGACCGTAATGTACCAGGACTATGAGCACAACTCATTGCACCTGGCTGTTCAGCACCCGTGACTGATGAGCCTTCAGCAATCGTCGGGGTGGAATTAACAACGTTGTCGGGGTGTCATTTACAACAGCTGTTTGTGATGTTGGAATGGACGGGCAAAACGTAATAGTGTAATCAGCACCCGTGCAAGTAAACGTACTAGTTTGATCATCATAAGCATAACTATAAGCTCTCGGACAAGCCATCTTAAACAGAGCCGCATAAACTGATGGTTTACAAGTATCCGGTGTATTATGTGCACCACTACAACAATACTCGGGCTTCCCAAATGCTTCACACGCACTCTTACATGCGTCCCCATTGCTCACTTTCAACTCATCCGGGCAATACTTGTTCAAATCCGTAACACACCCGGTTGCAGCACACATACCCGACGAACCCCCACTTGCTTCGACTATCATTGGCAAATTGTATCCATCAACCAAGCTAACATCATAAAAGTCTTGACTGCCCTGACTACCTGAGCCAAGTGTGAACTCAGCTAGTGTAGCAGGCGGTGCAGCTCCAGCGCCATTGCATTCTACTTGACCCGAGCCACAATCTGCTGTTGAGCATGAACCAGGCCCTGTTCCATTGAATTTGCAGCCGGTTCGGCCCCAGAACCGGCCGGACCAGCCGTTTGGAGCTTGTAAGGACCGGGAAGATTGTTGAGGTAGCTCAAAACCGGTGGTTTCAAGAGGGGGAGTGCCTGAACCTGTAAGAATGCCTGGCCACACTGTGTATTCACATTTGTTTACGAATGTGAATTTAGCTCCATACGTACTTGTACAAAGCAGAAGCAGAGCAAAAAAGAGCTTGAACAGAGCCATGTGTGTAAATATTGCTTTATCGATAATCTGTGCGTTAGCTTTTCTTAAAAATCGAAACAAGAAAGCGACAGAAGTAAAGAGAATGGAGGTGATGCAGGAGAGCTTGCTGAGAATAGAGATTTGATGAATCGAACATCTTGACTCTTGAGTCTATATTTATAGGCTATAGTTATTATTACAATTTACATTCATAATGTGTTTTGAATTTATATTATTTGAACCTGTTTTCAAATTTTATTTGAAATTTAATTCAAAGTTATAGGTTACAGTTGTTGTTAAAATTTTACAATCCTAATGTGTTTTGAATTGATATTATTTGAACCCTATTATGTTTTCAAATTTTATTTGAAATTTTATTTATAATTAATATTATTTTCATATATGGAATGGGAATCCAAACTTGTGTCACTTATCACAAATTTCGAATTTTATTTGAAATTTAATTCATAATTATTATTATTTTCATATATTGAATAATAATCCAAACTTATGTTACTTATCACAAATTAAAAAATTTCTCAATTTTTATTTGACTAGTCTAGTTTTAATGCAATCCACCAAGTTTTCGTTTTAGTAATTAAAATTATATAAAGGATTATTTGGGATTTTAATTTGTATTATTTGCTTTGGCAATGATGATGTGTTAATATGTGTTTGAATTTAAATAATTTATATATAAGTTAAGATGTGTATAACTGATCAAAAGTAAATATAGTCAAACCAGATAGGTGTAGTGAGATTGGTGATTTCGAAGTGCCTACCTAAGGTGGTGTCCCAAATAAATCATTGTATTACTTGAAGTTGAAATTTATTAAATTTAATAATCTAAAACATACATGACACCGCTATCCACAATAATGATGAAACAAATTGATATGCTACCTATTGTACAACAATTTAATGCAACTAATAAGCTAGTAAGTCCATTCTTTTGGAAGATATATGTAATAAGAAGAGCTGCTTGTTTTATTTGCTACACTTCTTTGATTTTTCTTGTTTCCTGTTACATTGTTGTTCCAACTTTATGAGCTTCTCATATCTGTGCATTCAACATAACCATTACCAAACTTGAACTCAAACTTGAACTTGAAAATAATACGCAAGTAGCGAAAAAGAAATATACTTGACTTATTGGTTAATTGGCAATCTGCAGCTACAGTTCGAGGTAGAAAAAAACCAGTGCCACATGACTTCTTTGGAGAATCGAGAGAAATCTTTTCCATTTCATGGCTCCGAGCTGCCCAGTCCTTGTGATATATTTGTCTTAGTTGTGGCTTTGAGTTCAATTCTGACATCTGAAGATTGAACAACCAACATACGTGCACGATTAGTTCATGATACTCAAATTTGGTTGGAGTTCTCGACTTTAAATACTCATGTAGCTAATCATTCAAACATTCGACATCTTATTAAGTAAAGTATACAACCTAGTACAAGATACTATGATCTGCATAGTGTGCATCAACCAAACAAACTTGAATAGGTCAACTGAAGTTTTAAGTGAAGTTAAATTTCTTTAAGGTCAACTACTGTAGTTTACATCAACAAGACAACAACCGAATATTCAGACATCCTGTCTAGGACATCAGTGGCTTAGTGCATCCCCACAAGAAACGAAACGTGTAGGAAGAATCAATTTTAATTAGAAATGAATCTACTGAATCTTCAAGAAAGGCGTAAATATTCCTCTGGTATCTTAAACATTAGATACCCTGGTGTATATATATTTGTCTTAGATGTTGCTTTAAGTTCAATTCTGAGTTCTGAGGACTGAACGAACACCAATGTTTGTGCTCGATTAGTTTTTAATGTACTCATATTTGGTTTGGGTTTCGGATTTTAAACAGTCGTGTAGTCATTCAAAAATTTGATCTTATTTCCTAAAGTTCAAGCTTTTTAGTCAATTAAAGTAGTTTACATTTTTTAGGATCCAAATTCATTAAGCAAAAGAAGGCAAAAAGCCTGGAAAATCCTCACAATCTTAAACAGAGCATAACTCCAAAGGAGACTAACCAAAAGATAACTAACAAACTATACCATACTTAAACTTCGATAAACACTTAACTTAGAAACCGATTAATTGCATTTAAATCTTCGTTCGTCGCAATAAAGTTCTTGTACAATCTCATTTCTGAGTTTTGTAATCTATTTAGATTGTTCACCAACACATTTTTTTTCAATATTAAACTCTTTTTATATGAATTATCCACAAAGCGTAACATTTTTTTATCGGCTATAACGCGTAACTTTTATTCCCCATTTTATCGGCTAGAAGAACTAAATTGTCATTCATAACAATCGAGTAAATCGGTTAACACACTACATTGAAATTAACATGTTCTAAAACTAATGATTAATTTGTAAGTACACACATTGCATTAACAAAATTTGACAAGAATGTTAAGATAAATCTACTACAACTGCGTTACAAAAAAAATCTACTACAACTTGATAATTTTTCCTAATCCAAAAGCAAAAAGATTAAAAGAAAAAGATGAAAGCCGCGGCAATAAAGACAAATCGTAAAGTCGAAAGTGAGTGATTTATTCTTGTTGAGTCACTTAATCCACATGTCTTCACCTTAGGTTCAGGTCCTGATCCAGATCCAGACCGTAATGTACCAGGACTAGGAGCACAACTCATTGCACCTGGCTGTTCAGCACCGGTGACTGATGAGCCTTCAGCAATCGTCGGGGTGGAATTAACAACGTTGTCGGGGTGGCATTAACAACAGCTGTTTGTGATGTTGGAATGGACGGGCAAAACGTAATAGTGTAATCAGCACCCGTGCAAGTAAACGTGCTAGTTTGATCATCATAAGCATAATTATAAGCTCTCGGACAAGCCATCTTAAACAGAGCCGCATAAACTGATGGTTTACAAGTATCCGGTGTATTATGTGCACCACTACAACAATACTCGGGCTTCCCAAATGCTTCACACGCACTCTTACATGCGTCCCCATTGCTCACTTTCAACTCATCCGGGCAATACTTGTTCAAATAAAATAATCTTTTATTAACAAAAAAGTAATACATTTATATTATATTTTATAATTAAAAAAGTTTTAAAAAATAAGAAAATTTTTAGATGGCAAAATTCCCTAGTTTAAACAATAAGTGAACCGTCATTCATAACAATCAAGTAACTCGATTAACACGCTGCTTTGAAATTAATTAACATGTTCAAAAACTCAATTGATTAATTTGTAAGCACACACGTTGCATTAACAAATGTTACAAGAATGTCTAGATAAATCTACAACTTGAAAATTTCTTCAAATCCAAAAGCAAAGAGATTAAAAGAAAAAGATGAAAGCCGAGGCAATAAAGAGAAACTGTAAAGTAGAAAGTGAGTGATTTCTTCTTGAGTCACTTGATCCACTTGTCCTCATCATAGGTTCAGGTTCAGGTCCTGATCCAGACCCTGATGTACCAGGACTTGGAGCACTGCTCATTGCAGCTTGCTGCTCATTACCATTCGTTGTTGACGGGGTGGCATTAACAACAGCTGTATGTGATGTTGGAATGGACGTGCAGAACGTGATTGTGTAATCAGCACCCGTGCAAGTAAACGTACTAGTTAAATCATCATAAGCATAACTATAAGCTCTCGGACAAGCCATCTTAAATATAGCCGCGTAAGCTGATGGCTTACAAGTTTCCGGTGTATTATGTGCACCACTACAACAATACTCAGGCTTCCCAAAAGCTTCACAGGCACTCTTACATGCGTCCCCATTGCTCACTTTCAACTCATCCGGGCAATACTTGTTCAAATCTGTAACACACCCGGTTGCAGCACACATACCCGACGAACCCCCACTTGCTTCGACTATCATTGGCAAATTGTATCCATCAACCAAGCTAACATCATAAAAGTCTTGACTGCCCTGACTACCTGAGCCAAGTGTGAACTCAGCTAGTGTAGCAGGCGGTGCAGCTCCAGCGCCATTGCATTCTACTTGACCCGAGCCACAATCTGCTGTTGAGCATGAACCAGGCCCTGTTCCATTGAATTTGCAGCCGGTTCGGCCCCAGAACCGGCCGGACCAGCCGTTTGGAGCTTGTAAGGACCGGGAAGATTGTTGAGGTAGCTCAAAACCGGTGGTTTCAAGAGGGGGAGTGCCTGAACCTGTAAGAATGCCTGGCCACACTGTGTATTCACATTTGTTTACGAATGTGAATTTAGCTCCATACGTACTTGTACAAAGCAGAAGCAGAGCAAAAAAGAGCTTGAACAGAGCCATGTGTGTAAATATTGCTTTATCGATAATCTGTGCGTTAGCTTTTCTTAAAAATCGAAACAAGAAAGCGACAGAAGTAAAGAGAATGGAGGTGATGCAGGAGAGCTTGCTGAGAATAGAGATTTGATGAATCGAACATCTTGACTCTTGAGTCTATATTTATAGGCTATAGTTATTATTACAATTTACATTCATAATGTGTTTTGAATTTATATTATTTGAACCTGTTTTCAAATTTTATTTGAAATTTAATTCAAAGTTATAGGTTACAGTTGTTGTTAAAATTTTACAATCCTAATGTGTTTTGAATTGATATTATTTGAACCCTATTATGTTTTCAAATTTTATTTGAAATTTTATTTATAATTAATATTATTTTCATATATGGAATGGGAATCCAAACTTGTGTCACTTATCACAAATTTCGAATTTTATTTGAAATTTAATTCATAATTATTATTATTTTCATATATTGAATAATAATCCAAACTTATGTTACTTATCACAAATTAAAAAATTTCTCAATTTTTATTTGACTAGTCTAGTTTTAATGCAATCCACCAAGTTTTCGTTTTAGTAATTAAAATTATATAAAGGATTATTTGGGATTTTAATTTGTATTATTTGCTTTGGCAATGATGATGTGTTAATATGTGTTTGAATTTAAATAATTTATATATAAGTTAAGATGTGTATAACTGATCAAAAGTAAATATAGTCAAACCAGATTAGGTGTAGTGAGATTGGTGATTTCGAAGTGCCTACCTAAGGTGGTGTCCCAAATAAATCATTGTATTACTTGAAGTTGAAATTTATTAAATTTAATAATCTAAAACATACATGACACCGCTATCCACAATAATGATGAAACAAATTGATATGCGACCTGTTGTATTCTTTTGGAAGATATATGTAATGAGAAGAGCTGCTTGTTTTATTTGCTACACTTCTTTGATTTTTCTTGTTTCTGTTACATTGTTGTTCCAACTTTATGAGCTTCTCATATATGTGCATTCAACATAACCATTACCAAACTTGAACTCAAACTTGAACTTGAAAATAATACGCAAGTAGCGAAAAAGAAATATACTTGACTTATTGGTTAACTGGCAATCTGCAGCTACAGTTCGAGGTAGAAAAAAACCAGTGCCACATGACTTCTTTGGAGAATCGAGAGAAATCTTTTCCATTTCATGGCTCCGAGCTGCCCAGTCCTTGTGATATATTTGTCTTAGTTGTGGCTTTGAGTTCAATTCTGACATCTGAAGATTGAACAACCAACATACGTGCACGATTAGTTCTTGATACTCAAATTTGGTTGGAGTTCTCGACTTTAAATACTCATGTAGCTAATCATTCAAACATTCGACATCTTATTAAGTAAAGTATACAACCTAGTACAAGATACTATGATCTGCATAGTGTGCATCAACCAAACAAACTTGAATAGGTCAACTGAAGTTTTAAGTGAAGTTAAATTTCTTTAAGGTCAACTACTGTAGTTTACATCAACAAGACAACAACCGAATATTCAGACATCCTGTCTAGGACATCAGTGGCTTAGTGCATCCCCACAAGAAACGAAACGTGTAGGAAGAATCAATTTTAATTAGAAATGAATCTACTGAATCTTCAAGAAAGGCGTAAATATTCCTCTGGTATCTTAAACATTAGATACCCTGGTGTATATATATTTGTCTTAGATGTTGCTTTGAGTTCAATTCTGAGTTCTGAGGATTGAACGAACACCAATGTATGTGCTCGATTAGTTTTTAATGTACTCATATTTGGTTTGGGTTTCGGATTTTAAACAGTCGTGTAGTCATTCGAAAATTTGATCTTATTTCCTAAAGTTCAAGCTTTTAGTCAATTAAAGTAGTTTACATTTTTTAGGATCCAAATTCATTAAGCAAAAGAAGGCAAAAAGCCCGGAAAATCCTCACAATCTTAAACAGAGCATAACTCCAAAGGAGACTAACCAAAAGATAACTAACAAACTACCATACTTAAACTTCGATAAACACTTAACTTAGAAACCGATTAATTGCATTTAAATCTTCGTTCGTCGCAATAAAGTTCTTGTACAATCTCATTTCTGAGTTTTGTAATCTATTTAGATTGTTCACCAACACATTTTTTTCAATATTAAACTCTTTTTATATAAATTATCCACAAAGCGTAACATTTTTTTATCGGCTATAACGCGTAACTTTTATTCCCCATTTTATCGGCTAGAAGAACTAAACTGTCATTCATAACAATCGAGTAAATCGGTTAACACACTACATTGAAATTAACATGTTCTAAAACTAATGATTAATTTGTAAGTACACACATTGCATTAACAAAATTTGACAAGAATGTTAAGATAAATCTACTACAACTGCGTTACAAAAAAAATCTACAACTCGATAATTTTTCCTAATCCAAAAGCAAAGAGATTAAAAGAAAAAGATGAAAGCCGCGGCAATAAAGACAAATCGTAAAGTCGAAAGTGAGTGAGTTATTCTTGTTGAGTCACTTGATCCACTTGTCTTCACCTTAGGTTCAGGTCCTGATCCAGAGCCAGACCGTAATGTACCAGGACTAGGAGCACAACTCATTGCACCTGGCTGTTCAGCACCCGTGACTGATGAGCCTTCAGCAATTGTCGGGGTGGAATTAACAACGTTGTCGGGGTGTCATTAACAACAGCTGTTTGTGATGTTGGAATGGACGGGCAAAACGTAATAGTGTAATCAGCACCCGTGCAAGTAAACGTACTAGTTTGATCATCATAAGCATAACTATAAGCTCTCGGACAAGCCATCTTAAACAGAGCCGCATAAACTGATGGTTTACAAGTGTCCGGTGTATTATGTGCACCACTACAACAATACTCGGGCTTCCCAAATGCTTCACACGCACTCTTACATGCGTCCCCATTGCTCACTTTCAACTCATCCGGGCAATACTTGTTCAAATAAAATAATCTTTTATTAACAAAAAAGTAATACATTTATATTATATTTTATAATTAAAAAAGTTTTAAAGTAATTACTTTTTTAAACTAAACATGTTATATTTTCTATTTTTCCTTATTAAAACCCCTCCTTTTCCAAAAATATAACGGCAACCCCTTACTTATTTATTTTAAAATCCATTTTAATATTTTTAATTATTTAAAAGCGTTTAACTATTTTAATATACCTACTTATTTATTTAACAAATACAATTAATAAAATATTAAAAAGTAAAATAATAAAATAGCAATTAACATTTCATGCATCGCATGGTTTTAAACTAGTATTATTAAAAACGAAACATTAAAAGTTTGGTCGATATAGTTTTTTGGTACAAAGTGATTTTACTCAATTGTTCTTGCTTATTTATTAAAATAAATTAAACAATAACAATACATTTTATAACCAATTGCCATTTAAATTAAAACACGTTACTTTTCCAATTTTTCTAACAAAATCTTCTCCTTTTTTCCAAAAATTGCACGAACAATTAACCTTTACTATTTCTATTTTTTCTAACAAAATCCATGTTTTTCCACGGGCAATTATCTTTTTCAACTAAAATATTTACTTTTTCTATATTTCCTTACTCAACCCCCTTTTTTTCCAAAAATATGAAATATTATTAAATAATTATATTATCTATTTATAACCAATTATCTTTTTCACCTAAAATACATTATTTTTTATATTTTTTCTAAAAAAATCCCACTTTTTCAAAAAAAGTAACGGGCAATCACCTTTTTCAACTAATACATGTCACATTTTCTATTCCTTACTAAAATCTCTAATTTTCCAAAAATACTACGAACAAACCTTTAGTTATTAATTTTAAAACCTATATTAATATTTTTAATTATTTAAAAAAATTCATCTATTTTAACATGCCTATTTTTCTTAACAAATACAATTAATAAAAATATTAAAATATAAATAATAAAATAACAATTATTAAAAACAATCTATGCATCACACGAGTTTTAAGCTATCTATACTATTATATAATAGTCGAAACATTGAAAGTTTTGGTTTTTCGGTTTTCGTTCATTTGTTAAATTATAAATCATAAAATAATATAATTATAGTAACTAATTGATTGTTTTTAAATTAAAACACATCATCTTTTCATAAAAAGATATTACCTTTTTTCAGCCAAAATACAATAGTTTTTCTATTTTTAATTACAAAATCTCTCTTTTTTTCCCATAAATATCATGGGTAATTAATTTTTGAACTAAAACACATTATTTTTTTTCTTACTAAAAACCTCTCTTTCCGAAAAATTCACGGACAAACCCTTACTTAATGTGTTTAATTATTTTAAATATTTTAACTATTTAAACATACCTACTTATTTGTTTCACAAATACAATTAATAAAATATTAAACATAATTAAAAATTCATATAATTCAATTAAAAATCACATATATTACATAAATACAAACTCTTTTAGTTATACTTTAATTAGAATTCAAAAACACGATTTTTTTTAAAAATGTTTTTATTTATATTTATATTATTACAACAAAATATATTGATAATTTGGACAATTACATGCATATTAGACTAAAAAACTTTTATAAAATTTATAAGTTTTTTTTTAGATTTGAATATTCAAGTAGTATTTTTAATTCTTTTTAAAAAGGTAGCATTTTCAGAAATACTAAAATCTCAAAACTTTTAAAAATAAATTTCAAAATTAATGTTAAAATCGTTCGTGCTTTGCACGAGTTATTGGCTAGTATTATTAAAGCCGAAATTTTGAATGTTTTTTTTCGGTTTTCGGTCATTTATTTTATTTAATAAATAATAAAATAATTTAAAAATAGTAACTAACCGATTGTTTTTTATAATTAAAACACTTTTTCCTAACAAAATCTACTCCTTTTCTAGAAATATCATGGACAATTACCTTTAAATTAAAACATATTAGCTTTTATATTTGTTCTCACTCAAATCTCTTTTTTCCAAAAATATTAGGTGCAACCCTTATTTTCTTTATTTTAAAACTTATTTTAAAACTTTTAATTATTTAAAAAAACTTACATATTTTAACATGCCAATGCATTTTTTTAACAAATACAATTAATATAATTAAAGCACTTCTAAAAATATAACGGCCTGCTACTTTTTTTAATTAAAATATTTTAGCTTTTTTATTTGTTCTTATTATTTATCTTTTATAATTAAAACACTTTTTACTAAAAAAGTCTAATCATTTTCCAAAAATATCACGGCAATTACCTTTAAATTAAAACATTTTACCTATTATATTTGTTCTCAATAAAATCTCTCTTTTTCAAAAATATCATGTGTAAACCTTACTTATTTATTTTAAAACATATTTTACTACTTTTAATTATTTAAAAAAGCTTACCTATTTTGACATACCGACTTATTTTTTAAACAAATACCATTAATATAATTAAAATATTTCTAAAAATATCACGAGCAGTTACTTTTTTTTTTAATTAATACATGTTAGCTTTTTTATTTATCCTTATTATTATTATTATTTTAATAAATAATAAAATAATATTAATAATGCCCCATTTATCTTCATTAGTCCCATTTGTATTCTTCATTTATTTTTTTCTATGTTCCAATTAATATTTAAGTTTTTCATTTTATAATTTATCATATTGATTTTTATTCTTTATTTAGTATTTTATGTTTTCATTATTTTCTTTTGTTTATCATTTTTTAATCTCCTTTGGCCCGTGTTTTGCACGGTTATAGGCTAGTATGTATTTGTTAAACAAAATTTGTAAGATATATAAAAGTAATCAATATACTAGACGGGGGCGGTGAGGTGGCGCCCTTTAAACTATGTTCTATTTTTCTAATTTTCTCAATTTTTCACAATTTTGAATTTTAATAATTACAATTTCTTTTATTATAACTTCCTTTATTATTTTCGATTTTGTAGGAAGAAAATTGAAAATTACACTTTTATTATTTTCAAACTTGATAGAACTTTCTTTTATTATTTTCAAACTTGATAGAACTTTCTTTGATTTAGAAAATTACAACTTCCTTATTATTTTCTAATTTGTAGGACTTGATAGAACTCTCTTTGATTTAGAAAATTACAACTTCCTTATTATTTTCGAATTTGTAGGCTTGATAAAACTTTCTTTTATTATTTTCAAACTTGATAGAAGTTTCTTTGATTTATAAAATTACAACTTCCTTATTATTTTCGAAAATTTGTAGGACTTGATAGAACTTTCTTTGATTTAGAAAATTTATTTGATTTAAAAATTTACAACTTCTTTATTATTTGATTTAGAAAATTACAACTTCCTTATTATTTTCGAATTTGTAGGTTTGATAGAACTTTATTTTATTATTTTCAAACTTGATAGAACTTTCTTTTATTTAGAAAATTACAACTTTCTTATTATTTTCGAATTTGTAGGACTTGATAGAACTTTCTTTGATTTAGAAAAATTTCTTTGATTTAGAAAATTACAACCTCCTTATTATTTTCTAATTTGTAGGACTTGATAGAACTTTCTTTGATTTAGAAAATTATAACTTCCTTATTATTTTCGAATTTGTAGGCTTGATAGAACTTTCTTTTATTATTTTCAAACTTGATAGAACATTCTTTGATTTAGAAAATTACAACTTCCTTATTATTTTCGAATTTGTAGGACTTGATAGAACTTTTTTTGATTTAGAAAATTTCTTTGATTTAGAAAATTACAACTTCCTTATTATTTTCTAATTTGTAGGACTTGATAGAACTTTCTTTAATTTAGAAAATTACATCTCCTTATTATTTTATTATTTTCAAACTTGATAGAACTTTCTTTGATTTAGAAAATTGCAACTTCCTTCTTATTTTCGAATTTGTAGGACTTGATAGAACTTTCTTTGATTTAGAAAATTACAACTTCCTTATTATTTTCTAATTTGTATGCTTGATAGAACTTTCTTTTATTATTTTCAAACTTGATAGAACTTTCTTTGATTTAGAAAATTACAACTTCCTTATTATTTTCGAAAATCTGTATGACTTGATAGAACTTTCTTTGATTTAGAAAATTTATTTGATTTAAAAAATTACAACTTCCTTATTATTTGATTTAGAAAATTACAACTTCCTTATTATTTTCGAATTTGTAAGCTTGATAGAACTTTCTTTTATTATTTTCAAACTTGATAGAACTTTCTTTGATTTAGAAAATTACAACTTCCTTATTATTTTCGAATTTGTAGGACTTGATAGAACTTTCTTTGATTTAGAAAATTACAACTTCCTTATTATTTTCTAATTTGTAGAACTTGATAGAACTTTATTTGATTTAGAAAATTATAACTTTCGTATTATTTTTGAATTTGTAGGCTTGGTAGAACTATCTTTTATTATTTTCAAACTTGATAGAACATTATTTGATTTAGAAAATTACAACTTCCTTATTATTTTCGAATTTGTAGGACTTGATAGAACTTTTTTTGATTTAGAAAATTTCTTTGATTTAGAAAATTACAACTTCCTTATTATTTTCTAATTTGTAGGACTTGATAGAACTTTCTTTGATTTAGAAAATTACAACTTCCTTATTATTTTCGAATTTGTATGCTTGATAGAACTTTCTTTTATTATTTTCAAACTTGATAGAACTTTCTTTGATTTAGCAAATTACAACTTCCGAATTTTTAGGATCTTATGTTAATAATTGCAATTTTCTCTTTTATTATTTTCAATCTTGATAGAACTTTCTTTTATTATTTTCAAACTTGATAAAACTTTCTTTTATTATTTTCAAACTTGATAGAACTTTCTTTTATTATTTTCAAACTTTATAAAACTTTTCTTTTATAATACTTATTGACTTTTAAACATATTGGATTTCCATATTATTCACCTTATAAACACCTATAAATTAAAGGCCATTCATAACAAAAAAATCTACACCGAAACTTTTTTACATAACTTCAAATTTTTAAAACCATATTTACAATCAATACAACTATGACTTATACCATGTTGGATGCTTTGAACGACAGCGACTATACCTCGATGATAAGAGTACGAGCGTGTGTAGAATGTGGGAATCTGTTGATCCAAATACTGAAGAACTGATCAGTCTTGACATGATTTTGATCGATGAAAAGGTTAAAAAATCAATATACTTATAACTTATTAGTTTGTCAAATTGTATGATGTTATTAACTTTTCTAAGATACGTTGTATGACGGGAAAATTTGATCCATGCTACGATCCCGAAGATTCTGGTCTCTCGGTTCAAAGATTTTTTAGAGGAAGGCTCCGTGTACAGCATCAAAAATCTGAAAGTTGTTTCAAGTACAGGGAAATATAGACCACTATCACATGGGTCTAAATTGCTCTTCATACGCATAACTTTGCCTAACAGATTGGAAGAAGGCATCGTCAACATATTACTGCATGGATTTCAGTTCATATGTGCAGATATGATTGATGCACGTATTAATGACACCAACATATTCTCAGGTTTTTGATGCAGTAATATATTAGAGTAATATATAAGTAATACTATTATATAAGTTATAATTCAAACTGTCATGTTCTAATATTATTTTTTCTATGTTGATTTAGATGTTGTGGGCTGCTTAACCTACTTGGGTGGCATTGAAGTTGTCAAAAGCGGTTGGAAAAAAAGAGATCTCAAAATTATCAGAAATTAGTAAGTTATGCATTATATTAATTTTAATATAACTGTTAATTATTTTTTATTGTTCTTTCAGTTCATATGTCCGGATATGATTGATGCACGTATTAATGACACTAACATACTCTCAGGTATTTTCATGCAGTAATATATTAGAGTAATATATAAGTAATAATATTATATAAGTTGAAATTCAAACTATCATGTTCTAATATTATCTTTTCTAATAATACTATAAATATAAGTAATATTACATGTTTATATTGATTTTATCAATATAATATTTTAAAGATATATCTGGCAATGGTATCGGTCCAAAAAAATAAAAAATTAAACTCTATAAACAAAAGGAATATGTAAATAATTTATAATATTACTTACCCAAATGCAAATTTTACAGAATATATTTTATTTGATAATTTAAATAATTTTATAGATATTTATTTCACAAGTTTTATTCTAATATTTTTTTTTCTTAACAAATATATTTTAATGCCAGTGCGAAGCGGCTCAGTAACCTAGTTACTCTATCAAATAAGAAAAGTATTTTAAATTTTGTTTCTTTTAACTTTTTTAACTTGCATCATAATTAAAGAAAAAAAATGCATATATAGGGCAGTTAGAGCTGCTTGTTCTATTTGCTTCACTTCTTTGGCTTTTCTTGTTTCCAGTTGCATTATTGTTGTTTCAGTTTTCTGAGCTTCTTCTCATACTGTATCTGCAAATTCAACAAATAATCACCAGCAAATTTAAATCAAGCTGTACTTCTAGTCTCAAATTCAAACTCCAATATTTTTACCAATCGTTGAACTAAAAACCAATATTAACTTTAATACGCAAGGATAACACTGTTGGGTAAATTTAACTAAACGCAACAATGGGACAGTTATATTATAACAATTAACAAGAACAGGTAATTAACCAAATAACGAAACAAACACGATGGCAAAACAAAATATATAATTAAAGACTGTAAAAAACAAGAGAAAAGAAAGAATACTTAGCTCTACCAGAAGCTTTACTACTGCTGAAAGAACAGAACAGCTGAGTCGTCAAGTCTTATAAAAGACTTGACTGTTCTTGAAGAGATTATTGCCCCACTTACGTTGTGATGGGTTGCAGCAATATCACTTCCAGGATAAAACAGCTCAGATCAATCCAGTCACAAACTCGGAAAAGATCAACAGCGACTAACACCTCAGTTCGCCAAAACAACCTATGCACCTAATGAATATATGCAAGGTAGGCAATGAGAGTTCTATATCTAAAACTCAAGCATAAGCCTTCTATATATAGACATTTCAAGTTGCTAAGTTCAAATTCTTGTCAATGTGGTAGTTATGGGATTTATAAAAAAAAATCCATTTCAAACTTATTTCAACCTAGCAACTTTGCCTATATATAATTATGGATTCCACTAAGAAAATGTCTTAGATCCAATCATGAAAGTTGAAGTCCTCATATCAAGGAACAACCTCCATCAGTTAGTTTCCGGAAATTACATCAAGAACACATATAAAATGTGACTCGAACTTTCCATTTTCTAACAATCCCCCACAAATCCATACAGTAATGCATATCAGATTCTTATCATGACTTGTTTTTCAGAGTAGGTACCGGTCAAGGTTTGAACCCTCCTAAGTCCTCTACTTCGATGGTTACCGGATATAGATGGAATGTTTCACCTTGAATCTTTATCCGTTTAGTGTAACCACACTCCATAGACGACGACAAGTCAAAGGCTATGGTGCTAATCTACGGCTTTGAGACATTAATGGTCCTGTCTCGATCCTGTTCGTCGAATGCTTCAAGGAATAACCCTTTCCTCTAATTGCGACCACACAATTACATTCGCTTAGCTGGGCATCTCCAGAGATGTACTGCGATCATCTCGTCAAAAGACTTGACCCCATTCAGAGTTCATACTAACTCTTGCTATACTGGCAGTAACAGTACCTTTTAGGTTTTCAGGGGATAGACTCAGATACGTAAGTATCAAGGAATATAGTAAAGGTACTACCAACTCACCCTCACAGCTTGTTATTACCACATTGAATACACTTCAAGGGATCTCCTCTCAGGTGTATTGGGTTCCCGCTGCTGATGAATCATTATGGGCTAACAGTCCCATCCCCAACCTAGACTTAAGGACTACTGCATGCTCAAGTCCTTTAGTCAAAGGATCAGCTATATTATCTTGAGTTCCAAAGAACTCTACAGCAATAATCCTTTCAGACACTAGACCCCTTATAGACTTAAGTCTAACTTGGATGTGTCTCTTTGTTTTAGCATTATACTTTTCACTACTGATCTTGTCGATAGTTGTACGGCTATCACAATGAACAGCAATGGCTGGAAGCGGTCTGCTTACTACAGGTAACACTGACATAAGTCCATGCAACCATTCAGCCTCCGTCCCCGTGGCATCTAGTGCACACAACTCAGCCTCAAACGTAGACCGAGTTATCAAAGTCTATCTAGTAGACTTCCAGGATATTGCTCCACCTGCTAGGGTAAACAAGTATCCAGTCACTCCATTGGTACCAGATTTCTTAGCTATCCAACTTGCATCACTATATCCCTCGAGTACTCCAGGGAATCTTCGATAATGCAAACCAAGGGAAATAGTTCCCTTAAGATATCTAAGAACTCTATCTAGTGCCTCCCAATGAGTCTTGTTCGGACAGCTTGTATATCTAGCTAACTTAGACACAGAATAAGAAATATCTGGTCTAGTCACATTAGCAAGATATTGCAAACTCCCAATAATCTGAGAATACCTTAACTGAGACACAGGAATTCCCGAACTATTCTTGACTAGGGCAAGTTTAGGATCGTACGGTGTACTAGCGATTCTACAATTTGAATAACCATACTTCTCAAGTATAGATTTCTCTATATAATGAGATTGTGACAATGTTATTCCATCAGTTGACTGTGTCAACTTGACTCCAAGAATCACACTAGCCTCACCCATATCCTTCATTTCAAAGTGCCTTTTCAAGAAACTTTTTGTCTCGTTAATAATCTCAATATTGGTTCCAAACAATAAAATGTCATCCACATATAGGCATACGATAATACATTCATTTCCTTTAACCATATAGTAGACACACTTGTCACTTTCATTAACAACAAAATCTGATTCTAAAACAGTGTCATCAAACTTTTTATGCCAGTCTCTAGGAGCTTGTTTTAAGCCATATATAGACTTGATTAACTTACATACTTTCCTCTCGTTACCCGAAGCAACAAATCCCTCAGGCTGATCCATATAAATCTCTTCCTCAAGATCACCATGAAGAAAAGCTGTCTTTACATCCATTTGATGGATGATAAGACCATGTACAGAAGCCAATGCTATAAGCATTCGGATTGTTGTCATCCTTGCAACAGGAGAGTATGTATCAAAGTAATCAATGCCTTCCTTTTGCCTAAAGCCCTTAGCTACCAGCCTAGCTTTATACTTATCTATTGAGCCATCAGGATTCATCTTCCTTTTGAAGATCCATTTACATCCTATAGTAGTACACCCAGGAGGTAGGTCAACCAACTCCCATGTTCCGTTAGAAACAATAGAGTCAATCTCACTTTTTACAGCACCTTTCCAGTGCCTTGACTCCGAAGAATCCATGGCCTGTCGGAAAGTTAAAGGTTCATCCTCGACATTGTAAGTGATAAAATCACTTCCAAAGTCCTTGACTACCTTTGCACGCTTACTCCTTCTAGGTTCATCTACTTCGTCAGGAGTAGAACTACTATCAGGATTTGCCCCCACATTTGTCATCTTTTCCACATGATCAGGAATAGAACTAGATGTGTGAGTGGGATCATCATTAGAAATACCTTGAGGTATACCAGTCTTCATAGGGAACACATCCTCAAAGAATGTTGCATCACGAAACTCAACTATAGTGTTTGCCACTATACCGTCTATGTCAGATTTTAATACTAAAAATCTCATAGCTGTAGTGGTCTCAATATAGCCCAGAAAGATGCAATCAACAGTTTTCGGACCTAGTTTCTTTCTCTTGTGTTCCGGGACAAGCACCTTAGCAAGGCACCCCCACACACGAAGATACTTTAAACTTGTCTTTCTACTTTTCCATAATTCATAAGGTGTCTTGTCCATATGTTTCAGAGGAACTCTATTCAGAATATGGCAAGCCGTATTCAAAGCTTCTCCCCACATGTACTTAGGCAACCCAGAATTAATAAGCATGCTGTTAATCATATCTTTAAAAGTTCTGTTCTTTCGTTCAGCCACCCCATTAGACTCAGGTGTGTATGGTGGAGTCACCTCATGAACTATACCATTGCTTGCGCAAAATTCATTAAACAAGGTACTAGTATACTCACCACCTCTATCAGACCTCAAACGTTTAAGTACTTTACCAGTTTGTGTTTCAGCTTCAGTTTTGAACATAATGAATTTTTCAAGTGCTTCATCCTTATGTCTAAGTAAATAAACATAACAATATCTACTACAATCATCTATAAAGGTAATAAAATATCGTTTATTATCTTTAGTCAACATGCCACCAAATTCACATATGTCAGTGTGCACTAAATCTAAAACTTCTGAATCCCTAACAACATTATGAAAGGGTTTCCTAGTTTGTTTAGCAGTCACACATACTTGACATTTAGATTTCTTTTCAATAGCATATTTTGGAATCAACTCTAAGTTCATCATATTCTTTAGAGCACCAAAATTTAAATGACCAAGTCTAGCATGCCATAAATCGGATGATTCAACACAATTAACAGAAGGTGCAACACTATCATTAATAAAACTGCCCAAAACAGGCTCAACATTTATCAAAAATAAACCATCAGACAAATAACCTTTGCCTAAGAATGTACCAGTATGTGTAATAACTACTTTATTACATTTCAAAGAAAGTTCAAAACCATTCTTAACTAAACAACTTCCACTTATAATATTTCTACGAATATCAGGAACATGGTGCACTCTAGTGAGGGATAGAACACGCCCAGAAGTAAACTTCAGATCCACGTTTCCTATTCCAAGAACTTGAGCAGCACTAGCATTCCCCATCGTCACTGTCACTCCATGACTCTGTTGATAAGATACAAATAAACTAATATCAGTACAAATATGTACATTAGCTCCAGTATCAATCAACCATTCATGTGACAGATAAGTGGATAGTAAAACAGGCTTATAGGTAACATACCCGTCATTGGTTACAGAAGCAGATGCTTCACCAATAACCATGTTAGCCATAGGCGCAACAATGGTTCCAGTTCTAAGCACATTATTAGCTTGAGCAACCACATCAGATTTCTTAGCTTTCTTCACTGGACAGTCCTTACTCCAGTGCCCAACCTGCCCACAAGACCAACATGGTTTGTTTGCCTTTGGTTTCTTGGCCTTGTTCTTGTTTTTAGATTTAGTGTTATCCTTCCTAGTCAATTCTTTTCTTTTCTGACCAACAGTCACTACATTCACCTTCGAACTACTATCATATTCAGCAGGCATAACATGTCCCTGTTTGGACTTATGCTGCTCCTGCACTGAGATGTCCAACATCAGGTTAGTCCAGCTGATCTCTCCTTTCTGTCTTTTCAGGGAGAGAGCAAACTCTTCCCAAGACTTAGGGAGCTTTTCAATCACTGACATAACCTGAAACTTCTCAGGAAGGTCCATATTGGACTCCTTTAAAGCATGGACCAACATCTCAAATTCGTGCACCTGTTCAGTCATGGATCTAGTATCCACCAGTTTGAAATCAAGGAACCTAGCCACAGAATACTTTTCCAACCCTTGCGAGTCAGTATTATGTGTCTGGTCCAGCTTATCCCATAAGAGCTTAGCAGTGTAGGAGTCAGATGAATACACATCGAATAGAGTGTTCGCTAAAGCTGCCAAAATAGCAGCCCGAGCCACTCCATCCTTTTCCTCCCACATAGCATAGGCCTTAACAGATTCAGCCTTCTCCTGATCAACAACTGGCTTAGCATACTGCACCACTGGCCATAGACCCTTTACCGTTAGCCACAGTTGCATCTTTTTCTTCCAACGAGAAAAACCAACACCCCCACCGAATTTCTCAGGCATGCCCGATAAATCGATGGGCTGTGGGAAACGGTACGTGGTCCAATCAATGGTTACAGCAGTAGCACTAGACCCAGAACCAGACTCAACAATAGGAGTTATAGTTCCGTTAACCATCTTGCTAATTAACAAATATAACTAATAATCTCTTCAAGATTGTTGGGTAAATTTAACTAAACGCAACAATGGGACAGTTATATTATAACAATTAACAAGAACAGGTAATTAACCAAATAACGAAACAAACACGATGGCAAAACAAAATATATAATTAAAGACTGTAAAAAACAAGAGAAAAGAAAGAATACTTAGCTCTACCAGAAGCTTTACTACTGCTGAAAGAACAGAACAGCTGAGTCGTCAAGTCTTATAAAAGACTTGACTGTTCTTGAAGAGATTATTGCCCCACTTACGTTGTGATGGGTTGCAGCAATATCACTTCCAGGATAAAACAGCTCAGATCAATCCAGTCACAAACTCGGAAAAGATCAACAGCGACTAACACCTCAGTTCGCCAAAACAACCTATGCACCTAATGAATATATGCAAGGTAGGCAATGAGAGTTCTATATCTAAAACTCAAGCATAAGCCTTCTATATATAGACATTTCAAGTTGCTAAGTTCAAATTCTTGTCAATGTGGTAGTTATGGGATTTATAAAAAAAAATCCATTTCAAACTTATTTCAACCTAGCAACTTTGCCTATATATAATTATGGATTCCACTAAGAAAATGTCTTAGATCCAATCATGAAAGTTGAAGTCCTCATATCAAGGAACAACCTCCATCAGTTAGTTTCCGGAAATTACATCAAGAACACATATAAAATGTGACTCGAACTTTCCATTTTCTAACAAACACCACCATGTAACTTATTGGTTAACTGGAAATCTGTGGCTACACTTCGAGGTAAGAAAAAGAACAGTGCTGCAGACTTCTTCGATGGATCAAGAAAAGTTTGCATCCCTGGTCCGCGGACTGCCCAATGCTTGATACAGTATATATTTGTCTTAGATGATGCTTTGAGTTCAATTCTGAGTTCTGAGGACTGAACCAACACCAATGTATGTGCTTGATTAGTTTTTAATGTACTCATATTTGATTTGAGTTTCGGATTTTAAACGGTCGTATAGTCATTCGAAAATTTGATCTTATTACCTAAAGTACACAACGTAGTACAAGATACATTAAGCTAAAGAAGAAGGCAAAAGCCTGGAAAATCCTCACAATCTTAACAGAGCATAACTCCAAAGGAGACTAACCAAAAGATAACTAACAAACTACCATACTTAAACTTCGATAAACACTTAACTTAGAAACCGATTAATTGCATTCAAATCTTCGTTCGTAGCAACAAAGTTCTTGTACAATCTCATTTCCGAGTTTTGTAATCTATTTAGATTTTTCACCAACACATTTTCTTCAATATTTAACTCTTTTTATATAAATTATTTTACATAGGGTAACATTTTTCTATCGCCTACAGGCCTAGCGCGTAACTTTTATTCCCTATTTTTTTTAGTCGAGTAAATCGGTCACTACGTTGAAATTAATATGTTCTAAAACTATTGATTAATTTGTAAGTACACACATTGCATTAACAAAATTTGACAAGAATGTTAAGATAAATCTACTACAACTGCGTTACAAAAAAAATCTACTACAACTTGATAATTTTTCCTAATCCAAAAGCAAAAAGATTAAAAGAAAAAGATGAAAGCCGCGGCAATAAAGACAAATCGTAAAGTCGAAAGTGAGTGATTTATTCTTGTTCAGTCACTTGATCCACTTGTCTTCACCTTAGGTTCAGGTCCTGATCCAGAGCCAGACCGTAATGTACCAGGACTATGAGCACAACTCATTGCACCTGGCTGTTCAGCACCCGTGACTGATGAGCCTTCAGCAATCGTCAGGGTGGAATTAACAACGTTGTCGGGGTGTCATTAACAACAGCTGTTTGTGATGTTGGAATGGACGGGCAAAACGTAATAGTGTAATCAGCACCCGTGCAAGTAAACGTACTAGTTTGATCATCATAAGCATAACTATAAGCTCTCGGACAAGCCATCTTAAACAGAGCCGCATAAACTGATGGTTTACAAGTATCCGGTGTATTATGTGCACCACTACAACAATACTCGGGCTTCCCAAATGCTTCACACGCACTCTTACATGCGTCCCCATTGCTCACTTTCAACTCATCCGGGCAATACTTGTTCAAATCCGTAACACACCCGGTTGCAGCACACATACCCGACGAACCCCCACTCGCTTCGACTATCATTGGCAAATTGTATCCATCAACCAAGCTAACATCATAAAAGTCTTGACTGCCCTGACTACCTGAGCCAAGTGTGAACTCAGCTAGTGTAGCAGGCGGTGCAGCTCCAGCGCCATTGCATTCTACTTGACCCGAGCCACAATCTGCTGTTGAGCATGAACCAGGCCCTGTTCCATTGAATTTGCAGCCGGTTCGGCCCCAGAACCGGCCGGACCAGCCGTTTGGAGCTTGTAAGGACCGGGAAGATTGTTGAGGTAGCTCAAAACCGGTGGTTTCAAGAGGGGGAGTGCCTGAACCTGTAAGAATGCCTGGCCACACTGTGTATTCACATTTGTTTACGAATGTGAATTTAGCTCCATACGTACTTGTACAAAGCAGAAGCAGAGCAAAAAAGAGCTTGAACAGAGCCATGTGTGTAAATATTGCTTTATCGATAATCTGTGCGTTAGCTTTTCTTAAAAATCGAAACAAGAAAGCGACAGAAGTAAAGAGAATGGAGGTGATGCAGGAGAGCTTGCTGAGAATAGAGATTTGATGAATCGAACATCTTGACTCTTGAGTCTATATTTATAGGCTATAGTTATTATTACAATTTACATTCATAATGTGTTTTGAATTTATATTATTTGAACCTGTTTTCAAATTTTATTTGAAATTTAATTCAAAGTTATAGGTTACAGTTGTTGTTAAAATTTTACAATCCTAATGTGTTTTGAATTGATATTATTTGAACCCTATTATGTTTTCAAATTTTATTTGAAATTTTATTTATAATTAATATTATTTTCATATATGGAATGGGAATCCAAACTTGTGTCACTTATCACAAATTTCGAATTTTATTTGAAATTTAATTCATAATTATTATTATTTTCATATATTGAATAATAATCCAAACTTATGTTACTTATCACAAATTAAAAAATTTCTCAATTTATATTTGACTAGTCTAGTTTTTAATGCAATCCACCAAGTTTTAGTTTTAGTAATTAAAATTATATAAAGGATTATTTGGGATTTTAATTTGTATTATTTGCTTTGGCAATGATGATGTGTTAATATGTGTTTGAATTTAAATAATTTATATATAAGTTAAGATGTGTATAACTGATCAAAAGTAAATATAGTCAAACCAGATTAGGTGTAGTGAGATTGGTGATTTCGAAGTGCCTACCTAAGGTGGTGTCCCAAATAAATCATTGTATTACTTGAAGTTGAAATTTATTAAATTTAATAATCTAAAACATACATGACACCGCTATCCATGGGCGGACCCAGGGGTGGGCTGGGGTTGGCTCCAGCCCGGGTCAACCATTTTTCTGGCAAAATTTTACTAGCCATCTGTAATCTTGAAATGAATTTAGCCCAGTCCAGTTTCTAGCCTAGCCCAAGGTGATATCAACACTATAGTATACGGTTAAAAGAGAAAGAAACAAGAAGAAAGGGAAGGGGTGGAGCTGATGTATAATGTTAGTTATTTTCAGAAACACGTGTACGATATTAGTTAGATTGTATCTAATTTTATTTATTTTGTATTTCATGTTTATGTGTCATAACTCATAACAACTCATAATAAAATTTCTAGTTACACACAAATGCTATCAGTTTGCATATTTATTTCTTCATATTTCAAAAGTATAATTTTTCAAATTTCTTTTGCATAATATTTATAAATATTTTAGTGTGAAAAATCTAAAAGCAAATCTTGAATATAATTCTGATTTTTAAATTATATCTCTAAATATACTCATTTACATCTAGCTTTTATTGTTAGCTACGATTTAATTGATATTTGAATTATTAATCGCATCTTCTAGTTTAATTGATATTTTAATTATTAATCTCATCTTTTTAATAAGATCATCCCAAATTCATTACCTTTTTTGTTTCCATTTTCTATCATAATAATAATTTTTCCTATATGTTTAAAAATTATATGTACTTCAACTTAAGAAACTCAATTATTAGCTAATTATAACTTTGTATGTTTAGTGTTATAATTCAAATAATATAGGGAATTGCAAATTTTATTTAAATTAAAGATATCGTTACAAATAACAATTTTGTTATAGTTTG
The DNA here is from genome assembly GCA_030848705.1 of Heracleum sosnowskyi. Taxonomy (NCBI): domain Eukaryota; kingdom Viridiplantae; phylum Streptophyta; class Magnoliopsida; order Apiales; family Apiaceae; genus Heracleum; species Heracleum sosnowskyi. The sequence continues at coordinate 47,893,135 of CM061241.1, forward strand.
TTATTCCCGGCTAAATTATGAAATTTTTATGAAAAAAATTAGCCCGGGTCATCTTAAGATTCTGGATCCGCCCCTGCCGCTATCCACAATAATGATGAAACAAATTGATATGCGACATGTTGTATTCTTTTGGAAGATATATGTAATGAGAAGAGCTGCTTGTTTTATTTGCTACACTTCTTTGATTTTTCTTGTTTTTACATTGTTGTTCCAACTTTATGAGCTTCTCATATATGTGCATTCAACATAACCATTACCAAACTTGAACTCAAACTTGAACTTGAAAATAATACGCAAGTAGCGAAAAAGAAATATACTTGACTTATTGGTTAACTGGCAATCTGCAGCTACAGTTCGAGGTAGAAAAAAACCAGTGCCACATGACTTCTTTGGAGAATCGAGAGAAATCTTTTCCATTTCATGGCTCCGAGCTGCCCAGTCCTTGTGATATATTTGTCTTAGTTGTGGCTTTGAGTTCAATTCTGACATCTGAAGATTGAACAACCAACATACGTGCACGATTAGTTCTTGATACTCAAATTTGGTTGGAGTTCTCGACTTTAAATACTCATGTAGCTAATCATTCAAACATTCGACATCTTATTAAGTAAAGTATACAACCTAGTACAAGATACTATGATCTGCATAGTGTGCATCAACCAAACAAACTTGAATAGGTCAACTGAAGTTTTAAGTGAAGTTAAATTTCTTTAAGGTCAACTACTGTAGTTTACATCAACAAGACAACAACCGAATATTCAGACATCCTGTCTAGGACATCAGTGGCTTAGTGCATCCCCACAAGAAACGAAACGTGTAGGAAGAATCAATTTTAATTAGAAATGAATCTACTGAATCTTCAAGAAAGGCGTAAATATTCCTCTAGTATCTTAAACATTAGATACCCTAGTGTATATATATTTGTCTTAGATGTTGCTTTGAGTTCAATTCTGAGTTCTGAGGACTGAACGAACACCAATGTATGTGCTCGATTAGTTTTTAATGTACTCATATTTGGTTTGGGTTTCGGATTTTAAACAGTCGTGTAGTCATTCGAAAATTTGATCTTATTTCCTAAAGTTCAAGCTTTTAGTCAATTAAAGTAGTTTACATTTTTTTGGATCCAAATTCATTAAGCAAAAGAAGGCAAAAAGCCCGGAAAATCCTCACAATCTTAAACAGAGCATAACTCCAAAGGAGACTAACCAAAAGATAACTAACAAACTACCATACTTAAACTTCGATAAACACTTAACTTAGAAACCGATTAATTGCATTTAAATCTTCGTTCGTCGCAATAAAGTTCTTGTACAATCTCATTTCTGAGTTTTGTAATCTATTTAGATTGTTCACCAACACATTTTTTTCAATATTAAACTCTTTTTATATAAATTATCCACAAAGCGTAACATTTTTTTATCGGCTATAACGCGTAACTTTTATTCCCCATTTTATCGGCTAGAAGAACTAAACTGTCATTCATAACAATCGAGTAAATCGGTTAACACACTACATTGAAATTAACATGTTCTAAAACTAATGATTAATTTGTAAGTACACACATTGCATTAACAAAATTTGACAAGAATGTTAAGATAAATCTACTACAACTGCGTTACAAAAAAAATCTACTACAACTTGATAATTTTTCCTAATCCAAAAGCAAAAAGATTAAAAGAAAAAGATGAAAGCCGCGGCAATAAAGACAAATCGTAAAGTCGAAAGTGAGTGATTTATTCTTGTTGAGTCACTTAATCCACTTGTCTTCACCTTAGGTTCAGGTCCTGATCCAGATCCAGACCGTAATGTACCAGGACTAGGAGCACAACTCATTGCACCTGGCTGTTCAAGCACCCGTGACTAATGAGCCTTCAGCAATCGTCGGGGTGGAATTAACAACGTTGTCGGGGTGGCATTAACAACAGCTGTTTGTGATGTTGGAATGGACGGGCAAAACGTAATAGTGTAATCAGCACCCGTGCAAGTAAACGTACTAGTTTGATCATCATAAGCATAACTATAAGCTCTCGGACAAGCCATCTTAAACAGAGCCGCATAAACTGATGGTTTACAATTATCCGGTGTATTATGTGCACCACTACAACAATACTCGGGCTTCCCAAATGCTTCACACGCACTCTTACATGCGTCCCCATTGCTCACTTTCAACTCATCCGGGCAATACTTGTTCAAATAAAATAATCTTTTATTAACAAAAAAGTAATACATTTATATTATATTTTATAATTAAAAAAGTTTTAAAAAATAAGAAAATTTTTAGATGGCAAAATTCCCTAGTTTAAACAATAAGTGAACTGTCATTCATAACAATCAAGTAACTCGATTAACACGCTACTTTGAAATTAATTAACATGTTCAAAAACTCAATTGATTAATTTGTAAGCACACACGTTGCATTAACAAATTTTACAAGAATGTCTAGATAAATCTACTACAACTTGAAAATTTCTTCAAATCCAAAAGCAAAGAGATTAAAAGAAAAAGATGAAAGCCGAGGCAATAAAGAGAAACTGTAAAGTAGAAAGTGAGTGATTTCTTCTTGAGTCACTTGATCCACTTGTCCTCATCATAGGTTCAGGTTCAGGTCCTGATCCAGACCCTGATGTACCAGGACTTGGAGCACTGCTCATTGCAGCTTGCTGCTCATTACCATTCGTTGTTGACGGGGTGGCATTAACAACAGCTGTATGTGATGTTGGAATGGACGTGCAGAACGTGATTGTGTAATCAGCACCCGTGCAAGTAAACGTACTAGTTAAATCATCATAAGCATAACTATAAGCTCTCGGACAAGCCATCTTAAATATAGCCGCGTAAGCTGATGGCTTACAAGTTTCCGGTGTATTATGTGCACCACTACAACAATACTCAGGCTTCCCAAAAGCTTCACAGGCACTCTTACATGCGTCCCCATTGCTCACTTTCAACTCATCCGGGCAATACTTGTTCAAATCCGTAACACACCCGGTTGCAGCACACATACCCGACGAACCCCCACTTGCTTCGACTATCATTGGCAAATTGTATCCATCAACCAAGCTAACATCATAAAAGTCTTGACTGCCCTGACTACCTGAGCCAAGTGTGAACTCAGCTAGTGTAGCAGGCGGTGCAGCTCCAGCGCCATTGCATTCTACTTGACCCGAGCCACAATCTGCTGTTGAGCATGAACCAGGCCCTGTTCCATTGAATTTGCAGCCGGTTCGGCCCCAGAACCGGCCGGACCAGCCGTTTGGAGCTTGTAAGGACCGGGAAGATTGTTGAGGTAGCTCAAAACCGGTGGTTTCAAGAGGGGGAGTGCCTGAACCTGTAAGAATGCCTGGCCACACTGTGTATTCACATTTGTTTACGAATGTGAATTTAGCTCCATACGTACCTGTACAAAGCAGAAGCAGAGCAAAAAAGAGTTTGAACAGGGCCATGTGTGTAAATATTGCTTTATCGATAATCTGTGCGTTAGCTTTTCTTAAAAATCGATAACAAGAAAGCGATGGAAGTAAAGAGAATGGAGCTGACGCAGGAGAGTTTATTGAGAATAAAATTTGATGAAGGGAACATCAGGTATTGGAGTCTATATTTATAGGCTATTGCTGCTATTACAATTTACAATCCTAATGTGTTTTGAATTTATAATATTTGAATTTTGAACCTTGTTATGTTTAATTTTATTTGAAATTTAATTCATTATTATTATTATTCTCATATATTGAATGGGAAACCTTATGTTATATACTGATCTCAAATTAAAATGTTACTCAATTTTTAATTGACTTGTTTGTATTCATGCAATCCACCAAGTTTTCGTTTACTAATTAAAATTATATAATGAATTATTCGGGATTTTAAATTATACTAGCTTAAAATACACGAATTATTTTTGATATTATATACAAAATTTATACTGCCTATAATTAATTATAATTGTTGAAAAATAATAATTAATTTTATTTTTCTGCTTTTGAAGTCTTTTCATTAAAGAAAGCTCGTATATCGCATTTTAAATTGCCCATGTAAATTCTTTCAAAAAAAAAGATGCCCACGTAAATAAGTTACAATAATAATTCATTTTAAAGTCGTCAAATTTATTTTTTAATAGAAAATGGTAATTTTGACTTCCATTTGTCTCTTTCAAATTTATATAGCCTGTGATATATGCACACCCTAAATTTATTTATTCATCTATTAATGTTTTAGATCAAATTACTCATTATTGTTTATATTTAAATATTATTTACTTATCCATAATTTACTATTATTGTTTTAGACCAAATTCTATACAAATTTATTTATTTTCATCTTTAATAAACCTAAATGTTTAGAAAAATATTTGATAAATTCTCTAAAAATATATCCTAGCACCACAATTATCATAAATATAAAAAGGAAATCAAATTAAGAAAACTACCTACAACAAAATACAATGTTTCTATATAAAATACAAATATCCAAAAGCAAAGAGATTAAAAGAAAAAGATGAAAGCCGAGGCAATAAAGAGAAACTGTAAAGTAGAAAGTGAGTGATTTCTTCTTGAGTCACTTGATCCACTTGTCCTCATCATAGGTTCAGGTTCAGGTCCTGATCCAGACCCTGATGTACCAGGACTTGGAGCACTGCTCATTGCAGCTTGCTGCTCATTACCATTCGTTGTTGACGGGGTGGCATTAACAACAGCTGTATGTGATGTTGGAATGGACGTGCAGAACGTGATTGTGTAATCAGCACCCGTGCAAGTAAACGTACTAGTTAAATCATCATAAGCATAACTATAAGCTCTCGGACAAGCCATCTTAAATATAGCCGCGTAAGCTGATGGCTTACAAGTTTCCGGTGTATTATGTGCACCACTACAACAATACTCAGGCTTCCCAAAAGCTTCACAGGCACTCTTACATGCGTCCCCATTGCTCACTTTCAACTCATCCGGGCAATACTTGTTCAAATCTACCGGACCAGCCGGTTGGAGCTTGTAAGGACCGGGACGATTGTTGAGGTAGCTCAAAACCAGTGGTTTCAAGAGGGGGAGTGCCTGAACCTGCAAGAATGCCTGGCCACACTGTGTATTCACATTTGTTTACGAATGTGAATTTAGCTCCATACGTACTTGTACAAAGCAGAAGCAGAGCAAAAAAGAGTTTGAACAGGGCCATGTGTGTAAATATTGCTTTATCGATAATCTGTGCGTTAGCTTTTCTTAAAAATCGATAACAAGAAAGCGATGGAAGTAAAGAGAATGGAGCTGACGCAGGAGAGTTTATTGAGAATAAAATTTGATGAAGGGAACATCAGGTATTGGAGTCTATATTTATAGGCTATTGCTGTTATTACAATTTACGATCCTAATGTGTTTTGAATTTTGAACCTTGTTATGTTTAATTTTATTTGAAATTTAATTCATTATTATTATTATTCTCATATATTGAAGGGGAAACCTTATGTTATATACTGATCTCAAATTAAAATGTCACTCAATTTTTAATTGACTTGTTTGTATTCATGCAATCCACCAAGTTTTCGTTTACTAATTAAAATTATATAATGAATTATTCGGGATTTTAAATTATACTAGCTTAAAATACACGAATTATTTTTGATATTATATACAAAATTTATACCGCCTATAATTAATTATACTTGTTGAAAAATAATAATTAATTTTATTTTTTCTGCTTTTGAAGTTTTTCATTAAAGAAAGCTCGTATATCGCATTTTAAATTGCCCATGTAAATTCTTTCAAAAAAAAAAAAGATGTCCACGTAAATAAGTTACAATAATAATTCATTTTAAAGTCGTCAAATTTATTTTTTAAGAGAAATGGTAATTTTGACTTCCATTTGTCTCTTTCAAATTTATATAGCCTATGATATATGCACACCCTAAATTTATTTATTCATCTATTAATGTTTTAGATCAAATTACTCTTATACTATTATTGTTTATATTTAAATATTATTTACTTATCCATAATTTACTATTATTGTTTTAGACCAAATTCTATACAAATCTTATTTATTTTCATCTTTAATAAACCTAAATCTTTAGAAAAATATTTGATAAATTATCAAATTAAGAAAACTACCTACAACAAAATACAATGTTTCTATATAAAATACAAATATCCAAAGTCAATTAAAATAACTTATAATAAATTAAGGAATATACACGTGTATTATTTCAATATAAATGAAATGTTAATTCGGAAAATACTATCCAAACAAATCAACAAAGGTTATAGATAAAAGTAAATCTTTTTATTATAAAACAAATCAACAAAGGTTATAGATAAAAGTAAATCTTTTTATTATAATACCTGAGTCTACCCGTGGTTAACGAATCAGAAATTTTGAATTATTTTAGGATCAATTAGATATCAATTCTAAATCTTAGACCAAGAGTCTAACAACTTTTCTTTATCAACCAAGAGCGGTTAGACTATGGTTAACCAATCAAAATTTTTAAAAAAAATTATTTATAATTTTATTAATTAAAGATGATTAGACTATACATACAACACGATTAACCAATCAACATTAAAAAATTATTTTATTTTTAATTAGAATTTCAATCTATTAAAATTTTCTCATATAATTTTATCAACCAAGAGAGGTTAGACTATCCATACAATTTGATTAATCAATCAAAATTCAAAAATTATTTTATTTTTTAATTAAAATTTAAATCAATTAACACTTTCCTCATATAATTTTAATTAATTAAGGGTGGTTAGGCTATCCATACAACGCGATTAATGAATCAACATTCAAAAATTATTTTGTTTTTAATTAAAATTTAAATTCATTAAAATTTTCCTCATATAATTTAATCAACTGTGCGGTTAGACTTTCCGTACAACATGATTAATCAATCAAAAATCAAAAAATATTTTATTATTAATTAGAATTTAAATTCATTAATTGTTATATTTATATATTTAGAAAATTTGGTTATCATTAAAATTAGTTTATTTTTAATTATAATTTAAATTCTTTATTATATTTATATATTTCGAGATTTTGATCACCAATTGTACTATGTGTTAAATATAATAATTAATATTTTTGACTATTTAATTGTTAAAGGTCGTAATTAAAGGTTTTTACACAGATATGTAAGTAGGACTGAGCATAATTATCAGAAACCGATCAATACCGGTTGATCCAAACCTTAAACTAGAATTTAAATCCATTAAAACTCTTCTCATATAATTTTTATTAATTATTGGTGATTTTATCCATACACCGGGATTAACCAATCAACATTCAACTTAGTTTTTTTAGTTAAAATTTAAAGCCATTAAATTTTCCTCATATAATTTTATTAACTAAGAGTAGTTAGCCTATCCATACAATGTGATCAACCATTCAAAATTCAAAAATTATCTTTATTTTTAATCATAATTTAAATCCATTAAAAATTTTCTCATATAATTTTATTAATTATCGGTAGTTAGACTATCCATACAACGCGATTAACTAGTCAACATTCTAAAATTATGTTGCTTTTAATTAAAGTTTATATTCATTAAAATTTTCTCATATAATTTTATTAATCAAGGGTGTATGACTTTCCCTACAACATGATTAACCAATCAAAATACAAAATTTATTTTATTTTTAATTCGAATTTAAATCCACTAATTGTTATATTTACATATTTAGAAAATTTGGTTATCAATTAAATTTTTTTTCATTTCTACTTAAAATTTAAATCAATTATTATATTTATATACTTCGAGATTTTGATTACTAATTGTACTATGCGTTTAATATAGAATTGTCTTTTATAAAGAACTTTTAATACCCCTCGATGGTCTAACACACATAATGACGAATGACGAAGCATTGTGAGTATAAGTATAATATTTACCACTTTAATATATAACATTTGTAATTATTTAATTGTTAAAGATCGTAATTTAAGATTTTTACATAGAGATGTGAGGGTAATTATCCTATATTAATATTATTTATTGTAACTAAACAAATCTGATGTTAATTGATTATATTAAAAAAATTAAAAGAACATGTTGGTTGGTAACTAAGCCGTCTTTTACGTCGATTTAAAGTAATAAACAATTTGAATTCAATTAAATTTAAAATTTTGAATTATTTCAATTCAAGGTTAACTTTTAAAAGCATACTTGAACAAACACATCATCTTCTGTTAGGAAATATGTTGTTCTTGATGATAACTTAATATATAACACATTTCTGTATAAGTCATTTTGTAACTAGCAACAGATGACATACTTTCTATAATATCCGTTGTTGGGAAGCTTATCAACGGATAAGTAATTATGTAGCATATTCAATTTTAATCTAGTCTAAGGATTGAAAATATTTAGTACTAAGTCATGTTGACTTTCAGTAGATAAGCAGGATATGATAGCTAATTGTAAATAGGTTGTGCTATGTAATTCTGTTTAAGTGAAAATGAATGACAACGGATGAAGACTTAATGCTATCCACGGATGATCAACTCAATGTTATCCACGGATGACCAACTTAATGATATCCACGGATAGTCAAGAACACTACCAATGGATGAAACTCAAGACTAAAGGTTGATGGTGATTTAACACTGGAGAAGCACATGGGTTGATAGAGTAAACAAAAAGAATATGGAAGCGAAACACTGGTGAACCTCGAAGAAGAAGAAACATTCCATTTCCATGCAAACATAAGAGATGTACAAATAAGCCAACTTGTCAAGAGTACAACATCTCAGTCACATGCATCTGGAATGAAGAAGCAAGCATACTGGACCTAGAAAATAGAGATAGTTTTTGTCTATAGTTTGACTTGTAAACTTGGGTTTTATAACCAAGTGTAGCAGTTCTTTGAAAATAGAGAAAATAGTTTTACATTGTCTTTGATTAGGTTTTCTCTCTTACATTTCTTAAGAGCAAAGAACTGTAATAGCAGTTGTGTATTTGTAACCAAATATCACAGATTATTTCTTCAATATACATCTCAGGTGGATCACAAAATAATCCACCTGAAATTTTTAAAGCACCGTGTTCTTATCATTATTCTGTTTCTGCAATTTAGTTTATCTGTTCTTACTTTCAAGTTGCAGAAAAGTTGTAAAAATTCAAAATTGTATTCAACCCCCCTCCCCTTCTATAATTTTGTAAGTGTTTAACTGGGAATAACAATTGGTATCAGAGCAAGCTTCTAACACACCTGAAGTTTAAAGATCAAGAACGACCATAATCATGGGAAAGAAGGATAGTGGAGTGAAGATTCTAGTTCTTGATAAAGACAACTACTTTCACTGGAAAGTAAAGATGCATCTACATCTCATGTCTATGGATGAGAGTTATGTGGACTGCATAAAGAGAGGTCCTCATATGCCTATGAAGCCTAACACAGGAATTGCTCTACAAGGAGAAGGAGCCCCAGACACAATTCCAAATCTATCATCAGAATGGGTGCAGGAAGATATCACTGAGATGCACAAAGATAAAAAGGCCATGAACATTCTATTCAATGGTCTAGACAGTGACATGTTTGACAATGTGATTAATTGCACCACATCCAAGGAAGTTTGGGACACAATTCAAACTCTGTGTGAAGGAACTGAGCAAGTTAGAGAGAACAAGATGCAACTTCTCATACAACAATATGAACACTTTCACTTCAAACGTGGCGAGTCTCTGAATGACATTTTTAGCAGATTTCAGAAACTATTGAATGGATTAAAGCTGTATGGAAGGATGTATCAAACCAAGACTCGAACCTCAAATTTCTGAGATCTCTGCCCAAAGAATGGAAGCCTATGACTGTTTCTCTAAGAAACACTCAAGAGTACAAGAATTTCACTTTTGAAAGGCTCTATGGAACTTTGAAGACATATGAATTAGAAATGGAGACAGATGAAGAAATTGAGAAGGGTCAGAAGAAAGGGAGTTATGTAGCTCTAGTTGCAAGTGAAGATGAGGCTGAGGACACAAAGGTGAAAGGAAAGGCTAAAGCTACGCCAAACAGTGATGTTTGTGAAGGTAGAGCTGATTCAGGAAAGGGCAAGGGAAAGATGTATGAAGAAGGTGATTCTTCTAATCAAGAGGAGATGGATGAGCTGGATGAACACTTAGCTTTTCTGTCCAGGAGATTTTCTAAGCTTAAATTCAAGAAGAATCCTGAAGTGACCAAACCCTTCAAGAAAGACTTTCAACCAAACAAGAATTTTGTTGAGAGATCTAAATTCAAATGTTTTAATTGTGGGATGGGAGGTCACTTTACAAATGAATGCAGAAAGCCTAAAGCTGAGAAGAAGGACATGAAGTTTGAAACAAGAAGAAATATTTTGAACTTCTCAAGCAAAAGGAAAGAACATTCATTACTCATGATTATGATTGGGCTGATGAAGGAAATGATTCAGAAGAAGACACTGAGTATGTCAACCTTGCACTTATGGCTGATGCAACTGATCAGAAAGCAAGTTCCTCAAGCAATCAGGTAATCACTACTAATGTCACTGAGCTTTCTAAAGAGGAATGCAATAGTACAATAAAAGAAATGTCTACTGAATTGTACCATTTGCGTGTAACCCTCAAATCACTTACTAAAGAGAACACCAGAATCAAAGATGCTAATATATTTTTAAGTGATAGAAATGTTGTCTTAGAAGCTCAGTTCATTGAATTTGAGAAAATGAGGTTAGAGTGTCAATTTGCTAAAGATGAGTTGTTAATTGTTCTGAAAAGAGAAGAAATTCTAAAAGAACAAGAAGTGATTGCTAGATGGAATGATTCTAGAAATGTAGCCACTAATATAATCAAAGTTCAAGGAGTGGACACTTCTATAAGGAACCAGTGAAAAAAGAGAAAGAGAGACTAGACACTAGTTCTAAGGGTCTAGGAGTTGATGATGCTTCCACAGATGATGATCATCCGTTCTTAGATGGTTCATCAACAGATGAGAATCATCCTGTGAAGCACACAACAAGTGTTAGCATAGAAAAACTAGAGAAGCTGAACAAGAAATATGGTCCAACCACCAAAAATTTTGTTCAGGGAGAAAGTAGCAAAACCAAGAATGTTGAAAAGGTAAACATAGGTCACTTGTCCAACAAGCAGTTGAAGGACAAGTTAGAAAACATGGATGTCAAGGCTGAGGCTAAAAAGAAAAAGAACAGAAATGGTAAAGTAAGGATTAACAAGAACAACAATTATACACCTGATAAGTATGCACCTAGAAAGACTTGTGTTAATTGTGGTAGTTTTAATCATTTGTCTACTAATTGCAAGTCTGTCAAAAATCCTAATGTTCAATTGCCTAAACTTGTGATGAATATGCCTATGTCTGTCATGTCTGCCATGCCTAACCTATTTGATCAAAATGTTCATTAGTATGTCAACATGCCATTTGTACCAAATCCATATTTCAATGCATTCAGTATGCCACAAATGCCATGGAACATACCAAGCATGAATAACATGTATGCCAATTTTGCTCCAGTGCATGCATCAAATATTTATGCTTCTGAACATCTGACAAATCCTATCTTACAAAGGTCAACACATAAGGTTAAGGTTGATTTAAATCAGTCAAAACCTAAATTGCAAAATGACATGGTTAATAGGAAGAAGGCTAATAAGACAGGACCCAAGGAAACTTGGGTACCAAAATCAACTTGATTTGGTTTTGATGTGTGCAGGGAAAAAGAAGGAATCTATGGTAACTCGATAATGGTTGTTCTAGGCACATGACTGGAGATTCTACCATGCTCACAGAGTTTAAGGAGAGAGCTGGCCCTAGAATTACCTTTGGAGATGACAGCAAAGGTTACACTAAGGGATATGGCTTGATAACAATGAACAATGTCATCATTGAAGAAGTAGCACTAGTTGATGGTCTAAAGCATAATTTTCTTAGTATCAGTCAACTATGTGACAAAGGTTTTTCAGTTTCTTTTAAGCAAGAAGCCTGTGTTGTTTCTGACAAGGAGAACAACAATGTGGTATTGACAGGATATAGAAAAGGGAATGTATACATAGCTGACTTCAACTCAACAAATACAGATTCAATTACTTGCCTTTTCAGCAAAGCAAGCAAGGATGAAAGTTGGCTATGGCACAAGAAGCTGTCACACTTGAATTTTAGAGTTATGAATGATTTGGTAAGGAAAGATCTTGCTAGAGGTATTCCACAATTAGAGTTTTCCAAGGATGGCCTCTGTGATGCTTGTCAGAAAGGAAAACAAAAGAAGGCATCTTTCAAAAGCAAGAATGAATCATCTATTGTTCAGCCACTTCAATTACTTCACATGGATTTATTTGGACCAGTCAATGTCATGTCAATTTCAAAGAAGAAATATTGCATTGTGATTGTAGATGATTTCTCTAAATTTACATGGACTTATTTTTTGCACTCTAAGGATGAGGCAAGTGAAATCATAATCAGTCACATCAAGGTTGTAAACAATCATCCTGATCAGAAGGTTAGAAGAATCAGGAGTGATAATGGCACTGAGTTCAAGAATTCTACCCTAAGAAGGTTCTGTGAAGAAAATGGGATTCTTCATGAATTTTCTGCAGCAAGGACACCTCAACAAAATGGGGTAGTGGAAAGGAAAAACAGAACCCTAATTGAGGCAGCAAGAACAATGTTGGAAGAATCAAAGCTACCAACTTATTTCTGGGCTGAAGTAGTTAACACTGCATGTTTCACTCAGAACATTTCTTTGGTTAATCAAGCCAAAGGAATGATACGTTACCAACTACTCAGAAAGAGGAAACCAACCTTGGAATTTCTTCATGTCTTTGGATGTAAATGTTTTGTTCTAAGGAACCAAGGTGAAAACCTAGGCAAGTTTGAAGCAAAGGCAGATGAAGCTATTTTTTTTGGATATGCAGCAGGGAAATCATACAGAGTCTATAATCTCTGGATCAACATTGTTATGGAATCTATACATGTTTTTTATGATCAAAATATTCTAGGACTGTGTGATGAAGGTTTCCATGATACTCTAAGATTTGAGAATGAGGTAGAAGATTTATCTAACTGTGAAGATGATAAAGAAGACAATGATCATGATGATGAAACATCACCCATAGTGAATGTTCCAACAATGGATGAAACTATCAATAACACTGGTGCATCTGTGGACAGACAAATTGGTGCATCCGTGGACAGACAAACTAGTGCATTTGTGGACAGACAAACTGGTGCATCCATGGACAGTCAACCAGAAGCATCTGTTGCAAATCAAATTGGAACATCAGCTAACAGTTCAAGGTCAACAAACTCAGGGGGAGTTTCTCAAAGGCATCTTGTCAGTCAAAATGATCATGAAGCAACTTCTTCAAGAACAAATCTACCACCTCAAAGAAAATGGACTAGGGAACATCCTTTTGATCTGATCATTGGTGATGCATCCACAAGAGTTCAAACAAGAAGAGCAACTCAAGAAAAATGCTTGTACAACAGTTTTCTATCTCAATAAGAACCAAAGAAGGTGAAGGATGTTCTTCTAGATCCAGACTGAGTTTTAGCCATGCAAGAAGAGCTAAATCAGTTTGAAAGAAACAAAGTATGGAAGATGGTGCCCGAACCTAAGAACAGAAGTGTCATAGGTACAAATTGGGTATTCAGAAACAAGATGGATGAAAATGGCATTGTCACAAGGAATAAAGCCAGACTGGTTGCTAAAGGCTATTCTCAAGAAGAAGGAATAGACTATGATGAAACATTTGCCCCTGTTGCTAGATTGGAAGCAATAAGGATATTCCTAGCCTATGCAGCCCATGCCAATTTCAAAGTCTATCAAATGGATGTCAAGAGTGCCTTTCTGGATGGGGAACTGGAGGAGGAGGTTTATGACAGTCAACCTCCTGGTTTCGAATATCCAAATTATCCAGAATTTGTCTATTTCCTACTCAAGGCACTCTATGGTTTGAAACAAGCACCAAGAGCCTGATATGACACTCTATCACAGTGTCTCCTTGAGAATCATTTCACCAGAGGTACTGTTGATAAAACTCTATTTTATAGAAATGTTAATGGCTCTACTATTCTTGTTCAAATCTATGCAGATGACATAATATTTAGGTCTACGGTTGAGAAGCTTTGCAAAAGGTTTGCCAAACTTATGCAAAGTAAATATGAAATGAGCATGATGGGTGAACTTATCTATTTCCTTGGCTTACAAGTTAAGCAAGTGAAAGAAGGAATCTTCATTAGTCAAACTAAATATATTTTTGATCTGTTAAAGAAGTTTGATCTAATGGATTGCTCTCCTGCTAAAACGCCCATGCCAACTGCCACTAAGCTTGAAATGAATACTAAGGAAAAATTTGTGGACATTACAAGCTATAGGGGCATGGTAGTCTCACTTTTATATTTAACAACTAGTAGACCTGATATTATGTTTGCCACCTGTCTATGTGCTAGATTTCAGGCTGATCCTAGAGAGTCTCATCTAATTTCTATTAAAATGATTTTCAGATATCTCAAAGGATCACCAAACCTTGGCATTTGGTATCCTAGAGAGTCTGGTTTTGATCTAATTGGTTATTCAGATGTAGATTATGCAGGTTGCAAAATTGATAGAAAAAGTGCAACAAGCACCTGTCAGTTTCTAGGAAACAAGCTTGTATCATGGTTCAGTAAGAAGCAAAATTCAGTATCCACCTCCATAGCTGAGGCTGAATATATTGCAGCTGGAAGTTGTTGTGCACAGATTCTATGGATGAAAAATCAACTACTAGACTATGGTCTAACAGTTAATAAGATTCCAATTTTCTGTGACAACACTAGTGCAATTGCCATTACTGAGAATCCAGTTCAACACTCAAGGACCAAGTACATTGATATCAAGTATCATTTCATCAGGGAACATGTGATGAATGGTACTGTGGAGCTTCATTTTGTTCCAAGTGAACAACAACTTGCAAATATTTTCACCAAGCCACTTGATGAATCAACATTCTCAAGATTAGTAAGTGAGCTAGGTATGTTTAATTTTTCTTAATTTTAGTTGAATTATGTGCAAGTAATAATGCAGCCAGAAATGTGTTAATTTTTTCTAAGTCAGAATTTTTCACCACAAACGGATGCTCTTATATGTGGATGGTATAACACATTACTGGGATTTTTGTGGCATTTGTGGATACTGAGAACTCGCCACAGGAGTACCACGTGATGATGTGTGACGCCCTCCCAATCTGGGGTCATGATTGGGGGAGTCACTACAACCTCTATACTTATAAACCTGTGATTAATAATATAAACATGCAGACGCAACCCCAACTTTACCCTGGATCTTTAATAGGTAATGGTATGAAACAAGCATCAACTATTTACTTCATTTTATTACATAATAAAAGTCTAAAAAGTTATTACAACCGTGTCTTAAAAGTTCTACATTCCCTTATACAAAACACCTTCTACAAGTCTTCATCACCTGCCTGAGCTGGCACCCCAAAAATAACCCTATAGGAAGACTTCCTAGCTGACTGAAAAGTGCGTACCATCTTCTCTGTTAACTGTGGTTTAGAACAGGGGAAAGAATGAGCCAAATGCTCAGCAAGTAATAATATATCCAAATAGTTAACCACTGTGAAACAGTTTCCAATATCAATATGTATGTCATGGGTATAGCAGAATCCATATCAAAGGATTATCAGAACAATGACATGAATATATAATTTCAAAGGGTAAACCAATTTCCTTATAAAGATATATGATTTCAAGAAAAGCAATAAGTAATTTGGAGATTTTTCACAACGCACCGGACAATACGGGTGATCAGCCACGTAAAGTCCCCATACCGGACACACAGTCCCTCTGGTCCTTGTATTGGGTCTCATTAGGCACACATTGGCCTATAGACTAGTCCATCCCTAGTCATTGCATTATAATTAAAAGTGCTGGACCGGCGTCACTCGGCCTCTTACGCCTCCAATCTTAGGAATCCGTGGAAACCATAAATCGGAATTTAAATGATTATAACTTTTGAAACTTCCTTTCTTTTAAAACCTTTCTCATGAAAGAAATCCTTTTAAATCAAAAGATAAGTTTTTGTATAGAGTCAAAGTGAAAGTTCATGTATTCTCAAATTTCAAGTAAGTGGGTGATTCATAGGTACAAGTTCAAATCTAATGCAATAGAATCTCAGGTTAAAAAGGCATCAAAATGTGAGTATAATCAAAGGATAAGGGTAAGATCTGGAGAAAAGTTCAAGCAAGATATGGTTCATATAACATTTGTGTTGTGTCTATAATGTTTGTATAGAAGAATCTTTTGTGAATCAGGTAAGTTCAATTTGATCAATCTGGATTTCTATCAATGGGAAATCAAGAAGTAAATGTCATAGGTATGTTTTGGATATGTACTAAACTGTGAGTTCTGGTATATTCACTTTTGGGTGTAAAGGATCAAAGAAAGAACTAAACATAGTATGGTGTATGAACCAACAAGGTATATGAACAGAAATAAGGATTTACCAAATGAACATGATATGTTTTCAGGATTAAAAGGGCATATAAACAAGATAGCAATTCATATATGTCAAAATGAAATAATGGAATCGAAATACGAAAGCAAGCTAGTATTACTTGCCTTAAATAGCTAAAAAGAGTAATCAGATTCACTGGTTCTCCACCTTTGTCTTGCCTTTATTTATAGGCTCTACTTCTTTGGATTCTTAAGTAGCTTTTAGAACAAACTGTACTCACTGAATTTCTGCCTTCACCTTGCCTTTATTTCTATGTTCCACGTCTCGTAACTCTACAAAAGAGTATATACTATTTCAGAATGATCCTCTCAAAATTCTAATCCTTATTCTAAACTACCCCACGTTCCCTAAACGCGTAAACACATAATATTTATATCACTTATAACTCTTATCCATATAATAAGCACAAAACTCACATAAGCGTACATTGCCATTCAGGTTCACATAACATACTCCTTTAACATATATGTATATATCCTAACTTTCCGTTTATACCACACTTGGTTATCCCTTTAAATCAACTTGATCAATGCTAACCATATCCTTAACACCTTTACAAATAATGCATTCAATCTCAAAAGCTGAAAATTCTGCTGCGCATACTTTACTAAATAAATTTTCATAAATCCAAAAATAATCAAACAATTACCAAATTTGTCAGGCTATTTCCTGATTACTAATCTCACTTAGAATAAAAGTTTCAACTTCAGAACAATTCATTTAGATGAAAAACGAACTGGTTAAAGTAGGTACTGAAGCACAGAAAATTGCTGCTGCGCAACTTTACTAAAACATTTTTCATAAATCCAAATATAATCAAATAAATACCACATTTGACAGGAAGGAGCCTGAATACCAAACCAAATTAGAATAAAGATTTCAGCTCCATAACAGTTTATTAAGACCAAAAACGAATTGGTTAAAATACATACTGAACACAGAAAATTTCTGCCTTGTACCACTCTTAGTAAAACTTGAATAACTTTTTAGTGATTAACTCTATCGATACAAGGTTTGCGCGTGCACAAACTAGACTCCAATTAGAACAATTTCATCCTAGACTTACTGTCTACAACAGGTAACAACCAATCGAAATCAATCAAAACAGAACAGTCAGTTTCTGGGAATTCAACATTCTTCAACATAACTTTTAAACACTAACAGTCCTATTTCATAAGACTTAACACAACTAATCAACAATTATTTATACTCAAAACCACATGCAAGTCTCAATACTAACTTCCAATTATCCTACAACCTCAATATACATAATCACATATATTCATGTCAAGTTTATCTCAAGAATCAAACCCGGACTCTAAAATTCTCGGATAATCCGAAAATCACTCAAAGCTCGGCATGCAACTTAGATTAATTACTTACTAGCATTGAAACATATAAACACGAATCAAATCAAGTCATTTTCCGATTCAAAACTCAAAACCCGAATCTAAAATTTAAGAAAATCTGAAGTTAAAATAAAACCAATGACATGCAACATGAATTAACTACTTATAAAAACTCTACAACACTATACATACCTCAACATACATAGATCATGACCACCGGTTCACCGGAGTTCATCACCGGTGGTCGACGAATTACATGAAGCCCCAAAAACAAAGGGCTTTTGTATGAATTCATCCCCAATTGATCCTATAACCATAGTTAAACTCTTAAACATCAAGAACACTTGATTTTAAATCAAAAATCCGAAACCCCAACTTACAAAACCCATTTTCTAATCTTCACCAAACTCAACACTATTGGTATTAAAGTGTAGAGCTCGGAAAGAGCTTCGATTTGACTATCTACCCATCAATTTTCATCAACAAAATCAAGAGAAAGATAAGAGAGAAGGAAGAGAGATTAGAGAGAGAATTGAGTTGAAAGGAAATGGGGCAAGAACTGGTCGTGAGGTGTTTTTGTAGCCCCAAGGGCAATTTTGTCATTACACAATTCTAAAATCTGATTTTTTTATAAAAGAAAACCAATAAATTGCATTTCTAAAATCCGAAATAAAATGAAAATAATACCTAAAATCAAAATTTTATTTTTAAAACAGAGAATACGAATTTACAAGCTCACCCATATTTTTAAAATAGTTTTATGATCAAAATTGAATTAAATATGAATTTTCAAAGTTTAAATCACATAAATGACATTTAACTCATAAAATCAGTTTTAAATCCTTAAGGCCAAACATAAATTCCTTCACTAATTTTAGAAAATAATAGAATATAAAAGAAAGGTTGTGAAAAAGATTTCACGATAAAATGAATCTCTGATGATTTTATAAAATTCCCGGAAGGTCAAAAAGAACTAATTTTTAATAAGAAATTCATATAAAATGCAATTAAAAGCATACACATATATTTTAATCCATACCATTCACCAAGTAAACATCTAATCATCACATTTTCAAATATCCACCTTTCACACAATATTCACATATCATAGATCTCAAATATTATTAAATATTAATACTGTACAAGCGTTTTTCTGAGTCGTTATAACCTCCCCCCCTTAAAAAGATTCTGTCCCCAGAATCTAACCTTATGAAAATAGATGCGGATACTTTTCCAGCATCTCGCTCTCAAGTTCCCAAGTTGATTCTTCAACTCTGGGATTCCTCCACAAAACCTTAACTAACTTAACAGTCTTATTCCTTAGTTTCCTATCCATATGATCCTGAATTTCTACAGGTTGTTCTATATATGACAAATCGGGTTGAATCTCAATAGGCTCATATTCGATCACGTGATTTGTATCAGGATTAAATCTCTTAAGCATCGAAACATGAAAAACGTTATGAATGTGCTCCATGTGGGGTGGTAACGCTAACTCATATGCAACTTTTCCAATACGTCTCAATATCTCAAACGGTCCTACATATCTCGGGCTAAGTTTCCCTTTCTTGCCGAATCTCGTAACTCCTTTCCATGGTGACACTTTTAGCAACACTTGATTTCCTTCTTCAAAGATTAGATCCTTCCTGTCTTGGTCAGCGTACTTCCGTTGTCTGTCTTGTGCCGTAACTAATCCTTTCCGAATGATTTCAATCTTTTCCTTCGTTTGTTGTACTAGCTCTGGTCCCAAAACTTTTCGTTCTCCCACTTCTTCCCAATATGCAGGCGACCTACATTTCCTTCCATACAATGCTTCATACAGGGGCATTCCAATACTTGCGTGATAGCTGTTGCGGCAAAAGAATTCCACTAATGGTAAATGATCACCTCAATTGCTTTCAAAATCCATCGCACAAATTCTAAGTATATCTTCGATTGTCTGGATAGTCTATTCACTATGACTATATGCTTAAGGACGATAAACAGTACACATATTTAACTTGGTTTCCGAGCATGTCAAAACTTTCTTCCAAATCTTGAATTAAAATGAGGGTCTTGGTAAGATTCGATTGATACTTGAACCTCCTGCTTTACTACTGTCTCTTAGAGATAAAACCAATTTATCCAATGAATGTTTCTCGTTGATGGAAAAAGGAAATGTACCGACTTGTTTAATCTGTCGAACATGACTCAATTGGCATCATGAGATGTTCCTATTTCAACTCAGGAATTTCTATTGGTTGTAATTATCCACTAGGTCTTTGATGTTCAGTTTTAACTCCCTGACAGGTAAAACACTTACTTACTCATCCAGTAATATCTCTTTCGTATATGTCCACCAAGATTTTCTTTTAAGCCTTGTTACATCTTCGTACATCTGGGATGGATCGAATACTTCGAATTCACGAGCATCATTCAGTATCTCATTCTTTAACCATGTCACACTAGGTATCGAGTTCCTAGAGAAAAACCTAAAAATTCCTTTATCATTCTTTTGACTCCTTCTACTTTCTCTTGTAAAGTTACTCATGTTATCGCTCATCACTTCCGCTAGACATTTTTCTACTTTTCTCTAGCCGCTCCAGTTGAAAAGTCATTGTATATATGTTTATCATCTCCGTCGCTAGATCTGAAATACGAACCTCTATTCCTACTTTTTCAAATTCCTTGATCAGTCCTAACCATTTCCTCTACCTTATGTATATAGCTCCTTTTCAGTGAAAATATATTTCAAATGTTTATGATCCGAATAGATTTCATATTTTTCCTCCATACAAGTAGGCCTCCAAATCAATGCGAAGACTATTGTGGCTAGTTCTCAGTCATGTGTCGGGTGTTTCAACTCGTGGTTCTTCAGTTGTCTAGAAACATACACAGATATCTTATCATGTTAAATTAGTCTTGATTCTTAACACAAAGCTGTCATCTTAATTTAGTTATTGATATTGTCCTAAGGTACATGAGTCATCATTTCCAGTAACAATGAATCTATTTTACCATTATGGCTCGACTAAAGAGTTATGTTCCTCTAGCAATTTAAATATTCCCTTATCCATTTATCTTATGTTAGGCCGAATACACAATATATAATCAAGTATGTATGAGAATAATTAAGAACACAGGTTTGTAAATCAACAAACTGAATTATATTAAATAATTCTCTCTTAGTGATGTTAATGAATCACAAAGAGCTACTAGGTTACAAGAATAATAATTCTATGTTCGCATCCCTTCTAGGGATAACCTATCTGTGTTTATATAGTACACAGCTACATACAATCCTTATCTAATTGATACTCCTATAAGTTAGCTATACAATTATTATCAATTAAGGATTGCTTCAGTCTTCTGTCCAATCTCCTTAGCTGTATCAATATATTCTGCTTCTTTCCATCTTCAGAATATATTTCTTCTAGAATCTTTATCTTTGCACCGACAGCTAAGTCAACTATCACCCTGTCAGACTTTAACAAACTCTGACCGGCTTCCATGTAAACTCTTCACCCAGTCAGACTTTATCAAACTCTGACTGGCTTCTATGTAAACTCTGATATGTACCTGGGACTTAAACACTGATGAACAAACGTCAGCAATTATATCTAACATCTTAACTCTTGGATGCTTTCTAGTAAGCTTGGTTAATGGTGTGGCTATCTTGGTATAATCCTTGAAAAACCTTCGATAATCTCCATCCAATCTCATAAAACCTCTAACTTTTTTAGGTGTCTTAGGCCTTACTCAATTCATTAACGTTTCAAACTTAGCTGGATCCACTTGGATTCCTTCTCTACTAATTACATGTCCTAGTAATTGTAATTCTTTCAACCAAAACTCGCACTTAGAAAACTTTGCGCACAATATCTCTTTTCTTAAAATTTCTAGGGTTATTCTCAAATGATTTGTATGCTCTTCTTCCATCTTTGAATACCTTAAGATGTCATTTATGAAAACAATCTCAAACTTATCCAAGTATTTCTTAAAATTTCTATTCATCATGTTCATAAAAGTGGCAGTTGAATTCATCAAACCGAACTCCATCACTAAGAACTCATAGTGTCTATATACATCAGGTTCAAAACATCGTCTAAGGAATATCTTCGAGTTTTTATTTTTTTATTTTTTTATTTTTTTTAATGACAGTAACCAAATCATAAATAAATTTTGAAAAGCATACTGTGTTCTTTAACTGGTCAGATCATCAATCCTTGCCAATGGGTATTTGTTCTTAATGGTCAACTTGGCGCACCCAATAGGAATACACTAGACCTTATAACTCCCTTTTTCCTAAGATCTTGCAATTGAATTGCAAACTCTTTCATTTCTACTTATGCCATTTTATATAGAGCCGTCGAAACTGGTTTTGTCCCGGGTGCTAAGTCTTCAACAAATCTACTTCCCTGGCGGGAGGTAAACCTAAAAGATTGTCAAGTAATACAATTTGAAATTCGTTAGCTACTAGAATCTTCTCTATCCAAGGTGTTTCTTTCCTAACATTTACCTCGTATGACGATAAGCTTTTCAACCTTGACACAATAATCTTTTACCTATTTGATAGTTAGATACTTCTTCGTCTGCTTTCGGCCTCGGATAACAACTTTTACATTATCTAGGGCTCGAAATTTCCATTTTCTTCCTACTCTGTTAACCAATCCTTTCTTAGAATTTACATCAGATTTCTATTATATCAATCTCACAGTGAGGACAAGCTAGATTAATCGATATATGCTCCTGAGTAGCTATTCATGTAGTCAAAACTTTACTTAACCGTTGCATTTTACAGTCCGACTTACGAGCAAATTCTCTGAAAATAAAATACTTTGTGGCTTCGAATCCGTTAACACTTTGGCACTTAGGTAGCTAATATGAAACGTATTCGCAACCACATCCTTGTTCTTTACTGTATCACTCATGGTTATATTGAGGATTCTTGTCCTTGGTTACTTAGTGTGTAATGGTCATGTTACCCTTAACATATTGCTTACTGGGTCTAGTGCTTGTAATCTCTTAAGGAATGTCATACCTTCCTACACTTGTTACACGTAACTCTTGCCTTCGGTTTATGGCTCTCATTGGCGTAGTGTCCTGTCTGAGTACACTTGTAACGTACCATATTGATCTTATTACAAACTCCCAGTTGCTTCTTTCCACAAGTTTTACATTCTGGTATCGGAGGTTTTAGAGGTCTTGGTTAATCCATATTTTATGGACGGTTCCCTTACTTATCATTTCCAATTTATGGTCTTCCAAATCCAACATTCCTATTTGACTGAAACTCAGGCCTTATATTGAAATGGTTCTAAAAGTTTCCTATTTGTTGGTTTCCTTCCGGTGTCTCTGGCTTCCCTTTTCCTAGCTTCTTCTGTTTGTGATCAATCATTTTATTTCTTACTTCAACGTGATTAGTATTCGTATATCCTTGTTACCTTCTCCTTATCCATACCAAACTCTCGGTAATAATAAACCTTGACATCATGTTGTAAGTCTAATGAGCAATCTGACTCGACATACAATCCTTCCTTTTAAAACAATTTCCCATTTTTTATCAAAACAGTTTCCTGTCAATATAAGTACAGCTTGACACTCAGAATATCGTCATTCACCTTTGCAACTTCAAATCGCTGAAACCTCTAAGAGTTTCCGACAAAATGAATCAATAGATAGGAAGGTGTCAATAGATATGGATATACGACAAGTATGTTTAGTAAGAATTTCTGGTAAAAAGAATCAAACTAAGAGATCAAAATGATCATCGAACTTTATCAGGTTGCATTTGTCAATTTAAACAACAAGGTACAGAAGGTGGCCAACCTTTAGTACTTCCATGACAAACACACCACTGGTGGCGTCCCACCGGACTTCTATCACACAGATAGAAAGTACCTGAATCCCCTATATATATATAGGGTTGTTCATCTCAGTTACAACAAGGAGGATAAAAAATTTAAGAGGAACATAGGAAAAGTTTAAGAGTTTCAAAAGTTTATGTTATATAATATTGGATCAATTAGCCTCTGAACAATAGAGGTATTTCGTAAAGAATAAAATAATAGAAATGGAAAATTGAATCTTTTAAAAAGGTAAATTGAATAAAATCAATGGCTAGTTATGAACCGACTTATCCTTACATCGAACGTATGGAGATAATCATGCCTTGTCTCATGTAGATGGTCCTTAGGGGAGTTAATTTCTAGTTTGAGGTTATAGGTATGTCCCGATAGTAAATCAACTGTATGTAATCTTGAATAAAGAAAGAATCTACACTTAGGCCACTTCTCTGGGCAAATGTCCATATCGCGGGGGAAAATCGTTATTATATCGTAAAGAATCTATCTAAGTGTTTCTAGACGTTATCTTGGGGATTCTACTCTCGCTCAACTCTAACCACACTTGATACGACACCTGGCGTGGTGTTTCCTTAGCTTCCGCGGTGCAGCCGAAGTTGCAGATGAAATTCTGTAAAGTACATAAGGATTTACAGGTGATGTCTTCTGAACTGGTAGCTCTGACGCTCCGATTGACTCTTCCAACTTCGAATTAGTTTCCTCGTCCATAACTCGATCTTCAGATGGTTGCAGCGTATACTCGCTCGATACGTCGGAATACTATATAAGATGGAAGTGTGTAACTTAAGTTAATATTTCTACAGAAAATTCGGCATGACCTATTAATAAAATGGACTATGCCCTGTTTTTAAAATATCTCAAATACTAACAAAATCATCCACATATAATCCATAATTCATTTGAATATTCCATCCATCTCCAACCCCTTCACTTGTCATGTAAGAAATAAATCTGCCTTGACTTGCAGCTATACTTATCAGAAAAGAAATTTACCCAAAGGGTAATGTAAATCTCCACTTGGCCGGGTGTATACACTGATACTGACGGATATGGCTTAGGAAAAGTAATCTCAGATGAAGGGTAATCTCTCGAAATACCCATTATCTGTAGCAACACAATAATAAACCAAGAAGATACTTAAACGGTAAAGGGTTATCTTAATTCTACTAATACTCATCCTAAAAGTAACCTGTATCTACAAATCATATCTTCCCTAACAAGCTTAAGTCCTACTTCTCACCATATATTCCCTTATTATTGTTACACCTAATCCTGGCTTGTTTCAGTGACCAAAAACTGACCGCTCTGATACCAACCTGTGACGCCCTCCCAATCTGGGGTCATGATTGGGGGAGTCACTACAACCTCTATACTTATAAACCTGTGATTAATAATATAAACATGCAGACGCAACCCCAACTTTACCCTGGATCTTTAATAGGTAATGGTATGAAACAAGCATCAACTATTTACTTCATTTTATTACATAATAAAAGTCTAAAAAGTTATTACAACCGTGTCTTAAAAGTTCTACATTCCCTTATACAAAACACCTTCTACAAGTCTTCATCACCTGCCTGAGCTGGCACCCCAAAAATAACCCTATAGGAAGACTTCCTAGCTGACTGAAAAGTGCGTACCATCTTCTCTGTTAACTGTGGTTTAGAACAGGGGAAAGAATGAGCCAAATGCTCAGCAAGTAATAATATATCCAAATAGTTAACCACTGTGAAACAGTTTCCAATATCAATATGTATGTCATGGGTATAGCAGAATCCATATCAAGGGATTATCAGAACAATGACATGAATATATAATTTCAAAGGGTAAACCAATTTCCTTATAAAGATATATGATTTCAAGAAAAGCAATAAGTAATTTGGAGATTTTTCACAACGCACCGGACAATACGGGTGATCAGCCACGTAAAGTCCCCATACCGGACACACAGTCCCTCTGGTCCTTGTATTGGGTCCCATTAGGCACACATTGGCCTATAGACTAGTCCATCCCTAGTCATTGCATTATAATTAAAAGTGCTGGACCGGCGTCACTCGGCCTCTTACGCCTCCAATCTTAGGAATCCGTGGAAACCATAAATCGGAATTTAAATGATTATAACTTTTGAAACTTCCTTTCTTTTAAAACCTTTCTCATGAAAGAAATCCTTTTAAATCAAAAGATAAGTTTTTGTATAGAGTCAAAGTGAAAGTTCATGTATTCTCAAATTTCAAGTAAGTGGGTGATTCATAGGTACAAGTTCAAATCTAATGCAATAGAATCTCAGGTTAAAAAGGCATCAAAATGTGAGTATAATCAAAGGATAAGGGTAAGATCTGGAGAAAAGTTCAAGTAAGATATGGTTCATATAACATTTGTGTTGTGTCTATAATGTTTGTATAGAAGAATCTTTTGTGAATCAGGTAAGTTCAATTTGATCAATCTGGATTTCTATCAATGGGAAATCAAGAAGTAAATGTCATAGGTATGTTTTGGATATGTACTAAAATATGAGTTCTGGTATATTCACTTTTGGGTGTAAAGGATCAAAGAAAGAACTAAACATAGTATGGTGTATGAACCAACAAGGTATATGAACATAAATAAGGATTTATCAAATGAACATGATATGTTTTCAAGATTAAAAGGGCATATAAACAAGATAGCAATTCATATATGTCAAAATGAAATAATGGAATCGAAATACGAAAGCAAGCTAGTATTACTTGCCTTAAATAGCTAAAAAGAGTAATCAGATTCACTGGTTCTCCACCTTTGTCTTGCCTTTATTTATAGGCTCTACTTCTTTGGATTCTTAAGTAGCTTTTAGAACAAACTGTACTCACTGAATTTCTGCCTTCACCTTGCCTTTATTTCTATGTTCCACGTCTCGTAACTCTACAAAAGAGTATATACTATTTCAGAATGATCCTCTCAAAATTCTAATCCTTATTTTAAACTACCACACGTTCCCTAAACGCGTAAACACATAATATTTATATCACTTATAACTCTTATCCATATAATAAGCACAAAACTCACATAAGCGCACATTGCCATTCAGGTTCACATAACATACTCCTTTAACATATATGTATATATCCTAACTTTCCGTTTATACCACACTTGGTTATCCCTTTAAATCAACTTGATCAATGCTAACCATATCCTTAACACCTTTACAAATAATGCATTCAATCTCAAAAGCTGAAAATTCTGCTGCGCATACTTTACTAAATAAATTTTCATAAATCCAAAAATAATCAAACAATTACCAAATTTGTCGGGCTATTTCCTGATTACTAATCTCACTTAGAATAAAAGTTTCAACTTCAGAACAATTCATTTAGATGAAAAACGAACTGGTTAAAGTAGGTACTGAAGCACAGAAAATTGCTGCTGCGCAACTTTACTAAAACATTTTTCATAAATCCAAATACAATCAAATAAATACCACATTTGACAGGAAGGAGCCTGAATACGAAACCAAATTAGCATAAAGATTTCAGCTCCATAACAGTTTATTAAGAACAAAAACGAATTGGTTAAAATACATACTGAACACAGAAAATTTCTGCCTTGTACCACTCTTAGTAAAACTTGAATAACTTTTTAGTGATTAACTCTATCGATACAAGGTTTGCGCGTGCACAAACTAGACTCCAATTAGAACAATTTCATCCTAGACTTAATGTCTACAATAGGTAACAACCAATCGAAATCAATCAAAACAGAACAGTCAGTTTCTGGGAATTCAACATTCTTCAACATAACTTTTAAACACTAACAGTCCTATTTCATAAGACTTAACACAACTAATCAACAATTATTTATATTCAAAACCACATGCAAGTCTCAATACTAACTTCCAATTATCCTACAACCTCAATATACATAATCACATATATTCATGTCAAGTTTATCTCAAGAATCAAACCCGGACTCTAAAATTCTCGGATAATCCGAAAATCACTCAAAGCTCGGCATGCAACTTAGATTAATTACTTACTAGCATTGAAACATATAAACACGAATCAAATCAAGTCATGATCCGATTCAAAACTCAAAACCCGAATCTAAAATTTAAGAAAATCTGAAGTTAAAATAAAACCAATGACATGCAACATGAATTAACTAATAAAAACTCTACAACACTATACATACCTCAACATACATAGATCATGACCACCGGTTCACCGGAGTTCATCACCGGTGGTCGACGAATTACATGAAGCCCCAAAAACAAAGGGGTTTTGTATGAATTCATCCCCAATTGATCCTATAACCACAGTTAAACTCTTAAACATCAAGAACACTTGATTTTAAATCAAAAATCCGAAACTCCAATTTACAAAACCCATTTTCTAATCTTCACCAAACTCAACACTATTGGTATTAAAGTGTAGAGCCCGGAAAGAGCTTCGATTTGACTATCTACCCATCAATTTTCATCAACAAAATCAAGAGAAAGATAAGAGAGAAGGAAGAGAGATTAGAGAGAGAATTGAGTTGAAAGGAAATGGGGCAAGAACTGGTCGTGAGGTGTTTTTGTAGCCCCAAGGGCAATTTTGTCATTACACAATTCTAAAATCTGATTTTTTTTTATAAAAGAAAACCAATAAATTGCATTTCTAAAATCCGAAATAAAATGAAAATAATACCTAAAATCAAAATTTTATTTTTAAAACAGAGAATACGAATTTACAAGCTCACCCATATTTTTAAAATATTTTTATGATCAAAATTGAATTAAATATGAATTTTCAAAGTTTAAATCACATAAATGACATTTAACTCATAAAATCAGTTTTAAATCCTTAAGGCCAAAAATAAATTCCTTCACTAATTTTAGAAAATAATAGAATATAAAAAGAAAGGTTGCGAAAAAGATTTCACAATAAAATGAATCTCTGATGATTTTATAAAATTCCCGGAAGGTCAAAAAGAACTAATTTTTAATAAGAAATTCATATAAAATGCAATTAAAAGCATACACATAGATTTTAATCCATACCATTCACCAAGTAAACATCTAATCATCACATTTTCAAATATCCACCTTTCACACAATATTCACATATCATAGATCTCAAATATTATTAAATATTAATACTGTACAAGCGTTTTTCTGAGTCGTTATATGATGAACTTCATCAAGAATTGCAAACTCTCATACGCCATGCTCACTCCTACTCCTCTATATCATGAAGTTGTGGAGGAAGTTTGGACCATAGCTGAGTATGACGCCCTGAATGGTACAATTTCTTTCTCAGTTAAGGGTAATTTACATGTAGTTAACTCTGATGTGATAAATGCTTGTTTTAAATTGCCTGAAAACAACTATGATTCAATGCCTAGTAACTCAGAAATTGTTGTCATGCTTAATTCCATGAACTATTCTCTAAGTACTGATAATTTAGGTAAAATTGTCAGGAAAGGTATGGTTAAAGAATGTAGCTATCTTTGTGATGCCTTCATTAAAACATGTTCTGGAAAAATCACTAACTTTGATGTTGTCACACACTCCATGTTAGTCATGCTTAATATGCTCTTATCTGATAAGTATTTTGATTTTAGCACACTAGTCATGTATGAATTAGCTGTTAAACTAGGCAAGAAAGAGTCTAGGGGTAAGAACATTTACTTCTCTAGATTTCTTATGATACTTGCTGATCATGTTTGCAATAATTCAATTGTAATTACCAACCAAGACAGCAAGTTCAGCTATTTTGTTCAGGAGAAAAGGGTCTTAAGTGACCTAATTCGAATGAACTTAAATAGTGAAGTGCAATTGGTGTATCTGCCAATCATCCAGGTAACTACTTCTAACCCATCTTCTTCTCAACCTCAAACTGCTTTGACTTCAATAGTTGCCATGGAAGCTGTTAGGGCCCCACAGCTTCCTACCCAAGCAACCAAACCAAAAGTTCACAAATCCAAGTCTAAAAAGCTAACCTCGGGTGTCTCTCAAACGATATCTGTTGTAAAATCCACCACTCATACTGAGGGGAGTGTCCAGGTGGATGTGAGAGGTGAGGGAAGAGGTGAAAGTCAAAGAATCCCCAAGAATAAGGTAGGTGAGGTGAGTGCTACCCAAACCAGCCACCATGTATCCTCCCAAAAGGATACATTGGTTCAAAAGGAAGTAAGCTCATTTCTAGTAGCATCTTCTCAAAAAGATGTCACCATTGAAACAAGTTCCCAACCAGGAACACACTCCAAGAGGGCCAGGGACACACCTAGCCAAAAAAACACTTCTCAAACCTATCAAAGGAAAAAGAAGGCTAGAACCCTAGGGAATGCACAGGGAGCACACACTGCTCGGTCTCAAGTTTCTAACTTGGTGACTGAGCCTTCTCAAAGTCAGATTGATTTGGCTCCAATAAATATGGAGTCACAGTCCCACTCTTTGCAAATCAATTTCGAAACACCAAATTCTCCAACCCTATCTCTGGATGTGGACATGATTTCCACATCATTTCCTGATTCCCCATCTTTAAAATTCTTGGAGGAGTCCCATTCTTAGATTGGTGGTCATCATCTTCTAGATGATTGGTTGGGCCATCATTTCTCGTATTCTGAAACCTTGACTCAATCCGTGGCACCAAATTTAAAATCAATCTCCACAGATTCTGTTTTGGTTTCCTCATCAATCTCTATTCTTTCTACTTCATCCACGGATATCCTTCATCCATTGACAAGTTTTTCTCCATCCACGAATGAGCCCCAAGTAAGCCATCCATAGAAAGCTACAATTAGCACAACAACAGATGCCCCTTCTAGTCATCCGTTGCAAGCTACTTCTACACTTAGCCAAATTTCAAATATTATAACTCCAGTAGCAAGTGTAGAAGAGTTGGTGGTTGTTGAGACACTTTTAGGTTTGAGGGAAGGGAATGTACTTTCTGAGAGTGAGAGGCTGGCTTGCAGCCAGGCAAAAGGAGAGGGTTGAGGGGCTGACTATTTCTTACAGTCAGACAAAAGGAGAGCAAGAGGGTTCCACCTTAGTAGGTGAAGGTGAGGGTGAGGGTGTGAGGTGTGTGAGCCAGGGGGAGCCCCTGATGCAAGAAAAGAGAGAAATTGAGAGAAAAGCATGTACAGGAGGGATAAGGGTGGAAGAAACACCTACAGCCATTGCACATGATTTAATGGTTGTCAGTGATGTTGAAGGGGAGAGATTGATCTAGTTAGATTATCAACATGAATTGGATCAAATCAACCTGAATGCTGAGACATTTACTCATCTTGTTACAGCCTATCAAGTTTTGGCTGGACAGGGCAATGTGGAGGCAGAACGGATGTTACATTTAGTACACACAACTGAATCAATGTCTAGGGCAAAGGAAGTTATCAGCAATCTTCCTCTAGGAGCTGGTGAAGACTTTGAGTATGACTCTGAGTTTGAAGAGGGCAGTGATAATTCTAGAAGTGGTGAAGGAGGAGGTGAAGGCCCTTCCACTCTAAAAGAGATTCCTCCTTGGTTGTTCTCAAATTCTTATGTTCACAATAACACCAAGGCAGTCATTTTCAGGAATTATCAAAGGGCACATGGAGAAGCTCGAACCTCCAATCCTCTACATGCCACCACCATCCAAAACTTTGTGGCCTCCCTTCAACTACATCAGACTCACATCCTACAGCAAAGAGCCAACACAGATGACATCAAAGGCCATTTTGATGGGGCAAAGGATGCTATAGAAAGGAGAGTTGATGCAGGAGCTCCTTCTACCTCTCAAAGATTTAAACTAGACAAGCTGGTGAAAGATGTGGCAAGTCTTACTGTGAGGATGGAGAAGATGGAAAAGCAGATGGACACTTTCTTGGCCAATCAAACCCTACAGACTCAGCTTCTGCAATAGTTGCTGCAAGCTACTAGTGTTCCTCAAACCCTTGATGATAACAAAAAGGGGGACAGTGCACTAGTGGTCTCTGAACCAGTAACTACTTCAGTTCAGGGTGTGCCATCAAGTGAGGGGGAGACACCACAAATAATTGCAAATCCAAGTGAGTTTCAACTCACAAAGGTGGTTCCCTCTCCAGCCAAAGATGCTCCAGCCAAGGATGCTCAAAATTTCCTCAACTCTGAGAGGCTAATCAAAGAGTTCATCTTCAAGGCCGTGACCTCCTCTTCATCAAAGTTTGTGCCTGTCCACACAATAATTTTGAAAGTTCTCACTCCTGACACTATAATTCTGCAAAAAGAATATGATGCTGAACATTTTTGTGTCAAGGAGTTTGAACCTATATTCAGTGGCAGGACTGGCTCACAACCTAGACATCATGGCAAGAACAAGCTAGAAGTGGATTATCCCTTCCCCAAGCCAGATGAATCTAAGGTGCTAGCAACTCAAATCAGGGTTCTCAAAGCTTCCACAGATGTGAAGCTCAGAGAGGGGATGGCTGTCATCTACAGGAATGGGTAAAGAAATTCACATCACAAACAGTCATCCCAGATTCAATGAAGCTAAGAGAGAAGAAATTGCCAGATTGAGGAGAGAAGCCAATCCCCGGGGTTTTGAAAAACAGGGTAGATTGGCCCAAGAACTGATAAGGGAGATGGAAGAAGAAAGTAGTGAGGCTGTAGAGGAAGAGGCCCCTACTAAAAGGAAAGTAAAGAAAAGGAAGACAGTGCCAAAGACCAATCCAATCAGATGGAAGCAAAGATCAAACAGGTCTGTCTCTCCTGAGAAAGTGGAAGAGAAAAAGGATACTGGGAGAAAACTTATTTTTGAAGACCCCATTCCATCTTCAATTCAATATCAAACCACCTATCATGAAACTCCTGTAGAGCCCAAAGAAGAGCCGGTTGAGTTTGAAAACTTGGTATTCCCTAAGTTCATTGCTGAAGCTGAAAAGAAGATAAAGAAAAGGGAACCAATGAAAAGAGCTCAACAAGGACCAATCAAACTGGATGTTGTACCAAAAGTTGCCAAGCCAATTGAGGACAAGGCAGACTATGTATACATTGCAGAAATACACGAGTACTCATCCATGGATCTCTACCTTGATGAAATTAGTGATGTAAGAGGCACAAACAAATACAGAATTCTGCCTGAAAGACTAACTTTTGTCTACAAAGGAGGGAGGGTGAGAGCATGGCCCTTGAAACAAATACTGAATGAAGGATATTCCACCTTAGTGAAGATTTTCTCAAGCTTCAAGAACACAAAGGGATTTTCTGAGGTTGCAAGAGGTGCAGTATTGAAGAAGATTGAATAAATTAGGGATAGTTAGAATTCCCCTGACAGTTTGCCAAGGAAGATGAAGATCCTTTACAATGGACAAAGAATCCATCTCCAACCTTACTGGTTGATGGAATTCAAAGATTACAGGGGCTGTAGAAGATTTTTCAGGATTGAAGACCAACTGTCTAAGGCCAACACTAAGTACCTTAGATGGTTACAATCAAAGCTAGATCCAAAGATTGCTGAAGAAGATGCATTCTACAGGAAACATCAAGAGCAAGTCAAGGCCAACTATGCTAAGGAAGGGAGACAAAAGATTCAGCCTCCCAGGGAAAAGAAAAAGGATTAAATTCTGCTCAGGCTAGAGGAACAACCTTAAACTTCCACTCAGTAATATCTTATATTAAATTTTGCAGCTTAATACAGTTATGTTCTTTTATTGAAATATTCTCATAATGTGTTTTGTTATCATCAAGACCTTTAATTTATGCGTGTTATTCTATCAGACATAAATTGGGGGAGATTGTTAGGAAATATGTTGTTCTTGATGATAACTTAACATATAACACCTTTCTTTATAAGTCATTTTGTAACTAACAACGGATGGCATACATTTTGTAGTATCCGTTGTTGGGAAGCTTATCCACGGATAAGTAATTATGTATCATATTCAATTTTACTCTAGTCTAAGGATTGAAAGTATTAAGTACTAAGTCATGTTGACTTTCAGTAGATAAGCAGGATATGATAGCTAATTGTAAATAGGTTGTGCTATGTAATTCTATTTAAGTGAAAATGAATGACAACGGATGAAGACTTAATGATATCCACGAATAATCAACTCAATGCTATCCACGGATGACCAACTTAATGCTATCCACGGATAGTCAAGAACACTACCAACGGATGAAGCTCAAGACTAAAGGTTGATGGTGACTTGACACTGGAGAAGCACATGGGTTGATAGAGTAAACAAAAAGAATATGGAAGCCAAACACTGGTGAACCTCGAAGAAGAAGAAACATTCCATTTCCATGCAAACATAAGAGATGTACAAACAAGCCAACTTGTCAAGAGTACAACATCTCAGTCACATGCATCTGGAATGAAGAAGCGAGCATACTGGACCTAGAAAATAGAGATAGTTTTTGTCTGTAGTATGACTTGTAAACTTGGGCTTTATAACCAAGTGTAGCAGTTCTTTGAAAATAGAGAAAATAGTTTTACATTGTCTTTGCTTAGGTTTTCTCTCTTACATTTCTTAGGAGTAAAGAACTGTAATAGCAGTTGTGTATTTGTAACCAAATATCACAGATTATTTCTTCAATATACATCTCGGGTGGATCACAAAACAATCCACCTGAAATTTTTAAAGCACTGTGTTCTTATCATTATTCTGTTTCTGCAATTTAGTTTATATGTTCTTACTTTCAAGTTCCAGAAAAGTTGTAAAAATCTAGAATTGTAATCAACCCCCCCCCCCTTCTATAATTCTGTAAGTGTGTAATTGGGAATAACATCTTCTTAGTATAAAATCTTTAAATTCAAACAAATTATATTTTAAAAGTAAAAGAAATAAATTTTAGAACAATATATGTCAATGAAGTATTATAAATTCAAATTACCAATGTACAAATATTTTAAAGTTATCTTTCTCAAATTACATATAGGGTCAATAGTTTGTAGCTAAACTGTTTTTCAGGCCTTTTTAGAATACTATTAACGACATTAATTCTAATAGTAATATAAAATTTAAATTATTTTAATTCATAAGTAACTTTTAAAATTGGACGTGAACGAATAGATCATCTTTTTAAGTATTTTTAATTTTTTAATATGACATGTTTTCATATTAGCTTGATAATATATTCTATAAATGTATATTACGGATCTCAGAAGTTCAGATAGTATAACGGTAAGTAACTTCTTCTTTATTCCGTTATCAATTGAGTAAGTCATTAGACTCCCCAATTTTCCATTATTGAACTTTTAAAATTTTAATGTAGATGAGGGCGATGTCTCATTTATGAATTTGCAGTGTTGAAGATGTGACTCATGCGCAACGGAACTGTATCATTAGCCATACCTACAAATGCAAATGGGGCAAAATCGCCTCAAATCCGAACAGGTGACATCATGTTCAATAAATCCATTACTTCGAAAATATAACTCTTCTTTAAATGTCGTAAAATTAGTTCAAACGCTAGAGAACGTCCTCACAAGAATCTAAAATCACATCATACAATGTTGATTCTGTTGTGGTGAGCGTAAAATTTTCAATTAAAATATAATTGAGATATTTATTGTTGGTCCTCGTGTATTGCAGAAGGGGGGGGGATGAATGCAATACTGATAAAATTCAATCTCAGTTTCAACAACCAAAACTAAGATTTAATGTTATCAATAATATGTATGCATTCACAAACAGTATAATCGAGAAGACAGGATTCACAAAATAAATGTTTTATTTATTTTGCAAAGTGTTGCTACAACCTCAAGAGAGAATTCTTGAGCTTCGGTTTTCTTCAAGACACTTGCTTGTCTTCGTTACATATCTAGAATGAATTGATAGTAGGTATAAGACTAATCCTATCACTATCAGTCACGGGTTTGTGAAGCTGCTGTCACTGTCAAGTGGCAGCTTCTTACAGATTGTCTTACCCATGTGACTTTCCTAAATTGCTAACATGTCAGATATACATTACAAAGAAAGCAGCCTAGATTCATTCTATTTCCAGCTTAAGCAATTCAGCAAATAAAGACTTGACCTTGCTCTTGAATTGATTCGCTTTTGTTTTGCAGTGCTTGAAGCTTCTGTCGTAGTCTTGCAGACTTGGTGCAGCTTAGGGATACTGCAACACGCCTGTTTCTTGAACATTGAAACTGTCACAGGATTTGACTGAGAAAGATACTTAGAACAAGGATCTTTCTCGAGACAGTTACTTTTACCACAAAGCTTGCTGTCACAGGAATGTGCTTTTGGTGACAGTAGGAGTTCCCCGCATAGTGTGCTGTCGAGGTTTCCAAACTTGCTGTCGAGGGCTAAAGTTGCTGTCACGTAGTCTTCCGCCAATGTTGCTGTCAGAGTGAATATGTTGTCTTGACTTGCAACATTCTGTCTTCTTGTAATCTTACTGTCGAAGCTTTAGGACAATAACCTTTATTCATGTTGTCATCTAATTATGCATCCTTTGAGGCTTGAACACAGCAAGTGAACTTCTTTCAAATTATACAACTAGAATAACATTACATACTGATTATAAGAACATACTTTGGCTGTGACAGTATGTTCTACTTAATTAAAAATTAAGTACATTCAAAGTTAAGTTGTTTCTATGTTATCACCCATAAATCCCAACAATCTCCCTCAATTTGTTTTTATGGAAAATAACAACAAATTTACAATATGTGCTGACAACTTAACTAACAAGATCAGAATGGATTAAGAATTTTTACTTAGCTTGAGATTTCCTCTTCTGCCTTGCTACATCCTCTCTTTTGAGAGCTTCTACCAAGCAGCCTCTTAGACCTTCTATAAGAGAAATTTCAGCAGCAGAAACTGCAGCATCCTCTACTTCTTCAATGATCTTCTTTATGGTAGGAGAGAGGAGAGAACTAGCATCCCTGAGATTCAGCCATTGCTCTATATCATATGGATAGGTTCTGAAGTGAAGTTCTTCATGAATGAGCTTGAATCTACTTCCAGGATAAGCATTGAGAGTCCTTCTCCTTTGCTTGTCCACCTTTGAGTCTTCTCCTTTTCTCCCTTCCAATAATTTCTCTATTTCATCAGAACAAATCTGCTCCAAGGGATGAATTGATCCAGCTACCATATACTGTAAATCCTTCAGAATAGTTGTTTTTAGCTTGTGAAAGCTGCAAACATAGATTTCTTCTTTTAGATACTTCATTCTTAGGGGATTTTCCAGCATACATGATTGATAATTTGGAGCTTCACTTTCTGCCTTGTTGGAGACCTTGCATCTTTCCAGTAGTTCAGCTTCCTTCTTATCAAGTTCTGACTGAGTTTGAGAATATTGAGAAGATTCAGGTCTTTTGCTTGGCTTGGGTTCCCTTTCCTGAGTTGGTTGGGTTTGCCCTTCTTCTGTGGGTAAATCCTCAAACTCATAGTACCAGTGGTATGGTATAGGAGAAGGTGGTAGATCAGTGATAATATCAGCATCATCAAAATCTGCAAAATTGTAGCCAAATTTCTGATAGAATTCAGCATCCCTATCAGCCTGATATTTCAGAATATGTTCCATGACAGGCTCTGGAACATCATCATAGCTTTCCATCAACTCTACCATCCTTTCCAAGTAGAAGAAATCAATTCTTCTTTTATCTATTTCCATCATGTTACCACTATGTGATGTGGCTACAAGATCAAAGTCCTTGTTCATCCTGACATATCTTGATTCTGGCCACCACAGAATGTACTCAGCAACCTCTTGATTAGCATCCAACTTAATCTCAACACTCTTGATTTCTTTTGATTGCATTTGTTGTACCTTAAGACTGTTGGGAGGTATTGATTGAATTGGCATCTTCAGATTTCTGCCTAATCCAGTGGCCTTTTCCTTTCCTGGGCACATGTGCTTTCCTGCAGGTTTCTGTCTAGAAAACCATGCCTTAGTTTTAGCTTTCAATCTTTTGGGCTTGACAGTAGCTTTGGTTTCATCCTTGACAGAACCTTCCTTGACAGTACCTTTGTCGACAGTATCTTCTATGACAACATCTTCTTTGACAGTTTCCTTGTCGACAGTACCTTTGGTGACAGCATCTTTTTCTGCATTTATGCAGTCAATAGCACATCTAAGAATGCTTGCCTCTAAAGCTTCCAGTATTCTTGACTCCTCTTTATTTGTTGCACCAGTATCTTTCTTTTCCTGACTAGGAGTTTCTTCATTGCCTTCATTCTAATATTGAATACCAGTATTCCCAGAATTACTTCCACCAGCATTTCCAGCATTTCCAACATTTCCAGAAGCTTCACCACCTCCAACCTCATCATCATCATCATCATTCTGAGGAGGAATGTTATAGAGACAGCTTCCACCTTGATCATTTCTTTTGGCATTGGCTCTAGAGATTAGTTCCTTCACTCTAGCTCCCAGTGCCTTGTCTCTCAACACCAGCATTTTGTAGAACTCTTGAACAGCATGAGCTCTTCCTGGATTGGCATTTGAACTGAGTATTCCATCTAACACTTTCAGAATTGACTTGGTTTCCATCCTGGATGGGCTAACCAAATTCATGAAGTTGTTCCTTCTTGTGCCATCCTTAGTTATAGATCTGTAAAAAACACTTGGTGGATTTGTGTAGACTTCAGGTAGCTTTTGTGTGAGCAGGTTCTGGATTTGCATATCCAATATTTCATTGAATGGTGTTTGAGTTGCCCTGATCTTTCCCTTCAAAGCACACAACACCTTTGCTGGCAGACTCTGCAATAACTGCATTGTGATGAAATAAGATGTGCCAGAAGTGAAATAGATACTTACAGCCCATCTTTTCTCATCATTCACCATTACACTGACACTGGTGATTTGATCCTTTAACAGTTTTGTGGTGTTGGTTGGACGGTTGCTTGGAGCATTCATTGCTTCTTCCACCAAACTGCTAAATTCACTGTCATGGTTGTGTAATGTGCTCTCCCTGTAATCCACCATCAAAACATTGGCTTCTTCTTGATCAAATTCAGTGCCATTTGACCAAATAATTCCCTTCTGGATGGATTCAGGCAGTTTCCCTTTACCTTTCCCAAGCTTGTTTTGTTCCTCCATTTCTCTCCATTTCTTCTGTAGAGCAGGTTCTTGAGTTTCTGAAGTTGGCTCTCTAATTACCACAGGAGGTAGAATTGGATGTCTAGATGCAGGTCTTCTTTGCAATGCATCTTGAGTTGCCTTGGACATTAACACCCTTTCACCATCCAAGTCACCTTCAACAAGATCTTCAGCTTTATCCTTTGATTTTTCACTGTTTGGCTTGACTTGCTCCCCCTTCGACATTGCTTTCCCTTTAGCTCCCCCCTTTGTCTTCACAGTTACTGGCTCCCCCTGAGTTCCACCTGATTCCTGAATAGGCAATGATTCTGATCTTGCTACCTTATCCCCCTTAGTTGAGTTGGCAGCTACTAGGTCAGTAAGGAACTGGATAGAGAGCTGAGTAGCAGCAAAACCATCAGCCACCAGTTGAGAGAGAGAGTCCATCTTGGAGTGCAATGTAGCACACTGTCCTTCCAGAGCTGCAATCCTGTTACCATAAGTAGCAGAGGGGCCACCATACCTTAACCTTCTTGGAGGGGAAGGAAAAGAAAGGGGCTTGGAGGCTATGGGGGTTCTCACACTCTCAGGGTGTTTTTGAGTGATCTCATCACCCCTCACAGATTGACTCTCAAGGCCTAATGCCTGAATAGTGTGGGCTCCCTCAATATCTCTCTGGACATGCTCAAGTCCCTCTCCTTTTGCCAGCTCATTTGGCTGCCTCTCATTTTTATGCTCACCTCTCTTTTCTTTTATCTCTCTTTTCTTTTGCACACCCTCACTCAACCTAGATGCATGGGTATGAGCAGTACTAACATGCATGGAAGGAGTAGATTTAGAATGTACCTTTAAGAGTTTGGCAAGAGGTAGATCATCATCAGAGGCATCCTCAATGATTACAGCATCAAAATCAGGCTGAGAGGACTTGACAGTATCTTTGGCAGGAATGTTACTGTCAGTTGGAGTCTGGACAGCAGGTTCTGGCATGACAGCAACTTTGGAATGTGGAGTGACAGTAGGTTCTGTAGTGACAGTATCTTTCTCTCCACCCATGATAGCAGCTGTGTCCAGGACAGCAACATTGCCAGTGTCTTTGACAGCAACAGAGGCTGTGACAGTATCTTCCTGAAGGTAAGATGCTCCTTCGAGTTCAGACAAAGTGTTGGCTGTTTCATTTTCTGACAAAATACCACTTTGCCCTAGCTCAGTGTTTGGAGGAGTGGTGTCCATCTCACTTTGAGAAATGGGTTCTTGTGGACCACTAGATGGGGGCTCATCCATGATTGGAGATGGATGATCAAAACCTGAAGGGTTGAGACTGTCCCCTTCTCTAGGTTGTTGAGAAGAAACAAAAGAATGTGTAGGGAAGGAAGAAGGTGAAAGTGTAGCAGAGAGTGGGGGCTGATTCACAGATGAAACATGTGAACCATCAATAGGAGTAGAGAAATCCTCACTGTGCCCTAACTCACTGTGTGTTTCTTCAAGTGGGGGTATCTCAGGTTGTGAACCATGAGTTTGTGCAGACTCTGTACAGGGTGCCTTGGGAGACATGCCAATTTCAATAGATGCACCTTGTTGAGAAGGCACATCTAGGGAGGTGTTTGAATCCCTTTCAGTAACTACAGTTTGTTGAGAAACTGCAGCTTGGCTAACAGTGGTTTTGGTCCTCCTAGCTCTCTTCTTCTTAGGCTCAGGGGGAACCACTGGGGGTTCTGTTTGACTACCTTCCTTATTTGCTGCACTAGGTGCAGTGTCTCCCTCTTGACTAACAGAGCTACAACCAACATCAGCTTCTAAGGGTCTTTTTCTGGATTCTTGCAAGGCTTCTCTTTGGGCTTTGGGAAGTCTAGAGGGCCTAGGCTGAGTGTATGGTGTTGAATGTGGGTTAACTAAATTTGGGTCTAATTCAGTTTCATTCACAAGAGTAAAGGAAACATAACCAGAAGGTAATGGATAATCAAGGTTGGACACTTGATCAACCATGTGCTGAGTGAAACAAAGTGGAATGTGTGCATTGAGATCCTGTGATGATAACAGTGTGTGTGTGTTCTTTTTCAAAACTGAGCAAGCCTCTAAACGAGGGGCAGCATCATTAAAATCACAGAATGAATTAATGCACATCATAAGAAAGCGAGGGTAGATTGATACCTTCTTACCTATGGCAGCTTTGAGGTGTGCCATGAGGAGAGCTCCAACATTCACCTTGTATCCATGGACAAGAGAATGTGTCAGTTTCTTGATGTAGGAGGGTATTCCATTCCAGCCTGTGGACTTGGTAGAGAACACCTTGACCATCACATCAAGTATCATGCTCCACTCCTTTCTCAGATGCTTCCTATCCATTTCACCAGTTGGATACCATTTGGTAGTCCCCTCTTCGAGAATAGGGCCTGCATACCCAATCTTCAAGAAGAGCTTCTTGAGAGTGTCATCATTGGCAAGTTCAGTAAATTGTTGTCTTGCTTCAAGTGTAATTCCAAGAGCAGTGTTGATGACCTCAGCTATAAGAGTGTATTGTTGCCCAGAGATTGTGAATTGAATACCCGGGTTCTCACCCTCAGTTTGAGCAACAGCAGTTCGCCAAAACGCCTCAAGTCTGTCTAAGTCGAGAATGGGGCTTGAGGTGATGGCAGAACCGAGATAGGACTTGTTCAAGAAAAACACGAGTCCTTTGAAACCTTCACCAGCATCATTTGGGGAAAAAGATACCAGCAAAGTTTGTTTGAGAGAGAGTCTGTTTGGGAGCCATGGAGATTTCAAGAAAAGAAGAAAGTAAGAAAGTTGCTTTTTGCTGGAAGAAAGGTATTTTGCCTTGAGTTTGAGGAGAAATAGAAAGATATGTCTGAGTAACTGTGGAATAAATAGGGGTATCTCAAACGTTTTGTGCATAAAAAGTGGATTTCAAGAACGTGTCTTAACCCACTCTTAAACACGTGAGTTACTGCCCGTTATTCACTGACCAACGTGGGATAAATATCCAATTTCAACGGTCCACTATTGTTGACAGTAACCTGTGCGCTAGAAACAATCTGTCGGTAATAAGAGGTGGTGACAGTAGGTTTTGCGCGACAGCAACTATTGCGCAAAAACTTGCTGTCACCGTTAAGCATATGAATGACAGTATCCTTTACAAGTCTTGACAGAAAGTCTTTTTCTGCTGTCAAGAAGGTTGCTGTCAAGAAACACACGACAATACCCTTCTTAACGACAGTAACTTCGATTGGGAATTGGTTCTGTCATGAACTTATTAGAATGCTTTATTCATACACTTAACTTGATATTGACAAATTATGGATTTAGCAATTTAATCGTTTGAACACAGATATTAAGCAAATTACACAGACAAGTCATAAACTCAGTAACCACAAAAACAAGAACTTTTATTATTATTAATAAAATCATTAAAATAGAACATTGAGTACATTATTCTATGATTTTATCAACTAGTTCTAAAATCTCTTCCTTAATCTCTTCTTCAGAGCGACCTTCTTCCTTGAGAAGTGCCTGAAGCTCCTTCTCTTCTTCCTGAGCCTTGGCCTCCTCTTCCTGTTTCTTTTCCTCATCTATCTCATCGAGGGCATCCAACAGCACCTCGAAGAGCTCCTCAATCTCTTCATTGTAGGGTTCACTATCACACTTCTTTAGCCCAACTTCAATCCCTACTTTGTTTTCCATTATTTACTTTAAAACTGAGAGCAGACTAGTGAAACCTAAGGTTAATTTATAGGCAAAACCGTCTAAGGATTAAAGTCTAATGGTCAACAGTTAGAGTACCAATACAACTACCACAAAAGTAATTAATGGTCGTGTCCTCCTTTAATCCTACAGATTAATGCAAAAAGGTGTGAAAGTCCAATGGAACAGATTTTTATCTCTCAAACTTAACAAGTAACCACATTAATGTCATACACGGTTTAAAAGTATGAGACTGGCACAAAATACTGACATGAAAAGTCAAATCAACACATGATGTCACATAACAGACATAGACCAAGTAGACAGTAACTTCTCTTGACAGCAGGTTTGAAGTTGCTGTCATGAGCTTCAC
This sequence comes from Heracleum sosnowskyi, assembly GCA_030848705.1. Taxonomy (NCBI): domain Eukaryota; kingdom Viridiplantae; phylum Streptophyta; class Magnoliopsida; order Apiales; family Apiaceae; genus Heracleum; species Heracleum sosnowskyi. The sequence continues at coordinate 47,935,802 of CM061241.1, forward strand.
TAGAGAATTTGGAAATATAGAAAACTGAGTAAATCAACATACCAGGTTCAGCATTCCCAATTCACTTATCAACCTGTTGAAGGTTGCTTCATCCAATGGCTTAGTGAAGATGTCAGCAAGTTGCTTGTCAGTTAGGACATAGATCAGCTTCACAGTTCCTTGTTCAACATGCTCTCTGATAAAGTGATGTCTTATATCAATGTGCTTTGTCCTAGAGTGTTGAACTAGATTGTCTGAAATGGCTATGGCACTAGTGTTGTCACAGTAGATAGGAATTTCTCTTAACACTAGACCATAATCCAGAAGTTGATTCTTCATCCATAGAATTTGTGCACAGCAACTGCCTGCAGCAATATACTCAGCTTCTGCAGTTGAGGTAGAAACTGAATGCTGCTTCTTGCTAAACCATGAGACCAATCTTCCACCAAGAAATTGACAGCTACCAGTAGTACTCTTTCTGTCAATCTTGCATCCAGCATAGTCTGAGTCTGAGTAGCCAATTAGATCAAATCCAGTGTTCTTGGGATACCAAAGACCTAGGTTAGGAGTGCCTTTTAGGTATCTAAAGATTCTCTTGATGGCTACTAAGTGAGACTCCTTTGGATCACTTTGAAACCTTGCACAGAGACATGTAGAAAACATGATGTCAGGTCTGCTAGCAGTTAAGTATAGGAGAGATCCTACCATGCCTCTATAGGTGCTTGAGTCAACTTTCTTCCCTTTAGGATCAAGATCCAGACTAGTTGAGGTGGACATTGGTGTCTTTGCAGGTGATGAATCTTCCAGGTTGAACTTTCTGAGAAGTTCCTTGATGTATTTAGCTTGACAAATGAAGATTCCATCAGATTGTTGAAGAATTTGTAATCCCAGAAAGAATGACAATTCTCCCATCATACTCATCTCATATTTGTTACTCATGAGAGAGGAAAACTTCTCACATAGCCTCTCATTTGTAGAACCAAAAATGATATCATCCACATAGATTTGTACCAGAATGATGTCCTTGCCATGGTGTTTGTAGAAAAGTGTCTTGTCCACAACTCCTCTAGTAAACTGATTGTCCAAGAGAAAAGTGGAAAGTGTGTCATACCAAGCCCTGGGTGCTTCCTTTAGTCCATAAAAAGCTTTGAAGAGTTTGTATACAAAATCATACACTTCAGCATCCTCAAACCCTGGTGGCTGTTCAACATACACTTCTTCTTCCAACTCTCCATTTAGGAAGGCACTTTTGACATCCATCTGAAATACTTTGAAGTTGCAGTGTGCAGCATAGGCTAGAAAGATTCTTATAGCTTCAAGTCTTGCAACAGGTGCAAATGTCTCATCATAATCTATTCCCTCCTGTTGACAGTAACCCTTAGCCACTAGCCTTGCTTTGTTTCTTGTCACTGATCCATTTTCATCAAGCTTGTTTCTGAAAACCCATTTGGTCTCAATGACTGACTTTCCCTTAGGTCTTGGAACCAGCTTCCATACATTGTTCCTTTCAAACTGATTTAGCTCTTCTTGCATGGCTATCACCCAGTCAGAATCCAACAATGCTTCATCAGTTGTCTTGGGTTCCATTTGAGACAGGAAGCATGAAAACATGCTGTCAGCAGAGACTTTGTTCCTTGTCCTCACTCCAGAAGTAGGGTCACCAATGATGAGGTCACTTGAGTGATCCTTGTTCCACTTGGTGATTCTGGGCAAGCTACTTGACTGTACAGGAACATTTGCTTCAGTTTGTTGAGTTGAATGATCACCAATCCCATTGTCTTCACCATGTTCTTCATTGTCTCCAGAGTCACCACTGTCATGAATGTTAGAGGTTATGGTCTGTGACTGAGCTGGAGTTTGGTTGACAGTAGTGGTATTGACAATATCTTTATCAACTTCAACAATTTGAGTGAAGCTAGGTTCTTCATCCACAATTTCCTCAGCTTCCAAGTATCCTTGATTCTCAAATCTGAATGTCTGCATCTTTCCTTCTTCATGCAGTCCTGGAAACTTGGTTTCATCAAATGTGACATTAACACTTTCTTCAATAATCATGTGTTCCATAACATAAACTCTGTAGGCAGTCCTTTCTGTGCTGTAACCCATGAATATTCCTTCAAAAGCCTTGGTGTCAAATTTTCCTTTCTTCTCATGGTTATCCTTCATCATAAAGCATTTGCTCCCAAACACATGAAAATATTTGACAGTAGGTTTCTTTCCAGTTAACAGACAGTAAGGTGTACTTGCATGAGTTTTGTTGATCATGGTTCTGTTTTGAGTATAACAGGCTGTGTTGATAGCTTCAGCCCAGAAATATGTTGGCAGTTTGGCATCATGCAACATAGTTCTAGCTGCTTCAATGAGAGTCCTGTTCTTTCTTTCTACAACTCCATTCTGTTGTGGAGTCCTTGCAGCAGAGAATTGTTGTACAATTCCTTCATCTTTACAGAAATTTCCAAGAGTGGCATTTCTGAATTCTGTACCATTGTCACTCCTCAAGATTTGAACTTTTGAGTTTGGAGTTCTATCAAGAACTCTGACTTGATCAATAATCACTTGAGCAGCTTCATCTTTGGATTCAAGAAACTTCACCCAAGTGTACCTTGAGTAATCATCCACCATTACTAAGGCATATCTCTTCTTGGCCATTGATGGTACATTGACTGGTCCAAAGAGATCCATGTGAATCAACTTGAGTGCTTCTATGTTGGTGTTCATTTGCTTGGACTTGTGCACAGCTCTTCTTAGTTTGCCCATTTGACAATCTTCACACAGTCCTTCTTCACATAATTCCTGTTGGGGCAAACCTCTCACTAACTCCTTCTTCATCAGAATATTCATTGTTTTGAAGTTGAGATGTGAGAGCTTCCTGTGCCAAAGCATACTGTCACCAACAGTAGCTTTACTGTAAAAACAGTAAACCTTATCCTTCTTTGTTGAATTTAAGTCAGCAACAAACGAGCTTCCTTTTCTAACCCCTTTTAGAGAGAGGCTACTATTCTTCTTGTGATAGATGGTACACAACATCATATCAAAATCAACCTTGAATCCCCTGTCACTGAATTGGCTGACACTGAGTAGATTGTGCTTCAATCCATCCACAAGAGCAATATCTTCAATGACAACATTTCCAATTTCCATACAGCCATATCCCACTGTGTAACCCTTGCTGTTGTCTCCAAAGGTTATGATTGGGCCAGCTTTCTCAACATAATGTGATAGCAGGGCTTTATCAGCTGTCATGTGTCTTGAGCAACCACTGTCAATGATCCACATGACTTGATCTTTCTTCTTGCCCTGCAAAACAGAATGTGTCTAAGATGCATATGGTACCCAATCCTTTTTGGGTCCTGCAGTTTCAGTGTCTCCTGAGTTTCTTTCAGTCATAAAATCACAAGCATTATCAGTAATCTCCTGTTTGACTTCTCTTTTCAACCACTTAGGTTTAGAATTGGACTTGGTCCTTTTCTTAGTGGATGGAGCCTTTTTGCTGTTTCCAGCAGGCTCAGAAGTCTCAACAGTGTTTATGTATGAACATTTTTCAGTAGTGAGAATAGGTAAGTTAAAGCATGTACTCATGGCAGTGATTTTCCATGGCATACATTCAATGTTATTACAGACACTCATAGTTCTATGCATGAGGGGGGTTCTGTGTAAGTTACCATTGAGTTCAGTTGCATTGATCTTATTCTCAATTGGTTTCTTACAAACATGTGTTAAGTGATGAGTAGATCCACAGTTATTGCATAGTTTCCTAGAAGCACCTCCAACATTAGTGTGTCCATTTCCTTTGTTGACTCCTACCTTTCCATTCCTATTCTTAGACTTGGGAGTTACTGGATTGACAGTATGTTTAGAAGTTGCTGTCGAACTTTCCTTGATAGTATCTTTTATTCCTACTATCTTGACAGAAGGTTTTAAAGTTACTGTCTTGGAACCATTCTTGACAGTATCTTTGGAAGATTCTGTCTTGCCAACTGTGACAGCATCTTTTGAACTTACTGTCTGATTGCTTGGTAAGTTTACTGTCTTGGGGATTGTGACAGTATCCTTTCCATCCTTGAATGTGGTGTCAACACCTTCATCCTCATCAAGAATTTCTTGTTTGATGAGCATGGCTTCTTCATCAAACTCAATTTCTGTAGCTTTGAAAATAGGAGTTTTAACTTTCTTGAGAATGGTGGGTTTGACAACAGCATTTCCAGGATAATCTTGAATCACAGTTTCCTTTCCAGGTCTTCTACCATATGAAAAACCTATACCAACTGACTGATTTTCTGTATGCTTATCATTGTAATCATGAACTATCTTTGATGAGTTTTTATAAGCCTTAATTTTAAATTCATTTTCAGCAATCTCATTTCTCAGGAATTCCTCAACCTCTTTAGCACATTTCAATTCATTTTTAAGTCTAGCATTCTCCTGAGCTAAAGAGCCTAGTGAACTGGTTTTGAGAACAAGAGAATCATTTTCAGACTGTAGTGTTTCATTTAGCTTACTTAGCCTAGTGATCTCCTCATTAGCAGCAGATAAGCTAGTATAGACATTGAACATTTCAGCACTTAAGTCTTTAATGGTTTTCTTATACTCATCAATGGACATATCAAGTAAGACAAGTGAAGGTACCTGACTTGAAGATGTTGATGTTACTTCATCAGTGCTAGCCATGAAAGCTAGGTTGACATATTCTTCTTCATCTTCATCATCAGACTCATCCCAACACTTTCCTTCAGCCACATAGGCTCTACCTTGATTCTTCTTAAAGTATCCACCAGTTCCTTTCTCAAATCTCTGAACCTGTTTGGGTCTTTTGCACTCAGTAGCAAAATGACCAGGTTCACCACAGTTGTAACACTTGAATTTAGATCTATCCACAAATCCAGTCTTGTATCCTCCTTTGAATGAGCTTCCCACAGCAGCCTTTGATGAGCTTCCCTTGGTGAACTTGGATGCTTGGCCTTGGGGCCTGAATGACCTATCCTTCTTGAACCTAAAGTTCTTGAACTTTTTGGCCATGTAGGCCATAGTAGGATTGTCCATGCTTTCCAGTTCCTCCATTGTGTAGAAGTCTTCATCTTCCACATCCTTGAGCTGTAGTACTACTTTCTCATCATCTTCAACAACCTCTTCTATCTTCAAGGATTGTACAGGGGTTGGTTGTGTGATTTGTAGTGCTTCACTAGGTTGTGTGATCCTTGGCACTTGTGCTACTAGGGCACTTGACATGTTAGCCATCTTGTTCCTTGTTCCACTTTGTATGGCTCTCTTTTGAAAGAGTTCAAGTTCATAAGATTTCAGAATGCCATAAAGTGTCTCAAAGGTTATATTGTTGAGATCTCTTCCTTCTCGTATGGCTGTTGTCTTGTGTTCAAGATGATCAGGCAGTGTAAGCAAGAACTTAACATTCAATTCTTTTCTGTCATAGTACTTGTCATGTATCTGCAGTTCAGTTAAGAGCTTACTGAACCTTTCAAACATGGAAGTTAAGTCTTCACCAGGCTTTGCCATGAATGCCTCATATTGAGATATCAGTATTTGCCTTTGGTTGCCCTTAACTTCTTCACTTCCTTCACAAAGTAAGGCTAACCTGATCCACATCTCCTTGGCTGATGTGCAGCTTATCACACTTCCACACATGGCTTTATCCAACGTGAGAGAATCGAGCAAGATGAGTTGCAAGTGATCATCTAGCACCATTTTCTCCTTCTCAGGTTCCAAAATTTCCGAGGGATCTTTGGGAACCCAATGTGCAGGAATGATTTCACCATTTACTGTTGTGGCTTCAATTTCCTTCCTTGGTATGAAAGGACCATTCTCGAGTATACCTGGGTATAGTGGATTCGCAGCTTTGATAAAAAACAAGATTTTTCTTTTCCAAATGATGTAGTTCTCTTTATCAAAAGCTGGGATCTTGATACTGTTAGATTTCTGCATTTTCTTCGGGATCTCAGATATGTATGTTAATCTGATTGCTCTGATACCAGTTGTTGGTCCTCGTGTATTGCAGAAGGGGGGGATGAATGCAATACTGATAAAATTCAATCTCAGTTTCAACAACCAAAACTAAGATTTAATGTTATCAATAATATGTATGCATTCACAAACAGTATAATCGAGAAGACAGGATTCACAAAATAAATGTTTTATTTATTTTGCAAAGTGTTGCTACAACCTCAAGAGAGAATTCTTGAGCTTCGGTTTTCTTCAAGACACTTTCTTGTCTTCGTTACATATCTAGAATGAATTGATAGTAGGTATAAGACTAATCCTATCACTATCAGTCACGGGTTTGTGAAGCTGCTGTCACTGTCAAGTGGCAACTTCTTACAGATTGTCTTACCCATGTGACTTTCCTAAATTGCTAACATGTCATATATACATTACAAAGAAAGCAACCTAGATTCATTCTATTTCCAGCTTAAGCAATTCAGCAAATAAAGACTTGACCTTGCTCTTGAATTGATTCGCTTTTGTTTTGCAGTGCTTGAAGCTTCTATCGTAGTCTTGCAGACTTGGTGCAGCTTAGGGATACTGCAACACGCCTGTTTCTTGAACATTGAAACTGTCACGGGATTTGACTGAGAAAGATACTTAGAACAAGGATCTTTCTCGAGATAGTTACTTTTGCCACAAAGCTTGCTGTCACAGGAATGTACTTTTGGTGACAGTAGGAGTTCCCCGCATAGTGTGCTGCCGAGGGCTAAAGTTGTTGTCACGTAGTCTTCCGCCAATGTTGCTGTCAGAGTGAATATGCTGTCTTGACTTGCAACATTCTGTCTTCTTGTAATCTTACTGTCGAAGCTTTAGGACAGTAACCTTTATTCATGTTGTCATCTAATTATGCATCCTTTGAGGCTTGAACACAGCAAGTGAACTTCTTTCAAATTATACAACTAGAATAACATTACATACTGATTACAAGAACATACTTTGGCTGTGACAGTATGTTCTACTTAATTAAAAATTAAGTACATTCAAAGTTAAGTTGTTTCTATGTTATCACCCATAAATCCCAACATTTATCCAACATCAAATTTTCCTTTCTCATTTTTAATAACTCAATCATTTTATTCTTTTTAAGCAGGTGTTTGATTCAGCTAATAATAATAATTTTATTGATGATAATCTGTAGTCAAAATCGTCCATGTCAATGATAATGAAGTTAATACGAAGTACAAATCTAAAATGGTTTAGGACATTCAACATTCTTATTAATTTAAAAATTGATGTTACATTTCAAAAAAATTCTAATATCGCATGTTTATGTTATTTTGTTATGATGGTAACATTTTATTTATCTGTTCAATCAATATTTTATGCATTGAATATTTAAATGAATATTTATTTACTTAGTAACCAATAACATAATTTATACTTCCAATGTTCCTCTCATTTATTTATATTTAATCTTCACTACTTGGCACACATTTCAAGGCTCCCATAAAGGATAGTTTCATAACTTATTTTTAAAAAAAATTGAATAAAAATCTAAACACTGAATTTTTATTCAGAAGAAAAAAAATAAAATAATTTATGGAAATACACTTGATAGAAGCCTTAAAATTCGTGCCGAGCCCTCCGTCCCAAAACATAAGGAACCTAGTGGGACGGACTATACATGCATGCCTATTTGATAAAAACACTTCAGCTACATTTTATGTCGTTACAACATGAAATGTTAGTAAAAATATGTGTAAAAAAAATTATTATGAGTTTTGTTGTATAATATATTTATAATTTTTTAAAAAAATTTAAGATTGTGCTTTCGGTGCGTAGCACGGGTAAAATTCTAGTTCCACCAATAATTGAGTACAAAATAAAATAAGGGTGTGCATAAATAAATTTAGGGTGTATTACCACGAAAACGCCATAAAAAACTCATGCGCTCACCCCAATCTATACTATCTACACTATTATATAATAGACGAAACATTAAAAATTTGGTCGATCACTAAGTGATTTTACTTAATTACCCTTACTTATTTTTAAAAAGATATTATTAATTAATAACATTATTTTTAACCAATTATCTTTTCGGTTAAAATACATCACTTTTCTATTTTTTCTAACAAATTCTCTCTTTTAAAAAAACAATCACGGGCAATTACCTTTTTCATGCTACTGTTTCTATTTTTTCTTACTAAAACCCCTCTTTTTTACAAAAATATCACGGACAACCCTTAATTATTTATTTTAAAACCTATTTTAATAATTTTAATTACGGCCAATTACCTTATTCAACTAAAACATGTTACTTTTCCTATTTTTCCCTGCTAAAACCCCTCATTTTCTAAAAATATCACGGGTAAACCTTTTACTTATTTATTTTATTACTTTTAATTACAGACAATTACCTTTTTCAACTAAAACATATTATTTTTTCTATTTTTCTTTACTAAAACTACTCATTTTCCAAAAATATCACGAGCAAACCGTTATTATTTATTTTAAAATCTATTATAATATTTTTAATTATTTAAAAAAGTTTAACACGCCTACTAGTTCTTTAACAAATATAATTAATAAAATATTAAAACGTAAATAATAATAATAATAATATGGGCTAAAAATAACCCTAAAGACATAATTAATGATGTATTAATTAGACCTAGATTGGTCCAAGAATTAAGCTCAATTAATGAGGCCCAAAACCCTAATTACTTATTAATTTCGTAATTAATAAAAGGGCAAGCTGTACAGCCCATTAAATGAGTCCAAATTTGTGCCAACTCCATCAAGCACTAGCCTCCAAGGCATACAAACCTAATAGGAGTCAGCCTCCTACAAAGAAGGATACATAATCTCAGTCAAAGAAGGTGACTTGTCCACCAAGTCTCCCAAACTTACTCTAAATACAAGGCTCTCTACGCCTATATAAAGGACCTGATCCTTCAACCTAGAACTACGTTTTATTGGCTTGATTCTCTATACGCTAGAGATACGTAGGCATCTTGTGAGGACCAATTCAGTCACGAAACACAAGAGCAGCCATTAAAGCTTGAAAGCTCTCAAACCCTAAGCATTAATTACACCTTAATTTTTATTCCACAACATTTGGCGCATGTGGGAAACTTCGAACATCAACCATGGCGAATACACGGAGAACAAGTCGAGAAACTCAAACCTCGTAGGGGCTGCCCTTAACTTCTGAAACAATGACCCATGGTTCGGGATCTCAACCTCCTCCCACCACAGGAGAAGAAGGGGCGAATATCCCCCTCACCACTAGTCAAGGACCAGAAATCCCAATCTCAGTTCAAGGGACAAATCCCCTATAGATGGTGGTTCATGGATCACATCCTCATACTCAAGAGACTACTCTCCAAATACCAATCACAACATCTCCACTGCTTCTGAATGCACCACGTGATTTTCAACTCCATACCACAGATCTTCCCCAATATGCAAACCAAACTCTTGGAATGCCTACTCATGGTATGCCACCGCGACCTACAGTTGGGAGTAGTGGTGTCAATCTGATAAGCGTGAGCTTTATCTAATTTTGTCCCTATATTTTAAGTTATTTTGTATTAATTTGGATTTTTATTTAATAAATTATATTGTTTTATTGTAGGTATCAAGGAGTTCTAATTAAATATGGATTAGAGCTTAAAAGGCAAGAGTTGGAGATTAATTTGATTAAAATTCGAATTTGATGACCCACTTGTGCAATCCACACTGTTTGGGTCATAACTGGAGTTCTATAAGTCCGATTCAACAGCCCACAGAAAGCTTATGAGAAGGGCTTTATCTCAAAAGTGGTCTTGATATCAAAACCTAGTTGTACCAGTCCAGAAAAAGAGCCCAACAGTCAGCTACGAATTTCTATTACTGGAATTCAATTCTGTTTGGGAAATTTTCTTGTATTTGTATTAAATAATAAAAAATACTTTTATTAGAGAGATTATTATATATTATTCAGACCTAATCTGAATATACATCATACGAGAGCAAAGAGAGAAAGAGAGACACGCACGCAGAGAGAAAAAGAAGAAGCTTGAAGAAGGAGATTCAGTCATTGAAGACGTTCAACTGGACTTGTTTTCTTCATCTTTGTGTTTAGAATTCTCTCCTTAACTCTTTTAATCATGTTTATGTGCTATCAAATCTTGGATTGTTTTGAGATGTTGATTATGAACTAACTTTTATAAAGTTGGGATTTTTATGGAACCCTAGCATGGGATTATTGGTGTTTTATTAAAGAGTATTGTATGCAGTTCTATGGTTTACTCATTTAAGTGATTTTCATGCTAATACTTGCTATTGTCTGATCAACTTTAGTGGGTTAACGAGTTAATTATAATACTGAGAGGGTTATAGTTAATTGACATAAAACTTGAAGGGTGCATGCTTATATCTTTGATTATAATATTGTTACGATATAGACATATATTGTGACCATGCATAGCTGTGAGAATTTGTGCTTAATTGTATTCTGAGGAGTAAATTGGCATAGACATATGTTAGTTTATTTGGTAGGAATTATACCATAGTGATTTCGAGAGAAACCTATGACCATTGAATTCTAGCTAGTGAATTGTGGATTTGATATAGTGCTACGCGACTCTTTTACCGATTTTCATGTGTTAGGAGGAAGTAATTATCCTGACTTATATTCTCATATTTGAAAACTCTCTTTGCTAGTATAATTTAGTTGGGTAATTTAGTTGATTATTAATTAGTGTTAGTATAAAAATAAAACTCAAATCTTGTGTTCGATAACCAAAGTGTTTAGATATTACTTGCGATTAATACAAATATACAGTCCTTGAGGAACGATAACTGGTAATTACTACTATATTACTTGTTTGCGATTGTGTACACTTGCAGTTTGGTTTTAGTTACTTCTGTGCTAACGGGAGTAATTATTGTTTCTTATTAGGTTTCATTGTGTATGAACAAAGAACCGTCGGGATTATTTACCTTTGATCCTGAAATGGAGCGAACCTTCAAAGTAAGAAGAAAAGTGCAACACAAAGTTAAGAAAGCCAAGCAAGTTATGGGTGATGAAAATGCCGATGCTCAAAATGATGATGCTCGAAATGCTATGATGGTGATGGATGATAAAGATAGTGTTATTTGATAGTATGGAAAACCCCGTTTCGATGAGTTGAATTCGGGAATTGTGCGATCGGATATTCAAGCAACGCAGTTTGAGTTGAAGCCGGTCATGTTCCAGATGTTACATACTGTTGGTCAGTTTAGTGGGATGGCTACTGAGGATCCTCACCTTCACCTTCGTCTTTTCATGGAAGTTAGTGATTCTTTTAAACTTCCGGAGGTGACAGAGGATGCTTTGAGGATGAAGTTGTTTCCGTATTCTTTGAGAGACACAGCAAGAGCTTGGCTAAATTCATTGCCATCAGCTTCGGTGACTACTTGGAATGATTTGGCAGAAAAATTTCTTATGAAGTATTTTCCTCCTACCAAGAATGCAAGGCTCCGTAACGAGATTAATTCGTTTCAGCAGCTGGATGATGAAACTTTATATGAGGCATGGGAGAGATTCAAGACATGTTTATAATCAATTACCTTTTCAGCTAAAATATATTATAGTTTTTCTAACAAAACCCCTCGTTTCCTAAAAATATCATGGACAATTACCTTTTTCAACTTACTCTTTTTATTTTTCTTACTAAAATCTCTTCTTTCTCTAAAAATATCACGGGCAAGCCATTTACTTATTTATTTTAATACTTTTAATTATTAAATTTTAAAACCTCATTTTTCAGAAATATCACGGGTAATTACCTTTTTAAAACTAAACATGTTATATTTTCTATTTTTCCTTATTAAAACCCCTCCTTTTCCAAAAATATAACGGGCAAACCCTTACTTATTTATTTTAAAATCTATTTTAATATTTTTAATTATTTAAAAGCGTTTAACTATTTTAATATACCTACTTATTTTTTTAACAAATACAATTAGTAAACTATTAAAAAGTAAATAATAAAATAGCAATTAACATTCCAAGCATCGCACGGGTTTTAAACTAGTATTATTAAAGACGAAACATTAAAAGTTTGGTCGATATAGTTTTTTGGTACAAAGTGATTTTACTCAATTGTCCTTGCTTATTTATTAAAATAAATTAAACAATAACAATACATTTTATAACCAATTGCCATTTAAATTAAAACACGTTACTTTTTCAATTTTTCTAACAAAATCTTCTCCTTTTTCCAAAAATAGCACGGACAATTAACTTTTACTATTTTTTCTAACAAAATCCATGTTTTTCCAAGAATATCATGGGCAATTATTTTTTTCAACTAAAATATTTACTTTTTCTATATTTCCTTACTCAACCCCCTCTTTTTCCAAAAATATGAAATATTATTAAATAATTATATTATCTATTTATAACCAATTACCTTTTTCACCTAAAATACATTATTTTTTATATTTTTTCTAAAAAAATCCCCAACTTTTTCAAAAAAAGTCACGAGCAATCACCTTTTTCAACTAATACATGTCACCTTTTCTATTCCTTACTAAAATCTCTCATTTTCCAAAAATATTACGAACAAACCTTTAGTTATTAATTTTAAAACCTATATTAATATTTTTAATTATTTAAAAAAATTCATCTATTTTAACATGCATGTTTTTCTTAACAAATACAATTAATAAAAATATTAAAATATAAATAATAAAATAACAACTATTCAAAACAATCTATGCATCACACGGGTTTTAAGCTATCTATACTATTATATAATAGCCGAAACATTGAAAATTTTGGTTTTTCGGTTTTCGTTCATTTGTTAAATTATAAATCATAAAATAATATAATTATAGTAACTAATCGATTGTTTTTAAATTAAAACACATCATCTTTTCATAAAAAGATATTACCATTTTTCAGCCAAAATACAATAGTTTTTCTATTTTTACTAACAAAATCTCTCTTGTTTTCCCATAAATATCATGGGTAATTAATTTTTGAACTAAAACACATTATTTTTTTTTCTTGATAAAAACCTCTCTTTCCGAAAAATTCACGGACAAACTCTTACTTAATGTGTTTAATTATTTTAAATATTTTAACTATTTAAACATACCTACTTATTTGTTTCACAAATACAATTAATAAAATATTAAACATAATTAAAAATTCATATAATTCAATCAAAAATCACATATATTACATAACTACAAACTCTTTTAGTTATACTTTAATTAGAATTCAAAAACACGATTTTTTTTAAAAACGTTTTTATTTATATTTATATTATTACAACAAAATATATTGATAATTTGGACAGTTACATGCATATTAGACTAATAAACTTTTATAAAATTTATAAGTTTTTTTAGATTTGAATATTCAAGTAGTATTTTTAATTCTTTTTAAAAAGGTAGCATTTTCAGAAATACTAAAATCTCAAAACTTTTAAAAATAAATTTCAAAATTAATGTTAAAATCGTTCGTGCTTTGCACGGGTTTTGAAAGTTTTTCTTTTCGGTTTTCGGTCATTTATTTTATTTAATAAATAATAAAATAATATAAAAATAGTAACTAGCCGATTATTTTTTATAATTAAAACACTTTTTTCTAACAAAATCTACTCCTTTTCTAAAAATATCATGGACAATTACCTTTAAATTAAAACATATTAGCTTTTATATTTGTTCTCACTCAAATCTCTTTTTTCCAAAAATATCAGGTGCAACCCTTATTTTCTTTATTTTAAAACTTTTAATTATTTAAAAAAACTTATATATTTTAACATGCCAATGTATTTTTTTAACAAATACAATTAATATAATTAAAGCACTTCTAAAAATATAACGGCCTGTTACTTTTTTTAATTAAAATATTTTAGCTTTTCTATTTGTTCTTATTATTTGTCTTTTATAATTAAAACACTTTTTACTGACAAAATCTAATCATTTTCCAAAAATATCACGGAAATTACCTTTAAATTAAAACATTTTACCTATTATATTTGTTCTCAATAAAATCTCTCTTTTCCAAAAATATCATGTGTAAACCTTACTTATTTATTTTAAAACATATTTTACTACTTTTAATTATTTAAAAAAGTTTACCTATTTTGACATACCAACGTATTTTTTTAACAAATACCATTAATATAATTAAAATATTTCTAAAAATATCACGAGCAGTTACTTTTTTTTAATTAATACATGTTAGCTTTTTCATTTATCCTTATCCTTATTATTATTTTAATAAATAATAAAATAATATTAATAATGCCCCATTTATCTTCATTAGTCCCATTTGTCTTCTTTATTTATTTTTTTCTATGTTTCAATTAATATTTAAGTTTCTCATTTTATAATTTATCATATTGATTTTTATTCTTTATTTAATATTTTCTGTTTTCATTAATTTTCTTTTTTTTAATCTCCTTTGGCCCGCACGGTTATAGGCTAGTATGTATTTGTTAAACAAAATTTGTAAGATATATAAAAGTAATTACTCTATCAAATAAGAAAAGTATTTTAAATTTTGTTTCTTTTATCTTTTTTAACTTGCATCATAATTAAAGAAATGCATATACAGGGCAGTTAGAGCTGCTTGTTCTATTTGCTTCACTTCTTTGGCTTTTCTTGTTTCCAGTTGCATTATTGTTGTTTCAGTTTTCTGAGCTTCTTCTCATAGTGTATCTGCAAATTCAACACATAATCACCAGAAAATTTAAATCAAGCTGTAATTCTAGTCTCAAATTCAAACTCCAATATTTTTACAAATCATTGAACTAAAAACCAATATTAACTTTAATACGCAAGGATAACACCACCATGTAACTTATTGGTTATCTGTGGCTACACTTCGAGGTAAGAAAAAAAACAGTGCTGCAGACTTCTTCCATGGATCAAGAAAAGTTTGCATTCCTGGTCCGCGGACTGCCCAATGCTTGATACAGTATATATTTTCAATTCTGAGTTGTGAGGACTGAACCAACACCAATGTATGTGCTTGATTAGTTTTTCATGTACTCATATTTGATTTGAGTTTCGGATTTTAAACAGTCGTATAGTCATTCGAAAATTTGATCTTATAACCTAAAGTACACAACGTAGTACAAGATACATTAAGCTAAAGAAGAAGGCAAAAGCCTGGAAAATCCTCACAATCTTAACAGAGCATAACTCCAAAGGAGACTAACCAAAAGATAACTAACAAACTACCATACTTAAACTTCGATAAACACTTAACTTAGAAACCGATTAATTGCATTTAAATCTTCGTTCGTCGCAACAAAGTTCTTCGTTACAAAAAAAATCTACTACAACTTGAAAATTTTTCGTAATCCAAAAGCAAAAAGATTAAAAGAAAAAGATGAAAGCCGCGGCAATAAAGACAAATCGTAAAGTCGAAAGTGAGTGATTTATTCTTGTTCAGTCACTTGATCCACTTGTCTTCACCTTAGGTTCAGGTTCTGATCCAGAGCCAAACCGTAATGTACCAGGACTAGGAGCACAACTCATTGCACCTGGCTGTTCAGCACCCGTGACTGATGAGCCTTCAGCAATCGTCGGGGTGGAATTAACAACGTTGTCGGGGTGTCATTAACAACAGCTGTTTGTGATGTTGGAATGGACGGGCAAAACGTAATAGTGTAATCAGCACCCGTGCAAGTAAACGTACTAGTTTGATCATCATAAGCATAACTATAAGCTCTCGGACAAGCCATCTTAAACAGAGCCGCATAAACTGATGGTTTACAAGTATCCGGTGTATTATGTGCACCACTACAACAATACTCGGGCTTCCCAAATGCTTCACACGCACTCTTACATGCGTCCCCATTGCTCACTTTCAACTCATCCGGGCAATACTTGTTCAAATCCGTAACGCACCCGGTTGCAGCACACATACCCGACGAACCCCCACTCGCTTCGACTATCATTGGCAAATTGTATCCATCAACCAAGCTAACATCATAAAAGTCTTGACTGCCCTGACTACCTGAGCCAAGTGTGAACTCAGCTAGTGTAGCAGGCGGTGCAGCTCCAGCGCCATTGCATTCTACTTGACCCGAGCCACAATCTGCTGTTGAGCATGAACCAGGCCCTGTTCCATTGAATTTGCAGCCGGTTCGGCCCCAGAACCGGCCGGACCAGCCGTTTGGAGCTTGTAAGGACCGGGAAGATTGTTGAGGTAGCTCAAAACCGGTGGTTTCAAGAGGGGGAGTGCCTGAACCTGTAAGAATGCCTGGCCACACTGTGTATTCACATTTGTTTACGAATGTGAATTTAGCTCCATACGTACATGTACAAAGCAGAAGCAGAGCAAAAAAGAGCTTGAACAGAGCCATGTGTATCGATAATCTGTGCGTTAGCTTTTCTTAAAAATCGAAACAAGAAAGCGACAGTAGTAAAGAATAAAGATTTGATGAATCGAACATCTTGAGTCTATATTTATAGGCTATCGCTATTATTACAATTTACAATCCTAATGTGTTTTGAATTTACATTATTTGAATTTTGAACCTGTTATGCTTTTTTATTTGAAATTTAATTCATTATTATTATTATTATTATTATTATTATTATTATTATTATTATTATTATTATTATTATTATTATTATTATTCTCATATATTGAATGGGAAACCTTATGTTACTGATCACAAATTAAAATGTTACTCAATTTTTAATTGACTTGTCTACAATCAGGCAATCCACCAAGTTTTCGTTTACTAATTAAAATTATCTAATGGATTATTCGGAATTTTAAATTATACTAGCTTAAAATGCACGGATTTTTTTTTTGATATTATATGTGAAATTTATACAGCCTATAATTAATTATACTAGTTAAAAATAATAATTAATTTTATTTTTTCAGCTTTTGAAGCCTTTTCATTAAAGAAAGCTCGTATATCGCATTTTAAATTGCCCATGTATAAATAACTTTAGTGTGTATCACCAGGAAAACGCCATAAAATAACTCATACGCTCACCCCAATATTTGTTAAACAAAATTTGTAACATACTAGCTTATAACCGTGCTTTTTTTTAATATAATATAATATTTTATTATATAATTTTTTTTGTAATTGTTATTTATTAATTTTACTTAAATTTGTTGTTGACTTATTAGTTTCATTTATTAAAAAAATTAGTAGGCCTGGTAAAATAGGTAAACTTTTTTAAATAATTAGAACCATTAAAATAGATTTTCAAATAAATAAGTAAATAAGTAAGGGTTTGCTCGTGAAATTTTTGAAAAAAGAGGGGTTTTAATAAGAAAAAATAGAAAAGTGTACCATGTCCTAGTTGAAAAGATATTTGTCGGTCATATTTTTAGAAAAGGATTAGATTTTGTTAGAAAAAATAGAAAAATAAATAAGTATGCATGTTAATATAGGTAAAAATTTAAATAAGTAGATTTTTTAATTAGAATAAAGTGACCGAAAACAAAATTTTTAATGTTTCGGGTATTATATAACAGTATAGATTTTTTAAATAATTAAAAATATTAAAATAGATTTTAAAATAAATAAGCAACGATTTGTCCGCGATATTTTTGGAAAATGAGGGTTTTATTAAAGAAAAATAGAAAAAGTAATATGTTTTAGTTGAAAAAGGTAATTGCCCGTAATTAAAAATATTAAAATATGTTTTAAAATAAATAACTAAGAGATTGTCCGTGATATTTTTGGAGAAGGAGATATTTTAGTAAGAAAATATATAAAAAGTAACATGTTTTAATTGAAAAAGAAAATTGTGTTAGGCTCCAGGGATGTCTGAATACCACTATTAACAAGCCTACACTCTGTGACTATGTCACACTACATGACCTAGTGAATTCTATCACTGGGATATAGTATAGGTCTCTATTGTACTTGTCTTGTTTTCATGTACTTAGCTTTATCTTGTATGCTCAAAGTTATAATGAGCTTAGTAAGCTTCTTGCAATCTAGAATGTACATAGGCCATGGAATAATTATCCTGGTAGAAGTTCAGTGATGTTCATGCAGCAGGATGGAGATGAATAAGGCCCTGAAGAAATAAGTTGCAGAAGTTTTCCTAAGTCCCTATACCGAGAAGTCAAAATGAAGCTATGTCGTGAAGTCCAAATATATCTATGTCGTGAAGTACTAAGATCGCATAGTCCTAAATGAACTATGTCGTGAAGTCTTCATTACTAATATCGTGAAGTGTTGATACCGCAAAGTCAAGATGTATCGGATCGTGAAGTCCTCAAAAGGTCTAGATCGCGAAGTCCTCAAAAGGCTTAGATCACGAAGTCCTCAAAAGGCTTAGATCGCGAAGTCCTCAAATTGCCTATGTCGCGAAGTCTTTAAGGGATAGATCGTGAAGTCAGGGAAATGTTGGAGTTCACGATATCAACACTTAGCCGTTTATAACAAGACAAATCAAGGTACAGAACCAAAAATCAAAGGAGACAAATACTGAAGCATCTGTTACGGTAAGGTGGTCCAAAGAACAGATGGCAAATCTACAGCTAAACTTGGTGAGAAAGATAAAAGACAAGCAGCTATAGAAACGGGAAAGACTCTGAAAAGCAGGTGGTCCTTCCTGACACAGTTAACTTCTTATGGCAGGACAAGTTGGACTTTCAGCTAAGGGTAACTGTGTAAATAGGTGTGTGCACTAGTTTGTATAGGTCAATATATATATTGTGCACACCCTACTGTTAGCAGTAAGAGAAAAATACATAGTTTTATCTTAAGCACTCTTTCTCAGTAAGAAAACAAGATACAAACTGTTCTTGTTTAGAAGCCATAATTTCACTTGTGAATTCTGGAAAGATGTAGTATTTAATTTGCTTAATACAAAGTAGATTAAAGTGATTGTGTGTGTACTGTTTATTTTATTCCGCATTTTCTTACAGCACAATATGTTACAGAAATTAAGTTTCAAGAATCCGAAAATCTATCAAACTATCCATTCACCCCCCCCCCCTCTGTCTAGTTTCTACGTGGTATTCATTACTAACAAGTGGTATCAGAGCAGGCTATTAATATACAAACAGAAAAAGATCAAGAATGAGTTCACAGAAACTAAGCAGTATCAAGATTCCTCCCTTTAACAAGGAGCACTACAATCTTTGGAAGAAGAAGATGTTGCTTTTCATCAAAGCTTCAAATCCCATGTACTTAGATATTCTAAAGCATGGTCCCTTTATTCCAATGATTGAGGTTGCTGAAACAACTGTTGGTACTGAAATAATACTAGCAAAGCATGTTCCTAAAGACCCCTCCAAACACACTGATCTTGAAAAAGAGAAAATAGCACTTGATGAACATCTCCAACTTATCATTTGTGAATCTATGGATTTCAACATGTATGGCACTGTTGCTCACTGAAAGTGTTTGTCCTAAATCCAATCATGTATGATGAGTTAGGAAGAACTTTCTTGTATTCTTATTTGATTTCATTAATGTTAATAAAAGACTTGTTTTGTTTTTATTACGGGCTTTATCTATTTAAAGTGTTTTAAATAAGATGTTCCATAGTTTAGAGTAAAGCTTTTAGAATTATAATGAGATTATAATAGTGAGATCTATAAGATGATAACTCTAGGGTTAAACAGTTCCTGATCATAGGATAACTAATCGGAAGTTGGTGAATCCGCAAAGATTGGTACATACTATGCTTGCTCCCGTCAGGAGGATGTCTGTTCTCATAGGCATTTGTGTGGTGACACTATAGCTAGTATGTAGGTGCTTGTTAGGAATAAGTTTACTGAACATGACTCGATAAGTTGAACAGCTAATGGAGTTTACTCACGTGTCAATAGTTATTCACTGAGTGATAGTTGTACAAGTGTCCTTAGACTTGAGATCGTTAGAGTTATCTTGTATATAATGAACTATGCTTTGGATTAGTCCTTAGTCTCAAGGACATCCATTAGGTCTATTCTGGGCATAGGGATTTGTGTATGAAGATAGTTAACGTCAATAGAGGATCTACCCCTTCCAGTATAGGAAGAGAATATCCTATGTTATTCTTAGTATACGAGTTCTGGAATCTTTGGCCAGAGTGTATGAAATTAGAAAGGAGTTTCTAATTTGCATTAATATGAACTTAACATTATGAATAAGAAATAATATGATTAAATTTGATAGGCCTGACATGAAATTCATGCCTTGTATTTAATCGGGATATTGTAGGGTAGAAGGAATTGATTGTACTGAAACTAGTCACTGACAGGTTCTTGGTATTCTAAGCAGTGAATTCATATTATCTGGATAGTCGCGATATGTTGAGAAGCATCACTCACGATGTAGAATAAATATAATTAATCAGTTAATTATATTTAATGAATTATTAGAATTCATATAAATAATAAATAAAAGTTTATTATTATTTATTTCTACTACCGGCTTAATATTGAACCTACGGGGTCACACCATAAAAGAATATTTTCTTTGATGAAAAGATTTAAATTATTAGAGAGGAAGATTTATTTTCTAAATAGTTTAGAAAAAGAAATAATGATTAAAATAGTTTTAATCATTATTAAAGCATTTTAGAAATGTGGGGTTAATATATATATATATATATATATATATATATATATATATTATTAAAACCCTAAGAAAGCCCTATAAATAGAATGAGATAGTTCATTCTAAGGAAGATCTTATTTTTGTGAAAAACCTAGAAAAGGAGCTAGCCTCCATCTCTCTCTCTCTCTCTCTCTTTTCTCTAAAAAGGTTTAGAGTTTTTTGAAGAATTCATCGAAGGAAAATTCTTGGTGGATACCAGTAGAGTGCTTCACACTCTGAGGAGCAACTGTTTGCAACCATCAATTTTAAAGCTTCGATTCGCAAGGTATGGTTACGATTCCCCTCGCTCTAGATTTTTTTATGTTTTTCTATATGTGCGATACATGGTATTTACGAAATAAATGTTATATCACGCTTCCGCTCATCCGTAAATTCCTTCAATGGTATTAGAGCTAGGTTCTGCATATAGAGATTCATATAAAAAAATTCAGATTTTTTTATGCATGTATGGATTTATTATGATTTTTGCAAGTATATTTAGATTTAATTATGAATTAATTCGAAATATTATTTGCATAAGATTTTGACCATTGATCTGGGTTCTACAAGTGTTGTGGATCATCTAGGTATTTTTTTCATAATTTTGTGATGTGTAGATTATTTGTTATGAATTTTTTAAAATTGTTTTAATTAAAATTCATAAAATAATTATGCATGTTGAAATATATGAATTAAAATTTGTACAAGGACCCCATAGATACTTGGTTATTTTTGCTTTTGTTTGATTTTAGAAATCATATTATTTTGATTTTTTATTAATTTATTAATTAATTGTTAATTAATTTATTAATATTAAAATAAAATAATAATGACAATAAAGGTAATTAATAGAGGGCAGTTTTTTTTTTTTGCTAAAACAGTTACAAAAAAATCAAAAGCCGATCTGCTACTGTTGTCCGCGCGCGCGCGTGGCGCTCAAACGCTGGGAAGGGGGGGGTAACGCATTCTGGGAATGCATTACAGGGCATGTAACGCATGAGCGTCATGCGTTACACAATTAATAGCATTTAATTGTTGTAACGCATTCCAGTAATGCGTTACAGCCCCTTTGTCCACATTAAATTTGATTTTTTGGGAGTTTGGTAACTCTGTTTTGGGCGTGCAATATACCGTTGAATTCGTTTTTCTGAGACGGATCTAATGGGGTGGTCAGATATTTTTTATATAAAAGTTTGGAACTGTTTATATTCCCAAAAGTGTTTTAAAGCATGTACTAATTGTTTTAATTGCTTTTAAATACTATAATAAATCCATACATCATTATATCATTGTATGACATGATATTACTTGCATGCTTACTTGTTTAATTATTTTTATATATGAGATATATGCCTATATTTACCATGCGATGATAGATTTAGGTGAACTTAAATCAAAATAAGGCGTGCTCTAGAAAATCTAGAATAGGAATCGTTTCTTGCCTTAACAATAATATTATGAGTACAACTATGAGATTCTTATGTTTATGAAACATAGAGTGAAATACTCTTTTGATGTTGAAAATGAAAATTTCTGTCTAGACCGTTGGGTTTCAAGCGGGACCGATGTGACCCCTCCAACACACTGATAATTTTTCATTTAAATATCATAATTGTATTTTGTTCAAGAAAAAGAGAATCTCCTAGTAATATGATTATGGTTGTAACATAATATAATCCCTCTTAATTAAAATTTATATCAAGTAGTAAATGGCCAATGGCACAACGGGCTTGTGTCGGTCATAGCCTTCCAACATGGTAGAAAGTAGTTCTTATTTTGAATCATTGTCGTTTCGTGCTACAGCCGAGGACTTTGATTTCGAAATAAGAAATACTTGTCTATTACATAAATATGTGTACAATGAATTAGAATCTAATGGTCGTTACGTGCTACAGCCATGGGCTGTTGGAGACTGATTCAATTGTATGAAATGTTGGGTTAGACTTGACTTAGAATATTGAGTTTGTCGTGCTACAGTCGTGACTCAATTATTCAAGAGGCTAAAGTTTTATTAGGGAATAACATGAGATGTAATTGACAAGAGTTGTCTGCCTACTGAACATCACATGGCATTTCGTGCTACAGCCGAGGTTGTGTGATAGAATGTAGGATCCATATTCCCACTAGCATTATGAATGCTTAATTTTTCACTTAGGGGTTTTATAAATTAGATAAACTAGTGGGAGCCACTTATGAATAAAGACCCAATTCATATAGTGTTTTAAAATGAAATTGAATATTTGCTAAGTGTTGTTATGTATTTATCATTTACAGATTTACTATATACATTATGTCTTCTGCACTATCACTCCAGAGCATACTGGATGCTCACAAATTGACTGGTCCTAATTTTGCTGACTGGCTTCGAAACCTGAAAATTGTTCTCAGGGTTGAGAAGCTGGAATATGTGCTTAACTCACCTAAGCCTGCTGAACCTGCTGACGATGCACATGATGATAAACATGTTGTGTATCGTAAGTGGATAGATGATGCAAATGTTGCTCAATGTATCATGCTAGCTTCCATGAACATTGAGCTACAGAAGCAGCATGAGCATATGGATGTTCACACTATCCTAACGCATCTACAAGAGTTGTATAATGTGGCAGGGAGAACAGCTCGATATGAGATATCGAAGGAGCTGTTCCGCTGTAGGATGTCTGAGGGATCGTCTATGAATGACCATGTACTTAAGATGATCAATTTGATTGAACGTCTTGGACAACTTGGTTTCAACATGGATGGGGAGCTGAGTCAAGACTTGGTCTTGCAATCACTTCCGGGTTCGTTTTCGTAGTTTGTTGTGAACTTTCACATGAATAAGTTGGACGTCAGCCTGGCTGAACTCCATAACATGTTGAAGACTGCGGAATCGAATTTTACCTCTAAGAAGAGTTCTGTTCTTCTAATTGGTGAAGGTTCCAATCCTAAGAAAAGGAAGAAGAACCCTCCCAAGAAGAAGAAAGTAGGTGAAAAAAGGCTGGTTCCACCAAAAGCTGAAGACCCCAAAAGCAAAGTTGTTTGCTTCCACTGTAACAAGGTGGGGCACTGGAAGAGGAACTGCAAGGTTTACCTTGCAGAATTGAAGAAGAAGAAGGGTAGTGAGACTGCCGCTTCTGATTCAGGTATGTTCATGATTGAAGTGAATATGTCATTAAATCAAATTGCTACTTGGGTATTAGATACCGCCTGTGGTTCTCACATTTGCAATTCGTTGCAGGGACTAAGGAGAAGTAGGACTCTTGAGGAAGAGGAGGTGATTCTACGGATGGGAAATGGAGCAAGAGTTGCTACTGAAGCTGTAGGATCATTTGATTTACATATGCCTAAGGGCAAGACTATTGTTTTAAATAATTGTTATTTTGTTCCCTCGATTGTGAGGAATATTATTTCTATTCCCATGTTAGACTTGGCTGGATTTTTGTTTGTTATTCAGAATAATAAATGTTCAATTCTTAGAGATAATGTTCTTTATGGAAGTGGTATTTTAAATAATGGTCTGTATGTATGTGACGTAGAGCATAATTTACTACAAATTGAACGTACTAATAAAAGGAAAAGGGATGATGAAAATCTCACCTATTTGTGGCACTGCAGACTTGGTCATATTAGTGAAAATAGACTTCGTACATTGCATAAGGAAGGGTTACTTGAACCCTTTGATTTTGAATCATATCCTACATGCGAGTCTTGTCTATTGGTTAAAATGACCAAATCTCCATTTAGTGGACATGGAGAGAGGGCTGCAGATTTGCTAGGATTGGTACACACAGATGTATGTGGACCGATGTCTACGCAAGCCATGGGTGGATTTTCGTACTTCATTACTTTCACAGATGATCGAACTAGATTCGGATATGTGTATTTGATGAAACACAAGTCTGAAGCCTTTGAAAAGTTCAAAGAATACAAGTATGAAGTGGAGAAACAAACCAAACATAGTATTAAAACCCTTCGATCAGATCGAGGTGGTGAATACTTGAATAAAGAGTTTCTAGATTATCTCAAAGAAAATGGTATAGTCTCTCAGTGGACTCCTCCATATACTCCACATTTGAATGGGGTATCTGAAAGGAGAAATCGAACTTTGTTAGACATGGTTCGATCCATGATGAGCTATGTAGATCTTTCAGTATTCCTTTGGGGTTATGCATTGGAAACCTCAGCATATTTACTGAATAAGGTGCCTTCCAAATCGGTTCCTCAAACTCCATATGAGATATGGAAAGAAAGGAAACCGAGTCTTAAACACGTTAAGATTTGGGGATGTCCAGCTTATGTCAAGAAAGTTGACCCTGATAAGCTGGAATCTCGATCCGTAAAATGTAAGTTTGTGGGATATCCTAAAGAGACTTTAGGGTATTACTTTTACACCGATCATAGGGTATTTGTCTCCAGACATGCTACCTTCTTGGAAAAACAGTTTATCCTTGAAGGGAACAGTGGGAGCAAAATAGAACTTAATGAAGTTCAAGAAGCACAAACTACTACGGTTCAAGAGGAAACACCTGTTCAGACTGAACAACCTTCTGTGGAACAACCCATTCGTAGGTCAGAGAGAGTGTCTCGCCAACCTGAGAGGTATTATGGCCTTGTCATTGAGAATGACAATTAGTTGTCAATCATTGATGATGATGACCCTATGACCTATAATGAGGCTATGAGTAGTGTTGACTCAGAGAAATGGAAGAGTGCCATGAAATCCGAAATGGATTCTATGTATACCAACCAAGTATGGACTTTGGTTGAAGCACCCAAGGATGTGAAGCCTATTGGGTGCAAATGGGTATACAAGAGAAAGATTGGAGCAGATGGCCAGGTGGAGACCTATAAGGCCAGACTCGTGGCGAAAGGATTCAGACAAAGGCAAGGGATTGACTTTGATGAAACTTTTTTGCCTGTAGCCCTGTTAAAATCAATTCGGATTTTGCTTGCGATTGCTGCTTACTACGACTATGAGATCTGGCAAATGGACGTGAAAACAGCCTTCCTCAATGGGAAACTTGAAGAGGAAGTGTATATGACACAGCCAGAGGGTTTTATTTCCAAAGGGAATGAACACCTAGTGTGTAAGCTGCTACGAACCATATATGGATTAAGGCAAGCTTTTCGTAGATGGAACATCCGTTTTGATGAGACAATCAAAGAGTTTGATTTTATCAAAAACATAGATGAACCATGTGTCTACAAGAAGGTTAGAGGGAGGGTGGTAACATTTCTTGTGTTGTATGTGGATGACATACTTCTTATAGGAAATGATATACCGATGCTACAATCAGTCAAAGTATGGCTATCAAAGAACTTCACTATGAAGGACATGGGAGAAGCATCCTACATTCTCGGTGTGAAGATCTATAGAGATAGATCTAGAAGAATGATAGGTCTTACCCAGGGTACATACATCGAGAAAGTGCTTAAAAGGTTCAGCATGGAAAACTCCAAGAGAGGTCTCATACCAATGAGCCATGGAGTATCCCTTTCCAAGAAGATGTCTCCTAAGACACCTGAAGAAAGGGAGCGTATGAGTAAGATTCCTTATGCTTCGGCAATAGGATCTATCATGTACGCGATGTTATGTACTAGGCCTGATGTTGCTCATTCAATTAGTGTGACGAGCAGATATCAGTCCAATCCAGGTGAAGACCACTGGAAAGCAGTGAAGAACATCCTTAAGTATTTGCGAAGGACTAAGGATATTTTTCTTGTTTTTGGTCGATCTGAGTTGAAAATAGAAGGTTATACTGACTCTAGTTTTCAATCAGAAAGTGATGATAGCACATCTATGTCAGGGTACGTGTTTACTCTGAATGGTGGTGCGATTAGTTGGAAGAGTTCCAAACAGTCTACAACGGCTGACTCCACAACGGAAGCAGAGTATATAGCTTCAAGTGAGGCTGCAAAAGAAGCCGTTTGGATGAGGAAATTTGTTTCTGAGTTGGGAGTTGTTCCTAGCATTGAGGAGCCTATTGTGTTGTATTGTGATAACAACGCAGCAATAGCACAAGCCAAGGAACCTAGGTCTCATAAAAATTCCAAACATGTTTTGCGGCGCTTTCATTTGATTAGGGAGATCATTGAAAGAGGAGATGTCAAAATTGAGAGAGTTGACACACATAACAACGTAGCAGACCCACTCACAAAGACATTGTCTCAGATTCACTTTGATCGTCATAAAGAGAAGATGGGTATTAGATACCAGTGTGATTGGCTTTAGTTCAAGTGGGAGATTGAAAGTGTTTGTCCTAAATCCAATCATGTATGATGAGTTAGGAAGAATTTTCTTGTATTCTTATTTGATTTCATTAATGTTAATAAAAGACTTGTTTTGTTTTTATTACGGGCTTTATCTATTTAAAGTGTTTTAAATAAGATGTTCCATAGTTTAGAGTAAAGCTTCTAGAATTATAATGAGATTATAATAGTGAGATCTAGAAGATGATAACTCTAGACTTAAACAGTTCCTGATCATAGGATAACTAATCGGAAGTTGGTGAATCCGCAAAGATTGGTACATACTATGCTTGCTCCCGTCAGGAGGATGTCTGTTCTCATAGGCATTTGTGTGGTGACACTATAGCTAGTATGTAGGTGCTTGTTAGGGAATAAGTTTACTGAACATGACTCGATAAGTTGAACAGCTAATGGAGTTTACTCACGTGTCAATAGTTATTCACTGAGTGATAGTTGTACAAGTGTCCTTAGACTTGAGATCGTTAGAGTTATCTTGTATATAATGAACTATGCTTTGGATTAGTCCTTAGTCTCAAGGACATCCATTAGGCCTATTCTGGGCATAGGGATTTGTGTATGGAGATAGTTAACGTCAATAGAGGATCTACCCTTTCCAGTATAGGAAGAGAATATCCTATGTTATTCTTAGTATGCGAGTTCTGGAATCTCTGGCCAGAGTGTATGAAATTAGAAAGGAGTTTCTAATTTGCATTAATATGAACTTAGCATTATGAATAAAAAATCATATGATTAAATTTGATAGGCCTGACACGAAATCCATGCCTTGTATTTAATCGGGATATTGTAGGGTAGAAGGAATTGATTGTACTGAAACTAGTCACTGACAGGTTCTTGGTATTCTAAGCAGTGAATTCATATTATCCGGATAGTCGTGATATGTTGAGAAGCATCACTCACGATGTAGAATAAATATAATTAATCAGTTAATTATATTTAATGAATTATTAGAATTCATATAAATAATAAATAAAAGTTTATTATTATTTATTTCTACTACCGGCTTAATATTGAACCTACAGGGTCACACCATAAAAGAATATTTTCTTTGATGAAAAGATTTAAATTATGAGAGAGGAAGAATTATTTTCTAAATAGTTTAGAAAAAAAAATAATGATTAAAATAGTTTTAATCATTATTAAAGCATTTTAGAAATGTGGGGTTAATATATATATATATATATATATATATATATATATATATATATATATATATATATATATATATATATATAGAATGAGATAGTTCATTCTAAGGAAGATCTTATTTTTGTGAAAAACCTAGAAAAGGAGCTAGCCTCCATCTCTCTCTCTCTCTCTTTTTTCTCTAAAAAGGTTTAGAGTTTTTTGAAGAATTTATCCAAGGAAAATTCTTGGTGGATACCGGTAGAGTGCTTCACACTTTGAGGAGCAACTGCTTGCAACCATCAATTTTAAAGCTTCGATTCGCAAGGTATGGTTACGATTCCCCTCGCTCTAGATTTTTTTATGTTTTTCTATATGTGCGATACATGGTTTTTACGGAATAAATGTTATATCACGCTTCCGCTCATCCGTAAATTCCTTCGAGAAAATAGCACTTGATGGACATCTCCAACTTATCATTTGTGAATCTATGGATTTCAACATTTCTGGCACTGTTGCTCACTGTAGTAGTGCTAAGAAGATGTGGGATCTTATAGAAGTGCTATGTGAAGGAACTCCTGAAGTAAGAAAAAACAAGAAGCAGATTCTGGTCTCACAGTATGAAGCCTTCATGGCTCAGCCAAAGGAGGGAATCACAGAAGTGTTTGAGAGGTTCAACAAGCTAATAAATGAACTCAAACTCTATGACAAACACTATGAAACATAAGAACTCAACAGGAAGTTTTTGTTGACTTTACCAGATCACTTGGAACCAAGAATCACTTCTCTCAAGGAAAGGGATCTAACCAAGATTGGTTTTGATGTGTTGTATGGTGTTTTGAAAACATATGAGCTAGAGTTGTTTCAGAAGAGATCTATTCAAGTAAAGCAAGGATTAATGGCCAATACTTCTTGTGCCCTTATTGCTGACAATCTAGGTCAAAGAATGGAATCTCTTAAAGTCAGTCAAGTCAAGATTGAAGAGCTGGAAGTTGAAGACACTGGTGATGAGACTCAAGCTGTTTATGATTTTTCTGACGAGGATGAGTTCTATAGCATAGATGAGCTGGACAAGATGGAAAACAAATCTTTTGCATACATGGCTAGGAGGTATCCTAACATTAGGTTCAAAAGGAAGCAGCCATTTAAGTCCAGGTTCAATGCTAGGAATGCTGGTGGTTCAAGTGGTTCAAACTCCTTCAATAAAGGAAAAGGGATAGCTGGTGTTGCTAAAGGAGGATACAAATCTGGGAGTGTGGATAGGTCCAAAATAAGGTGCTATATGTAACGCCCCCAAATCCGGGGTCAGAGGATTTGGTCGTCACGATAAAATCTCAATATAAATCACCTGTTAAATATTAAACCAATTCAAATATAACATCTGCGACCCCAACTATACCAAGATCTTTTTAGGTTACAGTGCTAGAAACAAGAATCCAAAAATTCCATAAAAATATTTATTCTTTACAACAATTCTCTTTGCATAAATCCTAAGACGCTAGTATAACTTCGATGAGAAGTATACCAGGCCAAACTAATTATATACATAATAATATCTAATAGAAATGAAATTTATACAATAGCCTTACACTAGATCCAGATATTCTACATCAAATCATCTTCATGACCGCATTTCGTCTCTTCGCATTCCAAATTTATATGATTAAATCATGTCACTCTATCTTTCACTGGAGGGTTAAAAAGGTAAAGCAAGCAAGTATGAGCGGAAGAAATGCTCAGCAAGTGATAATAATATGATTCAATAATAAAGCAGTGATTTATACATATAATTTAATCTAAAACCAGAAATGGAATATGAGTTATTCTATTGGAACCATAATGTTCTCAATTAGGTAAAAGTGTAAACACTACTTATCAAAAAAAAACTTATCAAACAATTGCCCCATATATATATATATATATATATATATATATATATATATATATAAGTGGTTACCCAGGACACAAGTTAAATAGATGATCAGTCTATTTAACCTCTCTGACACAATGTTAATACAACAAAGTGTTCGCCCTCACAAAATATATGGATCCGGTAGCACTTATTGCCGTTGGCTGTAATGTTGGCAGGAACTGGTGTGTCAGGCAGTTATCTTACGCAATCTTTTCTCCACTTTTTATATATATAAAAAAATAGTAGTTGAACAGAGTATCAATTTGCTCTATAAATAAATTGTAAAATTTCATCTCCCAAAAGTCATTTCCAAGACTTATTCAAACTTCCAATAAATATTTGTTTTCAAAAGGAATGGGCCTAATTACCGTGAAATATATTATCAGGGTAAAACATTTCATTTCGTAACAACATAATAATCATAATTCATGTTTCCCGTAAAATACGGAAATGCAGCATAATATACGGTTTGTATGATAAAACATTTGTTTAATAACAGTATAATAGCAATTGTCACTTGCTATATGATTTGAAAGTAATACTTGCATAATAGTTGTGGAATCATATCATTTGAATAATAAGTGAGAGAGATAAAACTTTCAATATGAGTTAAGGGTAATATTGACAAAATAGTTGAAGAAACATGTCACTTGAACAATAAGTGAAGGTATAGAACTTGTTATGATACTCCGAACAAAAGAGTATGGGTTAGTAAACTTGCCTATGATCCTTAGCTATTACATCCAGCCGAAATCATAAAATTAACTTCTTCTTCCGTCTTACGGCTTCATAATCCTCCATTTCACTCATTTCTTGGTATAACGCTTTTGCGATTGTCACGAATCTGATCCCACGATATCGAATCCGCGCATATACCTCGACAGTCAAACATAAGACGATACTTTAATCTTCCGGTTCCGATTCCTACTTACAAACTTGAAACTTGGTTCTAACGTAATTAACAATTCTTACCCATATATGTCCCTCTACAATAATAATTAGTCGTTTAGACAAGAACATAACTCGACACTTGATCCTTGCGAAAAGAAAGGAACACTTCTAATCGGTAAATTAAATAATCCAATGTCTATCTTTCGATTATAGAGTAAGCTATAACAGTAAAAACATATAACACATAAGCATGTTTCAATTACACTAACATATCACGTCATATTACCATTAGCAATTAATCAAGTCAGGTATATAATAAAAAGATTTTGAAAATATTAATTAAATTTGATTTATAATTTATCGAGATTAAATAATAATTAATTAATAAAATTCACCAATTAATCATTCAATTAATTGATCAATTAAATCAATTACATTATTATCTCAAACCGATTAAGAATAATCAAATCTAATTATTCTTTGAGACACCACTAATAAAATACAAATAATAATTAAATGTATAGATTTTACGAAATTTCGGCATGACTCGTTTGTAAACAGGACTAGCTAGAAATTTTGCATGTACCATGCTGCGCCCCCAGTCACAGGACGGACAACATAGCCCAGCACAACAATAACTTGTATAATTAATACTCCCTCCGTTCCTTTATGTTAGACGTTTGATGACCAAGTTTGAATTCCTTTTTATTAGTCGTTTTTGTATTTTCAAGACACCAGCTATACTATTTCACCAACCTACCCTTATTTATTATTTCTCGTTTTCACGCTCTTTTATTTACTGTCATCTACTCCATGAACAAGAGTATTCTTTTGGACTTGTAAATTAAAAGTAAAACATTAATGAAAATCTATTCATGAAAATTTAATTATAGACATTTAAAATCTATTCATTAAAATTTAATTTTGGTTGTACTTGTAAATTTAAAATAAAAGTTCTATTAATATTTAAATAATTTACCCTTTTTTAAACTCTTAATAAAATAATTGAGACATAAATTATATCCTTCAAAAAATAAAAAAATTTAACAAGCACATTTGTTTCTTTGTTAAATCCAATTGCAATAATAAAATGAAAACCTTCCAACAAAACTTGATTTATGGTAAAAATCTGTAAGTAAAATTTAAAGAAGTTAAAAGTATTCTAAAGAAAACAAATAACAATTTTTTTGCCTCTTTATATTAATTTGTACAATTTTATCAATCAAACTAAAGAAAGCAAAAAGTATATATATTTATATATATATATATATATATATATATATAAAGAAAAGAAAACAAACTAAATCAAAACATAAATAAAACAAAAAAGTAAAACAAAATAAATAATAAAATACAAGTCAAACAAAAAATCAAAACAAAATAAATTATGAAGTATGCATAAAATAAAAAACAAAAGAAATAAGTAAAATAAAATAAAAACAAAGAGAGTTAAGTAACATACTGGTGCGAGTTAGAACAAAATAATGGAACCATTGTATATATAGAACAAAAAAGGAGGGAAAAATAAAAAATTTGTGACAAAATTTGAAATACAAGTGAAAATTTGGAGGGAATTTTTAAATGGAATAGAATTGGCTCAAATAATGGAACCATGGAAGGATTTTATTTTTTGAGAATAGAATTTGATAAAATGAACCAATGAGTTTGCAAGATTTTTTGTTGTGGGATCCGTGTAAAAGTAGCTGGAGACTTGAGCACAACAAGTTTAATTATTGAAAGGTGTATAGGGTGATAAATGTGCAGGGATAATATGGTAAAAAAAATTAACTAATGAATAGTAATATGCCTCATTAAACAGGTGTATTGGTCTGTGTGTATCAACCTTAAACGTCTAATATAAAGGAACGGAGGGAGTAGTAAATAACAACACAAATACCTCAACCATAATAATTCCCCAAGCGGGGAATTAAACCAGGATATTAAAATCACTATCCCAACTAATTTACAACTCAAAACTAAACTTTAAATACAACCAATTTTAAATACATAAATTTACAATACACGACTACCGTGTACTTGAAACATTAACGAAATTACGAAAATACAATCCATAGTCCAACTCGATATACTAAAATGAATTACTAAAATTAATAAGCTACTAAGATTTAAATACTATTGAACATAACTAAAAATCAGTAGTAATTTATAAAGAAAATCTGCATCACACTCTCCTTATTAGAACAAAATCTACACAACCAATAAAATATTAAATAATACCAAAAACAATTAAACATTGAAATTTATACGTATACCAACTAAAAAGATTTCTTGTCAAAACAATCCTTCTAAACCTACACAATTCAATAAGTATTAATTAATAACAGAAAACAAGTTTATACACTAACCTCAAACAAACATGGATTTAAAATCCATTTACTAAACAAAACATATAATTTGATACGATAAATCATTAATCCATAAACGAACTATAAAACAAGTAATTACTAAGACGGATTCTAAATAACAATCGAATCATATACTACTAATTACTACAAAATACGAATTGTAATTATCGTGAATTAATAATAAAAGCGAAATATTAATATTTTAGCTCAACAACCAAAAACGTATTACCACTACTTCCAATAAAACGATTCATATTAACCTGATTAAATAATAAAACGAATTATAATTAACATGACCAAAAATTCTGCAAAACTATTAAATTCAAAATTTAAACAATTATCAAAAACGAATTTACAAGTATCACATAAATAATTTTAAAAAAAACGAATTTATCAAATCATATAAACAGAAATCGAATTCTAACTACACAAATTAATCACAAACCGAATTTATACTACGCATAAATAATAAAAAGAACAATAAAATAAACGAACAAAACAGGGGTTTCGATTTTTATACCCAAGAACTACAATCGGAAAGGTGGACAGTGGTGGTGGCCGGAACTTTGACAGAAAGGCGCGGTGGCGCGCGGACAGAATCAGCGCCGGAAAACCTGGAGGCGGCGGCAGTGAATAGGAGACAGGGAATCTGGAGGTGTCGCAGCGCGGTGAAGAACAGGAATGGGGGTGTGCAGCGGTGGCGGCGCAGCAACAAGAAGAACCGGGGGGGGTTCTGTTTTCTTTTTCTTTCTTTCTTATCTCTTTCTTTTCTTTTCTTTTTCTTTTCTTTGTTCCTTTTCCTTCTTTCCCTTCTTCTGTACGCGTGCGTGTGTTGTGTGCATTTAATATTAGGATTAAAAATATAAAATTTTAATTATAAAGCTAAAAATCATACCCCACAAATAATTCTTGGCTCCTAATTTCTTCAATTAGCTCCAAAAATTATCAAATAAATAATTAGCGGTTAAAAATAATAATTTTTCATTTCTTGGATAAAATAAATAAATACTCCACAAAATTATTCTTAATACGAAATGATACACTCAAATCAATTAACGGATAAAACTTAAAATTTTATTCTCTCCAAAAATTAAAATAACAATGCCCAAAAAATTTTATAAAGCCCGGATTTTACAGAATTGCAAAAATATTGAATTTTGAATATTTTTATAACTCACCCAAATACTATTGGGGCACAGATAAGATACCGGGTAAAATTTTGGTACTAATAAAATACCGCTTTGATACCAAAATTCCCAAATATGCTAAATCTCCCAAAAATGTAAAAATACTAATTTTTTGAATATTTAATAATTTAAACAAAATAAAACTTTGAACCCGAATAAAATATCGGATAAAATTTTGGCGCAACTAAGATAGAGGTTCGATCTCCAAAATTCTAAAACAAACTCAATTCGACAATATCGATAAAATAATCAGCTTTTGCAAAAATTTTAAATTAAATACATATAATACTTTTCCTCCTCTTTTGAGAAAAGCAATAAAATATTTAAATAATAATATTAATAAATCTTGAAAATTTGGGTTACTACACTATAACTGCAATGAACTTGGGCACTTTGCCATAGAGTGCAAAAAGCCCAAACAGGTCAAAAAGGACAAAGCATACTTAGAGCTTGAAGCTAAGTATGAAGCTCTACTCAAGAAACAACAGGGTAAAGCTTTTATTGCTGAGGGAAAGTGCTGGGATGATTCTGATGAAGAAGAAGAACAGGAGTACTCAAACTATGCCTTGATGGCATTTTCTGATGATGGTGACTCCTCAAGTCAGGTACCTATTTGATATGGACAGAAAAGTAATTATAGAAATATAATTGCTGATTCAATTAGAAGGCCGGTATTTAAGGACCGACACCCTAATTATTCATTAATTTCGTAATTAATGAATAGGGAAAATATACATCTCATGAAAAGAGTCCAAATTATGGCAAATTGGTCAAAGAAGGATCCAGAATCCCAATTAAAGGCAATTAATGAGTCATAGCCTTTATCGACAAGGAAACGAATTCTCCAGCAAGAAATACAATGTTTATCCAATATCAAAAAGGAGACTTATTCGCTAAGACACCTAAACATACCATAAATACTAGGCTCCAGACGCCTATATAAGGTCCCTGATCCTACAATCAGAACTACGTCTTTGGCTTGATTCTCAATAACGATTTGAGATACGTAGGCATCTTGTGAGGACCGATTTAGTCTCGAAACACAAGTGAAGCCATTAAAGCTCGAAAGCTCATACATCCTAGAAATTAATATACAAGTACGTTTTTTAATCCACAACATTTGGCGCCGTCTGTGGGAAGACAACATCAACCATGGCAAACACACGAAGAACAACTCGAGATACTTAAACTCCTGAGGATCACCCTGTCACCTCTGAGGCTGATACTCACGGAAATCAACCACCGCCAACTACTGGCGTTGAAGGGGCGAATATCCCCACCAATACTCAAGGACCAGAAATCCCGATTTCGGTTGAAGGGACGAATCCCCTGCAGATGGTCATTCATGGATCTAATCCACAAGAGACCGTTCGCCAGCAACCGATCACGACCTCCCCGCTGCTCATGAATGCCCCGAGGAGCCTTCAACTCCATACTACTGATCTTCCTCAATACGCAACTCAAACGTTGGGAATGCCCAGCTATGGTATGCCACCCCGACCTCCAACTGGTGGTAGTGGAGCTAATCCGATCTACCATGAGGCATACGTGCCCCCTTATGTTCAAGGTCTGGGACCCCAAACAAGACGAACCCCTTTGATTCAAGACTTCTCAGGTCCTTATACCGAGGATGAGAATTACTCAACAAGAGATGAGAGGGACGTTGCCCCAAGAAGGAGACGTTCTTCCCAAACCAATCGGGAACAACCCCAAACTACTAGGGAGAAACTTGCAGCCCATGAGGCAGAGACTGCAAGGCTCAAAAAACTCCTTGATGAGGAGGAGGCTACCAACGCCCAAGGCCGAGCAACTGGGGGAGTCTCGATAATCAACTTGGACCCAACGCCAAGAAGGACTAGGAGGGCTGAAGCCCCAAGGGGTGATCCTAGTGTTTTGTTGCCCCTAGGAGATCCTGATGATCCTACACCACCATTCACTCAGACATCATGAAAGCCACCATATCCAGAAAATTCAAGATGCCAACGATTAAGGCTTATGATGGAATGGGAGATCCCACAAATCATGTAAGGACCTTCTCCAATGCACTGCTGTTGCAGCCAACCAACGATGCGGTCAAGTGTAGGGCGTTTCCACAAACCTTGGCAGGCATGGCCCAACGTTGGTATAGCCGTCTACCTCCCAACTCTATTGGGTCATTCAAAGAACTAAGCAAGGCTTTCATCAATCAGTTCATTAGTGGAAGGGTGTATGAGAAAAGTTCTGCATCGCTCATGGCAATACGTCAAGGAAAGAATGAAGCCCTAAGGGACTACATCAATCGATTTACTCGGGAGGTTTTGAAAGTCCCGGACTTGGAGAATAGAGTGGCTATGATAGCCTTGCAACAAGGAACTGCTGATGACCACTTTAAAAGGTCGTTGGCTAAACATCCACCCGAGAGCATGCTGAAGCTCCAAGATAGAGCCGGAAAGTATATCAAGGCTGAAGAAAGCATGAGAAAGTATGAACCCACCGCTGGCGACAGTGGAAACTCAAAGAAAAGGAAAGAAACTCAAGAGTATGACGTTAAGGAGAAGTTCCCCAGAACATCAAAGGACTCTGATTCTCCACCTAAGAGAAGTAATTTTGGGCCAAAATTTACGGAGTATGCAAGATTGAATACTCCCAGGAGTCAAATTCTGATGGAGATAGCTAAGGAAGGAGATCTCAAATGGCCGAAGCCAATGAGGGCTGACATGTCCAAACGGAACCAAAACCAATTTTGTCGGTTCCACAAAGAAGTCGGTCACGACACTGACGATTGTAGGCAATTGAAAGACGAAATTGAATTTCTGATACGAAGAGGAAAACTCAGTAAGTTCACTAAGGATGGAAGCCAAGGGAGCCAAAGGGGGAACTATGAAAGGAAGGATTATGACAGAAGGGACAACGATCAAGATCGGAATCCCAAGCCCCGAGGGCCAGTCATCAACATGATATTCGGAGGGCCGACTGCTGCTGGGTCCTCCCGAAACTCAAGGAAGGCTTATGCTCGAGAAGTAATGACCGTGGTTGGAGAAGCACCGAAGCGTGCCCGAACAGAAGTATCAATAGGATTTGATGATTCAGACCTAAAGGGAGTGAAGTTTCCCCACGATGATCCTTTAGTCATCGTTCCTGTGATAGGAAATTCTGAAACCAAGAGAGTTTTGGTTGACAATGGAGCATCGGTGGACATCTTGTTCCATGATGCTTTTATCAAGATGGGCTACACTGACTCTCAGTTGACACCCTCGAATATGCCCATATATGGATTCAATGGAGTGGAATCAAAGGTGGAAGGCACAATCCAACTCCCAATGACAATGGGGCAAGGGTCGAATACGTCTACTCAGATGTTGAATTTCATAGTTATAAAGGCAAATTCGACCTACAATGCTATCCTAGGAAGGACTGGTCTTCATGCGTTCAAGGTTGTTGCCTCATCCTATCATCTGAAACTCAAATTCCCCACGAGGAATGGAATTGGTGAAGAACGGGGAGACCAAAAGATGGCTAGAAGCTGTTATGTAGTCGCATTAAGGCCTGATGGAATCGGGGGGCAGGTCCTCCCAATTGAAGACATGGACATCAACGACAATAAGGACCGAAGAGGGAAACCATATGAGGATTTAATCCCAGTTCCCTTAGTCCCTGGAGAACCGGAGAAGGTGACTTATGTTGGAGCACTACTACCTGAGCCATTGAAAAGAAAGCTCATATCGTTTCTTCAAGAGAACAATGATGTTTTTGCTTGGACAACGGCTGACATGCCAGGGATTGATCCCCAATTGATAACTCATAAGTTGAATGTGGATCCTGAAAGAAAGACGGTGAAACAAAAGAAGAGAAGTTTTGCTCCAGAAAGGCTTGAAGCCATTAAACAAGAAGTAAAAAAGCTTTTGGAAGCTGGATTCATTGAGGAAATCCAATTCCCAGAATGGTTGGCTAACCCCGTGATGGTCAAAAAGGACAATGGAAAATGGAGGATGTGTGTGGACTTCACTGACTTGAATGATGCATGTCCCAAGGATTGTTTTCCCTTACCAAGGATTGACGCATTAATAGATGCTACAGCTGGACACGAGATGCTCAGCTTCATGGATGGCTTCAGTGGATACAATCAAATCAAAATGCACAAGGATGACATCTCTAAGGTATCATTCATCACTAACTTTGGTGTTTTCTGTTATCTAGTCATGGCATTTGGCCTTAAGAATGCAGGAGCAACATACCAAAGATTGGTGAACAAAATTTTTGGACACCTAATTGGAAAAACCATGGAGGTTTACGTAGATGACATGTTAGTCAAAAGCCTCGATAAGGCCGATCACATTGAGCACCTACGAGAGGCATTTGAAGTGTTGAGGCACCACAAGATGATGTTGAATCCAGCTAAGTGTGCCTTTGGTGTAGGCTCAGGAAAGTTTCTAGGCCTGATGGTTTCCAAGAGAGGAATCGAGGCTAATCGCGACAAAATCAAAGCAATTCTAGACATGGAACCACCACGGACAGTCAAAGATGTCCAGAAACTTACAGGAAGAGTGGCAGCATTGGGAAGATTCATCTCCAAGTCGGGAGAGAAGTGCTTACCTTTCTTCAAAGCACTCAAGAAAGTGAAAAATTTTGAATGGACAACTAAAAGCCAAGAGGCCTTTGAGGCCCTGAAGAAGTACATGGCTGAGGCACCACTGTTGGCAAAGCCCAAGCCAGGGGAAATTCTCTATTTGTACTTGGCGGTTTCTAGCACAACCCTTGGAGCCGTTTTGGTAAAGGATGAATTGAAGGTTCAGAAACCCATCTACTACGTAAGTAAGATTCTATATGGGGCAGAAATAAACTACTCAACGATTGAGAAGTTTGCCTTAGCCTTGATAATGGCCTCAAGAAAGCTACGTCCATACTTCCAAGCTCACAAGATTGAGGTCTTGACTGATCAACCTCTAAAAAACATCTTGCATAGCCCTCAAGTTAGTGGAAGATTGATTAAATGGGCCATTGAATTGGGAGAATTTGACATCAAGTATAAGCCTCGGACGGCCATAAAAGCTCAAGCACTTGCTGACTTCATGGTTCAATGCACCATTGACAACCAAGAAGTCGGGGGGCAGGAAGTGATAGTGGAAAGCAAAGAAGATGAGGATATAGTCTCCAAAGAATGTTGGGTGCTCTATTTTGATGGAGCATCAAAAACAAAATCAAGTGGAGCCGGTCTAGTGCTACAAAGTCCTGATGGATTCCTCATAGAGTATGCACTAAAACTTGACTTCCCAACGACAAACAATGAGGCTGAGTACGAAGCCCTGATAGCTGGTTTAGGGCTGTCTGGAGCCTTGAGGGTTAAAACTCTGAAAGTATGTGGAGACTCGAGGCTAGTGGTTTCCCAAGTAAATGGGGAATTCGAGGCCAGAGATGAAGTCATGGCCAAGTACTTGAAACTTGTCAAGGCCATCATGACTCAGTTCGACGAATGCTATGTAGAGCACATTCCAAGGGAAGAGAACGTGAAGGCTGATGCCTTGTCTAAATTTGCTTCTTCTGAAATTGAAAACTATGCAGGGAGTGTATACTTCCAAGTCTTGAGGACCCCAAGCATCAACGGAAAGTTGGTAGCACCCATTGATGTTGGCAGTTGTTGGATGGATCCCATCAAAGCTCATCTGGAAACTGGGTGGTTACCCAACGATACTTCAGAAGCACGAAAGCTGTATGTGAGAGCATTGAGGTATACCCTGATTGAGGGAATTCTATACAAGAAGTCTTTCATCATTCCTTATCTAAAATGCTTGAGACCCCAAGAGGCAGAATTGGCCCTAAAGGAAGTACATTAAGGAATTTGTGGGCAACACTTGGGGGGCAGAGCCCTTGCTCATAAAGTCACTCGCCTAGGTTTCTATTGGCCAAGCATACTTGCAGATGCTAAAAGCTACGTGAAGAAGTGTGAACGGTGCCAGAAACATGCACCATTGGTTAGGCAACCACCAGAGATGATGACATCCATTAACAAACCAATCCCCTTTGCCATGTGGGGAATGGATATACTTGGGCCATTTCCAATGGCAAGTGCTCAAAGAAAATTCCTGATAGTAGCAATCGACTACTTCACCAAGTGGATTGAGGCTAAACCATTAGCCAAGATAACCACCAAGCAAGTGATGCATTTCTTCTGGGAAAATGTGATATGCAGATATGGAATTCCACGAATCCTGGTCACGGATAATGGAACTCAGTTTAACAACGATGAGTTCAAAAAGTATTGTGATGAGAATGATATCAAGTTGCGCTTCACTTCTGTTGCCCATCCTCAAGCTAATGGGCAAGCTGAGGTTGCAAATCGAATTATCCTAGATGGACTGAAGAAAAGAGTTGAACGCTCCAGAAACACCTGGGTGGACGAATTGCTTCCCATACTGTGGGCATATCGTACTACTTGTAAAGTCACCACTGGAGCTACACCCTTCATGTTGGCATATGGGGCAGAGGCAGTGGTTCCAGTGGAGATTACCCACACATCTCCAAGAGTTGAGGCTTATGAACCAGAAGAAAATGAAGAAGGCTTGAGGCTAGCTTTAGATCTGATTGATGAAGTTAGAGATGAGGCAAACGCCAAGATAGTTGAACATCAGAAGAGGGCATCTTTATACTACAACCTAAGGGTTAAAGAAAGGTTCTTTCGACAAGGAGACTTGGTTCTTCGAAAGATTGAGGCATCCGGAGTTGGACAAAAAGACAAGTTGGCCCCAAATTGGGAAGGACCATATCGTGTCAAGAACGTATTTGGTCGAGGCTCGTACAAGCTAGAAACCCTTGAAGGGCATGAGGTGCCAAGGACTTGGCATGCCTCCAACTTGAAAGTTTATTATGTTTAAGGTGTTTCCTAAGTGGATTCACTACTAGAAATAAGGTTTGATAAAACCAACCCAAGTTTTTAAAACTTGAGTACTATGTAAGGGTTGAGCCCATTCTTCAAAGTTATGAATTATATACTCCTATTTATCATGTTTTGAATGCATTACGTACTGATAGATATGTACAAAATGCTAACTAAACATGCAAAATCAAGAGGCAAGAAAACAACACAAGCCATGAATGGTCACAAAATATAAATAAAACTAAACTTACAAAAGTTTAAGTTAAGCCCGAAGGCTGGAAATACATAGAAAGAAAATACAAAGCCATGAATGGCCATAAGTAAACTACAAACTACGGATGCGCTTCACCATCCTTGTCTCCCGCATCTGTCTCATCCCCTGAACTAGAGCTGGAAGAATGCTCATCAGCATCCTCAACATCATCAGCAGAAGCGTCACTGAGGGGTGATAAATGCTCTGGATCTAAAATCCTAACATCTTCCTCCATATCATCAACTCCAGTCAAAATACGCTCCAAGGGAGTAGGAGGGTGAGGAGCAGGAAAGTCAGCAGCATCAAAGACTCCAGGATGCTTGGACAAGATAGCCTGAACAACATCCTCCCATCCTGACGTATGCTGGACTGGGAAGAGAATCTCGTCATGCTTCTCGATCAAGTCCTTGTACTCCTGAGAGTCAAGATACTCATCGATGCAATCATCCTTACTCTTCCTCAGCTCAACAAGGTCAGCCTGAGCATCAGAAAGCTCCTTCTCCTTCCTAGCAAGAGTCTCTTTAAGAGACTTAACCTCCTCTTCAGACTTCTCCAGCTTTACCCGG
This sequence comes from Heracleum sosnowskyi, assembly GCA_030848705.1. Taxonomy (NCBI): domain Eukaryota; kingdom Viridiplantae; phylum Streptophyta; class Magnoliopsida; order Apiales; family Apiaceae; genus Heracleum; species Heracleum sosnowskyi. Next base: position 47,977,681 of record CM061241.1, read on the forward strand.
TTGGTCTCAGAAGAAGTACGCCAAGCCTTAGCTTGGAACAATACCCCCTGAAAGTTGGCATTGGTCTGCCAAAAGATAAAAGTTAGAAAAATATAAGCAAAAACTTCAAAGAAATAGCTAAGGCAAAGACAATTACCGCAGCAATAGCTTGAGCCCCTAGATGCTCAGCACCCTCAAGGGTGGAATCTGCAACGAAATCCTTGTAATCACTAGGGGTAAGAGAGTGGTACGACCAGTCCACAGCATGTTTGGACACCCCAGTAATGGTGTCCTTCTTCCTAATACCCCAGTTGGGGCACCACATTGAGGAATTGGCAGACACAGGAATGTCCACCTCGTCCACAGAAGGGATCAAGAAGCTGGGAACACTGGCCTTCCTAGCCCTTTTCATCCTGGATGTCTCTACATCCTTGGGCTCATTGGTCTTGTTGATAAAGGCTGCAGCTGCAAGAAAAGCCAGAAAATGGTTAGTAGAAAATCATAAGGAAAGAAAAATAGACATAATGAAAAGGGATAAGTAAAAATACCCTTATCATGAACAGTGGAGAGCCCAACAGACTTGAGGACAAACTCATCCAGTAGCTCCCAAGCCACGGTAGTCCCATTATCCTTAATGAGCTCTGAGTAGGCATGAAGTTCCTCCTCATTCAAGACAATGTTACTGGGACTACCATCAGAAACTCTCCCAAAAGACTTACGAAAAAGGGTTCCCCAGTCCCCTCCTTCCCATACAAGATACATGAACTCATTTTTCCATTTTGGGTTATTATCTGGGATTGATTTGGGGTGAAAGATGAAAGGGAAACCTACCCTATGGCTTATATATACCCAACCCAAGTTGTTGGCTGAGCTATTTTTAAACTGAAAGATCTTTCTAAACAAAGGTACAGAAAGAGGGAAATTTTTACGAAGGCATAAAACCATGAAACAATTAATTATCCTCCAGGCATTTGGAGGTAATTGACAAGGGTTGACTTGGACATCTACCAAAAGTCTAGGAATAAACTCATGAAAAGGGAACCTAAGGCCAGCAACTATGGCATCCATATAAATACACAAAGCATTTGACCGCCAGTGACATGAACGGTCACCGGGGCCGGCAGGAACAAGCTTTAAGGGGGCCTTTACCCTATACATCTTATTATAATCTTTTATCATATCTACTTCATGGAATCTATTGCTACAATCATACGAATCTAAAGAAGATACTGACGGGTATTCATCCCCACGTTCATTAACCATATCATGCAAAGACATGTATTTTGAACGAATAGGAATGGGGGTACCTCTTTTTGAAGCGGAATTCATCTTTTGAAGACGTTGGGAAGCTCGATCAGCCATTTCTAACCCAGAAAGTCTTTAAATCTTCAAGAAAGATTGCCCAGAAATCTTCAAAGGAACCCAGAAATCTTCAAAAGAACCCAGAAATCTTCAACAAAAAACCCAGAATCTTCAAAGAAACCCAGAATCTTCAAAGAAATCTTCAAATCTTCAAGCAAAAAACCCAGAAAAACGGTGAGATTCAACGGAAAATCTCGCCGGGAATCGCCTTGTGACAGAACCCTAGAAGAGCAATTTGGAGAAAACTTTGGAGAGAATTTAGCAGAGTAACTTTGAGAAAGTAGAATGTGAAGAATGAATGGAAACAAATTAGAACTCACCTTTATATAGGGATGACAACCGGTCAATGGGCCGGTTGAAGGAAGGGCAACCGGCATTAGCCGGTACGGCCCGTAAAAGGTTAAAGGCCCAAATTACTGAGTTTTAACAGTGAAAACCCTGGGCCCAATTAAGCCCATTATAAAAACGAACCACATTTTTGATCAAAATTCTGATCGAATGAGTTCGAATAAAGCCCGAAATGGCACTCGTATTCGACCAAAAATCTGGTCAAAAGGCTAAAGGCCCAATTATTATAAAAAGCTAAAGGCCCAAATTGCTAAATAAAAGCCTTAGGCCCAAATTAAGCCCAATATAGGTCGGCCTTAAGAGTCTGAAATAAACCAAGTCTTCGACCAGAATTCTGGTCGAATGAATTCGACCAGGCGCCAAAATTAAAGTCATGTTCGACCATGATCCTAGTCGAAATCATTCGACCAGGCACTAAAATTAAAGTCATGATTCGACCATGATCCTGGTCGAAATCATTCGACCAGGCACCAAAATGGGAGTCATGTTCAACCACAATCCTGGTCGAAATCACTCGATCAGGAAGCAAAATGGAAATAAAATTCGACCACAATCCTGGTCGAAATTATTCGACTAGGATGGGAAATGAGGCTTTACTTCGACTAGAAACCTGGTCGAAAGCATTCGACCAGGAGGCAAACTGACAATGAAATTCGACCATAAACCTGGTCGAAATCATTCGACCAGGAGGCAAAATGGAAGCAAATTTCGACCAGAATCCTGGTCGAAGGAGTTTGACCAGGAGCTAAAATCGAGGTCGAATTCGACCAGGATCCTGGTCGAAAATGAACTGAAAAATCAAAAATTGATTTATCTTCTATGGAATTGATGAAAAATCCTGATTCCTGTTTTGAGAAATTATAAAATTGATTTAGAACTATATGTTCGTCAAACCAGGTCGCAATACGGAAGAAACTTTCGTGAATCCCGAATAAAATAACTTCTACGATAATCCGAGAGTGATTTTCCTAGAAGTTGGGGGGCAAATGATATGGACAGAAAAGTAATTATTGAAATATAATTGCTGATTCAATTAGAAGGCCGGTATTTAAGGACCGACACCCTAATTATTCATTAATTTCGTAATTAATGAATAGGGAAAATATACAGCTCATGAAAAGAGGCCAAATTATGGCAAATTGGTCAAAGAAGGATCCAGAATCCCAATTAAAGGCAATTAATGAGTCATAGCCTTTATCGACAAGGAAACGAATTCTCCATCAAGAAATACAATGTTTATCCAATATCAAAAAGGAGACTTATTCGCTAAGACTCCTAAACATACCATAAATACTAGGCTCTAGACGCCTATATAAGGTCCCTGATCCTACAATCAGAACTACGTCTTTGGCTTGATTCTCAATAACGATTTGAGATAAGTAGGCATCTTGTGAGGACCGATTTAGTCTCGAAACACAAGTGCAGCCATTAAAGCTCGAAAGCTCATAAATCCTAGCAATTAATATACAAGTACGTTTTTTAATCCACAACACTATTCTTACTTCTCTTGAAATGACTCCCTTTCAATATAAGCAAACTGTTGAAGACATGAGTACTGAGATGTTCGATATTCATACTAGCATGTTAGTTGCCAATGAAGAAATTGACAGGCTAACTTCTAAAATTCTTGAACTTACAGAAAAGAATGAGGAACTTGAATTAATGGCTGTGAGCCTTGATGGTTTGAAAAAGGAAGTGGAGTATCTTAAGAATAAAGTTGCATGTGCTGAACAGATAGAAATAGCTCTTAGAGAACAAATTGCTGAAAATGAATTAAAGATAAGAAGCTATAGAAACTCCTCTGAACTTATTCAAACCTATCACAAGGAACACACTGAAGATTGTAAGGTTGGAATTGGTTTTGACTATGAGAATGATAAGGGAAGGAAGAAGGCTAAAGGCAAAGGAAAAGAATCTTTTGTAAATAAAAATGCTCCAATTATTTTGTCTAGTGTCAAAGAGCCCATCTTCAAAAAGAGTGTTGTTGAGTTTGATGAGGTTCTTCTAGTTATCAAACAACAACTACTTGAAGAAGATGAGGCTGCTAAGGACATATCTTCCTCTCCCAAATCTGTTAATCATAAAGAAACCAAAGACAACCTTGTCAAGAGTCCTAAACTCAAGAAAGAAGTTTTTAAGAAAAAGAAACAAAACAAAAATGGTAAGGTAGGTGTCAACAAGGGCAACAATTATGCTTATGTGCCAAATGCTCCTAGGAAACAATGTCAGAAATGCCTATCTGTGAATCATTTGACTCATAAGTGTAATAAACCTGAAAATGTTGAAGTTAATAACCTTAGTAACCATTCTGTTGGCATGAACACTATCCATGATTCTTTCTGTGGTAATTCAAACTGCATGACATGCTATGTGACTGTGATTGCTAATTGTTTATCTCTAAAGCATAAACTTGATTCTGCACAATCTTGTGAATCACACACACATATGCACACTCACAGGACAGGATCCCCAATCAAGGTTGAGAGGGTGAAAACTTCATGTGAGCCTAAGAGTGCAAACTCTAAAGCAACAAACACTGTGAAATCTCCTACTGTGAAGAATGCTGGTTATGATAGAAGAATCAATAACAAAACTGTTTTTAAATCAACTGGACTCTACCAAGTGTGGGTACCAAAAACAACTTAGTCATTTTGTGAATGCAGGGCAACAGGAATAAAAGAGTCATATGGATCTTGGACAGTGGATGCTCAAGTCACATGACTGGTGATATAGCCATGTTATCACATTTTGAAGAAAAGGCTGGCCCATCAGTAACCTTTGGAAATGACAACATTGGTTATACAATGGGATATGGCAGTGTTAAATCTGGGAATGTCATTATTGAAGATGTAGCATTTGTTGAAGGACTAAAGCACAACCTCTTGAGCATTGGACAATTCACCAACAGGGGTTTCAAAGTGGAATTTGATGAAGATCATTGTCTAATCTCAAAAAGAGGAAGTGGTGAAGTTGTTTTAACTGGTGTGAAGAAAGGAAGCTTGTTTGTAGCAAATCTCAAGGCTGCAGACAAGGGAGAAATTTGTTGTTTCTACACTAAAGCCACCAATGAAGAATTCTGGCTATGGCACAAGAAACTGTCTCACTTGAATGTTCAGGCAATGAACTCTCTAGCAAAGAGAGAACTCATCGGAGATATGCCTGCTTTGGAGTTTGTGCAAGATGGAGCATGTGAAGCATGTCAAAGAGGAAAGATTAAAAGATCAAGTCACAAGAACAAGTTGCTCAATTCAAACTCTAAACCTCTGCAGCTAATTCACATGGATCTATTTGGACCTGTGAATGTAATGTCCCTTTCCAAGAAGAAATATGCTCTAGTAATGGTTGATGATTATTCAAGATACACTTGGGTAGAATTCCTGTTCTCCAAGGATGAAGCACCTCAAGTAATTATAGAGCATATTAAGAGAGTTGATAGAGAAGCACAAAGCACTGGTTCCTCTGTAGTTGCTTTGAGAAGTGATAATGGGACTGAGTTCAGAAATTCAACACTGTATGAGTTCTGCAAAGATAAAGGAATTTCTCAACAATTTTCAGCTCCTAGAACACCTCAACAAAATGGAGTAGTTGGGAGAAAGAATAAAACTCTCACTGAAGCTGCAAGGACAATGCTGTTGGATGCAAAGCTACCTACTAGTTTTTGGACTGATGTTGTTAACACAGCATGCTATGTGCAAAATAGAACATTAATCAATAAGAAGTCTGGAAAAACTCCTTACTCTTTAATGACTGGCAAAAGAGCATCCTTCAAGCATCTTCATGTGTTTGGAAGCAAGTGTTTTGTGATGAAAGATACTTCTGAACATGTTGGAAAATTTGATGCTAAGGCATTTGAAGGTATCTTCATTGGATACTCTCTGGAAAGGATAGCATACATAGTGTTTGTACCTGAGCAACACAAAGTAATGGAAAGCATGGATGTTACCTTTGATGACAAGAAAACTCCTAGACTTGCAACAAGTGAACAAGACAGTGTGCCATTAAGATTTGAAAATCAAGGATATCTTGAGGATTCTGAAAGTGAGGATGAACAACCTGTTCCAACTGTTCCAAATAATGAAACTCTTGAAGTTGATGATCTTCTTCAAACACCTGTGCAAGGGAACACAAACACAGGGGGAGAAGAAGAAATTGCAACTGTCAATCAAAATGATCCTGGAACAAGTCAAGGAAATGAACACGGTCATACAAGAAAATGGGACAGAGCCCACACTAGGGATCAAATCATTGGATATCCTGGTGAGGGAGTTAGAACAAGGACAACAACAATGAATACATGTCTATATAGCTGCTATCTATCACAAGAAGAACAAATAGTAATTGAAGAAGCTTTGAAGAATTCTGCATGATTGTTGCTATGCAAGAAGAGTTGAATCAATTTGAGAAAAACAAAGTATGGGAATTAGTGCCACCTCCTGAAGGAAAGAATGTTATTGACACCAAATGGGTGTTCAGGAACAAAATGGATGAAGAAGGAGTGGTGATAAGAAACAAAGCAAGGTTGGTTGCCAAAGGATACTGTCAACAAGAAGGTATTGACTATGATGAGACATTTGCACATGTAGCTAGACTGGAAGCCATCAGAATTTTCTTGGCTTTTGCAGCACACTCAGACTTTAAGGTTTATCAAATGGATGTGAAAAGTGCTTTTCTCAATGGTGATCTTGATGAAGAAGTTTATGTATCCCAACCTCCTGGCTTTGAGAATGAAAATTTCCCAGACTTTGTGTACAGACTGCTCAAGGCACTCTATGGACTCAAACAAGCACCAAGAGCCTGGTATGAGACTCTATCTCAATTCCTTCTTGAGCATCAATTTACCAGAGGCACAATTGATAAAACTCTATTCTTCAAGAAGCATGGAAATGATATCATTCTAGTTCAAATTTATGTGGATGATATCGTCTTTGGCTCTTCAAATGAAAAACTCTGTTAAAGGTTCTCTAAGTTGATGCAAAGCAAATATGAGATGAGTATGATGGGAGAGTTAACCTTCTTCCTAGGCCTGCAAGTACATCAAAGGGAGGATGGCATCTTCATAAATCAATCTAAGTATGTTAAAGATCTCTTACAGAAATATGGTTTATAAGAGTCATCCCCAGCAAAAACTCCTATGTCCACAGCAATCAAGCTTGATGAAGATAAGAAGGGCAAGAGAGTTGACATCAAGGTCTATAGAGGAATGGTTGGATCACTACTCTATCTCATTGCTAGCAGGCCAGACATCATGTTTGCCACATGCCTCTGTGCAAGGTTCCAATCTGATCCTAAGGAATCTCACATGATGGCTATCAAAAGAATCTTCAGGTATTTGAAGGGGACTCCTAATCTTGGGCTATGGTATCCAAAGGGCACTGGGTTCAACCTAGTTGGTTACACAGATTCTGATTATGCTGGATGCAAAATTGACAGGAAGAGCACCTCTGGAAGCTGCCAATTCTTAGGTCAAAGGTTAGTGTCCTGGTTCAGTAAGAAACAACAATCCACAGCAACATCTATATCTGAGGCTGAATATATTGCTGCTGGAAGCTGCTGTGCTCAATTGCTTTGGATTAGAAATCAACTCATGGATTATAGACTAGTATTGGAACACATTCCCCTAATGTGTGACAATACAAGTGCAATATCCATAGTTGCAAATCCTGTTAATCATTCTACTACAAAGCACGTTGAGATAAGGTATCATTTCATTAGGGAACATGCTGTAAATGGTACTATAGAAGTCTCTTATGTTCCAACTGAGAAATAACTAGCTGACATATTTACTAAACCTCTAAATGAAGCTGTCTTTAACAGACTTGTGAGTGAAATTGGTATGCTCAATCCTTCATTTAGTTGTTCTAAGTAAGTATGCTAGTTAATTGTTGCAGCAGTAAATTTTCACTGTGTTTAAATGCTCTATTTACTTGGAGTGAAAATTAGCTGAGATATGATTTATAAATATTTCAGTACTTTACTGCATATTTTTCAAATTATACTCTTGTGAGAAGTTATGAGCTTTTCAGACATCTCTACATAGGTGATTTTGAGAGTTCACGACTTTGTTCAAACAAAACAGACTTATATCGCAAACTGTTGAAATTGTGAGACTTCGTGTAACGCCCCCAAATCCGGGGTCAAAGGATTTGGTCATCACACTGCACCCTTAATCCAAACAACCTGTTCAATAATAAAATCAACACAATAATAGTAATATCTGTGACCCCAACTCTACCAAGAATCTTTAAAGGTTATAGTGCTAAAAACAAGAATCCAAAATTTCATTACAAACAATCTTTCTTCTTTACAACCATTCTCTTTACATACAATCTAAAACACTAGTAGAACTTCGATAAGAAGTATGCCAGGCCACTACTCTTATACAATATCTTATTCAATAGAAAACATCTATATACAAAACCTATCACTAGCTCCAATGCTCTGGATCAAAACGTCTTTATGTAATGTCCTTCCCTATCTCTGATCAGCTACGCAGACAACTCTCGCCAATACACCTTCTTACCGGCAGGCTAAAATATATATAAATAAAACAAGTATGAGCGAATGAATTGCTCAGCAAGCACATGATCAAATATAATACGAAAGGTTTCCAAAATAAACTTTGGATTTTCAAATAACAACTTTTGTTTTTGAACAATTAAAGTCTCTAAAATTTTCAAATTAAGTTTGGTAATTTACCACAATTTCTCATTCAGTTTCTCGCAACCGAATAGTTTTAAAACACAAAGGATTTATATTGGTCGTTACGATGACCGAATCAACAATAACTACAATAGTATGTAGAAAATATGAAATAAATATAACTCATACGTCTTCAAGACCATAGCTTGTACAAAAATACTAATTTTTAAGATAACAGATCTATTCACAACATTTTCTGAAACCAACAACTCTGGAAGGTTAGAATAATCAAGGGGTAAGAATGAGGCAACACGCTCGGTCAAGGAATAAAGAACGCACTTCAAGACTTCAACATGGTACCGACTGGATATGCGGTATGAATAAAACTCATCAAGATAGATATCTCACGACTGCCAATGGAATCAAGGAAGTGGATTTCGACTATTTGGAATCCAAATGTATTAAGAGTAAGTGATTTCAGCAAGATTGAAACCACTATTATTAATCAACGAACCAACAACTTCATGCAACGAATAAACCTGAGAATCAGGTCATAACTCAAACGAACAAAACATATGGATGTAACTCATCCCAAAAATAAGAACTTATTCTAGAATTGGACTTGTCACATTTTATCAAATCAAAGGTTGTGCAGCTGGCCAGCCACGCAACAACCTCGGACTAGCTCATGCATAGTCCTTTACGGATCCAAGGCACATCTGGGCCTAAATTACATCGACCATAAACGGTCCGACCAATAATTGGTCCATTTTTAAAAACATTCCAATTCTATATTATATACGTCAGGTGTCAGAACAATTGACAACCTTACTTCGACAATCAGGTGTCGGAAGAATCGACAACCTAATACAACAATTGCTGGAAAACTCACGTTCCAGGAAACAGTTCAATTATGAAGAATCAATAAAGGGATAGAAATATAATCTAGTATCGACGAGATCGACACAACAATGGGGAGTACACATGGCAAGTAACAACATCATAAATATCGACGAGATCGATGCAACAACTGGGATAACAATGAAGAATAAACAATGACATGCTCAACAAGGTTAAGTCTGATATGAAACAGACAATATGATATCAACAGAAAGTGTAACAAGTCAATATAGAGTAGGGTTCAAAGAATAGGCTCTAGATGGCCTCAATAGTTCAAATCATCACATTATGGAAGAATTAATTAAGGTTTACCAATCTGGTAAATGACAAGAGAGTCAAGTTCAAGTTTAAGAAGAATTCAAGGTGAAGTTTATAAATGAAGAAAACAAGGGTTTATCAACTTCTGACAGAAATAGTTCAAGTCCTTCGAACATGTACTTATAATAGATAAGCCTTGTACTTGAAGGAAGTAAACTAAATCATGCACATCATATATGAATTCGAATCAGGGAATGGATCAGATGATCGCATTAACAAGAAAGGATAACAAGGTTTGCATAGGTGCAAGGTGAAAAACGGAATACTTGAAGGGCAAGCAACACCACTTCAGAATTTCAAAATAAGTTTCCCCTCATAGGGTTCACAAGTTCCCACTCATCTAGGGTTGGTAATATTCCAACTTAGCATTTTTAAATCAAGTCTTTGAAAGAAGGCCTTAGTATACAGCCCATAACTATCTTTTCAATATAATAATTATATCTCTCCGATCAATATGAAAATATGAATCTAAACCAAAAAGGTATAAAAGAGTACTCGTCAATTTATGAGATTAAATAACATACTTGCAATTCAATGCAAAGAAATCAACATTTGAAAATTCAGTAATAAGCATTCAACATGCATACTAATAATTCAAGATAATATCCCTTAATTAATAAGCAAGGGTATAAACACTTGCCTCTGGTCCTTAGCTATTTCGTAACGCTGAAACAATACGATTTCCTCCTTATTCTGTCTTGTCGCACGATTCTCTACTTCCGTCCTTCTTTGCTTTAACGCTCTTGCGAATACCACTAGTCTGCTTTTACCATTTCGAATCCACGTGCCAGCCTCGATATATAGTCAAACATGAGACGGCACTTAGTCTTCAACGTATGATTTCACATTCCATAAACGATTGTAACTTAACTTCGATAATCTGACTCGTCTCGTCCAATAGCCTCTGTTGCACAGACAACCACATTTCAATTGATAGAATGATCACAACTAACTATACAAGTAATCCTCATAACTCGCTTGACGACAATCCCCATACTATAAAAAGTCAACATCCAAGTCAACGGCCTCGTAAATCTCACTTTCTAACATAACCGACAAATTTCTATCCCAACAACCCCACACGATAATTTTAGACACAACTACTACATTTAAACACGTCTCAAAACAATTATTCATATTTATAACTCACTAACCAGATAATTCACATAATCCACATCATCCACATAGCACATTTAAACAAGTAACCGGGTACGTATCGGACGTCCGGTATAATCTACGAGATTAAAAACTTAGACACTAGCCCTAGTACAGGCATATACTGACTATAAAACACATTACACAACTCATACGAATCACATAGCACTTATAACTATTTTTAAAAGATCACACAAAGCTTATTTGAATTTAAAAAAGCCACTAACAAATTTTTAAATCAAAAATCGGATTTTTAAACCCAATATAAGTATTTAAATGCAAATAAATCAATTAATAAAATTAATTGACACTCTTTTAAATGCCCAAACTATTTTTAAATAAATAAACCAAGCTAGAAAATAATCAAACTTAATTTTAATTAATTAAATCTAATTAATAATTAATTATTAAGAATTAACTGATTAAAAGAATTAATTAATTAAATAAATTAATTATTAATCAAAAATAATTAAAATAATTAAATTTAATCAATTTTCGAATCTAAATAAATATTTATGAATTTATAAAATTTTCGGAATAATAAAATGTATTTTTAAATCAAAGATATGATTTTTAGAATTATAAAACTATTTTTGAATTATTTTTAAAATAAAAACCCAGAAACACTATTCAGAAAATGGAATTAGGGTTTTTGGATCAAACCGGGTCGGGTTAGGGTTTGAAAACGGGTTGCCAAGAAATTTCCGGGTTGCCAAGAACACGTCACCGGAAAACTGGGTTTCCCAGTTTCCGGCCGGTGTCCGGCCACCGGGAAATTTCGGCAAAGCTCAAACCAACCCCAACTCGCTGTCTTTTTGTACAGAAACACTCGCCACAACAACGTCTACTTTACACAACTTAAACTCGTACCAAAACATCACAGACTCATCGATTCCGACGAACAAAACTTTGCCGGCGGCGGCGGCGGCCGTTATCCGGTGAACAGAAATCGTACACTAAACTCGAAACTAAATATATGAATCAAATCTAAACTCTACGATCTATACAATGATATAAACATTATCAAGAACCGATCCTCGTAACCAAAATCCGGCCAAAGTTCATAGTTTTCCGGCGAGCTTACTAACTTCCGATTAGCTCGATTCCAAACTCCAAAAATCGATTAAAAATCACCAAATCACTCAGCACAACACGCACAATCCATTCATACCATCAATTAACAAGAACAATCACAAACACAGTTTTCCCCAAATTAAATCAAAAATTCGAAATAAATAAAATAATTAAAATAAAGAAAAACTCAGAAATCATACCCACATAGATTTTGATGGTGGATTTGGATAGAGGATGATGAGAGATTCGATTTGGTTACAAGAACATCGAAATCGGATTCCGATAACGCTTTCAAAATTGAGTTTGATTCTCAAGAACACGAAGAACACGTTTCAGGGGTTTTTAGATTTTTAACTGTAATTAAGCTTTATTATACGCAAAACAAAGTACGATTTGCCTTTTTATATTAAACGGAAAATAATACCCCAAACGACATTTTTGGATCGATACTGATCCGATAGATCGCTTTAAATACAATTTAACAAAATAAACGCTTTAAATCTTTAATAAAGCAGAATACACGTTTCACGAGACGATAAGCATCCATAAAGTACGGATAACTACAAGTATCGTTTAATTCAAAATATACAAACCAAAATACCTTTATTGCGAATATTTTCGAATACTTCCTACTTTAACGAATGAAATATTGGTACGAACGATATACCAATCCCCCGAATAATTTGAGAACGATCCAAATTTTCTTTTCGATAATTAAAATAAAATAAAATAGTATGACACCCTTTTCAAAATAATTTCAAATTCCCCACACATTTCACATAGCACCACAATATCACATATTCAATCATTTAACGAATAACTTAGCACGTTTAAACAGATAAATCATTTAATAACTCTTAATATGAAATTAAAATTTCATTTCACATCATATCATATAATAACACGTAATTTTCCCGGATCTTACATCCTTCCCCCCTTAACAGGATTCTATCCTCAGAATCAACTTGCGCAAACATAGGTGGATATTTTTCCAACATCTCATTCTCAAATTCCTAGGTTGACTCTTCAACCTTAGGATTTCTCCTCATACTCATACTAATTTGACTCCTCTATTACTTATCACTCTCTCATACTGACTCAATATCTCAATCGGTTACTCAACATAGAACAATTTAACTAGATCTCTATAGGTTCATATTTTATGAAATATACTATGAATACACCACTCACGGGGTGGTAAGCAAACTTATACGCAACTTTCCCAACACACAGTAGATCGTCGTAAGGTAGCATTTCAAAATCATCATAGTAACTGTTGTCGTAAGGGAATCTAATCAATGGCACACGATCCTTCCAATTACCTTCAAAATTTAGTACACAACCATAGTCTGTCTGAATTCTTTAATTAAGTCGCGATCTCTGTCAAATACAATTGAACCCGTCATTCCATGTCGTACTCTTATCTCATTCAAATAGAGACGAACCAACTCACCCAATGAATACCCCTCATTAATCGGTCAATAATAACTCAAATAATATCATGATAAGCTCTAGGCCTTAACAACTCTACTACACAGTTTATCTTAACATGTCTCCACTTCCAATCAGGAATCTCTTTAGTCGTAATTGTCTACTACATCTCTGTTATTCTGTCTTCATTTTCCAACACCTCAAGTACTTAGATATTCACCAACACTAGTATCCTTTTGAAACCCCTCATACGTATTCTTGCACTTCTTTCTTATTCCTTATACTTTCTCGTTCCCTCCTATAATTGAATCCTTTTCTTTTTCCATAACTCTTTCCTTTATGTAGCCCTTTCTCTTTAATCAATTCTGGTTGAATCCTTATTTCCGTCATTTCTTCTTATTAATATCTTGTTATCATAACCTTAAAGCTCTATCCTTTCTAATCCTTGAACCGAAGATATTTACGTCTCTAATCTCCCTTTTTCTACTCATACTATCAGCCATCCATATTCTTGGGTCAACTCTATCTACCTTCAATATATTTAACAACTGCTTTCAACGATCACATACCTTTTATGCCAATTAACTCTTCAGCTGAAAACAACCCTTCATTACCTTATCCATTGTCTTTAAATCCTTATTAACACCTCTTCATCTTCTTTCCCTATCTACAATTGTGAGAATATTCCATATCAATTTAGTGACTTAATCCATATCTTTAAAAATTGTTCTACCTAGTTCCAATAACTTAATTGCTCTCCATCTGATTCCTAAATAATTCAGAAGATACATTCACAGTAACACTCAGGACACCTTTCCCATGGTTCCATCTCAATTCTCAAACAGCTTGATCAACTCAACGTCATTTTGATTCTCATCCTATACATCCACATCGACTGGTAAAATCTACCTTAACTATCGTGAGCAAAAGACTTGCAACCATCTCATACAATCCTGAAATACTCAAAGATTAACTCATTCTCCATTATTAGCCAATCATCAAATTTTAAAAGTTCTTCTCATTGAGACAAAAATCTATTATGTTCATCTTCCACAACACGGGATATCATCAGCACAATTACACATTTTTCCCCAATTTTCAATCAACTTTTGAATTATCTAACTTCACCTCTTCCACATCGTAACGTTAATCGATAGAAAGAGAACAACTGGCTCCGTTATATGTTACTAGTATTCTAATCGCATCGTAATCCGCTTTCGCTCGTGGTAATTCAATCGCAAATTCTTCGTTCATTAAGGTAGGGTAAATTTCAGTTCACCCTAATGGCATACCTCCCAGATTATTTGGTATAACAAAAATTCATGATATTTTGAAGTGAAAAGATTCTATATCGCAGCAAATGTCCCACAATTGGGGTTACCAAATCTGCATATTCCAAAGCAAACATTATTGGAAGTGAAAGAATTACTGAGAGACCAATTTGATCACATGAACTCAATGTTGTGTGTCTCTATTCAGACAGTACTAAAGGTAATCAGCCTTCTTGTATTTCACAACACACAAGTGACGGCGTCCCGTCAGACTTCTATCACATAGACAGATAGTCCTTGTGTCCCCTATAAATAGGGTTGTTTATCTCAGTTGGAGTAGAGAAATATGAAAGGAATTTAGAGTCGGAATGACAACCAGGGCCTTTCGATAAGAATTCTCAAATACACACCTTGGATTGAAATTGAATAGATTCCAAAGGAGTTATTTCAGAAAAGAAGAACAACCAGAAAGGAAGTATCAACAAATAGTGTTACATCACAATTAGAGTTATCCACTCCGGAAGAATGAAGGAGTTGGAATTTAAATAACATATTTTTCAACAAGCCTCAAAATTTGAAATAGGCATAACAACAATCTTTGGCGCAATTTAAAACATGATTGATCAAGAGTATCAAATACAAGATCAACAGGTGGAATATATTCACCAACACAAGTTTCGCTTAAAGCAATGTCAAATATTTCATTAGGATGGGAAGGTATTACCAAGGTCTTCACATATGACTCCTCCGTCGACTCTTCCGATAGCTCGTTATTCGATTTCAGCCCTTCTTCTCCACGTTATTCGATTTCAGCCCTTCTTTTCCACGTCGCAAGGTTATCAATATCGTACGTCGTCGTCGACTCGTAATAGTCCTCGAAGATTCCACCTCAGACGTCTACAAACGCAAGAAGTTCTATCCATCTCAGCACAACTATCTCAATCAAATACGTCTATCTTAACTCAGTCAGCGGTACTATATCCAATAGTCCAACACGAACTCTAAATGAGCTCTGACGTTCCATATATAACTATATACACTCCCACACACTCTCGTTTCTAGTTTTACTATAACCCTTTCTTTGATACCAACTGTAACGCCCCCAAATCCGGGGTCAAAGGATTTGGTCGTCACACTGCACCCTTAATCCAAACAACCTGTTCAATAATAAAATCAACACAATAATAGTAATATCTGTGACCCCAACTCTACCAAGAATCTTTAAAGGTTATAGTGCTAGAAACAAGAATCCAAAATTTCATTACAAACAATCTTTCTTCTTTACAACCATTCTCTTTACATACAATCTAAAACACTAGTAGAACTTCGATAAGAAGTATGCCAGGCCACTACTCTTATACAATATCTTATTCAATAGAAAACATCTATATACAAAACCTATCACTAGCTCCAATGCTCTGGATCAAAACGTCTTTATGTAATGTCCTTCCCTATCTCTGATCAGCTACGCAGACAACTCTCGCCATTACACCTTCTTACCGGCGGGCTAAAATATATATAAATAAAACAAGTATGAGCGAATGAATTGCTCAGCAAGCGCATAATCAAATATAATACGAAAGGTTTCCAAAATAAACTTTGGATTTTCAAATAACAACTTTTGTTTTTGAACAATTAAAGTCTCTAAAATTTTCAAATTAAGTTTGGTAATTTACCACAATTTCTCATTCAGTTTCTCGAAACCGAATAGTTTTAAAACACAAAAGATTTATATTGGTCGTTACGATGACCGAATCAACAATAACTACAATAGTATGTAGAAAATATGAAATAAATATAACTCATACGTCTTCAAGACCATAGCTTGTACAAAAATACTAATTTTTAAGATAACAGATCTATTCACAACATTTTCTGAAACCAACAACTCTGGAAGGTTAGAATAATCAAGGGGTAAGAATGAGCCAACACGCTCGGTCAAGGAATAAAGAACGCACTTCAAGACTTCAACATGGTACCGACTGGATATGCGGTATGAATAAAACTCATCAAGATAGATATCTCACGACTTCCAATGGAATCAAGGAAGTGGATTTCGACTATTTGGAATCCAAATGTATTAAGAGTAAGTGATTTCAGCAAGATTGAAACCACTATTATTAATCAACGAACCAACAACTTCACGCAACGAATAAACCTGAGAATCAGGTCATAACTCACACGAACAAAACATATGGATGTAACTCATCCCAAAAATAAGAACTTATTCTAGAATTGGACTTGTCACATTTTATCAAATCAAAGGTTGTGCAGCTGGCCAGCCACACAACAACCCCGAACTAGCTCATGCATTGTCCTTTACGGATCCAAGGCACATCTGGGCCTAAATTACATCGACCATAAACGGTCCGACCAATAATTGGTCCATTTTTAAAAACATTCCAATTCTATATTATATACGTCAGGTGTCAGAACAATTGACAACCTTACTTCGACAATCAGGTGTCGGAAGAATCGACAACCTAATACAACAATTGCTGGAAAACTCACGTTCCAGGAAACAGTTCAATTATGAAGAATCAATAAAGGGATAACAATATAATCTAGTATCGACGAGATCGACACAACAATGGGGAGTACACATGGCAAGTAACAACATCATAAATATCGACGAGATCGATGCAACAACTGGGATAACAATGAAGAATAAACAATGACATGCTCAACAAGGTTAAGTCTGATATGAAACAGACAATATGATATCAACAGAAAGTGTAACAAGTCAATATAGAGTAGGGTTCAAAGAATAGGCTCTAGATGGCCTCAATAGTTCAAATCATCACATTATGGAAGAATTAATTAAGGTTTACCAATCTGGTAAATGACAAGAGAGTCAAGTTCAAGTTTAAGAAGAATTCAAGGTGAAGTTTATAAATGAAGAAAACAAGGGTTTATCAACTTCTAACAGAAATAGTTCAAGTCCGTTGAACATGTACTTATAATAGATAAGCCTTGTACTTGACGGAAGTAAACTAAATCATGCACAACATATATGAATTCGAATCAGGGAATGGATCAGATGATCGCATTAACAAGAAAGGATAACAAGGTTTGCATAGGTGCAAGGTGAAAAACGGAATACTTGAAGGGCAAGCAACACCACTTCAGAATTTCAGAATAAGTTTCCCCTCATAGGGTTCACAAGTTCCCGCTCATCTAGGGTTGGTAATATTCCAACTTTGCATTTTTAAATCAAGTCTTTGAAAGAAGGCCTTAGTATACAGCCCATAACTATCTTTTCAATCATTTCAATATAATAATTATATCTCTCTGATCAATATGAAAATATGAATCTAAACCAAAAAGGTATAAAAGAGTACTCGTCAATTTATGAGATTAAATAACATACTTGCAATTCAATGCAAAGAAATCAACATTTGAAAATTCAGTAATAAGCATTCAACATGCATACTAATAATTCAAGATAATATCCCTTAATTAATAAGCAAGGGTATAAACACTTGCCTCTGGTCCTTAGCTATTTCGTAACGCTGAAACAATACGATTTCCTCCTTATTCTGTCTTGTCGCACGATTCTCTACTTCCGTCCTTCTTTGCTTTAACGCTCTTGCGAATACCACTAGTCTGCTTTTACCATTTCGAATCCACGTGCCAGCCTCGATAGTCAAACATGAGACGGCACTTAGTCTTCAACGTATGATTTCACATTCCATAAACGATTGTAACTTAACTTCGATAATCTGACTCGTCTCGTCCAATAGCCTCTGTTGCACAGACAACCACATTTCAATTGATAGAATGATCACAACTAACTATACAAGTAATCCTCATAACTCGCTTGACGACAATCCCCATACTATAAAAAGTCAACATCCAAGTCAACGGCCTCGTAAATCTCACTTTCTAACATAACCGACAAATTTCTATCCCAACTACCCCACACGATAATTTTAGACACAACTACTACATTTAAACACGTCTCAAAACAATTATTCATATTTATAACTCACTAACCAGATAATTCACATAATCCACATCATCCACATAGCACATTTAAACAAGTAACCGGGTACGTATCGGACGTCCGGTATAATCTACGAGATTAAAAACTTAGACACTAGCCCTATGTTAGGCCGAATACACAATATAATCAAGTATGTATGAGAATAACAATAATTAAGAACACTGTTTATGAATCAATAAAACTGTAATCGTATTAACAGCTTCTCTCTTTATGATGTTAATGAATCACAAAGAGCTTCTAGGTTACAAGAATAATATATATTCAATGATCACATCCCTTCTAGGGATAACCTATCTGTGTTTATATAGTACACAGTTACACAATCCTTATCTAATTGATATTCCTACAAATTAGTTATACAATTGATATCAATTAAGGATTGCTTCTTATCTTCTATTCTGTTTCCTTAGCTGTATCAATATATTCTGCTTCTTTCCATCTTCAGAATATATTGCTTCTAGAATCTTCAATTCAGCACCGACAGCTAATTCAACTATCACCTTGTCAGACTTTAAATAAACTCTGACCGGCTTCCTTTAAACTCTTCACCCTGTCAGAGTTTAATTAAACTCTGACTGGCTTCTGATAAACTCTTGTAAATACCTGTTGCTTAAACACTGATAAACAAACATTAGCAATTATATCTAACAATCTCCCCCAACTTGTTCATAATAAAATGTACAAGTTAAACATATAATTGATGATGTCAAAAACATTTAACAAATGCAGTGTTTAACATATAACAGAGTTTAATTTAAAACAGAGTTTAAATTTGACTTAGAATAGAAAACATATTAAAAACTTACAGTCAGACTTTACTTGATTTCTTGAATATCAGGCACAGTCCTGATATAATCTAACAGTAGTTTCTTCTCAGCTCTATTCAATTCAGCAATCATAATCTTCTTCAGCTCCTTCATTTCTGGTTCATCTTCACCAATTTGATAAATGGCAGCCCTCAAAGAATATATGCTGTTTTTGTTCATTTCATTGCCAAGTCTGATATAAAAAGATTTATCAGACTCTAGATTGAACTCAAGAACCTTTTTATTTAGTGCAGTTCTGAACCTAGCACTATTCCTTTTCATTTCTACCAACTTTCCATGTGCATCTCTGTATTTAGGAATGTATGCACTTGATACTCCAGCTCCACTCAGAACTTTGGATTTCATCATCCTTTCCTTCAAAACTCGAGCAGCATCATAAGTACTTCTATTCTTTACTTCAAGTAGATATAGAACATACTCTAGCTCTTCCCAAAGTTTTAACTGGATATCAAATTCACCAAATCTATATACTCTGCCATCAGCCATAAAATATAACAAGAATTCCTTTTTGATTCCTTTGTGAAAAATCATCTGTACAGATTCCAGTTTGTCAAGGCCTTCTTGAGTAATTCCAACTCCAAATTCTGCCAATGAAAACTTGTCTTGAGATCTGTTATTAGTTCTTCTCTCTCTGTGTGAACCCAGTCCAGATTTGTCAAAGGCTTCTTTTCCCAATACTGTTCTGGTTTCTGAGAAATTCACAGCTTCAAGCTTTAAGTCTTCAAGAATTTTTGATTTGCTGAATCCTGGAAGTAGTGTAGATTTCTGTACAACTTGAGCAACGTCAGAGGTTGTCATGTCTTCAATAGAAACATCAACTTGAGCAGCGTCAGAGGTTGATTTAGCTAATCTTGTTTCAAATTGAGCAATGTCAGAGGTTGAAATATCTTTCTTCTTTAGGTTAGGCTCTTCAATCATTATGCCTTTACCTTTATCAGAGTTTCTAATCACAGGTCTCCTTGTATTTTGTACACTCTGTTGAATATTCTCTTTGATAGAAATACCAACTTCTTTCTTTTTAGGAGCCTTGATTTCCTTTCTCTTGTAGATTCCAGCTTCAAGATTTTTCTTGTGTTCCTCAGCAAGCATTTGCTCTTCAGCCTGGATATCTTCAATAGTTACATTCTTTCCATGCTCTTTCATGAATATCTTAGCAGCAATCTCTTCATCAGTAGATGGATTAGTTGAAACAACTAAACTCTTGAGATTTGAAGTAGATTGACCACCAGAGTTTATCTTTTCAGAGTTTATTTGTCTACCAGAGTTTACTCTAGTCCTGCTTTGCCTTTGAGTAATGACCTTTCCTTTATTTCCTTTGCTTCCCCCATCAGTAGAATCATCCCTCTGTCTCAGAGCTTGAATGTCTTTGCATTTGTCTTTAGGTACATTCTCCCCCTTTTTGACATCATCAGAAAGTAATACTGATGTCAGCAATTCTAGAGCATTAGAAATAGAATTCAATTGAGTAGACATTTCAGCCTGATTCTCCTCAACTTTTTCAAGCCTTTTCTTGATTTCCTCAGAATCCTTGGCTTGCTGCTTGAATTGTGTAGAGTAAAATGATCTGTCAAGCTTCAAAGTTGTATCCCTGAGAGAAAATTCATTCCTTAGATTTGTAAACATCTGTTGATTCTCATCAAATCTATTATTAAGAGATTTGACTTGAACAACAGTTGCCTGTAAACTTGTAAGTACATCAGTATTGGATATCTTCTTGATAGAATCAGATAGCAAATCTGCAGCCCTTTGTGCTGAGAAAATGCAATCTGCATCAGCCCAATTTTTGTAGTACATATTCTGGAAATGCTCATTGGTCTGTCTATTAACTTCCAGTCTTTCATCACTATTGACATCATCAGCCAATGAAACTTGAATGCTAGGATGTGAATGAGAACCCTCAGCATCATTTCCAGCTTCGTCAATATTATCTGCTGCATTTTCAGGAAGAATATTTTCAGCAGTAAACTGTGCAGCTTCATCAATTTTCTCTTCTGCGACAGCTGCAGGAATATCAGAGTTTACCTTAGCAAAAACCTCTGCTTCTCTTTGAATCTGATTAACCTCCTCACCTTTGTCAAGATCACAAGAAATAACTTCAGTATGAGTGGCTAGAGATTCTTCTACCTGATCAGTGACTTGATCAGCTTCCACACCCTCTGTATAATGATCAGAATAGATAGAGGTGTGTGCTTCACGATCAAAAACTCTGCTATCAGAATGAGTAGCAGCTTCCTCAACTACATCATGAACCTTTGATGTAGGAGCATCGAAATCCATAGTAGCTTCAGTATTTAATCTGTCTAGATTGACAGCTTCAGCATTTGCAGCATCCTCCTGAACAAACACTTCAGGAGTTTCAGTGTTTACAAACACTCTGTCCTCATCAGTATTGAAAATATCCTCCTCAACAGCAATTTCAGGAGTAGCTTGAGGAACAGCTTCTGCTACAATCTCCTCATTCTCTGATGCAGGAGCTTCAGTGACCTTAGAGACTCTGTCCATGGTTATATTTACAGCACCAAAAAGATGTGCAGCCACTAGTCTTCTCTTTCTCTGATGAAGAGTTTCTTCATCAGTTTCAGTCTCTGAGTCTGCAATAGAATCAGTAGCAACAGACTTGGCCCTTTGAGCACGCCTTTTCTTCATTCTTTTTCTCTGAGGCACAGCATCAACATTTGATGCCTCAGCTTCAGTGTGTTGCAAACCAGACTGAACAACCTTTACCGTAGATTTCTTTGACCTTTGTGGTTGAGACACAGAAGGCCCAGCTTCAGCATTTGATGGTGATTGTAGTTGTTGTGAATTGATCAAGAATTGTTGCACAAGCTCAGGCAACATCAAAACACCAACATCTCCTTTCTTGTTATCTTTATTGGTTAGATCAGAGAATATTCGTTTATGTAATTTAAAACATGGAATCACATCATTCTCAGCTATCTCTACTTCAGAAACACATTCAGAGAATATTAATTGACAAAATCGTGCAAAATAGACTACACCTCTGTTTTCAGTCATTTTCTCACCTATATTATTTAGAACTAGGCTAGCAACATCAAAATTACCTCCGTAAAGAAGAGAATACCCGATTTGCAGACTATCAGTGGGAATTGCATCCCAATTCGTGCACTTCTTCCCGAACGCCCTTGTTATGCAATCGAAAAAGAAACTCCATTCCTTTCTCAAGAGCGGTCGCTTCAACTGACCAAGCTTTGTCAGTGGTCCAGAATAGCCTATTTCTCTCATCATACGAACTAACTCAGAATCTCCAACAGAGATTGTGAAAGCATTAAAGTCCTCAAGGCCCAGAGCATCACGAACAGTAGTTGGAGTCACTACAAACTCTTCTCCTTGAAATTCAAAAATTATGGACGGAGACCCAGACTCTCCTCCATTATCATAAGTGCCTGTCTGCCAAAAAGTCCTTATTTGAGATGCAGACAGCTTCAAAGGGGCGATTAGAGCAGTTCCAACATCAGAGTTTGACAAGAAATCCTGAATCAAATGAAACGCCGCCGGTGCGTTCTCATTTGCCAAAGGAGCAGCATAGTTGTTAGGGACAAACTCTAACCCAGACGTAACGAAAGCCGTGGTTGCCATTAGAAGATTTGAAAACAAGAAGTACTAGGCTTTGAAAGTGTTTGAGTGTTTGTGTGTGAATAAAAACTTAGGAAAAGATGAAGTGTGTAAAAGATTGAATCGTGTGTATGTAGTGTATTAAATAATAACTGTAAAGATTAGAAGTATGTTAGTGGGACAGATGTCGAACGGAAATACGCTGACAGCTGTTTCTAACAACTTCCAATACACACGTGCAGACGTGGAGACACCTGTCATCACATATAACACTCAAAATATTCGCTTAAAAGAAGAAAAAAAATCAATAATAATAAAATTATCAATTTTAATAATAAAGTACAAAGGAACTCAACAGTCAGAATAATAATGACTATCTTGAAACTCCGCACCTTATTTATCCCAAGCGCTTCGATTCTAGTAAAAACCCTTCAGTTACCCTGTTGAATGCTTTAAAAACTCAAGCATTTTAACAACAGGCTTCATATCTTAAAATTACCATACACCAAATGGCAGGAACCTTTGAGTTCATGGATGTCGAAGCATTCTTGAACATGAACTGGCCTCAACAAGCAAACTACATCATCGATGAGTTTCTTGTTCTTTCTTTTCTGAATGATGAAGGTCTTATAGCAAATGATGAAATAGCAGAAGGACCAATCTCTAATCCTTATGTGCACATCATCCGTCCCGGTCCATATGATGTGCCCATCTTGGCAGACGATCATACTATGGAGATTTGTATGATACTCTTCCAGCAGAGCTTCCTGATGGGTACTGAGGAGACAATCTTCTTGGAATCCTGCAAGCTGCAAAGCAGAAAGAGAATCCAGGAAGATGATGATGATGATGATGATTCATCTTCAGGATGTTGTCAAGCAATTCCAGATGGTATAATGACCAGATGAACAACTGGGTAGCTATTATCAGAAGTAATAGAGCACAATAACTTCTGGCTCTAGCTCTTCTGCTTCAGATGTAGCATTCAGATACTTGTCCTGGTTAAATAGATCTTTTCTTTTGCAACCATAGTGATTAGTATGTATCAGAAAGTTTAGCTAAACATGAGTATGAAATTGTCTGATTGTAAATTTGGATCATTTAATGAAAATTTTGTTTCTTTACATATCAGTATTATCAATATTGCATAGTAATTGTAAAGTAAAAAAAAACTTTAACCAATTAACTAACATACTCAGCAGCAATACAAATCACAAATAGGACTTAACAAACATACTCTTTCTGTTTTCCGTTCAATCATACTTTTTCCGAAAAACAAATGACTAATCTCAGAATTATTAACTGTCTGAAACAAAGAAATTATTTTAACCATCAGAGATTAAAACAAAGTAACCTCGGCGTATTTCACACAATACATCAGTGTTTACCATTTGTCCTTCTTTGTCAATAAACTCTTTTCTCAATCTGTACAGGTGTGAAAGTATGTGTGTGTAGCAGAGTTTACCGAAATCAGTATTTAGACCATCTCAAAGTGCATAAAATCCACAATCTAAAGTAGTAAAAACTGGTTGCCTAAACTCTCATTTATAACATAAAATCTGATTTTATATCTAAACTCTGTATTACTGATATCCTTTCATTTGGATATGTCTTTTATTTTTCACCCCCTTTATTTATTATTTTTTTTATTATTATTTTATTATTATTATTTTTTTTTTTTTTTTAATTTTTCCAGTAATCAGTGGTTGGCACTAGTCACCAAAAATCAAAGATTTTAGCCCTTATTTCATACAATAAGTTCCTGGATCGTCCTAGGCACAACATGATCTCAAAGGAATTTGTGCTCTGTTTGGCATCTTTTGAATTTGAGGGTGAATTATTTGCAATAAATAATCAGAGTTTAGACTTTGCATCAGTAAATATAATTAACTTATGAGAGAAAATGCAAACAGCTAATACAGACTCAGTGTATAGGATCAATAAACTAAGAGATGCTATAAATATAGAGACAGTATCATGCTGTGTTAGCTTACTGCACATATTTGAGATCAGAATCTATCAACTCTTAAGGATTCACAATTACTTACTGAGAATTATGCTTCATACAAATTTCTTCATTGGTCCATATGTTTCAGACAAGATTACCAGAGAATAGCATTAAACTGAAATTACCAGAGTATGACCAACAGAGTTTAACATCAGAGTTTACTTTCAGAGTATGACTGACACTTCACAGAGTTTATCATCAGAGTTTAACATGCTGATTCACATAACAGTTAACACATGTAAGAAATCATGAACATAAAAAGTGAGTCTAACCCGTATCTCTAGTCAGAACCAGAGATCATTCCAAGTTCATTTACCAATCTTGTAAAAGTAGCTTCACTCAAAGGTTTGGTGAAGATATCTGCAAGTTGTTGGTCTGTAGACACAAAATGAAGCTCAATGTTTCCTTCTTCCACATGTTCTCTGATAAAATGATACCTTATGCTGATGTGCTTGGTCATGGAATGCTGTACTGGATTACCTGTCATAGCAATAGCACTTTGGTTATCACAGAAAATAGGTATTCTAGAGTACCTTAACCCATAATCCAGCAATTGATTCTTCATCCATAAAATCTGTGCACAACAGCTACCAGCTGCTATATACTCTGCTTCTGCAGTGGATGTAGAAATTGATTTCTGTTTCTTACTGTACCAAGAAACCAATCTGTCACCTAAAAATTGACAGCTTCCACTCGTACTTTTTCTGTCTATCTTACAGCCTGCAAAATCTGCATCAGAGTAACCAATTAACTTAAACTCTGATTCTCTAGGATACCACAAACCCAGGGTTATGGTTCCTTTGAGATATTTGAAGATCCTTTTTACAGCTGTTAGATGAGGTTCTCTGGGATCTGCTTGAAATCTTGCACAAAGACATGTTGCATACATGATATCAGGTCTACTTGCAGTAAGATACAGTAGAGACCCTATCATTCCTCTGTAGTTAGTAATATCTACTGAGGCTCCTGTGTCTTTATCAAGCTTCGTTGCTGTAGCCATGGGAGTTGTGGCAGATGAACTATCAAGCATACCAAATTTCTTTAGAAGATTTCTGGTATACTTTGCTTGATTGATAAAAATACCATCATCGGTTTGCTTGACCTGTAAGCCTAGAAAATAACTAAGCTCTCCCATCATGCTCATTTGGTACCTGGATTGCATAAGCTTTGCAAACTTCTTACAAAGTTTGTCATTAGTAGATCCAAAAATGATATCATCTACATAAATTTGAACTAAAAGCAAATCATCACCTGAATTGAAATAAAACAAGGTTTTATCAATTGTACCTCTTGTGAACCCACTTTCTAAAAGAAATTGAGCAAGAGTTTCATACCATGCTCTTGGTGCTTGCTTTAGTCCATATAATGCCTTGTCAAGCCTGTAGACATAATCTGGATGCTTGGAATCTACAAATCCTGGTGGTTGTTCAACAAACACTTCTTCTTCAAGCTTCCCATTTAGAAAAGCACTTTTTACATCCATCTGAAAGACTTTAAACTTCTTGTGTGCAGCATAGGCCAGAAAAATTCTTATGGCCTCCAATCTTGCAACTGGAGCAAAGGTTTCATCATAATCAATTCCTTCCTGTTGTGAATAACCTTTAGCCACAAGTCTAGCCTTGTTCCTTGTAATCACACCATCACTGTCAGTCTTGTTTCTGAAAACCCACTTTGTACCTACAATTGATCTGTTCTTTGGTCTAGGTACAAGTGTCCAGACTTCATTTCTTTCAAACTCATTTAACTCTTCTTGCATTGCTGTAATCCAATTAGCATCTTGAAGAGCTTCCTCCACTTTCTTTGGTTCTGTTTGAGACAAGAAAGCATGATACAGACACTCATTATTTGTTGCACTTCTAGTTCTCACACTAGCATCAGGATCTCCAATTATGAGATCAGGTGTGTGTGCCTGTGTCCACTTTCTTGCTGTTGGTAAGTGGTTTCTTGCATCATTATTGAATCCTCCCCCTTGATCCATGCTCTCCTGATTCATGTGTTGACTTTCTGCAGCACCTGAGGCTCCCCCTGAATTTGATGGTTCAGAGTTTGAACTGTCAGAGTTTGAATCAGTTTCCTCAACTGACTCACTTGCTGTGTTTTGTTGAGCTTCTTCACGCTCCCCCTCAACTGGTTCTCTAATTTGTTCAATTTGAGAATTTTCAGTTTCTTCAGTATTTACCAGTAGAGGTTCAGAGTATGCTCCTTCAGAGTTTGTCAAACCTGCTTCGTCAGAGTTTACATCATCAGAGAATAGATCTTCATTTTCAAAACGTAGTTGATCATATCCATCCTTGTCTTCAAGTCCAATTATTTTCTTGTCATCAAATGACACATGTATGGATTCCATGATCAAGTATAATCAATTGTTAGGCTGAATACACAATATATAATCAAGTATGTATGAGAATAACAATTAAGAACACAGGTTGTAAATCAACAAACTGAATTATATTAAATAATTCTCTCTTAGTGATGTTAATGAATCACAAAGAGCTTCTAGGTTACAAGAATAATATATATTCAATGATCACCTTAGTTCTCAGATTGTAAACTCTGAATGCTTTTGTTGACAATGGATAGCCAACAAAGATTCCTTCATCAGCTTTTAACTCGAACTTGGTCAACTGTTCAGGATGAGTCTTCAACACAAAGCATTTACATCCAAATATGTGAAAATATTTCAAATTTGGCTTCTTATTTTTAACCATTTCATATGGTGTTTTTCCATGCTTGTTGATCAGTGTAGCATTTTGAGTAAAACAAGCAGTCTGAACAGCTTCTGCCCAGAAGTATGTTGGTAATTTTGCTTCATCAAGCATAGTTCTGGCTGCTTCAATTAAAGTTCTGTTCTTTCTTTCAACTACACCATTTTGCTGTGGAGTTCCAGGTGCAGAAAATTCTTGTTTCACTCCTCTTTCCTTGCAGAAAGCTTCTATGATTGAGTTTCTGAATTCAGTTCCATTATCACTCCTTATAATTTTGACTTTGTGCTCTGATCCTTTGTCCAGTAGATTTACATGATCCATCAGAAATTGAGCAGTTTCATCCTTCTTTGATAAGAAATACACCCATGTGTATCTAGTATATTCATCAACAATTACTAGAGCATATTTCTTTCTGCCCATTGACATCACATTCACTGGTCCAAAGAGATCAACATGTAGAAGATGATAAGGTTCCACTACTGAAGATTCAGATTTGCTCTTGAAAGATGACTTCCTTTGCTTGGCCTTTTGACAAGAATCACATAGACCATCTAGATTAAGTATTGATTTTGGAAGTCCTCTTACAAGATCCTTTCTTATCAGCTCATTGATGTTGTTCAAATTGAGATGAGAGAGCTTCTTGTGCCAATTCCAACTCTCTTCATTTGACATTCTGGCTGTCAGACACACTGTTTTTCCATCAGAGTTTGTTACCAAACTTGCTTCATAAATGTTGTTGCGCCTGTGTCCAACTAGAACAACTTTTCCAGTAGATTTACTGATAACTTCACAGTATTCACTATGAAAATCTACATGGTTTCCTCTGTCACAGATTTGACTCACAGATAGCAGATTATGCTTGAGTCCTGAGACTAGAGCTACATTAGTAATGATGACACTTCCAAGATTGATATTGCCATATCCCAGAGTGTGTCCTATGTTGCCATCTCCATAGGAAACCTTTGGGCCAGCCTTCTCCTTAAAGTCTGATAACATGGCTTTATTTCCAGTCATATGTCCTGAGCATCCACTGTCCAAGATAAGTGTGCTCTCTATTATACCCTGCAATCACAAACAAACACTAAGTGTTAGTTTTAAGGATCCAGACTTGCTTGGATCCTTTGTCTTTCTTAACAGTGTTAGCTTTTGCAGCGGAATCTGTATTATCAGAGTTTAAACTAACATTGTCAGATTTTACACTTGCAGAGTTTGCTTTAACCCACTTCAGATTGGGTTTTAGCTCATAATAGTTATGATAAATAGCATGATAACTCTTGCAAGTATAAATGGAATGCCAAGTGCTCCCACAGTGTTTGCATAAAGTTTGTGGTTTAACTCTTACAAAATCATTCTTTACTCCTGATGTAGAAGATAAAGAATTAATATGTTTGTTCTTAGTGCAAAATCTAGCAAGATGATTAGAACTACCACAATTGTAACATGTTTTCCTTGAAGCACCAGCATTAGGCAAATGATTATTTCTGTTATTTATGCCTACTTTTCCATTCCTATTCTTCTTGGACCCTTTTGGTTTCATGGCAGACTTTACCTCTTTCAACTTATGATTGAACTGTTTTCCTGTCATCAAGCCAACATTAACCTGTTTTTCACAAGTTTTTACTGGTTTTCTAACAGCTTCTACTTCCATAAGTTTTTCTGTTATAATATTTTCCTGTCTTTCACAGGCTTCACCTGATTCCATATCAGCTTCTCTTATTACAACAGATTTTAACTTAATGGCTTCTGGAACAAACTTCACAGGTTTAAATTGTGGTTTTACCTTAATCTTGTCTTTAAACCTAAGTTCATCATTTTCACAATAACCTAAACCTACAGAATCAGTCTGAAACACTTGATGAGTGTCTCTTCCAGAATCTGTCCAAGTTTTGATTATTTTTCTTTCTTTTTCTAAATCAGATTCTAGTTGCCTATATCTTTTCAGCAACTCCTGTTCTACATAAACAGCATCATCTCTTTCTTTCTGAATCTGCTTCATATTCTCAAGTTCTCTTTCAAGAAACTTGTTTCTTTCTTTAAGACTAAGATTTTCAGTTTTAATTCTTTCATTTTCTAAAGTCTGATCCCTATAGCTAAAATAGAGTGCTATCTCAATCCTTGGCACAGCTCAATGACAAGTTGGATGACCAAAGCAATGCCACATCAAATATCTTGCTAGTCCAACAGCAAATGATGACAACCCTGCTAAGAAGCATGAACCTTCCTGTTCCTGGAGAAGCTCAAGACATCTTGTCTGATCCCAAGCCTAAGGGGGAGAAAGGAAAGGAGGTCATTTTGGAAAAGAGAGGGGGAGTACCTGCCAAGCAGCAATAGCTTAAGGGCAAGGGCAAAATCACTGAAGAAATTTTAAAGCCAATCACTCTTCCCTCTGTGGATGTCATCAATGCACAAGGCCAAAGAAGCACAGTCACTACCACCTACTATCCCTCTACAATGCCAAAGGATATCTCAGCTCCTCAAACAATATCAAATGCCAAACCTGTCAAAGCTAATATAATCACTGAGGCCAAGCTACAGGAAGTTGCCAATTCTCACATCTATCATGATGAGGCCTTTCTGGAGTTTCTGAAAGCCTTCTACATCAGTGTTCAAGGAGATGCTCAGCTCTACAGAGAAAATTTAAAAGAAAACGTCAAGTACTTTACTGTGACAGTCAGGAAAATCAAGGAGGTTCATCTAAGAGAAGTCATCATGGTATCCAAGGATAATTGCTTGTGGCATTTATCCTTTCAAACTCTAGAGAAACTGAGATTTACTGAGCTGACCACAATTCTGGAGTTGATTGAGAAGAATGGGGAGAATAACAGGAGGCTGTATGAAGATTTAAGGATAGACCAATTTCAAATATTGCCTGAGGTTATCTCTAACCCAAGGACAATAATCTTTCAAAGTCTAAATCAAGCCAACAGTATTGATCAATTAGTGATTCCTGCAAATTTGACAATGAAGAACAATGGCAAAATAAATCAAGTGTTGCAGATGCTGAGAGCCAAGAGAGGAGTTAGAACAGTAGAAGAGCTAGAGATAATTCAAATTCTCCAATTTTTCTTGATTCATGGAACTATTCCTGAGTCACTCAAAGAAAGAAGAAAGAAGAAAGATGATGAGGAGGATGATGAGGAGAAAACCTATAAAAGAAGAAGTCATTCAAGAAGCAATAAGGATAGAGGAAGTGAGAGCAGCAGGGGCAAAACATCAAAGAAATCCAAGGATGCTGATGATGACAAGAAGGACTCCAAGGGAAACAAAGAAACTGTTAAGAAGAGTGGAAATCAACAAGTCAAGGACATTGCTAGCAGCACCTTAACCACAACACAAGACTCTAAGTCTAGGGTGGGTACTGTTAATAATGATCCTCCAAAATCATTATCCAAGACTTCTGAATCTGATTTGCCACAGAAGAAAAGTGAAGCCACAAGAGAAAAATCTAAAAGACATTTCCACAAAGTCACAGTTAGTAGAGTGTTACAGTGGATGAAAAGGAAAGGAATGAAGCTACTTCCAAATAATGTGGCACTAAAGACTAAATCTCCCTGCTCTAGAAAGCTACCTCAAGTGAAGCATTTGAAGATCAAGAGTGTAGCCAAAAGGACAAGGATAACAAAGAGGAATGGTGTAATCACCAATGTAGTAGGGATCAATGTTCTTCCTCTTGATGAAGACTATGATGAAGATGCCCTAGCATTTCTGAGAGCTCAAAGAATCTTTGAAGTCAAAGTGAAGCAAAATCATATAGAGATCAAATACACTGATGGAAGAGAAAGACAAATGAAGCAAGGAAGCTAGCAATACTTTCCTCAATATGAGCTTGAAAGAATAAATGCACTGCTAAACTTTGAAGAAAAGGAAGAGAGATTGTGGAAAATAGAGATTGCCAGATTCTTGAAGATGCACTCTGACTACAAAGAAAATCTAAGGAAGTAAAATGAAGAGAAGAGCATTCAGAAGGAAAAAGAGATGGCTGAGATGGAAGAGAGGGCTAAAGAGCTAAGAAAGAAAGGGTTGTGCAAGGTAAAACAAAATCCTTATGTTGTGGAATACAAAAATCAAAATGGAGGCACAAGCAAGATAAGGATGGAGTTTTTAGACTCTTATGTGCAAAGTGCCCTTAGAGCTGCAATTGAAGATCTAAAAGACTCACCTCTCATTGAAGAACTAATTGCAAGAGATGAAATTCAAGTAGCCATCTTAGACATGAAGAGAAAGGAGGAAGCAAGGAAGAAGAAGGTTTATGATGATCTGTTAGAGAAGCAAATCAGAACTGAAGCTGTTTAGCACAAAGAGAAAATTCTGTAAGCTTCAATTCTCAGTTTGTAATTCAAATCTTGTACATTTTCTTTTCTTCATACTTGTTTCTTTTTATGATAGTTAGGCTTGTTATCAGACATGAAATTGTACCTAAGTTTCTTACTCACAATTTGGGGGAGATTGTTAGGCTCAAGGCATGTCTGAATATCACTATTAACAAGCCTACACTCTGTAACTATGTCACACTATATGACCTAGTGAATTCTATCACTGGGATATAGTATAGGTCTCTATTGTACTTGTCTTGTTTTCATGTACTTAGCTTTATCTTGTATGCTCAAAGTTATAATGAGCTTAGTAAGCTTCTTGCAATCTAGAATGTACATAGGCCATGGAATAATTATCCTGGTAGAAGTTCAGTGATGTTCATGCATCAGGATGGAGATGAATAAGGCCCTGAAGAAATAAGTTGTAGAAGTTTTCCTAAGTCCCTATACCGAGAAGTCAAAATGAAGCTATGTCGTGAAGTCCAAATATATCTATGTCGTGAAGTACTAAGATCGCATAGTCCTAACTATATCGTGAAGTCTTCATTACTCATATCGTGAAGTGTTGATACCGCAAAGTCAAGATGTACTGGATCGTGAAGTCCTCAAAAGGTCTAGATCGCGAAGTCCTCAAAAGGCTTAGATCGCGAAGTCCTCAAAAGGCTTAGATCGCGAAGTCCTCAAATTGCCTATGTCGCGAAGTCTTTAAGGGATAGATCGTGAAGTCAGGGAAATGTTGGAGTTCACGATATCAACACTTAGCCGTTTATAACAAGACAAATCAAGGTACAGAACCAAAAATCAAAGGAGACAAATACTGAAGCATCTGTTACGGCAAGGTGGTCCAAAGAACAGATGGCAAATCTACAGCTAAACTTGGAGAGAAAGATAAGAGACAAGCAGCTACAGAAACGGGAAAGACTCCGAAAAGCATGTGGTCCTTCCTGACACAATTAACTTCTTATGGCAGGACAAGTTGGACTTTCAGCTAAGGGTAACTGTGTAAATAGGCGTGTGCACTAGTTTGTATAGGTCAATATATATTGTGCACACCCTACTGTTAGCAGTAAGAGAAAAATACATAGTTTTATCTTAAGCACTCTTTCTCAGTAAGAAAACAAGATACAAACTGTTCTTGTTTAGAAGCCAGAATTTCACTTGTGAATTCTGGAAAGCTGTAGTATTTAATTTGCTTAATACAAAGTAGATTAAAGTGATTGTGTGTGTACTGTTTATTTTATTCCGCATTTTCTTACAGCACAATCTGTTACAGAAATTAAGTTTCAAAAATCCGAAAATCTATCAAACTATCCATTCACCCCCCCCCCTCTGTCTAGTTTCTACGTGGTATTCATTACTAACAAATTGTTCATGATTTTTTTAAAAGTATTAAAATAGATTTTAAAATAAATAAGTACGGTTTGCCCGTGATGTTTTTTTAGGAAAAAAGGGATTTTGTTTGAAAAAATAGAAAAAGTAATGTATTGTAGCTGAAAAGGTGATTGGTTATAAATAATTTTATTATTTAATAACAATTTTTTAAAAATAAGTAAGGGTAATTTAGTAAAATCACAAATTAAAACCTATAAGTAATAAGTAAATACATATAAGTTCAAATATAAAACAGACTAGTTTACTAAGCCGCTCTTTGCAGCGGCTTTATAATAATTTCTCCAAATTTTTCTAAAAAATATTCTATAAAAAATATTTTTAAACAAAATTATATTTATAACATGAAATTAAAGTTTCTTTTAAATTCTCCGTTTAGTGTTGTTCATTACTGAGATTTTGAATAATTATATAAAAGGGTAATTGTTTAATATATTTCATTATTTTAATATTATATCAGATATTATTATATTTATCACTTTTGTTATGGATTAAAAAACGTGCTTGTATATTAATTGCTAGGATTTATGAGATTTCGAGCTTTAATGGCTGCACTTGTGTTTCGAGACTAAATCGGTCCTCACAAGATGCCTACGTATCTCTAGTGTTTAGAGAATCAAGCCAAAGACGTAGTTTTGATTGTAGGATCAGGTCCTTTATATAGGCGTCTGGAGTCTCATATTTAGAGTAAGTTTAGGAGTCTTAGCGAATAAGTCTCCTTTTTGATATTGGATAAACATTGTATTTCTTGCTGGATAAGTCTTTTCCTTGTTGATAAAGACTATGACTCATTATTTCTTTTATTTGGGATTCTGGATCCTTCTTTGATGAATTTACCATATTTTGGACTTCTTTCCTGAGCTGTATATTTCCCTTATTTATTAATTACGAATTTAATAAATAATCAGGGTTTTGGGCCTTGCTTATTGGGCCGTATTCTTGGACCAATCCGGGTCTAATTAATATGTCATTAATTATATTTTTAGGCTTATATTTCAGCCCATATCTCTTGGATTATCGTAGAAGTTATTTTATTCGGGAGTTACGAAGTTTTCTTTCGTATTGTGGCTTGGCTTTATGAACATATAGCTCTAAACCAATTTTTGTAATTTTCCCAAAACAGGAATCGGGATTTTTCATTAATTCCTTGGAAAATAAATCAATTTTTGAATTTTCAGTATATTTTCGACCAGGATCCTGGTCGAATTCGACCTCAACTTTAGCTCATGGTCGAACTCCTTCGACCAGGATTCTGGTCGAACTTTGCCTTGCTTTTGCCTCCTGGTCGAAGCTTAATGTCATTTCATCTCCTGGTCGAATGATTTCGACCAGGTTCCTAGTCGAATTTTATTGCCATTTATCCTCCTGGTCGAATGATTTCGAGCAAGTTTCTAGTCGAATTTTATTGCCATTTCTCCTCCTGGTCGAATTTTTCGACCAGGTTTCTAGTCGAATTTTAATGCAACTTTTAGCTCCTGGTCGAATGATTTCGGCCAGGATTCTAGTCGAAGATATGCTTCATTTTGGGCTTTGTTCGAACTCAGTCGACCAGGATTCTGGTCGAATACATGGTTCATTTTGGGCTTTGTTCGAACTCCTTCAACCAGGATTCTGGTCGAAGATAAGTGCCATTTTGGGCCTTATTCGAACTCTTTCGACCAGATTATGGGCGAATATATCGTTTATGTTTGTTGTGGGCTTAGTTGGGCCCAGGACTTTCACTGTTCAAATTTGTTAATTGGGCTTGTAGCCTTTTATGGGCCGTATCGGCTGATGTCGGTTGCCCTTCCTTCAACCGGCCCATTGACCGGCTGTTATCCCTATAAAAGGGTGAACTCTCAGTTGTTTCCATTCACTTCTCATTTTCCATTTTCTCAAAGATACTCTGCTAAATTTTCTCCAAAATTCTCTCTGAGTAGCTCTGCTAGGGTTCTGTCCCAAGGCGATTCCCGGCGAGATTTTCCGTTGAATCTCACCGTTTTCTGGGTTTTTCGCTTGAAGATTTGAAGTTTTATTTGAAGATTCTGGGTTTTGCTTTGAAGATTTGAAGATTTTTATGGGTTTAAGATGGCTGATCGTGCTTCCCAACGCCTACAAAAGATGAATTCTGCATCCAAACGAGGTATCCCCATTCCAATTCGTTCTAAATACATGTATTTGCATGATATGATTAATGAACGTGGGGATGAGTACTCGTCCGTGTCTGCTTTAGATTCATATGACTGCAGTAATAGGTTTCATGATGTAGATTTGATTAAAGACTATAATAAGATGTATAGGGTAAAGGCCCCTTTAAAACTTGTTCCTGCCGGTCCTGGTGACCGTTCATGTCACTGGCGATCGAATGCTTTATGTATTTACAAAGATTCCATAGTTGCTGGCCTTAGGTTCCCCTTTCATGAGTTTATACCTAGGCTCTTGGCCGATGTTCAAATAAACCCTAGCCAATTACCCCCAA
Source organism: Heracleum sosnowskyi (assembly GCA_030848705.1). NCBI lineage: Eukaryota > Viridiplantae > Streptophyta > Magnoliopsida > Apiales > Apiaceae > Heracleum > Heracleum sosnowskyi. The sequence goes on from CM061241.1 coordinate 48,013,437, forward strand.
ATGCTTGGAGGATAATTCACTGTTTTATGGTTTTATGCCTTCGAAATAATCTTCCACTTTCTGTCCCTTTATTCAGAAAGATTTTTCAGTTTAAAAATAGTTCTGCCAACAACTTGGGTTGGGTATACATTAGCCATAGGGTTGGCTTCCCTTTCATTTTTCACCCAAAATCTATCCCACACAACAACCCCAAGTGGAAAAATGAGTTTATGTATCTTGTCTGGGAAAGAGGGGATTGGGGAAGCCTGTTCCGTAGATCATTTGGGGGAGTTTCAGATGGTAGTCCCAACAATATTGACTTGAATGAGGAGGAATCTCATGCCTACTTAGTGCTAATCAAGGATAATGGGACTACTGTGGCTTGGGAACTACTGGACGAGTTTGTCCTCAAGTCTGTCCATCTCTCGACTGTTTCTGATAAGGGTACTTTTACATATCCCTTTTCTTTATGTTTATTTTCCTGTCTTTCAGAAAATTTCTTCTAACCATTCTTTGGTTTATGTTTTAACAGCTGCGGCCTTTATAAACAAGACTAATGAGCCCAAGGATGTGGAGACATCCAGGATGAAGAGGGCCAGGCTTGGAGATGATCCAAGGGGAAGTCTAGTGTTCCCAGCTTTTTGATCCCCCCCGAGATCCCTGTGGGCGAGGCAAACATTCCTATGTCTACCAAGTCTTCAGTGTGGCACCCCAACTGGGGTATTAGGAAGAGGGACACCATTACTGGGGTGTCCAAACATGCTGTGGATTGCTCATACCATTCCCTTACTCCTTGTGATTACAAGGATTTCGTTGCAGATTCCACCCTCGAGGGTGTTGAGCATTTAGGAGCTCAGGCTATTGCTGCGGTATTTTTATTACCTTAGCCCTTCTTTTTCTTTTAAGTCTTTGCTTTACTTTTCTAACTTTTATTTTTTGGCAGACCAATGCCAACTTCCAGGGGGCATTGTTCCAAGCCAAGGCTTGGCGTACATCTTCCGAGGCCAACCGGGTAAAGTTGGAGAGGTCTGAAGAGGAGGTGAAGTCTCTTAAAGAGACCCTAGCTAGGAGGGAGAAGGAGCTTGCTGATGCTCAGGCTGACCTTGTTGAGCTGAGGAAGAGCAAGGATGATTGCATCGACCAGTACCTTGACTCTCAGGAGTACAAGGACTTGATCGAGAAGCATGACGAGATTCTTTTCCCAGTCAAGCATACATCACGATGGGAGGATGCGGTTCAGGCTATCTTGGCCAAGCATCCCGGGGTTTTTGACGCTGCTGACTTTCCAGCTCCTCACCCTCCTACTCCCTTAGAGCGCATTCTGGCTGGAGTGGATGACTTGGAGGAGGATGAGAGGATTTTAGATCCTTTGTAGTCATCACCCCTTGGTGACACATCTGTCGATGACCCTGATACTAACGAGCATTCTTCTGGCTCTAGCTCAGGGGATAAGACTGATACTGGCAACAAGGGGGGTGATGCATAGTTTGTAGTTTATTTATGGCCATTCATGGCTTGTACTTTTGATGTATTTCCAGCCTTCGGGCTTAATTTAAACTCTTAGCAAGTTTTAGTTTTATTTGTATTTTATGGCCATTCATGGCTTGTGTTATTTTCCTGATTCTTGACTTTGCATTCTTAGTTAACATGTCTATCAGAATGTAATGCACATATAATGAAAACATAGGAATATGGAATTCATAACTTTGAGAATGGGTTCAACCCTTACATAATACTCAAGTTTAAAAACTTGGGTTGGTTTCGTCGACCTTATTTATACTTGTCTTAATAGTGAGTCCCATCAGGACTTAAACATAGTAGACTTTCAAGTTTGCAGCGTGCCAAGTCCTTGGCACTTCAATCCCTTCCAGGGTTTCCAATTTGTTGGAGCCTCGACCAAATACGTTCTTGACGCGATATGGTCCTTCCCAATTTGGGGCCAACTTGCCTTTTTGTCCAACTCCGGATGCCTCAATCTTTCGGAGGACCAAGTCTCCTTGTCGAAAGAACCTTTCTTTAACCCTTAGGTTGTAATAGAAAGATGCTCGTTTCTGATGTTCAACTATCTTGGTGTTTGCTTCATCTCTAACTTCATCAATTAGATCTAAAGCTAGCCTCAAGCCTTCTTCATTTTCTTCTGGCTCATAAGCCTCAACTCTTGGAGACGTGTGAGTAATATCCACTGGAACCACTGCCTCTGCCCCATATGTCAACAGAAATGGGGTAGCTCTAGTGGTGACTTTACAAGTAGTACGATATGCCCATAGTATGGGGAGCAATTCGTCTACCCAAGTGTTTCTAGAGCGTTCAACTCTTTTCTTCAGTCCATCCAGGATAATTCGATTGACAACCTCAGCTTGCCCATTTGCTTGAGGATGGGCAACAGAGGTGAAGCGTAGCTTGATGTCATTCTCGTCACAATACTTCTTGAATTCCTCATTGTTGAACTGAGTTCCATTGTCTGTGACCAAGATACGTGGAATCCCGTATCTGCATATCACATTCTCCCAGAAGAAATGCATCACCTGTTTGGGGGTTATCTTGGCTAAAGGTTTAGCCTCAATCCACTTGGTGAAGTAGTCGATTGCTACTATCAAGAAATTTCTTTGCGCACTTGCCATTGGAAATGGCCCAAGTATATCCATTCCCCACATGGCAAAGGGGATAGGTGAGTTAATGGATGTCATCATCTCTGGTGGTTGTCTAACCACTGGTGCATGCTTTTGCCACCGTTCACATTTCTTCACGCAGCTCTTAGCATCTGCAAGTATGCTTGGCCAATAGAAACCTAGACGAGTTGATGTTGCCCACAAATTCCTTCATGTACTTCCCTTAGGGCCAATTCTGCCTCTTGGTGTAACAGCCCCAGATCCGGGGTCGGGGATCCTGTCGTTACGGTCTCAATTCCCATCAATAATACTTGCACTTGAATCAAAACAATTAAACTACATGCTGTGACCCCACAATACATCGCCATACACACTCAACTAGTTATAGTCCCAGAGATGAAATTGAAATAAGTATCTAGTCATAGGATCCACAAGTTATAAGTTATTACAAACCCAAAAGATTACAGAGCATTTAAAAGTTCTTGCCGTTGATTACATTAATCATAAATATAAATAAGTCTGAAACAAAAGTTGTAGCCTAGGCTACTGATTACTACTACCTCAGCTATGGCGGCCACAACCTCAGCGGGTAAATCTCTGACGACTGCCACTCGCTTGCGCAGAGTGTGCTCGAACCGGGCCATCTTCTCTAGTTGTTGTTGTGATATAAATAAATAAAGCAAGGGTGAGCAATAGAGCCCACCAAAAATAACTTATACAGATTACCAGAATATAACAATTCAAATATATTTCTGTAGCCACATGTTATGCCTTAAACAGACAAGAAACTAGTATAATATAAAGGATGAAGTTACAAGGAAAATTAATATAATATTTCCGTAACCCAAACTCCACTTAGGCATATATATCCTTAATCAAGTTTTTATCAGAGTCATAACTCATAAAATAAAAGATGAAGTTGCATGAATTTATTATCACTTCATTTCCAAACACTTTTCGACCTCATGCCAACATAATTGGTTCTTCACCCCAATATATGTTGCAAGAATATACAAATTGGATGATGAACCAATACTGGAGTTGCTACCGCGCCCGCTGTGCCTAACCTTGCTATGATCAATAGCAGGTCGCACCGCTCAAATAGTTTTCTACATGTAGATGGAAGAATCACGACAGCCTGACATTGTCTACCGCCTTTCTGGATCTCCCGGCCCATTTGGGGCAATAAAAGTTGGATGGGTCGGCGCAACTGGACCACTTACACCACTCCTGGTTCCGATGAAATCCATGACTCTGAAACGTAAAGATCGTCCTCCTTTCCCCAAGTGTAACACTTGTTGATACGACTCCACTAAGTAGTTATATCTAGGTTGGAAAGGAAGATTCTCCAATATTTCCCAAGCTATTGCTTGTTAATGGATATCGACTTGTTCCATGAATTTACCCCTCGATCGTTGAGGTGGTAACACAATATTTGACTTGCAGCAATTACATTGTTCCCAAAAATATCTGCTCCTTGACAGTTTTTGAACTGAGAGTTTAAAAAGAGTAGTAGTCACTTAAATCAGGTTTCCCATATTTTTGATAGTTGAGCGAGCATTTAAATCCTTTTTAAAAAGACAGATTTAATTGGAAAAACATTGTTTTGGGAACCTCTTTTGATTTATAAATACTTAATAATATTTATTAAATAAGTAAATCTTAAATGAATATTTGAAAACAATATTCATTAAGTAAGAAATCCTCAAATGAATATTTGAAAATAATATTCATTAAATAAATAATCCTCAAGTGAATATTTACAACTAATATTCATTAAATAAATAAATAATCCTCAAATGAATATTCAAAAATAATATTCGATTAAGTAAACCTCAAATGAATATCCGAAATAATATTCCTCAATTAATAAATCTCATTTGAATATTCAAAAAAATATTCATTACATAATTAATCTCAAATGAATATTCAAAATAATATTCATTAAATAATTAAATCTCAAATAAATATTCAAAAGTAATATTCATTAAATAAATAATCCTTAAATGAATAATCACACTAATATTCTTTAAGTCAATAATCCTCAAATGAATATTCATAAATAATATACTTTAAGTCAATAATCCTCAAATGAATATTCATAAATAATATTCTTTAAATAAATAATTAATCCTCGAATAACAGTACCCGATATCTTTATCGGAAAATAACCTTTATCATATACAAAATTTAATCACTTATGATCTTTCAAGAAAATCAAACGCCCTTATCCTAGGGCAAATATAAAATTCTGGCTTATAGCTGATATCCCATATCTAACTCATAAGCCCCAACTTCAAGTCATAACCTCAAGTATTGCTATACATAGCAATTCGAAAACAAGTATGCAATTTATATATATCGCAATCGCATATCATAAATGAAAACAGTTATTATCACAACAACAGTAGTATAGGTTTTGAAAACTTGTCTGGTGGTGAGGTAGGGGTAGTGTGCCTCGAGTCAATCCGGCGATCTATACATAGTCAAAATATCCAAGGTTAATCACTTGAATACTTGCACGAAACTAAGTATGTATTTTACTTAAGCTAAACATGTCATCAAGTTGACTCCTTAAGACTCCTCTTGCGTACACTTGGTTCGAACATTTTTATAATATAGAGATTAAATCCTTTTAACACGAAATCTTTTCGAGGGTCTTCCTAAACATACCTAGTATGTTAACACAAAGTTTCATATTCTGACTAGTCACTTAAGGGGTTTGATCATTGCCTCAAAGTTGGCTAAGTGGTATAGTTCGGTTTCTCGAAACGTCCTTAATTAAAACACTCGTTTCTCCTAAACCGTAATTCGGAATCACATGGTCTTTATATCGAAACGAAACTTGAAACAAGACCCACACAATACTAGGCAGTGGTAACTCTGGACAGAAGTCCTTATGTCCGAACATCATAGACAAAACAATGGTTAAGGAAAATCGGGCATTATAACGGCTATGTTTTAACGATTCCAAAGTTTAATCATAAACTTACAAGATCACTCCAAACCAAATCACCAAGTCAAATCCTCAACATCATTACTAATCCATAAACATCACCAATCAATCAAAACCAATATTTACTTGCTTATCATCAAAACAACCTCAAACTTTCATCAAAATCACTTAATCACTCTTACGATTACACCGACTAAACTATACTTAAAACTAATCATATAAATCGAATTTATAAACAAGGGTTTCAAGAGTTATACCTTCCTTGGAGTGTATATGAGCCTAATAATCCTTGTATAGCCCTTATATAACCTTAAGATAGCTTGAATCATCAAAAGAAATCAAGAATCAAAAGTTAGTTCTTGGAAATCACTATTCATGTTCATCTTTGACCTAAGATTTAGGCATGATACCATCCATGGATGATGCTAAGATTAAGAGATTACCTTGGTCTAGGAATTAGGAAGCTTTTGAATCCAAGAACATGAATTATGGATGCTTGGAAGTTGGTCTTGAGAATTGGAATTTCTTGGCCGAAAGTTTCTTCAAAAAATGGGGAGAATTCTTCTTTTTCTTTTCTTGTTTAACTACTTTAATGAGATATTTGTATAAAAATGGTGAGTCATAGCTCTAATGGTCTCATCTTTTGACACTTGTCCCACATGCATTGGCTCAGATAAAGTAGCTTTACTGGTTCGCTTTACTAATTCGTTTCCTTTCACATGGATGATCCAAATGTTGCATTCCTCGAATTAATCTTGTTACATGTTACTTCCATGTCTATATTTAATCTTGTAAATGTCTCATTGTTCTGTCTCCGTTTAATCTCGTAAAATGTTCGCAGGGTTTCTTAAGCGTTCTGTCGAAGTAGTTTTCTGTAAGTGTTCTTGATATTTCTAATTCTTGTATTAATCCGTATCCACGGAATCGATAATTTAAATCCTCAAATATTCTCAAATAATAATTAATCCATCCGTTATTGGTGAAATTTCGGAGAAAACGGAAATGCTATTTTTCCGATTCTGACAGCTTTTGCATTCATTCATTTACATCGTAGATCACTAATACAGCTTTGAAAGTTCATTATATCGTTCCGCATATAGGGTGGTCTGAAAAACTTTTTAAATGAGAAAAGTTACTATTCATCAGTGGTTTTTTAACAAAAGTCACTATTCATCCATAGTTCTTAAATAAGTACAAAATTTGGGGATATTACAGTCTCCCCTCCTTAAAAGGATTCCGTCCCGGAATCAGTTTGAAAACAAATGGGGGTACTTTTCCAGCATAGCACTTTCTAGTTCCCAGGTTGATTCTTCTACATTATGGTTTTGCCACAAAACTCTGACTAGCTTGATGACCTTGTTTCGGAGTACTTGTTCCTTTTGATCTATGATTTCCACTGGTTGCTCCACATAGGTTAGGTCTGGCTGCATGTCCACGTGTTCGTATTCCACTATATGCTTAGCATCCGGGTTGTACTTCCTCAGCATTGAGACATGAAACACATTGTGCACTTGTTGTAGGTTTGGGGGTAATGCTAGCTCATATGCTAAGTTCCCAATACGTCTTAAGATCTCAAAGGGTCCAATATATCTAGGACTCAGTTTTCCTTTCTTTCCGAACCTCGTCAAACCTTTCCAAGGAGATACCTTTAAGAACACTAGGTCTCCCACTTCATATTCCTTGTCCTTCCGGGCTAAATCAGCATACTTCTTTTGTCTATCTTGGGCTGCTACCAGCCGTCCTCTGATTAGATCTACTATGTCCTTAGTCCGTTGGACCACTTCAGGCCCAAGCATCTTTCGCTCTCCAACTTCATCCCAATACAAGGGAGATCGGCATCTTCTTCTATAAAGGGCCTCGTAAGGCGGCATTCCTATGCTTGAATGAAAACTATTGTTGTAGGAAAACTCAATCAGTGGCAGGTGATCATCCCAACTCCCTTTAAAGTCTATAGCACAGACCCTTAACATATCCTCTAGTGTTTGGATGGTCCTTTCACTTTGTCCGTCTGTTTGGGGTGATAGGCAGTACTCATGTTCAGCCGGGTTCCTACACATTCTTGGAAGCTCCTCCAAAATCTGGAGTTAAATCTGGGATCTCGGTCAGATACTATGGCGACTGGGACTCCATGTCGTACCACTATCTCTTTCAAGTAAATATCCACTAGTCTGTCGATAGTGTACCTTTCGTTGATCGGAAGAAAGTGTGCTGACTTCGTCAGTCTGTCTATGATTACCCATATGGTGTCATGATTGGCCTTGGTCCGTGGTAACCCTACTACGAAGTCCATGGCTAGGTGTTCCCATTTCCATTCGGGAATCTCTAAGGGTCGTAAAAGTCCACTGGGCCTTTGGTGTTCTGCTTTCACTCGTTGGCAGGTCAAGCATCTACTTACCCACTCTGCTACGTCCTTTTTCATGTTAGGCCACCAGTAGTATTCTTTTAAATCTCCATACATCTTGGTGCTTCCTGGGTGAATTGAATACCTTGAACTGTGACTCTCGTGTAAAATCTCGTCTTTCAGTTCTCGAACATTCGGAACCCAAATTCGGTAAGTATACCTCCTTATTCCTTTATCATCCTTGACAGTGTGGATCTCTTCTCCGGTCATTGACTGCATGTCTTCACTTATCATTCTTTCTTGACACCTTCTTATCTTTTCTAACAACTCTGGCTGCAAGGAAATCTCAAACAGCTTTTCGGTACTGTCCCCGGTCACCTTCACTTCTATTTCCATCTTTTCAAATTCTCTAATCAGCTCTGCTGATGACATTATCATCTTGAGTTTCTCTTTCCTACTAAGGGCATCAGCCACCACATTGGCTTTCCCTGGGTGATAAAGAATTTCACAGTCATAATCATTGATCAGCTCTAACCATCTTCTCTGGCGCATGTTGAGCTCCTTCTGGGTAAAAATGTACTTGAGGCTCTTATGGTCAGTGTAAATTTTGCACTTCTCTCCATACAAGTAGTGCCTCCAAATCTTTAAAGTGAAAACTACGGCTGCTAATTCTAAATCATGAGTAGGATATCGAATCTCATATTCCTTCAATTGTCTCGATGTATACGCGATTACTTTACCGTGCTGCATTAGCACGCACCCTAATCCCTTATGCGAAGCATCACTGTAAATCACAAAATCTCCTTTTCCATCTGGCAATGCCAACACAGGGGCAGTTACCAACCTCTTCTTTAACTCTTGGAAACTCTTCTCGCATTTCTCCGTCCATTCAAATTTCTCAGTTTTACGGGTAAGTCGGGTTAACGGGGCTGCGATTTTCGCAAAATCCTTGACAAATCTTCTATAATACCCTGCTAATCCTATGAAACTCCTTACTTCTGTTGGTGTGGTTGGTCGTTCCCAGTTTGAAACTGCCTCTATCTTGGAGGGGTCAACCAATACTCCTTCCTTGTTAATCACATGACCTAAGAACTGAACCTCGTTTCGCCAGAATTCACACTTTGCGAATTTGGCATACAACTGTTCCTTCCTGAGTATTTCTAGGGCTATCCTCAAATGGTCTGCGTGCTCTGCCTCTGTCTTTGAGTAGATAAGAATATCATCGATGAAAACTATAACGAACTCGTCCAAATACTTCTTGAACACTCTATTCATTAAATCCATGAAAGCTTCCGGGGCATTGGTCAATCCAAACGACATCACCAAGAACTCATAATGTCCGTATCGGGTACGGAATGCAGTCTTTGGGATATCTTCGGGTTTAATCTTTAGTTGGTGATATCCGGTCCTTAGGTCAATTTTAGAGAAGTACACAGCATCCTTTAGTTGGTCGAACAAATCATCTATTCTGGGTAATGGGTACTTATTCTTAATGGTTAGCTTGTTCAACTCTCGGTAGTCGATGCATAACCTCATACTCCCATCTTTCTTCTTAACAAACAACACTGGTGCCCCCCACGGCGACACACTGGGTCTTATCATACCCTTCTCCAACAGTTCTTTTAACTGGGTAGCTAGCTCTTTCATTTCTACTGGGGCTAACCGGTACGGGGCCTTCGAAACTGGCGCCGTCCCCGGGGCTAATTCAATAGCAAACTCAATTACCCTATCGGGTGGTAATCCTGGAAGATCTTGTGGAAACACATCTTCGAACTCATTGACTATTGGGATCTCCTGTAAACTGGGCACCTCTCTCTGGGTGTCTACAACATAAGCTAAGTAAGCCTCATTTCCCTTTCGTAACAATCTTTTGGTCTGCGCCATGGTTAGAAATTTCTGTGTCTGTTTCATTCCCTTAAACACTACCTCCTTCTTTCCTGGGGTATTTAATCTAACCTTTTTCCCTTTACAATCTATCTGGGCGTTATTGCGAGACAACCAATCCATCCCCAAAATGACATCAAATTCTCCTAATTTAAAAGGAATCAAATCCACATAAAAAGATTGTTCCCCTATTTCCAATTTGCAGTTTGGGTGAATTCGATTAACTGGGACTATTTTGTGGTTAGCTATCTCTACTTGTAGGGAATCCTTTAATGGTTGGGGTTTAAGTTTCAATCTATGCGCAAAATCCCTCGATATAAAAGACTTAGTTGCTCCAGAATCAAATAAAACATTTGCGCTAACTGAATTCAGGTAAAAGGTACCTGCTATCACATCCGTGTTCCTCACGGCATCATGTACTGTCATGTTGAAAGTCCTAGCAGTTGGTGGTTTGTTGGAGGCAGCTTTGCTTGCCCCTGATGCTGTTGGTCGGTTCATGGGGCAATCCTTCCTCATATGACCTTGACGTCCACACTGGAAACAAGTGAGGTTTCGGTTGACGCTAGGGTTAACCGTGGTACAGTTGGTAGCATAATGGCCCCCTCGTCCACACTTAAAACAGGTTACCGGTTTCTGGTTGCACACACCGGAATGTTTCCTTCCACAAGTTGTACATGCTGGTAATGGGGGTCGAGATTGGCGGGAGTGGGACACTCCGGATGGGTTGCCGCCCTGGTTCACGCTTGAGCTTACGGTTCGCTTGAAACCCGTATTCCTTTCAGGTAGGGAGGTTGCCCCACGATTAAACCTATTTTGGGGGTTTCCTCCAGCAGAACCTCCACCCATACTCGCATGCTTTCTTTTTATCCCTCCTTTCTCTCTTTCCTTATGCATCTGATCACTCCCTGCTTCCACGATTGAAGCCTTTTGTACCAACGTGGCATAGTCTGTAATCTCCAGGACTGCCACGCGATTCTGGATCCACTGCTTCAATCCCTGTTGAAACCTATTAGCTTTCTTTTCTTCGGTATCTACAAACTTTGGCACAAACCTTGATAGCTCGGTAAATTTTGCCTCATACTCAGCCACTGTCAGGTTATTCTGCTTTAGCTCCAAAAACTTAAGCTCCATCTGAGTCTTCATAAACCTTGGGAAATACTTTTCTAGAAACAATTGCTTGAACCTTTCCCAAGTCACGATAACATCCGTCTCCATGTTCTTCTTGGCCTCCCACCAATAGTTGGCCTCTCCTTTCAGTAGGTAAGTGGCAAAAACGGTCTTCTGCGCCTCCTCAATGCTTAAAATCTCAAAAGACTTTTCCATTTCCTTTATCCAAGCTCTTGCCTCTACTGGGTCAGCCGATCCTTGGAATTCTGGGGGCTTGAGTGACTTAAAGGCCCTGAAAGAGTTCGCTATGGTATTGTTGTTTCCTTGGGGTGGTTGGGGATAACGGTCCAAATTTTGCCTGAGTAGATTCATGAACTGACCCATGGGGTCTCCACCCTGGTCTCCTTCTCCTTGTTCCGCTTCAACTTCCTCTTCTTCATTCTCAATGTCCGTAGTGAAAAAGGATTCATCAGCCTCTCCATACTGGGAGTCGTCCTGTTCATTATAATCCTCATCCATTTCTTCATTATACTCATGGTCTTCCCTATTTTGATTGTGGCTTTCTTGATCATCAGATTCAGGGGGATTAGCCCTAGTTCCCACCCTTCGTGGAGGCATCTTACTGAAATTTGGAAAATTCACATTAGGCTCATTTACTGGGTTACAGATACAGTCGTTACATAATTGGAAGTAGACTTCCGCAGTTCTATATTTCATCGCAATTTAATCATACGGTGCAGGCAATAGTATAACAAACTTGTGATCACGTCACAACAGTACTGGATTCAACTGAAAGGAAACAAATATATACATGGTACCAAAGATACAAAGTCTGAGTCAACATCGACAGTTTACAAGTACAACCGTCCTAACATCATCTAGTCAAAAGTGAAATACATGGTCTATCCTTCTAGTCAGAAAAAGGGATAATATATACAATGGAACAATCCCACAAAAGTCGGCACTACTACGTCCGTACATGACTAGAAGACTAGACTACTACATCACCAACTCTGAAATCAGCCACTGGTGCGGTTCCAGGCCCTCACACTCGCCATGGCTATGCGGAAAATCTCCTCAGCATCAACCCTGGATACCTTGCCATCGCCATCAGTAGGCAAAGATCGAATCCTCATCCGTGCCCTCAGCTCAATGCGAGTCATCGCCCTCCGGGCAACCCGAGGGGGCACAGACCTCCCGTCGCCCTGGCGTACCATCCTGGCATCTCTCTCCGCTTCTAGCTGCATCCGTGACTCTGCCAACCTAGCCTCAGCCGCTATCAAATCTGACTGAACTCTATTCACGGTCCAGTTATGCACACATACTGGTATCCCCTCTAACGGAACATGGGGTGGGGTAACCGGGTCGGCTGGTGGTGCATCCTCTGTCTGCTGTGGCTCAGGGGTAAGCTCCTCAAAATCATCATGGGAAGGGCTCAAAGGCAGTGGTGGAGGGGTAGGGGCTCTCTCAGTAGGAAGTGGAGTCTGGTCCTCAGCATCCCCCTCCATATCCTCAGTATCAGCTAGGGTCGGGTCCTCCTCGGGATCCTCATCATCAGAATCCTCAACAACCTCGGTGTCCGCATCCGCCTGGACCTCCTCCGGGTCCTCCTCCGGGTCCTCCTCCCCAACACTCTCATAGTATGGATCTGTAGTCCGAAGCAAGTCCTCATCATGCTGTCTCTCGTAAGCCTCAGGGTCAGAGATGTCGCTCGCCTACACAATAACGAACTATGTCACTATCATGATATTAAAGTTCCCATAAGGGTTTTAATCGAACTTGGCAAGAGTTCTTATTATCTTAGTGAATTTATTATTGTAACGTCGCATCATCTCTGGGGTTTATAACTCTAACGCTCTGATACCATTTCTGTAACAGCCCCAGATCCGGGGTCGGGGATCCGGTCGTTACGGTCTCAATTCCCATCAAAAATACTTGCACTTGAATCAAAACAATTAAACTACATGTTGTGACCCCACAATACATCACCATACACACTCAACTAGTTATAGTCCCAGAGATGAAATTGAAATAAGTATCTAGTCATAGGATCCACAAGTTATAAGTTATTACAAACCCAAAAGATTACAGAGCATTTAAAAGTTCTTGCCATTGATTACATTAATCATTAATATAAATAAGTCTGAAACAAAAGTTGTAGCCTAGGCTACTGATTACTACTACCTCAGCTATGGCGGCCACAACCTCAGCGGGTAAATCTCTGACGACTGCCACTCGCTTGCGCAGAGAGTGCTCGAACCGGGCCATCTTCTCTAGATGTTGTTGTGATATAAATAAAGAAAGTAAGGGTGAGCAATAGAGCCCACCAAAAATAACTTATACAGATTACCAGAATATAACAATTCAAAGATATTTCTGTAGCCACATGTTATGCCTTAAACAGACAAGAAACTAGTATAATATAAAGGATGAAGTTACAAGGAAAATTAATATAATATTTCCGTAACCCAAACTCCACTTAGGCATATATATCCTTAATCAGGTTTTTATCAGAGTCATAACTCATAAAATAAAAGATGAAGTTGCATGAATTTATTGTCACTTCATTTCCAAACACTTTTCGACCTCCTGCCAACATAATTGTTCTTCACCCCAATATATGTTGCAAGAATATACAAATTGGATGATGAACCAATACTGGAGTTGCTACCGCGCCCGCTGTGCCAAACCTTGCTATGATCAGTAGCAGGTCGCACCACTCAAATAGTTTTCTACATGTAGATGGAAGAATCACGACAGCCTGACATTGTCGACCGCCTTTCTGGATCTCCCGGCCCATTTGGGGCAATAAAAGTTGGATGGGTCGGCGCAACTGGACCACTTACACCACTCCTGGTTCCGATGAAATCCATGACTCTGAAACGTAAAGATCGTCCTCCTTTCCCTAAGTGTAACACTTGTTGATACGACTCCACTAAGTAGTTATATCTAGGTTGGAAAGGAAGATTCTCCAATATTTCCCAAGCTATTGCTTGTTAATGGATATCGACTTGTTCCATGAATTTACCCCTCGATCGTTGAGGTGGTAACACAATATTTGACTTGCAGCAATTACATTGTTCCCAAAAATATCTGCTCCTTGACAGTTTTTGAACTGAGAGTTTAAAAAGAGTAGTAGTCACTTAAATCAGGTTTCCCATATTTTTGATAGTTGAGCGAGCATTTAAATCCTCTTTAAAAAGACAGATTTAAATGGAAAAACATTGTTTTGGGAACCTCTTTTGATTTATAAATACTTAATAATATTTATTAAATAAGTAAATCTTAAATGAATATTTGAAAACAATATTCATTAGGTAAGAAATCCTCAAATGAATATTTGAAAATAATATTCATTAAATAAATAATCCTCAAATGAATATTTACAACTAATATTCATTAAATAAATAAATAATCCTCAAATGAATATTCAAAAATAATATTCGATTAAGTAAACCTCAAATGAATATCCGAAATAATATTCCTCAATTAATAAATCTCATTTGAATATTCGAAAATAATATTCATTACGTAATTAATCTCAAATGAATATTCAAAATAATATTCATTAAATAATTAAATCTCAAATAAATATTCAAAAGTAATATTCATTAAATAAATAATCCTTAAATGAATAATCACACTAATATTCTTTAAGTCAATAATCCTCAAATGAATATTCATAAATAATATACTTTAAGTCAATAATCCTCAAATGAATATTCATAAATAATATTCTTTAAATAAATAATTAATCCTCGAATAACAGTACCCGATATCTTTATCGGAAAATAACCTTTATCATATACAAAATTTAATCACTTCTGATCTTTCAAGAAAATCACACGCCCTTATCCCAGGGCAAATATAAAATTCTAGCTTATAGCTGATATCCCATATCTAACTCATAAGCCCTGTAATAACCCGAATTTTTGGAAAAATTTAAAACTTTTCTTATTATGATTAAGTGCAGCAGTGAATAGTGATATTGGTGGATGAATAGTGATTTTGAGGGTTAAGAAAATTTTTCATGCCACCTATGTACGAGACGTAGTGTGGATATTCCGAAGTCATATTAGTGATCTACGGAGTAAATAAGTGAATGCAAAGACGATCGGAATTCAGAAATTCCAAATTTTATTTTGGTGTAATATTCGACCGGGCAGCGAATTATATATTATTATATTCAAGAGATGAGATATTAAAATTGAGGATTTGAGGATTTAATATTTTGGAATTTTATTATTTTATTCAAGTCGGTTTAAGGATTCGATTGATGAAGTGAATAGTTACTATTCACTGCGAAGATCGCGTAGAGTTTTTACTCGCTCTTTTGGAAAATATTTCGAATCGTTTCAAGAAGAACAAGGCAACATTTACAGGATTAAATATAGACATGGAAGTAACATGTAACGAGAATAATTCAAGGAATGCAACATTTGGATCATCCATGTGAAAAGAAACGAATCAGTAAAGCAAACCAGTAAAGTTACTTTAACAGAACCAATGCATGTTCGACACATGTCGAGAGATGAAGCCACCTAGGGCTATGACTCACCACCCTTCACACAAATATCAGCATTATCATTATTATTAACCAAGACAAAAGAAAAGAAAAAGAAAGAGAGAAGAACTCTCCCCCCATTTTTCTGCCCAGCAGGAGCATCAAGGAAAGAAAAATTCATATCTCCACTTCTATCCATCCATAAATCACCAAATTTTAACCATAGCTTCTCCACTCCATGGGCAACGTTCTTTCAAAATTTCATGGCCAACAAAGGAGTGTAGCCTAGTCAAATTCGTTCCCCAAGTCGGAGAACCGAAACTGTCCTGCTTTTTCCAGTTTCGACCACTCACCTTAGAAAGCCAATAAGTCGAGCTTCAAGTATCCCCTGGTGATGAGATAGGACTCAACAGAAAGCCCTTGAAGAGTAGAAGGTGTGTTAAAAAGTTGAGAACCAAACTCTTGTTTTTAGATTTTATATGGATTTTACAAAGTGATGATGAATAGTAACTTTTCATGATTCTTGATTTTGTTTCTTAAGGGTTAAGCTTGATAAGGTTTGTTCAAAGCTCAAGGAAGGATTATAAACCATTGTTAGTGTATATGAAGCATCAAGGAAGGTATAAAAACCTCTGCCCCTTTTTGTTTTTATGAATTTTGAAGTGGTTTTGATGTTCATGTGAGTTAAGATCATGATTAAGTGATTTAGTGATTGTTTGGCTTTGTTTAAATATGTAAAATGATGGGTGTTGGATTTGAGCCTCACCACTGATCTTAGAGGTGTATGATGGTTGTTTGTTGAGGTTGTGGATGTATGGTATGCCCGGTGTGGCTTGGTTATGTTGTGACAAAATTGGATTATTCGATTTTAAGCCGTCGTAATGCCCGATTTTCGGTAACTCTATAAACTGCCTATAATCCGAAAGCTTAACTGCCTCTTTTGGTTCAGTGATGAACATGAGTATGTAGATCTTTGTTTCTAGTTTACGTGAGCGCAAGAATCATGTCGTTACGATTTACGGTTTAAGAGAAAAGTGAGTTTTAGTAAACGTCGTTCTGAGAAACAACCCTTCTCTGGTCAGCCACTTTGAGACTATCTTTGGACCCCTTAGAAGCCATATTAAAATGTGAAACTTTGCAGAATAATACTAGAGACAGTTAGGAAGGCTCACGAAAAAGATTCGGATTAAAAAGATTATTTGTCGATTTTATAAAAATGTTTTAGTCAAGGTCGCGCAAGTGAAAACCACTGAAAACGAGACTTAGAAACCAAGGTTCCAAATGGTTAAGTATAACTTGGATTTGAGGATGGATTTCGAACCAAACTTATGATATAAGTATTTGACGAATAACATGGACTTAGTGTGACGCTAGAGCGAGCAAGAAATGCCTTGGTTGTATTTCGCTTACGTGTTTAAGCATTGAGTTATAAGTGGTTTATCGAGGGGATTAACCGTGTGTTTTCGTTTGACTTTGTCTAGATTGTCCGGCATCGTCGCGAACCCCTATCACTTCTCGAGCATCAGGCAAGTTTTCTAAACTTGTACTTTTAAAGTATTAATTATAATACTGCTTTTTCCATGTATAAAGTTGTACAGTTTTGCGACACATCTTATTTCCTGTTGAAAATAAAAATTTGACCTTTTGATTATATATGATCTTCTGAGTTAAGTATATATAACCGGTATACCTTGTAGCTCTAGAGATAAGAGCATACTTCTTGTTTTCGACTCTAGACCGGGAGTCGATATTTTGTTATATAGATAGTCGTGGAAACCCGGAGGGATTCTAGCGGCAGAGTACTATCATCTTGAGTAATATTATTATTAACCATTATTTATGTTCCGGAAAGTATTTATTACTTGGAAATGATTTGATTATGGGCTTCTAAGCTAGATATGGGATATTAGTTAGAAGCCAGGTTGTATAAAGGCCCTAGGTTAAGGGCGTAAGATATTCCTTTAGATCAGAAATAATTATATTTTCTGTATATATATTAAAGGTTATTTTCCGATAAAGATATCGGGTACTGTTATTCGAGGATTTACTATTTATATTATTTATGAATATTCATTTGAGGATTATTGACTTAAAGTATATTATTTATGAATATTCATTTGGGGATTATTGACTTGAAGTATATTATTGTGAATATCCATTTAAGGATCATTTACTTAATGAATATTATTTTATTATTCATTCGAAGTTTATTTATTTAATTATTTATTATTCATTCAAGGTTTAATTATTGAATATTTATTTATTCAGAGAGGATTATGTTTGAATAATCATTTATTTGAGGAAATTTCTTCAATACATATTTCCTTATTAACTATTAAATATCTTTTAGTGATTTAAAAATCATATTATTTGTTTAAAAGCATTAGAGGTCTTTGAGAATTATATTTTTTTTATATTCTTGACCTTTAATAATATTTCCGAGAATTATAAGGATTCCCCAATATTATTCCCGATCATTATCACCTCACTTGAGCCATCTAAATGCTTTCATACATATTGAGAATTGAAAATCCAGAGTTGGGAGAAAATCTTGTTTCCTTCCTTTGTTTATATAAGAGATATTATTTTGGGATTATAGCCCTACTACTAAGGGTTCCCCTTTCACAAAAAGAGTAAAAGATTCAATCTCGATTTCATGAAGACTATTTGTCGCTCAACCTGAGTTTCCGGCTATAGGCCAGTATGTACTTATGGGTTAGCTTCCCATTGTTCGGGAGTAACCAGGGATTGTGAAAGTCCGGCTAAAAGCCAATATGGGTTAATGGGTTAACTTCCGATTGATTCTGGGATTAACCAAAGGATCCCAGTGCGATCTTTGAACGGGCATTTGCCCGGGGAACTAGAATTTGGCCCAACTTGCGCCAGAATGATTGCGGATGGAGCTTTCATTCAGGATGATTGCGGATGGAGCTTTCATCCAAGGTAATTGCGGATGGAGCTTTTACCTGAGGGTAATTACGGATGGAGTTTTTATCCTTCTACTAGTAGAGAAGACCCGCGGTGGACCTGGAAGCGGCGACTGATCATCGTCGATCCACGTCTGGAATTATTGAAATCTCAATACAGAGTTCAAATGAAATTTCTCCTACATACGGAGTTCAGTGTTCCCATCTGACAGTATCTTGAACTGCTGAGTGTTATAGTATCCACAACTGCTGAGTGCTACGTCACTGGAGCAGGGTGTCAGCATCCAAATTTCTATCATATCCCGATTAGGGAAAATATTCGAGTTTTCAGTAAAGGATACTTAACTTGATAAATTGCTACGGCAAGTACGAATTTCACTTATCTTTCGTATAAAGACGATAATTGATATTTGAAGTACTGTTGTGGTATATATTCCGATAAGGAAATAATTTCAGTATGGAGATATTATGACAATTATTGTCTTATACCCGCTTTATTTCTGGGTTGAATTAAAGGCAGAATTATGCCATACTTTCATTACCTTGCTGAGCTATAACTCACTCTTGCTATTATTTTATATATATTATATAGCAGCGAAGAAGGATGCCTATGGGACGGCACATACCTCGCAAGGCGCTCCCATAAACAGTTTCTAGCAGTGATCCCGGGAGTAGTACGAACCGATCGAATCAGGCTATGGTTTTGGTATTCAACTTATGTATAGACATGAATGGTATTAGAGGATTGTGAGCATCAGAAGGCTAAGCTGGTAATGTACCAATACTTAGAAATTGTATTAGTAATAGATTCAAAAGACATTTGGGTATTGTAATAAAAGTTATTTATTCCGCAGTTGTTGTATTGTGTCGTTTCTGAGACTCTAACCTGTGTGTGTGTGTGTGTGAGACATATGTTGTGGGGTCATGAGCAGGTGAATTATGAATGGTGTGAGTAATACAGGTAAGGCAAGGAGTACATGGATTGTGACAACCCTAAATCCCTGACCCCGGATTTGGGGCTGTTACAAGCCCCAACTTCAAGTCATAAACTCAAGTATTGCTATACATAGCAATTCGAAAACAAGTATGCAATTTATATATATCGCAATCGCATATCATAAATGAAAACAGTTATTATCACAACAACAGTAGTATAGGTTTTGAAAACTTGTCTGGTGGTGAGGTAGGGGTAGTGTGCCTCGAGTCAATCCGGCGATCTATACATAGTCAAAATATCCAAGGTTAATCACTTGAATACTTGCACAAACTAAGTATGTATTTTACTTAAGCTAAACATGTCATCAAGTTGACTCCTTAAGACTCCTCTTGCGTACGCTTGGTTCGAACATTTTTATAAAATAGAGATTAAATCCTTTTAACACGAAATCTTTTCGAGGGTCTTTCTAAACATACCTAGTATGTTAAAACAAAGTTTCATATTCTGACTAGTCACTTAAGGGGTTTGATCATTGCCTCAAAGTTGGCTAAGTGGTATAGTTCGGTTTCTCGAAACGTCCTTAATTAAAACACTCGTTTCTCCTAAACCGTAATTCGGAATCACATGGTCTTTATATCGAAATGAAACTTGAAACAAGACCCACACAATACTAGGCAGTGGTAACTCTGGACAGAAGTCCTTATGTCCGAACATCATAGACAAAACAATGGTTAAGGAAAATCGGGCATTATAACGGCTATGTTTTAACGATTCCAAAGTTTAATCATAAACTTACAAGATCACTCCAAACCAAATCACCAAGTCAAATCCTCAACATCATTACTAATCCATAAACATCACCAATCAGTCAAAACCAATATTTACTTGCTTATCATCAAAACAACCTCAAACTTTCATCAAAATCACTTAATCACTCTTACGATTACACCGACTAAACTATACTTAAAACTAATCATATAAATCGAATTTATAAACAAGGGTTTCAAGAGTTATACCTTCCTTGGAGTGTATATGAGCTTGTATAGCCCTTATATAACCTTAAGATATCTTGAATCATCAAAAGAAATCAAGAATCAAAAGTTAGTTCTTGGAAATCACTATTCATGTTCATCTTTGACCTAAGATTTAGGCATGATACTATCCATGGATGATGCTAAGATTAAGAGATTACCTTGGTCTAGGAATTAGGAAGCTTTTGAATCCAAGAACACGAATTATGGATTCTTGGAAGTTGGTCTTGAGAATTGGAATTTCTTGGCCGAAAGTTTCTTCAAAAAATGGGGAGAATTCTTCTTTTTCTTTTCTTGTTTAACTACTTTAATGAGATATTTGTATAAAAATGGTGAGTCATAGCTCTAATGGTCTCATCTTTTGACACTTGTCCCACATGCATTGGCTCAGATAAAGTAGCTTTACTGGTTCGCTTTACTGATTCGTTTCCTTTCACATGGATGATCCAAATGTTGCATTCCTCGAATTAATCTTGTTACATGTTACTTCCATGTCTATATTTAATCCTGCAAATGTCTCATTGTTCCATCTCCGTTTAATCTCGTAAAATGTTCGCAGGGTTTCTTAAGCGTTCTGTCGAAGTAGTTTTCTGTAAGTGTTCTTGATATTTCTAATTCTTGTATTAATCCGTATCCATGGAATCGATAATTTAAATCCTCAAATATTCTCAAATAATAATTAATCCGTCCGTTATTGGTGAAATTTCGGAGAAAACGGAAATGCTATTTTTCCGATTCTGACAGCTTTTGCATTCATTCATTTACATCGTAGATCACTAATACAGCTTTGAAAGTTCATTATATCGTTCTGCATATAGGGTGGTCTGAAAAACTTTTTAAATGAGAAAAGTTACTATTCATCAGTGGTTTTTTAACAAAAGTCACTATTCATCCATAGTTCTTAAATAAGTACAAAATTTGGGGATATTACACTTGGGGTCTCAAGCATTTCAGATAAGGGATGATGAAAGACTTTTTGTATAGAATTCCCTCAATCAGGGCATACCTTAATGCTCTCACATATAACTTTCGTGCTTCTGAAGTGTCGTTGGTTAACCACCCAGTTTCCAGATGAGCTTTGATGGGATCCATCCAACAGTTAGCAACATCAATAGGTGCCACCAACTTTCCATTGATGTTTGGGGTCTTCAAGACTTGGAAGTATACACTTCCAGCGTAGTTCTCAATTTCAGAAGAAGCAAACTTGGACAAGGCATCGGCCTTCACGTTCTCTTCCCTTGGAATATGTTCCACATAGCATTCATCAAACTGAGTCATGATGGCCTTGAAAAGTTTCAAGTACTTGGCCATGACTTCATCTCTGGCCTCAAACTCCCCATTTACATGGGAAACCACTAGCCTCGAGTCTCCACATACTTTCAGAGTTTTAACTCTCAAGGCTCCAGCCAGCCCTAAGCCAGTTATCAGGGCTTCGTATTCAGCTTCATTGTTTGTCGTTGGGAAGTCAAGTTTTAGTGCGTACTCTATGAAAAATCCATCAGGACTTTGAAATCCATGTCTTCATCTTTCTTGTCCTCCACTATTACTTCCTGCCCCCCCCCCGACTTCTTGGTTGTCAATGTTGCATTCAACCATGAAGTCAATTAGTGCCTGAGCTTTTATGGCCGTCCGAGGCTTATACTTGATGTCAAATTCGCCTAATTCAATAGCCCATTTGATCAACCTTCCACTAACTTGAGGGCTATGCAAGATATTTCTTAGAGGTTGATTAGTCAAGACCTCTATCTTGTGAGCCTGGAAGTACGGGCGTAGCTTTCTTGAGGCCATTATCAAGCTAAGGCAAACTTCTCAATTGTAGAGTAGTTTATTTCAGCCCCATGTAGAATCTTACTCACATAGTAGATGGGTTTCTGAACCTTCAATTCTTCTTTTCCCAAAACGGCTCCAAGGGCTGTGTTGGAAACCGCCAAGTACAAATAGAGAGTTTCTCCTGGCTTTGGCTTTGCCAACAGTGGTGCCTCAGCCATGTATTTCTTCAGGGCCTCGAAGGCCTCTTGGCTTTCATTTGTCTATTCAAAAAATTTCACATTCTTGAGTGCTTTGAAGAAAGGTAAGCACTTCTCTCCTGACTTGGAGATGAATCTTCCCAATGCTGCCACTCTTCCAGTCAGCTTTTGAACATCCTTGACAGACCGTGGTGGTTCCATGTCTAGGATTGCTTTGATCTTGTCGGGGTTAGCCTCGATCCCCCTCTTGGAGACCATCAGGCCTAAGAACTTTCCTGATCCAACGCCGAAAGCGCATTTAGCTGGATTCAACATCATCTTGTGGTGCCTCGGCATTTCAAATGCCTCTCGGAGGTGTTCTATGTGATCGGCCTTATCGAGGCTCTTGACCAACATGTCATCTACATAAACCTCCATTGTTTTGCCAATGAGGTGTTTGAAGATTTTATTCACCAACCTTTGGTAAGTTGCTCCTGCATTCTTAAGTCCAAATGCCATGACTAGATAACAGAAAACACCAAAGTCAGTGATGAATGATACCTTGGAGATGTCATCTTTGTGCATTTTGATTTGATTGTATCCACTGACGTCATCCATGAAACTTAGCATCTCGTGCCCAGCTGTGGCATCTATTAGGGCATCGATCCTTGGTAAAGGAAAACAATCCTTGGGACATGCGTCATTCAAATCGGTGAAGTCGACCCACATCCTCCATTTTCCATTGGCCTTTTTGACCATTACTGGGTTGGCCAACCATTCTGGGAATTGAATTTCCTCAATGAATTCGGCTTCCAGAAGCTTTTCAACTTCTTGTTTGATGGCCTCTTGCCTCTCTGGTGCAAAGTTTCTCTTCTTTTGTTTCACCATTTTCCTTTCAGGATTCACATTCAACTTGTGGGTTATCAGTTGGGGATCAATCCCTGGCATGTCAGCCGATGTCCAAGAAAAAACGTCATTGTTCTCTTGAAGAAAAGATATGAGCTTGCTTTTCAATGGTTCGGGCAATAGTGCTCCAACATAAGTCACCTTCTCAGGTTCACCAGGGACTAAGGGAATTGGGATTAAATCCTTAGCTGGTTTCCCTCTTCGGTCCTCATTATCACTAGTATCCATGTCTTCAATTGGGAGAACCTGCCCCCCGATTCCATCAGGCCTTAACGCGGCTACGTAACAACTTCTAGCCATCTTTTGGTCTCCCCGTTCTTCACCAATTCCATTCCTCGTTGGGAACTTGATTTTCAGATGATAGGATGAGGCAACGGCCTTGAACGCATGAAGACCAGTCCTTCCCAGGATTGCATTGTAGGTCGAAGTTGCCTTTATAACTATGAAGTTCAACATCCGAGTAGACGTAGTCGACCCTTGCCCCATTGTCATTGGGAGTTGGATAGTTCCTTCCACCTTTGATTCCACTCCATTGAATCCATATATGAGCATATTCGAGGGTGTCAACTGAGAGTCAGTATAGCCCATCTTGATGAAAGCATCATGGAACAAGATGTCCACTGAAGCTCCATTGTCGACCAAAACTCTATTTGTTTCAGAATTCCCTATCACAGGAACGATGACTAAGGGATCATCGTGGGGAAACTTCACTCCCTCCAGGTCTGAATCATCAAAACCTATTGATACTTCTGTTCGGGCACGCTTCGGTGCTTCTCCGA
Organism: Heracleum sosnowskyi; assembly: GCA_030848705.1. NCBI lineage: Eukaryota > Viridiplantae > Streptophyta > Magnoliopsida > Apiales > Apiaceae > Heracleum > Heracleum sosnowskyi. The sequence continues at coordinate 48,037,343 of CM061241.1, forward strand.
CCACGGTCATTACTTCTCGGGCATAGGCTTTCCTTGAGTTTTGGGAGGACCCAGCAGCAGTTGGTCCTCCGAATATCATGTTGATGACTGGCCCTCGGGGCTTGGGATTACGATCTTGATCGTTGTCCCTTCTATCATAGTCCTTCCTTTCATAGTTTCCCCTTTGACTCACTTGATTTCCATCCTTAGTGAATTTATTGAGCTTTTCTCTTCGTATCAGAAACTCGATCTCATCTTTCAATTGTCTGCAATCATCTGTGTCGTGACCAACTTCCTTGTGGAACCGACAGAATTGGTTTTGATTCCGTTTAGACATATCAGTCCTTAGTGGCTTCGGCCATCGGAGATCCTCCTCCTTTGCTATTTCCATTAGAATTTGGCTCCTGGGAGTGTTTAATCTTGCATACTCCGTAAATTTTGGCCCAAAATTGTTCCTCTTGAGTGGAGAATCAGAATCTTTTGACGTTCTAGGAAACTTTTCCTTGACGTCGTACTCCTGAGTTTCCTTTCTTTTCTTTGAATTTCCACTGCCACCGGCAGTGGGTTCATATTTCCTCATGCTTTCTTCAGCCTTAATGTACTTTCCGGCTCTATCTTGGAGCTTCAACATGCTCTCGGGTGGATGTTTTGCCAAGGATCTTTTGAAGTGATCATCAATGGTTCCTTGCTGCAGGGCTATCATAACTAATTTGTCCTCTAAGTCTGGGACTTTCAGAGCCTCCCGGGTGAATCGATTGATATAATCCCTTAGGGCTTCATTCTTTCCGTGCTGGATTGCCATGAGTGACGCTGCCATGAGTGACGCAGAGCTTTTCTCATGAACCCTTCCACTAACAAACTGATTGATGAACGCTTTGCTTAATTCTTTGAAAGACCCAATAGAGTTGGGAGGAAGACGGCTATACCAGCGTTGGGCCATGCCTGCCAAGGTTTGTGGAAACGCCCTACACTTGACCGCATCGTTGGTTGGCTGCAACAACAGTGCATTGGAGAAGGTTCTTACATGATTTACGGGATCCCCCGTTCCATCATAAGCTTTTGTTAGGTCCTCATAAGTTTGTAGAAGGGGGGTTGAATACAAACTATACCGTTTTATCGAAATTTGTTCGTTTAAGATTAAACAATTTAGAACAAATTAGTGCGGAATAAAAACTGAAACAATATTCAAGTTAAATAGAAACTCTATTAAACTTGAGGGGTGTTACAATTTTGATCACTGATTACAAGGAACTTAATAAAACAAATCTAGAATAAATTCGACATGAATTTATCTATTTTTGTAATAAAAAGGATCGAATACTAAAAAGTAGTTTGATATAAAATCTAGGGATTATGATCCGCTAGAAAGCTAAAGCAGTACAAGTGAAATGATCCTTATGAATTTAATGATAAGAACTTGTCAAGAATTAAATCACTGAAGAAAATTAATTGCTTTGGTGTTGAAGAAGTAAAGACAGAGAAGTAATGTAATGTTTTGTTCTTCTGTATCTTTTCAATTGTGTTCTGTGTCTTTGTCAACTGAACACCTTTTGCATTTATACAACTTACTTGTTCAAGTATTCCACGCGCCAATCCACTTTGCAGAATGTATTAAGAAGACTTGCTGGAAAACTATCCTTTTTGCCTTGGAAGACAATCGGGAAGACAAGCTATTGTACATGGAAGACATTCGGGAAGACAAGGATTTACTCTAGGAAGACAATCGGGAAGACTCACTTGTGAGTCTTCCTAGTTTAAAAAACATAGTCTTCCTAGCTTAAATCTAAGTCTTCCTAGTTCATTTTTATTCTAATTTAAATAATTAACTAAATAAATTATGTATTAATTTAATTCTTTGCAGAATTAAATTAATAAATAATATACTTAATAATATTAATTATTTATAAGAGAATAAATAGAATTAGTTGACTTCTCAATTAATTTCTTTTTATTCTAATTTAAATAATTAACTAAATAAATTATGTATTAAATTAATTCTTTACAGAATTAATTTAATAAATAATTTACTCAATAGTATTAATTATTTATAAGAGAATAAATAGAATTAATTGACTTCTCAATAAATTCCAGAATCACTTAAAACTTAGATAACTAACAAACACAATAGTACGTTGACACTCGATGCACTGTCTGGTTCATGAGTGACTAACGACAATGTCTGTTCTTTATCAATTTGACTTTAAGCAGTGATTCACTTCCTTCTCATTCAAGAACTCCGTAATCAGTATCTTTTTCTGTCACCACTTGAAATCTCCGTCACTTTAATAAATCCACTGAGCTTGAATACTTCATTGAGGCTTGATCAATATATTGAGCTTCTTTCAATGTAGAATCACTTCAAGTCTGTAGATGACTTTAATCTTCATTCTTTGATAGATATAATCTTCTGAGATTCCTGTGACATATGATTTTTATTATTTACTTATTACATCTTAATTAAAGTTGAGTAGAATCCTCGGTGTTTACAAATAGGACTAGACATATGCCTTTCAGCTTTGATCGTTGGCATCTTAAATTTCCTGGATATGGTGGCTTTCATGATGTCTTGAGTAAACGGTGGTGTAGGATCATCAGGATCTCCTAGGGGCAACAAAACACTAGGATCACCCCTTGGGGCTTAAGCCCTCTTAGTCCTTCTTGGTGTTGGGTCCAAGTTAATTATCGGGACTCTTCCAGTTGTTCGGCCTTGAGCTTTGGCAGCCTCCTCTTCAGCAAGGAGTTTCTTGAGTCTTGCGGTCTCTGCCTCATGAACTGCAATTTTCTCCTTTTTAGTTTGGGATTGTTCCCTATTTGATTGGGAAGAACGTCTCCTCCTTGGGGCGACATCCCTCTCTTCTCCAGATGTATAATTCTCGTCCTTGGTATAGGGACCCGAGTAATCTTAAATCAAAGGGGTCCGTCGAGTTTGTTGATTTTGAGGTCCCAGCCCTTGTATGTAGGGAGGAACATATGCTTCATGGTACGTGGGATTGAGACCACTACCGCCCGTCATGGGTCGAGGGGGCATGCCATAGCTTGGCATCCCCAAAGTCTGAGTTGCGTATTGAGGGAGATCAGTAGTATGAAGTTGAAGACCACTTGGTGCATTCATGAGCAGTGGGGAGGTCGTGATTGGTTGTTGGTAAACGGTCTCTTGTGGATTAGATCCATGAATGACCATCTACAGGGGATTTGTCCCTTCAACTGAAATCAGGATTTCCGGTCCTTGAGTGTTGGTGGGGATATTCGCCCCTTGAGTGCCAGTGGTTGGCGGTGGTTGATTTCCGTGAGTATCAGCCTCAGAGGTGATAGGAAGATCCTCAGGAGTTTGAGTATCTCGAGTTGTTCTTCGTGTGTTTGCCATGGTTGATGTTGTCTTCCCACAGACGGCGCCAAATGTTATGGATTAAAAAACGTGCTTGTATATTAATTGCTAGGATTTATGAGCTTTCGAGCTTTAATGGTTGCACTTGTGTTTCGAGACTAAATCGGTCCTCACAAGATGCCTACGTATCTCTAGTGTTTAGAGAATCAAGCCAAAGACGTAGTTCTGATTGTAGGATCAGGTCCTTTATATAGGCGTCTGGAGCCTCATATTTAGAGTAAGTTTAGGAGTCTTAGCGAATAAGTCTCCTTTTTGATATTGGATAAACATTGTCTTTCTTGCTGGATAAGTCTTTTCCTTGTTGATAAAGGCTATGACTCATTATTTCTTTTATTTGGGATTCTGGATCCTTCTTTGATGAATTTACCATATTTTGGACTTCTTTCCTGAGCTGTATATTTCCATTATTTATTAATTACGAATTTAATAAATAATTACGAATTTAAGTCTTCAAAAATATTAACCTCCTTGGAAAAGAGAGCTTTCAAAAACATTACCCTTCTCATATAAGGACCTTCCACACTTGTTTTTGTCCATGCACGAGCTAGTGAAGTAATCAAATCATGTGCTACGAATATTGCATCACAATTCTTTAACATCTCCATGATTCAGGTTCTGCCCAGATCTGTTTTTTACCTTTTTGGCCATGTAAACGATATTTTCTTGGAAAACACAAAACATGAAAGTTGTTGGAAACGAAAAGATCTTTCCGATGATATATGGCTTGTCAGAAACAAACTTATAACGAATCGGAAATCAAATAAAACGTCTGCTGATTAACTTCTCAATACTGAAAAACGGGATCTGATTATGTTTTGTGATTTCGAGAATAGATCTGAACATAATCTCAGAAAACACCAAGAACGAAAGTTATAGGAAATCGGAAAAGCTTTCCGAATCATAAAAGATCATCAAAATCTGACATGTATTAAATTTACTACGAATCTATAAGATAACTTATTTGTACGGATAAAATCATAAAAAAACTTATCTTAATTTTGAATACAACCACGAACGAACCACCGCCTCCACCGTTCTGCTTCTCCATTAAAGCCGCTCTAGATCCATAATAACCCCCATGTGTATTGTATAAATTGATTGTACTCCACAATAAAAAAATTATCCCCTCCTTCTGGCGCCAATTGTAAACGTAGGAATTTGGTGATAACAAATTTCGGGGATTTCTGGAATAACAAAATTGTGATGATGGGAGATTTGGGTTTTTTGGATGTTTGGGGCTGGACTTGAAAGGTGTCTCGACTTGTTATATGTGTCGGATCCTATTCCAAGATGCATGCGTACCATGTTTATATATATGGATCAAGCCAACGCAGTTCTGTAATAGGATAGTGTTTTTAATCCCTGTGATTGTTAAGGGATATCTTGAGATAAGTTGATTTTATCTTTTTAGAGTTATATTAGCATTGTGATTCTTTCCTGATTTGAAAGAATCGTTTGGAGATATTGATTGATTGATATTGATTCTTTCCTCGTTTCAGAGAGAGGATATTACTTAGTGGTTAAACAATTAATTATTATTAGATTAATATTGGGAAATTAGGAGATAATTGAGGCAACTGAAAATATGGCGTAACACCAACTTTCCGAAAATTCAAATGACCGGGAAAGCGCCTATATTAAAAAATTGTTTATAACTAATATTAAGCAACTGTTAAATTCAACTTAGAAACCTCATGATAAATATAACCATAGCTTAAACAAACAATAATAATTAAAGAGAATATTTATGTATATATACCCGATGAACTAGAGGCATGTCGAGTTGCGAAGAATTGGGGATGAGAGCTGAGCTGAGTGGCTTCCATGGCGTTCATACAACTGTGCGCGCCAAGAGCTTGATTTCATGCCCTTGTTTGTATTTTCACGTGCGTCGTTGTAAACTTTTTGGTTTTAAAGCGAGTTTGCAGATATAAGCGAAGGGAAGGAAAATTGACAAAATAAAATAAAGATTATTTAATCTAAATTTAAGGAGTTCCCCTTTTCTGAAAATGATTTTTTATTTTTTTATTTTTTTTCAATATATGCTTTTGAAGTCTTTTAATTAAAGAAAACTCATATATCGCATTTTAAAATTTTAAATAAATTTTATTTATAATTTTAAAGTCATCAAATTTGATTTTGGAGAGAAAATGATAATATGTACAAATTTATAGCGCCTATTTATATCCTATATATGATAAGCATAAGGTGGATATTTGGTTTGCAGTACTACCACGAAAAGAATTTGCACCATTGGATTGAACTTAAATCAACAGTTAAGATTATGTTATATATATTTTATAATTTGTGTCCATCAGATCTAGATATAAATTAGATCGAATGTTTTGTAAAGCCTACATATCAAATAATGTATCTGCAAAAAATATAAATTTACGTATCAAATATACACAAATGCAAATAAAATAACTATTTTATTTTGTATCTAATGATTGTTTTAACTTTTGTAAATTTACCTTTTGTGTTAACATGATAATATATTTTATTTTATTTTATTCCTGTATTAATATATTAACATTAATATATTAATATTATATATTTTAAATAAAATAATTGTAAATAAATGGTATTAGTATACTTTTCCTCTTAAGACATGAACATCTAATAGGGACATCTAATACTAAACATAATACTAAACATAATAGGAAACATAAGTAGGTATAACCATGTATTCAACCTAATAATATGTACTAAACATAATAGGACATAAGTAGGTATAACCATGTATTCAACCTAATAATATGTTCGTCCAGCAGCGGCAAGATCTCCTGTAGCCATTGGAGCACAACGTGAAGGATATTGGAACATCAAGATACTTACTTCCAGAATCGTGTTGGTAGGCTCTTTCCACCAAGTAAGCTACACCAAAGCTTGATATACAACAAAGCTAAAAGTTCTACACTTATCATGATCTAGAGATAATCAACTATTACTTATAATTAATAGCTGGTCCTGGCAACCTATTGAACTTGATAATCTTCCCTCCCGTCCAACAGTTGGTTAAACTTGAAGAAAAAAAAAGAACTTATACATACTCATATATGTGGATGTTAGTATGTTACTATAAGGTCTCTTTAAATATAATATGCAGGAAACTCTCTGATCCACCGAGCTGCATTCTTTAGTAGCTCAAGCCATATTCCACGTACTTTTCCTTAAGTTTTCCAACTACAGAAGTAAAAATTCCAAAAGTACATGTCATATATACTTATTCCCTCCAACTATAATAAAAAAGACATAAATAATAAAAAATATTAACCAAAAAGTTTGAACACCAACCAAAATATAATATTAAGATCATAGTCTAAGTTTTCATGTTTATGTCCAAAAAGAATTTTTTAACTGTGCACCAACATGTATCGTGATGTTTATATTCAAAAAGAATTTTCATGGTTGCAATAACATGTTTCCTTAAAACTCAATAAGTGTTAATTTTTAAATTACCTGATATTTTAATTCTCAACAACATCATTAAGATGAGTATCTCTTTTCATTTTAATACTCGTGGATGACCTGCAAATATAAAATAAATAAGAAATTAGTTTGATATTGCCTCCATAATTCATGGTCGGACTTAGATATTTAACATGTCAAAAATATGAAAATTTTAACATATTTTTTGATCTTCAATAGTTGTGCAAATACACGTATTTTACGAGGTACAAATTATGAAGCTAGCCGAGGAACAAGATGTTGCAAGAAACAAACACTACAAGGAAACAGGACAAAACCGACCAACACAAATTTGGGGTTTTGAAACCGACCGACTATCAGTCGGTCGGTTATGACTGTAGATTATAGAAAAACGGCATCGTTTTTGATGATGTGGCGCACACAAAAGCGACCAATGTTCGTCGGTCGGTTATACGGCTGACATGGCAACCACATAACCGACCGTTACTGTCAGTTGTCAATTAAAAATATTAAAATCTGAATTATTTGTGTACTGCGATTTGATCTGAATTATTAAAGTCATAACCGACCGACGGCGGTCGGTTATGTCCTTCTACTTTATTTTAATTTTAGCTTAAAATACTCATTTCTTCAAATGAAAAAGACATAGAAGAGAAAGATAGAAGAAAAAAGAAGAAGAGTATTGAAGAAAACAAAGAGAAGAAGTGATACATATTATATAATTAATGTAAGTTTTCTTTTATCTATATTTATATTTAATTATGATTACATTTTTTTTATAATGCAATGTATATATATGTATGTGTTTTTATAGTTGAATATGAATGTTAAATCATTTGTTTACATATATTAATTCATGTAGATGGCAAATATGGATAGAAGTTGGATAGGTAATCAAGTACAAAGTGATAAAATTTCTTTAACTCCCGAATATAGGAATGGTGTAGAGATATTTTTAAATTTTGCAAAGAATCAAGGAGTGGAGGAAGGTGGTTTGATGAAATGTCCTTGTAAGCGTTGTAAGAATTTGAATTGGTTAGACATTGATGAAATTAGATTTCATTTGTTATCTAAAGGAATGCTTGAAGGTTATATTGTGTGGACATCGCACGGTGAAAAAGTTGAGGAAAGAAATGAGAGTCGAAAATCACATCGTCGTAGTCATCGGGAACCTCCGAGGGTAGAAGAACCGGTAGATTTTAATGCTATGTTACATGATTTTGCCGGTGCAAATTATGAATTTTATGACACCACGGATACGGGAACTAGTAATGTAGAAGAAGCTCCAAATGATAGTGCTAAAAAATTCTATGAATTGATTGTTGAAAATGGAGTTCCCATTTATCCGGGAAATACAAAGTATACAAGATTGAGCATGACCGCAAAATTATTAGAATTCAAAAACTATTCAAATTGTAGTAATAAAGCTTTTGATAGTTTGCTTGAACTTCTTGCGGATGTGTTACCAAAGAAGCACATTTTGCCCGAAACTAATTATGAAATGAAAAAGATTATGAAGGGTTTGAGGGTTGAATATGAAAAAATTGATATGTGCGAGAATGATTGCATGTTATTTTATGGAGATGACAAGGATAAAGTTGTATGTGATATATGTGGTAAAGATCGTTATCGGGATGTTTCGAGGAAAAATGGTAAAAAAATACCAAAAAAAATCTTAAGACATTTTTCTTTGATTCCTCGACTACAACGCTTGTACATGTCGGCGCATACATCCAATCATATGAGATTTTACAAGAATCGAGATGTGAAAGAGGGAGAGATTATTCATCCCGCGGATGGAGATGAATGGAAAAATTTTGACAATCATTTTCCATCATTTGCTAGTGAGATTCGTAATATAAGGCTTGGCCTTGCAACCGATGGTTTCAACCCATTTGGCCCTACCGGAAAGAAAACATATAGTGTATGGCCCGTGGTGGTTGTTGTCTATAATCTTCCCCCCTCAATGTGTATGAAAAGGCCTTATATGTTTATGACCGATATAATTCCGGGTCCAAATAGCATTGGAAAGGATATTAACGTTTGTCTAAGGCCTCTCATTGATGAATTGAAGATATTGTGGAATACCGGAGTGGAAACATATGACCAATCTTTAAAGCAAAATTTTACAATGCGGGCGGCTCTTATGTGGACTATTAGTGACTTTCCCGCTATGAGTATGATAAGTGGGTGGTCGGGTAAAGGAAAAATGGGATGTCAAGTGTGTGGTGGAAGTGTACAAGGGTTTCAATTAAAACATTCTGGAAAATGTAGTTTTTATGGCACGAACCGAATATTTCTTGATCCAAATGATCCATTACGCGAAAAAAGTTTTTTGTTTGATAATGAGGAAAGAAGATTGTTTCGTGGTCGTTTGTCCGGAGAGGGTGTAAAGGAGTTGCTTGACGGTATAATTTTTCCACCACCCGGAAAGACTAATGCCAAGTTAAGGAGTGCCGGTTATGGGGAAGAGCATCATTGGACTCATGTTCCAATTTTTTATGAACTCCCTTATTGGTCATCACATAATTTACGACATTCCATTGATATCATGCATACCGAAAAAAATGTCTTTGAAAACATTTTTTTTACTATTGTGAATGCGGCAAAGTCAAAGGATCACAAGAAAGCAAGGCTGGATTGCAAACACTTTGATGTGTTGCATCATTTGTGGATTGATGAAAATGGAAAAATGCCAAAAGCACCGTATTCCTTAAATAAAAAACAACTTAAACTTTTGTGCCATTGGATTTACTCATTGAAACTTCCAGACGGTTATTCTTCCAATATATCTCGTTGTTGTAATGTTGATGAGTGTAAATTTTTTGGATTCAAATCACATGATTGTCATATCTTTCTTCAAAAATTGTTGCCTCTTGCAATTCGTGAGCTTCTACCAACGCCTATTGTGGATGCCTTGACGACAATTTCAAATTTTTTTCAAGATTTATGCTCATCCGTTGTGACAAGAACTGATTTGGACCTAATGGCGAAATCGGTTATTAGAGCTTTGTGCTTGTTGGAAACAATTTTTCCTCAAACTTGGTTTGATTCGATGGAACACTTGGTTGTACATTTAGCGGAAGAAATTAAACTAGCTGGGCCCGCTTATTGGCATTGGATGTATCCAATTGAGCGTTTGTTGGGAAAATTAAAACAAAAAGTCGGTAATAAAGCAAGAGTTGAGGGTTCAATTGCCGAATGATATATGGAAGAAGAGGCTCTTAATTTTTGTTCTCTTTATTTTGCCTCCAATTCGGTTCATAATAAAGTGCGTCGTAACGAAGTTTTGTTTGATGACCAAAATTCTGATAAATTAGAAGTTTTTAGATATCCAATTGAATGTCCCGGAAAAGAAAGAGCAAGATATATGGATGATGATGAACGATTGCTTGCAGAAGAATATGTTCTTTTAAACTCTCCCGAAGTTCAACCTTACCTAAAGTACCTATATCTTATCCTAATTTAGTGATATGGTCATATTTGCATTAGTTTATGTTTTTTAACATGTTTCTATTGTTTCTCTACTCTTATATTTTAGAAGGTATCAAAATCACGTTATGAGACAACGCCCGGAGACAACTCCTCAAGATTTAGATCGTATTGTTAAGACTCGATTTAAAACTTGGCTTAAAAAAAAGGTATTTGTTACATTTAGTAAGCTTTAAATCTCCATTTTGATTTTATCATTACATGTTTTATTAATTTTTTTGTAACTAGGTTAAGAATGATGAGATAGAGGGACCTCGTTTTAAGGACTTGCTTGAAGGACCATCACTAAGAGTCATGACTTTTGAGACTTGTCGAGTTAATGGATATAAATTTTCAACGACATCCGCATCCGGTTCCGGTATTGTTGTCAAAGGCACTTCACATGAAAATAATCTTGATTATTATGGTCAACTACAAGAAATTATGAGACTTGCTTATGATGGATACAATCATGTATATGTGTTCAAGTGTATATGGTTTGACAGTATCGGTGATGGTGTGAGGATGGATAAAAATCGAGTGGTGACGATTGATATAACTTCAAGATTGAGGTCTAATGAGATTTTTATTTTAGCTAGTCAAGCATCTCAAATATATTATGCTCCAAGTGTATTGAATCCACGAAGCAATATATATACGGTGGTCAAATCAAAAAGTCGTCCAATTGATGAATCTATCGTTGTACAAAATGATATTGAGGATGCCTTTCAAGAAGAAAGATCTAATGCCGGAAGCTTTTCACTCTTTGTTGATTTTGCACAATATGGCCCATTCATTCGACATGAAAATCAAGAAGAAGAAGAAGAAGACGATGACGTAGAGGACAAAAATGAGGATGAAGAAGAGGAAGATGAAGAGGAGGAAGAAGAAAGAGGAGGTGACGATGATGATGATGAAGACGATGATGGTTTTGACGAAATTGAATAATGTTGTTTGTAATTTGAACTTCTAATGAATAATCAATTTTTATTAGTTGTATTGGGCAATATGAAGGATTAATTGTTATTGGTTGTAACGGAAATGTGAATGATGAATTGTTATTGCTTTTTACCAAAAACTATCCACAAAACCGACCACTGTGATACATAACCGACCATTTTTTACCATAAACTACCCAGAAAACCGACCACGGTGACACAAAACCGACCGTTTTATACCATAAGCTACCCAGAAAACCGACCACTGTGACACAAAACCGACCAACTTTTACCATAAGCTACCCAGAAAACCGACCGTGTTCATCATTTAACGGTCGGTTTTGCCAATTAACAAACTTCTGTTGAAAAACCGACCAAATGTGCACATTTGACCGTGGTCGGTTATGAGTTAATCAGTCAACGTTTTATAATGTTTTACCATAAGCTACCCAGAAAACCGACCACTGTGGAACAAAACCGACCAAATTTTACCATTAGCTACCCAGAAAACCGACCGTGTTCATCATTGGACGGTCGGTTATGAGACGGTCGGTTTTGCCAATTAACAAACTTCTGTTGAAAAACCGACCAAAAGTGCACATTTGACCACGGTCGGTTATGAGTTAATCAGTCAACGTTTTATAATGTTTTAAATATATAAAATATATAAAATTCTTAAAAATTTATGTAAAATATTTTACACTCGATTGTTATTATTATTATTATTATTAATGTACTAGTAAGTTTAAAACCAAATATTTTTTACCGGTTGCTTGAATTATGATTGAAATTATATTTAAAAATGAAAAAATAATACATTTAATTTTGAATTTGATTAAAATTAAAAAAATTTATATAATAGAATATTAACATAAACCGATATCGTGGAAATTAATTTCATATGATTTTAAGAATGTTTAAAAATATTATAAACATAATATTATGTTGAACAATAGCTATTCAAATGCACATATCGCTTATTAGGTATGCACTTTCAGTTGAATGTAACCGTCGATTAACATGACATAGAAAATTAAAATATTATTTTAATAATCCAACCGTACGGATGTTAACAACACCGAAAAATATATTTATACACAAACAATTAGCCTATTTTATTGATTACAAATGTGTTTTTATAATAAATATATGAAAATATCACCTAAAATCGAGAAACAATTAAAATAAAATTAAAATTACATGATCTACATGATCCAACCGTACCGATGTTTAGAATCAATTTCATTTGATCTATGTACGAAAAATTAGGGCATATAATTAATTATAATTATCTTTTTAAGGTTTATTTAATTTTAGCGGTTTCTAGGGTTCACAAAAACCGACCATTAGGGTTTCTAGGGTTGACTAAAACCGACCGAATAGTTATAAAACCGACCACCTGTTTTTTTGGCGACAATATTTTCGCGAAAAATTAAAAAACCCGCCCTTAACTAAACGACGACGTTTTGCATGCGTCACAAAGCCCGATGACAAAACCGACCGATAGGACGGTCGGTTTTAAGGTGGGTATAAATAAAAAAAACTGCTCGATTCTCTCTTTTATACTTTCATCCCATAAAATCTCTCTTCTCTCTACTCTCTCTACTCTCTCAGTTGTCTCTCTCTACAATGGCAAAATCTTTACTCCGTTCATCTCGATTCCGTGCAAAGACTCCGGTCCGGGCAACTCCGGTCCGGGCAACTCCGTTCCATTCATCTTCTCGATTTCGTTCATCTTCTCGAGCTTCTCAACTTGATGTAAGTTTAATTCCGTTTATATATGTTGTTTAATTCGATATATGCTTGTATTTGTTTATACAACTCCATTTATATGCTTATATTTGTTTGTGATTTTTGGTCCATTTTAATTCAATTATTTGCTTGTACTAATTTTTGCAAGGTTTAATTCTATTCAATTCGTGTATAAATGTATTTGCTTGTATGTCGTTGTATTTGTTTGTATTTTGTTTGCTTTCGTGACTACTACCTGATTTAAGTGACTACTACTCTTTTTAAACTCTCAATTCAAAAACTGTCAAGGGACAGATATTTCCTTGGAGCAATTTAATTGCTGCCAGTCTAATGTTGTGTTACCACCTCAATGATCGAGGGGTAAATTCATGGAACAAGTCGATATCCATTAACAAGCATAGCTTGGGAAATATTGGGGAATCTTCCTTTCCAACCTAGATATAACTACTTAGTGGAGTCGTATCAACAAGTGTTACACTTGGGGAAAGGAGGACGATCTTTACGTTTCAGAGTCATGGATTTCATCTGAACTAGGAGTGGTGTAAGTGGTCTAGTTGCGCGGACCCATCCAACTTTTATTGGCCCAACCGTTGGCCGGGAGGTCACTGTAAGGCGGTAGACAATGTCAGGCTGTCGTGATTCTTCCATCTACATGTAGAGAACTATTTGAGCGGTGCGACCTGCTACTGATCATAGCAAGGTTAGGCACAGCGGGCGCGGTAGCAACTCCTGTATTGGTTCATCATCCAATTTGGATATTCCTGCAACATGTATTGGGGTGAAGAACCGATCATGTTGGCAGGAGGTCGAAAAGTGTTTGGAAATGAAGTGTCAATAAATTCTTGCAACTTCATCTTTTATTTTATGAGTTATGACTCTGTGGATACCTTACATAACATGAGTTATGGTAAGGGAGTTGTTTATACGGAATCACCTTATAACTTCATCTTTTAAGATATATGTTGATATTCTGCTTACATAGCAGATATTTTTGGAAAGGTTATATTGGTTTACTTTGAAACCTCATCTTCTATATTATACTAGAACTTTGTTCATAATATAGCAAAAGTTTGCAGAAATATTATGAAATGATATTTGAAGTACAATAATGGTACTGTTTTTGGGAATACATTCTGATAAGGATATAATTTCAGTATCGAGATATTTTGACGAATTATTGTCTTATACCCGCTTTATTCTGGGTTGAGTTAAAGGCAGGATTATGCCATATTTTTATTACCTTGCTGAGCTATCGCTCACTCTTGCTATTGTTTTATATATATTATATAGCAGCGAAGCAGGATGCCAATGGGACGGCACATATCCCGCAAGGCGTTTCCATAAACAGTTTCTTGCAGTGATCCCGAAGAGTAGTACGAACCAATCGAATCAGGCTACGGCTTTTGGCATTCAACTTATGTATAGACATGAATGGTATTAGAGGATTGTAAGCATCAGCAGACTAAGTTGGTAATGTAACATTTCTTAGAAATTGTATCAGTGACCGATTCAAAAGACATTTGGGTATTGTAATAAAAATTATTTATTCCGCAGTTGTTGTATTGTGTCGTTTCTGAGACTCTAACCTGTGTGTGTGTGTGTGTGTGTGTGAGAGAGAGAGACATATGTTGTGGGGTCATGAGCAGGTGAATTATGAATGGTGTGAGTAATACAGGTAAGGCAAGGAGTACATGGATCGTGACTACCCTAAATCCCTGACCCCGGAATTGGGGCTGTTACAGAGATGGTATCAGAGAGTTAGGTTACAGTCCTCAGAAACGATAGGAGATCGAGTCTTACAATACCCGTAATAATGATAAGAGCATCTGGAGCTCAAATTGAGTTCGTAGTCGGGTTAGAGGACATGACCCTGACTGTTTAAGATGAAGCCAAGAGGGGACTTCTTCTGGGAAACCGTACTTAGGACTTCGTGATTAGTCACCTCGAGTCGTATGAGTTATAGATTGATGGGATTCTGAGATACCAGACCCCGAGGCCTTCGAGTAGGCAATTGATGATGCGTTCCTTGAAATGGACGGAGACCCGATAAAGGAAGATCCATAGGAGGATCTAGAGGAAGACCCCGTAGTGGGTCAAGGAAAGAATCTTGTAGAGGACGTGTTTATTGATAAAGATGTAGTATGTTACTTGAGGTCTAGTAATAAGACCGGACGAACCTTCAGGGATAAATAAGTGACGAGACGAGAGTTTAAGGATCGTTCATGATTCATCAAGAGATGTGACAAAGAAATGGAGTAGAGTCTCCAAGGCAGAAGAGGTAGAGGCAGTATAGCCGGTATCAGTTGATTGATTCGACTTGAACGAAACCTGTTACTCGTAGTAAGTTATAGTTGCCCATAAGGAGGCGGCATACGTAAGAACCAAGGCGTTCAGATTTTCACGAACGATTAAGGGTACTTAGTTGCCTAAGAATAGTGTAAGGAATTGCTTTGGTTATGAGGTTTCAATCCCCCACGACTAGCGATTCCACTGGAAATAGTGTCTATTACATCATTGAGGGATTTTATTATCTCAAGGAAAATTTTGGGTATATGTACCACGCAAATGTTATTGTAAGACAAGCACGCTAAGGTGAAATCGAGAACGAGATTACCACTCTCAGGAACCAGGAAGGAATTATGAGGATGGAACAAAAAAGTCGGAAATTAGACCCGAGCATTACTAGCAGGTAAATAGAATAATCAAGTTTCCCTGATTTTGGAAGGGAATTCAGTAAATTTTTGGCAAACCTTGTCTTTCTGATTACCAGAGAATGTCACCAAAGAGAGTGGAGATTAGAGCGAACCATGTGGATTGGATAAGATAGCCGTTATGTGGTTTGGTGTACAGACCCTGATGGCTATAATTGATTGTAGAGATAAAATGATGAAGTTGAGATGGGGCGGTAAAGGTGAAATATATGTAAGGACCAAGACGGACTGAGAAGTTCCGGGATTGACGTAAATGAAAAGGCTATTGTGCCAAAAGTGTTAAGTTTATGTAGCACACGGGATTGATATGGGAGAATGAATATTGGGTATAAGGATGATTGAAATGCAGACCAGATTTAAGCCTGTAGATTCTAACGATCTTCCAGAGTATCGCCCAGTCGACATGAGGAATTGTCAATACTATAGGCGACAACGGTATCGAAGTCTTCTTATAGAACAGAACGCTTACTTAAGATGTTTGCGCCGGGTCGAATAAAACCCCCTGCGATTGCAAATGTTGATGGTTGAATTCTTAGCGACTATTATAAGTCGGCAATGACGTAAGTATCGAACAACTTAGGGTGCGTGGAAAGGAAAAGCTTTAGAATTGAACGAATATCCATCAGAGGAGCCGGCATAAAAGGCATCCGTAGAGACCTTGGTAGTACCCTCCCCATTTGCAAATTATGTGGGATATTTCCCCAATCTATGATCTATCTTGATCTCTCTCCAGGAAAGAATTCTGGTAAAGGGTATATTCCCTCTTCGAAGTTGTTTTATAACACTTGTGTTAGACCATATTCAGTTTCAATTGTGCCAGAGGCTATCACAATGCCTACTTTCAGGCTTTCGAAGCCCTGTCAAATGATGTTATTTAAGCTTTCACTTTTCTTCAAATAATGAATGACCCTATGGTAATACCTCACCACTTGTTTGTTAAGTACCAGTATCTTTTGGTTATTCTTTTCTTTGCGATTCTTTGGAAACCGCACCTTTGGAATCTGTTCAATTTTAATCCAAGGTGTTCCTTTGAGAAATATTAAAGACGATAATCATTAAATTGATATTGAATTGCTTTCATACTTTTCAACTTCCACTGAGATGAACAACCCTATATTTATAGGGGCTACAAGGACTATCTGTCTGTGTGATAGAAGTCTGATGGGACGCCATCACTTGTAAGTTGTGAAATACAAGAAGGCTAATTACCTTTAGTAATGTCTCAATCGAGGCACACAACGTTGAGTTCTTATGATCATGTTGATCTCTCGGCAAATTCTTTTACCTCCAATAAGGTTACTTTAAAACTCATAACCTTATGATCACCAGTGTGTGACTTTTTCCTTGATATGGGAGATGTCTTTTCAAGGCCCCGTAATTTTGTTATCCTCATTGAATTCTAAGGGGAGGCCAACCAGGTCAAATAAGTCAAAATTCGCTGATAGGAATTAGATTCGCAACGAAATCGCCTATGACAGGAGGGAATCTCGAAGACGAATAGAATGTTAGTGACATATCAACGAAATTGGTTATTCTCCCAAGGATATTATGATAATGGAAAGCGTGTCAATCGATATATGTGAAAGGAATGGCGGTATGCCGTGAACTCCAGTGACAACGGTGTTAGATGGATGCACTATAGTGAAATTGAGATTTTGGAGGAGTGTTTACGAGTGGACACTACCTCTGGGTTAGCAAGATAATTACTGACGTTGGAGTCAGAGGGAGCTGGTATTGTGACTTGGGAGATGTGCAGCGTGTGTTGTTATAAAGGAATAATTTTCAGAAATATATGAAGACCCGGATGAAAATAAAAGTTAAAGAGTTAAAACAAGAAACCATAAACTGTGACCGAGTATTCAGAGTATAATGGGAATGAAAGGGTTAGTGACTCAGTTACAAGAGTTGCTGTATAAAGGTGTAATAAGACCCAGTGTACCACCATGGAGAGCCCGGTGTTGTTGTAAGAGAGAAAAATGTTAGCACAAGATTTTGTATCGAACCTCGAGGGTTGTATGAGTTCGACATGGAAAATAGGTACCCTTGTAAATGATTGTGTGACCAGCGAAAGAACGCTGTGTATTTCCAAATTTATTTAAGAACCGGGTATCACCAGTGGGAAGTTAAATCTGAGGATATACCCAAGACTGTGATTCGTACTAGGAATAGACACTTCGAGTGTTCAGCGAAGTTATTTTGGGTTGACTAATGCACCCACAAATTTTCTGGAATGTGATGAAGTGGCTTTGAGTTATCCGTGATAGTAGATAACATGAAATGGAGAAATGGCTAGAGTTGACCAAGGATTACGATTGTGAGATACACTACCATCCGGGGAAGGCCAATATGGTGGCCGATACCTTAATTAAAATGAGACAGAGATGGATTCCGAATGATCAGGAATTAAAGGATGAGATTTTACACGAAACTCAAGTTAACCCAACAAACTGGAAAGACAAAATATTTCACCAACAAGCGGCTAGTGACAACTAAGACAAACAGAGAAAGTATGCGGACTAAGCCCGCGAGCATAGAGATAATACTGCTATGGATAAGCTAAATGGCATGTTGATGAATGACAAGCAAGTTTATGCTGGTGTATTTCTGTACAAATAAGATAGAGAGTATGAGGTCAGAGATTTGTAATGCGGAAGGTATTTTCATGGAAAGAAGTAATGAGAATTAGAGAGAAAGAAAAGCTGAGTCTTAAATACATTGGACCGTTTGAGATTTTAAGGCGAATCGTAAGGCTAGCAGACGAACTAGCACTAACCCGAATCTGCAACAAGACCGCAACGTGTTTCATGTTTCGATGCTAAGACCATACAAGTCAAATTCTAAGCATATAGTGGAATTCGAGCATGTGGATATGCAACCAGACTTACCCTATGTGGAGCAACCAATGGAATATTAGATAAAAAAAGGAACAAGTGCTCCAAAACAAGGTCATCAAGTTCGTCAGAGTTATGTGGCAAAATCATAACGTGGAAGAATCAAATTGAGAGCTAGAGGGTGAATTACTAGAGAAATACCACCACTTGATTCAGACAGATTCCGGGACGGAATCCTTTTAAGGAGGGGAGAATGTAAGAACCCGAAATTTTCGGTAGAATTAAAATTTTTTTTATGATAAAGTGCATCAGTGAATATATGAATGATTAGTGGTTGTAACCACAATGTATTAATGATTTTGAGATTCAAGATTATAAAATGAATATGGATTTCAGTTACAAGTACTTTGTGATTAGAAGGGATGGACTGACCATCTAAATAAGAACAATCTATCTGGAAAATGGGAATATAATATTCCAAGAAAGAAAAGTATTTTCATGTCATCCAAATCGATATCTGTTATGCATCCGACAACTCCGTAAACAAGATAGAGTATGCCTGAGAAAGCACTAGAACATTTTCTAAGTACAAGAAACGTTGGAATTGATATTGATCTACAAGATTGTGGATGAATAGTGATTTTGAGGATTAACAAAGTTTTTCATGCCACCTATGTACGAGACGTAGTGTGGATATTCCGAAGTCATATTAGTGATCTACGGAGTAAATAAGTGAATGCAAGGACGATCGGAATTCAGAAATTCCAAATTTTATTTTGGTACAGTATTTGACCGGGCAGCAAATTATATATTATTATATTCAAGAATTGAGATATTGAAATTGAGGATTGGAGGATTTAATATTTTGGAATTTTATTATTTATTAAAGTCGATTTAAGGATTCGATTGTGGAAGTGAATAGTGAATAGTTACTATTCACTGCGAGAACCGCATAGAGTTTTATTCGCTCTTTAGAAAATATTTTGAATCGTTTCAAGAGAAGCAAGACAATATTTACAGGATTAAATATAGACATGGAAGTAACATGTAACAAGATTAATTCGAGAATGCAACATTTGGATCATCCATGTGAAAGGAAACGAACCAGTAAAGCTACTTTAGCTAAACCAATGCATGTTGGACAAGTGTCACAAGCTAAGAGCTATGACTCACCACCTTTTTAAACACAAAAATCAGCATCCTTATCATTATTATCAAGACAAAGAAAAGAGAGATGAGAAGAAAATTCGGGAGAGAAATGAGAAGAAAAATGGGAGAGAAAGAATTGATCATAACTCGAGATTCTGTGGTCCGTTTTTGGCGTTCTACCACTCAAATCGAAGCTCTCGAGAAGCCCGACGTAACCATGGTAAGCAATCACCTCAACTCCGTGATTTACCCCTTCGATTCAGTGATTAACAGTTGGAGAAGATGATGAATAGTAACTTGTATCTTGTTTTGTTTTGTTTTGATAATGAGTTTGTAGCTTCCAAAGGTTGTATTAAGCAAGAATCTAAGGCTACATCAGGAGTATGGCAGAAGCAAGCTTGGAGAAGGTATAAAACCTCTGCCCCTTTTGTTTGTATGAGTTTCGAAATGGTTTTGATGTTTATGTAAGGTTAAAAGCATGATTAAGTAATTAGATAAATTGTTGGTTGAGTATTGGAGGATGGGTTATGAATTTTGTTGTGATTATTCATGGAGGATTTGACTGAGTGGAGGGTGTATAAGGTGGATGGTGAGTTTGGGATTGTTTGGTATTGATTTGAGTGTGTTTTGAAAATGGAAAACGTTACGATTATAGCCGTCGTAATGCCCAATTCATTTAAGGCTGTTTTGAGCAAGAATTACGAACTGGTCTGGTAATATTTTTGAACAGAACTAACCATGAACATGTAGGTCTTGTTTTAAGGTTTGTTTTGATAAAAAGATCATGTCTATACGATTTACGGTTTAGGAGAAAAGTGAGTTTTAGTAAACGCCATTCGGAAGAATGACTCATCTCTGTTCAGCAACTTTGAGGCTATATTTGGACCACTTCGGAGCCATATTAAAATGTGAAACTTTGAGGAATAATACTAGAGACAGTTAGGAAGGCTCACGAAAAAGATTCGGATTAAAAAGATTATTTTTCGATTTTATAAAAATGTTTTAGTCGAGGTCGCGCAAGTGAAAACCACTGAAAACGAGACTTAGAAACCAAAGTTCCAAATGGTTAAGTATAACTTGGATTTGAGAATGGATTTCAAACCAAACTTGTGATATAAGTATTTGACGAATAACATGGACTTAGTGTGACGCTAGAGCGAGCAAGTAATGCCTTGGTTGTGTTTCGCTTACGTGTTTAAGCATTGAGTTATAAGTGGTTTATCGAGGGGATTAACCGTGTGTTTTCGTTTGACTTTGTCTAGATTGTCCGGCATCGTCGCGAACCCCTATCACTTCTCGAGCATCAGGCAAGTTTACTAAACCTTACTCTATTATTCAGAGTAGGTATATTTTCCAATGTTCAATACTTGTGTATTCCCAATTTATATACCAAATCTTTGTTGCAAGTATTGTGGCAAGTTTTCTAAATCTATACTTTGATGTATTGATTATATATTACTTCTTTTGCCATGTGTGGAGTTATACAGTTTTGCGATACATGTTATATATTGTATAAAATAGAGTTTGATTTTGGTTTATATATGAGCTTTGAGATAAAGTAGTTATAAACCGATGTACCTTGTAGCTCTAGAGATAAGAGCATACTTCTTATTTTCGACTCTAGACCGGGAGTCAGTATTTTGAGATATAGAGATAGCCGTGGAAACCCGGAGGGATTCCAGCGGCAGTGTACTAATTATTTTGAGGACTGCTATTATTAAACATTAATTATATTTCTAGAAAGTATTAATTACCTGGAAATGATTTGAGGAATGTTATTTGAATATTACCTCATTCGAAGGTTATTATTTGAAAATGATTTGGTAACTGGCTTATAAGCTAGATATGCGATATCGGTTATAAGCCAGGTTTTTATAAATGCCCTAGGATAAGGGCGGGTGATTTTCTCTAAGATCAGAAGTAATTATATTTCGGTATATGCTAAGGATTATTTTCCGATAAAGATATCGGGTACTGTTATTCGAGAATTAATTATTTAATTAAAGTACATTAATTATGAATATTCATTTGAGGAGTATTGACTTAAAGAATATTAGTGTGAATATTCATTTAAGGATTATTTATTTAATGAATACTACTTTTGAATATTTATTTGAGATTTAATTATTTAATGAATATTATTTTGAATATTCATTTGAGATTAATTATGTAATGAATATTACTTTCGAATATTCAAATGAGATTTATTAATTAAGGAATATTATTTTAGATATTCATTTGAGGTTTACTTAATCGAAGAATATTATTGTGAATATTATCTGAGGATTATTTAATGAATATTATTTTTGAATATTCATTTGAAGATTAATTATTTATTTAATGAATATTATTGTAAATATTCATTTGAGGATTATTTATTTAAGGAATATTATTGTAAATATTCATTTGAGGATTACTTACTTAATGAATATTATTTTCAAATATTCATTTGAGGATTACTTACTTAATGAATATTATTTTCAAATATTCATTTAAGATTTACTTATTTAATAAATATTATTAAGTATTTGTAAATCAAAAGAGGTTCCCAAAACATTGTTTTTCCATTTGAATCTGTCTTTTAAGAAGATTTAAATGCTTGCTCAACTATCAAAAATATGGGAAACCTGATTTAAGTGACTACTACTCTTTTTAAACTCTCAATTCAAAAACTGTCAAGGGACAGATATTTTCTTGGAGCAATTTAATTGCTGCCAGTCTAATGTTGTGTTACCACCTCAATGATCGAGGGGTAAATTCATGGAACAAGTCGATATCCATTAACAAGCATAGCTTGGGAAATATTGGGGAATCTTCCTTTCCAACCTAGATATAACTACTTAGTGGAGTCGTATCAACAAGTGTTACACTTGGGGAAAGGAGGACGATCTTTACGTTTCAGAGTCATGGATTTCATCTGAACTAGGAGTGGTGTAAGTGGTCTAGTTGCGCGGACCCATCCAACTTTTATTGGCCCAACCGTTGGCCGGGAGGTCACTGTAAGGCGGTAGACAATGTCAGGCTGTCGTGATTCTTCCATCTACATGTAGAGAACTATTTGAGCGGTGCGACCTGCTACTGATCATAGCAAGGTTAGGCACAGCGGGCGCGGTAGCAACTCCTGTATTGGTTCATCATCCAATTTGGATATTCCTGCAACATGTATTGGGGTGAAGAACCGATCATGTTGGCAGGAGGTCGAAAAGTGTTTGGAAATGAAGTGTCAATAAATTCTTGCAACTTCATCTTTTATTTTATGAGTTATGACTCTGTGGATACCTTACATAACATGAGTTATGGTAAGGGAGTTGTTTATACGGAATCACCTTATAACTTCATCTTTTAAGATATATGTTGATATTCTGCTTACATAGCAGATATTTTTGGAAAGGTTATATTGGTTTACTTTGAAACCTCATCTTCTATATTATACTAGAACTTTGTTCATAATATAGCAAAAGTTTGCAGAAATATTATGAAATGATATTTGAAGTACAATAATGGTACTGTTTTTGGGAATACATTCTGATAAGGATATAATTTCAGTATCGAGATATTTTGACGAATTATTGTCTTATACCCGCTTTATTCTGGGTTGAGTTAAAGGCAGGATTATGCCATATTTTTATTACCTTGCTGAGCTATCGCTCACTCTTGCTATTGTTTTATATATATTATATAGCAGCGAAGCAGGATGCCAATGGGACGGCACATATCCCGCAAGGCGTTTCCATAAACAGTTTCTTGCAGTGATCCCGAAGAGTAGTACGAACCAATCGAATCAGGCTACGGCTTTTGGCATTCAACTTATGTATAGACATGAATGGTATTAGAGGATTGTAAGCATCAGCAGACTAAGTTGGTAATGTAACATTTCTTAGAAATTGTATCAGTGACCGATTCAAAAGACATTTGGGTATTGTAATAAAAATTATTTATTCCGCAGTTGTTGTATTGTGTCGTTTCTGAGACTCTAACCTGTGTGTGTGTGTGTGTGTGTGTGAGAGAGAGAGACATATGTTGTGGGGTCATGAGCAGGTGAATTATGAATGGTGTGAGTAATACAGGTAAGGCAAGGAGTACATGGATCGTGACTACCCTAAATCCCTGACCCCGGAATTGGGGCTGTTACACAAATCGATATCTGGTATGCATCCGACAACTCCGTAAACAAGATAGCGTGTGCCCGAGAAAGCACTAGAACATTTCTAAGTGCAAGAAGTAAAGAGAAATAAACCAGGAATATTGGAACGGATATTGATCCAAAGGATTATAGAAAAACCACTGATGAATAGTAACTTTTGATGAATAGTAAATTTTTGTCGTTTAAAAAGTTTTTCAGACCACCCTATATACGGAACGATATAATGAACTTTCAAAGCTGTATTAGTGATCTACGATGAAAATAAAAGAATGCAGAAGCTGTCAGAATCAGAAAAATAGCATTTTTCGTTTTCTCCGAAATTTCACCAAAAACGGACTAAATAATTATTATTTGAGGATATTTAAGGATTTAAATTATTAATTATATGGATATGGATTTGATAAATGAATTAGAAGTATCGAGAACGATTTCGGTAAAATACCTCGATAGAACCCTCGAGAAACCTTGCGAGCGTTCTACGAAATTAAACGAACCAGTAAAACTACTTTATCTGGGCCAGTGCATGTGTGACATGTGTCGGAAGGAGAAGCAATCAAGGGTGATGACTCACCACTTTTGACATAAAAATCAGCATTTCTAATTGATTAACCAAGATAAAGAAAAGAAAAAGAGAAGAGGAAGAACACCCCCATTTTCGGCTCAGCTGGGACAAGGAAGAGAGAAAAATTCATATCTCCATTTCTATCCATCCTAAAATCACCAAATTTTAGCCATATCTTCTCCACTCCATGTATAACACTCGTTCAAAATTTCATGGCAATCCAAGGTGTTTAGCCCAGTCATATATCCTCCCCAAGTTGAAGAATCCAAACTGCCATGATCTTGGCAGTTTCTGCACCGATTTTCAAATAGCCATAACTCCCTCGTTTCTCAATGGAATCATGTGTTCTTTATCTTGTTGGAAAGGTATTGAGATGCTCTACAACTTCTATTCAGGAGCCTAGTCCAGAAAAGCATGGTAAGGCCCTCGTGTTTCCAGTTCTTTCAAGAGGTGAATAGTAACTCCGAAATTACTAACTTGTTTTCTTGCTTTGTTCTTAAGGTTTAAGCATTATAAGGACTTGTTAAAGCTTGTTAAGTGATTATAAACCCTTGGTAGTGTTGATAGAGCTTCCAAGAAGGTAAAGCCCTAACCCACCCTTTGAGTTATTATGAGTTTTTGATGTGGTTTTGATGTTACATAAAGATTAGTGCTTAATAAGAACATCCTTAGATATTTGGATTTGTTTTGGTGTGTAAAATGATGGGTGATTGATTTTAGTCTCACCACTGGACTTAGAGATGTAAAATGGATGTTTGTTGAGATTGATGAAGTATGGGTTGCCTTGGTTGGTTATTTGGAGTGATCGTAAAATGGAAACGTTTGATTTATAGCCGTCGTAATGGCGAAATTTCTTTAACCTTACGAACCGAGCTTAACAGTTGATATAACCTTCTGACCTTACTTATTAACTGACCTATACTTGTATATCTTGAGTCATAGATCATTTTGGCGAAAGAATCGTAGCATTCCGACTTACGGTTTAGGCGTTATGATAAAAATCGTAAAAGCAGTTCGTAAACGTAAGTGTGAGTTCGTAACTTCAATGGAACCCCCTTATAATGAGATATTCGGTTAAGAATCTTGGTAATTAAATACTAGAGGTCATAATGAAGATATGAGAGAAGACCTCATATCAAAAAGATTATTTTTCGATTTTATAAAAATGTTCGAATCAAGGTTAAGTGCGAAGAAACCCCTTAGAGGAGCACTTGGTTCTAACCTTCAAAACCACTTGGTATAACCGGCAAACGAGATTCGATTCCTAAGGTGAACCTTCGACTTAAATATTTATTGAATAACGTGGACTTAGTATGAGCCTAAAGTGAGTTATTAATGCCTTAGTTGTGTTTCGCTTACGTGTTTAAGCGTTGGATTATAGTGGATTATCCAAGGGATTAATCGTATGTTTTCGTTTGACTTTGTCTAGATTGTCCGGCATCGTCGCAAACCCCTATCACTTCTCGAGCATCAGGCAAGTTTACTAAACCTTACTCTATTATTCAGAGTATGTATATTTTCCTATGTTCAATACTTGTGTATTCCCAATTTATATACCAAATCTTTGTTGCAAGTATTGTGGCAAGTTTTCTAAATCTATACTTTGAAGTATTGATTATATATTACTGTTGTTGCCATGTGTGGAGTTATACAGTTGTGCGATACATGTTATATATTGTATAAAATAGAGTTTGATTTGGATTTATGTATGAGCTTTGAGATAAAGTAGTTATAAACCGGCATACCTTGTAGCTCTAGAGATAAGAGCATACTTCTTGTTTTCGACTCTAGACCGGGAGTCAGTATTTGAGATATGGAGATAGCCGTGGAAACCCGGAGGGATTCCAGCGGCAGTGTACTAATTATTTTGAGGACTGCTATTATTAAACATTAATTATATTTCTAGAAAGTATTAATTACCTGGAAATGATTTGAGGAATGTTATTTGAATATTACCTCATTCAGAGGTTGTTACTTGGAAATGATTTGGTAATTGGCTTATAAGCTAGATATGGGATATCAGTTATAAGCCAGGTTTTATAAATGCCCTAGGTTAAGGGCGTATGATATTTCTTAAGATCAGTAGTGATTATAGTTTGTGTATGATAAAGGTTATTTTTCCGATAAAGATATCGGGTAACCGTTATTCGAGGATTAATTATTTTTATTTAAGAATATTATGTATTAATATTCATTTGAGGATTATCGACTTACAGAATATTATTTATATACATTTGAGGATTATCGACTTACAGAATATTGTTTATATTCATTTGAGATTTATTTAATTAATGAATATTACTTTTGAATATTCATTTGAGATTTAATTATTTAAAGGAAATATTATTTTTAATATTCATTTGAGGATTATTTATTAATGAATATTATTTTTGAATATTCATTTGAGGATTATTTATTAATGAATATTATTTTTGAATATTCATTTGAGGATTATTTATTAATGAATATTATTTTTTTAATATTCATTTGAGGATTATTTATTAATGAATATTATTTTTGAATATTCATTTGAGGATTATTTATTAATGAATATTATTTTTGAATATTCATTTGAGGATTATTTATTAATGAATATTATTTTTGAATATTCATTTGAGGATTATTTATTAATGAATATTATTTTTGAATATTCATTTGAGGATTATTTATTAATGAATAATATTTCTAAATATTCATTCGAGGTTTGTTTATTTGATGAATATTATTTTCGAATATTCATTTTAAGGTTTACTTGTTTAATAAATGTTATTAATTGTTTTCCAATCAAAAAGAGGTTCCCAAAATAATGTTTTTTCCGTTTAAATCTGTCTTTTAAAGAGGATTTAAATGCTCGCTCAACTATCAAAAATATGGGAAACCTGATTTAAGTGACTACTACTCTTTTTAAACTCTCAATTCAAAAACTGTCAAGGGACAGATATTTTCTTGGAGCAATTTAATTGCTGCCAGTCTAATGTTGTGTTACCACCTCAATAATCGAGGGGTAAATTCATGGAACAAGTCGATATCCATTAACAAGCATAGCTTGGGAAATATTGGGGAATCTTCCTTTCCAACCTAGATATAACTACTTAGTGGAGTCGTATCAACAAGTGTTACACTTGGGGAAAGGAGGACGATCTTTACGTTTCAGAGTCATGGATTTCATCTGAACTAGGAGTGGTGTAAGTGGTCAAGTTGCGTGGGCCCATCCAACTTTTATATTGCCCCAAATGGGCCGGGAGGTCATAGTAAGGCGGTAGACAATGTCAGGCCGTCGTGATACTTCCATCTACATGTAGAAAACTATTTGAGCGGTGCGACCTGCTACTGATCATAGTAAGGTTAGGCACAGCGGACGCGGTAGCAACTCCAGTATTAGTTCATCATCCAATTTGGATATTTCCTGCAACATGTATTGGGGTGAAGAACCAATCGTGTTGGCAGGGGGTCGAGAAGTGTTTGGAATTGAAGTGACAATAAATCCATGCAACTTCATCTTTTATTTTATGAGTTATGACTCTGTGGATACCTTACATAACATGAGTTATGGGAAGGGAGTTGTTTATACTGAATCACCTTATAACTTCATCTTTTAAGTTATGTGTTGATATTCTGCTTACATAGCAGATATTTTTGGAAAGGTTATATTGGTTTACTTTGAAACCTCATCTTTTATATTATACTAGAACTTTGTTCATAATATAGCAAGAGTCTGCAGAAATATTATGAAAATGATATTTGAAGTACAATAATAGTACTGTTTTTGGGAATACATTCCGATAAGGATATAATTTCAGTATCGAGATATTTTGACAAATTATTGTCTTATACCCGCTTTATTCTGGGTTGAGTTAAAGGCAGAATTATGCCACACTTTCATTACCTTGCTGAGCTATCGCTCACTCTTGCTATTGTTTTATATATATTATATAGCAGCGAAGCAGGATGCCAATGGGTCGGCACATACCTCGCAAGGCGTTTCCGTAAACAGTTTCTAGCAGTGATCTCGAGAGTAGTACGAACCAATCGAATCAGGCTACAGCTTTTGGTATTCAACTTATGTATAAATATGAATGGTATGAGAGGATTGTGAGAATCAGAAGGCTAAGTTGGTAATGTAGCATTACTTAGAAATTGTATCAGTGACAGATTCAAAAGACACTTGGGTATTGTAATAATAATTATTTATTCCGCAGTTGTTGTATTGTGTCGTTTCTGAGACTCTAACCTGTGTGTGTGTGTGTGTGAGACTTATATTGTGGGGTCATGAGCAGGTGAATTATGAATGGTGTGAGTAATACAGGTAAGGCAAGGAGTACATGGATTGTGACAACCCTAAATCCCTGACCCCGGATTTGGGGCTGTTACAATTGTGATGTTGGAATGGACGGGCAAAACGTAATAGTGTAATCAGCACCCGTGCAAGTAAACGTACTAGTTTGATCATCATAAGCATAACTATAAGCTCTCGAACAAGCCATCTTAAACAGAGCCGCATATACTGATGGTTTACAAGTATCCGGTGTATTATGTGCACCACTACAACAATACTCGGGCTTCCCAAATGCTTCACACGCACTCTTACATGCGTCCCCATTGCTCACTTTCAACTCATCCGGGCAATACTTGTTCAAATCCGTAACGCACCCGGTTGCAGCACACATACCCGACGAACCCCCACTCGCTTCGACTATCATTGGCAAATTGTATCCATCAACCAAGCTAACATCATAAAAGTCTTGACTGCCCTGACTACCTGAGCCAAGTGTGAACTCAGCTAGTGTAGCAGGCGGTGCAGCTCCAGCGCCATTGCATTCTACTTGACCCGAGCCACAATCTGCTGTTGAGCATGAACCAGGCCCTGTTCCATTGAATTTGCAGCCGGTTCGGCCCCAGAACCGGCCGGACCAGCCGTTTGGAGCTTGTAAGGACCGGGAAGATTGTTGAGGTAGCTCAAAACCAGTGGTTTCAAGAGGGGGAGTGCCTGAACCTGCAAGAATGCCTGGCCACACTGTGTATTCACATTTGTTTACGAATGTGAATTTAGCTCCATACGTACTTGTACAAAGCAGAAGCAGAGCAAAAAAGAGCTTGAACATAGCCATGTGTGTAAATATTGTTGTATCGATAATCTATGCGTTAGCTTTTCTTAAAAATCGAAACAAGAAAGCTATGGAAGTAAAGAGAATGGAGATGATGCAGAGAGCTTATTGAGAATAAGATTTGATGAATGGAACTTCAGATATTTGAGTCTATATTTATAGGCTACAGCTGTTGTTACAATTTACAATCCTAATGTGTTTTGAATTGATATTGTTTGAATTTTGAACCCTGTTATGTTTTCGAATTTTATTTGGAATTTAATTCTTAATTATAATTATTTTCATATGTTGAATGGGAATCCAAACTTATGTTACTTACACAAATTAGAATTTTACTCAATTTTTAATTGACTAGTCTAGTAATAATGTAATCCACCAAGTTTTCGTTTAGTAATTAAAATTGTTTGAAGGGTTATTCGGGATTTTAAATTATACAAGCCTATAACCCGTGCGATGCACGGATGAATTTTAGTATTTTTAATTTATTATTTTAGTATTTTTACATGATTTATTATTATTTTTTATCTTATTTTATTATCATTTATTTGTATTTTGATCTTAAAATTTTTTAATATATTGTCGACGGAATAATATCTTGAACTTTTGAATGTAGCTTAGAAAAATAGATGATATAAATATTTAATAATAATAATATGTTGTTGACGGGATTCAAATCTTGAACCTGTGGGAGTATTTTAGATACCAAAAAAATAATATTCTTTTAATATTACATCAATAGGTTCTCATTTATCTATATTTATATCTAACGGTTATTATTTAGAGAACCAAACTACCAACCAACCTGGTAGTTTGCTTATTTATCTTATTTTATTAACATTTATTTGTATTTTGATCTTAAAAAATTTTAATATGTTGTTGACGGGATTCGAACCTTGAACCCGTGATAGCATTTTAGATATCAAAAAAGAATATTTTTTTAATATTACATCCAACGGTTCTCATTTACCTATATTTACATCTAACGGTTATTATTTAGAGGACCAAACCAAATGACCAAACTAACAACCAAATAGAGGGTGGTTTGCTTATAATATTATAGTATAGATGTTTGTATTATTTGCTTTGACAATGATTAAATGTTAATATATGTTTGAATTCTAAATAATTAATATATAATTTTTTTTGTAAAATTATGCTTACATACCTTACAAGTGAGAGTATATGTTCTAACAAATTTTGTGGTGAGCAAAAGTCGAACTTAGTACCCAGTTAGGCGAAGCGAATTCCAGGAGAAATCGTTATAAAATTGAAAAACAGAGGTCGAGTATTCGAACTGACTAAACCAAGCGAAACCAGATTCAGTGTATTGAGATTCGTGATTTCGAAGTGCGTATCTAAGGTGGTGTCCCAAATAAATCTATCTATATAATAGTGTCTGTAGTGTGTTTGCTACAGTGTAACTTCGAATTGTAAAATTGACCCTAAAGTTCATGTTATTTACGATTTTACCTGCTTTCTAAATACTACAGAAACACACGTGTGGCTTTAAATACAAAATATGTACCCAACAATTAATTTGTCTGAAGCTTCCTTTGTAAGCTTTACTTTGAAGTTGATTTCAGATAAGTCATAGATTACTGCGCCCTAACAAATCAAATTGCTCTCGATCATCTACACAGATTTCAAATTGGTTTGAAATCTGGCAGAAAATAAACCTTTTTTTGGGTGTTTCCTTCTCGATCATCTTTCCCATTCACAATTGTTTTGACCCGAACAAATCTCTGGTTATATTGTTATAAGGCGTTTTCATGGATGAGGTATAAATGTTGTTATAATTTCCTATCATAGATCTTTATTCTTTAGATTGTTATGATTGTTCTTTGTAATTGTACTTGGTTATATGCAGAAAGAGCATTTTTTCACTTCTGAAGATATGTTGAAAGGTTTGTTAAAGAACAAAACTATCATTTCTGTCTATAAATCATAGTTGTTCTAATCATTGTTCTAATCATGTAATTAACAATTAATTAATTGAAAAAATCATTCTAGGTAATAAGCTTAGGAAGCGTAGACAGAGTAGGATTCGTATTCAGAAGGAGAACGTCAACATTAACTGCTCTGGAAGTTCGAATAATTTGATGTGTACTGAATCTGTTCTATGTAAGAATATTAATACATGTCTCTTATATGGTTTCCTACATTTACACATTTATTCCTACAATATTAGTACATTTTTTGCAGGTAATAGTCCTCAAATAAATTGTGAGAGGTTTTCATTTGAACGAACTCCTACTTCTGCTGACTCATCAGGTATGTTAATACCTTAAATATGTTGTTTTATTACCAGCAAGAAGTTCCCTTGCACTAATATAATCCATACACTTTTCGTTTTGAAGGTATTACCAGTCGACAGAAATCATTGAGCAGAGATCCATTGTCTACTATAACAAATATTTGTACTGAGTCACGAACAACTAAGAAGAACAAGAACAAGATTAAAGCGACAGTACAGTTTACGGAATCAACACGCAATTTATTCCAAGATGAGTTTGATAAAGCATCAGATGAAACCATTGATGAATATCATGATCAACTAGGTATGGATTAATATATTCTAGGTTTACAGTAATCACTGTGGTTAACATCAACTAAATGTTCTGTACAGAGACTTCCATAATCAAAGGCGGTTCTTATAGCGACGGTTCTTCAGATGATTCTAATTGTTAGTACTCCACAATTATATAAAGATTTTCCAGTTGATAATTCACTGAATTGTATTTGTAGATTGTCACTTACAAGTATTTGATGTTGGAAATGTGTATAGATGAATTTTGCAATGAAGGAATTGATGATGAAGAAATTGACACAGAATTTGATCATGGTTGTGATTTTAGGTTTAATTCTAAAGAGTGTTTCTATTTGCCTCCTTTACAAATTTATATAGACCTTTTGTGTTTGTAGCAGATAATATGCAATTCAAGCCCCGTCCAATGAAAACAAGAGCGCAACGAACTATTTTCCCCGAGGAGTATGCATCATTGGGTGCTCCAGATGTTAAATGTGCAAAATGCAACGCACGTTTGTGGAAAGAGGAAAGAGTTAACAAGAAAGTGACAAGAGGAACTCCCATATTCTCTCTTTGCTGCAAAAAAGGCGAGGTTAAGCTCCCAGATGCGCTGCCAACTCCTCCGTATCTCATGCATTTGTACAATGACAGAAGGACCACTGCTGCTTTCAGAAGAAGTATACGACTGTATAATACAATGTTCTCTTTCACCTCTTCTGGTGGGAATGTGGATCATTCAATAAATAGTGGAAGAGGCCCGTACATTTATAGATTGAATGGTCAAAATCACCATGTCTTTGGTTCCTTAATCCCAGATGACGGTGATACTCCAAAATTTCGTCAACTGTACATATATGACACTGTCAATGAAGTCAATAATAGGCTTCGTTGGGTGAACGTTGGTGATCAACAACATGTAGATGCTGAAGTTGTACAGGGTATTATTAATATGCTTGATGAAACGAATGAATTATGCCAAACATTTAGGATGGCACGTGATCGGTTTGAAAACAATGATTTAGTTGATTTGAAAGTTGAACTAAAGGTTTGTCGAGCCCAAAGTGGCAGAGAAAACCACATTTCTGCATCCGATGATGTTGCTGGTGTAATGGTTGGTGGCTCGGACACAACCACTGCTAATCATGACATAATCATTGAGAGCAAGATGGATACTTTGCATCGCGTATCGTACATTCATCCTAAGTTGATGGCACTTCAATATCCATTACTTTTTCCCAATGGGGAGGATGGATACCATAATAAGATACCTTTCACGAGTGCAAATGGAAAAACTGAAAATGATCGTGATATGATTTCCATGAAAGATTACTACTCTTACAGGCTTCAAGTTCGAGAGAATGAAGGTATTTTTTTACCTTTGCTTTTTTATATTTGTCTTAATTTTTGAACCAAAATTTTTGTATTGTTGGGGCAGGTATCATTGCTCGCTTGGGTGGCCGCTTATTCCAGCAATATGTAGTTGATGCATTCTCTGCTATTGAACAAACGCGATTGTGGTGGTTTCGTATTAACCAAACAATATTGCGTAATGAATTATATAGTAACATTTGTGACTCAGTTCGTGCTGGAGATTCAAGTATAACAAATGTTGGTAAAGGTGTAATATTACCAGCTGGATATGTGGGATCAAAACGCTATATGCAGCAGAATTTCCAAGATGCATTAGATGTTTGCCGTAATGTTGGGCATCCCGATGTATTCCTCACTATGACGTCTAATTCTTTCTGGGATGAAATTCAGAAAATGATTCAGTTGTTGCCTGGTTGTGAAACCGCAAACTGTCCAGACATTATATCTAGAGTTTTTCACTTGAAACTTGATCAGTTGACCACTGACATTAAGAAGAAATCGTATTTTGGGACTTGCGTTGGAAGTAAGCCCTTTTTTTGTTAAATTTGTAAAATTACATTAATAAATAAATGTCATAATTTCTGTTCAAGGAATTTTCACTTATTGATTTCTGTAAACAGTAATGTATGTGGTTGAATTTCAAAAGAGAGGTCTTCCACATGTACACATGTTGATATGGCTTGACAGTGCTTCTAAGACGTATCTCAAACAGAACGTTGACAAATTTGTTTCTGCCGAAATCCCTGATCCTCACAAAGATCCCGTTGGTTACGAGGCTGTTAAAGCTTTTATGATACACGGACCATGTGGACTACAGAACCCTAAATCACCATGCATGAAAGGTTTCAAATGTATTCGTCATTTTCCAAAAAAGTAAGTTCATTTCTTATTTATGTTTTCCTTAAACATAATTAAACATATTATGTCATTTATAAAATTATTAATGACTAATATTTATCATTGGTTAGGTACAGCCCCCGTACTGTATTTGATGAAAGTGGTTTTCCTTTGTACATGCGTCGTCGTCAAAAGTTCACTGTGCAAAAAGGCAAAGTAGAGCTAGACAATCAGTGGGTTGTTCCGTATAATAGGAATTTATTGGTCAAATATCAATGTCATATGAACATTGAAATATGTTGTCATGCGCGGAGTATCAAGTATTTATTTAAATACTGCCTGAAAGGCCATGACACTGCTACTGTTCAGGTAACAGGAAGAAAAAGAAGGAGAACTACTGAACTTAACGATCAACCAATTGATGAAATTAACGCTTACTTTGATGGTAGATATGTTTATGGTGCCGAAGCGTCTTATCGCATATTTGGATTTCCTATACACCACAGAACTGTGTCCGTGGAGCGCTTGCCCTTCCATTTACCAGGACAAAGAAATTGCACCTTCCGTTCCAATGATTCTCTACAAAAAGTTGCTGAAAGAGAAAAAGAACGAATTAGCAAACTAGAAGCTTTTTTTCTACTGAATCAAACTGATGCTGATGCACGGAGGTACACCTATGATGAGATTCCTAGACATTATGTTTGGAATGACAGTGCTAGAAAATGGAGTATAAGGAAAAGAGGATATCAAATTGGCCGTTTATCTTATACTCATCACAGTTCCGGAGAGGTGTGGTACCTGCGTATGTTGTTAACTAAAGTACGCGGTCCAAATTCTTTTAAATGTTTGAGAACTGTGAATGGCATTTGTTATTCTACTTTCAGAGATGCATGTAAGGAGTATGGTTTGCTGGACGACGATAAGGAATGGCATGAAGTACTGTCACAGTGTGCAGTAGGTGGTTTGCCACCTCAAATAAGGCAGCTTTTTGTACACATTATAGTGAACTGTAAGGTCACTGATTTGGTTGAGTTGTGGAATTGTCACTGGAAAAATATGACAGACGATATTTTACTGAAGAGGCGCACTATAACTCAGGTTCCAAAACTGATTCTAAATGAAAAGCAACTAGAGTTCTATGCTTTGGCAGGTTATTTCTTAATCTTCAAATTTATAATTAAATGAAATTGTGGTTATGTTTTATAAGCCATGTACTTGCATTAGTACCGAACCATGCATTTTATAATGAATATAATTGAATTTTCAGAAATTGATGATCTTCTCCGTTCCATTGGCAAATGTTTAAAGAATTACCCTCAATTACCACAGCCTCCACAAAGTTATCTTCATCATGGGTTGAATAATCTTATTATTGAGGAAACAAATTACAATATCACTGACCTAGAGGTTGAGTACAAGAAGTTGTTGGAGAATTGTAATCAAGAACAACAATTTGTGTACAATAAAATTTTGGAATCTGTCGAGAAGAAAGAGGGTGGCCTTTTCTTTGTTTATGGCAGTGGCGGTTGCGGTAAGACATATTTGTGGAGAACTTTGATCTGCAAATTAAGGTCTCAGGGTGATATCGTTCTCCCAGTAGCCAGTTCTGGCATTGCAGCCACTCTGTTACCGGGTGGTAGAACTGCCCATTCTAGGTTTAAAATTCCTATTGTACTTGATGAGTTCTCAATATGCAGTATTGGTCATAATTCTGATATTGCAGCACTAATCAGGCAAACAAAACTTATTATCTGGGATGAGGCTCCTATGCAACATCGATACGCTTTTGAATGTTTAGATCGATCTCTCAAAGATATTATGAAATTTGTTGATCCAGCACGTGGTAATATGCCTTTTGGAGGTATTACTGTTGTACTAGGCGGTGATTTCCGACAAATACTTCCAGTTATTACTCATGGAGAGCGAGGTGAAATTGTTTCCTCCTGTATTACTCGATCAAGATTGTGGTCAATTTGTTCAATTTTTCTTCTTACGCAGAATATGAGACTTAATAAAGGGAGTACCGCGGTTGAGGATGAAGAACTAAGGAAATTTGCGCAATGGGTGCTTGATATTGGGGATGGAAAGGTATATCCTTCAGCCGATGACAGTGCGCGTTGTGTTGATGATGACATAGTGATTCCACCACAATTCTGTGATTTGGCAAATGAGAATTCTGTTGAAAATATGATAAAAGCAACATACCCTAATTTTGAATTAAATTGCAAAGATCCCAAGTATTTGAGTGAGAGGTCTATACTCACGCCAACTAACCAAATTGTCAGTCATCTTAATTCTCAAATTGTGGAGAAGCTCTCAGGTGATTCTGTTTCATATTTTAGTGTTGATACTGCCGAAGAATTCGGGGGGACGGAAGCAGATCTAAATAATGCCTTTCCTGTGGAATATTTGAACTCCATAAACATGGCTGGTATGCCATCTCATGAATTAAAGCTGAAAGTTGGTGCTGTGGTTATGCTCATGAGAAATTTAAATCAAACCCTTGGATTGTGCAATGGTACTAGGATGATTGTTACAAAATGTTTGAAGTTTTGTGTTGAATGTGAAGTTATATGTGGCTCCTTTGTTGGTACACGTCATTTTATTCCTAGAATGGAATTATGTCCAAGCGAGAGTCGAATGCCCTTTAAGTTGGTTAGGAAGCAGATGCCCCTTCAAATATGCTACGCCATGACAATAAACAAAGCCCAGGGTCAGTCACTCCAAACAGTTGGACTTTATCTCCCAAAATCTGTATTCACACATGGCCAATTTTATGTTGCCATAAGTAGGGTTACTTCCCCTCATGGACTACGTATATTTGTTGATGATGAAGAAGGAATTCCTACTGATATAACGCAGAATGTTGTTTACCGTGAAGTTTTTTACGCTTTGCCAAGGGTATAGATTTATTTACATTCAGTTTTTGTTAGTGTTGAATGTAATTCAATGTAAAAACGGTGAAATTTTTGTTTACGTGGTATTTCCTGGTAATTAATTGTTCTTGGTTTTAATGGTGGGTATAATACCACAATATGTTAACACTCGGGTCATCAAATATGTCCATGCAATTTGTATTGTAGATGCACATATAAAAATGAGAGTTCCGAACACAGTCAAAAAAAAGAGTAGAGTTCTCACAGACCGAGTACTTTGATATTAAACCATAGCAATAACAAATAATACAAATAACAAGATTGCAAACATGAGAATAAAATCAATTTACCAATAAAACGTAATAGAACATCCAGAATTAAACAACGAAGTTAACCAAAACATCCACCATTTAAACCATCCAAGGTAACAAAGACATAGTAGAATTTCAGAGCTTACCGTAGATAACCAAATACTACATTGTAGCAAACAATTGTGAAAAGCTTCTAAGTCCCTAAGGAGAGACATCAACTTCGAAAGTTTTGTTGTTACGATAAATAAATTCAACCCTTTGTCCTTGCACAAGTTGTTTTTGAAGTGTGAAATTGTCCCATCCTCTTCCAAAACGACACTTTTTCTTTTCCCGTTGTACCACAACTTTCCAACTCTGTTCTCCGCACAACAACGTCACCACTGTACGCTTGCTCCATTTCTTATAGACATTCCAAATTTGAGGAGATAAATACTGCAGTAAAAAAAATTAACACTGATATACCACTACAAATAAAAAAATCATAAAGAAAGAAAAGTTTACCACTCCATGTCCCTTCTGATCCACATGAGACCGACTCAGGTTAACAGCAAACGAATTGAAGTAATCTCCTTCTACATTGACTGCCTGCATACTTTCTACAACTGTCCAAAAAAAACATAATATCCTTTTCAGTAACTGTTTTCCTCCAACAGAGAATATACACAGAGAATATGTGTTACAAGTATAGTACTTTCACTGTTATTGTTGTCTACTATCTCCTGCATTCCCAAACTGTTCGCTCTGCCCTCCAAGATTTCATTTTGATCAATGGTCAATGTGTTCAATGCAGACACTACAATTTACAAAAAAATAGAAATCATTAACAAATAATTCCATATCACTTTTAATGTTAAACATTCACAATCACTTTTATGTACCTTCGTCTTCATCCACACTGTCATCAGACAAAACAACAATTGGGCACTTAGGTTGTAGCAGAACATCTTCTAACAGTACCTTAACACTCAGCTCATCAAATATGTCCATACAATTGTTATTGTAGATGGACACATAAAAATGAGAGTTCCCAACATAGTCAAAGAAAAGAACATAGTTCTCAGATACCGAGTACTTGGCTATAAGTTTGTTTAAACCATACAAATAACTACGGAAGCCGCAGAAATGAACACAGACTTCACCACCATCTGGAATTAATAAATGAACACTTTCACCTAAACTTTCTCCAAATTTGTCAACAAACACTCTTGGAATCTCCTGTTATTATGAAGAATGTAACATCAGTAGATTAAATTTGAATTGATTAAACACTCAAAAAATCAATTCATGCCGTATAACAAGCTTACAAGTTCTCCACTCAATATTGTGTCATTACTCATGACTTTTAGCCAACTCATGATGGATTTGCCCTCACCTAAACCTTTATTTGCGAAAACAAAAAGGAAAACAGATATTGTAAACATTCAAAATTAGTAACATACATATTAGACATGATCAAATTTAGTAAAATTAGATAACCTGTTCGGTTGAAGTTGTTGACATTAATCTTCTCAAAAACGCAAACTTCGAATTTTTGGCAGTTTGAAGTCTTCTGGAACACACATATATCACCGTGACAGAGTTGTCCTGCTTTTGTAAACTCATTCCATTTTCGATTCAACCAAACTTTACCATTGCTCCATTTCAATTTTATCTTCCAGAAGAGATTTCGGTATCCTATTTCAACCCAATTCATACTCTCATTTAAACCAAGCTGAGAACAAGCATTTCTGGAGAGAACCTAAAAATTTGGACTTCGTAAGTTTTAACCCAAATAACATAACTTAATATTAAAAAAAACATTTAGACAAAACAGATAAACCTTAGTGTAAAAGTTTCCCTTGAGATGAGATCTTGAGATGACAAGGTCATAAGCTCCTTTTCCACTGTTGTAACAATTATAAGTAAATTGTGCACAAAGCTTATCAATGTGAAAGTCGCTACTCAAGTAATAAGCTTCATTGACCCATCCTCCATTATACCTTGAAAAATTCCTTTCTTTACGAGGTATCGGTTCAACCGGATAGTCTATTTCAACACCGTAGGTGTTGTACATTTGAACAGCAAAGAAACTACCCCCGTTATACTTCACAGTGAACAGATGATATGGCTCAATGTCATAGAATTCATACATGTTGTCTAGGCCCTCAATGCAATTTCTGTCTCTCATATAATCGCCACTCCATAAAGCACCATTTGGTAATACTACCATTACACGATCAGGTATACTGTTACCATATCTTTCAGCAACAGAACTAGGCATTGGCTGTTCATACGATGCAACTTTTCATTAGGAAAAAATTGTCTTATAATTAAACATATATGCAATGACAGAACACAAAACAATTACCAGGCAGCCGGTCATATAGCTCCACGCATAATTTTCGCTCACGAAAGATGACATCTTAACAACGCTAGACATATTTCTTCTAACCTAATATCCGATTATCATTACACAAAATTATAAACATGTAGACATAAACAAAAATAATCTACAATTGACGTTACAGAAACATAAAGTTATATGCAATAAACATTTTACGAAAAAGTATATGGAAGAGAACCTAAAATAAGAAAGCTTACCTTGATTTGCAGTTGTAGAATTATTGACAGTCACAGCCCAGAGATGCTTTCTTACGAAACAGTAGAAGTTCTAAATTTATGGTTAAAGTGTACTCGGTAATAACTCTGCCAAGTCCTATCAGCTGAGATTTTGGCTGTGATTCAATACTACAAACGTCACCCAAGTAACTACTATTTACTAATAAACCCCTACATAACATTAATGTAGTACTATTTCCAATAGTTTGATTTTAAAGAAGTTGTTGGAGTTATCAAATGCACTTTAGTGATGTACTCGGTACATATGATGTCCAAATTTTTGGTAATTTTTTTTATGTATCATTATTCGAATTTTCAAATTAGATGTCCGAACAAGAGATTCGGGCCGATAAACTATATTTATCTAAAAATAAAATCGGTTTTCTTTTAAACGTAAATTAATTCATTAATAAAAAAAAATACGACGGAACGTCATAAATTATTAAATAATTTGATGTTAAATTTTGTAATGGTAGCAGATAACCCGTGCAAAGCACAGCTCGAGAAAAAAAACTTGAATATTGAATAGTATGGATAATATAGAATCGAATAATTATGGAGTTGTATATAATTAAAACATGAAATTAAGATTACTAAAAATAAAATCTAAAATATAGAATAGTAATAATAATAATATTAAATATTGAATAGGTATGTAGTTGTAAGATTAAAGTTGATAATAAATAAATATAATTAAATTATGTAATTACAAAGAATCGAATCATGAATTAAATCAAATAAATTGAATTTAAATAAATAAATAACTTGCGTAAGTATGTAAGAGATATTTAATTTGATGCCACTGTCCAACTAAATTTTCATTTGGTACCACTTTAGACTTTTCACTTTCAGCGATTGAGTGTACCTTTTCCTCCCAAACGTTGAGTGTCCAAAAATCACATTTTTTTAAACTTGAAGGGTTTATCGGTACAACGGACCAAACTTGAAGGCGAAAAAGTCTTAAAGCCTATATTATAATAACCAAAATCTAAGTTTCATAATAGTGTGTTCCAACAAAAGCAATTTCCCTTATTAATATATTTCTCAATCCACAAATTGTTTTTATACTTCTCCCCGCTACTGCCCGAACCTGAAATGGCGCGGATGAAATATCCATCAATAATATGAACGTAAATACTATAAATACAAAGCAGTTACATATAAAAATATGACAAATAAAAACATGTGTTATAGTGAAGAGAGCAGAAAATGGAACAACTCTGTTGTGGAACTATTGACAGTCAAATATGCTTTGTTCAAAACCATACACACAATAAATTTATGCTTAAAGTCTTCTCAGCAACAACTCTGCAAGGTCCTCTTGAAAGTTATCCCGGGGCTCAATACTAAAAATGTCAGCCAACTACCTCAACTTTACTATTAATCACCCAAACAAAACATTAAAGTTTTACTGTTTACGAACTGTGAGTTTAAAGCAGTACTTCGAATAATTGTGTCTGTCTTTGTAAGCCTTTTAGGCCCTATTATTCTACCTTTTTACCTTCTTCCGGAAACCAATGAAAAAATGAACAATGCAATTTTTCTAACAAATTTTTTTTACGTTATTAATTTCACTTAGATGCATGTTTGTAGAATTCAGAAATCTGAAAAAATCGGTTGAGTTACCGTATAACGATTTATCGGTAATTCGGGATTTTTTCGGAATGATAAATCGGAACAAAAATCAGATAAATTTTAATATTTTAAATATATTTAATATATTAGCCTTATATATAATATAATAAACCATTTCAAAATAATTCATAGCGATATATCGGATTTCAAAAATCCAATGGGTCAAATTGTTTTAAACGATAATTCAGCGATTTTTCGGTGAATTTTGAAAAATCGGACAATTTTTAGATGGTTGCTCTTTCTTTTGTCTTCTTTTAAGTTGCTGTATCTTTAATAATTGTACTTCACTTTGTAGCAAATTTATGCAATTTTTAGGGCCATGTAAAGTTACTTAACTTTTTAGGCCTTACTATTTCTACCAAATAACATTTCTGCAAACAAAAATTTACACAATTACTTAGGGTTTCATATCCAAGGACAAATACATACATAGCTTTCTCCTTATGCAGAAGTTTGCTACTTCTGAACATTTCATAAAAATATTTAACAATATCAGCTTAAATTTGCATAAATTGAAGAAGGAAACATAAAAAAAAACATAACATCGCCCTTCAAAGTTTTGATAAACGTTACCACAAATAGATAAACATACATAATAACAAAAGACATTAATAATAAAAAACAGGATTCTTAAGGTCACATGCAATCAACACCTACAATCCACCTTCATTCCCCTTTCGGAGCTTGGTCACTTCAATGCGGAGAAGGGTTATTTCATCAGAGAGTAGTTGCTCCTGTTTGATGAAATTAGCACTGAACTCCTGATGACTACGCTTCAACTCTTCCAGTTGTTGTGCCATAGTGGCGATGTTCACATTCAGATTGGTTAATGACTTCTCAATGTTCTCTTTGACCGGAGGTTCGTATGCATCTATCGCCGCCATTAGAGAGTCCTCCTCATCAGAGAAATTGTTAAACGAGTACAATTGAGAATCACTGCAACATAAACAAAGAAATACATGAGAAATATTTACAAAAAAAGTAAAAATATAAGATTCCTATAACAACAAAGAGACATAGAAAAGACCTTGGTCGAGATCCAGACGCCATTGCTTGAATCTAAATTATGAATTGTAATGTATGTAATAATGAGGTTAACTCTTACAATGTATACCTATATATACACGTAAATAGGGTAGATGTTACGTCTCAGTTTAGTTAAAAAATCTTACGTCTGCTAACTGTTGCAAAAAACGAGGCACCAACAGTGGAATTTGGAAAGGCTTTAACACAATTGTGTTGTTTTTTTATTAGACTTCTTTTTAAATGTATACAGTCCTCTTTGTCCTACTCATTTTTTAGTAACAATTGCTTTGCCAAAGTCCTTCTATCTTATTCACTTATGTTGCGTACACATGGTTGTTGCTTTCGGAAATCGAAATAAATCGGTTCATGTACCGTATAGCAATTTATCGGCAAATCGGGGATTTATCGGAATGCTAAATCTGAACAAAATTCGGATAAATTGTAATATTTTAAATATATTTACTATATTAGCCTTATATATAATATAATAAATTATTTATAATTTATTCATAGCGATATATTGGATTTCAAAAATCGAATCAGTCAAATATTTTAAAACGATAATTCGGCGATTTATCATCGATTTTTGAAAAAGCGGACGGTTTTTAGAACAGTGTGCGTAGTCAATTATGTTTCTGAAATTATTAAAAAGTTCTCTATAAATTGAAAAAATGCCCAGAAATATTCATTTATATTAGAGTAAATTATGATATGAAATTTATTTATAACTATCTTTTCCCAATAATCCAATTCCATTGTGGGACCCGATCATAACCGAATTATGTATTATCCAAAACGAATATAATCCAAATCGTAAATTAAATATTATTCCCGTTATAATTTGTAAAAATCATAATCCACATATATTTCATGTCAAAAAAAACATTGACATTTAACAATCCTTTTCGAAAAATACATTATTGAATATTACATTAAACTAAGATATTCTTAAACTCTTACAAATTTAACAGTTATAAATCAATGACTAATGATCCAAATAATTCCAAAACGAATTGGATTCGAACCAAATTCTTCATATTTGCTTCAAAATTATGTCCAGTTCTAATCGAAATTAGACCACAACCAAATCATATACAATCCAATACAAGCTATACTCAAATATATCATAAACGAAATTTGATCCAATCCAAGATTAATCTGATCCAAAACGGAATTGCATATCCGAATTGCAGCGGCTACTACTTATCCACGCATACAAAATTTATAAATTTACGAAAATATCTAAAAAAACTGCAAATGAATTTGATCTGAACCATATTTTTACGATTTTAATCCAAATTATGTCCAGTTGTAATCCAAATTATACCTCAAACGAATCATAAATGATCCAATCTTAGCTATACTCAAATATATCATAATCGAAAATTGATCCCATCCAAAATTAATTTAGTCTAAAACCGAATTAGATATCTGAATTGCAAGGTTTGTGCATCTCCATTCAATCTACTACTTATCCACGCATCCAAATTTTATAAATAGCTATAAAATTATGAACCTGGTAAATCTCAATAATCTTTGCAAACAAATCCATGTATCTTAAAATTGGTATTCATAATATTCTCTAAAATTAAGCCCGTTCCTTTCATTATTTACCAAAAAATGCTACAATCGAAAATTTCAGTTATTCAAAAATAATAGAAAATGAAATGTTGTTTCGAAATTCATAAATACTAAGATTACCGAGTTATCAAAAAAATTACTAACTTGCACAGGTATCAAAAAAGTCATGCACTAACACACTGTGTACCCACCCATGCTTCTTAATTACACTACCACCAACCTAAAAAGAAGATGCCATAATTGCAGATCTGTAAAATTGGGGAGGAACAA
This sequence comes from Heracleum sosnowskyi, assembly GCA_030848705.1. Lineage (NCBI taxonomy): Eukaryota > Viridiplantae > Streptophyta > Magnoliopsida > Apiales > Apiaceae > Heracleum > Heracleum sosnowskyi. The sequence goes on from CM061241.1 coordinate 48,081,834, forward strand.
CGACGGCAAACCAACAAATAATTGAACTCTAAATAACACACACCTTCAGGTACAGTACCACCCACAACTCTTACTCTTATTTATTACACTCTAACTTACTAATAAAATTACACTTAAATTCCTGCAGGTTATCATCAATATGAGCCTCAACAAATTCCAATTGCTCAGTAATTTAGATACAAAAACTTATGACTGGAAGTGCAGAGTTAGAACACAAAGCATTTGGAAAGGAATTAACAAACAAACACAACAGTGCTGGGGGACAAATGTCATTTTCCTCGATGACTCAGTAAGAATATAATTCCTACTTCATTCAATACACTTTTAGTGATTTGTTACATCACGTATGCTGACGCCTATTTTTATTCAACCTGTAGAACAATAGAATACATGCTTTCATTAGCAGCAAAAATGTTGAAAAGTTGACGGAGGAAATTAAAGAAGGCGTAATCTATGTGTTGTCAAATTTTAAGGTGAAACACTACTTAGGTCATGAAACTTACCGTGTTGTAAGAGCTGATAAACACATCTATTTCACTGAACACACAACCTGTGTGAAGGATATATCACCAGGTCTGTCCATAGAGCCTTACACATTTGATCTTTTTGCTTTGGAAGAAATTGAAAAAAACGCAGATGACAACCGTTTTCTAATTGGTAAATATTCGACTTCACAGAAATTGGTAAGAATCCATAAAAACACACTATGTCTGAATTTTTTGCTATGGTGTAGATGTCGTTGGAATTGTAATGAATGTTCAAGGAAAAGTTAGTACGATTAAGAACGACATTGAGACAAAGAGGGTAGTTTTTCAAATTACAGATGGAAGGTTTGTTCTGTAATGTTTACATTATAAAAATCATCAAATTTTACAATTCCAATATATACTTGCTAACTTGAGAATGATTGCAATATTAGATCAAAAACAAACATTACCCTGTTTAACGAGTTTGCTGAATCGTACGAAAATGCATTACAACGCGAAGATAACGAACATGTGGTAATCATAATGGCCGCAGCAAAAATACACAAATATGAGGGTAATCCTTTAAATTCTTTTTTTATTATGTCCTCAAATTCAAACTTATATGCTTCAGTATTTATGCAACAGGAAAAGTTAATCTCACAAACTTTCCAGCAACTAGAATTTATATCAATCCAAATCATCCAAGCGTGGAGGAGACCAAGAACAAGTAAGATACACAAACTAACATTTTGTATTTGTATATGCTACCAAAAAAAGACAAAGATTCTTAATACAGTATATACTTTATTCACTAATATGACATGCAGATACAAAGAAATGTCAATGGTGGACATTTCCAGTGAAGACGAAGACGAGACAAAAGAAGTAATTCTAATTTCTGATATTAAAGGTTTAGGAACTCAATTTATTGAGGTATATTACATATTCATCCAAATAATATTCACATGAACTTACGGAAATACAACTCAACATTTTGGATTCAATGGTATAAACAGAAGAACATAACTATTGAAGCAACTATTAAAAGAATGGATGAAAAAGCAGCTTGGTACTATGCAAGATGTGCAAGATGCAATATTGAGGTACTTCAGCAAAATGGGAGGTACAACTGCACAAATTGTAAACGCATTATTCCACATCCAGACAAGAGGTAAATTTAAACATTCGCAAAGTGCCAATACTACATTTGCCAGATATAGATAAATGGTTACAACAATATAGATAAATGGTTACAACAAACAATGCAGATTCAGAGTTTTCAGCTATTGCAACGACAGAACAGGATCCATTGGTATCATTCTTCCAGATTCAGGAGTGAGGAAATTAATTAAGAAAACGGTTTTTGACATTCAAGCAGAATACGTACAGGTCAAAATTTTCATTGTTTTATTTCATTTCTGTATCTTACAATCATATAAAGATACAACTCATTCATTTATTCCAATTATAGGAACCAATGATAGAGCCATTCCCAGATGAACTGAAACAGTTACAACACAAAGAATACACCATCACACTGAAGCTGAATGAAGAGAACATAAACAATGGATGCACGGTTTATGAAGCGGTATATTTGGATAATACAAATGACATCTGTGGAACTTCCTCACCAAGTCAAACAAAGCACACAGAAAACAATTTGTCTTTGATGAACGTAAAACATTTATTTTGTTGCACTGAACAATTTTGTTGCGCTGGACAATTTCTAGCAACATCAAATCCAAATAAATCGCTAAACTTATATCTATGTTGCAGGAAAGTGAACACGATACACACGTAACTACAACACCTACCACAGAAATGTCAACAAATATAAAGATAAGAGCACGTAAAGCCGCAGGCGCAGTGAAGTTCAATGTGGATGACGGATTACAAACCAGAATGAGCAAAAATATCAAAAAGGAGAAGGTATGATTCAGTAAAAAATTAAAGGTCATTTCATACATTAAATGAAAACATTTCTAAATATATGCTCATTTCCACAGATGTAAGCAAAGGACAACAAATGCACCTTCAACTGCAAGATTTTATTTTGGTTAAATATTATGTCATTTGCCTTGAACTGTAAAACTATGTATTCTATGTACAAAACTACCCAAATTATATTATATTCAAGTAACAAACTCATCTACCTAACAATTAATTCAATGGTAACTTCAAATCAATTAAATTACCGTTTTGTGGATTTAATGCTAACTTCATATCAATTCAATAGTAATTGGAGAGTGGTAGGTAATAAAATTAAATGTTTTCTGTCACAATATATACAACCAAACCTGTAATCAATTTACTAAACAAGAGTTGTGCAATATCAAAAATGACAACAAAACAATGTGCTTCTTTGTCAACTCTGAAAGAAGGAACAAATCAATGCAAGATCAAAGTCAAGATTATCAGATTCTGGAGAGGAGCAACTAAAACTGGAGAGGTTTTCAAAGCTTTCAACGTCCTAATGATTGATCAACAGGTTTGAACAAAACTTTTATTATTACCCAAAGCTTTTTGGTACACAAATTTTTAAAACTTCCAGGATTTCCAGGAAACTAAGATACATGGGTTCATACCGGGAAAATGCGTGGATCAACATGAACTGAACTTACGTGTAGGGAACATATGCCTCATAAAAGACTTCATTGTTCAGCCATACAAACAAGAGGACAAATTCAGACCAGTTCAAAATGATCACCAAATCATCTTCTCAAACGAGACTAAAATTAGAGATGTTGAAGATAAGTCAATGAAATTCCCGGATGATGCATTTGATTTCTCTGACCACACTGAGCTTCATACGCTGAGAAAAAATCCTATGTACTTGGTTGGTATGTAACACTAAAACCTTTTTTTTTTCCTTAATGTTCTTTGATTAAGACTAATCCGGATTTCTAAGATCAATTGAAACAAACAAAAGGTAATGTTTGGTTTTTGTAGATATTGTTGGGATTATACAGAACAGAGAAAACATAGTCCTCAGAAATTTGGTTAATAAGCGTGATCAAAATCAATCACAAGTTAAGTTCACAATTACATATGGGAGGTAATTTTAAAATTAATTGATTCAGTGTAATTTTTTGTTTGAAATAATATATTAATTCATTATTGGGGTTCTCTTCCAAAGCTCAAATATAAATATCACTTTCTGGGATACACTAGCACACAACTTCTCTCGATACCTGTTACAAGAAGTGGAGGATCCTGTGATTATTATTATCACAAGTTGCCGAGCTGGGACTTGGAATGGTAAACTATCTTTTCCATGTTTTCTTACAATCTACAATGTAAACAAATGAATTCACTCTGCCACTGAAATATGCAGATGAACTGGATGTTTCAAACGTTGGAGCAACTGCTTTCTACTTAAACCATAACCATCATAGTGTAAAACAAATAAGAAAGATGTAAGCTTACTTCTGAAATTAACAAATATACATGTCCTTATGTTAAACAATCACTTCTCATATCACAAAAAAACTTCCTATTACAGGTTGGAAATGCCAAACTACACAAAAGAAATACTAGCCACACAAAGAAAGAAGAAAACAGAGCTGCTCACAATTGCTGATATGAAAAAACTGGGAGGAGAATACATCGAGGTAACAGTATGATGTATACAAGTAATGGTATCAAGAATAAAGCAAAACAAAATTATATAGATCATTCAATAGAAAAAAATTCAGTTTCACTTCAATTTTCACTTCAATTTTGTAACATGACAGGCACATGTTCTTCTACATGTTAACATCAAAAATGTCGAAGAAAAACAAAATTGGTTTTACAGTATATGTACCGAATGCAAAAATGCCTTCCAAATGGAAGACAAAGTGTTCTACTCCTCAAATTGCAACAGAAGAATACCACACCCAGAAAAAAGGTTTAAAATATTATACAATTTAATTTCAGAGGACTGTAATCTGCAACTTCATTAAACTATTTCAGACAATAATGTCTAACAACTTACAGGTTCAGAATACAAATCATGGCTACAGACCACTCTGATAAAATGGATATCATCTTGGAAGATCGTGAGGTTCGAACACTGATTGGCAAAAGAGCTGAAACACTTCACAAAGAGGTGAACATTTCTTCATCAATGGTATGTTCAGCTACACATTAACCAAACAACATAATTAAATAAATGATTCAAATTCGCAGAACCAAAAGGAAAAGGGATTACCAAGCGAGCTGACAAAATTAGCAAACAAGAATGTCACCATTCAAATTTTAATCAAGGAAGTTAATGTGCTCAACAAGGAAACAACATACTGGCCAAATAATATTTGTGAAGGATATTACTTTCCAGAGGAAGAAACAAATCAAACAACACAAACCATGCAACAATCAAATGCTGAGGTAAGGTTAAGAAATAAACACAAAACATTATTTATTTATTACAAATGGGAGATTAATTTTTTTCCTTTCTGACAGACATCAAATTCAACATACCACTTAGATGGAATGTCTTAACTCAACTTCCACAGAAAGACAACAAAACGATAAATTCAACGCAACCTTTATGTTCTTCTTAGTGTAATGTAATGCAACAAGAACAATGAACTTTATGTACTTCGAAATTACCAGAATCAATGTTGTCAAGATTATGTAATCTCTATATGCTATTTGTTCAATTCAGTTTTCTTTATATTTTGGAAACGCCCAGCACCGCGGGCACACATACTAGTCATTATATTACTAGAAGTTGAAATTTATTAAATTTAATAATCTGAAACATACATGACACCGCTATCCACAATAATGATGAAACAAATTGATACGCGACTGTTTATCCTGTTGTACAACAATTTAATGCAACTAATAAGCTAGTAAGTCCATTCTTTTGGAAGATATATGTAATGAGAAGAGCTGCTTGTTTTATTTGCTACACTTCTTTGGCTTTTCTTGTTTCTGGTTACATTGCTGTTCCAACTTTGTGAGCTTCTCATATCTGCGCATTCAACAAAATCATTACCAAACTTGAACTCAAACTCGAACTTGTTTAACAATCAAATTGGACTTGAAAATAATACGCGAGTAGTGAAAAAGAAATATACTTGACTTATTGGTTAACTGGAAATCTGCAGCTACAGTTCGAGGTAGAAAAAAACCAGTGCCACATGACTTCTTTGGAGAATGGAGAGAAATCTTTTCCATTTCATGGCTCCGGGCTGCCCAGTCCTTGTGATATATTTGTCTTAGTTGTGGCTTTGAGTTCAATTCTGACATCTGAAGATTGAACAACCAACATACGTGCACGATTAGTTCTTGATACTCAAATTTGGTTGGAGTTCTCGACTTTAAATACTCATGTAGCTAATCATTCAAACGTTCGACATCTTATTAAGTAAAGTATACAACCTATACTATACTATGATCTGCATAGTGTGCATCAACCAAACAAACTTGAATAGGTCAACTGAAGTTTTAAGTGAAGTTAAATTTCTTTAGGGTATCAGTGGCTTAGTGCATCCCTACAAGAAACGAAACGTGTAGGAAGAATCAATTTTAATTAGAAATGAATCTACTGAATCGCGTAAATATTCCTCTGATATCTTAAACTTTAGATACCCTGGTGTATAATATATATAGTACAATGAGATCATTTAGGCTGCATAAATACGTAGAAAATGATTTGTCATTTATTTATATCATATAAGTAGTTACAGCATAAAGTACCTACCTGCAGTGGTTCTCTTGCTGCTGGTGACCAAAGATTGTTCCGATGTTGCCGTGAAGTCCATATATTTTCCGTCTGACCATTAAAAAGCAAAAACAGATGTATCTGAGATCATGAAAATCATACAAGCTCTAATTGACTACAAAATGAAACCCTAACAAGCTCTACAAACAAAACTTATTTTTACAAGTAATGTTTGGCCATCGAGTAAAAGATAACCATGAGAACCAAAGATTTTGCATAATTACAACATAGAAAAACTGCAAAACCATCGATTCACACGGTTCTCACCGCACTTGCTTGAAGCAGGGTGTCCTTAATTATAGGAGGACAAAACCTGCGCCTAAAACCCTCGACACTCAAGGGTCTGGAAATTTTCAAATCATTTGTACAAAACTATATAAAATACACATTATATATGCACATTAGGGCCTAAAATATGATTTAGATTAAGACCCGTAAACTTCAGGGTCGGCCCTTTGGAGCATGCATTTACAATTTATTCAAAAAGGATGAACTCCCGAGAGTTTTAAATACAAAAAGACTCATCGAACACAAAAACTGTATGTCATGTACCTGGAGCCATGATGTTCGTTCTTCAAATGCAAGTTGATAATTTGTTGCCATTCGCGAGACTGATAATCTTTAGCTCTATGTATGTAAATATATATAAACCTGGAGAGTTACTAATAGTATAGTTGTTGACAGGGGAAGACAGAGTTTATATACAGGATTTGTAGGATGCAGTATTAAGAAACAAGAACCGACAGAATATTTAAACACGGGGCAATTATGGAGTAGGACAAGAATTTTAAGTACATCCACTCATGTTATTAGTACGTGACCATTTTTAATTAGTGTCATAGTTGACTATCTGTATATGTTTGTTGGGCTTGGGTTAGCTAGGGAGGAAGTCGAGTTCCCCATTAACTTAATTATATAAATAATTATGGTAATTTTTTATATGCAAGTTCTACTCGTGAATCACAAGAACTTGATCTCTTTATTTTGTCACGAAACCAAGACAAGAATTTATTCTCTTCAAGAATTCAAACTTCACTTGTGAATAAACCAATCTTGAATATATTATCATTACTATTATTATTACTTTTGAAAAGAGAATTAATTTCAAAAAAAAAAAAAAAGGGGTGATCAAGGGCTATCTGGGTGAGCTGGAGAGTAGTAGAGAGGAAGGTGTAAGATGTGGATAGGTTGGATTGAGTTCGGTAAACCCCTATGATCCTCAAACTAAAGTCCTAAAATAGTACATTGCCTTGTAACAATAATATATACTGCACATTGTGTGTCACCAGTGCCTCTTCTTCTTAACCACCATACCTACTACCAGTTGGTCAGTTACCAACAACTTGGAAACTTATTCATCCCTGTTTAATCCTTTTTCACAGCTCAGGGTGTCGCATCTCTCTCCTTTCTATATACATTCTACATATTTAAACAACAATGGATGTCATTGTCAGACTGGTGGCACATAACAACCTCCGCAAGTCCACCTCTACTAAAAACTGTCCCTTCAATCACCCTTCATGCATTTAGACAAACCTGTTTTTAGTCATGGTAGTTATAACTTGCTATCATCATTCAATCAGCAATGCTATAGTGCATAAACGAGCATCAAGATAACCTCAAAATTTTAGTATTGAAGTACTTCCTAACAGTCAAACTGTATGATCTGGTATATCTCTCTATGGGCCTATATACATGAATCTTGCTACAGCTGCTTGTAAATATAAACAATAGAGAACGGATGATATAGAAAGTAAATTCAACATATAGCTTCTTTTCCCAGACAGAAAATCATATAACCAACTTAGTATCGCCAATTAAGTAATCAACAGGGCATAAAGGATTTTGCTCAGAGCAACAAACATACGTTTCTTGATTTAAGACAAGTAACTTGAAACATCGCTAACACACATCTTGCTAGTTAATTTAATAAGTTCACGAGTTTCATCATCCAACTCTACCTTATCTTTCTTCATCCTCTCCGAAATTACAAGTGGCATTTTGCCAGCTTCTGCATAAGTTTTCAAAAGTGCATTGTATACTTTTGTATTCAATTCACCACCATGACGAAGAACAACCAGCAACTGCTCTGCCCGCTCAATATTTTTGTGCCCTTGAATGATTCTATACAGTTCTTGAACCAATTTTTCATTGAAATCCCATTTCTTCACACTACCAACAGCTTTCTGGAAACTAACTAGAGCCTTTTCCATATTATTCTGTTTCAAGTATCCCCATGTGAGTAATTCCCAAGTGGTGCAACTCGGTGTGAAACCTTTTCTCATCATTTGTTTATGAAAATCTTCAGCCATTTCTATCTGATTCTTATTAACATAGGCTGCAACAAATAAATTTGGAATCCTGCAATCCTTCGTTGGAGACACAGACTCCCATTCATTAAAGAGCTTATGTGCTTCTTCAAACTCTTCCAGTTTCAATAGTGAATTTATCATGGAAGTATACTCCCCATCATTCAGTTTCGGATAGGTAGACTTCATCTTCTTCCATATTCGTCGAATATCGCCCTTATTTCCCAGGCGTGTATGCAAACTAATAATCGATGCATATGCAGTTCGTTCTTTTCGAGAAGTCCTTTTCTCCATTTCCTTAAGGCTAGCAGCTGCTTTCTCATGGAGGGAATTTTTAATATATATGTTAGTTAATGTACTGTAGGTCACCCAGTCCGGTTCTACTTTTGCCTTCTTAAGCTCAAGAAGGACATTTTCTGCAATGTCAATGTCATCCAGCGAACCACAGATCCTTAGCCACAGGTTGTAAGTTAGAAGATCTGGCGAAGTGTTCTTCTTTAACTTCTTTATCATTCGTAATGCCTCCTCCAGTTGTCCATTTGAAATGTACAAAGAAATCATATGATTATAGGGCAGGGGATTCTTTACAAAGCCACATTCCAACATTTTTTCCAGCAAGGCTTCGGCTTTAGAAGAATCCTTATGTTGTACATAATTGTGCAGAAGGGAACTGCAGGCCAGTTGGCCTCTCATCTGATCGGGAAGATCTTCAAAGAACTTTTCCGCACTATTCAAACCACGAACTTTTGAAATCAAGTCTAAGTGCACAGCATAATCTCCTTCCACCAACTGCATATCATCTTGTGTTTTCATCCACTCACAAATCTGCATGAAAAACAAAAATTAAAGTTAATTTTGTTATTGTAACTGACTTTAGTGAGTTTGTCCCACTTCAACTTACCCAAAGGTCAACTATACAACGATAAAATATTAATCCCCTATTCTCCTGACCGGAGCGGAATAATGACCAAAACACCACACTTTGAAGAAGCTTGGCCCAGAATACCACAATAGAGGAAGGATGGGACTTTCAACACACATTTCTACATAACAATTTATTATATGTTTCACTACAAATGTAAGCTTGTATACATAGACAGAAAACCACTCACCATCAAAAGTTTTAAATATTTTTTGGGTTAATTATTCCTTAACCATGGAAGTTTAAACCAAAATACACACTAATCATTAAAGTCATTTTTTGAATGGCTCAATCATTCAAGTATAATCAATTGAACGGTTTAACAAAAAGTGATCAGAACCGGTTCGTTTGAAAGACAATTGCCGGCAAAGAGAATGGAGTGAGTTTGACACAGGATATACATTTTTTTTAAAAACATTGCCTCGCCTCTCATTTCTTTGTTATCATTTTTCAGACATCATTCTCTCTCTCTCTCCAAATACTTTACCTTACTCTTCTCTTTTCCTTTGTATACATACACATATTCATCAAGACATAAAATTTATGCAAAGATAAAGCACATGTTTCGATTTTGGGTTGAATTGCAATGTACACTTGTCGATCCAAGTAGTATTATTTCATTCTTTCGTATACTTGTAACTCGAGTACATAAAAATGACATTATTATTTGTTAAGGTTTCTGATAATGATAATGGCAGAACTTTATCTGAGCACTAGTTTGTGAATACAGATGACTAGAGGTATAATAACTAGCTAAGTTGCCGTGTATATTTCTGATATGGGTTTCAATTGATTGTCACTTTGCTTGAGTATTACAAATATCACGATAGGTTAATTTGAATGGAGATGTATGATTTCTACAGCTTTTTCGGATGAAAGATGTAAATTCGAGTCTACTGAATTACACTCCCTGTTGCTGGAAGGTGAATTACACTCTCCAAGTTTCTAGTCAAATTCAGTGAAAAATGGTTGATTGGTACTTTAGTTCATATATGCATGATTGAACCGTTCGAAAATTGAATTTAATGATCAGTGTGTATTTCGGTGTAAACTTCAATGGTCAACGAGCAATTAACCCTATTTTTTTTATCAAACAAAACAATTTTCCATCCTGCAACCGCCTATAACTCTTGTATTTTTCAAATACAGTATTCACACAATTTGATTTTGTTGATTTCTCTTGTTCTCCAATTATGTGTTATGTTTCGCAGACCATATAGATGGCGAGTAACATTGACATTAACTTAGAAACAAGAGCCAGTTTACCTGAATTTTATGAAAGAAGAGAAACAATTTAGGAAATGAGATACCAATGACGATTCACAGATTTATGAAATATTGACAGCAACAAAAGAGGATCACGATTGCTCGCTAGTAACACAATCATGAGTGTCATATAATCAAATTCATAATCATTGCATGAAATATCACTTATATAATAATATAGATGTACATGTTCAGAGAGCAAACACAATGAACCTCGACAGCATGTTTATATCACTTAAGTTTCCAAAACAAGTAAAAGTTACAATTATCACATTACTATACAAAATCAAACATACATCAACAACAAAATGCCTCAAACTCAATGTATCAAAACTTAACAACACAAAATGATCAAAATCATAATTAATGTACAAAATATCACGGTAAATGCATAGAGCGTATTCAGAAGGAACCTCGAGAGCGTGTATAAATCGCTTAAGTTTCCGAAACAATTCAACATTACAATTAACCTAGTCTTTACGCATCACAATATCACAGTCTCAAATTAAACATACAAGTAGAACAACAAAATGCCAAAACTCAATATAAAAAAATATTAACAACACGAAATGATGAAATTAATAACAATTGGAGAAAATATCGAAACGAGAGTAAAGGAAATGAACCTCAAGAGCGTGTTTATATCGCTTAAGTTTTCGAAGCAATCGAACATTTCGATTAAGCTCATACTTACGAAGCACATGTCCTTCTTCTTTCCATTTCCGTAAAGTGATCACAGCGCTGCGTTTTGTGTACACTAAGCTTAGTAGTCTCCGGCCAAGCGTGTCGCCGCCGCCGGACTTCACGGCGGCGCCGGTGGGAGCTGGTTGGATTAGTTTAGGTTTTGGAATAGGTTCCGTTGTTACTTCGCCGGAGAAGTGCCGGACGGCGGCTAGGGTTGTGCGGATTCGTCGGAGGAACATTTGGTTAGCTGGGGTTTGGTTTATTGTGAGTGTGGAGAGTAAATGGTTGTAGAAATTGAGAGTTGTTAGATGGGCTAGGCCCGGTTTGTTGAATGGGCCTTGTGAACATATCTATGGGTTATTGTTTCTTGTATTTGTCTAGAGATGAGAATGAGAGGACGGTTTTTAAGTAAGAGCAAGGCAGTGGTAAATTTCAGGCTGAATCTTAAAAAGCAATGAAAAATTACATTTTTACTTGGAATAAAATAGGAAAGAATCACTTGTATCTGAAAAATACTAAGTTTTCTAAAAATAGTAAAATTAGAACACTGAATATTTAGCACATAAATATCAAAATATACACTAAAATTGATTAAAAAAAAATTTGAAATTGTAATATCCGACTCTATACTTCATGATTGATAGGGGTGTTCATGGGTCGGGTTGGCCGGGTTGGAGGCGTTTTTTCAACCCGACCCATTTAAATCGGTTTGTAAATTTTTAACCCAAATCATAAAATTTTAATTCGCAACCCAACCCTACCCTACCCATCATACATCGGTTTGGGTCGGGTTGGGTCGGTTTGGATGGGTTGAATGTTTAATAAAAAAAAGTTTTAATATTATATAACATTGCTCATTTCGAAAATTTAAATGAAAATAAAGTACGTATAACTTACGATCTTGGTGCTAATATTTAATTCTAATTAATATAATAATTTTATTAATGTAAATTATATCGTAGATCATACGTATATGCACAAAAGGTAATCATACATCAATAAATGTAAGGAGGATAATGTTTAATTTTACTAAAAACTGAGCCTTCAAATAGGTCATAGAGTCGGCCGCTAAATGTTTCAGACACTCACCAAATTTTTGACAATATACTAACCAGGCAGATTAAAGACAGAAATTTCAAGAAATGGCAACCCTCCCCAGTTAGACATCTCCTTGCCTCCTCTCCCGCCTTCTTTGCACATACTTAGCCTAACCTTTCTGTTATTTCCTTCCATGTCCTCTTCCGAACAATCTTCATCATCTTCATTATCAGCTAATTTGCTAACATTTCCGAGCTCAACAACTTGTTCATCTTCTTTATCGTAGACTACTTCAGCCTTTTTGTTCATCTCACAGTCGCAATCAACTGAACATTCCGTTCGTAAACACAATCTAAGCCTACCATTTCTTCGGTCAGCTTTTAAGTAAGTTTGACAAGAAGAAACTGCCACTGCGTTTATTATCAAACGTCCTCCTTCACGACGAGGCCTTACTGCTACACCATCTGAGCCACTTATTGAAGTAAGGGGAGGAGGAAAATTACTCTGGGAAGTGTTTAACCTAGTAAATTTTCGATAACTAGATCTATTTTTGTGGAACCAAGGTGAGGAGAACTCTTTTAGTTGTTGTAGTTTGTTGCTGTAAAGTGAAACATATTCATCAGTTAAGAACTGCATTTTCTCCTTTTCCCATGAAAAAGAAGAGATTGCATCGCTGCTAGTGTCACTTCCTGTTTCACATCCCAAGCTTTCAGTGCACATTTCCAAGCCTTTCGAGCTTAGTGCTGAAGAAGAGCGCTTCACAAATGGATGGACGTACACTTGCTCATTTTTGTCAGTCACTTCTTTAGTAATGTGAGATGGGTTGATCAGAGCTTCAATAAAGTTCCAGCCACCCTTGTCATTGTAACCATTTTTGTTATTCTCGTTCCGAGAATGGTCTTTGTCTTGATTCTTTCTAAAGGGTTTGGATATCATCAACATTGGTGGCGAGATTTTGTGCCTTCCGACACAAGGCTCGGCGAGCCGAGGCTCAAGACATGACTGTAAACCTTGACACACTGCTGTGGAAATTTTGCTTGTTGAGGGATGTAAAGAAACAGAGTATAAAAACAGGGGAAGCAAGTTTATTTTTGTACATAATACTGCAAAGTTTACAAACATGTAAACTTGAAAGAATGGTGAAAAGATGAGAGGAAAGTGTATGGATTGCGGGTGTATATATAGGAGGTGAAAAGGGCTGTTATAGTTGTCTATGAAGGGTGAGAGGTCGAGATTTAAGGGAATTTTGATGCCCACTAAATTATGCAACTTTTAAATATGTAATGCATGAAAACAAAATGTACACTCATTCGAGAATTAATTTTTAAAAAAACAAACAAAATGTTATGTTGGTTATTAGGTTTACAGCTTATTTCCGATGAGGGTTGTCAAGAACGTGGTGGAGTTCTAAGAAATTTTTATGTTATTTGATACGGATCAGTCTCATTTTAAGTTAACTACCAAAGCATTTACTTTGTTTTAGCACAAAACCACTAATAAATCTTTACTGCATATTTAGTATTCTTCTTTAAACACTGGGGATGTTTTCTAATAGCTTATATTCTAAAGTAATGATCATTAGAGTAACATTATCTATCCTAATGCTCCTTAATGAATGAAGTCCAGAATCATTGCTGAAAGAAGAGCTAGAGAACCAACATTTTTGAGGCTGTATCCATCCCCCTACTAATTGGTCACTGCTTTTGACTTCATGGAACTAAATAATAGACAGGAGGAGGTCAACATATCAGCACTTGTAAAAGATTTGTTTATAAAGTGTTAATGGTTTTAAGGTATTCGAATAATGTATTCTTAGTTAAACACGTCTTTATCATTAGGCCAAGCGACTATTTATATAATGGTTTCTATGCATCCAGATAGTGTCCTCTTTGAAAAGGATTAGGGTTAAATGCAACCAGAAATGTAAGTAGAACACTGTATTATTGTTCTAGTAGCAGGTTATACGTAATCTTGAGCATTGCAGAAGCAACTAATTGGTTTGGACAGTTTTATGTGTCTGTGCTTTTAAGGTGTTACGTTGTTGGTTGTGTGTAGAAGAGGGCGCAAGTGCCAGTCCATAATTGTTGGAGTATACTGCTTTGTGCATTCAAAGTCAGCTACAACTGTCTTCTTTGAGCTAGATTAGTCATTAGACCATCTGCAGTGACCAACTCCCCCTCGGGCCAAGTGAAATGGCAAGTGGGCAAAACTTTATCTGGGGTTTGCATTGGATGGGCAGGCAAAAAAGTGGGTTGGACCTCTTTGGTGGCCATGGCCAGTTGTAACTTTTTGTTTTTTTATTATTTTTTTATTTGACTTAGCATACTCCAATCAAAAGTAGAAAATCTTGCCAACGATTAAAATAAAATTGCTGTTATTGGTAATGCTTTCTTGCCAATATTTTTTTTAAAAAAATAATCATTTTAGTTTGATTATTTTAATTTTAATATTATTAAATTAAACTAATTTTAAACGTTATATTATAATTTTATAAGAAGTATTGTGAAAGTAAAAGTAAAATAAAGTTAAATGGGACCCATTTGTAAGTGGAAATGGGCTTGTGCATTGGAGGGAAGTGGCCACTTTTTTTAGGAAGACCACTTGGTGCTTATGTGGCAAAAAAATGACCCTACGTGTAAGTGGGTTGGTCATGTGCACTGGAGATGGTCTTAGGCTCAAAGTCCTGTAAGTAGAACATACTATTGTCTTACAAACATCTCTATGTAATCTCGAGCATTGCTTTGTGCAGAGCAACAACATTTTTTTTTCTGAAAAGCAGATAAAAAATTGTTTGGTAAATTTCAAGAACTGATTATAACCCAAAAACATGCACATAGCACAACAATTTCAATCCAAGAACCACCAATGTGGATCAATTCTTAGTCATCAGCTCTGATACCACTTATTGGGCCGCGCAACACCCGTTTACTCCACATTAGTATGATATTGTCCGCTCTGGGCCGTGGCCAAGTTCACACGGATTTGTTTTTGGGCTCCTCTCAAAAGATCTCATACTATGGAATTGTTTTTTACTGCTTATATTCAAGATAATTCTTATTTATGTTAGGGACTCTACGGTCACTTCCTCCCCCGGCCAAGAATATCAAGATTGGCATGATCAACCTTGAAAATGTTTAGAAAGGCCTCGTCGTCTATGTTTTCATGTGGTAATGGATTCGTAATCTGCGAGTCCATTTTTGATTTACATATGGAGTCCTATGTTTTCATGTGGTAATGGATTCGTAATCTGCGAGTCCATTTTTGATTTGCATATGGAGTCCTGTTCGGGCTTTGTGGATTCACTTAACGATTAATCTGATAACTAAATTATTGCAATCACTTCTGTTAAGCTACAGACGGATTGGAAGATAACATACTACTACAATACAACATTAAAAAGTAATCAATTTGGTCTTATTCATCCACTTCCAAAAAAAAAAAAGGAAACAAAGTATCTTAATACAAGAACAAAATTCAAGAACTAAACAAATAACCTAAGATACTAGATTCGACCTTCTCTTTGGATACGAGAGTCGGGTTTGGACATTGTTTATTTATCAACAAATAGTTGACTCTATGATTTTTTTTTTTTTTTTTTTTTGAAATGTTTTACTCTATGATTTTTATTATTGCACCAAATATAAATTTACGTGATGAGGATCTAATAATCACTTTACTTTTGCCCCAAATATTTGTACTCAACTGTTTGCGAGGATAAATAAAAAAAATTGTAATAATCTGAAAGAATACCATAAATAACAAGAAAATATAAACAAAATTGTCGAAAATAACATTTAACAGTATGACCAGTTTTAAAGTATGACCTATTTTCAGGATTAAACAAAACTAATATATTCAGTTATGCTTTTATATAATAAAAATTATATAGTTCATATAACATATAATTTTTTAATTTATAAATATATTTTTCAAGAGCTTTTATAAAATTGTATAAAATACTAAATACTAATTTAAAATTTTAATCGAGACTTGAAATAAAATCTTTACTAATTTTTAATTTAAAATGATGACTTTATTTACTAAAATTTACTATTTAGGCGGGACTCCAATCTATTTAACTAAAAATAATGACTTTATTAAAATAATTTCCCAAGTTCCAACAGCGGATGCATTCATGCACCACCATTTACCAGCACTTAATTTGTACATGTGGCCGGTGCTAATTTATGCAAGTCATGTCAATTTAATTTATTACAGATTTACAGTTGAGTAAAAAGGTAAAATTATGTGCTGAAAAGTCAAACGTCTTATATAGTAAACAGTGTTCTAAAAGATTAATCGCTAGACGACGGGTCACCGAACTAATTAAGTGAAAATCGGTCAATTAATTGTTTTTTCATAAAAACGGTCAAAAATCGGATTAATCGGTCAAAAATCGGGCTAATTATTAAAAAATAGTTAAAATTAAAAGGTAGAAACTTGATTAAACAATAGGAAAAAATATTATTTTTGTACATATAATTATAATTTTAGATGTCTAAATCGTAAATTCTCTTAAGTTTTTCTCTTAAATTGATGTCTAATTGAAAAATTAAACCTTAAAAATTTTATTTATTACAATTATATAACATTTTTAACACATTGCATGAATATATGATAATAACATATGTTTAGTTGAAATAACGAAATAATTTTATAATTGTATATTTTTAAATTTATTCCGATTAATCCCCGATTAATCCCTGAACGCCTTCACCGATTAACTCCGATTCCCGCTTTTTACGACACTGATTGTAAACCATTTATATTGTGAAGTAGAGGGAGTACTATTTTCAGGCGCTAGTTTTATTTTAACTATTTTCGAGGAGGTTTTTAACAGCTGAACACAACATAAAGTGTTAGTACTATCTCAGAAGATTCAAGAAACACAGTTGAAAGCCCTCGTTCATTTTTTCTTTTTTAGCACAAATGGGAAAGAAACGAAAATCAGCAAACCTTCACAATCTTACGGTAATTTCTACGCTCTTAATTTCTACACTCTCTTTATAAATTTGGTACTATATCTTTTTAAACAAGAAAATCTCTTTTTTGTTGTACAATGTATATTTTCCAATATGTTAATAGTATTAAGGATTTGAACTCTAGATCTTGAAAAAAGCGATTCTTTTGTTTCATTTCCCTTGATCTTTTATAAAATGTTTGTAATTAGAGTTTGTATATGTGTGCATGTTTGTTGATTTGTGCTTGTGTGGTACATTTGGGCTTTGAATAGTTGATGCATGTGGATATGGAGTTTGATTAGCTACTTGATGAGGGTTTTGAGTTGTGTTTCAATTCTAGAGGTTTTCATTTGAATTTCTTTTAGTTTATGTGTTTGTTCTGCATTTTTACATAAATTTTAGGCACAGACCTTGCATGCACCACTTTTTTGACCTCAAATTAACATATGATTGTTGGTTTGGAAAGATAAAATTGTTTGTTATGTATAATTATCGAGTATCAGTTAGGTGGTTAGTTAGGTGGTTGTGAAGGGGGATGAGTATCGGGAAAGTTTTTAGTTTACTCCCGAGTTTCGTTTTGTCTTATAATGCTCTCAGTAAGCTGTATGTTATTAGAGATGAGTATTTAACATCATTGTAATATTATTTTTAGGAATGCGTAATAGATTTCCTGCATCATTGTAATTAATACGAGAACTAAATAATGAAGACAAGTATTTAAAGTCAAAAGTTCTTATATGTAATTAGGAAGAAGGTTTTAGGAAATTTCTTAACAAATATTTCCTGTTGTCAATGTGTACTTGTTCCCATTATGAAAGGAACATAAGTTTTGGTACCAGTTCGTTAATGTTTTGCGATTATGATTTTACTTGTAGTTTCGAAGCCCTGGTGTACATGAAACAACTACTAGCATACCAGTCAGAAAGAGAAACTCGAATGTCAACTCCGCACCTACTAGACAATCACGGCGTCTTAAGAATTTAGCTCTTACAGAAGACCGGCAGATAGAAGTTGATAATGAGCCAATAGATCTTGATGAAAGTGAGAGAGAAGATGTGCTGGAGATCGTTGAAATAGATGAGCCTATCCCTTGTGACAAAAGCTTGCAAGAGAAACTTGATCAGCTTGTTGAAGATGTTGAAGATGTTGAAATGTTGAAGTCCAAGGTAATCATTTACGGTACTACTTATCTTGATTTATGTTTTTTATTTCTTCACTAATCCTCTTTTGGGAATGACTGATTAGATTAATGAGACAGACATCTCAAGGGATAGCTCTTCTGAACTTAACTACAAAACCCTTTATATATGTTCTCAGAAAAAGGTAATGCTTCTATTGCTACTTATATTTATCAGATCTTTGACATTTCAATTCTCACCATAAATCTATCTATTTTTTTGTGGATCTACAATGTTTAGATTCAGTCCTTGGCATTTGAGAACGGAAAGCTCAGTAATCATTTGTTAATTGCTCGTGCAAAGATTGAGAAGGTACGGCTTTTGAATGATGCCATAGTTTTCAAATATGATTACATTTAGTTACTACCGAGAAGAAATTCACTTTTCTTTGTTAATGCTACTACTGTTATTTTTTAGAGGCTCTATACTCTTGTAAGCGCAGTGGCTAGTAGGAACTGTTTTCGGTTCTGTTTCAGATCTTTTCAAAGCATTAGACTTAAAATTATACACAAAATGTCTGGGCTATCAACGAATCCTTAAGTTATTTCTTCTTAAGATAGTCATAACCAATCTTTCACCAGGCATTTGGAGCGCTATAGCAAGCAACCTCAATATTTTGTTAATAAACTTCACCATCAGTGAGAGACTTAGAGACAATTTTTGCACTACACCTAATCATCAAGTGGTGATGTTATTTATGAAGAAGAACAGGGAGTACTATTG
This sequence comes from Heracleum sosnowskyi, assembly GCA_030848705.1. Classification (NCBI taxonomy): domain Eukaryota; kingdom Viridiplantae; phylum Streptophyta; class Magnoliopsida; order Apiales; family Apiaceae; genus Heracleum; species Heracleum sosnowskyi. The sequence continues at coordinate 48,101,095 of CM061241.1, forward strand.
GCTTTATATTATTCTTTTTCAATCATCCTTAACTCCCTGCATATACTCCCTCCGCTGTATAGAGAAGTGGTAACTGATCGAATAAAGTTTATAATTTCTGTTGAGCAGCGCGAGAGTGGAAAAGACTTTGGAGCCAAAATAATGGAGGTCTTGGAATCAAATCTGACAAAGGCAACTGAAGCATTAGTTAAACTATCCTCTCAAGCTGTGTTTCCTGTATCTCCTTCTCAGCCAGATCAAGTTAAAAGGCGTAGGCGTAACAAATGGAAGAAAATAGAAATTCTATAGAATTGTGGTTGAACATTTTGTTCAGGTCATGATGTCCCAGTCCCGGACAATGATTTTAAAACTCTATCAATCCAGTTGTATTTATGAAAACTCTGTAGTTGGCAAATTAGGAATTCTATAGTAGAATTGCCGTTGAACATTTTGCCCAGGTCATGATGTAGTAGTCCCAGTAAATGATTTGAAAACTCTGTTAGTCAGTTGTATCTATGAAAACTCTGTAGTTCCGGTCATGTAATCCCATGTTTTACTTATTATGTATCGAACTTCTGTGTCAGTTTGAAATGCTTGGCAAAGAGAAAATTTGCATCCAAAAAACGAAAGATTCGGGGTAGAGGCCCTAGAACAAACAGCATGTAGAAGGCCAAGTAGTAGGCAGTAGAAAGTTCAAAGATATTTCACTTTTTATTATGAGTTATTATAAATATAGCAATAATTCATGTAGTGCAGGAATGGAAGTTCAACCACAATCAAGATAGATCGATCGATCATCTAGAGAATGAGAAACCACAAGTACAACCATAATCAAGATAGATTGAATGAGAAACCATGTCTATCTGTGAGGGGTGTCTTGGGAACTTCATTATCTACATCCTCGCTTTCCTCTTCTTCTTCTGGAATGGTTGGGGGAAAAGAAGAAAAATCCAAGCACACTCCAGTTATATCATTCTCATAGGATTCTGAGAGGTCCTGCGATGTGACCTGATGGTACTCAACAAGCTGGTTAAGGCACTGATTTTCCCTTGTTAAGGAAGCATTCTCGTTTGCCAATCTGGACTTTTCAGCAAGAAGTGCCTCCATTTGTAACCTCATCTGCAAAAACAAATACAAAAAGGTTAAGGTTTGATCTCAACAAAGATGTTCTTATCGATTTTCTATTTCCCCAAGACCTTTTCTGAGAATATATTCTGTTTCATCATTAAAATTTCATAAATATGCACCGAACTTAAAGAATGGAATCCCATACTTACCAGATCATCTTCCTCAGGTCGAATTCCTTTCGCAAATCCATCTCGAAGCCTCCTATTTTCCTCCTCAAGTAGAGAGCAGCGCTCCTGCAGAAAACTTAAATCAGATTTTACTGATTTCAGTTCTCTTGCAATGGAAGTCGCTTTTTTCGCCATAGTTATTGCAATCTTCAAAAATATAGTATCAGTTACTAGAATCAGTAAATCATATCTACCTTCATCACTCATTAAATAAATAATGGTGTAAACATCATATAAACTTACATTTTTGGCTTTCTTGAAATTTCCCAACCTGTAAGGACTTTGCCCATTCTCTTTCGCCTTATCCCCTTCATCATCTGTACATTCTTTCCTCTTCACTCCCCTTTTACCTTCTTCGGTCTCTTCATCATCCCCTTTTTCTTCTTCATTATGTCGTGTATCCTCTGCTTTCGCCTTCTCTACAGTGTTGCAAACTATTTGCGACAATGTGGGTGGCCTAGACAGTTCCCTTGCCCCCTAACAAAAAGTAAAGATTCCACATAAAACTCCAACACACAGCATATAACAATATCCACTTTACAATACTAATTACAACTTAGTTTCAATATATGAAGGAGAATCGATTGATTACTATCTAGGATCATACATCTTTAACACTCCCCTAGCTTAAAAGCCCAATTTCAGATTCAAGAGTAAATCACTAAGAGCCTATCTTTTGAGTAATATTCTATCTCTTGTATCCATTATTATTTATTCTTCTAAAATATTGAGGTACGGAGACTCAAACTCGAGCATTAACTAAGCTACGTGCCACATTAAGTTATCGACTCCCCTAAAACCATAAGTAATTAGCAGCATTGCTTAATTGGATCATACATCTTAAACGCTTAGAAAATTCTTATTATTATTTTTCTTGGTAGTTGCTTATAAGTTGTATCTTTATTTTGTTTTAACAGTTTTGCATTTCTTAAGCATTCAATCTTATCCAGAGTGGTAGTTAAATTGAAGAGCATCGAGGAATGAGATCGAATACCTGGAGAGCATTATCAAGATTGCCAGATAGTTGAGAAAGAGAATTTGAAACAGAGTCAAACCCTCTCAGCAAAAGCAGTGAATCTTCTTTCAATCTTTTTGCCCTCTCCATCTTTCCTTCATTCTGCAAAAAAATTATAAATTGCCCATTGCACATTCTTATCAAAACTTTAACTGCATATTCAAAACTCTCTCTCTCCCTCTCTCTCTCTCTCTCTCTCTCTCTCTCTCCCTCCCTCCCTCTCTCTCTCTCTCTCTCCCTCTCCCTCTCCCTCTCCCTCTCCCTCTCCCTCTCCCTCTCTCTCTCATGAAAGAGAAATAATTTCATACATAGCCCATTAGCACAAATTGATTCAAAGCTACAAAGTTTAACTACATTTTCAGTATAAATATTTATATGCACACAACTAGTTAATGAAAAATAAATTATTTTTACCTCAAGTACTGGCAAAGATTGATCAATGGCCTTTCGATTTTCGAGAAGTGTGTCGACACGATTACGAAGAGCACTCCAGAAACTGGAATCTGAAGATGGGCTGATCACAGTAGATGAATCCATGGAGTTTCCAGATTCCTATAATTAATTTCCCAATTTATATGTGAGAAAAACAAGAAAATTTAAAATTTAAAATATATAACAAACAAATTATAAAAAAGGGATCTTAAATGAATGTAATGATCTGAGTTTGAAAATTAATGTACCTTAATGAGGGTAACTGGAGATGATGAAGATAGTTGAACTGAAGTTGCCATCACAACTGTGTTTGATCTATGTAAGTATATTTGTTAGATACAGAGTAATATGAGAAAGTCTAACGGCTAGTTTTCAAGAGGAGCTGAATATGTATATTGAAATGGGCATTGATTTGATTATTTATATTTGCAGCTAGCTAACGTTATAATTTACTATTTATTAATATAGTGTGGATTGGATATTATTTTATGAAAATCTATTGGATGTTTTATATTTTTTCTTTTAGCAAAATGGAATAATTTATTTAGATCCTTGTTTTCCTTCCGTTGGTTATGGCCCGATTTTCTTTTCTTCTGTTTGTTTGTGTTGCGTTGAAAAAATTGATTTTTATAACAGGAAAATACTGAGAACTGTTTAAAAACAGACTATTAGAAATGTGGCGAAACTGTTCATGCTTCAAGAATAAGATGCTGCTTTATGTTGCGACAGTTTAAGAGCCAGCTTGAATACAAGGCTACAGTAAAGCATCAACAAACATATTGAAGAATAAACCCAAGTCCTGAGAACTAGATAGATATATACTTTAGGTCGTAATCTACTCGTAAATGAGTTTGTTAGAGCTGTGGTTGCATAATCTGGTACTAGCTTGCAGTTTACACAAAAGTATGCAGACCATATTCTAGAACAGCATGTAGAGAAGTAGAGAAGGCTGGTATGGGTGCTGTAACTAATCCGCGTGTTTGATTTCAAGGCCTTTGAGTTTGGATTCCAACAAAGAAAGCACAGCGGGAGAACTTTTAAACATATCCTTGATCTCATCAACGCCTTCATCAGATATATAATTAGCATTGATGTTAAGTAGCTTAAACCCAGGTTTGGCTATAACAGCCTGAGCCAAAACCCTGGCACCAGCTCCTCTAATTAGATTTGTGCTCAGATCAACTTCATTCAACTCAACACAGCCCTGCTCCAGGGCCTTTGCAATTTGAATAGCACCCTCATCCTTCAACTCATTTTCTGACAGGTTTAATTTGGTCAGAGAATGTGATGAAGTTATCAGGCTTGACAGAGCAAGAGCTGCTTTGGCAGTAATTTCATTTCCAGACATCTCAAGAACTTCAAGTGAAGGAGCAGATTCTTTGAGAGCATTAGCAAGAGCTATACACCCTTCATCCGCTAGATTGAGGTAGCTCAGGTAAACTTCCCTAAGATTAGGACATCCAAGTAGTGCTTTACTCAAAGCAACTCCGGATTTTATACCAAACATATTGTCGCTTAAATCAAGCTTCTTCAAATTGGTACAAGTTCCAAGTGCTTCAGCCAAAGCAAATCCCCCATCAGAGTCAACCATTGTAGAGGAACACCGGAAATTTTCTAATACAGGAGAATGTTTCACAAGTTCTGAGATTGCAATTGCCCCTTCATCCCCAGTCATGTTGTTATGAAACTGAAGCACCTTTAGTTTCTCGGTGGAAGGTAGCAATTCACGTACAGCTCGTGCAGCTGCTTCCGAAATATCATCATTCATAAGATAAAGCTCCTCCAGGTTATGCTGTGACTTCAAAAGGCTCTCAAATGCCCTTACACCCTTTTCCCCCAATGCATTATTTGATAGATTCAGATACCTTAATTCACAACCATCCAGGACTGATGAAAATATTTTCATGACTTTAAGAGCTTCATCCTCGGGTCTTCCTGCAATAAAATCTGATAGATCAACTTCTTTCAGTTGATCCTTGAGAGAAAACAGAAAGGATTCAGCAACGTGAGCAGCATCTAGTCCAAAACTGTGATTGCTGAAACAAATCTTTGTATACTTATTTCCATGCTTGCCCAGTGGTTTTAACAACTCTTTAGCCTCCTCTTCATTGATTAAAGCTCGGCGACCTTCAGATATGTCAAAAACATTATCACGAGTCGTACTTTTCTCAGTAATGACTATTCCATCTTCCTTTCCCATTAAAGGTCCTCTTTTGACTGCTTCAAGCATAAGTTTACTGGATTCTTTAGCATAAAGTTGAACAGCTGAACTTCCATCACCATCCGGCTTCTTCCCAAAGTGTAGGTTAGCAGAAGCATAAGCTAATGCTTCAATCTTTTTGGAAATTTCTTCAGCTTCTTTCTTGTCAAGCAGACCATACTTCCTAGATAGAATAGATTTAGATGGTGTCGTAAGATTCTTGATCATTCGCTCCACAAGCATTGACCTTGTATTTTGGCTAGGAGGCCACAGTTTGACAGAGATTGAGCCGTGATAATATGCAGGATCCATCTAAACGTCACCTGGTGCCATAGTCAAATTTTTGCACTTAGTATAAACTCAAAATCAACTTGGAACATCAAAATCTGAATCTAAAATTTAGCACCACAGGAAACAAAAAATCGATTAACTTTTTCAGATCTGCGGTTCTGTTGAGTTAGTTTTGTTTGTAGTTGTAATGCATGGATGCTTCAATATTTGTAGGATTTCTTAAGAATATGTACAAAGGCACTCTATACAACACATGTATAAGACAGTTACTGTTATACCAACACGTAATATAGAAAAAATAAAACATGGAGCGGAGCAGCTATCATGGACTATAAAGTGAGATAAAGGAACACATCTGATATCTCTAGACAAGTTGTTTCATCATCAATAATAATCTCTGTTTCAATAATAACACTTTACTACCTATTACAACCCAAGAAAATCACAGAACCTATATGACAAAACACAAAACCACTATCCTCTGAAAAACCCAAATACAAATCAACAGCAAAATGACAACCTCATACTCATAACACTCCTATTGAGGTCAACATAACTTTCTTGGTATGCTGTTATGCTCCTATACAAGCAATACAGATCTCATCCTACACTATGAATCAACGGTACTAGGTACAAAAGAACCCATTTTATGCACATCATCAACACTTATCTACGGATAGACTATCATATGCATTCTTATCTGCAACATAGCAACTTAAATAAAAATAGCCTAAAAAAGTGCCATCAACAGCCAGAATCTACACAAATGTCTAGGTTCCTTGCAAGTTCAGTACACATGTAGTGCAAATCCAGAAGCTAAAACAGTTGCAATTAATCATGTAAACCAATTTAGAATTAAAAGGAATATAATGACTATATATTTATAAAAAAGGGCATTAACACTTACAGACTTATACTGATTAGATTCTTACAAAATATACAAAGATGAGAAAATGATAAAGCTTAACTACACATACAACAGTATATGGTAAAGAAAACAATATAAATTTCAAAGATAAAATATATGAAAAGGAAGAACAATAAAGATTCAACTTTTACACTAACAGCAGTTCAAGATTCATATAACAGGGACGGATCTAGTAAGGGGCACCGGGAACATGTGTGCCACCTTAAAACAAAATTTGATGTTTTTTTTTTACCATTAAAATTTTGAAAATATATGAAAATGACCTCATAAAAATTTAAAAATATAAGGGTGTCTTCTCAAAATGTACTCGGTGCCCCTCTCAAGAAAATTTTCTGGATTCGCCCCTGCATATAGGTATGATTAAAAATCGAGATAAACAATAAAGATACAATTTTTACACCAACAGCAGTTCAAGAATCATATGGGTATGATTTAAAATCCAGATAACAATAAAAATTCAATTGTAACACTAACAGCAGTTCAAGAATCATATGGGTATGACTAAAAACCCAAAATAAACAATAAAGATTGCATTTTTACACAAACAGTATATCAAGAATCAAAAGGGCATGATCCAAAATCCATAAAAAATATAAAGATTTACATTTTTATTTAGAGGGTAATAATAAGACTTTGTAGATACTTACAAAATACTGTTGAGAATTGAAACCCTGGAGAAACGTGGAGTGGAGAAAAGGGGCTCAGGGCTATGTTCAAAAATTAATTAGTATACAAATATTTACATAATTACACATTAATTCTATAAATTTTCATTAATGCACTAAGCTTATTTCTGTATAAGTACATTTTTCTTTTTGAATTATTTTCATAAATATAGTTAATTTTCTTGAAAATCTAGCAAAAAATATTTTCAATTTTCACACATTTAGAAAGTTAGTGTTGATATTTAATGTTAAAACAATTAAAATTGAAAAAAAATTAATGCTTAAACATAACTCTAGGGCTGTAGGGCTATGTTCAAAAATTAATTAGTATACAAATATTTACATAATTACACATTAATTCTATAAATTTTCATTAATGCAGTAAGCTTATTTCTGTATAAGTACATTTTTCTTTTTGATTTATTTTCATAAATATAGTTAATTTTCTTGAAAATCTAGCAAAAAATATTTTCAATTTTCACACATTTAGAAAGTTAGTGTTGAATTGTTGATATTTAATGTTAAAACAATTAAAATTGAAAAAAAATTAATGCTTAAACATAACTCTAGGGCTGTAGTTAACATTTTTCTATTTTCAAAGTGCTTTTGGCGGTAGTTGTAACTTGTAAATGTGGGCACTCTCAAGTCTCAACTGCCTCTTAAACAGGTGAGAATGGGAAGGAAACGGTTAAATTTTAAAAATGTCTCTCGGAGGGAAATGAATTAACGGTTTTTTTTTTGTTTTATTCCTTCTTCAAATTTATGTTTTGAGCGTAATTATTTCTTTTGTTTTTGGTGAAAAAGAGAGTAAAATCAAATATTTATATACTACGATATCATGCAAAATCGTGATATGTAATATATCTATACGATACACAAGTTTAGGTGTCAGAAAAATTTGTAAATGCATATATCCATTTTTATATGCATTGAAATTCATATTAAAATTTATATAAGTAACTCGCATAAATTTGAACAAAGGAATGTGTGCATAATCATGATATGTAATAAATCCGCACAATACACAAGTTTAGGTTCCTAAAAAATTTATATTTGCATATATCCATTTTTATGTCCATTGAAAATTATACTAAAATTTATATAAGTAAATCACATAAATTTGAACAAAGTAACATGTATTTAGTAGGAGTGTATATCTTGGATATACCGTACATGAAATATGTATAACATAACTGTTATAATCAAAATAACAACCTCACCCTTTTATATAATGTCGCCTTTGTTAAGCCCGAAAGAGAAAACTATCTAAATAGGCCTAGCCCATGTTCTCAAAAAGCCTCGTTCGTACCAAATAATAGGTTTCTTATGATTTTGTTTATTTAAGGAAAGTGGAACAATCATTCAAGAAGATTTTGTTTATTTAATGAAAGTGGAACAGTCATTCAAGAAGATGTATGATTTGGGCATAGTTCAATAAATCACCAACCTTGCCTGTGCAAAAAGGAGGTGTATCCATTGGGTTTAGCCCAATGAGTATCCCTTTTTTCCAAAAAGAACATCTAAGTAACATAAAGGAACCTAACCCATGAGTTTTGAAGACAACCTCGCCTAAAGAGGTATAGAAGTTATTTCATTCATAGAAGACTAGACCCCATTCAGGCTAGTAAGCTTCGCCTTACTAGGGGGTCGCCCCTTGATGCTCACATGGCTAATCTTTCGTTATTCTTCTTCATGGTTCAGGATAAGCGTTGACTCCGATAATCTTAGGTCAATGACTTAATCGCCAAGTTCCGAGAAGATAGCAAGACCATGACAACTCACGATGACGTATCAAAGGCGATGATCCCGATTTTTTCGGCCTGTTAAAAAAGGAAATCCAACCCATATGGGTTACTTGCTCCCCAAGAACTACGTTTAGCTTGATCCCTATAAATAAGGGTACGTAAGCACATTGTATGACACGATGCGATCTAACGAACAAGAGTGAATTCGATATTCAACCTTAATCGCGGTCTAATCTTACATACAATCTCAGTCATCCCCAAATCATAAATCCTAATCCTCTCAACCTACTGTTAAAGTGTAGATTGTAAATAACTAATTATGTAGCAAGGGTAGATTAGTCAATACACTTGGTTAGTTAGTTAGAAAATAGTCAAGTCAACTTAGTATAAATAGTCTTGTACATCTCATAACAGAATTAAGAATTCAGTTTACACTTTTTCAATATTTTACATTTCTAAATGGTATCAGAGAATTTTCTCTCTCTAACCAACTCATCTTCTTAGATTGAGTTAGTTACAGTCTTTTCCGCCATTAAACCTTCAACTTCAAGATCAACTTCAAGATCAACTTCAAGCTCAATTCCTTTTTAAGAATACATACAAATCCTCATCAAATCTCAGAAAACACACAAATCGTCAAATCTTGTAAACAAAAGTATGGCGAATCTTGAAGAAATTGCTACCGAGAACGAGGAAGCTAATCGTGAAGCTAATCGCGAGTCTGATCTTGAAAGTGAGTATCACACAATCGTTCTTGAATCAAGTCATCCTCTCTACTTGCATCCGTCTGATCATCCAGGTTTGATACTTGTAACTACTGTCTTTAATGGAGAAAATTTCAATGAATGGAGAAGATCTATGACACTTGCATTATCTACAAAGAATAAACTAGGTTTTGTTAACGGAAAGTTTAAGATTCCGGCTGTTACTTCTACATACTTTGATCACTGGCAGAGGTGTAATGATATGGTGATAACATGGATATTGAATGCAATTGTGCCAGAAATTAGATCTAGTTTGATGTTCATACCTCTTGCTGTTGATGTTTGGAGTGATATTCATGTGAGGTATTCTCAAAGTAATGGTCCTAGAATCTTTGAGATCAAGTGTTCTTTGAATAATCTGCATCAAGATACTCTTACTGTTTCTGCTTATTATACAAAGTTTAAGATGCTTTGGGATGATTTCATGAATGTTGCTAATATGCCTAAGTGCACATGTGTTTGCATCTGTTCAGCTAAGGCTCAGTTAGAACAGTATGATGAAATGATGAAAGTCACTCAGTTTCTTATGGGATTAAATGAGTTGTATACAAACATAAGAGGACAATTGTTAATGATGAGTCCAATGCCAAAATTGACTCAAGTGTTGGCATTACTTCAGCAAGAAGAACGACAGAGAAATCATGTAAACCTAGAACAACCTACTGTTGAATCTGCTGCTTTACTGGCTAAAACAGGAAATTTTAGGAATTTTAAGCCTAACTTTGTGAAGAATGATAAGCCTGGTTTGGAAACTTTAGGAGATTAGATGGTCGAAAAGGAAATCTGGAGTGCACTTACTGTAATGGTACTAATCATACCAAAGAACGGTGTTATCATCTAATTGGTTTTCCACAGAGAACAAGATTCAATAATGACAAAGTGATAGCTCAGGCCACAGCCAATACTCAAAATCAGAGTGGATGTTCAGGTACTGACAAGGAGAGTGTTACATCTGGAAGTCCTCAAGTTACTGAAACAGTGACAAATACTGGTCTCTCTAATGCTCAATATCATCAGTTGCTAAATTTGCTGAATCAGGGAGTTACTAACTCTCATTCTGCTCATTCTGTTGAAGTACCTCAATCAGGTATTTCTGCTCATACTTGTTCTTATATGACCTATGTGTGTCTGGTAAATAGTCATTCCTCTACTGACTGGATTATAGATTCTGGTGCAACTGATCACATTACCTGTTGTCATGATGCTTTAAGCAATATCAAGCCTTGCAATATTGACATATGTCTACCAAATGGTTCTCAGACTAAAGTCAAATTGAAAGGAACTATTCATTTAACATCTGATATAATTCTCTATGATGTCTTACTTGTTCCTGCTTTCAAATTTAATCTCATTTCTGTTAGTAAGTTGACCACCACTCTTAAATGTGGGGTTCAATTCCTGTCCAATATCTGTCTTATACAGGACTCCTTGCTGAAGACTGTGAAGGGGATTGGTAAACTTCATGGTTATCTTTACAAACTTCTTGTCCCTGCTCAAAGATCTTCTACATCTACATCTTCAAATATAGCCGTTTCTGCTAGTGTTTCTCAATCAAGTCAAGCATGTTCTGCTCAAGCTGTAGAGTGTCAAAAATGGCATTCTAGATTAGGTCATGTACGTATTCATATTCTTAAAACCATAGAAACCATTTCTTTTCCTACTAGTACTCACAAACTTCTACCTTGTGATGTGTGTCATTTTGCCAAGCAAAGTAGATCCTCATTCCCAACTAGTACTAGTCATTGTTAGAAATGAATACCACTAGAAACTAGACAGAGGGGGGGTGAATGGATAGTTTGATATATTTTTCGATCTTGAAAACTAAGTAAACAACTGTATGTGATTATGATATGTAATATGCAGAAAGTAAATAACACACACAATCACTTTAATCTACTTTGTATAAGCAAATTAAATACTACAGTTTTCCAGGAAATTCACAATCGAATTTCTGGCTTCTAAACAAGAACAGTCTGAACTTGCTTGCTTACAGAGAAAAGAGCTTAGCAAATTACTATGTGTATCTCTCTTTTTTTTCTTACAGTTGTATGTGCACGATATATATATATATTCACCTATACAAACTAGGCACACACAATATTACACAGCTACCCCTTCTGAAGGTCCAACTTGTCCTGCCATAAGAAGTTCACTGTGTCAGGAAGGACCACCTGCTTTTCGGAGTCTTTCCCGTTTCTGTAGCTGCTTGTCTCTTATCTTTCTCTCCAAGTTTAGCTGTAGATTTGCCATCTGTTCTTTGGACCACCTTGCCAGAACAAATGCTTCAGTATTTGTCTCCTTTGATTCTTGGTTCTGTACCTTGATTTGTCTTGTTATAAACGGCTAAGTGTTGATATCGTGAACTCCACTTTATCCCTGACTTCGCGATCTCCCTTGTGAGGACTACGCGATATAGCCTTTGAAGACTTTGCGACATAGGTCATTTGATGACTATGCGACATAGGTCATTTGATGACTATGCGACATAGGTTATTTGATGACTATGCGACATAGGTCATTTGATGACTATGCGACATAGGGCTTCTGAGGACTTCACGATCTAGGCTCTTTTGACTTTGCTGACTTCAACACTTCACGACATGTGTCTTGAGGACTTCTCGACATAGTACAAAATGGACTATGCGATATAGTACTTCACGACATGGATATTGGTGACTTCACGACATAGCTTTCTTTTGACTTTGCTATATAATGCCTTAGACAAATTCCTGCAACTTATTTCTTCATAGCCTTATTCAACTCTATCCTGCTGCATGAACACTTATGAACTTCTACCAGGATAATTATTCAATGGCCTATATACAATCTAGATGCAAGAAACTTTACTAAGCTCATTATAAGTTTGAGCATACATGATCAAGCTAATGTTCATGAGAACAAGACAAGTACATTTAGAGACCTATACTATATCCCAGTGATAGAAATCACTAGGTCATGTAATGTGACATAGTCACATGGTGTAGGCTTGTTAATAGTGGTATTCAGACATGTCTTGAGCCTAACAATCTCCCCCAAATTGTGAGTAAGACCCTTAGGCACAATTTCATGTCTGATAACAAGCCTAACTAACATAAAAAGAACAGATATAAGGAAGATACAGTTAAGCACAGAATTTGATAACAACTTGGAAATTTAAGCTTACAGAATTCTTCCTTGAGCTACATAGCTTCTGTTTCCAATTGTTTCTCTAAGAAGTCATCATAGATCTTCTTCTTCCTCATTTCTTCATTCTTCTTTATCTCAGAGATTGCCATTAGAATATCATCTCTAGCAGTCATTTCTTCAATGAGAGGAGAGTCCTTTAGATCTTCAGCTGCTGTTCTGAGGGCACTCTCCACATATGAGTGTATAAACTCCATCCTTATCTTGCTTTTTCCTCCATAATGATTTTTGTACTCCACAGTATAAGGATTTTGTTTTACCCTGCACAGCCCTTTCTTTCTTAGCTCCCTTGCTCTTTCTTCTATCTCGGCCAACTCCTTCTCTTTCTTACATCTCCTTTCTTCATTCTCTCTCCTCAGGTCTTCTTCATGATCAGCATGCATTTTCAAGAACCTGGCAATATCTATCTTCCATGTCCTTTCTTCCTTTTCTTCAAAGTTCAGCAAGGCATTTATCCTTTCAAGCTCATATTTATAGAAATGTTGCCATCCTCCTTGCTTCATTATCTTCTCTCTTCCATCAGTGTACTTAATCTCTAGATGATCTAGCTTCAGTTTGACTTCAAAGATCCTTTGAGCTCTCAAAAATGCTAGGGCATCTTCATCATAGTCTTCATCAAGTGGAAACACATGGATGCCAACAACATTTGTGAGTTTTCCAGTTTTCTTTGTTATCCTTATTCTTTTGGGTACACTCTTGATCTTCATATGCCTCACAAGAGGTACCTTTCTGGAACAAGGTGACTTTGTCTTTACTGCCACATCATTTGGAAGTAGCTTCATTCCTTTCCCCTTCATCCACTGTAACACTCCACTAGCTGTGACTTTGTGGAGGTGTTTTCTTGAAATTACTTTAGTGGCTTCATCTTTCTTCTGTGGCAATTCAGGTTCAGAAGTCATGGATAATGATTTTGGAGGATCATTGCTAACAGTACCCACCCTAGACTTAGAGTCTTGTGTTGTGGTTAAAGTACTACTAGCAATGTCCTTGACTTGCTGAATTCCACTCCTAGTTCTCTTCACTGTCTCCTTTGCCCCCTTTGTGTCATCACCAGCATCTTTAGATTTCTTGGAAGATTTGCTCCTGCTGCTGTCACTTGGTCCATCCTTATCACTCCTTGAATGAGATCTCCTCCTGTAGGTTTTCTCCTCATCATCATCCTCCCCTTCCTTCTTCATGTTCTTTTCTTTGACAAAATCAGGCAAAGCACCATGAATCAGAAAAGATTGTAGAATGTTAATCATCTCTAATTCCTCTGCTGTCTTGATTCCTTTCTTTGCTCTTAGCATTTACAGCACCTGGTTGATCTTTGTGTTATTCTTCATTGTCAGATCTTTGGGAATGACAAGTTGGTCAATACTTCTGACTTTGGATAGACTTTGAAAAATTACTGTCCTTGGCTTTGGTATGACCTCAGGCAGTCTTTGATTTTGGTCCATCTCCAAGTCATTATAAAGACTTTTATTGTTAACCCCACTCTTCTCAATCAACTCCAGAATTATTGACACTTCAGTGAACTTCAGTTTCTCCAGAGTTTGAAATGCTAAGTGCCACAAGCAGTTGTCCTTGCATACCATGATTATTTCTCTCAGATAAACATCCCTGATTTTCCTTACTGCAACTGTGAAGTACTTGATTCTTTCCCTGAGCTTCTGTCTGTATGCTTGTGCATCTCCTTGAGCATTCTTGTAGGTGGCTTTCAGAAACTCCAGGAAGGCCTCATCATGATAGATGTGAGAATTGGCAACTTCCTGTAGCTTGGCTTCAGTGATAAGTGTAGCTTGGATAGGTTTAGCAATAGGAGTAGGTATAGCAGGTTGAGAGGTTGAGATGTCTTTAGGCATTGTGGATGGATAGAAGGTTGTGGTGACTGTGCTTTTCTGACCTTGTTCATTTATGACCTCTACAGGGGGAAGTATGATTGGCTGTATTGTCTCTTCAGTGAGCTTGCCCTTAAGCTTTGACTGCTTGGCAGGTACTCCCCCTTTCTTTTTCACAATGGCCTCCTTTCCTTTCTCCCCCTTAGGCTTGGGATCAGACAAAACGTCTTGAGCTTCCCCAGGAATAGGCAGGTTCATGGATCTCATCAGTGAAGTCATCATTTGTTGCTGCACCAGCAAAATGTTTGTTGTGTTGGTGCCTTGATCATCTAGTTTGTCATTGAGTTGGCTTAAGGATGTAGATAGCATCCTGTTTTCATCCTTGAGAGAGGCCACTTCTCTTTCTAAGCCATCCACCTTGGAGAATAATTGTTGAGACTTGAAGGAGTTTAGAGATTGATCTTTGACCCTGGCAAAGTCATATTTGGAGATGTCTGACAGAGGGACTTCATCCACCAGCTTATCACCATACTGATTTTTCCACATGACATTCAACATAGCATTGGTGGTGATGGTAGTTTTTGCTTGATTTTCCAGTGTAGAAGCCAGTTTCTTGATGTTGTCTGTGACCATGGCAAGAGTCACATCCATCATGGACACATTTGTGGAGGTTTTCTGGACTTCTTTGAGGATACCATCCACCTTGGGAAAATCAGAGAGATAAGAGTTTCTGAGCTTAGTGAGGGATCTGTCTGTCTCCTCCTGAATTGAAGAAATCTCTGATTGAAGCCCTTTCCCAAGATAATGCAGAGCCTTCAACTGGTTCTTGTACACATCATTTACAGCCTCATAGATGGCAACAGGAGAAAGATCCTTAGCATTGGAGCCCAGAGAGGTGAGGTATTCTTCTCTCACAAAAGCCAGGGCATCTTTGAGTTTGAGAGTCCTCTTAGCATCCAACCAGGCATCCACATTCCCCTCTGGTTCAGCTGCATCCACAATCTTCTCCTGTTGAGCTTCAACATCCTCCTTATGGCATAGCAGGATAGCTTCATAATCAGCATTTGGAAGGTTGGAGGTGAGGAGATGTTGAGCTATTTTCGAGAACTCATCAATCTGTGCCACATGGAGATCCTGTATGGCTTCTTCTGTCATTTTGGAAGGCACAGATGATGATCCTGAAGGCCTGTCATGTTGCACAGGCTTCAGCCATTCTGACATTGTGGCCTGAGCCAAGTGAGAGCTAGTGCTAGGCACTTCATGAGATGTGTGAGTTTGAGTCTCCTCCAGCCTTGGAATGGCTGTAGGGTCTGATGTTGTCTCCATTGAAATGGGATGTGTTACAACATCAGCCCTATTTGTCTGTGAAGACATTTCCACATCCCTAAGGATGGGAGAATTAGGCACAGAGTCTCCAGTGAAAACTGGTGAATCCTCCATGTTTGTGTTGGTGTCATTAGGATATGCCTCAGCATGCATTCCCTGACCAACCAAATGTGGGTCCTGAGTGGTGAGCACAGTGTCAAGCACCATGTCACTTGAAGTTGGCTCAATCACAGGGCTGGATTGTGATTGATCAAGGGCAAGATTGTCATGAGAATGACTCTCTTGTTCAGAAGAAATTTTAGTGGAAGAATCTGAGAGAGAAGTGGGGTTCAGATTAGATTTTGGCAACTCCCCCTGAGAAATAGGAGGAGTTTCAACATTGATGTGCTCTCCACTTAGTGTTTGATCACCCTTATCACTCCTAGGATCAAGAGTGAGGTCTTGACCCTGTGCAGACTCTTTACAACTTGCAGTGGGGAGGCTGCTCTTTTCAATGCCCATGACCTGTTGAGAGGCCATAGACAGTAGCAGGTGTACCCCTTTTTCCACATCTGAATCCTGTTGGGAGGATTCAGTGGTAGCTTTAGATTTTGACTTCTTCTTTGGTCTGGTGAGAGGTGACTCAGGAATCTCACTTGCTAGCTCTACAGATTCATGGATAATAGCTAGGGTTCTCTTCTTCTTCTTTTTAGGAACATCAACCTTTTGAGAGATTGATGCACTTGGCTGACTAGACTCTACAGTGGTGTTTACAGTGGGGTTGCTGGATGGGATAGGGAGGCTTGGGTTAGACTGTGAAGCTCCTTCAGTCTCAGCCTCCCCTGTCCAGGAAAGAGCATGGTATATGATAGAGACACTGCGATATGGAGTTATGAATGTGTACAGTCTATCTGTATGTCGCGAAGTCAAAAGTGGCCTGTACCGCAAAGTCTTGCAAAGTATATCGCATAGTCTCAACAATGAACTATGTCGCAAAGTCTTCAAAATGAAAGGATCGGGGAGACTTTGCGATATAGTAGAAATACCCTGTCTAAAGCTCTCTTTTAGGAATTTTAAGCAATTTGTCAGACTTTTATCAAATTTTGAAATAAAATTAATTTAAATCAAAATTCTGTCAATTATGGAGACTTGTCGATATAGTTATTCTAAGTCGCGAAGTCATAAAATTAACTATGTCGCAAACTCATGAAATGAACTATGTCGCGAAGTCTCTCAATCTCAACAGTTTGCGATATAAGTCTGTTTAATTTGAACTATGTCGTGAACTCTGAAAATTATCTATATCGAGATGTCTCAAAAGTTCACAACTCCACTAACAAATATGATTTTGAAAAATATGCAGTAAAATACTGAAATATTTATAAATCATATCTCAGCTAATTTTCACTCTAAACAAATAGATCATTTAAATACAGTGAAAATTTACTGCTGCAACAATTAACCAGCATATTTACTTAGAACAACTGAATGAAGGATTGAGCATTCCAATTTCACTCACAAGTCTGTTGAAGACTGCTTCATTCAGAGGTTTAGTAAATATGTCAGCTAATTGTTTCTCAGTTGGAACATAAGAGACTTCTATGGTACCATTTGCAGCATGTTCCCTAATGAAATGGTACCTGATCTCAATGTGCTTTGTAGTAGAATGATTAACAGGATTGGCAACAATGGATATTGCACTAGTATTATCACACATCAGAGGAATGTGTTCTAACACTAGTCCATAATCCATGAGTTGATTTCTAATCCAAAGCAATTGAGCACAGCAACTTCCAGCAGCAATATATTCAGCCTCAGTTGTGGATGTTGCTGTGGATTGTTGTTTCTTACTAAACCAGGACACTAACCTTTGACCTAGGAATTGACAGCTTCCAGAGGTGCTCTTCCTGTCAATCCTGCATCCAGCATAATCAGAATCTGTGTAACCAACCAGGTTGAACCCAGTGCCCTTTGGATACCATAGCCCAAGATTAGGAGTCCCCTTCAGATATTTGAAAATTCTTTTGATGGCCATCATGTGAGATTCCTTGGGATCAGACTGGAACCTTGCACAAAGGCATGTGGCAAACATGATGTCTGGCCTGCTAGCTGTGAGATAGAGCAGGGATCCAACCATTCCTCTATAGACCTTGATATCAACTCTCTTGCCTTTCTTGTCTTCATCCAGCTTGATTGCAGTAGACATAGGAGTTTTAGCTGGGGATGACTCTTCTAAACCATATTTCTTTAAAAGATCCTTGACATACTTAGATTGGTTTATAAAGATGCCATCCTCCCTTTGATGTACTTGCAGGCCTAGGAAGTAGGTTAACTCTCCCATCATACTCATCTCATATTTACTTTGCATCAACTTAGAGAACCTTTCACAGAGTTTTTCATTTGAAGAGCCAAAGATGATATCATCCACATAGATTTGAACAAGAATGATATCATTTCCATGCTTCTTGAAGAATAGGGTTTTGTCTATTGTACCCCTAGTGAATTGATGCTCAAGAAGGAATTGAGATAGAGTTTCATACCAGGCTCTTGGTGCCTGTTTGAGTCCATAGAGTGCCTTGAGCAGTCTATACACAAAGTTTGGGAAGTCTTCACTTTCAAAGCCAGGTGGTTGAGACACATAAACTTCCTCCGCAAGATCACCATTGAGAAAAGCACTTTTCACATCCATTTGATACACCTTAAAATCTGAGTGAGCTGCAAAAGCCAGGAAGATTCTTATGGCTTCCAGTCTAGCTACAGGTGCAAATGTCTCATCATAGTCAATGCCTTCTTGCTGACAATAACCTTTGGCAACCAGCCTTGCTTTGTTTCTAACTACCACTCCTTCTTCATCCATCTTGTTCCTGAACACCCATTTGGTGTCAATAACATTCTTTCCTTTTGGAGGTGGCACTAGTTCCCATACCTTGTTTTTCTCAAATTGATTCAACTCTTCTTGCATGGCAACAATCCAATCAGAAATCTTCAAAGCTTCTTCAATTAATTTAGGTTCCTCTTGTGACAGAAAGCAGCTATACAGACAAGTATTTAATGTTGCCCTTCTTGTTCTAACTCCCTCACTAGGATCTCCAATGATTTGATCCCTAGTGTGGGCTCTGTCCCATTTCCTTGTGTGCCCCTGTTCATTTCCTTGATCTGTTCCAATCTCATTTTGGTTGACAGTTGCATTCTCTTCTTCTCCCCCTGTGTTTATGAATCCTTGCACAGGTGTTTGAAGAAGATTGTCAACTTCAAGAATTTCATTTTCTAGAACAGTTTGAACAGGGGGTTCATCTTCACTTTCAGAATCCTCAAGATAACCTTGATTCTCAAATCTCAATAGCACACTGTCTTGATCACTTGTTTTTAGTCCTGGAGTTTTCTTGTCATCAAAGGTAACATCCATGCTTTCCATGATTTTGTGTTGCTCAGGTACAAACACTCTGTATGCTGTCCTTTCCAGAGAGTATCCAATGAAGATACCTTCAAATGCTTTAGCATCAAACTTTCCAACATGCTCAGAGGTATCTTTCATCACAAAACACTTGCTTCCAAACACATGCAGGTGCTTGAAGGATGCTCTTTTTCCAGTCATTAATGAGTAAGGAGTTTTGCCAGACTTCTTATTGATTAATGTTCTATTTTGCACATAGCATGCTGTGTTAACAGCATCAGCCCAAAAGCTAGTGGGTAGCTTTGCATCCAGCAGCATTGTCCTTGCGGCTTCAATGAGAGTTCTATTCTTTCTCTCAACTACTCCATTTTGTTGAGGTGTCCTAGGAGCTGAGAATTGTTGAGAAATTCCTTTATCTTTGCAAAACTCATACAATGTTGAATTTCTGAACTCAGTCTCATTATCACTTCTCAAAGCAATTACAGAGGAACCAGTGCTTTGTGCTTCTTTATCAACTCTCTTGATATGCTCTATTATGACTTGTGGTGCTTCATCCTTGGAGAATAGGAATTCCACCCAAGTATATCTTGAATAGTCATCAACCATCACTAGAGCATATTTCTTTTTGGAAAGGGACATTACATTCACAGGGCCAAATAAGTCCATGTGAATTAGTTGCAGAGGTTTTGAGTTTGTATTGAGCAACTTGTTCTTGTGACTTGATCTTTTAATCTTCCCTTTCTGACAAGCTTCACATGCTCCATCTTGCACAAACTCCAAGGCAGGCAAATCCCTGATGAGTTCTCTCTTGGTTAGAGAGTTCATTGCCTGAACATTCAAGTGAGACAGTTTCTTGTGCCACAGCCAGAATTCCTCATTTGTGGCTTTTGTGTAGAAACAACAAATTTCTCCCTTATCTGCAGCCTTGAGATTAGCTACAAACAAGCTTCCTTTCTTTACACCAGTTAGAACAACTTCACCACTTTCCCTTTTTGAGATTGAACAAAGGTCTTCATCAAATTCCACTTTGAAGCCTCTGTTGGTAAACTGTCCAATACTCAAGAGATTATGCTTCAGTCCTTCAACAAATGCTACATCTTCAATAATGACATTTCCAGATTTAACACTGCCATATCCCATTGTATAACCAATGTTGTCATTTCCAAAGGTTACTGATGGGCCAGCCTTTTCCTCAAAATGTGATAGCAGGGCCATATCACCAGTCATGTGACTTGAGCATCCACTGTCCAAGATCCATATGACTCTTTTATTCCTGTTGCCCTGCATTCACAAAGTGACTAAGTTGCTTTTGGTACCCACACTTGGTAGGGTCCATATGGTTTAGAAACATTTTGATTAATAACTCTTCTGTCATAAATTGCATTTCTCATAGTAGGAGACTTCACTTTTTCTGTGGCTTTGGAGTTTACACTCTTAGGCTCACATGAAGTTTTCACCCTCTCAACCCTGATTGGGGACCCTGTCCTATGAGAATGTATGTGTGTGTGTGATTCACCAGATTGTGCAGAGTCAAGTTTATGTTTAAGAGATAAACAGTTAGCAATCACAGTCACATAACATGTCATGCAGTTTGGCTTACCACAGAAAGAATCATGACTAGAATTTATGCTTGCAGAAAGGTTACTTAGGTTATCAACTTCAACAATTTCAGGCTTACTACACTTATGAGTCAAATGATTAACAGATAGGCATTTTTGACATTGTTTTCTGGGAGCATTTGGCACATAAGCATAGTTGTTTCCTTTGTTAACACCAACTTTACCATTTCTGTTTTGTTTCCTTTTCTTAACAACTTCTTTCTTTGCTTTAGGACTCTTGACAAGATTGTCTTTGGTCTCTTTCTGATTGACAAGTTCAGGAAAGGAAGAAGTGTTCTTAGCAGCCTCATCTTCTTCAAGTAGTTGTTGCTTGATGATCAGTAGTTCCTCATCAAACTCAACAACACTCTTCTTGAAGATGGGCTGTTCAACACTTGACAGTATGGTTGGGGCATTTTTGTTTGTAAAAGTTTCCTTTCCTTTGCCCTTGACTTTCTTCCTTCCCTTGTCATTATCATAGTCAAAACCAACTCCAACCTTGCAATCTTCAGTGTGTTCCTTGTGGTAGGTTTGAATAAGTTCAGAGGAGTTTTTGAAGCTTCTTAGTTTCAGTTCAGTTTCAGCAATTTGTTCTCTAAGGGCATTCTCTATCTGCTCAGCACAAATCACTTTGTTTTTAAGATACTCAACCTCATTTTTCAAACCATCCAGGTTCACAACCATTAACTCAAGTTGCTCATTCTTTTCTGTAAGCTCAACATTTTTAGCAGTTAGTCTGTCAATTTCTTCATTAGCTACTAACATGCTAGTATGAATATTAAACATTTCAGTGCTCATATCTTCAACAGTTTGCTTATATTGAAGGGGAGTCATATCAAGAGAAGTAAGAATAGGTACCTGACTTGAATCACCTTCATCAGAAAATGCCATCAAGGCATAGTTTGAGTACTCTTGTTCTTCTTCTTCATCAGAGTCATCCCAGCACTTTCCCTCAGCAATAAAAGCTTTGCCCTGTTGTTTCTTGAGTAGAGCCTCATACTTAGCTTCAAGCTCTAAGTATGCTTTGTCCTTCTTGACTTGTTTAGGCTTTTTGCACTCAGTGGCAAAATGCCCAAGTTCATTGCAGTTATAGCACCTTATTTTGGTCCTATCCACACTTCCTGTCTTGTATCCACCTTTAGCAGCACCAGCAATCCCTTTTCCTTTATTGAAGGTGTTTGAGCCACTAGATCCACCAGTGTTTCCATTGTTGAACTTAGACTTAAATGGCTGCTTTCTTTTAAACCTTATGTTAGGATACCTCCTAGCCATATAAGCAAAAGATTTGTTTTCCATTTTGTCCAGCTCATCTATACTGTAGAACTCATCCTCTTCAGGTAAATCATACACAACCTGAGTTTCATCACCAGTGTCTTCAACTTCCAGTTCCTCAATCTTGACCTGACTGATTTTAAGAGAGTCCATTCTTTGACTTAGGTTGTCAGCAATAAGTGCACAGGAAGTATTAGCCACTAATCCTTGCTTTGCTTGAATAGATCTCTTTTGAAACAGCTCTAACTCATATGTCTTTAAAACACCATACAACACATCAAAACCAATCTTTGTCAGATCTCTTTCTTTAAGGGAAGAAATTCTTGGTTCCAAGTGATCTGGCAGAGTTAGTAGAAACTTCATATTGAGCTCTTCTGTTTCATAGTGTTTGTCATAGAGTTTGAGCTCGTTTATCAGCTTGTTGAATCTCTCAAACACTTCTGTGATTCCCTCTTTTGGCTGAGCCATAAAGGCTTCATATTGTGAAACAAGAATCTGCTTCTTGTTCTTTCTTACCTCAGTAGTTCCTTCACAGAGCACTTCTATAAGATCCCACATCTTCTTGGCACTAGTACAATGAGCAACAGTGCCATACATGTTGAAGTCCATAGATTCACAAATGATAAGTTGAAGATGTCCATCCAATGCCACTTTTTCCTTTTCAGGATCAGTGTATTTTAAGGGATCTTTGGGCACATGTTTTGCTGGTACAATCTCAGTGCCACTGGTTGTTTCACCAATCTCGATCATTGGAATGAAGGGACCATGCTTTAGAATATCTAAATACATGGGGTTAGAAGCTTTGATGAAAAGCAACATCTTCTTCTTCCATAAACTGTAGTGCTCCTTGTTAAAGGGAGGAATCTTGATACTGCTTAGTTTCTGTGAACTCATTCTTGATCTTTTCCTGTTTGTACGTTAACAGCCTACGCTTTGGTACCACTTGTTAGAAATGAATACCACTAGAAACTAGACAGAGGGGGGGTGAATGGATAGTTTGATATATTTTTCGATCTTGAAAACTAAGTAAACAACTGTATGTGATTATGATATGTAATATGCAGAAAGTAAATAACACACACAATCACTTTAATCTACTTTGTATAAGCAAATTAAATACTACAGCTTTCCAGGAAATTCACAATCGAATTTCTGGCTTCTAAACAAGAACAGTCTGAACTTGCTTGCTTACAGAGAAAAGAGCTTAGCAAATTACTATGTGTATCTCTCTTTTTTTTCTTACAGTTGTATGTGCACGATATATATATATTCACCTATACAAACTAGGCACACACAATATTACACAGCTACCCCTTCTGAAGGTCCAACTTGTCCTGCCATAAGAAGTTCACTGTGTCAGGAAGGACCACCTGCTTTTCGGAGTCTTTCCCGTTTCTGTAGCTGCTTGTCTCTTATCTTTCTCTCCAAGTTTAGCTGTAGATTTGCCATCTGTTCTTTGGACCACCTTGCCAGAACAAATGCTTCAGTATTTGTCTCCTTTGATTCTTGGTTCTGTACCTTGATTTGTCTTGTTATAAACGGCTAAGTGTTGATATCGTGAACTCCACTTTATCCCTGACTTCGCGATCTCCCTTGTGAGGACTACGCGATATAGCCTTTGAAGACTTTGCGACATAGGTCATTTGATGACTATGCGACATAGGTCATTTGATGACTATGCGACATAGGTTATTTGATGACTATGCGACATAGGTCATTTGATGACTATGCGACATAGGGCTTCTGAGGACTTCACGATCTAGGCTCTTTTGACTTTGCTGACTTCAACACTTCACGACATGTGTCTTGAGGACTTCTTGACATAGTACAAAATGGACTATGCGATATAGTACTTCACGACATGGATATTGGTGACTTCACGACATAGCTTTCTTTTGACTTTGCTATATAATGCCTTAGACAAATTCCTGCAACTTATTTCTTCATAGCCTTATTCAACTCTATCCTGCTGCATGAACACTTATGAACTTCTACCAGGATAATTATTCAATGGCCTATATACAATCTAGATGCAAGAAACTTTACTAAGCTCATTATAAGTTTGAGCATACATGATCAAGCTAATGTTCATGAGAACAAGACAAGTACATTTAGAGACCTATACTATATCCCAGTGATAGAAATCACTAGGTCATGTAATGTGACATAGTCACATGGTGTAGGCTTGTTAATAGTGGTATTCAGACATGTCTTGAGCCTAACAGTCATGCTACTGTTCCTTTTGAGATTCTACACTGTGATTTGTGGGGCCCTTACAGGCATAAAACTTATTATACTTGTAATGCTTTTCTTACTATTGTTGATGACTGCACTAGGTGCACCTGGACATATCTATTGTCTGCAAAATCTCAAGTCTATACTATTTTTCAAAAATTTCTTGCCTATATCAGTACTCATTTTCAGTCCAAAGTTAAAACTGTTAGGTCTGATAATGGTACTGAATTCTTCAATAAAGAAGTTAGATCTTTGTTTGATTCTCATGGTATCATACATCAGCATTCTTGTGTAGAAACTCCTCAACAGAATGGTCGAGCTGAACGTAAACACAAACACCTTTTGTCTGTTGCTAGGGCTTTAAAATTTCAGTCAAATGTTCCCATTCATCTCTGGGGAGACTGTCTTCTTACAGCTACATATATCATTAATAGAACTCCTACATCTATCCTTGATCACAAAACTCCCTATGAGGTTCTTTTACATAAAATACTTTCTTATAATCACATGAGAGTATTTGGATGTCTTTGCTTTGCATCTACATTGTCTCTCAGAAAAGATAAATTTGGCCCTAGAGCATTCAAATGCATTTTTTTGGGATATCCTCAAAATCAGAAAGGATACAAGCTTATGAATCTAGAAACTGGTCATCATTTTGTTTCCAGGGATGTTTGTTTTTATGAATCTGTGTTTCCCTATGTCACTACAAATCATAATCTGTCTTTCACAATGTTTCCTACTGAACCCTCTTTTATTGATATTCTGTCCCCTGTCCTTAAACATAAACCTCTTCTTACAAATGTGGATACTGATCTTACACATTCTACACCATCAGATATATTTCCTTATACCATCCCTATTATTGAGAATTCTTCATCTATTTCTGAGAATTCTTCACCTATTCCTGAGATTTCTTCATTTATTCCTGAGAATTCTCCATCTATTCCTGAAAATCCTTTACCTAGTTCAAGCTCACATTCTTCAGCTGAGATTATTAGTTTGACAAATGTACCAAATATGTCCAGAACTATCAGGTCTAAGCATCTTCCCTCTAAATTTTCTGACTACACTGGTCTACCTAATATTTTTTCTAAATCTCATTCATCTATCAATTCCACAGTACAAATTTCTTCTCCTTCAGACACAACAAAAATTGTAGAACCTACACACTATCACCAAGCAATTAATGATCCTAACTGGTGTGCTGCTATGCAAACTGAAATAAATGCCTTGGAGGCCAATAATACTTGGATTATAACATCTCTTCCTCCTGGAAAAAGGACTGTTGGTTGTAAGTGGCTTTACAAGGTAAAATACAAGGCTGATGGTTCTTTGGAAAGATATAAAGCTAGGTTAGTAGCAAAAGGGTTCACTCAAACTCATGGACTGGACTACTTTCAGACTTTTGCTCCAGTTGCTAAAATGACATCAGTTAGGTTAATTCTTGCACTTGCTGCTATTCATCATTGGGATCTGACTCAGTTGGATATAAATAATGCTTTTCTCAATGAAGAATTGCATGAGGAAGTTTATATGACAATTCCACCTGGTATCCCTATTCCCTCTTCTTTTCATGGTGTGAATCCAGTATGCAAACTCATAAAGACCCTTTATGGTTTGAGGCAGGCTCCTAGAGAATGGTTTGACAAGTTTGCAGCATCTTTAATCACCTATGGTTTCATTCAGTCAAAGTCTGATAACTCTCTATTCTTCAAGCATACATCTGAGGCACTTCTTATGGTTCTGGTGTATGTAGATGACATTATTTTGACTGGATCAAGCCACTCTCATATTACTGCTGTCAAGAAATATCTTAATGATAATTTCAAGTTAAAAGACCTTGGCCCTTTGAAATACTTTCTTGGCTTGGAAATTTCAAGGTCAAAGTCAGGTATCTATATTCATCAGAAAAAGTATGCCATGGGTCTCTTGTCAAATACTGGAATGTTGACTACTAAAGCCAGTGCTATAACCATGGAAGCTCAGCACAATCTACAATCTAATGATGGTAAACCATTGACTGCTGTAGATGCATCAGCATATAGAAGGCTTGTTGGACAGTTGATTTATCTCACTATCACTCGTCCTGATATCACATATCCTATGCATATCCTTAGTCAGTTTCTAGCTGCACCTACAGATGCTCATAGAAATGCAGCACTGAAGTTAGTGAAGTATATTAGAAATGCTCCAGGACAAGGACTTCTATTCTCTACAAATAGCTCACTGACTCTTAAGGTATATACAGATGCAGACTGGGCATCTTGTCCCATGACTAGAAGATCTCTATCTGGCTACTGTGTAATGCTTAGAAACTCTCTTATTTCCTGGAAATGTAAGAAGCAGAATACAGTGGCTAGGTCCTCAGCAGAAGCAGAATACAGGAGTATAGCAAATGCCTTATGTGAAGTAACCTGGATATTCAATCTTCTTGCAGAACTGAAATTTCAGATTCCTAAGCCTATTGTTCTGTACTGTGACAACAACTCAGCTATCCACATTGCTGAAAATCCAGTTCTACATGAGCGAACGAAACACATAGAATTAGATTGTCATCTCATTCGTGACAAGGTGAAGGAAGGATTCATTTTGCCTACCTATCTTTCTACATTTCAGCAACATGCTGATCTTCTGACAAAAGCTCTCACCTCTCAGCGATTGAAGTATCTACTCAACAAATTGGGAGTTGTAAATCTGTTTCCAACTACAAATTTGAGGGAGGCTGTTAAAGTGTAGATTGTAAATAACTAATTATGTAGCAAGGGTAGATTAGTCAATACACTTGGTTAGTTAGTTAGAAAATAGTCAAGTCAACTTAGTATAAATAGTCTTGTACATCTCATAACCGAATTAAGAATTCAGTTTACACTTTTTCAATATTTTACATTTCTAAACCTACGCTGCCCACCGTCGTCAACTACCACCACAATTCCAGCAACCCTGCCCGAATTTGTTATCATTAAATTCCTTCGTTAACAATAACAATACTAATTTTAAAAGTTTTACCCTTTTTCTATCTCCTTGTCTATGATTCTTTCATGCATATTTTGAAATATCAAGAGCAAGATTAATACGTCAATGCTTGTACAAGATATACAAAGAGAAATGTCAATCTAAATCGGTATAGCTCAGGACCAGGGCCAGGGCCGAGCACTGCAGAACTTGTGCCACATGCTACCCAGTGTTCATCTATGTACTTATATATATTAAATGGTGTTTAGGGGCAAAATGAGTCAATAAAATGTTTGTAAATTTACAATTTTACCTTTTTTTGTTGAAAAATTACAAAAATGTCACTCGGGTAAAAATGAATGAATTTGTGTACACATCAAGAATAGAACTTTTGATCTTCTCTTATTAAGTCTATGTCATAATCATTGTGATACATTGATTTAGAGTGTAATTTAACATTTTAATTAGATAAATCACATTATCTCCTCTTGTTCCTTTTATAATTTTACTTTAAGGTATAGAAAATGTTGGTTTACATTGATTATATACCATTTTCTTAGTTTTCGTAATTTTATATATAACTATATATTCAATTATCTTTGTAAAAAATTTATTCACTTGTATTTTTTCTATTTAATAAATACCAGTTATGTTGTTAATCGATATAATATATGTATACATGTTATTCTTTACTAGCTTATAGCCCGTGCTATTCACGGTTACTTAAATTTTATTTATAATTATTCTGTTTATAATTTATATTTTTATTATCCATGCAACACACGATTGTTTTTTAAATATTTATAATTATATTTATTTATGAATATTTTAATATTTAAAAGTTATTAGTTTACATGATTAAATTATTGCTAAAAAAGATTTAGCCAAAAAAATTATAGTTAAAAATTTGATATTTATTATATTTTACACGCTCAATTTAATATTTGTTTATATTGAGTTATAAAAGTTAGATTTGGCCAATTTTACAGTCCACGAGACATTCACAAAATAATATTAATTTAGTTGTGGTTTAATAGTTCTTTTTCAATTAAAAACTATTTTAAAACTAAAAAGAGAATAAAGTGACGAAATTTAATATTGAGAATTCTATTCGATTTAGGAAATCTACTTATATGTAATTTAGATTATTATAATACCCTATATTAACCAAATACAGTTTTTAATGTTAAATCTAACGGTTTTCACCTATCTATTTAAGATTAAACGATTTTTATTATTTTGATATTAAACGGGTTTCCTTATTTAATTACAACTAAATTTATGTTTTAACTTTTTGGAAAATCTAATCCTAATATAATATCTTTTAACTTATATCATTTTTAGATAATAACTTCTTTTTATATGATATAATCTTGATCGTCTATTTTTAAAAGTATTGGATCTAACGGTTGAGAATGTTTTGGCGGTATTTAGGACCAAACTACCAGGATAACATCATTAATTTTTTTAATATTTTTTTTAAATATTTATTTCTAAAATATAATATACTCTTTTTTGTAATATGTTAATAATGCGGGAACTTTGAACTTTTGAGAAAATAAATTATCAATTAAAATATAATTTTTTTGTAATAGTTCTTCTTTTAAAGTAGTACACCGTTTAAAGTAGTACACCGTGACGATCAAAATTCTGTATAAAATTCATTTTTTATAGTATATCCCGTAAATATCTATGTTATTATATTAAAGACTAAATAATGAAAGCTTTCTTATAAGTCTGGTCGCTTGATCACTCAATTCATAATCGTTGGATCTTTCAAATTAAATTGTTGAGAAATGTTAGATATAACAATAAAATTATCACGTAGAATTATCTAAGATTTGAATCTACCAACAACATATTAAAATTTACAGGGTTTTTTGAAAAAAAAGAATTTTTTCATTTTTTTTCTTGTAGACATAGGTTATTTGATAATATTTATTATAAAGTACGATTTTTCAAAAAATTACTATACTAATTGATTAACAAACTTTTAAAGTTTCGAATTTAGTAATTTACAATGTATAGAGGTTAAAAAAGTTAGGTCTTTTCTGTAGCTGTAGATGTAGCTGTAGCTGAGTCTAAAATTTCAAAATACGGTTTTTTTAAATATGAATATAGTCCTGCTATGAGTTCTTATAAAACAAAATCACCATTTGCGTATAATTTATTATTTAATAATAAATAATATTTAATTAGTTATGATATAAAATTTAATAAAATAAGATAAAAAAACATGCACAATTTTATAAAATTTTATCCTCGTATTATTATATTCTTTGTTGATTTGAATTTTTCTTAGTTTGATTTGAATTTTTGAAAATAGATTTCTAAATTTAAAATAGTAAGAAAAAAGTAATTAAATTGGCATTAAAATAATGATGATGTAATAATTATTATTAGAATTTAAATACCCACTTTACTAATTTGGGCTTTATCTTGTGTTTTAAAAATTAGATTTTGGCGATTTTACACCCCACATGAAGATAACTAAATTATCTTTAATTAAAAGATGACCTAACAATTTTTATCTAACTGGATTTGTCCATGAAAGAGAAAAGAAAGTCGCGAATTTTTTACATGGAGAATTCTATTCAGGAGAATTCTATTCAATATAGAAAATTTATTTATATTTGGTATATTTGGTTTAAATTATCAAAATACACTTTTTAGAATTTAAATATAATCTTATTATTAATAAAATACACTTTTTTAATATTTGATCTAACGATTTTCATTTATCTAGTTAATATCTAATGGTCCTTATTAGTTTGGTTGTCCAAGACTGTACGATCAAAATTTTGGATAAAATTCCTATTATGCTTATTCTATATAAGGATTTAATATAATAAGGATATCAAGTATATACTGATATAAGTATATTACTAACTGCTTTTACTTTTAATGTTTCGGTTTTATTTACAATGTATATAAAATTTTAAAATACATTATTACTTAAAAATTATTAAATAGAATAAAAATTATGTTATGATTATATAAAATTTTATTCTCATATTATTATATTCATTATCGATTTGAATTTGTTCTTAATTAATTTTAATATTTCAATGAAAGAATCGTAAAATTTGTATATTTAAAAGAATTAGTGGAAAAATAAATAAATTGGTGCTACAATAATAAAAAAATATTTATTAAAATTTATATACTCACTTTACTATTTGGGTTCTATCTTGAGTTGTAGAAATTGAATTTTGACGATTTTACAACCCATGCGAAACTAACGAAATTATCTTTAATTTAATGATGGTTTAATAATTATTATCTAACTTGACCAGTGACCTACCCATAAACCGAAAAGAAAAGACAGTTAAGAATTTTTACATAAACAATTCAATTCAATATAGAAAACCAATTTATAATTGGTTTAAATTATCAAAGCACACTTCTTAGTATTTAAATATAATCCTACTTTTAATCAAATACACATTTTAATATTTTAATATAAGTATTATATTCAAAATTATCGTTTATGAATATGAAACCCTCAATATTTTAATAATATTTTGATATTATCCTTTTATGTTTGTTATATGTAAAATAATATAATTATAATTTGGATTAATCAAATTGTTATGTTCCTTCAGAAAAAAATGTTTAAATTTATTTATGTACATGAGTTCTCGTAAGTCTCTGCAGGTTCACGTGTATCATTGTTAGTATGATATACATCAGCATTATATTGATAATTTTTAATATTGTAATCGATATGAATTGTTATCTTGATATTTGGTTTAATAATTATTATCTAATTGGAACTATACATAAATTCAATAGAAAAGATATTTAAGAATTTTTACATAAAAAACTTTTAAATTATCAAAATACACTTTTTAGTATTGAAATATAATTCTATTATTAATCAGATACACTTTTTAATATTAGATCTAATAATTCTCATCGATCTATTTAAGATCTAACTGTAATTATTAATTTGGCCGTATAGTGATCGTACACGGACCAGATCGATTTTAATATTTTCTTAAATTGATTTTAATAATTTATTGAAATAAAACTAGAATTTATAAATTTAAAAGAATTAGGAAAAAATTAAATTGGTGCTACAATAAAAAAATATTTATTAAAATTTAGATAATCACTTTACTGTTTGGGCTCTATCTTGAGTTTTAGAAAACAGATTTTAACGATTTTACAGCCCATACGAAGCTAACAAAATTATCTTTAATTTAATGATGGTTTAATAATTTTTATCTAACCGGAACTATCCATAAACTAAAGAGAAAATATAATTACAAAAATTTTACATAAAGATTTCTATTCAATATAGAAAACTCATTTATAATTGGTTTAAATTATCAAAATACATCTTTTAGTATTTAAATACTATCCTATTATTAATCAAATACAATTTTTAATATTATATCTAACGGTCCTCATCCATTTGAATATTTATAGTTTATAATCCAACAGATCATATATTTTTGGTAGTACAGTGACCGACCAAAGTTTTGGATAAGATCTCCCTTACGCTTATTATATATAAGGAGTTAATTTATAATATTTTTAATTTTTAATTTTTTTAAATATTTATTGCTAAAATATAAGATACTCTTTTTTGTAATATGTTAATGATACGGGAACTTTGAACTTTTGAGAAAATAAATTATCAATTAAAATATATTTTTTTTGTAATAGTTCTTCTTTTAAAGTAGTACACTGTGACGATCAAAATTCTGTATAAAATTCATTTTTTTTATAGTATATCCCATAAATATCTATGTTATTATATTAAAGACTAAATAATGAAAGCTTTCTTATAAGTGTGGTCGCTTTATTTGATCACTCAATCCATAATCGTTCGATCTTTCAAATTAAATTGTTGAGAAACGTTACATATAACAGTAAAATTATCATGTAGAATGATCTAAGATTTGAATCTACCAACAACATATTAAAATTTACAGGGTTTTTTTTTGAAAAAAAAAAGAATTTTTTTAATTTTTTTTCTTTCAGACATAGGTTATTTGATAATATTTTTTGTAAAGTACGATTTTTCAGAAAAGTACTATACTAATTGATTAACAAACTTTTAAAGTTTCAAATTTAATAATTTACAATGTATATATGTTAAAAAAGTTAGGTCTGTAGCTGAGTCTACAATTTCAAACTACGGTTTTTTTTAATATGAATATAGTGCTGCTAACAATGAAATTAGGTGCTTATAAAACAAAATCACCATTTGCGTATAATTTATTATTTAATAATAAATTATTTTTGATTAGTTATGATCTATAACTTAATAAAATAGGATAAAAAATATGCATAATTTTATAAAATTTTATCCTCTTATTATTATATTTTTTGTTGATTTGAATTTTTCTTAGATTGATTTTAATTTTTGAACATAGATTTCTAAATTTAAAATAGTTAGAAAAAAGTAATTAAATTGGCGTTAAAATAATGATGACATGATAATCATTATTAGAATTTAAATACTCACTTTACTGATTTGGGCTTTATCTTGTGTTTTAAAAATCAGATTTTGACGATTTTACACACCACGTGAAGATAATTAAATTATTTTTAATTAAAAGATGGTTTAACAATTTTTATCTAACTGGAATTGTCCATGGAAGAGAAAAGAAAGTCACTGATTTTTTACATGGAGAATTATATTCAATATAGAAAACTTATTTATATTTGGTATATTTGGTTTAAATTATCAAAATACACTTTTTAGAATTTAAATATAATCCTATTATAAATAAAATACACTTTTTTAATATTTGATCAAATGATTTTCATTTATCTAGTTAAGATATAATAGTCGTTATTAATTTGGTTGTCACGATCAAAAATTTGGATAAATCCCTATTATGCTTATTATATAAAAGAGTTTAATATAATAAGGATATCAAGTAAATACTGATATAAGTATCTTAATAACTGCTTTTACTTTTAATGTTTCGGTTTTATTTATAGTGTATATAAAATTTTAAAATACATTATTACTTTAAAATTATTAAACAGTATAAAAATTATGTTATGATTATATAAAATTTTATTCTCATATTATTATAGTCTTTATCGATTTGAATTTGTTCTTAATTTATTTTAATACTTTATTGAAAGAAAGATAAAATTTCTATATTTAAAAGAATTAGCGGAAAAATAAATAAATTGGTGTTACAATTATAAAAAAATATTTATTAAAATTTAGATACTCACTTTACTATTTGGGTTCTATCCTGAGTTTTAGAAATTGAATTTTGACGATTTTACAACCCACGTGAAACTAACGAAATTATCTTTAATTTAATGATGATTTAATAATTATTATCTAACTTGACCAGTTGACCTACCCATAAACCGAAAAGAAAAGATGGTTAAGTATTATATTCAAAATTATTGTTTATGAATATGAAACCCTCAATATTTTAATAATATTTTGATATTATCCTTTTATGTTTGTTATATGTAAAATAATATAATTATAATTTGGATTAATCAAATTGTTATGTTCCTTCGGAAAAAAAATGTTTAAATTTATTCATTGAGTTCTCCTAAGTCTCTTATAACGCAGGGTCCACATGTATCATTGTTATATGATATACATGAGTATTATATTGATAATTTTTAATATTGTAATCGATAAGAATTGTTATCTGATATTTGGTTTAACAATTATTATCTAACTCGAACAATACATAAATTAAACAGAAAAGATATTTAAGAATTTCTACATAGAAAAATTTCAAATTATCAAAATACACTTTTTAGTATTTAAATATAATTCTATTATTAATCAGATACACTTTTTAATATTAGATCTAACAATTCTCATCGTTCTATTTAAGATCTAACTGTAATAATTAATTCGGTCGTATAGTGGTCGTACACGGACCAGATCGATTTTAATTTTTTCTTAAATTGATTTTAATATTTTATTGAAATAAACATAGAATTTATAAATTTAAAAGAATTAGGAAAAAAATTAAATTGGTGCTACAATAATAAAAAAATTATTAAAATTTAGATAATCACTTTACTCTTTGGGCTCTATCTTGAGTTTTAGACAACAGATTTTAACAATTTTACTGCCCACGCGAAGCTAACAAAATAATCTTTAATTTAATGATGGTTTAATAATTATTATATAACCGGAACTATCCATAAACTAAAGAGAAAAGATAATTACGATTTTTTACATAAAGATTTCTATTCAATATAGAAAACCTATTTATAATTGGTTTAAATTAAAAAAAAAATATTAAAATTTAGATAATTACTTTACTGTTTGGGCTCTATCTTGAGTTTTAGACAACAAATTTTAACAATTTTACAGCCCACGCGAAGCTAACAAAATTATCTTTAATTTAATGATGGTTTAATAATTATTATCTAACTGGAACTATCCATAAACTAAAGAGAAAAGATAATTATGATTTTTTACATAAAGATTTCTATTCAATATAGAAAACCTATTTATAATTGGTTTAAATTATCAAAATACACCTTTTAGTATTTAAATACTATCCTATTATTAATCAAATATAATTTTTAATATTATATCTAACGGTCCTCATCTATTTGAATATTTATAGTTTTATAATCCAACGGATCATATACTTTTGGTAGTACAGTGACCGACCAAAGTTTTGGATAAGATCTCCTTAAGCTTATTATATACTAGCTTATAACCCGTGCAAAGCACGGGATCTTTTAAATATTTTAATTTTAAATATGATTTTTTTTGTTTATAAAATAAAATACAATAATTGATGTAATTCTAACTTTATTTATATTTTTAGAATAAAATATAATATGTTGTTGGTCGGATATATTACAATTTATCTATTATTATTTTTATGTACAAAACTACAAATTATACCCTATTTTGTTTATTATCATTTAGTATAGATTTAGTATAAATTGCTTGGAACATATTGCAATTTATCTATTTTTAATTTTTTTTAATTTTGAATTAACTAATATTAAAAAAAATCACAAAGGAAATGGGTGACTAAAAAGGAATGTGTTAACCAAACTATCAATTATCCTATGGTTTGGCTATTAAGGAAAATGGTGATTAAAAAGGAAGGTGCTAACCAAACTACCTTTGGCTATTATAGTTTAGTATAGATAGATTAATATTTATCTATTTTTTAATTTAATTTTTTTTATTTTGAATTAACTAATATTAAAAAAAATCAAAAAGGAAATAGGTGACTAAAAAGGAAAGTGTTAACCAAACTACCAATTATCCTATGGTTTGGCTATTATAGTTTAGTTTTGAATTAACTAATATTAAAAAAAATCAAAAAGGAAATAGGTGACTAAAAAGGAAGGTGTTAACCAAACTACCAATTATCCTATGGTTTGACTATTTAGTATAGATAAGGAGTTAATTAGCTTTAATATATCTCACATTGTTACAAATTTGTCCATTTATTTTTCATTATTTCACCGTTCTCACTTTTGTTTCTCCTTTCGAGACTCGACAATTGATTTATGATACAAAAGTTTAGTGTTTGATTTGATTTTTGATGGGTGAAAGTATATTAAAACGAAAATAAACGATAAAATGTATAATGTATTAATGATATGTATTATCACAATCTACGGGTTATGTGACTGTATAGCAACCGCTTATATATCTATCTATATTATACTATTATAAGCAAACTGTCCTCTATTTGGTTGTTTGGTAGTTTGGTCATCTAAATAATAACTGTTAGATGTAAAGATAGATAAATGAGAGCCGTTGGATGTAATATTAAAAGAATATTCTTTTCTTGATATCTAAAATGCTCTCACGAGTTCAAGGTTCAAATCCCGTCAACAACATATTATTATTAAATATTTATATCATTTTTTTTTCTAAGTTACATTCAAAAGTTCAAGATATTATTTCGTCGACGACATATTAAGAATTTTTAAGATCAAAATACAAATAAATGCTAATAAAATAAGATAAAAAATACTAAAAAATCATATAAAAATACTAAAATAATAAATCAAAAATACTAAAATTCATCCGTGCATCGCACGGGTTATAGGCTAGTATATATTATGTATATATTATGTATAATAAATTTTGTTCATTTTGTCCCATTTTATTGTCACTTTACATGTTGTCGTTAATGAATAAAAATTATGTACCCATTTTCATCAAGAATTAAAATACATTAAATTCTTTGTATAAATTCTATAATGAGTTAAGATCAAATATTAATTTTAGTTGAAAGTCAAATACTGAAATCAGTTAATTTTTAAAGCAGGTATACATAAAAATTAGAAAATTTTGTAATCTGTCTTGAGGTATATAATCTCACATGTATGATTAAATTTTTATAAATATAGTTTCATTACATCAAAATCACATGAATTTACAAACGTTTATGTTATATATGAACAATTATGCCACAATTATTATTTATATTACACTCATTTGATCAATTTAATAAAGTTCGTTTCACGCCAGTGAAAATTAAACTATTATTTAAGCAATTAATGATAATCATGCGATTTTTTGATTATTATCGAATAGATATTTATCCAATTTTTTTTAAACCTATTACTCCCTCCGTCCCTCTCATTTTTTTACAGTTTTTTTACATTGCTTGACACACATTTTAAGGCTACTATAAAGTATAGTTCTACAATTTATTTTTATAACTTTCTTTTTCTAAATAAATATTTAAAAAAATTATTTTTATTCGAAAAAATTTATCAAAATATATATTAAAGGAGCCTTAAAATGCGTGCCGAGTTCCCGTCCCTCAATGTAAAGAATTGAGGAAGACGGAGGGAGTATCAAATATTTGGTCTATGAAAATAGTATATAATATAATAAAATTACTATTCAAATATACAATAAAATTGAAAAATTATCATTTATCATATTTTTAATTATAAAATTAATTTAATTCAGTATAAGAACAAGCCCGTGCCTCACACGGACTTTTACGTTAGTTATAACTTTAACAAGCATCTATAAACGGAGTAATAAAACTATTGAATCTTGTCTTTCTAATAATAACTAGATAGAGGTACAAATAAATACTTTACATGTACAAGTGATGGTGTCTGGCCTACAAAAATTACAATAAATTTCGATCATGGATACCAGAACCAAAAATATACATTGTTCATGAGGCCTTTCCCTCCCTGGCTAACTAGTATCCAAAAATAACTATTCATCTCTTACAGTATTGTTGAGCTCGTCAGCAAGGCTCATAACTATCATGTTTTTATATATCAACACTGCCAGGCATTCTACCAACTCAAAATGACCTGTTGCCTTCTTTTGGAGGCCTCTCTAGGGAATGCCAGCCAAATTTCCCTTTTCTAAAGTCTGCCAAGATACGAAATGCTGCTTGATTACTGTCTCCATTGAACAAGTGATTTGCAAGTTGCTGTACAAACCTGTAAAATATGGGCAGGATAAGTTATTATGATAAAAAAAAGGGAAGTCTTATAATTAGAACGAATTTCACAACCTAAACTTACGTTTTACCACACAGAGAATCCGCATCAAATTTATACCTTTGGCAAAGGACACTATTTCCTGGAAAGCAAGACACAAAAAGATGAGCATAGAGACATGGAGAATCTTTCAAGCTAAATGAAAATGTCATACTGAACTCAAGTTACCCCAAAAATTAAAAATATACTCGGACACCCTACCTGTGAAACCGAAGCAGAAGAACAGCAAGAGATGTATGCAAATAATAATCGACAAAAAGAACATATAAGGTCGGTTAATGCTGATAGATCCCTTCTTTTTATGCATTCAAATCTTGATGCTCGTTCTAGATTGATGTTTTAACACATCAATTAAAATATGGAACACACATTATGTTCCATATCCTTTGCGCAGAAAAATGGACTGCCAAAATAATTTAACTTGCCCAAGGTTACATGTAATCTCCTCCTAAACATCCCTCTTCTTCACTACCTCAACCTTCCCTCCATTTACATTCTGTCTAGCTGTCTAGTTCCGGAAATCTAGTATTGCTAGTGTAGTTATGGTTAAGATCAACACGATATTTGTGTTACTACAAACAGGACAACCTCTTGAGCTCAGTAATCTGCAAAAATCAAGCAGACTTCTGATTTTTAACATCTACTTTGCTCAAGTCATGCTAGTATCCTAGCCATTTCAAGATCGGAGCTTGCTTGTGGGTGATATCTATCTTTAGTTGCAGAATCTGAGAAAAGATAGTCTTTGATCTAACTAATGGTTACTTCATCTTCTGATTGATAGAACTAACCAATAATTGTAAGTGTATGGCATACTCTTCGGCGTATAAATTGTAATGTTTCAATCTTCAAGTAAATTAAATCTGCTAGATAACTATAATAGTATAATAATACAGAAAGGGAAGAATGCACACCAACTGATGGAAACTTTGTAAGCATCTGGACAAGAATGGCGGCAACATCAGCAAAATCATAGGATCTCTCCCCAATGTCATCACATATTGCAAGTTTTATTGCAGCAGACTGATCACTGATTCTCATTGGGATTATTCCAGGGGAATCTAACAACTCCAGGTCTGTCCCAAAACGAACCCATCTTTTGAAAGAGCAAAATAGATAAAAGAAGGTTATGATTAGCACTCACACTGGCTAGTGTAATATATGAGAAATAGAAAATAATATTAATAATAAGAAATTATTATTATTATTATTATTATTATTAATATTATAATTATCCATTTGCATGATAGTAGCTAGATCACAGTATTTCAAGAGGGCCAATAGTTCTTATTACAGCGGAATCAGCCTCAATCAACCCTTTTAAGGGAGGTCGAGGGTTTAAATCTTTTCAAAGACAAGGTGACTTAAATAAATTTTTAAAAAACAATACTAAGAGGAACCTTCAAAGAAATTGTTTCTGGCACATTGAATGGAAATTTTGATGCAAACTTAAGCTTCTTCATGTTTACGTCCTGTAAATGTTATAATTTATATCGATGTCTAGTTAAAGTTGAAAATTAAATCTTTCATCTTTTAATTGGACAGTACTAAATATATTCATCATGTAGTAGTCTCAAATAATCTGAAGCTGAAAAGGTTGTGAGCACTCATTCATCATTAGTAGACAAATTATGCAAGGAAAATGCAATTACATACTTCAGTACTCTAGTAACACCAGGTCTTGGAGCAGCTAGACACATACGCCTCTTCAGCAAACGGTTAATTAAAGATGATTTGCCAACATTTGGATATCCCACTATTCCAGCTCGAACCTGTCAAACAGTAAATAAAATCCTAATAAAGCAAGACCAGAGGTCAACTTGTCAGGTAGAAAAGTAGGATTCACAGAAAGTACAAACCTGAATATATTACATTTAATGCACGTAGCTTACAATAAATAAATATATAAAATAAAAAAGTTGCATATATATTTAAATCCACAGTTCCAGTTGTATCTAATATGTAATAAAGTTGCCCCGCAAGACTAAGCATTGGAGTATAACAGATCCCAATCACAGTGCACCTAACTTAAATATTAACTTCGGAGCATCTTATGTACATGCAAAGTGTAGTAATTAATGTTCTAAAGACGGTCTGAACAGATACTTCAGCATTGCTGCTACTGTGCCCTGAAATAGCAAGTCAGATGGCAGAAAGGGCACAAAGAGACTAGCATCTATTGCCTATAGGCTGTCCAGGGAGGACTCCACGGCTATGACCTGGACAGATTTGGTGCCATTTGATTAATTTTCCTCTCCTTTAGCAAAATTCAGTTTACAAACATATTCTATCCTTCCTATGTAGTACCAAGATACTGAAACATAAGTCACTAGTAGCTTGACAACTTAAATTGGTGACTTTTACTCCTCAATGACTGATTTTTATCTATCTCACTTCTGTGCATCTCATTTTACACAAGTCACTAGTAGCTTGACAACTTAAAATGGTGACTCACTCCTCAAACGATTTTTATCTATCTCCCACTTCTGTGCATCTCATTTTTCTTCCTTCCTTTAATGTTATTCTTCGATCGCCATAGCGATGTTGAATTGAGATTCTCTAATATATAAATTGAAAATTTTAGGGATGTAAGCATCCCTAAAATTTATATATATACTAGATATTACTTCTATTTATCAAGTTTCACAGCTGGCTCCAATTCAATTATTTGGTCCCTGATTCTTTAACCTCCATCTATTCAGTGTTACCTTTCATTATAGTTAATTTAATGAAAAATGCTGTAAGGTTGTTTTGTTCTTGGTCTGAATAAAGTTAAATAATAGTTAAATTGGACACAAAAGATTAATAAAACGACACCACAGGATCCAGTCAAGTAGTCACCTAGATAATGGCTACACATTTAGGCGCTCGAACACTGGTACTATTAATTAAAATATATGTTATCCGTTATCTGTCTGCGAACATGATCGTCACTAATTTTTCGACTAATTACAAAGTAGCTAGTGGGATGTCTAACATGAACACCGTATGTAGAAAGAAAATAAATAATATGTCACTGAAGCATGATAACATACTGCAGTTTAAAGTAAAATACCGGACGGGGAAGGAGTCCTTTTGCTTTGCGTTTTATATTTACTCCAGCAGCTAGAGTCTTTGCCAACCTCCCCATCTTCAAGGCTCCCTGCACTTTCAACACGACATGACTATTTTAAATGACAAGTCCACAAATAAAAAACGGAAAGAAGTATCGCGACAGACCATCCCAAGCTTTCCATTGGCGAAGACAACCTTTGTTCCCTGGTTAGCATAATAAGTCGCCCAGGCATTGCGGTCTTCAGCAGAAATCATATCTTCTCTATTTAAAACTAGGATTCTTTTTCTGTTACCAAGCCATGCATCCATCTGCTCACATGAGTTTCACAGAAGAAAAGAAAACAGTTAAGAAGACAAGTCTTAGAACCCGGCTCAGAATTGCGCTTGGATATATCACTAAGATAGAGTGAGTCCTAAATAGATATGATTCATATATGCCTTATCCACACCACAAGGTTCTGAGGGAGTTGGCCATCTAGTAGGTCACCTTTTGCTTGTGCCTGTCTATGAATATGATCATGTGGAGAGATGTATTTACAATAAATATTCTTCACGTGTTCTGAACTTTGAAATACATATTTTATACCTAGTTCATGTGCATAGTCTAACAGGTTAAGATTATACAAGACAAAAAACTTAAATATATATATATATATATATGTGTATATATATATATTAAAATTATTATAATATTGATCTCATCAAGCAATATTGAGTACATTATAACATGCAGATATCAAAAAATTAAAGAGCAGAAAAGATTAACCTGAGGATGACTAGTGGACATTGGAATTCTTGCATCTCGCACCTCTATCACAACATCCATTAATTTTAGCTGTTCTTTAAGCTCTTTTTCGGTTTTTGCAATATGACCAGGATACCACTACTCAATTTACACAGTAAGTGTACAGGAAATAAGATTAGCAAATTCAAGACATAATACCGAACAGAAATATATTATCTAGAGCTATCTTAAACATATGCACACCATCTTACCTGAACAGGCCGCAATGTTTTTGTCCAGTGATAAAGGTCATTATCGAGATCGCTCCAGTCAAATTCTTCTTCATGACTATCAAATGTGTTACTAAAATGCAAATTGCTGTTTCCATACCAACCTGGATTATTCCCGCCAACAATCTGAAACGGTGCAGAATTAGTTTAACCCTTCTTTCTAATACTTTGTCTAAAACTTCCTATGACAATATATTTATATTCTGATCAAAGAACAAAATATGACATCCATGAATTAATGGATGTTAGACCAATAGAAATACTTAGTTAACGATGCATTACAGATTCGCGACAACACAGTCATAAATTAACTACAAAACAGGAGGCTATTTATGTTGTCAAAAGTGGATGCTTCTTTACAAAATGAATAGTGACATTTGTGAAGGGGCTTAAACAAAGATGTGTATACTGTATATATATATATGACAAGTTCATGCTATAGCACCTCCTTGTAATGTAGCTGCACTCGCTTCACATTCTATAGTGCAATGACCTTAATTTTACTAATCAGCCACAAAATGCAATGCTCCACTCTTCAGAGAAATTTTTTAAGTAATACATAGGCATCATACATTCCTTTCTCCCCCAACATACTAGTACACAGTAGCACCGATTTAAAGATAACAGCAATCTACCTAAATATCAACTAAACACTTGACATAGCTCATATTTGTGAGGCTCGACATACGACTCTTAGCTCAACTCAGGCATAATTCAACCATCCCCAAACTCTCGTGAACCATAAAGATTGACTAAAAGAATTCCAAATGACAAAAACCTAAACCTCTCAAAAACTATTGTTTCAAACTAATTCCTAAAAATTCACAAAGGTAATTTCTTTATAGGAGCACCCACAAAATTCACCTAGTAAAGGTTATAAATTTCAATTCATCATCTAACTTAATTCGTAAGATTATATCAAAAGAAGTTTATCATTAATTAGCAAAGGAAAGAACTTTACGATAAAATAGAAGCCACATAAATGACACTAAAGAAATGGATAAAACAAGGTCCATGAAGAAACCCAACAAGAAATTAAACTAATTGTCACATTGCATAAAGTAAACAAGCAAAATTGCAAGACTTAATCAAAATTATAGTACGTGTGTGTGAGCGAGAGAGAGAGAGAGAGAGAGAGAGAGAGAGGGAGGGAGGGAGAGAGAGAGAGAGAGAGAGAGAGGGAGAGAGAGAGGAGAGAGAGAGAGAGAGAGAGAGAGAGAGAGAGAGAGAGAGAGAGAGAGAGAGAGAGAGAGAGAGAGAGAGAGAGAGAGAGAGAGAGAGAGAGAGAGAGATATTACCTGAATAGTGGAGGGTGGTTGGGGAGGAGAAGCAGCACAAACAGTGGACAAAGGTCTACTTCGAGGATTGGGCCCACTAATAAGTGGTGTTACTACAGAGCTTTTGTTGAGACAACAAAGCCCAGAAGACATTTGAACAAGAAGATGAGCTCCCATTATTTTTAAATTTGCCTAATCTTGATTTATATAACAACTCTTAACACGGTTCAATCCATGTCCCTTCTGTTAATATATGTGTGTGTAGTGTATATATATATCCAAAGAAATAAAGAACACCAAGAATTTCACGTTCTGTTTTACAGGAAGAAGAAGATAAGAGATAGTGGAAACATAAACACAAAGGAGAAAATGCGAAACCATTAATTTAAAAAAATAATTTTTTATCAATTTTAATTACATTAAATTAAATAATCATATCTTTAAATCAATTCAAATTTCAAAGTGGTAGCCTCATAGTTCTAAAAATTTCCTGTTTAAACTAAGACGGTTGACCTACTTTTGAAACCAGCCGGGTAGTCCGTGCGAGGCATGGACATCCTCTAGTTATTTTTGGTTAATGTTGGTCTAATTTTATGGAAGAATGCACGCAGAAGAAAAGACATAAGCCTGCAACAGTAAATCAGTAGAAAATAGTTCGTAGCATTAATGATACATGTATGCAAAATTCCACTCTATAAGGTTGTTATTACACCCTTGGTAGACGCAAATGTTGCGACTAATTAACATGTTGTGCTGGCACGACCTAATTTTGCCGGTCGTATTTGTATGAAAAGATGGTTTTAGTGTCACTTTGAAAGAGAATCGGGCGCCTGTTACCATTTCCAGTGCGTGGAGGAACGTCGGCACTCCATTTACCTGTTTGTAGTTCATGGGGTAGCCGTAAAGTGAGTGTTGTAATATTTGACGGTGTGTATAATAGAGTAAAAGTGCAGAAGTACACTTGCATACGGTGTGTATAATAGAGTAAAAGTGCAGAAGTAGAGTAAAAGTGCAGAAGTACACTTGCATAGGGATTTGTCATGTTATTGGATGTTGTTTGTTAGAGATGTACCTTGAAAGCATTTTTAAGTTTTGAATTCTACAGTTGTTGTCATTGAGCATGGATGTTTATTGGTTTGGCAAGATCCAGTTATTTGATTAAGAAGAAATTGAGTTAATTTGCATCTGTTGTTCAATTATTTTTGATGGGTATGCGGTTTGCACGCTAAAGTAGTCTATCTATCAAATGCGTGAGTTACCTGAACTGAACTGTTTGCGCTCATGTGATTGGTCTAAAATTTAGGATTGACATCTGATTGGTCCTAAAATAATTAATATTTTCTGATTGGTTAACTGGATAGTGTGGTAGACTTAGGTATTATAATACTTCAATCTAAAAAAAAACTTATAAAAGTTTCTATCTATCAAATGTGTGGGTTACCTGAACTGAACTGTCCAGGTTATCGATCTATTAGTTTTGAATTGAATAAGCTGTTCAAAATCCTCAAAGTATATAAATGACAAATCTATGCAGATATTGTTTAAACACCGTCTTAAAATTATATTTTTAGTCCTGCATAACGGGCATGTTCTAAACGAGAATATTTTTTATTTTAAAAATATATCGCAAATCTAAACGTTGAATCTGCGATAAATCAAATGTACAA
This sequence comes from Heracleum sosnowskyi, assembly GCA_030848705.1. Taxonomy (NCBI): domain Eukaryota; kingdom Viridiplantae; phylum Streptophyta; class Magnoliopsida; order Apiales; family Apiaceae; genus Heracleum; species Heracleum sosnowskyi. The sequence continues at coordinate 48,145,644 of CM061241.1, forward strand.
CAGTTAATAATTGATCTCACGATTATACCTCTCAAGAAATCGCTAAACTGATTCGTGATAAGTTACTTGTTTCACCTTACAATTTGCCACTTGGCACAAATAATTTAATATTTTATCATAGATTTTCAAAAAACCTAAACCGATATTAGTTTACATTCGATTTAGTCGTATGATGACAACTTCAACTTTCTTGTAAAAATCTCCGACACAAACTTTCTTATTAGTATACAAAGAAAAAACTCTTTTGCATTTAAGCTGTTCAAAATCCTCAAAGTATATAAATGACAAATCTATGCAGATATTGTTTAAACACCGTCTTAAAATTATATTTTTAGTCCTGCATAACGGGCATGTTCTAAATGCGAATATTTTTTATTTTTATTTTAAAAATATATCGCAAATCTAAACGTTGAATTTGCGATAAATCAAATGTACAACAGTTAATAATTGATCTCACGATTATACCTTTCAAGAAGTCGCTAAACTGATTCGTGATAAGTTACTCGTTTTACCTTACAATTGCCACTTGGCACAAATAATTTAACATTTAATACTTTTAATATTTTATCATAGATTTTCAAAAAACTTAAACCGATATTAGTTTACATTCGATTTAGTCGTATGATGACAACTTCAACTTTCTTGTAATAATCTCCGACACAAACTTTCTTATTAGTATACAAAGAAAAAACTCTTTTGCATTTAAGCTGTTCAAAATCCTCAAAGTATATAAATGACAAATCTATGCAGATATTGTTTAAACACCGTCTTAAAATTATATTTTTAGTCCTGCATAACGGGCATGTTCTAAACACGAATATTTTTTATTTTTATTTTAAAAATATATCGCAAATCTAAACGTTGAATCTGCGATAAATCAAATGTACGACAGTTAATAATTGATCTCACGATTATACCTCTCAAGAAGTCGCTAAACTGATTCGTGACAAGTTACTCGTTTCACCTTACAATTGTCACTTGGCACAAATAATTTAACATTTAATACTTTTAATATTTTATCATAGATTTTCAAAAAACTTAAACCGATATTAGTTTACATTCGATTTAGTCGTACGATGACAACTTCAACTTTCTTGTAAAAATCTCTGACACAAACTTTCTTATTAGTATACAAAGAAAAAACTCTTTTGCATTTTTTTGGTTCAATACTTTATATACTAATAGTGTATTTTTCGAAAATTATCAACGCGTAAAATTTATTTATTGAAGACGAGATTTAAAATATATAGGATCATGTTATGGATTAAAAAACGTACTTGTATATTAATTGCTATGATTAATGAGCTTTCGAGCTTTAATGGCTACACTTGTGTTTCGAGACTAAATCGGTCCTCACAAGATGCCTACGTATCTCAATTCGTTATTGAGAATCAAGCCAAATACGTAGTTCTTGGTGTTGCCCTCGGGGCTATGGTGGCAGGGGCACACCAAGAACGTAGTGAATTGTATGTCCTTATTCGAGGATGAAGTCTAAAACGTAGTTCTAGGGGTGCCTTTGTGGCTTGTTGCGCCTTCGAGGCGTTGTGACGTATGGAGCTGTGCCCAAAACGTAGTAGATGACGTATGGAGCTGTGTCCAAAACGTAGTAGATGACGTATGGAGCTGTGTCCAAAACGTAGTTCTGATTGTAGGATCAGGGTCCTTATATAGGCGTCTGGAGCCTGGTATTTATGGTATGTTTAGGAGACTTAGCGAATAAGTCTCCTTTTTGATATTGGATAAACATTGTATTTCTTGCTGGAGAATTCGTTTCCTTGTTGATAAAGGCTATGACTCATTAATTGCCTTTAATTAGGATTCCGGATCCTTCTTTGATGAATTTACCATATTTTGGACTCTTTTTATGAGCTGTATATTTTCCCTATTCATTAATTACGAAATTAATGAATAATTAGGGTGTCGGGCCTTAAATATCGGCCTTTCCATTGACTTGTCAATTATATTTCTATAATTACTTTTCTGACCATATCATTTGCCCCCCAACTTCTGGGAAAATCTCCTTGGGGTTTTCGTAGAAGTTATAACGTGTTTTTCCTCAAAATTTTCCATTTTTAAGGGCATTTTCGACCTCAAATTAGGTCATTTTCGACCTCCTTTTTGACCAGGAAACAAGTCATTTTCGACCTCAAATTCGACCAGGAAACAGGTCATTTTTGACCTGAAATTCGATCTGGATTTCGACCTTGACTGGAGTGAGGTCGAAGGTTTCGACCTCGATTTTTAAGTCTTTTTCGACCTCGATCCAGCCTTTTTTCGACCTTGATTGGTCCCAGGTCGATGGTTTCGACCTCGACTTCCCAGTCATTTTCGACCTCGGTCATTCGACCTCGATCCCTTATACTTTCGACCTCGATTTACAGGTCATTTTCGACCTGGGTCATTCGACCTCGATTCCTCATACTTTCGACCTCATTTTGAAGGTCATTTTCGACCTGGGTCATTCGACCTCGTTCCAGCCTTTTTCGACCATGATTTCTAGGTCAATATCGACCTCGATCTCTAGGTCATTTTCGACCTCATTTTGGCGTGAGGTCGAACGCTTAGACCTCGTTTTCTAGGTCATATTCGACCTCATTCTTTTGACCTTGACTGGATTTTTGGTGCGAAGTCGATAGAAACGACCTCAATTCCTTGTATATTTTCGACTTCGAGCCTTCGATGTCGTTCTAAGGTTTTTTCGACCTCAATTTCATTATTTTTCGACTTTATTTGGGAGCGAGGTCGTTGGAATCGACCTCGTTTTCCCATATGTTTTCGACCTTGGTCGTACGATTTTGATTTAATGTCTTTTCGACCTTAAATCTTTGATTTTGCCTTGGCTATATTTCAAATTTCATTCTTTTCTTGGGCCTTAACTAGCCCAATTTTTAATTGGACTTAAATTATTCCAGCCTTGGGCCTTATTGGGCCTTTATTGTTTGGGCTTCGAATTTTCCTGAGACCCAAATTATTTGGGTTTTAATCTCTATAATCCATAAATGGATTTGTGGGCCTTAACTGGCTATAGACGGTTGCCCTTCCTTAACCGGTTGGGTTTCCAGTCACTAGGCGATTCCTGGCGAGATTTTCTGTTGAATCTCATCGTTTTCTGGGTTTCTTACTTGAAGTTTTGAAGAATTCTTTGAATATTATAGGCTTTCTTTGAAGATTCTGGGTTTAAAATGGCTGATCGCGCTTCCCAATGTCTGTGATAATGCACTAGGATTTCATAGAAGTTATACCGGTCTTTTTCGAGACTTGGGGTCTTTTTATCCCTTACCTGGGACTTACTACCCTTTTTTGGGGATTTTAATATACACTAGTGTTTCATGAGTATCGTCTTGGTGTAAAGTGTGGAGCGACCTACACATTTACGACGATTTTGCCTTATTCGAGGCTAACTTGACATTTGCATAAGCCTTTTATGTCTTATACCGTCTTGTTTTGGCTTCAAGCCTTTCATTGAGCATATCGAATGATGGGGTTTGGACTGAATGTCTTAGGTTTCTGGGGTTTCAACCCTTCATTTGCTTTCTAGGAAGCTCATGATTTCATCGAACCTTATTTCTATTTGTCCTAGTAGTGAGTCCAATCAGAACACACTTTAAACATAATAGACTTTCAAATTTGAGGCATGCCAAGTCCTTGGCACCTCATGCTCTTCGAGGGTTTCTAGCTTGTACGAGCCTCGACCAAATACGTTCTTGACGCGATATGGTCCTTCCCAATTTGGGGCCAACTTGCCTTTTTGTCCAACTCCGGATGCCTCAATCTTTCGGAGGACTAAATCTCCTTGTCGAAAGAATCTCTCTTTAACCCTTAGGTTGTGATAGAAAGATGCTCGTTTCTGATGCTGAACTATCTTGGCATTTGCCTCATCTCTAACTTCATCAATCAAATCTAAGGCCAGCCTCAAGCCTTCCTCATTTGTTTCTGGCTCATAAGCCTCAATTCTTGGAGACGTGTGAGTAATCTTCACTGGAACCACTACCTCTGCCCCATATGCCAACAGAAAGGGGGTAGCTCCAGTGGTGACTTTGCAGGTAGTACGATATGCCCATAGTATGGGGAGCAATTCGTCCACCCAAGTGTTTCTGGAGCGTTCAACTCTTTTCTTCAGTCCATCTAGGATAATTCGATTTGCAACCTCAGCTTGCCCATTTGCTTGAGGATGGGCGATAGAAGTGAAGCGCAACTTGATATCGTTCTCATCACAATATTTCTTAAACTCATCGTTGTTAAACTGAGTTCCATTGTCTGTGACCAAGATACGTGGAATCCCGTATCTGCATATCACTGATAAGTGGATTTTTAATCCACTTGGAACGCTTCATATCGGCTTAAATTGATGACTTGAACTCAAGTATGTGGTGTGTTTAATGTGTTTTCATTAAGTTTTGCAGAACCAAGAGTTGGAGGTTAATTTGATTAAAATTCGGATTTTCCGGGTAGGTTGCGCAGTCTTCACTGTTTTGGCCATATCTGGAGTTCTACAAGTCCGATTCTGACGATCTTACAGCTCACGCGAAGAGGACAACATTTTCTATAATTCTGGACAGAAGGCACAGCGCGGCAGCGCCGTGTTTAAGCTTGTTTATGGCGCGGCAGCGCCGTGGGAAAAAGAAGCAGCAATTCTCTGGCGCGGCAGCGCCGTTATCCTATACAATCCTGGCGCGGCAGCGCCGGTCTGTCTGACGAAATTTCCTGTTTTGACCCGCTTTGCTGATTTTTTGAGTTGAAGTCAAAATTTCCATTCAGTACGACTTGTTGGCACCTGGAGGCCTATATAAAGAGAAGAAAACCCTAGAGATAAAGGAGACACATACCACATATTATCTACGGAGTTTTAAAGCACGAAGAAGCAAGGAAGAAGATAGTTTCAATTTATTCTTGTATTCTTTCTAGCTTGTGGATGCTTGGTTTGGGTGTATTCTTTAGAACCCTTGATAATTATTACAATATAATTCGTTTTCTTTCAATTATGTTTTCATTAGAACCCATGTTGACAATTAGTTTGATTATGAACTAATTCGTTGTCATGGGGTTTTAGCGGATTTATTCATGAAGTTTATTTGTTGAATTTTCTCGATGCCTATAGTGTGATTGATGCGATATCCTATCATGGTTGTTTTAATTCGTTATAGGAGAGTAGCTAACTCCTGTAATTGTGTGTTAATTCTTATTGAAGCGAAAGTGGATTTAAGAGTTTAGAACTTGCCATGCTAGCATAGGTTTATGCGTGAGAATATCATTCGTAATTAGTGTCGTAACTCTAACCGTTTTATGACGACTATGTGATCAATTGAATGCTTGTACTTCAACCATTATGTTTTCAATCTTTATAGACATATAGGGACTAAGCATAATTGGAAGACTAAGTGATTTCTATCTTTATTGTGGATATTATTTAGGATGGTATTTGTGCAACGAAAGTTGGCTTATATCAGTTTTGTGTGTTCGATCAGGTATTAATAAATCACATGAAAAGGCTAGAGAATTGGAAACTATAGATGGATTGTTTAATGAAGTTAGGATCCCATGTTTTATTCTCATAAGTAATATATCAACAATCTTTAGTTTAATATAGTCTTGATAATTTGTTTAGTTAATTTAGTTAATCAAAACACAATTTGATACTTGTCTTAGCATTGAACGATAGCCATACATTGTTGCATAAGTGCATAACTATAATAACCATAGCAGTCTCTGTGGGAACGAACTCTACTTATTCTTATATTACTTGTGACCGCGTATACTTGCGTGATATTGTGTGAACAAGTTTTTGGCGCCGCTGCCGGGGACTCGGTGTTATTTATATAGTTATGTGCTTGTCATCAGTGGTCGTTAGAGTTCACTGACTCGGATTGTTTTTCTAACCTATCTTGTTTAGTTCGGTGTGTTTCAGGTACTTGAGTGTTTGAAAATGGCAGGCAAGGAGTTGCCATGGTGGGCATATTCGAGGACATCCATGCCTCAGCAATGTGAGCAATGTTTGGGCGTTCATGAGGCCTCACAATATTGTTACTACGTAGGAGTTGATCCATATGTCACTTATGAGGAACAACCATATTCTCAATACCATCCTCAACAGTACCAGCAAGATGTTCCAAAAATGTCATATTTCTTTGGTAGTGAAGAGTTTCAACATCAACAACATACTCCTACTTTTCAGTCAGATGAGGTTGTTGATATGGAGGAGATTAGGATGCTTGTAAAGAGTAACGAGGAGTCTTTAAAATCTTTGGAGACACTCGTTGCTCAAGCTGTGAGATCCTTGGAACAAGAGACCATGGAGGAGATTAGGATTCTTGCAAAGAGTAACGAAGAGTCTGTCAAAGCTTTGGAGCCACTAGTTGCTCGAGCTGTGAGAGCCTTGAAACAAGAGAATCAACGAATCATCCTAGAGGCAATTCCAGGAAATAATGGTGACTTGGAGCAAGGTACTGTATGCATAATTGAAGAAGGCAAATTCCAAGGTGAGGTGAGCGTTCACAAGCCATGTGAAGAATTTGATCATGCTAGTATGGTGGATGATTTGGAAAGGGCACTATATGGGACAGACACTAATGAGCTACACAAATTTCAAGAATTGGTATGTGCGTACCAAGAGGCTGATGACCATGGGAAAGATGCAGGTCTTCTACTTGTCTCAGAGTATAAAGATGGAGGTAGCGCATTAGAGCCATTGGAGGAAGTTCTCTTTGAGGAACCAAAGGCTTCATCAACTTACATTTACCCTCCTCCATTATATTCAAGCGAAGCCCGCAAATGTGTGTTGTTCTACAAATTGACAAATTTTGGGTCAACCGATGAAGGCATTGGAATAGGACATAGTTGTTATACGAATAGGCCAAGCGAGGAGAAGGGGCAGAAAGTGTGCCGCCGTGATGACGATGAAGTCTCACGAAGAGATGACCAGGCCAACTATTATCATCCTTAATGGAGACTTGGACGTAGTCAAGCTAATTGACTCTAAACAAGCGCTGCGTGGGAGGCAACCCACGTGTTTCGGTATTTTTAGGTATGTTTCCTACTATTCCTTGTATTTACTTACATTCAATGGGGACATTGAATATTTTAAGTTTGGGGGTGATGTGTGGGTTGGTAGTGTTAGTGTGTGTCTCATGTAGGATTCATGTAGGATTCATATTGCATATGTAGTTGTAGTTCATTCGTAGTTTTGCATGTTTATGTCATATAGGGCATTCTGTTTGCATAGTTTTTATTTATCATGTGAGTCCATTTTAGTTGCATGCATATTTCATGATCCCGTAGGATTTGACTATTTCCGTTGGTGAGTCGATGTTGATTGGAGTGTGGTTATGATGAATAGAGAGCTGATTAAGTTCCTAAGAAATTGACTTGCATGCCAGAAACAATTGTAAATTCACAAGTCTCATTGGTAGCTTTTGAATTTGATCAGACCATGCTTGTTTGGTGTTAGAATTTAACCACTTGCTTACATTTAGAATGTTGGCTAGATTCTTGAAAATGAAGAAGCACTTATGTATAAGTTTGGGGGAAACCAGGGATTTCATGCTAGTTGTAATAAAGGCTAGGCGTCAAATGGCTAGTAGCCGGCTCATTGAAAAGATGAGTAGTCTAGGGTGGGATGAGAAAAAGGCAAAGAGCACTCATTCCGAAATTGTTGAAAAAAAAAAAAGTTGAAAAAGAAAAAAAAAGTTGTGTTTGTTTTGTGTTTATGCAGAATTGATCAGGGTGAGCTCTTTAGTACTCGAGCAAGTAAGTTCTTTGGGATATTTGTGCCTAGTGACCTAAGACTTTTCCGGTCTGGGATCCGCTAACCTAAAGCTCGTTAAATGGGTATAATTGTATAATCCTTCCGAGGACTCATCCATTGCACGGTCAAATAAGCATGTGTGTTGTGTGTAGTTGTTTTTGTGTAATAAAGCATGAATTCTTGTCTAACTCAGATGGACTGCGAAGGTGTCTCTTAAGAGTTCTTGTGTCTAGTGTTCATTCTGTTTGTAAGCTTGTGGTTGTTTTGGCTAAGAGTAGGTATGGTCTTGATTTAGTTTGGGAGTATATTGGTGAGCATCGCACACACGCACGTTTCTGTGTTTGTCTTGTTGGTCGATGGGAATTTGGTCGAACTCTGTTTGGAAGACTGTGTTCTTTGAGATGTTGGCTTGTTGATTGGTTTTGGTTGGTTTGAAGGGATCGTTGCATTTTCATATTAGTTGCATACATGCATTGCATTGTTAGTTGCATGAGTAGATGGATTTTGTGGGTACATTCGCTATAGGCCCTCACGAGACCTTACTCGTCCACTAGGGCTGCCTAGGGGTTTAAAGGGCTTGTTGCATATGCCAAATGCAACCGTGATCACCTACGGAAGTGGTACTAGTTAGTTGTATATAGTTATATTATTTATGCTTGAGGACAAGCATCGGTTTAAGTTTGGGGGTGTGATAAGTGGATTTTTAATCCACTTGGAACGCTTCATATCGGCTTAAATTGATGACTTGAACTCAAGTATGTGGTGTGTTTAATGTGTTTTCATTAAGTTTTGCAGAACCAAGAGTTGGAGGTTAATTTGATTAAAATTCGGATTTTCCGGGTAGGTTGCGCAGTCTTCACTGTTTTGGCCATATCTGGAGTTCTACAAGTCCGATTCTGACGATCTTACAGCTCACGCGAAGAGGACAACATTTTCTATAATTCTGGACAGAAGGCACGGCGCGGCAGCGCCGTGTTTAAGCTTGTTTATGGCGCGGCAGCGCCGTGGGAAAAAGAAGCAGCAATTCTCTGGCGCGGCAGCGCCGGTCTGTCTGACGAAATTTCCTGTTTTGACCCGCTTTGCTGATTTTTCGAGTTGAAGTCAAAATTTCCATTCAGTACGACTTGTTGGCACCTGGAGGCCTATATAAAGAGAAGAAAACCCTAGAGATAAAGGAGACACATACCACATATTATCTACGGAGTTTTAAAGCACGAAGAAGCAAGGAAGAAGATAGTTTCAATTTATTCTTGTATTCTTTCTAGCTTGTGGATGCTTGGTTTGGGTGTATTCTTTAGAACCCTTGATAATTATTACAATATAATTCGTTTTCTTTCAATTATGTTTTCATTAGAACCCATGTTGACGATTAGTTTGATTATGAACTAATTCGTTGTCATGGGGTTTTAGCGGATTTATTCATGAAGTTTATTTGTTGAATTTTCTCGATGCCTATAGTGTGATTGATGCGATATCCTATCATGGTTGTTTTAATTCGTTATAGGAGAGTAGCTAACTCCTGTAATTGTGTGTTAATTCTTATTGAAGCGAAAGTGGATTTAAGAGTTTAGAACTTGCCATGCTAGCATAGGTTTATGCGTGAGAATATCATTCGTAATTAGTGTCGTAACTCTAACCGTTTTATGACGACTATGTGATCAATTGAATGCTTGTACTTCAACCATTATGTTTTCAATCTTTATAGACATATAGGGACTAAGCATAATTGAAAGACTAAGTGATTTCTATCTTTATTGTGGATATTATTTAGGATGGTATTTGTGCAACGAAAGTTGGCTTATATCAGTTTTGTGTGTTCGATCAGGTATTAATAAATCACATGAAAAGGCTAGAGAATTGGAAACTATAGATGGATTGTTTAATGAAGTTAGGATCCCATGTTTTATTCTCATAAGTAATATATCAGCAATCTTTAGTTTAATATAGTCTTGATAATTTGTTTAGTTAATTTAGTTAATCAAAACACAATTTGATACTTGTCTTAGCATTGAACGATAGCCATACATTGTTGCATAAGTGCATAACTATAATAACCATAGCAGTCTCTGTGGGAACGAACTCTACTTATTCTTATATTACTTGTGACCGCGTATACTTGCGTGATATTGTGTGAACAATCACATTTTCCCAGAAGAAATGCATCACTTTCTTGGTGGTTATCTTGGCTAATGGCTTAGCCTCAATCCACTTGGTGAAGTAGTCGATTGCTACTATCAAGAACTTTCGTTGTGCACTTGCCATTGGGAAAGGTCCAAGTATATCCATTCCCCACATGGCAAATGGAATTGGTGAGTTTATGGATGTCAACATCTCTAGTGGTTGCCTAACCACTGGTGCATGCTTCTGGCACCTTTCCAATTTCTTCACGTAGCTTTTAGCATCTGCTAGCATGCTTGGCCAGTAGAAACCTAGACGAGTGATCTTATGGGCAAGGGCTCTGCCCCCCAAGTGTTGCCCACAAATTCCTTCAGGGCCAATTCTGCCTCTTGAGGTCTCAAACATTTCAGATATGGAACGATGAAAGACTTCTTGTATAGGATTCCCTCAATCAGGGTATACCTTAGTGCTCTCACATACAGCTTTCGTGCTTCTGAAGTGTCGCTGGGTAACCACCCAGTTTCCAGATGAGCCTTGATGGGATCTATCCAACAACTAGCAACATCAATGGGTGCTACCAACTTTCCGTTGATGCCTGGGGTCCTCAGGACTTGGAAGTATACACTCCCTGCATAGTTTTCAATTTCGGAAGAAGCAAATTTAGACAAGGCATCAGCCTTCATGTTTTCTTCCCTTGGAATGTGCTCTACATAGCATTCGTCGAACTGAGTCATGATGGCCTTGAAAAGTTTCAAATACTTGGCCATGACTTCATCTCTGGCCTCAAATTCCCCATTTACTTGGGAAACCACTAGCCTCGAATATCCACATACTTTCAGAGTTTTAACTCTCAAGGCTCCAGCCAGCCCTAAGCCAGCTATCAGAGCTTCATACTCGGCCTCATTGTTTGTCGTTGGGAAGTCAAGTTTTAGTGCATATTCTATGAGGAATCCATCAGGACTTTGTAGCACTAAACCGGCTCCACTTGATTTTGTTTTTTATGCTCCATCAAAATAGAGCACCCAATATTCTTTGAAATTCATCTCTTGATCTTTCTCATCCTCCACTATTACTTCCTGCCCCCCGACTTCTTGGTTGTCAATGGTACATTCAACCATGAAGTCAGCAAGTGCTTGAGCTTTTATGGCCGTTCGAGGCTTATACTTGATGTCAAATTCGCCCAATTCAATGGCCCATTTGATCAACCTTCCACTAACTTGAGGGCTATGCAAGATGTTTCTTAGAGGTTGATCAGTCAAGACCTCTATTTTGTGAGCCTGGAAGTACGGGCGTAGCTTTCTTGAGGCCATTATCAAGGCTAAGGCAAACTTCTCTATGGTAGAGTAGTTTATTTCTGCCCCATGTAGGATCTTGCTCACGTAGTAGATGGGTTTCTGAACCTTTAACTCTTCTTTTACCAAAACAGCTCCAAGGGCAGTGTTGGATACTGCCAAGTATAGATAAAGAACCTCTCCTGGTTTTGGTTTGGCCAATAGTGGTGGCTCAGCCATGTATTTCTTCAAGGCCTCAAAGGCCTTTTGGCTTTCAGCTGTCCATTCAAAAATTTTCACATTCTTAAGTGCTTTGAAGAAAGGTAAGCACTTCTCTCCTGACTTGGAGATGAATCTTCCCAATGCTGCCACTCTTCCAATTAGTTTCTGGACTTCCTTAATAGTCAGCGGTGGTTCCATGTCTAGAATTTCTTTGATTTTGTCGGGATTAGCCTCGATTCCTCTCTTGGAAACCATCAGGCCTAAAAACTTTCCCGAGCCTACACCAAAGGCACATTTAGCTGGATTTAACATCATCTTGTGGTGCCTTAGCACTTCAAATGCCTCTCGGAGGTGCTCAATGTGATCGGCCTTATCGAGGCTCTTGACTAGCATGTCATCTACATAGACCTCCATGGTTTTTCCAATTAGGTGTTCAAAAATTTTGTTCACAAATCTTTGGTAGGTTGCCCCTGCATTCTTAAGTCCAAATGCCATGACTAAGTAACAGAAAACACCAAAGTCAGTGATGAATGATACCTTGGAGATGTCATCTTTGTGCATCTTGATTTGGTTGTATCCGCTAAAGCCATCCATGAAACTTAGCATCTCGTGCCCAGCTGTTGCATCTATTAGTGCATCAATCCTTGGTAAGGGAAAACAATCCTTAGGACATGCATCATTTAAGTCAGTGAAGTCCACACACATCCTCCATTTCCCATTGGCCTTTTTGACCATCACTGGGTTAGCCAACCATTCTGGGAATTGAATTTCCTCAATGAAACCGGCTTCCAAAAGATTTTCAACTTCTTGTTTTATGGTTTCAAGCCTTTCTGGAGCAAAACTTCTCTTCTTTTGTTTCACCGTCTTCCTTTCAGGATCTACATTCAGTTTGTGAGTTATCAATTGGGGATCAATCCCTGGTATGTCGGCCGCTGTCCAAGCAAAAACGTCATTGTTCTCTTGAAGAAAAGTCGTGAGTTTGCTTTTCAATGGTTCGGGCACTAGTGCCCCAACATAAGTCACCTTCTCTGGTTCACCTGGGACTAAGGGAATTGGGATCAAGTCCTCGGCTGGTTTTCCTTTTCTGTCCTCATCATCGTTTGTATTCATGTCTTCAATGGGGAGAACCTGCCCCCCGATTCCATCAGGCCTTAACGCGGCTACATAACAACTTCTAGCCATCTTTTGGTCTCCTCTCTCTTCTCCAATCCCATTTCTCGTTGGGAACTTGACTTTCAGATGATAAGATGAGGCAACGACCTTAAACGCATGAAGACCAGTCCTTCCGAGGATCGCGTTGTAGGTTGAAGTTGCCTTTACGACTACACAGTTCATCATTTGAGTAGATGTACTCATTCATTATCCCATGGTCATTGGGAGCTAGATGGTGTCTTCCACCTTTGATTCCACTCCATTAAACCCGTATATGGGCATATTCGAGGGTGTCAACTGAGAATCAGTGTAACCCATCTTGATAAAGGCATCGTGGAACAAGATATCCACTGAAGCCCCATTGTCAACTAAGACTCTCTTGGTTTCGAAATTACCTATTACAGGTACGATGACTAAAGGATCATCATGGGGGAACTTCACCCCTTCCAAGTCAGAATCATCAAAACCAATTGACACTTCTGTTCTTGCACGTTTCGGTGCTTCTCCAACCACAATAATTACCTCTCGGGCATAAGCTTTCCTTGAGTTTCGGGAGGACCAACCAGCAGTTGGTCCTCTAAATATCATGTTGATGACTGGCCCTCGGGGCTTAGGGTTACGATCTTGGTCGTTGTCCCTTCTGTCGTAATCCTTCCTTTCATAGTTTCCTCTTTGACTCCCTTGATTTCCATCCTTGGTGAATTTGCTGAGTTTTCCTCTTCGTATCAGAAATTCGATCTCATCTTTCAATTGCCTATAATCTTCGGTGTCGTGACCGACTTCTTTGTGGAACCGACAGAACTGATTTTGGTTCCGTTTGGACATGTCAGCCCTCATTGGCTTCGGCCATTTGAGATCTCCTTCCTTAGCTATCTCCATCAGAATTTGACTCCTGGAAGTGTTCAATCTTGCATACTCCGTAAACTTTGGCCCAAAATTGTTTCTCTTGGGTGGAGAATCAGAGTCCTTTGACGTTCTGGGAAACTTTTCCTTGACGTCGTACTCCTGAGTTTCTTTTCTTTTCTTTGAGTTTCCACTACCGCTAGCAGTGGGTTCATACTTTCTCATGTTTTCTTCAGCCTTGATATACTTTCCGGCTCTATCTTGGAGCTTCAGCATGCTCTCGGGTGGATTTTTAGCTAACGACCTTTTGAAGTGGTCATCAGTAGTTCCTTGTTGCAGGGCTATCATAGCCACTCTGTCCTCTAAGTCCGGGACTTTCAAAGCCTCCCGAGTGAATCGATTGATGTAGTCCCTTAGGGCTTCATTCTTTCCTTGTTGGATTGCCATGAGTGATGCAGAGCTTTTCTCATGCATCCTTCCACTAATGAACTGATTGATAAAAGCTTTGTTTAGTTCCTTGAAAGACCCAATTGAGTTGGGAGGAAGACGGCTATACCAGAGTTGCGCCATGTCTGCCAAGGTTTGTGGAAACGCCCTACACTTGACCGCATCATTGGTTGACTGCAACAGCAGTGCATTGGAGAAGGTCCTTACATGATTTACGGGATCTCCCGTTCCATCATAGGCTTTGATCGAAGGCATCTTGAATTTTCTGGATATAGCCATTTTCATGATGTCTTGAGTAAACGGTGGTGTAGGATCATCAGGATCTCCTAGGGGCAACAGAATACTATGATCACCCCTTGGGGCTTCGGTCCTCTTGGTTCTTCTTGCCGGTGGATCTAAGTTGATTATCGGGATCCCTTCAGTCGTTCAGCCTTGATATTGAGCGGCCTCCTCCTCAGCAAGGAGTTTCTTGAGTCTTGTAGTCTCTGCCTCATGGGCTGTAATTTTCTCCTTAGTAGTTTGGGGTTGATCCCGATTTGTCTAGGAAGAACGTCTCCTTCTTGGGGCGACATCCTCTCCAGTTCTATAACCCTCATCCTCGGTGTATGAGCCCGAGTAATCTTGAACGAAAGGGGTCTGGCGAGTTTGTTGATTTTGGGGTCCCAGACCTTGAATATAATGGGGCACATATGCCTCATGGTAGATTGGATTAGTTCCACTACCGCCCGCCATGGGTCGAGGGGGCATGCCATAGCTTGGCATCCCCAAAGTCTAATTCACGTATTGAGGGAGATCAGTAGTATGGAGTTGAAGGCTTCTCGGTGCATTCATGATGAGTGGAGAAGTCGAGATTGGTTGCTGGTGAACGGTCTCTTGTGGATTAGATCCATGAATGACCATCTGCAGGGGATTCGTCCCTTCAACCGAAATTGGGATTTCCGATCCTTGAGTGTTGGTGGGGATATTCGCCCCTTGAGTGCCAGTAGTTGGCGGTGGTTGATTTTCATGAGTATCAGCCTCAGAGGTGATAGGGCGATCCTCAGGAGTATCCCGAGCTGTTCTCCGTGTGTTTGCCATGGTTGATGTTGTTTTCCCACAGACGGCGCCAAATGTTATGGATTAAAAAACGTACTTGTATATTAATTGCTAGGATTAATGAGCTTTCGAGCTTTAATGGCTGCACTTGTGTTTCGAGACTAAATCGGTCCTCACAAGATGCCTACGTATCTCAATTCGTTATTAAGAATCAAGCCAAAGACGTAGTTCTTGGTGTTGCCCTCGGGGCTATGGTGGCAGGGGCACACCAAGGACGTAGTGACTTGTATGTCCTTATTCGAGAATGAAGTCTAAAACGTAGTTCTAGGGGTGCCTTTGTGGCTTGTTGCGCCTTCGAGGCGTTGTGACGTATGGAGCTGTGCCCAAAACGTAGTAGATGACGTATGGAGCTGTGTCCAAAACGTAGTAGATGACGTATGGAGCTGTGTCCAAAACGTAGTTCTGATTGTAGGATCAGGGTCCTTATATTGGCGTCTGGAGCCTGGTATTTATGGTATGTTTAGGAGACTTAGCGAATAAGTCTCCTTTTTGATATTGGATAAACATTGTATTTCTTGCTGGAGAATTCGTTTCCTTGTTGATAAAGGCTATGACTCATTAATTGCCTTTAATTGGGATTCCGGATCCTTCTTTGATGAATTTACCATATTTTGGACTATTTTTATGAGCTGTATATTTTTCCTATTCATTAATTACGAAATTAATGAATAACTAGGGTGTCGGGCCTTAAATATCGGCCTTTCCATTGACTTGTCAATTATATTTCTATAATTACTTTTCTGACCATATCAGATCATGATAAAACTACAGTTTTAATTTATATTAGTAACTAAAATTTCAAAAATGCGTTTATAATTATAAGTTGTTAATATCTTATAATAAAACGGTAATAAATGTTAAATAATGAATAAAATCCGCTTTACGCTTATTATATATAAGCATATAATTGGAAAGGAGTAAATATGTTGATAGTTTTAAATTTAAAAATTAAAATTAAAAAAATATAATAAGTGTTAGTGGCTATAAATGTCAACATTTGTCACACTAACACCTAGATCATGGTTCAATTCTCATTTAAAACAAAAATTTCCCTTTTTAATCATCAATATACAATTAGATGCGTTATTTAGTATTTTAATATCATCAATATAATATTGAAATGGTAATTTAATAATCCAATATTTATAATCTGATAGTATATAGAATTTGTAATCTAATAGTATATATAATCTGAGCCATTATATACTTAATGCATAAAACATGCTTTACAATATAAAAATATTAATATAATTCTTTCTTTATGGATCTAATCCAATTTTATAATATTTTGTATATCTATTTTGCACGAGTTTTTCTCTAATATGGTCAAAAATATGATTTTAAGACACTTGTGAAAATGAATTATCTACCTTGTCAAGTAGATTGCAAGAAGAGACCAAAGTAAAATATAACATAGTGAGTATTTGGGGATATCAATAAAGAGTACTATAATATAATTAAACTTGATATCTAGCATAGTGGTAAGGTTTGTCACTTCTAATTTAGAGATCAAGGGTTCCATTTCCATTAAAAACAATTTATTTTATTAATATAACATATGAGGGGTAATTTAGTAATTTCATGATTATTAAATTGTCTCACAAACCCCTATGTTGTACTATACCAATAAAGAGTGTTATAATATAATCAAAATTGATGTCTAGCATAGTGGTAAGGGTTCTCACTTCTAGTTTAGAGATCAAGGGTTTGATTCCCATTAGAAACAACTTTTTTATTAATATCATATAGGAGGGGTAATTTTGTAATTTCATGATGAATAAATTGTCTCACAAACCCCTATGTTGTGCTATCATATAGGAGGGGTAATTTTGTAATTTCATGATGAATAAATTGTCTCACAAACCCCTATGTTGTGCTATTATATAAATAACTAGCTTTATAACCCGTGCGAGACACGAGTTTATTCAAAAATATTTTATAATTTGTCATTAATTCCGGTATATTTGTTTGTGTTATATGTGTTGATGGTTTGATGACTGAGATATTTGAAAATTTAAGTGAGTAATAGTTGTTGTAAAACTAATATTCCTCTTTTCTATTGTATTTTATTTGTTTAATCAGAAGATCATGTGATACACATTTATGATTTGGATGTGAATAATTTATTGTCGATTTTCGAGTGACTAAGTATTTGATGTTTCTTTACTGCATAATATGTTCTTTGAAAAACTCGATATGATTTTACACACATATTCTTAATTAATATTGATGGTTTGATGACAAAGACATTTGAAAATTTAAGTCATGAATAGTTGTTGTAAAGTTAATATTTCTCTTTTTTATTATATTGTATTCGTTTAATTGGAAATTGGTGTGATACATGTCTATGATTTGAATGTGAATAGATTGTTGTTGATTTTCGAGTAAGTAAGTATTTGATGTTTTATTACTGCATGATTTGTTTTTAAAAAACTCGATATGATTTTACATGCATATTTTTAATTAGTTAACAATGAATAACTCTCTCACACCATAACGAAGATAACATGAAATCATGTCACATTACTAACTATTCGATATCATAAATTCATGTTATGTATAAATTTATTTCAATATCATTAATATATTCTATTACTTTTTTAAATAATATATATCATTTAAAATATCATGTATATAAAAAATAAGTATTAATTACAAAACAATTAATATAATTTAATAAAGATTAGTAATTAATGTCTAAATATATTAATATGAAATAATTAAGTAAGGGTTAATAACGTCATTTTATAATTCAAATGGTATATCTATCATTTCACCTTGATTAAATTGTCTCACAAACCCCATAGTATTAAATTGCCTCTTATCCACCTTTTAGTGTCTCTTTGGCTTTTCTTTCCTGTCTTCCCGTCTTCTCTACCTTTTCTCATCAATTTTTGTTTTGGATTTGTATTTTGATCGGTTCATTAACTCAATGTCTTCTAGTTTATGTTCGTTCCAAGACGTTATGGTAGGTAATTGGTAGTTCTAATGGCCGATGACGGATTTCAAGACATGTTATGATTGAGAATTATTTTAGATTTAGTTCAAATTTTGTTAGTTTCCCTAATAGTTGGTGTTGTTGATCTTGCGTGCACTAACCCAGATTTCTGTTTTTCTAAAAAAATTATCAGTTAGAAATCGACATCACTGCAATGTTTCGCCCACTTGTGTCTTGGTGATTAATCTCTTCGATTCGATATATTCTTGGATTCTCATATGGTCTAATGCTTTGTATTGTTATATCCCAGTGTTGTGGATTGAGATCTCTTTCATGTAATATTTAGTATGCAATTTTTTTTCTATCAATTTTGTAAATTTGGAGAATTTTTACATTCTCGTTGTTGTACCTCTTTGAGAAAGTGATTCTAATTAATATATATTTCAGTTTCTTCAAAAAAAAAACTCCCTGGTTACTCTAGTAGATTATTGTTGATTTGTCAATAAGTATTTGATGTTGCATATTATGTTTTTTAATAAATGAATGCCCATGTTACATGGGATTAAACTTATAAAAATATTATTCGGTATGATTTTGCATGTGTAATCTAAATTTATTATTAATTTTTTTGACAGGGACTCGTACTCTAATGAATAACTCTACATCATCAATCCTTTAAAAAACAACTAACATGACATGAAAATCATGTTATGTTATTAAAAATTTGATATTACAAATTCATGTCAGATCTATAATTACCTCAATATCATTGTCCTTTTAATTATATTTTATTAATATTTTAAATTATATATATTACATAAAATAACATATGTACATGTACATGCAAGTATTAATTACAAACTTATTAGTATACTTAATGAAGATTAGTATTAATGATTATAGATATTAAGATGAATTAATAACGAAGAAATGAATATGAAGTAAATAAAGTAGGGGCTGAAAAGTCATTTTATATTTTAAAGGCTATAGTTGTCTTTTAACGGTGAATAAATTGTCTCACACAAACCCCCTAGTTGCTCTATTATATATATAATAGATAACTAGCGTAACAGCCCGTGCAAGGCACGAGCCTACATAAAAACGTCAATAATTTTGTGATAAGAAAGATGATCGAGATCGATTTATTAACTTGAGGATTGTGTAGTCTTAAGTTCAAGAGTGTAAGATGAGAAACATGGTTGTGCATAATGAAGAGTAATGAATTTTGTTGACGAATAGTGTAATTACTTTTAATCATGAATGTAATTGCGCCAAGGTTATTAGACTTGTTCATTGTGAGTATTATTGATTTTGAGAACATATTGATTCTGAGAACATATTGAAACACTGTAGAATTTGCAACACGAGTGGACTATTGTTCTCCTTGTGATTATAATTAAGTAGGTTTACCAGAGTTTTGTGTGTTGGAGAAAGTACAATTTGTAGATAAGAATTTTACCTTAGAAATCGGTTGTTGTCTGTTTTTCAACGATCGATTGGTTAGTCTACATTATGAATGGTTAAATGCACACAATGTTGTTGTGAGATAATAGAACACGTTTGAATGAGATTGAGGATTTTAAAAATAATCGGAAGGTCGGCGCGTCTATGCACACCCCGTATGACCTGAGTTTGTGATAAACACTCGGGAGATAGTACCAATTGTAGTCTAGAGTATTCATGCCACCTATTTGTTTCATTTTTTTACTTGGGAACTCATTATGCACTCCTCTCATGTGTCCGTCACTATACTAAATTATATGAACACACTTAGTGAATTCTTTAATAATGTGTTTGGAATATCGTTTTACAGTTACAGTTACAAATTTTAATTTATTTTTTATATATATGATCATCGTTTACTTATAAAAATGTGTTTTAACTTGACTATATATATGTATTTAATGTAATTATTGAAGCGATAACTGATACCGAGTCCAAAATTCAAATCTCATATCGATTAATTTGATTATATATATATATATATATATATATATATATATATATATATATATATATATATATTGGCGACCCAAACACCTTAAATTCACATTATATTTTTTTGAAATTGTAGATCTAACCATACAGATGAAAAAAAATTACAAATTTTTTTTAAGTATATTAACATATGTACAAATTGATATGATAGATGATGCAAAATCTGAGTCATTATCTACTTGATACAAATAAATATCATTTACAATACTAAAGTAATCATATTGTTTTCGGACCAATTTTATAACATTTTGTGTACTTACTTATCTTATATGTTGTTTTTTTTTTAAAATACTTATTTTTATATGTTATCATTCAACTGATAACCAATATCGAGTCCAAAATTTAAATATCATATCTGTTATGGATTAAAAAACGTGCTTTGTGAATTTAATGCTAGGATTAATGAGCTTCGAGCTTTAATGGCTGCACTCGTGTTTCCGGACTAAATTGGTCCTCACAAGATGCCTACGTATCTCAAATCGTTATTGAGAATCAAGCCAAAGACGTAGTTCTTGGTGTTGCCCTCGGGGCTATGGCGGCAGGGGCACACCAAGGACGTAGTGACTTCTATGTCCTTATTCGAGGACGAAGTCTAAAACGTAGTTCTAGGGGTGCCTTTATGGCTTGTTGCGCATTCGAGGCGTTGTGACGTATGGAGCTGTGCCCAAAACGTAGTAGATGACGTATGGAGCTGTGTCCAAAACGTAGTAGATGACGTATGGAGCTGTGTCCAAAACGTAGTTCTGATTGTAGGATCATGGACCTTATATAGGCGTCTAGAGCCTAGTATTTATGGTATGTTTAGGAGTCTTAGCGAATAAGTTTCCTTTTTGATATTGGATAAACATTGTATTTCTTGCTGGAGAATTCGTTTCCTTGTTGATAAAGGCTATGACTCATTAATTGCCTTTAATTGGGATTCCGAATCATTCTTTGATGAATTTACCATATTTTGGACTCTTTTTATGAGCTGTATATTTTTCCTATTCATTAATTATGAAATTAATGAATAATTAGGGTGTCGGGCCTTAAATATCGGTCTTTCCATTGACTTGTCAATTATATTTCTATAATTACTTTTCTGACCATATCATTTGCCCCCCAACTTCTGGGAAAATCTCCTTGGGGTTTTCGTAGAAGTTATAACGTGTTTTTCCTCAAAATTTTCCATTTTTAAGGGCATTTTCGACCTCAAATTAGGTCATTTTCGACCTCCTTTTTGACCAGGAAACAAGTCATTTTCGACCTCAAATTCGACCAGGAAACAGGTCATTTTCGACCTGAAATTCGACCAGGAAACAGGTCGTTTTCGACCTCATTTTGGCGTGAGGTCGAATGCTTAGACCTCGTTTTCTAGGTCATATTCGACCTCATTCTTTCGACCTTGAATCCTTCTGTTTTCGACCTCACTTGGGTGTGAGGTCGAGGGGTTCGAGCTCGATTTATAGTGTATTTTCGATCTCAATCAATCGACTTCGATCTAGGGTCTTTTCGACCTCGAATTTTCAATTTTTTGACTGGATTTTTTGTGCGAAGTCGATGGAAATGACCTCAATTCCTCGTATATTTTCGACTTCGAGCCTTCGATGTCGTTCTAAGGTTTTTTCGACCTCAATTTCATTATTTTTCGACTTTATTTGGGAGCGAGGTCGTTGGAATCGACCTCGTTTTCCCATATGTTTTCGACCTCACTTGTTCGATTTCGATTTAATGTCTTTTCGACCTTAAATCTTTGATTTTGCCTTGGCTATATTTCAAATTTCATTCTTTTCTTGGGCCTTAACTAGCCCAATTTTTAATTGGACTTAAATTATTCCAGCCTTGGGCCTTATTGGGCCTTTATTGTTTGGGCTTCGAATTTGCCTGAGACCCAAATTATTTGGGTTTTAATCTCTATAATCCATAAATGGATTTGTGGGCCTTAACTGGCTATAGACGGTTGCCCTTCCTTAACCGGTTGGGTTTCCAGTCACTAGGCGATTCCTGGCGAGATTTTCTGTTGAATCTCATCGTTTTCTGGGTTTCTTACTTGAAGTTTTGAAGAATTCTTTGAAGATTCTGGGCTTTCTTTGAAGATTCTGGGTTTAAAATGGCTGATCGCGCTTCCCAACGTCTATGATAATGCACTAGGATTTCATAGAAGTTATACCGGTCTTTTTCGAGACTTGGGGTCTTTTTATCCCTTACCTGGGACTTACTACCCTTTTTTGGGGATTTTAATATACACTAGTGTTTCACGAGTATCGTCTTGGTGTAAAGTGTGGAGCGACCTACACATTTACGACGATTTTGCCTTATTCGAGGCTAACTTGACATTTGCATAAGCCTTTTATGTCTTATACCGTCTTGTTTTGGCTTCAAGCCTTTCATTGAGCATATCGAATGATGGGGTTTGGACTGAATGTCTTAGGTTTCTGGGGTTTCAACCCTTCATTTGCTTTCTAGGAAGCTCGTGATTTCATCGAACCTTATTTCTATTTGTCCTAGTAGTGAGTCCAATCAAGACACACTTTAAACATAATAGACTTTCAAATTTGAGGCATGCCAAGTCCTTGGCACCTCATGCCCTTCGAGGGTTTCTAGCTTGTACGAGCCTCGACCAAATACGTTCTTGACGCGATATGGTCCTTCCCAATTTGGGGCCAACTTGCCTTTTTGTCCAACTCCAGATGCCTCAATCTTTCGGAGGACTAAATCTCCTTGTCGAAAGAATCTCTCTTTAACCCTTAGGTTGTAATAGAAAGATGCTCGTTTCTGATGCTGAACTATCTTGGCATTTGCCTCATCTCTAACTTCATCAATCAAATCTAAGGCCAGCCTCAAGCCTTCCTCATTTGTTTCTGGCTCATAAGCCTCAATTCTTGGAGACGTGTGAGTAATCTCCACTGGAACCACTGCCTCTGCCCCATATGCCAACAGAAATGGGGTAGCTCCAGTGGTGACTTTGCAGGTAGTACGATATGCCCATAGTATGGGGAGCAATTCGTCCACCCAAGTGTTTCTGGAGCGTTCAACTCTTTTCTTCAGTCCATCTAGGATAATTCGATTTGCAACCTCAGCTTGCCCATTTGCTTGAGGATGGGCGACAGAAGTGAAGCACAACTTGATATCGTTCTCATCACAATATTTCATAAACTCATCGTTGTTAAACTGAGTTCCATGTCTGTGACCAAGATACGTGGAATCCCGTATCTGCATATCACATTTTCCCAGAAGAAATGCATCACTTGCTTGGTGGTTATCTTGTCTAATGGCTTAGCCTCAATCCACTTGGTGAAGTAGTCGATTGCTACTATCAAGAACTTTCGTTGTGCACTTGCCATTGGGAAAGGTCCAAGTATATCCATTCCCCAAATGGCAAATGGAATTGGTGAGTTTATGGATGTCAACATCTCTGGTGGTTGTCTAACCACTGGTGCATGCTTCTGGCACCTTTCACATTTCTTCACGTAGCTTTTAGCATCTACTAGCATGCTTGGCCAGTAGAAACCTAGACGAGTGATCTTATGGGCAAGGGCTCTGCCCCCCAAGTGCTGCCCAAAAATTCCTTCACGTACTTCCTTCAGGGCCAATTCTGCCTCTTGAGGTCTCAAACATTTCAGATATGGAACAATGAAAGACTTCTTGTATAAGATTCCCTCAATCAGGGTATACCTTAGTGCTCTCACATACAGCTTTCGTGCTTCTGAAGTGTCGTTGGGTAACCATCCAGTTTCCAGATGAGCCTTGATGGGATCTATCCAACAACTAGCAACATCAATGGGTGCTACTAACTTTCCGTTGATGTTTGGGGTCCTCAGGACTTGGAAGTATACACTCCCTGCATAGTTTTCAATTTCGGAAGAAGCAAATTTAGACAAGGCATCAGCCTTCATGTTTTTTTCCCTTGGAATATGCTCCACATAGCATTCGTCAAATTGAGTCATGATGGCCTTAACAAGTTTCAAGTACTTGTCCATGACTTCATCTCTGGCCTCAAATTCCCCATTTACTTGGGAAACCACTAGCCTAGAGTCTCCACATACTTTCAGAGTTTTGACCCTCAAGGCTCCAGCCAGCCCTAAGCCAGCTATCAGAGCTTCATACTCAGCCTCATTGTTTGTCATTGGGAAGTCAAGTTTTAGTACATACTCAATGAGGAATCCATCAGGACTTTGTAGCACTAAACCAGCTCCACTTGATTTTGTTTTTGATGCTCCATCAAAATAGAGCACCCAATATTCTTTGAAGTCCATTTCTTGATCTTTCTTATCTTCCACTATTACTTCCTGCCCCCCGACTTCTTGGTTGTCAATGGTACATTCAACCATGAAGTCAGCAAGTGCCTGAGCTTTTATGGCCGTTCGAGGCTTATACTTGATGTCAAATTCGCCCAATTCAATAGCCCATTTGATCAATCTTCCACTAACTTGAGGGCTATGCAAGATGTTTCTTAGAGGTTGATCAGTCAAGACCTCTATCTTGTGAGCCTGGAAGTACGGGCATAGCTTTCTTGAGACCATTATCAAGGCTAAGGCAAACTTCTCAATCGTTGAGTAGTTTATTTCTGCCCCATGAAGAATCTTACTCACATAGTAGACGAGCTTCTGCACTTTCAATTCTTCCTTTATCAGTACAGCTCCAAGGGCTGTGTTAGAAACTGCCAAGTACAAGTAGAGAGTTTCCCCTGGCTTGGGTTTTGCCAATAGTGGTGCCTCAGCCATGTATTTCTTCAGGGCCTCAAAGGCCTCTTGGCTTTCAGTTGTCCATTCAAAATTTTTCACTTTTTTGAGTGCTTTGAAGAAGGGTAAACACTTCTCTCTTGACTTGGAGATGAACCTTCCCAATGCTGCCACTCTCCCTGTTAGTTTTTGGACATCTTTGACAGTCCGTGGTGGCTCCATGTCTAGAATTGCTTTGATTTTGTCGGGATTGGCCTCGATTCCTCTCTTGGAAACCATTAGGCCTAAAAATTTTCCCAAGCCTACACCAAAGGCACACTTTGTTGGATTCAACATCATCTTGTGGTGCCTCAGCACTTCGAATGCCTCTCGGAGGTGCTTAATGTGATCGGCCTTATCGCGGCTTTTGACTAGCATGTCATCTACGTAGACCTCCATGGTTTTTCCAATTAGGTGCTCAAAGATTTTGTTTACCAACCTTTGATATGTTGCCCCTGCATTCTTAAGTCCAAATGCCATGACTAAGAAGCAGAAAACACCAAAGTCAGTGATGAACGATACTTTGGCGATGTCATCCTCATGCATCTTGATTTGATTGTATCCACTGAAGCCATCCATGAAGCTAAGTATCTCGTGCCCAGCTGTAGCATCTATTAATGCATCAATTCTTGGTAAGGGAAAACAATCCTTAGGACATGCATCGTTCAAGTCAGTGAAGTCGACGCACATCCTCCATTTTCCGTTAGCCTTTTTAACCATCACGGGGTTAGCTAACCATTCTGGGAATTGGATTTCCTCAATGAATCCAGCTTCCAAAAGCTTATTCACTTCTTGTTTAATGGCTTCAAGCCTCTTTGGAGCAAAATTTCTTTTCTTTTGTTTCACTGTCTTCCTTTCTGGATCCACATTTAATTTGTGAGATATCAATTGGGGATCAATCCCTGGCATGTCGGCCGCTGTCCAAGCAAAAACGTCATTGTTTTCTTGAAGAAAAGACGTGAGTTTGCTCTTTAATGGTTCGGGCAGTAGTGCCCCAATATAAGTCACCTTCTCTGGTTCTCCAGGGACTAGGGGAATTGGGACCAAGTCCTCAGCCGGTTTCCCCCTTCTGTCCTCGTTGTCGCTGATTCATGTCTTCAATTGGGAGAACTTGCCCCCCGATTCCATCAGGTCTTAATGCGGCTACATAACAACTTCTAGCCATCTTTTGGTCTCCTCGTTCTTCACCAATCCCATTCCTCGTTGGGAACTTGATTTTTAGATGATAAGATGAGGCAACAGCCTTGAACGCATGAAGACCAGTCCTTCCCAGGATTGCATTGTAGGTTGAAGTCGCTTTTATAACTATAAAGTTCAACATCTGAGTAGACGTATTCATCCCTTGTCCCATAGTCATTGGGAGTTGGATAGTGCCTTCCACTTTTGATTCCACCCCGTTGAATCCGTATATAGGCATATTTGAGGGTATTAGCTGAGAGTCTGTGTAACCCATCTTGATAAAGGCATCATGGAACAAGATATCCACTGAAGCTCCATTATCAACCAAGACTCTTTTTGTTTCGGAGTTGCCTATCACAGGTATTATGACAAGAGGATCATCATGGGGGAACTTCACCCCTTCTAAGTCTGAATCGTCAAAACCTATTGACACTTCTGTTCTGGCACGTTTCGGTGCTTCTCCAACCACAGTCATTACCTCTCGGGCATAAGCCTTTCTTGAGTTTCAGGAGGATCCAGCAGCAGTTGGCCCTCCGAATATCATGTTGATCACTGGCCCTCGGGGCTTGGGATTCCGATCTTGATCGTTGTCCCTTCTATCATAATCCTTTCTTTCATAGTTCCCCCTTTGGCTCCCTTGGCTTCCATCCTTAGTGAACTTGCTGAGTTTTCCTCTTCGTAACAGAAACTCAATCTCATCTTTCAGTTGTCTACAATCATCGGTGTCATGACCGACTTCATTGTGGAACCGACAAAGCTGATTTTGGTTCCGTTTGGACAAATCAGTCCTCATTGGCTTTGGCCATTTGATATCTTCTTCCTTGGCTATCTCCATCAGAATTTGACTCCTGAGAGTATTCAATCTTGCATATTCTGTGAATTTTGGCCCAAAATTGTTTCTCTTGGGGGGAGAATCGGAGTTCTTTGATGTTCTAGGGAACTTTTCCTTGACGTCGTACTCCTGAGTTTCTTTTCTTTTCTTTGAGTTTCCACCATCGCCAGCGGTGGGTTCATACTTTCTCATGCTTTCCTCGGCCTTGATGTACTTTCCGGCTCTATCTTGGAGCTTCAACATGCTCTCTGGTGGATGTTTAGCCAACGACCTCCTGAAGTGGTCATCAGTGGTTCCTTGTTGCAGGGCTATCATAGCCACTTTGTCATCTAAGTCCGGGACTTTCAAAGCCTCCCGAGTGAATCGATTGATGTAGTCCCTTAGGGCTTCATTCTTTCCTTGACGTATTGCCATGAGTGATGCAGAACTTTTCTCATGCACCCTTCCACGAATGAACTGATTGATGAAAGCCTTGCTTAGTTCCTTAAAGGACCCAATAGAGTTGGGAGGTAGACGGCTATACCAACGTTGGGCCATGCCTGCCAAGGTTTGTGGAAACGCCCTACACTTGACCGCATCGTTGGCTGGCTGCAACAGCAGTGCATTGGAGAAGGTCCTTACATGATTTGCGGGATCTCCCGTTCCATCATAGGCTTTGATCGAAGGCATCTTGAACTTTCTGGATATAGTCGTTTTCATGATGTCTTGAGTAAACGGTGGTGTAGGATCATCAGGATCTCCTAGGGGCAACAGAATACTAGGATCACCCCTTGGGGCTTCAGCCCTCTTGGTCCTTTTTGGTGGATCGGGATTCCTTCAGTCGTTCGGCCCCGAGATTGGGCGGCCTCTTCTTCAGCAAGGAGTTTTTTGAGCCTTGCAGTCTCTGCCTCATGGGCTGCAAGTTTCTCCCTAGTAGTTTGGGGTTGCTCCCGATTTGTCTGTGAAGAACGTCTCCTTCTTGGGGCAACATCCTCCCCAGTTGTATAACCCTCATCCTCAGTGTATGGGCCAGAGTAATCTTGAATGAGAGGGGTCTGACGAGTTTGTTGATTTTGGGGTCCCAGACCTTGAATATAAGGGGACACATATGCCTCATGGTAGATTGGGTTAGTTCCACTACCGCCCGCCATGGGTCGAGGGGGCATGCCATAGCTTGGCATCCCCAAAGTCTGATTCGCGTATTGAGGGAGATCAGTAGTATGGAGTTGAAGGCTCCTTGGTGCACTCATGAGCAGCGGAGAGGTCGTGATTGGTTGCTGGTGAACGGTCTCTTGTGGATTAGATCCATGAATGACCATCTGCAGGGGATTCGTCCCTTCAACCGAAATCAGGATTTCCGGTCCTTGAGTGTTGGTGGGGATATTCGCCCCTTGTGTGCCGGTAGTCGGCGGTGGCTGATCAGCCTCAGAGGTGATGGGGCGATCATCGGGAGTTTGAGTATCCCGAGCTGTTCTTCGTGTGTTTGCCATGGTTGATGTTGTCTTCCCACAGACGGCGCCAAATGTTATGGATTAAAAAACGTGCTTTGTGAATTTAATGCTAGGATTAATGAGCTTCGAGCTTTAATGGCTGCACTCGTGTTTCCGGACTAAATTGGTCCTCACAAGATGCCTACGTATCTCAAATCGTTATTGAGAATCAAGCCAAAGACGTAGTTCTTGGTGTTGCCCTCGGGGCTATGGCGGCAGGGGCACACCAAGGACGTAGTGACTTGTATGTCCTTATTCGAGGACGAAGTCTAAAACGTAGTTCTAGGGGTGCCTTTATGGCTTGTTGCGCATTCGAGGCGTTGTGACGTATGGAGCTGTGCCCAAAACGTAGTAGATGACGTATGGAGCTGTGTCCAAAACGTAGTAGATGACGTATGGAGCTGTGTCCAAAACGTAGTTCTGATTGTAGGATCATGGACCTTATATAGGCGTCTAGAGCCTAGTATTTATGGTATGTTTAGGAGTCTTAGCGAATAAGTTTCCTTTTTGATATTGGATAAACATTGTATTTCTTGCTGGAGAATTCGTTTCCTTGTTGATAAAGGCTATGACTCATTAATTGCCTTTAATTGGGATTCCGGATCATTCTTTGATGAATTTACCATATTTTGGACTCTTTTTATGAGCTGTATATTTTTCCTATTCATTAATTATGAAATTAATGAATAATTAGGGTGTCGGGCCTTAAATATCGGCCTTTCCATTGACTTGTCAATTATATTTCTATAATTACTTTTCTGACCATATCAATATCTATTAATTGGATTATATATTTTCGACCCAAACATTTTCAAATTCACATTATTATTTTTTTAAATCGTAAATCCAATCATATAAAAAAAATTACTTAAAAATTGTTAAAAGGATTTTAAGTTACGTACAAATTAGTATGGTAGATGATGCAATTTATAATTTATAATATATAAAATCTAAACCATATTCAAATATATATATATAATTTACAATGTTAAAATAATCCAAATTCTAACCTGTCAAATTTAAAGTATTTTGTACACCTAATTTTTTAACTTGATTATTTCTTCTAGTATGGTTACATTTGCAAAATACATGTTACAAACATGATATAGATAAAAAAAACATTTGTCTATTACTTTTAAAAATGTTAAAAAAAGTTAAAACATTCGGTTATATATATTTTCGACCCAAATGTCCTTAAATTCACATTATTTATTTAAAAACAAATCTCAAGTTCAACCATATATATGAAAAGATGACGTAACAATTGTCGAGTATATTAATTTATGGTGAAATTTGTACAATAGACGATGCAATTTGTAATTTAGTACGATATAAAGTCAGGCCATTATATATAATGCAAATAAATATAATTTACAATACTAAAATAGTCATATTTTTTACTGGTCAAATTTATAATATTTTGTGTAGTTGGTTATATTTCTCCGATATTATCATTTAGTATGGTTAGATTTGCAAAAAATTTACTAAAAACATATATGTAAAACACTTGTGTAGATCGATTTCCTATCTTGCCATATAAATCACAACAAGAAATCAAAAAACAACCGATATAACATCTTGGGTATTCGCACTTATAGATAATAAATTTTAAAATTTTATCAAAATGAGTCTTTAGTGTAGTTTGAGATTGTCAATTCTAATGCGAAGGTTATGGGTCAACTCCCTACACCTACTTTAAAAAAAACATTATAACAACAAATTACGTAAAATTGTTGAGTATACAAATTTATAGAGAAATTGTTATGGTAGACGATGCAACTTGTAACCTAATCAGACATAAAATCCAAGTCATTATACATTTTATGCAAATAAATATATTTATAATATTAAAATAGTCTAGTGTTTGAGGGGTCAAATTTATAATATCTTATGTAGCTGATTATTTTTGCTCGATCTTTTCTTTTAGCATAGTTATACTTGTAAAAGAATAATTAAAAACATGTATTTAAGGCATTTGTGTAGATCAAATTTTTACTTGAGTAGAATTACAATAAGAGAACAAACCAATTAACAGAATATAATGGCTGGACACTCGCGTTTATAGATTAGGAATTTTAATTTTTTTTATCAAAGTAAGATTGTGGTATAGTGGTTGAGATTGTTTCTTGTAAGTCAAAGGTCATGAGTTCAATTCTCCACACCTACTTTCACTTTTTTTTATTATTAATAGAACTAGTTTTATAGCCCGTGCGAGGCACGAGCATGCTCTAGATGTACTCAAGTTTTTGTCAATGCGGACAGAAGCATGGTGAATGTGATATTTGTCAGCAAGTGCAACCTTTCTTTGTTGCTTAATATCATCTCCAGTAAGTCACGCTTAGGATCCTATTTCAAGCACAAGATAGTACATTCCATAGCTTTGACAGAATGTCCATTCCTTTGTATCAATTAGTTGCATCTACTTCATGACTTGAAAATGTCCATCGGTCTACATTTTCAAGCAAATTGAAATAATTAAGGTTAGGCAACACAAGAATATATGATGACACAAATTAAATTCATCAAGGGTAGGTGACACAAGAATATATGGTCACACTCACACAACACTTGCTTTTTATGATTAAGTCATAGTGTAGACCAAGGTACACTATGAATGAATGATACACATAGGTAAGTATAATGAATGGGATTCAACAAAGGGTTTAATAAACCCCATCACTAATATGTGCAGGGACTCTTACTGTTGGATAACATTAGTTAGATTTCTCATAATTTTGTAATATAGTTAAAGCAAAGATAAAAATTTAAAGATGACACCCATGCGCCTATTTTTCTACAAATGAGGCTTGCTTATATATTTAATATCCAACATAATGCTCTCTAATAAAGGCATGTAGCAGATTTGGTGTTCACTACCTTTGTCCTGTAACTGCATATGACAATGCTACATCTTCTTCGCTATGATAAACCACAATGAAAATTAAAGAAAGAGAAGAACTAAAAAGGCGGAGACATGTATAACTGTCAAATGAGGACTATCAAGTGTCCGATAACCAGAATAAAATATGAAAGGCCAGAAAATTAATAAGCACCCTGTTTATTCATGATTAACATAAAAAAATGACATACCCTAAAAAAGAGCAACATAATATTATTTTGAACTCATGGCACTAATTTTTTCGTAAATAAAAAGTAAAATAGAATAGTTATCAAATTTCTTTGAACCTGTGGCGCTACGATAATTGATGAAATAGAGAAAGCTAAAGTCATTTGACGGGAAAAACAAGGATACCTCTCTGCAAGAGCAGCCAAGCTGATTCCATCAAAGAAAGGTTGTAAGCAAGACTATTTGGTGATGCTACTGCCTTTAAAACATTTGTGTTTTTCCTATTCAGATGCTCCCATGTCTCCTCCAATATAGAGGTTGCAGACATTTATTGCTCTGAAAGGATAGTATTTTCTGATTCTAAATGACCTATTGTACTTGCAAGATTTTGATTTTCAATCTTCTTTAACTCTAATTAATTCCCATGCAAGTTCCAGCTTTAATTTTGGGCTTCTTTTGCAATCCAATAACTCAGCTTGTAGATGCACCTCTCTTTCTTTTGATTCTCTTCTCAAATGTTCAAGCTCCAAATACAAATTGTCACAACTCAATGAATTGGTCTTATTAATGTAAATTATATATGCAAGAGAACTTAAAAGGTGAAGAAAGTTTAATTGTCAAACGAGGAGTATTAAGTGTCCATCTACCAATAAAAGAAGAAAAATGAGGATAAATATAATATACAAGAGAACTTGTAACCAGTTTGATTATTCATGTTAACAAAAAACACGACATAACTTATAAAGAATAGAACCTAAAAATGACAGCATAATATTCTTCTAAACTCATCGCACTACCTTTTCGTGAATGAAAAGTAGAACAATATAGCTATTAAATCACTTTGAATCTCCAGCAACACGATACTTACTGTAGTTGAGAAAACCAGGGTGACTTAAATATTCCACTTCATATGCAATGAAAGAATGTATGTATAAAATATTGAAATGAAAGAGTGAATCAAAGTATATTGAATTAGGTCTAATCACCGGATGTAGCCTACAAAGTCCCACACATCTGAAATTTCTTAATCTAGAAAACCTAGCACGACTCTGGTTATATATGCAATGTTATTGAGAATACAACCTTTAAGAAGAATCAATGCAATTGAAAACGATGAAAGTGAAGCAACGATATTCGATAATACCTTTTGAATATAACAGGAACACAAGCGTCGTCTAGCTCCTATTCAACATTCAACTACAGTGTCCAGACCTGTGAAAGAACCAGCATGGATACTATCAAGATTTAGCTTTCATGGCTACTTTGCAGTTGCATTATCGTGACTGTTACACCCTATTTCAACTGTCAACCATTAAAGGTACAAATCAAAGACAAAACTTGTAGTTACAGTGACTTTCTTGCCTTGCTTGCTCTACAGTTTCATCGAGGCGTACCACCAGTATGTGCATTGTTTTCTTAGCAAACATGTGGATGACACGCACACATATTTTAACAGTGGCACACCATGTGTTAGATACATGTGATCATCAATTTGGGCAATAAATTAAATGGGACATTTTATACCTCAAAGGCCAAGAAATTCACACAAGGATCTATAAGCTAAATGAATATCAGAGTAAATCACCATACCTGAATTTATACCTTATAGTGCATACATCAAAGCTCCATTAACTTGAGAGTAACAATAAAATTTTTGATTAATAACTGTGGTTCAACATGCATAAATGACAAAGATTAATAACTCTTACAATCCTCCTCAAGTTCAATCTACATCATAACCAAATCGCCATTTAAAAAAGCCAAGAGGATTCCTAAGGTACAAAAGAATGAGGACTCCACAACATAGTATAACATACAGGGAAGCAGGCACACACACAAAATTATTGTTTCACCGTCTATTTTCAGTCCTGCCACAAGCAAAAGAAGAATTTCATAAACTAAATTTCCTGATTTTTTATAAAAAAATTGAACCACTGTGACGAAGACCTTGTTCATTTACGCATACAATGCACATGAAACGAAGAAAGTGAAGCAGCGTGTTAGGCTCAAGACATGTCTGAATACCACTATTAACAAGCCTACACTATGTGACTATGTCACACTACATGACCTAGTGATTTCTATCACTGGGATAGAGTATAGGTCTCTAAATGTACTTGTCTTGTTCTCATGAACAATAGCTTTATCATGTATGCTCAGATTTATAATGAGCTTAGTAAAGTTTCTTGCATCTATATTGTATATATAGGCCATTGAATAATTATCCTGGTAGAAGTTCAGAAGTGTTCATGCAGCAGGATAGAGTTGAATAAGGCTATGAAGAAATAAGTTGCAGGAATTTGTCTAAGGCATTATATAGCAAAGTCAAAAGAAAGCTATGTCGTGAAGTCACCAATATCCATGTCGTGAAGTACTATATCGCATAGTCCATTTTGTACTATGTCGAGAAGTCCTCAAGACACATGTCGTGAAGTGTTGAAGTCAGCAAAGTCAAAAGAGCCTAGATCGTGAAGTCCTCAGAAGCCCTATGTCGCATAGTCATCAAATGACCTATGTCGCATAGTCATCAAATGACCTATGTCGCATAGTCATCAAATGACCTATGTCGCAAAGTCTTCAAAGGCTATATCGCGTAGTCCTCACAAGGGAGATCGCGAAGTCAGGGATAAAGTGGAGTTCACGATATCAACACTTAGCCGTTTATAACAAGACAAATCAAGGTACAGAACCAAGAATCAAAGGAGACAAATACTGAAGCATTTGTTCTGGCAAGGTGGTCCAAAGAACAGATGGCAAATCTACAGCTAAACTTGGAGAGAAAGATAAGAGACAAGCAGCTACAGAAACGGGAAAGACTCCGAAAAGCAGGTGGTCCTTCCTGACACAGTGAACTTCTTATGGCAGGACAAGTTGGACTTTCAGAAGGGGTAGCTGTGTAATATTGTGTGTGCCTAGTTTGTATAGGTGAATATATATATATCGTGCACACACAACTGTAAGAAGTAAGAGAGATACACATAGTTATTTGCTAAGCTCTTTTCTCTGTAAGCAAGCAAGTTCAAACTGTTCTTGTTTAGAAGCCAGAAATTCGATTGTGAATTTCCTGGAAAGCTGTAGTATTTAATTTGCTTATACAAAGTAGATTAAAGTGATTGTGTGTGTTATTTACTTTCTGCATATTACATATCATAATCACATACAGTTGTTTACTTAGGTTTCAAGAATCGAAAAATACATCAAACTATCCATTCACCCCCCCTCTGTCTAGTTTCTAGTAGTATTCATTTCTAACAAGTGGTATCAGAGAGTAGGCTGTTAACGTACAAACAGGAAAAGATCAAGAATGAGTTCACAGAAACTAAGCAGTATCAAGATTCCTCCCTTTAACAAGGAGCACTACAGTTTATGGAAGAAGAAGATGTTGCTTTTCATCAAAGCTTCTAACCCCATGTATTTAGATATTCTAAAGCATGGTCCCTTCATTCCAATGATCGAGATTGGTGAAACAACCAATGGCACTGAGATTGTACCAGCAAAACATGTGCCCAAAGATCCCTTAAAATACACTGATCCTGAAAAGGAAAAAGTAGCATTGGATGGACATCTTCAACTTATCATTTGTGAATCTATGGACTTCAACATGTATGGCACTGTTGCTCATTGTACTAGTGCCAAGAAGATGTGGGATCTTATAGAAGTGCTCTGTGAAGGAACTACTGAAGTAAGAAAGAACAAGAAGCAGATTCTTGTTTCACAATATGAAGCCTTCATGGCTCAGCCAAAAGAGGGAATCACAGAAGTGTTTGAGAGATTCAACAAGCTGATAAACGAGCTCAAACTCTATGACAAACACTATGAAACAGAAGAGCTCAATATGAAGTTTCTACTAACTCTGCTAGATCACTTGGAACCAAGAATCTCTTCCCTTAAAGAAAGAGATCTGACAAAGATTGGTTTTGATGTGTTGTATGGTGTTTTAAAGACATATGAGTTAGAGCTGTTTCAAAAGAGATCTATTCAAGCAAAGCAAGGATTAGTGGCTAATACCTCCTGTGCACTTATTGCTGACAACCTAAGTCAAAGAATGGACTCTCTTAAAATCAGTCAGGTCAAGATTGAGGAACTGGAAGTTGAAGACACTGGTGATGAAACTCAGGTTGTGTATGATTTACCTGAAGAGGATGAGTTCTACAGTATAGATGAGCTGGACAAAATGGAAAACAAATCTTTTGCTTATATGGCTAGGAGGTATCCTAACATAAGGTTTAAAAGAAAGTAGCCATTTAGGTCCAAGTTCAATAATGGAAACACTGGTGGATCTAGTGGCTCAAACACCTTCAATAAAGGAAAAGGGATTGCTGGTGCTGCTAAAGGTGGATACAAGACAGGAAGTGTGGATAGGACCAAAATAAGGTGCTACAACTGCAATGAACTTGGGCATTTTGCCACTGAGTGCAAAAAGCCTAAACAAGTCAAGAAGGACAAAGCATACTTAGAGCTTGAAGCTAAGTATGAGGCTCTACTCAAGAAACAACAGGGCAAAGCTTTTATTGCTGAGGGAAAATGCTGGGATGACTCTGATGAAGAAGAAGAACAAGAATACTCAAACTATGCCCTGATGGCATTTTCTGATGAAGGTGATTCAAGTCAGGTACCTATTCTTACTTCTCTTGATATGACTCCCCTTCAATATAAGCAAACTGTTGAAGATATGAGCACTGAGATGTTTAATATTCATACTAGCATGTTAGTAGCTAATGAAGAAATTGACAGACTAACTGCTAAGAATGTTGAGCTTACAGAAAAGAATGAGCAACTTGAGTTAATGGTTGTGAACCTGGATGGTTTGAAAAAGGAGGTTGAGTATCTTAAAAACAAAGTGATTTGTGCTGAGCAGATAGAGAATGCCCTTAGAGAACAAATTGCTGAAACTGAACTGAAACTAAGAAGCTTCAAAAACTCCTCTGAACTTATTCAAACCTACCACAAGGAACACACTGAAGACTGCAAGGTTGGAGTTGGTTTTGACTATGATAATGACAAGGGAAGGAAGAAGGTCAAGGGCAAAGGAAAGGAAACTTTTACAAACAAAAATGCCCCAACCATACTGTCAAGTGTTGAACTGCCCATCTTCAGAAAGAGTGTTGTTGAGTTTGATGAGGAACTACTGATCATCAAGCAACAACTACTTGAAGAAGATGAGGCTGCTAAGAACACTTCTTCCTTTCCTGAACTTGTCAATCAGAAAGAGACCAAAGACAATCTTGTCAAGAGTCCTAAAGCAAAGAAAGAAGTTGTTAAGAAAAGGAAACAAAACAGAAACGGTAAAGTTGGTGTTAACAAAGGAAACAACTATGCTTATGTGCCAAATGCTCCCAGGAAACAATGTCAAAAATGCCTATCTGTTAATCATTTGACTCATAAGTGTAGTAAGCCTGAAATGGTTGAAGTTGACAACCTAAGTAACCTTTCTGCAAGCATAAATTCTAGTCATGATTCTTTCTGTGGTAAGCCAAACTGCATGACATGCTATGTGACTGTGATTGCTAACTGTTTATCTCTTAAACATAAACTTGACTCTGCACAATCTGGTGAATCACACACACACATACATTCTCATAGGACAGGGTCCCCAATCAGGGTTGAGAGGGTGAAAACTTCATGTGAGCCTAAGAGTGTAAACTCCAAAGCCACAGAAAAAGTGAAGTCTCCTACTATGAGAAATGCAATTTATGACAGAAGAATTATTAATCAAAATGTTTCTAAATCATCTGGACCCTACCAAGTGTGGGTACCAAAAACAACTTAGTCACTTTGTGAATGCAGGGCAACAGGAATAAAAGAGTCATATGGATCTTGGACAGTGGATGCTCAAGTCACATGACTGGTGATATGGCCCTGCTATCACATTTTGAGGAAAAGGCTGGCCCATCAGTAACCTTTGGAAATGACAACATTGGTTATACAATGGGATATGGCAGTGTTAAATCTGGAAATGTCATTATTGAAGATGTAGCATTTGTTGAAGGACTGAAGCATAATCTCTTGAGTATTGGACAGTTTACCAACAGAGGCTTCAAAGTGGAATTTGATGAAGACCTTTGTTCAATCTCAAAAAGGGAAAGTGGTGAAGTTGTTCTAACTGGTGTGAAGAAAGGAAGCTTGTTTGTAGCTAATCTCAAGGCTGCAGATAAGGGAGAAATTTGTTGTTTCTACACAAAAGCCACAAATGAGGAATTCTGGCTGTGGCACAAGAAACTGTCTCACTTGAATGTTCAGGCAATGAACTCTCTAACCAAGAGAGAACTCATCAGGGATTTTCCTGCCTTGGAGTTTGTGCAAGATGGAGCATGTGAAGCTTGTCAGAAAGGGAAGATTAAAAGATCAAGTCACAAGAACAAGTTGCTCAATACAAACTCAAAACCTCTGCAACTAATTCACATGGACTTATTTGGCCCTGTGAATGTAATGTCCCTCTCCAAAAAGAAATATGCTCTAGTGATGGTAGATGACTATTTAAGATATACTTGGGTGGAATTCCTATTCTCCAAGGATGAAGCACCCCAAGTCATAATAGAGCATATCAAGAGAGTTGATAAAGAAGCACAAAGCACTGGTTCCTCTGTAGTTGCTTTGAGAAGTGATAATGGGACTGAGTTCAGAAATTCAACATTGTATGAGTTTTGCAAAGATAAAGGAATTTCTCAACAATTCTCAGCTCCTAGAACACCTCAACAAAATGGAGTAGTTGAGAGAAAGAATAGAACTCTCATTGAAGCTGCAAGGACAATGCTGCTGGATGCAAAGCTACCCACTAGCTTTTGGGCTGATGCTGTTAACACAGCATGCTATGTGCAAAATAGAACATTAATCAATAAGAAGTCTGGCAAAACTCCTTACTCATTAATGACTGGAAAAAGAGCATCCTTCAAGCACCTGCATGTGTTTGGAAGCAAGTGCTTTGTGATGAAAGATACCTCTGAGCATGTTGGAAAATTTGATGCTAAGGCATTTGAAGGTATCTTCATTGGATACTCTCTGGAAAGGACAGCATACAGAGTGTTTGTACCTGAGCAACACAAAGTCATGGAAAGCATGGATGTTACCTTTGATGACAAGAAAACTCCAGGACTGAAAACAAGTGATCAAGACAGTGTGCTATTGAGATTTGAGAATCAAGGTTATCTTGAGGATTCTGAAAGTGAAGATGAACCCCCTGTTCAAACTGTTCTAGAAAATGAAATTCTTGAAGTTGACAATCTTCTTCAAACACCTGTGCAAGGATTCACAAACACAGGGGGAGAAGAAGAGAATGCAACTGTCAACCAAAATGAGATTGGAACAGATCAAGGAAATGAACAGGGGCACACAAGGAAATGGGACAGAGCCCACACTAGGGATCAAATCATTGGAGATCCTAGTGAGGGAGTTAGAACAAGAAGGGCAACATTAAATACATGTCTGTATAGCTGCTTTCTGTCACAAGAGGAACCTAAATTAATTGAAGAAGCTTTGAAGAATTCTGATTGGATTGTTGCCATGCAAGAAGAGTTGAATCAATTTGAGAAAAACAAAGTATGGGAACTAGTGCCACCTCCAAAAGGAAAGAATGTTATTGACACCAAATGGGTGTTCAGGAACAAGATGGATGAAGAAGGAGTGGTAGTAAGAAACAAAGCAAGGCTGGTTGCCAAAGGATATTGTCAGCAAGAAGGCATTGACTATGATGAGACATTTGCACCTGTAGCTAGACTGGAAGCCATAAGAATCTTCCTGGCTTTTGCAGCTCACTCAGATTTTAAGGTGTATCAAATGGATGTGAAAAGTGCATTTCTTAATGGTGATCTTGCTGAAGAAGTCTATGTGTCTCAACCACCTGGCTTTGAAAGTGAAGACTTCCCAAACTTTGTGTATAGACTGCTCAAGGCGCTCTATGGACTCAAACAGGCACCAAGAGCCTGGTATGAAACTCTATCTCAATTCCTTCTTGAGCATCAATTTACCAGGGGTACAATTGACAAAACCCTATTCTTCAAGAAGCATGGAAATGATATCATTCTTGTTCAAATCTATGTGGATGATATCATCTTTGGCTCTTCAAATGAAAAACTCTGTGAAAGGTTCTCTAAGTTGATGCAAAGTAAATATGAGATGAGTATGATGGGAGAGTTAACCTACTTCCTAGGCCTGTAAGTACATCAAAGGGAGGATGGCATCTTTATAAACCAATCTAAGTATGTCAAGGATCTTTTAAAGAAATATGGTTTAGAAGAGTCATCCCCAGCTAAAACTCCTATGTCTACTGCAATCAAGCTGGATGAAGACAAGAAAGGCAAGAGAGTTGATATCAAGGTCTATAGAGGAATGGTTGGATCCCTACTCTATCTCACAGCTAGCAGGCCAGACATCATGTTTGCCACATGCCTTTGTGCAAGGTTCCAGTCTGATCCCAAGGAATCTCACATGATGGCCATCAAAAGAATTTTCAAATATCTGAAGGGAACTCCTAATCTTGGGCTATGGTATCCAAAGGGCACTGGGTTCAACCTGGTTGGTTACACAGATTCTGATTATGCTGGATGCAGAATTGACAGGAAGAGCACCTCTGGAAGCTGTCAATTCCTAGGTCAAAGGTTAGTGTCCTGGTTTAGTAAGAAACAACAGTCCACAGCAACATCCACAGCTGAGGCTGAATATATTGCTGCTGGAAGTTGCTGTGCTCAATTGCTTTGGATTAGAAATCAACTCATGGATTATGGGCTAGTGTTAGAACACATTCCTCTAATGTGTGATAATACTAGTGCAATATCCATAGTTGCCAATCCTGTTAATCATTCTACTACAAAGCACATTGAGATCAGGTACCATTTCATTAGGGAACATGCTGCAAATGGTACCATAGAAGTCTCTTATGTTCCAACTGAGAAACAACTAGCTGACATATTTACTAAACCTCTGAATGAAGCAGTCTTCAACAGACTTGTGAGTGAAATTGGAATGCTCAATCCTTCATTCAGTTGTTCTAAGTAAATATGCTGGTTAATAGTTGCAGCAGTAAATTTTCACTGTATTTAAATGACCTATTTGTTTGGAGTGAAAATTAGCTGAGATATGTGATAGGTCCATAATTTAATACATTTTTAATACCTATTTTATGTTTGTTTTCGTAATTTTATTATTTAATAAATTGTTTTCTTTTGTTTTGTAGGAAAATAAATAAAATCATATTTCAAGCAGATTTTAGCAAAAAGGCAAGGAGATGGAAATACTTGAAGTCAAAAGGAAATTGGAGAAAAATTGGAAAACTTATCGGAGAAGAAAAAGGAATTGAGGAAATATTTCCAGAATCCGATTTGTAGTCAAAGAGCCCAAGCCCATTATTTTTCCTATAAATATAGATCTCCTCTCTTGTATTTGGGACACCTAGAATTTGATAACTAATTATTTTTTTGTTTTGTATCGATTGCCTTTCCAGTTCATGTCCTCAAACTACATCTGTCATAGTTTCTGTTGCTTAATTATTCATCACCTGCATGCTTCGTTAATTTAGTTAGTTAGTATATGATCATATAAAACGTACGCCATATTCAAGTTATTGTTGTAATTGTTTAACTTTGTTTTACTAATTGTCCACCTAATTGTCGTAGCATATATCATTAGATTTATCAATCTTTATCATTTTTTTTAATCATTGTTATTATGTGTTTTATTCATAATTGTTTTGTTAATTTTACAATCATGTCTAGCTAAATTTCTTGCCCTAGGATGAAGATGAAGTTAATTTAATTATTGTTGATATCTTCTTGTTCATATTAATTGGTTCTCATAATTTTTCTTGGTGCTTAATTGTTCAATTGACAAAGTGATTTTGATATATTATTGTTACCGAATTTATTTTTCATAGCCTATGCTTGCTCCATGAAGTTTTGATGGGTTATTGTTAGATAACAAGTTTCATAGTATATGCTTGTCTCGTTAATTGATATATCTTATCGGAGAAGGAAAGAGAATTGATTTTAGGGTGAGTTGATATTAATTGTGATTGATTAATGGATTCGGATTCCTAGGTTTTCCTTATTTGATTTTAATTATTAATTAGGTTAAACAAATCTCAACTTAAATCTTATTGTCTAGTTCGCCTGAGTTAATTGTTAGGGTTTTGAAAATACATAGTCTCTGTGGATCGATCTGTGATTGCTACAACTGAACACTGTGCGCTTGCAGTTTACATTATTTTTACACATCAAGTTTTTGGCGCCGCTGCCGGGGATTATCGGTAATTTTCACTCCTTGATATTTAATTCTTCGGATTAGTTTCTTGTTCTGCATTGTTTGTCTTTTAGGGACAGTGAAGCGGAGGAAAGTTTGGACAAGAAGATTGCTAGAAGGCCTCGTCGTCTCTTGTGAAATTTTTGGAAGCGCTTTTCGGTATTCCGTATCACCTCTCTCTATTCTCTTTCCATCATTATTGAAAAAAAATCAAAAAAATTAAATATTTGAAAAATCCAAAAATATTAGTTAGTTATTTGTTAAAAACCAAATTGTTGCATCATTCATTCTCACATAGGAGCACATCATCTAGATTTCTTTATTGTCTTTATCGCTTTCCATATTATACAATTGTGGTGATTGCTGGAGGAAAGAGGTACGTACAATTTAGAATAGAACACGTAGTGTAGTGCATTCATAAGTGTTTATTTCTCGTTCTTTGTGTGTTGCATCATCTAATCAATCTTAAGGGCGCCACCCAATTTCAAGATAAGGTGAGGGATTTTATCACTCTTTCCTTGGCCCACAAATCACTAATTCGTTCATCTTGCATTCCTTTTTCCTTAATAAAATTAATTAGACGTTAGCCCCTAGGATATCGCGCTCAACTAGGAAGAGAATCTAGGAGGAACAAATCACTAAGTATTTTTCGGTGGTGTCTAGGACTAGCGAAAGCT
The DNA here is from genome assembly GCA_030848705.1 of Heracleum sosnowskyi. Taxonomy (NCBI): domain Eukaryota; kingdom Viridiplantae; phylum Streptophyta; class Magnoliopsida; order Apiales; family Apiaceae; genus Heracleum; species Heracleum sosnowskyi. The sequence goes on from CM061241.1 coordinate 48,187,623, forward strand.
TACCTGGCCTTTAGACTGGTGCCTAGAATGGTGGTTAGCCTCTTGGCAATGCTTCCTCCTGCCTGGCCAGTCACGACGAATGCTTTTTGAGCTGTTACTTTTAGTAGTATCTTATTGTTAGGAGCAAGGTCTAGATTTTTTTTAGGATAAGATAGATTTTTCTTTTGATTTTCCATCTTCTTGGGTGTTTACTTATAGCTCTTGTCTGCTACGTGCTTAGTTGATTGTTTCTCTTGTATGCAAAGTACTTGGGTTCGAGATAATACATCTAGATTAGTGAGACAATCCGACCTTTCACTACCTGGAATAGCAAGACAACTCGATTTCTCTTCACCCACTAAAATTGAGTCAAAAGAAGTAGAAGTTCCAACACCCGTCATGGCTGTCTCTCTTAAAGAACGTTGTTACCCCGCTCGTACCGCTCAACCCTCATGCATAGTGCTACCAGCAGTAACCGCAAACAATTTTGAAATCAAATATCATAACATTAGCATGTTACCTAGGTTTGCTGGGGTAGAGGGAGAGGATCCATATCTTTTCATTCGAGAATTTGAGGAAGTATGTGCTTTACAAAAACTTCAACAACTAAGTGAGGATTCCATTAGGCTCAGACTCATTAACTTTGCTTTAAAAGAAGATGCTAAACAGTGGTTGTATAGTCTACCCGTTAATTCTATTTCCACATGGGAGGGATTTGTTGCTATATTTCTTAAAAAATATTTTCCCAACCATAAGGCTAACAGGCTTAGGAATGAAATCAACCAATTTCAACAAAATTCAAATGAGCCTTTTTGGAAATATTTTGATAGATTTCAAAAGTTGTTGTCTAAGTGTCCTCAACATGGTATAGAAAAATGGAGACTTTGTAAAATTCTCTATGAAGCCTTAGATAGCCAAACCACTGCCTTGTTAGAGTCTATGTGTAATGGTAGGTTTATGGATAAAACTGATGAAGAAGCTTGGCAATTTTTTGAAGAGTTAGCTGAAAGAACAATGTTGTGGGAGTCAACTAGGGAACCCAGTCAGGAAACTGAAAAATCTAAGGGCGTACACGTAGTTGGTAATTCTATTGCAACCGAAGCTAAGTTAGCTACACTCACTAGACGTCTAGAAGCCTTAGAAACCAACAAGGTGTCCTCACAAATGTTTCTGTGTGCAAACTGTAATTCTCCCACTCATTTGATAGAAAATTGTCCTGAAATTGAACAAGCCAATGCCATGTTTCAATCTAGAGTTAGGAATGATCCTTATTCATCCACATACAATCCTGGTTGGAAAAATCATCCAAATTTCTCATGGAACCAAGGTCAATACAATCAGTATAACCAAAATTCTCAACCTGCTTTTCAAAAACCCAATCCTGGTCCATACCCAACTCAAAATCCTAACTCATATCCTCCACAAAATCTCGGTCAATATCAAAATTCAGTCCCCTTGAATCCTCCTGGTTTTGCAGAATCTGACAAAAGATTTACTTCTTTAGAAAAGAGTATGGAGGCATTAATCAAATCTCAACAAAATTTCATGAACACTATGACCCAAGATAGGCAATTGCTAAATTCTAATGCTCAAGCCATATCTAAGCTAGAGGTCCAAGTTAGTCAGTTGGCAAACACCATCAGTGAGAGAGAGAAAAATCGATTTCCTAGTCAACCCGAGATTAATCCTAAATTTCATCCAAATCAAAAGTCTCATGAAAATGTGAATTCTGTTATCTCTCTAAGGTCTGGTAATCAATTCAATAATCATGCTGGTGTCAATACTCAAACAGAAGATAAGCTTACAACTGAACCAAATCCGTTACTCTTGAATCCTAGTCTTAAACAATCTTCCAATCCCAAGAGTCCTGAAGAAGTTGAATCTAATGAGTCATCACCCTCTGATGAACCACCTTTAAAACCCCACTCTGATGTGTCTATTGAAAAAGTCTTTAAGCCAAAAGCTCCGTTTCCTCACAGACTTACTTCAAACAAACAATCTGCTCAATTAGATAAGATTTTGGAAGTCTTCAAGCAAGTCAAGATTAACATTCCTCTTTTAGATGCAATTCAACAAGTTCCCTCTTATGCTAAGTGTCTAAAAGATTTGTGTACTCATAAAAGAACCACTCATGTTCCTAAGAAAGCTTTCCTAACATCTAATGTTAGCTCTATCTTGTCAAATCAAATCCCTTTGAAGTATAAGGATCCTGGTTGTCCTACCATTTCTTGTGTCATTGGTAATACTTTCATTGATAAAGCTTTACTCGATCTAGGAGCTAGTGTGAATCTTCTTCCATTATCTGTCTATCAAGACCTGGGTTTAGGTGAACTTAAAGAGACTAGTATCACTCTTCAGTTAGCTGACCGTTCTGTCAAAATTCCTAAGGGTATGGTGGAAGATGTGTTGATTAAGGTTGGTGATTTTGTCTTCCCTGTCGATTTCATTGTTCTAGAAACTGAACCTGTCCAAAATCTCAAAAATCAAATTCCCATCATTCTAGGAAGACCTTTTCTTGCCACCTCTAATGCTTTGATTAACTGTAGAAATGGATTAATGAAACTCACATTTGGAAACATGCAAATTGATCTCAACATTTTCAATGTAGGAAATCAACCCAATGAGCTTTTTGACCAACCCATGGAAATTAACATGATTGATGAGTTAGTTGATAATGAAACCATGAATGTTGATGATGTTCTTAACTTTTGTCAAAACTACTTTGGTCAAGATTGGGATGATACTGGTCATAAAAATGAGGTTAATGAAATGTTAGAGTCCACCATTCCTAGTTCCAATCGAGAGTTAGAACATTTTCCTTTGCCACTTTATGAAGCTAATGAATCTGTTGAGACAAGTCCACCAGAATTAGAACTTAAACCTCTTCCCGAAACTCTCAAGTATATGTTTCTAGGTCCTTCTGAGTCTCTTCCAGTCATCATTGCATCTGATTTGACACCTTCTCAAGAGGAAGAACTCTTAATTGTACTTAGAAAGAATAAGGAATCCATAGGGTGGAGCATATCTGATATCAAGGGAATTAGCCCTGCCATTGTCCAACATAGGATTCATTTAGTTGATGATGCTAAACCAGTTAGAGAACCGCAAAGGAGGTTGAACCCGACTCTTAAGGAAGTTGTTAGGAAAGAAATCCTTAAATGTCTAGATAATGGGATCATCTATCCTATATCTGATAGCTCTTGGGTCAGTCCTGTTCAAGTAGTGCCTAAAAAGTCAGGGATCACTGTAGTTATTAATGAGGATGATGAATTAGTTCCCACTCGTGTTCAGTCTGGTTGGAGAATGTGTATTTATTTTAGGAAACTAAATGCTGCCACTAGGAAAGACCATTTTCCTCTACCCTTCATTGATCAAATGTTAGAAAGGTTAGCAGGTCACTCATACTATTGTTTTCTAGATGGTTTTGCTGGCTATTTCCAAATTCCCATTGCTCCCGAGGATCAAGAAAAGACCACTTTCACATGTCCTTTTGGAACCTTTGCTTATCGTCGTTTAGCTTTTGGTCTAACCACTGCTCCTGCCACCTTCCAAAGATGCATGATGAGCATTTTTTCTGATATGGTAGGAGAGTTCCTAGAAATCTTTATAGATGACTTTTCCATCTTTGGTTCTTCTTTTCATCAGTGTCTTCACCATCTTGACTTAGTTTTAAAACGATGTAAAGAAACAAATCTTGTTCTTAATTGGGGAAAATGTCATTTCATGGTTAAAGAAGGAATTGTTCTTGGTCATAAAATATCTTCAAAGGGCATTGAAGTTGATAAAGCTAAAATTGATCTCATTGCTAATTTATCTCCACCAAAGTCTGTCAAAGAAATTCGTTCCTTTTTAGGACATGCTGGTTTTTATAGGCGTTTCATTAAAGATTTTAGCAAAAAGGCAAGACCATTGACTAATCTTCTTTCTAAGGAAATAAAATTTGATTTTTCTAGTGAATGTCTCCAATCTTTTGAACATCTTAAGAAAGAGTTGACATCGGCCCCTATCATTCAATCCCCTGATTGGAATCAACCTTTTGAGCTTATGTGTGATGCGTCTGATTATGCCGTCGGTGCAGTCTTAGGACAAAGAATCAATAAGATACCTCATGTCATATACTATGCTAGTAAGACTCTAAATGATGCTCAACTTAACTACTCCACCACAGAAAAAGAACTTCTAGCTGTAGTCTTTGCTCTTGAAAAGTTTCGGTCATATCTTATAGGTTCTAAAATCATTGTTTACACAGACCACTCTGCTCTTAGATATCTTTTCTCTAAGAAAGACTCAAAGGCCCGATTGATTAGGTGGGTCTTGTTGCTCCAAGAGTTTGACTTAGAAATTAGGGATAAGAAGGGTTCTGAAAATGTTGTTGCTGATCATCTTTCCCAATTAGTAGTGGAGTCCTCCATGGATATTCCTTTGAATGAGTCTTTTCCTGATGAACACCTTCTTTCCATCTCTACCACTCCTTGGTTTGCTGATATTGTTAACTACCTTGTCACTGGTGAAATTCCTTCTCATTGGTCGAAGCAAGAAAAATCCAAATTTCTCTCACAAGTCAAGTACTTCTTTTGGGATGATCCCTATCTTTTTAAGTATTGTCCAGACCAAATCATTAGGAGGTGTGTTTCAAACCATGAGTTTAGAAGTGTACTTTCCTTTTGTCATGATCAGGCTTGTGGAGGTCACTTTAGTGCTAAAAAGACTGCTGCGAAAATACTTCAATCTGGTTTCTATTGGCCCAATTTGTTTAAAGATTCTGCAGAATTTTGTGCCGCTTGTAGTAGGTGTCAACATTTAGGAAAGATCACTAGAAGAAACATGATGCCAATGAATCCAATCTTAGTTATTGAGATTTTTGATGTTTGGGGTATAGATTTTATGGGTCCCTTTCCTAATTCTTTTGGTAACCTCTACATTCTCTTAGCGGTCGATTACGTGTCTAAATGGGTCGAAGCCATACCAACTAAGTCTAATGATAACAAGGTAGTTCTTAAGTTCTTAAAGGAGAATATCTTTTCTAGATTTGGTACGCCTAGAGCTATAATTAGTGACCAGGGTAAGCATTTCAAAAACCATCAGTTTGAGTCTCTTCTGAAGAAGTATTCTATCACTCACAAGTTAGCTACACCTTATCATCCTCAAACTAGTGGTCAAGTTGAGGTCTCTAATAGGCAGATTAAACAAATTCTAGAGAAAACTGTCAATTCAAATAGGAAAGATTGGTCTGTTAAGTTGATAGATGCACTCTGGGCTTATCGCACTGCTTTTAAAACTGTTTTGGGTATGTCTCCTTATAGGCTTGTGTTTGGTAAGGCATGTCATCTCCCTGTTGAACTTGAACATAGAGCGTTTTGGGCTATTAAAGAATTGAATTTTGATTTACCCACTGTTGGTAGCCATAGGAAGTTACAACTGTCTGAGTTAGAAGAACTTAGGAATGATGCCTATGAAAATGCTAAGATTTATAAGGAAAGAACTAAACTTTTGCATGATAAATCTATTTTGAGAAAATCTTTTTCTCCTGGTCAAAAAGTTCTTTTATACAACTCTAGGCTACATTTGTTTCCTGGAAAATTGAGATCTCGGTGGGAGGGACCATTTGTTGTTAAAGTTGTTTTTCCTCATGGTGCTATTGAAATTGAAAATCCTACAACTGGTGAAACATTTAAGGTTAATGGTCAAAGGCTTAAACCATTTTTAGAACTGCCAGTTGATTCTGAGGAGGAGGTGATCCACCTCCTTGATTCGTGATCCAAGTAAGTTCCCTTGTTGTATATAGTAGATAGTCATACTCCTCTGTCATGTCTTATCAGGTATTCTCGTCCTTTTACTTTGTCATTTTATCTCATTTGCATACATTGAGGACAATGCATGATTTAGGTATGGGGGAGGGGTTTAGTAGTATTATTAAAACAAAAAAACAAAAATCCAAAAATAATAAAAAATAAAAAAATCCCAAAAAGAATTTTAGTGTTGTAAATTGTAGAATTCTAGCCTTGTGAAATGATTGCTTGTGTCTTTATGCACCCTTACATGCTATAGTAATCTTGTGTTTCTGATACTTTTGATTAAGAAGTGATTTGCTAAGTTCTTGTTCACACACATACACTAGCAAGTTGAAACTAGTAGACTTACTGAATGTTGTAAGTAATTAGAAGGACATGAATATGTGCAAAGTGATTTGGTTTCCATGCTTTGAGTACAAGTTGATGCACTGAAGAGATCTTTTGCTTGGGATTGATTATGTTTTTACCACCATGTGAGATTTTGAGCCTATATGCATATCTTTTGCATTTTATATTCGTTTGCTTGAGTGTCCACATGTTGTTTGCATTGCTAGCGTTTGTTTGAGACCTTTCTTGAATGCATGACATTATTTGATGATAAGATGATAAAGGCATTTAGGAATAACCTATATTTTCCAAATTACCACACCATTTTTATATGATCAATTAGTTACCCTCTTGAGCTTAAATCCTATTTTTTCGGTGACACACCACATTACGTGCCTAGACCTTTTTCTTGTTTAGCCTTACTTATGATTGATCCCAAATTGTCAATGGCTAGTAGGAACTTGATGGAGTAATAAGGTGTGTAAGATGGGTTTACTTTTGTTCATTATTTTGAGGAAATATTTGGTTTTAATTGCTTACTTGATAGTCGTTGTTCAAGAAATTTTTGAAGGAGGATTGTGGTTGCTTATATCTATCTCTTAGCTCTCGGAAAAAAAATCAAAAAAAAAGAAAAAAAAAAAATCATGAGAGCATACTTATGTTTGTGTGATCCTTCTTCATTCGACTAATCAAGCATTAATTATGGTGCCTACTAGCTTTTGACACTTCACCTTATTTGGCCTTACTTGACATACCTTGTCCCTAGCCCCGTTACAACCCAAATAAAGACCTTTTGATTATCATCATTGATGTATGTTGTGTTAAAGTTAGATTGATACCAAATGTCAAGCATGCTTATGATTTTGTTGGAATAGAGTGATACACTTACCCTTGTTCTTGAGTGAATATTCTTTTGTGAGTGAAAGGTGAGTTATTGCTTGTTTCTACATTTGAGATTCCAAGTTTTGACTTAAAAAGTGTACTCTTGTGGGCTTAGCATGGTTACCAACTTATTCTTACACTTGACATGGACTTTTGAGCACTTATGCATATTTCTTTGAGTAGACTATGTGAATCTTTGCATCTTTCTACGACAAGACATTGCAAAGTCATTTTTTATTCTTAAGTTGATGAAGCATGAGAGGACTTGTATGTGTGGCGTTGCATTGCCATGCGATCTTTTACATGAGCTAGATGGATTTTGTGGGTACATTCACTATAGGCCCTCACGAGACCTTACTCGTCCACTAGGGCTGCCTAGGGGTTTAAAGGGCTTGTTGCATATGCCAAATGCAACCGTGATCACCTACGGAAGTGGTATTATCTATTAGTTAGTAGTTTATAATATGTTAGTTTTTCTCGAGGACGAGCAAAAGATAGGTATGGGGGCATTTGATAGGTCCATAATTTAATACATTTTTAATACCTATTTTATGTTTGTTTTCGTAATTTTATTATTTAATAAATTGTTTTCTTTTGTTTTGTAGGAAAATAAATAAAATCATATTTCAAGCAGATTTTAGCAAAAAGGCAAGGAGATGGAAATACTTGAAGTCAAAAGGAAATTGGAGAAAAATTGGAAAACTTATCGGAGAAGAAAAAGGAATTGAGGAAATATTTCCAGAATCCGATTTGTAGTCAAAGAGCCCAAGCCCATTATTTTTCCTATAAATATAGATCTCCTCTCTTGTATTTGGGACACCTAGAATTTGATAACTAATTATTTTTTTGTTTTGTATCGATTGCCTTTCCAGTTCATGTCCTCAAACTACATCTGTCATAGTTTCTGTTGCTTAATTATTCATCACCTGCATGCTTCGTTAATTTAGTTAGTTAGTATATGATCATATAAAACGTACGCCATATTCAAGTTATTGTTGTAATTGTTTAACTTTGTTTTACTAATTGTCCACCTAATTGTCGTAGCATATATCATTAGATTTATCAATCTTTATCATTTTTTTTAATCATTGTTATTATGTGTTTTATTCATAATTGTTTTGTTAATTTTACAATCATGTCTAGCTAAATTTCTTGCCCTAGGATGAAGATGAAGTTAATTTAATTATTGTTGATATCTTCTTGTTCATATTAATTGGTTCTCATAATTTTTCTTGGTGCTTAATTGTTCAATTGACAAAGTGATTTTGATATATTATTGTTACCGAATTTATTTTTCATAGCCTATGCTTGCTCCATGAAGTTTTGATGGGTTATTGTTAGATAACAAGTTTCATAGTATATGCTTGTCTCGTTAATTGATATATCTTATCGGAGAAGGAAAGAGAATTGATTTTAGGGTGAGTTGATATTAATTGTGATTGATTAATGGATTCGGATTCCTAGGTTTTCCTTATTTGATTTTAATTATTAATTAGGTTAAACAAATCTCAACTTAAATCTTATTGTCTAGTTCGCCTGAGTTAATTGTTAGGGTTTTGAAAATACATAGTCTCTGTGGATCGATCTGTGATTGCTACAACTGAACACTGTGCGCTTGCAGTTTACATTATTTTTACACATCAATATGATTTATAAATATTTCAGTATTTTACTGCATATTTTTCAAAATCATATTTGTTAGTGGAGTTGTGAGCTTTTGAGACATCTCGATATAGATGATTTTCAGAGTTCACGACATAGTTCAAATTAAACAGACTTATATCGCAAACTGTTGAGATTGTGAGACTTCGCGACATAGTTCATTTCATGAGTTTGCGACATAGTTAATTTTATGACTTCGCGACTTAGAATAACTATATCGACAAGTCTCCATAGTTGACAGAATTTTGATTTAAATTAATTTTATTTCAAAATTTGATAAAAGTCTGACAAATTGCTTAAAATTCCTAAAAGAGAGCTTTAGACAGGGTATTTCTACTATATCGCAAAGTCTCCCCGATCCTTTCATTTTGAAGACTTTGCGACATAGTTCATTGTTGAGACTATGCGATATATTTTGCAAGACTTTGCGGTACAGGCTATTATTGACTTCGCGACATACATATAGACTGTACATATTCATAACTCCATATCGCAGTGTCTCTATCATATAAATACCTTTTCTAACCGTTCACAACTTTTCATCTTGTCTATTGCTCTCAAACTCTCAAACCTAAGCACAAATTCTCTACTCTAATTTTCACTCTCTCTCTCTCGAAATGGCACCCAAATCTCAAACTGTATCATCCTCTATCCCTTTAACAATTCCCAAAGAAACCAATCTTCTCACCATTCCCTCTGAGGCTGAGGCTAACCCAAGGTACAAGTGTTTTGTACGGTTCTTGAACACTTCCTACCTACGCCAAGCCCTAACCCTGAACCCTACCTTGTATGTTGATGTGTTGGAAGGATTCTGGAGAACGGCGTTGGTATCAACAATGGCTAGGGAAGATGGAACCTCACTCCAGGAGGTTAGCTGTTCAATTGGAGGCAAACACTTTCAATTTGGTGAAAGGGAAATCAATGAAGCTTTGGGGTTCAAGGTGGAAGGTCATGACCAAGAAGCTACAGATGCTCAAATCATAGAATTCATGACCTTCATTCAGTATGCTGATGAGATAGATACTGGAAAGCTGAATAAGAAGTTTGTGAGAAGGGAGTGGTCATTTCTGCTTGACGCACTCCAGAAGGTGTTTCTCTGCAGGAAGACAGGATGGGACCATATACATTGCTGTGAAGCTAGCCTACTCCTTGGCCAACAACCAGGAGATCAATGTGGGAGCCATAATTCTCAAAGAATTGACTCAGAGGCTAGGCAGGACCATTCGTGGTAGAGGTAATGACATCTTTTACCCTCGTTTCCTTCAAGTTATTTTAAATTTTCTTGATGCAAATGTCCATCTATTGGAGGGTATAGATAACACTAAAATGGCTTATTCCAAGTCCATGTCCAAAGTACTATTTGGTTCATTGGACACAAGGAATCAAGTGGATGTGATTCTAAGTGTGACCAAGCATATGCAGGACACATTTGAGTCTTATCCACTTGATAAGCCCATATATCATGAACTTTCCTGGACAGGGAAGGCTAAGACTGAAGGAGCTGCACAGTCTATCCCCAACCTTCCTATCCCATCCAGCAATCCTATTGAAAACACCACTGTAGAGGATAGGCAACCAAGTGCATCAATCTCTCAAAAGGTTGATGTTACTAAAAAGAAGTCAAAGAAGAGAGCCCTAGCAGTGATAAATGACTCTGTAGAGATAGGAAGTGAGGATCCTGAGTCACCCCTTACCAGACAAAGGAAGAAGTCAAAATCTAAACCTACCACTGAATCCTCCCAACATGATTCAGATGTGGAAAAAGGGGTACACCTACTACTGTCAATGGCCTCCCAACAGGTTATTGGCATTGAAAAGAGTAGTCTCCCCACTACAACCTGTACTGAGTCTGCACAGGATCAAGAACTCACTCTTGACCCTAGGAGTGATAAGGCTGATGACACACAGAGTGGAGAGCACATCACTGTTGAAACTCCTCCTATTTCTCAGGGGGAGTTGCCAAAATCTAGTCTAAACCCCACTTCTCTCTCAGATTCTTCCATAAAAATTTCTTCTGAACAAGAAAGTCATTCTAATGACAATCTTGCCTTTGATCAATCACAATTCTCTCCTGTGATTGAGCCAATTTCAAGTGACATGGTGCATGACACTGTGCTCACCACCCAGGAACCACATCTAGTTGGTCAGGGAATGCATGCTGGGGCATATCCTAATGACACCAACACAAACATGGAGGATTCACCAGTTTTCACTGGAGACTCTGTGCCAAATTCTCCCATCCTTAGGGATGTGGAACTGTCTTCACAGACAAATAGGGCTAATGTTGTAACACATCCCATTTCAATGGAGACAACATTAGACCCTACAGCCATTCCAAGGCTGGAGGAGACTCAAACTCTTACATCTCATGAAGTGCCTAGCACTAGCTCTCACTTGGCTCAGGCCACTATGTCAGAATGGCTGAAGCCTGTGCACCATGACAGGCCTTCAGGATCATCATCTGTGCCTTCCAAAATGACAGAAGAAGCCATACAAGATCTCCATGTAACACAGATTGATGAGTTCTCCAAAATAGCTCAACATCTCCTCACCTCAAATCTTCCCAATGCTGATTATGAAGCTATCTTACTTTGCCACAAGGAGGATGTTGAAGCTCAGCAGGAGAAGATTGTGGATGCAGCTGAACCAGAGGGAAATGTGGATGCCTGGTTGGATGCTAAGAGGACTCTCAAGCTCAAGGATGCCCTAGCTTTTCTAAGAGAAGAATTCCTAACTTCTCTGGGCTCCAATGCAAAGGATCTCTCTCCTGCTGCCATCTATGATGCTGTGAATGATGTGTACAAGAACCAGCTGAAGGCTCTGCACTATCTTGGGAAAGGGCTTCAATCAGAGATTTCTTCAATCCAGGAGGAGACAGACAGATCCCTCACTAAGCTCAGGAACTCTTATCTCTCTGATTTTCCCAAGGTGGATGGTATCCTCAAAGAAGTCCAGAAAACCTCCACAAATGTATCCATGATGGATGTGACTCTTGCCATGGTCACAGACAACATCAAGAAACTGGCTTCTTCACTGGAAACTCAAGCGAAAGCCACCATCACCTCAAATGCTATGATAAATGTCATGTGGAAAAATCAGTATGGTGACAAGTTGGTGGATGAAGTCCCTCTGTCAGACATCTCCAAATATGACTTTGCCAGGGTCAAAGATCAATCCCTAAACTCATTTAGGTCTCAACAATTATTCTCTAAGGTGGATGGCTTAGAAAAAGAAGTGGCCTCTCTCAAGGATGAAAACAGAATGCTATCTACATCCTTAAGCCAACTCAATGACAAGCTGGATGACCAAGGCAACAACACCTCAAACATCTTACTGGTGCAGCAACAGATGATGACTTCAATGATGAGATCCATGAACCTGCCTATCCCTGGTGAAGCTCAAGACTTTTTGTCTGATCCCAAGCCTAAGGGGGAGAAAGTTAAGGAGGTCATTGTGAAAAAGAAAGGGGGAGTACCTGCCAAGCAGTCAAAACTTAAGGGCAAGCTCATTGAAGAGACAATAAAGCCAATCAATCTTCCCCCTGTAGAGGTCATCAATGCACAAGGCCAGAAAAGCACAGTCACCACTACCTACTATCCCTCCACAATGCCAAAAGATATCTCCACTTCTCAACCTGCTCAACCTACTTCCAATGCTCAACCTGCCAAAGCAACAACAATCACAGAGGCCAAGCTACAGGAAGTTGCCAATTCTCACATCTATCATGATGAGGCCTTCCTGGAGTTTCTGAAAGCCACCTACAGAGATGCACAAGAAGATGCAAGGACTTACAGAATGAAGCTCAAGGAAAACATTAAGTACTTCACAGTTGCAGTAAGGAAAATCAAGGATGTCCATCTAAGAGAGATAATCATGGTGTGCAAGGACAACTGCTTGTGGCACCTAGCTTTTCAAACTCTAGAGAAACTGAGATTCACTGAGCTGTCAACAATAATGGACTTAATAGAAAAAGGTGGGGCTAACAACAAGAGACTGTTTGATGACTTGAAGATGGATCAAGATCAAAGACTGCCTGAGGTTATCTCAAAGCCAAAGACAATAATCTTCCAAAGTCTATCTCAAGACAGCAGCATTGACCAGTTGGTGATCCCTTCAGATTTGACAAGAAAGAATAATGCAAAGATCAACCAGGTGCTGCAAATGCTAAGAGCCAAGAGGGGAGTCAGGACAGCTGAGGAACTAGAGATGATTCACACTCTACAATCTTTTCTGATTCATGGAGTCATTCCTGAATCTGTCAAAGAAAAGAACAAAAAGAAGGATGGAGATGATGATGATGATAAGGAGAAAACCTATTAAAGGAGATCTCAGTCAAGGAGAGATAAGGAAAGGAGCAAATATTCAAAGAAATCAAAGGATGCTGATGATAGCAAGAGGGATGACAAGGGGGCAAAGGAATCAGTTAAGAAAACAAGAAGTGGAATTCAGCAAGTCAAGGACATTGCTAGTAGTACTTTAACCACAACACAAGACTCTAAGTCTAAGGTGGGTACTGTTAGCAATGATCCTCCAAAATCATTATCCATGACTTCTGAACCTGAATTGCCACAGAAGAAAGATGAAGCCACTAAAGTAATTTCAAGAAAACACTTCCACAAAGTCACAGCTAGTGGAGTGTTACAGTGGATGAAGGGGAAAGGAATGAAGCTACTTCCAAGTGATGTGGCACTAAAGACTAATTCTCCTTGTTCCAGAAAGGTATCTCTTGTGAAGCATTTGAAGATCAAGAGTGTACCCAAAAGGATGAGGATAACAAAGAAGACTGGAAAACTCACAAATGTTATTGGCATCAATGTGCTTCCACTAGATGAGGACTATGATGAAGATGCCCTAGCATTTTTGAGGGCTCAAAGGATCTTTGAAGTCAAAGTGAAGTTGGATCATCTAGAGATCAAGTACACTAATGGAAGAGAAAGGATAATGAAGCAAGGAAGCTGGCAATATTTCTATAAGTATGAGCTTGAAAGGATAAATGCCTTACTGAATTTTGAAGAAAAAGATGAAAGGACATGGAAGATAGATATTGCCAGGTACTTGAAGATGCATGCTGATTATGAAGAAAACATGAGGAAAGAGAATGAAGAGAAAAACATACAGAGAGAGAAAGAAATGGCTGAGATGGAGGAGAGGGCTAAGGAGCTAAGGCAGAAAGGGATGTGCAGGGTCAAACAAAATCCTTACATTGTGGAGTACAAAAACTCACATGGAGGTCAAAGCAAAATAAGGATGGAGTTTCTTGATTCCTATGTAGAAAGTGCACTCAAGGCTGCAATTGATGACTTGAAAGGCTCACCTCTCATTGAAGAACTGATTGCAAGAGAAGAACTTCAAGAAGCCATCATAGACATGAAGAGAAAAGAAGAGATAAGGAAAAAGAAGATATATGATGATTTGCTAGAGAAGCAATTGGAAGCTGAAGCTGCTGAGCAACAAAAGTAAACTGTAAGCTTTCAATTTTTCTATGTAATCAAATTTCTGATCTCAATGATCATGAATTGTCCTCTCTGTTACTAAATTTCCTTTTATGTAAGTTAGGCTTGTTATCAGACATGAAATTGTGCCTAAGGATCTTACTCACAATTTGGGGGAGATTGTTAGGCTCAAGACATGTCTGAATACCACTATTAACAAGCCTACACTATGTGACTATGTCACACTACATGACCTAGTGATTTCTATCACTGGGATAGAGTATAGGTCTCTAAATGTACTTGTCTTGTTCTCATGAACAATAGCTTTATCATGTATGCTCAGATTTATAATGAGCTTAGTAAAGTTTCTTGCATCTAGATTGTATATATAGGCCATTGAATAATTATCCTGGTAGAAGTTCAGAAGTGTTCATGCAGCAGGATAGAGTTGAATAAGGCTATGAAGAAATAAGTTGTAGGAATTTGTCTAAGGCATTATATAGCAAAGTCAAAAGAAAGCTATGTCGTGAAGTCACCAATATCCATGTCGTGAAGTACTATATCGCATAGTCCATTTTGTACTATGTCGAGAAGTCCTCAAGACACATGTCGTGAAGTGTTGAAGTCAGCAAAGTCAAAAGAGCCTAGATCGTGAAGTCCTCAGAAGCCCTATGTCGCATAGTCATCAAATGACCTATGTCGCATAGTCATCAAATGACCTATGTCGCATAGTCATCAAATGACCTATGTCGCAAAGTCTTCAAAGGCTATATCGCGTAGTCCTCACAAGGGAGATCGCGAAGTCAGGGATAAAGTGGAGTTCACGATATCAACACTTAGCCGTTTATAACAAGACAAATCAAGGTACAGAACCAAGAATCAAAGGAGACAAATACTGAAGCATTTGTTCTGGCAAGGTGGTCCAAAGAACAGATGGCAAATCTACAGCTAAACTTGGAGAGAAAGATAAGAGACAAGCAGCTACAGAAACGGGAAAGACTCCGAAAAGCAGGTGGTCCTTCCTGACACAGTGAACTTCTTATGGCAGGACAAGTTGGACTTTCAGAAGGGGTAGATGTGTAATATTGTGTGTGCCTAGTTTGTATAGGTGAATATATATATATCGTGCACACACAACTGTAAGAAGTAAGAGAGATACACATAGTTATTTGCTAAGCTCTTTTCTCTGTAAGCAAGCAAGTTCAAACTGTTCTTGTTTAGAAGCCAGAAATTCGATTGTGAATTTCCTGGAAAGCTGTAGTATTTAATTTGCTTATACAAAGTAGATTAAAGTGATTGTGTGTGTTATTTACTTTCTGCATATTACATATCATAATCACATACAGTTGTTTACTTAGGTTTCAAGAATCGAAAAATACATCAAACTATCCATTCACCCCCCCCCCCCCTCTGTCTAGTTTCTAGTAGTATTCATTTCTAACACAGCGGTTTCCAATAGTACCTTTTGAATGTAATGGTTAAGACACACACTATTTAGATTCTATGTCAAAATTCAAGTACAGTAGCTTCAAACGTGTGAAAGAACCAGCAGAAATATATATATATATCGAGATTTTGCTATCTTGGCTAATTTGCATATGCATTATTGCGGCTGCTACACCTTATTTCAACTGTCATCCATTAAGCCTGCAAATCAAAAATAAAACTTGGACTCTTAAATTACAAACCCCTACATACAGGTGCACCAATTCCCATGAGCTTATCCATTTGCTCCAGAAGAATTGTACTGCTTTTAGAATATTCAATTATTCATCAAGGACAATAGAATTATCACCTTCAAAAGGAAGGGGTAACACCATAATTTCATTCCAAATAGTCAATTACTTTCTCATTTTAAAAATATATGTCATCTCCAAAAGTTTAATACCTTTTTTTCTAGGGTAATGATATATGCACCCCCTAAATTATTTATGCACACCCATTTTATTTTTTGCACTAAAGTACCCCCTTCTTCTTTGTTGGGTTATTGGGGATGAAACTTTGTATTTTATTAATAATATTAATACTTCTGAGGTTAAAATACAAAAACCCAGGTTAAAGTTTCTGATCGATAATGGTAAACAAATGATAAAAGTTGAGTAAATGAAGAATCTAATAACCAGAAAAAACAAACCACGTGAAAATGAAATATCCAAACTATCTCCTTTTCAAGTTTTTTGTTTCTAAAATAAGTTGATAGCATCGTGCAGCAGGGTATATCAATCAACAATTCGCAGTGTATATTCGATTTGACAAAGTTAATCACTTCATTTATTTTAACAATTGTTTATGGAAAATGTTAGGGTTTGATCTAAAATCAGGGGATATGGAAGTAACATAAATGGTCTAACATTAGTAGAAAAAACAAGATAAGGATAGTTCCGTCCAGAAAATAACAAGGGTGTGCATAAATAAGTTTAGCGTGTGCATATATCACCACCCTTTTTCAAACATTCAACCTTCCTATTTCTAAGAAAAATGCCAGTCCCTGGTTTTAATTTCACATTCAAGACATTACATGGTAAATTTGTCCTTTAAAAGCCATACAATTCACTTAATGATCTATAAGCTAAATGAATAAAAGGTCTGGGTTGTAAATCACCTTACTTGAATGGCTGATTGCTGAATTTGAAGAACTGCCACAACAAAGGACAGTAGCTTTCTTAGAAAACATGTGGCTAAGAAGTGTAGAAGAATGAAGATCATGTACTAAATTCTCTGAAACTAAAAAAAACACTGCGATGAAGATCCCATTCATTTACACATTCCATCAAAAAAGTAGTGCCACTGTATGTTTGACACAATAGTTCAACTCGATTTTCCATTCAAGACATTACATGGTAAATTTGTCCTTTAAAAGCTATACAATTCACTCAATGATCTATAAGCTAAATGAATAAAAGGTTTGGGTTGGAAATTACCTTACCTGAATGGCTGACTGCTGAATTTGAAGACCCACCACAAGCAAGGACAGTAGCTTTCTTAGCAAACATGTGGCTAAGAAGTGTAGAAGAATGGAGATTGTGCACTAAATTCTCTGAAACTAAAAAAAAACCACTGCGATGAAGATCCCATTAACTTACACATTCTATCAAAAAAGTAGTGTCACTGCATGTTTGATACAATAGTTCAACTCGATTTTTGATGCAACAAGTGTAGATTGGTTCAAGACCAAGAAATCACAAAGAATCACCAATTGAACGACTGCACTTGGATCGAACGGAGGGACGTGAAGGGTTAGAATCAAATATACATACATATTTACATAGCAGTAGAGAAAATGGTTTAATGTTATTTTAATCAAATCCAACGTGGCACTGACCTGGCACATTGCATATTGCAGAGGCCATAGTTTGTCAAGCACAACCGTGCCCATGACATACAATATTTGTTGCAATCACCATACCTCGACTCAGATAGTAAAGCTAACATCATTGTATTAAATAGGTTTGATATTAAAGCCTGCGAGGAATGATGTAATTAATCACCATGATAGTTGGTTAAAAATCATTGTATGATTGAGATAGAAACTGAACTCACATTCTACCATTTTAAAAAGCCAAAACATCAATGTGTTTCATACAAATGATAAGCTAAATACAAAATTAAACAAAAATTTCATTTTTCCAGAAGCTAAACACGAGATAAGGCAGTATTGGTCTCCATAGTAGCTGGCTAGCTGCATAAGTGGAAATTTTTATATAAGTCCAATAGTAAGAGATTATGGGTTTAAAACACTAATAAGTTAACTGGAAGACATACTAACTATAGTATTATATCGAAAAAAAGTTAAAAATAACGATTTTTTATTTACAAAAAACAAAATTATCAATTGTCGGGGGAGGGGGTTAAAAACACCGTTTCCATTACCCAACCCTGATATGCGTATTCTGTGTTAAAAATACAATCCTCATATGTAGTATTACTCAAGCTGCATTTGGGTATCCACTTCCATATTATAGTGTTGCCCAAGTTGTATTTGGGTATCCTACAAGAAATTTTGTGATAAACATATTCAGTTTGTGCCATTGCTCATGATACTCAGGCTGCATTTGGGTATCCAATTTTATATTATAGTGTTACCCAATTTTCAATTGGGTATCCAATCTGCATTATATTATAATCATCACATAATATCCCAATCTGATTTGCATATTGATGATTACCCAAGTTTCAAATGCGTCATGACCCTACCAAAATCATTTACACAAAAATTATGCGTCGATATAGTAGCCAAATTGTCAATAAGCAAGCTATTCAATTAAGGCGCGAAAATAACTACACTCGCCTAGATGTGCGATTGTGCTTATGCCCAGCATTGGCAGTAGAAGTTAGTTTGCCTGACTAAATATTAACGACCATGGGAAAAAATATATGCTCCTTAATTGAAATACGACAACAAACACTTCACACGGATGGTAGTGTTTGGCAGCTAAACTCATGAATTGTGTAAACCTGTAACAAAATAGAATTACATACCAACATGACTAACTACACAGTAAAATAATTTAGTGAAAAAGAAAGTAAGAAAGAACATTTAACAAGAAAACAAAGATCAAACAAATGGTGAGCAGAAATGCTACGAGAACAACAATTCATAATTCATTTCGTAATGACGGCGTTGAATTGTGTAATAGACAAAGTTCGGGAGAGATAACCGAAAGGCGTGGAGGTGGAAGGTGTAATGTCGGGAAGCTCGATGATCAGACGATGTAGAGCGGTGTATAATTGTATATACTGGAAATCAATACAGTGTATAGGCGTAGTTGTATAATTGTATATACTGTACATCAATATAGGGTATAGGCTTAATTTGAATCTGACGTGACTAGCTGACATGGAGGGTGACATGGAATTAAATCATTCACAAATGGCCTCTGTAATGACAATCCTAGGATGCCCACGCTTCCTGGATGGCGTCTCCATCACCGAGAGAAGTTTTTACGGGAGGGAGGTGGGGAGGGTGGAGTTAAAGGGGGAAAGGCAGCCAAATAAATGGCCATAGGAAATATAACGGTTTTATTGAACAGGGGTAGAGACTCAAAAGCTTTTTTGGACAGGGTCAGTTATGTCATTTAAAGATGTTGAATAAAATGTTTCACAAAGTGCATGTTGCAGTATAAGATATATAATAGATTATAATGGCATTTTTGTAATTATAGGATAAATAAGGGTATAACGGAAATTTTACAGGCAATTTTTTGGCACTTTTTGCCCTTGTGTTGCCATTTAATATATAGTAATAGACTAGAAGTTTTAAATTTGTCTGTGTAATTGGAAAGCTGTCATTAGTCTAATTATTATGTTTGATGGGCAGTGGTAGAATGGTCGAGTACCTCTTTTCCCATTGGTGCATTGGTTTGACCGATTTCAATAAAATTTAAACACTTTTGTACTACTTAGCATCTAGGCACCAATTAATCAACTATTTAAATTAATTTTTAGGACCTCACTTATATTCAACAATATATACGACGAGTAAATAATTTCCTAGATGACATAAACATCGAATTTGAAGGAACCAGGAACAGGACCACTCCCTTGACGAAGGTCAAGTAAAATGATTGGGTAGTTTCTTGTGTGGACCTACAAACTGTATAAACACCATTTTCACGAAAAGGCCATAATAGGTGATTCTGTAGTTGTATGTAAGTGTTTTAGTGAGTTCACATTATGCTTGAAAAAGAAATTTGAGAGAAAGAGAGAGAGATTAGTGTGACATTACAAGACTTGTGCAAGTTCTTATATATAGGGTACATAACTCTAAGCATAAGTAAGAGCAACTCCAACGGAATAGGGTCCTTGCCTATATATTAAACAGCTGGACAAAAATAGGGAACTTTACGTAAAAAATTCTCTCCAACGCTATGTCTCCTTGCCAAAAAATTTTAGGGGACGGAAGGAGCTTCCCCATTTGTAGGGAACGGATTTGCTCCCCTATCCGCGAGATGACTCATTTCCCGCTTGTTTTTGCCGATGTATCTTCTCTCCCGCCAGTACCCAAATTCTTTCCCCCCTTTTTCTTGTTCTTATTTAATTCCTCCTTTTATATCTTCAGATCCTCTCTTCTCCAAATTTATCATGGCTTATTTTACATCTTTGTTAAACGGTGATGTATACGATGTTGAGAATACAGAGGCAACCCAAATACCACAATTCAGTACCCAAGAATGTAGTCAACAGAAAAAGGGCCGAGCCACTAATTTTTCAGTTGAAGAAGACATATTGCTCATATCAGCTTGGCAGAATGTTAGTATGGATCCGATTCAGGGCAGCAACCAAACACATCAGACCTACTGGAATAGAATTGTAAGTTACTACGATGAGAACAAATCATTTTCGAGTGTACGAATGCCTAATTCATTATGCCATCGGTGGTCAGCTATAAATACTTCAGTGTCCAAGTTCGTCGGATTTTATAATCAAGTTCAGCGCAAAAATCAGAGCGGATTGACCGAAAAAGACAAGGTATCTATATTTTCTTGATATGAATCTGTAAAACTGTTTGATAAAATGTTTGTGAGAAGTGCTTATCACTTATTTCGTAGTTAGCTTAGTGAATCTATATTTTTTGTTAGTGTTTAGCTTAGTGGTTATAGTTGTAAATACGATCAAGCATGATTTGGGAAAAGTAAGATTTTAAATATGCATTTGTGGTGTGTATTTGATAAGTAGATATTTATTATTAGTTTATCCCTATATTTTTAGTAATTTTTGCATGGAATTGGATTTTATTTAGTGTGTTTTAATGTTTTATTGTAGGAATCAAGAAAATAATGGATTGGAGCTGAAATTGGATTTTTGGGAGTTAATTCATTGAAAATTCAGATTTTTTGACAACTTTCTCATTCTTTGCTATTTTGGCTCTATCGGGAGTTCTACAAGTCGGTTTTGGGCCCGTAAGCAGTCATTGGAAAGCTCGGAAGAAGACCAATAATTATGTGCTGGGCTTAATATTTGTCTCTGCTCTCAGCAGCCCAAAATCAGTCCATGAAGTCAGGCTACGAATTTCCTATTTAGAATTTTATTCTATTTAGGAATATTTCTTTTATTCCTAATAATTCATTAAAAACACTTGTATGTATAAAATATTCATCAGTTAGATACATTAGAAAGCGGTTAGACATAGATACACGTAGTTTTTTAGACACAAGAACAGAGAAGAAGAACAAGAACATGGGAGACACTTGAAGAAGACACAAACGATGGAGATTGAAGATTGAAGCCACAATTACAAGTTTTATCTTTCCTTTCATCTTCTTTATTTCTTTGTGTTGTTTTTCTTTAAGATGTTGAACTAATTGTTTTTCTAGGGCTTTAATGAACTCTTGAGTTTATATATGAGTGTTCTTTTCAATTTCTATTTTATGTTCATTATGGTTGATTATATTGATTTGGGTGTAATGCTTCTCAAAGAGTAATTAACTTTGAGATTGATTTATTAATTTGGGTGATGCTTGGAAGAGATATCCTGAATTTAGAACCAATCAATATAACTTGAGATTAACATATTTGTTAATTTGTGTTTAGGATATGAATATACCTAATCACCTCGAGTAGTCAAAAATGGGTTATGTGTTAATGCTGCTTATGGATTTAAATTCTACATAGGAATATGGGAATTAATCTTATAAGTTAGATTCACTTGTGATTCGGGAGGTCCTTGTGATTATTTATGTACCCTAGACTAGCGACTAGAACATGAAATTAGAGATGATAGAGGATATTTGTTAGACTCAAGATGAAGTTAAAGGCCTAGATATTTTTATCTTGTTTTTATTCTTTTGTTGATTTGTATATTTTAGGAGTAGTTTGTAATATAATTTAACAGCTTAAATTAGTCCTCGTGGGAACGAATTTTATATACTACTTGTAACGATATGTGCACTTGCATTGAGTTGTAAAATCGCTAACAAGTTTTTGGCGCCGCTGTCGGGGACAGTTGTGTATTAATGATTAAAAACTGTTCGTTAGTGTTGGTACATTGGTTGAGGACCCAAATCAAATGGCTACAAATGATTCTCATGGACATGATAGTGAGAATTAGATTAAGATTAGTTACAAAATTTTACATTTAACTTTTTTTTTATTTATGTTTAGGTGAATTTCTGTGGAGCACAATGTAGAGAAAATAATGTCTTTTCGTTTTGAAAATGCCATCATAGCCAATGAGTTTTGCTTCCACAAATATGTTTTGTACTTGTGGTGTACTACTAGTGTAGATATGTGTGCACTGTGCCCCGCAGTTTGTTCATAGTATGCCAATATTCTTGTGGGAAAAGTAAGTCTTTCCTTGTTTTTTGGGGGATCAGATTGGATATGGATAGTGCTTCGGTAGCTTTATTGAATTTCTCTAAGATTAAATGTGAGATTATGTTTCTGCTATTCAGATTTCTAAAGCTTGACTGTTTTAGTTTGTTTGTCTTGTTACGCTTCACATTTTGGTGCCCATTTGTAGTTGTTACAGCTACTGCAGCTCCCCATTTTGCTTTAATCATATATCTTTATAATTTTGGTTACAATTCCTTTAATTTGGCTATATACTGGCCATAAAAGTAGAGAAGGAAATTGGATATTTGTTGGTCAGACATTGAGTAATGTCAATGGATTCCATATTAAGCTTTCAATTTCAATTGGAATAGTTTATCAAGTAGATCAGTTGATACATTGCATATTAATGCAGACCATAAGTAATTTTAGTGCCAGTCCATTACACTGTCAGGACAGTGCAAGCATTGGACTCACTTGTTTGTTATTTTAATAGTACTACTGTTAATATTAGTTGTTAACTATGGCAATGCTTTCATATATTCTTCCTATCTTGTCTACTGCATGTATAGGAACAACAAGCGATGATAATGTATGCAGACCTGCAAAAAAAACATTCCAGCTGGTACATTGTTGGAAAATTTACCGTTTCATCCTCTACTGAAACCATAGAGGTGAATCTTCTTTCTTCTTTCTTTTTCTTTTTTCACTTTTTGCTGAATTGTAATTTACTTGCCATTTCATATCTTACAAATCTCTTTTTATATATATTGCTACTGTATACATTTCATTGCCATTTGTCTCTCTTTTATATTTTCTTCTTCTTGTTGTTTTTTTGATTTTGTGTTTCAATTTTTTAGTATCTTGCATATGTATCTTTATATACAATACTCTTCATCTCTTTGCATCCTCTATAACCAAAAATAATTCACAGTTTCATCCTACTTGTAAATCTCTTACCTCCTTTTTTTTCACTTTTTGCTGAATTGTTAACTACTTCACATTCCACATCTTACATATCTCCTTTTATATATTCTGTACATTGCCATTTTTTATATACTCTGTATTTATATTGCTACTGTATACTTTTCATTGCCATTGCAACTCTTTTATATATTTTTTCTTCTTCTTGGTTTTATTTCGTGTTTCAGTTATAGTATCTTGCATATGTATCTATATATTGTCTAAATTTTATCTTCTTCTTGCAGGAGATGGTTTGGGTAAAGTTACGTTTCTTGGGAAGTGGAGCCTTCAGAGAAGTTTATCTTGCTCAATCTTTTCTGGTTATTGGCTAAATGTTGTAGACGAAGCGATGTTCCGGTTGTGGCCTTGAAGTGTTCCAAACAAGCTGATTCATAAAGTCTGCGGATGGAAGAACATTTATACACTATATTCGTTGAGTCCAATATCGTATTTTATTTTTTGAAAGCAGGTAGTTTGTGATTCACCGAATATAAGTCAAATATGATTTCCATGCATCCCAATCGAGTTAAAATTAAAGTGCCATTAATTTTGAATGTTAATTGGTGCTTAATTAAATTTTTTTATTGAATTTCAACTAAGAATCGAGATATGAAAAAAATGAAATTGTACTAAAATATAATTTACATTCAATTTTAAATGGAACATGCAATATATACGACGAGTAAATAATCCCCTAGATGATATAAACATCGAATTTGTACAAGGGAGTGGTCAATTAATAGGTGCCGAGAGATGCTAGTCAGTGCATAAATATTAATTTTTTGATAAATTTTAAAAATTATTTTCAGCAAAATTAGTGATTAATCGAATATAAACTGATTTAGGCAGGATTAATGAATAAAAATTTACACCCCTCAATTTATACAAGTGGATTCAATTATTTATTTTACAACTTTATCTTCTCTTGTTTTTAATTTTTCATAAAATTTATTAAATATTTGCTTAAGTCTATATTTTATATTAAAAAATAATTACATTGCTCAGGACTCTTTTCTTGCAACGTTTTGCTCATGTTTGTGATATTGTATATACTAGCGTAAAAGCCCGTGCGAGGCACGGGCCCGTTTATATACCAAAATTATTTCCCATACAAACATGCATATATATCGAAATAGTCTTGTAATTAAAAATGTGGTAAAAGATAATATTTCAAATTTACCGTTGTATAATGTTTTTTAAATATTTTTAAATTTCATAAAATTTGGATAAATTTCTAAAAGAAAAAGTCATAAGGACAAAATGATTAATTTTTAATTGCTAAAATACTAATTTAGTTTTAAATGACATGATGAATTTTATCAAATTCAACAATTGAATATAATATAAATGGTTTATTTTAGTATAATTGTTCATATATAACATGGACATATGTAAACTCATGTGCTTTTAACGGAATATTTAAAATATAAAATTAGTACATATGTAAGACTATACCGTGAATACATCATAAAATCTTTTAGTTTTAAGTCCATGTATAACATTGATTTATCTAAATTAGTATAATTTTGATGAAAGAACTAATAATTTGATCATTTATGTAAAATTATACCGTAAACGCATCACAAAATATCTATATTTAATGTAAAGATCAACCCTCGGGTTACCTTACTCTTTTTCTTTATATATACATATTTTTTCACTTTTGAATTAAACTATAAATATTTAGTTTAGTATTTATTATACTATATAATATTCTATTTAAAAAATTACACAAATTGAAATATTTTTTATATTCAATTTAGAATCAGTATTCAACACAACTTTAAATTTTGTCTCATTCAGTTTTAATATTTGAATTATAATTGATCTTAATATTTGATCTAATATGAATACATAATTTACTTATATAGTTAAACATCTACGTAAAGTAATTATTAAGTAATTTTTTATCCAGACTCGGTTATATTTTAGTGTACAATCTCTGTTCTAAAAGTTGGTGTTCAATAATCCAGATTAATCGCTATACGGTGACTACTCAATTCGACTATGTTAAAATTGGGTTGAAAATCGATTTTAATACCGGTGAAGAAGTCATAAATTTTCGTCTAACCAATCCAAAATTGGACTGATTTATAAAATTATAAGAAAAAAGTTAAAAATTAAAAAGGCTGAAACTTGAATTAAAAAATTAGAACAAAATTATTCTTATTTTAAACTGTTAAATCACAAATTCTCTTATCTCACAACTTGATCACTAATCCAAAATTTAGGTTTATAAATTTTATTTATTCCAATCCTAATATGGATTTATATATATTTGAATTAACATACGATAATTATATATGTATAATTAAAATTATTACATAATTATATATAATATATTATATTAAATTGATCCCCACTAACCCAAAATGATGCCTCCACCAATTACTCCAGTCATGGATGTTCATGGTTACTAACTCGATCAAACCAAACCAACTCGACCTTCTTTTCGGTCGACCAAGCCAAAACTTAATTAGGTTTAAAAAAAAATCAAACCGATTTAAATAGGTTGGGTATGAGATTTTATATGTTTTCGACCAACCCGATTGAAGTTACAAATTTTGTTTAATAATTTAAATACATATATATAAATTATATACAATTATAAATATGTGGTGTTTCATTGTTTCATTTTGATGTGCTTACATTTTGTGCGTATACACACGATTTACAACATATACACACGATTTACAACATAATTTACATTACTAAAACTATAATATTAATCGAAAAAAATATCAGCACCAAAATCGTAAGTTATACTTATTTCAATTTTTGATATTTAAAATTAATTAAATCATTCAAACCAACCCAACCTGAATCGATGTACAAAAGGTAGGGTTGAGACACAAATTTATTTTTTGCGGATTAAGTTGAAAATTCTCAAACCGATTTAATTGGGGCAGGTTGCAAAAATGTTTTCAACTCAGCCAACCCGACCCATAAACGCCCCTAACCCTGATTCACACTATTTACAATATTAATTTAGAATTTATTCTAAATTATATAAGTAACACATAATATATTACTAATATTAGATCAACTTTTGATATTATATTTATATATCAATAACTAAATAATCTATATAAAGTATAATGAGTGACATATTATTATTTGAAACTATATATCATAAAAACAGATTACAGTATAATTAATATTTAATTAAAAAAAAATACAAGTGAAATAAAAATTTATAAAAATAATTAAATATATAATTATATCTAGTTTCATGAAAATTTTAAAAAATGAAGCTATATAAATAACATGAACCAACATTTTACTTACTGAAAAGGTAAAATTAAAAAAAATGGACAAAGATGTTTTATAAATAATATAAAACAACATGTTATTAACTCAAAAATTAAAATAATAAAATAAAATATGACGAGAGAATGTATTTTATGTAATAATATTATTAAAATAAACTCAAAACTCACTTTAACACATTAGGTTATGAGATAAAATGTATACGAGGATGTTACGAATACGATTCTCAATGTTTACGTGAATTCAACCTACTTTAGCTTAAATAATAATGAGATGACATTTTTGTAATTGTTAAAAAATAAGGGTAAAATTGTAAATTTATAGACATTCTTTTGACTTTTTTACCTTGTTATCGATTTTACAAACGCTACCGCAAGTGCACGTATCGAATTAGTATATAAAATTCGTTCCCGCGAGGACTAATTCAAGCTGTTAAATACCAACCACTATCTTTCTCTCAATTAAAGTTAAATGACATAAGATCAAGATTCGGTTATAAACTACTCCTAAAATATACAAATCAACAAAAGAGTAAAAACAAGAGTAAGATATCTAGGCCTTTAACTTCATCTTGAGTCTAACAAGCATCTATTGTCATCTGTAATTTCAAGTTCTAATTGCTAGTCTAGGGTGCATAAATAATCACAAGGATCTCCCGAATCTCAAGTGATTCTAACTCATAAGATTAATTCCCATATTTCTATGTAGAATTTAAATCCATAAGCAGCATTAACACATATCCCATTTTTGACTACTCGAGGTGATTAGGTATATTCCTATCCTAAACACAAATTAACAAATATGTTAATCTCAAGTTATATTGATTGGTTCTAAATTCAGGGTATCTCTTCCAAGCATCACCCAAATTAATAAATCAATCTCAAAGTTAATTATTCTTTGAGAAGCATTACACCCAAATCAATATAATCAACTATAATGAACATAAAATAGAGATAGAAAAGAACACTTATATAAAAACTCAAGACTCCATTAAAACCCTAGAATAACAATTAGTTCAACATCTTAAAGAAAAATACAATAAAGGAATAAAGAAGAGAAGGAAAGATAAACTTATTAACAATATGTCTTCAATCTTCAATCTCCAAACCCGTTTGTGGTTTCTCCCAAGTGTCTTCTTGTTTTTGTTCTTCTTCTCTATCTAAAACTACGTGTCTATTTTCTACTCTAACTGTTGTCTAATAATGTCTAACTGATTAATATATTCTAATACAAGTATTTTAATGATTTAATAGAAATACAAGAAAATTCCTAAATAAAAAGTAATTTTAAATAGGAAATTCGTAGCCTGGCTGATTATGGGTTGTTAAGAGCAGAGACAAATATTAAGCCCAAGACAGAAATATTAGCCTTCTTCTGAGCTTTTCAATGACTGCTTACGGGTCTCAAACGGACTTATAGAACTCCCGATAAAGCCAAAATAGCAAAGAATGCGAAAGCTTTCCAAAAATCCATATTTCTCATGAATTATCTCCAAAAATTCCAATTTAAGCTCCAAACCATTATTTTCTTGATTTCTACAATAAAACATTAAAACACACTAAATAAAATCTAATTCCATGCAAAAATTACTAAAAATATAGGGATAAACTAATAATAAATATCTACTTATCATACGTGGCTTTTAATATATAGAAAGTACATAATAAATAATTATACCTAAATCACTGAAAACTAAAAAATCAAGTTACATAAATAATACAAACCAACATTTTACTTGAAACAAAAGATGAAAATTAGGACAAAAGAAGAAGATGTGTTTTATCTAATAAGATTAAGATTTTTAAATTAAAGACAAAATTCATTGTAGCCACATGTACTTTGTAAAATGAGGTTAGTGGTTCGATTCTTGATGATAATATAATTTCATTATTTTTAGCATTAAAAATAAAAATGGCATTTTTGTAATATTTCAATATATATGGGCAAATTTGTAACTTCATAGGTATTAAAGTGACATTTTTTGCCCTTGTTGAGATTTAATATATAGTAATAGATAAATTTGAATAATCTTTGTGAGTATTTTTTTATCAGAATATTTATAATAAATTACTAAAATTAAAATATATTTTAATCAAATACAAACAATTATAAACTCTATATATAATAAACATATATTAGTTAATAAATAACTACTAAAATAGCAATAATATTTGATTAAAATATATTCGATTTTTACTTCAATTAATTGCCGATTTATCAATTAATCCCAAATCGATACCCCAATTGATTAGTTTCAATTACCAATTTTACAACACTGATGAGCCTATGTAATTATTTTGTAAATAATCAATACTATTATATAAATGAGAAGACGGGGGCGGTGAGGTGGCGCTCTAAGATCGCTTTGTTCTATTTTTCTAATTTTCTCAATTTTTTGAATTAATAATAACTAGCTTAAAACCCGTGCGATGCACAGATTGTTAATTGTTATTTTATTATTATTATTTTAATATTTTATTAATTGTAATTGTGCAAAAAATAAGTAGGCATGTTAAAATAGCTAAACACTTTTAATTAATTAAAAACATTAAAACCTATTTTAAAATAAATAAGTATGGGTTTGCCCGTTATATTTTTGAAAATGAGGGGTTTTAGTAAGAAAAAATAAAAAATGTAACATATATATAGTTTAAAAAGGTAAATGCCCGTGATATTTTTGGAAAATGAGGTTTTAAAATTTAATAATTAAAGGTATTTAAATACATTTTAAAATAAATAAGTAAAGGATTTTCTATGATATTTTTGGGAAAAGAATGGATTTTAGTGAGAAAAATAGAAAAAGTAAATTGTAAAAGACAATTTCCCGTGATATATTTAGAAAAGGAGGGACTTTGTTAGAAAAAATATATAATGTGTTTTAGTTGAAAAGGTAATTGGTTATAAAATAGGTATTTCATTATTTATATTTTAATATTTTTAGTAATTTCATTTGTTAAGAAAAATAAGTAGACATTTTAAAATAGGTAAACTTTTAAAAAATAATTATAATATTAAAATAGGTTTAAAAATAAATAACTAAATGTTTGTCGGTGATATTTTTGGAAAATGAGGGGTTTTAGTAAGGAAAAATAGAAAAACTAACATGTTTTAGTTATAAAAGGTAATTGCCCGTGATATATTTGAAAAAATAGGGGAACTTGTTAGAAAAAATAGAAAAAAATAATGTATTTTAGGTGAAAAAGGTAATTGGTTATAAATAGGTAATATTATTATTTAATAATATATTTATATAAATAAGTAAAGTTAATTAAGTAAAAATACGAAGTACAGTTAATTAAGAAAAATTAAGTAAAATCACAACGTAACATACCGACCGACCAAACTTTTAATGTTTCGTTTATTATATAATAGTACTAGCTTAAAACCCGTGCGATGCACGAATTGTTATTAACAATTATTATTTTTATTATTTATGTTTTAATATTTTATTAATTTAAATTTGCTAAAAAAATAAGTAGGCGTGTTACACTTTTTTAAATAATTAAAAGTATTAAAATAAATTGTAAAATAAATTAATAACTGAAAAGTAGGGGTCTTAGTAAGGAAAAATAGAAAAAGTAACATGTTTTATCTGAAAAGGTAAGTGCCCGTAATTAAAAATATTTAAATAGGTTTCAAAATAAATAAGTAGGATTTGCCCGGGATATTTTTGGAAAATGAGGGTTTTTTAGTAAGGAAAATAGAAAGAGTAACATGTTTTAGTTGAAAATGATAATTGTCGGTGATTGTTTTTAGAAAAATAGAGGATTTTGTTAGAAAAAAATAGAAAAAGTAATGTATTTTAGCAGAAAAGGTAGTTGATTATAAAAATGTTATTA
Organism: Heracleum sosnowskyi; assembly: GCA_030848705.1. NCBI lineage: Eukaryota > Viridiplantae > Streptophyta > Magnoliopsida > Apiales > Apiaceae > Heracleum > Heracleum sosnowskyi. The sequence goes on from CM061241.1 coordinate 48,218,037, forward strand.
TTTAATAATAATTTCTTTAGAAAATGAAAAAATTGAAAAAGTAACATGTTTCAGCGGAAAAACTGCTCATAATTAAAAGTATTAAAATAGATTTTAAAACTTTTAATTATTAAAATAAAAAAATAGATTTTTAAAATAAATAAGTAAGGGTTTGCCCGTGATATTTTTGGAAAATGGGGGGTTTTAGTAAAAAAACAATAGAAAGAGTAACATGTTTTTGTTAAAAAAGATAACCGCCCGTGTTTTTTTAGAAAAATATAAGATTTTGTTAGAAAATAAATAAAAAATGGTAATGTATTTTAGCTGAAAAGGTAATTGGTTGTAAATAATGTTATTATTTAGTGATAGTTTTTAAAAAAATAAGTAAGGACAATTAAATAAAATCACTAAGTACCGACCGTCCGTCCATCCGACTACCAAACTTTTAATGTTTCGTATTTAATAATATAGCTTAAAACCCGTGCGCACGAATTGTTTTTAATAATTGTTAATTTTATTATTTATATTTTATATTTTATTAATTGCATTTGTTTAAAAAAATAAGTAGGCGTGTTAAATACTTTTAAATAATTTAAAATATTAAAATAGATTTTAAAATAAATAAGTAACGGTTTGCCCGTGATATTTTGGAAAAAGAGGGGTTTTAGTAAGAAAAATAGAAAGTAATATGTTTTCGTTGAATTTTCAAATATAAAAGTAACGATTTGCCTGTGATATTTTTGAAAAAAAGAGGGGTTTTAGTAAGAAAAATACAAAAGGTGACATGTTTTAGTTGAAAAAGATAATTGTCAATTAAAATTATTAAAATAAATTTTAAAGTAAATAAGAAAGGGTTTGCCCGTGATTTAATTGGAAAAGTAGAGATTTTAGTAAAGAAAATAGAAAATATAACATGTTTTATCCGAAAAAGGTAATTGCCCATGATTTTTCTAGAAAAAGATGGGAAATGTAATTACCAATTAAAAATATTAAAATATGTTTTAAAATAAATAAGTAAATGTTTGCTCGTGATATATTTGGGAAATGAGGGATTTTAGTAAAGTAAATAGAAAAATTAACATGTTTTATCTTGAAAAGGAAATTGCTCGTGATTGTTTTAGAAAAAAAATGGTAATGCATTTTAACTGAAAGGGTAACTGATTATAATAATTTTTATAATAATTAAATAAACAATTAAATAAGGCAAGTATCGTACCAAAAAAACAGGTCCCAAAACTTTCAATGTTTCGTCTTTAATAATATAGTATAGATAGATAGATAGATTTATAATATTAGTATTTTATGCTACTAAATGAAATAGTCCGTGATATTTTTGAGGTTTTAGTTAAGAGAAATATTGGTTATGAAATATAAAAATGAATATACGTTTTGGAAAAAAAGCTAATTGGTTAGTCATTAATAATTATAATATTATTATTTTATTTTATTAAATAGATATGTTCGTGATATTTTTGGAAAATGAGATGTTTTAGTTAGGAAAAATAGAAAAGTAGAAATTTAAGTTAGAAAATATAAAAAAGAATATAAAATTTGGTTAAAAAAGGTAATGAGTTAGTTATTAGCAATTATAACTTTATTATGTTATTTTAGTAAATGAAATTGTTTGCAATATTTTTGGAAAATGAGATGTTTTAGTTAGGAAAAATAGAAAAGATATTCTATATAATAATTTTAATATTTTATCTAACGATTCTCATCGATTTGATCAAAAATATCTAACGACTATGAATTGAGTTACCAGACTACAAAAACTTTCATGACCAGACTACAAAACTTTCAATGTTTTGTCTTTAATAATATAGTATAGATAGAGGAAACATATAATATTTTTGCATTTAAAATCCCTACTAATGGAGAAAGTAAATATACAATAGATCGAGGAAACTAAATATCACTAATGGAGGAAACTAAATATTTGATTATAATATTTTTGCTTTCAAAATATCTAAATTATATAAAAAAAGTATATTACCTTACATTATTTTAAACTTTCCTCTATCATTATCTAAATATTCTCATAATATTTCTTTTCAAATGAAATTAACATCTTAACATTCTTTTCTCCTAAACTTTCTTTTTATGTGATATAATACAAAATACATGAACGTTTTGGTAAATAAGAAGTTTAGAAATATTTAAAATCTCTACTAATGGAGAAAATAAATATATAATAGATATTTACTAATAGGTGGCGCTCTCAGATCGCTTCGTTCTATTTTTCTAATTTTCTCAATTTTTTGAATTAAAAAATCCCTACTAATGGAGAAAGTAAATATACAATAGATCTTTAATAATGGAGGAAACTAAATATGAAGAAACTAAATATTTGATTATAATATTCTTGCCTTCAAAATATCTAAATTATATAAAAAAAGTGTATTACCTTACATTATTTTAAACTTTTCTCTATCATTATCTAAATATTCTCATAATATTTCTTTTCAAATGAAATTAACATCTTAACATTCTTTTCTCCTAAACTTTCTTTTTATGTGATATAATAGAAAATACAGGAACATTTTGGTAAATAAGAAGTTTAGAAATTAAATCGGTCTTGCATAAGAAATTAATTAATTAATATCAAAGATTAGAAAAAATCTCAATTTCCTTTTAAATATTTACTAATGGAGGAAACTAAATATACAATTTCAATATTCTTGCATTTAAAATCTCTACTAACGGAGTAAATTAAATATAATATTATTGCATTTAAAATCTCTACTAATTGAGAAATAAATATATAATAGATCTTTACTAATAGATGGCGCTCTCAGATCGCTTCGTTCTATTTTTCTAATTTTCTCAATTTTTTGAATTAAAAATATTAAAGATTCAAAAAAAATTCAATTACAATCAATCAATCAATCAATACTATTATATAAAGGAAAAGACGGGGGGCGGTGAGGTGGCTCTCTCATATCGCTTCGTTCTATTTTTCTAATTTTCTCAATTTTTTGAATTAATCATATCGCTTCGTTCTATTTTTCTCAATTTTTTGAATTAATAATATTAAAAATTCCAAAAACTCTCAATTACCTTTTAAATACTTACTAATAGATGAAACATTTAATATTTTTGCATTTAAAATCCCTACTAATGGAGAAAGTAAATATACAATAGATCTTTACTAATGTAGAAAACTAAATATCACTAATGGAAGAAACTAAATATTCAATTATAATATTTTTGCCTTCAAAATATCTAAATTAGAAAAAAACTGTATTACCTTACATTATTTTGAACTTTCCTCTATTATTATCTAAATATTCTCATAATATTTTTTTAATGAAATTACCATCTTAACATACTGCTCTCCTTAATTTTCTTTTTTTATGTAATATAATAGAAAATATAGAAACGTTTTGCTAAATAAGAAGTTAATAAATTAGATTATCTTCCTTTTTTTTAAAAGGAAGAGGTTGTTGTTTTTGTTGTTATTTGTTTTGACAAAAAGAGATCATTATTAATAAAAAATTCTCCCAACAACAAAAATGATGTTTTCTCATATTTTTTGATTTTTTTTTACTAGGAGTAGATTTGGAGGTAGTGAAGATTTTAATAGATCTGAAGGTATAATTGTAATTTTTGATTTAACGATCTAGAACTTTATATATTAGAAATATTATTTTATATTAGAAATATTATTTTATTTAAAAACGTATTTTGTAGAATATTTTTTGAGAAAATTTAGAGATATTATTATAAACCCGTTGCAAAGCGCGGCTTAATAAACTAGTATACTTATATAAAGGAGAAGACGGGGCGGTGAGGTGTCGCCTCTAGAATCGCTCCGTTCTCTTTTTCTAGTTTTCTCAATTTTTCACAATTTTTAATTTTAATAATTACAACTTCCTTTATTATTTTCGATTTTGTAGGAAGGAAATTGAAAATTACATTTTTATTATTTTCAAACTTGATAGAACTTTCTTTTATTATTTTCAAACTTGATAAAACTTTTTTTGATTTAGAAAATTACAACTTACTTATTATTTTCGAATTTTTAGGATTTTATGTTAATAATTGCAATTTTTTTTCTTTTATTATTTTCAATCTTGATAGAACTTTATTTTATTATTTTCAAACTTGATAAAACTTTCTTTTATTATTTTCAAATTTGATAGAACTTTCTTTGATTTAGAAAATTACAACTTCCTTATTATTTTTTGAATTTGTACGAATTTTCTCTTTTATTATTTTCAATCTTGATAGAACTTTCTTTTATTATTTTCAAACTTGATAAAACTTTATTTTATTATTTTCAAACTTGATAGAACTTTCTTTGATTTAGAAAATTACAACTTTCTTACCATTTTCGAATTTGTAGGCTCTTATGTTAATATTTGCAATTTTCTCTTTTATTTTTTTCAATCTTGATAGAACTTTCTTTTATTATTTTCAAACTTGATAGAACTTTCTTTGATTTAGAAAATTACAACTTTCTTATTATTTTTGAATTTTTAGGATCGAATTTTATATAAATTCTTTAATATTATGTTTCATGATATATATGTTTCATGACAATGAAGGAATTTAGATTCTTTAATATAAATAAGTTCAATTTTTTTTACTCCGTTATTTTTTTGAGTGTATTTCCATATTTATATCATAAAATACGGATTTTCTTTTAAATACGTGCAATCTATATCTATATAAATTGTAAGATAACAAAGCCAAACATAATATCTTATGTTCATGTATGTCGCTACTATTATTTAATTTCTGAATGTTTATTGTTTATCTTATTCATAGAGACTGTATTTACATATTTACATATTTATATATATATATATATATATATATATATATATATATATATATATATATATATATATATATATATATATATATATATATAACGAGTATCAGTCTAAGAAAACGTGACATAAAGCGACATAAATGAGAAAAATATGTAAATAGTTTACTTTGTTATCTACGTATATTTAATTACATATTTGAAATAGGAAGGGTATTAAAATTTATCATAAAAAAAGGAAGAAGGAAATTCGATTTTATAACTAAAAGATATAATTAAAAATTTCTTTTAACATATTTGAAATGAAAAAGAAATATCAATAATTGAAATTTTCTTTAATATATTCAAGGGCGAAGAGACATCCGAATTAAAGGAAGATTTCGGATTTTTAAGAAAGATGTATAACTAAAAAAGAAATTTAACATACCATCTTTATATTATATAAATAATTCAAATTTGTGTAGAAAATTATGTTGAATTCATGAAAAAGGATATATAATTGAAACATCTTTTAATATATTTGAAATATAAAACGTTTTTGAAAGTATTAAATTTTTTATTATTAAATCTTAGTATATTCAAGAGGTTAGTAGATAATATAAATGACAAAAATTTTAAGCGATGGTTAATAATTAATTTTTTTTTAATTTTTTTTAATTATTTATTTATCTTTATATATTTATTACAACGAGCATCGATCTATGCATGACACAAAATTGATATTGAAAAATATATTAAAGCTTATTTTGTTGTCCATGTATATTTAATTTGTAAAATATTGTCTTCACTAATTTATATTCATTTTTTTTAAATAATCTTTATGCGAAATCAATATCTTTATATATATAAAGGAAAACTTATAAGAACTCTAGAATCGCTCGATTCATATTTATCTATTTTTTAAAGCTTATCTATTTTAAAAAATTAAAATCAAAACTTCCTTATTTAACTCTTTTTTTTAGAGAAAAAAATAAAAATCTTTTAATATTTTCTTTTAGAATCCTACTTATAAAAGACATATAAACCTATTTAGAATATAAATATACAAATTCAATCATATTTAGAAGTTAATTAGATATATATTACCTTCTTCCTTCTTTGTTAATTAAATTAAATCCTATTTAATTTTTTGTTGAATGCAACGAAAAATATATATAAATGTGTTTTCATCCCTAAAAACCATATGTCTCCACCTCTTACGTTTTATTTTTCAGTTTCATATTTTGTTATAGAATTTTATTAGAGACATGTACAAGTTAAATTCTGTAAACATTAGCAGGATTTTTTTTGCCAAAATCAAAACCACCATTAATCTCCTGTTAGTTAAATTTTGGTAAACACTAGCATGATAATTTTTTTTCCTAAAACCACCACCAATCTCCTGGTGTATATGGCACATATGAAAATAATACGAGTGTGAAAATCATTAGGTTTAAATTGTCACAAAATATTTCAAATGAATTTAATGGTTTCACTAGCATAAAAACAAGAATTATGATTTTTTTTAAAAATTCGTTTTTTGTGTGTTCTCTATTAAGAATTTTTACTGACTTCAATAACTTTTATAATATTTTCTTTTGTCAAAAGCGCTTAAATTTAACTGTATTCTTGCCGTTTTAATTAATTCGTATTTATTATATATTGAAAAATTCTCAAGCACTACTCAAATCGTTAGGACCGTGTATTTTTTCCAAAGTACCTCTATTTTTAATATTAAAAGTTAAGATTTCCTTCTTTAACTCCTAATTTATATAAAAGGCAATACTTATAAAAACAAGTCCCATAAACATAATAAAACCTAATCAAATTTATAACTACTTAACTATATAAAATATATTTCTAACATATTCAAAATTCAAATCAAATTATTTCATCTTAAAAAAATAAATTGAAATTGAAATCGAAATCCAAAATTTCAGGTAAAACTCAACTGGAAGTTTGGAACCTCTCGGTTACCCAACCGATTCGATTATTTTGACATTTAAAATATATTTTTATATTAAAATTTTTTATTATTGCATACATAATATTTTTTATCAATACATATTTACAATGAATGTCGGCCCAATAAAAAGTAACACAAATTTGTCAAACTAAAATAAATATGTAAACAATTTATTTTATTGTCTACACATATTTAATTCATATAGTACATATTGTGTTTAATAATTTATATAAAGTTATAGATATTTATTTAACATTTTTTATTTTAAATAATTTATAATTTAATCTTTATAATATTATAAAGGAGAATCGTTATGCGGTTTGAAATTTCTTAAATCATATTTATCTTTTATAAATATATGTATAATTAATTTTTATTTATACTATCTTAATACTCGTGCGATGCACATACTATTTTTAATAATTGTAATTATTATTATTATTATTATTATTATTATTATTATTATTATTATTATTATTGTTATTACTACTATTTATGTTTTAATATTTTATTAATTACATTTGTTAAAAAAATAAGTAGACGTGTTAAAATTTTTTAAATAACTAAAAATATTAAAATAGGTTTTAAAATAACTAAGTAACAGTTTACCCGTAATATTTTAAAAGGAGTGGTTTTAGTAAGGAGTAAAGTATTTTTGGAAAAGTAATAATGTTTACTATTTAATAATATTTTTTTAAAATAATTATTTAATAATATTTTTTTAAATAATTAAATATATTAAAATATGTTTTAAAATAAATAAGTAATGGATTGTCCGTGATATTTTTGGAAAAAGAGGGGTTTTAGTAAGAAAAACTAGAAAAAATAACATGTTTTAGTTGAAAATGGTAATTATCCATAATTAAATGTATTAAAATAGGTTTTAAAATTAGCATGTTTTAGTTAAAAAATGTAATTGTCCATGACTTTTTAAGAAAAAAAGGGGATTTGTTAGAAAAAATAGAAAAAATAATGTATTTTAGCCGAAAAGGTAATTGTTTATAAATAATGTTATTAATTAATAATATTTTTTTTAAATAAGTAAGGGTAATTAAGTAAAATCACTTAGTACCGACCAACCAAACTTTTAATGTTTCGTCTATTATAATATAGTATAGAAGTATAGATTTATATTTTATTTATTATATATGTATAATTAATTTTTACAATATTATGTTTACTAATTTATATGATACTATGTATATTTTTTTCTCGAGTTTTTTGTCAAATAATTTATATTTCAATTTTTTAAAAAGAATTTTATATGGCCGCCGCGAAGTGCGACTTAATTAACTAGTAAAATAAATATATCGGAAGTTTATAGTTTTCCGGGTGCATTTATTTGAGATTTTCAAGGATCTTTCAAGATTTCATTTACCATTTTTTTGAAAAACTGATTTATCATGTATAATTAGTACTAACTTTCATAATATCCACAAGTTATAATTCATATTTAGTGTGTGGGATAATTTTGGGTACCTAAAACAACTGTTTGGAAATTTAAATTTATTTAATTAAATTATAAAAATTTTATTAAATTCAATTTGAATCCTAAAATATGTTTTAAAATCTGTTTTATTCGATTAAGATTTAAAAATATCTTTTAAAATATATATTAAATTTTAGATGTATCTTTTAAAAGATGAAAAATATATTTTTTGAACTTAATAAAATGTCAAATTTTGTGGGACATACTAGCATATTTTATAAATTCTGAAATTCGGCTCAATATGATTTTGAAAAATTTCTAAGAAATGTTTCTAAATTTGTCAACAATCGGCGAAGATTTAAAAACTATACATTGAATTCACCCTGGAATTAGTTGTGCTTAAAACGTTTGTTGAAATAGAATTTATCTATGTGTAGTATATTTTTGAATCTAAAACTATTAGAGAAGTCTGAAACATTTTAGTATAAGTTGAAAGAGTATCTAACAAAATAAGTAGTTAATTATTATATTTTTATTTCTCTTTAAATTCCGTTGTAGTTTAGGTTTACCATTCCTGTTCTTTCATCCAGAATAACTAAACCTTCTAAACATGCAGTATTGCAAAAGAAAAATGAAAAATCACTGTGTTTGCTTAATGAGGTGGCCAAATGGGCGGGTTTATTCCGCCTGCCCGTCACAATACTTTATTAGGATATAAGAAACCCTGCAATGCCTCAATCTAGAATTGGGCTGTGAAGAAAATAAATGTATTGTTCAAATTAAGACTACCAACAAAGTTTGCTCCTTCCCTTTCTTAAAGGGTTTCATTTTAATGTACATTTCTCCTTTTTGGTTAAAATCAACCCAGCAACACAGTAACACTCAGGGAACCAATTACTTTTGACAGGCCTCACTGAGTTTGGAAGACCTAGAAATTGCCCTTACAAAGTAATTGCGCATCTCCGGTAACATTCTGCATATCAGATCATGATACCTGGTATTTCACATGTCGAAACACGAATTAGTCATCAATAGAATGCTATCAAACAATTAATGTAATTATGTAAAAGCAAAAAGCAATAGCCCTCAGCGCTATGGTCTAACAAGTAACAAGTCCTTGGAAGATGGCGCGTGACAAGTTATTGAATGAAGCAACATATCACAGTACACGACTGACAATTTTCCCAATTTCCCATAGAGATGTCAATTTTCTTTTTATGGTTGGAGTAAAGAAAGATGGACAGAACAGGAAACAGTAAATGGTTAACGTACCCAGGCAATGCAACCAAGTCGTTAAACTTCTCCAACACAAAGACTAAGCAGTTATCCCTCAACGACGAAGCATTCAAGGCCAAAGATAATTCATACGTACGGGAGACGTTTTCCACTGATATATCCTTTTGAAAGTGAATAAAGTCACATTGTCAACATTATATCACATACAAGAGTATAGGTTAAGATAGCTACTTCACTCACTTGTGCAATGGTATGCTCACACTGACGCTTTAACTCATATAAAAGATATTTATCTGCAGCTTTCAGTAGATCATACGCCACATCCAAACTCACATGAACTGATCCCACGTATATGTATCTGTAAGAAAGAGACAGATGAAACTATTGCATCAGGACTACGCTGCTCGGCTCATCTTTTATATTTCCTCCTAAGTCCTAACTACAAATGGGAGAACGACAACTGCACCTTAACATCAGCTCAAATACTTCCCACCTAATATTTGAAATCTCAATATCCTTGGCCTCCGTTTCCTACAATGTTCCAATTCCAAATTCCATAGCAACAGTAAGCACAATAATACATAAAGAGGAGACAAATTTAAGAAGGTCTGCAAAAATAAAAGCATAAATATCCGACCCCATTATTTTATCCAATTGAATTTTCAAATTATAGTCGAGAGAACTTTGAAGTTTATAAGAAACAGATACCCTGTAATCATCACCGCCAAAAATTGCTTGAAATGCATCAGAAGCAGCAAGAAGCACTATCCTCTGAGCGTAAAACCGCTTACCTGACAGTGAGAAAAGAGCAATAACACTCAGTACACAGGAACCAGTGTCTGCTTCAATCAGCTCGAATTTCTACGCAAACAATAATGTGTTTACCTTCAATCAGGAAGGTAACATCTGAACATCGAGGATCGTTAAAAAACTCCTCGCCGAAGTTAAACTGCACAAGAAATAAGTGGTAATCACCCTTCATTATTAAACCAATTATACCAATCCAATGATCAATGTCCTTAACACTGAACCAAAACAAAAATGACTATGTCACTTGGCCTGATTTGATTGGCAAGACTACTAGCATAAAGTTTACTTACAATTATGTGCTTTACAAGTACCTTGTGAAGATATATATTAATCAAATAATTAGGTTAGTACAGCATAATAAATTTTGCGGTTGAAACAACTACTCTAGTGAAAACACACAAGCAACTACCTTAATAGAATAAACAAAAAGAGCAACTAGTCAAATACTGCAATGATGCAATTAGTAAACAACTGACTTACCTGTGAGATTAGGGATGGCGGACCTGTGTCCATCGGGCAAAGATTGTATAAAGCCTCTGACGCAAGTCGTTGGAGTTTTAAATCCGGAGATGCCAAAAGCTCTAGTAGAAAATCTATTCCTGTAACATAAAGAGTGCACATGGAATAAGTAAGTGACATAACTGTCAAATGAGCAATGATTTGAATGAATTTACCGCTGCTATCAACAAATATTGACTTTTTATCATCAGGTGAACAGAGATGAGAAAGAGCCAGGGCAATTCTTCCCTGAACAGATTTATCAGCAACCCGCATCAGGTGCAACAAGTGGCTCAGCACCTGACAACAAAATTTAGTAAATAAGCCAATCTATTGGTGATGCCTATTTGAGATTACACAATCAAAATTTAGTGAGGCTAATTTAGCGAGGTTAAGAAGATATGTGATGTTTACATACAATGGTCAAAGTTGTTAGGTAACCAACTCATCTAAAACCTTAAATAATATATGATCCAGTTGAGGCCGTCCTCTAAACAGCTTAAGGTTTTAAATGAGTAGAAACTCACATGTCCGTTGATTTTCTCCTCCAAGTTTTCCAGCGTCTCTGATGCATAATTTATTGTTGCCTGCAGGAAAACAAATATAAACAACCAAACAATAAAAATAAACTGTGCTAGACTAGAATGAGCTTTATAGAGAAATTTCCAGTAAAGCAAAGAGAAAAATACTTCAAGAAGGAATTCTCGGCCTTGAAGTTTCTGAACTCCTCCAGCCGCAATAATATCAACAACATTATCCTATGAAGTAGTACAAAGAGCAATGAGAACACTAAAACTGAGATGAAAGTAAAATCCTATATAGCATAATAATACCTTGTCATCTGAGAGTCCATAAAGAGCGAATGCTGCACTTAGTTGCAGTACTTCATTATTTGAGTCTAGAAGGTTCAGTAATGGCACTATACCACCACTGTGGGCAATACCAGCTTGGCTGTGTATATTCTAAATATATACATTATTAGAGCAACCCAAGAAAAGCACTCAAGCAGTCAAGTAGAGAGCTTTAAAAGAAACATGAATATACAAACACATTTTTCAAGTATAAACCTGTCTTAATAAAAAGGGTACAAAGCAAACTTATTAGTACGCCAGGTATCTGCACGCACATTCATCTAAATGTTAACGACGGACTTGGGCACCTCAAATTACAAATTACACATCAGCAGTACAACACAGAGTTTGTTGTGGCTGTATTTGAAAGCTTCTCGGACATAGTCATAGCTCACAAACAAATACTGAAATCAGTACACAAAAAATTAAAATACAACAACTGTAACATAATTCTAGTCTTCTAGAGGCCACAATCAAATCTGAAAGAAAATGTACAACGCGAAAAGTCTATACCATCATAGAAAATAATAATACTCCATCTGTTGGATGAAAAAAGTACATGTTTTGGCACATATTAGTTTATATATTAGTTTCCTACTTGGCACAAGAGAAAACTCTCATATATACAAGTGCTACATAACATGTGTCCAGACTCCAGAAATTAACAAGTGATGCATCGTCATTCTTTAAGTCAAGAAGTCAGTGGCAGTCTGGCAGACCAACATTAGAGACAACAAAGAAGTGATGAAGCTTTGTTCCTCTCCCAAGTCCCAAATAATTAATATATACAAGACAAGAGGCACAAGAAAATAAATGATTACAATTAATTACCTGTGCCAACATTCCTAGCGCAAAAGATGATAGTTCTTGTAGTACAACATCTTGCGACTGAACCAACTTAATTAATGGTTCAACAGCACCTCGTTGAACCATGTGCACCTGCACAATATAACTTGTGAACACCGTGACATATATTTGATTAAGGATGCACAAAGAGGAAACACAAATTCACTCCAGTAAAATATATAAACAGTAGTGTTGGAGGAAACCTTATGTCATTTCCACTTAGATATTACATAAATAGCAGAACTGTGACAAGAAACATTTGGGCCTACCTGGCATTCTGATTGAGTGACAAATTGCGCAATGATCACAGCAGCCTCTTTTTGACTCTCTATACAGCGGGAACTGTAGTCACAGTACAGAAATAATAGTATTAACATAAACAGATAAAGGCAGCGCAGAGAAACTACCATATATTTTATTTAAGAGTTACATCAAGGAAAATCCATTTTTGAAAACTACAAATCAATATTTCCAAATCGAAATACTTAAGAAGCATAAGTATATTACTTGTTGGGGAAGAAATAGTAAAAAGAAACAGCTACATGAACACATCAGTTCCAACTTAGACCAATGAAATAGGTTAAAAGGCAATTTCATCACCGAACATAGGCCTACTTGCAACTTGAAATAGGTTAATGGCACACTTGCAAGTTGGGCATCAGTTCGGTGATAAATTAGCCATTTAACCATGTTGTGACCGGTGTTGATCAACTTACCATTCTAGATGTATTGGTATGAAGAAAATGTGTATACCGGAAGAGCAGTCATGTTGTCAAGAATTACAATCAGTAAGAGCAGAATTTTTACAATTACAACGTGATCATCTCTAAAAGGAGCCATACGTTTTGGTGTTGATCCATATAGGCTATAGCATCTCTTAAAGGAGCCAGACATTTTTGGTGTTGATCCATATGAGCAAGTCTTCTTGGGTACTTGTCATTTGGTGGTGTATGTAAATCCCTAGCTATAACTGGAAGCGTTTTGTGGTCAGAAGCTGACAAACCGTGAACAATGGTCATGTGTTGTAATTGTATGGGAGCTATTGTTTGGTAGATACATGGGAGTTACTGTATGCATACACATTATTAGGATGCAGAGGGAAATGGCTAGATAGGACAATCCTAGCAAAAAAGGTAATTTGGGCATTTAATATTGAATTTGCGGTATATAGGGTATTTTCTCTGATCTTAGCCTAATTTTCATTTTGCTATGTTAGATATAATTGCGCAGATTCTTGCTTCATTTATGTGCAACTAACATTTTATTGTTAGTGTGCAAGTTCTAGAAACAGAAGTAGGAGCTGTTGTACCTTAGTAACCTTATGACAGGTTGCAAAGCTCCAGCCTCAAGAGCCTTTTTTATATTTTCCGGGGATGTGTTGACTAGAATCTCAATCACATCAACCTATCAAAACCAACTACATTTAATTTAAAAATTCTAAGCTGAATGTGAAGCAAAGATCTATGGAGCCAAAAATATAAAGAAAATAATTCAGGCACTGAAAATTTCACGCTCCAACTAACAGCTTCATGATGTATGTAAGCATCCTCAGAATAAAGCAACATAATAAGGGCAGGTAAAGCATTGCATTCGACAATCTGAAAACAAGAGGAAAAATCAAGTCAGTTGGTTTAAACTAATATTTGGATTATGTAGTAATTTAGCAGGAATTTGCAAACCTGATTTTTATTTGCATCATTGTTAAGAGAAAGACTTCTCAAGGCCCCAGCAGCTGCTCTCTGCACCTTTGAATTAGGAAACTCGAGCAATTCAACAAGAGGAGGGATTCCGCGTTCACTCCTGGTACCAGAGCGAAATGTCAAAATTACAAGTACTCTCAGTTACATCTCCTAGGCAGAGTAGACAAACCTGACACGAGACTGAATCCTGCTATCTTTGGCAAGTTTCTTTATTGCACTGGCAGCTGCTGTCACAGCATCAATGCCTGCTTCAGGAATTTGACCACTCTTACCTCTTTCTAACAGGTTTACCAGAGACTGAAGTGCTCCAGCATCAACTATGGGATGTCGATACTCTGGCTGCCAAAAATTGAATTGACGCAAAAAAGATAATCAATAAAGTGACAAACTGCAGTACATTATAATGGTGGCTACTATACAACTTTGTATGAATAGTTATGCTTCAATTTCTGAATTACTTTCTTAAATACAAAATCCATAGCACATAGCGCTTTCCACATTTTGTGGTATTTCTCATTTCTACATAATATGTAAAGGATTTTGTGATTAATTTGTATCCTTATACTCTCAATTACCTCTGCTAATTTAAACTTTTGCTCAGTTCACTAAGTTCTAGGGCTTCGTTTGTTTCTACATATAGATATATAGTTATTTGCATCTTGATCGTATCAAAAGACAACAGCAGTAAATTTTCAGTATAAAATTACATCAAACAAAATCTCCAGAATTTTAAACATCTTACATGGAAGTCTGAGCAAGGGATACTATATTTGTCACTGAATTTAAGGACTAAATTCTTTCTTTTACGACCAACAAACACCAAATTTTTTGAAGGATCAACAGAAAAACGTAACGATCCACAAGAATCAGGTGATCAAATATTTACTGTAGATCATCGAAAAAATATATATAATCAACAGTCTAGAAGTACATCAACTTTTAGCATAAATAAATTTA
Organism: Heracleum sosnowskyi; assembly: GCA_030848705.1. NCBI lineage: Eukaryota > Viridiplantae > Streptophyta > Magnoliopsida > Apiales > Apiaceae > Heracleum > Heracleum sosnowskyi. Next base: position 48,233,062 of record CM061241.1, read on the forward strand.
CGCCACCTACTATTTCAGGAGCTTAACAATATTGAACACAACACATGTCAAGTAGAAGTGTAGAACAATAACTAAAGGAAGTCACTCCTTGAGGAATGCCAAATGTGAAAAAAATAACTAAAGGAAGTCACTCCTTAAATGAATTTTTTTGAAAAATGTCCTTTGACAAGCATTCTAGATGTGCATGTCATCTTAAAAATTCATTAAATTTGCGATTTGAATATCAATATCATTGGATTGAAATGAAATAAAAGCTAAAAACAAAAACAGAAGTGAGGTCATACATACTGTATCCAATGTGGTAAAAAGGGGCCAACATTTAAAAAAATGGTGAATTGGACCGAGTTCCCCCAAAATGTTACTCCTATGAAAACTGTAAAGGACCAACACCCAGAAACTCTAAAGTAACCTCATGTAAAAAATATTCGACAGAGGGACTTACTTCCGATGCTACAAGGGCAAGAGCCAAAGCACAATCTCTTGCAATCTCGTGCCTGTACAACAGTGGTTCATTTCCTTGCACCGCTGCAGAAAGATGTGGAACCAAAGCTTGAACACATCCTGCTTGCACAATAAGGGGCACATACTCCACTACAACACAAACACGCCAAAACAACAAGCGTAACACAATCAAATTTAACACCAAACCACTAATCTACAAAATCTTATATAACAATGTAAAAACAACTGCAATGCAACTAAAATGATGACCCAAAGATACCAAATGAGTTTTTGGTCATCAAATTTAGTGACAAAAGTATGTGATCCCGCTATACCTTGTCAATTGGTTGAAATACATTTTATGAATAATGTCATTTTGACATCAAAATAATGTTATAGTGACACTATTTTGGTGTTTTGGAATTGGAGATGGCTAAGTTATTAGATCAATATACATTAGAGTCTCCATAAGTTAATAATTTTTCTGGATCTCGACATAATAGACGTGTATTTTAAAATTCGATAAATTGATAAAATCATTCTGTTCCGAAACTATTAATTTATAAACATTTTACTGTAAAATTAAACCATTCAAATTTAGAATACTAAAACACAAAAAAAAATTAAGAAAAAAAAACTACCAACTCTCGCGATTCTGCAGATTATTTCAATTGCGTTGTGAACTGCAGCTCGATTAATCTCTGTCGAAGGAAAACTACTACGGAGAATGTTCACTTGTCGTTCAACACAGCCTACCACATCTTCATCAGAGTACTCCAAAAGTTTGCAAAAAAATTCATAGCTGTGATCATTTGCGCCTTCTTCTTTTTCCAGAATTTTCTTCAGGCAGCTTTTTGTTACAGTGATTGCATCCATGGTGAAAACACAAGAGAAGTTGATGGTAAAGAAATGAGTGAGTATTTCAGATTTTTGCACTATAAAAGCTGCTTAAAACTTATAAGTCTACTAACGCCCGGTTTTGTTTTGTTTTGCATGAAATTAAAAGAAAGATCCCGCCTTTATTTGATTTATGAATGTAGATGTAACTTTGTGCCACATGCATTACAATTTTCTCCAGATTTTTTAAGATTTTGTTTGCCAAGTAGATTTCATTAAAAATTTTGTAATATTCGCTTTTATAAGATATTAGTAATATATATAGATATCAAATTTATAAGATTTTATTGATATATAAACATATAATATTTACAAAATTATTCAGTAAAGTACTATTAATCATTTAAAAATATAATTATCTACTTTAACGGAAGTTTTAAGATTATATATCTTAAGATTTTCTTAAGAGTTTGTTTTTCTAGGTAGATTTTATAAGATTTTATTAATATTTATCTAATATTCGATTTTATAAGATTTATTTATTATAGATATTTGATTATATAGGATTATATTAAGATTTATAGAATATCCATATTAATTATTTAATAAAGTAATGTTAATCAATCCAAAAAGTAGAATTATCCTTACTTTACATAATGTTTATTATTGAACAGAGTACATTATATGTGTGCTTGAAGAAAATTCATCGGATTTGTTATAAAAAAGGTGAATATTTTGTAAACGGGTTAAATGGCAAAAAATTAAACTAGGTTAAATTTGTAGGTAGGTGATTCAATTCAAAAAAACTTGCAGTCAAATTACTTAATTGTTTAAAACTTTCAATCAGATCATTGCCATTAGAAAACGTTAAAAATCAAATAAAAATGTGACGTGGAATGTTGATGTGACTCCTTAATAATTAAAATATTATTCAACTCATACTTGACTTGCAATTGGGTCATCCAACTCAAAAAAACTTGCAATCAAGTCAATAAACTATATGTTTATTTTATTTTTTTAATTAAAATATTTGGTTTGCTTAAGTGATAAAATTATTTATTTATAAAGTTATACTAATTTTAAAAGCATTTTTTTGAACCAAATTTAAAAATAGTAAGAAACAATACATGACTTAGGTTATTTTAATTTAAAAAATATTTAATTTATAGTTTGTAATATAAATATAATGTATGTGACATAAATAATAAATTTTTTTAATATTACTATGTTAATAATATAATATTTGTTTTTTTTCACAGTTTGTAGCACCTTTCGATTTAATACAATATAGGATTAAAAGTGAACTTGTGTTTTTTTTTATTCCGCATTATTATCTTTATAACATATATCTTCAAGATATAAGCAATTGGGATTAGAAATCAAAACTGAAGATAATCAAAGAAATGGTTGATAACATATTCACCCCCTCTATATTATTTTTAGGCGAAACTTATACTCAACATACTAATTTACTCTAGTAGTAGAATTATTAATAGAGTGAAGGATACATACACAAATTTGATTATTTTTGACAGTATAAAGTAAAAAAATACATTATTTGATATAAAAATTTAAACAATGACAATTTTTGTGAGTCACTTGTATAAGTTGAGTGACCCACTTGCAAGATGAGTATAAGTTGAGTGATCTTTTTGAAATTTAACCTTTTAATTTACACATCATTTTCTTACCTGGCAAGTAAGGTGAACTGACAAAACAATATTTAATGGACTTCCATTAAAGTCAAATTCAACTTAAAGGACATAAATTTTTTTATATGTTTAGTGATTAAATTGCAATGTTTAATTGATTGAGTGATGCATTTGAAAGTTTTTTAAATTTGATGATTCACTTGTAAGTTGAACGTCAATTGAATGATGAAAATGTCATTTAACCCTTTTATAAACAAATACAATCTACTAGATGTCTGGCACTCAGTATTGGAATTTGTGATAGAGTTCTGGTTTCTGCACGGGCTTTTCCCCCGTGATAGACTTGAGGTCTGAGGTGGCTAAATGGATCGGTTGGGCTGGTCTGGGCCAGTTTAGTCGGGCCGGGCTTTAATATGTGACAGACTTTGTTACAATACTTCTTTTTTCAGAAAAAGAAAATGAAACATTTACCGTACTATGATGTTACTAAGGGCAGTTTGGATCGTTAATGGAAATTGAAATCGGGAATGAAAATGACGGATACCGAAATGGGAGTTAAGGGTAATGAGAATGATATGATATTACAGGAGGGGAAGGATATGCTTTACCCATCGGGTCACTAGTGAGAATGAAGTTTCTATTCCCAACCATTAAATTGTCAATCCAAACACTAATACATGATTTTGAGATTCCGATTCCCGTTAACCGGACTCATTAATCACGATCCAAACACCCCTTAAGTAAATTTTACATTAATTTCTTCGTACATGGGGGACTAATGAATCAATATAAACAAAATTTCTAGATTTTTGAGTAGGTATTTTGTATTCTTTTTTCGTTTAAATTTCTACTTATCAGATTTTAGTCTGTAGAAATTACAAATTACCTATGTAACTACTAAAATAAGTGGTGATCCATATGTTTGAGTTGCAGTAATTTTCACCAATTTGTAATATATTTTTTCCCAGAAAGTACAATATACTCTACATTTAGTACATGCATGCTAAAGGACAGCAGAAGTGGACAGTATGTCATTTCACATAATTCTAAATCTCTGGGGACACCCTTCTTCACAAATAAATGAGAACTCTCAGTTAATGCATGGCATCTACCTCCCCCCTCTTTCTTTTTGTCCTTGTGTCCCTGACCTGAACAATCACACATTTATACTCCATACTCAGATATCTCTACCAGTCCACTCAATTTCACCCTTGCTGCTATCTTAAAGTAACTCTCCAGCTAAATTGTGCCGACACATTCTTTGCGCATTGAATTTTTATTGAGATAACTTGAGTACCATTCCACGACTAAAGTAAGATCTACGTACATTTTACCAGGATGATTAATATATACCGAGTATATATGGTTCGGTTTTGACAAGACTATTAGAAATTAAATCAAGGAACAGATGGTTATACTGTCACGTGATAAGACCATAAACAACTCCTACATTTATGTGTGAAACTATTTGAATCTTAGCTAAAGACGAGAATTTGAATTTATATAATTAGAAAATATTTTTCTCGAAACAACTGCGACTACTATAAATTTTAGTTTGTGAAGGAGACTAGCAGCTTCTGGCAGTAATATTAAATATGTTTGTCAATCAACATTGATCAGCCAGAATTATAATTTAATCTTGGTACTTGTATATAGTCAACTAGTAATTAGACAGCACCAGCTGTGTTCTCTTTGTAAAGTACTGTTTGAGGATTTTTAAGTCAAAAACGAGTCGCTAAATCATAAATCTGTAAAGATTAAATTCAAGTTAGGACTGCTAATTAAATAGAGAATGGAGTATTTCGGATTCAGATTAAAGTACTACTCCTACTGTGTAGCACGTTGGATTATCGAATGGGTGTCTGATGACTCCCTTTGCATGTGTACCAAGTGTCATGTACTTGCTTAACCTCGATTCGGTTTATTTCTACAATTTTATGTAGGAAAAGAGTCTGAAGCTTCTCATCATCTTTCACAAGACTCAAGAAATTTAATCTACAGAATAACATAACATGCATCTCTAGTTTTTCCTTGAACTCATCACAGCTTTAGGGACTCAAATTCTGCTCAACTTGTGTAATTTATCAGCTTTTTGCTGAGTTTTATGCAGTTGTCCTGCATTATTATTCCATTTTATCTCTATAAGGCTGTATATAATCACTTAAAAATGAAGAGATTATTGTTATTTTTGTATGGCTGTGCACACGGAATAGATGACTCGAACTTGAGTCCCTTGTTGTAGTAGTGAATGATCTGATACCATGTTAAATAACCGGTTCATCTAATATTTTAAGGTATCGTCTAAACAGGATCTTATACGCTAAATAATATGTGTGGATCAAAAACCGAACATATATAGGGCTAACAAGCTAATATGATGGGTATGACATGCCGGGTTGTTCTTCACATTGATGATAGGTAAGAAACAAACAAAGCCAAAACAGTAGATTGATCCGTATTCCGTTAACCGTTTGTGAGGCTTGTTTGTGATCTTCCTAACATAAATTTGTAAATCTAATAATGTATCACATGCTAGAACGTCACTAGCTGTTTTGGGAGCACATATAGGTGCGAATATTAGAAAAAATAATATCAAGTTGTCAAGGAAAATAAGGACATGTATTATTTTATACGTAGAGGAAATGAGAAGATCCAAAGGGACAAGTATTTAATTAACATGAATTGCAAGAATCTATCAAGTAAGCCAAGGGGAGACAGGATCCTATCGAAACGTATAAACTAATAATACATTACACTGCATGTATATACAAATAGTGTAGGTGCTTGTGACTAGTTTGTGCATGCTCTGGACTCTGGCCGGATCAATGGATGGTTTATGCAGTAACATATGCTCTGTATGTAAATTACCATATACTGCCAGTGCCAGACCATTTTGTTTTTCGGGTATAAATTTTTAACATATCAATAATGGGTCCTGGTCCTCCTGATAATTGTCAGGTCAGTTATGTAACCATCAGTTTTTCAGCCATTAAATTGAGTACACGGTCATGATTATAACAATTTTTTCACTTCCTTCTCTGTAATTTTCCACAAATAGGTGGGGTTCCTCTATAATTTTTCACGGAACGGACTAAATTACAAAAAAAGCATTATTAACTCTGTGTTAAATTTTCGAGGAGTGACTAAAGATGAACCAGTTTCAGAAACATTGCGTATGAAATCTAATTAAACATTTCCATCTTTCACATTCGGATATACAAATATTCGCAAATATTCGGTGTAAACCACTTAAAACTTAGACATGTTAGATCAAATTTGCAGTACAATATAATTTTGACTTAAATAATAATATTACAGTAAATCTAAAAATTGCAGTATAATGAATTTTGATTTACAAAACAAGTTCATTTCGATTATGATTTTTTTAAATAAAAATTGTAGATCATCCAAAGATATAATGCATAAAATATATTTTAAAAACAAAATTTAATAGTGCAATACAATGTATTTAGTATATATGTGATATAAAAGGTCTAAATTAAGTGATTTACACTGAACATAACTCTACAAACATCCATATATATACCAGTAAAACCATATAAAGTATAAACACCCTCAATGCAAGAAACCCAAAAATTCTTAGTACCTAAGACCCATAAAACACAAATAAATACACTTTAAATAACAAATTTGAGAATAAATTAGGGTTATTCTTAGTCATGATTTGATGGATTTGATAGGATGGTTTATAATTTTCGTAGCTTGTTAGAAGAGAAATGAATGAGAGGGAGGGAGAAGGGACTCAGTTAGGGATAGGTATCAGGTCACTTCGGGGCTTGGGAGTGATATCCTCGTTCCCGATTCCCGAATCCGCCCTTAATTCCGATACCCGTCCCGATCCCCGAACGAAGATTATTTTGTTCTCCGATCCCCTCCCCGAACGGGGATTTTCGTAGAGAATCAGGGACTTTTTATTTTTTTAAAAAATAAAAAATTATATATTTTATAATGCATTTTCTAATAAATTTAATTGATAAATCATAATGTGTAATATATATTTTAAATATAATACTAGATTTTAAACAATTATTTGAATTAAGAATTATTTTTAAAACGAAAGATAAATATGTAATTTAAATTATTATAAGTAAATTATATTCTACTATGAAAATTTTGAATAGAAAAAAATGGATTAAAATATTTAAAATATAAAAATAAATATATATTAGATTTGTTAATATATTAATTTAATTAATGTACATATAAAAATATATTATTTTCATAAAATATGTAAATCGGGGAACGAGATCGAGAAACGGGACGGGGATACCCTAATCCTCGATCCCCGAATTCCCGACCGGAACAGGGCGGGGATCGGATCAGAATCGGTCAGGGCGGGTGAAATGCTCATCCCTAGACTCGGTGTAATAGGTTAATCCACGAAAAAGAATCACGGAGCTCATTAAGGGTAAAATGGTTAAGGGAAATTCTATATGGTACCAATGTAGTTTTGGATTTTTCATATGGTACCACTATATTATTTGCTCCTCTATGTGGTACCCCTAAAGTCATGTATTCTCCTCTATAATAACCCTCTGTCAAAGCAAACGTTATAGAAACGTTTAAAAGCACAAAAGTGGCCAGTTTTGAAACTGTTTTTGGTGCCAAAAAGACCAAACAATAAAAAATGAAGTAAAAACAACTGATATCACCTTAATTAAGCATCCAAACTAGATAATATCCAAAATAGACCAACATAATCCACATTACATCCAGAATAACTAAATATCATCCAGAAATTATGATCAAAACATGATTCATGCTAGAATTATCCAAAACACACAAATATGAACCAGTTTGTAGAAACAAAAAACTAATAATATGATAAAGTCTAGCTGTGATGCTGAGATTGGGATGCAGTAAGAACAGAAGCTTGTGATGGTTGTGATGCAGTCCCCTGATTTGCACTCTTTCTCTTCCTTGTAGAGGGTCCAGCTTGTTTATTGCCCTTTGTTGCATCCTTTGCTGCTTTAGCTGCTGCTCTGGCTGCTTTTGCAGCATTTGATTGATCTCTAACCCTCTTATTCCTGACCAACTTTGGGACAACTTCCTTCAATTCCTTGGTAGTAGGTGCACCCTTACAAGTTCTAGCATTGTGGCCAAAATGATCACAAGTCTTACACTTTACTGTCTAGCTCCTTTTCCCCTTGGGATCCTCACCCTCTTCTCTTCTCCTGTTTCTGCTTGGCCTACCCACTCCTATTTTTAGTACAGGAGCAACAATGGTGGGAAGACCGTCATATTGTGGCCAAGTGTCTTTATCAGCAATTGGATTGATGTTATACTTGTAGGACTGCTATAGGTCCTAACTGAATACCAGGAGCTAAAAACATTATTTGGATCAATCTTGGCATGTTGCATAGCCCTGATGGCATGCCTACATGGAATTCCAGATAGTTCCCAAGCACCACATGAACATATTTTGTTATTCAAATATAATGGAAACTGAGATTTATCTTCATGAATTTCATATTCACCAGGATGTGACATGTATGCCTTACAACTGATTGTGCTTTTGCTGATATCCTTGACAGTGTTCATGATCTTAGGACAAAGATCGTCATCATTCCAATTTTGTGCAGTTTGTAACCTTGTTGTTATCCTAACCATGCACACCCTTCTAATACCTAAGAACAGAAACATGTGTATACTTATTAGTACTGCATGTAGGCTCAAATAGAAATGAAATTCAAATATAATCAAATTACCTTCAAGTAAAGTCAGCACTGGTCTACATCTGTCAACACCTAGAGTTGCATTGAAACTCTCAACAAAGTTTGATGTGTTAGAGTCATTACAGACATTGGGATCAAACTTGTGTTTGCTCCAGGTGCATGCATCTCCTAAATTTGCAAACCAAAGCATGGCAGCATCACCCCCAGCCTCCTTAAGTCTATCCATATCTTTTCTGAAAGTGAATTGATTTGTAGCATTACAAACCCTCCAGAAGAGTGTGTACATTAGTGGGCCAGCAAATTGTTTCTTGTAGTAATTTCTTGACAAGTGCCTACAACAATATCTTCTCTTGGCACTTGGCCAAACATCTTCCAAAGCAAGATCTATCCCCTAAAAGCAAATAATAATACCATAAGACATATATGATGACATATAAAATGGAAAAAGATCATGTAAAAAAATACCTTTTGTCTATCTAATATGATAGTCCGGTCCTTCCTATTGGACTCCTTCAAAAGATTATAAAGATTCCATAGAAAGAAAGACCAATTGGCCTTATCTTCCACACTCACCATTGCATATGCCAGATGAAAGATCTCATTGTTGGCATCCATAGCAACTACAGACAATAATATTCCCCCATAATACCCTTTCAGATGTGTTCCATCAACACCAATTAAGGGCTTGCAGCCTCCCAAAAACCCCTTCCACATTGTAGAGAAAGAAATGAATATATTATCAAACAACAATTTTCTTGGAATGCTTTCAGTCTCAACATAAAAACAGAAAGCTCTTGAATCTGGGTTTGTATCAGCAATAACTGTTAGGAATGAATATCCCCTAGAAACTAGACAGAGGGGGGGGGGGGGTGAATGGATAGTTTGATGGATTTTTGCTTTCTTGAAACTAAATGTAAACTGTATATGATTATGCTATGTAATATGCAGAAAGTAAACAACACGCACAATCACTTTAATCTACTTTGTATAAGCAAATTAAATACTACAGCTTTCCAAGAAATTCACAATCGAATTTCTGGCTTCTAAACAAGAACAGTTTGTACTTGCTTGCTTACAGAGAAAAGAGCTTAGCAAATAACTATGTGTATCTCTCTTACAGCTAACAATAGGATGTGCATGATATATATATGTAAAGCATAATGTAACATAAGATCTAAAAGAGATAACTACAACTCAACAAAGGACAAGACAGACAATAATATTAACTGAAGCACAGGAATCCAGAATCAAAGAAGAAAAGGTAAACACAAAAAATCAAAATACGTTATGTATTCTTGAAGTCCGTAAACAGGTCACGGAAAGAAGTTCATGAAAATGTTCAAGCCTCAGTGACAACAAAAGAAACAAGACTTTCAAGACGACAGAAGTATGTGAATGATTTAGGGTTCAGTACCACGGGATTCCAGTGATGAAGCAACCAGAAGGACAAGGGACGTATCAGCAGTAATGTATTGAAGACATAAAATAAGAATTGATCAAGTGTTATTCATCTGTGAACCAGACCAGTTGCACTAGGTGACGGCACTGAAAAGATCAAGTTGTTTTATCGTCTCAGAAGAAATTGATACAGTCTATTTCTTAAACACCCAGAAGCTCAGTGGAATCATTTATGGACTAAAGACAAGAAAGAGAAATTCGATGGTTTTTCTAATTGAAAAACTATCGAATGGTAGTTGAAATGATTAATTAAAAACCAAAGTAAATTAGTTTGGCATCCGATAGTTTTGATTTAAAAACTATCGAATGACAAATTAATTTATTTAATTCGATGGATTTTTATTCATTCGATGGTTTTTTATTATGGGAGCAGGTGAAAAGAATTCCTTTTCTGAAAGGTTGATGAAGATCCAACAGCCAGGATTGTTTCTACAATTCTCATTCGATGGTTTTTCAAAACAGACTACAATTAATACAGAGAGAAGATTGTGTCTTCTTCAGTTAAGGTATTCAACGCAGACACATAACTGAGAGAGAGAAGAGCCGGAGAAAATTACCAGAGAAATTAATAGTGCTCAGAACTTGATTATTGTTTTGTATTTGTGTTACCTTAAACTCATTGACGCTAATCTACGGATTAGAATTGTAGCACCCCTCGAGGTTTATATTTATAAAAAGATATATTCCCCGAAACTTGATTTGGTTTGGTGTGTTTGATTTCGTTATAGAACAAAAGATTAATCCGCGAACGAAATTAAATTATTTGTGAGTATCGTATTCAACCCCCCCTTCTACGATACTTTGGACCTAACAATTGGTATCAGAGCTACTTGATTGATATACTAATCAGATCCGGTGAATGAGACCAAAATCAAACGTAGCGTGAAAATTCGAAGCAAATTTTTTAACTTTCAAAATTTTTCATTTAATTGGAATTTCTTGAATTTTAAACAATTTGAAATTTTCAGAAACCATGAGTGCTCCAAAGACAACCGCTGGTATTAAAGTTCCCCCGTTTACTAGAGATGATTTCGGTTTGTGGAAGATGAAGATGTTGTTATTTATCAAGGCATCTAATCCGTTGTATATTGGCATATTAGAGAACGGACCGTTTGTACCGATGAAACCAGTTAGTGAATCTACAGCTCCTGATGGTAGCAGGATTCCTTCAGGCACCCAACCTAAGGATATAAGTGAATTTACAGATTCTGACAAAGAACTGATTCGATTGGACACCGGTTTAATGTTGATATTGGCGGACTCCGCGGACAAGGAAATGAGCTATCAGTTGATGAACTGTACAAGCGGGAAACATATGTGGGATACCATTAACCTAATTATGGAAGGAACTGAAGACGTGCAGGAAAACAGATTGGACATTCTGACTTCTCAATATGAAGCGTTTAGGTCCCTGCCAGGAGAAAGTATAACTCAGGTCTTTGAGAAGTATACTAAGCTCCTCAATGAATTGGCAATGAAAGGAAAGACCTATCCACTGAGAGAATCGAACAGGAAGTTCATGATGACGCTGCCCCATCATGTAGAACACAAGTCATCATCCATTAGGGAAAGAATTGACTTCACAAAGATGTCATTAGAGATGATCTATGGCAAGTTGAAGACCTATGAGATGGAACAGGAACAAAGGGTGATAATCTACGGATCAGGGACAGTGGACAGCAAGCACAATGCACTTGTGAGATCAGCAGCACTTGTAGTGGATGAACCAATAACTTCTGAGATTCAGGTTCAAACCCAAAGAGCTGGAAAGGAGGTGATAATAGAAGCAGAAATGGACTCTGTGAATCTGGGTGTTGATGAAAGTGATTACTACACCCTAGAAGAGCTTGAGCAAATGGAAGACAAAACCATGGCGTACTTAGCTGCAAAGTTTAGTCATATTCGTTTCAAGAGAAACCCTAAGTACAAGTTCAAGGGCTCAACCAACAGATTCCAGAAGAGCAATTATACACCTAGTACAGGCTTTAAGGGAGGCTACAAGACTGGCATGATTGATAGAAGCAAATCAAGATGCTATAACTGCAATGAGTTAGGACATTTCGCCACTGAATGCCGGAAGCCTCGTCAAGCAAGAGACATGAAAGATGTCTATGGAAAGAAGGATTCTTATGATGAGTTGAAGAAGGAGAATGCCAAGCTTAAACAGCAGTTGGAGGCATTCTCTGGAAAGCAGAAAGGGAAGGCTTACATAGCAGAGGGAAAGCACTGGGATGATACTGATTCGGATGAAGAGGAGGAATATGTAAATGTTGCTCTAATGGCTGACTCTTCAGAGGAATCACCTCAATCATCTCAGGTACCTATCTTAACTACAATTGATATGTCTAATTCTGAGTACAAGAAAACTGTGCAAGATCTTAGTGTAGAATTGTTTAATGTACACACAAGCATGCTAGCATCTGAAATGGAAAATGCTAAACTAGTTCTTAAGATTAAAAAGCTAGAATCTAAAAATGAAGAACTAGAGCTTGTAGCTGTAACATTAGAAGATCTTAAGCAAAAGAATGCGTACTTAGAGAACAAGGTCAAGTGTAATGATGAGATAGAGACTATCCTCAGGAAGCAGATTTCAGATCTAGATTTGAAGCTGAATGCTTTTAAGAATTCCGCTCTAGTGGCTAAGGAAATCATTGATACTCAGGCCGTAGAGAATAAAACTGCTATAGGATTTGACTATAACAAGAAAGCTGGTAAGAAGATTTTGGAATTCCCTGTGACACCTTCAGTTGTCAAAAGGAATACTCCACATGTTCTTAAGAATGTTGAGTGTCCAGTTTTTGTTAAGCCGTTTCCACCTCTTTTTTATGAGGATGATCTTTTCATAGCTCAAGAATTGCTTGAGGAGGATTTAGTGAAGGAAAAAGAGGTAAAGACTAAGTTACCTAGGAAATCAGTAAAGAATGTATTATCTAAACCTGATTTACCTAAAACTGAAGTAGGTTCCTTAGTTAGTAATGTTAAAAAGAACAGGAATGGGAGGAAAAAGATTGTTAATCAGGAATTGGTTCCATCTTCTCCCATTGCATCTAGGAAGTTGTGTTCTATTTGTAATTCTGCTGGACACCTTACACATGCATGTAAAAAGGTTAAAGTAGAAACTGCTAATACTTCTGAAATGCATAACATGTCTGACATGCCTGATAATCATGAACCCTGTGGAAAGAAAGAGTGTTTGCTATGTAAGTACAACATCATGCATGCTTATTTTAAGTTGATGTCTGATAATAGCAATAGCACTGATAATGTTAAATCCACAGATACTATGAATATCAAACAGGGTAAGACCAAATTGAATGTTACTCCTGTTAAATCATCTAAACCTTCAGGACCCAAACAATTTTGGGTACCAAAGTCCGCTTAATCAATCTGTGATTGCAGGGTAAGGTTAAAAGCTCAAAGGTTGTGTGGATTCTGGATAGTGGCTGTTCTAGACACATGACAGGTGAAGAGTCCCTGCTTACAGAGGTGGTTAAGAAGACCGGCCCGATTGTAACCTTTGGAGATGACAGCAAAGGATTCACTACGGGATATGGTAAATTGAAAGCTGGAAATGTCATCATTGAAAACATCTCTCTTGTTGAAGGATTAAAGCACAATCTTCTAAGCATCAGTCAGTTCTGTGATAAAGGCTACAATGTAGATTTCAGAAAGGACAAGTGCTTGATCACCAACAGGAAGGATGAGAAGCTTACTCTACTGGGAGTGAGAAAAGGAAATTTGTTTATAGCTGACTTAAGTTCTACCAGTGAAGGAGAAGTTACATGTTTCTATGCAAAGGCATCTTCAGAACAAAGTTGGCTATGGCACAAGAAGCTCTCACATCTGAACTTCAAAACTATGAACTCTTTGGTAAAGAGAGAGTTAGTGAGAGGGTTGCCCCTGATGGAATTCAATCAGGAGGGACTATGTGAAGCATGTGAAAAGGGGAAGTCGAAGAAAGCATCACATGGAAGCAAAGGAATGACAAGTATTACTGAACCATTACAGCTGATTCATATGGATTTATTTGGTCCAGTTAATGTTATGTCACTTTCAAGAAACAGATATGCATTGGTGATGGTGGACGACTACTCCAAGTACACGTGGGTGTTGTTCATACAAACAAAGGATGAAGCAACACAACTAATCATTGATCACATCAAGAAGATAGAAGTGGAAGCTAAGCTACCTGTGCGGACAATCAGATCAGACAATGGAACTGAATTCAAGAATGCAGTTCTAAATGATTTCTGCTCAGAGAAAGGAATATCAAGACAGTTTTCAGCACCAAGAACTCCTCAACAGAATGGAGTAGTGGAAAGGAAGAACAGGACCTTGGTTGAAGCAGCAAGGACCATGTTGAGTGAATCAAAACTTCCCACTTACTTTTGGGCTGAAGCAGTGAATACAGCTTGCTACACTCAGAATCGAACCCTGATCAACAAAGATCATGAAAAGACTCCGTATGAGTTAATGGCCAACAAGAAGCCAACACTGAAGTATTTTCATGTGTTTGGTGCAAAGTGCTTTGTACTTAAAGATGGAGAACATCTTGGCAAGTTTGATGCCAAAGCAGATGAAGGCATTTTTCTGGGCTATTCTCTGGAATCTAAGGCTTTCAGGGTATATGTGATTGAAGATAAGAAGGTGTTGGAAAGCTTTAATGTAACATTTGATGACACTAAAAGACCAGGCCTGCAAACTGGAGAGAACTCTGAATCCTTGGTATTTGAAAATCTATCAGGAGATCTCTCTGACAATGAAGAAGTACCTGAAGTTGTTACAGTCATTAATAATAATCATAATGATAATGATTCTGGACCAAGTGGTGACCAAAGTGGAAATCCTCAACATACAGGATCCACTAGTCAGTCTTCAGAATCAACAGATCAAACCGTCAACAACTCAGGGGGAGCAGGAGAAGGATCAACTAGTCACACTCCACAACATCTAGAACAAGGAGAATCATCAAGATCGCATCTGCCAAGACAAAGGGTATGGAATAGAGATCATCCCTTTCACTTGATCATTGGTGATCCGGACACAGGAGTGAGAACTAGGAGAACATCACAAAATGAATGTCACTATTCTGGGTTTCTTTCAGAAACAGAACCTAAGAAAGTTGAAGATGCTCTAGATGATCCAGATTGGGTAATTGCTATGCAAGAAGAACTCAATCAGTTTGAAAGGCAGAAAGTTTGGAAGCTGGTACCCAGGCCTAAGGGAAAATCTGTTATTGGAACAAGATGGGTATTCAGAAATAAGTTGGACGAAGATGGCATTGTAACGAGAAACAAAGCCAGACTGGTTGCTAAAGGTTACTCTCAAGAAGAGGGTATAGATTATGATGAAACCTATGCACCAGTAGCAAGACTTGAGGCCATCAGAATGTTTCTGGCATTTGCTGCACATTCCAATTACAAGGTATATCAAATGGATGTGAAGAGTGCTTTTCTGAACGGGGAGTTAGAAGAAGAAGTGTATGTGGAACAACCTCCAGGTTTTGAGGATTCAAAACTGGCAGACTTTGTGTACTTTCTATTCAAAGCTCTCTATGGACTCAAACAAGCTCCAAGGACATGGTATGACACTCTCTCTGAATTCTTACTTGAAAATGATTTTACAAGAGGTGTTGTAGACAAAACTCTCTTTGTCAAAAAGCATAAAAATGATTTGATATTGGTGCAAGTATATGTTGATGACATAATATTTGGTTCTACTAATGATGATCTATGCAAGAGATTTGCTAAGTTAATGCAGAGTCGTTATGAAATGAGCATGATGGGTGAATTGTCATTCTTTCTTGGATTGCAAGTATACCAGAAACAAGATGGTATATTCATTTGTCAGTCCAAGTACATCAAGGATCTTCTTAAGAAGTATCAAATGGAAGACTCATCTACAGCAAAGACTCCTATGCCAACTGCCACTAAGCTTGATAAGGATGAAACTGGTAAGAAGGTTGACATCACAGGCTACAGAGGTATGATAGGCTCATTACTTTATCTCACTGCAAGTAGACCAGATATAATGTTTGCAACATGCTTGTGTGCTAGATTTCAGTCTGATCCTAAAGAATCTCATCTAATAGCTGTTAAGCGAATATTTAGATATCTTAAGGGGACCCCAAATCTTGGAATTTGGTACCCTAAAGATACAGGATTTGATCTTATTGGATACACAGACTCTGATTTTGCAGGTTGTAAGATTGATCGGAAGAGTACTTCAGGAAGCTGTCAGTTTCTTGGAAGAAGATTGGTTTCCTGGCATAGCAAGAAGCAGCATTCAGTGTCCACATCAACAGCTGAGGCTGAATACATTGCTGCTGGTAGCTGTTGTGCTCAGATATTGTGGATGAGAAACCAACTCCGTGACTATGGACTTCTGTTGACAAAGATTCCTATATTTTGCGACAACACAAGTGCCATAGCAATCTCAAACAACCCAGTGCAACACTCGAGGACGAAGCACATCGACATCAGGTATCATTTTATCCGAGAGCATGTCATGAATGGAACTGTGGAGTTACATTTTGTACCCACAGAGGATCAAATTGCAGACATCTTTACTAAACCGCTTGATGAATCCACTTTCAATAAGCTGGTTGGTGAACTTGGGATGTTAAATCTTTCTGATTAATTTATTTTGATTAGAAGTCAATAACTGCAGAGAGTCCTAGTAAATACATGAGTTCAAGAATTGCTATATCATTTGGACTTGTGAGTTTATTTTCTGGAGCAATTCTCGTAGTTAGGATTATTATACTAATTTTATGTCATAATTATGGATGATATATCTTCTGGCATTTAATTAGTTATTAATTCTAAAAATTATTTAGGTGCTAATATTTGTTCTGAATACTTTAGCATCTATTTAATTTGAATTAATTTGCTCTGTTTTAACATTGTAAATTAATGCAGCATAATTCATTAGATTTTAATTGGTTAATATCACTCAATGATATTTAATTGATTTTATTCTAAGAAAATTGTGAATTTTCTGTTAAGAATTGATTTTGATGACTTTTAACAGATTTATTAAAATTAAAACTTGACAGGAAATAAAAAGTCTGATTTTTAAAACAAGAACAGGTTTTAAAAAGAAGACAGAAGCAAAAATATCGAATTTAAGGAAATTCGATAGTTTTTCAAAGTACAATGATAAATCTATCGAAATTAATTTCGATGGTTTTTGAAAGGGAAAAAGAAAATCTATCGAAAAATTTCTCGATAGTTTTTGAGAATATTTTTAAAAATATCGAAGTGAATTAATATAATTCAATATTTAATTCTCGATAGTTTTTAGAAATCCAAGTGAAAATCTATCGGGACCTCGATAGTTTTTCCAAAAGAACAGTTCGATAGTTTTTCAGTATTTCAAATAAAAATACCTCGATAGTTTTCTAATAAAACCTTTTCAAATTCTCAAAATTCAAAAACCTCGATAGTTTTCAAAACCTATCGAAGTCCAGTTGACAGGTTTACCCCTTGCAGAAAAATATCGAGAGTACATTAAAATCTATCGAAACCTGAAAAGACCTTTTTACCCCTGTCAGTTTTCAGAGTATTTAAACGTGCCTTAGCTTTTTTTTCTTTTCACTTTTTACAGATCTATCAAAAGCTTTTGTCGATTTCAATACTTACAAAGATAGACACACAAAAACAAGAACTATTCGATAGTTTTCTCCATTATTAAGCAAGAAAACCTTAAAAAACTTACTGTTTGTCACTGTTGATTCACTTTTAACCGTGAGAACTGAAGTTTTTTTGTGTTTTTGGGACTTTCTGAGAAAGAAATCATCGAACTTGGCTTTTTGATTTGAATATTGATTTCTATTATTCAAGGGTTCAACAGTTCACAAGTGTTCGAATTTTTGTGTTAGTGTTAAAAGGGGTGATTTTCTTTTTAGGGTTATTTTGTATTAAAAGTTTGATTAATTATTTTTAATTAATTAAATTTTAAGTGCAAATTTAGTTTTGGTTTAAAAAAATTAATTTTCTGGAAATTTGAAACATAATGGCTGGAGAATTTATCGTAACCAAAACTAATCATGTCTCGTTTCAAAATCTGCAATCCATAACGAATCCTCAAATTCGTGCATGGGCAGAGTTTTTGAATACACGTTCGTTAGTGGCATACGCTGTAAGTACTCCCGTGGTCCTTTGTCTCGATCAATTGACTGCGTTGTACACAACCGCCACGGACACAAGTGAGAACAATGTACGGTCCTTCAGTTTTGTTGTGCCAGGGGGCAGAACAATAAGGGTGACGGAACATGACTTCAATAGAATTCTACATTTTCCAACAGAAAACCTTGTTCCGGATCCCACAATTGAGGAAATACATGCTTTCTTCACTCTTATCAGAAGTCAACAACCTAACTTCTTGGTGGGAGAGTTCCTAAAGCATTACCTGCCTAAGCCATGGAACTTTTTATTTCATACTCTGATCCATGTTTTTACTGCCAATCTTACTAATCTGCATGGCATTCCCTTATTCCTTCAAAAGATAGGGTTTGCCATTGCGAACAATAGGCATATTAACATAGGACGGATAGTGATTGATCAAGTCATCATGTGCATGGGACCACTGGATGAAAGAACAGGCATAAATGAAGATGTGCTCTGTTTCTATCCTAGGTTCCTACAGCTAATTCTCAATGATGTCTTAACAGATGATGAACGTGAGACATTTGAAGCTGAAGACTCAATGGAGTGTACGAAGATGAAGAGCAATGCCATAACCGCTCTGATAAGGAAGAACAACTATCTTCCAGGGGTACCCACTGTTCTCACTGAATATCTAAGAACGGTGCCCCTACCTCTTCTACCCCCAGGGGAACAGGTAATTCAAGGTAACATTCCTGAACTTGAACTGGCACCTGAACCTCAACCAATGGATGTTGATCCAGAGCCCTCAGTGGCCATTCCAGACCAGGAGGTTGGAAACCCACAACCTCTAACCACGGTCGAAGAGCCTTTGAACGAGCCAAATGAAAACATAAATGATGCTCCTTCCCCTCCTATACCCAGTAAAGAAACATCCCTGAGTGTAGAGGGAGATAGTGCCAAAGCAGCACCACATAAGGAGATACACCCTTCAACAGCAGCTCTGCCTTCCTCTAAAAGGAGAAGAACAGAAACTGAGGCAACTGCTGATACTTCATTTCTCTCATTCAAAGAGCCCTTTACTGATTTTTCTGATGCTGATTGGGCTACGCTAACGAAAGCAATATCTGAACCAATAGCTCAATCAAGTAAGGAGGAATTGACGGAAGCAACTGGTGTTCCGACCATATTACGGTCAGGTTCACTGGTTGAAGGTTCTCTGAACCAAGGGTCTTCACAGACGTCGAGAGAAGGCTTTGACCTAAATGCACAATCTAAAAGGTCATTGTCTACCTCCCCAGATGGAACATATCTGGATCCTGTGGGTAAAGGGTCTGACGTAGGTGCAGATCGGCAACTCGTTGACAGTGAATCAATTACTATTGAGGAGTCAACTGAGGTGAAGTCTTTACAGACTCACGGGGAAGATTCGGGATCTCTGCTGTTAAAAGAGCCTGTTTCTAACCCCCTAGAGATTCAAACTCTAGATCCTACAAAGGATATATCATCTAAGGATGATCAGCAACTTGGTTTAACCAAGGACGGGGACTTGCGAAGCCCCATTGCACCACCGGTGACCTCCTTAAGGACGGCTACAGTGTTTTCTTCTGCAGGTACAACCAGCACAATGGATTTGAGTGAAACACAAACACTTACACCTGGCCTGAGTGGGAAAGCAAAAATGAGTGAAACACTAACAGTAACTGTGAGTGAACACCCAGAGCCAAACGTGAGGAGTGACACCCAAACCCTAACTCATATTGATGATCTGCTGTTACCAACAGAAAGAGAGCTACAAGTTCAATCTTCCCTCAAGGAGATGACAGTTCATGATAAAGAAGGAAATCCATTATTCAAGGTTCCACTGCGACCTTCCTTTGACCAAGGGATCACCTCCAGTCAAGACAATGTTTCTTTAAAGTCTATTCAAGAGAAAGTTGACTTGGCTGCAGCTGATTCCAGAAGAACATTCAGGGTCATTGGCAGTGCATCTGGCACTATAACAGGTACGAAGCAGGCAGTGGACTCCTTAAAGAAGGAAGCTATGGAAGAGCTAGTCGATTTGAGGATGGACGTAAGGGAGCTTAAAGATGGATTCATGAATGAAGTAACTGCACTGTCCCAGGGACATGAAGCTTTGAAAGAGGACGTTCTGGTTATCCGGGATGGTCAAGCGCGGGTGAAGGATGCAATGGACAACCTTTCAAGAGTGGAGTCTAGACTCAACAGGAGGCTGGATCATATGGAAAAGACTACCAACTCAAGATTGGAAAACATTGACCTGTCGTTAGCTTCTATAAATGACTTTAATAAGCAGCTTATGGATTTCTTGGAGAATCAAGGCGATGGAGTACAGTCTATATGGAGTATGCTGAAAAACCAACAATCTGGACAACCTGGTCCCTCCTATCAACAACCTGATCCTTCTAATGTCTTTTATGCTGAGGATGCTTTTATCGAGGATTCCTCAACTAAGGGGGAGAAAGTTGGAGAAGGTGAGAAGGAGCAAACTAAGGATGGATGGAGAGTTTGGGAAACAGTTGAAGCTATTCCTATCAGGCAGTACTGGATAGAAGAACTTGTGGAGGAAGAGAAGAGTGAAGAGGAATTTGAATTCATGCAAGAGCAACCTATTCAAGAGGAGCATGAACCATATTATCCTGAACCAATAGAACATCCTATCTTGGATGAGGATATTATGGAAGAAGAATCAAATTCTCTGTCACCAGAAGAAGAAGCTGCCTTGGAAGCAATAAGAGCTCAGAGAGCTGCAATAGATGCCAGGCAAGCTGAGAAAGAAAAACAGCAAGCAATTCTGAGAAGCGAAAAGCTAAAGAGGTTGAAGGTGTATAATGAAGTGAGGAAGAAGAAGATGATATATCTGGCAAAGAAAGATGGTACTGAATGGGAAATGGCTTATAAAACCTTTTGTGGAGTTGAAGACGGATTACAAGTCAACGACAATGCGGAGGTGGAAGTCATTATTCAGGACATCAGAAGTGCTAATCTTGATGATCAGACTTACTTCAAAGCACTGAGAAGCTCTATAATCTGTCTGAATGCTGGGGTTAAAGCAAATGGTGCCTGGAGCTTATTAATCAGTTTTCTGGAGAAAGGTACATTTGTGATTTCTACTAAGTTTTTAGAACAGAGGACATATACAGAATTGCAGGCTATACTCATCAAGATCCAAAGAACTACAAGGCTAAATGAACTGCTCCGAGAGCATGTTAAGGAGATCGTGATGAAAGTCAGTCCAGAGATTACTGAAGATCCTCCAATGGTTAGATTCATGACGAATGACTTGTTCAGAATCTGCTATTTGGCTGAGGACAAACTGAGGGACTACCCAAGCAACTATCTAATCTCAGTTGAGAAGTATCTTAGATCCACTGGATTCTCTTCAACGGAGAAGGACAAAGCAGCAGACACTCTTAGAAGATTTCTAATGGAGAATGTTCCTTACTATAGGAAAAGAGTGGAAAGAGGATTGGAAGTGCATACCAGACTGCCAAACATGCCAAAGCCAAACAAGAAAGATGTTAACATTGCATGGTTGTGGGCTGGAGTGGGTCAACAGGTTGAGTATATTGGAAGACACATCCGAGGAGCAATCCTTAAACCTGGAGAACCACTGCACTATCCATCAGTGATTGATTATCAAGCTGCTAACTCCGATCCAATGATTGAAGAAGGTGAGATTGGAATGGACTGAATGATGAAGCAAAGAACAAGAGAACTATCAGCTCAGACTAGAGGAGCAACTTCATTGTATAAAGTTTAATTGTTTTTTGAATTATGAAATCTGGAAATGTATAAATATCTGATCCAGAATGCATTAATATTATTACGCTGTCTTACTTTAAGTAGTTTCATGTTTCCTTAGTTAGTTGAGTTATCCTCGAAGTATTTGCTTGTCAAACTCTATCCAATCAAATAGGGGGAGATTGTAAAGCATAATGTAACATAAGATCTAAAAGAGATAACTACAACTCAACAAAGGACAAGACAGACAATAATATTAACTGAAGCACAGGAATCCAGAATCAAAGAAGAAAAGGTAAACACAAAAAATCAAAATACGTTATGTATTCTTGAAGTCCGTAAACAGGTCACAGAAAGAAGTTCATGAAAATGTTCAAGCCTCAGTGACAACAAAAGAAACAAGACTTTCAAGACGACAGAAGTATGTGAATGATTTAGGGTTCAGTACCACGGGATTCCAGTGATGAAGCAACCAGAAGGACAAGGGACGTATCAGCAGCAATGTATTGAAGACATAAAATAAGAATTGATCAAGTGTTATTCATCTGTGAACCAGACCAGTTGCACTAGGTGACGGCACTGAAAAGATCAAGTTGTTTTATCGTCTCAGAAGAAATTGATACAGTCTATTTCTTAAACACCCAGAAGCTCAGTGGAATCATTTATGGACTAAAGACAAGAAAGAGAAATTCGATGGTTTTTCTAATTGAAAAACTATCGAATGGTAGTTGAAATGATTAATTAAAAACCAAAGTAAATTAGTTTGGCATCCGATAGTTTTGATTTAAAAACTATCGAATGACAAATTAATTTATTTAATTCGATGGATTTTTATTCATTCGATGGTTTTTTATTATGGGAGCAGGTGAAAAGAATTCCTTTTCTGAAAGGTTGATGAAGATCCAACGGCCAGGATTGTTTCTACAATTCTCATTCGATGGTTTTTCAAAACAGACTACAATTAATACAGAGAGAAGATTGTGTCTTCTTCAGTTAAGGTATTCAACGCAGACACATAACTGAGAGAGAGAAGAGCCGGAGAAAATTACCAGAGAAATTAATAGTGCTCAGAACTTGATTATTGTTTTGTATTTGTGTTACCTTAAACTCATTGACGCTAATCTACGGATTAGAAATTGTAGCACCCCTCGAGGTTTATATTTATAAAAAGATATATTCCCCGAAACTTGATTTGGTTTGGTGTGTTTGATTTCATTATAGAACAAAAGATTAATCCGCGAACGAAATTAAATTATTTGTGAGTATCGTATTCAACCCCCCCTTCTACGATACTTTGGACCTAACAATATAAGCCCTATACAAACTAGTGCACACACCTATTTTTACACAGTTACCCCTTGCCGAAAGTCCAACTTGTCCTGCCATAAGACGTTAACTGTGTCAGGAAGGACCACCTGCTTTTCGGAGTCTTTCCCGTTTCTGTAGCTGCTTGTCTCTTATCTTTCTCTCCAAGTTTAGCTATAGATTTGCCATCTGTTCTTTGGACCACCTTGCCAGAACAAATTCTTCAGTATTTGTCTCTTTTGATTCTTGATTCTGTACCTTGATTTGTCTTGTTATAAACGGCTAAGTGTTGATATCGTGAACTCCACTTCATTCCTGACTTCGTGATCTCCCTTGTGAGGACTACGCGATATAGCCTTTGAAGACTTTGCGACATAGGTCATTTGATGACTATGCGACATAAGTCATTTGACGACTATGCGACATAAGTCATTTGACGACTATGCGACATAGGTCATTTGAGGACTATGCGACATAGGTCATTTGAGGACTATGCGACATAGGTCATTTGATGACTATGCGACATAGGTCATTTTGATGACTATACGACATAAGGCTTCTGAGGACTTCACGATCTAGGCTTCTTTGACTTTGCTGACTTCAACACTTCACGACATGTGTCTTGAGGACTTCTCGACATAGACCAAAATGGACTATGCGATGTAGCACTTCACGACATAGATATTGGTGACTTCACGACATAGCTTTCTTCTGATTTTGCTATATAATGCCTTAGACAAACTTCTGCAACTTATTTCTTCATGGCCTTATTCATTTCTATCCTGCTGCATGAACATTACTGAACTTCTACCAGGACAATTATTCAATGGCCTATATACAATCTAGATGCAAGAAACTTTACTAAGCTCATTATAGATCTGAGCATACATGATAAAGCTATTGTTCATGAGAACAAGACAAGTACATTTAGAGACCTATACTATATCCCAGTGATAGAAATCACTAGGTCATGTAGTGTGACATAGTCACATAGTGTAGGCTTGTTAATAGTGGTATTCAGACATTTCTTGAGCCTAACAATCTCCCCCAAATTGTGAGTAAGATCCTTAGGCACAATTTCATGTCTGATAACAAGCCCAACTTACATAAAAGGAAATTTAGTAACAGAGAGGACAATTCATGAACATTGAGATCAGGAATTTGATTACATAGAAAAATTGAAAGCTTACAGATTATTTTTGTTGCTCAGCAGCTTCAGCTTCCAATTGCTTCTCTAGTAAATCATCATACATCTTCTTTTTCCTTATCTCTTCTCTTCTCTTCATGTCTATGATGGCTTCTTGAAGTTCTTCTCTTGCAATCAGTTCTTCAATGAGAGGTGAGCCTTTCAAGTCATCAATTGTAGCCTTGAGTGCACTTTCTACATAGGAGTCCAGAAACTCCATCCTTATTTTGCTTTGGCCTCCATTTGAGTTTTTGTACTCCACAATGTAAGGATTTTGTTTGACCCTGCACAACCCTTTCTGCCTTAGCTCTTTACCCTCTCCTCCATCTCAGCCATTTCTTTCTCTCTCTGTATGTTTTTCTCTTCATTCTCTTTCCTCATGTTTTCTTCATAATCAGCATGCATTTTCAAGTACCTGACAATATCTATCTTCCATGTCCTTTATTCTTTTTCTTCAAAATTCAGTAAGGCATTTATCCTTTCAAGCTCATACTTATAGAAATATTGCCAGCCTCCTTGCTTCATTATCCTTTCTCTTCCATCAGTGTACTTGATCTCTAGATGATCTAGCTTCACCTTGACTTCAAAGATTCTTTGAGCTCTCAAGAATGCTAGGGCATCTTCATCATAGTCTTCATCAAGAGGAAGCACTTTGATCCCTACAACATTAGTGATTATCCCATTCTTCTTTGTTATCCTTGTCCTCTTAGCTGCCCTCTTGATCTTCATGTGCTTCACTTGAGGTAGCTTTGTGGAGCAGGGAGAATTAGTCTTCAGTGCCACATCACTTGGGAGTAGCTTCATTCCCTTCCCCTTCATCCACTGTAACACTCCACTAGCTGTAACTTTGTGGAAGTGTTTTCTTGATATTCCTTTTGTGGTTTCAACTTTCTTCTGTGGCAATTCAGGTTCAGAAGTCTTAGATAATGATTTTGGAGGATCATTACTAACAGTACCCACCCTAGACTTAGAGTCTTGTGTTGTGGTTAAAGTACTGCTAGCAATGTCCTTGACTTGCTGAATTTCACTCCTTGTTCTCTTGACTGTTTCTTTTGTCCCCTTAGAATCCCTCTTGTCATCATCAGCACCTTTAGTCTTCTTTGAGGATTTGCTCCTGCTACTTTCACTTGGTCCATCCTTATCACTCCTTGAATGAGATCTCCTTCTGTAGGTTTTCTCCTCATCATCATCCTCACCATCCTTCTTCTTGCTCTTTTCTTTGACAGATTCAGGAATGACTCCATGAATCAGAAAAGATTGTAGAGTGTGAATCATTTCTAGTTCCTCAACTGTCCTAACTCCTCTCTTGGCTCTCAGCATTTGTAGCACCTGATTGATCTTTGCATTGTTCTTTATTTTCAGGTCTGAGGGAATGACAAGTTGGTCAATGCTGTTATCTTGAGATAGACTTTGGTAGATAATTGTCCTTGGTTTGGAGATAACCTCAGGCAATCTTTGATTTTGATCTATCTTCAAGTCATTGTATAGACTTTCATTGTTCACTCCATGCTTTTCAATCAACTCCAGAATGATTGACAGCTCAGTAAATCTCAGTCTTTCTAGAGTTTGAAATGATAGATGCCACAAGCAATTGTCCTTGCACACCATGATAACCTCTCTTAGATGAACATCCCTGATTTTCTTTACTGCAACTGTGAAGTACTTGATGCTTTCCTTGAGCTTCTCTCTGTAGCCTCTTGCATCTTCATGAGCATTTCTGTAGATGGCTTTCAGAAACTCCAGGAAGGCCTCATCATGATAGATGTTTGAATTGGCAACTTCCTGTAGCTTGGCCTCTGTGATAACTGTAGCTTTGACAGGTTGAGCATTAGGAGTAGGTTGAGCAGCTGAAGTGTCTTTGGGCATCGTGGATGGATAGTAGGTGGTTGTGACTGTGCTTTTCTGACCTTGTGCACTTATAACCTCTACAGGGGGTAGGATTATTGGTTTGATTGTTTCTTCAGAAATTTTGCCCTTAAGCTTCCGTTGCTTGGCAGGTACTCCCCCTTTCTTTTGCAGAATGACCTCCTTTTGTTTCTCCCCCTTAGGCTTGGAATCAAACAAGATGTCTTGAGCTTCCCCAGGGATAGGCAGGTTCATTTGTCTCATCATAGAGGTCAACATTTGTTGTTGCACCAGCAGGATATTGGAGGTATTGTTGCCTTGGTCATCCAGCTTGTCATTGAGCTGGTTTAGAGATTGAGCAAGTATCCTGTTTTCATCTTTCAGAGAGGCCACTTCTCTTTCTAGACCATCCACCTTGGAGAATAGCTGTTGAGACTTGAAAGAATTTAGAGATTGATCCTTGATCTTGGCAAAGTCAAATTTGGAGATGTTTGACATAGGAACTTCATCCACCAATTTGTCACCATATTGATTCTTCCGAATCACATTCAACATTGCATTAGAGTTGATGTTGGCCTTGACTTGATTTTCCAATGTAGTAGCCAGTTTCTTGATGTTGTCAGTGACCATGGCTAGAGAGATGTCCATCATGTTGACATTGGAGTTGGTTTTCTGGATTTCCTTGAGGATGCCATCCACCTTGGGAAAATCAGAGAGATATGAGTTTCTTAGTTGAGTGAGGGATCTTTCTATCTCCTCCTGGATAGAATAAATCTCTGATTGAAGCCCTTTCCCAAGATAGTGCAGAGCCTTTAGCTGATTCTTGTAGACATCATTTATAGCATCATAAACTGCAGCAGGAGAGAGATCCTTTGCATTGGAGCCTAGAGAGGTGAGATAATTTTCTCTCAGAAAAGCCAGGGCATCCTTGAGTTTGATAGACCTCTTAGCATCCAACCAGGCATCCACATTTCCCTCTGGTTCAGCTGCATCCATTATTTTCTCCTGCTGAGCTGCAACATCCTCCTTGTGGCAAAGAAGAATAGCCTCATAATCAGCATTTGGCAAGTTGGAGGTGAGGAGGTGTTGAGCTATTTTTGAGAACTCATCAATATGTGCCACATGTAGATCTTGAATGGCTTCTTCTGTCATTTTAGAAGGCACAGTTGATGATCCTGAAGGCCTGTCATGTTGCACAGGCTTCAGCCATTCTGACAGAGTGGCATGAGCCAAGTGAGAGCTAGTGCTAGGCACTTCAAGGGATGAAAGTTTTTGAGTCTCCTCCAGCCTTGGAATGGCTGTAGAGTCTGATGTTGTCTCCATTGAAATGGGATGTGTTACAACATCAGCCCTATTTGTCTGTGAAGACAGTTCCACATCCCTAAGGATGGGAGAATTTGGCATAGAGTCTCCAGTGAAAACTGGTGAATCCTCCATGTTTGTGTTGGTGTCATTAGGATATGCCCCAGCATGCATTCCCTGACCAACTAGATGTGGTTCCTGGGTGGTGAGCACAGTGTCATGCACCATGTCACTTGAGGTTGGCTCAATCACAGTGTTGGATTGTGATTGAACAATTGCAGAAAAGTCATGTGAATGACTGATCTGTTGAGAAAAATGTTAGATGTAGATTCTGGAAGAGAAGTGTGGTGTGGATTGAATTTTGGCAACTCCCCCTGAGAAATAGGAGGAGTTTCAAGTGTGATGTGCTCTCCACTCAATGTGTCAGCATCCTTATTTCTCCTAGGATCAAGAGTGAGTTCTTGATCCTGTGCAGACTCAGTACAGATTGTAGTGGGGAGACTACTCTTTTCAATGCCAATAACCTGTTGGGAGGCCATTGACAATAATAGGTGTACCCCTTTTTCCACATCTGAATCCTGTTGGGAGGATCCAGTGGTAGGTTTGGATTTGGATTTCTTACTTTGTCTGGTGAGAGGTGACTCAGGATTCTCACTTTCTAACTCTTCAGTTTCTTGAATCACTTTTAGGGGTCTCTTCTTAGTCTTCTTTTTAGTAACATCAGTCTTTTGGGAGACTGATGCACTTGGCTCCCTAATTTCTACAGTTGTGTTTGCAGTGGGTTGCTGGATGGGATAGGAAGGCTAGGGTTAGACTGTGCAGCTCCTTCAGTCTTAGCCTCCCCTGTCCAGGAAAGTTCATGGTATATGGGCTTATCAAGTGGATAAGACTCAAATGTGTCATGCATATGCTTGGTCACACTTAGAATCACATCCACTTGATTCCTTGTGTCCAATGAGCCAAATATTACTTTGGACATGGACTTGGAATAAGCCATTTTAGTTTTATCTATACCCTCCAATTCATGGATATTTGCATCAAGAAAATTTAAAATAACTTGAAGGAAACGAGGGTAAAAGATGTCATTACCTCTACCACGAACGGTCCTGCCTAGCCTCTGAGCCAATTCCTTGAGAATTATGGCTCCCACATTGATCTCCTGGTTGTTGGCCAGGGAGTAGGCTAGCTTCACAGCAATGTGACTGATATGGTCCCATCCTGTCTTCCTGCATAGAAACACTTTCTGGAGTGCGTCAAACAGAAATGACCACTCCCTTCTCACAAACTTCTTATTTAGCTTTCCAGTATCTATCTCATCAGCATACAGAATGAAGGTCATGAAGTCTACGATTTGAGCATCTGTAGCTTCTTGGTCATGACCCTCCACCTTGAACCCTAAAGCTTCATTGATTTCCTTTTCACCAAATTGGAAGTGTTTGCCTCCAATTGAACAACTAACCTCCTGGAATGAGGTTCCATCTTCCCTAGCCATAGTTGATACCAACACCGTTCTCCAGAATCCTTCCAACACATCGATATACAATGTAGGGTTCAGGGTTAGGGCTTGGCGTCGGTAGGAAGTGTTCAAGAACCGTACAAAACACTTGTACCTTGGGTTAGCCTCAGCCTCAGAGGGAATGGTGAGAAGATTTGTTTCTTTGGGAATGTTTAAAGGGCTTGAAGAGGAAGCTGTTTGAGATTTGGGTGCCATTGAAATTGAGATTGAGATTGAAGAAGAGAGAGAAGAGTTTAGGTTTTAGAAATTGAGAGCAAATGACAAGATGAAAAGTTGTGAACGGTCGACAAAAAGTATTTATATGATAGAGACACTGCGATATGGAGTTATGAATATGTACAGACTAAATGTATGTCGCGAAGTCTAAAAATGGCTTGTACCGCAAAGTCCTTGCAAAGTATATCGCAGAGTCCTGAATTAAACTATGTCGCAAAGTCTTGAGGATATCAGAATTTGGATGACTTTGCGATATAGTGAAAATACCTTGTCTAAAACTCTCTTTTTGAATTTTTTTTTTTTTTAAAGATTTTGTCAGACTTAAATCAAAAATTGAAATAAAGTAAATTTAAATCAAAATTCTGTCAAATATGGAGACTTGTCGATATAGTTATTCTAAGTCGCAAAGTCATTAAAATGAACTATGTCGCAAACTCATGAAATGAACTATATCGCAAAGTCTCACAATTTTAACAGTTTGCGATATAAGTCTGTTTGATTTGTATTATGTCGTGAACTCTCAAAATCATCTATATCGAGATGTCTCAAAAGCTCACAACTCCTCAACCAAATATGATTTGAAAAATATGCAGTAAAATACTGAAATATTTATAGATCATATCTCAGCTAATTTTCACTCCAAATAAATAGAGCATTTATATACAGTGAAAATTTACTGCTGCAACAATTAACTAGCATACTTACTTAGAACAACTAAATGAAGGATTGAGCATTCCAATTTCACTCACAAGTCTGTTGAAGACAGCTTCATTCAGAGGCTTAGTAAATATGTCAGCTAATTGTTTCTCAGTTGGAACATAAGAGACTTCTATGGTACCATTTGCAGCATGTTCCCTAATGAAATGGTACCTGATCTCAATGTGCTTTGTAGTAGAATGATTAACAGGATTGGCAACTATGGATATTGCACTAGTATTATCACACAATAGAGGAATGTGTTCTAACACTAGTCCATAATCCATGAGTTGATTTCTAATCCAAAGCAATTGAGCACAGCAACTTCCAGCAGCAATATATTCAGCCTCAGCTGTAGATGTTGCTGTGGAC
Source organism: Heracleum sosnowskyi (assembly GCA_030848705.1). Lineage (NCBI taxonomy): Eukaryota > Viridiplantae > Streptophyta > Magnoliopsida > Apiales > Apiaceae > Heracleum > Heracleum sosnowskyi. Next base: position 48,263,457 of record CM061241.1, read on the forward strand.
TGTTGTTTCTTACTAAACCAGGACACTAACCTTTGACCTAAGAACTGACAGCTTCCAGATGTGCTCTTCCTGTCAATTCTGCATCCAGCATAATCAGAATCTGTGTAGCCAACCAGGTTGAACCCAGTGCCCTTTGGATACCATAGCCCAAGATTAGGAGTCCCTTTCAGATATTTGAAAATCCTTTTGATAGCCATCATGTGAGATTCCTTGGGATCAGACTGGAACCTTGCACAAAGGCATGTGGCAAACATGATATCAGGCCTGCTAGCAGTGAGATAGAGTAGTGATCCAACCATGCCTCTGTAAACCTTGATGTCTACTCTTTTGCCTTTCTTGTCTTCATCAAGCTTGATTGCAGTGGACATGGGAGTTTTTGCAGGGGATGAGTCTTCCAAACCATATTTCTTCAAAAGATCTTTGACATACTTTGATTGGTTTATGAAGATGCCATCCTCCCTTTGATGTACTTGCAAACCCAGAAAGTAGGTTAATTCTCCCATCATACTCATCTCATATTTGCTTTGCATCAACTTAGAGAACCTTTCACAGAGTTTTTCGTTTGAAGAGCCAAAGATGATATCATCCACATAGATTTGAACAAGAATGATATCATTTCCATGCTTCTTGAAGAATAAGGTTTTGTCAATTGTACCCCTGGTAAATTGATGCTCAAGAAGGAATTGAGATAGAGTCTCATACCAGGCTCTTGGTGCCTGTTTGAGTCCATAGAGTGCCTTAAGCAGTCTGTACACAAAGTCTGGAAAGTTTTCATTTTCAAAGCCAGGTGGTTGAGATACATACACTTCTTCAGCAAGATCACCATTGAGAAATGCACTTTTCACATCCATTTGATACACCTTGAAATTTGAGTGAGCTGCAAAAGCCAGGAAGATTCTGATGGCTTCCAGTCTTGCTACAGGTGCAAATGTCTCATCATAATCAATGCCTTCTTGCTGACAGTATCCTTTGGCAACCAGCCTTGCTTTGTTTCTAATTACCACTCCTTCTTCATCCATCTTGTTTCTGAATACCCATTTGGTGTCAATAACATTCTTTCTTTCAGGAGGTGGCACTAGCTCCCATACTTTGTTTTTCTCAAATTGATTCAATTCTTCTTGCATGGCAACAATCCAATCAGAAATCTTCAAAGCTTCTTCAACTACCTTAGGTTCCTCTTGTGACAGAAAGCAGCTATACAGACATGTATTTAATGTTGCCCTTCTTGTTCTAACTCCCTCACTAGGATCTCCAATGATTTGATCCCTAGTGTGGGCTCTGTCCCATTTCCTTGTGTGCCCCTGTTCATTTCCTTGATCTGTTCCATGCTCATTTTGGTTTACAGTTGCATTCTCTTCTTCTCCCCCTGTGTTTGTGAACCCTTGCACAGGTGTTTGAAGAAGATTGTCAACTTCAAGGATTTCATTCTCTAGAACAGTTTGGACAGGTGGTTCATCTTCACTTTCAGAATCCTCAAGATAACCTTGATTCTCAAATCTTAATGGCACACTGTCTTGATCACTTGTTTTAAGTCCAGGAGTCTTCTTGTCATCAAAGGTAACATCCATGCTTTCCATGACTTTGTGTTGCTCAGGTACAAACACTCTATATGCTGTCCTTTCCAGAGAGTATCCAATGAAGATACCTTCAAATGCTTTTGCATCAAATTTTCCAACATGCTCAGAGGTATCTTTCATCACAAAACACTTGCTTCCAAACACATGCAGATGCTTGAAGGATGCTCTTTTTCCAGTCATTAATGAGTAAGGAGTTTTGCCAGACTTCTTATTGATTAATGTTCTATTTTGTACATAGCATGCTGTGTTAACAGCATCAGTCCAAAAGCTAGTGGGTAGCTTTGCATCCAACAGCATTGTCCTTGCAGCTTCAATGAGAGTTCTATTCTTTCTCTCAACTACTTCATTTTGTTGAGGTGTTCTAGGAGCTGAGAATTTTTGAGAAATTCCTTTATCTTTGCAAAACTCATACAATGTTGAATTTCTGAACTCAGTCCCATTATCACTTCTCAAAGCAACTACAGAGGAACCAGTGCTTTGTGCTTCTCTATCAACTCTCTTGATATGCTCTATTATGACTTGAGGTGCTTCATCCTTGGAGAATAGGAATTCCACCCAAGTGTATCTTGAATGATCATCAACCATTACTAGAGCATATTTCTTTTTGGAAAGGGACATTACATTCACAGGACCAAATAAATCCATGTGAATTAGCTGCAGAGGTTTTGAGTTTGTATTGAGCAACTTGTTCTTGTGACTAGATCTTTTAATCTTTCCTTTCTGACAAGCTTCACATGCTCCATCTTGCACAAACTCCAAGGCAGGCAAATCCCTGATGAGTTCTCTCTTGATTAGAGAGTTCATTGCCTGGACATTTAAGTGAGACAGTTTCTTGTGCCATAGCCAGAATTCCTCATTTGTGGCTTTAGTGTAGAGACAACAAATTTCTCCCTTGTCTGCAGCCTTGAGATCAGCTACAAACAGGCTTCCTTTCTTCACACCAGTTAGAACAACTTCACCACTTTCTCTTTTTGAGATTGAACAATGATCTTCATCAAATTCCACTTTGAAACCCCTGTTGGTAAATTGTCCAATGCTCAAGAGATTATGCTTCAGTCCTTCAACAAATGCTACATCTTCAATAATGACATTTCCAGATTTTATACTGCCATATCCCATTGTATAACCAATGTTGTCATTTCCAAAGGTTACTGATGGGCCAGCCTTTTCCTCAAAATGTGATAGCAGGGCTATATCACCAGTCATGTGACTTGAGCATCCAATGTCCAAGATCCATATGACTCTTTTATTCCTGTTGCCCTGCATTCACAAAGTAACTAAGTTGTTTTTGGTACCCACACATGGTAGGGTCCAGTTGATTTAGAAACATTTTTGTTAAAAATTCTTCTGTCATAAGTTGCATTCATCACAGTAGGATACTTCATATTGTTTGTGGCTTTGGAGTTCACACTCTTAGGCTCACATGAAGTGTACACCCTCTCGACCCTGATTGGGGATCCTGTCCTGTGAGTGTGCATGTGTGTGTGTGATTCACTAGATTGTGCAGAATCAAGTTTATGCTTTAGAGATAAACAGTTAGCAATCACAGTCACATAGCATGTCATGCAATTTGGCTTACCACAGAAGGAATCATGACTAGAGCTTATGCTAGCAGAATGGTTACTCAGGTTATCAACTTCAACATTCACTTGTTTGTTACACTTATGAGTCAAATGATTAACAGATAGACATTTCTGACATTGTTTCCTGGGAGCATTTGGCACATAAGCATAATTGTTACCCTTGTTGACACCAACCTTACCATTTCTGTTTTGTTTCTTTTTCTTAACAACTTCTTTCTTTGCTTTAGGACTTTTGACAAGATTGTCTTTGGTTTCTTTCTGACTGACAGATTCAGGAGAGGAAGAAGTGTCTTTAGCAGCCTCATCTTCTTCAAGAAGTTGTTGTTTGATGATCAATAGTTCTTCATCAAACTCAACAACACTCTTTTTGAAGATGGGCTGTTCAACACTAGACAGAATAGTTGGGGCATTTTTGTTTGTAAAAGATTCTTTTCCTTTGCCCTTTGCCTTCTTCCTTCCTTTATCATTCTCATAGTCAAAACCAACTCCAACCTTGCTATCTTCAGTGTGTTCCTTGTGATAGGTTTGAATAAGTTCAGAGGAGTTCTTAAAGCTTCTTAGTTTCAATTCAGTTTCAGCAATTTGTTCCCTAAGAGCTTTCTCTATTTGTTCAGCACAAATCACTTTGTTTTTAAGATACTCAACCTCCTTTTTCAAACCATCAAGGTTCACAACCATTAACTCAAGTTCCTCATTCTTTTCAGTAAGCTCAAGATTTCTAGCAGTTAGTCTATCAATTTCTTCATTTGCTACTAACATGCTAGTATGAATATTAAACATCTCAGTACTCATATCTTCAACAGCTTGCTTATATTGAAGGGGAGTCATATCAAGAGAAGTAAGAATAGGTACCTGACTAGAATCACCATCATCAGAAAATGCCATCAAGGTATAATTTGAGTACTCTTGTTCTTCTTCTTCATCAGAGTCATCCCAGCATTTTCCCTCAGCAATAAAAGCTTTACCCTGCTGTTTCTTGAGTAGAGCCTCATACTTAGCTTCAAGCTCTAAGTATGCTTTGTCCTTCTTGACCTGTTTAGGCTTTTTGCACTCAGTGGAAAAATGCCCAAGTTCATTGCAGTTATAGCATCTTATTTTGGACCTATCCACACTCCCAGATTTGTATCCTCCTTTAACTGCACCAGTAATCCCTTTTCCTTTGATGAAAGAGTTTGAGCTACCTGAACCACCAGCATTTCCACTATTGAATCTAGACTTGAATGGCTGCTTCCTCTTAAACCTTATGTTAGGGTATCTCCTAGCCATATAAGCAAAAGATTTGTTTTCCATCTTGTCCAGTTCATCAATGTTGTAGAACTCATCCTCTTCAGGTAAATCATACACAACCTGAGTTTCATCACCAGTGTCATCACTTTCCAGTTCCTCAATCTTGACATGACTGATTTTTAGAGAATCCATTCTTTGACCTAGATTGTCAGCAATAAGGGCACAGGAGGTATTGGCCACTAATCCTTGCTTTGATTGAATCGATCTCTTTTGAAACAGCTCTAACTCATATGTCTTCAAAACACCATACAACACATCAAAACCAATCTTTGTTAGATCTCTTTCTTTAAGGGAAGAGATTCTTGGTTCCAAGTGATCTGGAAGAGTTAGTAAGAACTTCATATTGAGCTCTTCTGTCTCATAGTGTTTGTCATAGAGTTTGAGCTCGTTTATCAGCTTGTTGAATCTCTCAAACACTTCTGTGATTCCCTCTTTTGGCTGAGCCATGAAGGCTTCATATTGTGAAACAAGAATCTGCTTCTTGTTGTTTCTTACTTCAGTAGTTCCTTCACAGAGCACTTCTATAAGATCCCACATCTTCTTGGCACTAGTACAATGAGCAATAGTGCCATACATGTTGAAGTCCATAGATTCACAAATGATAAGTTGAAGATGTCCATCCAGTGCTACTTTCTCCTTTTCAGGATCAGTGTATTTTGAGGGGTCTTTAGGCACATGTTTTGCTGGTACAATCTCAGTGCCATTGGTTGTTTCACCAATCTCGATCATTGGAATAAAGGGACCATGCTTTAGAATATCTAAATACATGGGGTTAGAAGCTTTGATGAAAAGCAACATCTTCTTTTTTCATAAACTGTAGTGCTCCTTGTTAAAGGGAGGAATCTTGATACTGCTCAGTTTCTGTGAACTCATTCTTGATCTTTTCCTGTTTGTACGTTAACAGCCTACGCTCTGATACCACTTGTTAGGAATGAATATCACCTAGAAACTAGACAGGGGGGGGGGTGAATGGATAGTTTGATGGATTTTTGCTTTCTTGAAACTAAATGTAAACTGTATATGATTATGCTATGTAATATGCAGAAAGTAAACAACACGCACAATCACTTTAATCTACTTTGTATAAGCAAATTAAATACTACAGCTTTCCAAGAAATTCACAATCGAATTTCTAGCTTCTAAACAAGAACAGTTTGTACTTGCTTGCTTATAGAGAAAAGAGCTTAGCAAATAACTATGTGTATCTCTCTTACAGCTAACAATAGGATGTGCATGATATATATAAGCCCTATACAAACTAGTGCACACACCTATTTTTACACAGTTACCCCTTGCTGAAAGTCCAACTTGTCCTGCCATAAGACGTTAACTGTGTCAGGAAGGACCACCTGCTTTTCGGAGTCTTTCCCGTTTCTGTAGCTGCTTGTCTCTTATCTTTCTCTCCAAGTTTAGCTGTAGATTTGTCATCTGTTCTTTGGACCACCTTGCCAGAACAAATTCTTCAGTATTTGTCTCTTTTGATTCTTGATTCTGTACCTTGATTTGTCTTGTTATAAACGGCTAAGTGTTGATATCGTGAACTCCACTTCATTCCTGACTTCGTGATCTCCCTTGTGAGGACTACGCGATATAGCCTTTGAAGACTTTGCGACATAGGTCATTTGATGACTATGCGACATAAGTCATTTGACGACTATGCGACATAAGTCATTTGACGACTATGCGACATAGGTCATTTGAGGACTATGCGACATAGGTCATTTGATGACTATGCGACATAGGTCATTTGATGACTATGCGACATAGGTCATTTTGATGACTATGCGACATAAGGCTTCTGAGGACTTCACGATCTAGGCTTCTTTGACTTTGCTGACTTCAACACTTCACGACATGTGTCTTGAGGACTTCTCGACATAGACCAAAATGGACTATGCGATGTAGCACTTCACGACATAGATATTGGTGACTTCACGACATAACTTTCTTCTGATTTTGCTATATAATGCCTTAGACAAACTTCTGCAACTTATTTCTTCATGGCCTTATTCATTTCTATCCTGCTGCATGAACATTACTGAACTTCTACCAGGACAATTATTCAATGGCCTATATACAATCTAGATGCAAGAAACTTTACTAAGCTCATTATAGATCTGAGCATACATGATAAAGCTATTGTTCATGAGAACAAGACAAGTACATTTAGAGACCTATACTATATCCCAGTGATAGAAATCACTAGGTCATGTAGTGTGACATAGTCACATAGTGTAGGCTTGTTAATAGTGGTATTCAGACATTTCTTGAGCCTAACAATCTCCCCCAAATTGTGAGTAAGATCCTTAGGCACAATTTCATGTCTGATAACAAGCCTAACTTACATAAAAGGAAATTTAGTAACAGAGAGGACAATTCATGAACATTGAGATCAGGAATTTGATTACATAGAAAAATTGAAAGCTTACAGATTATTTTTGTTGCTCAGCAGCTTCAGCTTCCAATTGCTTCTCTAGTAAATCATCATACATCTTCTTTTTCCTTATCTCTTCTCTTCTCTTCATGTCTATGATGGCTTCTTGAAGTTCTTCTCTTGCAATCAGTTCTTCAATGAGAGGTGAGCCTTTCAAGTCATCAATTGCAGCCTTGAGTGCACTTTCTACATAGGAGTCCAGAAACTCCATCCTTATTTTGCTTTGGCCTCCATTTGAGTTTTTGTACTCCACAATGTAAGGATTTTGTTTGACCCTGCACAGCCCTTTCTGCCTTAGCTCTTTAGCCGTCTCCTCCATCTCAGCCATTTCTTTCTCTCTCTGTATGTTTTTCTCTTCATTCTCTTTCCTCATGTTTTCTTCATAATCAGCATGCATTTTCAAGTACCTGACAATATCTATCTTCCATGTCCTTTCTTCTTTTTCTTCAAAATTCAGTAAGGCATTTATCCTTTCAAGCTCATACTTATAGAAATATTGCCAGCCTCCTTGCTTCATTATCCTTTCTCTTCCATCAGTGTACTTGATCTCTAGATGATCTAGCTTCACCTTGACTTCAAAGATTCTTTGAGCTCTCAAGAATGCTAGGGCATCTTCATCATAGTCTTGAGCCTAACAATAACCCTTGCATAAGCTGGTAAATCTGCATAGGACTCATCATGCCCCCCAAATAGTTTTTCAACTGCATACTTCTTCATCTTATATAGGGTAGATTGCTTCATATAAAGCCCATACCTCTGAAACAACAGCTCATTCAATGCCTTTCCTGGAATATCAGGGTTAGCCCTTATGTCTTCACTCATTTTTGTGGCTACCCATTTCACAGTACATACTGGGTTATAGATTTCTAATCCTATACAGCTGTGAATGTTTGAATTAATTTTCTTGATTGCCCAAGTAACACCATCAGGTAATACACTTGCATGTATCTTCCGTCCATAAGCCGCACCATAACAGGTAGTAGTATACCTTTTGTTATCTGCATGAAGCACATTAACTACAAACCCTTCCTGGACACAATAATCATTCAATGTATCTTTGAAGTGCCTTTTGTCCATGAAAATCATCCATGGCCTCAACACTATCTTCCCAAACACTTTATCATCATACAACTCTCCATTTCTATACAGAGTTTGAAAGTAGTCCTCATCATCCTGATCATCTATGAATGCATTCCAATTTTCAGGTTTCCAGTTTTTTTTGATCTTAGGAACCTTGTTGATGACCTCCATCTCATCTTTCAAACTATCCCCTTTAGCAATTACCTCTCCATCAGAGTCAACATCATCACTTGAGTCAGCATTCACTTCTTGATCATCCTCACCATAACCATAATCTTCATTACCATAATCTTCATTACCATCATCTGCATTACCATCATCTGCATTAGTATTCTCAGAGTTGAATACCACCATCCTTCTCACACTTCTTCCATAATTTTCAGATTCTCCCAACTCACTCACAGGTTCAGTGACACTTGATTTTCCCACAGTCAATCCCTTTCTCCTTGCTGTTGTTTTTGGAATCTTTCTGTTAAATATGGGATTTTTTAGTGTTTGACGCTCTTGCAAGTTGGAGTAGTCAATGTTGTGTTTTGGATTGGGGAAAACCTAGGGCTCCTTCTAATGGGTAGATTTTGAAATGCTGTTTTAGGAGAAATAGGAGGTGGTGGTAAGTTAACAGTCACCATTCCCTTTTTCTTTGGTTTTGGTATGTTTTTTGCCTTCTTACCTTTGATAGTTTTCTTTGGTTGGGTTGTAGCTGTAACACTAGTATCCTCAAGGTCATCAAGTGACACATTCCCACCCCCAGTCATCAGATTCTCACTATCAATTGACATATCATCATCCCCTGTTTTCTCATTCTACCTCTTCAGATTTAGGACTAATTTTATACAGTTCATTTGGTTTCATCACAGACCCAACCCATATATCTATCATGTTCTTCTCAGGCAATCTTTCAAACATCAACATCAAGTCCTTATCGGTTAGTAAAATCCATGATTTCATCTTATACGCATACCTAAAGGTTGGGAAAACGTAATCAAGTCTAATACCCTTCTTCTTTTCTTCTTCTTCATACTCTAAAACTATATCCAACATGGTACACTTATCTATATTGACCTTAATATCAACCATACTATCCCTCCAATTTAGTCTCAACATTTTTTCATCTATTTCTGCAATTTAATACAAACCAAACTTATGCAAATACACAAACATCCAAGAAAACCCCATATTATACAGTACAACAAAGGCCTAACATCACATATACATCAGATATATACATACAACGAAAGTAATACATACATGTATACATACAATGAAAATATTACAACTATTGAGAAGAGATACCTGTAACACCCCCATCTATAATTAAATGAGGGACTACTTATTAAATCATAAACCTGAAAACATAGCACTAAATAATTTCTAAATAATGCTTAAATAAGTCTAATAATCTCCAAAATAATATTTATCCTCCAAAACAGTTCAAACCGATAAATACGAAAAATCCAAAATCTCAAATGAACAATAAAGTTTAATAATGCTAGAAATAAGCAATTCCTAATAAATGGAATAAAGGGTGCTCTCCATCACACAGTACCAGATCCCCCTAAGCACCTGCCAGAAAAAGAATACGGCATGAGCCAATTGCCCAGTACGGTTTTGGAATACAGTTTGTAAAACAGAAAAACAGATATTCATATTTGACAGTTTGTAATAAAAATAATTAATTGAAAACAAGTAAGGCTGAAGTAACGAAAGGGGTAAGATATTTCATACCGAGATCAGAACAGAACAAATACAAATACACACATCATAGGGTACCTAATGTGTGCAACAAATCGGATAATGTGTACGGCATATACAACGTCACCGTCAAATCAAATCACAAATCACAAACTCTGGGTGCACCCATGTATCCTAAAACAAATATCAAAATGCGAAAAAGCTCCTCCCAAGAGGTAACAGAACAAAAGGATACGCCATGACAAATCACACTGTCATGGAAGTGTCATGCCACTGGTTATGGTTAATCAGGTTATGGTGTTGTAGGAGTTAAGCTAATATATGTTACCTCACTATGTTGTCTGTGTAGTCACACAATCCTTAGAGTACTATCCCCCAATATCGTCTCTTCCCGAGTGCGGCTCGTACTAACTTTTTCTTTTAGGTTTTGTGTTATGTGAAAGACAAACTAAGACACGTATGTTTTTATATATGGCCACAAACCATCGATTACTGACTTTGTTTTTTTTTCTTTTCTAATTAATAATTATGTTTATTCTTAGTTTTATTATTATTATTATTATTATTTAAATATCTAAAATTCATATATATTACAATACCTGTTTGAAACTTCTAAGAATAGTAGCGTTGTCTTATCGCCTCCGATTGAGCCCTCAACCGTCAAATATGGCCTCCGATTTAACCCTATCGCCTCAACCCTCTTCTTGTAAGCTCTTGTCGTTTTTTGATCACATTCCCGCAATACGATGGTTGAGTGGGTTCTATTTCTTTTTATGGGTTTATTAATGATTAAGTGTTTTTTTTCTATTTTTAGATATTTTTTACATTATTTAATTATTTTATATTACAAGAATTGGCTTTTAAACGGTTCTACAACGTTTCAACTGACGGAATGTTATAATTGTCTTAAATCCATAATGTTAAGGATACCACATAGATGAGCAAATAATATAGTGGTATCATATGAAAAAATCAAAACTACATTGGTATCATGTAGAATTTTCCAATGGTTAATTAGTATGCTCTGTGAAGAAATATAAAGGAGTCTTGCCTCTTCACAAAAAAATATAGAGGAGCGAGCAAAAAAATTGTTATAATCCTGATCGTTAAATGGTCAATTCGACAGTTGAAAAGTTGATTATTGTATAACTGGTCCTGATAATCGTCCTTGACAATCGATTATCAGGAACCGATCATTAAAGCATCTCCAATGCACACACCCCTTACCTATATTTGATCTAGGTGTACAAAATTTAGGGGTTGAGACTCAAATGCAAGGCTCCAACCATACTCCCTATCTTCTTTACTTTTTAACGGAGAGAAAACTCAACCCCATATTTAGGGGAGAAAAAATCAAACCCCTCAACATTTCTTCCTTATAATACAATGTATATGTACTTTAACAATCTCATCATTTCCCCACACTTCCAAAAATATTAATTTAATATTATTATTTAAAGTTATAGGTAACGAGATAGATAACACCATTGAAGTAAAATAACTTTTTGATTACTTATATTTTAGGTAACCATTATTTTATTATATTTTAGGGAACCGAAATAGGATTTCCCTTGGAGATGCTCTTAACTTGTAAAAGTAAAAATCCTGTACATGTCAATAAAATGTACTTTGTATTTAATTACTCAACTGGTTTGCTGGGCCAAAAACGTATATGATGTTTGTATAAAAATGATTAAAATCAATCTAGCACATGGCCGTAAAAGAAGACAAGATAATGAGTTTATGATAGACAAAGCACAGGGACCAGCTTAACTGAGATACAAACCTTATTGACCCACTTTTACTATTGTCGGGGTCAGGTGACTTGAGATTATCTTTTCTGACCCACCTAAACAGTTCCTTAGCAGCCTTGAAGATTCTTCTTCATTAAGCCTTTGACTAACTTGAAGCTGAAGACATATATATTCCTGGAAATATATTCTCAGAGTCTGGGACACTTGATTAGATGGTGTTTATTGAGTAACTGCAGATCTATTGAATAATTGCTTGGTTCTCACTTCCAACTAGAAGTTAATATTTTTTGCTGTGTGATCCATTAACAAGCCTTTAACTCCGCATGATAGTAGGGATTCGTGTGTGTATATATACTAGCTAATATCTCGTGCGATGCACGGTTTTTTTAATATTTTATTATTTTTATTTAAATACGTTTTAAAATAAATAAGTAAAAGGTTTGTCCGTGATGTTTTTAGAAAAAGAATGAATTTTAGTGAGAAAAATAGAAAAATTAAATTGAAAAAGACAATTTCCCGTGATATATTTAGAAAATGAGGGACTTTGTTAGAAAAAATCTATAACGTGTTTTAGCTGAAAAGGTAATTGGTTATAAATAAGTATTTGATTATTTATACTTTAATATTTTTATTAATTGCATTTGTTAAGAAAAATAAGTAGAACTGTTAAAAGATGTAAACTTTTAAAAAAATAATTATAATATTATATTTAAAAATAAATAACTAAAGTTTTGTCAGTGATATTTTTGGAAAATGGGGGGTTTTAGTAAGGAAAAATAGAAAAACTAACATGTTTTAGTTAAAAGGGGTAATTGTCCGTGATATATTTGAAAAAGTTGGGGAATTTGTTAGAAAAAATAAAAAAAATGTATTTTAATGTATTTTAGGTGAAAAAGGTAATTGGTTATAAATAGGTAATATTATTATTTAATAATATATTTCTATAAATAAGTAAGGTTAATTAAGTAAAAACATGAATTTAAGAAAAGACAATTAAGTAAAATCACAACGTACCATACCGACCAACCAAACTTTTAATGTTTCGTCTATTATATAATAATATTGATATGTAAGGGTTTTCTGGTGATATATTTGAAAAATGAAGGATTTTAGCAAAGGAAATAGAAAAAGTAACATGTTTTAGCTGAAAAGGAAATTGCCCCTGATTTTTTAAGAAAAAAATGGTAATATAATTTAATTGAAAGAGTAACTGATTATAATAATTAAATAAGGCAAATATCGTATAAAAAAATAGGTACAAGAAAACAGGTACCAAAATTTTCAATGTTTCGTCTTTGATAATATAGTATAGATAGAGAGATATATTCATAATATTAGTATTTTATGTTACTAAATGAAATAGCCCGTGAAATTTTTGAGGTTTTAGTTAAAAGAAATATTAGTTAGAAAATATAAAAAAAATATACGTTTTGGAAAAAAAAAACTAATCGGTTAGTCATTAATAATTATAATATTATTATTTTATTTTATTAAATAGAACTATTCGTGATATTTTTGGAAAATTAGAAGTTTTATTTAGGAAAAATAGAAAAGTAGAAATTTTAGTTAGAAAATATAAAAAAGAATATACACTTTGGCTAAAAATGGTAATGAGTTATTTATTAGCAATTATAACCTTATTATGTTATTTTATTAAATGAAACTGTCTGTGATATTTTTGGAAAATAAGATGTTTTAGTTAGGAAAAATATAAAAGAGATTCTATATACTAATTTTAATATTTTATCTAACGGTTCTCAATGATTTGATCAAAAATATTCAACGACTATGAATGGAGTGACCAGACTACAAAAACTTTCATGACCAGACTACAAAACTTTCAATGTTTCGTCTTTAATATAATAGTATAGATAGAGTGTTATTCAAATAGAAATTAAAATAAAAACTACAAACTGCACCACACACAATTAAATACATTCTCTTACACACAACCCCACCTAGTCCTCTCATTCGTAATTATATTTTTCCCGTTAATTGGTGATCTTTTTTTAAAATCTGACTTCACTGTATTTTTCTTCATCTCGCAACAATCAGTTTGCATACCATATTTGATATATTCTGAAGATAAATCACTATTTGTGTTTGCGAGAATCACTAAAATGTTGGTGATTCCTATAAGAATAAATAGTGATTTCTGCGTAAATGTAGTGATTTTTTCTCCAGATCTATATGTAAATTACAAATTTTGTATCGCAAAATCAATAAATTTATACGTATATAAAAATAAATCCCTAGATCTATGCTGAAATTACTATTTATTCTTGCTGAAATCACTAAAAGTTTAGTACTCCGTAATATAGCACATATGGTATGAATATTGATCGTTGGAAAATGGAGAAAAATATAGTGAAGTCGGATTTCAAAAAAAGTTCACCGACTCACGGAAAAACTCAAATTAAAAACAAAGGGGATTATGTGAGATTGTGTATGTGATTGTGTATTTTAACTGTGTGTGGTGCGGTAGAGGGCCGTTAGATTAGATTAATCTAAAAGTTTAGATTAGTTTCTAATTTCTATTTGATCACTAGTATATATGTATATAGGGGGCGTTCCACAGCCCCCGTTTGATCACTAGTATATATGTATATAGGGTGCCCTCAATGTTTCATTGAGGACGGTCGTTTTTAAACAAATAATTAAAAATAGAAGAATACTAGAAAAAAATATAACATTCAGCACAAAAATAGTGGGCATGTTTGTCTGGATACGTATAAATTTAAATTCAAATTTTGTACAATTTTCTATTTTTATTTAATTTTTCATGTAAATTTACAAATTATCTAAAACTGGGCGCCCTCATTGAGGGTGTAGAAGGACAAAAATGTAATTTTAGCAGACACCCTCAATGTTTCATTGAGGGCGTAGTAATAGTTTTCCGCCTTAAATTCTTGATTTAATTATTTAAAAGTTCAATAAAAATTCAAAAAATTATTATATTCAAATAATTATATTTTGAGTATAAGTATGATTAATTGGGTGTGTATGAATTTAAATTTAATTTTTTTATATAATGAATTATTACAAATTAATAAAAATTAAAAAAACAAATTACTTTGGTGAGTATGATTATTTTTTGTGTATATGAATTTAAATTCAAAATTTTCCTTTTCTTATATTTTATTTAGTTTTTCAAAGTGACTGCCCGTAACGAAACATTGAAGTGTTGAACCCTGTTTATTCTCCTCGAATCATTACTTACATTGCTATTACTACTACTATTATTAGTTGTCTTATAGTGTTAATAGTGAGTGAGTACGATTACTTGGGTATGTATAAATTTAGAGTATAAGGTATAAGGTATAGAATTTAGGGTAAATGATTTAGGTTTCAGGGGTTAGGTTAACCCTTAAACTTTAAAATTTCTAATTTTTCTCTTATATAACTAAAATATTTGAATCGCGACACTTTGTAGTTGATAGTGTTTATAGTGAGTATGAATTTAAATTCAATTTTGTGTTTTTACAATTTTTTTTTAATTTTTCAAGTAAATCTACAAAATAGTTAAAATGAGTGAAAAAATTCAACAATTAGAAAATTAATGAAAATGAGGTAAAATTCGTCACAAAAATGATAACTACGATTACTTGTGTGTGTATGAATTTTAAATTTAATTTAGGGTATAGGATTTAGGGTTTAAGGTTTAGGGGTTAGGGTAACCCCTAAACTTTAAAATTTCTAATATTTCTCTTATATAACTAAAATCTTTTAATCCTTTTGTAGTTGATAGTGTTTATAGTGAGTATGATTACTTTGGTGTGTATGAATTTAAATTCAAAATTTTCCTTTTCTTATATTTTTATTTAGTTTTTCAAAGTGACTGCCCGTAATGAAACATTGAGGTGTTGGATCATGTTTATTATCCTCGAATCATTACTTACATTGCTATTACTACTACTATTTTTAGTTGTCTTATAGTGTTAATAGTGAGTGAGTACGATTACTTGGATATGTATAAATTTAGAGTATAAGGTATATGGTATAGGATTTAGGGTAAAGGATTTAGGGTTTAGGGGTTTCGGTAACCCCTAAACTTTAAAATTTCTAATCTTTCTCTTATATAACTAAAATCTTTGAATCTTTTATAGTTGATATTGTTTATAGTGAGTATGATTACTTGGTTGTGTATGAATTTTAATTCAAATTTTGCTTTTTTACAATTTTTATTTAATTTTTCAAATAATCTTCGAAGTAGTTAAATGAGTGAAAAAATTCAACAATTAGAAAATTAATGAAAATAAGGTAAAATTCGTCACAAAAATGGTAACAAAGATTACTTGTGTGTGTATGAATTTTAAATTTAATTTTCAGCTTTTTTCTATTTTATTTAATTTTTCAAGTAAATTTACAAACTAGTTAAAAATGAGTAAAAAAATTCAATTATTAGAAAATTAGTTGAAATAGTTACTACGATTGCTTGGGTGTGTATGAATTTTAATTTTTATTTTTTACATATTTTTAAATTATTTTTATTAAACGAACACCCTCAATGAAACATTGAGGGCGTAAAAGGACAAAAATGTAATTTTAGGAGACACCCTCAATGTTTCATTGAGGGCGTAGTAATAGTTTTCCGCCTTAAATTCTTGATTTAATTATTTAAAAGTTCAACAAAAATTCAAAAAAATTATAATATTCAAATAATTATATTTTGAGTATAAGTATGATTAATTGGGTGTATATGAATTTAAATTTAAATTTAAATTTTTTATATAATGAATTATTACAAATTAATAAAAATTAAAAAAACAAATTACTTTGGTGAGTATGATTACTTTGGTGTGTGAATTTAAATTCAAAATTTTCCTTTTATTATATTTTATTTAGTTTTTCAAAGTGACTGCTCGTAACGAAACATTTAGGTGTTGAATCCTGTTTATTCTCCTCGAATCATTACTTACATTGCTATTACTACTACTATTATTAGTTGTCTTATAGTGTTAATATTGAGTGAGTACGATTACTTGAGTATGTATAAATTTAGAGTATAAGTGTTGTGGAATAAAAAATGTACTTGTAAATTTACTGCTAGGGTTTGTGAGCTTCAAGCTTTAATGGCTGCTCTTGTTGTCGGGGACTAACTCGGTCCTAACAATATGCCTACGTATCTCTAGTGTTTAGAGAATCAAGCCAATAAAACGTAGTTCTTGGTGTTGCCCTCGGGGCTATGACGGTAGGGGTACACCAAGGACGTAGTGACTTGTATGTCCTTATTCGAGGATGAAGTCCAAAACGTTGTAGATGACGTATGGAGCTGTGTCCAAAATGTAGTAGATGACGTATGGAGCTGTGTCCAAAACGTAGTTCTGAGATGATGGGTCAGACCCTTTATATAGGCGTTTAGAAGCCTAGTGGATAAGTATTGATTTCCTTGAAGGATAAGTTTTATCCTTGACGGTGGATAAGTATTGACTTTCTTGAAGGATAAATCTTATCCTTGACGGTGGATAAGTATTGACTTTCTTGAAGGATAAATCTTACCCTTGACAGTGGATAAATATTATCACTTTCTTAAAGGATAAGTCTTATCCTTGACGGTGGATAAGGATTAATTCTAGTTCCTTCCTTGTAGGAGTTGTTTCCATATCATAAAGTACTTGTATTAAAACAAGCCCAATTGTATTAGAACAATCCTGTATTGGACGTCTCCAAATACAGGTTGTACTTCTATCCCAAATATTAATTACGAAATTAATATTTAATTAGAGTTTCGGGCCTTATTAATGGGCCTTATTTATGGACCATCTAGGTTTAATTAATGTAATATTAATTATGTCTTTAGGGTTATTTTTAACCCATATCATTTGCCCCCCAACTTCTATGAAACAACTTCTATGATAATGCACTTGGATTTCATAGAAGTTATACCGGTCTTTTTCGAGACTTGGGGTCTTTTTATCCCTTACCTGGGACTTACTACCCTTTTTTGGGGATTTTAATATACACTAGTGTTTCACGAGTATCGTCTTGGTGTAAAGTGTGGAGCGACCTACACATTTACGACGATTTTGCCTTATTCGAGGCTAGCTTGACATTTGCATAAGCCTTTTATGTCTTATACCGTCTTGTTTTGGCTTCAAGCCTTTCATTAAGCATATCGAATGATGAGGTTTGGACTAAATGTCTTAGGTTTTTGGGGTTTCAACCCTTCACCCTTACGAGTTCTTACTGATTGTTGCACTCATAATGATTCATTCTCAAGTCTATCATATCAAACTTCTCATGCGCTTGAAATTTTTGCTAATTAACAATAGGCGTCTTAGGCTTTCTTTTGTATGTTTATTAGCAATATTCACCCTTCGGGGTTCGTTGTATTTAACTCTCTTTGTGCAGTTGACATGCATATTTTGTATGATTTCCTTTGCATTCATTTGTAGCTTGTCTTGGAAAAGCTTTGAGGATGTTTCTACCAATCAAAACGGGCTCAACCCTTCATCTGCTTTCTAGGAAGCTCATGATTTCATCGAACCTTATTTCAACTTGTCCTACTAGCGGATCCTTTTAGGATGCACTAAACATAATAGACTTTCAAGTTTGCAGCATGCCAAGTTTTTGGCGCTTCGATCCCTTCCAGGGTTTCCAATTTGTAGGAGCCTCGACCAAATACGTTCTTAACGCGATATGGTCCTTCCCAATTTGGGGCCAACTTGCCTTTTTGTCCAACTCCGGATGCCTCAATCTTTCGGAGGACTAAGTCTCCTTGACGGAAAGATCTCTCTTTAACCCTTAGGTTATAGTAGAAAGATGCCCTTTTTTTATGTTCAACTACTTTAGCATTTGCCTCATCTCTAACTTCATCAATTAGATCTAAGGCCAGCCTCATGCCTTCTTCATTTATCTCTAGTTCATAAGCTTCGACTCTTGGAGATGTGTGAGTAATCTCCACTGGAACCACTGCCTCTGCTCCATATGCCAGCAGAAAGGGGATTGCTTCAGTGGTGACTTTACTAGTAGTACGATATGCCCATAGTATGGGGAGCAATTCGTCTACCCAAGTGTTTCTAGAGCGTTCAACTCTTTTCTTCAGTCCATCTAGGATAATTCGAATGACAACCTCAGCTTGCCCATTTGCTTGAGGACGGGCAACAAAAGTGAAACGTAACTTGATATCATTCTCGTCACAATACTTCTTGAATTCATCGTTGTTAAACTGAGTTCCATTATCCGTGACCAAGATTCGTGGAATCCCGTATCTGCATATTACATTCTCCCAGAAGAAATGCATTACTTGCTTGGTGGTTATATTGGCTAAAGGTTTAGCCTCAATCCACTTAGTGAAGTAGTCGATTGCCACTATCAAGAACTTTCTTTGCGCACTTGCCATTGGAAATGGTCCAAGTATATCCATTCCCCACATGGCGAATGGGATAGGTGAGTTTATGGATGTCATCATCTCTGGTGGTTGCCTAACCACCGGTGCATGCTTTTGGCACCGTTCACATTTCTTCACGTAGCTTTTAGCATCTGCAAGTATGTTTGGCCAATAGAAACCTAGACGAGTGATTTTATGGGCAAGGGCTCTGCCCCCCAAGTGCTGTCCACAAATTCCTTCATGCACTTCCCTTAGGGCCAATTCTGCCTCTTGGGGTCTCAAGCATTTCAGATAAGGAACAATGAAAGACTTTTTGTATAGGATTCCCTCAATCAGGGTATACCTTAGTGCTCTCACATATAACTTTCGTGCTTCTGAAGTGTCATTGGGTAACCACCCAGTTTCCAGATGAGATTTGATGGGATCCATCCAACAGCTGGCAACATCAATGGGTGCTACCAACTTTCCATTGATGCTTGGGGTCTTCAAGACTTGGAAGTATACACTTCCTGCGTAGTTTTCAATTTCAGAAGAGGCAAATTTAGAAAAGGCATCAGCCTTCATGTTCTCTTCCCTTGGAATGTGTTCCACATAGCATTCATAAAACTGAGTCATGATGGCATTGACAAGTTTTAGGTACTTGGCCATGACTTCATCTCTGGCCTCAAACTCCCCATTTACTTGGGAAACCACCAGCCTCGAGCCTCCACACACTTTCAGAGTTTTAACTCTCAAGGCTCTAGCGAGCCCTAAGCCAGCTATCAGGACTTTGTAGCACCAAACCTGCTCCACTTGATTTTGTTTTTGATGCTCCATCAAAATAGAGCACCCAACATTCTTTGGACACCATGTCTTCATCTTTCTTGTCTTCCACTATTACTTCGTGCCCCCCGACTTCCTGGTTGTCGATAATGCATTCAACCATGAAGTCAACGAGTGCTTGAGCTTTTATGGTCGTTCGAGGCTTATACTTGATGTCAAATTCTCCCAATTCAATAGCCCATTTGATCAACCTCCCACTAACTTGGGGACTATGCAAGATGTTTTTTAGAGGCTGATTGGTCAAGACCTCTATCTTGTGTGCCTGGAAGTATGGGCGTAGCTTTCTTGAGGCCATAATCAAGGCTAAGGAAAACTTATCTATCATAGAGTAGTTTATTTTTGCCCCATGTAGAATCTTGCTCACATAATAAACGGGCTTCTGCACCTTCAATTCTTCTTTTACCAAAACAGCTCCAAGGGCAGTGTTGGATACTGCCAAGTATAGATAGATAATCTCTCCTGGTTTTGGTTTTGCCAATAGTGGTGGCTCAACCATGTACTTCTTAAGGGCCTCAAAGGCTTCCTGTGACTAAAAAAATTTCACATTTTTTAGTGCTTTTAAGAAAAGTAAGCACTTTTCTCCTGACTTGGAGATGAATTTTCCCAATGCTGCCACTCTTCTCGTTAGTTTCTGAACATCTTTGACAGACCGCGGTGGCTCCATGTCTAGGATTGCTTTGATTTTGTCGGGGTTAGCCTCGATTCCTCTCTTGGAAACCATCAGGCCTAAGAACTTTCCTGAGCCAACGCCGAAGGCGCACTTTGCTGGATTTAACATCATCTTGTGGTTCCTTAGCACTTCAAATGCCTCTCGGAGGTGCTCTATATGATCGGCCTTATCGAGGCTTTTGACTAACATGTCATCCACTTAAACCTCCATGGTCTTGCCAATGAGATGTTTGAAAATTTTGTTCACCAACCTTTGGTAAGTTGCTCCTGCATTCTTAAGTCCAAATGTCATAAACAAATAACATTAAACACCAAAGTCAGTGACAAACGATACCTTGGGGATGTCATCTTTGTGCATTTTAATTTGGTTGTATCCACTGAAGCCATCCATGAAGCTTAGCATCTCGTGCCCAGCCGTTGCATCAATCAGAGTATCGATCCTTGGTAAGGGAAAACAATCCTTAGGACATGCGTCATTCAAGTCGGTGAAGTCGACACACATCCTCCATTTTCCATTGGCTTTTTTGACCATCACTGGGTTGGCCAACCATTCTGGGAATTGAATTTCCTCAATGAACCCGGCTTCCAGCAGCTTATCAACTTCTTGTTTGATGGCCTCTTGTCTCTCTGGTGCAAAGTTTCTCTTTTTCTGTTTCACCGTCTTCCTTTCAGGATCCACGTTTAATTTGTGGGTTATCAATTGGGGATCAATCCCTGGCATGTCTGCCGCTATCCAAGCAAAAACATCATTGTTTTCTTGAAGAAAAGATATGAGCTTGCTTTTCAATGGTTCGGGCAACAACGCTCCAACATAAGTGACTTTTTCTGGTTCTTCAGGAACTAAGGGAATTGGGATTAAATCCTCAGCTGGTTTCCCTCTTCTGTCTTCATTATCTCTAGTGTCCATGTCTTCAATGGGGAGAACCTGCCCCCGATTCCATCAGGCCTTAACGCGGCTACGTAACAGCTTCTAGCCATCTTTTGGTCTCCCCATTCTTCACCAATCCCATTCCTTGTTGGGAACTTAATTTTCAGATGGTAAGACGAGGCTACAGCCTTGAATGCATGAAGGCCCGTCCTTCCAAGGATCGCGTTGTAGGTCGAAGTTGCCTTTATAACTATGAAATTCAACATCTGAGTAGACGTATTCGACCCTTGCCCCATGGTCATAGGGAGTTGGATTGTGCCTTCCACCTTTGATTCCACTCCATTGAATCCATATATGGGCATATTCGAGGGTGTCAACTGGGAGTCAGTGTATCCCATCTTGATGAAAGCATCATGGAACAAGATGTCCACTGAAGCTCCATTGTCAACCAAAACTCTCTTCGTTTCAGAATTGCCTATCACAGGTACGATGACTAAGGGATCATCGTGGGGAAACTTCACTCCTTCCAAATCAGAATCATCAAAACCTATTGATATTTCCGTTCTGGCACATTTTGGTGCTTCTCCAACCACAATCATTACCTCTCGGGCATAGGCTTTCCTTGAGTTTTGGGAGGACCCGGCAATAATTGGTCCTCCGAATATCATGTTGATGACTGGCCCTCGGGGCTTGGGATTACGATCTTGATCGTTGTCCCTTCTGTCGTAATCCTTCCTTTCGTAGTTTCTTCTTTGACTCCCTTGATTTCCATCCTTGGTGAATTTATTGAGTTTTCCTCTTCGTATCAAAAACTCAATCTCATCTTTCAGTTGTCTACAGTCATCCGTGTCGTGACCAACTTCTTTGTGGAAACGACAAAATTGATTATGGTTTCTTTTAGACAAGTCGGTCCTTAGTGGCTTCGGCCATCGTAGATCCTCTTCCTTTGCAATTTCCATCAGAATTTGACTCCTAGGAGCGTTCAATCTTGCATACTCCATGAATTTTGGCCCAAAATTGTTCCTCTTGGGTGGAGAATCAGAATCCTTTGACGTTCTAGGAAACTTTTCCTTGACGTCGTACTCCTGAGTTTCCTTTCTTTTCTTTGAATTTCCACTGCCACCAATAGTGGGTCCATACTTTCTCATGCTTTCTTCAGCCTTAATATACTTTCCGGCTCTATCTTGGAGCTTCAACATGCTCTCGGGTGGATGTTTTGCCAATGATCTCTTGAAGTGATCATCAGTGGTTCCTTGCTGCAGAGCTATCATAGCTACTTTATCTTCTAATTTCGGGACTTTCAAAGCCTCCCTAGTGAATCGATTTATATAATCTCTCAAAGCTTCATTCTTTCCTTGCTGGATTCCCATGAGCAATGCAGAACTCTTCTCATGCCCCCTTCCACTAACAAATTGGTTGATAAACGCCTTGCTTAACTCCTTGAAGGATCCAATAGAGTTAGGAGGCAAACAGCTGTACCAACGTTGTGTCATGCCCGCTAGGGTTTGTGGAAACGCCCGACACTTAACCGCATCATTGGTTGGCTGCAACAGCAGTGCATTAGAGAAAGTTCGCACATGATTTGCGGGATCTCCCGTTCCATCATAAGTTTCGATCGTTGGTATCTTGAATTTCCTGGATATGTTAGCTTTCATGATGTCTTGAGTAAAGGGTGGTGTTGGATCATCAGGATCTCCTAGGGGCAACAAAACATTAGGATCACCCCTTGGGGCTTCAGCCCTCTTGCTTTTTCTTGGTGTTGGATCCAAGTTGATTACTGAGACTCTTCCCGTTCCTTGGTTTTGTATCCTTGGGGCCTCCTCTTCTGCAAGTAGCTTCTTGAGCCTTGCAGTCTCGGCTTCATGGGCCGCAATTCTTTCTTTAGTAGTTTGGAGTTGTTCCCGGTTTGTTTGGGAAGAGTGTCTCCTCCTTGGGGCAATATCCCTCTCATCTCCTGTTGAATAATTCTCCTCCTCAATATAGGGACTTGAGTAGTCTTGAATCAAGGGGGTTCGTCTAGTTTGCTGATTTTGAGGTCCCGGACCTTGAATGTAAGGGGACACATATGCCTCATGGTAGATTGGATTAGTTCCACTACTGCCCGCCGGGGGTCGGGTTGGCATACCATAAGTTGGCATACCGAGAGTTTGAGTCGTGTATTGAGGGAGATCCGTGGTGTGAAGTTGAAGGCCACGTGGTGCGTTTGCAAGTAGTGGAGTGGTTGCGATTGGTTGCTAAAGAGTGGTCTCTTGTGGATTCGGTCCATGAACGACCATTTGCAGGGGATTCATCCCTTCAACAGTAATTGGGATTTCTGGTCCTTGAGTGGTGGTGAAGGGGATATTCGCCCCTTCAGTGCCAGTAATCGGCGGCGGTTGGCTTCCCACAGAGGTCTGCGTTTCTCGAGTCGTTCTTCGTGTGTTTGCCATGGTTGATGTTGTCTTCCCACAGAGGCGCCAAATGTTGTGGAATAAAAAATGTACTTGTAAATTTACTGCTAGGGTTTGTGAGCTTCAAGCTTTAATGGCTGCTCTTGTTGTCGGGGACTAACTCGGTCCTAACAATATGCCTACGTATCTCTAGTGTTTAGAGAATCAAGCCAATAAAACGTAGTTCTTGGTGTTGCGCTCGGGGCTATGGCGGTAGGGGTACACCAAGGACGTAGTGACTTGTATGTCCTTATTCGAGGATGAAATCTAAAACGTTGTAGATGACGTATGGAGCTGTGTCCAAAACGTAGTAGATGACGTATGGAGCTGTGTCCAAAACGTAGTTCTGAGATGATGGGTCAGACCCTTTATATAGGCGTTTAGAAGCCTAGTGGATAAGTATTGATTTCCTTGAAGGATAAGTTTTATCCTTGACGGTGGATAAGTATTGACTTTCTTGAAGGATAAATCTTATCCTTGACGGTGGATAAGTATTGACTTTCTTGAAGGATAAATCTTACCCTTGACAGTGGATAAATATTATCACTTTCTTAAAAGATAAGTCTTATCCTTGACGGTGGATAAGGATTAATTCTAGTTCCTTCCTTGTAGGAGTTGTTTCCATATCATAAAGTACTTGTATTAAAACAAGCCCAATTGTATTAGAACAAGCCTGTATTGGACGTCTCCAAATACAGGTTGTACTTCTAGCCCAAATATTAATTACGAAATTAATATTTAATTAGAGTTTCGGGCCTTATTAATGGGCCTTATTTATGGACCATCTAGGTTTAATTAATGTAATATTAATTATGTCTTTAGGGTTATTTTTAACCCATATCAATAAGGTATAGGGTATAGGATTTAGGGTTTAGGGGTTAGGGTAAACCTTAAACTTTAAAATTTCTAATTTTTCTCTTATATAACTAAAACTTTGAATCGTGACACTTTGTAGTTGATAGTGTTTATAGTGAGTATGAATTTAAATTCAAATTTTGTCTTTTTACAATTTTTTTTTAATTTTTCAAATAAATCTACAAAGTTGTTAAAATGAGTGAAAAAATTCAACAATTAGAAAATTAATGAAAATGAGGTAAAATTCGTCACAAAATTGATAACTATGATTACTTGTGTGTGTATGAATTTTAAATTTAATTTAGGGTATGGGATTTAGGGTTTAGGGTTTAGGGTTTAGGGTTTAGGATTTAAGGTTTAGGGGTTAGGGTAACCCCTAAACTTTAAAATTTATAATCTTTCTCTTATATAACTAAAATCTTTGAATCCTTTTGTAGTTGATAGTGTTTATAGTGAGTATGATTACTTTGGTGTACTATATGAATTTAAATTCAAAATTTTCATTTTCTTATTTTTTTTATTTAGTTTTTCAAAGTGACTGACCGTAAGGAAACATTAAGGTGTTGAACCCTCTGTATTCTCCTCTAATCATTAATTACATTGTTATTACTACTACTATTTTTAGGTGTCTTATAATGTTAATAGTGAGTGAGTACGATTACTTGGGTATATATAAATTTAGAGTATAATGTATAGGGTACAGGATTTAGGGTAAATGATTTAGGGTTTAGGGTTTAGGATAACCCCTAAATTTTAAAATTTCTAAAATTTCTCTTATATAACTAAAATCTTTGAATCTTTTGTAGTTGATAGTGTTTATAGTGAGTATGATTATTTGGTTGTGTATGAATTTTAATTCAAAATTTTCCTTTTTACAATTTTATTTAATTTTTCAAGTAAATCTACAAAGTAGTTAAAATGAGTGAAAAAAATTCAAAAATTAGAAAATTAATGAAAATAAGGTAAAATTCGTCACAAAAATGGTAACTACGATTACTTGTGTGTGTATGAATTTTAAATTTAATTTTCACCTTTTTTCTATTTTATTTAATTTTTCAAGAAAATTTACAAACTAGTTAAAAATGAGTAAAAAAAATTCAATTATTAGAAATTTAGTTGAAATAAGGTAACATTCGTCAGAAAAATAGTTATTACGATTGCTTGGGTGTGTATGAATTTTAATTTTAATTTTGACTTTTTATATATTTTTAAATTAATTTTTTTAAACGAACGCTCTCAATGAAACATTGAGGGCACGAGGATGTTTATTATTATTGTAAATTTACCTGAAAAATTAAATAAAAATATAAAAATATGCAAATTTTGAATTTAAAATTATAAATATGCAGAAAAACATGCCCACTATTTTTGTGATGAATTTTATATTTTTTTCTAGTATTCTTCTATTTTTAATTATTTATTTAAAAACAACCGCCCTCAATGAAACATTGAGGCGCCCTCAATGAAACATTGAGGGCAGGGGATATCCCCGGGGATCTGGACCAATATATATATATATGGTTGGCATAGGAGTCCGGAGAGAAACATTACATAAATATTCATTACACATATTTTAATCATATTTTTTATTAGATATGATTATAAATTTCAATTATTAAATTAAAAAACAAAATTAAACTACTTTTTTATAAAAAATAATTGAAAATTAGTCAAATAGTTCAAAGTGATTCTACAGCAGAATCAAATCTATCCAAAATGATTCTGCATCAGAATCAAATTTAAAATCAATATTTTTATTCAAATTTTAAGTGTTAAATTAAATTATATATTTAAGTGTTAAATTTAGAATCAGATTATATATTTTATGTAAAAAAAATTAAATTATTTATGAGATTATATAATAGAATGTATAATTCTCACTGATTCTCTATATAATATGTTTCTCTCTAGAATAATGATATATATGTATATATGAGTATTTTCTCTTTACTTAGCAAAAAAAAAAAGAAGAGTATTTTCTGTTTATTACTCTATTGGATTGAAATCATAGAACTTTTCGTATATAATTTTACATTACATTAATCTAACATCATCTTCCTCGTTTCTCATCTTTTATGTGAGTATGTTCAAGTATCTAGAGAAGATACAGTATAACAAATTTGGGCAATTATGACGAAAATTTTACACTAAAATCGTCATAATTGTCCATATTTGTTGTAGTGATAAGAGTATAAAAGATCTAAGTGATACTACCTTCGTTTCACAATACATGTTCACTTTTCATTTTTAGATTTGCATTTTGAAATGCTTTGATCGAATACTTATACAAATAATTTTTTTAATTTTTTTTTTGTGAATAAAAATTTAAATATCAAAATTTTATTAAAAAAAGAAATTTTGAAAAATAATTTATATTAACTATTCAATCAATACATTTTAAAATACATACCCTGACAAATATTTTGAAACGGAATGAGTAATAATATTCACTTGGCGACTTATCACTCGACTCCTCAATTATGTTCTTCTTCCTTAATTAGCAAGTTTGAGGATTTAACTATTTAAGAGACTGAGCACTTGTTAAACTTGTCAGCTTTATACTTTTAATCCTTGTTTTACTAAATGCCCTTCTTTTAATCCTTGCTATTAGTTCTTTTTAGAAAATAAATAGAGTTCAGAAACAAACTACTAGGCGCCATTTTAAATAATTCTTTTTACACCTAACTAGCACAACATAGAATTTGAGGCACTAGTGGTACTATTCGATCTCTCACTTCAATAGTTCATATTTTACGATAATATTTTTATAGTACTTCACCCTGTCACCCAACTTAGCAGCTGCCCTCAAAGCATCTTGCCAAAAATACATTTCTACATAACTCTAGATGCGATCAATTTCGACAAAGAAACTAAGGGTGCTAGCTGCTAATATTTCTGTTTAAGATGGAAGGACAAACTAAGGGTGCCAGCTGCTAATCTCGGTTTTTCGATTTTATCGATACAAAAAATATATTTTGTATCCGATGGATATTTTGTATCCGATGGATGGGCTTGCATATTCGCGTCCGATGATTATCTTTATATTTGCTTATATGGACAAAATAATGTCTCTATGACCGAAGACTACATCAACATTATATTCGAAGGGTTTATCAACGCCCCAAAAATATATTGAGCCCGATCCAATAAATAGCCGATGAAACCGAGTATAATACTTAAGGCGGTGGAAAGATATTATAGCATCAGAAACCTAATTCTAGAAGGATCCAGATACTCAAAATATTCTCTACATGGACATTATTTGCCGTAAAAGTAAAAATATGGGTCGGGTCTAAAATTACCAGAAATACAATCTTATATCTTGAATAGAACTACGTGGACTTGATCTCCTATAAATAAGGGTACGTAGGCACCTTGAGCGGATTCGAAAATCACGACCGATTACAAACTCCACTACACCAAAAACGGCATTTTCCTACCATATAAATCTTACCAAAAAAACTTGGTAGGAATTGACCCCTCATTTCCTACCGACGACGAATCTGTAAAAGCGCCGACCAATTCCTACCGATTGTTGGTAGGAAAATAAAACCTACCAACATCGGTAGGTTTTGCCTGCATTTTCACAAAGTTAAGATCCCACCATCCTAATCATCAAGCCTTGTCATATTTTTAAGTAATAAACAATTTTTATAAAATAAAAAATATTTTCAATATGTTGTGGTCATTTCCTACCATATATGGTAGGCAACTAAAACCTACCAAATCTGGTAGGTTTTATTCTTGATGGTACCCCACCATCCACATCATTAGCCATATCATAATTTAAGTAATAAATAATTTTTTAAAAATAATAAAATTTTTCATTCTGTCATGGTCATTTCCTACCATATATGGTAGGAAAATAAAACCTACCAAATCTGGTAGGTTTTATTTGTGATGGTACCCCACCATTCACATCATCGTCCCAATCATATTTTAAAGTAATAAACATTTTTTTTAAATACGAAATATTTTCATTCTGTCAAGGCCATTTCCTACCATATATGGTAGGAAATAGTCACTGACGAATTTTGGACCCCCACCACCTTTTTGCTTTTCCGCCAAAAATTTCACAGAAAAGTTGAATTTTCCGCGCACATCAAAACCTACCATTGTTGGTAGGTTTTAATCGATTAATAAAATAATACAAAATAAAATTAGGGGAGAATGATACCTATAAGTTACTGCTAATTTAGTACATATGCATGGTTTGGCGTAGTGGTTGGGCAGTTGGCTTTTGTGGGAGAGGGCAGAGGTTCGATTACGTACCAACCCAAATTTTTGGCACACATCAAAACCTACCATTGTTGGTAGGTTTTAATCGATTAATAAAATAATACAAAATAAAATTAATGGAGAATGTGTTTATATTATATTTTTTGTTGATCAGTTATCATATTTTTGTTAATCAAACTCTAAGGACATAAAGATTTACTCATTTTAGTAGTGGAGGATAAAAATTAGTTGAATTAAACTTACATATTTAGGTACTTATGTTATTCGTTAAAAACTAATTATATCGAAAAAATTTTAAAAATATAAAGACGTATGGATAAATTAAGTTTTTTTATATGAAACGTCGTTTTGTAGTTTGATGAATGGAAGGAAAAAAATTTAGACAAAAAGGAATTACAAAAAGTTAAAGTCGTTTAGAAAACGAAAGAGTGTCGTTATTCGAATATTGAGTTAGAGTTCATACTCATATTTTATGGGTTGTCTAGGGTTTCATATTTTTATTTTTTTTTATTTTTTTTCAACGATCTAACCTTACAGATGTTTAAATATGTTGATTTCTTAGTTGTATGTGAAATTTTAGAATTTTTTAATTTAAGCTCCTACATTTTTATAATGAATCTATGTATCGAACTTATAATTTAAAAAATTGAGTCGGAGAATGATACCTATAAGTTACTGCTAATTTAGTACATATGCATGGTTTGGCGCAGTGGTTGGGCAGTTGGCTTTTGTGGGAGAGGGCAGGGGTTCGATTACGTACCAACCCAAATTTTTGGCACACATCAAAACCTACCATTGTTGGTAGGTTTTAATCGATTAATAAAATAATACAAAATAAAATTAATGAAGAATGTGTTTATATTATATTTTTTGTTGATTTGTTGATGGGTTATCATATTTTTTGTTAATCAAACTCTAGGGACATAAAGATTTACTCATTTTAGTAGTGGATGATAAAAATTAGTTGAATTAAACTTACATATTTAGGTACTTATGTTATTCGTTAAAACCTAATTATATCCAAAAAAATTTAAAAATATAAAGACGTATGGATAAATTAATTTTTTTTTATAAGAAACGTCGTTTTGTAGTTTGATGAATGCAAGGAAAAAAATTTAGACAAAAAGGAATTACAAAAAGTTAAAGTCGTTTAGAAAATGAAAGAGTGTTAGAAAATTGAGTTAGAGTTTATACTCATGTTTTAGGGGTTGTCTAGGGTTACACTTTTTGATTTCTATTTATTTTTTTTCAACGATCCAACCTTACGTATGATTAAATATGTTGATTTCTTAGTTTTATACAAAATATTGGATTTTTTTAATTTAAACTCTTATATTTTTATAATAAATCTATTTATTAAACTTGTACTTTACAAAACTTGAATTGGAATATCATATATCAATTATTTGCTGATTTAGTATAAAAATCTTGTTTGACGCAGTGGTTGTTCACTTGGTTATTATTGGAGAGGGCATGAGTTTGAATCCGTGCAATCCAAAATTTTAATCGCTTAAAATTTTACGAAAAAATTGAATTTCCTTTTTAGGGGTGGTTAGGGTTATACTTTTTGATTTTTTTTGATTTTTTTTTCAATGATCTAACCTTACGGATGATTAAATATTTTGATTTCTTAGATGTATGTAAAATTTTAGAATTTTTTAATTTAAGCTCCTATATTTTTATAATTAATCTATCTATCAAACTTATAATTTACAAACCTTGAACTGAAATATGATATATGAGTAAATTGCATATTTAGTACAAAAAACGATGTTGGTGCAGTGGTTATGCACTTGGTTATTCTTAGAGAGGGCAGTTGTTTAAATCCACACAACCCAAATTTTTGGCAATTTCCGCCAAATTTTTTACAAAAAACTTGAAATTACAGCGCACAACTAAAAAAGAATATAATTAAAATAATAAAAGAAAAAAAATTAGGGTAAAAACTCATTTACCCTCTGAAATAAATTAATAGATCTAAATTATCATTACGTTTCGATCGTCGAAAATATTTTTTTTAAAAAATTATTATGTTTATTAAAAAAAAAAAAATTATGCCAAAACCTATACCCTACCATTATCGGTAGGAAATAAGCTACAATTTCACGAAAAATTCAAAAATTGCGCCTAAAACTAAAAATTCAAAAATTGCGCCCAAACCAAAAATTCAAAAATTTTGCTGAGAATCATAACCTACCATTATCGGTAGGAAATAAGCTACAATTTCCCGAAAAATTCAAAAATTGCGCCTAAAACTAAAAATTCAAAAATTGCGCTCAAACCAAAAATTCAAAATTTTCGCTGAAAATCATAACCTACCATTATCGGTAGGAAATAAGCTACAATTTTACGAAAAATTCAAAAATTGCGCCCAAACCAAAAATTCAAAAATTTCGCTGAGAATCATGACCTACCATTATCGGTAGGAAATAAGGTACAATTTTACGAAAAATTTAAAAATTGCGCCCAAACGAAAAATTTAAAAATATTTTCCTCCGCTTATTACTTATAATACAATCATTTTTTTTTCTCATTTCACTTCAATTTTCTTTCCTATCTTCATCTTCATCTCTATATCTTTATCTTCTTCAAATCAATTTCACATATCATTCACTTTGTTCTTCTTCTTTTTGCTTATTTAAGTAATTTTATCTTCATGCTTATTTTGTTATTTAATTAGCTAATAATTCTTAATACTAATTCTTGCTTTTTATGTAAATTTTAGGTACTTGATGAAGATCCAAAGACAATGATGTGGAAATAGAGAAAATAATTGTGAAGAAAATAACATGAAGATCCAAACGAAAAAGATGAAAATTTTGAAGATAATTAATTAAGCCTTGTAAATAATTTTTGATTTGTAGTTTTGGTGCATAAGAACAACTTCGAATATTATGATTTATGTGTAAGGAATGTTTGAATTTTTATATACAATGAATGTTTGATTATTTGTTATGCTTGTATACTTGTAAATTAGATATCGATCTATTTTTTTTTATAATGATTTGAGCAATTTGTTAGATAGGGGAAGTAATGAAAGCTTTATTTTTTATTTTTGAAACAATTGTCTAGTAATTCCTACCACCTTCAAAGCATTTCCTATTGTCTTCATAACATTTTCTGCCGTCTTCATAGCATTTCCTACCGTATTCATAACATTTTCCAGAATTGATGAATGCGGTAGGTTTTAACTAGTAGGAAATACTGAAGGTGGTAGGAATTGCTTGGTAGGAAATAGCTATTTTTATGTGTTTCTGTTATAAAACCTACCAATTTGGTGCCCGTTGAGTTGGTAGGAAATGCGTTGGTAGGATTTAGTTGGTAGGAAATAGTCCTTGACCGGGGTCAAATGTGACCCCACAAAATGACGTGGCAGTGATCCCCACTCGTGACACATGGCTTGACATGTCAACCTCGTGAAAAGTGACGTGTCGGGGTCCACCGCCATGTGGCTGTCGATGTGGCTGTTGATGTGGCTCGCCACATGGGCAGCCATTTGGCACGTGGGGTCGTTTAAGAAACAGACCACCAATTCCTACCATAACCAATTCCGACCTGAGCAATTCCTAGCATGTCGAATGGTAGGAATTGACACCAATTCCTACCGGTTTACCCCCAAAACCTACCATTTTCGTGGACCTCTCAAGAGCAGTCTCAAATATATATCTCAAAAACCCTAATTGTATTTACATCATTATTCTTATTATCTCTATCCGAATACCGAAATATAAATATAAATTTAAAGTTTTGTCCTTGAAAAAAATTTCATTTCATTTTGATTATGTTTGTTCAATCCAACTCTCCATAACATTATGAAGTCACTTTAAAGCAGTGTTGTAAAAAGCGGCAATCAGAGTTAATCGATGAAGGCACCGTTCAGGGATTAATCGGCTAATCGGGGATTAATCAGAATGATTAATCAGAATAAATTTAATAATATTTTATATATACAATTATATTCATATATATAATTGTTTCGTTATTTCAACTAAACATATGTTATTATCATATATTTATGCAAATATGTTAAAAATGTTATATAATTGTAATAAATAAAATTTTGAAGGTTTAACTTTTCAATTAGAGATCGATTTAAGAGGAAAAATAAAGAGAATTTATGATTAAGACATCTAAAATTATAATTATATGTACAAAAATAATATTTTTTTTCATATTATTTAATCAAGTTTCTACCTTTTAAATTTTTAATTATTTTTTTAATTGTAACTATTTTTTACTATTTTTAAATAATTAACCCGATTTTTGACCGATTAATCCGATTTTTGACTGATTCAGCCAATTTTGACCGTTTTTCTGAAAAACGATTAATTGACCGATTTTCGCTTAATCAGTTTGGTGGCCCGTCGTCTAGCGATTAATCCCGATTAATCACCCACGTTTAGAACACTGCTTTAAAGACATATTTCTAAGATAGAAACTGGTTGAGTGTCATCTGGTTGCATCAAACATTTATGTTAAGACATGATCCCAAGTACATATACTGATTTGGTATTGCTAGCACACATGGGGACCCGTATATTAAGCCTTCAATTGCATAGATGGTTAGATTTCAGTCAATTCATATGATCATTAAACGCATCTAATTTTATACTAATATTTGGTAGTAAAATTCAAAAACTGGGGAGACTGGATGCTTGAAAACAGGTTGCCATGTTATTTGTATCTATCAAACTCGATTACAGGGACAATTAAAGCAACCTGATGACTAGAAATTTGAATATTTGAAAATTCCACGCTAATAAAAATACAGTAATTTAAAGTATTAACGGCCGCTAGCAAGAGGGCTAACGGCGATATGTTTGCACGGGCTTGGTGGCAGACTACTCCTTCCAGTAGCAACAAGTCGTTGCACGAAACTTGCAATTCTGTCTCCGTTTGTCTCCGCCAGCAAACGCTTACCACCAAATGGCAGCGATTCAACTCCTCTTTGTTTTAGCACTTGTTCCGCTGTCAGCTTGCCTCCTTGACTAACACAGCCATTTGCCTGCAAATAACATATCATCTCCCTGTTACGTCTAGTTACAACTTACAAAACCAAAATTAATCTCGAATCCTACTTCCGCAATTTATTTTCTCGAAATGTTCGATAATTTTTATTTTAACCTAATGCAACAGAAATGTACCTAATTTTAAAGCTACTGTCCATAGATTTACCAATAGCTTACACAGTGCAACAGAATAATATCTACTGTACTAGCAAAAAGAATGTACTGACCTGAACCCTGACGTAATCCGAGTGATTCCAGCAAAATGCATTTCCAAGCATTTGATCAACAGTCTCCGAAACTCCATCAAGCACAATGTCAACAATCGCCGCCTCCACACATTCACCGTTACGTCTCACTTTCTTATTCACACCAATCGACAACGGAGCGTTACCAAGCGACAACACCAGCAAATCTTCAACGCCAGTTACAGACGGAAAATCGCGCTTATTATGCAACACATGAGTAACCGCAGCAGCTGTTGGATTATTCATCACCAGGCCTCCATCTATAGCTAAGCACGAAGTCTGTCCGTCAATTGACT
Organism: Heracleum sosnowskyi; assembly: GCA_030848705.1. Taxonomy (NCBI): domain Eukaryota; kingdom Viridiplantae; phylum Streptophyta; class Magnoliopsida; order Apiales; family Apiaceae; genus Heracleum; species Heracleum sosnowskyi. The sequence continues at coordinate 48,297,626 of CM061241.1, forward strand.
TCAAATTGAACGGTTTCAGAACAAACGGAGTCGCTGACGTGGCACGGCACACTTTCCAAAGCTCGAAATCGAAACTTGCCGACTCAGTGGCATCAGCTCTGGAGAAAACCAACGGCGCAGAGGTGTTAACGTCGAAGCAGGGCACCAGGAGAGGCTTACACGTGTCCTTCAAACTCAACACCTTCCCATCATCACGAGTCAACGCTTTCTTCAACACTCTCTCCATACTGTTACTATCAAACCTCTTCTTTCCCAGTCCAAAAACGCCGCCGTTTTTGACTTTATACAACTTCGACTGATTTTCACTAACAAACTTCACCGCCTCCTCGGCGGAGTAAACCGGCCGTCCAGCACCGTCGTCCGCGGCGATCATCGCCGCAAACAAAGCACCGATTCCAGTACCTGCAATGATATCAAAAAAATCGGCGATTTTCGCGGCGGTATTTCCAGTTTTCGTACGGATCTGATGCTCGAGATGAATCAAAGCAGCGCCGGCGACAATGCCGGTGGTTCCGCCGCCGTCAATACTCAGAACACGAGTTTTCTTCCCGTCGCAGTGATACAACCATTTCTGCTCAAGCTTCGAGAAGATCTCAAGCGTCACATTACTCAGCTCCATTGTTCGTTGTTACGTAAGCGGGATATACTGGATACGTTTGGTTTGGTTTTATAAAAGTGATATAAGTATATTTGATGAGTTGAGTAATAGTAATAAGTAGTAGTGAGATTGAATTTGAGAGACAAGAATCCGTGTGCTCACGCTTTGTATATGTAGAGTATTAATGGGGGGTGAATATATGTATAGGCCGAGTGTAAGTATAGGTACTGGAGGAGGGGAGAGTGTAAGTGAGGGAGGGTGGTAGTTATTTAAATAGACGTGGTTTTTGTTTTGTCCCTTCGTGTCCTCCTTCATTTACGATTCCATATGCCATTGAGTTTGTGTAGACTTGCTTTGTTCTTGTGTACTTTAGAAGTACACTAATTACACATTTATACATCTATATTTTTCCGGATCAGATTAACGACGAACAGAGTAGAAGTATTCTTTGATAAAAGAGAGATTACAATCGCTTTTCGAGAAATTCAATATACACGATTCCTAAAATCAGTAGCATCATAATTGACCTTTACATTAATTTTGGTTGTAGTCCAATGTTCAGAATTTTTAGTTGCATCAACTGAAATTGGAGGGACAGATGCTCTCAAAATATGAACAATCTTCCATTATAAAAGGTAAGCTTTTCTGACTTTCACCATCGACCCAGCCTCAATGCAGGCTTTTTAGATCCCCAAAACATCAATTGAATCATTCTCAAATACTCAAATAGACAAAACAACAAACCAAACACTACACTATAGATTGAATATTGCAACCAAAATTTAGAAAAATATCAAAAAACCATTGCCATTTTCAAACAAGTTTATAAATTTTTAGATGTACTACAATGCTTTTTTAGTTGGTTACAATAGAATATAAAAATTGTATAAGTTCAAAACTACTGCAATGGTTTTGTAACTTGGTTGCTATAGAGTATAAAATTTTCAGACCAAAATGTTGGTGGGCTTCTAAAATTGGAGCGGGCTTTCATTTTTTTCATTTTCGCGGTCAAACTTGAAAAAAGAGAGAAAGTAGTATCGATCTAAAAAAAGACACACGCAAATACAATACACTCAGACCCAAACACAAACACACTCAGACACTAATACAATCAAACACAATATTACGCACATGCCGCTATTGAATATCGATTGAAGCTAAAAGACTGTAGATCGAGGATAAAGAAGCTTAAAGACAGAAGCTCAAGGACTAAAGTTTGAAGATTAAAGCTCAAATAACAGGTATATTCAACTCGATTTAGGGCTTTCAATGTTTCAACTCGAGAATATTTAGGGCTTTTGATGAAATTGGTTTTAATATGTTCATTTGTGGTTGTTTTGATGAAACTTGTTTTGTGTATGAGTAAATTAGGGCTTTTTGTGTTAGATTTAATTAGGGCTTTTGGTATGAGTTAATTAGGGTTTTTCGATTATGAATTAATTAGGGCTTTTTACTCAAATTTGCTTGTTAATTGAGGATTTATGTTAAATAGGGGTTTATGTTAATAGGTCTCTTGTTTTAATATGTTCAATTAACTTCTTTTTACATTGATCTGTTTCTTTTCCTGTTTTCTTGTGTTCTGTTTGTGTTATGAGTTAATTTATGTGTTGGGAATGAATTCTTATGTGTTAATTTATGTACTTTATAGTTGTGTTTCATTTCCATTTTCTGTTTGGTGTGTCCTTTTTTTACATTCATATAAATTGCGCTGTTTATTGTGATTGTGTGTAGAAAAACCACTGAATTGTCAAGATGATGTGGGTTTTACTTCCAAAGTACAGTGCTGATTATCGTAAGGGGGTAGAGGACTTCATTTTGAACGGGTTTGCTAATTTTGGGTTAGGGAATGAACTAAAATGCCCTTGTATGGATTGTGGTAATCGTTTTTGGCAGTCGACAAATAATGTATATGATCATCTGATACTTAGGGGTCCATCCCTGAATCTGTCAACTGGATATATGAAATTTCAACCCCTAAGTACAAAAAAAATAGTGATGATTGTAATACATGTTACGTGATAAATGGATTCCGATTTCACACAAAGCAAAGAGATGCTAGGTGTACGACACAAAATAGTGGTGTCTTTTTGACTACCCTGACCACTAGTTTTGCGAGTTCAAAAGATCAAAACCCAATAACTAGTGATGTTAGTTACTACAGAGCAATTGATGAAATTATTGAAGTTGATTATTGGGGAGCGTTCACGGTAGTTCTGTTTAAGTGTTCTTGGTACCAAAAGGATAAAGATTGTTGCGGGATGACAAGAGTAAACATGAACAAATTATATCAGAAAAATGATCCATATTGTAACACCCCCAGATCCGGGGTCGGAGATCTAGGTTGTCACGTTCCTTTATTCCGTACAAACACTTGATACTTGAATCATAATAATATAAATCAACACACATGGTGACCCCACCATCCATATACTCACGCCAGTTATGTCTCAGAAACGAATTTGCAAAAACAGTAGTCATATGATCCATGAATTAAAGTTATTACAATCCAAAAGTAAAATACTTGCAACCTACTGCCAGTATGATCTCTATGTGAAACCAGAAAGGCAGCTCAAAAGTTTGTTCTTTTTCATTAATATACATACGTGATACTTATAAATAAACCGGAGCAACAAGAGTTACGCTCCAAACCAACTCAGTACTTCTACATGAGGTGCTGCAACTTCCATCCTATGGGCGGTCTGCGCGGCCCATACGCGCTTCCGAGCGGTATGACGAATCATGACCATCTACTCTAGCTATTGTGTTGTGATATATATATATATATATATATATATATATATATATATATATATATATATATATATATATATATATATAAAGAAAGCAAGAGTGAGCACTAATCCCAACAATAATACAACGCAGCATAAACATATATATTTGCAAGCTTATATCATAAAGGAAAACCTTTAAAACTTCATTCATATTTAGAATGATATATTTATTATCCTTTTCGTCAAAACATGCCATACAGTACCTCTACTGTACGAGGAACATCATTACTCATCACTGCCACATTATCAGTAACTTAGCGCCTTGGCTTTAGTTACAATGTGCAGTACAACTCCAATTGGAGGGAAGGGGCCTTTTTCCGGAGCACGCCACGATACACGATGATCAGTCGTTGTATCGTACTCACACTTTTCTACTAGTAGATGGACGACATCTTAACACGATTACCACCTTAGCCGCATACGGGCTTTGTATCTGCTGGACTGTCCCACAGCCTCCTACGCGAGATAAGTGATGGACTGCCTAGCAGCCTCTTACGCTATAATTAGAGGTACTGTCCAACAGCCTCCTTCACGTTTACTCCTGGTCCCGGATGAAAAATCAATGAAATGGGAATCAGAATTTAATCCTATTTTGCCCAAGTACAATTACTTGTCAAAAACTTTGTAACATTTTAGATTCCTTACTCCAGAATATTTGAAGGGAGTAAGTCACAGTGTGGGTTGACACCAGTCAACGAAACTACGAATGATTACCACGTATTTTGAAATCATGACCTGGGAGTTCATCGACATTTTCAGAGTTTGGCGAGTTTAAAATTCTTTGATTGAATAGGGGAGTCATCCCCAGCTATAGGTACTCTAGAGGAAAAGTGGAAGTAAAACTATGTCCTCGACTCCTTGAACTGGATTCCCAATTTCCGATGAGTTAGAAAACATTATTCGCAGTTAAATATCTTTGATAACTTGAGATAATACTTGGGAATCTCTGTTTTAAATATCTTTTCTGAAGATCAGAAATATTTGCGTAAACATTAGAACCTTCAATAATAATATAATAAGGTTCTATGATTTTTAAATCCTATTTGGAATATTTAATAAATATCCAAATAATAAATATTGAATTATTATTCAATAATATTTCACTTAAGTAAATATTCAAATAATATTCACTTATTTAAATAAATATTCAAAATAACATTTTTAATAATATTATTTAATACCTCATATTAAATATCCAATAATATATATATATATATTGGAATATTTAATCAACATATTTAAAATATAGCTGTTCCTGGACCCTCCAGTTTCTGACAGTATAATCAATTAAAAATAGTAATTCAACTCCCGGTTTAATATTTTAAAATCATCGTATGAGTGCTCTATTCTTAGAGCCTTTAAACCTCAGTTTATATCTAGTATTTACCTAGCATATAAACCTTATATCTAATAAAGTTTTTTATTAAAAGCGTAAACATTAAAAATCTTTTCATAGTATTAAAGCAGGATATATATCACATGCACAACAGTAAGTCACAACAGCATCACTTATATGATGTAGGGTTTGAAAACTTGCCTTGGTGTCTTGGTGGTGTGATAGTGGGGGCTTGAGAGTGTGCTCGTCAATCTATAACAAGATACATAATTCAGAGTCAGTCCCCTAGAACCAATTAATGTGCTATTACTTAAGCACTAAAGTTCTATTAATGAAAATCAAATGTCTCGCTCTCGGTCACCTATAACCTCATGACATTCCGTAAACTCTTAAGTCCAAAGTTTAAGTGGAAATCTATTCTCAAAACCCAAGTACTTTTCCTTTACTAACTCCTTGTTTTTAACCATCCCCTTAAGGGTATTTCACTCGCGCAACCTTTGTTCTCGCATTTTTATAAAATCACAAACTTATCTTTTTAACACGAAACCTTCTAGGTTTCCTTCCTAACAATCCATGCTAGTATCCATTTTAATATCTCAACCCAATTCCATTTTTAAAGGGCTTGATCCCTATCTCAAAGTTCATGCAATGAACTACTTAGTTATCCGAAACCGCTTTCACTAAAACGAACGTTTCTCCTAAACCGTAAATCGAAACGATACGATTCTTTCGCTAAAACAAACTATAAAACAGAGTCTACATGATCATGGTCAGAAAGCCTCATGGTTATGCCTTTAAGTTATTCGTGATCTCTGTCTAAACTTCCTAAATAAAATTCGACATGGTAACGACGCTTAAACGTGATTCACGTGTTTAAAACACTCTAATCAATTCACCAATCCATAACCAAGCAATCACAACCCAAGGATTTCATTTATACCATCTTATTACTGCCTACACAAGCTCATAACACTAATCACTAGTTCAACCATCAATCAATCCATTAAACATCATGCTTATCATGCAAATTATCTCTACATCATACTATCACTAACCATTCTTAACATAATCACTAATAACAAAGTATAACATAAGGGTGAGAGGTTTTTATACCTTCCTTGGTACTTAGTATAGCCTAGCAATGGGTAGTATGACCTTCTTTGATCCTTGATTATCCTTTACAAGTCTTAAACTTCAAGATCAAAACAAGAAAATCAAGAATTACTATTCATTTCTACTATTCATCATCAACTTTGATTCCATTTTTGAGCATTCTAACAATCATGGATGAAGCTAAGATCAAGGATTTACCTTAGTTTATGGATGAGGGTGATTTAGAGCCCAAGAACTTGAATTATGGTTGAGTGGAAGGGGTGGAAAAGTTTCTTAAGCTTTGTGGAAGAAGAAATAGCCGAATGTCTTGTTCTTCATGGATGCATCTCTTTTGTTTTGTTTTGTTTTGTATAATTACTCTTAATACATGCCATTTAATTTGTGTGGTCATAAGCAAGCCTTGTCATCAAGGACACATGTCATTTTAACTTGTGGTTGTGGTGAAAGTGGTGACAAGGTGGTGATTCATCACCTTGTCATCACTTTGTCATCACCATGTCATCCCTATGTCACCCTCCCGCATCATGCTTATGTCATCATTTGTATCCTCAATCCTTTTATATGTTACACTTGATGCTCTTATATGATACTGTAAAGCATAATGTAACATAAGATGTAAAAGAGATAACTACAACTCAACAAAGGACAAGACAGACAATAATATTAACAGAAGCACAGGAATCCAGAATCAAAGAAGAAAAGGTAAACTCAAAAAATCAAAATACGTTATGTATTCTTGAAGTCCGTAAACAGGTCACGGAAAGAAGTTCATGAAAATGTTCAAGCCTCAGTGACAGCAAAAGAAACAAGACTTTCAAGACGACAAAAGTATGTGGATGATTTAGGGTTAAGTACCACGGGATTCCAGTGATTTAATCGAAGCAACCAGAACAACAAAGGACGTATCAGCAGCACTGAATTGAAGACATAAAAGAAGAATTGATCAAGTTTTATTCATCTGTGAACCAGACCAGTTGCACTAGGTGACGGCACTAAAAAGATCAGGTTGTTTTATCGTCTCAGAAGAAATTGATACAGTCTAAAACTGAAACACCCCGGAGCTTAAAAGACTTACTAAAAAGATCAAGGACAAGAAATGGTTCGATGGTTTTTCTTTTAAGAAAACCATCGAAAGTGATAAAAGAAATCCATCAGAATTCAATTCAAAAGGAATTTAGATTTCGATAGTTTTTATTTAAAAACTATCGAATGATAAATTCTTTTTAATCATTCGATGGTTTTCAAATTGGAGCAGGTGAAAAGTTTATTTTGTTTTATATGGTTGATGAAGATCCAACGGCCAAGATTGATTCTTCAAGTTTGGTTCGATGGTTTTTCAAATGAAGTCTACAATTAATATGAGAGAAGATAGTGTCTTCTTCAGTTAAGGCATTCTACACAGAAACATTACTGAGAGAGAGAACTGAGCCGGAGAAATTATCAGAGAATTAATAGTGCTCAGAATTTGATCATTGTTTTGTATTTGTGTAACCTTAAACTCATTGAAGCTAATCTATGGATTAGAAATTGTAGCACCCCTCGAGGTTTATATTTATAAAAAGATATATTCCCCGAAACTTGATTTGGTTTGGTGTGTTTGATTTCGTTATAGAACTGAAAGATTAATCCGCGAACGAAATTGAATTATTTGTGAGTATCGTATTCAACCCCCCATTCTACGATACTTTGGACCTAACAATTGGTATCAGAGCTACTTGATTGATATACAAATCAGATCCGGTGAATGAGACCAAAATCAAACGTAGCGTGAAAATTCGAAGCAAATTTTTTAACTTTCAAATTTTTTCATTTAATTGGAATTTCTTGAATTTTAAACAATTTGAAATTTTCAGAAACCATGAGTGCTCCAAAGACAACCGCTGGTATTAAAGTTCCCCCGTTTACTAGAGATGATTTCGGTTTGTGGAAGATGAAGATGCTGTTATTTATCAAGGCATCTAATCCGTTGTATATTGGCATATTAGAGAACGAACCGTTTGTACCAATGAAACCAGTTAGTGAATCTACAGCTCCTGATGGTAGCAGGATTCCTTCAGGCACCCAACCTAAGGATATTAGTGAATTTACAGATTCTGACAAAGAACTGATTCGATTGGACACCGGTTTATTGTTGATATTGGCGGACTCCGCAGACAAGGAAATGAGCTATCAGTTGATGAACTGTACAAGCGGGAAACATATGTGGGATACCATTAACTTAATAATGGAAGGAACTGAAGACGTGCAGGAAAACAGATTGGACATTCTGACTTCTCAATACGAAGCGTTTAGGTCACTGCCAGGAGAAAGTATAACTCAGGTCTTTGAGAAATATACTAAGCTTCTCAATGAATTGGCAATGAAAGGAAAGACCTATTCACTAAGAGAATCAAACAGGAAGTTCATGATGACGCTGCCCCATCATGTAGAACACAAGTCATCATCCATAAGGGAAAGAATTGACTTCACTAAGATGCCACTAGAGATGATCTATGGCAAGTTGAAGACCTATGAGATGGAACATGAACAAAGGGTGATAATCTACGGATCAGGGACAGTGGACAGCAAGCACAATGCACTTGTGAGATCAACAACACTTGTAGTGGATGAACCAATAACTTCTGAGATTCAGGTTCAAACCCCTAGAGCTGGAAAGGAGGTGATAATAGAAGCAGAAATGGATTCTGTGAATCTGGGTGTTGATGAAAGTGATTACTACACCCTAGAAGAGCTTGAGCAAATGGAAGACAAAACCATGGCGTACTTAGCTGCAAAGTTTAGTCATATTCGTTTCAAGAGAGAACCTAAGTACAAGTTCAAGGGCTCAACCAACAGATTCCAGAAGAGCAATTATACACCTAGTACAGGCTTTAAGGGAGGCTACAAGACTGGCATGATTGATAGAAGAAAATCAAGATGCTACAACTGCAATGAGTTAGGGCATTTCACCACTGAATGCCGGAAGCCTCGTCAAGCAAGAGACATGAAAGATGTCTATGGAAAGAAGGATTCTTATGATGAGTTGACGAAGGAGAATGCCAAGATTAAACAGCAATTGGAGGCATTCTCTGGAAAGCAGAAAGGGAAAGCTTATATAGCAGAGGGAAAGCACTGGGATGATACTGATTCGGATGAAGAGGAGGAATATGGAAATGTTGCTCTAATAGCTGACTCTTCAGAGGAATCACCACAATCATCTCAGGTACCTATCTTTACTACAATTGATATGTCTAACTCTAAGTACAAGAAAACTGTGCAAGATCTTAGTGTAGAATTGTTTAATGTACACACAAGCATGCTAGCATCAGAAATGGAAAATGCTAAACTAGTTCTTAAGATTAAAAAGCTAGAATCTAAAAATGAAGAACTAGAGCTTGTAGCTGTAACATTAGAAGATCTTAAGCAAAAGAATGCGTACTTAGAGAACAAGGTCAAGTGTAATGATGAGATAGAGACTATCCTCAGGAAGCAGATTTCAGATCTAGATTTGAAGCTGAATGCTTTTAAGAATTCCGCTCTAGTGGCTAAGGAAATCATTGATACTCAGGCCATAGAGAATAAAACTGCTATAGGATTTGACTATAACAAGAAAGCTGGTAAGAAGATTGTGGAATTCCCTGTGACATCTTCAGTTGTCAAAAGGAATACTCCACATGTTCTTAAGAATGTTGATTGTCCAGTTTTTGTTAAGCTGTTTCCACCACTCTTTAATGAGGATGATCTTTTCATTAGACAAGAATTGCTTGAGGAGGATTTGTTGAAGGAAAAAGAGGTAAAGACTAAGTTGCCTAGGAAATCAGTAAAAAATGAATTACCTAAACCTGATTTACCTAAAACTGAAGTAGGTTCCTTAGTTAGTATTTTTAAAAAGAACAGGAATGGGAAGAAGAAGATTGTTAATCAGGAATTGGTTTCATCTTCTCCCATTGTTAATTCTGCTGGACACCTTACACATGCATGTAAAAAGGTTAAAGTAGAAACTGCTAATACTTCTGAAATGCATAACATGTCTAACATGCCTGATACTCATGAACCCTGTGGAAAGAAAGAGTGTTTGCTATGTAAGTACAACATCATGCATGCTTATTTTAAGTTAATGAATGATAATAGCAACAGCACTAGTAATGTTAAATCCACAGATACTATGAATATCAAACAGGGAAAGACTAAATTGAATGTTACTCCTGTTAAATCATCTAAACCTTCAGGACCCAAACAATTTTGGGTACCAAAGTCCGCTTAATCAATCTGTGATTGCAGGGTAAGGTTAAAAGCTCAAAGGTTGTGTGGATTCTGGATAGTGGCTGTTCTAGACACATGACAGGTGAAGAGTCCCTGCTTACAGAGGTGGTTAAGAAGACCAGCCCGATTGTAACCTTTGAAGATGACAACAAAAGATTCACTACGGGATATGGTAAATTGAAAGCTGGAAATGTCATCATTGAGAACATCTCTCTTGTTAAAGGATTAAAGCACAATCTTCTAAGTATCAGTCAGTTCTGTGATAAAGGCTACAATGTAGATTTCAGAAAGGACAAGTGCTTGATCACCAACAGGAAGGATGAGAAGCTTACTCTACTGGGAGTGAGAAAAGGAAATTTGTTTATAGCTGACTTAAGTTCTACCAGTGAAGGAGAAGTTACATGTTTCTATGCAAAGGCATCTTCAGAACAAAGTTGGCTATGGCACAAGAAGCTCTCACATCTGAACTTCAAAACTATGAACTCTTTGGTAAAGAGAGAGTTAGTGAGAGGGTTGCCCCTGATGGAATTCAATCAGGAGGGACTATGTGAAGCATGTGAAAAGGGGAAGTCGAAGAAAGCATCACATGGAAGCAAAGGAATGACAAGCATTACTGAACCATTACAGCTGATTCATATGGATTTATTTGGTCCAGTTAATGTTATGTCACTTTCAAGAAATAGATATGCATTGGTGATGGTGGATGACTACTCCAAGTACACGTGGGTGTTGTTCATACAAACAAAAGATGAAGCAACACAACTAATCATTGATCACATCAAGAAGATAGAAGTGGAAGCTAAGCTACCTGTGCGGACAATCAGATCAGACAATGGAACTGAATTCAAGAATGCAGTTCTTAATGATTTCTGCTCAGAGAAAGGAATATCAAGACAGTTTTCAGCACCAAGAACTCCTCAACAGAATGGAGTAGTGGAAAGGAAGAACAGGACCTTGGTTGAAGCAGCAAGGACCATGTTGAGTGAATCAAAACTTCCCACTTACTTTTGGGCTGAAGCAGTGAATACAGCTTGCTACACTCAGAATCGAACCCTGATCAACAAAGATCATGAAAAGACTCCGTATGAGTTAATGGCCAACAAGAAACCAACACTGAAGTACTTTCACGTGTTTGGTGCAAAGTGCTTTGTACTTAAAGATGGAGAACATCTTGGCAAGTTTGATGCCAAAGCAGATGAAGGTATTTTTCTGGGCTATTCTCTGGAATCTAAGGCTTTCAGGGTATATGTGATTGAAGATAAGAAGGTGTTGGAAAGCTTTAATGTAACATTTGACGACACCAAAAGACCAGGCCTGCAAACTGGAGAGAACTCTGAATCCTTGGTATTTGAAAATCTATCAGGAGATCTCTCTGACAATGAAGAAGTACCTGAAGTTGTTACAGTCATTAATAATAATCATAATGATAATGATTCTGGACAAAATGGTGACCAAAGTGGAGATCCTCAACATACAGGATCCACTAGTCAGTCTACAGAATCAACAGATCAAACCGTCAACAACTCAGGGGGATCAGGAGAAGGATCAACTAGTCACACTCCACAACATCTAGAACAAGGAGAATCATCAAGATCGCATCTGCCAAGACAAAGGGTATGGAATAGAGATCATCCCTTTTACTTGATCATTGGTGATCCGGACACATGAGTGAGAACTAGGAGAACATCACAAAATGAATGTCACTATTCTGGGTTTCTTTCAGAAACAGAACCTAAGAAAGTTGAAGATGCTCTAGATGATCCAGATTGGGTGATTGCTATGCAAGAGGAACTCAATCAGTTTGAAAGGCAGAAAGTTTGGAAGCTGGTACCCAGGCCTAAGGGAAAATCTGTTATTGGAACACGATGGGTATTCAGAAATAAGTTGGACGAAGATGGCATTGTAACGAGAAACAAAGCCAGACTGGTTGCTAAAGGTTACTCTCAAGAAGAGGGTATAGATTATGATGAAACCTATGCACCAGTAGCAAGACTTGAGGCCATCAGAATGTTTCTGGCATTTGCTGCACATTCCAATTACAAGGTATATCAAATGGATGTGAAGAGTGCTTTTCTAAACGGGGAGTTAGAAGAAGAAGTGTATGTGGAACAACCTCCAGGTTTTGAGGATTCAAAACTGGCAGACTTTGTGTACTTTATATTCAAAGCTCTCTACGGACTCAAACAAGCTCCAAGGACATGGTATGGCACTCTATCTGAATTCTTACTTGAAAATGATTTTACAAGAGGTGTCGTAGACAAAACTCTCTTTGTCAAAAAGCATAAAAATGATTTGATATTGGTGCAAGTATATGTTGATGACATAATATTTGGTTCTACTAATGATGATCTATGCAAGAGATTTGCTAAGTTAATGCATAGTCGTTATGAAATGAGCATGATGGGTGAATTGTCATTCTTTCTTGGACTGCAAGTATACCAAAAACAAGATGGTATATTCATTTGTCAGTCCAAGTACATCAAAGATCTTCTGAAGAAGTATCAAATGGAAGACTCATCTACAGCAAAGACTCCTATGCCAACTGCCACTAAGCTTGATAAGGATGAAACTGGTAAGAAGGTTGACATCACAAGCTACAGAGGTATGATAGGCTCATTACTTTATCTCACTGCAAGTAGACCAGATATAATGTTTGCAACATGCTTGTGTGCTAGGTTTCAGTCTGATCCTAAAGAATCTCATCTAATAGCTGTTAAGCGAATATTTAGATATCTTAAGGGGACCCCAAATCTTGGAATTTGGTACCCTAAAGATACAGGATTTGATCTTATTGGATACACAGACTCTGATTTTGCAGGTTGTAAGATTGATCGGAAGAGTACTTCAGGAAGCTGTCAGTTTCTTGGAAGAAGGTTAGTTTCCTGGTATAGCAAGAAGTAGCATTCAGTTTCCATATCAACAGCTGAGGCTGAATACATTGTTGCTGGAAGCTGTTGTGCTCAGATCTTGTGGATGAGAAACCAACTCCGTGACTATGGACTTTTGTTGACAAAGATTCCAATATTTTGCGATAACACAAGTGCCATAGCAATCTCAAACAACCCAGTGCAACACTCGAGGACGAAGCACATCGACATCAGGTATCATTTTATCCGAGAGCATGTCATGAATGGAACTGTGGAGTTACATTTTGTACCCACAGAGGATCAAATTGCAGACATCTTTACTAAACCGCTTGATGAATCCACTTTCAATAAGCTGGTTGGTGAACTTGGGATGTTAAATCTTTCTAATTGATTTTGATTAGAAGTCAGTAACTGCAGATAGTCCTGGTAAATACATGAGTTTAAGAATTTCTATATCCTTAGGACTCGTGAGTTTATTTTCTGGAGCAATTCTCGTAGTTAGGATTTTTATACTAATTTTATGTCATAATTATGGATGATATATCTTCTGGCATTTAATTGGTTATTAATTCTAAAAATTAATTAAGTGCTAATATTTGTTCTAAATATTCAAGAATTTATTTAATTTGAATTAATTTACTTTGTTATTAACATTGTAGATTAATGCAACATAATTTATTGGATTTTAATTGATTAATATCATTTGATGATATTTAGTTGATTTTATTCTAAGAAAATTGTGAATTTTCTGTTAAGAATTGATTTTGGTAAATTTGAAAAGATTTATTAGAATTAAAACTAGACAGGAAATAAATGTTTCTGGTTCCTAAAACAAGAACAGGTTTTAGAAATTGGAAAAGAAGCAAAAATATCGAATTTAGGAAATTCGATAGTTTTTCAAGTACATAGATAAATCTATCGAATTTAATTTTCGATAGTTTTTGAAAAGGAAAAGAAAATCTATCGAAAACATTTCTCGATAGTTTTTGAGAATATCTTTCAAATATATCGAAGTGAATTTATCTGATTTAATATTTAAATTCTCGATAGATTTTGAAAATTAGTAGAAAAACCATCGAAGTGAATTTTAATTATTTCTATATTCAAATTCTCGATAGTTTTTCTAAACAAAGCATGTTCGATAGATTTTGGTTTAATTGAGAACAGCTTTCTATAGTTTTTCTAAAAGGTCGGTTTAAATTCTTGAATTTAAACACTTTGATAGTTTTGAAAAAACTATCGAAGTGTTTTTGACCTTTATGCCCCTAGAATTAAAACTATCGACAGCATAAATAAAAACAATCGAACATTAAATGTCAAAATTGCCCCTGCAGTTTCAGCAAGTATAAATACTTTGCCTTAGAAGTTTTCTATTCATTTTCAGATCTAAAAGAAGCTAAGGCCGTGCATAATACTTACATTATATATTCATACACAAACAACCATCACCATCGATACTTTTCTTCAAGAATAACCGAGTAAAAACCTCAAAAAGAGACTATTCTTTCACTGTTAATTGTTTTAACCGTGAAGTTTGATTCCTTTTGTGTTTCTGGAAAAGAAAGGGAAAGAAAACTATCGAACCTGAACTTTTGACCTTATAAAAGTGTTATCGGGATTGTTCTTTAGAAATTAATTGTCAAACAATTGATTTCTTTGAATTTGAGTGCATATTCAGATTTAACAAATTAGGGTTGTAATTTGAGTTCTGTGTGGTTTGAGTTTGTGTTCTTAAGTGATTAAAAAGGGGTAATTTTGTTTAAGTTTGATTAATTAGTGATAATTAATTAAATTTAAAAGGAAAAATAGTTTTGGTTTATTTAAATTTTCTGGAAATTTTAAAATGGCTGGGGAATTTATTATTACCAAGACTAATCATGTCTCGTTTCAAAACTTGCAATCCATAACAAACTTACAGTTTCGTGCATGGGCAGAGTTTTTGAACACACGTTCATTAGTGGCATATGCTGTGAGTACTCCCGTGGTCCTTTGCATCGATCAATTGACTGCGTTGTACACAACCGCCACGGATACGAGTGAGAATAACGTAAGGTCCTTCAGTTTTGTTGTTCCAGGGGGCAGAACAATAAGGGTGACGGAACATGATTTTAATCGAATCTTACATTTTCCTACAGAAAACCTTGTTCCGGATCCCACAACTGAGGAGATACATGCTTTCTTCACTCTCATTAGAAGTCAACAACCTAACTTCTTTGTGGGAGAGTTCCTTAAGCATTACTTTCCAAAAGCATGGAACTTTTTCTTTCATACCCTAATCCATGTTTTTACTGCCAAACTAACAAATCTGCATGGTATTCCCTTATTCCTTCAAACGATAGGGTTTGCCATTGCCAACAATAGGCATATTAACATTGGACGGTTACTGATTGATCAAGTAATCATATGCATGGGACCACTGGATGAAAGAACAGGCATAGATGATGTGCTCTGTTTCTATCCTAGGTTCCTAAAGCTAATTCTCAATGATGTCTTAACAGATGATGAACGGGAGACATTTGATGGTGAGGAGAACCAGGATTGTATGAAGATGAAGAGCAATGCCATAACCGCTCTGATAAGGAAGAACAACTATCTTCCAGGGGTACCCACTGTTCTCACTGAATATCTAAGAACGGTGCCCCTACCACTTCTACCCCCAGGGGAACAGGTAAATCAAGGTAACATTCCTGATCCTGAACTGGCTCCTGAACCACAACCTATGGATGTTGATCCAGAGCCCTCAGTGGCCATTCCTGACCAGGAGGTTGCAAACCCACAACCTCTAACCACGGTCGAAGAGCCTTTGGAAGAGCCAAATGAAACAATAAACGAACCTCCTTCCCCTCCTATACCCAATATTCAGACATCCGTGAGTGTAGAGGGAGATAGTGCCTTAGCAGCACCACATAAGAAGATACACCCTTCAACAGCAGCTCTGCCTTCCTCTAAAAGAAGACGAACAGAAACTGAGGCAACTGTTGATACTTTATTTCAAACTTCCAAAGCGCCCTTTATTGATTTTTCTGATGCTGATTGGGCTACGCTAACGAAAGCTATATCTGAACCATTAGCTCAATCAGGTAAGGAAGAATTGATGGAAGCAACTGGTGTTCCGACCATATTACGGTCAGGTTCACTGGTTGAAGGTTCTAAGAACCAAGGGTCTTCACAGATGTCGATAGAAGGCTTTGACCTAAATGCACAATCTAAAGGGTCATTGTCTACCTCCCCAGATGGAACATATCTGGATCCTGCGGGTAAAGGGTCTGACGTAGGTGCAGATCGACAACTCGTTGACAATGAATTAATTATTATTGAGGAGTCAACTGAGGTAAAGTCTTCACAGACTATCGGGGAAGATTCGGGATCTCTGCTGTTAAAAGAGCCTGTTTCTAACCCCCTAGAGATTCAAACTCTAGATCCTACAAAGGATATATCATCTAAGGATGATCAGCAACTTGGTTTATCCAAGGACGGGGACTTGCGAAGCCCCATTGCACCACCGGTGACCTCCTTAAGGACGGCTACGGTGTTTTCTTCTGCAGGTACAATCAGCACAAAGGATTTGAGTGAAACAAAAACACTTACACCTGGCCTGAGTGGGAAAGGAAAAATGATTCAAACACCGACAGAAATGTTGAGTGTATACCCAGAGCCAAATGTGATGAGTGACACCCTAACCCTACCTAATATTGATGATTTGCTGTTACCGATAGAAAGAGAGCTACAAGTTCAATCTACCCTCAAGGAGATGACAGTTCGTGACAAAGAAGGAAATCCATTATTCAAGGTTCCACTGCGACCTTCCTTTGACCAAGGGATCTCCTCTAGTCAAGCCAATGCTTCTTTAAAGACTATTCAAGAGAAGGTTGACGTGGCTGCAGCTGATTCCAGAAGAACATTCAGGGTCATTGGCAGTGCATCTGGCACTATAACAGGTACGAAGCAGGCAGTGGACTCCTTAAAGAAGGAAGCTATGGACGAACTGATCGAGTTGAGGACGGACGTAAAGGAACTTAAAGATGGTTTCATGAATGAAGTGGATGCTTTGCAACAAGGACAAGAAGCTTTAAAAGAAGACGTTCTGGTTATCCGGGATGGTCAAGCTAGGGTAAAAGATGCAATGAACACCCTTTCTAGAGTGGAGTCTAAGCTGAACCAGAGATTGGACAAGATTGAGAAGACTACCAACTCCAGATCGGATGACATTGACCTGAAGCTGGCTTCTATGCAAGAGATGAATAAGGATCTACTAGATTTCATGGAAAATCAAAGTGATGGAGTACAGTCGATATGGACTATGCTGAAGAACCAAAAAACTAGCCAACCTGGTCCTTCAAATCAGCAACCTGATCCTTCTACTACCTTTTATGCTGAGGATGCTTTTATCGAGGATTCCTCAACTAAGGGGGAGAAAGTTGGAGAAGGGGAGAAAGAGAAGCCTAAGGATGGATGGGGAGTTTGGGAGACAGTTGAAGCTATTCCTATCAGACAGTACTGGATAGAGGAACTTGTAGAAGAAGAGAAGGAGAATGAAGAGGAATTTGAGGTCATGCATGAGCAACCTAATCAAGAGGAGCATGAGCCATATTATCCAGAGCCCGTTGAACATCCAATCTGGGAGGATATTATGGAAGAAGAAGCAAATTCTCTATCACCTGAAGAAGAAGCTGCCTTAGAAGCTGTAAGAGCTCAGAGAGCTGCAGTAGATGCCAGGAAAGCTGAGAGAGAGAAACAGCAAGCAATTCTGAGGAGTGAAAAACTGAAGAGATTCAAAGTGTATAATGAAGTGAGGAAGAAGAAGATGATAGATCTGGCAAAGAAAGATGGTACTGAATGGGAAATGGCTTACAAAACCTTTTGCGGAGTTGAAGAAGGATTAGAAGTCAACGACAATGCTGAGGTGGAAGTTATTATTCAGGACATCAGAAGTGCTAATCTTGAAGATCAGACTTACTTTAAAGCACTAAGAAGCTCTATAATCTGTCTGAATGCTGGGGTTAAAGCAAATGGTGCTTGGAGCTTATTAATCAGTTTTCTGGAGAAAGGTACATTTGTGATTTCCACTAAGTTTTTAGAACAGAGGACATATACAGAATTGCAGGCTATACTCATCAAGATCCAAAGAATTACAAGGCTAAATGAACTGCTCCGTGAGCATGTTAAGGAGATCGTGATGAAAGTCGGTCCAGAGATTACTGAAGATCCCCCAATGGTTAGATTCATGACGAATGACTTGTTCAGAATCTGCTATTTGGCCGAGGACAAACTGAGGGACTACCCAAGCAACTATCTAATCTCAGTTGAGAAGTATCTTAGATCCACTGGATTCTCATCAACGGAGAAGGACAAAGCAGCAGACACTCTTAAAAGATTTCTAATGGAGAATGTTCCTTACTATAGGAAAAGAGTGGAAAGAGGATTGGAAGTGCATACCAGACTGCCAAACATGCCAAAGCTAAACAAGAAAGATGTTAACATTGCATGGTTATGGGCTGGAGTGGGTCAAGAGGTTGAATATATTGGAAGACACATCCAAGGAGCAATCCTTAAACCTGGAGAACCACTGCACTATCTATCAGTGATTGATTATCAAGCTGCTAACTCCGATCCAATGATTGAAGAAGGTGAGATTGGAATGGACTGAAGATTGAAGCAAAGAACAAAAGAACTATCAGCTCAGACTAGAGGAGCAACTTCATTGTATAAAGTTTAATTGTTTTTTGATTTATGAAATCTGGAAATGTATATATATATCTGATCCAGAATGCATTTAATATTATTACGCTGTCTTACTTTAAGTAGTTTCATGTTTCCTTAGTTAGTTGAGTTATCCTCGAAGTATTTGCTTGTCAAACTCTATCCAATCAAATAGGGGGAGATTGTAAAGCATAATGTAACATAAGATGTAAAAGAGATAACTACAACTCAACAAAGGACAAGACAGACAATAATATTAACAGAAGCACAGGAATCCAGAATCAAAGAAGAAAAGGTAAACTCAAAAAATCAAAATACGTTATGTATTCTTGAAGTCCGTAAACAGGTCACGGAAAGAAGTTCATGAAAATGTTCAAGCCTCAGTGACAGCAAAAGAAACAAGACTTTCAAGACGACAGAAGTATGTGGATGATTTAGGGTTAAGTACCACGGGATTCCAGTGATTTAATCGAAGCAACCAGAACGACAAAGGACGTATCAGCAGCACTGAATTGAAGACATAAAAGAAGAATTGATCAAGTGTTATTCATCTGTGAACCAGACCAGTTGCACTAGGTGACGACACTAAAAAGATCAGGTTGTTTTATCGTCTCAGAAGAAATTGATACAGTCTAAAACTGAAACACCCTGGAGCTTAAAAGACTTACTAAAAAGATCAAGGACAAGAAATGGTTCGATGGCTTTTCTTTTAAGAAAACCATCGAAAGTGATAAAAGAAATCCATCAGAATTCAATTCAAAAGGAATTTAGATTTCGATAGTTTTTATTTAAAAACTATCGAATGATAAATTCTTTTTAATCATTCGATGGTTTTCAAATTGGAGCAGGTGAAAAGTTTGTTTTGTTTTATATGGTTGATGAAGATCCAACGGCCAGGATTGATTCTTCAAGTTTGGTTCGATGGTTTTTCAAATGAAGTCTACAATTAATACGAGAGAAGATATTGTCTTCTTCAGTTAAGACATTCTACACAGAAACATTACTGAGAGAGAGAACTGAGCCGGAGAAATTATCAGAGAATTAATAGTGCTCAGAATTTGATCATTGTTTTGTATTTGTGTAACCTTAAACTCATTGAAGCTAATCTACGGATTAGAAATTGTAGCAACCCTCGAGGTTTATATTTATAAAAATATATATTCCCCGAAACTTGATTTGGTTTGGTGTGTTTGATTTCGTTATAGAACTGAAAGATTAATCCGCGAACAAAATTGAATTATTTGTGAGTATCGTATTCAACCCCCCCTTCTACGATACTTTGGACCTAACAGATACTTCTCCCTTGGTTAGGGTTTAATCCATAATTCGTTACGTTTTTGTTTCGCGATAGTTTCAAGTGATTTTAAAAACGTTTCTCTGTACCAATGTTAGGGGATACTTCCTTGATCTTTCCATTACCTTGGTTTAATATATGGTCTTAGATTTCTCACCTTGGTTTAAGATATGATCATGGATTTCTCATTCTACATACTTTCTCAAAATGATCAAATCAATACATCCTTTATTGTCCAATGAATAGTGATTTAAAATTCGAATAGGAATCTCCTGATTCTGAGTACGTTTACATTCTTTTATTCTTCCTGTACATCCATAATATAACTTCGAAACATTCATCCCATACCATCCACATAGTGTGGTCTGAAAATTTTTCCATCAACAAATTTACTATTCATCAGGGTTTCAAATATTACAAAATTTTGGGATATTACAGTCTCCCCTACTTAAAAGGATTCCGTCCCGGAATCAAATCAAAATAGATGAGGGTACTTTTCAAGCATTGCGCTCTCTAGTTCCCAAGTGGATTCTTCAACATTATGATATTTCCACAAAACTCTTTCCAGCTTTATAACCTTGTTCCTTAGCACTTGCTCCTTGCGGTCAATGATTTCCACCGGTTGCTCTATATATGACAAGTCTGGTTGTATGTCTACTTGCTCTTATTCCACCACGTGTCTGGCATCCGGATTGTACTTCCTTAACATAGACACATGGAATACGTTGTGAACTTGCTGCAGATTTGGGGGCAAGGCTAGCTCGTAAGCTACTTCCCCGATGCGTCTCAAGATCTTGAACGGTCCAATATATCTAGGGCTTAATTTCCCTTTCTTTCCAAATCTCATCAATCCCTTCCACGGGGATACCTTTAACAGTACAAGATCTCTCACTTCATATTCCTTGTCTCTTCGGGCCAAATCTACATATTTCTCTTGTCTGTCTTGGGCTGCTACCAGCCGTCCTCTGATAAGGTCTATTGCCTCCTTAGTCCGTTGGACCATTTCGGGTCCGAGCATTTTTTGCTCTCCAACTTCATCCCAGTACAAGGGGGATCAACATCTTCTTCCATACAAGGCCTCATACGGGGGCATCCCGATGCTCGCATGAAAACTGTTGTTATAGGAAAACTCAATCAGGGGTAGGTGATCATCCCAATTTCCTTTAAAATCTATGGCACAAACTCTCAACAGATCTTCTAATGTTTGGATAGTCCTTTCACTTTGCCCATCCGTCTGGGGATGGTAAGCAGTAATCATGTTTAGCTTGGTTCCTACACATTCCTGAAAGCTTCTCCAAAATCTGGAGTAAAATCTAGGGTCTCGGTCTGACACAATGGCGACTGGAACTCCATGTCGCGCCACAATTTCCTTCCTATACATATCCACTAGTCTATCGACAGTGTACCTTTCATTGATCGGAAGAAAGTGGGCTGACTTCGTCAACCGGTCTACAATTACCCAGATGGCGTCGTGATTAGCTTTGGTTCGTGGTAATCCTACTACGAAGTCCATGGCTATTTGTTCCCATTTCCATTATGGAATCTCTAGGGGTCGTAAGAGTCCACCGGGTCTCTGGTGTTCCGCCTTTACTCTTTGGCAAGTCAAGCATTTGCTTACCCACTCTGTTACATCCTTTTTCATGTTAGGCCACCAATAGTATTCCTTTAGATCCCTATACATCTTGGTACTTCCTGGGTGAATTGAATATCTTGAGCTATGACTCTCATGTAGAATCTCATCTTTTAATTCCTGATCGTTAGGAATCCAAATCCGGTAAGTATACCTCATTACTCCCTTATCATCCCTTTCAGTCTTTAATTCCTCTCCCGTCATTAGCTCTCTCCCTTCACTCCTCATGCGTTCTTGGCTTAGTTTGATCTTTTGCAGCAATTCCGATTGTAGTGCGATTTCGAATAATTTTTCCGTGCCATCTCCGGTTATTTTAACCTCAATCTCCATCTTTTCAAACTCTTGGATTAACTTTTCTGAGGAGGTTATCATTTTGAGTATCTCTTTTCTGCTAAGGGCATCGACCACCACATTGGCCTTCCCTGGGTGGTAAAGAATCTCGCAATCATAATCTTTGATTAATTCTAACCATCTCCTCTGTCTCATATTGAACTCTTTCTGCGTGAAAATGTACTTAAGGCTCTTATGGTCTGTGTAGATCTCGCACTTTTCCCCATATAAGTAATGCCTCCAAATCTTCAAGGCAAAAACTATTGCTGCTAACTCCAAATCATGGGTAGGATATCTGCTCTCATATTCCTTCAACTGCCTGGAAGCATATGCAATCACCCTTTCGTGTTGCATAAGCACGCATCCTAACCCTTTATGTGATGCGTCACTGTAGATCACGAAATTCCCCTTTCCGTCTGGCAGTGCCAGTACAGGGGCAGTAACTAGCCTCCTTTTCAATTCCTGAAAAATATTCTCGCATTTCTCTGTCCACTCAAACTTCTCAGTCTTTCGGGTCAGTCGGGTCAATGGGACTGCTATTCTAGCAAAATCTTGCACAAATCTTCGATAATACCCGGTTAAGCCTACAAAACTTCTCACCTCCGTCGGGGTGGTTGGTCTCTCCCAATTTGAAACGGCTTCTATCTTAGCAGGGTCAACTAGTACTCCATCACTGCTGACCACATGGCCTAGAAACTGTACTTCCCTTAGCCAAAACTCACACTTGGAGAACTTGGCATACAACCTTTCCTTTCTCAACGTCTCTAACACTATTCTCAAGTGTTCTGCATGCTCTTCCTCCATCTTGGAGTAGACTAAAATATCATCAATGAAAACTATGACGCATTTGTCCAAATATTGCTTGAAGACTCTATTCATTAGGTCCATGAAAGCTGTTGGGGCATTCGTCAGCCCAAACGACATTACCAAAAACTCATAGTGCTCATACCTAGTGCGGAATGCAGTCTTAGGTATATCTTCAGGTTTTATCTTCAACTGGTGATATCCAGTTCTCAGGTCAATCTTGGAGAAGTAAACCGCATCTTTTAACTGGTAAAACAAATCATCGATCCTTGTGAAAGGGACAAATCAGTCATAGCACGTGGGTTGACAGACTATACAAAGCATAAAAGCCAGGATTTCTGGAAATGTCACGAGAAGAAGTAGCATTCTATTTGTATGGTCAAAAGTAGCATTTCTATAAAAGACAATCAGCTAAGAAGGGCAAGCTACCAACACATGGACCACTACTCAGAATGGAGAAACAAGGATCTTGAATAGATTTACTCTTTGTATTATTGACTGTTCAAATATCCTTGTAAACTTCTAGAACTAAGAAATCAGTTAGGCAATTTAGAGAGCACAAAGCAATATCCTTTGTAAATTGCTGAAGCTAGAATTGTGTATTTGCAGCTGTGTGTTTATTCATAAACATCACAGAGATTTCTTCAAATAAAATATCTCAGGTGGACAAAACAATCCACCTGAATTTTTAATTCTTTTGAATTTATCTTGTTTGTTTTTCTGTTCTTGTTTTAATTTCATATCTTCACTATCAAGAATCAAAGTATTTTAAAGATTGTATTCAACCCCCCCCCCTTCTATAATCTTGATTCATTGTCTGGGAATAATAATTGGTATCAGAGCAGGCTTCTAACATACAAGAAGTTTAAAGATCTAAAGACATCTGAATCATGGGTCAGAAGGATCATGGAGTCAAAATACCAGTTCTTGATAGAGAAAACTATTTTCACTGGAAAGTAAAAATGCGACTACATCTAATGTCTATGGATGAAGGTTATGTAGAGTGCATA
Organism: Heracleum sosnowskyi; assembly: GCA_030848705.1. Classification (NCBI taxonomy): domain Eukaryota; kingdom Viridiplantae; phylum Streptophyta; class Magnoliopsida; order Apiales; family Apiaceae; genus Heracleum; species Heracleum sosnowskyi. The sequence continues at coordinate 48,321,342 of CM061241.1, forward strand.
GATCATGGCCCTCATGTACCAATGAAGCCAAACACCTCAATAGCTCAAGAACCTATAGGAGCTCCAAGCACCATTCCAAAGTTACCTTCAGAATGGACTCCTGAGGATGCCATTGCAGTTCATAAAGAAAAGAAGGCCATTAATATTTTGTTCAATGGTCTTGATTCTAATATGTTTGACAATGTTATTAACTATTCTACAGCAAAGGAGATTTGGGACACTATCCAAACCATATGTGAAGGAACTGAGCAGGTAAGGGAAAACAAGATGCAGCTCTTCACTTCAAGAGTGGAGAATCTTTGAATGATACTTTTAGTAGATTTCAAAAATTGCTGAATGGATTGAAGTTGTATGGAAGAGTGTATCAAGTCAAGCATTCAAATCTTAAATTTCTCAGAGCCTTGCCAAAGGAGTGGAAGCCTATGATTGTTTCCTTGAGAAACACTCAAGAGTATAAGGACTTTACTCTTGAGAGGCTGTATGGAACCCTAAAAACATATGAGCTGGAAATGGAGCTGGTCCAAAAGAAAACTGGATCTGTTGCTTTAGTAGCAAGTGTTGAAAAGGCTGAGGACATGAAAGAAGAAGTTGCTGAAACTACAACAAGCCAAAGTGCTTGTGAACGTAGAGCTGAATCAAGAAAGTGCAAAGGAAAGATGATTGAAGAAAGTGAGCCCTCCAATCAAGAGGAAATAGATGTGCTAGATGAACTTTTAGCTTTTCTGTCAAGAAAATTCTCAAAGCTCAAGTTCAAGAGAAATCCTGATGTGTCCAAACCATTCAGAAAGGACTCTCAAGCAAGCAAGAACTTTGTTGAGAGGTTCAAGTTTAAATGTTTCAATTATGGAATGGGAGGTCACTTTGCCAATGAATGCAGAAAACCAAAAGCTGAGAAGAGTGACAGGAAGGTTGAGCCTGTTGATTATAAGAAGAAATACTATGATCTTCTCAAGCAAAAGGGTAGAGCATTCATAACTCAGGACTATGACTGGGCTGAAGATGGGAATGATTCCGAGGAGGACACTGAATTTGTGAACCTTGCACTGATAGCTGATTCAAGTGAGCAGGAGGCCAGTTCATCATCCAATCAGGTAATTACCACCAATCTCTCTGAGCTTTCTACTGAGGAATGCAATAGTGTAATTAATGACATGTCTACTGAATTGTATCATATGCGTATTTCTCTTAAATCACTTACTAATGAAAACACTAGGATTAAAAATGCTAATCAGTTTTTAAGTGATAGGAATGCAGTTCTGGAAATTCAGTTCATTGAGTTTGAGAAAATGAGAGTAGAGTGTCAAGTTGCCAAGGATGATTTGCTGATTGTGCTTAAAAGAGAAGAAATTCTCAAGGCACGGTTAGCTAAAGAACAAGAAAAAATAGCTAGATGGACTGATTCCATGAATGTTGCCACAAACATTATTAAGGCTCAAGGTATGGATACATTCTACAAGGAATCAGCAAGAAAAGATAAAAAGAAACTAGATGTTGAGAATCTAGGAGATGACACCTCTACGGATAGTGAGCATCCGTTGATCGGTATTACCCCTACGGATAGTGAGCATCCGTTGATGGACAACACCTCTACGGAAGTGACTTGTCCAAAGAAGTGTACATCTAGTCACTACGCCATAAGTGGGCTATTGTAACTCCCTCCTAATGTTACAATAGACCATAAATCCGTTACAATAGATCTATTGTAACCGTAAGCGGCGTTACATTAGCTATATATTGTAACATTTTTGTCCATCTAATATAACACTAGTAAAGCATTACAATAGACACCTAATGTAACACTGTCATCATCAAATGTAACCGGTTTTCAGTGTTACATTTGAATTCAATCGAGAGAATAGATGTTGTAACACCACACATAGATAATCTAAGCACAGATAAATAAACATATGCAACACTGCAATAAGCAAATGTAACACTGGAATATAATTTTTTTGAAATAACTGCCTTGTATATGCAGCATTCCTATTAATAACCATTACAAGTTCAAAGCAACAATCAATCCAAAAGTAACCATTACAAGTTCAAACCAACATTCACATCAACATCCAATCAAAAACTAATCATCCATCTCTCGAGCATTTGATTCAAGTCTTTAGCTGTCTTCTTCATTTTTCCCGTGTATCCTGTCAATAAATCTATCCAACCAAACAGGGGAGATGCATCGGAAACCATAATCAAACCTACAAGATGCATGAAATCCTTCGAGATTGCTACCTGCCACTAAATTTGATGTTGCACTATCATAAACATTAGCCTCTAACCTGCTAAATTAAAATCAATAAATAAGTTTTGTAAAATGACCAAAGAACAGAACATCTTGGTTTAGTTAAACTTACAAGTCGATTTATAATTTTAAGTCATGTAGCGAAACATGCTAAGGCTCATACTCATAAGTTATATTCGAAATAATAATACATTTTATATATTATACTAACTTAGATTAACTTCAAATTGGCATAACCTGGGCTTGTGTATGGCTGTAAAACTGTCAACCTAAAAAGCAAGATGATTATGAGTTCTGTAAATAACAAAATTCTAATCTAATTCATGTGTCATCATTATCACTTCAGTTAGATGAAGATGAACACAGTCACAGTTACAGACATAACATGTAGTTATAAACATATCCGACAATGAAATCTCAAATATATATAAGATGCCACAAAATGTAACATAAATAATTACACTAACATAAATACAAGGAGATATGTATATTTTAATCGATAAACACATTGTACATCTAATTAAACATGACAATTATACATCTAACATATTATAAAAACATACAAAACAAATGAGAGATATACATATAGCACAAATCTGACAAGATACCTAAATCAACCCCAAAATCAATTAAACTTCCAGTATGAGTGTTTCTGTTCTGTTATCAGTTAATTTTCGGTGAACCAGTTTGTGTTTATATAACTTTTATTGGATTAGTTTTGTTTTACAATTTGCAGTAACATGAATGGAGTGTCAGAATGGTTGTTTCATGATATCAACAATCTTAGTGCCTACTTATATTTGTATCAATTACATTACTCTCTCTCTCTAAATGTGTACTGATTTTATTATACTCTGTTCAATTAGCTAATCTAATATGACAAAAATAGTTGTTGGGCACTGATTAATTTGACAAAATAAATTAGCTAATATCTCATCCCCCCATGATTTGTTAATCTAATCTGACAAAAATAGCCACTGGGTTTCGGTCAATTTGACAATGTCATGCAATTTGAAACAACTATATAACTTGACGAACATATGAGTCAAAAGAGCAACACAAGCAAATGCATTCCTATTCTAATTAATTCAATCTCTTGAAAATAAGATACTAACCCAGAAATTATAAAGTATAAAACTACCTCCCCCTGTGGGATGGGAGAACAGTTGGACTTGGAGCCCTCTCCTCTTTGAAAGGTTGAGTTGCTGGAGCAGATAGACTAGGCAACCTGGAAACACTACCCTTCCCTTTTTTTTGCATTTGGTCCCAGTTCCTATATCATATATTTCCACCCATCAATAGGTCTCCTTCGGCTGAATATGTGAGTTTTGATAAAACTTGCAATCTGAGAGGCCATCATATATGGTAACAACCAAGATCAGAGTCATCATTTAGTAGTAGAAGTTAGAAGTTAATGCTAAGTAATATCTTGATAAGCGACAAGTACATCCAACAATAAATTTGTGTAAAATTTTCAATCATGTATATATTAATATTCAACTAATCAAAATGAAAAATAAAGTAGTCTATATCTGTTATGCACCATATATAGTTCTAAACAAAATACACAAATAAGAGGGAACTAACACAACTAGTTTACTTCAAACATCTCAGCAAACAGAAAAAACAATGATTATTACGTTGAAATCATTTAAACTATAGTTCTGCTGGAAGACCATCAAATTATACTAATTTCTGGTGTACAAGTGGCCAGACACTTGTTATGTTCACAATTAAAGTTAATATTGTACAGTTTTAACTGGGATCTTATTAATCAGCACAGAAAGCAAGTACTTGTCCAAAACAAAGAATTACCTGAAATTTACTGAATGCAATCCGCCGTTCGAATTCTTGGAGCAAAATGTCTTCTTCCCTCTGTGAGATCTCCCAAACATTCCCATCTTGAGCTTTAGATGTTGTTTCCTTTGTTCAACAATGTTCCTTTGTTCAAACTTAACACGATGACGCCAATTTCTCCCATTAAAAGAGATTATCCATGTTCAAATGTTTACTTATTATACATATAATTTCTGATTTAATTAAATCTTCCTATTACAGACAATAATAGAAGACTAAACATAATGCCTAAACATACATTATTTCAAGAATTTTAAGCAGAACACACATGAGACGGACACCAGACATATTCAATAGACAATAACTCAATAAGTCACGACCTAATCATACTGGAAGTTGATTTTATAAAAGGAAAGAAATTAGAAAACATACTCAGAGCAGCCCTAAAACATACTGAAAACGTAAATCGAAGCCCTTCAGAAAAAAAGAGACTAATTAAACCAATTTAAACCCCAAAATTGAAGAACATGTAAAACTGAAACTTATTTAAACCAGAAAAAACCCTAGATTGAAAAAGCCCCAAATTAAAAAATCCACAAACTGAAAAAGATCTAAATCGAAGAAGCCCTAACTCGAAGAGAACGAGAGCGAGAAAGAACAATTAATCAAATAGCAGTTCGTGAACAGAGCTAAAGAGAGGGAGAGAGTAGCGGATAGAGAGCTCTGAGCGAGATAGAATATGCGAGGGAGACTGGGAGAGTGAGAAAATGAAAATGAAAATGGAGACTGGGATAGAATATGCTAAGCGAAAAAATAGAAAATGGCGGTCATTTTGCCGCTCTCCCAATTTTTCATCCTTTTTGTGCAAAGCCAATATACTAAATATAAATGTATAATATTTTTACGGAAAAAGTTAGTTATTTTATATTTGTAAAAACTTTGGGATTATAATAATTATATAATTATTCAATTCTAAAAAAATATTTTATTACTTTTAATTTTATTCACTTCTTTTGACATATAAAAATTTCTTATAAAAACTTTATAATTATTTTTATCAAAATAAATTATTAATTATGTCAAATAAAATTAATATTTAAAATTTCTAAAAAAAAATATTGATTCCGGTATTTTGAAATTCCAACACTAGAATGAGTATTTATTAACTTCCATACAATTGGATCATCGAAGAGATCATTTAAAAATATAATTCAGTCAATCCTGCACACACTCCTTCACCCTAATCAATACTTTAACTACGTTTTTGTTAAAATATTGTACAACTGGACTTTTTCATTTTTTTAATTATTTTTTTCCAATACTAGAATGAGTATTTATTAACAACCACACAGTAGGATTGTCAAAAAAATCATTTAAAAGAATTATTCAGTGGATCCGACACGCGCTCCGTTACTCAAATAAGTACTTTTCCTACGTTTTTGTTAAAATCTCGAACAAAGCCACCTTCCCATTTTTTGATAATTTTTTCCTAACACTAGAATGAGTATTCATTAACATCCGTACGGTCGGATCATAAAAAAAAATCATTTTTAAAAGTTGTTCAGTGAATCCGGCACGCGCTCCGTTACTCGAATCAGTATTAATACTACTTTTCTGTTAAAATGTCGTACAACCTGACCTTTTAACTTTTTGATTGTTTTTTCCTAACAATATAATGAGTATTCATCACCATTCATACGGTTGGATCGTCAAAGACTCATTTAAAAAATTTATTTAGTGAATCCGACACGCGCTTTGTTACCCGAATCAGTATTGATACTACATTTTTGTTAAAATATCGTACAACCCGAATTTTTCATTTTTTGATTATTTTTTCCCAACACTATAATGAGTATTTATTAACATCTGTACGGTTGAATCATCAAAGAAATCATTTAAAAAAATTATTGAGTGAATCCGGCACACGTTCCGTTACCCAAATTACTACTTTTACAACGTTTTTCTAAAATGTCATACAACCAAACCTTTTCAATTTTTGATCATTTTTTCCCAAAACTAGCATGAGTATTTATTAGCATCCGTACAGTTGGATCGTCAAAGAAATCATTCAAAAAAATTATTCAGTGAATCTGGCATGCGCTCTGTTACCCGAATAATTACTTTTACTACGTTTTTGTTAAAATGTCGTACAACCCAGCCTTTTCATTTTCTGATTATCTTTTTCCAACACTAAAATGAGAATTTATTAACATCCGTACGGTTCGATCATCAAAAAAATCATTTAAAAAAATTATTGAGTGAATCTAGCACAAGCTCCGTTACCAAAATCACTACTTTTACAACGTTTTTTTTAAAATGTCGTACAACCCAACCTTTTCATTTTTGAGCATTTTTTCCCAAAACTAGAATGAGTGTTTATTAACATCTGTACGGTTGGATCGTCAAAGAAATCATTTAAAAAAATTATTCAGTGAATCTGGCATGCGCTACTTTACCCGAATAATTACTTTTACTACGTTTTTGTTAACATATTCTACAACCTCGCCTTTTCATTTTTTGATTATTTTTTCCCAACACTAGAATGAGCATTTATTAACATCTGTACGGTTGGATCGTCAAAAAAATCATTTAAAAAAATTATTGAGTGAATCCGGCACACGCTTTGTTACCCAAATCAGTACTTTTACAACATTTTTGTTAAAATTTCGTACAACCCGGCCTTTTAATATTTTGATTATTTTTTCCCAACACTAGAATGAGTATTTATTAACATCTGTACGGTTGGATCGTCAAAGAAATCATTTAAAAAAAATTGTGGGGCCCACGACATTTAAAAAAGTTAAAAAAACTAGTGTAACACTTTTTATACTATAACAGTATCATTTGCTAATGTAACACTTTTTTGTGGGGCCCACTTCAGTGGGCCCCGCTTTTATGGGGCTCACGACATTTTAAAAAAATAAAATAAAAAATAAAAACTACTGTAACACTTTTGTATTTTAACAATATCATTTGCTAATGTAACACCATCACTCCCACGCAACACTAGATTTGAAACTAATGTAACACTAATTGAGCAGTTTTACGGGTTAAATGACGTTTTGGTCACTCAACTCACTATAAATTTTCAATTGGGTCATCGAATTCAAAAAACTTTCAGTCACATCATTGTACTCTTAAAAATTTTCATTCAGGTCACTGGCCGTTACACTCCATTTAAAATTAGACAGAAAGCTGACTAAGCTTTGTGATTTAGCTTGAATAAATCCACCGTGGCATGTACAGTCAGTTGAAGTGGCGTTTTGGTCATTCAATTGACTAGAAACTTGCAATTGAGTCATCAAACTGAGTAAACTTTCATTCAGGTCACTGACGATTACATTCGTTAAAAATTGAAAAGAAATTGGGCTAAGAGTTTTCCTGCAACAACGTTAATTAAGGGCTCTCCTACAACAAATTCACACACATTATCAGTAAGGGTTATATTTTATCAGATTAATTTTTTTTTTAAATTCAAAATGTAAAATACACATTTAATTAATATACTTATAAATTGATACATATTAACAAATATTTTAAAGATATCATATTTTTTTCAATCCAAAGTGTAATTTTTTCAATTTGTAATTTTTTCGGATGATTAGAATTTAATTTAAAATTGAACATACCCATTCAATTTATATGCTTGTAAATCGATACATGTGAACAATTTGTTTTTAAGATATCACGTCTTTTCAATCCAAAGTGTAATTTTTTTCAATTTGTAATTTTTTTCGGATGAATAGAAATTAATTTAATTTAAAATTGAACATACCCATTCAATTTATATGCTTGTAAATCGATACATGTGAACAATTTGTTTTTAAGATATCACGTCTTTTCAATCCAAAGTGTAATTTTTTTCAATTTGTAATTTTTTTCGGATGAATAGAAATTAATTTAATTTAAAATTGAACATACTCATTCGATTTATATGCTTGTAAATCGATACATGTGAACAATATTTTTTTAAGATATCACGTCTTTTCAATTCAAAGTGTAATTTTTTTCAATTTGTAATTTTTTTCGGATGATTAGAATTTAATTTAATTTAAAATTGAACATTCCCATTCAATTTATAGGCTTGTAAATCGATACATGTGAATAATTGTTTTTTTAAGATATCACATTTTTTCAATCTAAAGTGTAATTTAATTTTTAAAGTGAAACCATTAATCTTTAGGTCAGTGACCTGAATGAAAGTTTCTTGAGTTTGATGACCCGATTGCAAGTTTATAGTCAGTTGAGTGACCAAAACGCCGCTTCAGCTGACTGTACATGCCACAGTGGATTTATTCAAGCCAACTCACCAAACTTAGTCAGCTTTCCGTCTAATTCTTAACGGAGTGTAACGGCCAGTGACCTGAATGAAAAGTTTTAAGAGTACAATGATGTGACTGAAAGTTTTTTGAGTTCGATGACCCAATTGAAAGTTTATAGTGAGTTGAGTGACCAAAACGCCATTTAACCCGCAGTTTTACATATGTCTGAAATTTTCTAGCAATTGTAACGGTTTGCATGTAACTGTAACACCCCTGTCCCACATCGAGGAGATTTGGGACTTCTGTTCAGTTTATCTAACAATTGCAAAACTGTTAAAACTCCATCTGTTCAAATGCCAATGCCTGTACCCAATATGCCTATGCCTGTTATGCGTAACATGTTTGCACATACTGATCAAGCATCAAATTTGTATGCCAACATGCCATTTGTTTCAAATCCTTATGTGAATGCATTCACAATGCCACAAATGACATGGAGCATGCCACACATGAATGCTATGCATGCACAAAACTCTCAAATACCTGCATCAAACATGTATGCATATGAACATCCTCAACATGTTGTCTCTCAGAGGTCAACACCCAGGATCAAGGTTGATTTAACTCAACCCGAGATGAAGGTGCAAAATGACAAGAAAGTCAAAGTTAAAGCTAACAAGAGAGGACCCAAGGAAACTTGGGTACCAAAATCAACTTGATTTGGTTTTGTTGTGTGCAGGGATACAGAAAGAATCTATGGTACTTAGACAGTGGTTGTTCTAGGCACATGACCGGAGATTCTACCCTGCTCACAGAGTTTGTGGAGAAAGCTGGCCCCAGCATTACTTTTGGAGATGACAACAAAGGTTATACTAAGGGATATGGCTTGATTTCAAAGGAGAATGTCATCATTGATGAAGTAGCACTGGTTGATGGACTTAAGCACAATTTGTTGAGTATTAGTCAACTGTGTGATAGAGGTTTCTCAGTTTCATTCAATCAAGGAGTCTGTGTTGTTTCCAACAAAGAAAACAACAATGTGGTGTTGACAGTATACAGAAAAGGTAATGTGTATATAGCAGATTTCAACTCAACAAGTTCAGATTCTATCACTTGTCTTCTAAGTAAAGCAAGCAAGGATGAGAGTTGGCTATGGCACAAAAGACTGTCACATATGAACTTCAAATCAATGAATGATCTGGTAAGAAGAGACCTAGTAAGAGGACTTCCTCAGTTGGAATTTTCCAAGGATGGACTTTGTGATGCTTGCCAGAAATGGAAGTAAAAGAAGATTTCTTTCAGAAGCAAGCTGGACTCATCAATTGAGCAACCTCTACAGTTGTTACACATGGATTTGTTTGGACCAGAAAATGCCATGTCAATTTAAAAAAAAAAAGATATTGCCTTGTGATTGTGGATGTTTTTTCTAAATTTACATGGACATATTTTCTGCACTCCAAGGATGAGGCAAGTGAAATCATAATCAATCACATCAAGGTTGCTAACAATCATCCTGATCTCAAAGTAAGAAGAATTAGGAGTGACAATGGCACTGAGTTCAAGAATTGAACAATGAGGCTGTTTTGTGAGGAGAATGGAATCATTCATGAGTTTTATGCAGCAAGAACACCACAACAAAATGGAGTGGTAGAAAGGAAAAATAGGACTCTTATTGAGGCTGCAAGAACAATGCTAGGAGAATCAAAGTTACCTACTTATTTATGGTCTGAAGCAGTTAACACTACATGTTTCACTCAAAATATTTCTTTGATCAATCAAGCAAAAGGAATGACTCCATATCAGCTACTCAAAGGAAGAAAACCATCCTTGAATTTTCTACATGTCTTTGGATGAAAATGTTTTGTATTGAGAAATCAAGGTGAAAATCTTGGAAAATTTGAGTCAAAGGCAGATGAAGCCACTTTTGTGGGATATGCAGCTGGAAAAGCCTATAGGGTTTTTAATCACAGAATCAACATTGTTATGGAATTTGTACATGTTGTTTTTGATGTTGCCAGAATTCAAGGTCTTACTGATGAGGGTTTTCATGAAACTCTCAGGTTTGAAAATGAGGTGGAAGGTCTCTATTATGATGATGAAGATGATGATTATGTGGATGAATCAGTTCCTCCAAGAATGATTATCTCAAATATGGATGACTCAAGTTCAAATGAGCTATCTATAGAATGGGCAATTGGAGCATCCGTAGGAAGCCAAAATGGAGCATCCGTAGGAAGCCAAAATGGAGCATCCGTAGGTTGATCACAACACAGAGTTACCACCCCAATAAACTCAGGGGGAGTTTCTCTGAGTCAAGGATCAACCTCACATGATCATGCTGATGAGAATGATGTTACATCTTCAAGACCTACACCTGCAACAAGAAGAAAATGGACAAGGGATCACCCATTTGAACTGATCATTGGTGATGCATCCTCAAATGTCCAAACTAGAAGAGCTACTCAGGATGAATGTTTATACATCATCTTTCTTTCTCAAGAAGAACCAAAGAAAGTTGAGGATGCTCTTCTAGATCCAGATTGGGTATTAGCTATGCAAGAGGAGCTAAACTAATTTGAGAGAAACAAAGTGTGGAAGCTGGTACCCAAACCTAAAGACAGAAGTGTTATAGGTACAAAGTGGGTATTCAGAAATAAGATGGATGAAAATGGCATTGTAACAAGGAACAAAGCTAGACTGGTTGCTAAAGGCTACTATCAAGAAGAAAGAATAGATTATGATGAAACATTTGCCCCTGTTGCTAGATTGGAAACAATAAGGATATTCCTGGCCTATACAGCCCATGCCAATTTCAAAGTCTATCAAATGGATGTCAAGAGTGCCTTCTTGAATGGGGAACTGGAAGAGGAGGTGTATGTCAGTCAACCTCCTGGTTTTGAAGATCCAAATTATCCAGAATTTGTCTACTTCCTACTCAAGGCACTCTATGGATTGAAGCAAGCACCTAGAGCCCGGTATGACACTTTATCACAGTTTCTTTTAGAGAATCACTTCACTAGAGGTACTGTTGACAAAACTATTTTCTTTAGAACTGTTAATGGCTCTAGAATACTTGTTCAAATTTATGTAGATGACATAATCTTTGGGTCTACATATGAGAAGCTTTGCAAAAGGTTTGTCAAACTTATGCAAAGTAAATATGAAATGAGCATGATGGGTGAACTTACCTATTTCCTTGGCTTACAAGTTAAGCAAGTGAAAGAAGGAATCTTTATTAGTCAAACTAAGTATATCTTTGATCTACTAAAGAAGTTTGATCTAATGCATTGCTCTCCTGCTAAAACACCCATGCCAACTGCCACTAAGCTTGAATTGAATACTAAGGAAACATCTGTGGACATTTCAAGCTATAGAGGCATGGTAGGCTCACTTTTATATTTAATAGCTAGTAGACCTGATATTATGTTTGCTACATGTCTATGTGCTATATTTCAGGCTGATCGTAGAGAGTCTCACTTAATTGCTATCAAGATGATTTTCAGATATCTCAAGGGAACACCAAACCTTGGCATTTGGTACCCTAGAGAATTTGGTTTTGATCTAATTGGTTATTCAGATGCAGACTGTGCAGGTTGCAAGATTGACATAAAAAGTACAACAAACACCTGTCAATTTCTAGGAAACAAGCTTGTCTCATGGTTCAGTAAGAAGCAAAATTTTGTCTCTACCTCTACAGTTGAGGCACAATACATTGCTGCTGGAAGTTGTTGTGCACATATACTTTGGATGAAAAAGCAACTAATAGACTATGATCTAACAGTTAATAAGATTCCAATACTAGTGCAATTGCCATAACTGAGAATCCAGTGCAACACTCAAGCACCAAACATATTGACATAAAGTATCACTTCATCAGGGAACATGTGATGAATGGTACTGTAGAACTTCATTTTGTTCCAAGTGAGCAGCAAATTGCAGACATTTTTACCAAGCCACTTGATGAATCAACATTCTCAAGGTTGGTAAGTGAGCTAGGTATGCTTAACTACTCTTAATTTATTTAAATGTCTGATAATTTGTAATGCAGCCAGTGTCAACATGATTTTCATGAGAATTAAAACTCTCTGAAAAAGAAGAATTTTGTCTAAGTCAATTTCTGACACTGGATTTTCTTTGTCTACGGATACCACTTTTCACCTCTACGAATGTCGAATCTCAAAAAGTAAAATCCTATCCGTAGATAGTTTAGTTTAATCGTAACCGTTAAAGTCACAATCTTATCTGTAGTTACATGCGTACAGTACGTGTATGTAATTATAGTAAATTCGTGGCTTTACTTTTTAATCCATTACTTTTAACGGTTACTTTCTTGCCCAATCAGATAATTTCTTTAAATTATTCTGATTTTATTAGTGAATTATTTAGGGGGAGTATAAATTAAATTTTACTCTCAGTTAATCATTTTCTATCTTTTTCAAAATTCACTAAGGCAAGAACCCTTCTTCTCTCTCAAAGCAATATCTCTCTCTGTGTATTCAAAGCTTACATTAATGGCACCAACCAACAAAACAATGTCACTCACTGATTTCACATACGAGAAGAACAATTTCACAGCTCTGGTGGACTTTGAAGATAAGAATGCATCATATCACACTATGATGAGGTTCTTCCAGAACTGCAAGCTCTCAAAGGCTATGTTCGAAGCCCCCACACTTTATTTTGAGGTAATTGAAGCTATATGGGAATCAACTTTATTTGATTCTGTCAATGCTACCATTACTTTTGTTCTTCGAGGTAAGGAACATGTGATTAATAGTGACATTATTTCTGCTTGCTTAAATTTGCCTGATAACAGTAGGTTAGAAAAGCATAGTGATACTGATATTGTTAACATGCTGAATTTGATTTACTTTGCTTTACCTACTGATAATTTAAGTAAGATTCAAAGAAAAGGCATGGTCAAAGAATGGAGCTTTTTCTTTGATGCCATTCTTAAGGTGTTCTCTGGTAAGATTAGCAACTATGATGCAATTGTTGGGAACCACGGACTTGGGGTTCTACTACAATTTATGATACACAATTAAGGAGTGCGAAAAGAAAATCACCTTGTTAACGGTTGATTCCACGCTCTTCTATTGTATTCCCAAATTCCCTTGAGCGAAGTGTGGCCTCCGTCTTCTCAAGTTAACCTCTCTTCTTGCTCCTAGGTGGCTATAATATTTTTCTTAACCAACCCTAGCAAGAAGAGAATAAGAATATATATAGGGCTACAACAGGGATCATGGATAATTAGGTTGGGCCTTTTAATTACATCCTGGGCCTAGCCCAATGTAATTAAATATTAATTCAATTCACTAAAGAATTAATATTTGCACTACCTTTCCTAATACCGCAACTTAATTAATTAATTCGGTTCCAATATTATTTGCTTATTAAATTCCCCATGTTTAAAATAGCGCATGCCCATTAATTAAATAAATTACTGATAATTCATTTAATTAACATCTTATATCCTTGATCATCCACTCTACCTTTATTTAATTATGCCGAATTAAATCCACCTGCAGGGTTTCACATAATTAAATCCTTTTGAGCTTTCAAGGGGACATCATTAACCCGAATATTATCAGGACACGGATTCCTTCAATAAATAATATTCACCATATATATTATTCCATCACCCAAAATATAATGATATAATTCAAAAGAATTATTTCATATATAAATCAAAGCATGTAAATAATATACACGTGTCAATTACTATATCCGGATTAAGAACCTAAGCATTAATAATAACATAGAATCTTAGTTCACCTTCTTAATCAGTTTAAGGGAGCAATTCTAAATTTGATCCTGTTCAATATACACAAAGTATACAAGTATTATTTAATAGTCAAGATAAACTATTCCCAAATAATACTTCAGTTATTCCAGTGGTTTGTCTAATTCCACTTAAACTGTGAACCCTTTATATTATATATAGACACTGATAATTTAATCTTCTGTTATCCCATTTGATACTAAATTATCCACAATATATAATAAATAGACAATGTAAAAATATGCAATCAAGATTCTCAATAAAATGGACAATGTTTATATACTACTAATGAATAGTTTAGTATAAAACCCAACAATCTCCCACTTATACTCAAGCTATTCTTTGAGTATATCAGTGTTTATTAATATAATCCGCTACCAGTTTAAATAACTATTCCGTGACCAGACATCTGACTCCTATCTCCTCCACGTGTTCTTCAAAAACCTTAGCTGGTAAACTCTTCGTGAAAGGATCAGCCCGGTTGTCCTTTGATGTTATATCAGTCACAATAATATCTCCTCGCTTAACGAACTGTCGTATGAGGTGATACTTACGCTCAATGTGTTTTTCTGCTTTATGTTCTCGTGGTTCCTTTGTATTTGCAACAGCACCAGTATTATCACAATAAATTGTGATTTGCCGTGGCAAATTAGGAACTACATTCAAATCCAGCAGGAAATTCCGGAACCATATAGCCTCCTTGGCTGCCTCAGAGGCTGCCACATATTCAGCTTCCATGGTTGAGTCTGCGATGCATTTCTGCTTCACACTCCTCCATATTACAGCTCCACCTCCTAAAGTAAAAACACACCCCGAGGTTGACTTCCTCTTATCCCTATCTGTCTGGAAATCTGAATCGGTATAACCCACAGGAAACAAGTCTGAAGCCTTGTAAATTAACATATACTTCTTAGTCCTTCGCAAGTACTTAAGTATCGTTTTTACTGCACTCCAATGTTCCTGACCTGGATTGGACTGATATCTACTGACCATGCCTACGGCAAAGCAAATATCAGGTCTCGTGCATAACATGACATACATTAAGCTTCCACATGCTGAAGCATAAGGAACTGCTTTCATGTTCTCTATCTCCTTAGGTGTCTTAGGACACTGCTCCTTTGATAGAGAGACTCCATGTCTAAAAGGTAAATTACCCTTCTTAGAGTCCTGCATGTTAAAACGAGCCAATACCTCATCAATGTACGGTTCTTGAGATAAAGCCAACGTTCTTTTCTTGCGATATCTTATAACTTTGATCCCAAGAATGTATGCGGCTTCACCTAAGTCTTTCATTTCAAATTGTTTGAACAACCATGCCTTAATAGATGACAACATCTCTACATTGTTTCCAATGAGCAAAATGTCATCTACATATAGTACTAGAAAAACCACTGTATTTCCTTCACTTTTCCTATACACACATGCTTCGCTTGGACTCTGATCATAACCATTTGTCTGGACGGCCTGATCAAAACGAATGTTCCACTCCCTGGAAGCTTGTTTCAGTCCATAAATGGACTTCTTAAGCTTACACACTAGATGCTCTTGGCCCTCTTTGATGAATCCCTCTGGTTGCTGCATATGGATGTTTTCATCAAGACTTCCATTTAGGAAAGCTGTCTTGACATCCATTTGCCAAATCTCATAATCGAGATGAGCTGCTATAGATAAAAGAATCCGGATTGACTTAAGCATGACTACCGGAGAAAAGGTTTCCTCATAATCAATTCCTTGTTTCTGAGTATACCCTTTCGCAACAAGTCTTGCTTTCCAGGCTTTCACCTTTTTGTCAGATCCTCTTTTTCTTTTGTAGATCCACTTGCATCCAATGGGTTTTACACCACTGGGTGGTTCCACGAGATCCCATACTTTATTGGAATACATAGATTCCATCTCAGATTGCATAGCCTTTTGCCAAAGATCTGCATCCTTATCTTGCATTGCTTCTTCATATGTCCTGGGATCCTCATCATGTTCACCAGAGACTAAGTCCGAAGACTCTCCCAAAAACATGAACCTCTCAGGTGGTTTAACAACCCTCCCACTACGACGAAGCATTGGAGTGGTATTAGTGATAGGTTGTTCATTTACTTGTGGTTGTTCTACTTGTACCGGTGGCATATTAGAATTATCTTGTCCTCCCACTAGTTCCTCTAAAACAACAGTACTCATGGGTTTGTGATTCATTATATAGTCTTCCTCTAAGAATCTAGCATTGGTGCTTACAATGATATCCCGATCCTTAGGACTATAAAACAAATACCCTTTTGTTCCCTTGGGATAATCCACAAACAGCCTCACTTCTGTACGAGAATCTAACTTAGTCACGTTCTTGTTCAGCACATGTGCTGGACAACCCCAAATCCGAATGTGTTTCAAACTAGGTTTGGTACTAGTCCACAATTCTTTTGGAGTTTTTGGAACTGACTTAGAAGGTACCAAGTTTAGAAGATAAGCCGCTGTTTCTAGAGCATGCCCCCAAAACGACTTGGGTAAATTCGAATAACTCATCATCGATCTAACACTCTCTAAAAGAGTCCGGTTCCTTCTTTCTGCTACACCATTCTGCTGAGGTGTGCCAGGTGCAGTCAACTGGGATGAAATCCCATGTTCTGATAAATATTCTCTAAATTCTCCAAGCAGGTATTCGCCCCCACGATCTGATCGTAGTGACTTGATACATTTTCCTGAATGTCGCTTTTCCGCACTTGCTTTGTACTCGTTGAATTTTTCAAAGCACTCAGACTTGCGGTGCAACAGATAAATGTATCCATATCTCGAATAATCATCAATGAAAGTGACAAAATATTCATACCCACCTCTCGCTTGGATATTCATAGGTCCACATAAATCAGTATGAACCAATTCTAACACATCTTTGGCTCTATTTCCTTTTGCCTTAAAAGGTCTACTAGTCATTTTTCCTTCCAAGCAAGATTCACAGACTGGAAATGGCTCCACTGCCAACGAGCCTAAAGGCCCATCTACTATCAATCTTTGAATCCTCCTTAAGTTAATTTGACCTAATCTCAAGTGCCAAAGATATGTTTGGTTCAATCGAGAAGGTTCCTTTCTTTTACTAGAGGTAGAAAGTGTATTATTAATTTCACTTGGTTGCAGCATTGGTTCTATAGGATTAATAAAATATAAATTGTCTTGCAATGTACCAGAACATATAACTCGTTTATTCATCATAATGGAAACATTACGATCCAAACAAACATTATAACCATCCATAGCAAGTTTAGAAACCGAAATTAAATTCCTTCTAAATGAAGGTACATAAAGACAATTATTCAAAACCAAAATCCTATCATAACCAAAAGATAAAGAAATAACTCCAACTGCAACCACTGCTACTTTCGTAGCATCTCCCATGAACACATATATCTCGCCATCTCTAAGCAGCCTGGTTTTCTGAAACCCCTGCATGGAATTACAAACATGATCAGTGGCTCCTGTGTCTACACACCAAGTGCTCGTAGACATAGCCGCTATATATGTTTCCGTAACAAGAGAAAGAGACATACCAGCATTGTTCTTCTTAGACAGAGGACAATCCTTTTTCCAGTGACCCGACTGCTTGCACTTGAAGCACTTGCCCTTAGGCTTCTTCACTGAATTCTGAACTCCCAATGGTTTCACAACTTTTTGTGTCTGAACCTTCTTCTTCTTCTTTCCTTTCGACTTTGAAGAAGAAACTTTCTCAGCCACATTTACCTGAACATGCTGCTGAAATAATGATTCCGCTGCCTGAAGCTCTGTCAGAAGTTCTGCAAGACTATACAACTTCTTGTTCATGTTGTAATTCAAGCGAAACGGCTCAAAGCTTTTTGGCAAACTCATAAGTATGATATCGACCTGCGTTTCCGCATCAATATCAGCACCAAGGACCTCTAGTTCATTTATATGAGACATCATCAGAAGAACATGGTCCCTTACAGGTGTTTTTTCAGCCATCTGAGTGTTCATTAGAGACTTCATTGCTACTTGCCTAGCAGCCCTATTCTGATCTCCGAAAAGCTCCTTGAGATTATAGAGCATATCTGCAGCAGTGGTCATGGCCTGATGCTGATGTTGCAAAACACCCGACATTGCTGCCAGAATGTAACATCGCGACATCTCATCTGCCTTAGTCCACTTCTTAAAATACTCTTTATCCTCATCCGGAGCATCGGCAGCAGGCTGGTCCGGTTTGGGTTCAACAGTACAAAATTTAAACTCTTCAGCAGTCAACACTATGTCCAAATTGCATTTCCATTCAATATAGTTAGGTCCGGTAAGTTTGTTATCCTTAAGTATGGTGAAAAGTGGATTAAAGCCCATTCTATCCTGAGAATCATGCATATAACACTTAATCAGAAAATTGCATATATCTTAAAACCTATTTGTTTCCTCTAACAATTAATTAAAATTAATGCACTAATATTTAAATTCCATAAATATCTGGTACGCCATGATGGATGACATATATACCATTTAAATTTAAATATTACTTCGGTCCTACTACTAAATAATACGCCACGTTAGGGTGGACTATATATTATCTTTCATAGCTAAGTGTATACCATTATTTAGATCTTAAGTTGCCTTTAGTCAGACCCATCCGTTCGATGTATCAATGGATAAATCCCAGGTGTTTTCGGTGAAGTCACAGACGGACTCGCTTAAAAACACAACCCCTAAGACAGAAATATCCATTATCAACATCAATCAAGGAATGTCCAACTTTTTTCTCGAATTCTATGAAACTTGGTATGTCACGATGGGGTGAGCTTACCTTTCATTATTCGTGATTAACTTAAGAAGATTGTCCTAGTAATATCCTTAACACTACCCAGACGTCATAAATCATATGCCACGATGGGTGACATATATCCAATTCATAATCGTCCTAGTGTTAAATTACATACAACCAATAATGGATGACCATGGGATCTAATATCAAATTAATTCCCTCTCCCACTTAGTATTTTAACATGAGTAATTTTATCTAGATGCATCACCCTATGTTATTTCTTCGAGGTCCACATGTTATCAAAATAACAATACAAAGAACACATAACATAGCATAGCATGCATCTCTACATAATTAAATGGGGCCTATGTCATTATAATTATGTCTAACATGCATTCCAAATACACACATAATTTAATAACATAAAACATTTAATTAAAGCAATAAATGAAAATTTATGTCCATGTCGTCCTATTTATGTTAACCATGCAATTAAAATTACACACATAATTAACAACACACATAATAATTATTTAATGCAATAATTAAAATTAAATAGCAGAAAAATTAAAATAAAAAATAAATCCACTATTATGGCCAAAAAAAAAAATTCATCCGAAAATCCCGCGAAAACTTCAACTTGCTGTTTGAGGGTCTAAGCGAGCTCAGGCGCACATGAAACTTTGACAAAGTCACTTTTCAATCGTGTAGAACATCGAAATCCCTTTCCGAAAAGGTATTACACATCGAAATCCGACACGGTATGCAAAAGTTACAACAGTTCGAAGTTGCATAGGCGAAATCTTGTAGCATCAGCGGAAGAACTTTGTTTTCTTGCAACTCCGTCGATCAAATAGTTACATACAACATAACATACCTATTCTATTACATCAGATCATAATCTAACATGAATACAAATCATGATTACAAGATTACAAAATCATAATAGAAAACAAAACTAGCACGATCAACCCTCGTGATTTACAACAACGATAAACCACGTGGAAACCAAAACAAAAAATAACCACGATTAAACCACGTTGGATCCAAACACATAATTAAAATAAAACGAGGCCATAATAGTGGATACTAAACAACCTGCAAAAGATTATTATCCAAGCATACCACTATACATACATAACCAATTTTAATTACGACATGGACATCATATCATAAAACATAGAACCCATAACCAGGCTTTGATACCAATTGTTGGGAACCACGGACTTGGGGTTCTACTACAATTTATGATACACAATTAAGGAGTGCGAAAAGAAAATCACCTTGTTAACGGTTGATTCCACGCTCTTCTATTGTATTCCCAAATTCCCTTGAGCGAAGTGTGACCTCCGTCTTCTCAAGTTAACCTCTCTTCTTGCTCCTAGGTGGCTATAATATTTTTCTTAACCAACCCTAGCAAGAAGAGAATAAGAATATATATAGGGCTACAATAGGGATCATGGATAATTAGGTTGGGCCTTTTAATTACATCCTGGGCCTAGCCCAATGTAATTAAATATTAATTCAATCCACTAAAGAATTAATATTTGCACTACCTTTCCTAATACCGCAACTTAATTAATTAATTCGGTTCCAATATTATTTGCTTATTAAATTCCCCATGTTTAAAATAGCGCATGCCCATTAATTAAATAAATTACTGATAATTCATTTAATTAACATCTTATATCCTTGATCATCCACTCTACCTTTATTTAATTATGCCGGATTAAATCCACCTGCAGGGTTTCACATAATTAAATCCTTTTGAGCTTTCAAGGGAACATCATTAACCCGAATATTATCAGGACACGGATTCCTTCAATAAATAATATTCACCATATATATTATTCCATCACCCAAAATATAATGATATAATTCAAAAGAATTATTTCATATATAAATCAAAGCATGTAAATAATATACACGTGTCAATTACTATATCCGGATTAAGAACCTAAGCATTAATAATAACATAGAATCTTAGTTCACCTTCTTAATCAGTTTAAGGGAACAGTTCTAAATTTGATCCTGTTCAATATACACAAAGTATACAAGTATTATTTAATAGTCAAGATAAACTATTCCCAAATAATACTTCAGTTATTCCAGTGGTTTGTCTAATTCCACTTAAACTGTGAACCCTTTATATTATATATAGACACTGATAATTTAATCTTCTGTTATCCCATTTGATACTAAATTATCCACAATATATAATAAATAGACAATGTAAAAATATGCAATCAAGATTCTCAATAAAATGGACAATGTTTATATACTACTAATGAATAGTTTAGTATAAAACCCAACATCAATCACATTCTCTATGCTTGATATTGCTTACATGCTTCTAAGTGATAGCTTTTATAACCTAGGATCCCTAATTCTTTATGAACTAGGTGCTAAATTAGGGAATAAAGAATCTAGAAGTAAGAATATCTATTATGCTAGATTTTTCATGTTTCTAGCTAACCATGTAGAAGAAAACTTGGTGATCCAATTCCCTGCCAACTTCAAGGAATGTTGGGTTCAAAATAAGAGAGTCCTTGAGGACTTAAATAGGCTGAACCACGACAAGGAGGTTCAATTGGTGTATCCACCAATGTTCATTGCAGCTCAAGAGGTACAGATGAGTCAGGTAATCTCCTCAATTGTTCCTACCTCTATTGTTCCTTCTTTGATTTCAAGTGCCACAATGGAGGCTGGAACTATCCAACAGCCTCCTACCCAAGTAGCCACCTCTAAAATTTCCAAATCAAAATCGAGAAAGCCAACCTCAGGTGCTTCTCAAAAGGCACCTGTTGCAAAAACTACCCAAGCCCTTGAGGGGAGTGTGAAGGAGGTAGTAAGTGGTGATGGAAGGGGTGAACATCAAAGAATCCCCAAGAACAAGGAGGGTGAGATAAGTGTGTCCCAGCCTAGCCACCCTGTATCTTCTCAAAAAGATGCAGTGGTTGAAAAGGAATTAATCACACACAGTGTCAAATGCACCATCTCAAACTCAATTTGATGTGGCTCCAGTAAATGTGGAGTCACAGCCCCATTCTTTAATCATTCAAACTGAAACAGAAACACCAAACTCACCCACTATCTCTTTGGATGTGGATATGATTCACACATCCATTCCTGATTCTCCATCTCTAACATTCTTGGAGAAGCCCCACTCTGAAATTGGTGGTCATCATCTTATTGATGATTTGTTGGACCACCAATCTATCATTTCTAAGACTCTGGCTCCATCTGTGGCTCGCAATTTAAAATCAATCTCCACAGATTCAGCCTTAGTCTCAATTTCTAGAGCTACTTCTTTTCCTTCATCTACGGATATTTCTCATCCGTTGATAAGTGTTTGTCTGTCTACGGATATGCCCCAAATCAGCTATCCGTTGTGTTGCCCAGTAAATAACAATTGTAGAAGGGGGTTGAATACAATTGTATAAGATTCTCGACTTTATATAACACAAATATGAAAGATCAATAACAACAATAATAACAGCTTTATTAACTTTGATATAAAACTGTTACAAACTCTCTTAAGAAATTCTGATGTTCTTAAGAGCTGCTAGCTTACAAAAACTCTCTCAAGAAATTCTGTTCTTAAGAGCTTCTCTCCGATTATGTTCTCTCTCTGATAAGTACATAAATCGAAACCAAAACTGTGTTTATATAGTGCACACAGCTTCTCTATCAATAACAAGATAAGTCCTAATCATAACAAAGATAGAAACATATCTTTAATCGATAGCTGCATTCTACAAACCAGGAACAAACTTCCATGTTTATCTAGACTCCAAATATAACTCGAAGTAGGAATCCTGATCAGCTTCAAGTCCTGATGATCAAACCTGATCATAGTCTGAGTAGGAATCCTGATGATCAATAAGATACTGACGCTTGATCAAATACTGATGACCATGCAATACTGATGACGTCAGCAATCCTGATCAGTTGAGTCTAGCTTCTGACGATCATTGAATTCTGATCTAACAATCTCCCCCAATCTCATACTTTGTGAAATAAAGTATAGATTCCAAATATTCAATGATGTCAAAAACATGTATCAAAATGTACGAGTATCTTCAGAAACAACTTATCTGTTTAAGCTTTGTGATAGAACAGATTCATCTTCAAGAAGTTGGATAATAAACTTTCTTCTTTTTCTTCAAGAATTTGAATCAGTCTTTCCTTAAGATTTCTGAGTTCTTCATCTTCCTCATTAATCTGGTAGATAGCTGCTCTGAGATTCTGTATGGAGTTTCTCTGTAGACTGTGCTCTTCAAGCAAAAGATAAGCAATTTCCTTCCCATCAGGATTGAGAGAAAGATGAGTCATGCCAAAATTTACTTCTTTAACAGCAGTACCCCTTTGCATTTCCACATCCTGACCTCTTTGATTTAAGTACATGGGAGTATAATTACCATTGAAATTACTGTTTCCATCCAGTCTTCTTCTTATATTTGACAAAATCATGTCACTCCATTCTTTGTACACTTGGTTCTTCCATCTTAACAGATAGTGAACATATTTCAGTTCCTGTGTAGTTTTCATCAGCAGATCTTGAATAGATAGAATCTTCACACTACCATCTTTCATGAAGTACAGAAGCTTTTCTTTCTTTTCAAAACCATCATGACAATCTATAACTATATCAACAGCTAATAAATTGTTCAGGTTTTCAGAAGTTAAAGTACCTCCAATTTCTGTCAAGGAGTAAGGATCAACATATGACATATTCAGATATTCACCATCTCTGTGTCCAATACCTCCTCTTGAATTACTTGACAATTGCTTCAGATTTGAAAACATCTTTAACCAGAGTGTTTTTGATCTAGACATATCAGACAAATCAACAACACTTGAAGCGCTTGTAATAATTCCACCAGACTGAAAATTGATAGGTGTATCACAACTTAATGTGCTAATATGTTTCCACTTCTTGTATTTCTCCTTTTCATGAGCGTAGCTTCTTTCAAGTAAAGATTCTTGTCTGCTTGAATTTCTCCACACTCTTCTGTTTGAGAGTTTAAGCCTTTGTACATAGAGATTGAAATCTCTATTTGTTGATCTTGTAATTTCTCTTCTTCTGGCTTCTTCTTCTTCATCTACTTCTTTGTTGTGACAATCAACAACAGTAGATAAGATTATCAAATCAACCTCTTGCAGAATTTCAGATTCGTCAGGATCTTGAATATTGTCAGGATTAGAATCTTCAATTTGATTTGTATTGCTGAGAGTTGATTTTCTTGATTTTCTTTTCAATTCTGGTTCTTCTTCAACAATTCCATCATCACCAAAAGTAGATCTGTCAGGAACTACTAGAGTTTGAATAGGTTCAGGAATTTCTTCAATTCTTAACCCTCTAGACCTTGTCTGTCTAGGTACTGTTTGAGTTGAAGAGCCTCTTTTACTTCTTCTAGCACCTCTTCTACCTCTGCTTCCTCTACCTCTAGCAGGAGCAGTATAGCTTTCCATTGTCTCTCTTTGTAGTCTCAAAAATTCTTCATGTGAGAGATCTGGATATTCTTCACTTGCTGTAGAGAGTGCTTTTCTTGCAAATAATTGTTGAACTCTTTTATCAGTGTGATATAGAGTAACAATTCTACCGTCTTTTGTAGAAAACTTCTGGAATAAATTTGATGCATCTTCAGGATTATCAATAATCACATCTTCTTCACCTTCAGGAATTGTAGCAAGAATTTGTCCATGACCAGGTGTCAGGATTTGATCTTCCGTCAGGATCTGAGATTGCACCAATGTTCTTACTGTCTTAACTCCAGAATCAGAAACATGAGTTGACTGCGTTGTTTGACTTTGAGAAGTTTGGATTGTCTTCATAACAACAGCATCAGAGGTTTCTCCTTGTATCGCTTTGTCACCACCATCATCTCCAGTATCATCATCATTATTTCTTAATACTAGATCAGGTGTACATTTTGTCTGAATAACCTTCTCCCCCTTTTTGACATCAGGATTTGACAATAATTGCAAAATTAAGGAAAGAGAGGCTTGAATTTCAGTTACCTTAGTATCCAGAGAATCAATTCTTTGATTGATTGAGGTTTGTTCTGAAACAACAGATTTCACTTGGGATTCCACTACCCTTAGTTGAAAAGTAGTAGGCACCTTTGTAAAATTATTAAAGATATCAGTCCTCACTTTTTCAGTTGAACCCTTGATAGAATCAATCTCACTTTTCAGACTTTTGGATAACAGAGTAGTAGCCTTCAGATGATTCTTCAAGTCTTGATTCTCTATAGATTTCACTGCATGATAGGCATGTCCAATAGCATAAGAAAAACTGATAGATTCATCAGAATTGTGCCATGAATTGTTCCATTCATTCTGTCTAAATGCCTCAGCAGGATCAAAAGAAGGAATAGAAAAATCTTGTCTCTGATCTTTCCCAGTGGAAGCATTGCCAGCCATATATGTACTTGATGAACCAAAATTAGTTCCAAGACTAATCTTGAGTGCTGTAGCAAGCTGTTCCTTCTCTTTTCGATTCTCATCATCATCACTATCATCAGAGTCATCATCATCAGTACTATAAGTAACATCAGGATCAGGAATTGCAATACCTTTCTGTTTATCCTGTGATTCTGAGATAGGATGATCCATTGGTCTTGAACGAAGTGGCTGTATCAAAATAGGTTCATTATCAGGAGCACCACTAGCGTCAGGATGAACATCGTCAGGATTTGATATGCTTGCATCAGTATTTGCTACCAATGGTTCTTGTGGAGCTTGAGGTTCAGAAGCTGCTTCAACACTTTGAGCTAAAGGTTCTTGTGTGCTTCCCTCATTGACAATGTTCTCGACCAATCTTTCAACAGAAGCTGTAGCTTTGCCTGCATCTTCACTTTGAGAAGATGGTTCTTGTGTAGCTGGAATGTTGATGTCTTCATTCTCCCTTTGAGAAAATGGTTCTTGTGTGACCATTCCACTAGCTAAGCCTTCACCCAAACTTTGATTGAGTGGTTCTTGTGTGGCAGGATCAACAGTAGCTGCTGAATCATTCTGAAATTCAGGTTCTTGTGGGCTTGATCCTTTCAGCTTCTTTTGTCTCTGATAGACTAACTCTTCTTCATTCCTCTTTTTCTTTGATGTAGGTGTAAGACCAACCAAGGAAGCAGTTGTAGAAACCTTCTCCCAAGAAATTTCTCTAATCTGAGATGGAGAGGCTGGAGAGTCTGATATAGAGACAACTTTTGTTGTTGCATCAGGAATACTAACATCAGGATTTGCTAGAGCATCAGGAGTAGATGACTCATCAGGATTTGATGTCTGAATATCAGTATCCTTCATTTGCACTGTCAAAGGAATATGATACCTGCTCTTTGATAATTTCCTTGTCTTTTGTGGTTTTGATGAAGGTACCACAGCTTTAGTAGCAGTATCAGCAACTTCCTTGTTCACATTCATCACAGAGGATATAGGTAAGTCATCCTCTGAATCACTTTCATCAATCAACCTTAACTTCCTTTTCACAGGAACATTCTTAACAACCTTATCAGCTTTCTTCACCAGGACCCCTTGTACACCCCCTTGTATCTTCTTTTTAGTGAGTGGTGTAGAGGAAAAATCCTTTGAACCTGATTGCCTTCCAGACACATCAGTTCTAGCTGATTTCTTTGATTTTACAACTAAAGTCTTTTGAGAGACAGTAGAGGTGGTTGTTAACTGTTTAGACTGTTTAGGTTGCATGCTTGTGTCAGGAACAAGGTGGGTTGGTCCTTGTACCATAGCATTAGAAAGTAGTCCATAACGAGTAGGCATTTTCTGGTGTAAGAAAAACCTAACCTCATCAGGAATAAAAGCATTTCCTGTACATCAGAATTGACCAGTTGACTTCCTGTCAGGATTAAGTCCTATCAGGATTTGATCAAAGAAAACATACCTTTCTGAATAACCATCAGGATTTGACAGTTATCAGGATTTCCTCTCTGTAGCTTTTCCTCAGAAATTCTCAAAAATTCATCATTCCAAGTTCATTCACCAACTTATTGAAAGTAGCTTCAGGTAGTGGCTTGGTGAATATATCAGCTAGTTGTTGATCAGTAGGAACAAAATGAAGTTCAATTGTTCCTTCCAGAACCTGTTCTCTTATAAAGTGATATCTGATACTTATGTGTTTAGTAAGAGAATGCTGAACTGGATTTCCTGTCATTGCAATAGCACTTTGGTTATCACAATAAATAGGGATTTTTGAGTATGACAGGCCATAATCTAACAACTGATTTCTCATCCACATTATCTGAGCACAACAACTTCCTGCAGCAATGTACTCAGCTTCTGCAGTTGAAGTGGAAATAGATTTCTGCTTTTTACTGAACCATGAAACTAGTCTTCCACCCAAAAACTGACAACTTCCTGAAGTACTTTTCCTGTCTATTTTGCATCCTGCAAAATCAGCATCTGAATAACCACACAACCCAAAATCTGATTCCCTTGCATACCAAAGGCCAAGTGAAGGAGTGCCTTTGAGATATCTGAAAATTCTTTTGACTGCAATCAGATGTGGTTCTCTAGGTTTTGCTTGAAATCTTGCACATAGACAGGTTGCAAACATGATATCTGGTCTACTTGCAGTGAGATACAATAAAGAGCCAATCATTCCTCTGTAGTGAGTTACATCTACCTCTTCACCTTGATCAGGATCAAGTTTGGTAGCTGTAGCTATGGGAGTTGAAGCAGGAGTACTGTCTTGCATGTTAAACCTTGTCAGTAAATTCCTTGTGTATTTAGACTGATTAATAAAAATCCCTTCATCAGTCTGTTTAACTTGAAGACCTAGAAAGTAACTCATTTCTCCCATCATGCTCATTTGATATCTTGACTGCATAAGCTTGGAAAACTTTTCACACAGCTTATTGTTTGTTGACCCAAAAATGATATCATCAACATAAATCTGAACTAACAGCAACTCCTTACCATGATTCAAATAAAATAAGGTTTTATCAATAGCACCTCTTTTGAATCCACTTTCCAGTAAGAATTGAGCTAAGGTTTCATACCATGCTCTTGGAGCTTGCTTTAGTCCATGAAGTGCCTTATCCAGTCTGTAGACATGATCTGGATATTTAGGATCAATGAAACCAGGAGGTTGTTCAACATAAACTTCTTCCTCCAGTTCTCCATTTAAGAAAGCACTTTTAACATCCATCTGGAAAACCTTGAATTTCTTATGTGCTGCATAAGCAAGAAATATCCTGATGGCTTCTAGTCTTGCAACAGGAGCAAAAGTTTCATCATAGTCAATTCCCTCTTGTTGGGAATACCCCTTTGCAACTAGTCTAGCTTTGTTTCTGATAATGACTCCATCAGAATCAGTCTTGTTCTTGAAAATCCACTTTGTACCAACAATTGATCTATTCTTTGGTCTTGGTACCAGTTTCCAGACTTCATTCCTTTCAAATTCATTCAGTTCTTCTTGCATTGCAGTAACCCAATCAGCATCTTTAAGTGCATCTTCAACTTTCTTAGGCTCCTCCTTGGACAAAAAGTTATTGTATAGACATTCATTCTGAGTTGCACTTCTTGTTTGAACACCTGCATCAGGATCTCCAATTATCAAATCAGGAGTATGATCTTTTGTCCATTTCCTTGCTGGTGTCAAATTGTTCCTTGAAGTAGATGCTCCCCCTGGATTGGTGTTATCTTGATTGAAAGAATTTGATTGATTTGAAGCTCTCCCTGAATTATTGCCATGCCCTCCTGATGTGTTATCAGGATCTTCACTTGAATCAGTATCTGAAGAATTCTGTCCTGATGATTGAGTTGACTCTGAACTTGTAGTTGAATGTCGTTGCTCCCCCTCAACATTAGCACTACTAGTTGTATGACTATTATTTGCATCATCAGTATTAGCCTCATCAGTACCTGGTGAGTCATCAGGATTTGGTGACCCATCAGTATCTGATGAATTGACAGGATCTGATTCAATTTCTTCAGGTTCCTTGGAAGCTTCATTTTCAAATAACAATCTATCATGCGAGTCTTCAATGATTCCAGTAATCTTCTTATCATCAAAAGATACATGTATTGACTCCATGACAGTTCTTGTTCTCAAATTAAAAACTCTGAAGGCTCTTGATGTAGGATAACCTATGAATATTCCTTCATCAGCCTTTGTTTCAAATTTCCCTAGCTGTTCAGGATGAGTTCTGAGAACAAAACATTTACAGCCAAACACATGCAAATGCTTCAGACTTGGTTTCTTCTCCTTGAGTGACTGATAAGGAGTGACACCATGCCTGTTTATCAATGTGAGATTTTGTGTATAGCATGCTGTGTTGACTGCTTCTGCCCAGAAATATGTAGGTAATTTAGCTTCTTCTAACATAGTTCTGCCAACTTCAATAAGAGTTCTATTCTTCCTTTCTACTACTCCATTTTGCTGAGGTGTGCCAGGAGCAGAGAATTGTTGAATGATTCCTTTGTATTTGCAGAACTCTTCCATCTTTGAATTCTTAAATTCAGTACCATTATCACTTCTCAGAATCTTGACTTTGTACTTTGTGGTTGTCTCAATCATTCTCACATGATCCAACAGAACTTCAGGAGTTTCATCTTTTCTGTGCAGAAAATACACCCAGGTGAATCTAGAATATTCATCAACAATTACAAGAGTGTACCTTTTCTTACTGATGGACATGATGTTGACTGGACCAAACAGATCAAGATGTAGCATGTGATATGGTTCTTCAATAGAGGATTCTGATTTACTCTGGAATGATGTCCTTCGTTGTTTTGCTTTCTGACATGCATCACAGAGTCCATCAGGAGTATATAACACTTTTGGTAATCCTCTCACTAAATCTTTCTTAACCAACTCATTGATGTTGCTGAAGTTGAGATGAGAAAGCTTCTTGTGCCAATTCCAACTTTCATCTACTGAAGCTTTACTGATGAAACATGTAGGGGAGCCATCAGTATCTGAGAGAATGTTGGCTTCATATATGTTACCATGCCTGTAGCCAGTTAGTGCTATCTTTCCTGTTGCTTTACTGACTACTTCACAATGTGTGGAATAGAAATTGACATGATAACCTCTGTCAGTGATTTGACTAATACTCAACAAGTTGTGTTTTAGTCCCTTCACTAGAGCTACTTTTTCAATGATGACATTTCCAATGATTATATTGCCATATCCCAAGGTTTGTCCAATGTTGCCATCTCCATAAGACACAGTTGGGCCAGCTTTTTCTTCATATTCTGATAACAGGGCTTTGTTTCCAGTCATGTGCACAGAACATCCACTATCCATGACTAACACATTTTTCTTTTTACCCTGCATCAGAATAGTAACACACTAGTTAGAACACTTAGGAACCCATACATGTTGGGTTCCTTTCTCATGCAATTTATTAATTTTAACAGCAGAAGACTTTTTGACTTTAGCAGTCCTGACAGGATTTACTCCATCAGGATTTGCTTTGTCAGTATCAGTATTAACAAAAGCATGCTTCACTATGACATTTTCAGTTTTATCAGACTTTGTACTACTTTCAAACTTAGGCAATGGATCATAAAAGTTATAGTACAAATCATGATACTCTTTACATGTATAAATAGAATGCCATAGACTACCACAATGAAAACAGGACTTCTGCGGTTTATAGAGTACTGATCTATTCCTAACATCAGACTTAGGAATATCAGTAATCTTCTTCTTACTCTTCTTACAATCAATAGCAAGATGATTAGAGTTACCACAGTTAAAACAACACTTTCTAGGTGCATTTGGGATATACTTATAACCATTCTCTTTATTGATCCCAACTTTACCATTCCTGTTTCTCTTAACAGTAGCTTCCTTTTTCTTATCTGTAACCTCACAGATTTTCTCCTTAAGCTGTTTCTGAGACAGTAGACCTACATTCTTAGTGACTTTGTTCATGACAGGTTTAGACTTTATTATTTTAATTCCTTGAGTAGAAGAAGATCCCTTTTCAAAAGTAGAATTGGAATCCTTACCAAAAACAAAATTAACAGGAGTAATCTTAGATTTGGTTGAGTCTATAACATGTCTATAGGTCTTTGGACTGACTGTCTCATCAATGACAATTTTCTCTGCTAATTTCTTATCTTCATCTGACTTATATCCTAGACACTCTTTCCAATTCTTAGAGGTATTAATCTCATGAAATTTCCTACCAGAGTCTGTCCAGGTTCTGATTTTCTCATTAGCAAATTCAAGTTCTTTTTCAAGGGAAGTACATTTAGATGTCATCTCTAAGTGCATGTGTTTAGCATTATCACATTCTTTTTGTACTTCTTGCATACGAGAAAATTCAGCTTCTAATATCTCATTCCTTTTTCTAAGGTCAGACATCTCAGATAAGATTCTAGTATTCTCAGCAGTTTGACTTCTAAAGCTAATATGTAATGACTTTAGAAAACGTCTTAACTCAGAAGCATTATCAGTATCAAAATCAAAGATAGTATTTAGTACCTTATCATCAGGAGCAGCAGTTACATCAACATTGGCCATTAACGCATAGTTGACTACCTCAGTATCAGATTCTGAGGAAGAGTCCATCCAATCCTTGCTTGATGTGATGAGTGCCTTTGTCTTGTTGCATTCAGAAGCAAAGTGACCCATACCATTACACTTGTAGCATCTAACCTTTGACTTGTCAAATTTGCTACCCTTGCTGTCCTTCTTGATATACTTGTCTTTGTCTGCTTTGAAGGTCTTTTTCTGAAAGTTGCCTTGTCTTCTATTCTTCCTGAACTTCATATTTCTGAAGTTTCTGACAATCATAGCAACCATCTCTTCCATGTCTGAATCAGAAGATTCATCACCAGTATTGGCATCAGGATTGCCATCAGTATCTGATGAAGAGTCGTCAGGATCTGACTCAGCTACTCTTGCTTTCCTTCTAGAGACCTCCATAGCTTTCCCTTTTGATTTTGCTTCTACATTCAAAGCAATTGACTTTGCCTTGCTGCTTTTCTTGTTCTTCCTCTGTTGAACTTCAAGATCATGAGTTCTTAGCATCCCATAGATCTCATCAAGAGACACAATGTTCAGATCATACTGGTGTCTAATGATTGAGGTCTGAGTATCCCATTCTTCAGGTAAAGCTCTAAGAAATTTGGTGTTTGAATCTTCAGTTTCATATACTTTGTCAACTAAGGATAAGCTGTTTAATAGTGTCAGGAATCTATCATATAAATCAGTCAGGCTCTCTTCAGGTCTTGCATCGAATTGCTCATATTCTTGAATCAATAGAGCCCTTCTGTTTTTCTTGACAGATGCAGATCCCTGGCACTGAGTTTCCAAAGTATCCCAGATTTCTTTTGAAGACTTGCATGCAATCACTCTGTTTGACATAACAGCATCAAGGCTATTATGCAAGATATTCTTTATCTTTGGTTCCCTGAGTACATGAGCTTTTTCTTCTGGAGTCCATTCAGCTTTAGCTTTGACCACATAATGTTCTGGTACTGTATCTGTTCGTTCTACGAACTTTGTTGGTATATATGGTCCATCACGAATCCTGTCCAAGTAGTCAGGATCCATAGCCTCCAGGTACATCAGCATCTTTACCCTCCATGTGGGATATTCTGATATCTTCAAGATGGGAATCTTCATGCTTTCATACTTGGTTGTCGACATCTTTAGATCGTATCTGATTCAGAATTAAATCAGTTTGCTCTGATACCAATTGTTGCCCAGTAAATAACAATTGTAGAAGGGGGTTGAATACAATTGTATAAGATTCTCGACTTTATATAACACAAATATGAAAGATCAATAACAACAATAATAACAGCTTTATTAACTTTGATATAAAACTGTTACAAACTCTCTTAAGAAATTCTGATGTTCTTAAGAGCTGCTAGCTTACAAAAACTCTCTCAAGAAATTCTGTTCTTAAGAGCTTCTCTCCGATTATGTTCTCTCTCTGATAAGTACATAAATCGAAACCAAAACTGTGTTTATATAGTGCACACAGCTTCTCTATCAATAACAAGATAAGTCCTAATCATAACAAAGATAGAAACATATCTTTAATCGATAGCTGCATTCTACAAACCAGGAACAAACTTCCATGTTTATCTAGACTCCAAATATAACTCGAAGTAGGAATCCTGATCAGCTTCAAGTCCTGATGATCAAACCTGATCATAGTCTGAGTAGGAATCCTGATGATCAATAAGATACTGACGCTTGATCAAATACTGATGACCATGCAATACTGATGACGTCAGCAATCCTGATCAGTTGAGTCTAGCTTCTGACGATCATTGAATTCTGATCTAACACGTTGACATATACTTCTACTACCTCAATGGATACTCCTTCCACACTTGCACTTCAACTTCAAATATTACAACTTCAAGTGTGGATGAGTTAGTAGTAGTTCAAACACTCTTAGGATTGAGGGAAGGGAGTGAAGCCACTGAGAGTGAGAGGCTGGTTTGCTACCAGGCAAAAGGAAAGGGAGAGAAAGAGGGACATACTACTTCTTCCAGTCTGGTAAAAGTGAGTACTGAGAGTTCCACCTTAGTAGGTGAAGGTGAGGGTGTGAGAGGTGTGAGCCAGGGGGAGCCCCTGATGCAAGAACAGAGAGAAAACGAGAGAAAAGCAGGTACATGAGATATAAGGATGGAAGACTCAGCCATTGCAAGTGAGTCAATGAATGTCAGTGATGCAGACAGGGAAAGACTATTCCAACTTGAATATCAAAATGAGTTGGATCAAGTCAACCTGAATGCTGAGACATTTACTCATCCTGATCCAGCCTATCAAGTCTTGGTTGGACAGGGCAATGTGGAGGCAGAAAGGATGTTGAATTTGGTACACACTACTGAATCAATGTCTAGGGCAAAAAAAGCAATTCAAAATCTGCCTCCAGGAGCTGGTGAAGATTTTAGTTATGATGAAGACATTGATGATTCTGATAGTGGTGAAGGAGAAGATGAAGGCCCTTCCACTCTCCAAGAGATGCCTCCTTGGTTGTTTTCAAACTCCTATGTCCATAATGACACCAAGGTAGTCATTCTCAGGAATTATCAAAGGGCACTTGGTGAAGCTCAGACATCAAATCCACAGCATGCCACTTCAGTTCAAAACTTTGTGGCATTACTTCAGCTTCATCAAGCCCACATCCTTCAGCAAAGAGCCAACACTGATGACATCAAGAAACATCTGGATGGGGTGAAGGTGTTAGCAACCTATTAGAATTTATGGGTGATATAGCTTATAAGACAACTTAACTTTATGTTTTGTAATACTTAATTTTATTAAGTAGAACATACTGTCACAGCTAGAGTATGTTCTTGTAGCCATTTCATTTGCTGTAATAAACTTGTTTATAAATCTTGGAAGAAGTTCATTAGTTTGTTCAAGCCTCAAGGAGTATATCAGGATGACAGCAAGAATAAATGTTACTGTCATCTCACTGACAGTAAGGTTACAAGAAAACAACATGTTGCAAGTCATGACAACATATTCTCTCTGACAGCAACATTGGCGGAAGCCTTGAGACATCAACTCTCTATTCTCCTGACATCAAGTTTGGAACTCCTGACAGCATCTATTGCGGGGATTTCTTATTGTCACCAAAAGCGCATTCTTGTGACAGCAGGTTTGGAGTTCAGGATACTATCTCAAAGGGATAAACTTTGAATTGGGGATCTACCCAGTCAAACATGTGACAGTTTGGATGTTCAAGAAACAGGCGTGCTGCAGTATCCCAACACTGCATCAGGTCTGCAAAGACTACGACAGAAGCTTGAGAGATCACATGACAAAGCTCACCAATTCAAGAGTATGACAAATCAACATATACTGGAATTCTGTTTGCTAAATATAGAATGTATCTAGATTGATTTTTCCTGTAATGATAAACTTGTTTGTATAGCAATTTAGGTAAGACACACGGGTAGGCAAATTGTAAGGAGCTGCCACATGAAAATGACAGCAGCTTCACAAACCCGTGATGATAGAGACATGATTAGTTTACTTAGACTATCTCTCTCATTCTATACTGTGTATCACTTGAGGAATCAAAGATTGAGAAAAACATACTTTCTCTCAAAGTTGTAGCAACACTTTCGCAAGATAAATAAAATATTTATTTTGTGAGAATACTACTTGTGATTGTATTTCTTCTACTGATAAGATTTAATCTTAGTTTTAGTTGTTGAAGTATAGATTGAATTTTATCATTATTGCATTCAACCCCCCCTTCTACAATACTCAAGGACCAACAACTGGTATCAGAGCAACAGATTGATATACAAATCTGAGATCATGACGAGTATACAGAAGTCAAGTAGTATCAAGATCCCGGCTTTTGATAAAGAGAAGTACAATGTTTGGAAAAGAAAAATCTCGTTGTTTATCAAAGCTGCGAATCCACTATACATGGGAATCCTCGAGAATGGTCCTTTTATTCCACATAAAGAAATTGCAGCCTCAACCGTTGATGGTGTTGTTATTCCAGCACATTGGGTTGCCAAGAAGCCATCCGAGTTTTTAGAGCTAGAAAAGGAAAAGATAGTTCTGGATGACTACTTGCAACTCATTCTGCTTGACTCCCTCACTTTGGATAAACCCATGTGTGGGAATGTCATTGGATGCTCATCAGCCAAAGAAATTTGGAACACAATCGAGCTGTTATGTGAAGGAAGTGAATAAGTCAGGGAGAACCAAAGACAGATTCTTGTTTCTCAGTATGAAGCTTTCATGGCAAAGCCTAGTGAAGAACTTACTCAAATTTTTGAGAGATTTAGCAAGCTTATCACTGAACTCCAGTTTCATGGCAAGTTCTATGAGAAGAAAGAACTCAACCTTAAGTTCTTACTCACCCTTCCTGAGCATCTTGAGCATAAAGTCACTGTAATCAGAGAAGGAAGATATTTGAAAAGTGTCTCTCTTGAAACACTGTATGGTGTGCTCAAGTCATATGAGCTAGAACTCTTTCAGAAGAGAGCCATACAAAGTGGATCGAAAGGAAAGATGGCCAATATGTCTGGTGCTCTTGTAGCTCATGAGCCAAAGATTACTCTGCCTAGTGAAGCAATACAAATCATTCATCCAACTCAAGTGTCTTCTTTAAAGATTGAAGAGGTGGTGGATGATGAGGAGAAAGTAGTGCTGCAACTGGATGATGTTGAAGATGAGGAATTCTACTCTACAGAGGAGATGGAAAAGATGGATAATTCAACCATGGCTTATATGGCAAAGAAGTTTAAAAATATAAGATTCAGAAGAAACAAGCCATACAAGCCTCAGGGTCAAACATCAAGGTTCAACTGATGTTGTTGTCAAACCCCAAATCCTCAAAAAGGTTCATGCACCAAAATTCAAGATTGTTGAAGTTGATTTTGATGAGGAAACTATGTTCATCAAACAATAGCTCCTTGATGAGGATGAAGGTGTTGACAGCACAATTGTTGAAGGAAAAGATACTGTCACAACTCCCAAGACAGTAACTTTGCCTAGCAATCTGACAGAATGTTCTGAAGATGCTGTCAGCAATGACAAGGCATAATCCTCCAAAGATGCTGTCAAGAGAGTATCTAAGACAGAAACCTCGAAACCTACTGTCAAGACAGTGGACGTAAAAGGTACTGTCAAGAAAGACTCGACAGCAACTTCAGGACATGCTGTCAACACAGATACTTTCAGATCTAAGAACAGTAATGGCAAAGTAAGAATTAACAAGGGTAATGGATATGCTTATGTCAAGAATGCACCCAGGAAACTTTGTAATAACTATGGCTCCTCACATCATCTGACTAATGTTTGTAAGAAACCATCTGAGACTAAAGTCCATGTGACTGAGGTTAAGGGTAACTTACACAGAACCCCTGTTATGCAAAGATCCATGGATGTCTGTAATAACACTGATTGCATGCCCTGTAAAATTACTGATATGAGTACTTGCTTCAATTTGCCCATTCTGTCAACTGATAAATTCTCCTACATGGACTCTGGTGAGACTTCTGAGCCTACTGTTAACAGTAAAAAGGCAACCCCCACTAAGAAAAAGACCAAGTCTTATCCTAAACCAAAGTGGGTGGCAAAGGAAGTCGAACAGAACCTTTCTGATACTTTTGTTAATGTTGAAAATGAAGGAAACTCATGTGTTACTAAGCTTGGAGGACCCAACAAGGATTGGGTACCATATGCAACCTAAAAACAATTTGTTTTGCAGGGCAAGAAAAAGAAGCAGGTCGTGTGGATCATTGACAGTGGTTACTCAAGACACATGACTGGTGATAAAGCCCTGCTATCACATTTTGTAGAGAAAGCTGGCCCAATCATAACCTTTGGAGACAAAAACAAAGGTTACACAGTGGGATATGCAAAAATTTGACAAGGCTGTCGCGTGCCTATCAAATAATAATATCTAACAAATCCTTCTAACTATGTAGTAGGGCAAGTTAGAGTCGATCCCACAGAGACAAACGTATCAATCACTAGTTATTCTTGATTCAATTCAACTAAGCAGGTAACACAATAAATTGTTGAGAGATTTTTAAACTAATATTATACTAAGGCAAATTGTATTGTATTATCAATTAACTAAAAACATCTAGAATTAAGTATCCCCACTAGCATGAATCGATGCATTCATGATTTTCCACCCCAATTAATCATACGCTACTCAAGAGGAAAGACACGCCCTATAAAATACCAATAACCTCTCTCGAGTATTAATGGCTTCTCTAAAATACACTCAAGCCTATTTTCATGGTATCATGCAATTTAGAGACATTAAACACAGCATCCTAACTTCCTAACAATCCGTTCTACCTATTTTCATGGAGAAGTTCGTGTCCTTATTGGATAAATCACAACCATCTAAGTCCAACTTTCGATGATAAATAGATATTAGGTTCAAACAATACGCATAGTCACGTCTGACATGTTATTGTTAATTAAGCACAACTCAATAAGCAAGAGCATACAACATAACTAAATTGGGGGGTTATGGAAAATCATACATCAATCATAACTAGGGTTCAACTTAACCCTAGATTAAATATCTACTCACTCATAATTAAATTAACAAAACACATAATATAATAAGAACACATAATAATAATATTAAGAACAGAGAATAAAAACCTTTAATCTTTCTCCAAGAAGAAAAAGTACAAGATCCGCTATGTCTGTATGTATGTATCTATGTATGTATATGTATGTATATATATATATATCCTCAAATATTTTAATGCATTGAGGAAAGTACAAGTACGTTTCCTAAACTGATTCTGTTTTACAAGGAAAATTCGTAGCTGACTTTTCTTCAGTAAATCTGGGCCGTTCCTGAATTAATTTAATAACTGGACCACTGTAGAATAAAAGAGATTTCCATTATCTTCGCGTGGGCTGTTAAATCGTCCAATTCTGACTTCTAGAACTTAAGATATGACCCAAACAGTGAATTATGTGCAGGCAGCCCAACAAATCCGAATTTCCTTCTAATAAATCTCCAAATTAAGCTTTTTATTCTTCAATCCTTCCAAGTTTAGGATTTCCTTACTTCCTACAATAAAACATTAAAATTTATTAAATAAAAATCCAATTAAATACAAAATATAATAAATATGAGGAATAAAATCATATAAAATATATTTAAATATATACTCTATCAAACATCCCCACACTTAGCATTTTGCACGTCCTCGAGCAAATAAAGAAATAAAAATAATACTAACTAATAGGACCACCACTTTCGTAGATGACACGATTGCATTGAGCATATGCAACAAGCCGTTAAACCCCTAGGCAGCCCTAGTAGGACGAGTTTTGTCTCGTGAGGGTTTATAGAAGATATACCCACAAAATCAAATATTTTCAACCACCAAGTCTCTCAAACATGCAACATGTCATAGTACTCTACACATTGTAAATCTCAATCACATAACAACCTGAAAGTGTCTAAAAGTACAAGTACTCTCACTTTAAGCATCATTAACACAAAATAATCCAAGTATGCACACAATGTCTAGATAGACAAAAATATCATGAGATAGACATCAAAATCGCATTCAACAAGTAAGCATACTATGGATAAATCTCAAATTGCTCTCACTTCACACAAGTGTATGGGTATAAGTGTATCGCTCAAGTTCAATCAATGTACTCATGTGCTACCATATGCTTGGTTGTCCACCAAATCTCCACCACCTCGTATATATGCATACATGAATCAAAAGGTCTTTGTTAAAGGTTGTAACGGGGCTTAGGTACGGGGTAGGATATCAAAGAAACAGGCTAACAAGTGGCTAAACTTGATAACTAATAGAGCATAATGTTCACTTTTAATTAAAGCACCCAACATGAAACTTAGATTATGTAAAAGTTGATCAAGCTTTCACAAACATTAAACTTCGAAGCACATATACCCCATGTACTTTCCCACTTTCACGTTGTATCAATCAAATGAACACAACTCTACATTATCTTCCTCTTGCTCATAACTTTTTTTTTTCTTTTTCTTTTCAAAGTCAAGTCATTCTCCAGTAACCAAGGGCAGTGAAAAGTCACCAAGAATGTACTTAATACCAGCACACATGGATCGTCCCTTTCATATGACATTGCACTTGCCACCCATTGATCTCAAAGGAGTACTTGATACTTGTTTGCAATTTTCATACCATATTGTATCCCACCAAAATGTAACACTTTAACCAAAAGAAATCCCCACACTAAATATTCACCAACCCTTGAATTGAATCAATATGCTCTACCAGTAAATCAAGACAAGAATAAATAAGTAGGCTCAAAAAATTTTAGATTGGTGATATACGAAAGAAACGGGTATAAGCTCAAGGGGTTCACTAAGGATTATTTTTCATATGGGTACTGTTTTGGGTAAATGAGGTTAATCCTAGTGCCTTTATCATATTCATGCATACACATATCATGTAGTCTCAAAACGGTTTAAAACAAGTTCTAGAGCAACAAGAATCATGATGAACAACACACACAAAAAAAATGGATTGATAAAAAAATATCTATCATAAATTAGGCTCAAATCCTCACAAGGTGAAAGCATGCTTAACTCACTAAAATTGACCAAGAAACATCTCAAGTTTTCAAATGTTCGCAAGCACACACAAGGAATTACCAAGCATCAAATGATTTTTCATGAATGTGACACTCATAATTAATCATGCGAAATTAATCGACACAATGTGTACTTATCCACACTAACATGCTTTTGAGACAAGGCAATTATATACAAAAAGTTTTAAATTTTTAATTTTTTTTGGATTTTATACTATATAATTTTTTTTTGTTTTTTTAAATATATTATTATTAAGAACACGTCCCCACACTTAAGCGGTTCATTGTCCCCAATGAATAATATATATAAATATGCAAAACTAACAAGATCCTAAAAGAAATACAAAAAGAATAAGAGTGAAAAATTATACAAAGAAAGGTTAGAAATACTCCCCTAGTGCATGAAGTCCCAGTTGAAAATTGTGGGAGAGTGTTCCTCCTCCAAAATCTTGGGTTGCCTCCCAAGAAGCGCTTTTTTAAAGTCATTAGCTCGACCTTCTTATCAATCAACCTGGGGAATGGAGTGAAAATGGAGCATCCACTTTCTCAACATATTTTCTTATGATCTCTCCCAAAAACTTATAAGTTTCATCCAAAGCTTTATCCAACAATACAACTCTTCTATCTCGAGCAAACTTTAAGAGTGCAACAACTATCCTTGTCGTTTCAGCTCGTGAGACAAACTTAAAAAGAAATTTAATAAGTAAGTCTTCCCAAGTACTAATGGAATTTGAGGGTAATGAAAATAACCAATTTTTAGCTCCATCCCTTAAAGAGAAAGGGAATAATCGAAGTCGAATGACCTCATCAGAAACTCCATCACACTTGATAGTATCACAAATCTTCAAAAAGTTTTCAATATGAGCATCAGGATCTTCAACAGATAATCCACCAAACTGAATTTCACCAATCGATTTCATTGTTGAAGGCTTCAAATTAACATTATTAATGACATGTAAATCTCTCACCATACTTGCAGGAGGTTTAGAGAGGAAAATATCAGCCTTCATATCTTGATCTCCACCCAAAGACTTAACCATAAGAACAGCTTCATTACTCTTTTCAAGATCACTCTTCTTCAGAGAAGGGTTAAGAAAAGAATTGGAAGATTTAAATTCCAATTTCTCATCTCCAACTTCAAAAGAAATTTTTCCTTGCATCATATCAACTTTCGCACCAGCTGTAGCTAAGAAAGGTCTCCCAAGAATAATAGAATTTTGTGCATCTTCCTCCATCTCCATGACAACAAAATCACATGGAATAAAAAACTTTCCTTGACAGGAACATCTTCAAGTATTCCAAGTGGAACTTTTACACTTCTATCTGCCAATTGTAGAGATATACGCGTGGGTTTGAGTTCACCCATCTGAAGCTTATTGCAGATTGATAAGGGCATTAGACTTACACTTGCCCCAAGATCACATAGAGCTCTTTTGATTTCAAAATTCCCAAGTTTGACAGGAATAGAATAGCTACCTGGATCAATTAGCTTTTTAGGAAGACTATTCTGCAAGAGAGCACCGCACTCTGCTGTTAATGAGATAGTAGAACTTTCTTCAATCTTTCTTTTATTTGACAATAATTCCCTAAGGAACTTCCCATAAGAAGGCATCTCCTTGATAACATCTAAGAAAGGGATATTAAGTTCTAACCTCTTCAAGATATCCATAAACTTCATAAACTTCTCTCCAAGCCTAACTTGCACTAATCTTTGAGGAAACGGAATAGGTGGTACGTAAGGTCTGACAGGAGCAACTATGGGTTCCTTCTTCTTTTCTTCAATCGCTTCTTGCACAACCACATTTTCAAATTGAATTTTTTTCCTATCTTCTTCAATAGTCAAATTATCACTACTCATCTTCATCTCTGGCCCTTGCAATTCCTTACCACTGCTTAAAGTTATAGCATTCACGTGGGCTCTATGTGGTTGTTCAGTTTGGCCAGGAAGTTGGCCTGAAGACTTGTTAAGTTGATTCAACTGTTGAGCAATTTGAGTGATTGAATTCTCCATTAACTTGTTATGAGCCTTTATCTCATTGATACTTGATTCAAAGTAATCATTCTTCTTTGCTTGTGTAGAGATAAATCCTTCCAAAAGATTTTCCAAGTTAGATTTTTGTGGCTGAGCTGGTTGAAAACCTAACGGCTGAGAAAAGTTATTTTGTGGAGGTTGAGCTTGAGCCTGGTTATTTCTGTAGGAGAAATTAGGATGATCTCTCCAACCTGGATTATATGTGTTGGAGTAAGGATTATATTGTGGCCTTTGATTTTGGTTGTAGAGGGCATTTGCTTGTTCCATTGTTGTTCTAGAGGAATTGTATTGACAAGCATGTTGAGCGTGTCCAACTACACCACATATT
The DNA here is from genome assembly GCA_030848705.1 of Heracleum sosnowskyi. NCBI lineage: Eukaryota > Viridiplantae > Streptophyta > Magnoliopsida > Apiales > Apiaceae > Heracleum > Heracleum sosnowskyi. Next base: position 48,363,569 of record CM061241.1, read on the forward strand.
TCACATGAGGCAACTGTAGACGAAGTTCTAGAATCCAATTGCTCAATCTTCTTAACCATTGCCTGCATAGTAGTATTCAACATGGTTAGAGCATCAACATCATACTTACCACCCTTCTTTGGATGATTTCTGTCACTGTAAGGATAATTATCATTAGACGCCATCTCGTCTAACAAAGTTTTTGCATCCTCCGTACTCTTTTTCATAATAGATCCACCAGAAGAAGCATCAACAAAGTTTCGAAACTCTTGTGTTAACCCATTGTAGAATGTTTGGATCAACAACCAGTCAGGAATTCCATGGTGAGGGCATTGTCTCTGAAGTCGTTTGAATTTTCTCCAAGCATCATGAAGTGACTCGTCATCATCTTGACGAAAGTTAGATATTTCATTCCTGAGCTTTGAAGTTTTCTTCTGACTGAAGAATTTAAGTAGAAACGCCTTTGCAAGACTATCCCAGGTAGTGAATGTGTTTGGTCCTTCATCCTTCAACCAATCTTTTGCTGCATCTCGGAGAGAGAAAGGAAATAAGCGCAGCTTTATAGCATCATCACTAACATTGGTCAGCTTTATAGTATCACACTTTTCCAGAAAACTCTCAAGATGATCAACAGGATTTTCAGTGGACAATCCTGCGAAAGAATCATTGGAGATGAATTGTATGAATTGTGGCTTGAGTTCAAAGTCGGTAGCCGTGATTATTGGTCTGACAATACTGGAGAGTACGTTTGTAGCGTCTGGCATACCATGCTCCCTGAGAGCTTTAGCTGCTGTCTCACCCATAACTTCCTTGTCTTTATTTTTCCTTCGTAGTCCTGCTTGTCTTCTTGCTGTAGCTTCAATTTCAGGATCAAGAGCAATCAAATTTTCTGTACCTGAACTTCGAGTGTGCATGCAACAAGGAAACTAGAAACAAAGATCAAATAACAAGGGAATAATAGCCGAAGCAACACAACCAAAAGACTTAGCTAAACTAACTCAAAAATTAACTAATCTAATACTGCTTTGTCCCCGGCAGCGGCGCCAAAAATTTGACAAGGCTGTCGCGTGCCTATCAAATAATAATATCTAACAAATCCTTCTAACTATGTAGTAGGGCAAGTTAGAGTCGATCCCACAGAGACAAACGTATCAATCACTAGTTATTCTTGATTCAATTCAACTAAGCAGGTAACACAATAAATTGTTGAGAGATTTTTAAACTAATATTATACTAAGGCAAATTGTATTGTATTATCAATTAACTAAAAACATCTAGAATTAAGTATCCCCACTAGCATGAATCGATGCATTCATGATTTTCCACCCCAATTAATCATACGCTACTCAAGAGGAAAGACACGCCCTATAAAATACCAATAACCTCTCTCGAGTATTAATGGCTTCTCTAAAATACACTCAAGCCTATTTTCATGGTATCATGCAATTTAGAGACATTAAACACAGCATCCTAACTTCCTAACAATCCGTTCTACCTATTTTCATGGAGAAGTTCATGTCCTTATTGGATAAATCACAACCATCTAAGTCCAACTTTCGATGATAAATAGATATTAGGTTCAAACAATACGCATAATCACGTCTGACATGTTATTGTTAATTAAGCACAACTCAATAAGCAAGAGCATACAACATAACTAAATTGGGGGGTTATGGAAAATCATACATCAATCATAACTAGGGTTCAACTTAACCCTAGATTAAATATCTACTCACTCATAATTAAATTAACAAAACACATAATATAATAAGAACACATAATAATAATATTAAGAACAGAGAATAAAAACCTTTAATCTTTCTCCAAGAAGAAAAAGTACAAGATCCGCTATGTCTGTATGTATGTATCTATGTATGTATATGTATGTATATATATATATATATCCTCAAATATTTTAATGCATTGAGGAAAGTACAAGTACGTTTCCTAAACTGATTCTGTTTTACAAGGAAAATTCGTAGCTGACTTTTCTTCAGTAAATCTGGGCCGTTCCTGAATTAATTTAATAACTGGACCACTTTAGAATAAAAGAGATTTCCATTATCTTCGCGTGGGCTGTTAAATCGTCCAATTCTGACTTCTAGAACTTAAGATATGACCCAAACAGTGAATTATGTGCAGGCAGCCCAACAAATCCGAATTTCCTTCTAATAAATCTCCAAATTAAGCTTTTTATTCTTCAATCCTTCCAAGTTTAGGATTTCCTTACTTCCTACAATAAAACATTAAAATTTATTAAATAAAAATCCAATTAAATACAAAATATAATAAATATGAGGAATAAAATCATATAAAATATATTTAAATATATACTCTATCAATATGGTTGTTTGGAATTTGGGAATGTTGTCATAAATGACATTGCACTTGTTGATGGACTAATGCACAACCTCCTGAGTGTCAGCCAATTCAGTGACAGAGGATTAAAGGTTGACTTTGACACTTTGGTGTGTAATATCTTTCATAAGAAGGACAAAAGCCTTTTTCTGAAGGGTGTAAGAAAAGGAAGCATGTTTGTTGCAGATCTAAGCTTAACAAAGAAGGATAAACTTTACTGTTTCTATAGCAAAGCCACTGTTGGTGATAACATGCTTTGGCACAGGAAACTCTCCCATCTCAACTTCAAGACAATGAATATGCTGATGAAGAAGGAACTGGTGAGAGGACTACCTCAACAAGAATTCTGCCAAGAAGGACTGTGTGAGGACTGTCAAATGGGAAAACTTAGAAGATCTGTGCACAAGTCAAAGCAAGTTAACACCAACACTGATCCACTCAAGCTAATTCATATGGATCTCTTTGGCCCAGTTAATGTTCCGTCTCTGGCAAGAAAGAAATATGCATTGGTAATGGTGGATGATTACTTTAGGTTCACTTGGGTGAAGTTTCTAGAGTCCAAAGATGAAGCTGCTCAAGTTATCATTGATCACATAAGGGTTCTTGACAGAACTCCAAATGCCAAAGTTCAAATACTGAGGAGTGATAATGGTACTGAGTTCAGAAATGCCTTACTAGGGAAATTTTGCAAGGATGAAGGCATTGTTCAACAATTTTCTGCTACAAGGACACCCCAGCAGAATGGTGTTGTAGAAAGGAAGAACATGACTCTGATTGAAGCTGCTAGGACTATGTTGCATGATGCTAAATTACCAATATACTTCTGGGCAAAAGCTATCAACACAGCTTGCTACACACAGAACAGAACTATAATCAACAAGACTCATGGAAGCACCCCCTACCATCTGTTGACTGAGAAGAAGCCTACTGTCAAATACTTTCATGTATTTGGAAGTAAGTGTTTCATGATGAAGGACAACCATGAAAAGAAAGGAAAGTTTGATGCCAAAGCTTATGAAGGCATCTTCATGGGATATGGAATAGAAAGGACTGCATACAGAGTCTATGTCATAGAACACGGAACAATTGAAGAAAGTGTGAATGTCACATTTGATGAAACCAAGTTTCCAGGGCTGCATGAAGATGGTCAAATGCAGACCCTTAGATTTGAAAATCAAGGGTACCTGGAAGAAGAAGAAATTGTTGATGAAGAACCCAGTTTTACTCAAACTGTTGATGTTGAGAAAAATGTTGTCAATGTTGATCAAACTCTAGCTCACTCACAGACCATTTCAACCAATCTTCAAAATGATGGTGACTCTGGAGTTAATGAAGAGCATGGTGAAGACAATTGCACTGGTGAAGACTCATTTCCTCAAAGAGAAGTCAATCCACCAGTTTAACAAAGAAGCTTGCCCAGATCTACAAGATGGAATAAGGATCACACTAATGATCTAATCATTGGTGATCCTTCCTCTGGGGTGATAACTAGGAACAGTGTCTCTGCTGACAGCATGTTCTCATGCTTTCTGTCTCAAATAGAACCAAAGACAATTGATGAAGCATTGTTGGATTCTGACTAGGTGATTGCTATGCAAGAAGAACTTAACCAGTTTGAAAGAAACAATGTATGGAAACTGGTTCCAAGACCTAAAGGTAAATCAATCATTGAGACAAAGTGGGTCTTCAGAAACAAGTTGGATGAGAATGGAATGGTGACAAGAAACAAAGCAAGGCTAGTGACAAAAGGTTACAGTCAACATGAATTGACTCAAATAATGGATTTGAACTCATTGGGTACTCTGACTCAGATTATGCTGGATGTAGAATTGACAGAAAAAGTACAACAGGTAGCTGTCAATTTCTTGGTGGAAGACTGGTGTCATGGTTTAGCAAGAAGCAACACTCAGTTTCTACATCAACTGCAGAAGCTGAATATATTGCAGCTGGAAGTTGTTGTGCACAAATTCTATGGATGAAGAATCAGTTACTGGACTATGGACTAGTGTTGAGCAACATTCCTATCTACTGTGACAACACTAGTGCCATTGCCATCTCAGACAATCCTGTTCAACACTCTAGGACAAAGCACATTGATATCAGACATCACTTCATAAGAGAGCATTTTGAAAGAGGAACTGTGAAACTGATCTATGTCCCAACAGAAAAGCAACTTGCAGACATCTTCACTAAACCATTGGATGAAGCCACCTTTAACAGGTTGGTAAGTGAATTGGGAATGCTTAATCTGGTATGTTAACTTACTAGTGTTTACATTTTCAATATCAAAATGCAGCTTGTGACAATAACTCTCAAGTTGTTGTCATGAGAAGTTACTGTCCACATAAGTTTTTATTCTTTTCGACAACATATTTGCTATGACTTTTCTAAATTGAATTTTGTGCTAGTCGTATTGTCAGTAATAAAACTTTATGTCATTAACTTGGATAACCTCATAGTTTAAGATCTTTGGTCAAAGGCTTTGCATTGATTGGCTGTAGTGTGTTAATTGTTGGATTAGTGGAGGACATGAATCTTAATTGCTATATGTGGTAGTTGTATGGGTATTCCAAATTGTTGACTATTTACCTTACCATTCCCCTTATATGCCTATAAAATGAACACTAGGTCATATTAGTTGTCACTATCAGTAAAAGGTTAAATGGAAAATAAAGTAGGAATCGAGTACATACCCAAGATTCAGTGTGGTTCTCCACACAAAGAAGAGGTTGAGAAACTGTTTGATCAGTTAGAGGACATTCTCGATGATGAAGAAGAGAAAGAGACTGCTGCCAAAGCCAGTGAAGAGGCTAAATGGTAGGAGCAAGAAGAAGAACTTCAAAAGCTTCTCAAGAAGGAAGATTGCACTGAAGAAGAAACTCGTTCAGAAGTTTTAGGAGTAGTTAATAAAATCATGGAATCTTAATTTGTAATTTCCTTTTGCTAAGATGATTTTATTAATAAAACTGATTCTATTATTTCTACTGTTTCTTGCTTTATGTGGCTTGTACGTGTGTTAATTATCTGATTACTCTGTTGTGCTTGATACCCAGCTTTCAATTGAATATCTGTGAATGGGTTTATTGAGTTAAGTACATTAATGACAACATCCTTTAAAATTCATGACATTTACTGTTTTCCTCAAACAGTGAATAACATACTGTCAAGAGTTTTAAAAGATACTGTCATTAAAGTACTTAACGATGACAGTAAGTTTCTCACAACAATGCTAATGTCAAGACAAACCTGCTGTCATCACCCAAATGTCTCTAACAGTTGCACACATGGTATTGTCAATAAAAGTGGACCGTTAAAATTGCTAACTCAACCTCCACGTTGACAGAAATTAAAGGGAGTAAGCCACGTGGTGGTGTTACTGGGTAATAGCACGATTCCAAATATCCTCTTTTTCAGCATAACGCTTGAACTACCCTTTATACAACAGTTAATCAGATAATATCAAACCTGACACAAAACAACCAAAAAGCAAAACAACTTTATGCTCTATTTCTCTCTTTACTCACTCAACTCATTCATTTTCTCTCTCATACCAACAATGGCACCCAAACAATCAATTTCTTAGACTAACTTTGCTGGCATCTATTCTCCAAATGATGCTGATGAAGAATTCAAAGGGCTTGTTTCTTTCCTGAATAAGTCCTATCTTGGTTATGCTATTAGTTCAACTCCTGTTCTAGACCTAGAAAGGATTGAAAACTTCTGGGAGTCTGCTGTTACTCAGGGAGATGGAGACCATACCACCATCAAGTTCAAAATCAAATAGCACAGTTACACTCTCACTATTCAAGGCATCAATGTAGCTCTAGGAATTGTGCTTGAACCAGGAAAGACCTACACAGAGCTTGCCAGTGATGAGACCCTGAAGAAGCTTTTCTTAAAAATTGGGTATTCAGGACCCATTCTTGAAGAGGGAACAACTAAGTGGTACCCCTCTGGTAAAATGGACAGGAAGTATTTGAGAAAAGAATGGAGCATGATTCTTGATGTCATGGTGAAGGTGTTTTCCACAAAGACTACTGGTTGGAATGGAATTCCCACTTACATCAAGAAGCTAACTCACTCTCTTGTTCATGGGTACAAAGTGGATGTTGGAAAGCTACTCATGGCACACCTCAAGGATGCCATAGGTAAGAAGGTAAATCTCTATCCTCGCTTTCTAATGTTGTGCATTAATTCTCTTTGTGATTTTGATGAAGATGCCCCTCGTACAGAGGTATGCAGCACTTTGAAAAGAAACACACACACACAACTCTCACTTCACAGAATCTCAATGCACATATTCCACTTTGCTTCACTAAACACATGGTTGATCAAGTGCCTAACCTTGATTTCCCATTGCCCTCTGGGTATGAAACCTTCACTCTTGAGGATGAGGCTGGATTAGACCCAAATTCAGTCAACCCACATTCTTCACCATACATTCAGCCTAGGTTCTCTAGACTTCCCAAAGTACATAGACAAGCCTTCCAAGATTCCAGAAAAAGACCCCTAGAAATTGATGTTGGTGATAGTACTGAGAGTCAAGAGGGAGTTCCTGCACCTAGTGCAGCAAATAAGGAAGGTAGTCAAACAGAACCCACAATGGTTCCTCTTGATCCTAAGAAGAAGAGAGCTAAGAGGGCCAAAACCACTGTCAGCCACCCTACAGTCTCCCAAAAGATTGTAGAGGAAAATAGGGCAGTAAACACCTCCCTAGATGTTCCTTCTCAACAAGGGACATCTATTGAAATTGGTATGTCTCTCATGTCACCTTGTACAGAGTCTGCACAACCTCATGTTCCAACTCATGAGGAGCCTCCACTTGCAGAAACACACATGGAGTCAGGACACAGTGAGGATTTCACTTCCCAAATTGATGCTTCACAAGTTCCATCTGTGGAGCAGCCACTATTCTCTTCTCCACATTCACCTTCTTCCTTCCCTACTCATTCATTTGTTTATTATCCACAACCTAGAGAGGGGGACAGTCCCAACCCTTCAGGTTTTGATCATCCATCTTCAATCATGGATGAGCCCCTATCTAGTGGTCCACAAGAACCCATTTCTCAAAGTGAGATGGAAACCACTTCTTCAAACACTGAGCAAGACCAAGGTATAACTCTGCCAGAAAGAGAAACAGCCAGTGCCTTGTTCAATCTCCAAGGAGCATCTTACCTCAGGGAAGATGCTGTCACAGTCTCAGTTGCTATCAAGGACACTGAAAATGTTGTTGTCACAGGTAACCCTGCTGTCAAGGACTCAGTCAAAGTTGCGGTCACAACCAATCCTGCTGTCCAAGCTGCAGTGGAACCTAATGTCAATATTTCAGCTAACGGTAACATTTCTGGCAAAGCTACTGTCCCCTCTGCACAGCCCAATTATGATGAAGTTCTCATTGAGGATGCCTCTGATGATGATGTGCCACTCTCTCAGCTTCTAAAGGTACATTCTAAACCATCTATTTCAATGCATGTTAGTATTGCTCATACTCATGCATCTAGGTTGAGTGAGGGTGTGCAAAAGAATAGAGAGATAAAAGAAAATAGAGGTGAGCTTAAAAATGAGAGGCAGCCAAATGAGCTGGCAAAAGGAGAGGGACTTGTGCATGTCTAGAGTGAAATTGAGGGAGCCCACACTGTTCAGGCACTAGGCCTTGAGAGTTCTTCTGTGAGGAGTGATGAGATCACTCAGAAAAACCCTGAGAGTGTGAGAACCCCCTCAGCCTCCAAGCCCCATTCTTTTCCTTCCCCTCCAAGAAGTTTAAGAACTGGTGGCCCCTCTACTCAAACTGCTCTCAAGTTGGAAGCCCTATAGCACAGATGTCTAACCATGGAAACTAAGCTTGACAACCTGTCTAACATGGTGGCCTCTGGATTTACTAGTATTCAGGAAGCTCTTCAAGCTCTATCTACAAGTATTGATGCTGCCAACTTACCTAAGGGGGAGACTGTAAGATCAGAATCTGTCCCAGAGCAAGATGTTGGAGCACAAGAAGTACCTGATACTGAAACTTAGGGGGAGCCTGCAAGTAAGGGGGAGCCTGCATCTAAGGAGGAGTCAAGGAGTAAGGGGGAGTCTGCAAGTAAGGGGGAGTCAGGAGGAAAGGGTGAGAAACATGTAGAACACCGAGGAAGTGAAGCTAGAAATCTTTTTGAATATGAAATTGATGAGGAGACAGTATTGATGTCGAAAGAAGTATTGGAGGAACTGCAAGGAAAGTCAAATTCAAAGAGGCCAATACTCCCTCCTGTATCAATTAGGGAACCAACTTCACAGCCTCAGGAAACTGTTTTACAGAAGATGTGGAGAGAAAAGGAGGAGCAGAATAAGTTGGGGAAATGCAAAGGGAAACTGCCTGAATATTGCAATTCACCAGCCATGTGGACAGAAGGAACTGACATGGATCAGGAAGAGGCAAATGCCCTAATGGTGGATTACAGGAAGAGTACACTACACAATAAGGATGAGCAACTCTACAGAGTAATTGAGGAGGTTATGAGGAGGCCAAGTTTAACTCCAGCTCAAATCTCAACAACTCTGATGGATATAATTGTGAGTGTATGTGTAAAGATTAATGAAGAAAGAAGATGGGCAATTGATGTGTACTTGAACACATGAATCTCAATGTTCATCACCATGCAGTTGTTACAAAACCTACAAGTGAGGGTGCTGAGTGTGATGAAGGCTAAGATTAACGCAAATAACTCAACCTTCAATGAGATACTTTAAGTGCAACTTCAGAATCTAATGAAAGAGAGACTTCCAGAGGTGTATTTAGATCCATTCTGTGTCTGTTATGGAGCAGTCTCAAGAGAAGGTGTCAAGAGGTATGCATATCTAGATTTGCAAGGCACTTCAAGAATGGAGACAAAGACAGTCATGAAAGTGCTAAATGTAATCCTCAAATCCAAAATCAACAATAAAAGAGTCCTAGCTGTCAAAGCAATTCACAAGCTACTGGCAAGGAGAATGTTAGGCTAAACACCAAAGTGAAGAAGTTAATTTCTAAAGCTAATGCTAACAGAGCTGAGCAAGGTAAGAGCTGTGCATTTGATGACTCTCTTGGTGATGATGAATTGGATGGAAGTGGAGGTTCTGGTGTTGTTAAAGATGTTGGTGGATCAACTGCTGGGAACACTGAAAATCAAGCCCAGGATTCAAGCAAGGAAGAAGCCCCTGTACAAGGAAAGCACGATGCTGGTGTTACAGAAGAAGGGGAGAGTGAGATACTTGAAGCTTTGGAGGCAAGCATCTTAAGGTGTGATATTGACAGTATCAATGCTGAGAAAGATACTGTCACCAAAGATGATGTCAACAAAGATGAAGATACTATCATGGAAGACCCTGTGAAGGAAGACACTGTCATGGAAGAAGCTGTCAAAGATGAAACCAAGAAAGCAGTCAAGCCTAAAAGGACAAAATCCTTAGCAAGAGCTTGGTTCTCTAGACAGGAACCTGAACCTGAGGAGACTACTAAAGCAAAGAAAGGAAAAACTAAGTACTTAGGAAAAGAGAAAGCCACAGGACTTGGCAGGAATCTTAGGAAGCCAATCCAAACAAAGTTATACAGCTCTTTTGATCTTCAGGAAAAAGAAGCTCAAAGAATCAATGATGTTGAGGTAAAGTTGGATGAAAAAAATGAAGCAGTCCAGTATGTCCTCTGGTTTGATGCATCAAGGTCTGTGATAGTTCAAAAGGACTTTACCATGGAGGTGGTTTCACATGATGTAACAGAAACTCTTTCATACAGAAGGAGGATAGTCTCAAGGAGAATTGACTACTTCATCTTAGAGAGAATGGTCAATCTATTGCAAGATTATGACAATGTACCTGATCAAGTCATGGAACATGTTCTGGCATACAAAGCTGAAAGAGATGCATAATTTTATCAGAAACATGGAGACTGGTCATTGCATGATGATGCTGATATTGCTCATCTATTGGAACTCTATGATGAAGAAATAGCTGACTATGAGGATGATTTCCCTGAAGAAGAAGCGCAAGACATGCCCAGTCAGGAGAAAACATCTAAAGCTGCTCATGATGAGACTGTTGAACAAATGAAAGCTGAACTATTGAATGTATGCAAGGATTTGAACAGTAGAAGAAGTAGAGGATCAAACTTTCAACCTCGTGTGCTGGAGAACCCTTTCAGGATCAAACATGGAAAGGAAGAAATCTACTTGGATAGTTTCCCCAAGCTCAGAACCAGTGTGTTGAAAGAATTGAATTTCTCAGTGGTTGGATCAACTTATCATCTAGAGATGTTGTGTTCCTTTGAACTTGAGGATATTATTAAAAAGAGAAAGGGAGAAGACTCAAAGCTAGACAGGGCAAGAAGAACAACTCTAAATGCATTCCCTGGCAGGAGATTTAAGCTAGATAAAGACATCTTAAAATTTAGAGTCTATATCTTTGGACAAGAAAATTGGATGGATCTCTAGGATGCTCAACAGAGTAACTCCAGAATAGTTCAACAATACATTGATGAAATTGAGGATGATGCTCTATCTCCCATGGAAGTGTCTCTTGTGGAAAGTCTCAGAAATCATGTAGCAGAAGCTCTCAAAGGAGAGGAAGAAAGAAGGAAGAAAAGAAAGACTGAATCTCAAAACTAGGTAAATGTTTCTATTTGCTCATTCATTATGGAGCACCTATGTTTGTATTCATTCTGATCTTTGTTAGTTAAGTTGTCAACATATATAATTTGAAAATTTGTAGTTATTATCCATAAAAACAAATTGGGGGAGATTGTTAGGATTTATGGGTGATAGCATAGAAGACAACTTAACCTTGTGTTTTGTAATACTTAATTTTATTAAGTAGAACATACTGTCACAGTCAGAGTATGTTCTTGTAGCCATTTCATTTGTTGTAATAAACTTGTTTATAAATCTTGGAAGAAGTTCATTCGTTTGTTCAAGCCTCAAGAAGTATATCAGGATAATGGCAAGAATAAATGTTACTGTCATCTCACTGACAGTAAGGTTACAAGAAGACAACATGTTGCAAGTCATGACAGCATATTCTCTCTGACAGCAATATTGGCGGAAACCTTGAGACAACAACTTTCAATTCTCATGACAGCAAGTTTGGAACTCCTGACAGCATCTATTGCGAGGATTTTTTACTGTCAACAAAAGCGCATTCATGTGACAGCAAACTTGGAAATGCAGGATACTGTCTCAAAAGGGATAAACTTTGAATTGGGGATCTACCCAGTCAAACATGTGACAGTTTAGATGTTCAAGAAACAGGCGTGCTGTAGTATCCCACCACTACATCAGGTCTGCAATACTACGACAGAATCTTGAGAGATCACATGACAAAGCTCACCAATTCAAGAGTATGACAAATCAACATCTACTGGAATTGTGTTAGCTAAATATAGAATGTATCGAGATTGCTTTTTCCTGTAATGATAAACTTGTTTGTATAGCAATTTAGGTAAGACACACAGGTAGGCAAATTGTAAGAAGCTGCCACATGAAAATGACAGCAGCTTCACAAACCCATGATGATAGAGATAGGATTAGTTTACTTAAACTACCTCTCTCATTCTTTACGTGTATCACTTGAGGAATCGAAGCTTGAGAAAAACATATTTCTCTCAAGGTTGTAGCAACACTTTTGCAAGATAAATAAAATATTTATTTTGTGGGAAAACTACTTGTGATTGCATTTCTTCTACTGATAGGATTTAATCTTAGTTTTAGTTGTTGAAGCATAGATTGAATTTAATCAGTATTGTATTCAACTCCCCTTCTGCAATACTCAAGGACCAACAGTATTCAACCCCCCCCCCCCTCTACAATCTTGATTCATTGTCTGGGAATAACAATGTTAAAATTACATACTATAATATTGCGACGAAATTGCTATATAATATCTCTATCATTTTACTTTTCTGCCAATTTTTGAATATTTCAATTATCTTTTTTGTAGGCCAATGCTAATGGTTCATCCGATGTAGAAGATGTTCCGGTGGAATTAGACTTTGAAGCTCATGGGCCAAACTGGCTTGTTGGCAGATGTGGCATAACAAGGAAAACAAGGAAAGATGTGCGGAAAATAGAAAACAAGAAATGTGCAGAGTTGGCAAAGCTAAGAGAAGAACTTTCCGCTCAAATGGAGGACAAGATGAACTGCAAATTGAAGAAGATTTTGGAAAAGATAGCTGAACAGAATCCTTCTTTGATAATTGATGTTGATGAATTGTGTGCTATATCTGATGAGGATGACGGAGTGGAGACGGGGCTGTAGACGAGGCTGATGTCTGACTTGTCATCGCGTAGTATTTTTACTTATGTCTCATATTTGGTGAAGTATGTATGAACTAGCTAGACATATTGTGTACGACTTAATATGTCTTTTTATTTTAAATCTAGAACTTAGACGTTTGCTGGGTTTTAATTATGACGATGATGTCGGGATGGTCTTGGTATTATTTTGGATTAGTCGTCGGGATAGCCTTTGGTAATATTTGGAATAGCTGGTATTGATGTATCAAATTATTGGTTGGATTGGTGTATGTTATGTACCAAATTATTTTGGTGGATTTTAATTGAAACAAACAAGTCATGCCCGATTTTTTTTTTAAAAAAAGCATTGTTATTTCCTGTAAATATGTTACCTTTTACCGTTATTTATGTTATTAAAACCATTGTTATTGGACAAAAAATATTGCAATTTTCGTTTAAGACATTATCACAGGCCGTATATTGCAATGTTTAACAAGAAAAATTATTCAAATATAGCATTGCAATAGGCTATGACAATGATATATTTTTGTTGCTATAGGCAGAAAACCGTTGCATGTATATCATTAACTTTGTTGCAACGAGTGAAATCTGGCATTCCCTGCTCATGTATTTTACCACTTCTAGAAACATAAATACATACATCACCACCCTAACTTTATCACCATTAATTCTGACAATCACTTCCACCTCCAACAATCACCATTTACAACACCCACTACTTTCAAATGGTATAGGCGTATTTCGGCCATTTCAAATTCGATATTTACCACATATCAACAATCACTTTTATTAAAATCATCAAGTCTGAAATTTAAACATGATAGATGAACATGATTTCCGATCTAAACTCCGATCACTAAATTGTGTTACTGAAATCACAAATTTGTATTACCAAAATCACTAATTTATGTTACAAAAATCACTAGTCTGTGTCGACTGGTTATTTCCAAGCAGAATCTCGAATTATTGTATAAATCGATGATAACATACTGTTAAGTGTATAGAGTTTGACCGTATAAATAGGTTGTGGGTGATTAAACGTGGTATTGAGGTGTGAATAGGGGTGGTCATATATACATACAACATACAATATATAAGGAAGGATATTCAAAGTGGTTGCATGTGAGCTCATTTAAGAAAATGACGAACTCGCTGGAGAAGATGATTGGTCGGAGAAGAAGATTGGCCGTAGTAAGGGGTTAGTGATACATTGTATGAATTGATGAAGTACGGGGAGACGGATTTAGATGTATATAAACATGTGGTTTAAATTTAATAAGATTTTAAAAAATATGTGAACACGATTAGTTTCTATGTTATATTTTAACTTTGGTTTCTATTTGATCTTTAGCTTATATATATAAAGTAGATATTTTAAAGGAGAAAGTTAAAATTTGTAACTAAATTTATAATCTATTTGTAAGTAGACCTGTCAAATTTGGCTTAGATTTGAAATTTGTAATTAAATGTATAATCTGTTTGGAACCTAATTTGATTTTGTATAAAAACTAGTTAATTCGACAATGATTCGAAAATTGATCTAATCTGATTAAAAAAACTAGTTAAATAAACGTATCAAATAAATTAGGTTTTATAATTAAGAACTTTTCAATGAGAATGTCTCCTCCGACCACTTGGGACTTGGCACACAAAAATATATTGTGACATTGTAATAATGTGATCAATGCTTGATAGTAAATTACAAACATTTCTTTTCTACGACTCTTTAATATTTGTGTATAAATTGTAAAATATCTCAAAGAAGATTTGAAAGGTATCTATTTAACTTAACTGTACACAGCAAACATGCAGAAAGTTTGGAAGCTTTACGAGACATTAATTTTATTTTACAGGACCCTCAGGCCTCATCTGTGAGTAGTCTTGATGGTCAGGGCCAACTAATAGTTTGTCAGCTTCTCAATGCAAAAATCCTTCTCATCCCTCATGCATACTTCTCCCTTTACACATGAAATTAACCAGAAAAGGGGATAAGAGTGGGTAAGACGGTCACAGTTATAAATGACATTTATCGTGTGTTCTCAAGACACAGGTTGGCCAACTTGATGGACTAATATTTGAACCAATCAATATTAAAAGGAACTAAAACCAAAAACTCATATTATCAAAAGTTTCGATTTTGGAATTCGGACCGAAAAAGATATGCATTTAACCTATAAATTTTGAATATGTATAAAGATGCAACTGCTGAAACCTATTCTGGAGATAGTGCATTGTAAAAGGTCCCAAATAAACCATAACAATGTTTTATAAACAAAAATCCTAGTAAGCTAAAATAGAAGCAAGAAATGCCAATACTACTGCATAAAAGCAGCAGTTTGTGGTGAGGGTCGATGAGCCAGTACCATTACCAGGAACTGGCGGTATTGGTGGTGCAGATGTTGGTGGCAGAGTAGGCTGGGGAGCTGATTCCGGAGCAAGGGAGTGCGGAACCCGAATATCGACCGTTTGGCCGGATTGGCAGTGTTGAGGGAAGCTGCAAATGTAAAAGAAGTGCCCCGGATATTTGATTGTTATCGAGTCATTTCCGGTAGCATATGTGGCATAAGGATTTGTTGCATTGCATGTTTTGTAGTTTTCGTAGCTTACTTGTATCACATTGTGGAATTCTTTGTTGTACCTGAAAACTACAAAAAAAACATTTGGCAAAATGTTGAGAATGGAAACTCGGGTCATAAAAAAGTTGTTAACACAATGCGATGATTTCTTCCCAAGTTAAGAATTAAATAAAATAACAGATCTTTTCACTGTAGGCTACAACATGCTAGTATAAACATTACGGAAACCGTTTTTGGATTCTCTAGCATTTTTCTTTGTAATATGTGTACCAAACAAACAAATTTAAACAAACACGAACTCGAAGAATATATGGAATATTAAGATTTCTGTACTAAACAAAATTGAAACTTACTTATGGTGTCACCAACATGAAATTCTTTAGTATCTGCCCAATGCTTGTAATCTACATTAGAAACACTAGTCCAACCATCAGAATCACCAACATTGTAAACTTCGCCATTAATTAGTGAACTTGTTAATGCTGAAAACACAACTAATCCTACTATTAATCTCATATCAAAACCAAAACCCATGATTTAACTTTGAAAACTCTAGCTATCTGCCTAATTACTTGCAGAGAAGAGAAAGAAGAAGAGGGACTATGGGAAGAACACACAAGGGATATATATATATATATATATAGAGAAAGCATGGATAAATATGGTGATTTGGTTTTAGATGGCAATGCGTATAAACGTGAAAAAAAGTCAAGTTTATGGAAAGAATGGAAAATCATGCATGTTAATTGCTTTTTAACAATCTTTTTACATGCTTAATTACTGGATTAACCACAATCTCTGTCTGTAACGGAAATTTTGAGAAGCCTTTTTTGCTTTTTTGTCTTGCTCAAGAAACGAGTAGCGTGAAGGTAAATGATTTGTCACGCTTTACATCTAGACTCTATTTGGCACAAGTTGATTTAATACAAAAATAATAGAACTTACAGAATATTTTTTTATTGGGCCTATTCCAGACAAAAGTTTTATTGGGCCTAAAACTGGCCTAAATATATTTATATATTAGCAACCCTATCAATCTATTGGACCAAACTGAAATAAATCTGTTTTTGTTTTTTTTTTTATAAGAAATATCTGTTTTTGTTGTTATTGTTTTTTGAAAGGTAAAAGAAAAAATTCGTTAATCATACCTGGGATGAGCAAAATCGAAATCGAAATTGAAGAAAATCGCACGAAACCGCGACATTTAAAACCGCGCCAATTAAAAACCGAACCAAATAGAAACCGAATCAATAATTTGGTTGCGGTTTGGTTTTAAATTTTTTAGAACCGAACCACAATAATAATAATAATATATATATTATTTTATTTTATATATATATATATAATTATATAAGTAATAGTTATAATATAAATTTACAAAAATTTATACACATAAACAGCAACACAAGTATACAAGTATACAACTACACAACACAAGTATGTTTAGTTTTAGTTAGGTCGAATTGATGCTTATTACACTGTCTGTTCTCTGCTCGTTGCTGCCTGCAACTACTTCTGTTTTCTACAAACCTAAAAAGAGATTTTAGAGGCGAATTTTGAACTTCAATTGATCAACCAAGTTGATTAATGCAGCACACCGGAGGTCCATCCGAAACTCATTTTCAACCAGGTAACTTGGAAGTGTCATGGCTTGTTCACCTGATCAGACTGAACAGGTACCATTGCAACTGATCAGACTCGTAAAAGAAAGAAGCTGTTCACCTGGTAAGCTTTCTGATCCAAGAAGTTTCAACATAATTTTCGAGCATGGTATATAATTTTTTAACTCGATACTAAGAGACTACAAATTTTTCAATATAGTTTAATTTCCTTGTCACGCTGATTACACGAGTACTACCAAGTACCAAGTACATCAAGGTTAAAAGGCACAGTCAACTTAATTTTGGCATCAAATGCAGAAGCAGCGGCCATAATTGGAGGTACATTCGAACTTATGCAATTATTATACAAATTTTTTTATTATATTAATTATGATTAGAGTCGATTCTAAAACCGAAACCGCATAACTTAAAACCGAAACCGGATTAGGAAAACCGAACCGCACCAATGATCTTTGGTTTGGTTTTGGTTTTGGTTTCTAATTTTAGAAACCCGCACAAATTTGATTACGATTTGGTTTTAGGCCAAAACCGCACCAAACTGAACCACGCTCATCCCTAATAATACCTCATATCACATTTATAAAATTAATCAAAATTTAACGAGCACATAATAAATATCAAACAAAATATTTCTTCGTTAAAACTACTAGTATTAACTAATAGATCTCGCATTATATAACATCATTCATCACTCATCACTTATATAACTAAAATGTAAGGCTTTTTTGGAGTAATATAACGATTTGATGTATTCGTGATCAGAAAATATAACGTATTCAAAAAATCGATCATAACTAATAATTCCTTTATTGATTATAACGTTACGACTAGGGGGATTTGATGAACGCAGTCCGACCCTTTTTAAGAGAGGATGGATGTGTTGATGTCGTGTAATAGAGTCGAGCTGAGTTGAGCTGAACTCGAGTTCGAACTCGACTAAAAAGTTTGGACTTGAGCTCGAGTTCGACCAAATCTTAAATTTTAAGCTTGAAGTTGGACTAATTTTTTTTTGATAAATTCAGGCTCAGATCAAAAATTCAAATCGTTTAAATCATATTTCGATTAAAATTCGAATATGAACGATTCTGCTCATGTTTGACTTGAGTTCTGCTCGATAAATTACATAAGTCGTACACAAATATTGAATATATATATATATATATACATAAAAATATATTTATAATTTATAAAAAAATTAAATAATAAAAGTTTAATTAGGTTCGCGAACTTCATGAGCAGGACAATTTAAAACTCGAGCTTGACATGAAAAAGTACTTGAAGAGTTTTGAACTTGATTTCGACTTAGGCTCTGTTTGGGATTTGCTGTTAAAAATTGTTGTGCTGTTGAAAACAGTGCTGTTAAAATAAGTGATGTTAAGAAAATCAGATAATTGTTTGGTAAGGTTTGATGTTGAAATCAGTAGCTGCTTCCCGTAATAGCTGAAAAGTAGTTTTTTTTAAAAACATGGGAGAACATGCTTTCTCTAAAAGCAGCTTTTTAGTCAAAAGCGCTTTTCAGAAAAGCTGCTTTTGATATTTACCAAACAGTATTTTACCTGATTTTCAGAAAAAAACTGATGTTGCTGTCTGCAACAGCAATGCCAAACAGGGCCTTAGATATTTGAATATTTTACAAATCATGATCGACTAGCTCACAAAAAATTTAACTAATTTAGCCCTTAAAAAATAAAAAATGATAAATAAATGTATAACATAACACCTTCCCTCGTTATCCTCAAAAGTAATAAACAAGGACAATATACACACAATATCGTTCCTATGTTCATAGTCACACAAACACAATGGCGATTTCAGTGTCATCTTCCAGTGCTGCTATTTACCAAATAGCTCTCAAGCCCAACCCACCCAGAATTTTACTATCTTTCAAGCCCAAAGGTAAAAAAATTCTTTTATCTTCCATAAAAATCAAATCTTTTTATTTCATTTGCAAATGCTTATACTGGTTTGTGATAGTGTGTATATATATTCATTTTTAATTTACAGATTGTTATTCTTGTTAAGGTTTATGGTACTACTTTGATGTATAAAGTAAAATCTCGATAAATGAATAATCTTGACAATAAATACAATTCTCCGATTCCAAGGGTATTCATTTATCGAAATTTAAGTGTATTGAACTTGGATATTGATGTGAACAGTTCCCATGTTTAGTGATCAAGCTATTATTTTTTTGTATTCTTGAGGACCCAATTGTGTGAAATGCAATATAACATCTGGGCATGTGAAATCTTGGACTGCTGCTGCAAATTATGTGAAACTTCAAATGGGCTATGGAACATTTGCTCAGAGAACTATGGTTGTCAGTCACTTGGCACAAAAAAGGCAAGTGATGGAAATTTTGTTATTTCGGTATACTTATAATTAGGTTGCGGCTTACTGTATAGAGTTCGATATCTGATTTTGTTGTTAGGTTTTGTGAGTGTATTTCAGTGTAGGAACCGTAAAGTGTGCAACTATAGAAGATATTGAAGCTGAGAAATCTTTAATTGAGAAAAATGTAGTAAGTGATTCGGCTACATTTGTTTCATTGTAATGAATTTGGAGTTTCTGTGGAATGTTGTCACAGCTACGAGTTTGTACATTGTCCAAAATTGGTGGCTGATTTTGTGTGATTTGGTACTACTCAGAAAGAAAGAATGGAAAAGACTATTGAAAATGTTCGAGCAAATTTTAGCTCTATTAGGACTGGACGATCAAATCCAGCAATGCTTGATAAAATTGAGGTATGAACTCACTTGCAAAATATCATGTTATTCTTTAGTTGTGTTACACTTTCAGCAATCAGCTATCTAAAGCAGATAGCTACTTGCAGTCGATTTTATATTCTTCTTGTAGCATGTTGATGCAATTTATTTTTTATTGAGCATGGTATACAAAGAAGGCTGTGAAAAATCAATGCATCATGTTTGCCAAATTTTTATGTTGGTTACCATATATATATATATATATATATATATATATATATATATATATATATATATATATATCTGAACTACTATACTCAATAGTCAATCATTACTAATGCATTTTAATCGGTCCAAGTTTTTTCCTAATTTTGCATACTGCTGTTGGTGGTATATTTGGTATATATGTTGTGAGTCCATTTTCCGTTGTAAAATGGACTTAGTTTACCTTTTTTCTTTCTATCCAAAATTTTCTATGGAAGCACCTGAGTGTGCTAAAAAATGCGTGGTTTCAATTTTTGGCATACCTTTCTCCACACGTGTTGATATGCCTAGTCTTCTTTTACTCAATGCCCATATTAAAGCACAATCAATGCTATCGGCGTAAGTGGCTTATGCTATGCTTGGCAAAAAGAAACTATCAAAATGTTCCTGTAGATGTGTTAGATCTTCATTTTCTTACTGATCAAGGATATCCCTTTTTATCTATGCATATAGGTGGAGTACTATGGGACCTCTACAAGCCTGAAGAGCATAGCTCAAATCAGTACTCCCGACTCAAGTTCTCTTCTGGTGAATCCTTATGACAAATCTAGGTACATTCTTCAGGGAACAAAAAATTTAAATTGAACATATGAATTATATAGTACATTAGTGACCTTAAATTCTGCTGTTTTTGCATTAATATGTTAGCTGAACATTTACGTAGGTATTAATACAGAACTAGTTGGAAAAATACACTATATGACTGAGGAATCAGAAAATTTCTGATTGTTGTCTTCTTTCTCTCCGAGCCGTTGAATAGAAATAAATTAATGGAGTTAATAAATTATATCTTCTTAATCCTGCTTAAATTATCCTGTTGTCATATACACTTGTATGGGAAATCGCTGACATTTGCAGACTTAACTCTTTTCAGCTTAAAGGCTATCGAGAAGGCGATTGTTAACTCCGATCTTGGTATGACACCAAATAATGATGGAGATGTGATACGCTTGTCTATTCCTCAACTAACAGCTGATAGAAGAAAGGTATTGCTCGCATAGCCTTTTCTGGATGATGCTCAAGTACTGTCGGTATCTGTTCTGGAATTTTTACCCTAACTTAGACAATGTTATCTATAAGAGGATGATGCGATGTCTGAAAAGTTTCTTCTGGCTTCATATCTATTTTTGTGTGTATGCATGAGTTCGCATTATTATTTTGACTTTGAAAAGTAAAAATGTGAAATGTATTTAGAAACGGAGAGGGATTTGGGGATAGTGATTCTTGTATTGGTACATATGTTTATGTATGTATACTTATTTAAGTTTTCTTTTTATGACCTTATAGCGTCTTGCTTTAAATCTTCAATTCCAGCAAAAAAAAATAGCCGTTTCTTTGCTCTGTTTTAAAATTACAGCAAGCTCTTCTAATTAATTGGTTTACTTTTAACTGAATATATCTCATTATATAGTAACATTTTTCCTAAGTTGTGTTGGACTAAAATCAGGGTGCATTTCTCGAAATACGAGACATTTCTTCTAAATATGAGGTTCCTATGCCATGATATAAAACTATTAATTTCATCGTGCTTTTCTTTTTTGCTTTTTGCAGGAATTGTCAAAAATGGTTGCAAAACAGGCTGAGGAAGGCAAGGTATATCGCTATGTCATAGGTGTTTTTTCAAATGCTCAAAACCTATATCAGTTATTGTAGTTCTTTCTACTCGCAAGTCCTAGCTCAAAGTTCAGGATCCTTCCAGCACAAAAACACAAAAAAAGTTTGAAACTTTCTAATGCTTTTCCGTTTAATATAAAAATAAATATAAAAATTTGTTGTAAACTGTTAAGAAATGTCGCATCTTTTCATTTATGAATTAATATACATTCCGTTTCTACTCTTGTTAGCTCATTTATTTGGGATCACAGATGTATTTGCTTGTCATATGCGTAGATGCACTGTCATTGTTTATACTTTATAGTTATTAAAGCTATTGTAGAGAATCAGCCTATAATTCAAACCACAGCTACAATCAAGCTATCATGATAACTAACTGATTTGATTTTAAATCTAGCTTAAAGTTAGGAACAGTTTTGATTGTGTAATCACTTATTCAGCTGTAAATGTCTCCTGTAATTATGCACATACTTTGCTATATAATGTACAAACTATACATCAGTTTAATCAAGAGGAAATTCATTTTCTACATGGTATCAGCCTAGGTCTAAGATCCTTACTTCTTCTTTTCTTATCTTCTAATCTGTCTGCATCTTCTACCTATCTCTCATGGCTTCTGCATCTTCTACACCTGCTTCCTTTCCCTCTCAAAACACAGCCCAATTCACTAAACTCACTGAAACAAATTACCTGATTTGGTTGAGACAAATCAAGCCTTACCTCCATGGTGCAAAATTCTGGGGATATGTTGACGGCTCTATCCCACAACCATCTCAGACCATGACTATTGCTGCCACTGAATCTGAACCATCTAAAGAAGTCCCTAACCCAAAATATGATGATTGGTTCACAGTGGATCAACAAATTGTTAGCCTCATCACAACTTCTCTAACAGAAAGTGTATCGTAGCTCACAATTGGCTTTGATACATCCAAAGAAATCTAGGATTGCTTAGCCAGCCACTTCTCACAGCGTTCTGCTGCTAGTGCTTCTAGCCTTAAACTCCAACTCCTTGAGCTCAACAAAGGTTCTCAATCAATTGATGATTATCTTCGTCATGCTAAGTCACTTGCTGATCAATTGGCAGCCATCAAAAAGCCTGTCTCTGATGAAGATCTAGTACTGGCCACACTTCATGGGCTTGGACCAGAGTACCTCATGCTCAGAACAGCTCTCTCGCAACACTCTTCTCTTCCTACTTTCACTGAGCTACGAGCCCGTATATTTGCATTCGATGCCCAACAACCAAACCAGCAAGAACAAGGAACAGTGACGGCTCTATTTAACAGCAGCAGTACTCGTCGCGATAATCGCTCGCTGAATGGGCGAAATTTTAATGGGCGGAACTTCAATCGATCCAAGCGATACAACTCAGGCCGCAACTTCCAACAGCAGAATAACTTTTCTCCACCACAATTCCAACCACCACAATATATTTGGACCTTACTCGTCCCCAAGTTGGGTTCCCCGTCCTAAACAATCAGAAGGAATTCTCGGCCCTGCTTCATCTTGGTGTTCAAACTGTCACACAAATCAGCATGGACAACAGCAATGCCCTCACAGATTCTCAGGCCCAACTACAGTTGCACCCTTCGCTGGAGCCCATTTTGCTGCTAATCCGAATTGGTATCCAGATACTGGAGCCACCCATCATATGGCCACCCATCATATGACTGCCATGCCTGTCAACAATCCTAAGCAATACGGTGGTCCGCATAATGTTTATATGGGTAATGGAGATTCAATGTCTATTTCTCACACTGGTAACCTACCAATTTCCTTAGGATCTTCTCAGTTTTCGTTGCAAAATGTCTTTTGCGCCCCTTCTATTCACAAAAAGTTGTTGTCTGTTGCTCAATTTACCAAAGACAATCATGTAATATTTCTTTTTGCCCCTGATTTTTATCAAATATACTGTTTACATTCTGGTCGTCTACTGTTTCAGGGCCCTTGTAAAGACGGATTATATCCACTTCAGTTGTCTCATGCCTCTTCCTCTCCACACGCTCTTGCTGCTATTCACTCTTCTATCTGGCACAATCGTCTTGGTCATCCCTCATCTGATGTGTCATCACGTTTAAGTTTTACTATTGGATCTAAAGTTTCTTTTCGCACTTTTTGTAGTGAATGTGCTCTTGGCAAGTCTCATAAATTACCATTTGAAAACAATAAATCATTTGCTGATTCTCCTTTTTATGTTGTCCATAGTGATGTATGGTCTTCATCCACTCCCTCTACTTGTGGATTCAAATATTATGTTCTATTTACCGATGAATTTTCTCGCTATTCTTGGATATATCCAATGCATCGGAAAAATGAAGTACTTACCCACTTCAAGAAATTGGTTGCA
Source organism: Heracleum sosnowskyi (assembly GCA_030848705.1). Classification (NCBI taxonomy): domain Eukaryota; kingdom Viridiplantae; phylum Streptophyta; class Magnoliopsida; order Apiales; family Apiaceae; genus Heracleum; species Heracleum sosnowskyi. The sequence continues at coordinate 48,387,299 of CM061241.1, forward strand.
AAAATTCAAAATCTCTTTGGCATCACCATTAAATTCCTCCAAAGTGATAATGGAAGTGAATATGTTAATCATGAATTTACTAAATATTGCAACTCCTTGGGAATTCAACAACGATTTTCATGTCCACACACTCCACAACAAAATGGTTTAGCCGAAAGAAAACATCGTCATATTGCAACCATGACTCGAACTCTCCTTCTTACTTCGGGTGCTCCACACAAACTTTGGGTCGAAGCTGTACTTACATCAATCTATCTCATCAACCGTCTTCCTACATCTGTCCTAAATTGGGACACTCCGCATCATCGTCTTTATGGTGTTCATCCTTCGTATTCGTCTCTTCGAGTCTTTGGGTGTTCATGTTTTCCGTATCTTGGTCCATATGTTTCTGATAAACTATCAAGTCGGAGTTTAGAATGTGTCTTCTTAGGCTATAGTCCTCAACATAAGGGTTATAGATGTCTTGATCCTAAGACTGGGCGTCTCTATGTGTCTAGGCATGTTATCTTTAATGAAAGTTCCTTTCCATACAAAAATATGCAGGTAGAAGCACCTGGCACATTGGAATTTGCTCTTTTACCAAGCCCAACTACTTTTTTGAGGCCATCAGAAAGCTCAACATAGCCCATTAATTCCTCAACAGAGTCTCCTCCAACAGATGATTCACCACTGCCATCTATCAATTCATCTGCACCAATTCAGCCACCAGCCTCTTTTGATCGACCACCTGTGCTCACATATCACCGTCGAACTAAATCCAGGGCTGAAATCACGCCAATAACAGAATCAGCCCCAGTAGTAGAGGATCCACCAGCCAATTAGCTACCAACTAAACACCCAATGATCACTCATTCCAAAGATGGCACACTTCCGCAACACAAAGAGCACGATAGAAGTGTAAAACATCCTGTTCCTCGAGCTCTTCTTAGTGTCATTGAAAATTCTGAACCAACATGTTACACAGAAGCTTCCAAACATGTGGTGTGGCGCAATGCTATGACAGAAGAAATTAATGCACTATTGAAGAATCAAACTTGGGTTCTTGTGCCTCCGTCACCATCCCAAAATACAGTCGGATGTAAATGGGTATTTCGTACCAAGCACAATCCGGATGGTACAATAGAAAGACAAAAAGCTCGACTTGTTGCCAAAGGATTCCATCAACAACAAGGCATTGATTACGAAGAAACATTCAGTCCAGTTATCAAACCTGCAACAATTTGAACTGTTCTTCCTCTTGCAGTCTCTCGAAAATGGGCACTTCGACAACTAGATGTCAAAAATGCATTCCTACATGGATTTTTGACCGAGGATGTTTATATGACACAACCTCCCGGATTTATCGATCCGTCCAGACCCAACTATGTTTGTAAGCTTCTTAAGGCAATTTATGGTCTTCGTCAGGCCCCACGGGCTTGGTTTGAGCATATGAAATCATTCCTTATCTCTGCTGGTTTTGTTCAGAGTTTAGCTGACCCATCTCTCTTTATTTTCCGTCGAGGCATTCATACTATTTACTTTTTGTTATATGTCGACGACATAGTGATCACAGGCAGTGATGATACGTTTATTGAAGAATTAATTCATTCACTTGGTTGTCATTTTGACATCAAAGATCTGGGCCCTTTGCATTATTTTCTTGGCCTACAGGTTACTTCTCTGAATGACAGACTTCATATCAGTCAGAAGTATGCTCATGATATTCTACTAAAGCATGACATGCTCCACTCTAAAGCAGTTAGTACACCCATGTCAGCCAAGACGCTTCTGACATCTGATGATGGTAACATACTTCTCAATCCCACTATCTTTAGGGAAATCGTCGGTTCTCTCCAGTACTTGACGATAACTCGACCCGATATTGCTTAATTCAATATCTCAGTACATGAGTCAGCCCCGCACCTCTCATTTACTTGTTGCAAAGCGTATACTTCGGTATATTAAGGGTACTCTTGATCAAGGTCTGTTCTTTCGTCCCCAGCGCCAACCGGTAGATCTTAGTGCATACTCCGATGCAGATTGGGCAGGCTGTCCAGAAACTCGCAGATCAACCTCTGGCTATCTTTGTTATCTTGGAACCAATCTGATCTCTTGGTGTTCCAAAAAGCAGCCCACAATTGCTCGTTCTAGTGCAGAATCTGAATATAGGGCACTTTCTCATTCTAGTGCTGAAACAACTTGGTTAGCTTTCCTATTATATGAACTTGGAGCTCATTTGCATTTTCCAACACTTCTGTATTGTGACAATCTAAGTGCAACGTACATGGCCTCTAATCCAGTTTTCCATGCGCGCACCAAGCACATTGAACTCGATTATCATTTTGTTCGTGAAAAGGTTGTTGTTGGTAGTCATCGTGTCTGCTATATCCCATCTGTTGATCAGCCAGCTGACATTCTTACCAAGCCGCTATATAAGCATCGTCATTCTCTGCTCACAAACAAACTTGTCCAACAAGGGGGGGGGGGGGGGAGAGAGAGAGACATTGGCTTTTCGTCTGGGACAAAGTTAGCTTGGGTGTAATCTCATAGTCAGACATTTATGATAAACTGATAAGTTTAGGTTAGGACAAAGCAATATACCAAGTCATTAACAATGTCTGTTGTTAATATCAGCCTTGTGTACATGATTATTTGATTTATTCTGAGGATGCATCTGGCATCAATAAGATATGCTATCATTTTTTCCCCGGTATTGAGATGGTCTGGAGTTTGTTGTCATACTCTAGAGATAGGATAAATTTTATCTTTTGCTATGGCTGTCTCATTAAGTTGTATATGTTTTTTATGAGCTCATGCTCCTGTATTATGACTTGTATAGGTGGCATTAAGAAATATAAGAAGAGATGCCATTAAATCTTACGATAAACTCGAAAAGGTATGAACCTAATTAGCTTTTACCTTTTACCCTGGTAACCTCTAATGATTTATTCACATATATTTTTAGGAGAAAAAGCTCTCAGAAGATATTGTTAAGGACTTGTCAAGTGATTTACAGGTATCTAGACCTGTAATAACAATTTCTGCGCATTTAGCTTGGTCATAGAGAAATATGTTGCAATTTAAAAATTACATCTGCTAAATCCTTTACCTTCAGCTTCTTTGGACTTCTAATTGCCAAGGTTTCCTGCTTACACTATGTTAATATGTTTCATTCTCTGCATGACTTCTTGGTCTTAAATTTTAAATTTCTGATGTTAGCTTTGTTCATCTACAGAAAGTGACCGATGAATATATTAAAAAAGTTGACTCCATCTTTAAGCAGAAAGAGAAGGTATTAATGCACACACTTATTCACGGAAATTAGTTACACATTTCTTTTTTCTAAGCTTCATCGAACATCTTTAAAATGACAACTGTCAAGATCATCTACAAAACAAAGGCACATCAGAGTATTGTACGTCTATTCATATAACTGTGCTTCTTACTTTTTCTTGTGTTTGCCTTGCCTTCTCTTTCCAGGAATTGATGACAGTTTAGAAGCATATCTGCAGTTGCAAATAAGTAATACTCTGCTCTTATATAGTCATTGAAAGCCTGAAAGGTTACTTTCTGAACTGCTTGTACCACTCAGTTTTTCGTAATTACTTGGCATCTTGATTTTTTGCAAGTTCCTGGGAGGAATGTAAAATGGGATCTTGGGAGGAATGTAATTACTTGGCAATGGCATCTTGATTTTCGTAATCCCTTTTAGTTTTTACATTTCATTTAGATTTCTTGGAAGATCATGGGCCTAATGTTGCCTCTAGAGTGGGGTTTAACTGGCCAATGTAGGCCCTGAACCATCTGGTGAACACTATAAGGATGCTTATGGTTCTAGATTACATAAATGTAAACTGAAATACTGTAGAAATATAAAACATCAAATAGAAATTATGTTTGTGGTTTAGCAAATAATAATAATATAATTACCATGAAACATCCGAAGCTAATTATTTAATTAACCAAAGCATCTTGTTAAGCTTATACTTGCTCCATGAATACTCATATGCGTCCAAGTTTTTGACAACTTTTTTAGTAGACAACAACTTAAGTCAAGTGACTTTGTCTAATGTTATTTTAATATTTTTTTTTTAAAAGTTAATGTATCTGAAAGTGTGGATCGTCTCTGAACAGGTAATATGTATAGTTAGTTGTTCAAATAAATCATATCATTTAAATAGTTTTTGTTTGAAAACGAGTCTCGGAATGTGCAAGAATCGAACCAATAGAATACCCCGCACTCTTGTTCAAACTTTAAACTATATTAGGTTTGATGTTGTAACGTGATGGTTTAATACTGTATTTCGTGGGCCTTTGGCGATCTATGATTAATATTAAAAACAGTAGCAATGTCATGAAATATGGAACAAGCCATTGGTTGAGTAAACTATATTGTAAAAGTAGAAAAGTAATGCGATCTGCTAATGCATGCGGCTTAAGACTAAAAGTTTAATAATGCGCCATGTGTTTTGATAATATAATTTTCTAAATAATTAATGTCATATAATTAACCAACCGGTTTAAGGATCATAAAATACTATAAACCTTTGGTCCGAAAGTCATGCATGTATTACGGACAAGAATATACCTCAAAGTATATACCTATAATAATTGTCAACTTTTAATTATTCCGGAAATTCATGTGCTAACACCACTAATATGATCCCATAATCCTTTGTTTGGACTTAAGTTGTATTAAGCTCTTGGCTTATGTGGTTGTGTTTGTACTTTAGCAAACAAGAATAACCTCCATAATTAGGAGAAGCATCTGAAGCTATTATTTTATACTTGCTTAATCATTCTCATACACGTAGCGGCTGAAACATAAGTTAACATTAAAATATTAATATATATCAAATTATTATTAATAAATAATATTATTAACAAGTATTATTTAAATATTTGAATAACAAACTTACATGCGGTCAAATCCTATTAAGTCATGCAAGACTGCAGGTGTTAATTGTTTTGATTCAAAAACACAATTAAGTACGTCCGCCGGACACAGGCAAACATAATTAGCTTTTGTAATTAAATGTCAACAATATGGCAGACAAGTTATCCTTTACGACTAATTAATTTAACAAAAATTCACTTTTTTATTATTAATTTTTTGAAAAATATAAAAAATTAGTATTTTCACAAATATTTGAGAGCTAGCGTCTCTACAGATTTTGTTCCCAAAGAACATCTCCGATGGTTTTAGCTAAAATGATATAAATACTGTTTATGTAAAATTTGCTGAATCTGTAAGGTGTTTTACTTTAATGGAGTTATATATAATGATTGGTTATATTTTAAAAATGGTATGTTATTATTATTTCAAGTTGTTAAAAATAGAATATATTATCTCAATATGGTAATCGATGATGTGGAGTTTTAATATAGCCAACATGAAGGGGTTTGCTATAATTTTAGCTAACATCATTGTGTTATTGGAGATGAACTTTTTTTTACATATTATCTAAAATATTTAATTATGATATTTATTATACACTTTTAGCTAAAGATTTTGGATGGTTGGAGATGCTCTAAAGTAAGTTTTGTAGATACGGCATCCATGAAATTGTCATAGAACTATCGTCACAATCGTTGTAATTCAAAAATTAGCAGCTTTTTATATTATAGCTAGCTTGCTGGTGGCAGCATAATAGTATTTCACATAATTAATGCTGTCTAAATGGTCAGCTGATTATTTTAGTTTGGTCATTAAAGAAATTAAATTAATGCCAGAAGAAAATTAAATTAATTCAGCATGCATGCATGCATCTCAAGATTAACAAGCCCGTCATTTAGGACCCGACCCAAACAACAGTACATGAACTGAAGATGGTCTGAATTTTTATTTGTGGCTCGAAGACTCTGGTGGTAGAGTCATTAAGAAAACAAAAGCTCAGCCAAGCTCTTGTAAACTTTCGATGTAGGTCGTTATATTTTACTATATTGTACGTACAAATATTGCATGCATGTGTATCCACGTGGTGTGTGTCTACCTAAAAAACGGAATCTGTAGTCCGTACAAATATGTAGTTATAAAAATGCATGTTAACTACTAATACACACGGTCAAAATTAATTAAGTTAGCCTGCTCACTAATCCTTTGGAATTAGCTAGTGCCTCGTACAAGAAAACACGCTTTGCCTCAAGGGCCACTGTCTCATCTCTCACAATTTAATTACTAGGGTTGTTCTGTTCCACAATATACATACAACAACAAGTGTTCGATCCATCACTAGGAATCTAAATTAATTAATTATGCAGTTTAAACCTCCTTTTTTTTATACTCTGTAATGAGGATAAAGGAGACAAGTTAAAAGCATGAATTCGTCCGAGAGTCCCCTTGATATTTTTAAATCAAAATATTATATCACACTAAAGCATATGGTGAATAAGTTGATTCCGAGTCAAAACTATTATAAACTTGAATTGAACTTTTTGTATATTAAATTAAATTAAATTAAGTTCAAAATCAAATTAACTTGAGCTAAATTAAATTGATTTCTTTCTAAATTTACCTTAATTTCTAACTTTGAGGAAATATGTTGATTTGAACTTGGGATTGGAAATCTAATTTAAGTAGTGAACTCTGAGTTGAATATTCACCGAGAAAAAATAAGTTGAATTTTCACAAACCATGTTTTAAGAAACTTGTTAAAACTAATATATATCCAGTTACTTAATTAATTGTGACTTGAGTTTCAAGTAATCTTTTAAGACTATACTAGCCTATAATGAATTTTAGTATTTTTTATCTTATTATCTATATCTTGATTTATATGATTTTAAAAAGTAATCAAATATAATAATATATGTATGATGTTATTTTAAGTTTTTTTTTTGTATTTTGATTTTAAAAATTCTTAATATGTTGTCGACGGAATAATATCTTGAATGTAGCTTAGAAAAATAGATGATATAAATATTTAATAATAATATGTTGCTGACGGATATCAAGAAAATAATAATATTTCTCATTTACCTATATTTACATCTAACGCTTATAATAGTATAATATAGATGTCTATATTTCTATTTAAGAGTGTAACATCATGTCCCTAATTTTATTAACTATTTATTTACATAGTTTTGTAATCTTTTAATAAATAATATTATGCCACAAAACTCTATTCTAAATCTTTTTAATTTTAATTAGAATTTTTATGCTTTTAGTTGAAACCATAACTCACAATTTCTTTGTTAAGGTCCTTGTGGATTTTGTAAACAAAATATTAAATATATATGCTATTTTTCTTATTATAATTTAAAATAATTTCACATGTTATGTGATTAGAAAAACTAATATTCTATCATATTTTTGTCATAATGTACTTACTGTATAAAAATAATTTACTTTGAATAGCTTTTAAGAATATATCACACAACAAGTTTTATTTATCAGTTTTCATTTTAACTTATCTAACTAAACATAATATATTATTTATACAGTTTAAAATTAATTATAAGGGATGGTAACTTAGACAAACAATCATTTTAAATATCAACACAGATAACATATTAAACCACTCCCATAAAAGAAAGGTTTTCACAGTAAAAATTATGAATTCTAATATTACTAGTTAGTACTACAAAATTTACCTTCTCAATACAAAATTGGAACTATTATAAAATTATCAAAATTACTTTATTAATAGTCTTATATATACGAACAAAAATACTTAGGTCATCAACCCTTTCGATGACTTCTTGACTTCTGTGAGTTGAAAATTTAATTTTGTCCGCTTCTCATCTGTCATTCCTACAGCTTGAAATTTGATGACTACTTGCAAATTTCATCTCTAGCCCATAACTTGACCGACTTTGTAGCAGTGTCTCGTACTTCATACCAATTATTAAGATTAAATAAAAATAATTATTAACACTACAGTATTATAAAATTATATATATGTGTTTATATATATAAAAAGAATCTATAGTCAAATAAATCAGTTAGCATTATCTCTGACATGTGGCAGAGATTTGTTTCTTATTTGACTGTTTTTGAAATCTTAATTAGCAAGGAAACTAACTTAAATATTAGGGCAAATTCATTAACACATTTACTTTGATAAATTTAAATATTAACATAACATTATATGCGGTAGAGATTAATTTTTAATTATACACAAATCTAAATGTATACGAAACAAGTTTTGTAGAAGATAAGTTTTCTATTAGTTTGCTTATAATGATATTTGCGCCTCAAAAGAAAGATGATTTCTTGTAGAAACAAAGAAAAGATACATTATCTCACCAAATAAAAATATAGTAAAAACTTTAAAACAAAATACATATATAATTTGTATTATTATCTAATATATAAATATTTCAACACTTCTTTATTTCAAAATGTTGCTACTTTTATATTTTATTTTAACAATTCTAATTATTATTAAAACAAAACATAAGTAAAAATGTTTTAATATAAAAATAATATAATAATTACTAAAAATAACTCATACGTTATAAGCCAGTGACCTAGCCATAATAAGTGTGTATTAACATATGTCAAAAATTTGATACTTATCAACAACAATTCAATTTTAAATTTAATATTAAACCTCTAAAAGCATTAACGGATTTTCAAAATTCAAATCACATCCATAACATATTAAAATTTAATATAATATTATTAATTTCAAAAATTAATAAATATTTATAATTTAAAATTATATCAAATTATTAAATATATATGAAAAGAATTGTGATGACACGGGGTTAAAGTTAGTATATATACTAAATTATAATAAGTAAATATGAGTATAATTTGTGTTGATTGGTTATCAAATTTATAATAAAAATTGTTTACACAAAGATCTAAGGTTCGATTACCATCAACAACAATTTAAAATTTTACACTTGTAAAACTAGTTTTAGAAAAATAGTAAATGCCAAATTTAATCAATCAAATTGTATTACATACTATTTTAAAATTATTGAAAGAATTAAGGGATCTAAATGTTTTAAAATCTATAATAATGTATACTATATTATTAAAGCCGAAACGTTGAAAGTTTTGATATCAGTTTGGTTTTCACCCTATTTAATAAATGTAATCTATAGTATCAATCTATACTATTATATTAAAGACGAAACATTAAAAGTTTTTGTAGTCCGTTGCTAGTCGGTTTGTAGTCTGGTCCTCCATAGTTTGGTAATCCAATCTCTAACCGTTAGATCTTTTAAATTAAATTAATGAGAGCCATTGGATATAATACTAAATATTTTTTGGTATGTTGTGATTTTACTTAATTGCCCTTACTTAATTGTACTTCATTTTTTTACTTAATTAACCTTACTTATTTATAAAAAATATTATTAAATAATAATATTATCTATTTATAACCAATAACCTTTTACACCTAAAATATATTTCTTTTTTTATTTCTTCTGAAAAATCCCTTACTTTTTCAAAAATATCACGGGCAATTACCTTTTTAACTAAAACATGTAAGTTTTTTATTGTTGCTTACTAAAACCTCTCTTTTTCCAAAAATATTACAGACAGTTTCATTTATTAAAATAAAATAATAATATAATTATTATTCTTTTTTATATTTTGTAACTAAAATTTTTAATTTTCTATTTTTTCCGACTAAAAGCTCTCATTTTTCAAAAATATCACGGGCAGTTCTTTTTAATGAAATAAAATAATAATATTTATAATTACTAATAACTAACCAATTAGCTTTTTTTTCCCAAAGCGTATATTTTTTTTATATTTTTTTACTAAAATTTTTCCTAAGTAAAATCTCACATTTTTCAAAAATATCACATGCAATTTCATTTAGTAACATAAAATAGTAATATTATAAATACTAATAATTAACCGATTAACTTTGTTAGCCAAAGTGTATATTCTTTTTTATATTTTTAACTAAAATTTCTCATTTTCTAAAATTATCGCACACGATATCTATCTATACTATACTATTATATAATAGCCAAAACATTGAAAGTTTTGATTTCAATTTTCGGTAATTTATTATATTTAATCTATCTATTTGTACTATTATATAATAGCCGAAACATTGAAAGTTTTGATTTTCGATTTTCTCACATATATAACATAACTACAAACTAATTTAATTATATTTTACTTAGAATTCAAAAACACGACCATTTTTTAGAAAATATTTATATTTATATGTATTACAACAAAATATATTGATAATTTTGACGGTTATCTTTACTGACATGCTTACTAAGCTAATAAACTATTATAAAATCTATAAAAAAAATAGAAGTATTAAAATCTCAAAAAATTTAAAAGTAAATTTCAAAATTAATATTAAAGTCGTCCGTGCGTTGCACGGGTTATAGGCTTGTACTATTATATAAACGAAACATTAAAAGTTTGGTTGTCGGTACATTATGATTTTACTTAATTGCCCTTAATTAACTATACTTAGTGTTTTTACTTAATTAACCTTACATATTTATAGAAATATATTATTAAATAATAATATTACCTATTTATAACCAATTACCTTTTTCACCTAAAATACATTATTTTTTTATTTTTTCTAACAAATTCCCCTACTTTTTCAAATATATCACGGACAATTACCTTTTTTAACTAAAACATGTTTGTTTTTCTATTTTTCTTTACTAAAACCCCTCATTTTCCAAAAATATCATCGACAAACCTTTAGTTATTTATTTTTAAACCTATTTTAATATTATAAATATTTTTTTAAAAGTTTACCTATTTTAACATGTCTACTTATTTTTCTTAACAAATGTAATTACTAAAAATATTAAAATATAAATAATCAAATACCTATTTATAACCAATTATCTTTTCAGCTAAAACACATTATATATTTTTTCTAACAAAGTCCATCCTTTTCTAAATATATCACGGGAAATTGTCTTTTACAATTTACTTTTTCTATTTTTCTCACTAAAATTCATTCTTTTTCCAAAAATATCACAGGAAACTCTTTACTTATTTATTTTAAAACGTATTTAAATAATTTTAATTATTAAATTTTAAAACCTCATTTTACAAAAATATCACGGGCATTTATCCTTTTAAACTAAATATATGTTACATTTTTTATTTTATTTTTACTAAAAACCCATCATTTTCCAAAAATATAACGGGCAAACCCATACTTATTTATTTTAAAATCCGTTTTAATGTTTTTAATTAATTAAAAGTGTTTAGCTATTTTAACATGCCTACTTATTTTTTACACAATTACAATTAATAAAATATTAAAATAATAAAAATTAAATAACAATTAACAATCTGTGCATCACACGGGTTTTAAGCTAGTATTATTAAAGCTGAAACATTAAAATTTTGGTTTTCGATCATTTATTCTATTTAATAAATAATAAAATAATATAAAAATAGTAACTAGGTGATTGCCTTTTATATTAAAACACTTTTTCCTAACAAAATTTATTTTTTTCCAAAAATATCACGGACAATTATCTTTAAATTAAAACATATTACCTTTTATATTTGTTCTCACTAAAATTTCTCTTTTCCAAAAATATCTATATATAAAAATAGTAACTAGCTAATTACCTTTTGACAATTAAAACACTTTTTTCTAACAAAATATATTATTTTTCAAAAAATATCACGTTTACCATAACCTTTAAATTAAAACATATTACCTTTTATATTTGTTGTCACTAAAATCTTTTTTTTTTCAAAAATATATATATATAAAAATAGCAACTAGCTGATTACCTTTTACAATTAAAACACTTTTTTCTAACAAAATCTACTCTTTTTCCAAAAATATCACGTTTGCAATTAACTTTAAATTAAAACATATTACCTTTTATATTTGTTGTCACTAAAATCTTTATTTTCCAAAAATATCTATACTTCAACATGTTATATTTTCTATTTGTACTTACTATAATCTCTCATTTTCCAAAAACAGCCAAAACATTGAAAATCTTTTTTTTTCAAAAATAGCCAAAACATTGAAATTTTCGGTCAATTATTCTATTAAATAAATAATAAAATAATATAAAATCTATACTTACTATCTATACTATATGATTAAAGCCGAAACGTTTTGGTATTCGGTTTTCGGTCATTTATTCTATTTAATAAATAATATAATAATAGTAACTAATTGATTGCATTTTATAATTAAAACACTTTTTCTAACAAAATCTATTACTTTTCCAAAAATAGCAGGGACATATTACATTTTATATTTATCTCACTAAAATTTCTCTTTTCCAAAAATATCAAGTACAATCCTTACTTATTTATTTTAAAATCTATTTTAGTACTTTAAATTATTTAAAAAATCTTACTTATTTTAACATGCCAAAGTATTTTTTTAACAAATACAATTAATATAATTAAGCACTTCTAAAAATATCATAGACAGTTATTTTTTTTAATTAAAACATGTTAGTTTTTCTATTTGTCCTTATTATTTGCCTTTTATAATTCAAACACATTTTTCCAACAAAATCTACCATTTCCCCAAAAATAACACGGGTAGTTACCTTTAAAGTAAAATATATTAACTTTTATATTTGTTCTCACTAAAATCTTTTTTTTTTCAAAAATATCAAGTGTAACCCTTATTTATTTTAAAATATTATTAAAACCGAAACATTGAAAGTTTTGATTTTCGGACATTTATTCTATTAATAAATAATATAAAAATATAAAAATAGTAACTAACTGGTTGTCTTTTATAATTAAAACATTTTTTTAACAAAATCTATGCTTTTTCCAAAAATATCAGTGACAATTACCTTTAAATTAAAACATATTAACTTTTATATTTGTTCTAACTAAAATATCTTTTTTCCAAAAATATCAGGACCCTTACTTATTAATTTTAAAATCTATTTTAGTAATTTTAATTATTTAAAAAAGTTTACCTATTTTAACATGCCAACGGATTTTTTTAACAAATACAATTAATATAATTAAAACACTTCTAAAAATATCAGTTACTTTTTTAAATTAAAATATGTCAGTTTTTCTATTTTTCCTTATTATTTGCCTTTTATAATTAAAACACTTTTTTCTAACAAAATGTACTTCTTTTTCCAAAAATAACACGGTTAATTATCTTTAAATTAAAACATATTATCTTTTATATTTCTTCTCACTAAAATCTCTATTTTCCAAAAATATCAGGTGCAACCCTTACTTATTTATTTTCAAACTTATTTTAATGCTTTTAATTATTTTAAAAAGCTTACCTATTTTAACATGCCAACGTATTTGTTTAACAAATACAATTAATATAATTAAAACACTTCTAAAAATATCACGGGTTGTTACTTTTTTAAATTAAAACATGTTAGTTTTACTATGTGTCCTTATTATTAATATTATTTTAATGAATAATAAATAATATTATTAATATTATTTTGATGAATAATAATATTAATAATCCCCCATTTATCTTCCTCAGCCCTATTTGTATTCTTTATTTATTTTTTCTCATGTTCAATTGATATTTAAGTTTCACATTTTATAATTTATCATATTGATTTTTATTCTTTATTTAATATTTTCCGTTCCCACTAATTTTTTTAGTTTGTCATCTTTTAATCTCCATTGGTGGCCCGTGTCTGGTACGGGTTATAGACTAGTATTATTATAGCCGAAACATTGAAAGTTTTGGTTTTCAGTTTTCGATCATTTATTCTATTTAATAAATAATAAAATAATATAAAAATAGTAACTAGTTGATCGCCTTTTATTGATATGGGCTAAAAATAACCCTAGAAATATAATTAATGACGTATTAATTAGACCTAGATTGGTCAAAGAGTTAGGCCCGATAAAAAGGCACGAACCCTAATTATTTATTAATTTCGTAATTAATAAATAGGGAAAATATACAGCTCATAAAAAGAGTCCAAAGTGTGATAAAATCATCCAAAAAGTCTGACTTCTACAAATAAAGATCTAGAATCTCAATCAAAGGAAATAACTAATCACAATCTTTATCCTACGATAAGGATACGACTTATCCTTCAAGAAAGTCAATACTTATCCACCGTCAAGGATAAGACTTATTCTTCAAGAAAGTCAATACATATCCACCATCAAGGATAAGACTTATCCTTCAAAGAAATCAATACTTATCCATTAGGCTTTTAAACGCCTATATAAAGGGTCTGACCCCTCATCTCAGAATTACGTTTTGGACACAACTCCATACGTCATCTACAACGTTTTAGACTTCATCCTCGAATAAGGACATACAAGTCACTACGTTCTTGGTGTGCCCCTGCCGCCATAGCCCCGAGGGCAACACCAAGAACTACGTTTTATTGGCTTGATTCTCTAAACACTAGAGATACGTAGGCATCTTGTTAGGACCGAGTTAGTCCCCGACAACAAGAGCAACCATTAAAGCTTGAAGCTCACAAACCCTAACAGTAAATTTACAAGTACGTTTTTTATTCCACAACATTTGGCGCCGTCTGTGGGAAGACAACATCAACCATGGCAAACACACGAAGAACGACTCGAGAAACGCTGACCTTTGATGGACTTCCTTTTACCTCTGCAATGGAGACTCATGGAAGCCAACCGCCGCCGATTACTGGCACTGAAGGGGCGAATATCCCCCTCACCACCACTCAAGGACCAGAAATCCCAATTACTGTTGAAGGGACGAATCCCCTGCAAATGGTCGTTCATGGACCGAATCCACAAGAGACCACTCTCCAGCAACCAATCGCAACCACTCCACTACTTGCAAACGCACCACGTGGCCTTTAACTTCACACCACGGATCTCCCTTAATACACGACTCAAACTCTCGGTATGCCAACTTATGGTATGACACCCCGACCCCCGGCGGGCAGTAGTGGAACTAATCCAATCTACCCTGAGGCATATGTGCCCCCTTACATTCAAGGTCTGGGACCTCAAAATCAGCAAACTAGACGAACCCCCTTGATTCAAGACTACTCAGGTCCCTATATTGAGGAGGAGAATTATTCAACAGGAGATGAGAGGGATGTTGCCCCAAGGAGGAGACGCTCTTCCCAAACAAACCGGGAACAACTCCAAACTACTAAAGAAAGAATTGTTGCCCATGAAGCCGAGACTGCAAGGCTCAAGAAGCTACTGGCAGAAGAGGAGGCCGCAAGGACACAAAACCAAGGAACGGGAAGAGTCTCGGTAATCAACTTGGATCCAACACCAAGAAAAAGCAAGAGGGATGAAGCCCCAAGGGGTGATCCTAATGTTTTGTTGCCCCTAGGAGATCCTGATGATCCAACACCACCCTTTACTCAAGACATCATGAAAGCTAACATATCCAGGAAATTCAAGATGCTAACGATCAAAACTTATGATGGAACGGGAGATCCCGCAAATCATGTGAGAACTTTCTCCAATGCACTTCTGTTGCAGCCAACCAATGATGCGGTTAAGTGTCGGGCGTTTCCACAAACCCTAGCGGGCATGACACAACGTTGGTACAGCCGTTTACCTCCCAACTCTATTGGATCCTTCAATGAGTTAAGCAAGGCGTTTATCAACCAATTTGTTAGTGGAAGGGTGCATGAGAAGAGTTCTGCATCTCTCATGGGAATCCATCAAGGAAAGAATGAAGCTTTGAGAGATTATATAAATCGATTCACTAGGGAGGCTTTGAAAGTCCCGGACTTAGAAGATAAAGTAGCTATGATAGCTCTGCAGCAATGAACCACTGATGATCACTTCAAGAGATCATTGGCAAAACATCAACCCAAGAGCATGTTGAAGCTCCAAGATAGAGCCGGAAAGTATATCAAGGCTGAAGAAAACATGAGAAAGTATGAACCCACTGTTGGTGGCAGTGGAAATTCAAAGAAAAGAAAGGAAACTCAGGAGTATGACGTCAAGGAAAAGTTTCCTAGAACGTCAAAGGATTCTGATTCTCCACCCAAGAGGAACAATTTTGGGCCAAAATTCACGGAGTATGCAAGATTGAACCAGATTCACGGAGTACGTCAAAGGATTCTGATTCTCTACGATGGCCGAAGCCACTAAGGACCGACTTGTCTAAAAGAAACCATGATCAATTTTGTCGTTTCCACAAAGAAGTTGGTCACGACACAGATGATTGCAGACAACTGAAAGATGAGATTGAGTTTTTTATACGAAGAGGAAAACTCAATAAATTCACCAAGGATGGAAATCAAGGGAGTCAAAGAAGAAACTACGAAAGGAAGGATTACGACAAAAGGGACAACGATCAAGATCGTAATCCCAAGCCCCGAGGGCCAGTCATCAACATGATATTCGGAGGACCAACTGTTGTCGGGTCCTCCCGAAACTCAAGGAAAGCCTATGCCCGAGAGGTAATGACTGTGGTTGGAGAAGCACCAAAACGTGCCAGAACGGAAATATCAATAGGTTTTGATGATTCTTATTTGGAAGGAGTGAAGTTTCCCCACGATGATCCCTTAGGCATCGTACCTGTGATAGGCAATTCTGAAACGAAGAGAGTTTTGGTTGACAATGGAGCTTCAGTGGACATCTTGTTCCATGATGCTTTCATCAAGATGGGATACCCTGACTCCCAGTTGACACCCTCGAATGTGCCCATATATGGATTCAATGGAGTGGAATCAAAGGTGGAAGGCACAATCCAACTCCCTATGACCATGGGGCAAAGGTCGAATACGTCTACTCAGATGTTGAATTTCATAGTTATAAAGGCAACTTTGACCTACAACGCGATCCTTGGAAGGACGGGCCTTCATGCATTCAAGGCTGTAGCCTCGTCTTACCATCTGAAAATTAAGTTACCAACAAGGTATGGGATTGGTGAAGAACGGGGAGACCAAAAGATGGCTAGAAGCTGTTATGTAGCCGCGTTAAGGCCTGATGGAATCGGGGGGGCAGGTTCTCCCCATTGAAGACATGGACACTAGAGATAATGAAGACAGAAGAGGGAAACCAGCTGATGATTTAATCTCAATTCCCTTAGTTCCTGAAGAACCTGAAAAAGTCACTTATGTTGGAGCGTTGTTGCCCGAACCATTGAAAAGCAAGCTCATATCTTTTCTTCAAGAAAACAATGATGTTTTTGCTTGGACAGCGGCATACATGCCAGGGATTGATCCCCAATTGATAACCCACAAATTAAACGTGGATCCTGAAAGGAAGACGGTGAAACAGAAAAAGAGAAACTTTGCACTAGAGAGATAAAAGGCCATCAAACAAGAAGTTGATAAGCTTCTGGAAGCCGGGTTCATTGAGGAAATTCAATTCCCAGAATGGTTGGCCAACCCAGTGATGGTCAAAAAAGCCAATGGAAAATGGAGGATGTGTGTCGACTTCACCGACTTGAATGACGCATGTCCTAAGGATTGTTTTCCCTTACCAAGGATCGATACTCTGATTGATGCAACGGCTGGGCACGAGATGCTAAGCTTCATGGATGGTTTCAGTGGATATAACCAAATTAAAATGCACAAAGATGACATCCCCAAGGTATCGTTTGTCACTGACTTTGGTGTTTACTGTTATTTGGTTATGGCATTTGGACTTAAGAATGCAGGAGCAACTTACCAAAGGTTGGTGAACAAAATTTTCAAACATCTCATTGGCAAGACCATGGAGGTTTACGTGGATGACATGTTAGTCAAAAGCCTCGATAAGGCCGATCACATAGAGCACCTCCGAGAGGCATTTGAAGTGCTGAGGCACCACAAGATGATGTTAAATCCAGCAAAGTGCACCTTCGGCGTTGGCTCAGGAAAGTTCTTAGGCTTGATGGTTTCCAAGAGAGGAATCGAGGCTAACCCCGACAAAATCAAAGCAATCCTAGACATGGAGCCACCGCGGTCTGTCAAAGATGTTCAGAAACTAACGGGAAGAGTGGCAGCATTGGGAAGATTCATCTCCAAGTCATGAGAAAAGTGTTTACTTTTCTTCAAAGCACTAAAAAACGTGAAAAATTCTGAGTGGACAACCGAAAGCCAGGAAACCTTTGAGGCCCTTAAGAAGTACATGGCTGAGCCACCACTATTGGCAAAACCAAAACCAGGAGAGATTCTCTATCTATACTTGGCAGTATCCAACACTACCCTTGGAGCTGTTATGGTAAAAGAAGAATTGAAGGTGCAGAAGCCCGTTTATTATGTGAGCAAGATTCTACATGGGGCAGAAATAAACTACTCTATGATAGAGAAGTTTGCCTTAGCCTTGATTATGGCCTCAAGAAAACTACGCCCATACTTCCAGGCACACAAGATAGAGGTCTTGACCAATCAGCCTCTAAGAAACATCTTGCATAGTCCCCAAGTTAGTGGGAGGTTGATCAAATGGGCTATTGAATTGGGAGAATTTGACATCAAGTATAAGCCTCGAACGGCCATAAAAGCTCAAGTACTCGTTGACTTCATGGTTGAATGCACTATCGACAACCAGGAAGTCGGGGGGCAGGAAGTAATAGTGGAAGACAAGAAAGATGAAGACATAGTGTCCAAAGAATGTTGGGTGCTGAAAGACATATGTATAGGCCTATTTGTAAACACCGAGGATTCTACTCAACTTTAATTAAGATGTAATAAGTAAATAATAAAAATCAAATGTCACGGGAATCTCAGAAGATTATATCTGTCAAAGAATGAAGATTAAAGTCATCTACAGACTTGAAGTGATTCTACATTGAAAGAAGTTCAATTTATTGATCAAGCCTCAGTGAAGTATTCAAGCTCAGTGGATTTATTAAAGTGACAGAGATTTCAAGTGGTGACAACAAAAGATACTGGTTACAGAGTTCTTGAATGAAAAGGAAGTGAATCACTGCTTAAAGTCAAACAGATAAAGAACAGACATTGTCGTTAGTCACTCATGAACCAGACAGTACATTGAGTGTCAACGTACTAATATGTTTATTCTTTATCTAAGTTTTAGTGATTCAGAAATTAATTGAGAAGACTCAAAATTCTATTTATTCTCTTATAAATAATTATTACTATTAAGTAAATTATTTATTAAATTAATTCTGTAAAGAATTAATTTAATACATAATTTATTTAGATAATTATTTAAATTAGAATAAAAATGAACTAGGAAGACTTAGGTTTATACTAGGAAGACTCAGTTTATTAAACTAGGAAGACTTAGAAGTAAGTCTTCCCGAAAGACTTCCTAGGCAAAACCCTAGTCTTCCCGATAGTCTTCCCTATTCATTTCCTTGTCTTCCCGATTGTCTTCTAAGGCAAAGTGACTGTTTTTCTGATAGTCTTCCTAATGCATTGCACGTGGAGATTAAAAAGAAAAGCATTAGTATAAATAGAAAGAAGACAGAAGACATCATTCACAGAACTCTCAACATTACATTATTCTGTCTTTACTTCTTCAAACTGTCCAAGCAATTAACTTCTGCTAGTGAATTAAATTCTTGTTTGTTTGTAACATTTAATCCTTGAGAATCAATTCACTTGTACTGCTTTGACTTTCTAGCGGATCATAATCCCTAGATTTTATATCGAACTACTTTTTAGTATTCGATCATTTTTATTACAAAAATAGATAAATTCATGTCGAATTTATTCTAGGTTTGTTTTATCAAGAAACTTGTAATCAGTGATCAAATTGTAACACTCGTCAAGTTTAATATAAGTTATATTTACCTTGAATATTGTTTCAGTTTTATTCCGCATTAATTTGTTCTAAATTTTTAAATCTTTGAAAGGACAAATTCGATTAAACGATATAGTTTGTATTCAACCCCCCTTCTACAAACTTATAAGGACCTAACAATTGGTGTTAGGATTTATAGGTGATAGCTATGAGACAACTTAACTAGATATTTTAAATACTTAATTTTATTAAGTATGAACATACTGTCACAGCCAGAGTATGTCTTTGTAACTGTATTTGTTTAGTACAAATAAGACTCTAGTGCATCTTGGTAGAAGTTCATTCACTTGTTCAAGCCTCAAGAAGTACTTAAGATGGACAACAAGAATAAAATTTTTTGTCACAGCATTGACAGTAAGGTTACAAGAAGACAACATGTTGCAAGTCACGACAGTACATTCACTCTGACAGCAACATTGGCGGAAGCCCTCAGACAACAACTTTACTGTAGCTTGACAGCAAGCTTGGAAATCCTGACAGCACCTTCTGCGGAGATTTCTTACTGTCACCAAAAGCGCATTATTGTGACAGCAAGCTTAGCCATCAGGATACTGTCATGAAGGGATAACATTTGTATTGGGGAACAACCCAGTCAAACTTATGACAGTTTGGATGTTCAAGAAACAGGCGTGTTGCAGCATCCCAACACTGCAACAGGTCTGCAAGACTACGACCGAAGCTTGAGAGATCACATGACAAAGCTCACCAATTCCAGAGTATGACAAATCTACATCTACTGAATTGTGTTAGCTGAATATAGAATGTTTCTAGATTGCTTTTTTTGTATTGATAAGTTGTTTGTATAGCAATTTAGGAAATAATCACGGGTAGGCAATTTGTAAGAAGCTGCCACATGAAAATGACAGCAGCTTCACAAGACCCGTGTTGATAGTGATAGGATCAGTCTACTTAGACTATCTCTCAATCCCTTCTTTGTAATCACTCGAGAAACTGAAGCTCAAGAAAACTAACATTTTATTGAGGTTGTAGCAACCCATTGCAAAATAAATAAAATATTTATTTTGTGAGAAATACTCGTGTGTTTACTTGTGTTTGCATTCCATAAACTGATAAACTTTAATCTTAGCTTTTGTTGTTGAAACGTAGATTGGGATTTATTAGTATTGCATTCAACCCCCCCTTCTACAATAGTCAAGGACCAACAACTGGTATCAGAGCAGACAGATTGTTCTACTAATCTGAGGTCATGACAAGTATGCAGAAGTCAAGTAGCATAAAGATTCCAGCATTTGATAAGGAGAACTACAACGTGTGGAAAAGAAAAATCCTGTTGTTTATCAAAGCTGCGAATCCTTTATACTTGGGTATCCTCCAAAATGGTCCCTTTGTTCCATGAAAAGAAATTGAAGCCTCAACTGTGGATGGTGTTCTTGTTCCAGCCTACTGGGTGGAACAAAGAAAACGTGTGGAGCCAGAAAAAGAGAAGGTGGCCTTGGATGATTACTTGCAACTCATCTTATTGGATGCTCTCACTTTGGACAAAGCCATATGTGGGAATGTCATTGGGTGGTCATCATCCAAGGATATGTGGAATAAGATCGAGCTTATATATGAAGGAAGTGAAGAAGTGAAAGACAATCAAAGATAAATTCTTATCTCTCAGTATGAAGCTTTCATGGCAAAGTCAGGAGAAGACCTAACAACAATGTTTGAGAGGTTTAGCAAGCTGCTGACTGAGCTACAGATTCATGGCAAGTACTATGATAGGAAGGAGCTAAATGTTAAATTCTTACTCACACTTCCTGAGCATCTAGAGCACATAATCACTGCCATAAGAGTAGGAAGAAATCTAAACAATGTTTCTCTTGAAATATTATATGGTGTGCTTAAGTCATATGAGCTTGAATTTTTCCAGAAAAGAGCTATACAAGATGGTTCCAGAGGAAAGATGGCTAATATGTCTGGTGCTCTTGTGGCTCATGTGCCAAGAATCACACAACCTATTGAAGGAATTCAAATCACCCAACCTACTCCAGTACCTACTCTTAAGATTGAAGAGGTTGTGGATGATGAGGAGAAAGTTGTTCTACAGATAACCGATGTTGAAGATGAAGACTTCTACTCCTTAGAAGAAATGGAGAAGATGGATAATCCTACTATGACTTACATGGCTAAGAAGTTCAAAAACATAAGATTCAAGATAAACAAGTCATTTAAGCCTCAAGGTCAAACATCAAGGTTCAGCAGAGGGAATTCCTCCAAGGTTGAAGGTGGTGCCACAAGAGGTGGTTACAAAACAGGGATGGTGGACAGATCCAAGTTTAGGTGTTACAACTGCAATGAGCTTGGTCATTTTGCTACTGAGTGCAGAAGACCAAAGCAGAATCAAAGGATGGAAAAAGGGTCAAGTGGACACTTCAAGAAAGGACAAGGAAAAGCCTATGTGGCTGAGGGAAAATGTTGGGATTACTCTGATGATGAAGATGAAGAGGAATATGTGAATCTAGCCCTCATGGCTAAGACTGATGAGGTCTCCTCTAGCTCTCCAAGTCAGGTACCTTCACTTGTCTTACTTGAAATGTCTAAAGAAGAATGCAAACAAACTGTTGAGGAATTGAGTGCTGAAATGTTTAATGTTCATACTAGTTTAACTGCAGCAAATGAAGAAATTGCTAGGTTAACTGAACTTAATGAAACACTCACTTCTGAGAATGACATGATTTTGTTAAAGACCAGTCGATTAGAATCTCTAACTCAGGAGAATGCCAAACTTAAAAATGAGTTAGAATGTGCTAAAGAAATTGAGAAGTTTCTAAGGAAAGAAATAAGTGAAAATGAATTCAAGATTAAAGCCTATAGAAACTCATCCAGACAACTTCAGGATTATCATGAGAAACACACAGAGGATCAAAAAGTAGGGATAGGTTTTGAGTATGGTAAAAGACATGGTAAGGAAACTGTAAGTCAGGATTGTTCAACTGATGCTTCTGTCAAACCTCATGTCCTCAAGAAGATCAACAAACCAATTTTCAAACTTTCTGAACTTGAGTTTGATGAGGAAGCCATGCTCATCAAACAACAACTTGATGATGAGGATGAGTGCATTGACAGCACAACAGTTGGAGGAAAAGATACTGTCAAAATCCCCAAGACAGCAACTTTCCCAAACAATCTGACAGAATGTTCTAAAGATGCTGTCAGAAATGGCAAGATAGAAACTTCCAAAGATACTGTCAAGAGAGCTTCAAAGACAGTAACTTCAAGACCTATTGTCAAGACAGAAGGTGTGAAAGGTACTGTCAAAGAAAGCTCGACAACAACTTCAGAACATCCCGTTGACACAATCACCTACAAGTCTAGAAACAGAAATGGTAAGTTAGGAAATGGCAATGCTAATGCTGGTAATGCTCCTAGAAAACTATACAATAACTGTGGCTCTTTACATCACTTAACTCATGTTTGTAAGAAATCAAAAGGGGTCAAGGACAATGTGACCATGATAGATGGTAACTTACACAGGACCCCCATTATGCATAGATCTATGGTAGTTTGCAATAACATTGACTGTATGCCTTGTAAGATAACTGCCATGAGTACATGTTTCAATTTGCCTATTTGATCTACTGAACAATGTCTCTATATGCAAACTGTTGAGACTTCTGAGCCTACTTGAAACAGTAAGAAGGTTACATCCACTAAGAAGAAGACCAAGTCTAATTCTAAAGAAAAGTGGGTGAAGAAAGGAGTCCAATAGAAGATTCCTGATGTGATGATCAAAGTTGAAAATGTTGATTATTCTTGTGATACTGAAGTAACAGGACCCAACAAGGATTAGGTACCATATGCCTCTTAAATACAATTTGTTTTGCAGGGCAAGAATAAGGAGCAGGTCATATGGATCATTGACAGTGGTTGCTCAAGACACATGACTGCTGATAAAGCCCTACTCTCACAATTTGTTGAGAAAGCTGGCCCAATCATAACCTTTGGAGACAACAGCAAGGGTTACACAGTGGGATATGACTGTTTGGAAATTGGGAATGTTGTCATTAATGATATTGCAATTGTAGATGGATTGAAGCACAACCCGCTCAGTGTCAGCCAATTCAGTGACAGGGGATTCAAGGTTGATTTTGACATGATGGTGTGCAACATGTATCACAAGAAGGATGGAAGCCTCTCTCTGAAAGGGGTAAGAAAAGGAAGCCTGTTTGTTGCTGACCTAAGCTCAACAAAGAAGGACAAGATTTACTTTTTCTACAGTAAAGCTACTGTTGGTGACAATATGCTTTGGCACAGGAAACTCTCTCACCTCAACTTTAAGACAATGAATATGCTAATGAAGAAGGAACTAGTGAAAGGACTACCCCAACAGGAATTCTGCCAAGAAGGACTATGTGAGGATTGTCAAATGGGAAAATTGAAGAAAGCTGTGCACAGGTCAAAGCAAGTCAACACCAACACAGAACCACTCAAACTAATTCACATGGATCTCTTTGGACCAGTCAATGTTCCATCATTAGCCAAGAAGATATATGCATTAGTTATGGTGGATGATTATTCTAGGTATACTTGGGTGAAGTATCTAGAGTCAAAAGATGAAGCTGCTCAAGTTATCATTGATCACTTAAGAGTTCTTGACAGAGCTCCAAATGCCAAGGTTCAAATTCTGAGAAGTGACAATGGCACTGAGTTCAGAAATGCCACTCTTGGTAATTTCTGCAAAGATGAAGGAATTATACAACAATTTTCTGCTGCAAGGACACCACAGCAGAATGAAGTTGTAGAAAGGAAGAACAGGACTCTCATTGAAGCTGCCAGAACTATGCTTCATGATGCAAAGCTACCTACATACTTCTGGGCAGAAGCTATCAACACAGCCTGTTATACTCAGAACAGAACCTTGATCAACAAGACTCATGGGAACACTCCTTACTATCTGCTCAATGAAAAGAAACCTACTGTTAAGTATTTTCATATGTTTGGAAGCAAATGTTTCATGATGAAAGACAACAATGAAAAGAAAGGGAAATTTGACACCAAAGCCTATGAAGGTATTTTCATGGGGTATGCTCTAGAAAGGACTACCTACAGAGTCTATCTTTTGGAACACAGGATCATAGATGAAAGTGTGAATGTCACATTTGATGAAACCAAGTTTCCTGGACTGCATGAAGAAGGTCAAATGCAGATTCTTAGATTTGAGAATCAAGGATACTTGGAGGAAGAAGAATTTGTTGATGAAGAACCCACATTCACTCAAACTGTTGAAACTGAAAAAGATGCTGTCATTGAAAATGATGTCAATCAAACTGCAGCTCAATCACAAACAATTTCAGGAAATATTCAAAATGATGGTGACTCTGGAGACATTGAAGAAAATGGTGGAGATAATTGCCCTGGTGAAGACTCGGTCCCTCAAACTGAGGCTACTGTTTCAGATCAAATAAGAAGCTTGCCCAGAACCACAAGGTGGAACAAGGATCACACAAATGACCTAATTATTGGAGATCCTTCTTCTGGGGTGAGAACCAGGAATAATGTTTCTGCTGACAACATGTTTTCCTGTTTTCTGTCTCAAATGGAGCCAAAAGCAATTGATGAAGCATTGTTAGATTCTGATTGGGTGATTGCTATGCAAGAGGAACTCAACCAGTTTGAAAGGAACAATGTGTGGAAGTTGGTTCCAAGACCAAAAGGAAAATCAGTTATTGAGACAAAGTGGGTTTTCAGAAACAAACTAGATGAAAATGGAAATGTGACTAGAAACAAGGCAAGGCTAGTAGCTAAAGGTTACTGTCAACAGGAAGGAATAGATTATGATGAGACATTTGCACTTGTTGCCAGACTTGAAGCTATCAGGATTTTTCTAGCCTTTGTTGCACACTGTAACTTCAAGGTGTTCCAAATGGATGTCAAAAGTGCTTTTCTAAATGGAGAGTTGGAGGAAGAAGTGTAACGCCCCCAAATCCGGGGTCAAAGGATTTGGGCGTCACACTGCACTCTTAATCCAAACAACCTGTTCAATTATAAAATCAACACAATAATAATAATATCTGTGACCCCAACTCTACCAAGAATCTTTAAAGGTTATAGTGCTAGAAGCAAGAATCCAAATTTCATTACAACAATCTTTCTTCCTTACAACCACTCTCTTTACAAAAATTCTAATACACTAGTATAACTTCGATAAGAAGTATACCAGGCAACTAATCTTATACAATATATTATTCAATAGAAACATCTATATACAAAACCTCTCACTAGCTCCAATGCTCTGGATCAAAACGTCTTTACGCTAATATCTTTCCCCATCTCTGATCAGCTACGCGGACAACTCTCGCCAATACACCTTCTTTCTGGTAGGCTAAAATATATATAAATAAAACAAGTATGAGCGAATGAATTGCTCAGCAAGCGCATTATTAAATATAATATGAAAGGTTTCCAAAATAAACTTTGGATTTTCAAATAAACAAGCCTTTGGCTTAAACATTTGTAATCTCTAATATTTTCAAATCCAGTTTGGTAATTTACCACAATTTCTCATTCAGTTTCTCGCAACCAAATAGTTTTAAAACACAAAAGATTTATATTGGTCGTTACGATGACCGAATCAACAATAACTACAATAGTATGTAGAAAATATGAAATAAATATAACTCATACGTCTTCAAGACCATAGTTTGTATAAAAATACTAGTTTTGAAGATAACAAATCTATTCACAACATTTTCTGAAACCAACAACTCTGGAAGGTTAGAATAATCAAGGGGTAAGAATGAGCCAACACGCTCGGTCAAGGAATAAGGAACGCACTTCAAGACTTCAACATGGTACCGACTGGATATGCGGTATGAATAAAACTCATCAAGATAGATATCTCACGACTGCCAATGGAATCAAGGAAGTGGATTTCGACTATTTGGAATCCAAATGTATTAAAGAGTAAGTAATTTCAGCAAGATTGAAACCACTATTATTAATCAACGAACCAACAACTTCACGCAACGAATAAACCTGAGAATCAGGTCATAACTCACAAGAACGAAACATATGGATGTAACTCATCTTAGAAATAAGAACTTATTCTAGAATTGGACTTTCACATTTTATCAAATCAAAGGTTGTGCTGCTGGCCAGCCACGCAACAACCCCGGACTAGCTCATGCATAGTCCTCTACGGATCCAAGGCCAATCTGGGCCTAAATTACATCGACCATAAATGGCCCGACCAATAATTGGTCCATTTTTAAAAACATTCCAATTCTATTTTATAAACGTCAGGTGTCAGAACAATTGACAACCTTACTTCGACAATCAGGTGTCGGAAGAATCGACAACCTAATACAACAATTGCTGGAAAACTCACGTTCCAGGAGACAGTTCAATTATGAAGAATCAATAAAGGGATAGCAATTTAATCTAGTATCGACGAGATCGATGCAACAACTGGGATAACAATGAAGAATAAACAATGACATGCTCAACAAGGTTAAGTCTGATATGAAACAGACAATATGATATCAACAGAAAGTGTAACAAGTCAATATAGAGTAGGGTTCAAAGAATAAACAATAACATGCTTAACAAGATTGAATCTGATATGAAACAGACAATATGATATCAACAGAAAAGGGTAACAAGTCAATATAGAGTAGGGTTCAAAGAACAGGCTCTAGATGGCCTCAATAGTTCAAATCATCACATTATGGAAGGATTAATTAAGGTTTACCAATCTGGTAAATGACAAGAGAGTCAAGTTCAAGTTTAAGAAGAATTCAAGGTGAAGTTTATAAATGAAGAAAATAAGGGTTTATCAACTTCTGACAGAAATAGTTCAAGTCCTTCGAACATGTACTTATAATAGATAAGCCTTGTACTTGAAGGAAGTAAACTAAATCATGCACAGCATATATGAATTCGAATCAGGGAATGGATCAGATGATCGCATTAACAAGAAAGGATAACAAGGTTTGCATAGGTGCAAGGTGAAAAAAAAATGGAATACTTGTAGAACAAGTACCACAACTTCGGAATTTAAAATAACATTTTCAACATAGGGTTCACAAGTTCCCACTCATCTAGGGTTGGCAATATTCCAACCTAATGTTTTAAAATCATGTCTTTTAAAAGAAAGCCTTAGTATACGGCCCATAATTATCTCTTCAAACTTTTCAATATAATAAGTATATCTTTCCAATCAATATGAAAATATGAATCTAAACTCAAAAGGTATAAAAGAGTACTCGTCAATTTACGAGATTAAATAACATACTTGCAATTCAATGCAAAGAAATCAACATTTGAAAATTCAGTAATAAGCATTCAACATGCATACTAATAATTCAAGATAATATCCCTTAATTAATAAGCAAGGGTATAAACACTTGCCTCTGGTCCTTAGCTATTTCGTAACGCTGAAACAATACGATCCCCTCCTTATTCTGTCTTATCGCACGATTCTCTACTTCCGTCCTTCTTTGCTTTAACGCTCTTGCGAATACCACTAGTCTGCTTCTACCATTTTGAATCCACGTGCCAGCCTCGATAGTCAAACATGAGACGGTACTTAGTCTTCAACGTATAACCCTCACATTCCATAAACGATTGTAACTTAACTTCGATAATCTGACTCATCTCGTCCAATAGCCTCTGTTGCATAGACAACCACATTTCAATTGATAGAATGATCACAACTAACTATATAAGTAATCCTCGTAACTCGCTTGACGACAATCCCCATACTATAAAAGGTCAACATCCAAGTCAACGGCCTCGTAAATCTCACTTTCTAACATAACCGACAAATTTCTATCCCAACTACCCCTCGTGATGATATTAGACACGACCAAATACTCAAACAAGTCTCAACACAATTTATTCGCATGCATGACTCAACAACAGATAATTCACATCATTCACATAACATATTTAAACAAGTAACCGGTTACGTATCGGACGCCCGGTCTAATTTACGATATTTAAAACTCAGACACTAGCCCTAGTACGGGCATATACGGACTATAAAACACATTACACAACTCATACAAACCATATAGCACTTATAACTATTTTTAAAACATCACACGAAACTTATTTGAATTTAAATAAGCCACAAAATTTTTTTAAATCAAAAATCGGATTTTTAAATCCAATATAAGTATTTTAAATGCAATTAAATTAATTAATAAAATTAATTGACACTCTTTAAATGCTCAAACTATTTTTAAATAAATGAACCAAGCTAGAAAATAATTAAACTTAATTTTAATTAATTAAATCTAATTAATAATTAATTATTAAGAATTAACTGATTAAAAGAATTAATCAATTAATTAAATAAATTAATTATTAATCAAAAATAATTAAAATGATTAAATTTAATCAATTTTTGAATTTAAATAAATATTTATGAATTTATAAAATTTTCGGAATAATAAAATGTATTTTTAAATCAAAGATATTATTTTTAGAATTATAAAACTATTTTTGAATTATTTTTAAAAATAAAATCCCAGAAACAGTTTTCTAAAACGAAATTAGGGTTTGAAGAATCAAAACCGGGTCGGATTGGTGGGTAAACGGGTCGCCAAGAACGGATATGGGTTGCCAAGAACAACCCGCCGCCGGCGGAGTTCCGACAACCATTCCCAGTTTCCGGCGAACCCGAAACCACTCGAAAACACACAAACTCAAGGGGCTTTTACTCAGGAATTCCTGGGCTTCAAAACCACACCTTATTCCAGTCGAAATCAACCAAAATACGATCGAATCGACGAAGAACGCCGGCGACGGCCGACTTTCCGGCGAACAAAAACGAAAGCCAACCTCTAATATTTTTACATGAATAGACTCCAAATTAACCGATCTATGCACTGGTGGTAACCATATCAAGAACACATAGCTCGAACTCAAAATCCGGCAACAAACTAAGCTTTTCCGGTGAACCTTTAAAAATTCGAATAGCTCGATTCTGGACTCCAAAAATCACACAAAAATCATCATCACACTCACCACATCACATACAACTTATTCATACCATCAATTAGCAAGAACAATCAATAACAAGGATTCCCCCAAATTAAACCTAAAATTCGAAATAAATAAAATAATTAAAAATCGAAAAAATTTAAGGATCTTACCCACACAGATGATGATGATGGATTTGGATAGAAGATGATGAGAAATTCATTTTGGTTACAAGAACATCGAAATCGGATTCCGATAACGCCTTCAAAATTGAGTTTGATTCTCAAGAACACGAAGAACACGTTCTAGGGTTTTTCGGATTTTTAACTGTAATTAAGCTTAATTATACGAAAACAAAGTACGATTTGCCTTTTTATAATAAACGGAAAATAATACCCCAAACGACATTTTTGGATCGATACTGATCCGATAGATCGCTTTAAATACAATTTAACAGAATATATGCTTTAAACCTTTAATAAAGCAGAATACACGTTTCACGAGACGATAAGCATCCATAAAGTACAGATAACTACAAGTATCGTTTAATTCAAAATATACGAACCAAAATACCTCCATTGCGAATATTTTCGAATACTTCCCACTTTAACGAATGAAATATTGGTACGAACGATATACCAATCTCCCGAATAATTTGGGAACGATCCAAATTTTCTTTTTGATAATTATAATAAAATAAAATAGTATGACACCCTTTTCAAAATAATTTCAAATTCCCTACACATTTCACATAGCATCACAATATCACATTTTCAATCATTTAACGAATAACTTAGCACGTTTAAACAGATAAATCATTTAATAACTCTTAATATGAAATTAAAAATTTCATTTCACATCATATAATAACACGAAATTTTCCCGGATCTTACAAGAAGTGTATGTTGAACAACCATCTGGTTTTGAAGATGCTGAAATGTATGATTTTGTGTACAAGCTGTTCAAGGCACTTTATGGTTTGAAACAAGCTCCAAGAGCCTGGTATGATACCCTCTCAACCTTTCTGTTGGAAAACCAGTTTACAAGAGGTGTAGTAGATAAGACTTTATTCTACAAGCATCATGACAAAGACATCATTCTGGTTCAAATTTATGTTGATGATATCATCTTTGGATCATCAAATGAGAAGCTGTGTGAGAATTTTTCATCTCTAATGAGGAATAAAATATGAGATGAGCATGATGGGAGAACTGTCATTCTTTCTTGGGTTACAAGTTCTTCAGAAAGATGATGGTATCTTCATTTGTCAAGCAAAGTATGTCAAAGAACTTCTCAAGAAGTTCAATCTAGAAGACTCATCACCTGCCAAGACTCCCATCTCTACTTCAAATAGCTTGGATCTAGACTCCAAAGGGAAGAAAGTGGACTCTAGTGCTTACAGAGGCATGGTTAGATCCCTTCTCTACCTAACTGCTAGCAAACCTGATATAATGTTTGCTACATGTCTCTGTGCAAGGTTGCAGGCTGATCCAAAGGAGTCACACTTAGCTATCAAGAGAATTTTTAGATATCTAAAGGGCACCCCTAATTTAGGCCTTTGGTATCCTAAAAATACTGGATTTGAGCTAGTGGGGTATTCTGATTCAGACTATGCTGGGTGTAGAATTGACAGAAAGAGTACTACAAGAAGCTGTCAGTTTCTTGGTGGAAGATTGGTGTCCTGGTTTAGTAAGAAACAACATTCAGTTTCCACATCTACTGCAGAAGCTAAATACATTGCTGCTGGAAGTTGCTGTGCACAAATTCTATGGATGAAGAATCAACTGTTGGATTATGGCCTAGTGTTAAATAATATCCCTATCTACTGTGACAACACTAGTGCCATAGCCATCTCAGACAATCTTGTTCAACACTCCAGGACTAAGCACATTGATATCAGACATCATTTCATAAGAGAGCATGTTGAAAGAGGAACTGTGAAGTTGATCTATGTGCCTACCGAAAAGCAACTTGCAGACATCTTTACAAAACCACTGGATGAAGCAACCTTTAACAGGTTGGTAAGTGAATTGGGAATGTTGAATCTGGTATGTTAATTTACTAGTTTTTCCATTCTAGTTTCTAAAATGAAGCTTGTGACAGTAACCCTAACTAGTTGCTGTAATGAGAAAGTTACTATCTACTTAAGTCTCTATCCGTTTTCGATAGCACGTTTACTTTGACTTTGTTAAATTGAATTTTGTGCTAGTCTTTAATTTGAGAGTTAGATTTTGTATGACATTAACTTGCATGGTTTTTATTGTTGAAATTGGTCAAGGAATTTCCTTGATTGGTCAGTTTTGCTTTGATTGTTGGATTAGTGGTAGACATCACTTAATTACAATCTGTGGTAGTTGTATGGGTATTCTAAACTGTTGACCATTTACCTTCTCTTTACCTAGTATGCCTATAAAATGAACCTTCTCTTTACAGGCCAAAGGCAAGCTGTGATTCTCCCTACAAAGAAGTAGTTGAAGCGTTATTTGATGAATTGTTAGACGCCCTCGATGAGGAGAAAGAAAAAGAACTTGCTGCTAAGGCCACTGAGGAGGCTAAGTTGTAAGAAGAGGAGAAGGAGTTTCAAGCACTCCTCAAGGAAGAAGGAACCTCAGAAGAGGAAGTTAGGGCAGAATTTCTAGAATTGGTTAAGAAAGACTATAATGAATAGTTAATCTTACCAAGTGTAGTAATTTAACCCTCTTCAATTAATAAAATTTATCCCTTTCCTTCTGTAGTTTCTTATTGCTTGCTATATGTGTTGCTAATTGCTTAAATGGTTGGATTTGTTATGAATGAATAATGAATCAGTAATAAATATTGCATATGTTTAACTGGTGTCTCTTCAGTTAAGTTATTTATCATAACAGTTTCAACACAAAGTCTCGACAGTTGTTGTTTTCCTGCAAATGTTGCTGTCATCAAGAAAAGTAGTTGTCACGGTTAATTGACAGTAAGCCTCTCGACAACAGTAAACAACTTTCTGTCACGATTTGTAAAAGATACTGTCATATGAGAACTTAACGATGACAGTAAGTTTTGCGCGAAATGTTTCTGTCACGCAAAACATGTTGTCATCACACCAAAGTTACTGACACGGTTGTTTTGAGCGCACAGGTTACTGTCAAAGTAGTGGACCGTTAATTTTGGACACACATCCTCCACTAGGAGAGAGAAATCCGCCAGTAACCCACGTGACTGTTAACTGGGTTAAGACACGATTTCACTTTGTTAGTTAAAAACGCTTGAACTTCCCTCTAAATTCATCAAACATACAACTGTTCTCAAAAATCAAACACAACACTCTCCTTTCTCTTCTCTCCAATCAATTCATCTTCTACCTTCTTTCTTCTCTCAACATGCAAAAATGGCCCCCAAACAATCAATTTCACAAACAAACCTTGCTGGCATTTACTCTCCTAGTGATGCTGGTGATGATTTCAAAGGGCTTGTTTCTTTCATGAATAAGTCCTATATTGGGTATGCAATTACCTCAACTCCTGTTCTTGACCTAGACAGGATTGAAAATTTCTGGGAGACAGCTGTTGCTCAAGAAGATGGTGACATCTCATCCATTCAATTCAAAATCAAGGAGCACAGTTACACTCTCAATGTTCAGGGCATCAATACAGCTTTGGGAATTGTGCTGGAACCAGGAAATACCTATGTCGAGCTTGCTAGTGATGAGACCCTCAAGAAGCTCTTCCTGAAAATTAGGTATTCTGGACCCATTCTTGAAGAGGGAACAACAAAATGGTACCCTTCTGGTGAAATGGACAGGAAGTATCTCCGCAAGGAGTGGAGCATGGTGTTTGATGCAATGGTGAAAGTGTTCTCTACCAAGACCACAGGCTGGAATGGAATTCCCACCTACATCAAGAAGCTCACTCACTCTCTTGTTCATGGGTACAAAGTGGATGTTGGAAAGCTGCTCATGGCACACCTCAAGGCTGCCATAGGTAAGAAGGTAAACATATATCCTCGCTTTCTAATGTTGTGCATTAATTCTTTATGTGATTTTGATGAGAATGCCCCTCGTTTAGAGGTATGCCCTGTACTGAAAAAGAACACACACACAACTCTCACTTCACAAAATTTAAATGCACATATTCCACTATGTTTCACCAAACACATGGTTTATCAAGTGCCTAACCTTGATTTTCCATTACCTTTTAGTTTTGACACCTTCACTGTTGAGAATGAAGCTGGATTAGACCCCAATTCAGCTAACCCTCATTCTACCCCATACACTCAGCCTAGGTTCTCTAGACTTCCCAAAGTATAGAGACAAGCCTTACAAGAATCCAGAAAAAGACCCCTAGAGACTGGTGTTGGTGGTAGTTTTGAGAGTCAAGAGGGAGTTCCTTCTCAACAAGGGACATCTATTGAAATTGGCATGTCTCCCAAGGCATCCTGTAAAGAGTCTGCACAACCTCATGAGGAACCTCCACTTGCAGAAACACACCTGGAGTCAGGACACTGTGAGGATTTCACTTCCCCCATTGATGCTTCACAAGTTCCGTCTGTGGAGCAGCCACCACTCTCTTCTCCACTTTCACCTTCTTCCTTCCCTACTCATTCATTTGTTTCTTCTCCACAACCTAGAGAGGGGGACAGTCCCAACCCTTCAGGTTTTGATCATCCATCTCCAATCATGGATGAGCCCCCATCAAGTGGTCCACAAGAACCCATCTCTCAAAGTGAAATGGACACCACTCCTTCAAACACTGAGAAAGAGCAAGGTACATCTCTGCTAGAAAGTGAAACAGCTAGTACCTTGTTCAATCTCCAAGGAGCATCTTACCTCAGGGAAGATGCTCTCACAACCCCAGTTGCTGTCAAAGACTCTGAGAATGTTGCTGTCACAGGTGACCCTGCTGTCAAGGACTCAGCTGACATTGCTGTCACAACCAAACATGTCGTCCAAGATGCAGTGGAACCTACTGTCAATGTTCCAACTGACAGTAACATTCCTGAAAAAGTTCCTGTCACCTCTGCTCAGCCTGCTTTTGATGATGTAATTGTTGAAGATGTCTCTGATGATGATGTGCCACTATCTCAGTTCTTAAAGGTACATTCTAAACCATCTGTTTCATTGCATGTAAGTACTGCTCATACCCATACATCTAGGATGAGTGAGGGTGTGCAAAAGAAAAGAGAGATAAAAGAAAAGAGAGGTGAGCATAAAAATGAGAGGCAACCAAATGAGCTGGAAAAAGGTGAGGGACTTGAGCATGTCCAGATAGAATTTGAGGGAGCCCCACACTTACAGGCACTAGGCCATGAGAGTTCTTTTGTAAGGACTGATGAGATCACTCAGAAAAACAATGAGAGTGTGAGAACCCCCACAGCCTCCAAGTCCCAATCTTTTCCTTCACCCCCAAGAAGGTTAAGAACAGGTGGCCCCTCTACTGCACTCAGGTTGGAAGCTCTAGAGAACAGGTGTCTCTCCATAGAATCCAAGATTGACAACCTATCTACCATGGTGGCCTCTGGCTTCTCCAGTCTTCAGGAAACCATTCAGGTTCTTACTACCAGTCTTGATGCTGCCAACTTACCTAAGGGGGAGAAAAGGGCAAGATCAGAATCTCAAAGGGCAGAATCAGGAAGTGAGCAATCAGAATCAGTAGGTGTCCCCAAGCAGGATGTTTCTCAGGGGGAGCCTATCTCAAAGGAGGTTTCAAGGAGTGAGGGGGAGCTTGCAGCTAAAAAGAAAACAGTACCTGCAAAAAAAACCGGGGAGCAAAAGGAGGTTCAGGGACTAAGGAGGAGCAAGAAGTAGAAAATCTCTTTGAATATGAGATGGCTGGAGAAACAGTTCTTATGTCTAAAGAAGCCCTGGAAGCAATGCAAGGGAATGTTCCTTCCAAGAGACCAGTACTACCTCCTGTATCAATAAGAGAGCCAACTCCAATGCCAAAGGAGAGTGCTCTTGAGAAGCAATGGAGAGAAAAGGAGGAGCAGAATAGGCTGGGAAAAGGGAAAGACAAAATGCATGAATACATCCTGTCAGGCAACACATGGAGTGAAGGAACAGAGTTCATCCAGGAAGATGCCAATGCTTTGATGGTTGACTACATGGAAAGCACTTTGAAGAATCATGATGAGGACTTCTACAAGATAGTTGATGAAGCTATGAAGGAGCCTAGCAGAAGGTTGAACCACTGCTCAACCTTGCTTAAAGAGAAAATCACCAGTGTATGTGTAAAGATCAATGAAGAAAGGAGGTGGGCTATTGATGTGTACTTAAACACTGGGATATCTTCATTCATCACCATGCAACCATTGCAGAGCCTTCCAGCAAAGGTGCTAACAGTGATGAAGAACAAAATCAAGGCAAACCATACATCCTTCAATGAGATCTTACATCTGCAAATGCTGAATTTAATTTCAGAGAAACTTCCAGAAGTCTACACCAACCCATTTTGTGTCTACTATGAAAGTACCACTAAAAGTGGTAGCAGGAGATGTGCATACATGAGTCTAGGAGGCACTTCAACAATGGAGTCAAGGGCAATATTGAAGGTGTTAAACATGATTCTCGACTCTAAAGCCAACAAGGAAAGAATTCTTGTTGTCAAGGCAATCTATGACTTGCTGGTGAAAAGAGACCAGGAACTGAGCTCCACTATAAAGAAGATGATCTCCAAAGCAAACTCCAACAGATTTGAACAAGGCGAAAGATGTTCCTATGATGTTCCTCATGATGATGATGATGAGTTGGATGGTAGTTGAGGAACTGGAGAAGCAGGAAATGCTAGTGGAAATACTTCTGGGAATGTTGAATCTAAATCCCAGGAGGAAAATAAAGAAGAAGCTCCTGTGCAAGAAAAGAAAGATGCTAGAGTTACAGAAGAAGAGGAGTCTGTATTGATTGAAGCTTTGGAGGCAAATATCTTAAGATGTGCTATAGACAGTATTAATGCTGAAAAAGATACTGTCATCAAAGAAGCTGTCACAGAAGACACTGTCCTCAAGGAAGCTGTCATGAAAGAAGCTGTCACAGAAGACACTGTCAAGGAAGATACTATCAAAGAGGACACTGTCAACAAAGATGCTGTCAAGGATGGAATCAAACCTACTGTCAAGCCAAAGAGGACAAAATCCCTAGCCAAGGCTTGGTTCTCTAGACAGGAACCTGACCCTGAGGAGACTGGTTATGACAATGTTCCTGAAAAAGTCATGAACCATGTTTTGGCATACAAAGTTGTGAGAGATGAAGAATTCTATCAGAAATTTGGGGAATGGTCACTGTTTGATGATGCTGACATTGCTCATTTACTTGAATATTTTGATGAAGAAATAGCTGAGTATGAAGATGATCTTCTTGAAGAAGAGGTGCAAACCCAACCAAGTCAAAAAGAATCCTCAAAGCCTACAAGAAGAGAAACCACTGAAGATATGGAAGATGCATTCTTGAATAAAAGCAGAGAAGCCAATAAAGTGGAGAGTGAAGGACCCAATTACCAATCTTGTATGCTTGAGAATCCTCTGAGAATCAAGTTCATATGGGAAGAAATTCCAGTGAGAAGCTTTCATAAACTCAAAACCAGTGCCCTGAAAGACTTACTCTACCTGGTGATTGGATCAATTCATCCATTGGAACAACAATGTTCTTCTGAGATTGAGGGCATTCTTCAAAGGAGAAAGGGTGAAAACTCAAAGCTGGATAAGTCAAGGAGAAAAACCCTGAATGCATACCCTGGAAGTAGATTCAAAGTTTTTGAAGGCACACTGAAGTTCAGAACTCATGCATTTGGTAAAGACTTATGGATGGATCTTCAGGATGCTAGAGTATGCCTATCCAAGAAAGTCCAAAAGCACCTTGATGAGATTGAAGACGAGGCTATCACTCCTGATGAAAAAGCACTGGTGGAAGAACTCAGAGAGGTTCTTAAGGAAGCTCTCAACAGAGAGGATGAAGCAAGACAGAAAAGGAAATCTGAAGCTAAGTAAAAATCCTTTGTCAATTTTGATCTTGTTAGTTAAGTTGTCAACATGTATTAATTGTAAATTTGTTGTTATTGTCCATAAAAACAAATTGGGGGAGATTGTTAGGATTTATGGGTGATAGCTATGAGACAACTTAACTAGATATTTTAAATACTTAAAATATTTTAACTAGATATGAACATACTGTCACAACCAGAGTATGTCTTTGTAACTGTTTTTGTTTAGTACAAATAAGATTCTAGTGCATCTTGGTAGAAGTTCATTCACTTGTTCAAGCCTCAAGAAGTCCTTAAGATGGACAACAAGAATAAAGATTACTATCACAACATTGACAGTAAGGTTACAAGAAGACATCATGTTGCAAGTCACGATAGTACATTCACTTTGACAGCAACATTGGCGGAAGCCCTCGGACATCAACTTTACTGTAGCCTGACAGCAAGCTTGGAAATCCTGACAGCACCTTCTGCGGAGATTTCTTACTGTCACCAAAAGTGCATTATTGTGACAGCAAGCTTAGCCATCAGGATACTGTCATGAAGGGATAACATTTGTATTAGGGAACAACCAAGTCAAACTTGTGACAATTTGAATGTTCAAGAAACAGGCGTGTTGCAGCATCCCAACACTGCAACAGGTCTGCAAGACTATGACCGAAGCTTGAGAGATCACATGACAAAGATCACCAATTCCAGAGTATGACAAATCTACATCTACTGAATTGTGTTAGCTGAATATATAATGTTTCTAGATTGCTTTGTTTTGTATTGATAAGTTGTTTGTATAGCAATTTAGGAAAGAATCACGGGTACGCAAATTTGTAAGAAGCTGCCACATGAAAATGACAGCAGCTTCACAAGACCCGTGTTGATAGTGATAGGATCAGTCTACTTAGACTATCTCTCAATCCATTTTTTGTAATCACTCGAGAAACTGAAGCTCAAGAAAACTAACATTTTATTGAGGTTGTAGCAACCCATTGTAAAATAAATAAAACATTTATTTTGTGAGAAATACTCGTGTGTTTACTTGTGTTTGCATTCCATAAACTGATAAACTTTAATCTTAGCTTTTGTTGTTGAAACGTAGA
Organism: Heracleum sosnowskyi; assembly: GCA_030848705.1. NCBI lineage: Eukaryota > Viridiplantae > Streptophyta > Magnoliopsida > Apiales > Apiaceae > Heracleum > Heracleum sosnowskyi. The sequence goes on from CM061241.1 coordinate 48,425,857, forward strand.
TTGGGATTTATTAGTATTGCATTCAACCCCCCCCCCCCCTTCTACAATAGTCAAGGACCAACAATTGGCATCAGAGCCTTTTGATTGATATACAAATCAAAGATCCAATTGTTTTGAGATTTTTTCTTAAACTCTGAAATTTTCATTATTCATTAAAAATCTCAAAAATGTCTACTACACAAAAAGTTGGTACAGTCAAAATCCCCATGTTTAGCAAGGAGCATTATCCTATGTGGAAGAAGAAAATGCTCCTGTTTCTTCAAGTTGCAAATGTTAAATATCTTGGAGTGCTGAAGAATGGTCCTAAACTTCCTATGATTGTTGAGGAAGAGCAGATAGAGAACAAAGTTATTACTAGAGCTGCTAGGATGTACCCTAAGGATCCCAAGGACTACACAGCTGATGAGAAAGAGGATGATACACTGGATGTCTGTCTACAGTTGATACTGGTTGATTGTCTTGATCATATCATGCATAATCATGTCCTAAACTGTGCTACTGCCAAACACATTTGGGACACAATAGAGATAATCAATGAGGGGACAGAGGAAGTCAGAGAGAATAAGCTGGAAATTCTCACCTCTTCTTATGAACACTTCAGATCAAACCCTGGTGAAGGTATCTCTGAGGTTTTTGAGAGATACAACAAATTGATCAATGATCTGAATCTCAATGGGAAGCACTATACTATCAAGGAAATTAACAAGAAGTTCCTCCTGTCACTTCCAATTCATTTGGAGCACAGAATATCTGCAATCAGAGAAGCAAGAGATCTTGGAGAGATTCAACAAAAGGAGTTATATGGAACTGGAAAGATAATTGGTACTTCTACTGCATTGACTACAGAAGTCCCACAGAAACTGGAAGTGAAGGTTGTTCAACCTTCCAGTTCTAACTTGGATGTTTTTGATGTTGAGTATGGTTTAACATCCATTGATCAATCTTGTGGTGACTTCTACTCTTTGGAAGAACTTGATCAGCTGGAGGATGGTGACTTGGCAATGATAGTGAGAAAGTTTGGGAAGTTCAGATTCAGAAGGAATCCCAATCTTAAGTTCAAGCCCAGGTGCTATAATTGTAATGAGTGGCTATAAAACTGGAACTGTGGAAAGAAGCACAATCAGGTGCTATAATTGTAATGAGTTAGGTCACTTTGCTACAGAATGTAAAAAGCCAAAGCAAGTGAGAAGGAACTCATTTGATTCTAGCAAGAAGAATAAGATTGAGAAAGCTTATGTTGCCGAAGGAAAGAGTTGGGATGAAACTGACAGTGATGAAGAAGCAGGTGAAATTGGAAACCTTGCTTTAATGGCTAATGAGGAAAACACTTCATCAACATACATGTCAGAGGTAAAGTTTACTGATACTGAAATGATCTATCATCTAAGTACTACTGTTTCTTGTGCACGTAGAGAAAATGATAGAATAATTCTTTTGAACACAGCCCTTGAAAAGGAGATAAAAGAATTAAAACTTGTGCATGTTAATCAGGATGAACTAACTAAGAAAATAGCATTTCTTGAGAATAGGTTGAAATGTTATATTCAACTGTAAACCATTCTCAAGGATCAGATCAGTGAACTTAAGGTCAAGGCTAATGCTTACTATAACTCTTGTAAGACTGCTAAAGAAATCATCAATGAACAAAGTATTGGTCATACTGTAGGAATAGGGTATGACTATAATGAGTCTATTGGTGAATTAAGCATAAATACCCCTAATCGAGTCAGTGCTGAAGAAAGGGGTATACCAGATGTGCTTAAGGGTATTGATAAATCTTTCTTTAGAGAGTCCCAAGCAGGACCTCTGAATGAATACTCTATCATCATTGAAGAGGAGATACGTATGGAGGATCGTGCTTTTGAACTTGCTCAGTCCAACAAGTGTATGTCTGACAAACCAGTCAAAGTTGTTTCAGCAACGGAGACTAAGTCAGACATTCATAAAGTGGATCAAAACAACTGTAGAACCAACATGCCTACTATTAATCTTTCTCATAAAGCATGTGGTGTGGTAAATTGCATGTCTTGTGCTTTCAATGTTATGTATGCTTATTTTAATAGTAAGCATGTATCTGATAATAAGACCTCTCCACGTCAACATGTTAATAATAAGAAGCATGTTAGATCTAAGACTACTAGTCCTCCAAAGACTAGAGTGGGTTCATTTATCCCTAAGCCTACTCAGAAATGTGTTAAGGCTGGCTATAAATGGAAACGCTCTTTTGTGAAAGAGGTTTATGTTAGGCCGATTACACAATATATAATCAATATTAATATGATAAGAACGCTTAAGAACACTGTTTATGAATCAACAACTGAATTATATAAAATAACTCTTCTCTCAGTGATGTTAAAGAATCACAGAGAGCTGCTAGGTTACAAGAATAATGTATTCAGTATCCACATCCCTTTTAGGGTTAACCTATCTGTGTTTATATAATACACAGTTACATAATCAATCTCTAATTGATATTCCTATAAATTAGCTATACAATTTATATCAATTTAGGATTGCTTCTGTCTTCTGTTCCGTTTCCTTAACTGTCTCAATATATCTTGCTTCTTTCCATCTTCAAGATATATTGCTTCTAGAATCTTCATATTAGCACCGACAGTTAATAAACTCTTCACCCCGTCAGACTTTATCAAACTCTGACTGGCTTCTATTAAACTCTGTTGAGTACCTGGTACTTAAACACTGATGAACAAACGTCAGCAATTATATCTAACAATCTCCCCCAACTTGTGCATAATAAAGATGTACAAGTTAATAGATAATTGATGATGTCAAAACATATAACAAATGCAGTGTTTAAATATAATCAGAGTTTAACTTTAACTTAGAACAGAAAACTTTAAAAACTTACAGTCAGACTTTACTTAATTTCTTCAATATCAGGTACTGTCCTGAGATAATCGATAAGAAGTCTTCTTTCAGCCTTTTCTAGCTCATCTACCATGATTTCTTTCAGTTCCTTGAGTTCTGGATCACTTTCTCCAGTTTGGTAGATAGCTTCCCTTAGTGAATAAATGCTGTTTTTCCTCATATCATTTCCTAGCTTTATTATGAAGGATTTATCTGATTCCAGATTAAATTCCAACACTTTTATGCCAAAATCTGTTCTGAGTCTTGCACTGTTTCTTTGCATCTCAACAAGCTTTCCATTGTAATCTCTGTACCGTGGTATGTAAGAGCCAGCAGACTTTAAACCAGAAAGAATTCTAGCTTTCATCATCCTGCTTCTTAACACTTCGGCTGCTTGATGAGTTCTTTGATTTTTAACTTTCAACAGATACAGCACATATTCCAGTTCTTCTTTCATCTTTAAACCAATATCATCTTCACTAACTCTGTATACTCTGCCATCATATTTGAAGTATAACATAAAATCCTTCTTCAACCCTCTGTGGTATATTAGCTGAACTGATTCTAGAGTATCAAGATTTTCTTGAGTTACTCCAACACCAGGTTTAGCTAAAGAAGTGTGATCCATTGGACTATTGTTTACTCTTTTCTCTCTATGAGATCCAAGCCCAGATTTATCTCTTGTTTCTTTTCCCATGACTGTTCTGCTTTGGAGAAGATTTATATTTGCTGGAATCAAAGAGTGTTGAACAGTGACTGGCTTGCCAAAAGTCCTTTGTAATTCTGAAGATAATTTTGTCTGTACAACTTGAGTAGTATCAGAGGTTGTCACAGCTTCTGATTTTTGAACAACTTGAGCAATGTCAGAGGTTGGTTTGTTTATCCTTGATTCAACTTGAGCAACGTCAGAGGTTGAATAATTCTTCTTTGGTAACTGTCCTTCTTCTACCAGTTTACCTTTTCCTTTATCATACTCTGCTATCATAGGCCTCCTTGTATATTGTAAACTCTGTTGAGAGTTCACATTCTCTTTAATTGAAATTCCCATTTCCTTTTTCCTAGGAGCCTTAGCCTTTTTCTTGTAAGTACCAGCTTCAATATTTTTCTGGTGTTCTTCAGCAAGAAGCTTCATCTCAATGTCAATATCTTCCATTGTGGCTTCACCACCATGTTCTTCCATGAAAAGTTTAGCAGCAATCTCTTCATCAGTAGTTGGATTTGATGAAATCACTAGACTTTTAAGTTTTGAAGAAGATTGACCACCAGAGTTTAACCTCTCAGAGTTTGTATGTCTATCAAAGTTTGACCTAAGTCTCCCTTGCTCTTGACTAGTCTTTGACCTTCTCTCTGCTTCCTTGCTTCCACCATCATTTGCATCATCCCTCAATCTCAAGGTTGGAGTCCTTTTGAATTTGTCTTTAGGAACTCTCTCCCCCTTTTTGACATCATCAGGAATAAGTACTGATGTCAGCAACTCCAGTGAAGCAGCAATAGAATCAAGTTGATTAGACATAACAGTCTGATGCTCTTCCACCTTGCTTAGCCTTTGTTTTATTTCCACTTGATCTTGAATCAGAGAAGACAATCTAGTTCTTTCATTTCTCAAGATTAACTCCTTAGCAGCAACATCATTACTCAATCCAATGACTGCTTTGTGAGTCTCATCAAAGCGATTGTGCAATGATTTGACTTGAACAATTGTAGCCTTGAAATGTGTCAATAGCTCAGGATTTGAAATCTCCTTTGCAGATTGAGCAACAAAATCAGCAGTCCTTTGCTTGGAGAAAATACAATCTGCCCCTGACCAGTTAGCATAGTACATATCTCTATAATGAGCTTCAGTGGCAGCTATATTTTCCTTGACATGCTCAGCTGTAGGATCCCTTAGAAAAGGTATGGATTCATCAGAATTTGAAACTTCAGCATTGATCCCAGAGTTTGCATGATCAGAATGAACAGAGTTTGCAGAAGTATGATCAGCATTATCAGAAACAACTCTATCTTCATTATCTTCAGCAACATTTTCAGCAGTAGCTTCAGCGTTTGGCTGTGCAGCTTCAGGATTCTCAGAGTTTAGATTGACAAGAACCTCTGCTTCTATAGGAACAGACTTTACAACAACTTGAACATGCTCAGAGTTTGCAGTGGCAAAAAGCTCTGTTTCTTCAGGAACAGACTTAACTATTTCCTCTGCTATAGCTTCATTTACTTTCTCTACAGCAGCTTCAGCATTTATCTGAACAGTTTCCAGTACCTGATCAACTTCCTCACCCTTTTCTGGAATTGAATTATGGACAGAAAGAATTTCTGTATGAGTAGCAATTGACTCATCTATTATCTGGGTGGGTTGACCAGCTGCCACATCCTCAGTATCAAAAACACTGATACTAGGATGTGCTTCAAATTCGTCTTCAATATTCATCTCCAATATAGGTTCAAGAAAATCATCAGGAAAAGCAACATTATCATCAGTGTTTGCTCTGGCTTCTTCAGGCACAGTAGCATTGGCAGAATGATTTTCAATCACAACCTCAGGAGCTTCAAGATTTTCAACATCCTCCTGAACAAGAACTTCAGGGGCTTCAGCTGGTGTAGAACCAGGAATTAATCCATCAAATAGGTAAGCAGCAACTAGCTTCCTCTTCTTAGCATTAGCAGATTCTGGTTCATCGGAAACTCTATTCTCATCATCAGAAGGTCTGTTTGCCCTTCTCTTCTTCCTTGAAGTACCAACTGAGTGTGGTAAATCATCAGCATTTGCAGGTGTTGCAGCCTTGGCAGCTTTAAAAGCTCTATGCTTAGTCCTACTCCCAGCCCTTGGCTTTTGAGAAGTAGATGGAAGAGGTTCAGAGTTTGGTAGTGGTTGTGGATTTAAAAACTGTTGGACTGAAGCAGGAAGCATCAAGTCATCAACATTCCCTTTCTTAACATCCTTGTTTGTTAGATCAGAGAATATTCTCTTATGTAATTTAAATGAGGGAATGACATCCTCCTCAGCTATCTCAACTCCAGCAACACACACAGAAAAGATTAATTGACAGAAACGAGAAAAGTAAACAACACTCCTATTCTCTGTCATCTTTTCACCTATATTGTTTAAAACAAGTCTAGCATAGTCAAAATGAGCACCATAGAGAAGAGAATACCCAATTTGTAGACTGTCGATTGGAATTGCATCCCAATTAGTACACTTCTTCCCGAATTCCCTTGTAATACAATCGAAAAAGAAACTCCACTCCTTCCTCAAGAATGGTCGCTTCAAATTCCCTGTCCTTGCCAAAGACCCAGAGTATCCAATCTCCCTCATCATACGCTGAAGTTCAGAATCACCAACAGAAATGGTGAACGCATTAAAGTCTTCACATCCAAGAGCATCTCTAACAGTGGTTGGAGTAACCACATACTCTTGTTCAGCAAATTCAAAGACAATTGAGGGAGTTCCTGATTCACCGCCATCATCATAAACACCTGTTTCCCAGAAAGCTTTGATTTGAGTACCAGATAACCGTGTTGGTTCCACTAAAGCTTGGCCAATATCAGATTGTGCAAGAAAATTTTGAAACAGGTGAAACGCCTCCGGAACGTTTTCAATAGACAGTGGGGCTGCATAGTTATTAGGAACAAAATCGAGACCAAGAGACTGAAACATGGTTGTTGCCATTAGATTTTTCAAAGAAATCAGAGTTTATAGTTCACGAAAGTGTGTAAGAGATGTATGCAGAAAGATGTTTGTAGAAATGTGTGTGTGATATGAAAGTATGAATGTGAGTCAGTTGTGAAAAGTTTAAACGAATTCGTGTATTGTATATTAATACAGAAAGAAAGTATTAAAAACTGAACCGTTTTTAATCAATACACACAACTGTCTTACTTCGTATAACGTGTGAGTTGTACACGTGGCACACATGCAATGATTTACAGCAAATAATTGACAGTTTCCAATGCGCATGCGCAGTAAAAACAGCAATTATTACCGCCCTGTACACTTTTCAAGATACTCAACCTCTCTCCTCTGTTTAATACACTCTTGAACAACTTCTCAATCATACTCTTGTTGAATTTTCAAAACAAATATCTTTTCTCATAATTGTTAATTGTCTGAAACAAAGAATTAATTTTAATCATCAGAGATTAAAATAAAATTACCTCAGCGTAGAGTACACAACTCATCAGCTTTTACCAATTATCCTCTTTTATAAATAAACTCTTTTCACAAACTGTACAGGTGTGAGTATTTGTGTGTGAATTAGCAGAGTTTACTGAATATGAATATTTAGACCATCTCAAAGTGCATAAAATCCACAAACTAAAGCAGTAAAAACTGGTTGCCCAAACTCTCATTTAAAAGAAAAACTGATTTTTATATCTAAACTCTGTATTATGATATCCTTTCATTTGGATATATCTTTTATTTTCACCCCTTTTAAAAGTTTTATTTATTTTTATTTTTTTTTCTTTTTCCAGTAATCAGTGGTTGGCACTAGTCACCAAAAATCAAAGATTTTAGCCCTTATTTCATACAATAAGTTCCTGGATCTTCATAGGCACAACATGATCTCAAAGGATTTTGTGCTCTTTTTGGCATCTTTTGATTTGAGGGTGAATTATTTGCAATTAATAATCAGAGTTTAGACTTTTCATCAGTTAATACAATTAATTTATGAGAGAAAATGCAAACAGCTAATACAGACTCAGTGTATAGGATCAATAAACTAAGAGATGCTATAAATATAGAGACAGTATCATGCTGTGTAAAATTTCTGCACATTTTGTAATCAGAATTTATACTACTTAGAAGGATTCATGATTACTTACTGAAAATCATGCTTCATACATTTTTCTTCATCGGTCTATATGTTTCAGACAATATTACAATCAGAGTATAACATCAGAATTTAACCGACAGAGTATGACTGACAGAGTATAACTAACAGAGTTTACTATCAGAGTTTAACATGCTGGTACAAATAACAGTTAACACATGCAAAGAATCATGAGCATAAAATCAAACATGTATAGATTTTGAGTCTAACCAGTATCTCTAGTCAAAACCAGAGACCATTCCAAGTTCATTTACCAGTCTTGTAAAGGTAGCTTCACTCAAAGGTTTGGTGAAGATATCTGCAAGCTGTTGATCTGTAGACACAAAATAAAGCTCAATATCTCCTTCTTCCACATGTTCCCTGATAAAATGATACCTTATGCTGATGTGCTTGGTCATGGAGTGCTGTACTGGATTACCTGTCATAGCAATAGCACTTTGATTATCACAGTAAATAGGTATTTTAGAGTACCTTAATCCATAGTCCAGCAATTGATTCTTCATTCATAAAATCTGTGCACAACAGCTACCAGCAGCTATATGCTCTGCTTCTGCTGTTGATGTGGAAATTGATTTCTGTTTCTTGCTGTACCAAGAAACTAATCTGTCACCTAAAAATTGACAGCTCCCACTTGTACTTTTTCTGTCTATCTTACAGCCTGCAAAGTCTGCATCAGAGTAACCAATTAAGTTAAACTCTGATTCTCTAGGGTACCACAAACCAAGAGTTATGGTTCCTTTGAGATATTTGAAAATCCTTTTTACAGCTGTTAGATGTGGCTCTCTGGGGTCTGCTTGAAATCTTGCACAAAGACATGTTGCATACATAATATCAGGTCTACTTGCAGTGAGATAAAGAAGAGACCCTATCATCCCTCTATAGTTTGTCATATCTACTGAGGCTCTTGTGTCTTTGTCTAGCTTTGTTGCAGTAGCCATGGGAGTTGTAGCAGATGAGCTATCAAGCATACCAAATTTCTTGAGAAGATTTCTGGTATATTTTGCTTGATTGATAAAAATCCCATCATCTGTTTGCTTGACCTGTAAGCCTAGAAAATAACTAAGCTCTCCCATCATACTCATTTGATATCTTGACTGCATAAGCTTGGCAAATTTCTTACAGAGTTTGTCATTAGTAGACCCAAAAATTATGTCATCCACATAGATTTGAACTAACAGCAAATCATCACCATGATTAAAATAGAACAAGGTTTTGTCAATTGTGCCTCTAGTGAACCCACTTTCTAAAAGAAATTGAGCCAGAGTTTCATACCATGCTCTAGGTGCCTGCTTTAGTCCATATAATGCCTTATCAAGCCTGTAGACATAATCTGGATGTTTGGGATCTACAAACCCTGGTGGTTGTTCAACAAACACTTCTTCTTCAAGTTTCCCATTGAGAAAAGCACTTTTTACATCCATCTGAAAGACTTTAAACTTTTTGTGTGCAGCATAGGCCAGAAAAATCCTTATTGCCTCCAATATTGCAACTGGAGCAAAGGTTTCATCATAGTCAATTCCTTCCTGTTGAGAATAGCCTTTTGCCACAAGTCTAGCCTTATTCCTTGTAATCACTCCATTACTGTCTGTTTTGTTTCTGAAAACCCACTTCGTACCAACAATAGATCTATTCTTTGGTCTTGGCACAAGTGTCCAAACTTCATTCCTCTCAAATTCATTTAACTCCTCTTGCATTGCTGTTATCCAGTTAGAATCTTGAAGAGCTTCTTCCACTTTCTTGGGCTCTGTTTGAGATAAGAATGCATGAAACAGACATTCATTATTTGTAGCACTCCTAGTTCTTATACTAGCTTCTGGATCTCCAATTATCAAGTCAGGTGTATGGGCTTGTGTCCACCTTCTTGCTGTTGGTAATTGGCTTCTACTAGCATTATTAGATCCTCCCCTTGATCCATGCTCTCCTGACTTTCTTCTTGACCATTTTCATTCTCTGAGGCTCCCCCTGAATTGGACTGTTCAGTATTTGAACTTTCAGAGTTTGACTCAGAGTTTCTGTTTGATTCTTCATTTGACTCTCTTTCAGAATTTGAGTCATCACTTTGAGAAGTTTCTGAAGTTTCTTCATGCTCCCCCTCAACTGGTTCTCTATTTTGTTCTGTCAGAGAAAATTCTTCAGAGTTTACCAGTAGAGGATCAGAGTATGCTTCATCAGAGTTTGTTGGATTTGCTTCATCAGAGTTTACGTCATCATAGTTTAGATCTTCATTTTCAAAGCGAAGTTGATCATGATATTCTTCATCTTCTATTCCAGTTATTTTCTTGTCATCAAATGACACATGAATAGATTCCATGATCACTTTAGTTCTCAGATTATAGACTCTGAATGCCTTTGATGACAATGGGTATCCAACAAAAATTCCTTCATCAGCTTTTAAGTCAAACTTGGTCAACTGTTCAGGATGAGTTTTCAACACAAAGCACTTACATCCAAAAATATGAAAATACTTCAAATTTGGCTTTTTATTTTTCACCATCTCATATGGTGTTTTCCCATGCTTGTTGATCAGTGTTGCATTTTGAGTAAAACAAGCAGTTTGAACAGCTTCTGCCCAGAAATAAGTTGGCAATTTTGTTTCATCAAGCATTGTTCTGGCAGCTTCGATTAGAGTTCTGTTCTTTCTTTCAACTACACCATTTTGCTGTGGAGTTCCAGGTGCAGAAAATTCTTGCTTCACTCCTCTTTCCTTGCAGAAAGCTTCCACTTCAGAATTTCTGAATTCAGTACCATTATCACTTCTTATAATTTTCACTTTGTACTCTGATCCTTTGTCCAGTAGCTTTACATGTTCCATTAGTATTGAGGCAGTTTCATCCTTTTTTGCTAAGAAATACACCTATGTGTACCTAGTGTACTCATCAACAATGACTAGAACATATTTCTTTCTGCCCAGAGACATTATATTTACTGGACCAAAAAGATCAACATGTAGAAGATGATAAGGTTCCACAACTGAAGATTCAGATTTGCTCTTGAAAGATGACTTCCTTTGCTTGGCCTTTTGACAAGAATCACACAGGCCATCTAAGCTGAGTATTGACTTAGGAAGTCCCCTTACAAGATCTTTTCGAATCAACTCATTTATGTTGTTCAAGTTTAGGTGAGAGAGCTTCTTATGCCATTTCCAACTCTCTTCATTTGACATTCTTGTAGATAGACACACAGTTTTTCCTTCAGAGTTTGTTACCAAACTTGCTTCATAAATATTATTGTGCCTATGTCCAACTAGAACAACTTTCCCTGTAGATTTGCTGATAACTTCACAGTGTTCTGTATGAAAATCTACATGGTATCCTCTGTCACAGATTTGACTCACAGAAAGCAGATCATGCTTGAGTCCTGAGACTAGAGCTACATTTGTTATGATGACACTTCCAAGATTGATATTGCCATATCCCAGAGTATGTCCTATGTTGCCATCTCCATAGGAAACTTTTGGGCCAGCTTTTTCCTCAAAATCTGATAGCAGGGCTTTATTTCCAGTCATATGTCCTGAGCATCCACTGTCCAAGATAAGGGTGCTCTCTTTTATGCCCTGCAATCACAAAAAATCACTATGTGTTAGATTTAAGGATCCAGACTTGCTTGGATCCTTTGGCTTTCTTAACATTGTTAGCTTTTGCAGCGGAATCACTATCAACAGAGTTTAAACTAACATTGTCAGACTTTACACTTGCAGAGTTTGCTCTAACCCATTTCAAGTTGCGTTTTAGCTCATAATAGTTGTGATAAATAGCATGATAACTCTTGCAAGTATAAATGGAATGCCAAGTGCTCCCACAGTGTGTGCATAAAGTCTGTGGTCTAACCCTAACATAATCATTCTTTACTCCAGATGTGGAGGGTAAAGAGTTAATATCTTTGTTCTTCTTGCAAAACCTGGCAAGATGGTTAGTACTACCACAACTATGACATGTTTTTCTAGGAGCAGCTGAATTAGGCAGATAATCATTTCTTTTATTAATGCCTACTTTTCCATTCCTATTTTTCTTAAACATTTTCTGTTTGTTGACAGACTTTACTTCTTTGAGCTTATGTTTGAATTGTTTTTCTGTCATCAAACCAACATTAACCTGTTTATCACAAATTTTTACTGGTTCTTTAACAGCTTCTAGCTCAACCTTATTCTCTGTTATTGAACCAATATTAACCTGTTTTTCACAAGTTTCAATTTGCTCCATAACAGCTTCTTTTACAACAACAGACTTTAGCTTACTGTATTCCGGAACAAATTGCACAGGTTTAAGTTGTGGTTTCACTTTAACTTTATCTTTAAACCTAAGTTCATCTCCCTCACAGTAACCTAAGCCTACAGTATCTGTCTGAAAAACCTGATGTGTGTCTTTTCCAGAATTTGTCCAGGTTTTAATTACTTTCCTCTCTTTTTCCAACTCAGATTCTATTTCCCTATATCTTTTAAGCAACTCATGTTCAACATAAACAGCATCATCTCTCTCCTTTTGAACTTGTTGCATGTTAACAAGTTTCTCTTCAAGAAATTTATTCCTCTCTTTAAGACCTAGATTCTCAGATTTGATTCTTTCATTTTCTAAAGTCTGATCCCTATAACTAACATGTATGCTTTTAAGATAAATTCTTAATTCAGATATATTATCAGTATCATAAGCATAAGTTGTTAGGGGTACCTTGTTTCCAGATGACTCAGCTTCATCTTTAACAGTTGTCATGAGAGCATAATTGACTCCCTCATCTGAGTCTGAAGTGTCTGCCCAGTCCCTGCCTTTAGTGATGAGTACTTTCTCAGACTTTCCTTTCTTGCATTCTGGAGCATAATGACCCATCTCTTTACACTTGTAGCACTGGATCTCAGACTTGTCTTTCTTTCCAGACTTGGTATATTTTCCATCAGACTTTCTGAAATTTCTCTTATCAGAATTTGAATCTTTCCTTGAGAATCTCTTTCCTTTCTTGAAGTTCTTGAATCCCATCTTCTTGAAGGTCTTCACCATTAAAGCAGCCATTCTCATCATCTCTTCATCATCATCCTCAGAATCAGAAGCTTCATCATCAGTATTTGAGCCATCATCAGAGTTTGATGACTCACTTTCAGACTTAATGACTAAGGCTTTTCCTTTGGTTTTCTTTCTTGATAATTCCTTCTTGACAGGCTTTTCTTCAACTTTAAGAGCAACAGATTTTGTCTTCTTTCCAGATCTTTTGTTTCTTTGTTCTATCTCCAATTCATGAGTTTTGAGCAACCCATGGATTTCATCAAGATCTGTTTCTGCAAGATCATAATTGTCTCGAATTGTTGTTGCCTTCAAATCCCATATTTCAGGTAGGGATAGAAGAAACTTGAGATTTGACTCTTCAAGTTCATATTCTTTATCAACCAGAGACAAATCATTCAACAATTTACAAAATCTGTCATATGTATCTGTCAAACTTTCATCAGATTTAGAGTCAAAGTGTTCATACTCCTGTGTTAGAATAGTCTTCCTATTCTTCTTTATAGCACTAGTTCCTTGACACCTGACTTCTAAAGCATCCCATATCTCTTTGGCAGTTTTACAGCCAATAACTCTGTTAGACATAACATTGTCTAAAGCACTGTGGAGTAGATGTCTAACTTTTGCATCCTTTGCAATTGATGAGATGTCCTCAGGAGTCATATCTTTCTTTTCCTTTGGAACAGTCTTTTGTTCTTGACCATCAACAACAGGAGACAGTTTAGTCGGCATATGAGGACCATCATTGATTCTATCAAGGTATTCTGGATCTGTGGCTTCTAAAAACATGGTCATCTTTACCTTCCATATTGGATATTCCACAGGTCTGAGAATTGGAACCCTGATTGCCTCATATCGACTTACAGAAGCTGAATGAACCTTTTGAGCATTAGAACCTACCGGGTTGTTATCAGTCATGATTATACTTGTGTTTAGATCAAAAACTGTATATATTTAACAACCTTGGCTCTGATACCAATTGTTAGGCCGATTACACAATATATAATCAATATTAATATGATAAGAATGCTTAAGAACACTGTTTATGAATCAACAACTGAATTATATAAAATAACTCTTCTCTCAGTGATGTTAAAGAATCACAGAGAGCTGCTAGGTTACAAGAATAATGTATTCAGTATTCACATCCCTTTTAGGGTTAACCTATCTGTGTTTATATAATACACAGTTACATAATCAATCTCTAATTGATATTCCTATAAATTAGCTATACAATTTATATCAATTTAGGATTGCTTCTGTCTTCTGTTCCGTTTCCTTAACTGTCTCAATATATCTTGCTTCTTTCCATCTTCAAGATATATTGCTTCTAGAATCTTCATATTAGCACCGACAGTTAATAAACTCTTCACCCCGTCAGACTTTATCAAACTCTGACTGGCTTCTATTAAACTCTGTTGAGTACCTGGTACTTAAACACTGATGAACAAACGTCAGCAATTATATCTAACAGTTTATGTAGTTAAGGTTAAAAATGTTGTTTTGCCTGACAAAGGCCAGTTCATTAAGTATGCCGGACCCAATCAAGTTTGGGTTCCGAAGAAGGTCTAATCAATTTGATACTGCAGGGTGTGGAACAGGTAAACCGTGTTATGTGGGTTCTTGACAGTGGCTGTTCAAGGCATATGACCGGAGATAGAGCCCTGCTATCAAATGTGGTTGAGAAAGCCAGCCCAGGAGTTACCTTTGGAGATAACAGCAAGGGTATTACCAGAGGATATGGATGTTTGAAGTTTGGAAATGTTATCATTCAAGATGTATCTATTGTGGAAGGTCTGAAGTTCAATCTTCTCAGCATCAGTCATTTCTGTGATCGAGAATATGTTGTTTCCTTTGAGAAAGATAGATGTCAGATCCTTCACAAGAAGAATGGAAAGCCTGCTCTTCAAGGAGTAAGGAAAGGTGATTTGTTCATAGCTGATCTACACTCTGGATCCAAAGATGAAGTTACTTGTTTTTATGCTAAAGCTTCATCAGATGGGAGTTGGCTATGGCACAAGAATATGTCTCACCTTAACTTCAAAACCATGAACTCTTTAGTCAAGAGGGAATTGGTTAGAGGTTTGCCTCAGATGGAATTTACACAGGAAGGACTGTGTGAGGCATGTCAGAAAGGAAAGTCAAAGAAAGCTTCTCACAAGGGCACTGACACATCATCAATAATTGAACCACATCAGCTACTGCACATGGATTTGTTTGGTCCAGTTAATGTGATGTCAATGTCAAAGAAACAATATGCACTTGTGATTGTTGATGACTATTCCAAATATACTTGGGTTTTATTCCTACATTCCAAGTATGAGACCCCACAGATGGTGATTGATCATATAAAGTTGATTGAGCTGGATTCGAGATTCCCTGTTAGAGCTATAAGGTTAGATAATGGAACTGAATTCAAGAATGTAGTCCTAAATGACTTTTGTGCAAATAAAGGAATAACAAGACAATATTCTGCCCCTAGAACTCCTCAACAGAATGGAGTGGTGGAAAGGAAGAATCGTACATTGATTGAAGCTGCTAGAACTATGTTAAGTGAATCAAGACTTCCAATGTACTTTTGGGCTGAAGCTGTGAACACTGCTTGTTATACTCAGAATCGAACTTTAATCAACAAGGACTTAATGAAGACTCTGTATGAGATCATGAACAACAAGAAACCAACTCTCAAATACTTTCATGTATGTTAGGCCGAATACACAATATATAATCAAGTATGTATGAGAATAACAATCAAGAACACAAGTATATAAATCAACAAACTGAATTATATTAAATAATTCTCTCTTAGTGATTTTAATGAATCACAAAGAGCTACTAGGTTACAAGAATAATATTTCAATAATCGCATCCCTTCTAGGGATAACCTATCTGTGTTTATATAGTACACAGTTACACAATCCTTATCTAATTGATACTCCTATAAATTAGCTATACAATTCATATCAATTAAGGATTGCTTCAGTCTTCTATTCCGTTTCCTTAGCTGTATCAATATATTCTGCTTCTTTCCATCTTCAGAATATATTGCTTCTAGAATCTTTATCTTTGCACCGACAGCTAAGTCAACTATCACCACGTCAGACTTTATCAAACTCTGACTGGCTTCAATGTAAACTCTTCACCCATTCAGACTTTATCAAACTCTGACTGGCTTCTAGATAAACTCTGATATGTACCTGGTACTTAAACACTGATGAACAAACGTCAGCAATTATATCTAACAATCTCCCCCAACTTGTGCATAATAAAAATGTACAAGTTAAACAGATAATTGATGATGTCAAAACATATAACAAATGCAGTGTTTAAAATATAGCAGAGTTTAATTTTAAAACAGAGTTTAAATTTAACTTAGAACAGAAAACATAAAAACTTACAGTGAGACTTTACTGAATTTCTTGGATATCAGGCACAGTCCTGATATAATCTGACAGTAACCTTCTCTCAGCTCGATCTAGTTCAGCAATCATATCCTTCTTCAGCTCCTTCAATTCTGGTTCATCTTCACCAATTTGATAAATGGCAGCCCTTAAAGAATAGATGATGTTCTTGTTCATTTCATTGCCAAGTCTGATATAAAAAGCCTTATCAGACTCTAGATTGAACTCTAGAACTTTCTTATCTAGTGCAGTCCTGAATCTAGCACTATTTTTCTTCATTTCCACCAACTTTCCATGTGCATCTCTGTACTTAGGAATATATGCACTGGAAACACTTCCTCCAAAAAGAACTTTTGATTTCACCATTCTGTCTTTTAAAACCAGAGCAGCATTATGAGTATTTCTATTTTTGATCTTCAGGAGATATAGAACATATTCTAGCTCTTCCCATAATTTCAGACGAATATCATCTTCTCCAATTCTGTAAACTCTGCCATCAGCCATAAAGTATAATAAAAACTCCTTCTTCAAGCCTCTGTGGTAAATCATCTGAACAGATTCTAGTTTATCAAGGTTTTCTTGAGTAACCCCAACACCAGGTTCTGCTAGTGATGTATGATCTAAAGGACTATTATTAACTCTTTTCTCTGTGTGGGAACCCAAACCAGATTTATCATACGATTGTTTTCCAAGTACTGTTCTGGTTTGTAGAAAGTTCACCTGGCTAGGCTTCAGAGTTTCAGGTAATGAAGATCTTTTGAAACCTTGAAGTGGTGAAGATAACTGAGTTTGCACAACTTAAGCATTGTCAGAGGTTGATTTAGCTTCAAAAACTTCAACTTGAGCTTTGTCAGAGGTTGAATAATTCTTCTTTGGTAACTGTTCTTCTTCTACCATTATACCCTTTCCTTTATCAGCATTTGTAATCACAGGCCTCCTGGTGTACTGTATACTCTGTTGAGTATTTTCTTTAATAGAAATTCCAGTTTCTTTCTTTCTAGGAGCCTTGATTTCCTTCTTCTTGTAGATTCCAGCTTCAAGATTCTTCTTGTGTTCTTCAGCAAGCATTTGCTCTTCAGCTTGGATATCTTCAATTGTAACATCTTTTCCATGTTCTGCCATAAACACCTTAGTAGCAATTTCCTCATCTGTGGTAGGCTTATCAGAGATTATCAAACTCTTGAATCTTGAACCACTGGCAGAGTTTGCATTTCCCTTTCCAGAGTTTGATCTTCTATCAGAGTTTGATCTTCTTGGAAGTAGTCTTCTATCAGAATTTAATCTTAAACTCTTTCCATCTCCTCCCTTGTTTCCACCATCATTACCATCATCCCTCCGTCTCAGAGTTTGAGTGTCTTTGCATTTGTCACTTGGTACACTCTCCCCCTTTTTGACATCATCAGAAAGTAGTACTGATGTCAACAACTCAATTGCATTAGAAATTGAAGTCAGTTGGGCAGACATAGCAGTCTGGTTGTCCTCAACGTTCCCAAGCCTCTTCTGAATTTCATCAGAGTCCTTAGCTTGCTTCTTGAACATGGAATTGTCGTAAGCTCTATCATTTTTCAGAGTAAGATCTCTCAGACCAACTTCATTCCTCAAAGCAGTGACTTCCTTATGAGACTCATCAAATCTGTTGTGGAGAGATTTAATTTGAATCACAGTAGCCTTTAGACTTGTAAGAATATCAGGATTTGAAATTGTCTTCACAGAATCACCAAGAAAATCAGCAGCCCTCTGTGCTGAAAAGATACAATCGGCATTAGCCCATCTATTGTAGTACATATCCTGAAAATGCTCAGCCGTAGCTCGATTGACCTCTCTTTGCTCATCAGAGTTTGCTTGACTCTCAAAGAACTCCTCTTGTGAATGATCAGAACTATCATCATCATTATCATTATCTGTTGTATTCTCTGCAGGTACATTCTCAGCAGCAGTTTCAAAATTACTCTGTGCAGCTTCAACAATAACTTTCTCTGCAACAGGTTCTAGAATCTCAGAGTTTGCAACAAACTCTGTTTCAACAGGAACAGACTCTGCCATAGCTTCATCGAAATTCTGTACAGCAGCTTCAGTAGTTATCTGCTCAGCTTTATTAGTCTCAGAGTTTGTAACAAACTCTGCTTCTATGGGAACATTCTCTGTTGCATCCTTGTCAGTAACATCAGGATTTGCAGCAACAGTTTCTGTAGCATTAGCAGCTAAAGTCTGATCGACTTCCTCACCTTTCTCAAATTCAAAAGAAATTATTTCTGTGTGAGAAGCCATAGATTCTGCAATTTCAGCAGTATCTTGATCAGCTTCCAAACCCTCTGTGAAATGTTCAGAGTTTACAGAGATGTTTGCTTCAACGTCCATATGAAATCCTTGTGGCTCAAAAAACTCAGCCTCAATATTTTCTGTAGCCTCCTGAACAATAATTTCAGGAGCTTCATCTGCAATCTCAACATGTGCTCTATCCTCTGTGGACATAGTAGCTTCATTTGCAGCTTCCTCAACTACATCATCAGCCTTTGATGTAGGAGCTTCTACATCAGCACTTACCATTTCAGGCATAGATGCTGCTTCAGCAACATTTTCCTCAAAAACTCTGTCCAGATTGACAGCTTCAGCATTTACATTGGATGCACCAAAGAGATGTGCAGCCACCAATCTTCTTTTTCTCTGATGAAGAGTTTCATCATCAGTTTCACTCTCCTCATCAGCATTATCAGACTTTGCCCTGTTGGCCCTTCTTTTCTTTAACCTTTTCTTCTGAGGCATATCATCAGTATTTGATACCCCAGCTTCAGTTTATGATGGCTTCACTCTTGCAGACTTAACAGCCCTTACCTTAGACTTCTTTGACCTCTGTGATTGAGACACAGAAGGTCCAGCTTCAGCATTTGCAAGTTGTTGTTGTTGTAAGTTGACCAGGAATTGTTGCACAGACTCAGGTAGCAACAAAACACCAACATCTCCTTTCTTGTTATCTTTATTGCTTAGATCAGAGAATATGCGTTTATGTAATTTAAAACAGGGAATCACATCATTCTCATCTATCTCTACGTCAAAAACACATTCAGAGAATATCAATTGACAAAATCTTGCAAAATAGACTACACCTCTGTTTTCATTCATTTTCTCACCTATATTATTTAGAACTAGTCTAGCAACATCAAAATTACCTCCATAAAGAAGAGAATACCCGATTTGCAGACTATCCGTGGGAATAGCATCCCAATTCGTGCATTTCTTGCCGAACGCCCTTGTTATGCAGTCGAAAAAGAAACTCCATTCCTTTCGCAAGAGCGGTCGCTTCAACTGACCAAGCTTTGTCAGTGACCCAGAGTATCCTATTTCCCTCATCATTCGAACTAACTCAAAATCTCCAACAGAGATTGTGAAAGCATTAAAGTCTTCAAGGCCCAGAGCATCACGAACAGTTGTAGGAGTAACTACAAACTCTTCTCCTTGAAATTCAAAGATAATATATGGAGACCCAGACTCTCCTCCATTGTCATAAGTACCTGTCTGCCAAAAAGATCTGATTTGAGATGCAGACAGCTTCAATGGTGCTGTGAGAGCAGTTCCAACATCAGAGTTTGACAAGAAATCTTGAATCAAATGAAACGCCTCCGGTGCGTTCTCATTTGCCAAAGGAGCAGCATAGTTATTAGGAACGAATTCTAACTCAGAAGCAGTAAACATTGTAGTAGCCATTAGAAAAGTTTTAGAAGAAAGATAGAGAAAAGTATCGAATGTATGCAGTGAAAGTGTGTGAGACAGTGTTTGTGAGTAAAAACTTATGAAAAGATGAAGTGTGTAAAAGAATGAACCGTTTATGTGTGGTAAGTTTAAATAATAACAGTGAAAATTAAAACCCAATCGTTTTAATCATTACTTCACACAGCAGGCGTCTTTGAAAAATGTGTGAGTGGGACAGATGTCAAACATGTATACGCTGACAGCTGTATGTAACAACTTCCAATACACACGCGCAGTAAAAATAGCCATAATTACCGCTTTCCACACTGTTCAAAACATTCAACCTCTCTCTCCTCTGTTTAATACAAATTTGAACCGTTTGGACTCATACTCTTTCATATTTCTAAACAATTGTCTAATCTCAAAATTATAAAATGTCTGAAACAAAGAAATCATTTTAATCATCAAAGATTAAAACAAAATTACCTCAGCGTATTTCTCACAATACATCAGTGTTTACCATTTGTCCTTCTTTGTCAATAAACTCTTTTCTCAAACTGTACAGGTGTGAATAATTGTGTGTGCTATAGCAGAGTTTACTGAATATGAATATTTAGACCATCTCAAAGTGCATAAAATCCACAAACGTAAGTAGTAAAAACTGGTTGCCTAAACTCTCATGTAAAACATAAAATCTGATTTTTATATCTAAACTCTGTATTTTGATATCCTTTCATTTGGATATATCTTTTATTCTTCACCCCCTTCATATATATATATATATATTTTTTATTTTATTTTTTTTTTAATTTTTCCAGTAATCAGTGGTTGGCACTAGTCACCAAAAATCAAAGATTTTAGCCCTTATTTCATACAATAAGTTCCTGGATCTTCCTAGGCACAACATGATCTCAAAGGAATTTGTGCTCTTTTTGGCATCTTTTGATTTGAGGGTGAATTATTTATAATTAATAATCAGAGTTTAGACTTTTCATCAGTTAATGTAATTAATTTATGAGAGAAAATGCAAACAGCTAATACAACTTCAGTGTATAGAATCAATAAACTAAGAGATGCTATATATATAGAGACAGTATCATGCTGTGTTAACTTACTGCACATATTTGAGATCAGAATCTAAACATCTCTTAAGGATTCACAATTACTTACTGAGAATTATGTTCCATACAAATTTCTTCATTGGTCCATATGTTTCAGACAAAATTACAATCAGAGTATAGCATTAGACTGTAACTATCAGAGTATGACCAACACTTTATGACTTACAGAGTTTAGCATCAGAGTTTACTTTCAGAGTTTATGACACTGGTACTCATAACAGTTAATACATGCAAAGAATCATGAGCATAAAAATTAAACATGTATAGTTTTTGAGTCTAACCCGTATCTCTAGTCGAAACCAGAGATCATTCCAAGTTCATTTACCAATCTTGTAAAAGTAGCTTCACTCAAAGGTTTGGTGAAGATATCTGCAAGTTGTTGGTCTGTAGACACAAAATGAAGCTCAATGTTTCCTTCTTCCACATGTTCTCTGATAAAATGATACCTTATGCTGATGTGCTTGGTCATGGAGTGCTGTACTGGATTTCCTGTCATAGCAATAGCACTTTGGTTATCACAGAAAATAGGTATCTTAGAGTACCTCAAACCATAATCCAGCAACTGATTCTTCATCCACAGAATCTGTGCACAACAGCTACCAGCAGATATATACTCTGCTTCTGCTGTGGATGTGGAAATTTATTTCTGTTTCTTGCTGTAGCAAGAAACCAATCTGTCACCTAAGAATTGACAGCTTCCACTTGTACTTTTTCTGTCTATCTTACAGCCTGCAAAATCTGCATCAGAGTAACCAATTAACTTAAACTCTGATTCTCTAGGATACCACAGACCCAAGGTTATGGTTCCTTTGAGATATTTGAAAATCCTTTTTACAGCTGTTAGATGAGGCTCTCTGGGATCTGCTTGAAATCTTGCACAAAGACATGTTGCATACATGATATCAGGTCTACTTGCAGTAAGATACAGTAAAGACCCTATCATTCCTCTGTAGTTTGTCATATCTACTGAGGCTCCTGTGTCTTTGTCTAGCTTTGTTGCAGTAGCCATGGGAGTTGTAGAAGATGAACTATCAAGCATACCAAATTTCTTGAGAAGATTTCTGGTATATTTTGCTTGATTGATAAAAATACCATCATCTGTTTGCTTGACCTGTAAGCCTAGAAAGTAACTAAGCTCTCCCATCATGCTCATTTGGTACCTGGATTGCATAAGCTTTGCAAACTTCTTACAAAGTTTGTCATTAGTAGATCCAAAGATAATATCATCTACATAAATTTGAACTAAAAGCAAATCATTACCAGAATTGAAATAAAACAAGGTTTTATCAATTGTACCTCTTGTGAACCCACTTTCTAAAAGAAATTGAGCAAGAGTTTCATACCATGCTCTTGGTGCTTGCTTTAGTCCATATAATGCCTTGTCAAGCCTGTAGACATAATCTGGATGCTTGGGATCTACAAATCCTGGTGGTTGTTCAACAAACACTTCTTCTTCAAGCTTCCCATTGAGAAAAGCACTTTTCACATCCATCTGAAAGACTTTAAACTTCTTATGTGCAGCATAGGCCAGAAAAATTCTTATGGCCTCCAATCTTGCAACTGGAGCAAAGGTTTCATCATAGTCAATCCCTTCCTGTTGTGAATAACCTTTAGCCACAAGTCTAGCCTTGTTTCTTGTAATCACACCTTCACTGTCAGTCTTGTTTCTGAAAACCCACTTTGTACCTACAATTGATCTATTCTTTGGTCTAGGTACAAGTGTCCAGACTTCATTTCTTTCAAATTCATTTAACTCTTCTTGCATTGCTGTAATCCAATTAGCATCTTGAAGAGCTTCCTCCACCTTCTTTGGTTCCGTTTGAGACAAGAAAGCATGATACAGACACTCATTATTTGTTGCACTTCTAGTTCTCACACTAGCATCAGGATCTCCAATTATGAGATCAGGTGTGTGTGCCTGTGTCCACTTTCTTGCTGTTGGTAAGTGGTTTCTTGCATCATTATTGGATCCTCCCCCTTGATCCATGCTCTCCTGATTCATAAGTTGACTTTCTGCAGCATCTGAGGCTCCCCCTGAATTGGATGGCTCAGAGTTTGAACTGTCAGAGTTTGAATCAGTTTCCTCAACTGACTCATTTTCTGTGTCTTGTTGAGCTTCTTCACGCTCCCCCTCAACTGGTTCTCTATGTTGTTCAATTTGAGAATTTTCAGTTTCTCCAGTATTTACCAGTAGAGGTTCAGAGTATGCTTCGTCAGAGTTTATCAGAACCGCTTCATCAGAGTTTGTCGGTACTGCTTCATCAGAGTTTACATCATCAGAAAATAAACCTTCATTTTCAAAGCGCAGTTGATCATGTTCAATTTCATCTTCAAGTCCAGTTATTTTCTTGTCATCAAATGACACATGTATGGATTCCATGATCACTTTAGTTCTCAGATTGTAAACTCTGAATGCTTTTGTTGATAATGGATAGCCAACAAAGATTCCTTCATCAGCTTTTAACTCGAACTTGGTCAACTGTTCAGGATGAGTCTTCAACACAAAGCATTTGCATCCAAATATATGAAAATATTTCAAATTTGGCTTCTTATTTTTCACCATCTCATATGGTGTTTTCCCATGCTTGTTAATCAATGTTGCATTCTGAGTAAAACAAGCAGTTTGAACAGCTTCTGCCTAGAAATAGGTTGGTAACTTTGCTTCATCAAGCATTGTTCTGGCAGCTTCGATTAGAGTTCTGTTCTTTCTTTCAACTACACCATTCTGCTGTGGAGTTCCAGGTGCAGAAAATTCTTGTTTCACTCCTCTTTCTTTGCAGAAAGCTTCCATGATTGAGTTTCTGAATTCAGTTCCATTATCACTTCTTATAATTTTCACTTTGTGCTGTGATCCTTTGTCCAGTAGGTTTACATGATCCATCAGAGTTTGAGCAGTTTCATCCTTCTTTGATAAGAAATACACCCATGTATATCTAGTATATTCATCAACAATTACTAGAGCATATTTCTTTCTGCCCATAGACATCACATTCACTGGTCCAAAGAGATCAACATGTAGAAGATGATAAGGTTCCACTACTGAAGATTCAGATTTGCTCTTGAAAGATGACTTCCTTTGCTTGGCTTTTTGACAAGAATCACATAGGCCATCTAAGCTAAGTATTGACTTGGGAAGTCCCCTTACAAGATCCTTTCTTATTAGCTCATTAATGTTGTTCAAATTGAGATGAGAGAGCTTCTTATGCCAGTTCCAACTCTCTTCATTTGACATTCTTGCAGTCAGACACATTGTTTTTCCATCAGAGTTTGTTACCAAACTTGCTTCATAAATGTTGTTGTGCCTGTGTCCAACTAGAACAACTCTTCCAGTAGATTTACTGATAACTTCACAGTATTCAGTATGAAAATCTACATGGTTTCCTCTATCACAGATTTGACTCACAGATAGCAGATTATGCTTGAGTCCTGAGACTAGAGCTACATCTGTGATGATGACACTTCCAAGATTAATATTGCCATATCCCAGAGTGTGTCCTATGTTGCCATCTCCATAGGAAACCTTTGGGCCAGCCTTCTCCTCAAAGTCTGATAGCAGGGCTTTATTTCCAGTCATATGTCCTGAGCATCCACTGTCCAAGATAAGTGTGCTCTCTTTTATACCCTGCAATCACAAACAAACACTAGGTGTTAGTTTTAAGGACCCAGACTTTCTTGGATCCTTTGTCTTTCTTAACAGTGTTAGCTTTTGCAGCGGAATCACTATCAACAGAGTTTAAACTAACATTGTCAGACTTTATACTTGCAGAGTTTGCCCTAACCCACTTCAAGTTGGGCTTTGGCTCATAATAGTTATGATAAATAGCATGATAACTCTTACAAGTATAAATAGAATGCCAAGTGCTCCCACAGTGTGTGCATAAAGTCTGTGGTTTAACCCTTACATAATCATTCTTTACTCCTGATGTAGAAGGTAAAGAATTAATATGTTTGTTCTTATTGCAAAATCTAGCAAGATGATTATGTTAGGCCGAATACACAATATATAATCAAGTATGTATGAGAATAACAATCAAGAACACAAGTATATAAATCAACAAACTGAATTATATTAAATAATTCTCTCTTAGTGATTTTAATGAATCACAAAGAGCTACTAGGTTACAAGAATAATATTTCAATAATCGCATCCCTTCTAGGGATAACCTATCTGTGTTTATATAGTACACAATTACACAATCCTTATCTAATTGATATTCCTATAAATTAGCTATACAATTCATATCAATTAAGGATTGCTTCAGTCTTCTATTCCGTTTCCTTAGCTGTATCAATATATTCTGCTTCTTTCCATCTTCAGAATATATTGCTTCTAGAATCTTTATCTTTGCACCGACAGCTAAGTCAACTATCACCACGTCAGACTTTATCAAACTCTGACTGGCTTCAATGTAAACTCTTCACCCAGTCAGACTTTATCAAACTCTGACTGGCTTCTAGATAAACTATGATATGTACCTGGTACTGAAACACTGATGAACAAACGTCAGCAATTATATCTAACAATCTCCCCCAACTTGTGCATAATAAAAATGTACAAGTTAAACAGATAATTGATGATGTCAAAACATATAACAAATGCAGTGTTTAAAATATAGCAGAGTTTAATTTTAAAACAGAGTTTAAATTTAACTTAGAACAGAAAACATAAAAACTTACAGTGAGACTTTACTGAATTTCTTGGATATCAGGCACAGTCCTGATATAATCTGACAGTAACCTTCTCTCAGCTCGATCTAGTTCAGCAATCATATCCTTCTTCAGCTCCTTCAATTCTGGTTCATCTTCACCAATTTGATAAATGGCAGCCCTTAAAGAATAGATGATGTTCTTGTTCATTTCATTGCCAAGTCTGATATAAAAAGCCTTATCAGACTCTAGATTGAACTCTAGAACTTTCTTATCTAGTGCAGTCCTGAATCTAGCACTATTTTTCTTCATTTCCACCAACTTTCCATGTGCATCTCTGTACTTAGGAATATATGCACTGGAAACACTTCCTCCAAAAAGAACTTGTGATTTCACCATTCTGTCTTTTAAAACCAGAGCAGCATTATGAGTATTTCTATTTTTGATCTTCAGGAGATATAGAACATATTCTAGCTCTTCCCATAATTTCAGACGAATATCATCTTCTCCAATTCTGTAAACTCTGCCATCAGCCATAAAGTATAATAAAAACTCCTTCTTCAAGCCTCTGTGGTAAATCATCTGAACAGATTCTAGTTTATCAAGGTTTTCTTGAGTAACCCCAACACCAGGTTCTGCTAGTGATGTATGATCTAAAGGACTATTATTAACTCTTTTCTCTGTGTGGGAACCCAAACCAGATTTATCATACGATTGTTTTCCAAGTACTGTTCTGGTTTGTAGAAAGTTCACCTGGCTAGGCTTCAGAGTTTCAGGTAATGAAGATCTTTTGAAACCTTGAAGTGGTGAAGATAACTGAGTTTGCACAACTTAAGCATTGTCAGAGGTTGATTTAGCTTCAAAAACTTCAACTTGAGCTTTGTCAGAGGTTGAATAATTCTTCTTTGGTAACTGTTCTTCTTCTACCATTATACCCTTTCCTTTATCAGCATTTGTAATCACAGGCCTCCTGGTGTACTGTATACTCTGTTGAGTATTTTCTTTAATAGAAATTCCAGTTTCTTTCTTTCTAGGAGCCTTGATTTCCTTCTTCTTGTAGATTCCAGCTTCAAGATTCTTCTTGTGTTCTTCAGCAAGCATTTGCTCTTCAGCTTGGATATCTTCAATTGTAACATCTTTTCCATGTTCTGCCATAAACACCTTAGTAGCAATTTCCTCATCTGTGGTAGGCTTATCAGAGATTATCAAACTCTTGAATCTTGAACCACTGGCAGAGTTTGCATTTCCCTTTCCAGAGTTTGATCTTCTATCAGAGTTTGATCTTCTTGGAAGTAGTCTTCTATCAGAATTTAATCTTAAACTCTTTCCATCTCCTCCCTTGTTTCCACCATCATTACCATCATCCCTCCGTCTCAGAGTTTGAGTGTCTTTGCATTTGTCACTTGGTACACTCTCCCCCTTTTTGACATCATCAGAAAGTAGTACTGATGTCAACAACTCAATTGCATTAGAAATTGAAGTCAGTTGGGCAGACATAGCAGTCTGGTTGTCCTCAACGTTCCCAAGCCTCTTCTGAATTTCATCAGAGTCCTTAGCTTGCTTCTTGAACATGGAATTGTAGTAAGCTCTATCATTTTTCAGAGTAAGATCTCTCAGACCAACTTCATTCCTCAAAGCAGTGACTTCCTTATGAGACTCATCAAATCTGTTGTGGAGAGATTTAATTTGAATCACAGTAGCCTTTAGACTTGTAAGAATATCAGGATTTGAAATTGTCTTCACAGAATCACCAAGAAAATCAGCAGCCCTCTGTGCTGAAAAGATACAATCGGCATCAGCCCATCTATTGTAGTACATATCCTGAAAATGCTCAGCCGTAGCTCGATTGACCTCTCTTTGCTCATCAGAGTTTGCTAGACTCTCAAAGAACTCCTCTTGTGAATGATCAGAACTATCATCATCATTATCATTATCTGCTGTATTCTCTGCAGGTACATTCTCAGCAGCAGTTTCAAAATTACTCTGTGCAGCTTCAACAATAACTTTCTCTGCAACAAGTTCTGGAATCTCAGAGTTTGCAACAAACTCTGTTTCAATAGGAACAGACTCTGCCATAGCTTCATCGAAATTCTCTACAGCAGCTTCAGTAGTTATCTGCTCAGCTTTATTAGTCTCAGAGTTTGTAACAAACTCTGCTTCTATGGGAACATTCTCTGTTGCATCCTTGTCAGCAACATCAGGATTTGCAGCAACAATTTCTGTAGCATTAGCAGCTAAAGTCTGATCGACTTCCTCACCTTTATCAAATTCAAAAGAAATTATTTCTGTGTGAGAAGCCATAGATTCTGCAATTTCAGCAGTATCTTGATCAGCTTCCAAACCCTCTGTGAAATGTTCAGAGTTTACAGAGATGTTTGCTTCAACGTCCATATGAAATCCTTGTGGCTCAAAAAACTCAGCCTCAATATTTTCTGTAGCCTCCTGAACAATAATTTCAGGAGCTTCATCTGCAATCTCAACATGTGCTCTATCCTCTGTGGACATAGTAGCTTCATTTGCAGCTTCCTCAACTACATCAACAGCCTTTGATGTAGGAGCTTCTACATCAGCACTTACCATTTCAGGCATAGATGCTGCTTCAGCAACATTTTCCTCAAAAACTCTATCCAGATTGACAGCTTCAGCATTTACATTGGATGCACCAAAAAGATGTGCAGCCACCAATCTTCTTTTTCTCTGATGAAGAGTCTCATCATCAGTTTCACTCTCCTCATCAGCATTATCAGACTTTGCCCTGTTGGCCCTTCTTTTCTTTAACCTTTTCTTCTGAGGCATATCATCAGTATTTGATACCCCAGCTTCAGTTTCTGATGGCTTCACTCTTGCAGACTTAACAGCCCTTACCTTAGACTTCTTTGACCTCTGTGATTGAGACACAGAAGGTCCAGCTTCAGCGTTTGCAAGTTGTTGTTGTTGTATGTTGACCAGGAATTGTTGCACAGACTCAGGTAGCAACAAAACACCAACATCTCCTTTCTTGTTATCTTTATTGGTTAGATCAGAGAATATGCGTTTATGTAATTTAAAACAGGGAATCACATCATTCTCATCTATCTCTACGTCAGAAACACATTCAGAGAATATCAATTGACAAAATCTTGCAAAATAGACTACACCTCTGTTTTCATTCATTTTCTCACCTATATTATTTAGAACTAGTCTAGCAACATCAAAATTACCTCCATAAAGAAGAGAATACCCGATTTGCAGACTATCCGTGGGAATAGCATCCCAATTCGTGCATTTCTTGCAGAACGCCCTTGTTATGCAGTCGAAAAAGAAACTCCATTCTTTTCTCAAGAGCGGTCGCTTCAACTGACCAAGCTTTGTCAGTGGTCCAGAGTATCCTATTTCCCTCATCATTCGAACAAACTCAAAATCTCCAACAGAGATTATGAAAGCATTAAAGTCTTCAAGGCCCAGAGCATCACGAACAGTTGTAGGAGTCACTACAAACTCTTCTCCTTGAAATTCAAAGATAATAGATGGAGACCCAGACTCTCCTCCATTGTCATAAGTACCTGTCTGCCAAAAAGATCTGATTTGAGATGCAGACAGCTTCAATGGTGCTGTGAGAGCAGTTCCAACATCAGAGTTTGACAAGAAATCTTGAATCAAATGAAACGCCTCCGGTGCGTTCTCATTTGCCAAAGGAGCAGCATAGTTATTAGGAACGAATTCTAACTCAGAAGCAGTAAACATTGTAGTAGCCATTAGAAAAGTTTAGAAGAAAGATAGAGAAAAGTATCGAATGTATGCAGTGAAAGTGTTTGAGACAGTGTTTGTGAGTAAAAACTTATGAAAAGTTGAAGTGTGTAAAAGAATGAACCGTTTATGTGTAGTAAGTTTAAATAATAACAGTGAAAATTAAAACCCAATCGTTTTAATCATTACTACACACAGCAGGCGTCTTTGAAAAATGTGTGAGTGGGACAGATGTCAAACATGTATACGCTGACAGCTGTATGTAACAACTTCCAATACACACGCGCAGTAAAAATAGCCATAATTACCGCTTTCCACACTGTTCAAAACATTCAACCTCTCTCTCCTCTTTTTAATACAAATTTGAACCGTTTGTACTCATACTCTTTCGTATTTCTAAACAATTGTCTAATCTCAAAATTATAAAATGTCTGAAACAAAGAAATCATTTTAATCATCAGAGATTAAAACAAAATTACCTCGGCGTATATCTCACAATACATCAGTGTTTACCATTTGTCCTTCTTTGTCAATAAACTCTTTTCTCAAACTGTACAGGTGTGAATAATTGTGTGTGCTATAGCAGAGTTTACTGAATATGAATATTTAGACCATCTCAAAGTGCATAAAATCCACAAACTTAAGTAGTAAAAACTGGTTTCCTAAACTCTCATGTAAAACATAAAATCTGATTTTTATATCTAAACTCTGTATTTTGATATCCTTTTATTTGGATATATCTTTTATTCTTCACCCCCTTCACATATATATATATATATTTTAATTTTTCCAGTAATCAGTGGTTGGCACTAGTCACCAAAAATCAAAGATTTTAGCCCTTATTTCATACAATAAGTTCCTGGATCTTCCTAGGCACAACATGATCTCAAAGGAATTTCTGCTCGTTTTGGCATCTTTTGATTTAAGGGTGAATTATTTATAATTAATAATCAGAGTTTAGACTTTTCATCAGTTAATGTAATTAATTTTTGAGAGAAAATGCAAACAGCTAATACAACTTCAGTGTATAGAATCAATAAACTAAGAGATGCTATAAATATAGAGACAGTATCATGCTGTGTTAACTTACTGCACATATTTGAGATCAGAATCTAAACAACTCTTAAGGATTCACAATTACTTACTGAGAATTATGTTTCATACAAATTTCTTCATTGATCCATATGTTTCAGACAAAATTACAATCAGAGTATAGCATTAGACTGTAACTATCAGAGTATGACCAACACTTTATGACTTACAGAGTTTAGCATCAGAGTTTACGTTCAGAGTTTATGGCACTGGTACTCATAACAGTTAATACATGCAAAGAATCATGAGCATAAAAATTAAACATGTATAGTTTTTGAGTCTAACCCGTATCTCTAGTCAAAACCAGAGATCATTCCAAGTTCATTTACCAATCTTGTAAAAGTAGCTTCACTCAAAGGTTTGGTGAAGATATCTGCAAGTTGTTGGTCTGTAGACACAAAATGAAGCTCAATGTTTCCTTCTTCCACATGTTCTCTGATAAAATGATACCTTATGCTGATGTGCTTGGTCATGGAGTGCTGTACTGGATTTCCTGTCATAGCAATAGCACTTTGGTTATCACAGAAAATAGGTATTTTAGAGTACCTCAAACCATAATCCAGCAACTGATTCTTCATCCACAGAATCTGTGCACAACAGCTACCAGCAGCTATATACTCTGCTTCTGCTGTGGATGTGGAAATTGATTTCTGTTTCTTGCTGTACCAAGAAACCAATCTGTCACCTAAGAATTGACAGCTTCCACTTGTACTTTTTCTGTCTATCTTACAGCCTGCAAAATCTGCATCAGAGTAACCAATTAACTTAAACTCTGATTCTCTAGGAAAC
Organism: Heracleum sosnowskyi; assembly: GCA_030848705.1. NCBI lineage: Eukaryota > Viridiplantae > Streptophyta > Magnoliopsida > Apiales > Apiaceae > Heracleum > Heracleum sosnowskyi. The sequence goes on from CM061241.1 coordinate 48,456,999, forward strand.
CACAGACCCAAGGTTATGGTTCCTTTGAGATATTTGAAAATCCTTTTTACAGCTGTTAGATGAGGCTCTCTGGGATCTGCTTGAAATCTTGCACAAAGACATGTTGCATACATGATATCAGGTCTACTTGCAGTAAGATACAGTAAAACCCTATCATTCCTCTGTAGTTTGTCATATCTACTGAGGCTCCTGTGTCTTTGTCTAGCTTTGTTGCAGTAGCCATGGGAGTTGTAGCAGATGAACTATCAAGCATACCAAATTTCTTGAGAAGATTTCTGGTATATTTTGCTTGATTGATAAAAATACCATCATCTGTTTGCTTGACCTGTAAGCCTAGAAAGTAACTAAGCTCTCCCATCATGCTCATTTGGTACCTGGATTGCATAAGCTTTGCAAACTTCTTACAAAGTTTGTCATTAGTAGATCCAAAGATAATATCATCTACATAAATTTGAACTAAAAGCAAATCATCACCAGAATTGAAATAAAACAAGGTTTTATCAATTGTACCTCTTGTGAACCCACTTTCTAAAAGAAATTGAGCAAGAGTTTCATACCATGCTCTTGGTGCTTGCTTTAGTCCATATAATGCCTTGTCAAGCCTGTAGACATAATCTGGATGCTTGGGATCTACAAATCCTGGTGGTTGTTCAACAAACACTTCTTCTTCAAGCTTCCCATTGAGAAAAGCACTTTTCACATCCATCTGAAAGACTTTAAACTTCTTATGTGCAGCATAGGCCAGAAAAATTCTTATGGCCTCCAATCTTGCAACTGGAGCAAAGGTTTCATCATAGTCAATCCCTTCCTGTTGTGAATAACCTTTAGCCACAAGTCTAGCCTTGTTTCTTGTAATCACACCTTCACTGTCAGTCTTGTTTCTGAAAACCCACTTTGTACCTACAATTGATCTATTCTTTGGTCTAGGTACAAGTGTCCAGACTTCATTTCTTTCAAATTCATTTAACTCTTCTTGCATTGCTGTAATCCAATTAGCATCTTGAAGAGCTTCCTCCACCTTCTTTGGTTCTGTTTGAGACAAGAAAGCATGATACAGACACTCATTATTTGTTGCACTTCTAGTTCTCACACTAGCATCAGGATCTCCAATTATGAGATCAGGTGTGTGTGCCTGTGTCCACTTTCTTGCTGTTGGTAAGTGGTTTCTTGCATCATTATTGGATCCTCCCCCTTGATCCATGCTCTCCTGATTCATAAGTTGACTTTCTGCAGCATCTGAGGCTCCCCCTGAATTGGATGGCTCAGAGTTTGAACTGTCAGAGTTTGAATCAGTTTCCTCAACTGACTCATTTTCTGTGTCTTGTTGAGCTTCTTCACGCTCCCCCTCAACTGGTTCTCTATGTTGTTCAATTTGAGAATTTTCAGTTTCTCCAGTATTTACCAGTAGAGGTTCAGAGTATGCTTCGTCAGAGTTTATCAGAACCGCTTCATCAGAGTTTGTCGGTACTGCTTCATCAGAGTTTACATCATCAGAAAATAAACCTTCATTTTCAAAGCGCAGTTGATCATGTTCAATTTCATCTTCAAGTCCAGTTATTTTCTTGTCATCAAATGACACATGTATGGATTCCATGATCACTTTAGTTCTCAGATTGTAAACTCTGAATGCTTTTGTTGATAATGGATAGCCAACAAAGATTCCTTCATCAGCTTTTAACTCGAACTTGGTCAACTGTTCAGGATGAGTCTTCAACACAAAGCATTTGCATCCAAATATATGAAAATATTTCAAATTTGGCTTCTTATTTTTCACCATCTCATATGGTGTTTTCCCATGCTTGTTAATCAATGTTGCATTCTGAGTAAAACAAGCAGTTTGAACAGCTTCTGCCTAGAAATAGGTTGGTAACTTTGCTTCATCAAGCATTGTTCTGGCAGCTTCGATTAGAGTTCTGTTCTTTCTTTCAACTACACCATTTTGCTGTGGAGTTCCAGGTGCAGAAAATTCTTGTTTCACTCCTCTTTCTTTGCAGAAAGCTTCCATGATTGAGTTTCTGAATTCAGTTCCATTATCACTTCTTATAATTTTCACTTTGTGCTGTGATCCTTTGTCCAGTAGGTTTACATGATCCATCAGAGTTTGAGCAGTTTCATCCTTCTTTGATAAGAAATACACCCATGTATATCTAGTATACTCATCAACAATTACTAGAACATATTTCTTTCTACCCATAGACATCACATTCACCGGTCCAAATAGATCAACATGTAGAAGATGATAAGGTTCCACTACTGAAGATTCAGATTTGCTCTTGAAAGATGACTTCCTTTGCTTGGCTTTTTGACAAGAATCACATAGGCCATCTAAGCTAAGTATTGACTTGGGAAGTCCCCTTACAAGATCCTTTCTTATTAGCTCATTAATGTTGTTCAAATTGAGATGAGAGAGCTTCTTATGCCAGTTCCAACTCTCTTCATTTGACATTCTTGCAGTCAGACACACTGTTTTTCCATCAGAGTTTGTTACCAAACTTGCTTCATAAATGTTGTTGTGCCTGTGTCCAACTAGAACAACTCTTCCAGTAAATTTACTGATAACTTCACAGTATTCAGTATGAAAATCTACATGGTTTCCTCTATCACAGATTTGACTCACAGATAGCAGATTATGCTTGAGTCCTGAGACTAGAGCTACATTTGTGATGATGACACTTCCAAGATTAATATTGCCATATCCCAGAGTGTGTCCTATGTTGCCATCTCCATAGGAAACCTTTGGGCCAGCCTTCTCCTCAAAGTCTGATAGCAGGGCTTTATTTCCAGTCATATGTCCTGAGCATCCACTGTCCAAGATAAGTGTGCTCTCTTTTATACCCTACAATCACAAACAAACACTAGGTGTTAGTTTTAAGGACCCAGACTTGCTTGGATCCTTTGTCTTTCTTAACAGTGTTAGCTTTTGCAGCGGAATCACTATCAACAGAGTTTAAACTAACATTGTCAGACTTTATACTTGCAGAGTTTGCCCTAACCCACTTCAAGTTGGGCTTTGGCTCATAATAGTTATGATAAATAGCATGATAACTCTTACAAGTATAAATAGAATGCCAAGTGCTCCCACAGTGTGTGCATAAAGTCTGTGGTTTAATCCTTACATAATCATTCTTTACTCCTGATGTAGAAGGTAAAGAATTAATATGTTTGTTCTTATTGCAAAATCTAGCAAGATGATTAGAACTACCACAATTATAACATGTTTTCCTTGGAGCAGCAGCAGTAGGCAAATAATTATTTCTTTTATTTATGCCTATCTTTCCATTCCTATTCTTCTTGGATCCTTTTGGTTTCATGGCAGATTTTACCTCTTTGAGCTTATGATTGAACTGTTTTCCTGTCATAAAACCAACATTAACCTGTTTTTCACAGACTTTTACTGGTTTTCTAACAGCTTCTTTTTCCATAAGTTTTTCTGTTATAATATTTTCCTGTCTTTCACAGGTTTCATCTGATTCCATATCAGCTTCTCTTATTACAACAGATTTTAACTTATTGGTTTCTGGAACAAATTTCACAGGTTTAAGTTGTGGTTTAACCTTAACTTTGTCTTTAAACCTAAGTTCATCATTTTCACAATAGCCTAAACCTACAGAATCTGTCTGAAACACTTGATGAGTGTCTCTTCCAGAGTTTGTCCAAGTCTTAATTATTTTTCTTTCTTTTTCTAGATCAGATTCTAGTTGCTTATATCTTTTGAGCAACTCATGTTCAACATAAACAGCATCATCTCTTTCTTTTTGAATCTGCTTCATATTTTCAAGTTCTCCTTCAAGAAACTTGTTTCTATCTTTAAGACTAAGATTCTCAGATTTAATTCTCTCATTCTCTAAAGTCTGATCCCTATAACTAACATGTACACTTTTCAGATATACTCTTAACTCAGATATATTATCAGTATCATAAGCATAAGTAGTTAGGGGTACCTTATTTTCAGATGATTCAGTCTCATCTCTGACAGTTGCCATAAGAGCATAATTTACTCCATCATCAGAGTATGAAGTATTTGCCCAGTCTTTGCCTTTAGAGATGAGTGCTTTCTCAGATTTGCCTTTCTTGCACTCTGGGGCATAGTGACCCATCTCCTTACACCTGTAGCACTGGATTTCAGATTTATCCTTCTTGCCAGATGTTCGCACAAAAACACGCAAGTGCACGTGGTCACAAGTAATATAGAGATAAGTAGGATTCGTTCCCACAGAGACTAGAATTGTTCGTTTTAGTTCACTTATACACCAGATTACGATTTCTATCCACTGCTAAAACAATCACAAATTTGGGTTGATTATACTAATGATTATTATTAACTAAGAATTTACTAGAAAAATGACTTAAACGATTTTCTTATAAATAAACAAACATGGGATTTCAACTTCATTAACCACTTCATCTAGAACCTTATGCCTCTTAGCCTAGCATGTGCAAGCGATGATAACTGATTAGACGCACTAAACTGACACACGCCAACTTTCGTTGTACATATATCATCCTACTGATCATCCACAATTGATAGAAGTCAAGTAGTCACCAAATATGCTTAGTCCCTATATGTCTATAGAGATTGAAAACATAATGGTTTACAATCAAGAATCCAAATAATCACATAGTCGGTGCGAGACGGATAGAATTACACCACAAATTAATACATGCTCTTCACATGCAAAAACCTACGCTAGCATGGTATGTTCTAAATCCTAGATCCACTTTCGCAATCACTAGGATTCAACAAACAATTACGGATGTTCGCGACGCACCCATAACGAATAAGCGCAACCAAACTAGGTTAACAATATATCAAACACACACCAAGGCATAAAAACATTTAATAACTAAAATCCATGGAAAACTCCATTAAAACCCCATGATAACGATTAGCCCATAATTGGACTTCTCATCATCATGGGTTCAAGTGATAACATGATTAAAACAATATAAAGCATAGAAGAAAGAAATCTGAATTCAATAATAAACTAATTACGAGAACTGAATATGAAATCAATTAACTAAGGAGAAAAGACAAAAGAAAACTTCTCTTGTTCTTGAGCCTCCTTTGCTTACAATATACGTATGTCTCTGTCTAATACTAGGTCTGAATAATATGTCTCTAATATATCTAATATAAAGTATTTTTAATTAACTAAAATAATTACAAGGAGATTTCCCAATCAGAATTAGATTTCTATAATGGAAATTTCGTTGGCTTCTGTTCCCTCCTGATTCTGGACCGCTCCGAGCAGTAATAACATATGAGCCCAACTCAGAATTAAAGATCTTCTTCCAAGCTTTCCAACGACTGCTTACGGGCCCAAAACAGACTTGTAGAACTCCAGATAGAGCCCAAACAGTAAAATCTGCGCAACCAGCCCAAAAATCCGAAAATTGCTTTAATCCACTCCAAAAATTGCAATTTAAGCTCCACTTCAAATTAAATAGGATCTCCTTAATACCTACAATAAAACAATATAATTTATTAAATAAAAATCCAATTCAGTGCAAAATAACTTAAATATAAGGACCAAATTACGATAAAGCTCACGCTTATCACCAGACTTGGTCTCCCTTCCATCAGACTTTCTAAAACTTTTCCTTTCAGAGTTTGAATCTTTCCTTGAGAATCTCTTTCCTTTCTTGAAGTTCTTGAATCCCATCTTCTTGAAGGTCTTCACCATCAATGCAGCCATTTGCATCATCTGTTCTTCATCCTCCTCAGAGTCAGAAGCTTCATCAGTGTTTGAGTCATCATCAGAGTTTGATGACTCACTTTCAGATTTAATGACTAAAGCCTTTCCCTTGGCTTTCTTCCTTGATGATTCCTTCTTGATGGGCTTCTCCTCAACTTTGAGAGCAACAGATTTTGTCTTTTTACTCATTCTTCTATTTCTTTGTTCTATCTCCAGTTCATGAGTTTTCAACAACCCATAGATTTCATCAAGATCTGTATCAGCAAGTTCATAATTATCTCTTATTGTTGTTGTCTTTAGATCCCACTTTTCAGGTAGAGATAACAGAAACTTGAGATTAGACTCTTCAAGATCATATTCTTTATCAACTAGAGATAAATCATTCAGTAGTTTACAGAATCTGTCATATGTCTCAGTCAAGGTTTCATTGGCTCTTGAATCAAAGTGCTCATACTCCTGAGTTAGTATGGTCCTCCTATTCTTCTTAATATCACCTGTTCCTTGGCATCTGACTTCTAGAGCATCCCATATTTCTTTGGCAGTCTTGCAGCCAATTACTCTGTTAGACATCACATTATCTAAGGCACTGTGTAGAAGATGTCTAACTTTTGCATCTTTTGCAATTGATGAGATGTCCTCAGGAGTCATATCTTTCTTTTCCTTTGGAACAGTCTTTTGTTCTTGACCATCAACAACAGGAGACAATTTAGTCGGCATATGAGGACCATCATATATTCTGTCAAGATATTCTGGATCTGTAGCCTCCAGAAACATGGTCATCTTCACCTTCCAAATTGGATACTCCACTGGCCTGAGAATTGGAACCCTGATTGTTTCATACCGACTCACAGAATTAGGTTTAACCTGTTCAACCTTGGGAGAAGTTTGATTTTCTTCAGACATGATTATTACTGTGTTTGAATCGAAAAACTGTATATATTAAACAGCCTTGGCTCTGATACCAATTGTTAGGCCGAATACACAATATATAATCAAGTATGTATGAGAATAACAATCAAGAACACAAGTATATAAATCAACAAACTGAATTATATTAAATAATTCTCTCTTAGTGATTTTAATGAATCACAAAGAGCTACTAGGTTACAAGAATAATATTTCAATAATCGCATCCCTTCTAGGGATAACCTATCTGTGTTTATATAGTACACAGTTACACAATCCTTATCTAATTGATACTCCTATAAATTAGCTATACAATTCATATCAATTAAGGATTGCTTCAGTCTTCTATTCCGTTTCCTTAGCTGTATCAATATATTCTGCTTCTTTCCATCTTCAGAATATATTGCTTCTAGAATCTTTATCTTTGCACCGACAGCTAAGTCAACTATCACCACGTCAGACTTTATCAAACTCTGACTGGCTTCAATGTAAACTCTTCACCCAGTCAGACTTTATCAAACTCTGACTGGCTTCTAGATAAACTCTGATATGTACCTGGTACTTAAACACTGATGAACAAACGTCAGCAATTATATCTAACAGATTAGAACTACCACAATTATAACATGTTTTCCTTGGAGCAGCAGCAGTAGGCAAATAATTATTTCTTTTATTTATGCCTATCTTTCCATTCCTATTCTTCTTGGATCCTTTTGGTTTCATGGCAGATTTTACCTCTTTGAGCTTATGATTGAACTGTTTTCCTGTCATAAAACCAACATTAACCTGTTTTTCACAGACTTTTACTGGTTTTCTAACAGCTTCTATTTCCATAAGTTTTTCTGTTATAATATTTTCCTGTCTTTCACAGGTTTCATCTGATTCCATATTAGCTTCTCTTATTACAACAGATTTTAACTTATTGGTTTCTGGAACAAATTTCACAGGTTTAAGTTGTGGTTTAACCTTAACCTTATCTTTAAACCTAAGTTCATCATTTTCACAATAGCCTAAACCTACAGAATTTGTCTGAAACACTTGATGAGTGTCTCTTCCAGAGTCTGTCCAAGTCTTGATTATTTTTCTTTCTTTTTCTAGATCAGATTCTAATTGCTTATATCTTTTGAGCAACTCCTGTTCAACATAAACAACATCATCTCTTTCTTTTTGAATCTTCTTCATATTTTCAAGTTCTCCTTCAAGAAACTTGTTTCTATCTTTAAGACTAAGATTCTCAGATTTAATTCTCTCATTCTCTAAAGTCTGATCCCTATAACTAACATGTACGCTTTTCAGATATACTCTTAACTCAGATATATTATCAGTATCATAAGCATAAGTAGTTAGGGGTACCTTATTTTCAGATGATTCAGTCTCATCTCTGACAGTTGCCATAAGAGCATAATTTACTCCATCATCAGAGTCTGAAGTATCTGCCCAGTCTTTGCCTTTAGAGATGAGTGCTTTCTCAGATTTGCCTTTCTTGCACTCTGGAGCATAGTGACCCATCTCCTTACACCTGTAGCACTGGATTTCAGATTTATCCTTCTTGCCAGACTTGGTTTCCCTTCCATCAGACTTTCTAAAACTTTTCCTTTCAGAGTTTGAATCTTTCCTTGAGAATCTCTTTCCTTTCTTGAAGTTCTTGAATCCCATCTTCTTGAAGGTCTTCACCATCAATGCAGCCATTTGCATCATCTGTTCTTCATCCTCCTCAGAGTCAGAAGCTTCATCAGTGTTTGAGTCATCATCAGAGTTTGATGACTCACTTTCAGATTTAATGACTAAAGCCTTTCCCTTGGCTTTCTTCCTTGATGATTCCTTCTTGATGGGCTTCTCCTCAACTTTGAGAGCAACAGATTTTGTCTTTTTACTCATTCTTCTATTTCTTTGTTCTATCTCCAGTTCATGAGTTTTCAACAACCCATAGATTTCATCAAGATCTGTATCAGCAAGTTCATAATTATCTCTTATTGTTGTTGTCTTTAGATCCCACTTTTCAGGTAGAGATAACAGAAACTTGAGATTAGACTCTTCAAGATCATATTCTTTATCAACTAGAGATAAATCATTCAGTAGTTTACAGAATCTGTCATATGTCTCAGTCAAGGTTTCATTGGCTCTTGAATCAAAGTGCTCATACTCCTGAGTTAGTATGGTCCTCCTATTCTTCTTAATAGCACCTGTTCCTTGGCATCTGACTTCTAGAGCATCCCATATTTCTTTGGCAGTCTTGCAGCCAATTACTCTGTTAGACATCACATTATCTAAGGCACTGTGTAGAAGATGTCTAACTTTTGCATCTTTTGCAATTGATGAGATGTCCTCAGGAGTCATATCTTTCTTGTTAGGTCCTGATAAGTTTGTAGAAGGGGGGTTGAATACAAACTATACCATTTTATCGAATTTGTCCTTTAAAAGATTTAACTGTTTAGAACAAATTAGTGCGGAATAAAAACTGAAACAATATTCAAGTTAAATAGAAACTCTATTAAACTTGAGGAGTGTTACAACTTTGATAACTGATTACAAAGAACTTAATAAAACAAATCTAGAATAAATTCGACATGAATTTATCTATTTTTGTAATAAAAAGGATCGAATACTAAAAAGTAGTTCGATATAAAATCTAGGGATTATGATCCGCTAGAAAGCTAAAGCAGTACAAGTGAAATGATTCTTATGGATTTAATGTTAAAAACAAATCAAGAATTAATTCACTGGCAGAATTAATGGCTTTGCTGTTTTAAAGAAATGAAGACAGTCGAATGAGTTTTTATCTTGAATGCTCTGTGTTCTTTCTTCTGTGTTGTAATAATCTGATTGTCAAGTCTCCTGCCTTGCATTAATACCTTTGCTTTTCTATAATCAACCCACGTGCAAATCCACTTGACAGTTCTGAATTTGTACTAGGAAGACAAGCAGAAAAACTATCATTTTGGCCTTGGAAGACTCTCGGGAAGACTAGGAATGGCTTAGGAAGACTTTCGGGAAAACTAGGGATTGGCCTAGGAAGACTTTCGGGAAGACTCACCTGTGAGTCTTCCTAGCTTAAAAAACTAAGTCTTCCTAGTTCAATCCTAAGTCTTCCTAGTTCAATTTCATTCTAATTTAAATAATTAATTAAATAAATTATGTATTAAATTAATTCTTCACAGAATTAAATTAATAAATAATATACTTAATAATACTAATTATTTATAAGAGAATAAATAGAATTAGTTGACTTCTTAAACAATTCCAGAATCACTTAAAACTTAGATAATAAACAAACACAATAGTACGTTGACACTCGATGCACTGTCTGGTTCATGAGTGACTAACGACAATGTCTGTTCTTTATCTATTTAACTTTAAGCAGTGATTCACTACCTTCTCATTCAAGAACTCCGTAATCAGTATCTTTTTCTGTCACCACTTGAAATCTCTGTCACTTTAATAAATCCACTGAGCTTGAATACTTCATTGAGGCTTGATCAATAAATTGAGCTTCTTTCAATGTAGAATAACTTCAAGTCTGTAGATGACTTTAGTCTTCAGTCTTTGACAGATATAACCTTCTGAGATTCCTGTGACATTTGATTTTTATTATTTACTTATTACATCTTAATTAAAGTTGAGTAGAATCCTCGGTGTTTACAAATAGGACTAGACATATGCCTTTCAATCTCCCCCTATTTGTTTGTTAGACAATAACAACCAAATACCTCTAGAGGATAACTCAACTAAAACAAGAAAAGATAAGACTTTTAAGAGCCAAGCAAATAATAAAAAGTTCTGGATTAAATATAACAATTTCCAGATTCAAACAGTAACGATACATACAAGATAGATGTTCCTCTAGACTGAACATATGAATACATTTATCCTATCTTGAATCACCTAAGCTCTAAACATTTAATATTTACAAACAGAGCTTCTTCAAATTTCAGACTCAATCATCTCTCCTTCTTCAAGTGCTTCAAGCAAATCCTTGTCCAGAACACGATCAGATTCAGAAGTAATACCACTAGGTCTGACAGGTTGAGTTGTGACTTTCTTCAGCCTATTCTTCATTTGATGATATCTTTTGATATTTGCTATGCAATAGGCTTGAATCAAATCAGCAACTTCTGTCTTCTCTTGTGTAGCAAATCCTGAAGTCCTCAACATGTTCTCCAAGTAGACAAGATGCTTGGCAGGAAAATCCTTCAGAGATATTGGATCCACACCACAAGTCTGAAGTGCCCTTCCTTTAAAAAATTTTACTTCATAAGGCACTTCCACCACTTGTGGACTAGCTTTCATTGCAAAGTCTCTTAGCTGATCATGCAACAGCTCAGCTAATGGAGAAGTTCTTTTTACCTTGCACATGAAGACCCATAGTTCAGAGAGAGTTCTGCTTTCCAGAAGATTGAGAGACACTAAGAAAGTTCCCTCATTATGAGTATAAACATAGATCTTCAACTCCTCTCTAACTCTGTCATATCCAGTTGAGATCCTTGAAATCTCTGCATGAAGAGCTTTCATATATACTGTGTTGTCTGGATTGACCTTCTTGTATCTTTCCAACATGCTAAAAAACTTTCCATCATTATCTGAACCTGTTGAATGTGAAAACATATCTCTAGCTCTATCCCATTCTTCTCCAAGCTTCAGCCTCACATATAACTTCCTGTCCTTGACCTTTATATCATGAAGCCGTTGCTTTTCTTGATGTTCAGCTTTTTGGATAACTAGATGCTTTGAAATGATGTCAGAAACTTTAGCATTCTCCTCCTCTCTTCTCTTTAGATCAGCTTTCTGTCTTAACAGCTCAGCTTCAAAGGCAGGATCCACTTCAGGTTCATCTTCCCAGTCAGCATAGTCAGCCTCTCCTTCAACCTCCACTTCACCAAAGATATCTTCAGGGTTTTCTTCAGATTCAATATTGTCAAAATCTCCCTGTTCACCTTGATAGTAGTCAGCATCAGAAAAAGTTAACCTCTGCTTTCCTTTGTCCTTTACAGAACCAGAACCTCCAGCTTCTCCTCCTCTTTGTTTCTCCACATTCTCCCCCTTAGTTGAGGAATCCTCTACAGTTTGAGCTGTGGAAGCCCTAGGATTCACCTCAGACGTTCTCCTTATCTCTCCTCTATCTCCTCTTTCATCAGCATCATCCTCATCCTCATCATCTCCCTCAAAGAAAATTCTTTGCTCTTCAGTAGGTTGATGTGAATTCTTGATCATATTATACAAGTGCTTCATACCTTCATTCAGATGCTCCATTCCTCCTTCTATCTTGAAAATCCTTTCTTCATTAAACTTTTGATTTTCATCAGCTGTTTGCAGAATAAAGTCCACCTTGGTAGAAATGGCAGCTATCTCCCTGACACTCTCTGATATTTGAGCATTTGACATTGTAAGATCAGAGATGTCTGAAGCCACTAGTACTTGAGATTGTTGGATTGAATTCAGCTTCGGGAGGAGATTATCCTTCAATCCTTGTAGGTCATCTTTCACAGTACCCAGCTGATTTGATACAGAGGTGGTAGATTGTGCAACCACTTGTGCTTTTAGAATTGTGTTTTCAGCCTGGGTCTCTTGCAACTTCTTCTGTAGATCAGCTAGCTGTTTTAACAAAGCAGTGTTTGTGTCAGTGTGTGCACTCACTTCAATTGCTCTCAGTGGTGTTTCACTCAACTCACGTGCTTGTGTTTCACTCGGTGTTTGACTCATATCTCTCACCACTAACTGTCTGTCTAGATTCTCAGTGGATGTACCTGCAGTAAAAATCACCCTAGCCCCTTCAAGAGAGGTCAGTGGTGGTGCAATGGGAGTTCGCGAATCCCAATCCCCAATGAATTCCAAATCAGATTGAATTTGAAACTGAATTGCTTCAGTGTTGGATTCATTGGGTTGCCTTCCACTTTCTCCAGTAAAAACTGCGAGTGGAAAATCCCTTAGGGGAGCCAGAGATGTTCCCTCTGGGAGGGGAGAAAATGATTCTATTTGAGTTGGCGAAGAATCAGATTTTCCCTCAGATGCCTGTGAAGGCACTTCTACCGTAACTATGGTAGGCACTGTTTCAAAGTCAAAAGTAAAGTGCTCTCCTGACATGGTGTCCTGAGTGTCATCTAGATGGATATCTTCTCCCATTGTGAGTAATGGGAGTGTGCTTGACTCAGTACAAGATGCCATGGCCCGATGGCGAATTTCAATAGATCCACCCTGTTGAGAGGATGTCTCCAGAGACTGTGTAGTGGCCATATCAATGTCCATATCCTTTTGAGAGGATACAGATGGGCTAACAGTTGTCTCCCTATAGGTTTTTCTTTTCTTTAAGGGTGGAGACAGAGCTGTGGGAACACTCATTTCAGCTATATCACTAACATTTCTTGAACTGGTTTGTACATTAGGCTCAGATTGTGTTTCAGGAGTGTTTGACTCTCTGTTTGGCTCTATGACCTGGGTCAGAGACTGTGGATCTACAATCTCTGGGTCAGCCCTAACAACCACTTGGGTTTCAATTGAAGTACCAGAAGAAGAACCAAGGTTAGGAATAACTACCTGCAGTGGTACTGGATGTGGTTCGGGAACTTGTTCACCAAAGATAGGAAGATTAATGAATTGTCTCATGAATGGTGAAACAAGAACAGGTATGGTGGTAAATTTGGATGAGACATCAAGTCTAGTGTAGAATTTGGTGTCTGTGGTTGGAGAGGTTTCAAATCTAGCTTCTCGAAACAGTTCTACCTGCTCAGCAGTGAGAAGATGATTAATGATAAGAGTTAGAAAGCGAGGGTACCAACACCTTACTTTCACACCATTATCAGAATCTTTCCTAGAGTGAGCAAGCCTGTTGAGCAAAAGGTTCCACAGAATCTCAGCAAAGTTCAATCTACGACCAAATACTATAGCATAGGCAATGTATTGATTAAGACTGGTAATGCAATGAAAGTTTGTCTTTGTGCAGTTACCAAATACCCTAGCTATAGTATCAAAGAACAGATCCCATTCCCTTACAACAAAAGTTTTTGACAATTTTACCATTTGAAAGGGACCCTGATAATGAATATTCACAAAGAACTGTGTTAACTCATCATCAGTGGGTAATGGATCAAACCTGTCCTTTGGAAAATGCAACACATCACAAAATAAATCAAAAGTAACTGTATATTGCTGATTGAGAATATTGAAAGTAAAAGATTTTGAATTGTCAGCAATAACAGCACTTGAACACAACATCCTTAATGGATCAATTTTCAGAAGTGCATTGGCACAAATAGCATAACTAACACAAGTATTGCTATTTAAAAATTGAATCCACGGTCTGAAACGTTCCACCTTACACTTTAACGGATCAAAATACCCAACAAAATTATTTAAAACTAATTCAAAATTATTAGGATCCATTTTAAATAAGACACTAAAAATTTTAATTAATTAAAAATAAAAATAAAATTTTAGGGATTTTTAGAATTAATTAAAATTACAAAAATCCACAAAATTAAATTTTACCAAAATTAATTACTTTGCAAATTTTAGATCCAAAAAAAAATTCGAATTACACTTTGAAATGCAAACTAAATTGGGTAAGTGATTTCAAGAACACACACACAGTAAACACACACAGTACTTAGATACAGAAATACAAAGATCACTAAAACAAGAAAATCACTTAGCAAACCAAGAACACTTAAGTCGAAAGGAAATGAAAAAGGAAAAAAAAATGGACAGCAATTCGGCTTATTTTTCTTGAATTAGAAAGAACACAAAAGTTTTGCTAAGTAAAAACTTGAGCAAGAATGATTAAAGATCAATGAATCTGCAGGAAATGAGAGAATTCGAATGGGGAGGGTTTGAAAAACTTGAAAACCGAAAAGAAACTGTTAAGGCAAAAAAAAAAAAAAAAATAAGAAGTGCAGTGTATGTACGTGTGTATCTATATATATTAGAATAAAAATAAACTGTAAAGAAAAGATATTGAACGGTTTTTTTTTTTTAAATTTGTATTGGGAAGACAATCGGGAAGACTTAGGATAGTCTTCCCGGTAGTCTTCCTAATACAAATTAGTAAGTTTTCCGGAAAAATGATTTAAAGAAAAACAGAAATAAAACTTTTAATTCATAGTCTTCCCGATAGTCTTCCTAGTTCAAAAAACTGGGAAGACTTAGGAAAAGACTTAAAATTAAAAGGAAAAAACAAAAAACAAAAAGAAAATTTACATTGTTTTCCCGGTAGTCTTCCTAGTGTAAAACTGGGAAGACTTACCAAAAAATTCAGAATAAAATCCGAATATTAAAAAGAAAATGCTGAACAACTAAGAAAAATGCAAGAAAAAATATATAAAATTCTAGAAAAATTCACAGAAAATTCCATAAATCCTAGAAAAATATGCAGAATATTAGAAATGCATAAAATTAATATAAACTTGCAGAAAAATTCAAACAACAATATTTACAATCTGAAAAATATCTAAATAATTCTAAATAAATATATTTTCAATAAAAATACATTTCTCCACTTAAAAAAAATATGAGAAAAATATTTTTAAAGAAAATAAATTATTCAGAGTTATTTAAATACACAAGCAAGTAATATTAACAGAGAATTAGCAGCAAATATTAGTTAAATGACAAGAGAAAATGAATTTTGAAATAACAAACCTGACAGATATATTGTTAATCACTAAGACTGTTTAACATACCCAATTTACCAACTAACTTGATAAATGTGGATTCATCAACAGATTTAGTGAATATATCTGCAGTCTGTTCTTCTGTGGGTACAAAATGTAACTCCACAGTTCCATTCATGACATGCTCTCTGATAAAATGATACCTGATATCAATGTGCTTCGTTCTCGAGTGCTGCACAGGGTTGTTGGAGATTGCTATGGCACTTGTATTATCACAAAATATGGGGATTTTGTCTAATGCAAAGCCATAGTCCTTTAATTGATTCCGTATCCATAAGATCTGAGCACAACAGCTTCCAGCAGCAATATATTCAGCTTCTGCTGTTGAATTTGAAACTGTTTGCTGTTTCTTGCTATACCAGGAAATCAACCTACCTCCTAGGAATTGACAACTCCCAGAGGTACTCTTTCTATCCACAACACTACCTGCATAATCAGAATCTGTATATCCAACAAGATTAAAACCTGAATCTTTAGGGTACCAGATACCTAGATTAGGTGTACCCTTAAGATATCTCAAGATTCTTTTCACAGCAACGAGATGAACATCTCTAGGGTCCGCTTGGAACCTTGCACACAAGCATGTAGCATACATAATATCTGGTCTACTAGCAGTAAGATAGAGTAAGGAGCCAATCATACCCCTGTAGCTTGTAACATCTACCTTGATAGATTTGTCAGAAGCTCCAAGTTTGATTCCTGTTGGAGATGGAGTCCTTGCTGATGCTGAATCCTCCATGTGATACTTCTTGAGGAGTTCTTTGAGATACTTGGATTGACAAATAAATATTCCATTTGAACTTTGACTTACTTGTAATCCAAGAAAGAACTTCAGCTCACCCATCATACTCATTTCAAACTTACTCTGCATTAGCTCAGCAAATCTCTTACAGAGATTATCATTAGTAGACCCAAATATGATGTCATCCACATAGACTTGGACTAATATCATATCACTTTTGTGTTTCTTTGAAAAAAGAGTTTTGTCTATGATACCTCTAACAAAACCATTTTCTAAAAGAAAACCAGAGAGAGTGTCATACCATTTTCTTGGGGCTTGTTTGAGACCATAGATAGCCTTGAAGAGAAAGTACACAAAGTCCAGCAGCTC
Source organism: Heracleum sosnowskyi (assembly GCA_030848705.1). Classification (NCBI taxonomy): domain Eukaryota; kingdom Viridiplantae; phylum Streptophyta; class Magnoliopsida; order Apiales; family Apiaceae; genus Heracleum; species Heracleum sosnowskyi. The sequence goes on from CM061241.1 coordinate 48,473,372, forward strand.
CTGATTTTCAAAGCCAGGGGGCTGTTCCACATACACTTCTTCATCAAGTTCACCATTCAGGAATGCACTCTTAACATCCATTTGATAGACTTTAAAATTGGAATAAGCAGCAAATGCTAAGAACATCCTGATGGCCTCAAGTCTAGCCACTGGTGCATAGGTTTCATCATAATCAATGCCTTCAGCTTGAGAATACCCTTGTGCAACCAGTCTTGCCTTGTTCCTTGTAACAATGCCATCCTCATCTAGCTTGTTCCTGTATACCCATCTTGTACCAACTACTTTCTTGTTCTTTGGCCTGGGTACCAGCTTCCAGACTTGTTGTTGTTCAAACTGATTGAGTTCATCTTGCATAGCAATCACCCAATCTGGATCAGTCAGTGCTTCCTCAGTTTTCTTTGGCTCCATTTTAGATAGAAATGCTGAGAAAAGACATTCATTCTGAGAAGCTCTTCTAGTTTTAACTCCAACATCTGGATCACCAATGATCAGCTCAAAAGGATGAGCTCTATTCCAAACAGTCTGTCTTGGAAGATTTGATCTTGATGATTCACCTTGAAATTCACTTTGATGTTGTGAGTGACTAGCTGATCCTTCATTTGCTCCCCCTGAGTTGTTGCATGTTTGCCTTGATGATCCTTCTCCAGTGCTGGTGGTATCTCCATTGTTACCAGTGTTTCCACCACCATCACCAGGATCATTATCATCATTGTTATTATCATTACCAGCAATAACTTCAGGTGGGGCTTCATCATCTGATTCTGAGTCTGGCAAGTTATCAAACTTCAGCTCTTCAGATGAATCTTCTTTTTGGATATTGGGGAACTTAGTGTCATCAAAAGTAACATTGACACTTTCCTTTACTGTGTGACTGCCAACCACATAAACCCTGTAAGATCTTCTGGAATAACCAACAAAAATAGCTTCTTGTGCCTTGGCCTCAAACTTGCCACGTTTAACATTTTCATCTAAAAGCACAAAGCATTTTGCTCCAAATACATGAAAGTACTTGACAGTTGGTTTCTTGTTGTTCATGATCTCATACGGAGTCTTCATTAGGTCTTTGTTGATTAAAGTTCGATTCTGAGTATAACAAGCTGTATTCGCTGCTTCAGCCCAAAAGTACATTGGAAGTTTGGACTCACTTAACATAGTCCTAGCAGCTTCAATCAATGTACGATTCTTTCTTTCCACTACTCCATTTTGTTGAGGAGTTCTAGGGGCAGAATACTGTCTTGTTATTCCTTTATCAGCACAAAAGTCATTTAGAATGGCATTCTTGAATTCTGTACCATTATCTGACCTTATGGCTCTAACAGGGAATCTATAATCCAGCTCAATCAACTTCACATGGCCAATCACCAGAAATGGGGTCTCATCCTTGGAATGTAGGAATAAAACCCATGTATATTTTGAATAGTCATCAACAATCACAAGTGCATATTGTTTCTTTGACATGGACATCACATTAACTGGACCAAACAAATCCATGTGCAGTAGCTGAAGAGGTTCAGTTATTGATGATGTGTCAGTGCCCTTGTGAGAAGCTTTCTTTGACTTTCCCTTCTGACATGCCTCACACAGTCCTTCCTGTGTAAATTCCATCTGAGGCAAACCTCTAACTAATTCCCTCTTGACTAAAGAGTTCATAGTTTTGAAGTTAAGGTGAGACATCTTCTTGTGCCATAGCCAACTATCATCTGATGAAGCTTTAGCATAAAAACAATTCACTTCATCTTTGAATCCCGAGTTCAGATCAGCTATGAACAAGTCACCTTTCCTTACTCCTTGAAGAGCAGGCTTTCCATTCTTCTTGTGAGTGATCTGACACTTCTCTCTTTCAAAGGAAACAGCATATCCTCTGTCACAGAACTGACTGATGCTGAGAAGATTGAACGTCAGACCTTCCACAAATGAAACATCTTCAATGATAACATTTCCGTACTTCAAACAGCCATATCCTTTCGTAATACCCTTGCTGTTATCTCCAAAGGTAACTACTGGGCCAGCTTTCACAATCACATCTGATAGCAGGGCTCTATCTCCGGTCATATGCCTTGAACAGCCACTGTCCAGAATCCACATAACACGGTTTACCTGTTTAACTCCCTGCAATATCAGATTGATTAGTCCTTCTTCGGAGCCCAAAATTGATTGGGTCCGGCATACTTAAAGAACTGGCCTTTGTCAGGCAAAACAACATTTCTAACTAAAACTACTTCATCCTCTTTCACATAAGAGCGTTTCCATTTATAACCAGCCTTAACACATTTCTGAGTAGGCTTAGGGATAAATGAATCCACTCTAGTCTGAGGAGGACTAGTAGTCTTTGTTTTAACATGCTTCTTATTATTAACATGTTGACGTGGAGCAGTCTTATCACTAGATACATGCTTTTTATTAAAGAAAGCATACATAACATTAAAAGCACAAGACATGCAATTACTCACACCACATGCTTTATGAGAAGAATTAATAGCAGGCATGTTAGTTCTACAGTTGTTTTGATCCAATTTATGGATATCTGATTTAGTCTTTTTAGTTGTAGCAACTTTGACTGGAATATCAGATACACACTTTTTGGATTTCTCAGCTTCTAAGGCAACATCTTCTTCATGAATCTCCTCAGCAATAATGATAGAAGATTCATTCAGAGGCTCTGCCTCAGACTCCTTACAGAAGGGTGTTTTAATACCCTTAAGAATATAAGGAACAGCCTTTCCTTCTTCTCTGACCCTACAAGGTGTATTAATACCAAGCAATCCTATAGCCTCATTATAATCATAACCTATACTGACATGATTACCAACAGCTTGCTTATTGAGAATTTCTTTAGCAGTCTTACAAGAACTGAAATAAGCATTAGCTTTAGTCTTCAGCTCACTAATCTCTTTCTTAAGAATGGTTTCCAGTTGAATATAACATTTAACCCTATTCTCCAGAAAAGCAATTTTCTCATTAAGTTCATCCTGATTAACATGCACAAGTTTCAAATCTTTTAATTCCTTTTCAAGATTTGTGTTTAAAAGATTTATTCTATCATTTTCAGTGCGTGCACAACTTATGGTGCCACCAAGATGATAAATCATTTCAGCGTCAGTAAAGGTTACCTCTGACATGTATCTGGATGAAGTGCTTTCCTCTTTAGCCATTAAAGCAAGGTTCCCAATCTCACCTGCTTCTTCATCACTGTCAGTGTCATCCCAACTCTTTCCTTCAGCAACATAGGCCTTCCCAATCTTGTTCTTCTTGCTAGAATCAAATGTGTTTCTAGTCACTTGCTTTGGCTTTCTGCACTCAGTAGCAAAGTGACCCAACTCATTGCAATTGTAGCATCTGATTATACTCCTTTCCACAGTTCCAGTTTTGTAGCCACCCCTTGTGCCACTTGAAGATGAAGAACCACCTCTCTGAAATCTGGGTCTGAACTTAAGATTGGGATTCCTCTTGAATCTAAACTTCCCAAACTTTCTGACTATCAAAGCCAAATCACCATCCTCCAGCTGATCAAGTTCTTCCAAAGAATAGAAGTCACCACCAGATTGATCAATGGATGTTAATCCATATTCAGCATCAATAACATTCATGTGAGAACTGGAAGGTTGAACAGCCTTCACTTCCAGTTTCTGTGGGACTTCAGCAGCCAATGCAGTGGAGGTACCAACAATTCTTCCAGTTCCATACAGCTCCTTCTGTTGAATCTGCTCCAGCTCATAGGTCTTCAAGACACCATACAATCTTTCCAAAGCAAGCTCATTCATGTCTCTTGCTTCTCTAATAGCAGATATCTTGTGCTCCAAATGAGGTGGAAGGGTAAGAAGGAACTTCTTGTTAATCTCTTTGTTGGTGTAGTGCTTCCCATTGAGATTTAGATCATTGATTAATTTGTTGTATCTCTCAAACACCTGAGAGATACCTTCACCTGGATTTGATCTGAAATGCTCATATTGTGAAGTGAGAATTTCCAGCATATTCTCCCTAACTTCCTCTGTCCCCTCATTGATTATCTCTATTGTTCCCCAAATGTGTTTGGCAGTTTCACAATTTAGAACATGATTATGCATGACAGGATCAAGACTCTCAATAAGGATTAACTGTAGACAGGAATCCAAGGTAACATCCTCTTTCTCATCAGGAGTGTATTCCTTGGGATCCTTAGGGTACATCCTAGCAGCCCTAGTCACAACATTATCCTCAACAACTTCAGGATCAATAATCATAGGGAGTTTGGGACCACTCTTCAGCACATCCAAGTATTTAGGATTTGCAACCTTAAGAAATAGGAGCATTTTCTTCTTCCACATTGGATAATGCTCCTTGCTGAATATTGGGATTTTAACTGTCCCCACTTTCTGTGCAGTAGACATCTTTTGAGATTTTTAGAAAAATAAAAAATTCAGAGTTAAGAAAAAAATCTCAAACAATTGGATCTTTGATTAGTATATCAATCAAAAGGCTCTGATGCCAATTGTTAGGTCCTGATAAGTTTGTAGAAGGGGGGTTGAATACAAACTATACCATTTTATCGAATTTGTCCTTTAAAAGATTTAACTGTTTAGAACAAATTAGTGCGGAATAAAAACTGAAACAATATTCAAGTTAAATAGAAACTCTATTAAACTTGAGGAGTGTTACAACTTTGATAACTGATTACAAAGAACTTAATAAAACAAATCTAGAATAAATTCGACATGAATTTATCTATTTTTGTAATAAAAAGGATCGAATACTAAAAAGTAGTTCGATATAAAATCTAGGGATTATGATCCGCTAGAAAGCTAAAGCAGTACAAGTGAAATGATTCTTATGGATTTAATGTTAAAAACAAATCAAGAATTAATTCACTGGCAGAATTAATGGCTTTGCTGTTTTAAAGAAATGAAGACAGTCGAATGAGTTTTTATCTTGAATGCTCTGTGTTCTTTCTTCTGTGTTGTAATAATCTGATTGTCAAGTCTCCTGCCTTGCATTAATACCTTTGCTTTTCTATAATCAACCCACGTGCAAATCCACTTGACAGTTCTGAATTTGTACTAGGAAGACAAGCAGAAAAACTATCATTTTGGCCTTGGAAGACTCTCGGGAAGACTAGGAATGGCTTAGGAAGACTTTCGGGAAAACTAGGGATTGGCCTAGGAAGACTTTCGGGAAGACTCACCTGTGAGTCTTCCTAGCTTAAAAAACTAAGTCTTCCTAGTTCAATCCTAAGTCTTCCTAGTTCAATTTCATTCTAATTTAAATAATTAATTAAATAAATTATGTATTAAATTAATTCTTCACAGAATTAAATTAATAAATAATATACTTAATAATACTAATTATTTATAAGAGAATAAATAGAATTAGTTGACTTCTTAAACAATTCCAGAATCACTTAAAACTTAGATAATAAACAAACACAATAGTACGTTGACACTCGATGCACTGTCTGGTTCATGAGTGACTAACGACAATGTCTGTTCTTTATCTATTTAACTTTAAGCAGTGATTCACTACCTTCTCATTCAAGAACTCCGTAATCAGTATCTTTTTCTGTCACCACTTGAAATCTCTGTCACTTTAATAAATCCACTGAGCTTGAATACTTCATTGAGGCTTGATCAATAAATTGAGCTTCTTTCAATGTAGAATAACTTCAAGTCTGTAGATGACTTTAGTCTTCAGTCTTTGACAGATATAACCTTCTGAGATTCCTGTGACATTTGATTTTTATTATTTACTTATTACATCTTAATTAAAGTTGAGTAGAATCCTCGGTGTTTACAAATAGGACTAGACATATGCCTTTCATTTCTTTTCCTTTGGAACAGTCTTTTGTTCTTGACCATCAACAACAGGAGACAATTTAGTCGGCATATGAGGACCATCATATATTCTGTCAAGATATTCTGGATCTGTAGCCTCCAGAAACATGGTCATCTTCACCTTCCAAATTGGATACTCCACTGGCCTGAGAATTGGAACCCTGATTGTTTCATACCGACTCACAGAATTAGGTTTAACCTGTTCAACCTTGGGAGAAGTTTGATTTTCTTCAGACATGATTATTACTGTGTTTGAATCGAAAAACTGTATATATTAAACAGCCTTGACTCTGATACCAATTGTTAGGCCGAATACACAATATATAATCAAGTATGTATGAGAATAACAATCAAGAACACAAGTATATAAATCAACAAACTGAATTATATTAAATAATTCTCTCTTAGTGATTTTAATGAATCACAAAGAGCTACTAGGTTACAAGAATAATATTTCAATAATCGCATCCCTTCTAGGGATAACCTATCTGTGTTTATATAGTACACAGTTACACAATCCTTATCTAATTGATACTCCTATAAATTAGCTATACAATTCATATCAATTAAGGATTGCTTCAGTCTTCTATTCCGTTTCCTTAGCTGTATCAATATATTCTGCTTCTTTCCATCTTCAGAATATATTGCTTCTAGAATCTTTATCTTTGCACCGACAGCTAAGTCAACTATCACCACGTCAGACTTTATCAAACTCTGACTGGCTTCAATGTAAACTCTTCACCCAGTCAGACTTTATCAAACTCTGACTGGCTTCTAGATAAACTCTGATATGTACCTGGTACTTAAACACTGATGAACAAACGTCAGCAATTATATCTAACAGATTAGAACTACCACAATTATAACATGTTTTCCTTGGAGCAGCAGCAGTAGGCAAATAATTATTTCTTTTATTTATGCCTATCTTTCCATTCCTATTCTTCTTGGATCCTTTTGGTTTCATGGCAGATTTTACCTCTTTGAGCTTATGATTGAACTGTTTTCCTGTCATAAAACCAACATTAACCTGTTTTTCACAGACTTTTACTGGTTTTCTAACAGCTTCTATTTCCATAAGTTTTTCTGTTATAATATTTTCCTGTCTTTCACAGGTTTCATCTGATTCCATATTAGCTTCTCTTATTACAACAGATTTTAACTTATTGGTTTCTGGAACAAATTTCACAGGTTTAAGTTGTGGTTTAACCTTAACCTTGTCTTTAAACCTAAGTTCATCATTTTCACAATAGCCTAAACCTACAGAATTTGTCTGAAACACTTGATGAGTGTCTCTTCCAGAGTCTGTCCAAGTCTTGATTATTTTTCTTTCTTTTTCTAGATCAGATTCTAATTGCTTATATCTTTTGAGCAACTCCTGTTCAACATAAACAACATCATCTCTTTCTTTTTGAATCTTCTTCATATTTTCAAGTTCTCCTTCAAGAAACTTGTTTCTATCTTTAAGACTAAGATTCTCAGATTTAATTCTCTCATTCTCTAAAGTCTGATCCCTATAACTAACATGTACGCTTTTCAGATATACTCTTAACTCAGATATATTATCAGTATCATAAGCATAAGTAGTTAGGGGTACCTTATTTTCAGATGATTCAGTCTCATCTCTGACAGTTGCCATAAGAGCATAATTTACTCCATCATCAGAGTCTGAAGTATCTGCCCAGTCTTTGCCTTTAGAGATGAGTGCTTTCTCAGATTTGCCTTTCTTGCACTCTGGAGCATAGTGACCCATCTCCTTACACCTGTAGCACTGGATTTCAGATTTATCCTTCTTGCCAGACTTGGTTTCCCTTCCATCAGACTTTCTAAAACTTTTCCTTTCAGAGTTTGAATCTTTCCTTGAGAATCTCTTTCCTTTCTTGAAGTTCTTGAATCCCATCTTCTTGAAGGTCTTCACCATCAATGCAGCCATTTGCATCATCTGTTCTTCATCCTCCTCAGAGTCAGAAGCTTCATCAGTGTTTGAGTCATCATCAGAGTTTGATGACTCACTTTCAGATTTAATGACTAAAGCCTTTCCCTTGGCTTTCTTCCTTGATGATTCCTTCTTGATGGGCTTCTCCTCAACTTTGAGAGCAACAGATTTTGTCTTTTTACTCATTCTTCTATTTCTTTGTTCTATCTCCAGTTCATGAGTTTTCAACAACCCATAGATTTCATCAAGATCTGTATCAGCAAGTTCATAATTATCTCTTATTGTTGTTGTCTTTAGATCCCACTTTTCAGGTAGAGATAACAGAAACTTGAGATTAGACTCTTCAAGATCATATTCTTTATCAACTAGAGATAAATCATTCAGTAGTTTACAGAATCTGTCATATGTCTCAGTCAAGGTTTCATTGGCTCTTGAATCAAAGTGCTCATACTCCTGAGTTAGTATGGTCCTCCTATTCTTCTTAATAGCACCTGTTCCTTGGCATCTGACTTCTAGAGCATCCCATATTTCTTTGGCAGTCTTGCAGCCAATTACTCTGTTAGACATCACATTATCTAAGGCACTGTGTAGAAGATGTCTAACTTTTGCATCTTTTGCAATTGATGAGATGTCCTCAGGAGTCATATCTTTCTTTTCCTTTGGAACAGTCTTTTGTTCTTGACCATCAACAACAGGAGACAATTTAGTCGGCATATGAGGACCATCATATATTCTGTCAAGATATTCTGGATCTGTAGCCTCCAGAAACATGGTCATCTTCACCTTCCAAATTGGATACTCCACTGGCCTGAGAATTGGAACCCTGATTGTTTCATACCGACTCACAGAATTAGGTTTAACCTGTTCAACCTTGGGAGAAGTTTGATTTTCTTCAGACATGATTATTACTGTGTTTGAATCGAAAAACTGTATATATTAAACAGCCTTGGCTCTGATACCAATTGTTAGGCCGAATACACAATATATAATCAAGTATGTATGAGAATAACAATCAAGAACACAAGTATATAAATCAACAAACTGAATTATATTAAATAATTCTCTCTTAGTGATTTTAATGAATCACAAAGAGCTACTAGGTTACAAGAATAATATTTCAATAATCGCATCCCTTCTAGGGATAACCTATCTGTGTTTATATAGTACACAGTTACACAATCCTTATCTAATTGATACTCCTATAAATTAGCTATACAATTCATATCAATTAAGGATTGCTTCAGTCTTCTATTCCGTTTCCTTAGCTGTATCAATATATTCTGCTTCTTTCCATCTTCAGAATATATTGCTTCTAGAATCTTTATCTTTGCACCGACAGCTAAGTCAACTATCACCACGTCAGACTTTATCAAACTCTGACTGGCTTCAATGTAAACTCTTCACCCAGTCAGACTTTATCAAACTCTGACTGGCTTCTAGATAAACTCTGATATGTACCTGGTACTTAAACACTGATGAACAAACGTCAGCAATTATATCTAACAATGTATTTGGAGCAAAATGCTTTGTGCTTAAGGATGACAATGTGAGACGTGGCAAGTTTGAGGCCAAGGCACAAGAAGCTATTTTTATTGGTTATTCATTAAGATCATACAGGGTGTACTTGATTGATGGTCACCATGTGAAGGAAAGTGTCAATGTTACATTTGATGACACTAAGCTCCCTAGTATCCAAAATGAAGATTCATCTGAAGAACTAAAGTTTGATAACTTGCCAGACTCAGATTCAGATGATGAAGCCCCAGCTGAGAATGTTGCTGGTAATGACAATAACAATGATGATAATAATCCTGGTGGTGATGGTGGAAATATTGGTAACAATGGAGATACCACCAACACTGGAGAAGAATCATCAAGGCAATCAAGCAACAACTCAGGGGGAGGAAATGAAGGATCTACTAGTCATTCACAACACCACAATGAATTTCAAGGCGAATCATCAAGATCAAATCTTCCAAGACAGACTGTATGGAATAGAGCTCATCCCTTTGAGCTGATCATTGGTGATCCAGGTGTTGGAGTTAGAACTAGAAGTGCTACTCAGAATGAATGTCATTATTCAGGGTTCCTATCTGAAATAGAGCCAAAGAAGACTGAGGAAGCACTGATTGATCCAGATTGGGTGATTGCTATACAAGATGAACTCAATCAATTTGAACAACAGCAAGTCTGGAAGCTGGTACCCAGACCAAAGAACAAGAAAGTAGTTGGTACTAGATGGGTATACAGAAACAAGCTAGATGAGGATGGCATTGTTACAAGGAACAAGGCAAGACTGGTTGCTCAAGGGTATTTACAAGCTGAAGGCATTGATTATGATGAAACCTATGCACCAGTGGCTAGACTTGAGGCCATCAGGATGTTCTTAGCATTTGCAGCTTACTCCAATTTTAAAGTCTATCAAATGGATGTTAAGAGTGCATTCCTGAATGGTGAGCTTGATGAAGAAGTGTATGTGGAACAGCCCCCTGGCTTTGAAAATCAGGAGCTGCTGGACTTTGTGTACTTTCTCTTCAAGGCTATCTATGGTCTCAAACAAGCCCCAAGAAACTGATATGACACTCTCTTTGGTTTTCTTTTAGAAAATGGTTTTGTTAGAGGTATCATAGACAAAACTCTTTTTTCAAAAAAACATAAAAGTGATATGATATTAGTCCAAGTCTATGTGGATGACATAATATTTGGGTCTACTAATGATGATCTTTGTAAGAGATTTGCTAAGCTAATGCAGAGTAAGTTTGAAATGAGTATGATGGGTGAGCTGAAGTTCTTTCTTGGATTACAAGTAAGTCAAAGGTCAAATGGAATATTTATTTGTCAATCCAAGTATCTCAAAGAACTCCTCAAGAAGTATCACATGGAGGATTCAGCATCAGCAAGGACTCCATCTTCAACAGCAGTCAAACTTAGAGCTTGTGATAACTCTATCAAGGTAGATGTTACAAGCTACAGAGGTATGATTGGCTCCTTACTCTATCTTACTGGTAGTAGACCAGATATTATGTATGCTACATGCTTGTGTGCAAGGTTCCAAGCGGACCCTAGAGATTTACATCTCATTGTTGTTAAAAGAATCTTGAGATATCTTAAGGGTACACCTAATTTAGGTATCTGGTACCCTAAAGATTCTGGTTTTAACCTTGTTGGATATACAGATTCTGATTATGCGGGTAGTGTTGTGGATAGAAAGAGTACCTCTGGGAGTTGTCAATTCCTAGGAGGTAGATTGATTTCCTGGTATAACAAGAAACAACAAACAGTTTCCAATTCAACAGCAGAAGCTAAATATATTGCTGCTGGAAGCTGCTGTGCTCAGATCTTATGGATAAGGAATCAATTGAAAGACTATGGCTTTGTATTAGACAAAATTCTCATTTTGTGTGATAATACAAGTGCCATAGCAATCTCCAACAACCCTGTTCAGCACTTGAGAACGAAGCACATTGATATCAGGTATCATTTTATCAGAGAGCATGTCATGAATGGAACTGTGGAGTTACACTTTGTACCCACAGAAGAACAAACTGCAGATATATTCACTAAATCTGTTGACGAATCCACATTTACCAGGTTAGTTGGTAAATTGGGTATGTTGAACAGTCTTAGTGATTAACAATATCTCTGTCATGTTTGTTCTTTTCAAAAATTCATTTTCTCTTGTCATTCTAAATGATATTTACTGCCAATTCTCATTTAATATTACATGCTTGTTAATTTAAATATTTCTGAATAATATATTTTCTCTAAAAATATTTTTCTCATATTTTTTAAGTGGAGAAATGTATTTTTATTGAAAATGTAATTATTTAGAATTATTTAGGTGTTTTTCAGATTGTAAATATTGTTGTTTAAATTATTCTGCAATTTTATATTAGTTTAATGCACTTCTATATTATTCTGCATATTTTTCTAGGATTTATGGAATTTTCTGTGAATTTTTCTAGACTTTTATATATTTTTCATGCATTTTTATTATGTTTCTGCAATTTTTTCTGTAAAATTTTACTTAATTCTAAGTTTTTCCTAAGTCTTCCCAGTTTTTTTACTAGGAAGACTAACGGGAAGACAAGGAATATTTTATTTTATTTTATTTTTGTTTATTTTTGTTTTGTTTTTTCTATTTAATTTTAAGTCTTTTCCTAAGTCTTCCCAGTTTTTGAACTAGGAAGACTATCGGGAAGACTTAGAATTACTTATTTTATTTTCTGTTTTTTCTTTTATTCTTTTTCCGAAGACTTCCTAATTTGAACTAGGAAGACTACCGGGAAGACTATTCTAAGTCTTCCCGATTGTCTTCCCAGTTCAAATTTAAAAAAAAACGGTTCATTACTTTTCTTTTTCTTTTAACAGTTATTTGTTTTATATATGTATACACACAATACATACGCATTTCTTATCAGTTTTCCTTAGCAGTTTTCTAATTTTCTCAAACCCCTTTCGAATTCTCTCTGCAGAAATCAGTGATCAATCATACTTGCTCAAGTTTTTACTTAGCAAAACTCATTTTGTTCTTAAAATCAAACCTTTTTGAGTCGAATTGCTGTCAAAATTTTCATTTTTTTTTATCATTTCGACTTAAGTGTTCTTGATTGTTGCTAAGTATTTCTGGTGTTTTACTGATCATAGTGAAGTTTCTGAGATTGTAGAACTGTTTGTGTGTTAAAAAAATCATTTGCCCATTTCATTTTTCTTTTCAAAGTGTTAACTTCGAAATTTTAGGATTAAAATTTTTTAATTTTGGTTAATTTTGATAAAATTGTGATTTTGTGGATTTTAATTAATTCTAAAAATCCCTAAAATAGTAATTTTATTTTAAGTTAATTAAAAATTTCTTGTTTTATTAAAATGGATCCTAATTTTGAACTTGTGTTAAATAATTATGTTGGGTATTTTGATCCGTCTAAATGTAAGGTGGAACGCTTTAAACCTTGGATTCGTTTTCTAAATAGTGAGACTTGTGTCAGTCATGCTATTTGTGCCTCTGCACTTCTGAAAATTGATCCATTTCGGTTTCTGTGTTCAAGTGTTGTTATTGCTGAGGATTCAAAATCATTTACGTTCAATATTTTAAACCAGCAATATACAGTCACTTTAGAGTTATTTTGTGATGTGTTACAGTTTCCAAAGGACGGGTTTGATCCCTTACCCACTGATGATGAGTTATCACAGTTCTTTGTGAATATTCATTATCAGGGCCCCCTACAAATGGTTAAATTGTCAAAAAGTTTTCTTGTTTGGGAATGGGATCTGTTCTTTGATACAATAGCTAGAGTCTTTGGTAATTGCACAAAAACCAATTTTCATGGCATTACTAGTCTAAATCAGTATATTGCTTATGCTATTGTATTTGGTCGTAGACTAAATTTTGCTGAGATTCTGTGGAACCTAGTGATCAACAGACTTGCTCACTCTAGGAGAGATTGTGATAATCATGTGAAAGTGAAGTGTTGGTATCCTCGCTTTCTCACTCTTATCATAAATCATCTCCTTACTGCTGAGCATGTAGAACTGTTTAGAATTCCAGATTTGAAACCTCTCCAACCACAGAGTCTAAATTCTACACCAGGCTGGACTGCTCATCCAAATTTCCAAACACACATGTTCTTGTTTCACCATTGATGAGTCAATTCATTCATCTTCCTATCTTTGGTGAACAAGTTCCTCAGCCACATCCGGTTCCACTACAGGTAGTTATTCCTAACCCTGGATCTTCTTCTGGTACATTAATTGAAACCCAAGTGGTTGTTAGGGCTGACCAAGAGGTTGTAGAACCACAATCTCTAACACAGGTCATAGAGCCAAACAGAGAGTCAAACACTTCTGACCAACAACCTGAGCCAAATGTTCAATCCAGTTCAAGAAGAGTTAGTGAAATAGCTACAAGGAGTGTTCCCACAGCTCTGTCTCCACCCTTAAAGAAAAGAAAAAACTATAAGGAGGCATCTGTAAGCCCATCTTTATCCTCTCAAAAGGATATGGACATTGATATGGCCACTGAACAGTCTCTGGAGACATCCTCTCAACAGGATGAATCTATTGAAATTCGCCATCGGGCCATGGCATCCTGTACTGAGTCAAGCACTCTCCCATTACTCACAATGGGAGAAGATATCCAAATAGATTATACTCAGGACACTATGCAAGGAGAGCACTTTACTTTTGACTTTGAAACAGTGCCTACCATAGTTACGGTAGAAGTGCCTTCACAAGCATCAGAGGGAAACTCTGATTCTTCGCCACCTCTAATAGAATCATTTTCTCCCCTCCCAAAGGGAACATCTCTGGCTCCCTTAAGGGATTTTTCACTCGCATTTTATACTGGAGAAAGTGAAAGGCAACCAAGTGAGTCTGTCACTGAAGCAATTCAGTTTACAATGTCAAATATTTTGACAAACTCAACTAGGGATTGGGAATTGCGAACTCCCATTGCACCATCACTGACCTCTCTTGAAGGGGCTAGGGTGATTTCTTTTGCAGGTACATCTATTGAGAACCTAGACAGACAGTTAGTTGTGAATGATGAGAGTCAAACACATAGTGATACATAAGCACGTGAGTTGAGTGAAACACCACTGAGAGAAATTGAAGTGAGTGCACACACTGACACAAACACTGCTTTGTTATTGACACAGCTAGCTGCTCTATAGAAACAATTACTAGAAACCCAGGCTGAAAATAACCTTCTCAAAGCACAAGTGGTTGAACAATCTTCCACCTCTGTATCTAATCAGTTGGGTACTGTTAAGGATGATCTGCAAGGATTGAAGAATACTCTGCTCCCGAAGCTGAATGCCATCCAACAATCTCAAGTACTAGTGGCTTCAGACATTTCTGATTTAACAACGTCAAATGCTCAGATTTCAGAAAGTGTCAAGGAGATTGCTGCCATTTCTACCAAAGTGGACTTTATTCTGCAAACAGCTGATGAAAATCAAACGTTTAATGAAGAAAGGATTTCAAGGATAGAAGGAGGAATGAAGCATCTAAATGAAGGAATGAAGCACTTGTAAAACATGATAAAGAACTCACATCAACCTACAGCACAACAAAGAACATTCTTTGAGGGAGATGATGAAGATGAGGATGATGATGCTAATGAAGGAGGAGATAGAGGAGAAAGGAGAGAAGAAGGAGAGATAAGGAGAACTTCTGAGGTGAATCCTAGGGCTTCCAAAGCTCAATCTATAGAGGATTCCTCAACTAAGGGGGAGAAGGAGAAGAAAGGAGAAAGAGAAGCTGGAGGAGCTTCTGGAGTTGGAAAAGATAAGGGGAAAGGGAAACAATCATTAGAGGAGACTGTTTTTGATGATGCCTACTACTACCACGGTGAACAGGATGACTTCCAATTTGACACATCTGGTGATCTAGAGAAGACCATTCCTGAAGAAGCTTTTGGTGAGGAGGAGGTTGAGGAGGCAGCTAACTTTGATGATTGGGAAGATGAAGCTGATTTATACACACCTGACCCTTTGTTTCAAAATGAGTTGAAGAAGCAGCAGGCATATCTAAGGAGAAAGGAGGATGAAAATGCCAAGGTCTCCGTCATCATTTCTCAGAAGCTAAAAATTCAAAAGGCTGAACATGAAGACAAACAACGTCTTCATAGTATTCATGTCAAAGAAAGGAGATTGGATGTCAGGATGAAGCGAGGAAGCAAGTGGGACAAGGCAAGGGAGATGTTTGATATCCCTCAGAGAGGCACAAACAATGATGCTACTTTTCTGAAGTTACTTGAGAAGATCAGATCTGTTAATCCGGACAATTCATTATACATAAAGGCTTTGAAGGAAGATATCCTGAGGATTACATCTGCATTTGATCAAGTGAGGCAAGAACTGTATATCAATGTGTCTAGTGCTCTTGAAGGGTCATTCACCATTTCTCTTGACCTCCTACAAAGAAGATCTCTCTCTGAATTGTGGATTCTTATGAGTAAGGTAAAGAGATCTTCATGCTTGAATGAGCTTCTATATGACCGGCTGAGAGATTCTGCAATGAAGGTCAACCCTCAAGGTGTACACTTTCCTTATGAAGTCAAAATCTATAGAGGTACAACTTTAGAGACTGTGAGGCTGGATCCTGATTCTTTGAAGCTACAGACTGCTATGCAACTGGTGAAGTTGGAGAATCTTCTTAGGACTTCTGGGTTTACCACTGAAGATAAGTCTGAGGTTGCTGATATGATCTCAGACTATTGCACTGAAAAAGTTCCAAGGTATTCTCAAATGAAGAACAGATTGAAAAAGATCACTTCTCAACCAGTCAAGCCAAGTGGTGTTGCTTCTGAAAGTGATCGTGTCCTTGACAAAGATCTTCTAGTCACCTTGCAAAAAGCTGAAGAAGGTGAAATTAGAGACTAAGACATGATATAGTTAGCTCAATTTGTAAATGTTAGATGTTTAGAGCTAGATAAATCAAGATAGGAAATTGTATCATTTGTTCAGTCTAGAGGAACATCTATCTTGTATTTATCTTTATTGTTTGAATCTGGAAATTGTTATATTTAATCCAGAACTTTTTATTATTTGCTTGGCTCTTAAAAGTCTTATCTTTTCTTGTTTTAGTTGAGTTATCCTCTAGAGTATTTGGTTGTTATTGTCTAACAATCAAATAGAGGGAGATTGAAAGGCATATGTATAGGCCTATTTGTAAACACCGAGGATTCTACTTAACTTTAATTAAGATGTAATAAGTAAATAATAAAAATCAAATGTCACAGGAATCTCAGAAGATTATATCTGTCAAAGAATGAAGATTAAAGTCATCTACAGACTTGAAGTGATTCTACATTGAAAGAAGTTCAATTTATTGATCAAGCCTCAGTGAAGTATTCAAGCTCAGTGGATTTATTAAAGTGACAGAGATTTCAAGTGGTGACAGCAAAAGATACTGGTTACAGTGTTCTTGAATGAAAAGGAAGTGACTCACTGCTTAAATTCAAACAGATAAAGAACAGACATTGTCGTTAGTCACTCATGAACAAGACAGTATATTGAGTGTCAACGTACTAATATGTTTATTCTTTATCTAAGTTTTAGTGATTCATAAATTAATTGAGAAGACTTAAAATTCTATTTATTCTCTTATAAATAATTATTACTATTAAGTAAATTATTTATTAAATTAATTATGTAAAGAATTAATTTAATACATAATTTGTTTAGATAATTATTTAAATTAGAATAAAAATGAACTAGGAAGACTTAGGTTTATACTAGGAAGACTCGGTTTATTAAACTAGGAAGACTTAGAAGTAAGTCTTCCCGAAAGTCTTCCTAGGCAAAACCCTAGTCTTCCCAATAGTCTTCCCTATTCATTTCCTTTTCTTCCCGATTGTCTTCTAAGGCAAAGTGATTGTTTTTCTAATAGTCTTCCTAATGTATTTCTGTTAATGCATTGCACGTGGAGATTAAAAAGAAAAGCATTAGTATAAATAGAAAGAAGACAGAAGACATCATACATTACACTACAACAATAGAAAAGAAAAGACACAGAACTCTCAACATTACATTCTTATGTCTTTACTTCTTCAAACTGTCCGAGCAATTAACTTCTGCTAGTGAATTAAATTCTTGTTTGTTTGTAACATTTAATCCTTGAGAATCAATTCACTTGTACTGCTTTGACTTTCTAGCGGATCATAATCCCTAGATTTTATATCGAACTACTTTTTAGTATTTGATCCTTTTTATTACAAAAATAGATAAATTCATGTCGAATTTATTCTAGGTTTGTTTTATCAAGAAACTTGTAATCAGTGATCAAATTGCAACACTCGTCAAGTTTAAAATAAGTTATATTTAACTTGAATATTGTTTCAGTTTTATTCCGCATTAATTTGTTCTAAATTGTTAAATCTTTAAAAGGACAAATTCGATTAAACGGTATAGTTTGTATTCAACCCCCCTTCTACAAACTTATCAGGACCTAACAGGTGCTCCATTTTGATGGAGCATCAAAAACAAAATCAAGTGGAGTAGGTTTTGTGCTACAAAGTCCTGATGGATTTCTCATAAAGTACGCACTAAAACTAGACTTCCCAACGACCAACAACGAAGCTGAGTACGAAGCCCTGATAGTTGGCTTATGACTAGCTGGAGCATTGAGAGTTAAGAATATGAAAGTATGTGGAGACTCGAGGCTAGTAGTTTCCCAAGTGAATGGGGAATTTGAAGTAAGAGATGAAGTCATGGCTAAGTATCTAAAGCTTGTTAAGGCCATTATGACTCAGTTTAATGAGTGTTATGTAGAACACATCCCAAGAGAAGAAAACATGAAGGCCGATGCCTTGTCCAAATTTGCTTCTTCTGAAATTGAGAACTACGCAGGGAGTGTATACTTCCAAGTCTTGAAGACCCCAAGCATCAATGGAAAGTTAATAACACCCATTGATGTGGCTAACTGTTGGATGGATCCCATCAAATCTCATCTGGAAACCGGTTGGTTAATAACACCCATTGCTTTTAGTACAATTGCTGAAAACCTTAGCTAAAGTATCAAATAAGACATCCCATTCACAGACTAAATTAGCTTTACTGAGTTTGGGCAACTCCAAAGGACCTTGATAATGAATTCTGTTGAAAAACTGAATTAATTCAATATCAGAAGGAGTCCTATCAAAGTTGTCCCTAGGAAGTTGAAAAACTTCACAAAACAAACCCTCAGTAATAGTGTATTGTGTGTGCTCAATTGTGAAAGATATAGAATTAAAATCATCATAAATTACAACACTAGAACACAACAACCTAAGTGGTTCAATCTTCAAATCAGCAGATAAACTTATAGCACGACTAACACAATACTGCGAATTTAAAAACTGAATTCAAGGTCGAAAATGATCAACCGGGCATTTCAAAGGATTAAAATACCCAATATAATTGTTCTTAACAACCTCAAAATTCTGAGCCATAGTTAACTAAGCAAAAATTAACACAGAAAATCAAAAACTCCAATAATTATGAATAATTCGAATTTAAGGATTTTAAAATTAATTAAAAATCCAAATTTTCAAAGTTCTCCAAAAATGACCAAATTTTAGTATGTTAATCCTTGACACAAACCACACACAGTGCTATTTTTAGAATCAAAAACTCCCTTTTAGAACCCTAAAAACGAATCCCAAAACCCTTGGAATTCAAAAACTCAAAAACACAAAAACTTGATGAAAATTGGATTTTAAACACTCAAATTAATGGGCTTGAGAAGATGAACACAGTGATGGTCTTAGTTTTCAAAACAAGCAAGAACGAATCCGGAAAATGGAAAAGAATTGGACAGCAGTTCGTTTCTTTTGGAATAAAGAGAGAAAATGCAAAGCAGTTATGTTAAAACATGAACTGTAGAAGTACTATGGTAAAAAGTAAAAAAAATGCTGAATATATATGAAAACAAGTACTAAGTAAAAAGAAACTAATAGTACTATGAAAAACTCGGTAGTACTATCAGAATAAAACAGAAAAAGATAAAAAATAATAATAAAAAAATAAGCCTAGTAGTACTATTAAAATAAAGCTAGTAGTACTATCTAAGAAGACTACGGTAGTACTATGAATATTAAAAAAAGAAAAGACTTAGCAGTACTATTACAGAAAGGAAAAAACAAAACAAAACAAACAAAATAAAAAAAAACAGTAGTACTTACAAAAAGAGCTAGTAGTACTATCACTGGATAGTACTACCGATAGTACTACTAGTTCAAACTAGTAATACTAATCGAAAATCAGAAATAAATAAAAAAGAAAATGCTGTGAATAAATAAAACTTTACAGAAAAATGCATAGAATTTATAAAAATGCAAGAAATATTTATAAAAATCTAGAAAAATTCACAGAAAATTCCATAAATTCTAGAAAAATATGCAGAATATTATAGAAATGCATAAAATTAATATAAACCTGCAGAAAAATTTAAACAACAATATTTACAATCTGAAAAACACCTAAATAATTCTAAATAAATAAATTTTCAATTAAAATACATTTATCCACTTAAAAAAATTGAGAAAAATATTTTTAAAGAAAATAAAATATTCAGAGCTATTTAAATTTACAAGCATGTAATATTAAATGAGAATTGGCAATAAATATCATTTAAATGACAAGAGAAAATGAATTTTTGAAAGAACAAACATGACAGAGATTTTGTTAATCACTAAGACTGTTTAACATACCCAATTTACCAACTAACTTGATAAATGTGGATTCGTCAACAGATTTAGTGAATATATCTGTAGTCTGTTCTTCTGTGGGTACAAAGTGTAACTCCACAGTTCCATTCATGACATGCTCTCTGATAAAATGATACCTGATATCAATGTGCTTCGTTCTCGAGTGCTGAACAGGGTTGTTGGAGATTGCTATGGCACTTGTATTATCACACAAAATGGGAATTTTGTCTAATGCAAAGTCATAGTCCTTCAGTTGATTCCTTATCCATAGGATTTGAGCACAACAGTTTCCAACAACAATATATTCAGCTTCTGCTGTTGAATTGGAAACTGTTTGATGTTTCTTGCTATACCAGGAAATCAATCTACCTCCTAGGAATTGACAACTCCCAGAGGTACTCTTTCTATCCACAACACTACCTGCATAATCAGAATCTGTATATCCAACAAGGTTAAAACCAGAATCTTTAGGGTACCAGATACCTAGATTAGGTGTACCCTTAAGATATCTCAAGGTTCTTTTCACAGCAACGAGATGTACATCTCTAGGGTCCGCTTAGAACCTTGCACACAAGCATGTAGCATACATAATATCTGGTCTACTAGCAGTAAGATAGAGTAAGGAGCCAATCATACCTCTGTAGCTTGTAACATCTACCTTGATTGAATTGTCAGAAGCTCCAAGTTTCATGGATGTTGAAGATGGAGTCCTTGCTGATGCTGAATCCTCCATGTGATACTTCTTGAGGAGTTCTTTGAGATACTTGGATTGACAAATAAATATACCATTTGACCTTTGACTTACTTGCAATCCAAGAAAGAACTTCAGCTCACCCATCATACTCATTTCAAACTTACTCTGCATAAGCTCAGCAAATCTCTTACAGAGATTATCATTAGTAGACCCAAATATGATGTCATCCACATAAACTTGGACTAATATCATATCACTTTTGTGTTTCTTTGAAAAAAGAGTTTTGGCTATGATACCTCTAACAAAACCATTTTCTAAAAGAAAACCAGAGAGAGTGTAATACCATTTTCTTGGGGCTTGTTTGAGACCATAGATAGCCTTGAAGAGAAAGTACACAAAGTTCAGCAGCTCCTGATTTTCAAAGCCAGGGGGTTGTTCCACATAAACTTCTTCATCAAGCTCACCATTCAGGAATGCACTCTTAGCATCCATTTGATAAACTTTAAAATTGGAATAAGCAGCAAATGCTAAGAACATCCTGATGGCCTCAAGTCTAGCCACTGGTGCATAGGTTTCATCATAATCAATGCCTTCATCTTGTGAATACCATTGTACAACCAGTCTTGCCTTGTTCCTTGTAACAATGCCATCCTCATCTAGCTTGTTCATGTATACCCATCTTGTACCAACTACTTTCTTGTTCTTTGGCCTGGGTACCAGTTTCCAGACTTGCTGTTGTTCAAACTGATTGAGTTCATCTTGCATAGCAATCACCCAATCTGGATCAGTCAGTGCTTCTTCAATTTTCTTTGGCTCCATTTCAGATAGAAATGCTGAATAATGACATTCATTCTGAGTTGCACTTCTAGTTTTAACTCCAACACCTGGATCACCAATGATCAGCTCAAAAGGATGAGCTCTATTCCATACAGTCTGTCTTGGAAGATTTGATCTTGATGATTCGCCTTGAAATTCACTTTGATGTTGTGAGTGACTAGATGATCCTTCATTTGCTCCCCCTGAGTTGTTGCTTGATTGCCTTGATGATTCTTCTCCAGTGTTGGTGGTATCTCCATTGTTACCAGTGTTTCCACCACCACCACCATGATCATTATCATCATTGTTATTATCATTACCAGCAATAACTTCAGGTGGGGCTACATCATCTGATTCTGAGTCTGGAAAGTTATCAAACTTCAGCTTCTCAGATGAATCTTCTTTTTGGATATTAGGGAACTTAGTGTCATCAAAAGTAACATTGACATTTTCCTTTACTGTGTGACTGCCAACCAAGTAGACTCTGTAAGATCTTCTGGAATAACCAACAAAAATAGCTTCTTGTGCCTTTACATCAAACTTGCCACGTTTCACATTGTCATCTAAAAGCACAAAGAATTTTGCTCCAAATACGTGAAAGTACTTGACAGTTGGTTTCTTGTTGTTCATGATCTCATAAGGAGTCTTCATTAAGTCCTTGTTGATTAAAGTTCGATTCTGAGTATAACAAGCTGTATTTGCTGCTTCAGCCCAAAAGTACGTTGCAAGTTTGGACTCACTTAACATAGTCCTAGCAGCTTCAATCAATGTACGATTCTTTCTTTCCACTACTCCATTTTGTTGAGGAGTTCTAGGGGCAGAGTACTGTCTTGTTATTCCTTTATCAGCACAAAAGTCATTTAGAATGGCATTCTTGAATTCAGTACCATTATCTGACCTTATGGCTCTAACAGGGAATCTAGAATCCAGCTCAATCAACTTTATATGGTCAATCACCAGGTGTGGGGTCTCATCCTTGGAATGTAGGAATAAAACCCATGTATATTTTGAAAAGTCATCAACAATCACAAGTGCATATTGTTTCTTTGACATGGACATCACATTAACTGGACCAAACAAATCCATGTGTAGTAGCTGAAGTGGTTCAGTTATTGAGGATGTGTCAGTGCCCTTGTGAGAAGCTTTCTTTGACTTTCCTTTCTGACATGCCTCACACAGTCGTTCCTGTGTAAATTCCATCTGAGGCAAACCTCTAACCAATTCCCTTTTTACTAAAGAGTTCATGGTTTTAAAGTTAAGGTGAGACATCTTCTTGTGCCACAGCCAACTATCATCTGATGAAGCTTTAGCATAAAAACAATTAACTTCATCTTTGGATCCAGAGTTCAGATCAGCTATGAACAAGTCACCTTTCCTTACTCCTTGAAGAGCAGGCTTTCCATTCTTCTTGTGAAGGATCTGACACTTCTCTCTTTCAAAGGAAACATCATATCCTCTGTCACAGAAATGACTGATGCTGAGAAGATTGAACTTCAGACCTTCCACAAATGATACATCTTCAATGATAACATTTCCGTACTTCAAACAGCCATATCCTTTCGTAATACCCTTGTTGTTATCTCCAAAGGTAACTACTGGGCCAGCTTTCTCAACCAAATCTGATAGCAGGGCTCTATCTCCGGTCATATGCCTTGAACAGCCACTGTCAAGAATCCACATAACACGGTTTACCTGTTTAACTCCCTGCAATATCAGATTGATTAGTCCTTCCTCGGAACCCACACTTGATTGGGTCCGGCATACTTAAAGAACTGGCCTTTGTCAGGCAAAACAACATTTTTAACTAAAACTACTTCAACCTCTTTCACAAAAGAGCGTTTCCATTTATAGCCAACCTTAACACATTTCTGAGTAGGCTTAGGGATAAATGAATCCACTCTAGTCTTAGGAGGACTAGTAGTCTTAGCTTTAACATGCTTCTTATTATTAACATGTTGACGTGGAGCAGTCTTATCACTAGATACATGCTTCCTATTAAAATAAGCATACATAACATTGAAAGCACAAGACATGCAATTAATCACACCACATGCTTTATGAGAGGAATTAACAGCAGGCATGTTAGTTCTACAGTTGTTTTGACCCAACTTATGGATATCTGATTTAGTCTTTTTAGTTGTAGCAACTTTGACTGGAATATCAGATATACATTTATTGGACTGTGCAACTTCCAAAGCAATATCTTCTTCACGAATCTCCTCAGCAATAATGATAGAGTATTCATTTAGAGGATCTGCCTCGGATTCTTTACAGAAGGGTGTTTCAATACCCTTAAGCACATATGGAATACCCCTTCCTTTAGTACTGACTCTACAAGGGGAATTAATGCCAAGCAATCCAATAGCCTCATTATAATCATAACCTATACTGACATGATTACCAATAGCTTGTTTATTGAGAATCTCTTTAGCCGTCTTACAAGAGTTGTAATAGGCATTAGATTTAGTCTTAAGCTCACTATTCTCTTCCTTGAGAATGGTTTCCAGTTGAATATAACATTTAACCCTATTCTCAAGAAATGCTATTTTTTCAGTAAGTTCATCCTGATTAACATGCACTAGTTTTAATTCTTTTATCTCATTTTCAAGATTTGTGTTTAAAAGAATTATTCTATCATTTTCAATGCGTGCATAATCTAAGGTACCACCAAGATGACGAATCATTTCAGTATCAGTAAACTTTACCTCTGACATGTATCTAGATGAAGTGGTTTCCTCTTTAGCCATTAAAGCAAGGTTCCCAATCTCACCTGCTTCTTCATCACTGTCAGTGTCATCCCAACTCTTACCTTCAGCAACATGGGCTTTCCCAATCTTGTTCTTCTTGCTAGAATCAAATGTGTTTCTTGTCACTTGCTTTGGCTTTCTGCATTCAGTAGCAAAGTGACCCAACTCATTGCAATTGTAGCATCTGATTGTGCTCCTATCCACAGTTCCAGTTTTGTAGCCACCCCTTGTGCTACTTGAAGAGGAAGATCCACCTCTCTGAAATCTGGGCCTGAACTTAAGATTGGGATTCCTCTTGAATCTGAACTTCCCAAACTTCCTGACTATCAAAGCCAAATCACCATCCTCCAGCTGATCAAGTTCCTCTAAAGAATAGAAGTCACCACCAGATTGATCAATGGATGTTAATCCATATTCAACATCAATAACATTCATGTTAGAACTGGAAGGTTGAACAACCTTCACTTCCAGTTTCCGTGGGACTTCAGCAGCCAATGCAGTAGAAGTACTAAATATCCTCCCAGTTCCATATAACTCATCCTGTTGAATCTGCTCCAGCTCATACGTCTTCAGAACACCATACAGTCTTTCCAAAGCAATCTCTCCCAGATCTCTTGCTTCTCTAATGGCAGATATTCTGTGCTCCAAATGACGTGGAAGTGTAAGTAGGAACTTCTTGTTAATTTCCTTGATAGTGTAGCGCTTCCCATTAAGATTCAGATCATTGATTAATTTGTTATATCTCTCAAAAACCTCAGAGATACCTTCACCAGGGTTTGATCTGAAATGCTCATATTGAGAGGTGAGAATTTCCAGCTTATTCTCTCTAACTTCCTCTGTCCCCTCATTGATTATCTCTATGGTTTCCCAAATGTGTTTGGCAGTATCACAGTTTAGGACATGATTATGCATGATAGGATCAAGACAATCAACAAGGATCAACTGAAGACAGGCATCCAAGGTAACATCCTCTTTTTCACCAGGAGTGAGATCCTTAGGGTACATCCTAGGAGCCCTAGTAACAATGTTATTCTCTATAACTTCTCCCTCAATAATCATAGGGACTTTGGGACCATTCTTCAGCACATCAAAGTATTTAGGATTAGCAACTTTAAGAAATAGAAGCATTTTCTTCTTCCACGTTGAATAATGCTCCCTACTGAACATGGGAATCTTTACTGTACCAACCTTCTGTGTAGTAGACATCTTTTGAGATTTTTAGGAATAATAAAAATTTCAGAGTTTAAGAAAAATCTCAAAACAATTGGATCTTTGATTTGTATATCAATCAAAAGGCTCTGATGCCAATTGTTAGGTCCTGATATGTTTGTAGAAGGGGGGTTGAATACAAACAATACCGTTTAATCGAATTTGTATTGTTGAATTTAACAATTACAATACCAAATTTAATGCAGAATAAAATGAAACAAGATTCAAGTTAAATAAAACTCTATTGAACTTGAAGGGTGTTAAAAATCAGTGTACAGATTACAAGGTTCTTGTTAAAACAAATCTAGAATAAATTCGACATGAATTTATCTATATTTGTAATAAAAGGATCGAATACTAAAAAGTAGTTCGATAGTAATTCTAGGGATTATGATCCGCTAGATTGTCAAAGCAATACAAGTAATAGAATTCTAGTTGATTGAATGTAACTTTGCTTGCTAGAATTTATTACAAGAAATTAATTGAAGCTTTGCAGTTGGCTCGAGTTAATGGCATAAGAAATGAATGAGAAGCTTTTGTTCTTTCTGTCTGTATTGAATTGTATTGTTCTGCCTTGATTTAGATCATGCATTTGTATTTAAAACAAGTCAACAGAACATGCTCTCACGCGCCAACTAATTCCATTAATATATATATATATATATATATATATTAATATTGGTAGTACTAACCAATACACTTGGTAGTACTATCGGTAGTACTAACCAATTGTATTGGTAGTACTATCGGTAGTACTAAGTATAATAGTACTACTAGTATTAATATGATAGTACTACTAGTACTAAAAAGAATTAGGAATAAAACTGATTTAATACATTCTATTTTTAATTGATTTAATAAATGAATTAATTCTTTTAGAATTAATTCACTGATTAAATAAATTAAATAAATGACTTAAATAATTCCATAAATAAATTAATTCTAGAGAATTAATTTATACATAAAATTACTTAAGATCTAGATTGATTAATTTAATATATGAATTAATTCTGAAAGAATTAATTCATAGATTAAATTAATTATCTTATAGAATAAATTAAAAGAGAATTAAATCTAATTCTTAGAAGCACTAAAACTGATGACGAACTTCCACTGACTAACGTTGACACTCCATGTATTGTCTGGTTCATGAGTGACTAACTTTAGTGACTGTTCTTCATCTTTAACTTTAAGCTGTGATTCTTTTCTCCTTCTATTTAAACAAAGGACTGTAACCTGTACTTTTTCCCGTCACACTTCTGAAATCTCTGTCACTTTTAAATAGTTCCACTTCCTTGAATACTTCATTGAGGCTTGAACAATAAATTGAACTTCTTCCAATGTAGACTTACTTCAAGACTGTAGATGACTTTAATCTTCATTCTCTTGACAGATATAATCTTCTGAGATTCCTGTGACATCTGTATTTATTATTTACTTATTACATCTTGGTTTATGTTGAGTAGAATCCTCTGTGTTTACAAATAGGCCTAGACATATGCCTTTCATCAGTCTTGACATGATTTTGATCGATGAAGACCACTATCACATGGGTCTAAATTGCTCTTCATACGCATAACGTTGCCTAAGAGATTGGAAGAATGCATCGTCAACATATCACTGCATGGATTTCAGTTCATATGTCCGGATATGATTGATGCACGTATTAATGACACCAACATACTCTCAGGTTTTTGATGCAGTAACATATTAGAGTAATATATAAGTAATACTATTATATAAGTTATAAATCAAACTATCATGTTCTAATATTATTTTTTCTATGTTGATTTAGATGTTGTGGGCTGCTTGACCTACTTGGGTGGCATTGAAGTTGTCAAAGGCGGTTGGAAAAAAAGAGATCTCAAAATTGTCACAAATTAGTAAGTTATGCATTATATTAATTTTAATATAAATGTTAATTGTTTTTTATTGTTCTTGTAATTTTATATTACTTCGTTGGTTACCCTAATTTATTTATTTTTACTTATTTAATTTGTTTTAATTTTTTTCTTAAACAACTCCATCACCTTTACCATAACTTTGTGGGAAAAGTTGGCCGAGATGGTTGATACAAATTTATACAAAGAGGATGGTGGACCCTATATAATAATTGTCACATCTACCCAGATTAAAAAATTTAAAATTAATTATCTTTATTAATGTTTTTATAATATATAGTTTTAGAAATTGCACATATATAAATCTATCTTATCTCGATTGAATGAATATCATTAGATATTATACAAATATTTGTTTCATTGATATTATTGATTTAATTCTTATATTAGTTTTTTAACCATTTATTTACTCTTATATGCAGATACAATTAGCTTTTCTACCACAAGAAATAGTAAAATTTATACAAATCTGGATACACCGTATGTGTCATCCCTGAGAGAGAGATTTGTTCACCTCTCTACTAAATTGCAAATCATTGGAGACTCTCTCCCCATAATGTCGCCTGAGGAAAAACTATTTATTAATAGGATGAACATCGAGGAATTGCTGAAAGCAGAGTGGAGTGAAGATCTAAAGGTTAATTTTGTACATTTTTTGTTTAGCTAATTTATTTTACGTACCTTGCACTTGACCTCAATTATTATCAATGTTATTTTTGTTATCATATTTATACTCTAATCATATTACTATAGGAACAAATTGTTACGGTAAGAGCTGAGATTTTTGGGATTGATAATACTCATAATTGGTACTACATTGGCTGTAAAACATGCTCCACAAAGTTGGACTTTTGTGAGGGACATTATAGATGCAAGCCTTGCAACGAAATTATTGACCATCCTCTTATCATGTAAGAAATTAATTTAATAACTTTATTTCATATTTTGTTTATACATATATTAATCTTACTATGATTTGTATGTTTATACAGGTTTAGAATACAAATAAAAGTTAAGGATAAGACGGAAGATACAACTTTTGTACTATTCAACAATATAGCAGAACCATTGCTAGACACATCAGCAAATAAGATAGTGAATAAATTATCTTTAGACAACAATGATGTTCCAAAAGAGCTTGAAGGATTATTTGAAAAAGATATAGTGTTTAAGTTACGATTGAATGCTTATAATCTCAAAGAAGGATTACACAGTTTTACTTTTGCTGAAATATTTGAGCCAAAAGAAATTTTGGAACAAGATTACAAATTGAAGAAATCAGTCAAGGTACATTCTAATTTATTATAGTTTATGTGTAATTAATTAATTAGTTAAAAAGTCTAATATCATATGCACTATATAATGTAACAAATAAGTTGTAAATGATTTTTCTTCTTCATGTAACTATTTTTAAACACTCATTATATTGCAGGATTCTAAAGATTCTGCTACATCCGAGACTGGTGTTGTGTTTGTGCATGGCAATGGAGCTGGTGATGCAGACAATGGAGCGAAAGAAAATTCGAAACAAGAGTACAAGTTGAAGAAATCATTTAAGACATATTCTAATTTATTACTATAATTTATGTATAATCAACTTCATTAGTTTAGAACTCTAATATCATGCACTATTATCTATATAAAAATATTGTACATGAATATTTTTCTAAGCACTCACTGTATTGCAGGATTCTAAAAGTTCTCCTACGCCCGAGACTGTGCATGACAAAAAGAAAAGGAAAGTATCAATTGAGGACAATGAAAAGGACAACGGAGTTGGTGATGGATACAGTGGAGCTGGTGACGGAGGCAATGGAACATGTATTTAGCATTATGCTACCGCCTAATTACACATGTGTTTCCAATCTTACTTTTTAGTATTAAATAATATGTACTAAAGGTTTCGCATTATACTTTTAAACTACATTGATAACTTGTCTGATTTTAATATATTTTGAATAAGCACTAAAGGTCTATTGAGATTGATAATTACTGTCATTTTCTTAGCTATTTTTAATTATTATGTTTGTTTCAATAAGGATGGAATTTTGCTAAGATTTGAAATATTACAAACTATAAGATTTATAATATATAATATAAATTATATATTATCTTTTCTAATAATACTATATAAATATAAGTAATATTATATGTTTATATTGATTTTTGTCAATATAATATATATATATATATATATATATATATATATATATATATATATATATATATATATGGCAATGGTATCGGTCCAACAAAATAAAAAATCAAACTATATAAACAAACAAAATATGTAAATATTTTATTATAGTACCTACCCAAATGCAAATTTTATAGAATATATTTTATTTGATAATTTAAATAATTTTGTAGATATTAATTTCACAATTTTTATTATAATATTCTTTTTCTTAACAAATATATTCTAATGCCGCTGCGAAGCGCGGCTTAGTAACCTAGTTAAAGTATAAATAACATACTTCCGAAAAATATCCCTATGATTAAAAATTCATTTGTACTCACCTAAGTATTTAGGAGCATTAAGACCTTAATTAAATTAATGCATAGATACTGCTTGATGAATTAATAAAATTAATTCAATATTTTTTGCTCAGTCCTAGGCTATCTTACCATTTTTTCACATTATCTTTTAAGTAAAACAATTACTTTTATAAAACACAACCAAATTAATGGCCGCCTTTCTAATTTAAACACATGTTACTTTTTAATTAAAACAAATTAGCTTTAAAAATACACACCAATAAAAAAGTAATATTAAATAATAACATTATAAATTTATAGTCAATTACCTTTTTCAGTTAAACACGTTACTTTTTCTAAATATCACAGGCAACACTTACTTATTTATTTTAGAACCTATTTGAATACTTTTAATTATTTAAAAAAAAGTTTACTTATTTCAACATACCTACTTATTCTTTTTAACAAATTCAATTAATAAAATATTAAAACGTAAATAATAAATTAACAATTATTAAAAACAATCTGTGCGTCACACGGTTTTAAACTAGTTAAATTCTTATATATAACAAGCCTAGGAGGGATCTTATCAAAAAAAAATTGGTAGTCTGGTCCATGTATGATCAAATTAATAAGAGCTGTTAGATCTTAAATAAATAGATTAGGACCGTTGGATCTAATATTAAAAGTGTATTTGATTAATAGTAGGATTATATTTAAATACTAAAATGTGTATTTTGATAATTTAAACCAATTATAAATGGGTTTTCTATATTTAATAGAAATTTTTATGTAAAAATTCGTCACTCTCTTTTCTCTTCAATTTATGGGTAGGTCGAGCTAGATAATAATTATTAAACCATCATTAAATTAAATATAATTTCGTTAGCTTGTGAGATGTAAAATCGTCAAAATCCAGTTTCTAAAACTCATAGCCTAAATAGTAAAGTGAGTATTTAAATTTTAATAAAAACATTTTTTATTGTAGCACCAATTTAATTATTTTTTCCTAATTCTTTAAAATTTAGAAATTCTATGTATCTTTCAATAAATAATAAAATCAATTTAAGAAAAATTCAAAATGATAAAAATAATAATAATATGAGAATAAAATTTTATATAATCATCCATATTTTTATTCTCTTTAATAATTTTGAGATAATAATGTATTTTAAAATTTTATATACACGGTAAATAAAACCGAAACATTCAAAGTATAATGAGTTAACATCATAATTTTCTTATAGGATGTTAATCCCAAATGACCAAACAGAATTGTAGAAGGGGGTTGAATACAATTCTAGATATTTTAAACTTGAAATTACTTTCGAAAATAAAACTGAACTTATAAAATAAAAACACAAGCACTTAAATAATTTCAGTTGGATTGTTTGATGATCCAACTGAAGTGTTTTTATTGCGGAAATAATCTGTGATACAAAATGTACACAGCTGCTCAGTTACAAGAATGTAGAGAAGTATGCTCTCAAAGATAGCTAATACAATCTATTTATTTTTCTTCTCACACTTTTTTTTAACTGCTACACTTGGTTATATATATTCCCAAGTTTACAATGCTATTTTTGACTACTCTAAAGTACACTAAAGATAACCGCCGGTAGCTTGCTTTTCATCCCTTTTGTCCAATGGTCCTTGGAGATCTTTGCTTTTGTCCTTTTGCTTATTATGATCACTCCCAAGAACCTAATTGGAAATTGGAATGTTTCCTTATTTCCAGTGACCATTTTGATGGCTTCCAATGCAAAGTACACTTCCATATCTCCCTTTAGATTTGTCAGATAACTGTCACTATCACTTTGTCAACTATTCAGAAAAACAATAATGATTCGTTGATAGTAGAGAGATGTGTTTCGTTGATAGCTTTATTCTTTGTTTCGTTGATGGTATAACCCTCGTTTCGTTGATAATAAAAGCTGAAATAATAAGATAACTCAGTATATCCTTTCCATAAAATATCTGCTATATAAAATATAAGCAGACTATCAACATATACTTGAAAGATGAAGTTATAAGGAAAATTCAATATCATCTTTCATATCAAACATTTACCTCATATCATAATCTGGAAATAAATACAATGTAAAATATTTCCAATCCATTTTCGAAACTCAACTGATTCCATATACCTTTTTCAAAACAATCATATACCTTTCGCAATTTCATATGCTTTCTCATAACTCATATACTGGAATAAACTTGAATACTCTTGAGTAAACTTTCTTTTTCTGAAAACTTGCATAGAACTGAATGACTGGAATAAACTTTCTTTTCTGAAAACTTGCATAAAACTGAGTAACTGGAATAATTTCTCTTTCTCTGAAAACTTGCACAAAATGTGCTCTTTCATGAATAGTGAACTGTAGATGGAGATGCTAGGCGCCGAGGATACCCCTGCGATGATCAGTCGCAAGCTGTATCCCCCTGCTATTTTTCTACGTAGAAGGGAAGATAATCAGTCTCACACCGACTTACCTCCCCGCCAATCGGTTGTAGGCAGGAAGAACATACCCGTTCATAGACGGTCGATTATGTTACTCTCCACTTATCCTACGGTCGGGCACTGATAATCATCTAAGGGAAGAATAGACCCGTTCACCAGTCCGTCGGCCATATTGTAATTCCCTTAGGGGACCGGCGCTACTCAGTCCCTTACATATCTCCAAGTTTGAGTAAATCCATAACACTGAAACATAAAGTTCCTTTCCCTTTTTCCCCAAGTATACAACTCCACAAAGTAGTTGTATCTGGTTGGAAAGGAAATTCACTCATATTTCCCAGGCTGTTGCCTGTTAATGGATATCACTGATTTCACTGATCTTACTTCTCGAGTTTTGAGGAAGTAATCAAAATCATTTTGATGGTAGTATATCAGACTGATAATTTCATTGATTTAAAAAGATTTAGGACCGGGCAGTCTACTGGAAACAAGCATAAAATCTTGAGAAAGGTTCCATGCATCTTTGTAGTTTGAGCGAACATTTAAGTCTTTCTGAATATAGACTTAAAAGGGAAATAGATTTGGGAACCTTCTCTAATTATGTTTATAAGTGACTGAATAAAACTTTATTAGCTATCTAGGGTTAAAGAATAGTTTTCACAAAATACTTCCTTAAGAAGTAGGGCTTTAATTAATTAATGAAAACTATATTTAATAAAGAATATTTATTTAGAAGTAATTCCCAACTACTTCCTTAAGAAAATAATGGATAATAGTATAATATTATAACCCTAGATAACAACTGATACCATTCCCGGTCCGTAGAATAAATACAGAGTATATACCCCCCTACTGAGGGATTTTATTAACATATCAGCTCCAAAATATTGCTAGAACCATAGCTTATAAGTCCAACTTAAATCATCATATGTATCAATTTGAACTCATGAAAACGTACATATATCTCATACTCCAAATCCAATTACATTTGGAAATCGTACCATATGCAGTTGTTCAACAACATACATGCATCGTATATATATATCATAAAACTGTTTATAGCATTTCATGCCTTTTACTCTAAGCATGCTTTCAAAACATGTATTATATCATCACAAAATCTTTTATTTATCACAACAACAGTTTATAGAGGCATAGGTTTGAAAACGTGCATGCATCTATCATATGCATATATTACGTCTCAACATTTTTAATACCATTACATCTATATACGATGTAAGGTTTGAAAACATGCATAATATCATATCGTATGCATCATTAGTATAATTAATGGAAAACATAGCATGGAATAAGAAAACTTGCATCTAGTATATGCATACTTCAAAATATGGTTTTAGAAACTTGCACGATACTTGGAACAAAGAATATATATACATAGATATATTTTTGAATCAACAAGTACTAAACATTCGAAAATATGCCCACTCTACAATAGAGTAAGGGTTAGTAAACTTGCCTGATGCTCGAGAAGTGATAGGGGTTCGCGACGATGCCGGACAATCTAGACAAAGTCAAAGAAAACGCACGATTAATCCCCTGGATAATCCACTTGTACTCAATGCTTAAACACGTAAGCGAAACACAACCAAGGAATTACTAGCTCGCTATAGGCTCATACTAAGTCCATGTTTAATCAACAATTACTTAAGTCATAGGTTTAGTCCGAAATCGATCCTCGAATACAAGTTATACCTAACCATTTACAACATTGGTTTCTAAGTCATGTTCTCAGTGGTTTTCACTTGCGCGACCTCGGCTACAACATTTTTATAAAATCGGAAAATGATCTTTTTAATCCGAATCGTTTTCGTGAGCCTTCCTAACTGTCTCTAGCATTATTCCTCAAAGTGTCACATTTTAATATGGCTTCTAAGTAGTCCAAATATAGCCTCAAAGTGACTGACCAGAGATGGGTCGTTCCTCCGAACGGCGTTTACTAAAACTCACTTTTCTCTTAAACCGTAAATCGGATTAACATGATTCTTGCGCTCACGTAAACTAGAAACAAGGCTCTACACACTCATGTTTATCATTGACCCAAAAGAGGCAGTTAAGCTTTCGGATTCTAGGCAGTTTATAGAGTTACCGAAAATCGGGCATTACGACGGCTTAAAATCGAATAATCCAATTTTGTCACAACATAACCAAGCCACACCGGGCATACCATACATCCACAATCTCAACAAACAACCATCGTACACCTCTAAGATCAGTGGCGAGGCTCAACTCCAACACCCATCATTTTACACATTTAAACAAAGCCAAACAATCACTAATCACTTAATCATGATCTTAACTTTACATGAACATCAAAACCACTTCAAAACCCATATAAACAAAGAGGGGCAGAGGCTTTTATACCTTCCTTGCTGCTTCATATACACTAACAATGGTTTATAATCCTTCCTTGAGCCTTGAACAAACCTTAACAAGCTTAATCCTTAAGAAACAAAATCAAGAATCATGAAAAGTTACTATTCATCATCACTTTGTAAAATCCATATAAAATCGAAAAACAAGAGTTTGGTTCTAAGATTTTTACCAGACCTTGTACTCTTCATAATATTTCTTTTGAGGCCTACCTCATCACCAGGGGATGCTTGAAGCTCGACTTATTAGCTTTCTAAGGTGAGTGGTCGAAACTGGAAAAGGCAGGACAGTTTCTGTTCTCCGACTTGGGGAAGCGATTTGACTAGGCTACACTCCTTTGTTGGCCATGAAATTTTGAACGAATGTTACCCATGGAGTGGAGAAGATATGGTTAAAATTTGGTGATTTAAGGATGGATATAAATGGAGTTATGAATTTGTCTCTCCTCCTTGTGCAAGCTGAGCCGAAAATGGGGGGAGAGTTCTTCCTCTTCTTTTTCTTTTTGTTTTAGTTAATTTGCTTGAAATGCTGATTTTTGTTAAAAGAAGGGTGAGTCATAAGAGTTATCCTTGTCATAAGGACACATGTCGAGCCATGGAGTATCATGGTGGCAAAGCAGGGACACGTGTCGCACATGCATGTGTTTGGTTAAAGTAGCTTTACTGGTTCGTTTCCTTTCACATGGATGATCCAAATGTTGCATCCCTCGAATTAATCTTGTTACATGTTACTTCCATGTCTATATTTAATCCTGTAAATGTTGCCTTGTTCCTCTTGAAACGATTCGAAATATTTCCTAAAGAGCGAATAAAACTCTATGCGATTTTCGTAGTGAATAGTAACTATTCACTATTCACTTCAACAATCGAATCCTTAAATCGACTTTAATAAAATAATAAAATTCCAAAATATTAAATCCTCAAATCCTCAATTTTAATATCTCATTTCTTGAATATAATAACATATAATTCACTGCCCGGTCAAATACTACACCAAAATAAAATTTGGAATTTCTGAATTCCGATCGTCTTTGCATTCACTTATTTACTCCGTAGATTACTAATATGACTTCGGAATATCCACACTACGTCTCGTACATAGGTGGCATGAAAAATTTTCTTAACCCTCAAAATCACTATTCATCCACCAATATCACTATTCACTGCTGCACTTAATCATAATAAGAAAAGTTTTAAATTTTTCCAAAAATTCGGGTTAGTATAGTTGACATGTCTTCACTTAATCAAAATTACAAGGCATAATATATTTACAATTCACCAACCTATTTTGCCTATCTAGTACTTAGTCAACATGACTTAGAAAACCTATCTAATACCTACAACAAAATGCATATCAAACTATGAAGTATTGTACAATGCAGTTGTTGCATCACTCATTCCGTTGATGAGCTTCCTGTCAACGAAACGCTGCAAAGCATACCATTCCGTTGACAGTTACAAAATGACTTAATACAAAATCTACTAAGTGTTTTTATAATTATCATCAAGAACAACATATTCCTAACAATCTCCCCCAATTTATGACTGATAGAATAACAGCCATAAATCAAGAGCCTTGATGATAACAAAAACACTCAGTCAAATTACACATGATAAAAATAGAAATTGCATTAAGCTTCATTGAATTTAATTGAAATACAAAGTAGGAAATCTTACAAAACAAGTGCATAGAGTTGCTCCTCTAGTCTGAGCAGATTTTTCATCTTTGCTTCTGTGGTCTTGTTTTCTTCCCTTTTCTTGCATTGTTCTCCTCAATCTGAGCTTGAAGTCTTCTGTAGAAAATCTTCTCTTCTTCATCTTGATTCCCCAACCTGGATTGCATTAATCTGAGAGTTTCATTGGATGCCTTTTCCAGTTGGTCTTCTATTCTGAAGAATCTTCTACAGTTGTCCTTGTCTCTGAATTCCATCATCCAAAAAGGTTGGAGATTAATTTTCTTTCCTATTTGAGGGACCTTCAATACTCTGGGAAGTGCACCAGGCTTGTTCCAGCTAGCTTAGATTTGGCAAATTTTGGAGACAACTTCAGACTTGGCCGTTTTGGTAAAACCAAAATCTTTCTTTAGACATTTAAACACAGATAGCAGTGTCTGATAGTCTTCTCCCAGAATCCTGTGTAGAGGCCAAACCTGTTCTCTCCCACCCTTGTAGACAAACACCAATCTCTCTGGTAGTTTGTAAGAAGCTGTTATTCCTCTCACTTCAACCAGGTCATCAAGATTGATATGTAGGTCAGACTCCTCCATGATATCAGCAATGTAGATGAAGTCTTCTGGGTTGGTAGGGGGTTTCTCAGCTTGTGGTCTCCTTACAAGAATTGGCTTAGCCTTGGCAACCCTCTGCTTAGATTTCTTCTTTGGATCCATTTCAAAGAGGAATTTTGGAAAGTTGGTCTCATCAAACTCAATTGGCTCTC
Organism: Heracleum sosnowskyi; assembly: GCA_030848705.1. NCBI lineage: Eukaryota > Viridiplantae > Streptophyta > Magnoliopsida > Apiales > Apiaceae > Heracleum > Heracleum sosnowskyi. The sequence goes on from CM061241.1 coordinate 48,510,425, forward strand.
CCTTTGGCTCAATTGGCTGTTCATGGAAATTGACAGGATGTTTAGGATCACAGGCTAACTTTACCTCGGAAACTGGATCAGGAATTGTTGGAGGTGCAATAGGTACAGAAGAGTCTGTTGCAATACTCTGAGAGTCATCATTCTCAAAGGCTATGTTTCTCCTAGCTCTTGTCTTTGGTTGCCTTATACTCTTCTTTGTACTCCTTTCCTCTCTGGCTTTTTCTTCTAGCTGTCTTTCTTCTTGATCAAGAGACTGAGAAACTGCAAGTGCTTGCATTGCTGCTCTTTCTGACTCTTCAACCTTAGCTTCAGCAAAGTTTGGGTGACCAGCCCAAACACAGATTTCTTGTCCATTCCTGTAGACAATTGCCCTTTGCTTCCTTATCTCAGAATCATTGCTTTCCTTGCATTTTGTGATAAGTAGTCCAAGAAGCTTGAGCTCATCTGGATAAGGTGCAGGATAGAAAATCCTTGCTATGTTTTTGCCCTTTGGTTTAGCAGGGAACTTGGGAGATAAGCTTCTTTGAAGTGTAGCTTGTTCCACATCCTTAATGCATGAAGTTTGTCCTTTTTCCTTCCTTGGACCTTGAGTGACTCCATGTAGAAGGGGCTTTATCTCATAGAAAGAATTGGTCTGTGGCTCCCATTCCGTTGATACTAAAACCATGGCATTCGTTGATGGTGTTGTAGAAGTAGCTTGATCCGTTGATGAATTTGAATTCTTTGTAGTTTCAGCTATCTTCTTGACTCTTGCATCTATGTTAGCCCAATGGTCTTTTATCTGTTCAGCAAGTGTTAGCCTCATAGATGCTTGTTTAATCAAGTCAATACCATCCAGTTTATCCTATCCTGACTCCCCCATAGCTAGTGGCTCCTTTGGCAGGGAAATGGCTGGGACCATAACCTTTGTAACTTGAATGTTAAGCTCCTTAGATTTCTCCCCCTTTTTGTTATCATCAAAAGGAATGACTGGGAGTCCTTGAGCTGCCACTAGCTGGGCTAAAAGTTGGGTTTGCTTCTCCTGTTCCCTTTGCATTTGAGATAAAGTAGCTTCCACCTTGTCCACTCTAGAAGAGAGAGTCTTCAAGGAGGTAGCCACCTCAGGTTCCTTAGAGAAAAACCTGTTCATCTTGGACACAGTGAGAAGAGGGAGCTTTTCATCAAGCCTCCTATCAGAAGCATCCTTCAGGTTCCCAATAGAATCCTTGATTTTCTTTGCTTCATTCCTAGTCTGCAGCATCTGTAGCCTTTGAATTTCCAGAGAATCCATGATGGCTTTGTAGAATTTCTTGTCAGTGACACTTACAGACTCATGAGCCATATAGGCCTCATTATACTGCCTAGTAATTGCAGTATCCAAGTTTATTCTTCCATGCATATCTTGAGAAAGCCAGTTTGGTGTAGGGGGCATCACAGAAGTCCCAGTCTGTGAAGTGATAGCCACCTGTACATTGTCACCAAAACTGTCATCATCATCAGAAAAATCAAACTCACCACTTGTTGCAGCTCCTAGAGACAGATTGGTGATTGCATCCTTTGCTCTTTGCATAGATGCAGTTGTATGGATTAGGTTGAAAGACCTTTCTGCCTCCACATTGCCCTGCTGAGCCATAACTTGATAGGCTGGCACAGGATGAGTAAAGGTCTCAGGATCCAGGGAAATACTATCCAGAGTTTGTTGATAATGCTCTTGGAAAGTAAGTTCCCTTTCTCCCTCATGAACCTCCATTAACTCACTTGCAATGGTTGCTTCCTCCCTTATAGCTCCTGTAGTCCCTTCTCTCTCTCCTCTATTTTCTTGCATCATGGGCTCCCCATGGCTCACACCTCTCACACCCTCACCTTCACCTACTAAGGTGGAACCCTCGGCCTCTCCTTTTGCCTGACTGGAAGAAATAGTCAGCCTCTCACTCTCAGCCTCTCATTTTGCCTGGCTGCAAGCCAGCCTCTCAGTTTCACTCCCTCTCATTCCTAGAAGTGTTTCAACTACCACTAGATCATCTGCACTAGTTGTGGAAACAACTTGATTTTCAATAAGAGGTGCAGAATGAACTATCAACGGAATGGTAGTTTGAACTGTCAACGGTATGGATACCGTTGATGGAGAAACACTTGTCAACGAAAGAGACTGTTTCGTTGATGAAGTCAAGAAAGCACTTTGAGAAAGTGAGATTACAGTGGAATCTGTGGTGATTGATTTTAGAGATTGTTCCACAGATCCTCTTGTAATTTCAGAAAAGGATGATTGGTGGCCCAACAAATCACTTAACAAGTGATGGTCACCAATTTCAGAGTGGGGCTTCTCCAAGAAAAGAGTTGGAGAATCAGGGATAGATGAATGGATCATATCCACATCTAATGACTGAGTTGGTGAATTTTGTGGAGTTGGTTCAAGATTGATGTTTAAAGAATGGGACTGTAACCCCAGAGTAATGATAGGGGTTACATCAAACTGAATTTGAGATACTGGAAGTGTTGCTTCCAGTGTGTGTGCACCCTGTGAAACCTGGGATTTTTGTTTCACTCTCCTTTGGTATTGGGAAAAAGTAGACTGTGGGCTTGAAGTGTCCCTTACCCTATTGGAGTGTGCTCTTGGAGGAGAGCTTGTTTCAATAATTACATCCTTTTGGGAGGATGCAACTAGACTTGTGCTTAAATCCATATTACTCATTGTGCCTTGTTGGGAAGACACAATGGGGCTAGGCTGGATCTCACTCATCTTTCCTTCCTTATCCTTAGGGTTTCTTTTATGTTCACCCCTTCCCTCACCTCTTACAACACCTGCACCACTCCCCTTAGGTTGTGTAGTGGATTTTACAACAGGTGCCTTTTGGGAAGCACCTGAGGTTGGCTTGGAGGATTTCTTTGATTTAGGTTTTGTTGCTGGGGCAGGAGCCTGTTGGGTCACAACTACAGACTCCACATCAACAGGGTTGGGTAAAACAGTAGAAGTAACAGCTATACTAGCAGGGATAGAAGTAGTTACCTCAATTATTGGCAAATACACCACTGGAACATCACCATTGTGGTTCAGCCTCAGTATGTCTGTCAATACTCTCTTTTCTTGTACAAAGCAATCAAACCTAGAAACAGGGTTAGAGATAACCAATGGTGCTGGACTAACATGGTTGGCCAATATCATCAGAAATCTAGCATAATAGATATTTTTCTTCCTATTTGCTTTATTACCCAACTTAGCACCAATTTCATACATAAGTTGGGTGCTAAAGTTGTAATATCTATCAGTTAGGAGCATGGTAAATAGAATCAACATGGAATTAGTTAATGCATCAAAATTACTAATTTTACCAGAAAAGACCTTGATGAATGCATCAGCTAAATAACTATATTCCCTAACCAAACCTCTCCTAATTATTTTACCCAGATTATCAGTAGGCAAAGAGTAGTTTATGGAATGTAGCAAGTTAATCATTTCAGTATATGTAGGCAAAGCAGAGCAATTATTTTCAGGAAGGTGTAAGCATGCTTGCAACACATCAGAATTGACTATGTACTCATTACCTTGATTGGTGAATTGCAAAGTGCAATTTGTCCCACTATACTCACATGAGGTCCAAATCTCCTCGATTATCTCATTGTAGAGTGGTGTAGAGTGAAACATTGCGTAGCTCAGTTTGCAATTCATCATAAAATCCATCATCTTGAAGAAGATTCCGTTCGGGCTTTTCTTAACAACAAAAGGAATGGAGTTGTTCTTTTCGTAAATGAACCCTCCAGCAGACATGAGTTTCACGATGGGTGCCATTGTTGAGTAAAGAAAGCTTGAACTGAGATTTGCTTTGAGAGAGAAAGAGTAAGAAGGCCTTTGGAATTTTTGAGAGCAGGTAGAAAAGAATTAAAGAAAATAAAATTTCTTAAATACTCCCCCAAAAATTCTCAAAAATTAAGTCCAATAATAAATATGAATTACTGGATTGGATAAAAAATGTAACCGTTACAATTAAAATATTACCATGATTTATACTTACAGGGGTGTATGCATAGATCGTGGTAACAGACGTGACAATTTTCAACGGTTTAGATTAACTGCGCTATATCAACGAATCAGAATTGGCCGTTTAAGGTCCCGTCTATTTCGTTGATAAAGCTGCGTTTTGTTGATATAAAGAGCTATCAACGAAACACCCAGAAAAATTCTAAGACTATCAACGAAATGGTGCGTTTCGTTGACATAGTAATTTTGACTTGGACAAAATTGCACTTTTTCCTGAGAAAATTAATTCACAGAAAAACATAGCAAATTTCTGGCTACATTGTAACTTGCAAAAATCTCAGAAATAATTAAGAGAAATTTAGCATACCTAGCTCACTTACTAATCTTGAGAATGTTGATTCATCAAGTGGCTTGGTAAAGATGTCTGCAAGTTGTTGTTCACTTGGAACAAAATGTAACTCCACAGTACCATTCATAACATGTTCTCTAATGAAATGGTACTTGATGTCAATGTGCTTGGTCCTAGAATGCTGCACTGGATTCTCAGTAATGGCAATGGCACTAGTGTTGTCACAGAAGATAGGAATTTTCTCAACTCTTAATCCATAATCAAGTAGTTGATTTTTCATCCATAAAATCTGTGCACAACAACTTCCAGCTGCAATATACTCAGCCTCAGCCGTGGAGGTAGAAACTGAGTTTTGTTTCTTGCTGAACCATGACACAAGCTTGTTTCCTAAGAATTGACAGGTGCCAGTTGTGCTTTTCCTATCAATTTTACATCCTGCATAATCTGCATCTGAATAACCAATTAGTTCAAAGCCAGATTCTCTAGGATACCAAATGCCAAGGTTTGGTGTTCCTTTGAGATATCTGAAAATTCTTTTAATAGCAACTAAATGGGATTCCCTAGGATCAGCCTGAAATCTAGCACAAAGACATGTAGCAAACATAATATCAGGTCTACTAGCTGTTAAATATAAAAGTGAGCCAACCATGCCTCTGTAACTTGAAATGTCCACAAATTTTTCCTTAGTATTCAATTCAAGTTTGGTGGCAGTAGGCATGGGTGTTTTGGCAGGAGAGCATTCCATTAAGTTAAATTTCTTTAATAAATCATGAATATATTTTGTTTGACTAATGAAAATGCCTTCATTAACTTGCTTCACTTGGAGACCAAGAAAGTAAGTTAATTCTCCCATCATGCTCATTTCATATTTACTTTGCATAAGCTTGGCAAACTTTTGACAAAGTTTTTCATCTGTAGACCCAAAAATTATGTCATCTACATAAATTTGAACAAGTATAGTAGAGCCATTCACAACCCTGTGAAAAAGAGTTTTATCTACAGTACCTCTAGTGAAGTGATTCTCAAGGAGGAACTGTGAAAGTGTGTCATACCAGGCTCTAGGTGCTTGTTTCACACCATAGAGTGCTTTGAGGAGGAAGTACACATATTCTGGAAAATCATCATCTTCAAAACCAGGAGGTTGGCTTACATACACCTCCTCTTCCAGTTCCCCATTCAGAAAAGCACTCTTCACATCCATTTGATAGACCTTGAAATTGGCATGGGCTGCATAGGCTAGGAAAATCCTTATTGCTTCTAGTCTTGCAACAGGAGCAAAGGTTTCATCAAAATCAATTCCCTCTTCCTGTGAATAGCCTTTTGCAACCAATCTAGCTTTGTTCCTTGTGACTATGCCATTTTCATCCATCTTGTTTCTGAACACCCATTTTGTGCCTATGACACTCCTGTCCTTAGGCTTGGGCACCAGCTTCCAAACATTGTTTCTCTCAAATTGGTTTAGCTCCTCTTGCATAGCTAAAACCCAATCTGGATCTAGAAGTGCATCCTCAACTTTCTTTGGCTCATCTTGAGACAGAAAGCTACTATATAAACATTCTTCTTGAGTTGCTCTTCTAGTTTGGACTTTTGAAGAAACATCACCTGTAATTAGTTCAAAGGGATGATCTTTAGTCCATTTTCTTGAGGGAGGTAGATTTGCTCTTGAAGAAGTAGCTTCATGATCATGGTTGCCTTGATTGAATATATGTCCTTGAGAAACTCCCCCTGAGTTTGTTGTCCCTAATTGATCACTTCTAGAGGCATTTCTGTGACTGTCAACGGTATGACCATTTTGACTGTCAACGAAACGCTCATCCTGACTGTCAACGAATCCTCCATCATGACTGTCAACGAAATGACCATTTGATCTGCCAGCAGCTATTCTTTTCAATCTCAATGCAGCAATTTCATCTTCACTGTTGCTTTCATCTGTGCTAGATACAACAACTTTAGGATGTTTCTCAATAGCCTTGACATGATTCACTTGATCTCCTTCCTTATTCTCAAAAGAAAGACTTTAATGGAAACCTTCATCACAGAGACCTTGAATTTTGAGATCATCAAAAACAACATGTACAGATTCCATAACAATGTTGGTTCTGAGATTATAGACTCTGTAAGCTTTCCCTGCTGCATATCCCACAAATATTGCTTCATCTGCCTTTGCTTCAAATTTCCCCAAATGCTCAGCTTGATTTCTCAGAACAAAGCACTTGCATCCAAAGACATGAAGAAAGTCCAATAGTGGCTTCTTTCTTTTGAGTAGTTGATAAGGGGTCACTCCCTTGGCCTGATTAATTAAAGAAATATTTTGAGTGAAGCAAGCTGTGTTAACTGCCTCAGCCCAAAAATAAGTTGGTAACTTTGATTCATCTAGCATTGTCCTTGCAGCTTCAATAAGTGTTCTGTTTTTCCTTTCAACTACACCATTTTGCTGTGGTGTCCTTGCTGCTGAAAACTCATGCAAAATACCATTTTCTTCACAGAACACCTTCATGCTTGAATTCTTGAATTCTGTCCCATTGTCACTCCTAATCCTTCTTACTTTGAAATCAGGATGATTGTTTACCATCTTGATGTGATTGATAATGATTTCACTTGCCTCATCTTTGGAGTGCAAAAAGAAGGTCCATGTAAATCTAGAAAAATCATCAACAATCACAAGACAGTATTTCTTCTTTGAAATGGACATGACATTTACAGGTCTAAATAGATCCATATGAAGCAACTCAAGCTGTTGGACAATTGATGACTCTGTCTTGCTTTTGAATGATGCCTTCTTTTGTTTCCCTTTTTGACAGGCATCACACAAACCATCCTTGGAGAATTCCACCTGTGGAATTCCTCTAGCAAGATCTTTCCTCACCAAATCATTCATAACTTTGAAATTCAGATGAGATAATTTCTTGTGCCATAGCCAACTTTCATCCTTGCTTGCCTTGCTGAAAAGACAAGTGATGGTGTCTGGACTTGTGCTACTAAAGTCAGCAATGTACACATTCCCTTTTCTGAATCCAGTCATGACCACATTGTTGTTCCCTACCTTAGAAACAACACAAGCTTCTTTTGAAAAAGTAACTAAAAATCCTTTGTCACAAAGTTGGCTGATACTAAGCAAATTGTGCTTATGACCATCCACCAATGCAACCTCATCTATGATGGCATTCTCTTTTGAAATCAAGTCATATCCCTTAGTGTAGCCTTTGTTGTCATCTCCAAAAGCAATACAAGGGCCAGCTCTTTCCTGGAACTCTGTGAGCAGGGTAGAATCACCAGTCATGTGTCTTGAACAACCACTATCCAAGTACCAAAGATTCCTTTTATCTCCCTGCACACAATAAAACCAAATCAAGTTGATTTTGGTACCCAAGTTTCCTTGGGTCCTGTTTTGTTAGCCTTTGACTTTCCTTTTAATTCATTTTTCACCTTGGGCTGAGATTGATTTAAATCAACCTTTATCTTTGGTGTTGATTTCTGAGGGTTGCTCATATTTTCATTCACATCATGCATAGTTGGAGGAACAAACATGTTATTCACATTCCATGGCATTTGTGGCACATTAATCATATTCATGTATGGATTGGGCATAAATGGCATGCTAGCATATGGATTCTGAAATTGTGCATATGGAGCAAACATGTTAGGCATAACATGCATTGTAGGCATAGATCCATTCATTGCAGGCTTAGGCATTTTCACATTAGCAGTCTTCTTAACAGATTTGCAGTTAGTAGATAAATGACTAACACTTCCACAATTAACACATGTCTTTCTAGGAGCATATTTATCAGGTGTGTAATTGTTATGTTTGTTAATCCCTACTTTGCCATTCCTGTTATTCTTTTTATTTCCCTTAGCCTCAACTTAAATTTTCTCTACCTTGTCTTTCAATTGCTTGTTAGACAAGTGACCTACATTAGCTTTTTCAATAGGCTTCTCAACTTTCTTTGATTTACTAGACTCACCTTGAACAAAGTTCTTGGTGACAGGACCATACTTGTTATTAAGTCTAGTGAGTTCTTCTTTTCTTTTCTCTGTCAACGAAATAGCCTGATCGGTTGATGGTTCATCTGTCAACGAAACTTTGCATTCCGTTGACATATCAACCTTCAACAGATGATCATTGTTGTTTGTTGACTTTGTTTCTGATTCTAAGGTTTCACCAGCATACCCTAGCTTCTCTTTGTTCTTTTTCCATGATTGCTCACAGAAAGATTCCATACCTTGAACATTAATGATGTTGGTAGCAACATTCCTGGAATCCTTCCATTTTGCAATCACACTTTGTTCTATTTCAAGTTGTGTTTTAAGAATTTCTTCCCTTTCTAACACTTTCTCAAGTTCCTTCTTAGCATCCCTACTAACACACCTCATTTTCTCAAATTCAATGAGTTGTGCTTCTAACATGGCATTCCTATCACTTAAGAGCAAATTAGTCTCTTTTATTCTTGAATTCTCTTTGGTAAGTGATTTAAGAGTAACACACAAATTATATAGTACAGTAGACATTTCATTTACTGCACTATCGCATTCCTCTTTAGAAAGCTCAGAAAGATTAGTAATTGTTACCTGGTTGCTTGAGGAGCTTGCTTCCTGCTCATGATTGTTAGCCATAAGAGCCAAGTTGACATACTCAACATCATCATCAGAATCTTCACCATTACCAGCCCAATCATACTCCTGAGACATGAAAGCCTTTTATTTTTGCTTGAGAAGTTCAAAGTATTTCTTTTAATAATCAACAGGCTCAAATTTCCTGTTACCCTTCTCAACCTTAGGCTTTCTGAAGTCTCCAGCAAAGTGACCAATCATTCCATAATTGAAACATTTAGACTTAGACTTTTCAATCCAGTTATTTTTGCTAGGTTGAAAGTCTCTCCTTGGTGGCCTTGCTTCTGAGTTTCTCTTGAATTTGAACTTAGAGAATTTCCTTGAAAGAAAAGCAATGTGTTCATCAATCTCATCTAAGTCATCCAAGTTGGCTGGTTCTGGTTCTTCTTCTTCTGTCATATTGCCTTTTCCCTTGCTAACATCACTTCTACAACTAGCTCGACTAGTTGTGGATTTTGCAGCTTCTTCATTGTCATCTTCCAGTTGGTTCACAGATGCAAGCAATGCAATAGATCCACCTTTCTTCTATACCTTTTCAATTTCTTCATCTTGCTCCATTTCCAACTCATATGTCTTTAAAGTTCCATAAAGCCTTTCAAGAGTGTAGTCTTTGTACTCTTGAGTTGTTAGATATAATTGCTAATGATTGTTTTATCAATGTTTAAGAGACAGGTACTCATCAGAGTTTACTTGAAACCAGTCAGAGTTTATTTAAAGACTGACGGGATGAGAGTTTATTTTAGCTGTCGGTGCTAACATGAAGATTCTAGAAGCAATATATTCTGAAGATGGAAAGAAGCAGAATATATTGAGATAGCTAAATAAACGGGACAGAAGACAGAAGCAATCCTAGATTGATATAAATTGTATAGCTGATTTATAGGATATCAATTAGAGATTGATTATGTAACTGTGTATTATATAAACACAGATAGGTTAACCCTAAAAGGGATGCGAATACTGAATACATTATTCTTGTAACCTAGCAGCTCTTTGTGATTCTTTAACATCACTGAGAGAAGAGTTATTTTATATAATTCAGTTGTTGATTCATAAACACAAGTATAATCATGACTGACAACTCTCAGGAAGGTTCTAATGCAGGTTCTAATGCTCAGAAGGTTCAACCTACTTCTGTGAGTCGATATGAGACAATAAGGGTTCCAATTCTCAGACCAGTTGAATATCCAATATGGAAGGTGAAGATGACCATGTTTCTGGAAGCCACAGATCCAGAATACCTTGATAGAATCAATGATGGTCCTCATATGCCAACTAAATTGTCTCATGTTATTACTGGGCAAGAACAAAAGACTGTTCCAAAAGAGAAGAAAGATTTGACTCCTGAAGACATCTCATCAATTGCAAAGGATACAAAGGTTAGACATCTACTCCACAGTGCCTTAGATAATGTCATGTCTAATAGAGTTATTGGCTGCAAAACTGCCAAAGAAATTTGGGATGCTTTAGAAGTCAGATGTCAAGGAACAAGTGCTATAAAGAAGAACAGGAAGACTATTCTAACACAGGAGTATGAACACTTTGATTCTAGATCTGATGAAAGTTTGACAGATACTTATGACAGATTTTGTAAATTGTTGAATGATTTGTCCCTGGTTGATAAAGAATATGAACTTGAAGAGTCAAATCTCAAATTTCTGTTATCACTGCCTGAAAAATGGGATTTGAAGGCAACAACAATTCGAGACAATTATGATCTTGCAGAAACAGATCTTGATGAAATCTATGGGTTGCTCAAAACTCATGAATTGGAGATAGAACAAGGAAACAAAAGATCTGGAAAGAAGACAAAATCTGTTGCTCTTAAAATTGAAGAAAAGCCTGTCAAGAAGGAATCATCAAGAAAGAAAGCCAAAGGAAAGGCTTTAGTCATTAAATCTGAAAGTGAGTCATCAAACTCTGATGATGGCTCAAATACTGATGATGAAGCTTCTGATTCTGAGGATGATGATGAAGAGATGATGAAAATGGCTGCTTTAATGGTGAAGACTTTCAAGAAGATGGGATTCAAGAACTTCAAGAAAGGAAAGAGATTCTCAAGGGAAGATTCAAATTCTTATAAAAGAAAATTCAGAAAGTCTGATGAAAAAGATACCAAGTCTGGAAAGAAAGACAAGTCAAAGATCCAGTGCTACAAGTGTAAAGAAATGGGTCATTATGCTCCAGAGTGCAAGAAAGGAAAATATGAGAAAGCACTCATCACTAAAGGCAAGGACTGGGCAGACACTTCAGACTCAGATGAGGGAGTCAATTATGCTCTCATGGCAACTGTTAAAGATGAAGCTGAGTCATCTGAAAACAAGGTACCCCTAACAACTTATGCTTATGATACTGATAATATATCTGAATTAAGAATTTATCTTAAAAGCATACATGTTAGTTATAGGGATCAGACTTTAGAGAATGAGAGAATAAAATCTGAGAATCTAGGTCTTAAAGAAAGGAATAAATTTCTTGAAGAGAAACTTGTTAACATGCAACAAGTTCAAAAGGAGAGAGATGATGCTGTTTATGTTGAACAGGAATTGCTTAAAAGATATAGGCAAATAGAATCTGAGTTGGAAAAAGATAGGAAAGTGATTAAAACCTGGACCAATTCTGGAAAAGACACACATCAGGTTTTTCAAACAGATACTGTAGGTTTAGGTTACTGTGAAAATGATGAACTTAGGTTTAAAGATAAAGTTAAAGTGAAACCACAACTTAAACCTGTGAAATTTGTTCATGAATCCAGTAAGCTAAAGTCTGTAGTTGTGAAAGAAGCTGTTATGGAACCAGTTGAAACTTGTGTAAAACAGGTTAATATTGGTTCAATAACAGAGAATAAGATTGAGTTAGAAGCTGTTAAAGAACCAGTAAAAATCTGTGATAAACAGGTTAATGTTGGTTTGATGACAGAAAAACAATTCAAACATAAGCTCAAAGAAGTAAAGTCTGTCAACAAACAGAAAATGTTTAAGAAAAATAGGAATGGAAAAGTAGGCATTAATAAAAGAAATGATTATCTGCCTAATTCTGCTGCTCCTAGAAAAACATGTCATAGTTGTGGTAGTACTAACCATCTTGCCAGGTTTTGCAAGAAGAACAAAGATATTAAATCTTTACCCTCCACATCTGGAGTAAAGAATGATTATGTTAGGGTTAGACCACAGACTTTATGCACACACTGTGGGAGAACTTGGCATTCTATTTATACTTGCAAGAGTTATCATGCTATTTATCACAATTATTATGAGCTAAAACCTAACTTGAAATGGGTTAGAGCAAACTCTGCAAGTGTAAAGTCTGACAATGTTAGTTTAAACTCTGTTGATAGTGATTCCGCTGCAAAAGCTAACAATGTTAAGAAAGCCAAAGGATCCAAGCAAGTCTGGATCCTTAAATCTAACACTTAGTGATTGTTTGTGATTGCAGGGCATAAAAGAGAGCACTCTTATCTTGGACAGTGGATGCTCAGGACATATGACTGGAAATAAAGCCCTGCTATCAGATTTTGAGGAAAAAGCTGGCCCAAAAGTTTCCTATGGAGATGGCAACATAGGACATACTCTGGGATATGGCAATATCAATCTTGGAAGTGTCATCATTACCAATGTAGCTCTAGTCTCAGGACTCAAGCATAATCTGCTTTCTGTGAGTCAAATCTGTGACAGAGGATACCATGTAGATTTTCATAATGAACATTGTGAAGTTATCAGCAAATCAACAGGGAAAGTTGTTCTAGTTGGACAAAGGCACAATAACATCTATGAAGCAAGTTTGGTAACAAACTCTGAAGGAAAAACTGTGTGTCTATCAGCAAGAATGTCCAGTGAAGAGAGTTGGAAATGGCATAAGAAGCTCTCTCACTTAAATTTGAACAACATCAATGAGCTGATTCGAAAAGATCTTGTAAGGGGACTTCCAAAGTCAATACTCAGCTTAGATGGCATGTGTGATTCTTGTCAAAAGGCCAAGCAAAGGAAGTCATCTTTCAAAAGTAAATCTGAATCTTCAGTTGTGGAACCTTATCACCTTCTACATGTTGATCTTTTTGGTCCAGTAAATATAATGTCATTGGGCAGAAAGAAATATGCTCTAGTCATTGTTGATGAGCATACTAGGTACACTTGGGTGTACTTCTTAGCAAAGAAGGATGAAACTGCTTCAATACTAATGGATCATGTAAAATTACTGGACAAAGGATCACAGTACAAAGTGAAAATTCTAAGAAGTGATAATGGTACTGAATTCAGAAATTCTGAAATGGAAGCTTTCTGCAAGGAAAGAGGAGTGAAGCAAGAATTTTCTGCACCTGGAACTCCACAGCAAAATGGTGTAGTTGAAAGAAAGAACAGAACCCTAATCGAAGATGCCAGAACAATGCTTGTTGAAGCAAAATTGCCAACCTATTTCTGGGCAGAAGCTGTTCAAACTGCTTGTTTTACTCAAAATGCTACACTGATCAACAAGCATGGTAAAACACCATATGAGATGGTGAAGAATAAGAAGCCAAATTTGAAATATTTTCATATTTTTGGATGCAAGTGTTTTGTGTTGAAAACTCATCCTGAACAATTGACCAAGTTTGACTTAAAAGCTGATGAAGGAATTTTTGTTGGATACCCACTATCAACTAAAGCATTCAGAGTCTACAATCTAAGAACAAAAGTGATCATGGAATCTATACATGTGTCATTTGATGACAAGAAAATAACTGGAATAGAAGATGAAGGATATCATGATCAACTTCGCTTTAAAAATGAAGATCTATACTCTGAAAATGTAAACTCTGATGAAGCAAATCCAACAAACTCTGACGAAGCATACTCTGATCCTCTACTGGTAAACACTGATGAATTTTCTCTGACAGAACAAAATGGAGAACCAGTTGAGGGGGAGCGTGAAGAAACTTCAGGAACTTCTCAAAGTAATGACTCAAATTCTGAAAGAGGGTCAAATATAGAATCAAATAGAAACTCTGAGTCAAACTCTGAAAGTTCAAATACTGAACAATCCAATTCAGGGGGAGCCTCAGAGAATGCGAATGGTCGAGAAGAAAATCAGGAGAGCATGGATCAAGGGGGAGGATCTAATAATGAAAATAGAAGCCAATTACCAACAGCAAGAAGGTGGACACAATCCCATACACCTGACTTGATAATTGGAGATCCAGAAGCTAGTGTAAGAACTAGAAGTGCTACAAATAATGAATGTCTGTTTCATGCATTCTTATCTCAAACTGAGCCCAAGAAAGTGGAAGAAGCTCTTCAAGATGCTAACTGGATAACATCAATGCAAGAGGAGTTAAATGAATTTGAGAGGAATGAAGTTTGGACACTTGTACCAAGACCAAAGAATAGATCTATTGTTGGTACAAAGTGGGTTTTTAGAAACAAAACAGACAGTGATGGAGTGATTACAAGGAATAAAGCTAGACTTGTGGCTAAAGGCTATTCACAGCAGGAAGGAATTGACTATGATGAAACCTTTGCTCCAGTTGCAAGATTGGAGGCAATAAGGATTTTTCTGGCCTATGCTGCTCACAAGAAGTTTAAAGTCTTTCAGATGGATGTGAAAAGTGCTTTTCTCAATGGGAAACTTGAAGAAGAAGTGTTTGTTGAACAACCACCAGGGTTTGTAGATCCCAAACATCCAGATTATGTCTACAGGCTTGATAAGGCATTATATGGACTAAAGCAGGCACCTAGAGCATGGTATGAAACTCTGGCTCAATTTCTTTTCGAAAGTGGATTCACTAGAGGTACAATTGACAAAACCTTGTTCTATTTCAATTCTGGTGATGATTTGCTGTTAGTTCAAATCTATGTGGATGACATAATTTTTGGGTCTACCAACGACAAACTCTGTAAGAAATTTGCCAAGCTTATGCAGTCAAGGTATCAAATGAGCATGATGGGAGAGCTTAGTTATTTTCTAGGCTTACTGGTCAAGCAAACAGATGATGGGATTTTTATTAATCAAGCAAAATATACCAGAAATCTTCTCAAGAAATTTGGTATGCTTGATAGTTCATCTGCTACCACTCCCATGGCAACTGCAACAAAGCTAGACAAAGACACAGGAGCCTCAGTAGATATGACAAACTATAGAGGGATGATAGGGTCTCTTCTTTATCTCACTGCAAGCAGACCTGATATCATGTATGCAACATGTCTTTGTGCAAGATTTCAAGCAGACCCCAGAGAGCCACATCTAACAGCTGTGAAGAGGATTTTCAAATATCTCAAAGGAACCATAACTCTTGGTTTGTGGTATCCTAGAGAATCAGAGTTTAAATTAATTGGTTACTCTGATGCAGACTTTGTAGGCTGTAAGATAGACAGAAAAAGCACAAGTGGAAGCTGTCAATTTTTAGGTGACAGATTGGTTTCTTGGTACAGCAAGAAACAGAAATCAATTTCGACATCCACAGCAGAAGCAGAGTATATAGCTGCTGGTAGCTGTTGTGCACAGATTTTATGGATGAAGAATCAATTGCTGGACTATGGATTAAGGTACTCTAGAATACCTATTTACTGTGATAATCAAAGTGCTATTGCTATGACAGGTAATCCAGTACAGCACTCCATGACCAAGCACATCAGCATAAGGTATCATTTTATCAGGGAACATGTGGAAGAAGGAAACATTGAGCTTCATTTTGTTTCTACAGACCAACAGCTTGCAGATATCTTCACCAAACCTTTGAGTGAAGGTACCTTTACAAGGCTGGTAAATGAACTTGGGATGATCTCTGGTTTTGACTAGAGATACTGGTTAGATTCAAACTCTATACATGATTTTATGCTCATGGTTCTTTGCATGTGTTAACTGTTATTTGTACCAGTATGTTAAATTCTGATAGTAAACTCTGTTAGTCATACTCTGTCAGTCATACTCCGTCAGTTAAACTCTGATGTTATACTCTGATTGTGATATTGTCTGAAACATATTGACCGATGAAGAAAGCTGTATGAAGCATGATTTTCAGTAAGTAATCATGAATCCTTCTAAGTATTATAAATTCTAAATTACAAAATGTGCAGAAATTTTACACAGCATGATACTGTCTCTATATTTATAGCATCTCTTAGTTTATTGATCCTATACACTGAGTCTGTATTAGCTGTTTGCATTTTCTCTCATAAATTAATTGTATTAACTGATGAAAAGTCTAAACTCTGAAAATTAGTTACAAACATTTCACCCTCAAATCAAAAGATGCCAAAAAGAGCACAAATTCCTTTGAGATCATGTTGTGCCTAGGAAGATCCATGAACTTATTGTATGAAATAAAGGCTAAAATCTTTGATTTTTGGTGACTAGTGCCAACCATTGATTACTGGAAAAATAATTAAAAAAAAATTATAAAGGGGGTGAAAATAAAAGATATATCCAAATGAAAGGATATCAGTATACAGAGTTTAGATATAAAAATCAGATTTTATTTTAAATGAGAGTTTGAGCAACCAGTTTTTACTGCTTTAGTTTGTGGATTTTATGCACTTTGAGATGGTCTAAATATTCATATTCAGTAAACTCTGCTAATTCACACTCAAATACTCACACCTGTACAGTTTGTGAAAAGAGTTTATTTATAAAAGAGGAGGATTGGTAAAAGCTGATGAGTTGTGTACTCTACGCTGAGGTAATTTTATTTTAATCTCTGATGATTAAAATTAATTATTTGTTTCAGACAGTTAACAATTTTGAGAAAACATTCTTGAAAATAAAAGAGTATGATTGGTAACGGTTCTAAATTTGTATTAAACAGAGGAGAGAGATTGATTGTCTAGAAAAGTGTAAACAGCGGTAATAATTGCTGTTTTTACTGCGCATGCGCTTTGGAAACTGTCAATTATGTGCTGTCAGTCATTGCATGTGTGCCACGTGTCCCACTCACACAGTTAACGGAGTAAGACAGTTGTGTATTAATGATTAAAAACTGTTCGGTTTTTAATTTTGAATTTCATATTTATACAATACACACACATACGTCTAAACTTTTCACATCTTACTTCAATTCATATCTATTGTCACACACACATATTCACAAACACTTTCTTACTTTCAAACATATTCGAAGCTTTTGCATCAGTTTCTTTGATTTCTTTCAAATCTTACTAATGGCGACTACAGCTTTTGTTTCTTCTGGGTTAGAATTTGTTCCAAACAATTATACAGCACCACTGAATACTGCTAACGCCCCAGAAGCTTTTCATATGATTCAAGAATTTCTTGCTCAGTCAGCGATTGGGCGTGCTTTAGTTGAACCAGCAAAACTTTCTGGTTTACAAATCAAGGCGTTTTGGGAGTCCGGGATGTATGATGATGGTGGTGAGACTGGTAGCCCATCTATAATCTTTGAATATGAAGAAACAGAGTATGTAATTACTGCTGGAACCATTCGGGCTGCAATGGGGTTTCCTGAGTTTTTGTCGTATACTATTGGAATGGGTGATGAAGATTTGATAAGGATGATGCGAGAGATTGGGTATTCTGGACCCTTGACTAAGATTGGACAGTTGAAACGACCGTTCTTAAGGAAGGAGTGGAGCTTCTTCTTTGATTACATTACAAGGACGTTCGGAAAGAAATGCACCAACTGGGATGTTATTCCCACGGACAGTCTGCAAATCGGGTACTCTTTATTATATGATAATCATTTTGATTTTGCACGACTTGTCTTGAATAATTTAGGGGAGAAAATGACAGAAAATAGAGGGGTAGTTTACTTTTCTAGATTTTGTCAGATTTTATTCTCTTACTGTGTTGAAGGAGTAGAAGTAATTGATGAAGATGTTTCTTATTTTAAATTACACAAGAGGATATTTTCTGATCTTGTCAATAACGATGTTAAGAAAGGGGTTGTTGGAGACTTGTTGCTACCTGCCTCTGTGCAACAGTTTATAAATGATCAAGTAAATCCACCAACACAAGCTTCTCCTCAACCTGAGCCTTTACAAACAGAGCTACCTTCATCAACATCTGTCAAACCTGCAAGGGGTGGTAGGACTAAGCATATGGGTTCTAAGCCAGCAAGGATTTCTAAATCATCAGTTGATATTAGGGTGTCAACATCTGCTGGAACTTCAAGGAAGAAAAGAAGGGCAAATAGGCCATCTTTTACTGACAGTCAGATTTCACATCAGAAAAGAAGAAAGTTGGTGGCTGATTATCTTTTTGAGGAGTTGGATGTTGCTGATCCAAATGTTGAAGCTGTCCAGCATGAAGCTCCAAAAGATTTTGTTGAGGAGCATGTTGTAACTACTGCTGATGAGGACAGAGTTTTTGTAAACGCTGAAGCTCTTGATGTTGAAATTCAGGATGCTGCTGTAGAACCTGATGCTGTTACTAAGGAGACTGAGGTTAATGATGAAGCTACTGTGACTATAGTGGACAGAGTAAATACTGATGAAACTCCTGAGGTGTTCCTTGAACCTATATTGGAGATGGACAATGAAGAAGAGATTGAAGCACATCCTAGTATCAGTGTTTGTGATACTGAGGATGTGGCAGCTGATCAACCCACCCAGATATTAGATGAGTCAATTGCAACTCATACAGAAATTCTTTATGTTCATAATTCAATTCCAGAAAAGGGTGAGGAGGTTGATCAGGTAGTGGAAACTGCTCAGATAAATGCTGAAGCTGCTGTAGAGAAATTTGATGAAGCTATGGAAGAGATTTTGACAGAGCCTGTTGTTCAAACAGAAGAGATTCTTGTAAACTCTGAGATTCCTGAAGTTGCACAGCTAAATGCTGAGGTTACTGCAGACAATGCTAATGAAGAAGCTGCAGAGCAGTTAGAGGAAAATGCTAATGAAGCTAGAGTTGTTTCTGATAATGTTGATCATGCAAACTCTGGGATCAATGCTGATAATGTTGAGCTTTCAGACTCTGATGAGTCAATACCTTTTCTAAGAGATCCTACAGCAGAGTCTATCAAAGCAAATCACAATGCCACTGAAGATCATTTCAGGGAAATGCATTATGCTAATTGGTCAGGAGCAGACTGCATTTTCTCTACTCAAAGGGCTGCTGATTTTATACATAAGACTGCTACAGAGATTACTAATCCTGAGTTATTATCACATTTTAAGGCGACCATTGTCCAAGTTAAATCATTGCACAACCGCTTTGATGAGACTCACAAGGTTGTTCTTGGATTGAGTAATGATATTGCTCTGAAGGAGTTAGCACTGAAGAAGGATAGAGCTCAATTTTCATCTATGCAAAAGGATCAAGAAGAGATTAAGCAGAGGCTTACTAATGTTGAAAGAAATCAGACTGTTATGTCTTCCCAACTAACTTCTATTGCTGCGTCACTTGAGTTGCTGACATCAGTTTTTATTCCTGATGATGTCAAAAAGGGGGAGAAGATACCTAAAGACAAATGCAGAAGGACTCCAACTTTAAGACTGAGGGATGATTCAAATGATGGTGGAAGCAGAGAAACAGAGAAAAGGTCAAAGTCTTCTCAAGAGCAAGGGCGACTTAGGTCAAACTCTGCTAGATAGACAAACTCTGAGAGGTTAAACTCTGGTAGTCAATCTTCTTCAAGACTTAAAAGTCGAGTGATTTCATCAAATCCAATTACTGATGAAGAGATTGCTGCTAAGATTTTTATGGAAGAACATGGCAATGAAGCTACAATGGAAGATATAGATGCTGAGATGAAGCTTCTTGCTGAAGAGCACCAGAAAAAGATTAAAGCTGGTACTTATAAGAAGAAGTCAGTAAAGGCTCCTAGAAAGAAGGAAGTTGGAATTTCTATCAAAGAAAATAATCAACATAGTATACAATATACAAGGAGGCCTATGATTGCAAATACTGATAAGGGAAAGGGTAAACTGGTAGAAGAAGGACAGTTACCAAAGAAGATTTATTCAACCTCTGACGTTGCTCAAGTTGAATCAAGGATAAACAAATCAACCTCTGACGTTGCTCATGTTGATATTTCTACTAAAATTGTGACAACCTCTGACAAGGCTCAAGTTGTACAAACTCAGCTAGCTCCACAACTCAAAGGTTTCTTAAGACCTGTACTTTCTGAAACTCTGACACTAGAACCTGTGAATTTTTCTCAAACCAGGACAGTACTTGGAAAAGAATCTTATGACAAGTCTGGTTTAGGTTCACACAGGGAAAAGAGAATAAATAACAGACCTTTAGATCAAACATCACTGGCAGAAGCTGGTATTGGGGTATCTCAAGAGAGCCTTGATAAACTAGAATCTGTTCAGATGGTCTATCATAAAGGATTAAAGAAAGAGTTTCTGTTATATTTTATGTCTGATGGAAGAGTTTACAGAGTAGGAGAAGCTGATGTTCAAATAAAGCTATGGGAAAAGCTTGAGTATGTTTTATACCTTCTCAAAGTCAAAAATAGAAGTACTCACAATGCTGCTTTAGTTCTAAGAGAAAGGATGCTGAAGACAAAAGCTATGCTTGGAGGTGGTGTTTCAAGTGCATATATTCCTAAGTACAGAGATGCTTATGGAAAGATTGTTGAGATGAAGAGAAACAGTGCTAAGTTCAAGACAGCGCTGGGAATAAAAGTCTTGGAGTTCAACTTAGAGTCTGACAAATCTTACTATATCCGGCTAGGGAATGAAATAAGGAAGAACAGCATTTATTCTTTAAGAGCTGTTATCTACCAGACTGGAGAAAGTGATCCAGAGCTCAAGGAACTGAAAGAAATCATGGTGGAAGAGCTTGAAAAGGCTGAAAGGAGACTTCTCATCGATTATCTCAGGACAGTGCCTGATATTGAAGAAATTAAGTAAAGTCTGACTGTAAGTTTTTAAAGTTTTCTGTTCTAAGTTAAAGTTAAACTCTGATTATATTTAAACATTGCATTTGTTATATGTTTTGACATCATCAATTATCTATTAACTTGTACATCTTTATTATGCACAAGTTGGGGGAGATTGTTAGATATAATTGCTAATGATTGTTTTATTAGTGTTTAAGAGACAGGTACTCATCAGAGTTTACTTGAAACCAGTCAGAGTTTATTTAAAGACTGACGGGATGAGAGTTTATTTTAGCTGTCGGTGCTAACATGAAGATTCTAGAAGCAATATATTCTGAAGATGGAAAGAAGCATAATATATTGAGATAGCTAAATAAACGGGACAGAAGACAGAAGCAATCCTAGATTGATATAAATTGTATAGCTGATTTATAGGATATCAATTAGAGATTGATTATGTAACTGTGTATTATATAAACACAGATAGGTTAACCCTAAAAGGGATGCGAATACTGAATACATTATTCTTGTAACCTAGCAGCTCTCTGTAATTCTTTAACATCACTGAGAGAAGAGTTATTTTATATAATTCAGTTGTTGATTCATAAACAGTGTTCTTAAGTGTTATTATCATATTAATATTGATTATATATTGTGTGTTCGGCCTAACATGAGTGTTTCTGAGAGAAACAGTCATAGGCTTCCATTCTTTTGGAAGAGCTCTAAGAAATTTAAGGTTTGAATCCTTGGTTTGATAGATCCTTCCATACAACTTTAATCCATTCAAAAGCTTTTGAAACCTACTAAACATGTCATTTAGGGTTTCACCAGCTTTGAAATGAAAGTGCTCATATTGTTGTATGAGAAGTTGCATTTTGTTCTCCCTAATTTGCTCAGTTCCTTCACAGAGAGTTCTAACAGTGTCCCATACTTCTTTAGAGGTTGTACAGTTTATGACATTGTCAAACATCTCTTGCTCCAAACCATTAAACAGAATGTTCATGGTTCTTTTATCTTTATGGATTTCTGCAACATCTTCAATAGTCCATTCTGAGACAGGTTTTGGAATTTCTACATCAGGAGCATCATCTGGCAGTCCAACTCTAGATGCAAACTTCATGGGAACGTGTGGACCTTTCTCAATGCAGTCTACATACCTCTCATCCATAGACATGAGATGTAAATGCATCTTTACTTTCCAGTGAAAGTAATTGTCCTTATCAAGAACTGGTATCTTTACACCTGCATCCTTCTTCACCATGGTTACTGTTTTGGTCTTGATCTTTAAACTTCTTGTATATTAGAAGCTTGCTCTGATACCAATTGTTAATCCCAAATGACCAAACAGAATTGTAGAAGGGGGGTTGAAGACAATTCTAGATATTTTAAACTTGAAATTACTTTCGAAAATAAAACTGAACTTATAAAATAAAAACACAAGCACTTAAATAATTTCAGTTGGATTGTTTGATGATCCAACTGAAGTGTTTTTATTGCGGAAATAATCTGTGATACAAAATGTACACAGCTGCTCAGTTACAAGAATGTAGAGAAGTATGCTCTCAAAGATAGCTAATACAATCTATTTGTTTTTCTTCTCACACTTTTGTTTTAACTGCTACACTTGGTTATATATATTCCCAAGTTTATAATGCTATTTTTGGCTACTCTAAAGTACACTAAAGATAACCGCCAGTAGCTTGCTTTTCATCCCTTTTGTCCAATGGTCCTTGGAGATCTTTGCTTTTGTCCCTTTTCTTATTATGATCACTCCCAAGAACCCAATTGGAAACTGGGATGTTTCCTTATTTCCAATATCCATTTTAATGGTTTCCAATGCACTGTACCCTTCTACATCACCTTTTGAGCAGTCAGAGAACCGTCACTATCACTTTGTCAACTATTCAGAAAAGCAATAATGATTCGTTGATAGTAGAGAGATGTGTTTCGTTGATAGCTTTATTCTTTGTTTCGTTGATGGTATAACCCTCGTTTCGTTGATAGAGTAGTCTTCATTCCGTTGATAGAGCAATCTTCATTCCGTTGACATGTCTTCACTTAAGAAAAATTACAAGGCATAATATATTTACAATTCACCAACCTATTTTGCCTATCTAGTACTTAGTCAACATGACTTAGAAAACCTATCTAATACCTACAACAAAATGCATATCAAACTATGAAGTATTGTACAATGCAGTTGCTGCATCACTCATTCCGTTGATGAGCTTCCTGTCAACGAAACGCTGCAAAGCATACCATTCCGTTGACAGTTACAAAATGACTTAATACAAAATCTACTAAGTGTTTTTATAATTATCATCAAGAACAACATATTCCTAACATAGGATCCCTCTTATATTTATTATATTATTATATCCTTCTATACTAAGTAAAGTAATAAGATCTTATCCAAAATTTTGGTAGTCCGGTCTCTATACGACGAATATATGACCAAATTAATAAGGACTGTTAGATATTAATTAGATGGATGAGAACCGTTAGATTTAATATTAAAAACTGTATTTGATTAATAACGGGATTATATTTAAATACTAAAAAGTGTATTTTAATAATTTAAACCAAATTATACTGAATAGAATTCTCTATGTAAAAATTCGTAACTCTCCTTTTTTCGGTTTATAGGTAGTTCCAGTTAAATAATAATGGTTAAACCAAAGATCGAGATATCGATTCATATCAATTACTGTATTAAAAAATTATTAATATAATGCTCATGTGTACCATGAATAATAATAAGAGTAAAGTGCACTTTGTGTACCTGCAGTTTGTGTGTCAGACCACTTGGGATACTATACTTCAAAAACTACCATTTGTTATACTGAAATTCCAGTTTCGTAACATTATGTGTATTTCAGTTAAATTAATATTAAAATGTAGGGGTAAAATTGTCTTTTTGTCATCATCTTCTTCATCAAATCCATTTGTACCATTGATGAAGCTTTTGAGAAATTAAAACTTGGATATCTCAATCATTTCTTAACGAAATGGAGTTATTTAAGTTGCAACAGAATGCTCTCTTTTTCCTCTACAAATTGATATTGATTTTGACTATGAAATAATAATTTCAAGAAATTCATATTTTTAATATATTTAGAACCTAAATATGAAAATTTCTTCAAGTTAATCTTTCATAGCCAAAATCGATATCAATTTGTAGAGGAGAAAGAGATCATTCTGATGCAACTTAAATGACTCAATTTCATTAAGAAATGAATGAAATATTCAAGTTCTAATTTCTCAAACGATTCATCAATGGTAAAAATGAGTTTGATGAAGAAGATAATGACATAAAGACTATTTTACTCTTGCATTTTAATGTTATTTTAACTGAAATACATATAATGTTACGAAATTGAAATTTGAGTATAACAAGTGGTAGTTTTTGAAGTAGAGTATCTCAAGTTGTCTGACACACAAACTGTAGGTACACAAAGTGCACTTTACTCTAATAATAATAATACACGTCGATTCTATGTTATGTTGCAAATTTTACTGTACAAAATACAAGCTAATGAGAAGTCATGTACATGAATTTATGTTGCAAATTTTACTGTACAAAATACAAGTAAAATGACTTAGTTAATTAGTATCAACATAACACTTTTTTCTAACGGACAACACTTTGACTCATCCAAATTATATTATATTATTTTACATATAACAAATATAAAAGGATAATATCAAAATATTATTAAAAATTGAGAGTTTCATATATATTAAAGATAATTTTGAATATAAAACTTATAGTGAATGAGGATCATAAGGTTAATCTCAACATAATTTTCCTAATATCAAAACTAATACATGTAACCAAATAAATCTAAACATTTATTGTTTAATATTTATTTACCATATATTTTGATTTGCTTATAAATTAGAAAAGTGAGTATTCAGATAGTTGATATAATACACTTAAATGATTAATTACTACCTCAGGAATCGGGATCTTTAATTCTTTATTCTCATACTCATAACATAATAACAAAAATTTATGTTTCGAATCAGCTCAATAACATATTTCAAACATTAAAAAAGACTTTAAATTTTAAATCATACAACTTTAAATAAATATACATAAAATTTATGTATTTTGCACAAGGTAAATGCAACACGACCATAATTTAGGTTGTCACACTACCATAAAAAAAATCATTACAATTTAAAATAAATATATGAGAATCGTGAGATGTTCAAACTTCATCAACAATATATCAAATTTAAAAATTAATATTTTAATCTCTAAATATATTAAAAAAAATTCCAGAGTTTTGGTCGTCAAGGGACGATAGTACTAAAAAAAGTAAGAATCACTAGATCTTAAAATAAATAGATGAGAAACGTTGAATATAATGTCAAGTAATAGTTTATATTTTAATATATAAATTATTTTTACAAAATTTTAAGGTTCAAAATTGTCAAACAATATATTAATAAAATTGTATTTTAGAATTATAAATATTAATTAAATTAAAACAAATATGGATATTAAGAATAAAATTGTGAATTAATATAATAGAAAATATTAAAAAAATATTTGTGCATTGCACGGGTTATAAGCTAGTACTCAAATTAGTGAGAATCATTAGATGAAATAATAAAAGTTGTTCTACACAAAGACTTAAGGTTCGATTCTCATTAACAACATATTAAAATTTATATACATCACTCAAATATTTACATCCAATATTAAATTATTGAAAGAATTGAATATATAAATTATTAAAATAACAAAATATTAAAAATAACTCATATTTTGTTTGAGTTATTAGTTAGTACATTGAAATAAATTGTATTCCATGGTAAAAGGAAAAGGATGAGTAGAGGGACAAACACATGTTTATTTCTAAAAAACAAAAGAAGAAATAGAAACATGGAAAAGATAAGCCCAAACGCCCCCAACAAAAACATCAGGCGCCACTTTTATTGAAATGACTTTCTTAAAGAAGCGAAAATATATTTTAAAAAGATTATAAATTGTCCCGTCAACTCTCTAACTTTTTATTTTTATGAACACGAGATATATCTTAGATAGTCAAGTTTTTAGAGAAAAATTCCCCAGAGTACCTGTTTAGAGGACTTATATGAGTATGTAGTTTATTTTAATGATAAAATTGTAAATATTTGATCAAATTTTAAAACAATAATGTAATTACAATAGTACCGCATTCACATTAGAAATCTTTTTGTACTCACCTAAGTTAAATGAGTACGTACTTAGGAGAATTAGGCCATCATTTTATATTGTAAAACTTTGTGCATATTTAAATAAAATCAAAAAAAGTTATACATATTAAAATTTTGCATGTATAAAAAATACAACGATTTAATTTATATTATAGAAAAGTTAGCTGAGATATATTTCGCAAAATTCATATTATTTAAATTTTTCCAACACAGGTGTATTCCAATTGATTTTATAAACTGGATTATCATAAGGTATAC
Source organism: Heracleum sosnowskyi (assembly GCA_030848705.1). Taxonomy (NCBI): domain Eukaryota; kingdom Viridiplantae; phylum Streptophyta; class Magnoliopsida; order Apiales; family Apiaceae; genus Heracleum; species Heracleum sosnowskyi. The sequence continues at coordinate 48,536,567 of CM061241.1, forward strand.
AACCATTCCAAAACATATAAATTGGATGTTACTGAGATTCTGAAAATTTGTTACTCACTTGAAATTATCTTAACATAATTTTTAAGAATTATTTATTCACTCTTGATTGAGCCGGATCTCCCACTATTTTGGGATCTTCGTGACAAGGAAGATGTGTTGATATGTAAATATAAGGAAAAAATTATGTTAGAATTCTGACCCTCCTAGATATTTTTTTAAAAACTTTTCCAAATGATATGATATTGTTAAATATATGATATGATCCTGATAAGCTCACTTCTCAAACACTTTGAGGTTTTATGAGAACTAGTTACTTAACATGGTCCCATCTCTCAGATCTCTGGATGGGGAGGTCTCAGGTTCGAGTCCCTCTACCCCCAATATTCTCATTTATTGAAATATTGAATTTGTGTGCTATGATGGGCCCAAAAAGAACGAGATCCACACCTAGTATTGAAAATCGGACCTGACGCTATGGCCAAAAAAGCACGAACAACCTAGTGATCCACTGATTGACTCAAATTACAGGCCTTCTAGTGAAGGGATCTTGAATATATGATATGATTCTGGTAAACCCACTTTCCTAACATCAACATCTTGAGGTGTTATGAGAACTAGTTACTTAACAGGTATCATAAATGTAAGATTTTGATTGGGAGCGTGTGTGTGTATATATATATATATATATATAGGGGGCTGCTCAAATGAGACCCTATATTAGAATGAGAACTGAGAACTAATGACATTTTTGTAATATAATTGCATTGTCAGGGCATACAAAATACATCAAAATAAAAACAACTTCACGCTTTTTGTTTTCAACACACATGACACCCCTTTCTTCTCCTTCGTTGTTACCCGACCTCGCCACCACAACGATCATTACACCACTGTCGTTGGCACCACCAACACCACAATCACTGCCATAGTCTACCGCAGCACCACATGAATCACCAAATTCAAAGCAGAATCACCAAAATTTAAATCATCTATCACTACCACCACCATCTAAATAATCATCAAATTAAAACCCCAATCACCCAAAACTCAACAAAAATCACTAAATTTCATTACAACCTACCAGAATCTTTTAAAGCAAAATCACCACCATAATAATATAATCTCCACCATATCATAACTTTCGTCATCACACACATACGCACCTATATAATTATATATCATCACATTGTCATTATCGTTTCCTTCTTCATGGCATCATCGTCGGTACCACTACCCGACCTACCATCACCAAATACAACAACTAATCACAATCATCATCACCACGTGATCCACCACAATCACAATCACTACAAATGACCTTCGTTATCACCATCTCCGTCATACAAAATCACCATCAAACTGCTGGTATCATCCATAATCACCAAATTTAATTCTAAATTACAAAAAAATCAAAAACAAATCACCAAATTTTAACACAAATCACTAAAATATAAACTCCAATCACCAAATTTTCAACAGAGATCACGAGATTTCAACAAAATCACTATATTTTTTTAAAGCCAATCACCATAATAGGCTATCTCCATCATACTTGCAACCACCATCTCCGCCATTAACTTAATCACCATACTCCTTTCACCTCTACAACTACTGTATTCACCATATCTATCATAAACATCACTCTACCCAAACATCATATCCTAGCTAAGGAGTTATGATTATGAAAGAATTCGTACCTATATTTTATTTTGTTCCGCCCAAATTGATCAAAATTAGGAGTAGGTGTATCGATAGCATAAGGAACAACGATACTGGATCGAGAAAGACACTGATTAAAGTGGTGATGATGTTGATGATTGTTTTTCGATGACGATGGTGATATGATGGCAACGAGAGGCAAGATCCTCTAATGATGGTGGTGATATGACGGTAACAGGGAGGGAGGTTGGTTGTTGGAGAACAAAATAGAAATGAAGCTGTGATGGGTGGATAAAGGTGAAAGGAAAGGTCGAATCAATTATTGTGTAGCTAGGATTAAATATTAATATAAAATGTGTGGGGCTAAGATTAATTATCAGTTCTCATTTTAAGTGAGGTTCTCATTTGATCATCTCCTTATATATATATATATATATATATAGATCTATTCTATTGAGACCCTGTTATTATGAGAACTTCATATTGGGCCACAAAATTAGGCCCAATAACTAAATACACTATAATTGTAAATACACTATAATTGATTAAGCAATGTTTCGGCCAGAAAATTCCACACTGACGTTATATTAACACCAAACCTCAACACCAAAAACATCAAATGCAGGGGCTGAAAGTTTAATCTTAATCGGTCAAAACCAAGTAAGATGCACAAGTCCTTGGTGGAAATTTTCCAACAATTTAGACATGCTGCAAATTCTTATGATCTGCAATAAAAGCTAGTTCCTGTTACACTGTGTTAAATAAGGACTCACTAGTAGCCTAGTGGTACGACTCATTCCCCATCCCCCACGACCTAGGTCATGGTACGAGTCCTTGATCCCCCACCCATTCCTAGGAGTACTTCATAATCTAGTGCATCGAAGAATATGTAACATACATAATACCACATTATCACTATCTTGATCCACAGAATCACCAAATTCAAAAATAATTTACCAAAAAAATCAACACAAATCACCAAATTTCAACACAAATCACCGATTTTTTACAAAATCATCACTATCTTGATCTACAGAATCACCAAATTGAAAAATAATTTACCAAAAAATCAATACAAATCACTGAATTTCAACACAAATCACCGAATCTCAATACAAATCACCAAAATATTTTAAAACAAATCACCAAAAGTCGTTGCTTTTGTCATGTATACCACCACCATAACCACCATCTCAGACATAACCTACATCCCCTACATCTCTACCACCAGTCCATCACCATATCCTCCAAAACCCCCTTATCTACTGAAATCATTACATCCGAATAATTATGTATCTCAAGCAGGTCATACTTGACACAGAAAAGAAGAGCAACGATGATCTTAGGAAAATCGGTGGCGGATCGAAAGGATACAGATCGTAAGTGGTGTAGTGATGGTGATGACTCATCAATCATCACTTTTTTCAGTGAAATTGATGTTTTGACAGAGAGAGAGAGAGAGAGAGAGAGAGAGAGAGAGAGAGAGAGAGAGAGAGAGAGAGAGAGAGAGAGAGAGAGAGAGAGAGAGAGAGAGAGAGAGAGAGAGAGAGAGAGAGAGAGAGAGAGAGAGAGATGGAAGTCGTGAGAGTGATGAGAGAGGGAAAAAAATCAGATTTTATAATTGTATGGCTACGATTTAGTTTAGGTATAAAATACGTGGGGTTGAGATTGATTCTGAGTTCTCATTTTAAGGGTGGGTCTCATGTGAGCACTTGCCTATATATATATAGAGAGTTGCACTCTAGGAAGAACACCTTATATAAAGAACAATAAAGAACACCATCATAAACACTTTATTTTTCATAAAAATTGATTTTTTAAAATTAGAATCATAAAATTGAACAATAATTAAGCCTAACATATCGAATTTACCGTAGAATCTCATCTAAATTTAAAAATTAAACATTACATATAATCCAATATAGAATCCAGTACAGAATCTTGTATATATATTTATCACAATGAAATTACATGTAATCATGTTATATTTGATTCTAATTTTTTGTTAGATTTTATTTTTATTCGTAATTGTTAGGAATATGTTGATTCTTGATGATAATTGTAAAAACACTTAGTAGATTTTGTATTAAGTTATTTTGTAACTGTCAACGAAATGGCATGCTTTGCAGTGTTTCGTTGACAGGAAGCTCATCAACGGAATGAGTGTTGTAGCAATTGCACTGTACAATACTTCACAGTTTGATATGCATTTGATGTATGTATTAGATAGGTTTCCTAAGTCATGTTGACTAAGTACTAGATAGGCAAAATAGGTTGGTTAATTGTAAGTATATCATGCCTTGTAATTTTGCCTAAGTGAAGACATGTCAACGGTATGAAGATTACTCTATCAACGGAACAAGGATACACCATCAACGGAATGAAGTTTACTCATCAACGAAATGAAGTTTACTCATCAACGAAATGGAGAATAAAGCTATCAACGAAACACATCTCCCTGCTATCAACGAATCATTATTGCTTTTCTGAATAGTTGACAAAGTGATAGTGACAGTTTACTGAACAGATCTAAAGGTGATGTGGAAGTGTACTTTGCATTGGAAACCATTAAAATGGACATGGGGAATAAGGAAACATCCCAGTTTCCAATTGGGCTCTTGGGAGTGATCATAATAAGCATGAAGACAAAAGCAAGGATCTCCAAGGACCACTGGACAAAGGGATGAAAAGCAAACTATTGGCGGTTATCTTTAGTGTACTTTAGAGTAGCCAAAAATAGTATTGTAAACTTGGGAATATATAACCAAGTGTAGCAGTTAGAAAGAATGTAAGAGAAGAAAAACAAATAGTTTGTATTAGCTATCTTTGAGAGCATTCTTCTCTACAACTCTGTAACTGAGCAGCTGTGTACTTTTGTATCACAGATTATTTCCGTAATAAAAACACTTCAGTTGGATCATCAAACAATCCAACTGAATTATTGATATCTTGTGTTTTTGTTTATTCAGTTCAGTTTTATTTTATCATTGTTTTAAGTTTAAGAAAATATCAAGAATTGTATTCAACCCCCCCTTCTACAATTCTGTTAGGTCATTTGGGAATAACAATTGGTATCAGAGCAAGCTTCTAACATACAAGAAGTTTAAAGATCAAGACCAAAACAGAAACCATGGTGAAGAAGGATGCAGGTGTGAAGATACCAGTTCTTGATAAGGACAATTACTTTCACTGGAAAGTAAAGATGCATTTACATCTCATGTCTATGGATGAGAGATATGTAGACTGCATTGAGAAAGGTCCACACGTTCCCATGAAGTTTGCATCTAGAATTGGAGTGCCAGATGATGCTCCTGACGTAGAAATTCCAAAACTTGTCTCAGAATGGACTATTGAAGATCTTGCAGAAATCCATAAAGATAAGAGAACCATGAACATTCTGTTTAATGGTTTGGAGCAAGAGATGTTTGATAATGTCATAAACTGTACAACCTCCAAAGAAGTATGGGACACTGTCAGAACACTATGTGAAGGAACTGAGCAAGTAAGGGAGAACAAAATGCAACTCCTTATACAACAATATGAGCACTTTCACTTTAAAGCTGGTGAAACCCTAAATGACACGTTTAGTAGGTTTCAAAAGCTTCTGAATGGATTAAAGTTGTATGGGAGAATCTACCAAACTAAGGACTCAAACCTTAAATTTCTAAGAGCTCTTCCAAAAGAATGGAAGCCTATGACTGTTTCTCTAAGAAACACTCAAGAGTACAAAGATTACACTCTTGAAAGGCTGTATGGAACATTGAAGACTTATGAGCTGGAAATGGAGCAAGATGAGGAAATTGAAAAGGTACAGAAGAAGGGTGGATCCATTGCATTGATTGCATCTGTGAACCAACTGGAAGATGACACTGAAGAAGCTGCAAAGGCCACAACTAGTCGATCTAGTTGTAGGAGTGATGTTAGCAAGGGTAAAGACAAGATGACAGAAGAAGAAGAATCAGAACCAGCCAACTTGGATGACTTAGATGAGATTGATGAACACATTGCTTTTCTGTCAAGAAAATTCTCTAAGTTCAAGTTCAAAAGAAACTCAGAAGCAAGGCCACCAAGAAGAGACTTTCAACCTAGCAAAACAAACTGGATTGAAAAGTCTAAATCTAAATGTTTCAATTGTGGAATGCTTGGTCACTTTGCTGGAGACTGCAGAAAGCCCAAGATTGAGAAGAGCAACAGGAAATTTGAGCCTGTTGATTATAAAAAGAAATACTTTGAACTTCTCAAGCAAAAGGAAAAGGCTTTCATGTCTCAGGAGTATGATTGGGCTGGTAATGGTGAAGATTCTGATGATGATGTTGAGTATGTCAACTTGGCTCTTATGGCTGACAATCATGAGCAGGAAGCAAGTTCCTCAAGCAACCAGGTAACAATTACTAATCTTTCTGAGCTTTCTAAAGAGGAATGCGATAGTGCAGTAAATGAAATGTCTACTGTATTATATAATTTGCGTGTTACTCTTAAATCACTTACCAAAGAGAATTCAAGAATTAAAGAGACTAATTTGCTCTTAAGTGATAGGAATGCAATGTTAGAAGCACAGCTCATTGAATTTGAGAAAATGAGATGTGTTAGTAGGGATGCTAAGAAGGAACTTGAGAACGTGTTACAAAGGGAAGAAATTCTTAAGACATAACTAGAAATAGAACAGAGTGTGATTGCTAAATGGAAAGATGCCAGGAATGTTGCTACCAACATCATTAATGTTCAAGGTATGGAATCTTTCTGTGAACAATCATGGAAAAAGAACAAAGAGAAACTAGGGTATGCTTGTGAAGCCTTAGATTCAGAAACAGAGTCAACAAACAACAATGATCATTTGTTGAAGGTTGATATGTCAACGGAATGCGATGTTCCGTTGACACATGAACCATCAACCGATCAGGGTGTTTCGTTGACAGAGAAAAGAAAAGATGAACTCACTAGACTTAATAATAAGTATGGTCTTGTCACCAAGAACTTTGTTCAAGGTGAGTCTAGTAAATCAAAGAAAGTTGAGAAGCCTGTTGAGAGAGCTAATGTAGGTCACTTGTCCAACAAGCAATTGAAAGATAAAATAGAGAATGTTCAAATTGAGGCTAAGGGAAATAAAAGGAATAACAGGAATGGCAAAGTAGGAATTAACAAACACAACAATTACACACCTGATAAATATGCTCCTAGAAAGACTTGTGTCAATTGTGGAAGTGTTAGTCATCTATCTACTAACTGCAAATCTGTTAAGAAAACTGCTAATGTGAAAATTCCCAAGCCTGCAATGAATAATCTTATGCCTACAATGCCTGTTATGCCTAACATGTTTGCTCCATGTGCACAATTTCAGAATCCATATGCTAACATATCATTTGTGCCTAATCCATACATGAATATGTTTAGTATGCCACAAATGCCATGGAATATGAATAATATGTGTGTTCCTTCAAATATGCATGCTGTAAATGAAAATGTGAGCAACAATCAGAAATCAACACCAAGAGTAAAAGTTGATTTAAATCAATCTGAGCCCAAGGTGAAAAATGATGTAAAAAGAAAAGCAAAGGCTAACAAAACAGGACCTAAGGAAACTTGGGTACCAAAATCGACTTGATTTGGTTCTATTGTGTGCAGGGAGACAAAAAGAATCTTTGGTACTTGGATAGTGGTTGTTCAAGACACATGACTGGTGATTCTACCCTGCTCACAGAGTTTCAGGAAAGAGCTGGCCCTTGTATTGCTTTTGGAGATGACAGCAAAGGCTACACAAAGGGATATGGCTTGATTTCAAAAGAGAATGTCATCATAGATGAGGTTGCATTGGTGGATGGTCTCAAGCACAATTTGCTTAGTATCAGTCAACTTTGTGACAAAGGATTTTTAGTTACTTTTTCTAAAGAAGCCTGTGTTGTTTCTAAAGGAGGAAACTACAATGTGGTAATGACTGGATTCAGAAGAGGGAATGTGTACATTGCTGACTTTAGTAGCACAAGTCCAGACACCATCACTTGTCTTTTCAGCAAAGCAAGCAAGGATGAAAGTTGGCTATGGCACAAGAAATTATCTCATCTGAATTTCGAGGTTATGAATGATTTGGTAAGGAAGGATCTTGCTAGAGGAATTCCACAGGTGGAGTTTTCCAAGGATGGTTTGTGTGATGCCTGTCAAAAAGGGAAACAAAAGAAGGCATCATTCAAAAGCAAGACAGAGTCATCAATTGTCCATCAGCTTGAGTTACTTCATATGGATCTGTTTGGCCCTGTAAATGTCATGTCTATTTCAAAGAAGAAATATTGTCTTGTGATTGTTGATGATTTTTCTAGATTTACTTGGACCTTCTTTTTACATTCTAAAGATGAGGCAAGTGAAATCATTATCAATCACATCAAGATGGTAAACAATCATCCTGACTTGAAAGTAAGAAGGATCAGGAGTGACAATGGGACAGAATTCAAGAATTCAAGCATGAAGATATTCTGTGAAGAAAATGGTATTATGCATGAGTTTTCAGCAGCAAGGACACCACAGCAAAATGGTGTAGTTGAAAGGAAAAACAGAACACTTATTGAAGCTGCCAGGACAATGCTAGATGAATCAAAGTTACCAACTTATTTTTGGGCTGAGGCAGTTAACACAGCTTGCTTCACTCAGAATATTTCTTTGATTAATCAGGCCAAGGGAATGACCCCTTATCAACTACTCAAAAGAAAGAAGCCACTATTGGATTTTCTTCATTCTTTGGATGCAAGTGCTTTGTTCTGAGAAATCAAGCTGAGCATTTGGGGAAATTTGAAGCAAAGGCAGATGAAGCAATATTTGTGGGATATGCAGCAGGGAAAGCTTACAGAGTCTATAATCTCAGAACCAACATTGTTATGGAATCTGTACATGTTGTTTTTGATGATCTCAAAATTCAAGGTCTCTGTGATGAAGGTTTCCATGAAAGTCTCCCTTTTGAGAATGAGGAAGGAGAACGAATGAATCATGTTAAGACTACTGAGAAACAGCCTAAAGTTGTTGTATCTAGCACAGATGAGAGCAGCAGTGAAGATGAAATTGCTACATTAAGATTGAAAAGAATAGTTGCTAGTAGACCAAATGGTCATTTCGTTGACAGTCAAGATGGTGGTTTCGTTGACAGTCAAAATGAGCGTTTCGTTGACAGCCAAAACAGTCATACCGTTGAAGGTCATAGAAATGTCTCAAGAAGTGATCATTTAGGGACAACAAACTCAGGGGGAGTTTCTCAAGGACAAATATCCAATCAAGGCAATCATGATCATGAAGCTACCTCGTCAAGAGCAAATCTACCTCCCTCAAGAAAATGGACTAAAGATCATCCCTTTGAACTTATTATAGGTGATGTTTCTTCAAAAGTCCAAACTAGAAGAGCAACTCAAGAAGAATGTCTATATAGCAGCTTTCTGTCTCAAGATGAGCCAAAGAAAGTTGAGGATGCACTTCTAGATCCAGATTGGGTTTTGGCTATGCAAGAAGAGCTAAACCAATTTGAAAGGAACAATGTTTGGAAGCTGGTGCCCAAGCCTAAGGACATGAGTATAATAGGCACAAAATGGGTGTTCAGAAACAAGATGGATGAAAATGGCATAGTCACAAGGAACAAAGCAAGACTAGTTGCAAAAGGCTACTCACAGGAAGAAGGAATTGATTTTGATGAAACATTTGCTCATGTTGCAAGACTAGAAGCAATAAGGATTTTCCTAGCCTATGCAGCCCATGCCAAATTCAAAGTCTATCAAATGGATGTGAAAAGTGCTTTTCTGAATGGGGAATTGGAAGAGGAGGTCTATGTAAGTCAACCTCCTGGTTTTGAAGATGATGATTTTCCAGAATATGTATACTTCCTCCTCAAAGCACTCTATGGTTTGAAACAAGCACCTAGAGCCTGGTATGACACACTCTCACAGTTTCTTCTTGAGAATCATTTCACTAGAGGTACTGTAGATAAAACTCTTTTTCACATGATTGTGAATGGCTCTACTATACTTGTTCAAATTTATGTAGATGACATAATCTTTGGGTCTACAGATGTGAAACTTTGTCAAAAGTTTGCCAAGCTTATGCAAAGTAAATATGAAATGAGCATGATGGGAGAATTAACTTACTTTCTTGGTCTTCAAGTGAAGCAAGTTAATGAAGGCATTTTCATTAGTCAAACAAAATATATTCATGATTTATTAAAGAAATTTAATTTAATGGAATGCTCTCCTGCCAAAACTCTCATGCCCACTGCCACCAAACTTGAATTGAATACTAAGGAAAAATCTGTGGACATTTCAAGTTACAGAGGCATGGTAGGCTCACTTTTGTATTTAACAGCTAGTAGACCTGATATTATGTTTGCTACATGTCTATGTGCTAGATTTCAGGCTGATCCTAGGGAATCCCATTTAGTTGCTATTAAAAGGATTTTCAGATATCTCAAGGGAACACCAAACCTTGGCATTTGGTATCCTAGAGAATCTGGTTTTGAACTAATTGGTTATTCAGATGCAGATTATGCAGGATGTAAAATTGACAGGAAAAGCACAACAGGCACCTGTCAATTCTTAGGAAACAAGCTTGTGTCATGGTTCAGCAAGAAACAAAACTCAGTTTCCACCTCCACAGCTGAGGCTGAGTATATTGCAGCTGGAAGTTGTTGTGCACAGATTTTATGGATGAAAAATCAATTACTTGATTATGGATTAAGAGTTGAGAAAATTCCTATTTTCTGTGACAACACTAGTGCCATTGCCATTACTGAGAATCCAGTGCAGCATTCAAGAACCAAGCACATTGATATCAAGTACCATTTCATTAGAGAACATGTTATGAATGGTACTGTGGAGTTACATTTTGTTCCAAGTGAACAACAACTTGCAGACATCTTTACCAAGCCACTTGATGAATCAACATTCTCAAGATTAGTAAGTGAGCTAGGTATGCTAAATTTCTCTTAATTATTTTTGAGATATTTGCAAGTCATAATGCAGCCAGGAACTTGCCATAATTTTTCTGTGAATTGATTTTCTCAGGAAAAGGTGAAATTTTGTCTAAGTCAAAATTACTATGTCAACGAAACGCACCATTTCGTTGACAGTCTTAGCATTTTTCTGGGTGTTTCGTTGATAGCTCTTTTATATCAACGAAACGCAGCTTTATCAACGAAATAAGACTGGACTTTAACCGCCCAATCCTGATTCGTTGATGTAGCGCTTTTTAATCTGAACCGTTGAAATTTCACGTTCTTTATCACGATCTATACATACACCCCTGTAAGCATAAATCGTGGTAATATTTAATTCTAACGGTTACTTTTTAAGCCAATCAGGTAATTTAGATTAATTATTGGACTTAATTTCTGAGAACTTTTGGGGAAGTATTTAAGAAATTTTAATTTCTTTATTTCATTTCTACCTGTTCTCAAAAATTCCAAAAGTTTTTCTAGCTTCTTCTCTCTAACAAGCAATACAGCTCGAAGCTTTTCCTCACTCAACAATGGCACCCATAGTCAAGCTTATGTCTGCTGGTGGGTTCATCTATGAGAAGAACAATTCCATTCCATTTGTCGTTAAGGAGAGTCCGAACAGCATCTTTTTCAAAATGATGGATTTCATGAGGAACTGTAAGTTGAGCTATGCGATGTTTCACTCTACACCACTCTACAATGAAGTAATCGAGGAGATTTGGACCTCATGTGAGTATAGTGGAACAAACGGCACACTGCAATTCACTCTTCAAGGTAATGAGTACATAGTTAATTCTGATGTTTTGCAAGCATGTTTACATATTCCTGATAATAACTGTGATGCTTTGCCTACTAACACTGAAATAACTACCATGCTAAATTCTATAAACTACTCTTTGCCTACTGATAATCTGGGTAGAATAATTAGGAGAGGTTTGGTTAGGGAATACAGTTATTTAGCTGATGCATTCATTAAGGTCTTTTCTGGAAAGATTAGTAATTTTGATGCATTAACTAATTCTATGTTAATTCTCCTAACCATGCTTCTAAATGATAGATATTACAACTTTAGCACCCAACTTATTTATGAAATTGGTGCTAAGTTGGGTGATAGGGCAAATAGGAAGAAAAATATCTATTATGCAAGGTTTCTGATGATGCTGGCTAATCATGTTAGTCCAGCACCATTAGTTATCTCTAACCCTAATGCCAAGTTTGAGTGCTTTGTACAAGAAAAGAGAGTATTGACAGACATACTGAGGCTGAACTACAATGGTGATGTTCCAGTGGTGTATCTGCCAATCATTGAGGTAACTACTACTATCCCTATTAGTATAGCTGTTACTTCTATTGTCTCCTCCAACCTTGTTGCTATGGAGTCTGTAGCTGTGACCCAACAGGCTCCTGCCCCAGCAACTAAATCAAAATCAAAGAAATCCTCCAAGCCAACCTCAGGTGCTTCTCAAAAGGCACCTGTTGTAAAAACTACCACACAACCTAAGGGGAGTTAGTCTGGAGTTGTGAGAGGTGAGGGGAGGGGTGAAAATCAAAGAAACCCCAAGAATAAGGAAGGTGAGGTAAGTGTTTCCCAGCCTAGCCCCATTGTGTCTTCCCAACAAGGCACAATGAGTAAAATGGATTTAAACACAAGTCTAATTGCATCCTCCCAAAAGGATGTGATTATTGAAACAAGCTCTCCACCTAGAGCACAGTCCAAAAGGGTAAGGGACACTTCAAGCCCACAGTCTACATTTTCCCAATACCAAAGGAGAGTGAAGCAAAAGACCAAGGGTTCACATGGTGCACACACACTGGAAGCAACACTTCCAGTTTCTCAAATTCAGGTTGATGTAACCCCTATTATTTCTCTGGGGTTACAGTCCCACTCTCTAAACATTAATCTTGATTTATCTCCATCCAATTCACCAACTCAATCTTTAGATGTGGACATGATCCATACATCTTTTCCTGATTCTCCAACTCTAATCTTGGAGAAGCCCCACTCTGAAGCTGGTGGCCATCACTTGTTAAGTGATTTGTTGGGCCATCAACCAATTTTTTCTGAAGTTGCAAGAGGATCTGTGGACCAATCTCTAAAATCAATCACCACAGATTCTACTGTAATTTCACTTTCTCAAAGTGCTTTATTGACTTTATCAACGAAACAGCTTCTTTCGTTGACAAGTGTTTCTCCATCAACGGTATCCATACCGTTGACAGTTCAAACTACCATTCCGTTGATAGGTCCATCTACACCCCTTATTGAAAATCCAGTTGTTTCCACAACTAGTGTAGATGACCTGGTGGTAGTTGAGACACTTTTTGGTTTGAGAGGGAGTGAAATTGAGAGGCTGGCTTGCAGCCAGGAAAAAGGAGAGAATGAGAGTGAGAGGCTGGCTATTTCTTCCAGCCAGGCAAAAGGAGAGTTTGAGAGTACCACCTTAGTAGGTGAAGGTGAGGGTGTGAGAGGTGTGAGCCATGGGGAGCCCATGATGCAAGAAAAGAGTGGAGAGAGAGAAGGGACTACAGGAGCAATAAGGGTGGAAGCAGCCATTGCTAATGAGTTAATGGAGGTCAGTGAGGGAGAAAGGGAACTTACTTTCCAAGAGCTTTATCAACAAACTCTGGATAGTATTTCCCTGGATCCTGAGACCTTTACTCATCCTGTGCCAGCCTATCAAGTTATGGCTCAACAGGGCAATGTGGAGGCAGAAAGGTCACTCAACTTAATTCATACTACTGCATCAATGCAAAGAGCAAAGGATGCCTTGACCAATCTACCTCCAGGAGCTGCAGCAAGTGGAGACTTTGAGTTTTCTGATGATGAGGACAGCTATGGTGATAATCTACAGGTGGCCACCACTTCACAGACTGGGACTTCTGTGGTGCCTCCTACACCAGGCTGGCTTTCTCAGGGTATGCATGGAAGAGTCACTCTAGATGCTGCTATCTCAAGGCAGTACAATGAGGCCTATCTAGCTCATGAGTCTGCAAATGCAAGGGACAAGAAATTCTACAAGGCCATCATGGATTCTCTAGAAATTCAAAGGCTACAAATGATGCAGACAAGGATTGAGGCTACAGAAATCAAGGACTCCATTAGCAATCTCAGGGATGCTAACTACAGGATGATCGATGAAAAGCTCCCTCTTCTCACTGTGTCCAAGATGACCAGGTTTTTCTCTAAGGAACCTGAGGTGGCTACATCCTTGAAAACTCTCTCTACAAGAGTGGACAAGGTGGAAGCTACACTTTCTCAAATGCAGAAGGAACAGGAGAAGCAAACTCAGCTACTCACTCAGCTAGTGGCAGCTCAAGGACTCCCAGTCATCTCTCTTGATGCTAACAAAAAGGGGGAGAAATCTAAGGAGCTAAACATTCAAATCACAAAGGTGTTGGTCCCAGCCATTTCACTGCCACAGGAGCCACTAGCAATGGGGGAGTTTGGGAAGAAGAAGAAGGATAGTATTGACCTGATCCAGGAAGCTTCTATGAGGATGAAACTTGCAGAACAAATCAAAGATCACTGGTCCAACATAGAAGCAAGGTTCAAGAACATTACTGAATCTTCAAAGACAGATCAGCCATCAACAAATGCAATGGTGATTGTACAAATGGAGCCACAGTTCAAGAGCTCTTATGCTATAGAGCCCCTTCAGCATGGAATCTTTCAAGATTCAAGAAATGAGAAGGGTCAATCTTCATGCTTTAAGAATGTGGATGCAAGAGGGATGTCTCCAATATCACCTGCCAAACCCAAAGGCAAGAACATTGAAAGGATATTTTATCCTGCTCCAAAGCCAGATGAGTTCAAAGTCCTAGGGAAGCTGATCATTGAGAGCAAGGAAAGCAATCATCCAAGCATAAGGAATCAAAGGGCCATCATCTACAGGGACAGCAAGGAAATCTGCATTTGGGTTGGTCACCCAAATTTTGCAAAGGCCAAGGCTGAAGAATCTGAAAGGGCAGCAATGCAAGCATTGGCAGTTGCTCAAGCACTTGAAGATGAAGAGACCTTTCAGGAAGAAAAAGCCAAGGATGGAGCTAATGAAGCTGAACCAGCAAGGAAAAGTGTAAGGCAACCAAAGGCTAGAGCTAAGAGGAATCTGAACTTTGAAAAAGAGGACTCTCTGGACACTGCTCAAGCCCCTTCCACAACAAGTGCACATCAAATTCCTATTGACCTACCTATTGGAGGAAAGTTGGCCTGTGACCCTGCACACCCTGTCAACTTTCATGATCAACCAATCATGCCAAAGGAGGAGCCTATTGAATTTGATGAAGCCTATTTTCCAAAGTTCCTATTTGAAAAGGATCAACCAATAAAGACAAAGAAAAGGGCTGTCAAGGCAAAGCCAGTATTTGTGAGGAAGCCACAATCTCAGAAACCCCCTACAAATCCAGAGGACTGCATGTACATTGCTGACATCAGGGAAGAATCCAGCTTACATCTTGATTTAGACAACCTGGTGGAAGTAAGGGGCATTGCAGCTTCTCAAAAGTTACCTGAAAGATTGGTTTTCACATACAAGGGTGGTAGAGAACAAATATGGCCTCTCTACAGAATTTTAGGAGAAGGCTACCAAACACTACTCACAGTGTTTAGATGCTTGAAGAAAGACTTTGGCTTCACCAAAACAGCCAAGTCTGAGGTGGTCTCCAAGATATGTCAAATAAAGGCTAGCTGGAACAAGCCTGAGGCTCTTCCCAGGATGCTAAGAGTGCCCTCAACAGGAAAGAAGATCCATCTTCAACCTTACTAGATGATGGAATTTAAGGACAAGGACAACTGCAGAAGGTTCTTCAGGATGGAAGACCAGCTGGATAAGGCATCTAATCAAACTCTAAGGTTCATGCAATCCAAGCTTGGTGATCAAGATGAAGAAGAGAAGATCTTTTACAGAAGGCTACAGGTCCAGATTGAGGAGAACAACTCTAGGAGAGGGAAGAAGACTATGCCTCAAAGAAGACCAAGATGAATCATTTGCTCAGTCTAGAGGAGCACATTTGGGCATTAGTCTTGTAAGTCTTGTTTATGTCTAAAACTTTATGAAGCTCAATGCAATTTTTACTTTTATTCATGGGTAATATGTCTGAGTGTTTTTGTTATCATCAAGGCTCTTGATTTATGGCTGTTATTCTATCAGTCATAAATTGGGGGAGATTGTTAGGAATATGTTGATTCTTGATGATAATTGTAAAAACACTTAGTAGATTTTGTATTAAGTTATTTTGTAACTGTCAACGAAATGGCATGCTTTGCAGTGTTTCGTTGACAGGAAGCTCATCAACGGAATGAGTGTTGTAGCAATTGCACTGTACAATACTTCACAGTTTGATATGCATTTGATGTATGTATTAGATAGGTTTCCTAAGTCATGTTGACTAAGTACTAGATAGGCAAAATAGGTTGGTTAATTGTAAGTATATCATGCCTTGTAATTTTGCCTAAGTGAAGACATGTCAACGGTATAAAGATTACTCTATCAACGGAACAAGGATACACCATCAACGGAATGAAGTTTACTCATCAACGAAATGAAGTTTACTCATCAACGAAATGGAAAATAAAGCTATCAACGAAACACATCTCCCTGCTATCAACGAATCATTATTGCTTTTCTGAATAGTTGACAAAGTGATAGTGACAGTTTACTGAACAGATCTAAAGGTGATGTGGAAGTGTACTTTGCATTGGAAACCATTAAAATGGACATGGGGAATAAGGAAACATCCCAGTTTCCAATTGGGCTCTTGGGAGTGATCATAATAAGCATGAAGACAAAAGCAAGGATCTCCAAGGACCACTGGACAAAGGGATGAAAAGCAAACTATTGGCGGTTATCTTTAGTGTACTTTAGAGTAGCCAAAAATAGTATTGTAAACTTGGGAATATATAACCAAGTGTAGCAGTTAGAAAGAATGTAAGAGAAGAAAAACAAATAGTTTGTATTAGCTATCTTTGAGAGCATTCTTCTCTACAACTCTGTAACTGAGCAGCTGTGTACTTTTGTATCACAGATTATTTCCGCAATAAAAACACTTCAGTTGGATCATCAAACAATCCAACTGAATTATTGATATCTTGTGTTTTTGTTTATTCAGTTCAGTTTTAT
This sequence comes from Heracleum sosnowskyi, assembly GCA_030848705.1. NCBI lineage: Eukaryota > Viridiplantae > Streptophyta > Magnoliopsida > Apiales > Apiaceae > Heracleum > Heracleum sosnowskyi. The sequence continues at coordinate 48,553,301 of CM061241.1, forward strand.
TTTATCATTGTTTTAAGTTTAAGAAAATATCAAGAATTGTATTCAACCCCCCCTTCTACAATTCTGTTAGGTCATTTGAGAATAACAGTAATAAACCTTTTTTGGTGAGAAAATTAGAATCAACATACAATTTATGTAAGATTCTATGGTGTTCTTTATTGTTCTTTATATAAGAGTGTTCTTCATGGAGCAATGGCCTATATATATATATATATATATTGTTATTGTTAAGTAAGTTACCAATACTAGATTTATACTTGTGCAATTCAGGGGATACTTTATAAATATTTATAATTTTTTTATATTAAATCAATATATTTTATTTATTTACTGAAAAAATTGCAAAATAATGTCTGCAAAACTTAATCTTTATTGTTTAATTTGTTATCGTATGTTTTGGCTGAAATTTCATATTTTTATAATTTTAAAATTATTAATTTTTATATTTCTCTTCACTCAACAACCTTATTATACTATATATAACTAATTTCTGATTTGTTTTAGAAAATTTCAACATAATATATAAAAAATTATTTATAATTTTTTAAATAAGCTCTACAATTTAATAATATTTTTAATTCTATTAAAAAAATACCACACCGGTAATAATGCTAAAATGACATATTGTCTATGACGACCAAACCACACAAACTCCCTTATGCTAATTATATATAAGATATAATGATCGATCATTTTTTCGGAAAAATTTTGGGACAGAATTTTGGTTCTTTAGCATTTTCATTACTTTTTCTATTTTTTCTAACAAAATTCCCTCTTTTTCCAAAAATATCACAGTCAATTACATTTTTCAACTAAAACATGTTAACTTTTCTATTTTCTCTTACAAAAATTTTTATTTTCCAAAAATATCACAAACAAACCTTTATTTATTCATTTTAAAACTTATTTTCATGCTTTTAATTATTTAAACCTTTTTCAGCTAAAACATTACTTTTACAATTATTTTTTTAACAAAATTCCCTCTTTTTTCAAAAAATATATGGGTAATTAAAATTTTCAACTAAAACATGTTATCTTTTCTATTTTCTCAAATTAAAACTACTCATTTTCCAAAAATATCATAGAGAAACCCTTATTTATTTATTTTATAACATATTTTAATGCTTTTAATTATTTGAAAAAGTTTACCTATTTAATTAACATGTCTGTTTATTTTATTTATTTTTAACAAATACAATTAATAAAATATAAAAACATAAATAATAAAATAACAATTATTAAAAACAATACATGCATCACACGAATTTTAATTCTCATTTAATTCAAATATTTTTTTCAAATTATTTGATTTTATGTGGGGTTATATAAGTAAATGTGTCTTAAAGTTTAAAGGTGATAGTTTTCATTAGAGATGCACAAAAAGCCTGAAGCCCGAAATCCGGCCCGATCCGGCCCGAAAAAAAGCCCGAAAAGCCCGGCCCGAGGGCCCTAAACGGGCCTAGTTTTTTTCATCAAGCCTGGCCCGGTCCGAAGCCCGAAAAGCCCGGGCTTTTATCCGGGCTTTTAAAAGCCCGGGTTTTTATCCGGCCCGGATAAAGCCCGAAAAAAGCCCGGTTTAACCCTAACCCTAAACCAACCCTAAACCCTAAACCATGATATTTAACTCCGAATACTTACAATTTGATTGAATATTGATCCAGTTATGTAAAATTTGACAATTTAACAATTAACATGATGTACTTGATAATTTAGGGTTTAGGGTTTAACCCTAACCCTAAACCCTAAACTATGATATTTAACTCTGAATACTTACAATTTGATTGAATATTGATCCAGATATGTAAAATTTGACAATTTAACAATTAACATGATGTACTTGATAATTTAGGGTTTAGGGTTTAACCCTAACCCTAAACCAACCCTAAACCCTAAACCATGATATTTAACTCTGAATACTTATAATTTGATTGAATATTGATCCAGTTATGTAAAATTTGACTTTTAATCGAATTGATATGATTCAGATAAGAGCATACCCTATTGTTGTGGAATAAAAAACTTACTTGTAAATTTACTGTTAGGGTTTAAGAGCTTTCGAGCTTTAATGGCTACTCTTGTTGTTGGGGACTAACTCGGTCCTAACAAGATGCCTACGTATCTCTAGTGTTTAGAGAATCAAGCCAATAAAAACGTAGTTCTTGGTGTTGCCCTCGGGGCTATAGTGGCAGGGGCACACCAAGGACGTAGTGACTTGTATGTCCTTATTCGAGGATGAAGTCTAAAACGTTGTAGATGACGTATGGAGCTGTGTCCAAAACGTAGTTCTGAGATGAGGGGTCGGACCCTTTATATAGGCGTTTAAAAGCCTAATGGATAAGTATTGATTTCTTTGAAGGATAAGTCTTATCCTTGACGGTGGATAAGTATTGACTTTCTTAAAGGATAAGTCTTATCCTTGACGGTGGATAAGTATTGACTTTCTTAAAGGATAAGTCTTATCATTGACGGTGGATAAGGATAAATTCTAGATCCTTCCTTGTAGGAGTTGTTTCCATATCATAACGGACTTGTATTGAAACAAGCCCACTTGTATTAGAACAAGCCTGTATTGGACGTCTCCTAATACAGGTTGTACTTCTAGCCCAAATATTAATTACGAAATTAATATTTAATTAGAGTTTCGGGCCCTTATTAATGGGTCTTATTTATGGACCATCTAGGTTTAATTAATGCAATATTAATTATGTCTTTAGGGTTATTTTTAACCCATATCATTTGCCCCCCAACTTCTATGATAATGCACTAGGATTTCATAGAAGTTATACCGGTCTTTTTCGAGACTCGGGGTCTTTTTATCCCTTACCTGGGACTTACTACCCTTTTTTGGGGATTTTAATATACACTAGTGTTTCACGAGTATCATCTTGGTGTAAAGTGTGGAGCGACCTACACATTTACGACGATTTTGCCTTATTCGAGGCTAGCTTGACATTTGCATAAGCCTTTTATGTCTTATACCGTCTTGTTTTGGCTTCAAGCCTTTCATTGAGCATATCGAATGATGAGGTTTGGACTGAATGTCTTAGGTTTCTGGGGTTTCAACCCTTCACCCTTACGAGTTCTTACTGATGGCTGCACTCGTAGTGATTCATTCTCAAGTCTATCATATCAAACTTCTCCCGAGCTTGAAATTTTTGCTAATTAACAATATGCATCTTTGGCTTTCTTTTGTATGGTTATTAGCAACATTCACCCTTCGGGGTTCGTTGTATTCAACTCTATTTGTGCAGTTGACATGCATATTTTGTATGCTTTCCTTTGCATTCATTTGTAGTTTGTCTTGGCAAAGATTTGAGGATGTTTCTACCAATCAAAACGGGTTCAACCCTTCATCTACTTTCTACTAAGAGCTTAAAAGCTCAGAATGGTTTCGTCGACCTTATTTCTACTTGTCCTACTAGCGGATCCTTTTAGGACGCACTAAACATAATAAACTTTTAAGTTTGAGGCATGCCAAGTCCTTGGCACCTCATGCCCTTCGAGGGTTTCTAGCTTATACGAGCCTTGTCCAAACACATTCTTGACTTTGTAGGTCCCTTCCTAATTAGGGGCTAATTTTCCTTTCTGTCCAACCCCGGATGCTTCAATGTTTCTGAGAACCAAGTCTCCTTGACGAAAGAACCTTTCTTTAACCCTCGGGTTGTAGTAGAAAGATGCTTGCTTCTGATGTTCCACGATCTTGGCATTTGCCTCATCTCTGACTTCATCAATTAGATCAAGAGCCAACCTCATACCTTCTTCGTTCGATTCAGGCTCAAAGGTCCCTACTCTTGGGGAGGTATGAGTAATCTCCACTGGCACCACGGCTTCTGCCCCATAGGCTAACAAGAATGGAGTTGCTTCAGTAGTAACCTTGCAAGTGGTACGATATGCCCAAAGTATAGGGAGCAACTCGTCCACCCAAGTGTTCCTTGAGCGTTCAACTCTCTTCTTGATTCCATCTAGGATGATTCGGTTGGCCACCTCGGCTTGTCTGTTTTCTTGAGGATGAGCAACTGATGTGAATCACAACTTAATGTTGTTCTCCTCACAGTACTTTTTGAAATCTTCATTGTCAAACTGCTTCCCATTGTCCGTGACCAGGATTCATGGGATTCCATATCGACACATTACAGTTTCCCATAGAAATTGCAATACTTGTTTGGTGGTTATCTTGGATAGAGGTTTAGCCTCAATCCACTTAGTGAAGTAGTCAATTGCCACTATCAAGAACTTCATTTGTGCACTTGCCACTGGAAATGACCCAAGTATGTCCATGCCCCACAGAGCAAACGGGATTAGTTGAGTTTATGGATGTCAACATCTCTGGTGGTTGTCTAACCACTGGTGCATGCTTTTGGCACCGTTCACATTTCTTCACATAGCTTTTAGCATCGGCAAGTATGCTTGGCCAATAGAAACCTAGACGAGTGATTTTATGAGCAAGGGCTCTGTCCCCTAAGTGCTGCCCACAAATTCTCTCATGTGCTTCCCTTAGGGCCAATTCTGCCTCTTGGGGTCTCAAGCATTTCAAATACGGAACAATGAAAGACTTTTTGTATAGGATTCCCTCAATCAAAGTATACCATAGTGCTCTCACATATAGCTTTCGTGCTTCTGAAGTGTCGTTGGGTAACCAACCAGTTTCAAGATGAGATTTGATGGGATCCATCCAACAACTAGCTACATCAATGGGTGCTACCAACTTTCCATTGATGCTTGGGGTCTTTAAGACTTGGAAGTATACACTCCCTGCATAGTTCTCAATTTCAGAAGAGGCAAACTTAGACAAGGCGTCGGCATTCATGTTTTCTTCCCATGGAATGTGTTCCACATAACACTCATCAAACTGAGTCATAATGGCCTTGACAAGTTTCAGGTACTTGGCCATGACTTCATCTTTGGCCCCAAATTCTCCATTTACTTGGGAAACCACTAGCCTCGAATCTCCACACACTTTCAGAGTTTTAACTCTCAAGGCTCCAGACATCCCTAAGCCAGCTATCAGGGCTTCGTACTCAGCTTCATTGTTTGTCGTTGGGAAGTCCAGTTTTAGTGCGTACTCTATGAGAAATCCATCAGGACTTTGTAGCACCAAACCTGCTCCACTTGATTTTGTTTTTGATGCTCCATCAAAATAGAGCACCCAACATTCTTTGGACACCATGTCTTCATCTTTCTTGTCTTCCATTATTACTTCTTGCCCCCCGACTTCCTGGTTGTCAATAGTGCATTCAACCATGAAGTCAGCGGGTGCTTGAGCTTTTATGGCCGTTCGAGGCTTATACTTGATGTCAAATTCTCCCAATTCAACTCTTCTTTTACCAAAACAGCTCCAAGGGCGGTGTTAGAAACTGCCAAGTATAAATAGAGAATTTCTCCTGGTTTTGGTTTTGCCAACAGTGGTGCCTCAGCCATGTACTTCTTCAAGGCCTCAAAGGCCTCTTGGCTTTCAGTTGTCCACTCAAAAAATTTCACGTTCTTGAGTGCTTTGAAGAAAGGTAAGCACTTATCTCCTGACTTGGAGATGAATCTTCCCAATGATTCCACTCTTCCCGTTAGTTTCTGGACATCCTTGACAGTTCGTGGTGGTTCCATGTCTAGAATTGCTTTGATTTTGTCGGGGTTAGCCTCGATTCCTCTCTTGGAAACCATTAGGCCTAAAAACTTTCCCGAGCCTACACCAAAGGCACACTTAGCTGGATTCAACATCATCTTGTGGTGCCTCAGCACTTCAAATGCTTCCCGTAGATGGTTTATATGATCAGCCTTATCGAGGCTTTTAACCAACATGTCATCCATATAGACCTTCATAGTTTTTCCAATCAGGTGTTCAAAAATTTTGTTCACCAACCTTTGGTATGTTGCCCTTGCATTCTTAAGTCCAAATGCCATGACTAGATAACAGAAAACACCAAAGTCGGTGATGAATGATACCTTGAAGATGTCATCTTTGTGCATTTTGATTTGGTTGTATCCACTGAAGCCGTCCATGAAACTCAGCATCTCGTGCCCAGCTGTGGCATCTATTAGGGCATCAATCCTTGGTAAGGGAAAACAATCCTTAGGACATGCATCATTCAAATCAGTGAAGTCCACACACATCTTCCACTTTTCATTGGCCTTTTTGACCATCACTAGGTTAGCCAACCATTCTGGAAATTGAATTTCTTCAATGAACCCGGCCTCAAGAAGCTTATCTACTTCCTATTTGATGGCCTCTTGCCTCTCTGGAGCAAAATTTCTCTTTTTCTGTTTCAATGTCTTCCTTTCAGGGTCCACATTCAATTTGTGGGTCATCAACTGGGGATCAATCCCTGGCATGTCAGCCGCTGTCCAAGCAAAAACATCATTGTTTTCGTGAAGAAAAGATATGAGCTTGCTCTTCAATGGTTCAAGCAATAGTGCTCCAACGTAAGTCACCTTCTCCGGTTCACCAGGGACTAAGGGAATTGGGATTAAATCCTCAGCTGGTTTCCCTCTTCTGTCCTCATTATCTCTAGTATCCATGTCTTCAATGGGGAGAACCTGCCCCCCGATTCCATCAGGCCTTAAGGCGACTACGTAACAACTTCTAGTCATCTTTTGGTCTACCCGTTCTTCACCAATCCCATTCCTTGTTGGGAACTTAATTTTCAGATGGTAAGACGAGGCTACAGCCTTGAATGCATGAAGGCCCGTCCTTCCAAGGATCGCGTTGTAGGTTGAAGTCGCCTTTATAACTATGAAGTTTAACATCTGAGTAGACATATTTGACCCTTGCCCCATTGTCATAGGGAGTTGGATTGTGCCTTCCACCTTCGACTCCACTCCATTGAATCCATATATGGGCATATTCGAGGGTGTCAACTGAGAGTCAGTATAGCTCATCTTGATAAAAGCATCATGGAACAAGATGTCCACTGAAGCTCCATTGTCAACTAGAACTCTCTTCGTTTCAGAATTGCCTATCACAGGTACGATGACTAAGGGATCATCGTGGGGAAACTTCACTCCTTCCAAGTCAGAATCATCAAATCCTATTGATATTTTCGTTCTGGCACGTTTCGGTGCTTCTCCAACTACGGTCATTACCTCTCGGGCATAGGCTTTTCTTGAGTTTCGGGAGGACCCAACAGCAATTGGTCCTCCGAATATCGTGTTGATGACTGGACCTCGGGGCTTGGGATTACGATCTTGATCATTGTCCCTTCTGTCATAATCTTTTCTTTCATAGTTTCCTCTTTGACTTCCTCAATTCCCATCATTGGTGAACTTACCCAGTTTTCCCCTTCGGATCAAGAATTCAATTTCACCCTTCAGCTGTCTACAATCATCGGTGTCATGACCAACTTCTTTGTGGAACTGACGGAATTGGTTCTTGTATCCTTTCTCCATATCAGTCCTTAGTGGCTTCGGTCATCGGAGATCCTCCTCCTTTGCTATTTCCATCAGAATTTGGCTCCTGGGAGTGTTCAATCTTGCATACTCTGTAAACTTTGGCCCAAAATTGTTCCTCTTGGGTGGAGAATCAGAATCCTTTGACGTTCTGGGAAACTTTTCCTTGACGTCGTACTCCTGAGTTTCCTTTCTTTTCTTTGAGTTTCCACTGCCGCCAGCAGTGGGTCCATACTTTCTCATGCTTTCTTCAGCCTTGATGTACTTTTCGGCTCTATCTTGGAGCTTCAGCATGCTCTCGGGTGGATGTTTTGCCAATGATCTTTTGAAGTGATCATCAGTGGTTCCTTGCTGCAGAGCTATCACAGCTACTTTGTCCTCTAAGTCCGGGACTTTCAGAGCCTCCCGGGTGAATCGGTTGATATAATCCCTTAAAACCTCATTCTTTCCTTGTTGGATTGCCATGAGTGATGCAGAGCTTTTCTCATGCACCCTTCCACTAACAAACTGATTGATGAATACTTTGCTTAGTTCCTTAAAAGACCCAATGGAATTGGGAGGTAGATGGCTATACCAACGTTGGGCCATGCCTGCCAAGGTTTGTGGAAACGCCCTACATTTGACCGCATCATTGGTTGGCTGCAACAGCAGTGCATTAGAAAAGGTTCTTACGTGATTTGCGGGATCCCCCATTCCATCATAAGCTTTGATCGTTGGCTTCTTAAATTTCCTGGATATGTTAGCTTTCATGACGTCTTGAGTAAACGGTGGTGTAGGATCATCAGGATCTCCCAGGGGCAACAAAACACTAGGATCACCCCTTGGGGCTTCAGCCCTCTTGGTTCTTCTCGGTGTTGGGTCCAGGTTGATTATCGGGACTCTTCCAGTTGCTTGGCTTTGTGCTTTTGCAGCCTCCTGCTCTGCTAGTAATTTCTTGAGCCTTGTAGCCTCTGCCTCATGGGTCACAATCCTTCCCTTAGTAGTTTGGGGTTGTTCCCGATTTGTTTGGGAAGAACGTCTCCTCCTTGGGGCAACATCCCTCTCTTCATCAGTTGAATAATTCTCATCCTCAGTATAGGGACCGAGTAGTCTTGAATCAAAGGGGTCCGTCGAGTTTGAGTTTGTTGATTTAGGGGTCCCAGACCTTGTATGTAAGGGGGAACATATGCTTCATGATAAGTGGAATTAAGACCACTGCTGCCCATCGGGGGTCGAGGGGGCATGTCATAGCTTGGCATCCCAAGAGTTTGAGTTGCGTATTGGGGGAGATCCGTGGTATGAAGTTGAAGGCCACTTGGTGCATTCATGAGCAGTGGGGAGGTTGTGATTGATTGCTGAAGAACGGTCTCTTGTGGATCAGATCCATGAACGACCATTTGTAGGGGATTCGTCCCTTCAACCGAAATCGGGATTTCTGGTCCTTGAGTGGTGGTGATCGGCGGTGACTGCCTTCCTTGAGCGCCTGCCTCAGAAGTGAGAGGAAGCTCTTCAGAAGTTTGTGTATCTCGAGTCGTTCTTCGTGTGTTTGCCATGGTTGATGTTGTCTTCCCACAGACGGCGCCAAATGTTGTGGAATAAAAAACTTACTTGTAAATTTACTGCTAGGGTTTAAGAGCTTTCGAGCTTTAATGGCTACTCTTGTTGTTGGGGACTAACTCGGTCCTAACAAGATGCCTACGTATCTCTAGTGTTTAGAGAATCAAGCCAATAAAAACGTAGTTCTTGGTGTTGCCCTCGGGGCTATAGTGGCAGGGGCACACCAAGGACGTAGTGACTTGTATGTCCTTATTCGAGGATGAAGTCTAAAACGTTGTAGATGACGTATGGAGCTGTGTCCAAAACGTAGTTCTGAGATGAGGGGTCGGACCCTTTATATAGGCGTTTAAAAGCCTAATGGATAAGTATTGATTTCTTTGAAGGATAAGTCTTATCCTTGACAGTGGATAAGTATTGACTTTCTTAAAGGATAAGTCTTATCCTTGACGGTGGATAAGTATTGACTTTCTTAAAGGATAAGTCTTATCATTGACGGTGGATAAGGATAAATTCTAGATCCTTCCTTGTAGGAGTTGTTTCCATATCATAACGGACTTGTATTGAAACAAGCCCACTTGTATTAGAACAAGCCTGTATTGGACGTCTCCTAATACAGGTTGTACTTCTAGCCCAAATATTAATTACGAAATTAATATTTAATTAGAGTTTCGGGCCCTTATTAATGGGTCTTATTTATGGACCATCTAGGTTTAATTAATGCAATATTAATTATGTCTTTAGGGTTATTTTTAACCCATATCACCTATAAACGAGTGCTCGTATGTACTAAGTAGTACTAACTACTAAGTACTCAACTCAACCGACTCAGTGATTATAAGTTAGAAGACTAATAGTAACAAACCTTTTTGTTCAGAAGATTTATTGAGTGTAGTGTATGTGCTTCTTGAAATGGTCATGTACGAGGAGATTTGTATGGTTCACGATCAGGTTAAGTTCAATAACGCATATTAAAAAAACCCGGATAAAAGCCCGGCCCGGCCCGGCCCGATCCGGCCCGGCCCGAGGGCCTAAAACGGGCCTCATATTTTAGAGGAAGCCCGGCCCGGCCCGGCCCGGCCCGATTTTTGAAAAAGCCCAGTCCGGCCCGATCGTTAAAAAGTCCGGGTTTTAAAGCCCGGCCCGAAGGACTTTTTGTGCATCTCTAGTTTTCATTTCGACTTTTAGAAAATATAATTATTTACGTTTATGGGTAATGCATTATTTTTTTGTTACGGTTTTGAATGACTTTATTTAATTTTTATTGACAACTTTAAATACATACTTTTTTTATTTCAAATTTGTAGATTTGAAAATTTATTAAATATTCAGTTACCATGATTGATGGCTTATTGATCTTTAAGAGATAGTTAAGTTTTATAATGACTTATTTTTGTGATGTAAGAGTTAGGTGCGATGTTAATGACTTGTATATTGAACATGTAATTGTATTTGTCAGAAAATGAGGTTGAAGTTTTAAAATTCAAATATATATATTATTAATTATATTTTCTAAAATTATATACTTGGCTATTTTTATATTATGTAAATAATTTATAATTTTCATTTTGAGACTAATTTTGTTCATTTATGTCGGTGATTTTAGTTGCGGTAACATTCTAGATATTTTCTTTACGGACATTAAAGTGTTATTGTCTAAACGGGACAACATGATGTCTTTCAGTTAGATGATAAATTTTTTGAATGAAACAATTCATTTTTCTCGATATTGTATCTTGGTGCAATTTATGTACGGATTCGTATACCAACAAAAAAAACAGAGAATTGAATTTTTTTAATATTAATGATCCAATTCTATAATTATCCCTCAAAATAAATATGAGATAAAATTTTAAAGATTATTTTCAAATCCTAAATTTGGTACTTCATAACAAGCATGAAATAATTTCATTTAAAAAATTATAGTCTCTAACAATTTAATTAATGAGATTATTATTCCCGAATTATAATATCAAAATTATAACTATCCTAACCAAACATGACTTTAGTTATTACTTTAATACTAGCCTATAACCCGTGCAAGGCACGGGCCTTAAAAATAATAAACTAAAAAATTTAATGTGAACGGAAAATATTAAAATAAAAGTAAAAATTAATATGATAAATTATAAAATGAGAAACTTAAATATTCATTGGAACATAAAAAATATAAAAAAAAATACAAATGAGACCGAGGAAGATAAATGAGGTATTATTAATATTATTTTATAATAAAATAATATTAATAATAAGGACAGATAGAAAATCTAACATGTTTTAATTAAAAAAAGTAATTGACTGTGATATTTTTAGAAGTGTTTTAATTATATTAATTGTATTTATTAAAAAAATATGTTGACATGTTAAAATAAGTAAGTTTTTTTAATAAGGACAAATAGAAAAGTTAACATGTTTTAATTAAAAAAAAAGTAACTACACGTAATATTTTTATATGTGTTTTAATTATATTAATTTTATGTGTTAAAAAAATACGTTCACTTGTTAAAATAGGTAAGTTTTTTTAAATAAGTAAAAGTATTAAAATAGGTTTTAAAATATATAAGTTGCACTTGATTTTTTTGGAAAAGAGAGATTTTAATGATAACAAATATAAAAGGTAATATATTTTAATTTAAAGGTAATTGCCCGTGATATTTTTGGAAAAAAAGTAGATTTTGTTAGAAAAAAATATTTTAACTATAAAAGGCAATCAGCTAGTTACTATTTTAATATTATTTTATTATTTATTAAATAGAGTATTAAAATAGGTTTTAAAATAAATAAGTAAGGATTGCACCTCATATTTTTGGAAAATAGGGATTTTAGTGATGATGTGTTTTAATTATATTAATTGTATTTGTTAAAAACAATACGTTCACTTGTTAAAATAGGTAAGTTTTTTTTAAATAATTAAAAGTATTAAAATAAGTTTTAAAATATATAAGTAAGAGTTGCACTTGATATTTTTGGAAAATAAAGATTTTAGTGATAACAAATATAAAATGTAATATATTTTAATTTAAATGTAATTGCCCGTGATATTTTTGGAAAAGAAGTAGGTTTTGTTAGAAAAAATATATTTTAATTATAAAAGGCAATCAGCTAGTTAGTATTTTTATATTATTTTATTATTTATTAAATAGAGTATTAAAATAGATTTTAAAATAAATAAATAAGGATCGCACATCATATTTTTGGAAAATAGAGATTTTAGTGATAACAAATATAAAAGATATTATGTTTTAATTTAAAGGTAATTGTCGTGATATTTTTGGAAAATAAGTAGATTTTTTTAGATTTTTTTTAATTATAAAAGGCTATCAGTTAGTTACTATTTTTATATTATTTTATTATTTATTAAATAGAGTATTAAAATAGGTTTTAAAATAAATAAGTAAAGATTGCACCTCATATTTTTGTAAAATATAGATTTTAGTAATAACAAATATAAAAGGTAATATGTTTTAATTTAAAGATAATTGTAATGATATTTTTGGAAAAAAGTAGATTTTGTTAGAAAAAAAAATATTTTAATTATAAAAGTCAATCATCTAGTTACTATTTTGGTAACTTGACAATAATACAATTCCATTAAAAATTTGATTTGTATTATCTTTCGTTATCCTAAAAAGAAAGAAGTATATTTGTTACCGTGTATCCTAAATTTAAACAAATTAGATCCCACATTTTCATTTTTTTGATTAGATTTCAATATTATTTGATTTTTATGTAGTAAAATATAGTGAAATATTAATGTAGAATAAAACTTTCCCGAATTTTGATTATATTATTAATTTATTAATTAGAAAAAGTACCGAAAATCAAAAACCGACCGTTAACCGATAACCAAAACTTTCAATGTTTCGGCTTTAATAATATAGTATAGATATGTGCTATGTCATTGATTTATTTTGTAAAAACACTACACCAAACAAAAAAAAATTAAAAATGAAATTGATTTCTCCTACAACTCTCCGGTACCCGCATCTTGTCTTGGTAGGAAAGATCCCCAAGCCCCTTGTGGGTTTGATAATTGATTTAAGAAAAAAATTATCAGTCAGTTAGTAGTTGAATTAAACATTCATGTGATTTCACAATATGTGAAAACAAACAATCCCTACTATTTTTTTTCCGTTTTACCTCTTTCTTTATAAAAATGTTTTTATTTTGATCTTCGTGTTTGCTATAATTAATTTTGCATACATCAGTTATTAAAACTAGCTTAAAGCCCCGTGCGATGCATGGATTATTTAGTTATTATTTATATTTTAATATTTTATTAATTATATTCGTTAAAAAAATAAACACACATGTTGAAATAGGTAAATTTTTTAAATAATTAAAAGCATTAAAATAGATTTTAAAATAAATAGGTAAGGTTGTCCGTGATATTTTTGGAAAAATAAGGATTTTAGTAAGAAAAATATAAAATATAACATAATTTAGTTGAAAAAGATAATTGATCGTGATATAGTATGTATGTTAAAATAGGTAAAGCTTTTTCAATAATTAAAAGCATTAAAATAGTTTTAAAATAAATAAGTAAGGGTTGTCTGAGATATTTTTTGAAAAAGAGAGGTTTTAGTAAGGAAAAATAGAAAAGGTAACGTGTTTTAGTTGAAAAGGGTAATTGACCATAATATTTTTGGAAAAAAAAAGAGATTTTATTAGAAAAATAGAAAAAGTAGCTGAAAATATAATTGGTTATAAATAAGAATATCTTTTAGTTGAAAAAGGTAATTGTCCGTGATATTATTGAAAAAGGAGGGTATTTTGTTAGGAAAAATAGAAAATAAGTAAAGGTTGTCCGTGATATTTTTGGAAAATGAAATGTTTTAGTAAGTAAAAATAGAAAAGATAAACTCGTGCGATGCACGGATTGTTTTTAATATTTGTTATTTGATTATTTACGTTATAATCTATACTATATTATTAAAATCGAAACATTAAAAGTTTTGGTTTTTGGTTTTCGTTCATTTATTCTATTTAATAAATAATAAAATAATATAAAAATAGTAACAAGCTGATAGCCTTTTATAAAACACTTTTTTAACAAAATCTATTCCTTTTCAAAAACTATCACGGACAATTACCTTTAAATTAAAGCATATTACCTTTTATATTTGTTCTCACTACAAAATCTACTCCTTTTCCAAAAATATCACGGGCAATTACATTTAAATTAAAACATATCTATACTATATTATTAAAGACGAAACATTAAAAGTTTTGGTCGGTCGATATTTGGGCCGGGCCTATCTATAATTTGGGTCGGGTCTATCTATAACCAATTTAAAAAAAGGAGTACGTTAACATGAAAATTAATATATAAGAAAAGTATTTAATATATTAAATTTGAGATTTTGATATTAAAAAGGAAAGCGTGTTTTACAGGAAAACGACTAAAATACATTATCTTTTTTATTTTTTGTAAGAAAATCCTCTCCTTTTTTAAAAAAAACACGGACAAATATCTTTTTAAACTAAAACATGTTACTCTTTCTATTTTTTTTACTAAAACCCCTCATTTTCCAAAAATACCACGAGCAAATCCTTACTTATTTATTTTAAAATATATTTAAATACTTTTAATTACGGACACTTACCTTTTCAGTTAAAACATGTTACTTTTTCTATATTTTTTTCATTTTTTAAAGAAACTATTATTAAATATTAACATTGTTCATAACCAAATACATTTTCAGCTAAAATACATTACCTTTTCTATTTTTTCTAACAAAATCTTCTCTTTTTCTAAAAAAATCACGAGCAATTACCTTTTTCAACTAAAACATTTTACTCTTTCTATTTTTCCTTACTAAAACCTCTCATTTTCCAAAAATATCCCGGGCAAACCCTTACTTATTTATTTTAATACTTTTAATTATGGGCGTTTTTTCAGCTGAAACGTGTTACTTTTTTTTTCATTTTCTAAAGAAAATATTATTAAATAATAACATTGTTTAAAACAACTACCTTTTCAGCTAAAATACATTATATTTTCTATTTTTTCTAACAAAATCCTCTCTTTTTCTAAAAAAATCACCCGCAGTTACCTTTTTCAACTAAAACATGTTACTCTTTCTATTTTTCCTTACTAAAACCCCTCATTTTCCAAAAAAATCCCGGGCAAATCCTTACTTATTTATTTTGAAACCTATTTACATACTTTTAATTACGGGCACTTACCTTTTCAGCTAAAACATGTTACTTTTCTATTTTTCCTTGCTAAGACCCCTTATTTTCCAAAAAATATCACGGGCAAACAGTTATTAATTTATTTTAAAATCTATTTTAATACTTTTAATTATTTAAAAAAGTTTAACACACCTACTTATTTTTTTTAGCAAATTCAAATTAATAGAATATTAAAACATAAATAATAAAAATAATAATTATTAATAACAATCCGTGCATCGCACGGGTTTTAAGCTGGTTATCTTTTATATTTGTTCTCACTAAAATCTCTCTTTTCCAAAAATGGCGTGCAACCCTTACTTATTTATTTTAAAATCTATTTTAATGCTTTTTATTATTTAAAAAAACTTATCTATTTTAACATGTCAACTTATTTTTTTAACAAATACAATTAATATAATTAAAAAACTTTCAAAAATATCACGGACAGTTACTTTTTTTAATTAAAACATGTTAACTTTTATTGTTAGATATAATTGCTAATGTTTGTTTATCAGTGTTTAAGCAACAGGTACTGACAAGAGTTTATCAGAAGCCAGTCAGAGTTTAGTTAAACTCTGACAGGGTAAAGAGTTTAATTGAAGCCGGTCAGAGTTTATTTAAAGTCTGACAAGGTGAAAGTTGAATTAGCTGTCGGTGCAGAATTGAAGATTCTAGAAGCAATACATTCTGAAGATGGAAAGAAGCAGAATATATTGATACAGCTAAGGAGATTGGAATAGAAGACTGAAGCAATCCTTAATTGATATGAATTGTATAGCTAACTTATAGGAATATCAATTAGAGATGGATTGTATGTAGCTGTGTACTATATAAACACAGATAGGTTATCCCTAGAAGGGATGCGATCATTGAATTATTATTCTTGTAACCTAGAAGCTCTTTGTGATTCATTAACATCATAAAGAGAGAAGCTGTTAATAAGATTACAGTTTTATTGATTCATAAACAGTGTTATTAATCATTGTTATTCTCATACATACTTGATTATATTGTGTATTCGGCCTAACAATTGGTATCAGAGCCAAGGCTGTTTAATATATACAGTTTTACGATTCAAACACAGTAATAATCATGTCTGAAGAAAATCAAGCTGCTCCCAAGGCTGAACAGGTTAAGCCTAATTCTGTGAGTCGATATGAAACAATCAGAGTTCCGATTCTCAGGCCTGTAGAATATCCGATTTGGAAGGTAAAGATGACCATGTTTCTGGAGGCTACAGATCCAGAATACCTTGACAGAATTAATGATGGTCCTCATATGCCAACTAAATTGTCCCCTGTTGTTGATGGTCAAGAACAAAAGACTGTCCCAAAGGAAAAGAAAGATATGACTCCTGAGGATATCTCATCAATTGCAAAAGATGCAAAGGTTAGACATCTTCTCCACAGTGCTTTAGATAATGTTATGTCTAACAGGGTAATTGGCTGCAAAACTGCCAAAGAGATATGGGATGCTTTAGAAGTCAGATGCCAGGGAACAGGTGCTATTAAGAAGAACAGAAAAACAATACTCACACAGGAGTATGAGCACTTTGATTCAAGAACTAATGAAACCTTGACTGAGACTTATGACAGATTTTGCAAACTGTTGAACGATCTGTCTCTGGTAGATAAGGAATATGAACTTGAAGAGTCCAATCTCAAGTTTCTGTTATCTCTACCTGAAAAGTGGGATTTAAAGGCAACAACAATCAGAGATAATTATGATCTTGCTGATACAGATCTTGATGAAATCTATGGATTGTTAAAGACTCATGAACTTGAGATAGAACAAAGAAACAGGAGGTCAAGCAAGAAGACAAAATCTGTTGCTCTCAAAGTCGAGGAGAAGCCCATCAAGAAGGAATCATCAAGGAAGAAAGCCAAGGGAAAGGCTTTAGTGATCAAATCTGAGAGTGAGTCATCAAACTCTGATGATGATTCAAACTCTGATGAAGCTTCTGATTCTGAGGATGATGAAGAGGAGATGATGCAAATGGCTGCCTTGATGGTCAAGACATTTAAGAAGATGGGATTCAAGAACTTCAAGAAGGGTAAAAGATTCTCAAGGAAAGATTCAAATTCTGAGAAGAAGAATTTCAGAAAGTCTGATGGAAGGGATACCAAGTCAGGTAAGAAGGACAAATCTGAGATCCAGTGCTACAAGTGCAAAGAGATGGGTCACTATGCTCCAGAGTGCAAGAAAGGAAGAACTGAAAAAGCACTCATCTCTAAAGGCAAAGACTGGGCAGATACTTCAGATTCTGATGATGGAGTGAATTATGCACTCATGGCAACTATCAAAGATGAAGTTGAGTCATCAGAAAATAAGGTACCTCTAACTACTTATGCCTATGATACTGATAATATTTCTGAATTAAGAATTTATCTTAAGAATATACATGTTAGTTATAGGGATCAGACTTTAGAGAATGAGAGGATTAAATCTGAGAATCTTAGTCTTAAAGAAAGAAACAAGTTTCTTGAAAGAGAACTTGTGAATATGAAGCAGATTCAAAAAGAAAGAGATGATGCTGTTTATGTAGAACAGGAGTTGCTGAAAAGATATAAGCAACTAGAATCTGATTTAGAGAAGGAAAGGAAAATAATCAAGACTTGGACAGATTCTGGAAGAGACACTCATCAAGTGTTTCAGACTGATTCTGTAGGTTTAGGTTATTGTGAAAATGATGAACTTAGGTTTAAAGACAAGGTTAAGGTAAAACCACAACTTAAACCTGTGAAATTTGTTCCAGAAGCCAATAAGTTAAAATCTGTTGTAATAAGGAAAGCTGATATGGAATCAGATGAATCTTGTGACAAACAGGAAAATATTATAACAGAAAAACTTATGGAAATAGAAGCTGTTAGAAAACCAGTAAAAACTTGTGAAAAACAGGTTAATGTTGGCTTGATGACAGGAAAACAGTTCAATCACAAGCTAAAAGAGGTAAAGTCTTCCATGAAACCTAAAGGTTCCAAGAGAAATAGGAATGGAAAAGTAGGCATAAATAATAGAAATAATCATATGCCTAATGCTAGTGCCTCAAGAAAAACATGTTACAGTTGTAGTAGTTCTAATCATCTTGCTAGATTTTGCACTAAGAACAAACATATTAATACTTTACCTTCTACATCAGAAGTAAAGAATGATTATGTTAGAGTAAAACCACAGACCTTATGCAAACATTGTGGGAGCACTTGGCATTCTATTTACACATGTAAGAGTTATCATGCAATTTATCATAACTATTATGAGCTAAAACCCAACTTGAAATGGGTTAGAGCAAACTCTGCTAGTGTAAAATCTGACAATGTTAGTTTAAACTCTGATAATACAGATTCCGCTGCAAAAGCTAACACTGTTAAGAAGGACAAAGGATCCAAGCAAGTCTGGATCCTTAAAACTAACACTTAGTGTTTGTTTGTGATTGCAGGGTATAATAGAGAGCACACTTATCTTGGACAGTGGTTGCTCAGGACATATGACTGGAAACAAAGCCCTGCTATCAGACTTTGAGGAGAAGGCTGGCCCAAAAGTTTCCTATGGAGATGGCAACATAGGACATACTCTGGGATATGGCAATATTAATCTTGGAAGTGTCATCATCACAAATGTAGCTCTAGTCTCATGACTCAAGCATAATCTGTTATCTGTGAGTCAAATCTGTGACAGAGGAAACCATGTAGATTTTCATAGTGAATACTGTGAAGTTATTAGTAAATCTACTGGAAAAATTGTTCTAGTTGGACACAGGCGCAACAATATTTATGAAGCAAGTTTGGTAACAAACTCTGATGGAAATACAGTGTGTCTGACTGCAAAGATGTCAAATGAAGAGAGTTGGAATTGGCACAAGAAGCTCTCTCATCTCAATTTGAACAACATCAATGAGCTGATAAGAAAGGATCTTGTAAGAGGACTTCCAAAATCAATACTCAGTCTAGATGGCCTATGTGATTCTTGTCAAAAGGCCAAACAAAGGAAGTCATCTTTCAAGAGCAAATCTGAATCTTCAGTAGTGGAACCTTATCATCTTCTACATGTTGATCTCTTTGGACCAGTGAATATAATGTCAATGGGCAGAAAGAAATATGCTCTAGTAATTGTTGATGAATATACTAGATATACATGGGTGTATTTCTTGTCAAAGAAGGATGAAACTGCTCAAATTCTAATGGATCATGTAAATCTACTGGACAAAGGATCACAGCACAAAGTCAAAATAATAAGGAGTGATAATGGAACTGAATTCAGAAACTCAATCATGGAAGCTTTCTGCAAGGAAAGAGGGGTGAAACAAGAATTTTCTGCACCTGGCACTCCACAGCAAAATGGTGTAGTTGAAAGAAAGAACAGAACTTTAATTGAAGCTGCCAGAACTATGCTAGATGAAGCAAAATTGCCAACTTATTTCTGGGCAGAAGCTGTTCAAACTGCTTGTTTTACTCAAAATGCTACTCTGATCAACAAGCATGGAAAAACACCATATGAGATGGTGAAAAACAAGAAGCCAAATTTGAAATATTTTCATATATTTGGATGCAAATGCTTTGTGTTGAAGACTCATCCTGAACAGTTGACCAAGTTCGAGTTAAAAGCTGATGAAGGAATCTTTGTTGGCTATCCATTGTCAACAAAAGCATTCAGAGTTTACAATCTGAGAACAAAGGTGATCATGGAATCCATACATGTGTCGTTTGATGACAAGAAAATAATTGGACTTGAAGACAAGGATGGATATGATCAACTACGTTTTGAAAATGAAGATCTATTCTCTGATGATATAAACTCTGATGAAGCAGGGTTGACAAACTCTGACGAAGCATACTCTGAACCTCTACTGGTAAATACTGGAGAAACTGGAAATTCTCAAATTGAACAAAATAGAGAACCAGTTGAGGGGGAGCGTGAAGAAGCTCAACAAGACACAGCAAGTGAGTCAGTTGAGGAAACTGATTTAAACTCTGACAGCTCAAACACTGAGCCATCCAACTCAGGGGGAGCCTCAGATACTGCAGAAAGTCAACGTATGAATCAGGAGAGCATGGATCAAGGGGGAGGATTCAATAATGATGCAAGAAACCACTTACCAACAGCAAGAAAGTGGACACAGGCACACACACCTGATCTCATAATTGGAGATCCTGATGCTAGTGTGAGAACTAGAAGTGCAACAAACAATGAGTGTCTATATCATGCTTTCTTGTCTCAAACAGAACCAAAGAAAGTGGAGGAAGCTCTTCAAGATGCTAATTGGATTACAGCAATGCAAGAAGAGTTAAATGAATTTGAAAGAAATGAAGTCTGGACACTTGTACCTAGACCAAAGAACAGATCAATTGTAGGTACAAAGTGGGTTTTCAGAAACAAGACTGACAGTGATGGTGTGATTACAAGGAACAAGGCTAGACTTGTGGCTAAAGGTTATTCACAACAGGAAGGAATTGACTATGATGAAACCTTTGCTCCAGTTGCAAGATTGGAGGCCATAAGAATTTTTCTGGCCTATGCTGCACACAAGAAGTTTAAAGTCTTTCAGATGGATGTAAAAAGTGCTTTTCTCAATGGGAAGCTTGAAGAAGAAGTGTTTGTTGAACAACCACCAGGATTTGTAGATTCCAAGCATCCAGATTATGTCTACAGGCTTGATAAGGCATTATATGGACTAAAGCAAGCACCAAGAGCATGGTATGAAACTCTTGCTCAGTTTCTTTTAGAAAGTGGGTTCACAAGAGGTACAATCGATAAAACCTTGTTTTATTTCAATTCTGGTGATGATTTGCTTTTAGTTCAAATTTATGTAGATGATATTATTTTTGGATCTACTAATGACAAACTTTGTAAGAAGTTTGCAAAGCTTATGCAATCCAGGTATCAAATGAGCATGATGGGAGAGCTTAGTTATTTTCTAGGCTTACAGGTCAAGCAAACAGATGATGGGATTTTTATCAATCAAGCAAAGTATACCAGAAATCTTCTCAAGAAATTTGGTATGCTTGATAGTTCATCTGCTACAACTCCCATGGCTACAGCAACGAAGCTTGACAAAGACACAGGAGCCTCAGTAGATATGACTAACTACAGAGGAATGATAGGGTCTTTACTGTATCTTACTGCAAGTAGACCTGATATCATGTATGCAACATGTCTTTGTGCAAGATTTCAAGCAGATCCCAGAGAGCCTCATCTAACAGCTGTAAAAAGGATCTTCAAATATCTCAAAGGAACCATAACCCTGGGTTTGTGGTATCCTAGAGAATCAGAGTTTAAGTTAATTGGTTACTCTGATGCAGATTTTGCAGGCTGTAAGATAGACAGAAAAAGTACAAGTGGAAGCTGTCAATTTTTAGGTGACAGATTGGTTTCTTGGTACAGTAAGAAACAGAAATCAATTTCTACATCCACTGCAGAAGCAGAGTATATAGCAGCTGGTAGCTGTTGTGCACAGATTTTATGGATGAAGAATCAATTGCTGGATTATGGATTAAGGTACTCTAGAATACCTATTTTCTGTGATAATCAAAGTGCTATTGCTATGACAGGAAATCCAGTACAGCACTCCATGACCAAGCACATCAGCATAAGGTATCATTTTATCAGAGAACATGTGGAAGAAGGAAATATTGAGCTTCATTTTGTGTCTACAGACCAACAACTTGCAGATATCTTCACCAAACCCTTGAGTGAAGCTACTTTTACAAGATTGGTAAATGAACTTGGAATGATCTCTGGCTCTGACTAGAGATACGGGTTAGACTCAAAATTTATACATGTTTAATTTTTGTTGCTCATGATTCCTTGCATATGTTAACTGTTATGAGTACCAGTGTCATAAACTCTGTTGGTCAAACTCTGATGTTAAACTCTGTTAGTCATAAACTCTGTTGGTCATACTCTGGTAATTACAGTTTAAATGCTATACTCCAATTGTAATTTTGTCTGAAACATATGGACCAATGAAGAAATTTGTATGAAACATAATTCTCAGTAAGTAATTGTGAATCCTTAAGAGTTGATAGATTCTGATCTCAAATATGTGCAGTAAGCTAACACAGCATGATACTGTCTCTATATTTATAGCATCTCTTAGTTTATTGATCCTATACACTGAGTCTGTATTAGCTGTTTGCATTTTCTCTCATAAGTTAATTATATTTACTGATGCAAAGTCTAAACTCTGATTATTAATTACAAATAATTCACCCTCAAATTCAAAAGATGCCAAACAGAGCACAAATTCCTTTGAGATCATGTTGTGCCTAGGACGATCCAGGAACTTATTGTATGAAATAAGGGCTAAAATCTTTGATTTTTGGTGACTAGTGCCAACCACTGATTACTGGAAAAATTAAAAAAAAAAATAATAATAATAATAATAATAAAATAATAATAAAAAAAAAAAAAATAAAGGGGGTGAAAAATAAAAGACATATCCAAATGAAAGGATATCAGTAATACAGAGTTTAGATATAAAATCAGATTTTATGTTATAAATGAGAGTTTAGGCAACCAGTTTTTACTACTTTAGATTGTGGATTTTATGCACTTTGAGATGGTCTAAATACTGATTTCGGTAAACTCTGCTACTACACACACATACTTTCACACCTGTACAGATTGAGAAAAGAGTTTATTGACAAAGAAGGACAAATGGTAAACACTGATGTTTTGTGTGAAATACGCCGAGGTTACTTTGTTTTAATCTCTGATGGTTAAAATAATTTCCTTGTTTCAGACAGTTTATGATTTTGGGTTTAGTCATTTGTTTTTCGAAAAAGTGTGATTGAACAGAGAAAAGATAGAGTTTGTTTGATAAGTCCTGATAGTGATTAACCAATGCTATTGAGTATGTTAGTTTATTGTACAAAGTGATATCTTCTCTTTCACTTTACAATTACTATGCAATATTGATAATACTGAAATGTAAAGCAACAAAATGGGTCTTTTTCATTAATTGATTCAAACTTTGTTTACATTCAGTCAATTACATACTCATGCCTAGCTAATATTTCTGGTACATACTAATCTTTCTGGTTACAAAAGAAAAGATCTATTTAACCAGGATAAGTATTTGAATGCTATATATGAAGCAGAAGAGCTAGAGCCAGAAGCTATTGTGCTCTATTACTTCTGATAATAGCTACCCAGTTGTTCATCTGGTCATTATACCATCTGGGATTGCTTGACAACATCCTGAAGATGAATCATCATCATCATCATCTTCCTGGATTCTCTTTCTGCTTTGCAGCTTGCAGGATTCCAAGAAGAGTGACTCTTCAGTACCCGTCAAGAAGCTCTGTTGAAAAAGCATCATGCAAACCATCATAGCTTCATTGTCTGCCAGGATGGGCATATCATAAGGACCGGGACGGATGATATGCACATACAGATTAGAAATTGGTCCTTCAGCAATTTCATCATCTGCTATAAGACCTTCATCGTTCAGAAAAGAAAGAACAAGAAACTCATCAATGATGTAATTTGCTTGTTGAGGCCAGTTTAAATTCAAGAATGCTTCAACATCCATGAACTCAAAGGTTCCTGCCATTTTGGGTGTATAGTAAGTTTAAGATATGAAGCCTGTTGTTAAAATGCTTTGAGTTTTTAAAGCATTCAAACAGGGTAACTGAAAGGTTTTTACTAGAATCGAAGCGCTTGGGATACTAAGGTGCGGAGTTTCGAGACAGTCATTATTATTCTGACTGTTGAGTTCCTTTGTACTTTATTATTAAAATTGATAATTTTATTATTATTGATTTTTTTTTCTTTTAAGCGACTATTTTGAGTGTTATATGTGATGACAGGTGTCTCCACGTTTGCACGTGTGTATTGGAAGTTGTTAGATACAGCTGTCAGCGTATTAACGTCTGACATCTGTCCCACTAACATACTTCTAATCTTTACAGTTATTATTTAATACACTACATACACACGATTCAATCTTTTACGCATTTCATCTTTTCATAACATTTTACTCACACACAAACACTCAAACACTTTCAAAGCCCAGTACTTCTTGTTTTCAATTCTTACTAATGGCAACTACAGCGTTTACTGCTTCTGAATTAGAATTTGTCCCAAATAACTACTCAGCTCCTGTAACAAATGAGAACGCACCGGAGGCGTTTCATTTGATTCAGAGTTTCTTGTCCAACTCTGATATTGGCACTGCTCTCACCGCACCATCGAAGCTGTCTGCAACTCAAATCAAATCTTTTTGGCAGACAGGTGTTTATGATAATGGAGGAGAGTCTGGATCTCCATCTATTATTTTTCAATATGAGGACAATGACTATGCTGTTACTCCTACTACTGTTCGTGATGCTTTGGGTCTTGAAGATTTCAATGCATTCACAATCTCTGTTGGCGACTCTGAGCTAGTCAGGATGATGAACGAGATAGGCTACACTGGACCTTTGACAAAGATAGGTCAACTCAAAAGGCCATTTTTGCGAAAGGAATGGAGTTTCTTCTTCGACTGCATCACAAGAGCGTTCGGGAAAAAGTGCACAAACTGGGATGCAATTCCCACTGATAGTCTACAGATCGGGTATTCTCTTCTCTATGGCAGTCAATTTGATGTTGCTAGATTAGTTTTAAATAATATTGGTGAGAAAATGCTAGAGAATAGGAATGTTGTCTATTTCTCTAGGTTTTGTCAGTTAATATTTAGTCTATGCTGCCCTGATGTTGAGATTTTAGATGAGGATGTCATTCTTTCATTTAAATTGCACAAACGTATATTCTCTGATCTGATCAACAAGGACAACAAGAAAGGAGAAGTTGGTCCTTTAATGTTACCTGCATCTGTGCAACAATTTCTTGACAACTCACAACAACACCGTGTCTCAACTGCTGAAGCTGGACCTTCTGTATCTCAACCACAGAGGTCAAAGAGATCTAAAGTTCAAGCAGTTAAGTCTGTTGAAGCTGAGGTATCAAATGTTGCTCCTGTGCCTCAGAGAAAAAGAATGAAGAAAAGGCGAGCCCACAGGGCAAAGTCTGTTGCTGCTGCTTCTAGTGCAGACTCAGAAACTGAAGCTGATGAAGAAAATCTTCATCAGAGAAAGAGAAGATTAGTTGCTAATCAACTTTTTGGTGATATTATTGCCAATTTGGATAAAGAACCTGAGGACACAGAAGCTCCTACATCAAAAACTGATGATGTAGTTGAGGAAGCTGCTGCATACTCTGACAGCAGGATTGTGGATCATGAAGATACAATACCGGAAGCTGATCAAGCATCTACTGAGTTAGTAGAACCTATTGCTTCTCACACAGAAATCATTTCTATTGATTTTGAGAACGGTGATGAAGTAGATCAGATTAGAGTTGATCCAGTTCCAGAAGCTGTTGCTGTACATGCTGATGCAACAGCCAATGATCATGAGGATACTGTCTTACTTGAAACTTTGCAACAATCAGTTGTTGAGATTGTTCAGAGAGAAGCAGAGGTTACTGCTCCAGTAAACTCTGATGTTCCTCAAACTGTAGCAGATCAAGTACCTGATGTGACTGCACAGTTAATTGATGAAATCACTGCTGAAAATGTGCTTGAAGATATTCACAGAGAGGATGACAATGCTGAAGCTAGTCCTGTTCATTCAAACTCTGATGTTCAAGTGGAAGTTTCTGATATTCAAGCAAACTCTGTTGAAGAAAGGGAAGTTCAAAGGGCTGCTTCTGAGCATTTTCAGAATATGTACTACAATGCATGGGCTAATGCAGATTGTATTTTTCCAGCGCAAAGGGCTGCAGAATTTTTATCTGATTCTGTCAAGAAGATTACAAATCCTGATGTCCTTACAAACTTACAGGCAACTGTTATTCAAGTCAAATCTCTCAATAATAGATTTGATGAGAATCAACAAATGCTTACTAGTCTGAGGAATGAAGTAAGCTTGAGGGATCTTACTTTAAAGGCTGACAGAACTTATTATTATACCATGTTCAAGCAGCAAGCCAGGGATTCTGAAGAAATCAAGAAGAGGCTTGAGACAGTTGAAGACAACCAGAATGCTATGTCTGCTCAACTGACTTCCATTTCTACTGCGCTTGAATTGTTGACATCAGTACTACTTTCTGATGATGTCAAAAAGGGGGAGAGTGTACCAAGTGACAAATGCAAAGACACTCAAACTCTGAGACGGAGGGATGATGGTAATGATGGTGGAAACAAGGGAGGAGATGGAAAGCGCTTAAGATCAAATGATGATAGAAGATTACTTTCAAGAAGATCAAACTCTGATAAAAGATCAAACTCTGGAAAGGGACATGTAAACTCTGCCAGTGGTTCAAGATATAAAAGTTTGATAATCTCTGATAAGCCACTTTCAAGAAGATCAAACTCTGATAAAAGATCAAACTCTGGAAAGGGACATGTAAACTCTGCCAGTGGTTCAAGATATAAAAGTTTGATAATCTCTGATAAGCCATCTACTGATGAGGAAATTGCTGCTAAGATGTTTATAGCAGAACATGGAAAAGGTATTACAATTGAAGATATCCAAGCTGAAGAACAGATGCTTGCTGAAGAACACAAGAAAAATCTTGAAGCTGGAATCTACAAGAAGAAGGAAATCAAGGCTCCTAGAAAGAAAGAAAAAGGAATTGTTATCAAAGAGAATGTAAACTCTGATCAGAGTTTACAGTACTCAAGGAGGCCTGTGATTAAAAATGCTGACAAAGGAAAAGGTAAACTGGTAGAAGAAGAACAGTTACCTAAGAAGATTTATTC
This sequence comes from Heracleum sosnowskyi, assembly GCA_030848705.1. NCBI lineage: Eukaryota > Viridiplantae > Streptophyta > Magnoliopsida > Apiales > Apiaceae > Heracleum > Heracleum sosnowskyi. Next base: position 48,580,131 of record CM061241.1, read on the forward strand.
AACCTCTGACATTGCTCAAGTTGAAACAAGATTACCAAAATCAACCTCTGACACTGCTCAAGTTGATGATACTATTGAAGTTAAGCCAGCCTCTGACAAGGCTCAAGCTGTGCAAACTCAGCTAGCTCCTCAACTCAAAGGTTTCTTAAGACCTGTACTCTCTGAAACTCTGACACTTCAACCTGTGGATTTTTCTCAAACCAGGACTGTACTTGGAAAAGAATCTTATGATAAGTCTGGTTTAGGTTCACATAGGGAGAAGAGAATAAATAACAGATCTCAAGACAATATTTCACTGACAGGATCTGGTATTGGGAATACACAAGAAAATCTTGATAAGTTAGAATCTGTTCAGTTGATTTTTCACAAGATCTTGAAGAAGCAGTTTCTGTTATATTTCATGAGTGATGGAAGAGTTTATAGAATTGGAGAATCTGATGTAAATCTCAAATCATGGGAAGAACTTGAATATGTACTTTATCTGTTAAAAGTTAAGAACAGACACACCCATAATGTTGCTCAAATCTTAAGAGAAAAGATGCTGAGATCAAAAGTGATGCTTGGAGGAGGAGAAGTCTCAAATGCTTATATTCCAAAGTATAGAGATCATACTGGAAAATTGGTGGAGATGAAGAGAAACAGTGCTAGATTTAAAACTGCACTGGGATTAAAAGTCTTAGAATTCAACTTAGAGTCAGATAAAGCTCAGTACATTCGGCTAGGGAATGATATGAAGAAGAACAGTATCTATTCTCTGAGGGCTGCCATATATCAAACTGGTGAAGGAGATCCAGAGTATAAGGAGCTGAAAGAGATTATGATAACTGAACTTGAGAATGCTGAGAGAAGACTGCTGATTGATTATCTCAGGACTGTACCTGATATTGAAGAAGTCAAGTAAAGTCTGACTGTAAGTTTTTAATACTTTCTATTCTAAGTCAAATTTAAACTCTGTTTTAAATTAAACTCTGTTATATGTTAAACACTGCATTTGTTAAAAGGTTTTGACATCATCAATTATATGTTTTAACTTGTACATTTTATTATGAACAAGTTGGGGGAGATTGTTAGATATAATTGCTAATGTTTGTTTATCAGTGTTTAAGCAACAGGTACTGACAAGAGTTTATCAGAAGCCAGTCAGAGTTTAGTTAAACTCTGACAGGGTAAAGAGTTTAATTGAAGCCGGTCAGAGTTTATTTAAAGTCTGACAAGGTGAAAGTTGAATTAGCTGTCGGTGCAGAATTGAAGATTCTAGAAGCAATACATTCTGAAGATGGAAAGAAGCAGAATATATTGATACAGCTAAGGAGATTGGAATAGAAGACTGAAGCAATCCTTAATTGATATGAATTGTATAGCTAACTTATAGGAATATCAATTAGAGATGGATTGTATGTAGCTGTGTACTATATAAACACAGATAGGTTATCCCTAGAAGGGATGCGATCATTGAATTATTATTCTTGTAACCTAGAAGCTCTTTGTGATTCATTAACATCATAAAGAGAGAAGCTGTTAATAAGATTACAGTTTTATTGATTCATAAACAGTGTTATTAATCATTGTTATTCTCATACATACTTGATTATATTGTGTATTCGGCCTAACATTTCTATTTGTCCTTACTATTAATATTATTTTAATAAATAATAAAATAATATTAATAATGCCTCATTTATCTTCCTCGGTCCCATTTGTATTCTTTATTTATATTTTATATGTTCTAATTAATATTTAAGTTTCTCATTTTATAATTTATCATATTGATTTTTATTTTTTATTTAATATTTTTAGTTTGCCATTTTTTAATCTCTTTTGATGGCCCGTGCATTGAAAGTTTTGGTTTTCGATCATTTATTTTATTTAATAAATAATAAAATAATATAAAAATAGTAACTAACTGATCGCCTTTAATAATTAAAACACTTTTTTCTAACAAAATTTACTCAATTTCCCAAAATATCACGGACAATTACCTATAAAACATATTACCTTTTATATTTGTTCTCACTAAAATCTCTATTTTCCAAAAATATCAGGTGCAAACCTTACTTATTTATTTTAAAACCTATTTTAATGCTTTTAATTATTTAAAAAAACTTACCTATTTTAACATTCCAACGTATTTTTTTAACAAATACAATTAATATAATTAAAACACTTCCAAAAATATCAATATGGATAAGTAAGGATAATTAAGTAAAATCATAAATACTATTTTTTGTTATAGATAAGTAATATCACTATTTTTTAACAAATACTATTTTTTTAACAAATTCTATTTTTTGTTATAGATAAGTAAGGATAATTAAGTAAAATCACAAAGTACCAAAAAATAAGTACTAACAAACAGGTACCGTATTGACCAAAATTTTAATGTTTCGTTTATTATAATATAGTATAGATGTTATTATACTTTAAATATTGTCAGTGCCTTATTACTTGAAACTTTTCAACACATGTAATAAATTCTAATTAATAATCTTGTAGTGAAATTGTTGCTGATTGCCGGAGGAGGTATGAAGATACAGAAATTGGGGGGGGGGGGGGGATAGTAGATGTGCTAAGGAATTGAAGGATTGGGGAGATCGTATGGCAAGAAATTTTAAGGAGTGGTTGGGTAAATGTAGAGATCAAATGGAAAGGTGTCGAGGTAAATCAGACAATTTTTCTGTACAATGTTTTAAGGAAGCTACAAAAGAATATGCTAATTTGCTTAGTCAGGAGGAGGATTTTTGGAAGCAAAGGGCGAAGCAGCATTGGCTAAAGGGTGGGGATTGTAATTCAAAGTTTTTTCATGCCTATGCGTCGGCTTAGAAGCAGAGGGTGAAGCAGCATCGGCTAAAGGGTGGGGATTGTAATTCAAAGTTTTTTCATGCCTATGCATCGGCTAGAAAGAAAAAGAATCAGATTTTGCAACTTAAAGATGAAGGGGGTCAGTGGAGATCCTGGGCAAACGGTTTGGGTAATATTATTGAATCTTTCTATGAGGATTTATTTACAGCTAGAGAGGTGGAGATGGATGGTGTGTTGAATTGTATTGAAAAAAGGATTAATACTGCTCAAAATCAAATGTTAACGGAGGATTTCACAATGGAAGAGGTCAAGGTGGCTATTTTCTCAATGCACACTGATAAGAGTCCCGGCCCGGATGGTATGAATCCGGGCTTTTTCCAGAAATTTTGGGATATCATAGGTAACGATGTCTCACAAGCTTGTCTTAAAATTCTATCTTCGCAATGTATTCCTCCTCATTTAAATGACACTCTTGTGGTTTTAATCCCGAAGAAGAGCTCTCCGGAAACAATGAATGATATTAGGCCGATATCGTTATGTAATGTGTTGATGAAAATCATTACAAAAATGCTTGCTAATAGACTTAAGGTTTTGCTTCCTCATATAATCGCAGAAACGCAGAGTGCCTTTATTCCAGGAAGGTTAATTACAGATAATGTGATAGCCTCCTTTGAAATAAACCATTGGATGCACAGAAAGACTCGAGGAAAAATGGGGTACTCAGCTTTAAAGATTGACATGAGTAAATCATATGATAGAGTGGAATGGAATTTTGTTTTGGGAATTATGAGAAAGATGGGCTTTGATAACAAGTGGCTGGACTGGATTTTCATGTGCATGTCGACTGTAAATTATAGTTTTCTGACTTCGGGGTATGAAGTGGGCCCAATTTTACCAGAAAGGGGGCTTCGACAAGGTAATCCCATTTCACCTTATCTATTCCTTTTATGCACGGAGGGATTATCAGCGTTAATAAAGAAGAATCATGTTGATGGAAAGATTCATGGTTGCAAAATTGCTAATAGTGCTCCTATTGTTACACATCTATTTTTTACCAATGATAGCTACATTTTTTTGTAGAACAACGGTGGAAGAAGCTCTCTGTATTAAAGATTGTCTAAAAACGTTTGAGATAGCATCAGGGCAGCAGATAAATTTCCAGAAATCAAGTATTCAGTTCAGTCGCAATACTTCTTTGGAAGTGGTTGCTGCAATAAGTCAGTGTCTGCTAATTCCGGTTCGAAGTGATGCTTTGTATCTTGGGCTACCAAAAGTGGTAGCTAGAAATAGATGGGAGGTTTTTCGATACATTAAAGAGAAGGCTTGGAGTCGTATGAAAGCTGGAAAGAAAAAATTCTAGCTCGTTCTGGTAAGGAAGTTCTTCTAAAATCTGTTATCCAAGCTATCCCTGCATATGCTTCAAGCGTGTTCTTACTGCCTCAAAAGCTTTGTGAGGAGTTAGAAAATTTAATGAACAAGTTCTGGTGGTCGTCGAATATGGAAAGGAGAAATGGGATTCGATGGATGTCATGGAGCAATATGTGTTATCCGAAGAGTATGGGAGGCATGGGTTTTAGGAGAATTAGAGAATTTAATATTGCAATGTTGGGAAAGCAAGCATGGCGGGTGATGACAGATCCTCAGTCTTTTGTAGCTAGACTCTTAAAGACTCGTTACTTTCCAACTTGTTCTTTCAGGGAGGCAGGTCTGGGACACAATCCTAGTTATATGTGGCGAAGTATCTTGGTAGCTAAAAATTTAGTTTTGAAGGGTAGCTTACTGAAGGTTGGGACAGGTGAGTCTATTAATGTGTGGAATGATCCTTGGATCCCGGACGCGGAGAATACGAAGATTCAGACACCAATTATTCAGGGGTTGGAAGAGGCAAAAGTTAGTAGTCTTTTTATGATGGATAGTAGGCAATGGGATCATGATCTAGTTTGAGACTTATTTAATGAAAGATATGTGCATAAAATTCTCTCTATCCCAATTAGTCAATCAACGAATAGGGATTCTTGGTGTTGGCTTCAGGGTGAAAGAGGAATCTATGAGGTTAAAAGTGGATACAGGTTGTTGTGTAATGGGTATAATCAGACTTTGAATTTATTGACAGCTTTTAATTGGAAGAAGCTTTGGTCCTTGGCTATTCCTCCAAAAGTTAAAAACTTTATTTGGAGATCGCTTCAAAATTGTATTCCTACTTTGGACAACCTTCGGAAAAAGCATGTAGAGGTGTATCCAATTTGTCCTGTTTGTTTCTCTTTTGTTGAAAATCTGGATCATGTTCTTCTCTCATGTTCTTTTGCTCAACAATGCTGGAAATTGTGTAAGATAGGTCTGAGAATTAATTCAGATGATACGTGTTGGGATTTATGGGTGATAGCATAGGAACAACTTAACTTTGTATATACTTAATTTTTTAATTAAGTAGAACATACTGTTACAGCCAAAGTATGTTCTTGTAATCAGTATGCAATGTTATTTTAATTGTGTAATTTGGAAGAAGTTCACTTTCTGTGTTCAAGCCTCAAAGAATGCATATTAGATGACAGCATGAATAAAGGTTACTGTCATAAGCATTGACAGTAAGATTACAAGAAGACAGAATGTTGCAAGTCAAGACAGCATATTCACTCTGACAACAACATTGGCGGAAGACTACGCGACAGCAACTTTAGCCCTCGACAGCAAGTTTGGAAACCTCGACAGCACACTATGCGGGGAACTCCTACTGTCATCAAAAGCACATTCCTGTGACAGCAAGCTTTGCGGCAAAAGTAACTGTCTCGAGAAAGATCCTTGTTCTAGGTATCTTTCTCAGTCAAATCCCGTGACAGTTTCAATGTTCAAGAAACAGGCGTGTTGCAGTATCCCTAAGCTGCACCAAGTCTGCAAGACTACGACAGAAGCTTCAAGCACTGCAAACAAAAGCGAATCAATTCAAGAGCAAGGTCAAGTCTCTATTTGCTGAATTGTTTTAGCTAGAAATAGAATGAATCTTGGTTGCTTTCTTTGTAATGTATATCTGACATTGTTAGCAATTTAGGAAAGTCACATGGGTAGACACTTTGTAAGAAGCTGCCACTTGATAATGACAGCAGCTTCACAGACCCGTGTTGATAGTGATAGGATTAGTCTTATACTTAGACTATCAATTCATTCTAGGGATACACAGAGAAACGAAGACAAGCAAGTGTCTTGAAGAAAAACCGAAGCTCAAGAATTCTCTCTTGAGGTTGTAACAACACTTTGCAAAATAAATAAAACATTTATTTTGTGAATCCTGTCTTCTCGATTATACTGTTAGTGAATGCATACATATTATTGATAACATTAAATCTTAGTTTTGGTTGTTGAAACTGAGATTGAATTTTATCAGTATTGCATTCATCCCCCCCCCCCCCTTCTGCAATACACGAGGACCAACAACTGGTATCAGAGCTTTCAGATTAACACACATATCTGAGATCACGACGACAATGCAGAAATCAAACAGTATCAAGATCCCAGCTTTTGATAAAGAGAACTACAGCATTTGGAAAAGAAAGATCTTGTTGTTTATCAAAGCTGCGAATCCACTATACCCAGGTATTCTCGAGAATGGTCATTTCATTCCAAGGAAGGAAATTGAAGCCACAACAGTAAATGGGGAAGTCATTCCTGCACATTGGGTTCCCAAAGATCCCTCTGAATTTTTGGAACCTGAGAAGGAGAAAATGGTGCTAGATGATCACTTGCAACTCATCTTGCTCGATTCTCTCACGTTGGATAAAGCCATGTGTGGAAGTGTGATAAGCTGCACATCTGCCAAGGAGATGTGGATCAGGTTAGCTCTACTATGTGAAGGAAGTGAAGAAGTTAAGGGCAATCAAAGGCAAATACTGATATCACAATATGAGGCATTCATGGACAAGCCTGGTGAAGACTTAACTTCCATGTTTGAAAGGTTCAGTAAGCTCTTAACTGAACTACAGATACATGGCAAGTACTATGACAGAAAAGAATTAAATGTCAAGTTCTTGATTACACTGCCTGATCACCTTGAACACAAGACAACAGCCATACGAGAAGGAAGAGATCTCAACAATATAACCTTTGAGACACTTTATGGCATTCTGAAATCTTATGAACTTGAACTCTTTCAAAAGAGAGCCATACAAAGTGGAACAAGGAACAAGATGGCTAATATGTCAAGTGCCCTAGTAGCACATGTGCCAAGGATCACACAACCAAGTGAAGTACTACAAATCACACAACCAACCCCTGTACAATCCTTGAAGATAGAAGAGGTTGTTGAAGATGATGAGAAAGTAGTACTACAACTCAAGGATGTGGAAGATGAAGACTTCTACACAATGGAGGAACTGGAAAGCATGGACAATCCTACTATGGCCTACATGGCTAAAAAGTTCAAGAACATTAGGTTCAAGAAGGATAGGTCATTCAGGCCCCAAGGCCAAGCATCCAAGTTCACCAAGGGAAGCTCATCAAAGGCTGCTGTGGGAAGCTCATCCAAAGAATGATACAAGACTGGATTTGTGGATAGATCTAAATTCAAGTGTTACAACTGTGGTGAACCTGGTCATTTTGCTACTGAATGCAAAAGACCCAAACAGGTTCAGAGATTCGAGAAAGGAACTGGTGGATATTCTAAGAAGAATCAAGGTAGAGCCTATGTGGCTGAAGGAAAGTGTTGGGATGAGTCTGATGATGAAGATGAAGAAGAATATGTCAACCTAGCTCTCATGGCTAGCACTGATGAAGTAACATCAACATCTTCAAGTCAGGGCAAGAAGAAAGATCAAGTCATGTGGATCATTGACAGTGGCTGCTCAAGACACATGACAGGTGATAAAGCCCTGCTATCACACTATGTAGAGAAAGCTAGCCCAACCATAACCTTTGGAGACAACAGCAAGGGTTACACAGTGGGATATGGCTGTCTGGAAATTGGAAATGTTGTCATTGAAGATATTGCTCTTGTGGATGGATTGAAGCACAATCTACTCAGTGTCAGCCAATTCAGTGACAGGGGATTCAAGGTTGATTTTGATATGATGCTGTGTAACATCTATCACAAGAAGGATGGTAGCCTCTCTCTAAAAGGGGTTAGAAAAGAAAGCTTGTATGTTGCTGACTTAAACTCAACAAAGAAGGATAAAGTTTACTGTTTCTACAGTAAAGCAACTGTTGGTGACAGTATGCTTTGGCATAGGAAGCTCTCACATCTCAACTTCAAAACAATGAATATTTTGATGAAGAAGGAGTTAGTGAGAGGTTTGCCCCAACAAGAATTCTGTCAAGAAGGACTGTGTGAAGATTGTCAAATGGGCAAACTAAGGAGAGCTGTGCACAAGTCCAAGCAAATGAACACCAACATAGAAGCACTCAAGTTGATTCATATGGATCTTTTTGGACCAGTCAATGTACCATCTATGGCCAAAAAGAGATATGCCTTAGTAATGGTGGATGATTACTCAAGGTACACTTGGGTGAAGTTTCTTGAATCCAAAGATGAAGCTGCTCAAGTGATTATTGATCAAGTCAGAGTTCTTGATAGAACTCCAAACTCAAAAGTTCAAATCTTGAGGAGTGACAATGGTACAGAATTCAGAAATGCCACACTTGGAAATTTCTGTAAAGATGAAGGAATTGTACAACAATTCTATGCTGCAAGGACTCCACAGCAGAATGGAGTTGTAGAAAGAAAGAACAGGACTCTCATTGAAGCAGCTAGAACTATGTTGCATGATGCCAAACTACCAACATATTTCTGGGCTGAAGCTATCAACACAGCTTGTTATACTCAAAACAGAACCATGATTAACAAAACTCATGCAAGTACACCTTACTGTCTATTAACTGGTAAGAAACCTACTGTCAAATATTTTCATGTGTTTGGGAGCAAATGCTTTATGATGAAGGATAACCATGAGAATAAAGGAAAATTTGACACTAAGGCATTTGAAGGACTATTCATGGGTTACAGTATAGAAAGGACTGCCTACAGAGTTTATGTTATATTGGAACACAGGATTATTGAAGAGAGTGTAAATGTCACATTTGATGAAACCAAGTTTCCAGGACTGCATGAAGAAGGAAAGATGCAGACATTCAGATTTGAGAATCAAGGATACTTGGAAGCTGAGGAAATTGTTGATGAAGAACCTAGCTTCACTCAAATTGTTGAAGTTGACAAAGATACTGTCAATGCCACTACTGTCAACCAAACTCCAGCTCAGTCACAGACCATAACCTCTAACATTCATAACAGTGGTGACTCTGGAGACAATGAAGAACATGGTGAAGACAATGGGATTGGTGAGCATTCAACTCAACAAACTGAAGCAACTGTTCCTGTACAATCAAGTAGCTTGCCCAGAATCACCAAGTGGAACAAGGATCACACAAATGACCTTATCATTGGTGACCCTACTTCTGGAGTGAGGACAAGGAACAAAGTCTCTGCTGACAGCATGTTTTCATGCTTCCTGTCTCAAATGGAACCCAAGACAACTGATGAAGCATTGTTGGATTCTGACTGGGTGATAGCCATGCAAGAAGAGCTAAATTAGTTTGAAAGGAACAATGTATGGAAGCTGGTTCCAAGACCTAAGGGAAAGTCAGTCATTGAGACAAAATGGGTTTTCAGAAACAAACTTGATAAAAATGGATCAGTGACAAGAAACAAAGCAAGGCTAGTGGCTAAGGGTTACTGTCAACAGGAAGGAATAGATTATGATGAGACATTTGCACCTGTTGCAAGACTTGAAGCTATAAGAATCTTTCTAGCCTATGTTGCACACTACAACTTCAAAGTATTTCAGATGGATGTCAAAAGTGCCTTCCTAAATGGAGAGTTGGAAGAAAAAGTGTATGTTGAACAGCCACCAGGGTTTGAGGATGCTGAAATGTATGATTTTGTATACAAACTCTTCAAAGCTTTGTATGGACTAAAGCAAGCACCCAGGGCTTGGTATGACACACTTTCCACTTTTATTTTGGAAAATCAGTTTACTAGAGGAGTTGTGGACAAGACACTTTTCTACAAACACCATGGCAAGGACATTATTCTGGTACAAATCTATGTGGATGACATCATTTTTGGTTCTACAAATGAGAAGCTGTGTGAGAAGTTTTCCTCTCTCATGAGTAACAAATATGAGATGAGTATGATGGGAGAATTGTCATTCTTTCTGGGATTACAAATTCTTCAACAACCTGATAGAATCTTCATTTGTCAAGCTAAATACATCAAGGAACTTCTCAAAAAGTTCAACTTGGAAGATTCATCACCTGCAAAGACACCAATGTCCACATCAACTAGTCTGGACCTTGATCCTAAAGGAAAGAAAGTTGACTCAAGCACCTATAGAGGCATGGTAGGATCTCTCCTATATCTAACTGCTAGCAGACCTGACATCATGTTTGCTACATGTCTCTGTGCAAGGTTTCAAAGTGATCCAAAGGAGTCACACTTAGTAGCCATCAAGAGAATCTTTAGATACTTAAAAGGCACTCCTGATCTAGGCCTTTGGTATCCTAAGAATACTGGATTTGATCTAATTGGTTACTCAGACTCAGACTATGCTGGATGCAAGATTGACAGAAAGAGTACTACTGGTATCTGTCAATTTCTTGGTGGAAGATTAGTCTCATGGTTTAGTAAGAAGCAGCATTCAGTTTCTACCTCAACTGCAGAAGCTGAGTATATTGCTGCAGGCAGTTGCTGTGCACAAATTCTATGGATGAAGAATCAACTTCTGGATTATGGTCTAGTGCTAAAAGACATTCCTATCTACTGTGACAACACTAGTGCCATAGCTATTTCAGACAATCCAGTTCAACACTCTAGGACAAAGCACATTGATATAAGACATCACTTTATCAGAGAGCATGTTGAACAAGGAACTGTGAAGCTGATCTATGTCCCAACTGACAAGCAACTTGCTGACATCTTCACTAAGCCATTGGATGAAGCAACCTTCAACAGGTTGGTAAGTGAATTGGGAATGCTGAATCTGGTATGTTGATTTACTCAGTTTTCTATATTTCCAAATTCTCTTTTGAAGCTCATGACAGCAACTTCAAACCTGCTGTCAAGAGAAGTTACTGTCTACTTGGTCTATGTCTATTATGTGACAGCATGTGTTGATTTGACTTTTCATGTCAGTATTTTGTGCCAGTCTCATACTTTTAGACCGTGTATGACATTAATGTGGTTACTTGTTTAGTTTGAGAGATAAAAATATGTTCCATTGGACTTTCACACCGTTTTGCATTAATCTGTAGGATTAAAGGAGGACACGACCATTAATTACTTTTGTGGTAGTTGTATGGGTACTCTAATTGTTGACCATTAGACTTTAATCCTTAGACGGTTTTGCCTATAAATTAACCTTAGGTTTCACCAGTCTGCTCTCAGTTTTAAAGTAAATAATGGAAAACAAAGTAGGAATTGAAGTAGGGCTAAAACGGTGCGATAGTGAACCTGACAATGAAGAGATTGAGGAGCTCTTCGAGGTGCTGTTGGATGCCCTCGATGAGATAGACGAGGAAAAGAAAAAGGAAGAGGAGGCCAAGGCGCAGGAAGAGGAGAAGGAGCTTCAGGCACTTCTCAAGGAAGAAGGTCGCACTGAAGAAGAGATTAAGGAAGAGCTTTTAGAACTAGTTGATAAAATCATAAAATAATGTACTCAATGCTTTATTTAAGTGATTTTATTAATAATAATAAAGGTTCTTGTTTTTGTGGTTTTTGAGTTTATGATTTGTCTGTGTTAATTGCATAATATCCATGTTCAAAAGATTACATTGCTAAATCCATAATTTTTCAATATTAGGTTAAGTTTATGAATAAAGCATTCTAATAAGTTCATGACAGAACCAATTCCCAATCGAAGTTACTGTCATTAAGAAGGATACTGTCGTGTGTTTCTTGACAGCAACCTTCTTGACAACAGGGAAAGACTTTATGTCAAGACTTGTAAAGGATACTGTCATTCATATGCTTAACGGTGACAGCAAGTTTTTGCGCAATAGTTGCTGTCGCGCAAAACCTACTGTCACCACCTCTTATTACTGACAGATTGTTTCTAGCGCACAGGTGACTGTCAACAATAGTGGACCGTTGAAATTGGATATTCATCCCACGTTGGTCAGTGAATAACGGGTAGTAACTGACGTGTTATAAGAGTGGGTTAAGACACGTTCTTTAATTCCACTTTTTGTGCACAACGTTTGAGATACCTCTATTTATTCCCCAGTTACTCAGACATATCACTCTCATCGAACTCAAGGCAATATACTTTTCTTCAAGCAAAAAGCCACTTTCTTACTTTCTTCTTTTCTTGAAATCTCCATGGCACCCAAACAGACTCTCTCTCAAACAAACTTTGCTGGCATCTTTTCCCCAAATGATGCTGGTGAAGGTTTCAAAGGACTAGTGTTTTTCTTGAACAAGTCCTATCTCGGTTCTGCCATCACCTCAACCCCCATTCTCGACTTAGACAGAATTGAGGCTTTCTGGCGAACTGTTGTTGCTCAAACTGAGGGTGAGAACCCGGGTATTCAATTCACAATCTCTGGGCAACAATACACTCTTACAGCTGAGGTCATCAACACTGCTCTTGGAATTACACTTGAAGCAGGACAACAATTTGCTGAACTTGCCAATGATGACACTCTTAAGAAGCTCTTCTTGAAGATTGGGTATGCAGGCCCTATTCTCGAAGAGGGGACTACCAAATGGTATCCGTCTGGTGAAATGGATAGGAAGCATCTGAGAAAGGAGTGGAGCATGTTACTTGATGTGATGGTCAAGGTGTTCTCTACCAAGTCCACAGGCTGGAATGGAATACCCTCCTACATCAAGAAACTGACACATTCTCTTGTCCATGGATACAAGGTGAATGTTGGAGCTCTCCTCATGGCACACCTCAGGGCTGCCATAGGTAATAAGGTATCAATCTACCCTCGCTTTTTTATGATGTGCATTAATTCATTCTGTGATTTTAATAATGATGCCCCTCGTTTAGAGGCTTGCTCAGTTTTGAAAAAGAACACACACACACTGTTATCCTCACAGAATCTCAATGCACATATTCCACTTTATTTCACTCAGCACATGGTTGATCAAGTGTCCAACCCCGATTTACCATTACCCTCTGGTTATGACTCTTTCACTCTTGAGAATGAAACTGAATTAGACCCAAATTCAGTTAACCCACATTCAACACTATACACTCAACCTAGGCCCTCTAGACTTTCCAAATCCCAAAGAGAAGCCTTGCAAGAATCCAGAAAAAGGCCCTTAGAAGTTGATGTTGGTGGTAGCTCTGTTAGTCAAGAGGGAGACACTGCACCTAGTGCAGCAAATAAGGAGGCTAGTCAAACAGAACCCCCAGTGGTTCCCCTTGAGCCTAAGAAGAAGAGAGCTATGAGGACTAAAACCACTGTTAGCCAAGCTGCAGTTTCTCAACAAACTGTGGTTACTGAAAGGGATTCAAACACCTCCCTAGATGTGCCTACTCAACAAGGTGCATCTATTGAAATTGGCCTGTCTCCCAAGGCACCCTGTACAGAGTCTGCACAAACTCATGGTTCACAACCTGAGGAACCTCCACTTGAAGAAACACACAGTGAGTTAGGGCACAGTGAGGATTTCTTTATTTCTTTTGATGATTCACATGTTTCTCCTGTGAATCAGCCCCCACTCTCTACTACACTTTCACCTTCTTCCTTCCATACCCATTCTTTTGTTTCTTCTCCACAACCTAGAGAAGGGGACAGTCCCAACCCTTCAGGTTTTGATCATCCATCTCCAATCATGGATGAGCCCCCATCTAGTGGTCCACAAGAACCCATTTCTCAAAGTGAAATGGACACCACTCCTCCAAACACTGAGCCAGGGCAAAGTGGTAGTTTGTCAGAAAATGAAACAGCCAACACTTTGTCTGAACTCCAAGGAGCATCTTACCTTCAGAAAGATGCTGTCACAGCCTCTGTTGCTGTCAAAGACACTGGCAATGTTGTTGTCCTGGTCACAGCTGCTGTTATGGGTGGAGATAAAGATACTGTCACTACAGAACCTACTGTCACTCCACATCCCAAAGATGCTGTCATGCCAGAACCTGCTGTCCAGACTCCAACTGACAGTAACATTCCTGCCAAAGATACTGTCCAGTCCTCTCAGCCTGATTTTGATGTTGTACTCATTGAGGATGCCTCTGATGATGATCTACCTCTTGCCAAACTCTTAAAGGTACATTCTAAATCTTCTCCTTCCATGCATGTTAGTACTGCTCATACCCATGCATCTAGGTTGAGTGAGGGTGTGCAAAAGAAAAGAGAGGTGAGCATAAAAATGAGAGGCATCCAAATGTGCTGGCAAAAGGAGAGGGACTTGAGCATGTCCAGAGAGACTTTGAGGGAGCCCACACTGTTCAGGCATTAGGCCTTGAGAGTCATTCTGTGAGGGGTGATGAGATCACTCAAAAACACCCTGAGAGTGTGAGAACCCCCATAGCCTCCAAGCCCCTTTCTTTTCCTTCCCCTCCAAGAAGGTTAAGGTATGGTGGCCCCTCTGCTACCTTTGGTAACAGGATTGCAGCTCTGGAAGGACAGTGTGCTACTTTGCACTCCAAGATGGACTCTCTCTCTCAACTGGTGGTTGATGGTTTTGCTGCTACTCAGCTCTCTATCCAGTTCCTCACTGACCTAGTAGCTGCCAACTCAACTAAGGGGGAGAAGGTAGCAAGATCAGAATCATTGTCTATTCAGGAATCAGGTGGAACTCAGGGGGAGCCAGTAACTGTGAAGACCAAAGGGGGAGCTAAGGGGAAAGCAATGTCTAAAGGGGAGCAAGTCAAACCAAGCAGTGGACAACCAAAGGATAAAGCTGAAGAACTTGTTGAAGTTGACTTGGATGGAGAAAGAGTGTTGATGTCTAAGGCAACTCAAGATGCAATGCAAAGAAGACCTGCATCTAGACATCCAATTCTACCTCATGTGACAATTAGAGAGCCAACTTCAGCAACTCAAGAATTTGCTCTACAAAGAAGATGGAGAGAAATGGAGGAACAGAATAAGGTTGGGAAAGGTAAAGGGAAACTGCCTGAATCCATCCATAAAGGAAATACTTGGTCCAATGGTACTGAATATGATCAAGAAGAAGTCAATACTTTAATGGTGGATTACAGGGAGAGCACATTACACAACCATGACAGTGAATTTAGCAGTTTGGTGGAAGAAGCAATGAATGCTCCAAGCAACCGTCCAACCAACACCACAAAACTGTTAGAGGATCAAATCACCAGTGTCAGTGTAATGGTGAATGATGAGAAAAGATGGGCTGTAAGTATCTATTTCACTTCTGGCATATCTTATTTCATCACAATGCAGTTATTGTAGAGTCTTCCAGCAAAGGTGTTGTGTGCTTTGAAGGGAAAGATCAGGGCAACTCAAACACCATTCAATGAAATATTGGATATGCAAATCCAGAACCTGATCACACAAAAGCTACCTGAAGTCTACACAAATCCACCAAGTATTTTCTACAGATCTAAAACTAAGGATGGCACAAGAAGGAACAGCTTCATGAATTTGGTTAGCCCATCCAGAATGGAAACCAAGTCAATTCTGAAAGTGTTAGATGGAATACTCAGTTCAAATGCCAATCCAGGAAGAGTTTATGCTGTTCAAGAGATCTACAAAATGTTGGTGTTGAGAGACAAGGCACTGGGAGCTAGAGTGAAGGAACTAATCTCTAGAGCCAATGCCAAAAGAAATGATCAAGGTGGAAGCTGTCTCTATGACATTCCTCCTCAGGATGATGATGATGATGATGATGATGATGATGATGATGATGATGATGATGATGAGGTTGGAGGTGGTGAAGCTTCTGGAAATGCTGGAAATGCTGGTGGAAGTAATTCTGGGAATACTGGTATTCAATCTCAGAATGAAGGCAATGAAGAAACTCCTAGTCAAGAAAAGAAAGATGCTGGTGCAACAGATGAAGAGGAGCCAAGAATACTGGAAGCTTTGGAGGCAAGCATTCTTAGGTGTGCTATTGATTGCATAAATTCAGAAAAAGATGTTGTCACCAAAGGTACTGTCGACAAGGAAACTGTCATAGAAGATGCTGTCATGGAAGATACTGTCGACAAAGGTACTGTCAAGAAAGGTTCTGTCAAGGATGAAACCAAAGCTACTGTCAAGCCCAAAAGACTGAAAGCTAAAGCAAAAGCATGGTTGTCTAGACAGAAACCTGAAGGAAAGCACAAGTACTCAGGAAAGGAAAAGGCCACTGGATTTGGCAGGAATCTTAAGAAGCCAATTCAATCAATACTTCCCAACAGTCTTAAGATACAACAGATGCAATCTAGAGAAATCAAGAGTGTTGAGGTTAAGATGGATGCAAATCAAGAGGTCACTGAGTACATTCTGTGGTGGGAAGAATCAAGATCTACCAAGGTTGATAAGGATTTCAATCTGGTATCCACATCAACCAGTGGTAGGATATCAACCTTAGATAAAAGAAGAATTGACTTCTTCTACCTGGAAAGAATGGTAGAGTTGCTGGAGAGCTATGATAATGTTCCAGAGTCTGTTATGGAACATATTCTGAAATATCAAGCTGATAGGGATGCTGAATTCTATCAGAAATTTGGCTACAACTTTGTAGATTTTGATGATGCTGATATTTCAACTGATTTACCAGCTTCTCCTATACCATATCACTGGTACTATGAGTTTGATGATTCACCCACAGAAGAAAGGCAAACCCAACCCACAGAGGAAGGGCAAGCCAAGCAAAAGACCTGACTCTTCTCAATATTCTCAATATCAGTCAGAACTTGATAAGAAGGAAGCTGAACTCCTGGAAAGATGCAAGACTGCCAACAAGGCAGAAAGTGAAGCTTCAAATTATCAAACATGTATGCTGGAAAATCCCTTAAGAATCAAGCATCTAAAAGAAGAAATCTATGTTTGCAGCTTGCACAAGCTAAAAACAACTATTCTGAAGGATTTACAGTATATGGTTGCTGGATCAATTCATCCCCTGGAGAAGATCTGTTCTGACAAGATAGAGGAATTATTGGAAAGGAGAAAAGGAGAAGATTCAAAGCTGGACAAGCAAAGGAGGATGTCTCTCAATTCTTATCGTGGAAGTAGATTCAAGCTCATTCATGAAGAACTCCACTTAAGAAGCTATCCATTTGATCAAGAGCAATGGTTGAATCTCAGGGATGCTAGTTCTCTTATTTCTCCTACTATCAAGAAGATCATTGAAGAAATAGAAGATGATGCAGTCACACCTGCTGAAATCTCTCTTGTAGAAGGTCTAAGAGGCTGCTTGGTAGAAGCTCTCAGAAGAGAGGAAGTAACAAGACAGAAGAGGAAATCTCAAGCTAAGTAAACATTCTAAATCCATTCTGATCTTGTTAGTTAAGTTGTCAGCATATATTGTAAATTTGTTGTTATTGTCCATAAAAACAAATTGGGGGAGATTGTTGGGATTTATGGGTGATAGCATAGGAACAACTTAACTTTGTATATACTTAATTTTTTAATTAAGTAGAACATACTGTCACAGCCAAAGTATGTTCTTGTAATCAGTATGCAATGTTATTTTAATTGTGTAATTTGGAAGAAGTTCACTTTCTGTGTTCAAGCCTCAAAGAATGCATATTAGATGACAGCATGAATAAAGGTTACTGTCATAAGCATTGACAGTAAGATTACAAGAAGACAGAATGTTGCAAGTCAAGACAGCATATTCACTCTGACAGCAACATTGGCGGAAGACTACGCGACAACAACTTTAGCCCTCGACAGCAAGTTTGGAAACCTCGACAGCACACTATGCGGGGAACTCCTACTGTCACCAAAAGCACATTCCTGTGACAGCAAGCTTTGCGGCAAAAGTAACTGTCTCGAGAAAGATCCTTGTTCTAGGTATCTTTCTCAGTCAAATCCCGTGACAGTTTCAATGTTCAAGAAACAGGCGTGTTGCAGTATCCCTAAGCTGCACCAAGTCTGCAAGACTACGACAGAAGCTTCAAGCACTGCAAACAAAAGCGAATCAATTCAAGAGCAAGGTCAAGTCTCTATTTGCTGAATTGTTTTAGCTAGAAATAGAATGAATCTAGGTTGCTTTCTTTGTAATGTATATCTGACATTGTTAGCAATTTAGGAAAGTCACATGGGTAGACACTTTGTAAGAAGCTGCCACTTGATAATGACAGCAGCTTCACAGACCCGTGTTGATAGTGATAGGATTAGTCTTATACTTAGACTATCAATTCATTCTAGGGATACACAGAGAAACTAAGACAAGCAAGTGTCTTGAAGAAAAACCGAAGCTCAAGAATTCTCTCTTGAGGTTGTAGCAACACTTTACAAAATAAATAAAACATTTATTTTGTGAATCCTGTCTTCTCGATTATACTGTTAGTGAATGCATACATATTATTGATAACATTAAATCTTAGTTTTGGTTGTTGAAACTGAGATTGAATTTTATCAGTATTGCATTCATCCCCCCCCCCCCCCCCTCTGCAATACACGAGGACCAACAATACGTTTGCTCGAAGTATTATGGAAGCGTTTCAAGATATGAACTTACAGGATATCCAATTGTTGTGTTGTGTAGCCTGGAATATCTGGTCTCATAGGAACTCAGTGGTTTGGAAAAAATATTTCCAGACTCTAGTTAAGGTGGTCAATGAGGCAAGTTTTGTTCTCTTTCAGTGGCAACACGCACAAACAAAGCATCAAGTGAATATTTTCAGTAACGCTCGAGAAGGTGTTGCAATCTGGCAAAAACCTCCTCCAGGTTGGGTGACATGTAATATGGACGCTGCAGTTCAGATTGAAAGAGGTAGGAGCTCTTTTGGCTGTGTTATTAGAAATGCTTCAGGATCTTTTTTAGCAAGTTATGGTGGTTCTTTTGTTGGTATTGTAGACTCAAAAATTGCTGAAGTGATGGTTTTTCGAGAGGCTCTATCTTGGCTTAAGAAGATGTAGGTGAAGTCGGTTTTTATAGAGCTTGATGCTCTAAGTGTTGTCCAGGCTTTTCGCAGTAATTCTGAGGATTCTTCCTATTTTGGATCAATCATAAAGGATTGCTTCTCTCTTGTTAAGGATTTAGGATCCTATTTGGTTTATTTTGTTCGAAGATCAGCGAATGTAGCAGCTCGTAGTGTGGCTAGAGAGACTAGTTCTTTGTCTGATTATAAGGAGTGGCTTTCAATCCCACCATTTCTTATCGATGTAATTCTTCAAGATATGAGTTAATAAAATCCTTTTTTGTCAAAAAAAATAAAATTAATAATCTTGTAAACCGGAAACAATATAATCATCCAAAAATTATAAATTGAATACCTCTAAGATATTGAAAATTTGTCACTCTGAAAATATCTTAACGTAATTTTTAAGAATTGTTTATTCACTCTTGATTCAGCCATATCTCCTGCTCTTTGGGAAATTTCGAATGACAAAAAGATATGTTCATGTGTAATTATAAAGAGAAAAATATCCTAAAATTCTTACCATTTGGGAAATTTAGGAATAATAAGTTCTTTTATGATTTAATCAAATACATGTCAGATTGGAGTGAGTGGATAAGTACAAGGCTATATTATGGTATATAAGATTTTTTAAAAAGAAACTTTTTCAAGAATTTCCAGATAAAAATCTCAAAAAATTAAATATTCATCCATCTCAGTAACATTCAAAAAAATTTCAAATCTATACTCTTTATTAATAAGGAAAACAATGTGAAAATGACGCACGGTACCAAAAGTATCAAAGTATCAAATTTGGTTATCACGAGACCTGGGTCGATTCCTCGCAACTACGTACAAGATTTATTAATTTAAATTCTTTAGCTTAATTCAGGGTTCGATTCCTTACAACTACGTTATTATACAAAATTTATTTATTTACTTTAATTTCATTCAAAGTTCAATTGCCTATAACTTCTATACTCTTTATTAGTAAAGAAAATAATATTAAAATATCGCGTGTTACCAAATTCAAAATTAACTCACTGTGCTCATATACAAGATACTAGAGTAAAGTAGTATCCAAAAGAAATAAAACAAAAAAAAAAGGAAAAAAGAGTTGAATTTAACTTCTTATCTCAACGTAAAAGTGGACGTAATATACGTTGAAAAAATGATCCCTTTACATATATAATGGAATCTAGCTTAAATATAAAATCTGTCGGCTTCTTCTTACTTTATCTCCCAACCTCTCTCCCCTTGTATTTATACACCCCCCTCTAGGCCTTCACCACCTTATTATTCATTAGTACTTGACCCTGCAACAAACATATACTATGACTATGAGTTCTGTTTATCATTCCTCCTCCTCTCCATCCTTAGCTAAATTTTCTCCGGCCACTTCTTCAAGACCTTCCCTTTCGTTTTCTCCGGTGCACCTCAACTCATCCACCAATCATTTCTCAGGTAGTCTATATATGTTTACATTAACAATATCTAGTTTTCTCATTTTCTTGCTTTTTTGCTTCTAGTGCGGAACTAAGGGAGCCTAGCCTAGCCTGGCCTAGTTTTCGAACCTGGCTATAAGTATTAAATTATTATAGTCAGATTCTTTTGAAATTCTGGTTCCGCAACTCGAGCTAATTAAGTGTGTGTGTGTATATATGCACTATATATGCCTATATGGAATAAATACATGGTTTTATATGTAGTTTGTTGCCGGAAAGCATTTCCCATAATATTGGCAGCCAGTTAATGTTGTTTACCTGGGCATGTATCATGTGGGTGTGTGTGTCTTTGTCCGAGAAAGATTTGATTAGTTGTAGATTGTGGTCCAAGAGTTTTGTTATCTGGAATTTTTTTTAGTACTTTTGTTTACCAGCCTTGTTTAATTATACCTCTCTTTGCATTTTATTTAATGTCAAAGAATTAAGGAATCTTATGAATCATTTAACCCAAAAAGAAAGGCTGATCAGATAGAAGATATATTATCCTCCTTGATATCATCGGAGCAATGATATCTGTTTTGAGGCAGGAAAAGCCGAAAAAAGAAAGGGGACTCATCTGTCATTTGATGAAACAGTTGAATTTTAAGGCAGGAATATAGGGCAGTGCCGACCAGTAGTGTAGTAATTATATCTGTCTAGGCCGTGCAAAAGAGGATGTTTTGATTTGTTAAAAAGGGTCCGTGCGTGTAAGTCTCTCCATGCATCAAATAAAGTTTAGTGTACGTAAATGTATGAGATCCGTTTAGTGGGTTTCACTGAATCATTATATATATATATACAGTGTTCTTAATTAGCGCGATTGTTATATTTATTTATTGTGTGAACGAAATCTGCATTCAGATGATTTTCTTATGCACAATTATTGATTAAAAGACTCAATAACAAGAGATTAAATTCTTATCTGCAGGGCCTGATGCTGTTAAAGGTAAAGACATATGGGTCAAGTTGAGATTTGATGTACAATGCACTGCAGTTTCAAGATCTCGGACTACTGGTAAAGCCACTAATATTTAGTTGACAGATTTCTATCAAGAAACATCAATGACGACTTAATTGAATCTATGTAGTAATGTATCTGTGTGTGTTTGTTTGTGAAGAATATGAATATGCAGATAGTCTCAAAAGCGATTTACCTGCAGTGATAAATTGGCAAGAGATTCTCGAATCTGACAAAAAAGGAGAAAACACCAAGGTAGTCCAGACGAAATATTAAAAAGATGGTATATTTTGTAAACTAATTTGATTATTCTTCTACTTGTAATTAATTTGATTTTTCCCTCAATTCTCCAGCTTCACTCCTCGATTAAGATTATCAAATGCATCAACTCAATTCGAGAAATGTTTGGTTCCATGGACGATGGAGAAATAACTGTATCTGCTTATGACACTGCTTGGGTTGCTCTCGTGGAGGACATGAACCAGCCCGGAATTCCTCAGTTCCCTTCAAGCCTGCAATGGATTGTAAACAATCAGCTCTCTGATGGTTCGTGGGGCGACGACAAATTGTTCCTAGCTCACGATCGGATCCTAAACACATTGGCATGTGTTATAGCACTCAAATCATGGAATGTTCATCCTGAACAGATGGAAAGAGGTACAGAGATCAAGTACAGACAGATTGTTCACTATTCATAAAAGTTTAAGGATTCTATATATGTCAGACTAGCCGTATTATAAATTGGTCGATTATGCACTTTTTACTGTTGTGATTTGTAGGATTGTTGTTCATCAGAGAAAACATAAGTAAGCTTGGAGATGAAGAGATGGAGCATATGCCAATAGGGTTTGAAGTAGCATTCCCTTCACTTGTCGAAATCGCGGAGACTTTAAACATCCAGATTCCTAAGGACTTGCCGATATTACAAGAAATTTATGCACAGAGAGATTTGAAGCTGTCAAGGTATCAATCAATTTACTCAAATATTAAGCTTAATCAAGGCATCAATTCAATTAAAAGTGTCATTTGTCTATCCTACTTTCCCACCGTCCTTGAGATATAAAAAGTACTTTCAGATCACAAATATTAATATTATTTGATGTTCATCTACATACATGTAGCTTTATTTTATCTTGAGATGTGAAGGTAGTAATTGTGTTTGTGCAACAGGATACCAAAAGACATAATGCATAAGGTGCCCACGACACTACTTCATAGCTTAGAAGGAATGGCTGGAATGGAATGGGACAAGTTACTAAAATTGCAATGTCAAGATGGATCCTTTCTATTTTCACCTTCCTCTACTGCCTATGCACTTATGCAGACTAAAGATGATAATTGTCTCAATTATCTTAGCAGAATTGTTCAGAGATTCCACGGTGGAGGTAATTGATTCTATATATTTGGAGTATCGTAACAATGTTTTGTAATGTTGTGACGTATATTTCCTAGAACAATAATGTATCGTAGTGTTGTGACGTGTAATTCCTGTATTAACGTAATTTAATTCTGATACAGAATCATGACAACTATAGTATCGGGACAATTAATTTGTATGCTAACGTAATACTCCTATCTGATACCACGAGATAGGACAATCGTAGTCGATAATTTGTATGCTAACGTAATATCTAATACCTCGATATGCTTATAAGAGTGTGCAATTATCGAAGCTGTCAAGTATCTGTCCTTTCGTACTGATATCGAAAGTTGTACTTGTACTAAAATTACAGTTCCCAATGTGTACCCGGTGGACATGTTTGAGCACATATGGGTTGTGGACCGACTGGAGCGCCTGGGTATTTCTCGGTACTTCAAGTCTGAGATTAAAGAGTGTATGGATTATATTCACAGGTATTTTTTTTAATTTTAATTACTTGAAATTAAAAAGAAATTTCAACCATGGTCAAAACAGAGAAACAGCCAAACAGGCCGAGAAGTAATAGTAATAGCCAGACACAGAGAAAATTGACTAATTTTTTGCATGAAGACTGCTTTACAAAAACAATATTATCTAATACTTTATCATGACAATGATGAGAGTGTTGTGACAAACAATAAACTGTGTTTAACTGTTTATATATAAATAAATATAAAAATCTTTCAGATATTGGACAAATAAAGGAATCTGCTGGGCCAGGAATACAAGGGTTAATGACATTGATGACACTGCTATGGCATTTCGGCTACAAAGATTGCATGGTTATAGTGTTTCTCAAGGTTAGTTGACTACTTGAAACTCTCAAATTCTTACCTTGGTACTGTATACTAAAAAATTACTGTCGCGGGCGGGAAACAATATTTAAATTTCTGCAATCGACCGTTATCAAATTCGTATGTAGTGATATTTAATTTGTTTGTTGGTGGTCAGATGTATTTAAGAATTTTGAGAGCAATGGAGAGTTCTTTTGCTTTGTGGGACAGTCGAATCAGGCCGTTACCGGAATGTTTAACCTGTTAAGAGCCTCTCAGGTTCTGTTCCCGGAAGAAAAATTGCTTGAAGATGCCAAAAAGTTTTCAGTCGAATTTCTAAGAGGAAAACAAGCTAAGAACCAGGTTTTCGATAAATGGATTATAACCAAGGATTTACCAGGCGAGGTAAAATTAAAATTTACTGTTTTACATATAGTATATATTTGGTTAAAATTGGGAATCTAAAAGACGCATATATTTGGAGGCACATGCATATCTAAATGATCACTAGCTAGTGTAATATACAAATATGGGATCGAGTAAAGTATAGCCCTACTAATGATGAAATTCAGTGGATATGAGGCCATGGAGATGGAGATGGAGACGTGTATGCTTTTATATCTTGTTAATTTTACTGTTACAAATGGAATATTTATCACCATGCATTATTATTAAGATTATATTCATTGCCTGCCTTGAATACTACATCATTATGTGAATCTATCCATTCAAAAATCAGAAAAAAATCATTCACGCCATATTTTTCTATGATCGAGATGATGTTTTTAATAGTGATCGTAAAATCTGCGTACATTTTTAGAATGTACGCCTGTCCGAACCAATATATTAATATGTGTGTGGCCAGAAGTCTGAATGGTACATGTCAACTGATATTTAATGTGTGCACAAATCAACAGGTTGGATACGCACTAGATGTGCCATGGTATGCCAGCTTACCTCGGTTAGAGACATGCTTTTTCTTGGATCAATATGGCGGTGAAGATGATGTTTGGATTGGAAAGACTCTGTACAGGTACATTCAACTATATATATACGGCACAATCTCGATAAATGAATAAAATTTTAAGATATCGAGAATATTAAATTTATCTTATATCTATATCCATACATATCCTGTGATACATACATCTGAAATTGGCCAATGCCGTCACATAATATTTGTTTGTTTGTTGCAGAATGCCGCATGTGAACAATAACATACATCTTGAACTTGCCAAATTAGACTATGCTAAATGCCAAACCATATATCAACTAGAGTGGAACCAGATGAAAGAGTATGCTCTTTGTTTTTAAATTTTTGGTGTATTTTATTTATTTATTTAAATAATTAGGCAGAGGAGGATAATGTATTTAAATTTAACAATTTTGTTTATTTTTAGGTGGTGTGCATATAGCAATTTAGAGAAGTTTGGAATGAGTGAAAAAAGCCTTCTGCTGTCGTATTATTTGGCAGCATCAAGTTTGTATGAACCGGAATCATCGAACTTGAGATTTGCTTGGGCTAAAACAGAAGCTTTGATTGAGACAATTAGATCATACTTTGGTAACGTTGAGAACTCGGGTGAGCAAAGGAAAGCCTTTGTTCAAGACTACATGAAAACTACTGACAATTTGCCCTATGCCAATCATGGAAGGTAACAATCTAATTTTTGACTGTGCTCTATAATTCGACATCCGAAAGATTATTATAAAAAAAAAAAACACACACGCAAAACTCAAACGAGTAGAGATACTGTTTCCGTAAACATCTAAAGAATATGATGTGCAGGTACAAGTCACCGCGTAAAAAACTCCTTGGGACACTAGTAGGAATATTAAAGCAGCTTATGCTAGACGCAATGGTAGCACATGGTATCGACATCCACCACCAGCTCCATCAGGCGGTGAGTACTGAGTCTCTATCTGCAAGTCTCTTTCTCCATTTTTTGTTTTTTGTTTTAGCCACATTCCTTGAAGCAATCATTGACAGTGAATAGTGGAATGCAAGTATAAATTAATTTCTACAGAAAGGAATGGTTGGCATTAAATAAAATCCGCGTTCCGTTTTATTACAGTGGGGGATGTGGTTGTTGACCTGGCAAGAGGAAGGTGATGTGGACAAAGCAAAAGCACAACTGTTGGAACAAACAATTAATATATGTGCAGGCCGTTTAACATCGGAGGAGATATTGTCACATCCTCAGTATAAAACTCTCTCAAACATCACCAATCAACTATGCCACCAACTTGGTCCCTTTCAATACGGACAGGTAACTTCCACATATACACTCTTGATATTCATAAGTCCCAACAAAAGTTCAATCACTCACTAAAGTATAAAGTATACATGAGACTTTGTCGCTCTTATATTCCCTTTTTATCGTAAATTATAAAAGAAATTTAAATACTCACGCACAAAGGGGGAGAGAGGAATATGTACTTGGTTACGATTGAGAGACTTATATTCTTTTATCTACACAGTTGCAGAATGAAGATAGCTTTGATACACAGATGAAAGGCATCACAGCCATGGAAATCGAATCCAGCATGCAAGAACTGGTGAAGCTTGTGCTCTGTAACTCACCAGACGGTCTAGATTCCGAGTTAAAGCATACGTTTTACACTCTGGCGAGGACATTCTACTACACTGCCTATTTTAATCCTATCACTATCAATGGCCATATCAGCAAAGTACTCTTTGGCAGTAGGATGTAACATGGAATAACAATATAATTCCTATCTACAAGTAAATACTCGCTAAGTTGCCAGTTTCTATATCACATTTTCACCTATTGCTGCTTTAATATGCTTTTAAAAGTTGTCGACAATCGCAATCTTTACCAGATAAATTGTATTTGACAAAACGTAGATGAATGATTTGATGCTAAAAAGATAATGACAAGAAGAATTTGCGCACAACATAAGATGTGATGTGTAACATATACATGTCTATGAAAATACAGAATCACTTGAAAGAGGAGTTGCATTAGAATTAGTGGATTTAGTTAAGATTGCACCAGAAAAGAAGGAATATATACGAGAAGAGCACGATTAGCTGTTCATACTTCTTTTGAGCCAAGCCATTTGCTTAATGGGTTCCTGACCCTGGTTCCAATTCCATAATGGGTTCTTTGCCGAGGTTCCTCAACACTCGAGCCCTTGTCGAAAAAGACAGCCAAAGTTATCAGAGAACAAAAATCAGTGGGTTCCTCCACTTGACCATCCTCATTAGAAATGCACCAAAACTAAGTCTGAAAGATTTGGTCCCATTAAGAACAAACCAAACATAGTAGCCATAACACTAAGTGATGTTCATGTAGTCTCTTGTTCTACCAATTCAAACTAAGCAATGCCTTTACAAGGGCCAAACCTAGTACATATAGAGCCACTACTACATTACATAGCTTTATAAGGTTAAACACACAATACATAAAGCTGTGTTTTTGTGGCATAAAAATAAAAATATCTCTAGGTACATGTACTAGTGAGTTGGGAATAAACTCAATCAACATCCTATACCATATGACAAAAGTTAAATTCTCGAAATGTCAGAAAACCTGCCTTTCGAATATTAAATATTCAAACCCTATTCCCCAAGCTGCACAACTTGTTTGACATGTGAAATGGTCAGTGCAATAATAATTCAAGGTCGGGTAACATATAGTAGTCCCAAGTGAAAATCTACAGAAAATTACGAGTCTTATTTAGCTTGCATTTAATTTACTATTTTCATTTCCTTGTTTTATTTTTTGGTGAATACAGACTTAATAATCACATAATAAGCTATAAAAGATGTGTGTGCATCTATAGTAACAGGTTGGCATCATAATGAGAGCAACAAGTATGGATCCAAAGAGGCACTACACTACATATGATGAATACTGAATGGCCTTTTCGACTGAGATGTGATGCAGACAGACAGGCTACGCAAACAAACAGGAAAATAATTCAAACGGCACACAGAATCACAAGTGATGAGTATCAAAATCATGATAGAATCAATTTCATTTTCTTTGGATGTAAACCAGGACTAGCCATCTGCCCTTTCAAAACTTATCGATACTTCCACAACTGTTTGGCTTTTATATATGGTCCCTATTACGGCGCTCGTGAAACCTCATTTAATTCTTGACATGGCTGTTTGCGGTAATTGATTACCAAGGCCCTATACTTTCCTATCCTGCAACTTGGCGTGCCCAAAAGTTAACACTCTCTACAGTACAATCAGAGAGATTAGAGCACTAATAATGGCTGAAAATGTTTTTGAGCCCATGAGTATCGTTTTTTGGGTTGAGAGCAACATGTAAGCCTGGAACCATCAACTTCAGAGTGTTGTACATATTGTGCAAGATGAAAAGTGTGTGCATACAGACAACATTAGATAGACTAATTCAAACAAGTTGAATACTTCCTCTGCTATTTTATTAGGCAAGCCATTTGTATAGCTGAGAGCCGCTTTACTTGCAGTACATACAAAAGATGCAACACATTCTCCTTGTGTTTCAAAACAACCATCAACTTCGGAATTGTATATTATGTGCAAGATGACAAGAGTGTATAGACCACTTTGGATTGATTCAAACAAGTTGATACTTCCTCTGTCATTCATCAAACAAACCACTTGTATAGCAGATAGCCGCTTTACTTACAGTATATACAATAGGTCCAACACAGTCTCCTTGTTTTACATAACTTGAGAGCATTTGGACAAGTAAGTTTTACAATTGATATTCCACTAATATTCAAAACCATAAATTTTACGGTGTAGTAGTATGATTATAATAGGTGAGGCTACTATATGGCACGTTTAGGACTTCAGAGACTTTGTCTTGATCCAATTTTCAGTGAGAAATGTAAATATCTATTCATAGGAAGAACAAACTGATATATGTTTCGACGATAAGCTTAACGGTAAATATGCCTTGGTCAATCAAGTACCAATTTTAACACAGCTAATCAAATAAGAAAATTGAATATCAGCTGTATTTCTATTCTTAACTCAGCCACATAATTGCTGTCACAATAGGCCGGCGGCCTATGTACAACAAACTGATACTGTATGAATCCGATGCCTGTATACAGAAACAACAGCTACTGTCCAATCTACTTAACCATAGTAAGGAAGAAAAAAGAGAAGAATAAGATACTTGACAAGTCCACGTTAGGTTTCCTTGCTAGTACTTTACTACAATTCTACATCAGAGTCTCATTAAGCCGATAGATCTAATTTTACGCAATCAAGATATTCGTATAAATTGGATTGATAAGTTTTGTCGCTATTGTAAATGCTACTTTTAGATACAGTAAAGCCATCAACTTTAATAAAACAGATCGCGGCATTTTTGGATATCATGGAAAAAAGATACATACCACAGTACTGAAGATCTTGGATGTTCGAAAAAATTTCACTCAAGTAACGAAACAATGATAGTGCAACTAGCCTCAATTTTAAATTTAGAAGACGTTACAATAAATTTCTAGAAAGTACAAGTTCACCCTTCTTTCTACAAACACTTGGTTCTACAATTTCGTTAAAAGCACAATCAGCTCCACCAAATGTGAGATAACACGACAAGGCAATTTCCACCAAGTTGCATTGATAGAAGTTCAAAAGTAAACAAACCTAATCATACTCCAATTCATCGGGTGTAACTGGCCTTTTGAGGGGAACGACAGACTTCTTCTCCACATCCCGAGATAATGCTTTTCTCATGTCTAAATAGTGATCACATGTATATAAAGAGGTCAGATAGCACATACGTTATTCACCAAATAAAACTATATCCATCAAAATACTCACCCAGCGCATCTTCCTCGCCAGAATAGTAGCGCAGCACACGCCTATAGATTACATATTCAAGCTGCACAAAAGATAAGTTATCATCCAGATGCTCTACAAATTAACATGAATACGTACACCACAAAATCAACTCTAAAACCAAGTCAGGATTACTGTAGTTTAGAAGCAAACTCCAATAATTCTATAACCGAGACATAGCAAGGTACAACTTTTCATTGTTTTGGACATCAAATTGAACTTTTAGGCGAAAGCATTGGATAATTATTTTCAGTGAGCAGCAAAAGACAGTGAGGAAAGTCAATAGCCTGGTCCATGCATTTTTGTATTTCCATGGGGAATCAATCATGTCCTGTTGGGCGGTAGCAACAATTGCTGACAAACAATAAACAAATTTATGACCAGGTATATTATTCATATCAATCATCTTACCGTAAATTATTCCTCACACTACTCAAACCAACTAAAATCTGAATAAATAATTAACAAGGTGGTCAGAATTTGACTATAGCTCACATCTTAAACGGAAACCATAGGAATATAGGATATACTGGACAACTCATAGACCCCTTAGCCACTTTCAGACTGCAGCAATGAGCGATTACAGTTGTACAACTCCGATAGCAGTCCATTTAGTGTTTATAAATTAGTTGAACCAACAAATTAACAAGGTAGCCAGAATTTCACTTTGGCTCACATGTAATATGGAAATTATATGATCAACCAGCAAGGAAAATATCAGATAACTTAGAGACTTAACAAGCGAATATGTTTGGTGGCTCTAATAACTTGAAATAAGGTCTGGCTGGAGAGAGAATAGGCCAAAAGATCAGGGACAAAATAATAGTGCTACATGGGCCAGTATTGACTACACGCCTCCTAATAAAACAAAACATATAAACATTTGAGTGATTAACTATTTATAATGTGACCTACTATTAATGAATGACTAGGTCTTCCATCTGAAACTCATCAAGAAGGCAAAGGTTCAATGATTGTATTGCATGACTCAGAAAATTAAAAACATAGAAGAAAATTAATATCTCTTGGAAAAAAGATATTACTTTCAGTAATTATTTTATCAGTGTACAAAATCAATTGTGTTGCATACCTCAGAAAATCAAAAACATAGAAGAAATAATTTATAGTACAGCCTTGTCTCGTGGAAAAAAATAATTACATCCAGTAATTACTTGGCCAATGCACAAAACATTTTTCTAACCTTGGAATAAGTTGATGGGGACAGATATGGCCGATAGTTTAAAGACAGATCCCAGTAAAAATTCCCACAATGTAAAACCAACAGTTCCAAACATCTATCCTACTGTAAAAAAAATAGATATAAACCTAAGCCCCTATAAATAATAAACACAGAGAAAACTTTTCTAATAGAAATCAAACTCTAAAAGATGATTACCAAAATTTCAACTACATATAATTATTAAGATATATATCAAAGGCTTCCAAAGCCTGTAATATAGCTCACTCTCTGGGCTTTTCATAGATTGCCCAACATTAATTCTTAAAAAGAATTCGGATTCGCCGAGTTAATTAGACCATAAGGATCATGATACCACACCAACACTGCTTCACGACTAGACCATGAGAACAGGCCCATGTAAAAATATATAGGGTAGGGTGGGGGCAGATCTTCCATTTGAAGCTCGTCAAGAGGCCAAAGGTTCAACGATTGTATTGCATGCCTCATAAAATAAAAAGCATAGTAGAAAAAAATTAAAGTATAGCCTTGTCTCTTGGAAAAAAATATTACTTTGTCAATGTACAGAACTATTGTATCGTATACCTCAGAAAATAAAAGGCATACAAGATTAAAATTAAGTATGGACTTATCTCATGGAAAAAAGATATTACTTTCAGTAATTACTTGGTCAGCGTAAAGAACATTTTTTTAACCTTGGAATAAGTTGATGGGGACGGAGATAAGACCGATGGTTTAAAGACCAACAGTTCAAAAATCAATATCGCACTTCAAAAATAAAGATCCTATTTATAATAAATATAACAATTACTTTTAAAGAAGATTACCGAAATTTCAACCAATTAAAATTACATATCATAGGCTTCCAAAGCCTGTAATGTTGCTTAGTGTCTGAGCTTTTCGTAAAATTTTCAGCATCAATTCTTTAAAAAAATTCGGATTCGTCAGGTAATTTAAACCACAAGAATCTTGATACAACACCAGAATTGCCTCGCAGACTCTCACATGAGAATTGGCTCAAGTAAATATATATAAAGGGTAGATTGGGGGCAGTAGCAGTAGTTGCCCTCACCTAATTTTTCATCTATGTAAACATAATAACTTGCCTGACAACTATAAAGGTCTGCTACAATTCGAGCTTTTACTTATTTGCTAGTTAATATTTCTATTTCATGTATTATTAAATATCTTTGTGTCCAAAAATATGTATTTCTGAAATATAAATACATTGAACAATGCACATGCCCCAATGGTTAAAGCTTTGAAGTGCTACCGACATCTTTTGTGTTCACATCTCTCCTAAAAAACACTTGTGCACTTTTAGCCCCACTAGCACCAGTTATGTGAATTACTCTAAAAGAAAATGCAAAAGAATACAATATACACTTATATGGTCCACTAAATTCCCTCGCAGTGAAACAACAATTCGTTGCACACTTTCAGCAATTATCTTGTTCATTTTCATAAGCTATTGGCTCTACTTGTACAACAATAATTATTAAAATAGTGTGTTGAAATATACAGCCACTTGTCCTTTGGATCGACCTTCTTTGAAACTTATCCTTCTAAAGCTTTTGATGATCTCAAGGAGGTTTGTGAAGAAATCTGTCTTGAACCAATTTATGGTACATGACACTTCCGCATTATATACATTCTCATCCAATACTTCAAAACATTCTCAAGTTCCTATTTCCTCAATTGTGTCATAAAGGTTAGCAACAACAGTCCCATGAGTAACAACTTTAGAAGTTGAAAACTAAACTATGTAGCAGACTAAACTTAGTAACAATAGAAAAAGAAACTTGGGAAGGATTTAAAGTATTTAGGGGAAATGTGTAATAATGAAAGTGACACTTGTCGTAATTGACTCGAGACATATGGATCAAGAACTCATGAGACCTTATCACAACCTTCAAAACCTCTAAAGCAAAGAGTTCAAAGACCAAAATTCAAACAGGAGGATATAATTCTTAATATTAATTTAATAACTACAATGTATAATTAAAACTAGAGCTAATGCAGAAGAAACAAAATAATTGTTGGATAGTGATGCAGGACAAGATATTAAAGTGAATTAAGCAAAGATTATACAGATCCCAAGAATATTTATTCAATAATTTTCCCAAGAAAAGTGTATAATTCAAGCGTAAGTAATATGTTGGGGGTTTAAATCATAGTTACATAATACGGGGTTCGATTCGAGACGTGGTATGGAAACGGAGACACAAAACATTACTTTGGATGAACCCAGTACGGTGGAACGTATAGGTACGATGGAACGTAGGGGTACGTAGTGGTCATGAAACTCATAGATAATATGTATATTTTATTTAATAATTATTATATTATCCAAATTTTACGGGCTAATTAAGTTCTATTACAATATTTTTATTAAATATAAGTTCCAAAATATGCTTAAAAACAATCAAAATGACTCTGAAACATAATTTCTAACGCAATATGCATTTTTAGTTTTGTAATAAAATTTTGATATATTATAATTAAATAAATAAAAATTGACTTTAATGAAACAATCAAATAAGTAGAGTAGGATATAAAATTTATTCCATTGACTACAGGGGAAAAAGATGTACACCATTATTATTATTATATTATTAAAACATATGAATAGTTGTATATACATATAGATGTGTATATGTATCAACAACCCATAACGCCCTTTTTTTCTTCTTCATCATCTCACTGCTTCTACTTCTTTGCTGTTAGAATATGCATTGAATCAGTAATGCCCCAAACGCTGGGACTTTCGGTATCTTCTGTTATACGCTAGGGTTATCTGTTTTGGGCTATTTTCTGGGTTTTTCTGTAACCGCCTATAACCGCCTAGAGAGTACTATATAAACTTTCTAGGTCATAACCTAGATGTATGCTGTAATCTGTATCCTCAAGATCAATAAAACTTTTTTCTTCTCTGTGTTCTTTCTTTACGTCTAGTATAATCTTTCTTGCTTCCATTATAACATTTGCCGATTCGTCACCATCAGCGATATGAGACGTATCACTAAACCCAGCGATCGTGAACGAACGATCTGGTTCTTAAAACGTGACCACGTCCCCGTTTCCTTGTAACTATGGTTTAAATAACTTATATAGGATTAAAAATCCTATCAATAATACCTAATGAACTAAGGCTCGTAAACAATCGGGCTTTATTTAGTAAACTACTTAAAAATAAACTCCTAACTCCACATATAAACAAATAATTTTAATTCTCTCTAAGCTAAATACAAATAAACCAATTAATAACAAATATAAAAATAACAGAATTTGGAGATAGAGAGACTTGTGGAACAAGTTACATTTTCTGATAATATTTCAAATGATTAACCATAAACTGAAATTACAAGGCTCAACAACTATTTATAAAGCAACTCCTGAAATACTCTGAAATGACCCAACTATCCTTACTATTACTAATATATAATACTGCAGTTCCTAACAATCCTTCCCCCTTGAAAATAACCATGTCATCATGGTTGATCTTGCACTTCCCAACTTCCCTTCACTTGGATATCTGATAATGCCATTTTCCATCCTGGATCAAAGATGGTTATTGTATACTTTCTTCTCCAGGCTTCCTCAACTTCAAATCTCATAACCTTGTATGGGCTGCCTTGTCTTAGAACAATGTACCAATAGGGTTGTACAATCATCCCAGTTCTCACATAATCATATTGTTGATTGATGTCGGCTACAATCATATCAATCCCTTCACTCACTATTTCGATATTCTGTCTTTGAACTATAGCTAAATTCCGAATCTCAATAGTAAACCCCTTCCTTTGCAACTGAGGAGGTTCCTTCAGTAGCTACTCAATGACCATCAAATTCAAATCAATATCCTGCCAATGCCCTAGTCTTACTCCAGCTGAGATTAGCATTACATCTTCATCTTGTTTTACTTTACTCCTGTTTATTTCTTTGAACTTGTTATCAATACATGCTGATTGTTTTGTAAGCAACTGACCTCAAGGATCAAAGATAAGCATGTTTCCTTCACCAAAATTGCTAGATTTCATATCAAACATGAAGAAAGTGCAACTGTTGAAGTATTATTGATAATGTTCTTCGAAGGAAAAACCTTAACAACTTCATTCAGTTTGTTAAACATCATTGAAGATTCATCCTCCATAGCACCTTGTTTCTTTTGACCTTTGCAATCAACAAGCTTTTGCTTGTCATCTTCTTCAAGTAGCTTATTTGGTTTGTTTCTCAGTTCTGCCTCTAATTTTTCACTTGTTCCAAGTTCAGACAATAAAAGGCCAGGTAAGTTTGAGTTATCCCCTCTTAGTGCTGCTAAGATGAACTCCTGCTCTGGCGAGCACTCTTGGCCCTCCCATGGTTCTTCATCATAATAGATAGGTTCCCCTGTATATTCTTTCCAAGCAGCAGGTACATTCCCCTCCTTTGCACGATTTGGCCATTCCTGTGTCATATTTCCAATGCCAAAACCAGCCAACTGTTGCTTACAATCTTGTAAACCTTCAGAAATTTTTGCTCCTTCACACTCAGGGAACCTTAACTCAAGATGACACACTGGATCTGGTATAACACCTAGTTTTTGCTTAATACTATCCAGCCCGACCTTATCACTCCATTTTTCTTCACTGGATAAGGCTCCAAACTGTGCCCCATTTGTTGTACTTAGACCAATTTTCTGAGAGTCTTTACAAATTGCATAAGCATCCCAAGGCTCGTCTTCAAACTTAGGAACGTGCAACTTGAAATTTTGTAAGGACTGATGTGTAGACCTTCCTGATGGATTGAGATTGCCATGTTGATCCATAGTTCTCCACCCAAAAGGAGTCACAGAACGTGCAACTTGAAATTTTGTAAGAACTGGTGTAGACCTTTCTGATGGTGAGATTGCCATGTTGATCCATAGTTCTCCACCCAAAAGGAGTCACAAATCCTTCCTCTTGGTTCTTAGCCTTCATCTCCTTCAATCTACTCATTTTCTGAGCAGCCATGTCAACTAACTCTTCCAGTTTCTGAAATCTCTTACTAGTCTTCTCCTTGTAGAACAAAAACTGTTGTCGTACCTCTTGCATAAGCTCATTACAAGTTATGTCTTCTTGTTCATCTCTTACTAGCTCCATTTTCCCCTTGCCACAACTGAACTAGTAGGAACTTCAACACACGACTATTTTCAACACTATAAAACCAACAACTCACTCAATCTACTATCCAAAATCAGTACACAATTCCTCACTCTACACTACTACTGATTTACTACACTTCAACTAAGTGATCCTTCACAAACAGTTTATCAAACAACTTCTGTGCACACTCACAATTCTTCACCTAAATTTCACAACTCCACCACAAATGAGTTTCCTCAATGACTAAAACACAGCCACAAGGTACTCATCAATTTATCAAACACTTTCTATGCACGATAATTCTTCAGTGTTTCCAATACTTCAACTAATCAATTAATCACCAGTTCTCCACTCCTTCAGTAGCAGAGCAATTCACAGACTCAATGATTCACAAATCACAATCACTTCAATAATATCTCCAAATCACACCAGAACAGAGTAATATAAATTATAAAGCTCCAAAAACATAAATTAACCTAATATTTTCTCCAGTAGCAACTCTTTTCTCCTCCATAATATGTCAAACACCTTCACGACACTAATCACTACTACTAAAAAATCACACCAGTACTCAACACTTACTTCAACACACCATTACACAATCACAATTACTTCTCAAAACCTCAATTCACCCAACTTCACCAATCGACAACACAACCACTAGCAATTTACCTTCTCAACACAATACAAGCAGTATACGTACTAAAACAGAGTATACCAACTACTAGCCACAACAAAATAGAACTAGTCTGTTTTTGTACTTTTCTCAAATAATCTCAACAGAATTTAACTAGTAACAAGTAAACGATCACAAAACAGCTATCACAACTTCAATTTTAACTAATACTAGCAGTAATTCAACAGATCTGGAAGATAAACTATAATACAAAACACCTGAACTGTTTGAATAAATCTCGAGACTTGAGATTGTGCGATTACTGCATATGTAGGCTCGATCTGCTCGGATTGAGATGTAGAACACAGTAGAAGCAGTAACGGATCAAATATTGAAGCTCTGATACCAATTTGTCATGCCATGACAAAGTACTTTTCTAGTTTTTCAATGTGTTTGTGTTTTTGTGTGTTTTATGATAGAATAGAACAGTAACAAGTAAAAGACCAAGAGAATTAAGCTAGAAATGCAGAGAAACAGATGAGATTTGATAGATTTTAGAGAGATTAAATCTATAGAGGGAGATCAGTATTAGAGAGAGAAAGATAACGAATTTAGAGAGAGAGACTTGTGGAACAAGTTCCATTTTCTGATAATGTTTCAAAAATTAAGCATAATCTGAAATTACAAGGCTCAACAACTATTTATAGAGCTATGTTTATGTAACTAACTCCTGAAATACTGAAATGACCCAACTACCCTTACTATTACTAATATATATTACTAGTAGTATACAGTTCCTAACACCATGTCATCATAGATCTAAAGGGTAAAAATCAAGATCACTAGGCCATTATACAAGGATTGCAAAGTCATGATGATTTTACCCTTCGAAATGGGAAATTTATCCATTTCTGATGACATTATTATAATGACAAGGACTAAGTATACCTTTGATGACATTATTATATGATGTCATCAGCCAATTTATGGCCAAAAATGCAAGATTATAAAAATTGTATGGTCTACTTAGGCCATGTCTTCATAAAATGTCAATCCTTGTATCTCCAATAACAATAGCATCATTCCCCAATTTTATGCACAACCTTGTCATTATCAAAGTAGACACCAAATCCCTTAGTGGGAACAATTGCAAGTTATAGCGTTTCCACCATGACTAGTGATATAAGTTGGGTAGCACTTAGCAGTTAGCGCAAGGGTTAGCTTAACCACTACCTCATTTCCTTTAATTTACCCACCATTCTCAAAGTTTTTGGATTTGTTAAACCCACGATGAGCCAAAGAAATTACCTTGAGTCTACCTCACGAGAAACATCACCATTTGCATGACTCGCGTCGTTGACTTCTACTCCGCTTGTTTACCACCACATGCCCTTCCTATTATTTCCCACCATATGCGCTAGTAGAACACTTGACGATGCTAGTAGAACACTTAAATCTCATCAGTAACACTTGTGCCAATCTGACCACTTGTCATCGCCTCGAAAACAAAGCCATTTGCCAACTTATGTTGGAATCTTGGTCAAAAAGTCTAATCATCCCTCTGAAAGGATGGATCGTTTGGGGTAGAGTAAGTGTTGTGATTTCGAAGGTAAGTAGATTTGGTTGTGGTGTTGGACTAAAGGCTATATCTTATAATAAAGTAGATATTTATTATAAGTATATCCCTATATTTTAAGTATTTTTGGATGAAATTGGATTTTTATTGAATGTGCTTTAAGGTCTTTTCATGTAGTTGTAAAGTTAGAGTCTATAAATAGATGTGAAGTTGTAAACTTTCTAAGCTGTTGAATATCAGAAGATGCAATTACATTCCACCAATCCTCTTTTTATCTCTACTCTGCCTCTCTATAACTAACTTATTCTCTATCTCTTTCCATCTACTTGATCTCTCTCTACTTCTCTGCTCTGTCTCTCTCTAGCCCCTATTTCTATGTTCTCTCTATCTCTAGTTTGTATTTGTTGCTTAATATCTACTTTACTGCATTTCTATATCATAAAAACACAAAAACATTCATACAAACCGAAAGTACAAATAGAGTTCCTGACACTACTTCAATCAATGAAATCTAATCATGCAAGTGTCCAAATAATAGACTTCTTAAGCATGTACTACTGTTCAGTCTTCAGCCCATATCTCTTTTGTTTGGTCCAAGGTTGTACAAGATCACAAGTGGTAATCTTCTTTTGGTCTTTGGGGTGGTGTAACATGTATCAAAATTATAGAATGGAGAGGTCAAAGCCAGTGTAACATAATTGTCAAA
Organism: Heracleum sosnowskyi; assembly: GCA_030848705.1. Classification (NCBI taxonomy): domain Eukaryota; kingdom Viridiplantae; phylum Streptophyta; class Magnoliopsida; order Apiales; family Apiaceae; genus Heracleum; species Heracleum sosnowskyi. The sequence goes on from CM061241.1 coordinate 48,618,612, forward strand.
ATTATATGATGGAAAAGGGTAAGAAGAGGACATAAATGACCAAATTTTGAAATTAAACAAAGACACTAGAACAAGGTATTAATAAGTTCAGCAAAAGTTAAGTATAAAATAAAATAAACAAATAAATAAATAAATAAAGCTATGCATTTAAGTGATTGGTCAATATAGTGTTGTGTCTTACAAGTTACAAGCTATAGTCATTATCCTACACATATAGGGATATGGATATTATCAATAGTCCCATGGTACTATTGACTTTTTTCAATGATTTAACTATTTTTTCGCTTGTTAATTATGCTACTCTTTTACTTGTGGTTTTGTATTTATGGCACCCTTCCGTTTAAATAACGTTAGTAATAATCATATATAAACAAATGACCTCTATACCCTTTTTACTGAACATTTACCATGTTTTTCCTTACTATAATGTATGCCTACACCTAAAACTAAAGTCACATTTGGAAACATAATCGATTTATTACGACTAATAAATTCTTGAAAAATTCTCAATAGTACCGTACTACTAATGACTTTTGCCGATACTACATTTTGAAATGTATTTTAACTTTTGCTAACATCTAAATAATGGAAGGATGTGTAAATTAAAAGGGTAGTTGCACCTTTAAAAAGTCATGCGTATGATGGTACATTGACAATATCCCTATCTAATATTAAAATCCTTAATTTGTATAAAACCGGACAATCGAAAGATTTAAATAAAGCCCTAAATAAAATATGCCATAACTTATAATAATGTGGAAAACGAAACTAAGGCTCTTGTTCGAGCACAAAAGCAAGAAACTTTACATATTCATAAAACCATCATGCATAAGATAAGTAATTGAGAAAAAATGTACCTTTTCGTACATCTTTATGGCCGGAATATTTGATGCTCTAACAAAGAGGTCTACAAAGTATGCCTTATCGCTGTCAAAAGAAAGCTCGTCTCACTAAACATTTCACAAGTTGGTGAAGAATAAACTGAATATAATACTGCTATTACTGAACAATATAGCATAATTGGACTATATTATCACTAAATTTGACTAGCAATATCTAATTGGATATTTAGGTTTTGAAATTAATTTTATACTACAAAGGACAATATCCTAATGTTGAACCCCACTCCACCGTAAAAACCTATGTTTAATATAATTTATTGCCTCGTTCATTTAGAACCGTTTACATCATAATTCCTCACCTATACACCCTAAAATTATTTCAATTCATAATCATACAACTTACACAAAATTGTCACCATAGAAATCCGCATTGCCACAACTTAATAAAGATCATACAAGTTGATACTTGGTGATACTATCTTGCCAAGAAAGAACGTCAAGTGACACATGTAACCACGTGTTCTTGACATTATACATGTCCTCAATTACATCAATGTATTCCATACTTACTAGAAAAGATTGTAAAAATGGTTGTGAGATCAATGAATCCCACTATCATTGTCTACCTTAAAATGGATAAACTACAAAACACAGACAGCTTCAAAGAACGGATATTATGCTCTAAGTCTAGTCACACCAACACATGTCATAAAATTTGTTTGTCCACAAATACACACGACATTAAAATTAGAAACTGCTAAACCTGTTCAATACTCTCTTAGAGTGGGAGGGTTGACCAAAGCTAACTGATTCACTTTTGTAGGAGGGTTAGCCGATGGCAAAACTGATGCACTTTCGTAAGAGTTGGCAAGTATTAGTCCATTCAATCAAATTGGAATCCCAATATATATCTTATATCAAACATTTCAAGAGAAGAAATATAATCAAAGAGGGTAATCCTATTTTACACTCTCTTAACTAAATTTACCCCAAAGAGAAACTGTGCTTATAAACTTAGTTAGACTGTTGGGCAATTTTGTATAACAGTAATGGACATAAATATAAGACAGTAGCATTCTACAATCTACATTGCTACCTGGTCAATGAAAAAGACACAAACTCAAAGATCAACTTACATCTTGTCACTGATGTCCTCCAGCAGGTTCATCAGTTTCTTTGCTAACTGTTGTCTGCGGTACTCTGGAGCTACAGTTACTGCAGTGACATGTCCATGCCAAGACTCACCTTCTCCTTCGACTTTACCCATGACTGCACAAGGATTATATTTCTTAGGTCCAAATAATTTGATTTCACTTGTGTTCACATCATTCGAGTTACAAAGTAATAGGCATGAACTAATTAATAAAGCCAGATTAAAAAATAGTCTCAAATATTGTTATTCTAAATAGCTAGAAATCAGTAATGGTGTTTTAATTTATCCAACTTAAATAACATGCATATTATTAGACTCATTTCTTGTACATAATTTAACTACTATGAGTACTTCTGGTATAGCTTCAAATCCCAAAACACGTAAGCTACCAACTCGATCTCTTAAAGCACTGCCAAATTAAATTTTCAGAATCCATGATACGGAGCAAATATACTATAGAACTTAGCAGATAAACAATCAGAGCTGCTGGCATCACAATTAAAGTTTTAAGAAGAGGAAACATACTATATCCCATGACTTGATTCCCTGGAGACTCTGCAACATGGAAATAATCAGGCCAACGAGCTAGATAAGTCATGTAGAATGACATGTTGAACTGTATCAATCAAGTACAATAAAATAATTAGTACGGAAACATGCTCCTTTTTGTCAATCAACTCACCGCAAACTTCAGAATTTGTATCTACAACGATTCAACGACGACTACACACATATAATCAAACACTACTTTGTCCTCTATCAATTCCCAAGCATAATTTCAGAAAATTGTATCTACAACAATTACACACACATGTAGATTTATAGATAGAAACAATGCTCCTTTGTCAATCAATTCATTAACGTATTGTACAACCTCGATAAATGGATAATCCCGATAAACAAATAAAATACTCCGGTCCCAAGGTTAAAGAGGTGACAAATGAATAAAATTACTCGGTCTCAACGGTATTATTCATCAAGCTTTCACAGTGACTTAATATAACTAAATTACAATAACATACATACAGAGAGAGAGAGAGAGAGACTACAATTCTACAAATTGTCAATCAATTCACTAACATAACTTGAGAATATTGACACAGTGACTTAAAATAACTGATATACAACAATAGCATGCAGAGGGAGAGAGAGGGAGAGAGAGAGAGAGAGAGAGAGAGAGAGAGAGAGAGAGAGAGAGAGAGAGAGAGAGAGAGAGAGAGAGAGAGAGAGAGAGAGAGAGAGAGAGAGACTACAATTCTACAAATTGTCAATCAATTCAGTAACATAACTTGAGAATATTGTATCTACAGCAAGTATACATAAATATTTATAAATATATGAAAAAGAAACTAACAGTTTCGGTGAGGTGATCGAGATTGACGGATGCAAAACGAAGAAGGTCATTGCAGCAAAATCTACGAATCGTCGACATTACCCTATCTCTCTCTGTCTCTGTGCTTCTTTTTTTTTTAGGTTGATTAAAATGAAACAAGGATATCGTTGTATATTCGTAGGCCTTAGAGCCCGTTGGACCTCCTCTAAGTTGGCCCAATGGCTTTTAAATGTAAAATTATACTGCGCCGATCTTAAATAAACATATTAGGAATTTCTAGATTATCATATGTGTTAATAATAATATTTCAAAACATTATCCGATAAATTATATTAAAGAGAAAACAATATAATTTTGAAAAATAATATTAATATAATGAAATATTGTTTTATGTATTATGATAAATATCTATTTATCTATACTATTAATATAATAAGATGTATTATTAATATTAATAATATTAATAATATCTCCTCTTTTTAATAATATTAATATTAATAATATTAATTAAATACATGTTACTTTATAATATTAATATTATTAATATTAATATTAAAAATATCAATAATATGTATTATAATACAATATTAATATTATTAATATGTATTATTAATATTAGTAATATTAATATATATTATAATATTAATATTAATATTAATATGTATTATAATATAGACTAAATTGCATATTGCATCCCCTAGGTTTTAGCTTATTGCAGTTTGGGTAAAGTACTTTGCCATAAAACACTTTGCACCCCGTAACTTCAAGTCTTGCTACATTTTAGACCATTTTGACGGCTTCTCATCTATTTTGACCGCTAACATTAATTTTGACAGGGATAAATTTGTAAATTACATAACTTAAAAATTAATTTATTTAAAACTTAATTTATTAAATATTATTAGCAAAACTTAAAGAATTTGTAACTATAGTTCATTTTAAGTAACCAATTTTCATTTTTCTAAAATTATATTAAAAATTAAAATGTTTTTTATAGAAAACTTTAAAACAATAAATTTTAAATTTTAAATCATATTAATAATTAAAATTTCAGTTTAAATTAAATAATATTAATTCTCAAATTTTATAGTTTACAAATAAATTTAAATTATAGATACAAATTAATTATGTTTTACTAATAATATTTAATAAGTTCAATTTTAAATAAATTATTTTTTAAGTTTTGTAGTTTACTAGTTTACCTCTGTCAAAATTAATGTTAACGGTCAATATAGACGAAAAACGGTCAAAGGGGTCTAAAATGTAGCGGGACTTGAAATTACGGGGTGCAGGGTGTTTTATGGCAAAATACTTTACCCAAACTACAATAAACTAAAATCAAGTGGATGTAATATGCAATTTAGTCTATAATATAATATGTTTTACTTTTTCTATTTTTTCTAAAAAAATCTCCTCCTTTTGCAAAAATATAATGGACAGTTACTTTTTTCAACTAAAACATGTTATTTTTTCTATTTTTCCATACTAAAATCCTTTAATATTTTAATTACGGACAATTACCCTTTTCAACTAAAACATGTTACTTTTTCTATTTTAACCTAATAAAACCCCTCCTTTTCCAAAAATATCATAGGCAAACCGTTACTTACTTATTTTAAAATCTATTTTAATAATTTTAATTATTTAACAAATTTTAACACACCTACTTATTTTTTTAAACAAATGCAATTAATTAAATTTTAAAACGTAAATAATAAAAATTACCATTATTAAAAAAAATTCGTGCATCTCACGGGTTTTAAGCTAGTATCTAATAAAAATACTTTGAAGTTATTATTTGCATTTATGTTTTGTAAATGTATTTTAGATATTGAAAACGAATAAGATTTAAAAATATTTTAGGTAGTTTTGAAACTAATATAAAACTGGATTATATTTTATATTTTTTACTTTTGATATATAATTATGCATTAATACAATAAGTTTATTTATATTATAGCATATATTTATCAAAATATTAAGATACTTGATAATACTATGAATTATAATATAATGTAAAATAAAGGTGACAAAGCTAAAATCGTGTTAATGGAGGAATTTGGTGAAAACAAATTCGGGGAGGGTTGCTGGAATTGTGGTGGTGGTTGATGACAGTGAAAGACGTAGGTTGTGAGGGTTAGAGTTTGAGATTTGGGGATGACTGAGATTGTACGTGAGATTTGGTCGCAATTATGATCGAATATTGAATTCTCCCTTGTTCGCTAGATCGCATCGTGCCATACAATGTGCATATGTTACCCTTATTTATAGGGATCAAGACGAAGGTAGTTTTTAGGGAACAATTAACCCATATGGGCTTGGTTTTTTTCTTTAGAAGACCCATAAAACCGGGGTCACCGCCTTTGATACGTCATCATGGCTTTTATAGTCTATCTATTCTCTCGGAACGTGGCGGTCAAGTCATTGACCCGAGATTATCGGAGTCAACGCCTACCTTGAACCACAGAGTAAAATAACTAATTACAAGACTAGCCTTGAGAGCACCAAGGGGCGACCCTGGATGGGGTCTAGTTCTCTTCCATGATAATAAAGTGTAAAATAGATGGTTTGGGTATGTCCCAGTTATCCAGCGTACTCCATACAGTTGTTTGGGGAGGTTCCCCCGTCCCTATGTTCCAAGAGGGCGAGGTTACCTCTAGTGGGAGAGGTTGTCTATCTTGTATAATGTTCATGCAGAGGGTGATGCCTCACTGGAGGGCGAGGTTGCTTCCGGAGGACGAGTTTCCCTATCCTGTATAATGTTCATGCGGAGGGTGATGCCCCACCGGAGGGCGAGGTTGCTTCCAGAGGACGAGGTTCCCTATCATATAAAGTGTTCATGTGCACCGGAGGGCGAGGTTGCTTCCGGAGGATGAGGTTCCTTATCATGTAAAGTGCTCATGCAGAGGGTGATGCCCCACCGGAGGGCGATGTTGCTTCCGAAGGATGAGGTTCCCTATCCTGTATAACGAGTTTCCCTATCATGTAAAGTGCTCATGCGGAGGGTGATGCCCCACCGGAGGGCGAGGTTGCTTCCGAAGGACGAGGTTCCCTATCATGTAAAGTTCTCATGCAAAGGGTGATGCCCCACCGGAGGGCAAGATTTCTTCCGGAGGACGAGGTTCCCTATCCTGTAAAGTGCTCATGCGGACGGTGATGCCCCACCGGAGGGCAAGGTTGCTTCCGTAGGACGAGGTTACATATCCTGTAAAGTGCTCATGCGGAGGGTGATGCCCCATCGGAGGGCAAGGTTGCCTTCGGAGGATGAGGTTCCCTATTGAGCCCGAGTCATATATCTCCTTTGTTGTAGCAGTTGTCTCCTTGCTACTTAATTCGTGAGCGACGCCTCAGGGAGAGATGACGCCTCCCATGGACGTGGGTTAGGCCTAATAGATGTACCCTCTTGAGCTTTCCTTGTTTATATGTATGATATGGGCCTGGCCCTACTACTCTTCTTCCTTAATTACATTTAACCTAGGTCGATTTTAGCATGTAGCCTAGGTTGATTCTAGTGAGTGACGTCATTGATTGCGGGCGAAGCCGAGAAATACGGTGGGCAGATTTTGCCCATAACAAATAGTCCTCAGGAATGAAAAGAGACAGCGTTATTTAATGTCTGATTGGCATAAAAGGGGGTTCAGAAAATGTGTCAAATTACCCTCTCCTTTGCAGATGCTCTCAGTTTTGATCCTCCTCACATCTCTTTCTCTTTCTCTCTCTCTCTCTCTCTCACTGTAAAAAACTAAGCCAAAGTATTACTACTGGACAATTGACAGTTTGATTTAATTTATGTATACATACACATTTATGTATATATAATGCATGGATGTATAATACTTTTTGTTCACACTTCAAAGCTATAGTCACTACTCTGAAGCTAGTAGCTAGGCAGGCTACTTGTTCAACATGTTTGACCAAAGAGGGAGGGTTCCCGCCATCTGCCACTAACTATCATTTCCCGTCTCTGTCACAAAATTTTACTTTGTTTACTTATAATAATATTTTTAACCATATTCGAATTTTGAACGGACGATATTTTCTTGCCAAAAACACATGAGTTAATGAGCTATAATAACATCATTGCCTTATGTTGTAACAAATATTTCTTCGATCAGTTATAATCAATACTTGCTTAAAATACGTGCAAAGCACGGATTGTGATAAGTCGTTCTACCGTCGGGCTCTACTTTCTTGGTGTTATGCTGGAATAGATGCTACTTGGGCTTGTTTGGCTTTGCCGGCCTTGTTGAGCTTGTCAGATGTGTTGGGATTTGTCGGGCTTGTTGAGATTTGTGGGTCGTATCTGAACTTCACCGGAATCACCTCCAAGCTCCCTAAAACGGAAATGTCCGCGGGGGGTTATGTCCCCGTAAACACCTCCGGCGTGAGAATAAGTATCCGGTGAACGGAAAACATAATACAAGTATATAAATGTGTATTAATTTCTAGAGAGAGAAAGTAGATAGAAGGTAGAGCAAAACCTATCAGAAATTGAATGTGGTGTGAGTGTAATGAATGTTGTCCAACCCTTACTTTTAAGTGACTATGAGGTATATATAGACTCATGTCATGTGCAGTGCACATGATTGAGTGTCCATGTGGGGGACAAGGGCTACAAATTAGGATCTTGGTCGGAGGTCAATGTCCACCCTATGTTAGTTGCAATTTGTCCTGACGTTTGGACCATGTACTTGTGTCAGCTTTGTTGCAGATATCAGTGTCTTCTCCTTGTTATCTTTGTCTTGTGTGTACTTGTCTATTGTGCTACGTGTCATGTCCAATCTTTGGGGGGGCTTGTTGACCTTGCAGACTTTGTGGACCTTGTACGTTTCGCGAGGACCTTGTTGACCCGTGAGGACCTTCGTAAAAAATTTGGTATCCCCCCACTTAAGTTTCGATAGGTACAATGACTTAAATAGGAGTTTTGTTCGAGAGAATAAGTCGATTCGAGAGGACCTTGTTGACCCGGGAGGGTTCTTTATAAAAAAATTGTGTACTATATTCCGCATAAAATCATTATTGATAATAATAATTAGTAATTAAAAAAAATAATATAAATATTATTATTTTAATTATTAATATTACTATTATAAATATCCGCTGGTGTGACATTTTTATGTCCGGTATCCGAGACTGAGCTATTATTGCTCGGATGGTAATTTTGCTCGGATTATCCGAGCGTGATCTTGCATGTGTACATTGTTTTTACAATTTGACAAGTAAATGAAGCTTATGCGACAGACTGGTTAATTGGCTAAGTTAATAAAATAAGTGTATGGTCAACATGTGTCAACCAATTCAACTGATCCCATTACTTGCCTTGCATTCATGTGACCACCCTTTTGTCACTTATTTTGTTTCTTTTTCGTCATTTTCCTTTTTTTTTTTGTCTTTTTCATCTTGTACATATGCATGCACCACTTTCATCTTGTTTAATTGTCACACGATCAATGCACTAGCTAACACACACGGACGTCATGTGGGCCATGCATGGTCGGATGCGTTAAAAATAGTATTGACATTTCTTCCACGAGTATGAGCTGGGACATGGCTATAATTTGTTGTTCGAGTAGTTTGGTTGTCCGCGCTTTAAAATTCGAGGAGTGAACCAATGTTCCTGCTTGCGTGGTATGTCACCATGCGCTGATATTTCACCATGTATGCTCGGATTGTTCTTGTTATTGACGAGCAGAACAATTATTCGAGCTGGCTGACGTGCACGGATGTAATGTCTAGCATTTGTAACTTGTATATTCTTCAAACTATACTTAAGTTGTAATCGGCATTACATGCTCAGAAATCTCTTCTTCTTTTTTCTTTTTTTTTTCATAATTGTGCACAAGATGTCCAAATGACTAAATGAGCCTCGGATGTATGTTTTTTATTTCTTGGAGAAACAAACGGCTGAGCTTTTAAAACCAGGTATCGTTGTTGCTTTGTTATTGAATGCTTGGATGTTGTACACGGATGCCCGACATTTAACTTGCTTTGCGCGTTTGATTTCCCGATGGATGTGTAGTAATTTTCTGAGCTGTGTTAATGATTTAACGAGTGAACAAAGTCTTGATATAGCCTTGTAAACCAGTTGCGTACTTAATTGACAAAGTCAATTGGTGGTAAAGTAGATAAAATAATTTTATGGTCCATATTTATCCACCAGACCAACCGATTGCATTTGTGTGCTTCGTTCACGTGACTCCATTTTTCTTTTTTGTTTCTGCCGCTTTCTAGCACACATGAATTTATGTTTGCATGCACCCCTTCAGTTTGTTTAATTGCTAAAAGATGAATACACAAGACATACAGATGCCATGCATGCTTGGAACCTTTTTCTTTTTAATCCGATAAGCTTGGTTCTTGAAATTATTCGGCACTTGGCAAGTTCATCTCGGATGTATCGAACGTATAACCCGCGGAAGCTACTTCTGGAAATTGACTACTTCTTACTTGAAGTTTTCTGCGCACACGAGAACATGGCATACAACTTCTTTTACTAAACTGACGTGACTCCGTCCGTTGTCCTTTTTTGTATTTTCTTTTTATCTTTTCTGTAAACTAACCCCATATGAATGAATGTATTCATTGATGCTAGCTCAGTTACTTTTCCATTAAGTGAATACAGAAGCTGTCATGCACAGATGCTCGGCAAGTACTACACATTTCATTCTCAGAATTCTTTCCTTTTTCTCCGAGTACAATACGTCCATATGTAGTGGTTGGCCTCGGATGTATCCACCTCATGCGTTCGAATGGGCTCAAATTCGTTTTATATTTGTTGAGCGCTCAGAAGCATTTAACTTGCGTACCTTACATAGTTACATATCTTGTCTTGTGCAACTTGCATATCTTGCATGCTTGCACATTCAACACATATTTTGTGTGGGGTTATCCACCTTGGCATATCATGACCTCTTTATCCATTAATAAATAACCATCTTGAAGAATTGAAGTAGGATGATCGCGTCTTATTTGTATAATTTGTGTGTCTTGTAAGCTTCAGGTAGTTTTTGTATTTTACATAACTTGTACTCTTGGCATTTCTTGCATATCTTCTACACCTTGTGTAACTTACGCTACTTGCATGTCTTGTATGTCTTGTTTAATTTGAACTGCTTGTATAACATGTACACCTTGAGCAACTTGCATTACTTCTATGTCTTGTATGACTTGTACACCTTGAACTACTTTTAAATATTCCATGTAGCCTTGTCTACTAACAGTTGCTATGTTTTATTTTTGTGATGCTTCACGAGGTGATACTTACTAATATGACTATTGACATCATTACTCGTCAACATTACTGCTTGTTTCGCGGACTAGTTAGTTCACGATTTCAAGGCTGGTGGGGTTGTGAGTAAGAAGAGGTATGTTGAGTTTGTTCTTTTTGAAGGGTAAAGAAAGCATTTCGGTTATCTGTGAGTGTGAGCACTGCACCTTGCGCACAAAGCATCCTTTGCACACTCTGCGCACCTTGTTTGTTTTGCACATTTTGTGCACCTTGAATAGTTTAAGTAGCATGGTTGTGCTTGTTGTTTTTTATTTCTGCGTTTTGTGTAGTTATCGTATCTTACATAGCTTGTACACCTTGCATTTCTTGTATGCCTTGTGTGTCTTGCATAACTAGCACTACTTGCATGACTTGTACACATTGATCAGCTTGCACTACTTGCATAACTTTAACTCGGTCTCGAGTAACTCGGTAGCTCGAACATCTGTTTGGTTACTCATATTCCTTGCATCTTCAGAAATTGTGCAAAGAGTATTGGGGGTTGAGTTAATGTAGGCATACAGACTCAAACGTAGTTGGGGTGACTTGGGTCACCAATCTCCGAAATAAAAAGGATTGTTGATGTGCCGAGCCTCACGTGACACGTCACTTGCTGGAGTGAGAGAGCATTATGGGTAAAACTGACGTACGCATTATGGACTTATACATAGTCGGGTAACTAGGGTCACCAATCTCCAAGATGATAAAGGGTTGTTGCTAGGTAAAGCTTTACATGATATATCAGATGTTGTATTAGAGTCTACTGATGAACTTCTCCTTGACAAAGTAAGGATGTTTAGAGATGGGATTGCCCTCGGATAAGAAGGGCAGATCGGATGTTGATTGAGAGAGCGTGGGGTCCCTTCCTTCTAGAGCCAAATGATAAGTCGTTTTACCTTCGGGCTCTACTTCCTTGGTGTTATGCTGGAACAGATGCTACTTGGACTTGTTGGGCTTGTTATGCTTGTTTGGCTTTGTCGGCCTTGTTGAGCTTGTCATATTTATTGGGCTTTGTCGGGCTTGTTGAGCTTCGCGGGTCTTGTCTGAACTTCACCGGAATCGCCTCCAAGCTCCCTAAAACGAAAATGCCCGCAGGGGGTTATGTCCCCGTAAGCACCTCCGGCGTGAGAATGAGTATCCGGTGAACGAAAAACATAATACAAGTATATAAATGTGTATTGATTTCTAGAGAGAGAAAATAGGGAGAAGGTAGAGCAAAACCTATCAGAAATTAAATGTGGTGTGAGTGTAATGAATGTTGTCCACCCCTTACTTTGAAGTGACTAGGAGGTATATATAGGCTCATGTCATGTGCAATACACATGACTAAGTGGCCACGTGGGGGACAAGGGCTACAAATTAGGATCTTGGTCGGGGGTCAATGTCCACCCTGTGTTATTTGCATTTTGTCCTGATGTTTGGACCATGTACTTGTGCCAGCTTTGTTGCAGGTATCAGTGTCTTGTCCTTGTTAACTTTGTCTTGTGTGTCTTGTCTATTGTGCTATGTGTCATGTCCAATCTTTGTGGGGCTTGTTGACCTTGCAGACTTTGTGGACCTTGTAGGTTTCGTGGACATTGTAGATTCTGTTTATAACTTGGGCTTGTCCTACATTGGCTTTGTCTTGCATATACCTTGCCCATTGTACAACATGTCATGTCCAACTTTTATGGGCTTTGTGGAACTTTCAGGCAATGTGGACCTTATAGGCAATGCAGACCTTGCATGCATTGTTGGACCTTGCAGGCAATGCTGACTTTGCATGCATTGTTGGACCTTGTAGGTATTGTGGACCTTGCAGGCATTGTGAACATTGTTGGACCTTGCAGGCATTGTGAACCTTGTAGGCAATGCAAGCTTATAGACATTGTGGACCTTGCAGGCCTTGTTATGGACTTGAACTTGATATTTGCTTTTAAATCGACCTTTCACAAATCACATACTATCATTTGCCCCCCACTCCCTTATTCTTCTTTAGAGGGATGGGGAGTAGTAAAAGATTTATGTAGGATTTTGGTAGGTTTTTCGTTTGAGAGGATAAATAAATTCAAGAGGATCTTGTTGAGCCGAAGGTGCTTTTGTAAAAAGTTTGATGCCTCCCACTTAAGTTTGGATAGGTTGAAGGACTTAAGCAGGAATTTTGTCCGAGAGGACGAGTTGATCCGGAAGAACCTTGTTGACCCAGGAGCGCTATTGTACAAAAAATTGTTGCCCCTCACTTGAGTTTGGATAGGTCCAAGGACTTAAGTATGAGTTTTGTCCGAGAGGACGAGTAGATCCGGGAGGAACTTGTTGACCCTGGAAGGCCTTATAAAAAATTGGTTGCCCCCCACTTAAGTTTGGATAGGTACAAGAACTTAAGTAGGAGACGAGCCGATCCCGAATGACCTTGTTGATTCGATAGGGCCTTTGTTAAAATTCCCCCCCCCCCAACTTAAGCTTGGTTAGGTCTAAGGACTTAAGTATGAGTTTTGTTCGAGAGGACGAGTTGATCTGGGAGGACCTTGCTGACCCGAGTGGGTCATTGTAAAAATTTTGTTGCCCCTTACTTACGCGTGGATTGGTCCAAGATCTTAAGTATGAGTTTTGTCCGAGAGGACAAGTCGATCCGAGAAGACCTTGTTGATCCAAGAGGGTCCTTGTAAAAAGTTTATTTCCCCTACTTAAGTTTGGATAGGTCCAAGGACTTAAGTGGGAGTTTTGTCTGAGAGGACCATGTTGACCCGGGAGGGCCATTGTAAAAAGTTTATGGCCCCCCTCCACTTAAGTTTGGATAGGTCGAAGGACTTAAGTAGGAACTTTGTCCGAGAGAACAAGTCGATCCGAGAGGATCTTGTTGACCCGAGATGGTCTGTGTAAAAATTTTGTTGCCCCCAACTTAAGCGTGGATATGTCCAAGGACTTAAGTAGGAGTTTTGTCCAAAGGACAAGTCGATCCGAGAGGACCTTGTTGACCCGAGAAGGTCCTTGCAAAAATTGTGTTGTCCCCTACTTAAGCGTGGATAGGTCCAAGGACATAAGTGGAATTTTTTTCTAAGAGGATGAGTCGATCCGAGAGGACCTTATTGACCCTATAGGGCCTTTGTAAAAAAAATTTGTTACCCCCCACTTAAGTTTGGATAGGTACAAGGACTTAAGTAAGAGTTTTGACCGAGAGGACGAGTCGATCCGGGAGGACCTTGTTGACCCGTGATGGTCTTGTAAAATTTTTTTTGCCCCCATTTAAGTTTGGATAGGTCCAAGGACTTAAGTAGGAGTTTTGTCTGCGAGGACGAGTCAATCCAAGAAGACCTTGTTGACTCGTGAGGGCCTTTGTAAAATAATTTGTTGCCCCTACTTATGCTTGGATAGGTCCAATGACTTAAGTAGGAGGTTTATCTGAGATGACTTTGTTGATCCGAGAGTACCTTGTTGACCCATGAGGGTCTTTGTAAAAAATGTGTTGCCCCCCTACTTAAGTTTTGATAGGTCCAAGGACTTAAGTAGGATGTTTATCCGAGAGGGCCGTTGTAAAATAATTTGTTGCCCCTACTTAATCTTGAATATGTCCAAGGACTTAAGTAAGAGGTTTGTCCGAGAGGACCTTGTTGACCCGTGAGGGTCGTAAAAAATTTGTTGCCCCTCACTTAAGTTTGGATAGGTCCAAAGACTTAAGTAGAAGGATTATCCGAGAGAACAAGTTGATCTGAGAGGACCTTGTTGACCCGTGAGGACCTTTGTAAAATAATTTATTGCCCCTACTTAAGCTCGGATAGGTCTAAGGATTTATGTATGAGGTTAATCCGAGAGGACCTTGTTGAACCGAAAGGGGCTTTGTAAAAAATTTGTTGCTCCCCACTTAAATTTGGATATGTCTAAGGACTTAAGTAGGAGCATTTGTTAGTATTAGTGCTCTAGAGACAATACTTTTATGTTTTAAAGAAAACATTTTATTATTATAAATTATGTTTTATTGATTATTGTTATTATTTTATTATGTCTTTATTTACTGCGTTATAAATGTTAGCATAATAAATGTCCTTCGAATTATGATACGTATTCGATATCTTTAAGTATGTGACTTAAAAATGAGATTATATAAATATTATCTTTATTCCTAAATATCCCTAGTCGAGTGTTATTATTTAAGGACAATAATAATGCACATAGACTAGTATGTTTGTTGACTGGTGACCACATCTCATTGGTCATAGGTATGGTGATACTAAAGTCAAAACATAGGTGCATGTAAGAGTACATGACACTGGATTGACCCGCCGTGAGATTACACATGTTAATAGTGTCATAAGTAATTCTCACTGTGATAATGGTGTAATGATCCTTAGACCTGAAATCATTATATTTTTATACGAGAATTAATATACTTTGATTACATTAAAAGTTACATTTGACCGGGTGATAATAAAAGTGGACATTGGGTATATTATGAATCTTATGAGAAATATGAATGATCTAGATGGGATTTAACCCTCCTAATTTTAGGAGCGATATTATTGGCCTCTTGTTTGAGTGAGACTAAGACATGAACGGTCGTGCTCAAATGTTGATTTGATTTATTAGTCTACTCATCGATCAAGAAAACTAAGATTAAATTATGAAGAGGATGACACATTACATGCCTCGAGTTTAATCTATAATATTAAGGTTAAAGGGATTATATTACATGGAACATTATTCACGAAAGGCTTAATCGAATCACCGATTTAATTATTATTACTTGGGTGGCAATGATGTATTACTAGATGCCGCTCATTGTTTACAATTTTAATTAGTTATTAAAATTGTTACCAACGTAATAATAACCTACAGGATCACACACAAAGAACGCTTGAAGGAGAAATAATTTAAATTATGAATTTAATTTTAAATAAGTAATTTATTCTATTTATAATATTAATTAAGTATGACTTGATTAATTATTTAAATAGAAAATGGAATTACTTAAACTAATTCTGAAATTAGTTATTAATTAATTAAGTGTGACTTAATTAAATAATAAATTGGAATTTCGGATTAGTATTTTATTATAATTGGATTATAATTAGAAAACTTATTTTCCTCTCTATATAAACTCTAAAAGATGGCTGATTTTAATGTGGGAAAACGTTTTTATATTAAAACTCTAGCTGCTTATGAGAGCAAGAAAAGAGAGAGAGAAAGAAGCAGTTTTCGGGTGCTAGTACACATCAATCCTTCAAGAAAAGCGTTCGTGTGGATACCGTAGAGTGTAGATCGCGAGAGCGGGATACGTGGTGATTGAACAAGCTTTGGATCTCCATTAATCTTCTATTAATGAACTGTTAAAGCTTCTTAAGGTATTTGTTCTTAATCTCTGAATTAAATCTTTTGTTTTCACATGGATCCTGCGGAGAGGTTTCGAATTTTCATTTATTTTTACGTTTTCCGTTGCGTTTATGTGCTCGAAACCCTCCAGCATTGTCCGGGAGGACGAGTCGATCCGTGAGGACCTTGTTGACCCGTGAGGACCTTCATAAAAAAAATTGTTATCCCCCACTTAAGCTTGGATAGGTACAAGGACTTAAATAGGAGTTTTGTTCGAGAGAATAAGTCGATTCGAGAGGACCTTGTTGACCCGAGAGGGTTCTTTGTAAAAACATTTGTGTACTATATTCCGCACAAAATCATCATTGACAATAATAATAATTAGTAATTAAAAAAATAATATAAATATTATTATTTTAATTTATTAATATTACTATTATAAATATCCGCTGGTGTGACATTTTTATGTCCGGTATCTGAGACTGAGCTATTGTTGCTCGGATGGTAATTTTGCTCGGATGATTCGAGCGTGATCTTGCATGTGGACATTGTTTTTACAATTTGACAAGTAAATGAAACTTATGCGATAGACTGGTTAATTGGCTAAGTTAATAAAATAAGTGTATGGTCAACATGTGTCAAACAATTCAATTGATCCCATTACTTGCCTTGCATTCACGTGACCACCTTTTTGTCACTCATTTTGTTTCTTTTTCGTCATTTTCCTTCTTATTTTTTTGTCTTTTTCATCTTGTACATATGCATGCATGCACCACTTTCATCTTGTTTAATTGTCACAAGATCAATGCACTAGCTAACACACACAGACATCATGTGGGCAATGCATGGTCAGATGCGTTAAAAATAGTATTGACATTTCTTCCACGAGCATGAGCTGTGACATGGCTATAATTTGCTGTTCGAGTAGTTTGGTTGTCCGAGCTTTAAAATTCGAGGAATGAACCAATGTTCCTGCTGGTCTGGTATGTCACCATGCGCTGATATTTCACCATGTATGCTCGGATTGTTCTTGTTATTGACGAGCCGAACAATTATTCAAGCCGGCTGACATGCACGGATTTAATGTCTAGCATTTGTAACTTGTATATTCTTCAAACTATACTTAAGTTGTAATCGGCATTGCATGCTAAAAAATCTCTTTTTTTATCCTTTTTTTTAATAATTGTGTACAAGATGTCCAAATGACTAAATGAGCCTCGGATGTATGTTTTTTATTTCCTGGAGAAACAAACGGCTGAGCTTTTAAAACCAGGTATCGTTGCTGTTTTGTTATTGAATGCTTGGATGTTGTACACTGATGCCCAACATATAACTTGCTTTGCGCGCTTGATTTCCTGATGGATGAGTAGTAATTGTCTGAGCTGTGTTAATGATTTAACGAGTGAACAAAGTCTTGATATAGCCTTGTAAACTAGCTGCGTACGTAATTGACAAAGTCAATTGGTGGTAAAGTAGATAAAATGATTTTATGGTCCATATTTATCCACCAGACCAACCGATTGCATTTGTGTTCTTCGTTCACGTGACTCCATTTTTCTTTTTTGTTTCTGCCGCTTTCTAACACACATGAATTTATGTTTGCATGCACCCCTTCAGTTTGTTTAATTGCTAAAAGATGAATACACAAGACATATTGATGCCTTGCATGCTTGGAACCTTTTTCTTTTTAATCCGAGAAGCTTGGTTCTTGAAATTATTCGGCACTTGGCAAGTTCATTTCGGATGTATCGAGCGTATAGCCCGCGGAAGCTACTTCTGTAAATTGACTACTTCTTACTTGAAGTTTTCTGCGCACACGAGAACATGGTATACAACTTCTTTTACTTGACTAACGTGACTCCGTCCGTTGTCCCTTTTTTTGTATTTTCTTTTTATCTCTTCTGTAAACTAACCCCAAATGAATGAATGTATTCACTGATGCTAGCTTAGTTACTTGTCCAATAAGTGAATACAGAAGCTGTCATGCACAGATGCTCGACAAGTTCTGAACATTTCATTCTCAGAATTCTTTCCTTTTTCTCCGAGTATAATACGTCCATATGTAGTGGTTGGCCTCGGATGTATCCACCTCATCCGTTCGAATGGGCTCAAATTCGTTTTATATTTGTTGAGCGCTCAGATGCATTTACCTTGTTCACCTTACATAGTTACATATATTGTCTTGTACAACTTGCATATCTTGCATGCTTGCACATTCAACACATATTTTGTGTGGGCTTATCCACCTTCGAATATCATGACCTCTTTATCCATTAATAAATAACCATCTTGAAGAATTGAAGTAGCATGATCGCGTCTTATTTGTATAATTTGTGCGTCTTGTAAGCTTCAGGTAGTTTTTGTATTTTACATAACTTGTACACTTGGCGTTTCTTGCATATCTTCTACACCTTATGTAACTTGCGCTACTTGCATGTCTTGTACGTCTTGTTTAATTTGAACTGCTTGTATAACATGTACACCTTGAGCAACTTGCATTACTTCTATGTCTTGTATGACTTGTACACCTTGAACTACTTGTAAATATTCCATGTAGCCTTGTCTACTAACAGTTGCTATGTTTTATTGTTGTGATGCTTCACGAGGTGATACTTACTAATATGAGTATTGACATCATTACTCGTCAACATTATTGCTTGTTTCGCGGACCAGTTAGTTCACGATTCTAAGGCTGGTGGGGTTGTGAGTAAGAAGAGGTATATTACCTTTAAATTAAAATATATTATCTTTGAAATATATTATAAAGTATCTTTTATATATTATCTTTCAAATATCACGAAAAATTACTTATTTTACTTATTTTTTTATATATTTTTTAAAAGATAAGTAAGGCTAATTAAGTAAAAACACGAAGTAAAAGACAATATTATCTTTTACTTCGTGTTTTTACTTAATTACCCTTACTTATTTTAAAAAAAATATTAAATAACATTAAATAATAATCACCCTTTTTGCTAAAACATATTACTTTTCTATTTTTTCTAACAAAATCTTTTCCTTTTCCAAAAAAATATCATGGGCAATTATCATTTCCAACTAAAACACATTACCTATAATTTATTAATGAGAATAGGTAACTGAAAAATAAAACTTTCCCGAATTTTGATTATATTATTAATTTATTAATTAGAAAAAGTACCGAAAACTAAAAACCGACCGAAAACCGAAAACCAAAACTTTCAATGTTTCGGCTTTAATAATATAGTATAGATTATTATTATTATTATTATTATTATTATTATTATTATTATTATTATTATTATTATTATTTAAGTTTTAATATTTTTTTAATTGTATTTGTTAAAAAAAATAAGTAGGTGTCTTTAACTTTTTTAAATAATTAAAATTATTAAAATATGTTTTGAAATAAATAAGTAACGGGTTATCTGTGATATTTTTGGAAAATGAGTGGTTTTAGTAAGGAAAAGTAGAAAAAGTAACATGTTTTAGTTGAAAAAGGTAATTGTCCGTAATTAAAAGTAATAAAATAAGTTCTAAAATAAATAAGTAAAGGTTTACCCGTAATATTTTTGGGAAAAAATGAATTTTAGTAAGGAAAAATAGAAAAAGTAACATATTTTAGTTGAAAAAGGTAATTGTCTGTGATTTTTTTAGAAAAAAGAGGGGAATTTTTAGAAAAAAAATAGAAAAATCAATGTATTTTAGCTTAAAAGGTAATTAGTTATAATTTATGTTATTATTTATTTATTTTTTAGAAAAAATAAGTAAGAGTAATTAAGTAAAATCATGAAGTACCAACCAACCAACCAAACTTTTAATATTTCATCTATTATAAGATACTAACTTAAAACCCGTGCGATGCACGGATTGTTAATAATTATTTTATTATTATTTTTTAATTGTATTTGTTAAAAAAATAAGTAGGCATGTTAAAATAGCTAAACACTTTTAATTAATTAAAAATATTAAAACAAATAAGTAAGGGTTTGCTCGTTTTATTTTTGGAAAATGATGGGTTTTAGTATGGAAAAATAAAAAAAATGTAACATATATTTAGTTTAAAAAGGTAAATGTCCGTGATATTTTTGGAAAATGAGGTTTTAAAATGTAATAATTTAAATTATTTAAATACGTTTTAAAAATAAATAAGTAAAGGGTTTGTCCGTGATATTTTTAGAAAAAGAATGGATTTTAGTGAGAAAAAAAAAAGTAAATTGAAAAAGGCAATTTCCCGTGATGTTAGAAATGAATACCAATTAGAAACTAGACAGAGGGGGGGGGGTGAATGGATAGTTTGATATATTTTCGTTTTCTTGAAACTAAATTGATGTAACAGATTGTGTAGTAAGAAAATGCGGAATGAAATAAACAGTACACACACAATCACTTTAATCTACTTTGTATTAAGCAAATTAAATACTACAGCTTCTAAAATCTCACAAGAGAAATTCTGGCTTCTAAACAAGAACAGTGTTTTCTTGCTTTTCTTACAGAGAAAGAAGTGCTTCAATATGATTCTATGATATGCTCACTTACAGCTAACAATAGGGTGTGCACAATATATATATTGTCCTATACAACTCCATTTTGTCGTTCTATAAAAGGTTGGCTGTGTCAGGGAGGACCACTTGCTTTCTGTGGTCCTCTCCCTTATCTGTAGCTGCTTGTCTTCCTTCTTCCTCTCCATGTTTAGATGTAGATTTGCCATATGTATTTTGGACCACCTGACCAATACAGATGCTTCAGTATTTGTCTCCATTGACTTTGATCTTGTACCTTCATTTGTCTTGTTGTAAACGGCTAAGTGTTGATATCGTGAACTCCACTTCATTCCTGACTTCACGATGTCCCTTGTGAAGACTACGCGACATGGCCTTTGAGGACTTTGCGACATAAGCCATTTGAGGACTTCGCGATCTAGCCTTTTTTAGGACTTCGCGATATAGCCTTTTTGAGGGCTATGCGACATAGGCTATTTGAGGACTATGCGACATAGGCTATTTGAGGACTTCGCGGAATAGGCTATTTGAGGACTTCACGGTCTAGTACATTTTGACTTTGCTGATTTCAACACTTCACGATATGAATCTTGAGGACTTCACGACATAGTGCAAATTGGACTATGCGATAAAGCACTTCACGACATGGATATTGGTGACTTCACGACATAGCTTTATTCTGACTTTGCTATATAATGCCTTAGGCAAATTTCTGCAACTTATTTCTTCAGGGCCTTATTCATCTCCATCCTGCTGCATAAACAATTCTGAACTTCTACCAGGATAATTATTCAATGGCCTATGTACATTCTAGATGCAAGAAACTTACTAAGCTCATTATAATTCTGAGCATACATGATCAAGCTAATGTTCATGAGAACAAGACAAGTACAGAGAGACCTATACTATATCCCAGTGATAGAATTCACTAGGTCATGTAGTGTGACATAGTCACATAGTGTAGGCTTGTTAATGGTGGTATTCAGACATGTCTTGAGCCTAACAATCTCCCCCAAATTGTGAGTAAGACCCTTAGGCACAATTTCATGTCTGATAACAAGCCTAACTAACATAAAAAGAAACAAATATAAAGAAGATAAAAAGATGAACAGAATTTGATAACAACTTGGAAATTTAGGCTTACAGAATTTCTCCTTGAGCTACATAGCTTCAGTTTCCAATTGTTTCTCTAAGAAATCATCATAAACCTTCTTTTTCCTTATTTCTTCATTCTTCTTCATTTCAGAAATGGCCAGTAGAATTTCATCCCTTGCAATCAACTCCTCTATGAGAGGAGAGCCTTCTAAATCTTCAGCTGCTACTCTTAGGGCACTTTCCACATATGATTCAATGAACTCCATCCTTATCTTGCTTTTTCCTCCATGTAGATTTTTGTACTCCACAACATAAGGATTTTGTTTTACCCTGCACAGCCCTTTCTCCTTCAGCTCCTTTGCTCTTTCCTCCATTTCAGCCATCTCCTTTTCTTTCAGACACCTCTTTTCTTCATTTAGCTTCCTTAGACTTTCTTCATAATCAGAGTGCATCTTCATGAATCTGGCTATCTCTATTTTCCACATCCTTTCTTCCTTTTCTTCAAAGTTCAAAAGAGCATTTATTCTTTCAAGTTCATATGTAGGAAAATATTGCCAGCTGCCTTGCTTCATTTCTTTCTCCCTTCCATCAGTGTATTTGATTTCAAGATGATTGTTCTTCACTTTGACTTCAAAGATCCTTTGAGCTCTCATAAATGCTAGGGCATCTTCATCATAGTCTTCATCAAGGGGAAGAACATTGATCCCTACTACATTTGTGTTGTGGTTAAGGTACTGCTAGAAATGTCCTTGACTTGCTGATTTCCACTCCTCTTCTTGACAGTTTCTTTGTTTCCCTTGGAGTCCTTCTTGTCTTCATCAGCATCTTTAGATTTCTTGGAAGATTTGCCCTTGTTGTTGTCACTTGCTCCATCCTTATTGCTCCTTGATTGACTTCTCCTTCTATAGGCTTTCTCCTCATCATCCCCCTCGTCGTCTTTCTTCTTTCTTCTTTCTTTGAGTGACTCAGGAATAGTTCCATGAATCAAGAAAGATTGGAGAATTTGGATTATCTCTAGCTCCTCTGCTGTTCTAACCCCTCTCTTGGCTCTTAGCATTTGCAACACTTGATTTATTTTGACATTATTCTTCATTTTCAAATCTGCAGGAATCACCAGTTGATCAATACTGTCAGCTTGGCTTAGACTTTGAAAGATTATTGTCCTTGGGTTAGAGATAACTTTAGGCAATCTTTGAGATTGGTCTATCTTCAAATCTTCATATAGCCTCTTGTTATTCTCCCCATGCTTCTCAATCAACTCCAGAATTGTGGTCAGCTCAGTAAACCTCAGTTTCTCTAGAGTTTGAAAGGATAAATGCCACAAGCAATTATCCTTGGATACCATGATAACTTCTCTTAGATGAACATCCTTGATTTTCCTGACTGCCACAGTAAAGTACTTGATATTTTCCTTGAGCCTTTCTCTGTGGATCTTGGCATCCTCTTGAGCACTAATGTAGATGGCTTTCAGAAACTCCAGGAAGGCCTCATCATGATAGATGTGAGAGTTGGCAACTTCCTATAGCTTGGCCTCAGTGATAATGTTAGCTTTGACAGGTTTGGCACTTGATGTTGTTGTAGGAGCTGAGATAGCCTTTGACATTGTAGAGGGATAGTAGGTGGCAGTGACTGTGCTTCTTTGGCCTTGTGCATTGATGACATCCACAGAGGGAAGAGTGATTGGCTTTAAAGTTTCTTCAGTGATTTTGCCCTTAAGCTTTTGATGCTTGGCTGGTACTCCCCCTCTCTGTTTCACAATGACCTCCTCCTTTCCTTTCTCCCCCTTAGGCTTGGGATCAGAAAAGATGTCTTGAGCTTCTCCAGGAACAGGAAGGTTCATGCTTCTTAGCAGGGTTGTCATCATTTGCTGTTGGACTAGCAAAATATTGGATGTGGCATTGCTTTGGTCATCCAACTTGTCATTGAGCTGCTCCAAGGATTGAGATAGCACTCTGTTGTCAGCCTTAAGATCAGCAACCTCCTTTTCCAAGCTATCCACCTTTGAGAATAATTGTTGAGATTTGAAAGAGTTGAGGGATTGGTCCTTGATTTTGGAGAAGTCAAACTTGGAGATGTCAGAAATAGGAATTTCATCTACAAGCTTGTTCCCATATTGATTCTTCCATAGCACTGTGAGCATTGAGTTGGAGTTGATATTTGCCTGCACCTGATTATCTAGCTTGGTAGAGAGCTTCTTCATATTATTTGAGACCAAAGCTAAGGTGCAGTCCGTCTTTGAGACATTAGAAGCTATTTTCTGAACCTCCTTTAGAATGCCATCTACCTTGGGAAAGTCAGAGAGATAACAGTTCTTTAGCTGAGCTATTGAATGACATGTCTCTTCATGAATTGTGGAGATTTCTGACTGGAGACCTTTTCCAAGGAAATGCATAGCTTTTAGCTGGCTCTAGTAGACTTCATTTACAACATCATAGATTTCTGCAGGAGAGAGACCTTTCGCATTTGACCCCAAAGCAGTAAGATAGTCCTCCCTGAGAAAAGCTAGAGCCTCCTTCAGCTTCACAGTTCTCTTGTCATCTAGCCAAACATCCACATTACCATATTGCTGGGCTTCATCCACAATCTTATCTTGTCGTGCTTCAACATCCTCCTTATGAGTGAGAAGAATAGCCTCATAATTAGAGTTTGGGAGATTTGCAGTGAGGAGATGTTGAGCAATTCTAGAGATCTCATCAATCTGTGCCACATGAAGATTTTGAAGTTCTTCTTCCGTCAATTGTGGTGGCACAGAGGATGATCCTGAAGCCCTGTCATGTTGCACAGGTTTCAGCCATTCTGACATGGTGGCCTGGGCCAAGTGAGAGCTAGTGCTAAGCACTTCATGGGGAATAGGTGAATGAGTTTCCTCCAATCTTGGAATGACTGTAGAGTCTGATGTTGTCTCCATTGAAATGGGATGTGTTACAGCATCATCTCTATGTGCATGTGAAGGCAAATCCAAGTCCATAAGAAATGGAGAGTTTGGCACAGAGTCTCCAGTAAAAACTGGTGAATCCTCTATGTTTTTGTTGGTGTCATTAGGATATGCCCCAACATGCATTCCCTGACCAACTGAATGTGATTCCTGGGTGGTGAGCACAGTGTCATGCACCATGTCACTTGAAATTGGCTCAATCACAGATGTAGATTGTGATTGATCAATAGCAAGATTGTCATGAGAATGACTCTCTTGTTCAGAAGAAATTTTTGATGGAGAATCTAAGAGAGAAGTGGGGTTTAGGTTAGATTTTGGCAACTCCCCCTGAGAAATAGGAGGAGCTTCAATATTGATGTGCTCTCCACTCAGTGTAAGACCACCCTTATTTCCACTTGGGTCATGAGTGAGTTCTTGACCCTGTGCTGACTCTATACAGGATGTAGTGGGGAGACTACTCTTTTCAATACCAATGCCCTGTTGAGAGGCCATTAATAGTAGCAGGTGTACCCCTTTTTCCACTTCTGTATCCTGTTGGGAGGATTCAGTGGTAGGCAAAGATTTGGATTTCTTACTTTGTCTGGTGAGAGGTGACTCAGGATCCTCACTACCTAACTCTATTGATTCATTGATGATTGCCAGGGCTCTCTTCTTTGTCTTCTTTTTAGTAACACCAACATTTTGGGAGGTTGGTGCACTTGGCTCCCTAATCACTATTGTACTGTTTGCAGGGGGGGTCATTGGATGGGTTAGGAAGGCTTGGGTTAGACTCTGTAGCTTCATCAGTCTTAGCCTTTCCTTTCCAAGAAAGTTCATGATATATAGGCTGATCAAATGTGTAAGTTTTGAATGTGTTTAGCATATGCTCTGTCACACTCAAAAGTACATCAACCTGATTCCTAGTGTCCAATGTACCAAATAGAACTTTGGACATGGACTTAGGATAAGCCAACTTTGATGTGTCTACTCCTTCTAATTCATGCAAATGAGAATCTAAATGATTTAATATGCATTGAATAAAACGAGGGTAGAAAATTTCAGTACCTCTGTTGCGCGGAGTCTTACCTAACCTCTGAGCCAACTCCCTTACAATGATTTCTCCTACATTGATTTCCCGGTTGTAGGCCAGGAAATGAGCAAGCCTCACTGCAATGTGGCTGATTTGATCCCACCCAGTCTTTCTGCATAGAAACACCTTCTGCAGAGCATCAAACAAGAACGACCACTCCCTCCTTACATGCTTCTTGGTCAGCTTTCCCATATCTATCTCATCAGCATACTTTATCAGTGTCAAGAAATCCACCATTTCCTGGTCACTGGCTTCAACATCATGCCCTTCCGTCTTAAATTCAAATGTTTCATTGACTTCTTTCTCCCCGAATACCAACTCCTTTCCTCCAATACTGCAGGTTACCTCATAGAATGAAGTGCCATCCTCCCTTCCCATTAAAGTACAATTAGCAGTCCTCCAAAATGCCTCAAGAATATCAACATACATGGGAGGATTCATCGTCAACGCCTGACGAAGATATGAGGTGTTCAGAAAGCGTACAAAGCACTTGTTAAGGATGGATTCTAAAGCTTCCATATTTCCAAATTAAGGTAATATCTAAATCCTAGCTTCATCCATGGATTGCATCATGTTCAAATCTTGATTGAAAGATGAGCATGAATAGTGAATGAATAGTAACTTATGATTTTCTTGATTTGTTCTTGAAGTTTAAGGCTTGTTAAGGATGTTTAAGGATCAAGCAAGGATATATAAGCTCTTTATATTCTTTACCAAGCACCAAGGAAGGTATAAACATCTCCAACCTTTAGTTATAATTTGATTATTATGGTTAGTTTGATGATAGTTTATGTTAGTATGAATAAGATGATGAATCTTGGTTATGATGAATGATTTAGTGGTTGTTTTGGTGGATGATCTAGTAAATGTTTGAATGGACTTGTTGGTTAAAGATCATGGGTTAGTTTAGATGATGAATGAGAAGTATTGATGGTTTGGTTGTGTTGATGAATGAATTTGAGTGTTTTAAACACGGGAATCACGTTTAAGCGTCGTTACCATGTCGGATTTCACTTAGGAAGTTTGGACAGAGACCACGGTTACCTTCTAGACACAACCATGAGGCTTTCTGACCATGATCATGTAGACTCTGTTTTGTAGTTTGTTTTAGCGAAAGAATCGTATCGTTTCGATTTACGGTTTAGGAGAAACATCCGTTTTAGTGAAAGCGGTTTCGGATAACTAAGTAGTTCACTGCATGAACTTTGAGATTGTGATCAAAACCTTTAAAAATGGAATTGGGTCGAGATATTAAAATGAATACTAGTATGGACAGTTAGGAAGGGAACCGAGGAGGTTTCGTGTTAAAATGATTATTTTTCGATTTTATAAAAATGCGGGAACAGAAGTTGCGCGAGTGAAATACCCTTAAGGGGATGGTTAAAAACAATGAGTTAGCAATGGTAAAGTACTTGGGTTTTGAGAATAGATTTCCACCCAAACTTTTGACTTAACAATGTGTTCCAGAAATTTTTTCTGGAAAGAAAAGAAAAGAAAGTGGTGGATTTATTTTCTTTAGCTTGTTCCCGAAAGATTTTTTAGGAGAGAAAAGAATTGATTTCTGAAGATTTGGGAAGAAAATCTTTATAAATTTATCTCCAAAACCTTCTTTCCACTTTTGGAGTGATTTAGAGAGAAAGGAAAATATTCTATTTTCTATTCTTTTCTTTTCTCTCATAAATTCGGGAACACAACGTAAGCGTTTACGGAATGTCATGAAGTTATAAGTGACCAAGAGCGAGACATTTGATGTTCGTTAATAGAACGTTAGTGCTTAAGTTAAATGCACTTTAAATGATTAAGCCAGGGGACTGATCAAGTATTTCCTTGTTTATAGATTTTCCGGCAAGTTCTCGAACCCCTAACAACCAAGGACCCGAGGCAAGTTTTCTCATTCCATGCTATGTTTTCCATTACTTATATTGATGATGCATATGATATGATATCATGCATGCTTTCAAACCTTACATCGTATATAGATGTAATGGTATTAAAAATGTGAGATGTAATATATGCATATGATAGATGCATGCTTTCAAACCTTACATCGTATATAGATGTGATGGTATTAAAAATGTTGAGAGGTAATATATGCATATGATAGATGCAAGTTTTCAAACCCTACATCCTATAAGTGATGCTGTTGTGATTTACCGTTGTGTACGTGCTATATATTCTGCTTTAATGCTGTGAAAATATTTATAAATTGTTTACGCTTTTGATAGAAAGCTTTATAAGATATAAGGGTTTATATGCTATGTAAATATTAGATATAAACCGAGGTGTTATAGAGGCTCTAAGGGTAGAGCGCTCGTACGAGGATTTAAAACTTAGACCGGGAGTCAAATTAGTATTTTGGTCTTGATTATACTGTCAGAAGCTGGAGGGTTCCAGGGACAGTTATATTTTAAAAGGTTGATTAAATATTCCAATATAAATATTATTGGATATTTAATGTGTGATATTTAAATAATATTATTAAAAATATTATTTTGAATATTTATTTAATTAAGTGAATATTATTTTAATTATTCACTTAAGTGGAATCTTATTGAATGATAATTCAATATTTATTATTTGGATATTTATTTAATTAAGTGAATATTAACTTGAATATTCACTTAAGTGGAATTATATTGAATCATAATTCCATATTTATATTTTGAATATTTATTAAATATTCCAAATATGATTTAAAAATCATAGAACCTTATTTAAATATTACGAAAGGTTCCAATAGTTATTTAAAATGTTTTCTGATCTCAAAAGGATTTATGAGAGTATAGTAGGGGTGGGTTCCCAACTACTTTAATTATTTATCTCGAATGATGATTTTGATTTGAACTTATCAAAAAATTGGGAATCTATCTCAGGAAGTGAACATATGATTTCACTTGCCTCTTTCATTAAAAGTGAGTATGTTTTCGAGTTCTGATTTATCAGAACTAAAGGTATTTTACAAAAACTCCCAGGTCGTAATTTCAAAATACGTGGTAATCATTCGTAGTTTCGTTGACTGATGTCAACCCACACTGTGACTTACTCCCTTCAAATACTCTAGAGTAAAGAAATCTGAACTGTTGCAAAGTTTTTGACAAGTATATGTACTTGGGGGAAATAGGATTAAATTCTGATTCCCGTTTCATTGATTTTCATCCGGGACCAGAAGAAAACGCGAAGGAGGCTGTTGGACAGTACCTCTGATTATAGCGTAAGAGGCTGCTGGGCAATCCAGCACTTATCTCGCGTAAGAGGCTGTAGGACAGTCCAGCAGATACCAAAGCCCGTATGCGGCTGGGGTGATAATCGTGTTAAGATGTCGTCCATCTACTAGTATAAAAGTGTGAGTACGATACAACGACTGATCATCGTGTATTGTGGAGTGCTCCGGAAAAAGGTTCCTTCCCTCCAATTGGAGTTGTGCTGCACATTGTAACAAAAGCCTAGGTGCTGAGTTACTGATAATGTGGAAGTGATGAGTAATGATGTTCCTCATACAGTAGAGGTACTGTATGGCATGTTTTGACGAAAAGAATATTTAAACATATCGTTCTGTATATGAACGGAGTTTCAAAGGTTTTCAATTATGATATCAACTTACATATATGATTATGCTGCTATATCTTATTGTCGAGCTATAGTGCTCATTCTTGCTTCTTTTATATATCACAACACAACCGAGTCAAAAAATTGTTCATTACTGATATTTTACAGTATTTTGAACAGTATGAGATATCTAAATAGATATGTGTGTATATATGTTGAGAAGGTATTTAAGATATACATTATGTTGAACTGTATAGTATTTTGAATCAATGGATAGGCTTTAAGCCTTGATTCCAATATTTGATATCTATTTTAAAAGATATGTTTGAGACTTGGTTTATCATATTGATACCAAGGATTTCTAAATGATTTACGATGAGTATTTCAGTATGATTATAAGTCATACAGTATTTTGAACGGTATACTATTTTGGGATCAGACCATAGTAGTGTTAAAACTTTGATCCTATATGGATTATCTACCTTAAAGGTTTAAAGATTTAAACTGGGATAGATTTCTTGCTGAGCGCTATTAGCTCATTCTTGATTTATTAAAACTTTCAGCATGTAGAAAACATTGTCGATTCACCTCGTGTTACGAGAGCAGGGGAATGGAGAGACCACCCTTGAGTTAGTTCAGAAGGATGGATACTGCCGGTGTGAGCAGAATAGTTGCAGACTGAATTAGTAAGAATTGTTTTCGAGTAGGTTTGTATTACTAAACCTTGTATAGAACGGTGAGGTCTATTATTATAACTTCATGTAGAGGTTGTAAATAATAGATGAGATCCTGGATACTACATTTGATTTGTAATAACAAATGTTACTTTTGTTGCTCATTTCCAAGGCTATAACTTGTGTGTGTGTGCGTAAGTGATTGGGGTCTTTGGAGTTGTATTATTAGAATGTTGTAAGTAATGCAGGTATTGATGGAGCGTGACAACCCAGATTCCTGACCTCGGATCTGGGGGTGTTACAACCCTGCCTCTTCCTCCCGACTCCACCTTGCCTCTTCCTCCCAACTCCACCATGCCTCCTCCTCTCGACTCCCCCTACCTCCTCCCGACGCCACCCTGCCTCCTCCTCCCGACGCTACCCTGCCTCCTCCGGTAATCTTCTCTGTCAAGCGAAAGCATTTTTTGGCATAAATTTTTTTGTAACATTCATATACCCCCATTCATATGTAGATTTAATATTGTTTGTTTTGTTACAGGCTGATCATGTTGTGCTTGAAGATATCTTAGGGAAGGAGGCCAATTTCTGAATTCATCATATCCGTAATAGGAAAAAGGTTGTTGTTAAGGAGATTAGGGATGAATCGTTGTCCGACTCTGTTAATGTAAGTGTCTCTCGCTTATAAAATACCCTGAAATATGCAAAATAGTGAATTATTTTTTTCTTTAATTATTTCAACTGGGCTTGGTTTTGGGCTTATTTTCACCTTATTCTGTTGTTTCATTATAGGCCCACAAGATACTTGAAGAGGCGACTTCCAAACTATGCCCAATTGAGATTTTCTGTGTAAACAAGAGGGACGCTGATCAATTGGAAGCACGATTCTGTAAGAAGACGGCTGAAGTGATGATGATTCTCAACAGTAGGATATTGCGATGGATTCATGCCGAAATTTTACGTATGTTTCCTATTACTATGGTTGATGTTGAATTTTTTTTATATTTTGTTTATGTATGTCTGGGATGTTTATATTTTATATTTTTTTTATATGTTGTTTATGTATTTCTTCCTTGTACGGAGAATTCATCTGATTCATTTGGTCTTTGTGGAGACCTGATCTAGCAGCGTCCTTTGCCAAAGTCCTGGTTTGGTTCCTTATAGTACGAGCTTTCACCTGCTTTCCCTTCCTGTCCTTCTTGTCCTGTTGCATCTGCTTCCCCTGTTTCACCCGCTTCACCTGCTTCCTCACTATGCGACTTCTGCAGTGATATTGGGTCTGAGATCACTCCATTTTATCCATTCTATTATCCTGATTGCCCAAGGTAGAGACTACTCTGGGTTGCTTCCTTGGTCTTCCTCTACCTCTCTTTTGAACAAGACCAGAGCCACTATCAATTCTAGTAGTTTTAGACAGAGGAATAGAGCATAACTGTTTAGTGATCCCTTGTATAGAGGCAGAATCTGTAGCTGAGACAATAGTAATTCTTGAAACAGGGTTCTTCCTGGACCTCTCTATTTTCCTTTTGGCTTGAGTCACAGACTTTTCTAAGCCTTCTGCAAGCCCACGTCTATCATCACATCCTTACCCTTCTTATCCTCCATTTCTTTCTTATCTAAGTTAGGAATACCACAAGTACCAACCCCCATCAACTCTGACTCACTGTAATCAACG
Source organism: Heracleum sosnowskyi (assembly GCA_030848705.1). Lineage (NCBI taxonomy): Eukaryota > Viridiplantae > Streptophyta > Magnoliopsida > Apiales > Apiaceae > Heracleum > Heracleum sosnowskyi. Next base: position 48,649,962 of record CM061241.1, read on the forward strand.
TCACAACCAACAATCCTTCAGCCTCTTGAATCCATTTCTTCAAAGAAATTATCCATCTAAGAAGCAAATGTACAGCTTCACAATCCTGAGTTCTATAGGAGAGTCAATGACAAATATAACAAGCCTCAAGCGTAGTCAAATATACAACCTACACTCGAGCAACCACAATAGGACTCCCATCCAGACTAACCATAAAAAAATTAGGCCTAGAGTTAACTGTAGACATTTCAATACATATAATAGCATAATTCATTGGGATCAAGTTAGCTAAATATTCTAGAGTCCGTTCATTAAAACCAAGGGGAGTAGCTAAAGCACTTGCTAACTAACACACATCTTTCACTTACCAGTAAGAAATGGGACATTACACAATTGAACCCATATCTTCACCAAGTCACTATCTCTTTAATACAACTTCTCATTCCAGGGTTTGAAAAAAATCCTCAAAAGCAGGGTCAACACATTCAATAAACATGAATCCAAAAGTAATAGATTTTAATAAATTCTTTCTTGTATCAAACTTAAAAACTATATTTCCAAGTCTATGCTGAAATACTTAAGTTAGCCCAACACAAGCAAATTTCTCAGGAGCTAATCTACGAATTTCTTTAAAAGACAAAGTGACCTTGTGACTTACAATCGCTATGCAACCATTCTTCAAAATATCATTAATTTCATCAAGAACAAAGCTGAAGTTTTAATAATGACAGACCCCTTCTTTGTAAAAACATGAGTATGGAACTTATGAACATCACTATGAGAAAGAGGGCTACGAGAGACGTTACCCGGTTGAGCTGTTACAATGGTATTTGGAGTAAAACAAGTCGGAGGATTCTTCCAACCTTCCATTTTAAGTAAAAACCTTGCTCCAAAGTACCCCATAGTAGAACAAATACCAACTGTTAAGGTATCTAAATCCCTAGAATTCTCAGTCGGGATGACAGTGCCCAGATTGATTCTAGAAATAGACTGATTCGACATTAAAATCTCCAAGAGCAACGTTTCAGAAGAGTAGGAGAGAAGGGGGTTGTAGAAAGAGAAAAAGAGAGAGGTGGGAGGGAGAAGTAAAAGTGAGAGAAAGAAGAGGGAAAGGACAAGAACAAAATAAGGATGCTGAAATGACAGTGGAAGTTTGAAAGAAGGTGGGGAAGGTGAAGGAAAAAAGTGAGAAGTTTGAGAAAAAAAAGGAGAAAATGGAAAGCGGGAGAGAGAACAGAGAGTAGAGACGACTCTCATCGGACTTTCCTCTACTTCTTCGATTATTGCCGCCTAATTAGCAACGATCAATGAAAATCTCGTAACAAAATAAAAAATATAATGTTGTAAATGTGAATTATTTTTTTGTTTTTGATGTTTATTGTTTACATAGTGTTTCATTGCATATTTGTTGGTTGTTGACTACACGTCATTGTATGATAGAGATGGTTGATCTCCGACTTATTTGACTTTTTGTTAATTTTCATTGTTATTGAATACACTTAGATTGTAATTTTATTATGTTTGTTATTTGATGACTATTATGTTATTCTTAGATTTTGTTGTTGCAATTTTGAATTCGTATAATATTACTATTTCTTTTTTGTTATATATATAATATTACTATTACCCGTTGTTAAAATGATTTTTTTGGTCCGAATAATTTTCTTTATCATTATTTAGTTGTTGGCTTTATAATTTTTTTTATATTGCAATCAAGAATAGTTTTATTACTAAAATTATATTTTTCTCTTTATATATTTTATATTTTTTCAATTATATTATTAAAAGTTTATTATTTTATCTTGTTTTTTATATTATTTTTCTATATTATTTATTGTGCGATATATTTTCGTCTGGTCGATTGGATTTGATCCCTTTAATTATTATACTCACTGACCCATTGAATAAAAACCCATTATTTATTGTACCTTCCAAAAAAAAAGTATTTTCCAAAAGAATCCATAAATTAGATGCACGTCTTATTTATTCCTCTCAAATTAGTTTATGATAGTAAATAAAACATTTTTGTTATATCTATATCACTGATAATTTCACAATCACAAACAATATTCTTATCGAAATTCCATAAGATTAAAATTTAAAATATGGTAATTATTATTCAAAAGAAAAAGTAAACATGGTGGACAAAATTTAAATAAAAAATATTGTTGAGACAAAAGAAGCGTGACGAAATGATATAATTATAATATGATATCGGCAATTTATCAACAATTTTTTAAAAATCGAACGATTTTTAGAATTTTCAAATATAAAAATAAAAAGAAATCACCTCACACTCTCACTCCCTAACAGAAAAAACACGTCATCACACTATAAAAACCAGCCGGCAAAATATCTCGCTCACTATATGAACCCTTTCAACCACCGCTACGCCGCCGCATCGCCACCGGAGCGTCTCGACATGGACGGCTTCACGAAATCATTCACGCATCTCTCGAATTCGTCATCTTCTTCTCTCGATTTTTCGTTCGATCGGCTCGTTGAATCCTCGCCGTCCGATGAGGCACAGTGTGAGATGATCGATAAAGCGATTAGGATTGGTAGAGTTTTGGTCGAAGCTGGCTTGCGAGCGACGCGGAAGCGCGATGCTGAGCATAATTCGAGAGTTTGGCCTTTGAATAGTGATCTCACTGTCAATGTATTGTACTCTACTTTAAATGAATTTGTATGCTTAGTGTGTCGCGCTTTACGGATAACACATTTGTGCATTTCTCGTGATAAAAACTGTTCTCGCGATAATAAACAATACAAATTGTTCCGGCCAGAATCATATCTCTTTATGTTATAAGCTGCATTTAGTTCTTTTGTATTGTCATGATCTATGGAGAATTCATTTTTTATTTTCTCGCGGTAAAAAATGTTCTCGAGAATGCATTTTTGCGTCTCTAGCAATAAAAGCTGTTCTCACCGGAATCATTGCATCTATATATTATGCTCTAATTTTAAATTAATCTATTGTTTGTATATAGAGAGTTACACTTTGCAGAAAACATGTTATTGCATTCTCGCGGTAAAAACTGTTTTCGCCAGAATTATTGCTTCTGTGAATAATAATTTGTTTTTACTGTAAATTTCAGTTTGAATTGTGTGATTATTGTAGATAATTCTGAACTCACTAATATATTTTAATATATTATGTTGTGAATACCTGAGTCCTGATGTTTTTGCTGCATTTCCGGCTGCTATTGTATGTATTCTTTTACTTTTGATTTATTCTTATATTCGTATGTATATTTTGATTCGTCTGATTATATTAGTGTTGTTGTAAGTTCAACTTTGATTTGTGTGTTATTCCAGCATTTCGAAACTGATAAATTGTACGTATTTGGTTTAGCTGCTTCGCCGGTTGTTTCTTATATCAGCGAAACAGAAACTGATTAATTCTGTTGCTTTCTGTTTGTTGAGATTGATTTATTTCGTATCTTGTATATATTCAATTGTTGTTTCTTTTCATGTGTCGGCGTTTTAGCTGCATTGTCAAGAGTTCATTTCATTAGTGCACCAGAGAGTCGGAAACTAGAAACTGATGAACTGATTGATTTTGATGATTTTTGTTTGCTGAAACTAGCATGTTCATTGTATTGTTCTAATTTTCCTATTTTGTCGTGTAATCCGTGGTCTACAGATTTCTGATATAGCGTCTCATTTAGTTTGCCAGGCTGCAGCTTACTATTTAGTGTTGTTTAATTCGGCAGTCTAGAGCTCTTTAATTTTAGCGAGTAGTTTTGCTAAATTCAAATTAAACCATCTACTAGCATACATACAAATGCATTATAATTTAAAATTCCTCCGTTGTATATGTATGCAAATTAATTTAATCTTTGTATATTAGTACATTACGAGAGGTGCGATAGTTTGGTCTAATTAAGTGTGTGCGGTTCAATTTAGATAAAATATACTTTAGTCGTTTTCATCAAGGTTAGAATGGTTTTAGTACTTTTGGTCTGTTTTTAAATAGTATGCTTATTGTTGGAACTATTCCTTGGGACTAGGGATTTCTTACATTCTAATGTGCACTAAAACGTTGCAGTTTTTTCACTTCCTTTTTGCTGTTGGTCACTGCAGGTTTTCTTTTGGCTCGATACGCGAAGTGTCTGCTATACCGCAGCTACGTGTAACTTTTTCCGCAGATGTACAACAGATCCGCTTTGTTATGCTAGAATCAACTTGTTGACAGCAGTCCCCAAAGTCGATAATCTGGTAGTATCTACCATGATTCAACGAGCTGGAAAAGCACTCCGGTAGGCACAGTATTCATGTTCTGTATTAGACTCCTTCCTTCTTTGCACCCTAACCAAATAATAAGGCATATGAATAGATCATGTAGGATCATAAGCTCCAGCAGAGATGGTGTGATTTTCAATGGCATGGAAAATTTGAATGACAATGGCATCTGTTAATCAAATGTTTTATGTATAGTACAACAGTTCTAAGCTAGTGCACTCTGAAACTTACATGTATTGTTAGCTACTTGCCTTTAAATTTTCTTTCATATTTGTTATGGTAATCCCTTACTCTCTTGTGTGTCTGTGTGTATCTGCATCTTTGGTATGTTGTCTACTTGTCTGTAAAGTGATTTTTTTGTTTTAATGTGTACTTGGACTTCAGGTCTATCAAGCTCGGACTGCTACCAGCCTCAAATGAATCACTTGGCTCTTCTCAACCTCTAGTTTACAGTCAGAGGAATTCCACAAATGATAAGAGATCTAGGCAACGAAAGGAATTGTGTATTCTTACTCGGTCCTGTTTGAATTCTTTGACTATTGAGGGTGGTGCTTCTGGGTATGAGTTCAACTTCTCACCAAAAAGGGATATACCCTTTTACACATGCATGCAACATATTCTCTACTACCTTTTCAGTGCTTAATGGTTTTCTCTATTTTCTTGATTTAAAGGGCAAGATTGAGATGTTTGCACCTTTATTATATTGAAAGGATGGACGACGCAGCGCTTTCCGAAGTATTATCAGCCTGTCCATCTCTCCTTGATCTAGTGATTGTTGGCCTGTAAGTTTTATAGAATCAGACAAATAGGATTGTGCCTTACTGCCTTGTGATTGGGGTTACTTGTATAATATGTACATCGATACGGATCAGTGATTAAATGTGGCGGCTAAATGTTATGTCCTCTCTATTTCAGTGTCTTACATAGGATGTTTTAAGTTATGTCACTTGTGTACAAAGATGACTGAAGTACCTATGCCAAAAGTATGCCTTGTACTTGTGCCATAATTAATATTTGCACTATATGTGCCTAATGGTAAATTGCCTATCTGTGTTCTTTTTTAGTCGAGGACTTTCAGAACTTGCTCTGGAAGTGGTCACTATTTTACAGGCTCAGCCTGCTATAAATGTCCTTTTTTATTGAACCATTTTTGTTTAATTAAAGCTAATTTTTCTGTTGATAGTCATGTTGAATTGAGACAAACTTTCGATTCAGTGAGCCAGCATTGCCACAATTTAGAGCGTCTCTATATTGAATCTTCGAAAACAGGTGACTTTCTTCAGAATTGTGGCTAGCCATTATCCTACAGTTGATTGCTTAATTTTTTTGAATTTGTAATGTAGGCAGATATGACAGTCTGCAAACAGCCACCTGCCTTGCTTTGGTAGAGAATTGTCCTCGTATCTTCTCTTTCGCCCTTAGGGGATTCGAGCTGCAGGACCACATAATTCTTTGCCTCGTTAAGGTAATCTGTGTTATTTGAGTAAAGAATAAATGCTAGTTCCTATTTATAGGCTGCATAAATTATATCGTTCCTTTGTTTTGATTAGTTGATTATGCTTTTTTATAACTGAACTTGAATTGCCAGGAAATAACGAATTAGTTCTAGTTTTTGTTTTAGTCAACATATAGGAGCTAGGGTGGCATGTTAGGAACTAGGGCGTGTCCAAATTTTATATGACTTTTTTTTTGCTGGTTAAAATAGAAAGGTAGCAAAAGATTGGACTTTGTTAATATAACAACATCAAACAACAAATGTGATGAGCCCATCCTGGTGAGTGGGAGCTCCGACTCCTTTTCTAGAATAACTGAAATGTGATTTTTTTAAACAAATGAAAGTAGTCCAACTTAAAGCTGATAGAGAAGAAATATGTAGCTAATTGGAAGTACAAATCACAAGAGAAATAGTGGAGTATGAGAGCCAGTATGATGTCTCCCTCTTTCAGAAGTACTTGTTCAGCTGTTACATTTATAATGCAGGACAAGAATAGATAACATGGACTGTTATAATCTTTAAATCTCTTGCTTGGCACAGATAGAATCCTAAAGTAGTTCCTCTTATGCAGAGTGATTTTTTTATATAATGCAGGGATTTCGTTATCTGACATCTGTTGACTTTTCCACTTCGTGCGCATTTACTGGAGGCTTCTTAAGGTAAGCCTTTTTCATAATAACAAATTATACCTCTTGACCTTGTGTCAAATCCTATTAACTACGATACTTGTTATTTTCTTTCCAGGAAGCTTGGTGATAGTGCAGGTGGCAACCTGCTGGAGTTTATGTTTTTATGTGATTGCATGCACCTGAAAAAGGTATGGTGTCTTAGCCTACATCTGAGTTGTCTTCCCTCCTTTCTGGTGTATATGCATCTAAGAAAAGCGTGTCATCTGTAGGAGGAAGTTAAGAACTTTTTGTCTGCAGTTCTTGCCGGGAATTTCAAACTCCTTAGACATCTTGTGAGTACTGCAATCTTTTGTGATCACATTTTATATTTATAATGACAAACAAATGAATCATACATACTTTTTAAGTAATAGTTTTTGTTGAAAGTGTGCTAATCTTTGTTTTCCTTCTAAACAACTCCATGCACTTCATATAGGACATATCCAACTGGGATGGTCTGGCAACAGAAGATGGCCGGTCCCGTAGGTGTTGCAGTACAAGGTGATTCTTCTGCCTTTTGGATGTTCTAGATCTATTCTGTTGATCATTTTCTAAAAAATAGTTGATGTCTTGCAGTTTTATTCCTATAAATCAATTATGCGAGGCAAGGCCCAATTTTAGCATACGGGCTGAGTTCCCAAGGTTTCTGGTACTCTTGAACTTGTGATTATGTAGGCAGATGAATTTGACTATTTGTAACAAACTAACTTTGGTCCATTCATTTTTCTGATGCAGTTTAATGGAATTTGAAAGTGATGAAGATGTGGTTTTTCCGTCACAGCAAAGTAGTCCCACTTCGGATGCATCTTTTTTTATGAATTCCGGAGTGAGCAGCGGGAGTGAGGATAGCCAAGACGCCAGTTTTGCAAGTTATGGGGAAAGTTCAGATGAGTTAGATTTTCTGTCCCACTGAGGGGAACTCCTCAACATACTCTCGAGTTTTAAGAATCCTACCCCCCAACATCTTGTGACCATTGGATTATTGATTGTTCTAATAGTTTGGTTTCCCCATATTGGGAATTTTTTCTGCTCGAAATCAAGTTATTGTTCATTTTGAATATTCTTTGTGGCACTTTGTGAATGATTACTTTGTGGCACTTTGTGAATGATTACTTATTGATATTATAGGTTTATCTGTTTAGGTATCACAATTTTGCCTCTATTTTAAGTACGAAAGCAGACAGTAGGTTCTGTATACATTACATGAATTCTGTATGTTATGTGGAAAACTCAGATGGGTTGGATTTACTGTCTTACTGAGGGGAACTTCTCAACATACTCTCGAGTTTTAAGAATCCTACCTCCCCATCTTGTACCATTGGATTATTGATAATTCTAATAGTTTAGTTTCCTTAAATTGGGAATTTTTTTTGCTCGTAATCAAGTTGTTCATTTTGGAAATTCTTTGTAGCACTTTTTAAATGATTACTTGCTGAGATTATAGGCTTAGCCGTTTAGGTATCACAATTTTGCCTTTAGTTTAAGTACTATAGCAAACAATAGGTTCTCTGGTTCTGTATACATTACGTGAATGTAATTTCCCCCTCCCCTGTCTATCAAATATAATTTGGAACCTTTCCTTTATCCAACTACAATTACACAATAGTGTTTGTATAAGACTTTTTAGATGATTTAAACTGAATTCTATCACTGCCTTTTCAAGCTTATTGTCATTTGGTATATTGGTAATATACCGTAAGAGAGTCACCTTGTTTCTTTAAGGTTGTGTTTGGTTGGGGTGAATGGAATGGAATGACATTTAAATCTTCCCTCCAACTCCCATTACTTTCTTTTAATTTCATCATTCCATTCCATTCCATTTCATTCCATTCACCCCAACCAAACACAACATAAGAGTACATTCGCTAGTTCTGTTCACAGCTCAATTAGCTGCCAAATACAAAGATCGCCTAAAATAGGCATAATATTTCAACATGAACAGCAACAAATTTAAACATAAAAATTTGCATCATTTCTTGACAAGCCCACAACTATATAAGTGGAAGGCTGACAGAAGCATCATGAAACAGCACATAAGTAGGTGCAGTTGGCAACACGACTAAGACCTTCAACACCAGCAACTAGTGCTATACATTTGTCAGGACACAGCTCTAGATGGGCATGGCCCCAAATTTCCATTGCTGCTAAGATAACTGAGACAGACTTAATATATGATTTAATGCTCCTCTGAAAGATGCTTCTGAAAACTCAAACAGAGCAAGCAAGAAGCTAAATAGATACCCCAAAATTGGTCGCTATATACAGAACTGCTGTACATCGCATCCTTCAACAGCTGAAACTTATGAGATGAAAGAAGAAATTCGACTTCTAAAAAAAAGTGCTATTTTGTTCCGAAGAGGAACTCCTCGGAATGCATAGATGCACCAACTAAACTATGAAAAGAAATAAGATTTGTATTGATGCAACCCCTCTGCAAACAAGAACAGAGGAAACTGATGGACGTTAAAATATATTACTTACAAAATATGCAATGGAGGCCGATGCATCAACAATGATCTAATTTTCCACTAGGTGAAAGAAAGTGAAAGGCTGAACACATCACATGCACAAGAATATGATGTCACCATAGAAAAATATGAACAGTTGTACATAATTACGCTGAATTTTTGCCACTTGAAAGCGTATAACTATCTTGATATTCATACATCATGTTAAAAAAGATGTGTGTACATATCCAAAACATAAGATGAACCCTGTACAATACACAATACACACAACAAAGCCTTTTAACACTGCAATCATTATATTATTACTTCACACCATATATATAATGTTTGCTTCCCACGTCACTATCATAACAGATGTTCAAGCATGAAATACACATCTTTGGCTAGTAGAGAAAAATCGATGAGAATAATAGTACAGAGAACAAGAAAAAGCTCAGCAATTTGATATCAGTAATCATTAGTCAATTTTGAATCCATATCCTGACTGTCCTATCCTGATCAAGACCTGCTGAAGCAATCATATTCTCAGTTGGATGGCAACTCACAGAAACAACAGTATCAGTATGGCCTTCGAGCTTTTGAATCACAGATTTTCCCTGCACGTCCCATATGTAGACACACTTATCCTCTGATCCACTGACAATGCACGTGCCGTTCGTCACTGAGAAGGTAGGTGTTATACAGTATATTCTGTTCACATGACCCGTATAAATTTTCAAGAACTTCCCTGTTTGATAATTCCATAGCTTCTGCACAAGGGAAAAAAAAATCATAAAAATCTGTACATTTCCTAGCACCGGATTTACATAATACTCTAACTGTTAAAGCGATGGAGTGGAAGCTAAACCCCTAAAAGAGAACTTATCCCTTCAGGATCTGTGCAACCAAAATATTTGTAGACTATTCTTTGTCTAACTATCAACATTTCAGGTTCCTTGTATAATCCATTCGATATTTTCAGTCAACTACGGGGATTCTTAACAAACAACAGAGATCAACTATTTATAGTTAGTAAGGACAGATGAAAAAAAAAAGTATATTCAACGTTCGACCCTCAATGCTTACAATTTTCATTAATATCCTACTACAGTAGTGCAATACTGAAACCCCCTAAACAGCTTAGTTCAAGCACGAATTCAGTCCTCAGTTTGTCACAATAGAGTAACCGAGTCCAGACTGGATACATATTGCATACAAGAGTAAATCCTATTCACTTACAGTTAATTTCCTACCAGTGCCAATATTTCCATATCCTACTAACCTCCAAGAACGATACATGATTACAATTTCATGGAGCAACAAAAATAATCTTTGAGCGAAACATGACCAACATTAAATACTACATTTGTCATTATCAATCACAACTGAGAAATATCGCTAAAATACCCAAATTGACATATATGTTGCATATACGAGTGACTTCCTCTTCGCTCTCACTTAAATTCCTGTACCCAATCCCAATACACAAGCAACTAACTAAGTTCTAAGATGAATTTATTAAAAATCAATTCTACAATTTTAATTATCAATCACAACTAACAAATATCACTAAAATACCCAACTGACATAATCATTAAACACACAAGTAACGTCCTCTTCACTCCCAGCTAATTTCTTACCCAATACCAACACAACAGAAGCAACAAACTGACCTCGGAGATCGATTTATGCCTACAATATCTCTACAAATAACAACAAAAAAGTTGAAAACCACATTTTAAATCACAAAGCACAACAAACAAAAGCTCACCAAAACATACAATACCACATTTGAAATCATTAATCGAAACTACCAAAAACTCACCAAAGTATCATCCAACGTGGCAACAAGTATAAACCTGCCATTAGGCGAAAACTTAGCAAAAGAAACCGCAGGCGTTTTATCATCAATCAACACCTTCAAACAGTTGCCACTATCATTATCCCAAATTTTACAACTCCCATCATGACTTCCCGAAACAATTAAACTCCCATCTCGATTATACCCAACCGAAGTGACGGGCATCGAATGTGCCTGGATCACATGAACAACTCGCCCAGTCTTAACATCCCACACTCTCACAGTCTCATCGAAAGACCCCGAAACAATCATATCACTTCTGGGACTAAAATTGACACAGAAAACGTAATTTGTGTGGCCTCGAAGGGTTTTTACGCACTCGAAAACGTGAGCGTCCCAGATACGGAGAGTGGAGTCATCGGAAGCGGAGCAAATGTAGTGGGAGTCGGAGGACCAGGCGAGGTCGGAGATTCCGGCGGTGTGGCCGGAGAGAGTGGCGAGTTTAGTGAGGGGTTGGAGAGAGTAGAGAATTAGGGTTTTGTCGAGGGAGGATGAAGCGAGGAGCTTGCCGTTGGTGGAGAATTTGATGCAGGAGATTGCGAGAGTGTGGCCGGTTAGGGTTTTGTGGTGGCGGTAGAGTCGAGGTGGGGGGTTTGTGGTTGTTGACATGGTGGAGCGAGAGAGAGAGAGAGAGAAGGGGGTTTGGGATGTGTTTGTGTAAGAATTTCTGCAAGTAGAAATGGAAATAATTTTTACAAAGAAAAATGAAAATGATTGTTAGAAAATTTGATGTTTTTTTTTCAATTTTTTTTAATTAGACATATATTCGTTTTGGAAAGAGATTACGAGAATTCAAAAATTCGAATGCACCGTACTCGTAAAAAAAAGTTCATTTTTCTCATAATCTACGAATTTTTCTTGGAACGAGACCGGATTAATTCCGAAACTTATTTTTAGAGTGAAATATATCACACCCCTCTAACTTCAAATTTTACAAGGTACCTTTCATCTCCACCCTCCTATTTCTTCCAGTATAGGCGTAAATGAGTCAAATAGTTCGTGAACTACTTGAGCTCGTCTCGTAAAATATTCGGATTTGACTCGGTAATAATCGAGCCGAGATCGAGCTATTCGAATAATCTACCGAGTCGAACTCGAGCTTCAAATTACTCGGCTCGTAAGGCTCACGAGCCTAATCGAGTCTATATCATTTTTAATTTTTTATATATTATAAATATATATTTATATAAATATTTAGTATCGAGATATAATTTTTATATATAATCGAGTCAAACTCGAGCCATATAATCGAGTCAAACTCGAGCCGAACCGATCATATTCGAGCTTTTATCAATATTTGATGAAGTCGATTCGAGTTTTCGAACTGAACTCGAACATATCGAACTTTTTACGAGCCGAGCTTCGAGCTTGAAATTTAAGTCTCGATCGAACTCGAGACCGAACTTTTTAATCGAACTCGAACTCGAACATGCCGGTGTTCAACTCGGCTCGATTACCCCCTACTTCCGAGAACACGTCTACTTAATTAAAGAGTACTAGCTTTATACCCGTGTGAAGCACGGGAAGTTTTTTTTTATTATTTTGACATAAGTTTATGGTGTTTATTTATACTTAGTATTAATATTTTAGAATTAATTGCTGGTGTTTTGGTATATTTATTTATTATTTAATTTTACTTTTTTCTTAAATTGTTTTGTACTATATATGTATAATTTTAAATTATAGTTTGTTATGTTGTAATAATTAAAAATGATTTTTTTATTAATATTAATTTGTAAAGTTTGGTTTTTATTAATATTAATTTGTAATTATAAATGAATTTGTTTTATTATTAAATTTAAATTGTAATAATTTATTTTATAATATTTTATATTTTTTTAATTGTATTTTGGGCTGATTTTTTTAGGTTTTTTTACGATGTGTATATGTCATCTGTAATTATTGTCAAACAATTTCTTGAAAAAATTAAATATTGTTGAATTTAGGTTATAATTTATTTATTTTTGTGATAATTTAATAATTTAGATAACTTTTTCTTTAACACATGTTAAAATAATATAAAATAAGTAATTAATTGATTGCATTTTATAATTAAAACATTTTTTGTAACAAAATCTACTTATTTTCCAAAAATATCACAGACAATTAACTTTAAATAAAACATATTAATTTTTATATTTGTTTTCACTAAAATGTCTCTTTTCAAAAAATATCATATCTCTTTTCTAAAAATATCAGGTGCAATCCTTACTTATTTATTTTAAAATCTATTTTAATATTTTTAATTACTTAAAAAGGTTACATATTTTAACTGAGAGCTTATCTATTTGTATTTCGAGTATATCTACCATTTTTCCTTTTTTTCACAATAATAATAATAATTACTAATTTACTAGTTTAGCCCTGACGACCAAACCATCTAAACTCCCTTATACCAATTATATATACCAATTATATATAGGATTACTTGTTTGTGCCTTCTGTTAGAGTAGGTAAAGGCCACATCGGTAGAGTGAAACATACGTAACTTAAAGTCTACTTTGAAGGTTGAAGAAACACAACTTGAATTTCAGCATGAGTTTGGGTCATCAACACATTATAATGTTATAAATTGTTTGAATGCAATATGCTAAATGCAGCAAACTACCTATACAACTTTACATGATTTTAAGATTTGGAATCAGTATCCATGTACTTGTACAGAACTACGGATCATTGGCTCTTTCTCAAACCAAAAGTGTCTTCAACACCATTTGTCACCTTTTTCCTTCGCTCTGAAATCATATCCGAGTAACCCTGACGAGAAAAGAGATAACTTAATCACAAGAGGAATACTAATCTGTTTTTTTGCCATCTTAAAGTTCATAGCTACATTAAAATCAATACTCGTAGTTAAAAAATATAACTTAATCAAGAGGAATACTAACCTTTTTTTTACCATCTTAAAGTTCGTAGCTAAACTAAAATCAATAGCTTTTTCCAGTGGCTCTTCGATTAAGAAGGGTAGTCATGTGCAAGCAAGATTAGCGTGAATTACTTCTACAAGGAAACTAAACAAACATGTGTGTAGCTTTTTTCTGCTGAACTACACTTAGGTAGAATATCTTATGATTAACCGACCAGGATCAATTCGTGTTACCCAACATTAAAAATGCTACTGCAGTCAGTCTACAATAAAATATAGATAGCCCATATCATTAGTATCTAGTTTGTAAAACCTTTTAACCCCTTGTTCTGCTAAATTTACTTATAATTCCTCCTACTACCTTATTTCTAATTCCGTGTCATCTCCTTATTTAAATAAAATTAAACAATCAGCCCTCCTAGTTAACAGAACTCTACATTGACCGGAGCCCAAAGCTGGCATACGCCAAAACACCAAATTTTGGAGGTAAAAAAACTGTCTAAAATATCACAAGTTAGAAATTGGTTTGCCCAAATAGTAACCAAGCTAGGCAGAACTCCAAAGGTTTCATTTCTCATTGTTTCATAAGATGATAAGCTCATTTTATGTCCCCTCGTAGTTCATAAGTTTGGGTCCACCACTGAATGTATCATTTTAATGCGCAGCAAAAAAATGTTCAAACATAACTAGTTTAGTTTTAGCAATATGTCAATATAGATGAGAGCAAGCCAGTGCATGCTCCTAACGAAAATATAAGCGAGAGTTTAGAACAAAGCAGCTGATACCTTCGGATAAGAGTACAGAAAGATGTACCACCATGCAGAGATCAATGAGAGAACTAAACCAGTGATCACCACTGAATGCAAAACTAGCCAACTACAGGTAATTGCTAGAACTCCAGTCAGTGTTATTGTCCATGGTTGACACCTATCAAACAACCCACAAAAACAAATCATTGAAACAGAACAGTGTAAGGAAGATAAAGTGCCTCAAATAAATTGGATAATAGTTATAAGACCAATAACTGTGTCATAAGACTATCAGGGAAGTAATATTTATTTTTAAAATTATTATCACAGTAGAATTGAAATATGATAAAAACCATTATTTTCTTTCTCCGCTATATTCAGAAAAATCTGCCACGTGAACTATTGCAGAAATGAAGCACAGAAATATAATGAGTTTAAACTCTTCATCTATATATACAGCCGCTCATTATCTGGACATGTCATTCATAAATTTCAGACCAAGACTTAACATATTAGATTTGATTGCAGAATACCAAATTTCGAAGCTAAACATAACATAACATTGGGGTTCGTCAAATATGTATATTTTAGGAAAGAGGAAATTTAAGCATGACGATTATACCATTTTCGGTATATTTAGTAAGAGAAAGAGACATTATGACTGTGAAAGTTGCTTCATTTCCAGCACATAGGACCAAAAACCTCCAAAGCAACATTTTGACCCATTTTTTAAACTATGATGTGGAACCATCTATTTGTGCATCGTAGCCCAATTGGACAACCTTTTGTGGAGATGAAGATGTGGGCTTCTCAGTGACCCTGAGAGTGAGAGACTTACACTATGCTCCAGAAATTGAGCACCGAATATCAGATGATAGAGCACTCGCCAATTAACACATCTAACTAATGAAATTTTACAGAAGAAACATTCCCCATATGACTAGGATTTCATACCTTCAATAAACTTGATTAGAAGACAAAATTTGTACTTTCAGTATGTCTTAGGTATGATTAGAAAACATGAATTATGCTTCAGTAAATGGAAGCTTAATTAGCTGTTACTACTAGTACTTACTAACAGAGGAAGTAAACAATTTTTTCTTGATTATAATATAACTATGACACTAAAAAGGCTAATATTGATTTTTTAAAATCAAACTGTTTAAAAGGACCAGTTTAGTATTGATTTGACCAACAGAACCTCTTGTAGCACCATTTGGGTTTGGCTTCTTAAAGATCTTGAGAGACTTGATGATTGAGCACCGAACACCAGATAACCGAGCATTTACCACTAAACATAGTTAACATTGACATTTTACACAAGAACGTTCCTCAAGTTTCTGGGGATTTCGTACTTTTGATTAACTTGATTAAAAGGAAAAATTAATTCTACATCAGTAGTTCAGTACATGGAAGCCTAATTAGCTCTTACTAACAGAAGAAGTAAACTAGTTTACCTTAAACTGTATTAGGGGCCAGTTTGGTTTTGATTTGACCAATATAACCAATTATAGTGCAAGTGCAGAGTAAAGAGCTCATAAGTGTTTGGTAGGATCAAAGTCGGAAATTGAAATTTAAAAAGAAATTAACAGTAGCTTAATTTAAATAAAGTTAAAGATAATTATTTTCTTTATCCAGAAAATCAAATATCTAGTGCCCGCTTCGTTAAGTAGTCTATACTCTTCATAAGCTACAATATGTCATTTCTCGCGGTCTTTCCAGCTTTCACGGAAAACAGCACAGAACACTGCTTCTAGCAGTAAAATCTAACTACGGAAAATAATTGTAAAGTATGGGAAATCAATGTCAATCGGAATTCAGGTACATATGGCCTGCCTATGGCAATCACCCTAATAGCTGTAGCCTGATTTTGTTCACCGATAAAATCCATAATTTCATACAATATATATATAGCAAGCACCTACAGTCTACAGATCATATCACTTGCAATTGCATTACAAACCATTAAATTACTCAACACAATTCAAATTCAAGAAAATAAGAAAATGCAAGAACTAAAATAAAAGATAGAAAATTACCAAGCGGGTTTAGTGTCCCAAACAGAGTCATACTCAAGAGAAAGGTTGTTAAGATAAGATTCCATGTCATCAACTGTGCCATTATCATCCTTGCTGCTACACCTCAAGCCTTTCACTCCACTCATATTATTATTGTTGATTAAATTCCAATTTTTAAATGTAAATGAAATTCTTTTTGTAGAATTTAAGAGATGGGTTTTGCAAATTTGGTCATGGGGTTGTAGGGAACAAGTTATAGTTATAGGTAGAGGAGAGAGAAATTGAGCTATCATCCTTCAACTTTCTCTCCAGATGAAGCTTTACCAGCCTTTCAACAATTTCACCCTTTGTTTTGTTTTATTGTATCTATATTAATGCTTAAATTATAATATTTTGAAATTTTTAATTTTATATTTATAATTTATGCAATATTATATTGCCCGAAATTTGACCTCAACTCAATCCAATTCACAACTCGATATAATTAGATAAGGGTTAATGAGCTATTTCAGTACTGTACAATACATAAATTTTCAGTTGGGTTACCAGCCCAAATCGTTAAAAAAGTTAACGGAATGCTGACGTGTACACTGCCGAAACGAAGTTTAACTACAATTCTATCACTTAACTTTATATCAATTTTCAGTTGGGTTACCATTCAATTTATATGCTTATAAGTGTAATTTTTTTTTGAATTTGTAATTTTGTTCGGATGATTAGAATTTAATTTAATTTAAAATTGAACATACTCATTCAATTTATATGCTTATAAATCGATATAAGTGAACAATTTTTTTTAAAGATATCACGTTTTTTCAATCCAAAATGTAATTTTTTCAATTTGTAATTTTGTTAGGATGATTAGAATTTAATTAGATTCAAAATTGAACATACCCATTCAATTTATCTGTTTATAAATCGAAACATGCGAACAAATATTTTACGATATCATATATTTTTTCAAACCAAAATGTATTTTTTTTGAATTTGTAAATTTTTTCGGATTATTAGAATTAAATTTAATTTAAAGTTGAACATACCCATTCAATCACATAACATACCCCTTGAAAGTTTTCTTTGAAATGGTAATTATTTTCGGATGATTAGAATTTAGTTTAATTTAAAATTTAACATACCCACTCAATTTATATCTTTATAAATTGATACATACGAACAAATATTTTAAGATATCAAATTTTTTCAATCCAAAGTGTAATTTTTTTAATTTGTAATTTTTTCGGATAATTAGAATTTAATTAAATTCAAATTTTAACATACCCATTCAATTTATATGTTTTTTCAACAAATATTTTTAAAAAATTCAGTTCAAATTTTAACTGAAAGTTTTTTCGTTCAGTGACCTAATTGAAAGTTTTTTCGTTCAGTGACCTAATTGAAAGTTGATCAGTACTTTAACGGCGCTCCGTTAAAGTCAAACCAATTTTAACGGCAGTGAAAATTTATGACTATACAGTGTTGCGATTGAAAATAATTGTTACTTAAATTATGCGATTGAAAGTTGTTTTGGGCTGGTAACCCAACTGAAAGTTTATGTATTGTACAGTACTGAAATAGCTCGTTAACCCGTTTATAAATCGATACATGCGAACAAATATTTTACGATATCATATATTTTTTCAAACCAAAATGTATTTTTTTTTGAATTTGTAAATTTTTTCGGATGATTAGAATTAAATTTAATTTAAAGTTGAACATACCCATTCAATCACATAACATACCCCTTGAAAGTTTTCTTTGAAATGGTAATTATTTTTGTATGATTAGAATCTAGTTTAATTTAAAATTTAACATACCCACTCAATTTATATCTTTATAAATTGATACATACGAACAAATATTTTAAGATATCACATTTTTTCAATCCAAAGTGTATTTTTTTTAATTTGTAATTTTTTCGGATAATTAGAATTTAATTAAATTCAAATTTTAACATACCCATTCAATTTATATGTTTTTTCAACAAATATTTTTAAAAAATTCAGTTCAAATTTTAACTGAAAGTTTTTTCGTTCAGTGACCTAATTGAAAGTTTTTTCGTTCAGTGACCTAATTGAAAGTTGATCAGTACTTTAACGGCGCTCCGTTAAAGTCAAACCAATTTTAACGGCAGTGAAAATTTATGACTATACAGTGTTGCGATTGAAAATAATTGTTACTTAAATTATGCGATTGAAAGTTTTTTTGGGCTGGTAACCCAACTGAAAGTTTATGTATTATACAGTACTGAAATAGCTCGTTAACCCAATTAGATAAAGAGAATAAAGTTCGTGAGATCATCTCAGGGAACTTAACTGAGATAATATGATGTGTTCCAATGAAATTATGACATTTGTGATGAGGTTAAATCTCAAAGTGGCCAGTTAAGTCAGGGCCATATATCAATTTACTGGACTCGTTTGCACCACCCTAGTAAAGAGTAATGATAGAGCCGTTAGTCGGGCATGTTGACCTAACGGGAGAAACTACGTGGCAGCTTGGACTTGGACATGGTGGAAGCTAACGACTGTTTTTTTGACGTGTCCAATACCAACGGGAATATCTCATATGTGTGTATATATATATCATTAGGGTTCTTCTTGCTAAATTAATTGAAATCAAATCTACTATATAGTTGTTCAATTCCTTTCTCCCTTTTGATGTTAGTATGCCAAATTATCAAAGCCCTCTACTGAATTCTGCTGGTAGTTCTTCTTCGCTTCAATCAGTGAAGAATGAAGAGCACAAATTGTGCTTGTGTGGGAGACGAGCTAGAGTTTAAACTTCTTGGACTCTAAAAAATCCTGGAAGACGATTCTACACATGTGCAACACCTAAGGTAGTATTGTATATTTAATTTTTAATTTGTTGATTATGTATGTTGATGTTAAAGAGATAATGGTTTGGAAATGGTAAATGTAGGAAGGTGAAGGATGCCAATTTTTTCAGTGGTTTGAAGAAGATTTCAGTCCTAGAGCTTTGGAAATGATTACTCACCTAAATCATAGGAGAATTTATCTGGAGGAGAAGTTGAAACTTGTTGAAGAGAATTTATCGAAAAATGTTGAGAAAAAAAAGGCTCTGAAAGAAGAAAAAAAGCAGCTGATTCGAGAAAAATTGAAGATGGAAACTGAGAAAAATAAAATGGGAAGACAAATGAAGATCTGTGTGGTGTGTTTAGTTGTTTTGTTGTTTGCATTGATGATAAATTTGAAGTAGTTGTAATGTAGTAAATGTGGCTGTAGAATGGTAGTTAGAAGCAGTGAATGTAATGCAATGAAATGAAACTATGTATGGTATCTTTTGTAATGAATGAAAAGGTCATAGGCCTGCATTTTGCTACTTCCAGAGCTGGCAATAATAATGTACTTAGTTGAAGGTAAAATAGATTAAGGCTAAACAAAAGAGATCACGAGAAAAATAAAAGAGCAACATAAAACTTGAATTGAAAAGGCTTGGAAAACAAGTCCATACATAGTCATTAAAGATCCTTAAAGCCAGGTCTAATAAACATTACAAGTCTAATAAACAAAAGTACTTAATCCAAAAACCATTACAAAGTCAAATCAATCAGCAAGGTTAATTGCATCTTCTTGAGTGTTGGAGAACATGAGCTTGGTTTTCTCCGTACTCTGTCTTGTTGCCCTTCTTGTTACTCCAGTACTTGAACTATGTTGAGAGGGCCTCCTTGAGCTGCCAGATTTTTGACTTGGCCTCCTTGGATTATTAGAGC
The DNA here is from genome assembly GCA_030848705.1 of Heracleum sosnowskyi. Taxonomy (NCBI): domain Eukaryota; kingdom Viridiplantae; phylum Streptophyta; class Magnoliopsida; order Apiales; family Apiaceae; genus Heracleum; species Heracleum sosnowskyi. The sequence continues at coordinate 48,670,020 of CM061241.1, forward strand.
TATTGTTTTGTTCAGCCATTGCAGGGGGGGTACTAGCTGGTGGTGTCCCTTTTGGAGGCCCAAAAGGGATTAGGCCTGGTGTAGGCATAAATATAGCTTTTTGTCCAATAGGCCCTCTTAGTGTGTCTTGAAACTGGGCATAATTTTTGCATGCCTTATCCCATTCATCTGTATCCTCACCCTTCACCCAAGGCAATTTCCTCTTTGGCATACATTTTAGAAATGGCAACTTGTCCTTCCTTTTGTTTTGAATTTCAGCTTCTCCATGTTTTTCTACATTTTCTTCTCTATTCTTGGCAGCATTTTCTTGAACATTTTCTTGAACATTCCTTTCAGGATTTTCTGTTTGATTATCTTCAATTATTTCCTCCTCCATTATTACATAAGTTTCTTCATCCAAATCCCAAATTGACTCAGGAATATCTTCAAAGTCATCTTCTTGTTTTTCTGGAGTTATCTTCTTTTTACCCTTTGAAGTACCTGTTTGGGACTCTTCAGTAACTGGCTGGACATTCCTTTTACCACCTTTGGGATTCAGTTTTTGCCTCTTCATTTCTCTTGCTGTCTTTTTCTTTGCAGGTGGGACTTTATTTTTGTTTGTTGCCTCTTTTGTTGCTTTTTTGTGTTGATTTCCTTGCTCTTTTGTTGGACACTTTAACACTTTATGTCCTGCATCACCACAATTTGAACAATGCATAATTCTTTTGTTGCTGAACCTTTGAAGAATCACACCTTGAGATGGTTGTGTTTGACTTCTTGTACCACCTTCCCATGCCTGTCTCCTTCTAAGTTTTTTAGGTTTGCCTCTCAGTTTTTTTGGTATGTCTGGTGGCAACATTGTTTCTCCTCCATGAAAGTCCCAATACTCTTCTCCTTTCATTGCTTCTAATGAGTACTTGTAAGTTGCCAAGTACTTCTCTCTCTTGTAATAGTCAGACACATAATCAACCGGTTGGTGCCTCCTTAAGTGAATTGCAACAATTGCATGCTGACATGGAATGCCAGTCAGATCATACATTCTGCAATCACAAGTACCTTTCTCCAAATCCATTGTGACTAATCTAGTTCCCATCTTGACTTGGAATTTCCTTTGACCATCCCAAACCGTATTCCATTTCCTGGATTCAGTTATGAGCACATCCAGTTCCTTCTTGATTCTAGGGCATACCTGAAGCTCAGTGTTCAACATTTCATCTCTTCTTTCTCTCATCCTTGACATGAGTTTGGAATGCATTTCTTGCAACATTGTCAACAATGGCATAAACCTATAAAATAACCACAATTATTACAATAATCACAATGATAATAAAGTTTCATAGAGTTGGTAAAAGGTTAGTACCTTTCATTGATGATCCAATTATTAAAACTTTCGGACATGTTGTTGTATGTATTATCAGCCTTCGAATGTGTAGCAAAAAATACTTTACACCATTGTTTAGGATCAAGTGCTAACAGTTGAGCATGTGCAGACTTAGAATGCTTTTCTAATTGAGCCATTGTTTAAGTGTGTGCTACCTTATGTGTAGCAAGAGCAATGCTCCAGAAGCACCTCTTTAGTAAAGAGGTGTTGAACCTATAAAAATAAAATGAAGTTAACAATGGTAAACTATATAATGACACATAAGTAATCAACTATATGATTTTACCTCTTATTGTAGTTGGCACATAAGTGTCTTGTGCAGAATCTGTGTTCAACACTAGGTAGGAGCTCCTTCACAACATTTTCTAAGCCTTTCCGTTGATCACTTATAATTGTCAATCCATGGCCATCAGTCAGGTCTAAATCATCTTTCATCAGAGTTAAGAACCACCTCCAAGAATCAGTGTTCTCTGATTCTACAATTGCATAACAAATTGGGAACATTTGATTGTTCTCATCTCTCCCTACAGCTGAGAGAAGTTGGCCCCCAGTCACAGTTTTTAGAAAACAACCATCTAATCCTATAAGTGGCCTACACCCTGCCTTTCAACCAGCTTTCAAAGCAAAGTAGCAGACATATATTCTTTTAAATTTAACAGGATCATCTTCATTGTCTTTATTGTCTCAGCCATCTATTTACAGGTCCATTGAGGATTCTTCCTAATTCTATCACCAAACAGGTCACACAAGTACTTTACGGATGCCAATTTGTTGGTATATGGCTTGGTGCACAAATGAGTGTCAACTAGTGTCTTTATTTTGCATGACTCACTGTTTTTGTCCCTACTACACCAAAATATAGAATGGACAGTCATCCTCACAAGATACTTGGCACCTTTTACTATCATTAGTGACAAATTGTACCCCCCTCCTATTAATCACTTCATAACTTCTCACTGTATCTCTAAACTCAGCCATATTGACAAAGAGTAGTGCTAGAGGTACCGAATTGGGTACCAAAAATTGGTACAAAATGATGTGGCAATGTTGATGTGGCATTTAAAAATGTTTTTATTGGTGCTATTAATGTGAATGCATGTGGGTCCATTAATATAGAGCCAATCAAATTATAACACATGTAATTCGGTACATCTTTTTGTACCAAATTCGGTACCTCTAGCATTATTCATTGACAAACTGTTGACCAACCTCCCACCTTGGAACTCCATCAGTATTACCCTTTTTCTTACACATTCTTTTTTTTTTTTTTTTTGGGATTTGGGGGACCAACATAGCCTATTACTGCATTTTCATCCTCACTTGAGGAGGACAAAGACCTTAGATTTTGAGAGTTAAAATCAGACTCTTCACTAGAAGATTTGGTTGGTAGATTCATAGCCTTATAGAGCCCCTCTTCAAATTTCTTCTTATTTTTCCTAAAAGTATGCATTTCATCATCACTATCACACATATCTAATTCATCAGGAATTAAACTTTCTTCCTCAGAATCCTCTGTTTCACTAGCATCCGGATCATCACTAAAATCATCCTCATACCCCACCTCATCATCTTCACCCTCAACTGGACCCCCTACAGTTTCTATTTCTATATTAAGCCTTTCTGTTGATCAATTATAATTGTCAATCCATGGCCATCAGTCAGGTCTAAATCATCTTTCATCAGAGTTAAGAACCACCTCCAAGAATCAATGTTCTCTGATTCTATAAATGTATAACAAATTGGGAACATTTGATTGTTCCCATCTCTCCCTACAACTGAGAGAAGTTGGCCCCCAGTCACAGTTTTTAGAAAACAGCCATATAATCCTATAAGTGGCCTACACCCTGCCTTTCAACCAGCTTTCAAAGCAAAGTAGCAGACATATATTCTTTTAAATTTAACAGGATCATCTTCATTGTCTTTATTGTCTCAGCCATCTGTTTACAGGTCCATTGAGGATTCTTCCTAATTCTATCACCAAACAGGTCACACAAGTACTTTACGGATGCCAATTTGTTGGTATATGGCTTGGTGCACAAATGAGTGTCAACTAGTGTCTTTATTGTGCATGACTCACTGTTTTTGTCCCTACTACACCAAAATATAGAATGGACAGTCACCCTCACAAGATACTTGGCACCTTTTACTATCATTAGTGACAAATTGTACCCCCTCCTATTAATCACTCCATAACTTCTCACTGTATCTCACCATATTGACAAAGAGTAGTGCTAGAGGTACCGAATTGGGTACCAAAAATTGATACAAAATGATGTGGCAATGTTGATGTGACATTTAGAAATTTTTTTATTGGTGCTATTAATGTGAATGCATGTGGGTCCATTAATATAGAGCCAATCAAATTATAACACATGTAATTCGGTACATCTTTTTGTACCAAATTCGGTACCTCTAGCATTATTCATTGACAAACTGTTGACCAACCTCCCACCTTGGAACTCCATCAGTATTACCCTTTTTCTTACACATTCTTCTTTTTTTTGGGATTTGGGGGACCAACATAGCCTATTACTGCATTTTCATCCTCACTTGAAGAGGACAAAGACCTTAAATTTTGAGAGTTAAAATCAGACTCTTTATTAGAAGATTTGGTTGGTAGGTTCATAGCCTTATAGAGCCCCTCTTTAAATTTCTTCTTGTTTTTCCTAAGAGTATGCATTTCATCATCACTATCACACATATCTAATTCATCAGGAATTAAACTTTCTTCCTCAGAATCCTCTGTTTCACTAGCATCCGGATCATCACTGTCATCACTAAAATCATCCTCATACCTCACCTCATCATCTTCACCCTCAGTTGGACCCCCTACAGTTTCTATTTCAATCATTTTATCTGGTGCATTACTGTTTTGTCTGGTCTGTTTAGGGGTGTGTGGAACATCAATCAAATCATCAAGCTCAAAGTGGTCAACGTACAACTCTATCCTACCATAAGTTTTACTTAAAGCAATCAACTCTCTCACTGATTTGTCATCATAAATTAACCTAGTCCCCTTTTTAAAACTATGTCCATCACACTTAAAATAGACAAGGGAATTATCATTATATTCATATTTCACAGCAAAGTCTTCAATGTCACGAAAAGAAAATGTATCACAATCAAAATCTTTTATAACCTCAGTTTTTCCACCTACATATGATATATTAGGCGCGGGGGTAAAATCACCATGATGGTGAAGGCAGAGAGTAGTAGACATGCTGTAAATGAAGACAACAAACATATATAAACATATATTTTAAACATATGTAGAAAAATAAGCAAAAAAAAAAAAACTAGGGTTCATACAAGTATGAATGATGTTTACCTTCGATTGAAGAAAAATGAAACTCGGCTTGATAATGTGTAGTGTTAATCGAACTCCTCCTCACGATGTATGCGAATTAACCCACTGAATTGAACGATCGTTGTCAATGACTTCAATTAGGGTTTTCACCCCCAATTCTCCATTTGCGCCCTAATTCTCTCCCAATTGCCCGATTGCCTATAATATGTAAAATATATGTCTGAAAATTGCATTATACATTGGATGGGCTTAGTTGGACTCCACGTAGTGTTCCACTTGTGTCAGGTCTTTCCAGCTGTAAGTCCCGTTAAAGTCAAGACGTTTTTCGTTAGGTCAACATGCCCGACTAACGGCTCTGTCATTACTCTTTACTAGAGTGGTGCAAACGAGTCCCCGATAAGTTGAGTGAGTAAATTGATATATGGCCCTGACTTAAGTGGCCACTTTGAAATTTAACCCATTTGTGATGTATATACAACCAAATATTTTATATTTGTGTAGATATAATAAATATAAGAAAAGTGAATAAGTTTAAAATCTTATGCACATATACAAGTGCAAGGGTGTTTCATTGTGTCACCTCAGATAAATTTACGGAGCAAATTTCACAAACTTTATTCTCTTTGATAAAAGAGTAATGTCAAGGTACCAAATTATGTACAAAAAATTGTACAAAATGATGTGACAATGATGACGTGTTATTTTGAAATGTTTCTATTGGTAAGATGCGTAAATGTATGTGACTTCATGAAGATAGACTCAATCAAATTCTTACACATGTAATTTGATAAAAAAAATTGTATCAAATTCGCTACCTCTGGCCGAAAAATAATTTAATCAAACATAAAATTGACTCGAGATGTCCCGATTTTAGTATTTCATTTACAACATATAAAAATACAGGGAGCAAACTGAAAAGATACGAAACATATAGACCATTTTACGATATAAATCATTTACAATACACTCCCTCCTATATAAACACACAGTTACACACACTAACACACTCTTTTAACTAAACCCTAGCCGCGATTTCATTTGAGCTTCATATCACCGGCGCCTGAAATACTCAGTCTCCGGCAACAATGGTAACTTAAAGCTCTTCCTTTCACTCAATTAAATCCAATTAATTAAACAATATTTCATCTCAATTTTAATTAATTTTTTGAATTTAATTGTGTAATTACAGTCGCTCGTAGCAAATGAAGATTTTCAACACATTCTTCGTATTCAGAATACGAATGTTGATGGCAAGCAAAAGATCATGTTCGCTTTAACTTCGATTAAAGGTATTGGACGTCGTTTTGCCAACATTGTTTGCAAAAAAGCTGACGTGGATATGAATAAGAGGTAGTTTTCTGTTTGAATGTAGTTTGTTATTCGTTACGTGTTTCGATAAGTTGAATTTTGCGGAACTTTTGAGTGTTTGTTAGATTATTTGTTTTCGATAAGCTGATGTGGATATGAATAAGAGGTGTTTTCTGTTAGATTATTTGGTGTAGTGATATTTGTGATTCATTGTTTTGAGTTATACGAGGTCGAATTGTTATCATGTGATTTTGATTAATGTATCTCCGACGAGTATTCATTGTAATTAGTGTTCTCAATTAGAGACTTTACCATGTTCTTGTTTAGATAAGTATACGAAGAGGTTTCATAGTAGTTGATAGTTTATGCAGTGTTAAGATGATTAATCATGGGTTGTTTCTACTTGAATGAATTTGATTCACCTTGTCATACCCCATGCACTAACATAATGGCACAACTGTTGAATAGGTAATCGATAAATTGAATCACAAGTCGGTATTAATCTGAGGACAGTTGCGGTAATTATGTGCCTAATGTAAACTTTGTATATATATCCTTATTGTTTTGACTGTAAAATAAAACCAAAATTCCATAACTTTTAGACACAAAAATCAATAATAAATATAACTATCTTTAGTTTTTAAATAAAACGTGTGTGCCAGAATTCAAAGTGACTCTAAAGTGGAATGAAGTGAGTATGCTATTGTGCCTAGTTAAAATTTGTTGGGGGCCGCAAGCTGATGTTAAAAGCCTGATTTGGCCTGCTGAACTGCTTTGTGTGGAATGGGGATGGTTAGTAGTTTCTAAACGCAAAGTTTACCATGCACTGGGATGCTTCTTTTGTGGCTCTGAACTGGGATGTGGCTTTTGCCTCGAGAAGGTTCCTATTTATAAATAAAAAGAGACTCGGGGGTTTGGCTTATAAAATGCGTTTTGATAACTTGTTCGGGGACCTAAATAAGAGACTATGGTGGTACTTGAATGTGGATAAAACAAATTGTCAAATTGTTAAATTTATTTAATGATTTGTTCTATTGCAATTTGTAACAGTTCTTGTTGAAGTACCTCTCATGTTAAAGTGTATTGTCTGTTTAACCTTTTGTTATTCTGTCTTATAATGTGTGATTCACTGTTTTAGAGTCCACGAACGTGAATCATTTTGTATGTGATTTTGATTGTTGTATCTCAGGAAAGTATCTGCTGCTATTGGTTCTGTTATTTATAAGTGAAAATGTGAAATTGCTGTGTTTTGGTCCAAATAATTACCCTTATTGGTTCCGTATTGTTTGATTATCTTTTCAATGTTAAGATATTTAATTAGGTTTATAGCTAAATGAATTTGGTTCGTATGGCCATAATCCAGTGATCACATAATGATAACTGTTGAATTGGAAACTGATCACCAAAATCACAAATGAAAAGTGCATTAATCTTAGGACTATTGGGACAATTATGTTTTTAAGCACAAAGTCTATTGAGACTTTGTGCTGCACCCACTGCTCTACTAAGCCTGATTTGACCCAGTGTACTGCACTACTGCTTTTTGGGGTGGTTAACACTTGTCAAACCAACGCTTGCCATGCATGGGTGATTTATAAGTGACTCTGCCTTGAATAGGTTTCCATTCCCAAAAAGAAAAAAAAAAGGACTCGGGGTTTGGCTCATCAAATGTGTTTCATTTGCTAATAGAATCGTAGTAGCAGTTCTAATTTTTAAATTTTTGTTCCTCATGAAAATTGTCTTCTGATGCTTATATTGTCATTCTTGTTATACTACTCTAGTACTTTTGAAGTTCCTTTCATGATCAACAACTTTTTCTTGCATATTTATTATGTTTTTCGTTGTGGCATACACCTTACAAGATACTTATTTGAACTACTTGTAGGGCTGGTGAACTTTCATCTGCTGAAATTGACAGTTTGATGACCATCGTCGCTAATCCTAGACAGTTCAAGATCCCAGACTGGTTTCTGAACAGGAAGAAGGATTACAAGGATGGAAAGTTCTCTCAGGTGACATCTAATGCGCTAGACATGAAACTAAGAGATGATCTTGAGCGCCTGAAGAAAATCAGGTCTGTGCTTGTTCTAGTCTTACTTTTAACGTGTAGCAACAGTTCGACACCCTAGTCTGATTACAGACTGCAAATCACTTAAAACAATTCTGAACTCTCTGCTATTAATTGTTACAGGAACCATCGTGGTCTCCGTCACTACTGGGGTCTTCGAGTACGTGGACAGCACACCAAGACTACTGGACGAAGGGGAAAGACTGTTGGCGTCTCTAAGAAGAGATAGACCTACTCTGTTTTTATGCAGTTTTGTTGGGTTGTTCATTATGAGGAAAAAAACTTGAACCATTTAAGTTTATGTACTGGACTAGTAGTTTTTTGGGTATTTTGGCCTTCAGGTCGTTTAGGGGCCTTGATGGTAAGCTCCGGTGAAGGGCTTTAAATTGGTTTACTAGTTTGTGGGTTGATAAGGCTTCAGTTTGTTGGCCGAATTAGCTTTATGACTAAGTTCAACTGTTCAAGACATATTATTTGTGGTGGTTTGTTTTCGGCTTTGCATTGTAGTTGTATACGAATAATCTATCGATAAATTTGATTAACTTATTCTCAAATCTCAAGTGCAACGGGGGAAAGTGGTGTTGCTAACGGTGGAACAAAAGAAGAGCATTAAGTTGATAATTACGGTTATGAATGCATTTTTTTAAACCTGAGGATTTCATCTATATTACTATATTACTACCATAGATATATAGATTTCAAGTTTACTCAGCTAAATTTCCCACGAGCTTGGCTATTTCTTGGTTTTGGTTAGACTTCAACAAATTGAACTGGTATTCGTGATAACTTTTTCCAACAAAAGAAGCAAATATGGCAAAATTCAAAGCAGTATCCTTTGTTTACATTAGATGCAGTAATGGGTTGTAGATTTGTAGGGAAAGGTTCGGAAGGAATAGGTTGAGAATGCATGAGATACATCCGTTGTTCATTCATTGTAAAATTGCATACCGAAAACTTATGACTGAGAAATGTACTCAAAACTTAACTTATGATGAAAAATGCTATCGCCCAGGATCGAACTGGGGACCTTTTGCGTGTAAAGCAAACGTGATAACCACTACACCACGACAGCTGGTTGGTTCAAACCTGAGGATAATTCTAATGGTAGAATCTTGACTTGTATATTTTCAAAATAGAAACACTCTGCGCATACATCATTATATTTTTAGTACTTTATTTGACTTTTCAAAATTAAATTTATCAACTTTGATCAATAAATTAAATATATTATATAATATTATATTTTTTTATTAAAAAATCGTAATAAATTTTGAATATTCAATTTTATAAACCATTTTAAAATATTGTAAAATCATAAATGAATATTTTTAAATTGTCAATCAAAATTAAAAAAAATTAACTTTGAAATATCAAATAACCTTACTTATTTGAATAATGGTACGTTGTGATTTTACTTATTTGCTATTTCGTGTTTTTACTTAATTAACCTTACTTATTTATTGTTATGGATTAAAAAACGTACCTTGTAAATTAAATGCTAGGATTTATGAGCGTTCAAGCTTTAATGACTGCTCTTGTGTTTCGGGACTAAATCGGTCCTCACAAGATGCCTACGTATCTCTGTTGTATAGAGAATCAAGTCAATAAAACGTAGTTCTGATTGTAGGATCAGGGGTCCTTATATAGGCGTCTAGAGCCTTGTACTTATGGTACGTTTTGGAGACTTATTGGATAAGTCTTCTTATTGATAACTAATAAGGAGTGTTCTACTTGGCAGGCAAGTATTATCTTTCTCTGATAAGTGTTGTGACTCATCATATTATTTGATTGGGATTCTGGATCCTTCTATGAAGATATTTACTTTGATTTGATCTCTATTTATGAGCTGTGTAATTTCCCTATTTATTAATTACGAAATTAATAAATAATCAGGGATTCGGGCATTAAATATCGAGCCTTTTCATTGGACCGTCAATTATATTTCTATAATTACTTTTCTGTCTATATCATTTGCCCCCCAATTTCTAGGAAAACTTTTAAAGCTTTCGTAGAAATTATGTTGACCTTTTTCGAGGTTCGGGGTCCTTTTATTGTCATTCTTTATCAAGAGAGTATTTAAACAATTCACCTTGTATTTTTCCGCAATTTTCCTAATATTTTAGGAATTTTTCTTGTACCCACAGGTATTTTTTAGAAATATTTTTGGAAATATTTCAAAAGTGTAAAATATTTTCCCAAAATTAAGAAAATAATTTTTAAAAATTATTTTCTATTATTTCAGATATTTTCTGATTTTTTAGAAATTTTCTAAAAATTTTAAATAGGTTTTAGCTATTTATTAGAAATTTTGAGAGCTTTGCTTTAACATTTACTTGGGGGAACCATCAGCCAACAACTTTCTTCGTTTGGAGTTGCATGGAAATGCACGGGAGGCGGGGGTTAGAGCCGCGTACAAGACATTGTTGCCATGCACGCGTGCAAGACAGCCTCCTAGGCGTCTTTTTCTTGTCGAAAAATGAAAATGTGTTGTGGGCGTGCCTTAGTGCCGCGTATAAGACATTGATGCCATGCACGCGTACAAGACAGCCTCCTAGGCGTCTTTTTCTTGTTGAAAAATGAAGATGTCTGGGAGGCGTGCCCTAGTGCCGCGTATAAGACACTGATGCCATGCACGCGTACAAGACAGCCTCCTTGGCGTCCTTTTCTTGTTGAAAAATGAAGATGTCTGGGAGGCGTGTATCACCCCCGCGTACAAGACACCCAACTGAACCACGCGTAGGAGACAGCTTTCTAGGCGTTTCTTGCCAATTTAAATTTTGCTGCTTCCAAGGCGTTTTTAGCCAATTTTATTTTGTTTATATAAATATATAACTAACAAAATCTTTATTAGGTCCTTCTAGAATTTGAAGGAATTTCAAGGGATGTTCTAGAAACTCAATTATCCCCCCAAAATTTCATTTGAATTTCAAATGTATGGGCTTTGGCGCCCAAAATAGGCCCAGTCACTTGTTTCTTGACCCATTTACCTGGTATAGCAGGTAATCCAGGGATTTCCACCTGCAAACTCTTGATATAAATTGAAGAGAGGTGTGAGTTTTCATTTCTCACAACTTCTCAACTTTCTTACCTCTCATACTCTCAAGGGTTCTTCTAATTTCTTTGAAGTTTTTGTTTGAAGGCTTATCTTCTCTAGCATTTCTTCCGGGTTCAAGCATTCTTCCCAAGGATTTCAATGGCGGATTCTGATTCTTCTCAACAATCTCAACTTTCTCAACCTCCACAAGGTTCTAGCCGTGTTCCTCGTGCTGCTTCTAGAGGTAACAAACGTTCCCTTGTTCATGCCTCTGTTTTTTCCCTTAGAGATTTATTGGATGAATTTGGGGAAGCCTTCCCTAACCTTCTTCATTTAGAGGCTTACAACTTCCCTTCAAAATATAAACAGAAAGATATAGATGCCATATCTGTTTTATTTGGCATAAATGGGCCTTATCGGGCTGAAATTCCCGGCCCAAATGATAGGGCTTGTTATCACAAACCTGGTGCACTTAGGATCTATAAAGAAGCCTTTTATTCTGGGTTTAGGTTACCTCCTCCTCCTTTTGTTTTTAGACTTTTAGCTGAGGCCCAAGTCTGTCCAACTCAACTCCAACCCAATGCTTGGAGATTTATTTACAGCTTTATGGTTCAATGCAAGAAGCATGGCTTTGAACCTAGTGTCTCTGTTTTTAGACATCTCTTTAAGTTTGTCAATGCTCCTCACAAAGTGGGTTGGGTTAAAATTCAACATAGGAGTCTCAATCGTAGTTGCTTTATCTCCGATAGTGGACCAGACTCTTTGCCCAAATGGAAAAAAGAATGGTTCTATGTATTCATAGAAGGAGATAGTTGGGATAATTATTTTAGGACCGGATTCTGTGAAGCCCAAGATGGGTCTGTTTGTGGTTTAAAACTTGGAATTGAAGAGGCTGCAGCTGTTGAAGCCCTTACTTCAGACAATCTTCATCACTGCAACATTTTAGTTTCTGAGGCTTCCCTTCAGGCACATGGCCTTAGTGACTTGGGTCTTGAGGGTAATTTATTTAGCCAACTGGCTTGTTTATTCATTTTATTGACTATTCTGCTTTGTAACTAATGTTACCTTGTTGTTCTTTTCAGCTCAAAACTTGCTTAACCAAGTTTTCAAGAGGAGGGAAGCTGCTGCTGCTGCTGGGACTGCTGTTGCTGTGGAGAGGGTTTCAAAAAGGGGTCGTACTGAAAGTGGCTCTTCCACAGGGAAGGTCCCTGCTTTTCTTGCTGAACCGCCAACAAGGGTTGACGAAGATCCCAACCCTTTTGTTGTTAAGTGGGGTCTTCGTAACAAAGACACCGCAGTTGGGGATTCTCGGGCCGCTGCAGAATGGTCCAAAAATGTGGTTACGCCACGGGATTGGACTCACATTATGGATTCCTCCGAGGATCTACAAATCGAGCTTATGGGCTCCCAGGCCATTGCTACGGTATGCTTTCAAACTTAAGTTCTTTGTATTTATTTGTGAATTTATTCTTAAATTCACACTTTATTTCGTAGGCCAATGCTTATCATCAGGCTTCTTTACGAAACCTGAGGACGTCCAGGGCCGAGAAGGCTATTGCCGAGAGAGACAGGGATCGATACTTTGCTGCTTCCGAGGCTAATTTTGAGAGGTTTAGAGTTGCTGAGAGGGAACTGGTAGATGAAAAGGAAAGAGTTCGTCAACTAGAGGCACGCCTTCAGAGAGGCCGTGAAGAGGTGATATCTGAGTATAAGGCTTCAAAGGAGTTTGATGACCTCCTTGCTGCGGAGTATGATGCTAACTTCCCTGCCACTTTCGAGAAGTGCTGGGAAGAGATTATTGGCCAACTTGGAATGCAGATTGAGGGTGTTAGCTTGGAGAAGTATCCTGTGCCAGCTTTTCCAGGCGCTGAGGACACTCCTACTTTAGCCTCCTCCCAACCTGGTGATGATTCTCAGCCGATGGTGGACTCCGAGCCTGCTGACGACTTTTTTGAGGACTTAGAAGTTCCTCATAGGGATGTTTCTGGCCTTAACAAGGATCCGTCTAATGACTTAGAATAGACTTTGTTGGCCCTTCGTGGCTTTATCTATCTTTTATTTAAACTTTCTCTTTGGAAGTCTAGTTTGTATGCAACTTTAAGTTATGACTTGTGTTATTTTAAGTCTTTCTTGTGAGCTTTACTTGATATCTTTTGATTTAATCAAGTTTGCATTTGTCGACACTTGATAGATATTAGTTGTCAGAAAAACTCAACAATATTCAGAAATATCATTCATAAATAAGCTTGAAAAATGGGTTCAACCCTTACATAATACTCAAGTTTAAAAACTTGGATTGGTCTCGTCGACCTTATTTATACTTGTCCTAATAGTTAGTCCAATCAGGATTTAGACATAATAAACTTTCAAGTTTGCAGCATGCCAAGTTCTGGGCACTTCAATCCCTTCCATAGTTTCCAGCTTGTATGAGCCTCGTCCATACACGTTCTTGACCCGATAGGGCCCTTCCCAGTTTGGGGCTAACTTTCCCTTTTGTCCAACTCCAGATGCTTCAATTTTTCTAAGGACCAAGTCCCCTTGACGAAAGAATCTCTCTTTAACCCTTATGTTGTAGTAGAAAGATGCTCGTTTCTGATGTTCAACTATCTTGGCATTCGCCTCATCTCTAACTTCGTCAATTAGATCTAAAGCTAGCCTCAAGCCTTCTTCATTCGCTTCTGGCTCATAAGCTTCAACTCTAGGAGATGCATGAGTGATTTCTAAAGGAACCACTGCTTCTGCTCCGTAAGCTAGTAGAAATGGAGTTGCCCTAGTAGTGACTTTACAAGTGGTACGATAAGCCCAAAGTATGGGGAGTAACTCGTCTACCCAAGTGTTTCTAGAGCGCTCAACTCTTTTCTTCAGTCCATCCAAGATAATTCGATTTGCAACCTCAGCTTGCCCATTTGCTTGAGGATGGGCAACAGAAGTGAAGCGCAACTTGATATCATTCTCATCACAATACTTCTTGAACTCATCATTGTTAAACTGAGTTCCATTGTCCGTAACCAGGATTCTTGGAATTCCATATCTGCATATCACATTCTCCCAGAAGAAGTGCATCACTTGTTTGGTGGTTATCTTGGCTAAAGGTTTAGCCTCAATCCACTTGGTGAAATAGTCTATTGCCACTATCAGAAACTTTCTTTGTGCACTGGCCATTGGAAATGGCCCAAGTATATCCATTCCCCACATAGCAAAGGGGATAGGTGAGTTAATGGATGTCATCATCTCTGGTGGTTGCCTAACCACTGGTGCATGTTTCTGGCACCGTTCACATTTCTTGACGTAGCTTTTAGCATCAGCAAGTATGCTTGGCCAATAGAAACCTAGACGAGTGACTTTATGAGCCAGGGCTCTGCCCCCCAAGTGTTGCCCACAAATCCCTTCATGCACTTCCTTTAGGGCCAATTCTGCCTCTTGAGGTCTCAAGCACTTTAAGTACGGAATAACAAAAGATTTCTTGTATAGGATTCCCTCAATTAGGGCATACCTTAGTGCTCTGACGTATAGCTTTCGTGCTTCTGAAGTGTCGTTGGGCAGCCACCCAGTTTCCAGATGAGCTTTGATGGGATCCATCCAGCAACTAGCAACATTAATAGGTGCTATCAGTTTTCCATTGATGCTCGGGGTCTTCAAGACTTGGAAGTACACACTTCCTGCATAATTCTCGATTTCAGAAGAGGCAAACTTAGACAGGGCATCTGCCTTCATGTTCTCTTCCCTTGGAACGTGCTCCACATAGCATTCATCGAACTGAGTCATGATGGCTTTGACAAGTTTCAAATACTTAGCCATGACTTCATCTCTGGCTTCGAACTCTCCAATTACTTGAGAAACGACTAACCTTGAGTCTCCACAGACTTTGAGAGTCTTAACTCTCAGGGCCCCATCTAGGCCCAAACCAGCTATCAGAGCTTCGTACTCAGCTTCGTTGTTTGTTGTCGGGAAGTCTAGCTTCAACGCATATTCTATGAGAAATCCATCAGGACTTTGTAGCACCAAACCTGCTCCACTTGATTTTGTTTTTGATGCCCCATCAAAATAGAGCACCCAACATTCCTTGGACACTGTGTCTTCGTCTTTGTTGTCTTCCATCACTACTTCCTGCCCCCCGACTTCTTGGTTGTCAATGGTACATTCAACCATGAAGTCTGCGAGTGCTTGAGCTTTTATGGCCGTACGAGGCTTATACTTGATATCAAATTCTCCCAACTCAATAGCCCACTTGATCAATCTTCCACTAACTTGAGGGCTGTGCAGAATGTTCCTTAAAGGTTGATTAGTCAAAACCTCAATCTTGTGTGCCTGGAAGTACGGACGCAGCTTTCTTGAGGCCATTATCAAAGTTAAGGCAAACTTTTCTATGGTAGAGTAGTTTATTTCTGCCCCATGTAGAATCTTACTCACATAGTAGATGGGTTTTTGAACCTTCAATTCTTCCTTTACCAGAACGGCTCCAAGGGCAGTGTCGGAGACTGCCAAATACAGATAAAGAATTTCTCCCGGCTTTGGTTTTGCCAACAGTGGTGCTTCAGCCATGTATTTCTTCAAAGCATCAAAGGCTTCTTGGCTTTCAGGTGTCCACTCGAAATTTTTCACATTTTTAAGTGCTTTGAAGAAAGGTAAGCACTTTTCTCCTGACTTGGAGATGAATCTTCCCAAAGCTGCAACTCTTCCTGTCAATTTCTGCACATCCTTAACAGACTTAGGTGGTTCCATGTCTAGGATGGCCTTGATCTTGTCGGGGTTAGCTTCGATTCCTCTCTTGGAGACCATCAAGCCTAGAAACTTTCCCGAGCCTACTCCGAAGGCACATTTTGCTGGATTTAACATCATCTTGTGGTGCCTCAGCACTTCAAACGCTTCTTGAAGATGTTTTATATGGTCTGCCTTGTCGAGGCTCTTGACTAGCATGTCATCCACATAAACTTCCATTGTTTTACCAATCAGTGGCTCGAAAATCTTGTTCACCAATCTTTGGTATGTTGCCCCTGCATTCTTAAGTCCAAATGCCATGACTAAATAACAGAAAACACCAAAGTCAGTGATGAATGATACCTTGGAGATGTCGTCCTTGTGCATCTTGATTTGGTTGTACCCACTGAAGCCATCCATGAAACTTAGCATCTCATGCCCAGCAGTGGCATCTATCAAAGCATCAATCCTTGGTAAGGGAAAACAATCCTTAGGACATGCATCATTCAAGTCGGTGAAGTCCACACACATTCTCCACTTTCCATTAGCCTTCTTGACCATCACTGGGTTAGCCAACCATTCAGGGAACTGAATTTCTTCAATGAAGCCTGCTTCCAAGAGTTTTTCTACCTCCTGCTTGATGGCTTCTTGCCTTTCGGGAGCAAAATTTCTTTTCTTTTGTTTCACTGTCTTCCTTTCAGGATCCACATTCAATTTGTGGGTTATCAATTGGGGATCAATCCCTGGCATATCAGCTGCTGTCCAAGCAAATACATCACTGTTTTCTTGAAGAAAGGATGTCAACTTGCTTTTCATAGATTCAGGTAGTAAAGCTCCAATGTAGGTGACCTTGTCTGGTTCTCCTGGGATCAAGGGGATGGGAACAAGATCCTCAGCTGGCTTTCCTCTTCTTTCTTCATCGTTTCTAATGTCCATGTCCTCAATTGGGAGAACCTGCCCCCCAACTCCATCAGGCCTCAAAGCGGCTACATAACAACTTCTAGCCATTTTCTGATCACCTTTCTCTTCGCCAATTCCATTCCTGGTAGGGAACTTGATCTTTAAATGATAAGATGAGGCAACAGCCTTAAATGCATGAAGACCTGTTCTTCCCAGAATTGCATTGTAGGTTGAAGTCGCTTTAATAACTATGAAGTTCAGCATTTGAGTAGACGTCTTTGAACCTTGTCCCATTGTCATGGGGAGTTGAATCGTGCCTTCTACCTTCGATTCTACTCCATTGAATCCATATATGGGCATGTTTGAGGGTGTTAGCTGAGAATCAGTGTAACCCATTTTGATGAAAGCATCATGGAATAAGATGTCCACTGAAGCTCCATTGTCAACAAGAACTCTCTTCGTTTCAGAGTTCCCTATCACAGGTACTATGACCAGAGGGTCATCATGGGGAAATTTCACTCCCTCAAGATCAGAATCGTCAAAATTCAAAGATACTTCAGTCTTGGCACGCTTTGGTGCTTCTCCAACCACAGTCATTACCTCACGGGCATAAGCTTTTCTCGAATTTCTGGAAGGTCCGGCAGCAGTTGGTCCTCCAAATATCATATTGATGACAGGCCCTCGGGGCTTTGGATTTCGGTCTTGATCATTGTCACGTCTATCATAATCTTTCCTTTCATAATTCCCTCTCTGGCTTCCTTGATTTCCATCCTTGGTAAACTTACCTAGCTTTCCTCTTCGAATCAAAAACTCAATTTCATCTTTCAGCTGCCTGCAGTCATCTGTCTCGTGGCCAACTTCTTTGTGAAAACGACAGTATTGGTTTTGATTTCTTTTTGACACATCGGCCCTCATGGGTTTCGGCCATTTAAGGTCTTCTTCTTTTGCTATCTCCAACAGAATTTGGCTCCTAGGAGCATTTAATCTGGCATACTCCGTAAACTTAGGCCCAAAATTGCTTTTCTTGGGTGGTGAATCTGACTCCTTTGATGTCCTAGGATACTTCTCTCTTGCATCATATTCTGGAGCATCCTTTCTCTTTTTTGAATTTCCATTGCCAGTAGCAATGGGTTCGTACTTTCTCATGCTCTCCTCAGCTTTGATATATTTCCCAGCTCTATCTTGTAGTGACAACATGTTTTCGGGGGGATGTTTGGCCAAAGACCTCCTGAAGTGGTCATCGGTAGTTCCTTGCTGTAGGGCTATCATAGCCACTTTATCTTCCAAATCTGGGACTTTTATAGCCTCCTTAGTGAATCTACTCAAGTATTCTCTCAATGTTTCATTCTTGCCTTGTCGAATCGCCATAAGAGAGGCAGAACTTTTCTCATGTATCTTCCCACTAACAAATTGATTGATGAATGCCTTACTCAGCTCTTTGAAGGATCCAATAGAATTGGGCGGAAGGCGACTATACCAACGTTGAGCCATACCCGCTAGAGTTTGTGGGAACGCCCTACACTTTGCAGCGTCATTGGCAGGCTGCAACAGTAGTGCGTTTGAGAAGGTTCTTACATGATTTGCGGGATCACCCGTTCCATCATAAGCTTTGATGGTTGGCATTTTAAATTTCCTGGATATAGTGGCTTTCATAATCTCTTGTGTGAAGGGTGGTGTAGGATCGTCAGGATCTCCTAGGGGCAACAATACAGTAGGATCTCCTCTTGGGATTTCAACCCTTCTGGATCTCGGAGGAGTAGGATCCAGATTAATTACCGGAGTCTTCCCGGCTGCTCTTGCAGCCTCTTCCTCCTCTAACTTCTTTTTGAGTTTTGCAACCTCTGCCTCATGGGCTGCAATCCTTTCCTGAGTGGTTGGCTCCTTGTTTGCAGAACGTCTCCTTCGCGGGGGATAGTCATCATCAGTATTATAATTTTCATCCTCAGTGTAAGGCCCAGAGAAATCGTCTCGAAACATTTGAAGAGTTTGGGTTTGTCGGTTCAGGGGTTCCAAACATTGGACGTAAGGGGGCACGTAAGCCTCATGGTGTACCAGAGTGGTACCACTACCGCCCACCGGGGGTCGAGGGGGCCTGGTATGGGTAGGCATCCCCAGGGTCTGATTTACATATTGAGGGAGATCAGTAGTGTGTAGTTGAAGGCCCCTCGGGGCACTCATGAGTAGTGGGGAGGTTGTGATTGCTTGCTGGTGAGTGGTCTCTTGTGAATTAGATCCATGAATGACCACTTGCAGGGGATTCGTCCCTTCAATTGGGATCTCTGATCCTTGAGTGTTGGTGGGGATATTCGTCCCTTCAGTACTAGTAACTGGTGGTGGTTGACTTCCGTGAGTATCAGCCCCGGAGGTGATAGGAAGTTCTTCAGAAGCTCGAGTTGTTCTTCGGGTGTTTGCCATGGTTGATGTTTTCTTCCCACAGACGGCGCCAAATGTTATGGATTAAAAAACGTACCTTGTAAATTAAATGCTAGGATTTATGAGCGTTCAAGCTTTAATGACTGCTCTTGTGTTTCGGGACTAAATCGGTCCTCACAAGATGCCTACGTATCTCTGTTGTATAGAGAATCAAGTCAATAAAACGTAGTTCTGATTGTAGGATCAGGGGTCCTTATATAGGCGTCTAGAGCCTTGTACTTATGGTACGTTTTGGAGACTTATTGGATAAGTCTTCTTATTGATAACTGATAAGGAGTGTTCTATTTGGCAGGCAAGTATTATCTTTCTCTGATAAGTGTTGTGACTCATCATATTATTTGATTGGGATTCTGGATCCTTCTATGAAGATATTTACTTTGATTTGATCTCTATTTATGAGCTGTGTAATTTCCCTATTTATTAATTACGAAATTAATAAATAATCAGGGATTCGGGCATTAAATATCGAGCCTTTTCATTGGACCGTCAATTATATTTCTATAATTACTTTTCTGTCTATATCATTTATAGAAATATATTATTAAATAATAATATTACATATTTATAACTGTTAGTCCTTGTGTATTGCAGAAGGGGGGGATGAATGCAATACTGATAAAATTCAATCTAAATTTCAACAACTCAAATCAAGATTAAACGTTATCAGCAATATATGCAATCACGAACAGTATTAAGTAAGAACAAGATTCACAAAATAAATGTTTTATTTATTTTGCAAAGTGTTGCTACAACCTCAAGAAAGAATTCTCGAGCTCCGGGTTTTCTTCAAAGACACTTGCTTGTCTTCGTTACTTTTCTAGAATGAGTTGATAGTAGTTATAAGACTAACCCTATCACTATCAGTCACGGGTTTGTGAAGCTGCTGTCACTGTCAAGTGGCAGCTTCTTACAGATTGTCTTACCCATGTGACTTTCCTAAATTGCTAACATGTCAGATATACATTACAAAGAAAGCAACCTAGATTCATTCTATTTCCAGCTAAACCAATTTAGCAGATAAAGACTTGACCTTGCTCTTGAATTGATTCGCTTTTGTTTTGCAGTGCTTTGAAGCTTCTGTCGTAGTCTTGCAGACTTGGTGCAGCTTAGGGATTCTGCATCACGCCTGTTTCTTGAACATTTAAACTGTCACGGGATTTGACTGAGAAAGATACCTAGCATAAGGATCTTTATTGAGACAGTTACTTTTGCCGCAAAGCTTGTTGTCACAGGAATGATCTTTTGGTGACAGTATGAGTTCCCCGCATAGAGTGCTGTCGAGGATCCCAAACTTGCTGTCGAGGGCAATAGTTGCTGTCGCGTAGTCTTCCGCCAATGTTGCTGTCAGAGTGAATATGCTGTCGTGACTTGCAACATTCTGTCTTCTTGTAATCTTACTGTCACAGCTTTAGGACAGTAACCTTTATTCATGTTGTCATCCAGAAAGCATTCTTTGAGGCTTGAACACATAAGTGAACTTCTTTCAAACAATACAACTAGAATAGCAATACATACTGATTACAAGAACATACTTTGGCTATGACAGTATGTCCTACTTAATTTAAGAAATTAAGTACAATCAAAGTTAAGTTGTTTCTATGCTATCACCCATAAATCCCAACAATCTCCCCCAATTTGTTTTTATGGAAAATAACAGCAAATTTACAATATGTGCTGACAACTTAACTAACAAGATCAGAATTCAAGAATTTTTACTTAGCTTGAGATTTCCTCTTCTGTCTTGCTACATCCTCTCTTTTGAGAGCTTCTGCCAAGCAGCCTCTTAGACTTTCTACAAGAGAAATTTCAGCAGCAGACACTGCATCATCCTCTACTTCATCAATGATCTTCTTTATGGAAGGGGATAAGAGAGAACTAACATCCCTGAGATTCAGCCATTGCTCTATATCATATGGATAGGTTCTGAAATGAAGTTCTTCATTAATGAGCTTGAATCTACTTCCAGGGTAAGCATTGAGAGACTTCCTTCTTTGCTTGTCCAGTTTTGAGTCTTCTCCTTTTCTCCCTTCCAATAACTTCTCTATCTCATCAGAACAAATCTGTTCCAAGGGATGAATTGAACCAGCTACCATATACTGTAAATCCTTCAGAGTGGATGTTTTAAGCTTATGCAAGCTGCAAACATAGATTTCTTCTTTTAGGAACTTGACTCTTAGGGGATTTTCCAGCATATATGGTTGATAATTTGGAGCTTCACTTTCTGCCTTGTTAGAGGCCTTGTGTTTTTCCAGTAATTCAGCTTCCTTCTTATCAAGCTCTGACTGAGTTTGAGAATATTCAGAAGATTTGGGTCCTTTGCTTGGCTTGGGTTGCCCTTCCTGAGTTGGTTGGGTTTGCCCTTCTTCTGTGGGTAAGTCATCAAACTCATAGTACCAGTGGTATGGTATAGGAGAGGCTGGGAGATCAGTAAGAATATCAGCATCATCAAAAGCTGCAAAGTTATAGCCAAATTTCTGATAAAATTCAGCATCCCTATCTGCCTGATATTTTAGAACATGTTCCATGACAGCCCCTGAAACATTTTCATAGCTCTCCAGCAACTCTACCATTCTTTCCAGGTAGAAGAAATCAATTCTTCTTTTATCTATGGTTGATGTGCTGTTCTTGGTTGATGTGGCTACCAGATTGAAGTCCTTGTCAATCTTGGCAGACCTTGATTCTTCCCACCACAGAATGTACTCAGTGGCCTCTTGATTTGCATCCAGCTTAACCTCAACACTCTTAATTTCTTTTGATTTCATTTGTTGAATCTTAAGACTGTTGGGAGGAATTGATTGAATTGGCTTTTTGAGATTCCTGCCAAATCCAGTGGCCTTTTCCTTTCCTGAGTACTTGTGCTTCCCTGTTGGTTTCTGTCTAGTAAACCATGCCTTAGCTTTAGCTTTCAGTCTCTTGGGCTTGACAGCAGCTTTGGTTTCATCCTTGACAGACCCTTCCTTGACAGTATCCTTGTCGACAGCATCTTCCAAGACAGCATCTTCTATGACAGTATCTTTGTCGACAGTACCTTTGGTGACAGCATCTTTTTCAGCATTTATGCAATCAATAGCACATCTAAGAATGCTTGCCTCCAAAGCTTCCAGTATTCTTGACTCCTCTTCATCTGTTGCACCAGCATCTTTCTTTTCCTGGCTAGGAGTTTCTTCATTGCCTTCATTCTGAGATTGAATACCAGTATTCCCAGAATTACTTCCACCAGCATTTCCAGCATTTCCAGAAGCTTCACCACCTCCATCCTCACCATCTTCATCATCATCATCATCATCATCATCATGGGGAGGAATGTTATAGAAGCAACTTCCACCTTGATCATTTCTTTTGGCATTGGCTCTAGTGATTAGCTCCTTCATTCTAGCTCCCAGTGCCTTGTCTCTCAACACCAGCATTTTGTAGATTTCTTGAACAGCATGAACTCTTCCTGGATTGGCATTTGAACTGAGTATTCCATCTAGTACCTTCAGAATTGACTTGGTTTCCATTTTGGATGGGCTACCAATATTCATGTAGCTGTTCCTTCTTGTGCCATCCTTAGTTTTAGATCTGTAGAAAACACATGGTGGATTTGAGTAGACTTCAGGTAGCTTCTGCATGATCAAGTTCTGGATTTGCATATCCAATATTTCATTGAATGGTGTTTGAGTTGCCCTGATCTTTCCCTTCAAAGCACACAACACCTTTGCTGGCAGACTCTGCAATAGCTGCATTGTGATGAAGTAAGATATGCCAGAAGTTAGATAAATACTTACAACCCATCTTTTCTCATCATTCACCATTACACTGACACTGATAATTTGTTCCTTTAACAGTGTTGTGGTGTTGGTTGGACGGTTGCTAGGAGCATTCATTGCTTCTTCCACCAAACTGCTAAACTTACTGTCATGGTTGTGTAATGTGCTCTCCCTGTAATCCACCATCAAGACATTGGCTTCCTCTTGATCATACTCAGTACCATTGGACCAAGTAGTTCCTTTATGGATGGATTCAGGCAGTTTCCCTTTACCTTTCCCAAGTTTGTTTTGTTCCTCCATTTCTCTCCATTTCTTCTGTAGAGCAGTTTCTTGAGTTTCTTGAATAGGTTCTCTAATCACCACAGGAGGCAAGATTGGATGTCTAGATGCAGGTCTTCTTTGCAATGCATCTTGAGTTTCCTTTGACATTAACACCCTTTCTCCATCCATTTCCACTTCAACAGGCTTTTCAGCTTTGTCCTGTGGTTTTGCACTGCTTGGTTTGACTTGCTCCCCCTTAGACATTGCTTTCCTTTTAGCTCCCCCTCTGGTCTTCACAGCTACAGGCTCCCCCTGAGTTCCACCTGATTCTTGAATAGGCAAAGATTCTGATCTTGCTACCTTCTCCCCCTTAGTTGAGTTGGCAGCTACCAGGTCAGTAAGGAACTGAATAGAAAGTTGAGTAGCAGCAAAACCATCAACCACCAGTTGAGAGAGAGAGTCCAGTTTGGAGTCCAAAGTAAGACACTGTCCTTCAAGAGCTGCAATCCTGTCACCAAAAGTAGCAGAGGGGCCACCAGACCTTAACCTTCTTGGAGGGGAAGGAAAAGACAGGGGCTTGGAGGCTATGGGGGTTCTCACACTCTCAGGGTGTTTTTGAGTGATCTCATCACCCCTCACAGTTTGACTCTCAAGGCCTAGTGCCTGAATAATGTGGGCTCCCTCAATATCTCTCTGGACATGCTCAAGTCCCTCTCCTTTTGCCAGCTCATTTGGCTGCCTCTCATTTTTATGCTCACCTCTCTTTTCTTTTATCTCTCTTTTCTTTTGCACACCCTCACTCAACCTAGATGCATGGGTATGAGCAGTACTAACATGCATGGAAGGAGAAGATTTAGAATGTACCTTTAGGAGTTTGGCAAGAGGTAGGTCATCATCAGAGGCATCCTCAACAAGTACAGCATCAAAATTAGGCAGGGAGGGCTTGACAGCATCTTGAGTAGGAATGTGACTGTCAGTTGTAGTCTGGACAGCAGGTTCTGGCATGACAGCATCTTTCTCTCCACCTTTGACAGTAGCTGTGCCCAGGACAGCAGCATCCCCAGTGTCTTTGACAGCAACAGAGGCTGTGACAGCATCTTCCTGAAGGTAAGATGCTCCTTGGAGGTCAGACAAAGTGTTGGCTGTTTCATTTTCTGACAAAATACCACTTTGCCCTAGCTCAGTGTTTGGAGGAGTGGTGTCCATCTCACTTTGAGAAATGGGTTCTTGTGGACCACTAGATGGGGGCTCATCCATGATTGGAGATGGATGATCAAAACCTGAAGGGTTGGGACTGTCCCCTTCTCTAGGTTGTGGAGAAGAAACAAAAGAATGTGTAGGGAAGGAAGAAGGTGAAAGTGTAGTAGAGAGTGGGGGCTGATTCACAGATGGAACATGTGAACCATCAATAGGAGTAGAGAAATCCTCACTGTGCCCTAACTCACTGTGTGTTTCTTCAAGTGGGGGTATCTCAGGTTGGGAACCATGAGTTTGTGCAGACTCTGTACAGGGTGCCTTGGGAGACAGGCCAACTTCAATAGAAGCACCTTGTTGAGAAGGCACATCTAGGGAGGAGTTTATTTCCCTGGTTTCCTCTACAGTCTTTTGGGAGACTGCAGGGTGGCTGACAGTGGTTTTGGTCCTCCTAGCTCTCTTCTTCTTAGGCTCAGGGGGAACCACTGTGGGTCCTGTGTGACTACCTTCCTTATTTGCTGCACTAGGTGCAGTGTCTCCCTCTTGACTAACAGAGCTACCACCAACATCAGCTTCTAAGGATCTTTTTCTGGATTCTTGCAAGGCTGCTCTTTGGGCTTTGGGAAGTCTAGAGGGCCTAGGCTGAGTGTATGGTGTTGAATGTGGGTTAACTGAATTTGGGTCTAATCCAGCTTCATCCTCAAGAGAAAAAGAATCATAACCAGTAGGTAATGGATAATCAAGGTTGGACACTTGATCAACCATGTGCTGAGTGAAGCAAAGTGGAATATGTGCATTTAGATCCTGTGAAGATAACAGTGTGTGTGTGTTCTTTTTCAAGACAGAGCAAACCTCTAAACGAGGGGCATCATTATTAAAGTCACAGAAACTATTGATACACATCATAAGAAAGCGAGGGTAGTGTGATACCTTCTTACCTAGTGTAGCTCTGAGTTGTGCCATGAGGAGAGCTCCAACATTCACCTTGTATCCATGGACAAGAGAATGTGTCAGTTTCTTGATGTAGGAAGGTATCCCATTCCAGCCTGTGGACTTGGTAGAGAACACCTTGACCATTGCATCAAATATCATGCTCCACTCCTTCCTTAGATACTTCCTGTCCATTTCACCAGACGGGTACCACTTGGTTGTTCCCTCTTCGAGAATAGGGCCTGCATACCCAATCTTCAAGAAGAGCTTCTTCAGAGTGTCATCATTAGCAAGTGGAGCAAAGTGTTGTCCTTCTTCCAGTGTAATTCCAAGAGCAGTATTGATGACCTCAGCTGTGAGAATGTATTGTTGCCCATTTATCTTGAATTCAATAGCTGGGGTTTCACCCACAATTAGAGCAACAGCAGTTCGCCAAAATTCCTCAAGTTTGTCTAGGTCGAGATGTGGAGTTGAGGTAATGGCTGAACGAAGATAGGACTTGTTCAAGAAAAACACCAGTCCTTTGAAATCTTCACCAGCATCATTTGGGGAAAAGATGCCAGCAAAGTTTGTTTGAGAGAGAGTCTGTTTGGGGGCCATGGAGATTTCAAGAAAAGAAGAAAGTGAGAAAGTAGCTTTTTGCTTGAAGAAAAGTATTTTGCCTTGAGTTTTGTGAGAGTGATATGTCTGAGTAACTGGAGAATAAATATGGGTTTCTCAAACGTTTGCTCAAAAAGTGGAGTTAAAGGACGTGTCTTAACCCACTCTCTTAACACGTGAGTTACTGCCCGTTATTCACTGTCAATCGTGGGGTGAATATCCAATTACAACGGTCCACTATTGTTGACAGTAACCTGTGCGCTAGAAACAATCTGTCAGTAAGAAGTGGTGGTGACAGTAGGTTTTGCGCGACAGCAACTATTGCGCAAAAACTTGCTGTCACCGTTAAGCATATGAATGACAGTATCCTTTACAAGTCTTGACAGAAAGTCTTTTCCTGCTGTCAAGAAGGTTGCTGTCAAGAAACACATGACAGTATCCTTCTTAACGACAGTAACTTCGATCAGTAAATGGTTCTGTCATGAACTTATTAGAATGCTTGATTCATACACTTAACTTAATATTGACAAATTATGGATTTAGCAATGTAATCTTTTGAACACAGATATTAAGCAATTAACACAGACAAATCATAAACTCAATAACCACATAAACAGGAACTTTTATTATTATTAATAAAATCATTAAAATTGAGCATTGAATACATCATTCTATGATTTTATCAACTAGTTCTAAGACTTCTTCCTTAATCTCTTCTTCAGAGCGACCTTCTTTTTCAAGAAGTGCCTGAAGCTCCTTCTCTTCTTCCACAGCCTTGGCCTCATCTTCCTTAGCCTTGGCCTCCTTTTCCTCGTCTATCTCATCGAGGGCATCCAAAAGCACCTCGAAGAGCTCCTCAATCTCTTCATTGTAGGGTTCACTATCACACTTCTTTAGACCAACTTCGATTCCTACTTTGTTTTCCATTATTCACTTTAAAACTGAGAGCAGACTGGTGAAACCTAAGGATAATTTATAGGCAAAACCGTCTAAGGGTTAAAGTCTAATGGTCAACAGTTAGAGTACCCATACAACTACCACAAAAGTAATTAATGGTCGTGTCCTCCTTTAATCCTACAGATTAATGCAAAAGAGTGTGAAAGTCCAATGGAACAGATTTTTAACTCTCAAACTTAACGGATAACCACATTAAAGTCATACACGGTTTAAAAGTATGAGACTGGCACAAAATACTGACATGAGAAGTCAAATCAACACATGCTGTCACATAACCGACATAAACCAAGTAGACAGTAACTTCTCTTGACAGCAGGTTTGAAGTTGCTGTCATGAGCTTCAATAAGAATTGAAAATTTAGAAACCTTAGTAAAATTAACATACCAGATTTAGCATTCCCAATTCACTTACCAACCTGTTGAAGGTTGCTTCATCTAATGGCTTAGTGAAGATGTCAGCAAGTTGCTTGTCAGTTGGGACATAAATCAGCTTCACAGTTCCTTGTTCAACATGCTCTCTGATAAAGTGATGTCTTATATCAATGTGCTTTGTCCTAGAGTGTTGAACCGGATTGTCTGAGATGGCTATGGCACTAGTGTTGTCACAGTAAATAGGAATTTCTCTTAACACTAGACCATAATCTAGAAGTTGACTTTTCATCCATAGAATTTGTGCACAGCAACTGCCTGCAGCAATGTACTCAGCTTCTGCAGTTGAGGTAGAAACTGAATGCTGCTTCTTGCTAAACCATGAGACCAATCTTCCACCAAGAAATTGACAGCTACCAGTAGTACTCTTTCTGTCAATCTTGCATCCAGCATAGTCTGAGTCTGAGTAACCAATTAGATCAAATCCAGTATTCTTAGGATACCAAAGGCCTAGGTTAGGAGTGCCTTTTAAGTATCTAAAGATTCTCTTGATGGCTACCAAGTGTGACTCCTTTGGATCACTTTGAAACCTTGCACAAAGACATGTAGCAAACATGATGTCAGGTCTGCTAGCAGTTAGGTATAGGAGGGATCCTACCATGCCTCTATAAGTGCTTGAGTCAACTTTCTTTCCTTTAGAATCAAGATCCAGACTAGTTGCTGTGGACATTGGTGTCCTTGCAGGAGATGAATCTTCCAAGTTGAACTTTTTGAGAAGTTCCTTGATATACTTAGCTTGACTTATGAAGATTCCATCAGTTTGTTGAAGAATTTGTAACCCTAGAAAGAATGACAATTCTCCCATCATGCTCATCTCATATTTGTTACTCATGAGATGGGAAAACTTCTCACACAGCTTCTCATTTGTAGAACCAAAAATGATATCATCCACATAGATTTGTACCAGAATGATGTCCTTGCCATGATGCTTGTAGAAAAGTGTCTTGTCCACAACTCCTCTGGTAAACTGGTTTTCCAGAAGAAAGGTGGAAAGTGTGTCATACCATGCCCTGGGTGCTTGCTTTAATCCATACAAAGCTTTGAAGAGTTTGTACACAAAATTATGCATTTCAGCATCCTCAAACCCTGGTGGCTGTTCCACATACACTTCTTCTTCCAGCTCTCCATTTAGAAAGGCACTTTTGACATCCATCTGAAATACTTTGAAGTTGCAGTGTGCAGCATAAGCTAGAAAGATTCTTATAGCTTCAAGTCTGGCAACAGGAGCAAATGTCTCATCATAATCTATTCCCTCCTGTTGACAGTAACCTTTAGCCACTAGCCTTGCTTTGTTCCTTGTCACCAATCCATTTTCATCAAGTTTGTTTCTGAAAACCCACTTGGTCTCAATAACTGACTTTCCCTTAGGTCTTGGAACCAATTTCCATACATTGTTTCTTTCAAACTGATTTAGCTCTTCTTGCATGGCTATCACCCAGTCAGAATCCAACAATGCTTCATCAATTGTCTTGGGTTCCATTTGTGACAGGAAGCATGAGAACATGCTGTCAGCAGAGACTTTGTTCCTTGTCCTCACTCCAGAATTAGGATCACCAATTATAAGGTCATTTGTGTGATCCTTGGTCCACCTGGTGATTCTGGGCAAGCTACTTGATTGAACAGGAACATTTGCTTCAGCTTGTTGAGTTGAATGCTCATCAATTCCATTGTCTCCACCATGTTCTTCATTGTCTCCAGAGTCAACACTGTTCTGAATGTTGGATGTTATGGTGTGTGATTGAGCTGGAGTTTGATTGACAGTAGTGGTGTTGACAACATCTTTGTCAATTTCAACAATTTGAGTGAAGCTAGGTTCTTCATCTACAATCTCCTCAGCTTCCAGGTATCCTTGATTCTCAAATCTGAATGTCTGCATCTTTCCTTCTTCATGCAGTCCTGGAAACTTGGTTTCATCAAATGTGACATTAACACTTTCTTCAATAATCCTGTGTTCCATAACATAAACTCTGTAGGCAGTCCTTTCTGTGCTGTAACCCATGAATAATCCTTCAAATGCCTTGGTGTCAAATTTTCCTTTCTTCTCATGGTTGTCTTTCATCATAAAGCATTTGCTTCCAAACACATGAAAATATTTGACAATAGGTTTCTTTCCAGTTAACAGACAGTAAGAAGTACTTGCATGAGTTTTGTTGATCATGGTTCTGTTCTGAGTATAACAGGCTGTGTTGATAGCTTCAGCCCAGAAATATGTTGGCAACTTAGCATCATGCAACATAGTTCTAGCTGCTTCAATGAGAGTCCTGTTCTTTCTTTCTACAACTCCATTCTGCTGTGGAGTTCTTGTAGCAGAGAATTGTTGTACAATTCCTTCATCTTTACAGAAATTTCCAAGTGTGGCATTTCTGAATTCTGTACCATTGTCACTCCTCAAGATTTGAACTTTTGAGTTTGGGGTTCTATCAAGAACTCTGACTTGATCAATAATCACTTGAGCAGCTTCATCTTTGGATTCAAGAAATTTCACCCAAGTGTACCTTGAGTAATCATCCACCATTACTAAGGCATACCTCTTTCTGGCCATTGATGGTACATTGACTGGTCCAAAGAGGTCCATGTGAATTAACTTGAGTGCTTCTGTGTTGGTGTTTACTTGCTTGGACTTGTGCACAGCTCTTCTCAGTTTGCCCATTTGACAATCTTCACACAGTCCTTCTTGACAGAATTCCTGTTGGGGCAAACCTCTCACTAACTCCTTCTTCATCAGTATATTCATTGTCTTGAAGTTGAGATGTGAGAGCTTCCTGTGCCAAAGCATACTGTCACCAACAGTAGCTTTACTATAAAAACAGTAAACTTTATCCTTCTTTGTTGAGCTTAGATCAACAACAAACAAGCTTCCTTTTCTGACCCCTTTCAGAGAGAGGCTTCCATCCTTCTTGTGATAGATGTTGCACACCATCATGTCAAAGTCAACCTTAAATCCTCTGTCACTGAATTGGCTGACACTGAGTAGGTTGTGCTTCAATCCATCCACAAGAGCAATATCTTCAATGACAACATTTCCAATTTCTAGACAGCCATATCCCACTGTGTAACCCTTGCCGTTGTCTCCAAAGGTTATGATTGGGCCAGCTTTCTCTACATAATGTGATAGCAGGGCTTTATCACCTGTCATGTGTCTTGAGCAACCACTGTCAATTATCCACATGACCTGATTTTTCTTCTTACCCTGCAAAACAGAATGTTTCTAAGTTGCATATGGTACCCAATCTTTGTTGGGTCCTGCAGTTTCAGTGTTTCCTGAGTTTCTTTCAGTCACAACATCACAGGCATTATCAAAGACTTCCTGTTTGACTTCTCTTTTCACCCACTTAGGTTTAGAATTGGACTTGGTCCTTTTCTTAGTGGATAAAGCCTTTTTGCTGTTGCCAGCAGGCTCAGAAGTCTCAACAGTGTTTAGGTATGAGCATTTTTCAGTAGAGAGAACAGGTAAGTTAAAGCATGTACTCATGGCAGTGATTTTGCATGGCATACAATCAATGTTATTACAGACACTCATAGTTCTATGCATAAGGGGGGTTCTGTGTAAGTTACCATTGAGTTCAGTTGCATTGATCTTATCCTCAATTGGTTTCTTACAAACATGTGTTAAGTGATGTGTAGATCCACAGTTATTGCATAGTTTCCTAGAAGCACCACCAACATTAGTGTATCCATTTCCTTTATTGACACCTACCTTACCATTCCTGTTTCTAGACTTGGGAGTTACTGGATTGACAGTATGTTCAGAAGTTGCTGTCGAACTATCCTTGACAGTATCTTTTATTCCTACTGTCTTGCCAATCGTGACAGCATCCTTTGAACTTACTGTCTGATTGCTTGGTAAGTTTACTGTCTTGGGGATTGTGACAGTATCCTTTCCTTCCTTGAATGTGTTGTCAACACCTTCATCCTCATCAAGAATTTCTTGTTTGATGAGCATGGCTTCTTCATCAAACTCAATTTCAGCAGCTTTGAAAATAGGAGTTTTAACTTTCTTGAGAATGGTGGGTTTGACAGCAGCAACTCCAGGACAATCTTGAATCACAGTTTCCTTTCCAGGTCTTCTACCATAAGAAAAACCTATACCAACAGACTGATTTTCTGTATGCTTATCATTGTAATCCTGAACTATCTTTGATGAGTTTCTATAGGCCTTAATCTTAAATTCATTTTCAGCAATCTCATTCCTCAGGAATTCCTCAACCTCCTTAGCACATTTTAATTCATTTTTAAGTTTAGCATTCTCTTGAGCTAAAGAGCCTAGTGAACTGGTTTTGAGAAAAAGAGAATCATTTTCAGACTGAAGTGTTTCATTGAGCTTACTTAGTCTAGAGATTTCCTCATTAGCAGCAGATAAGCTAGTATAGACATTGAACATTTCAGCACTTAAGTCTTTAATGGTTTTCTTATACTCATCAGTAGACATATCAAGTAAGACAAGTGAAGGTACCTGACTTGAAGGTGTTGATGCTACCTCATCAGTGCTAGCCATGAGAGCTAGGTTAACATATTCTTCCTCTTCTTCATCATCAGAATCATCCCAACACTTTCCTTCAGCCACATAGGCTCTTCCTTGATTTTTCTTGGAGTATCCACCAGTTCCTTTCTCATATCTTTGAACCTGTTTGGGTCTTTTGCATTCAGTAGCAAAATGACCAGGTTCTCCACAGTTGTAACATTTGAACTTTGATCTATCCACAAATCCAGTTTTGTATCCTCCTTTGGTTGAACTTCCCACAGCAGCCTTTGATGAGCTTCCTTTGCTGAACTTGGATGCTTGGCCTTGAGTCTTGTATGACCTATCCTTCTTGAACCTAAAGTTCTTGAACTTCTTGGCCATGTAAGCCATAGTAGGGTTGTCCATGCTTTCCAGTTCCTCCATTGTGTAGAAGTCTTCATCTTCCACATCTTTAAGCTGTAGTACCACTTTCTCATCATCTTCAACCACCTCTTCTATCTTCAAGGTCTGTGTTGGGGTTGATTGTGTGATCTGTAGTACTTCACTTGGCTGTGTGATCCTTGGCACATGTGCTACTAGGGCACTTGACATATTAGCCATCTTGTTCCTTGTTCCACTTTGTATGGCTCTCTTTTGAAAGAGTTCGAGTTCATAAGATTTCAGAATACCATAAAGTGTCTCAAAGGTTATAGTGTTGAGATCTCTTCCTTCTCGTATGGCTGTTGTCTTGTGTTCAAGGTGATCAGGCAGTGTGAGCAGGAACTTGACATTTAATTCTTTTCTGTCATAGTACTTGCCATGTATCTGTAATTCAGTTAAAAGCTTACTGAACCTTTCGAACATGGAGGTTAAGTCTTCACCAGGCTTGGCCATGAATGCCTCATATTGAGATATTAGAATTTGCCTTTGGTTGCCCTTAACCTCTTCACTTCCTTCACAGAGTAAGGCTAACCTGATCCACATCTCCTTGGCTGATGTGCAGCTTATCACACTTCCACACATGGCTTTATCCAGCGTGAGAGAATCGAGCAAGATAAGTTGCAAATGATCATCTAGCACCATTTTCTCCTTTTCAGGTTCCAAGATTTCTGAGGGATCTTTGGGAACCCAATGTGCAGGAATAATCTCACCATTCACTGTTGTGGCTTCAATTTCCTTTCTTGGAATGAAAGGACCATTCTCGAGTATACCTGGGTATAGTGGATTTGCAGCTTTGATAAACAACAAGATTTTTCTTTTCCAAATGCTGTAGTTCTCTTTATCAAATGCTGGGATCTTGATACTGTTTGATTTCTGCATTTTCTCCGGGATCTCAGATATGTATGTTAATCTGAAAGCTTTGATACCAGTTGTTAGTCCTTGTGTATTGCAGAAGGGGGGGATGAATGCAATACTGATAAAATTCAATCTAAATTTCAACAACTCAAATCAAGATTAAACGTTATCAGCAATATATGCAATCACGAACAGTATTAAGTAAGAACAAGATTCACAAAATAAATGTTTTATTTATTTTGCAAAGTGTTGCTACAACCTCAAGAAAGAATTCTCGAGCTCCGGGTTTTCTTCAAAGACACTTGCTTGTCTTCGTTACTTTTCTAGAATGAGTTGATAGTAGTTATAAGACTAACCCTATCACTATCAGTCACGGGTTTGTGAAGCTGCTGTCACTGTCAAGTGGCAGCTTCTTACAGATTGTCTTACCCATGTGACTTTCCTAAATTGCTAACATGTCAGATATACATTACAAAGAAAGCAACCTAGATTCATTCTATTTCCAGCTAAACCAATTTAGCAGATAAAGACTTGACCTTGCTCTTGAATTGATTCGCTTTTGTTTTGCAGTGCTTTGAAGCTTCTGTCGTAGTCTTGCAGACTTGGTGCAGCTTAGGGATTCTGCATCACGCCTGTTTCTTGAACATTTAAACTGTCACGGGATTTGACTGAGAAAGATACCTAGCATAAGGATCTTTATTGAGACAGTTACTTTTGCCGCAAAGCTTGCTGTCACAGGAATGATCTTTTGGTGACAGTATGAGTTCCCCGCATAGAGTGCTGTCGAGGATCCCAAACTTGCTGTCGAGGGCAATAGTTGCTGTCGCGTAGTCTTCCGCCAATGTTGCTGTCAGAGTGAATATGTTGTCGTGACTTGCAACATTCTGTCTTCTTGTAATCTTACTGTCACAGCTTTAGGACAGTAACCTTTATTCATGTTGTCATCCAGAAAGCATTCTTTGAGGCTTGAACACATAAGTGAACTTCTTTCAAACAATACAACTAGAATAGCAATACATACTGATTACAAGAACATACTTTGGCTATGACAGTATGTCCTACTTAATTTAAGAAATTAAGTACAATCAAAGTTAAGTTGTTTCTATGCTATCACCCATAAATCCCAACAATAACCAATTACCATTTTCCCTAAAATACATTATTATTTCTAACAAATTCCCCTACTTTTTCAAACATGACAATTACCTTTTTTAACTAAAACATGTTAGTTTTTCTATTTTTCCTTACTAAAACCCCATATTTTCCAAAAATATCACGGACAAACCTTTATTTATTTATTTTTAAACCTATAATATTATAATTATTTTTTAAAAGTTTACCTATTTTAACATGTCTACTTATTTTTCTTAACAAATGCAATCACTAAGAATATTAAAATATAAATAATCAAATACCTATTTATAACTAATTACTCTAAAACACATTATAGATTTTTTCTAACAAAATCCTTTCTTTTCTAAATATATCACGGAAAATTGTCTTTTTCAATTTACTTTTTCTATTTTCTCACTAAAATTCATTTTTTACCAAAAATATCATAGGAAACCATTTACTTACAGTATTTATTTTAAAACGAATTTAAATATTTTTAATTATTAAATTTTACAACCTCATTTTCCAAAAATATCACGGACATTTACCTTTTTAAATTAAGTATATGTTACATTTTTTATTTTTTCTTACTAAACCCCCTCATTTTCCAAAAATATAACGGGCAAACCCTTACTTATTTATTTTAAAATTTGTTTTAATGTTTTAAATTAATTAAAAGTATTTAGCTATTTTAACATGTCTACTTATTTTTTTAACAAATACAATTAATAAAATATTAAAAATATAATAATAAAATAACAATTAACAATCCGTGCATCGCACGGGTTTTAAGCTAGTATATCTATACTATTATATTAAAGACGAAACATTGAAAGTTTTGTAGTCTGGTCATCATGAAAGTTTTTGTAGTCTGGTCACTCCATTCATAACCGTTAGATATCTCTGATCAAATCGATGAGAACAATTCTATTTAATAAAATAAAATAATAATATTATAATTATTAATGACTAACCGATTAGTTTTTTTTTCCAAAACGTATATTCTTTTTTATATTTTCTAACTAAAATTTCTCTTAACTAAAACCTCAAAAATATCACTGGCTATTCCATTTAGTAGCATAAAATACTAATATTATAAATCTATTTATACTATATTATTAAAAACGAAACATTGAAAGTTTTGATACCTGTTTTTTGGTACGGTACTTGCC
Source organism: Heracleum sosnowskyi (assembly GCA_030848705.1). Taxonomy (NCBI): domain Eukaryota; kingdom Viridiplantae; phylum Streptophyta; class Magnoliopsida; order Apiales; family Apiaceae; genus Heracleum; species Heracleum sosnowskyi. The sequence goes on from CM061241.1 coordinate 48,705,269, forward strand.
TTATTTAATTGTTTATTTAATTATTATAAAATTATTATAATCAGTTACCCTTTTAGTTAAAATACATTACCTTTTTTTCTAAAAAAATCACGGGCAATTTCCTTTTCAGCTAAAACATGTTACTTTTTCTATTTCCCTTACTAAAATCCCTCATTTTCCAAATATATCACGAGCAAACTCTGACTTATTTATTTTAAAACCTATTTTAATACTTTTAATTGGCAATTACCTTTCCCCTCTTTTTTTTTAAAAAATCACGGACAATTACCATTTTCAGCTAAAACATGTTATATTTTCTATTTTCCTTACTAAAATCCTTCATTTTCCAAATATATCACGGACAAACCCTTACTTATTTACTTTAAAATCTATTTTAATACTTTTAATTGACAATTACCTTTTTCAACTAAAACATGTCACTTTTTCTATTTTTCTTACTAAAACCCCTCTTTTTTCAAAAATATCACGGACAAATCGTTACTTTTATATTTTAAAATTAGTTTACTAAGCCGCGCTTTGCAGCGGCTTTATAATAATTTTTTCAATTTTTTCTAAAAACTATTCTTAAAAATATGTTTTTAAACAAAATTATATTTAAAACATGAAATTAAGGTTTCTTTTAAATTCTCCGTTTAGTGTTTTTCATTACCGAAATTTTGAATAATTATAGAAAAAGGGCAATTGTTTAATATATTTCATTATTTTAATATTATATCAAATATTAGTATATTAATCACTTTACTTTTCTAAAACTTTATATTGCTACTTCTATTTAAAAATACATAATACATAAATATTAAATTCTAGCATATAATATGCTCCTCCTAATGAATCGCTCTCTCGTTAAACATGTTTTCTCCCACTGACCCGCTTTCTCGTTGTTACCAAATTGAACATAAAACAAACGAATTACATAATCAATTACATCATCTATTAATCAATTTTATTATATCATAAAATTTAATTCAAATCTTTTTCAAAATTCTAATTTTTATTGTTTAAAATATAGGTACTCGAGAAAAGAAATGAAAAGAAAATAAAGCTCCTCTATTTTATTTTATTATATAGAAACTTATATTTTCTGTAAGTTTTATCTTCTACATAATTAGAAGCTAAAAAATTTTAAAAATGATTTTTAATGTATATGTAAAACATATATATAAATTAAACGTGGGTTTTTTTACAAAAAAATTATGAGTATATTACATCACATATATTAAATATTTTGAAAAAAAATGATATTCAAAGTTTAGCAAAAATAGAAAAATATGATATCAATTAGATAAATTATAAAATAATTTTTTAGTAAAATATAATTAATTTAAATGGATATTATGTAAAAATAATTCAGATTTTAATGCAATTTATTTATCAAACAGTCTTATTAATTCTTAATTCAGATAGATGAACAATTCATATCATTCAGAAATTTGAACAATTCAAATTTGCCAAACGACCCCTAAGCCGCGCTTCGCGGCGGCCTTATCATATTTTTGCAAAAAAAGTTCAAATGAATATTATTTAAGAAAAAATCGAGAAATAAATCTAATATATCATATAAATTTGTGAATACTTTGTCGTACGAATTATATATAGATAGACAACTATAAATAATCATATACATATTTTATACTGATTTCCCCCCAAATTTTCTTACTATTTTATAAATTAGAAAACACTATATTTAGTACAAATTAACTAAATATAGATAATACAATAAATTACTTTTATATATTCTTTATTTATACCGATTTGTATCATGTTTTCGATAAGCATAGGAGGGATGTTATCCCAAAATTTTTGTCAGTACCGCCAAAACAATTTCAGCCATGAGATCCAAATTTTTTAAAATTGACGATCAAGATTATATCATATAAAAAATTTCAGCCATTCATATTCTTCTTATTTTACATTTATATTTACTTTGTTTGAAGTTCATCTTAAATTTGAATAGTTTTATGTGATTGTTGAATTTAATGTTGAATTGACGTGTGTGTTTCTGTTTGAGCGTGATTAAATTGTGTTTTAAGAGTTTTGTGTTTAACAATATTTTAAAAATATATTTAATTAAAATCGTTGTTTTTAATAAATTAAGGTCAAATTGCAAAAGAAAAAGGACTAAAGTGCAAATATCAGAATATGAATGTCGCATTGACCGACCGACTACCAAACTATATTTTGTATAAAATTATTGTTTTTAATAAATTAAATAAAGTAGTAAAAATACAAGAACTAAAGTATAAATATCAAAATATGAGAACCGTACCGACCGACTATCAAACTTTCAATGTTTCGGTTTTAATAATACAGTATATATATATATATATATATATATATATATATATATATATATAATAGGAGTGATTAGATTTATAATTAGATTGGATGCATTATATATATGACACATTTTTTGTTATTATCAAATGAATTTTAAATTAATTTTATGAAAGAAAATAATTAGTTATTTGGAATTGAATTAATACACACACACACACACACATATATATATAGAGAGAGTTAAGTTCCATGGAGACTACATTTTTTGTGAAGACCTGGAGACTATATATGTTCTGCAATCTAAATTTGACAAAATAGATCATATTTTGTAATCAAGAATTTGCAAAACGTACTGTTTTGCAAAGTATTTTCTATGAAAATTACTATTTCATTGAAAATCTTGAAAATCATGTAAGTTCTGCAAATTAAACATGAATGTTCTGCAAACCGAACATGTTTTGCAGAACAATATGTTTTGCTATGTTTTAGTTGCAAAAGATATATAATTTTAAATATTTTAAATGAAAATAGTTATTTTCATAGAACATAATTTATAAAATATTATATTTTGCTAAATTTAGATTGTAGAACGTATGTGGTCTCCAGGTCTCCACAAAAAAGGTGGTCTCCATAGAACTTAACTCTCTCTCTCTCTCTCTCTCTCTCTCTCTCTCTCTCCCTCTCCTCTCTCTCTCCCTCTCCTCTCTCTCTCTCTCTCTCTCTCTCTCTCTCTCTCTCTCTCTCTCTCTCTCTCTCTCTCTCTCTCTCTCTCTCTCTCTCTCTCCCTCTCCCTCTCTCTCTCTCTCTCTCTCTCTCTCTCTCTCTCTCTCTCTCTCTCTCTCTCTCTCTCTCTCTCTCTCTCTCTCTCTCTCTCTCTCTCTATCTATATATATATATATATATATATATATATATATATATATATATATATATGTCATTGCTCCATGAAGAACATTCTTATATAAAGAACAATAAAGAACACAACAGAATCTTACATAAATTGCATGTTGATTCGAATTTTCTCACCAAAAAAGTTTTATTACGAATAAAAATAGAATCTAACAAAAAATTAGAATTAAATAAAACATGATTACATGTAATTTCATTGTGATAAATATATATACAGGATTCTGTACTGGATTCTATACTCTATTATATGTAATGTTCTTCCTAGAGTGCAACTCATATATATATTTAAAAATCTCATCTAAATTTAAAAATTAAACATTACATATAATCTAGTATAGAATCCAGTACAGAATCTTGTATATATATTTATCACAATGAAATTACATGTAATCATGTACATTACATATAATCCAGTATAGAATCCAGTACAGAATCTTGTATATATATTTATCACAATGAAATTACATGTAATCATGTTTTATTTGATTCTAATTTTTTGTTAGATTCTATTTTTATTCATAATAAACCTTTTTTGGTGAGAAAATTAGAATCAACATGCAATTTATGTAAGATTCTATGGTGTTCTTTATTGTTCTTTATATAAGAGTGTTATTCACGGAGCAATGACATTGTTATGGAATAAAAAACGTGCTTGCGTAATTAATGCTAAGGTTTAATAAGCTTCGAGCTTTAATGGCTGCACTTGTGTTTCGAGACTAAATCGGTCCTCACAAGATGCCTACGTATCTCAATTCGTTATTGAGAATCAAGCCAAGACGTAGTTCTGATTGTAGGATCAGGGACCTTATATAGGCGTCTGGAGCCTAGTATTTATGGTACGTTTGGGAGACTTAGCGGATAAGTCTTCTTATTGATAACTGATAAGGATTGTATTACTTGGCGGGCAAGTCTTTTCCTTGTTTGATAAGCGTTGTGACTCATCATATTATTTGAGTGGGATTCTGGATCCTTCCATGAAGATTTTATTATATTTTGGACTCATTTAATGAGCTGATAATTTCCCTTATTTATTAATTACGAAATTAATAAATAATTAGGGATTCGGGCCTTTTATCGGGCCTAATTCTTGGACCAATTCGGGTCTAATTAATATGTCATTAATTATATTTTTAGGGTTATTTTTAGCCCATATCATTTGCCCCCCAATTTCTAGGAAAACTTTTCAAGCTTTCGTAGAAATTTTATTGACCTTTTTCGAGATTCGGGGTCTTTTTATCCTTTACCTAGGACTTTATTTACACTAGTGTTACACAAGTATCGCCTTGTTGCAAAGTGTGGAGCGACCGACACATTTACGACGATCGTTGCCTTATTCGAGGCTAATTTGACATTTATATGAAATATTCCTAATATTTTAGGAATTTTCATGTACCCACAAGTATTTTAATAATTATTCCTAATATTTAAGGAATTTTCATGTACCCACAGGTATTTTTAATAATTATTCCTAATATTTAAGGAATTTTCATGTACCCACAGGTATTTTTAATAATTATTCCTAATATTTTAGGAATTTTCATGTACCCACAGGTATTTTTAATAATTATTCCTAATATTTTAGGAATTTTCATGTACCCACAGGTATTTTTAGAAATATTTCTTGAAATATTTCAAAAGTGTATAAAATATTTTCCCAAAATTAAGAAAATTATTTTTAAAATTATTTTCTATTTTTTCAGGTATTTTCTGAATTTTTCTTTTGTATTTGTATTTCTTGTCTCCTTTCTTACATAGCAACAATTGTCCTTGTTCCCCGTGGGGGGACAGCTCATGTTCTTTGTGGGGGAGCAGGGGACAGCTTTTGCTTTTGTTTTAGGCTTGCTTTGAATTCCAGCCTGGGCGTGGGTTACCCCGCGTACAAGGCAGCCAAGTTAACCCCGCGCTCCAGGCTGCTTCCTGGGCGTGGTTTGTATATACATTTTTTTTTTTTTTTTTTTTTTTTTTTTTTTTTTTAAATCGTGGCCAATTGATGTTGTCTTCTAGGCGGGGCCCCGCCTAGAAGGTTCGTTCGTAAACCACGCGCAGGAGCCTGCTTCGTAGGCGTGTCTTGATTTTTAATTGTTCGCTTTACTTTTGTTTCCTAGGCGTTGGTAACCCCCGTGTACAAGACGGGGTTGTGAACCACGCGTCTCAGACGGTCTCCTGGGCGTTTCTGCCTTATAGGCGTTTTTCAAATTTTTGATTTTCCAAATGTCTTATGGGCGTTGGTCACCCCCGTGTACAAGACGGGGTTGTGAACCACGCGTCCCAGACGGTCTCCTGGGCGTTTCTGCCTTATAGGCGTTTTTCAAATTTTTGATTTTCCAAATGTCTTATGGGCGTTGGTCACCCCCGTGTACAAGACGGGGTTGTGAACCACGCCTCCAAGACGGTCTCCTGGGCGTCTTTGCCTCCAAGGCGTTTTTCATCATGCTTGCCTTTTCAAATGTCTTCTGGGCGTTGGTCACCCCCGTGTACAAGACAGGGTTGGGAACCACGCCCCCGAAGCTGTTTCCTAAGCGTCCATAGCTCCTTGGGCGTTTTTCAAATTTTGATTTCTCATTTTTTAAATGTCTTCTGGGCGTTGGTCACCCCCGTGTACAAGACGGGGTTTTGAACCACGCCTCCCAGACGGTCTTTTGGGCGTCTTTGCCTCCAAGGCGTTTTTCAACCCTTGATTTTTCAAATATCTTTTGGGCGTTGGTCACCCCGTGAACAAGACGGGGTTGTGAACCACGCCTCCGAGACTGTTTCCTAGGCGTTCGTAGCTTCTTTTTTAGCTGGACTTTCTTTGTCTCCTGGGCGGTGTTCACCCCTGCGTACAAGACGGAGTTGTGAACCACGCGTTCAAGGAGGTCTCCTAGGCGTCTTTGCCTCCTAGTCGTTTTTCAATCCTTGATTTTTCAAATGTCTTTTGGACGTTGGTCACCCCCGTGTACAAGACGGGGTTGTGAACCACGCCTCCCAGACGGTCTTCTAGGCGTTTTTTGAGGTGTTTTCGACCTCAATTTTCGACCTCGATTTGGTCCTAGGTTGAACAAAACGACCTCAACTTTTTATGTATTTGAGAGGTCGTTACCCTTCAACCTCGTTTAAGGTTTCGACAACGCCAAACGTGGCTTACAGATACAAGAACTAACTTGAGTTCTAACCCCTTAGACCTCATTTGAGGTTTCAACAACGCCAAACGTGGCTTACAAATACAAGAACTAACTTGAGTTCTAATACCTTAAGTTTCACATCGAGAGGTCTTCGTGAACGAAGACAGACACAACGTTTCACTTGCTTCTTTAATTTGAGCTTGCAGTATATCGAATCGAAGCTCGTTCTGAGCTCTACTTCCTCAATTTTCAGGGGTTTCAACCCATATATTAACATTCTTCCAATAGGCCTCTTAAGGTTTTTATTTTGAACTTGAGGTCTTTAGGACTATAATTGATCTTCCGACTTTAAGAATCGTGGTCTTCATGACTTTTTAATCTAAATTGGGGATCCATTTTGAGGCAGCTTGCCTTTTTGGCATCCTTCTGATACTTCTTCTTGCCAATGGAAGAGTTCGAGCCTACTGATGACTTTATAGAGGACTTAGATGCCCCTGTCCTTGACAATGATTCGTTTGATGACTTAGATCAGATTTTATTGGCCATGTGTGGCTCTATATCTTGCTTTTATTCAGGGTCCTTTCATGGACTTTAAGATTTATTTGATGCTTGTAACATAACTCTTTGATCCTTCGAGATCTTCTATTCATGCATGCTATTTTTTCGATACTTGTTCTTTGAGGTTTATGCAACTTTATTTTTGCATATTCTGTTTTGTCATTCTTGCTCACTTATATTTATTTAACTTATCTTTTGTAAGGCAATTCCTAGTACTTGGCCTCTTGAATGGGCTGGCACTTTGATCAAGTGTTGTTGGTACAACTTGCTTTTTAGTAAAACAATAAGAAAATGCCCAAACAAAGATAAGTAATAAAATAGTGAAAAAGAATTTGAAGTATTTTTTTGAAAAGAGGGTTCGACCCTTACATAGTGCTTCACTTCCTACTAAGAGCTTAAGAGCTCAGAATGGTTTCGTCGACCTTATTGCTACTTGTCCTATTTGTGGATCCTTTTTAGGAAACAACTAAACATAATAAACTTTTTAAACTTGAGGCATGCCAAGTTTTTGGCACCTCAGTCCCTTCAAAGGTTCAGGCAACAATGCTCCAATGTGAGTGACTTTGTCTGGTTCTCCATCGTTTCTCGAATCCATAACCTTGATTGGGAGAACCTGCCCCCCAACTCCATCAGGCCTTAACGCGGCTATATAGCAACTCCTAGCCATCTTTTGATCTCCTTGTTCTTCACCAACCCCGTTCCTTGTTGGGAACTTGATTTTCAAATGGTAAGTTGAGGCAACAGCCTTGAATGCATGAAGGCCTGTCCTCCCAAGGATTGCATTATAAGTCGAGGTTGCCTTTATCACCACGAAGTTCAGCATTTGAGTTGTTGTTTGTGAACCTTGCCCTATTGTCATAGGGAGCTGAATAGTTCCCTCTACTTTAGATTCAACCCCATTGAACCCGTATATGGGCATGTTTGAAGGAGTCAGTTGCGAATCGGTATATCCCATCTTGATGAAGGCATCATGGAACAAGATGTCCACGGAAGCTCCGTTATCAACCAGAACCCTCTTGGTTTTAGAGTTACCTATTACAGGTATAATGACCAACGGGTCGTCATGGGGGAACTTCACCCCTTCAAGATCAGAATCATCAAAGGTAATAGCCACTTCTGTCTTGGCACGTTTCGGTGCTTCTCCTACAACAGTCATTACATCTCGGGCATAAGCTTTCCTTGAGTTTCGGGAGGACCCAGCAGCAGTCGGTCCTCCAAATATCATGTTGATGACAGGCCCTCGGGGCTTAGGAGTACGATCTTGGTCGTTGTCCCTCCTATCATAGTCTTTCCTTTCATAGTTTCCTTGCTGATTTCCTCGATTCCCATCCTTAGTGAACTTATCGAGTTTTCCTCTTCGGATTAAGAACTCGATCTCATCTTTCAGTTGTCTACAATCGTCGGTATCATGACCAACTTCTTTATGGAAACGACAGAATTGATTCTTGTTCCGTTTCTCCAAGTCAGATCTTAGCGGCTTTGGCCATCGAAGATCTTCTTCCTTCTCAATTTCCATCAGAATTTGACTTCTTGAGGTGTTCAACCTTGCATATTCATCGAACCTGGGTCCGAAGTTGTTCCTTTTAGGTGGAGAGTCAGAATCTTTCGCTGTCCTGGGATATTTGTCCCTAGCGTCATACTCTTGAGTCTCCTTTCTCTTTTTTCCGTTTTCACTTGCTTCCACAGTGGGTTCATATTTTCTCATGCTCTCCTCAGCCTTGATGTATTTTCCAGCTCTATCTTGTAGTGACAACATGTTTTCGGGGGGATGCTTAGCCAAAGACCTCCTGAAGTGGTCATCGGTAGTTCCTTGCTGTAGGGCTATCATAGCCACTTTATCTTCCAAATCTGGGACTTTTATAGCCTCCTTAGTGAATCTACTCAAGTATTCTCTCAATGTTTCATTCTTGCCTTGTCGAATCCCCATAAGAGAGGCGGAACTTTTCTCATGTATCTTCCCACTAACAAATTGATTGATGAACGCCTTACTCAACTCTTTGAAGGATCCAATAGAATTGGGCGGAAGGCGGCTGTACCAACGTTGAGCCATGCCCGCCAGGGTTTGTGGAAACGCCCTACACTTTACAGCGTCATTGGCAGGCTGCAACAGTAGTGCATTTGAGAAGGTTCTTACATGATTTGCGGGATCTCCCGTTCCATCATAAGCTTTGATGGTTGGCATTTTAAACTTTCTGGATATAGTGGCCTTCATTATCTCTTGAGTGAAGGGTGGTGTAGGATCATCAGGATCTCCTAGGGGCAACAAAACAGTAGGATCACCCCTTGGGGCTTCAGCCCTCTTGGTTCTCCTTGACGGTGGATCCAAATTGATTATTGGGACTCCTCCCGTTCCTTGGTTTTGTGTCCTTGCGGCTTCTTCTTCAGCCAGTAGCTTCTTGAGCCTTGCAGTCTCGGCTTCATGGGCCGCTAGTTTCTCCCTTGTAGTTTGGGGTCGTTCTCTATTGGTTTGAGAAGAACGTCTTCTTCTTGGGGCAACATCCCTCTCATCTCTTGTTGAGTAATTTTCATCCTCGGTATAAGGACCAGAATAGTCTAGGAAAGGGGTTTCTCTAGTTTGTCGATTTTGGGGTCCCAGACCTTGAATGTAAGGGGGCACATAGGCTTCATGATAGATGGGATTAGTCCCACTGCCGCCCACCGGGGGTCGAGGAGGCATACCGTAGGTTGGCATGCCCAGAGTTTGAGTAGCATACTGGGGGAGAACAGTAGTGTGGAGTTGAAGGCTACGAGGTGCGCTCATGAGCAGTGGGGAGGTCGTGATCGGTTGCTGGTGAACGGTCTCTTGTGGATTAGATCCATGAATAACCATTTGTAGGGGATTCGTCCCTTCAGCAGTAATTGGGACTTCTTGTCCTTGAGTGTTGGTGGGGATATTCGTTCTTTCAGTGCTAGTAGTTGGCGGTGGTTGGCTTCCATGAGTATCAGCCCCGGAGGTGATAGGGAGGCCTTCAGAAGTATCAGAATCTCTATTTGTTCTTCGCGTGTTTGCCATGGTTGATGTTGTTGTCCCACAGACGGCGCCAAATGTTATGGAATAAAAAACGTGCTTGCGTAATTAATGCTAAGGTTTAATAAGCTTCGAGCTTTAATGGCTGCACTTGTGTTTCGAGACTAAATCGGTCCTCACAAGATGCCTACGTATCTCAATTCGTTATTGAGAATCAAGCCAAGACGTAGTTCTGATTGTAGGATCAGGGACCTTATATAGGCGTCTGGAGCCTAGTATTTATGGTACGTTTGGGAGACTTAGCGGATAAGTCTTCTTATTGATAACTGATAAGGATTGTATTACTTGGCGGGCAAGTCTTTTCCTTGTTTGATAAGCGTTGTGACTCATCATATTATTTGAGTGGGATTCTGGATCCTTCCATGAAGATTTTATTATATTTTGGACTCATTTAATGAGCTGATAATTTCCCTTATTTATTAATTACGAAATTAATAAATAATTAGGGATTCGGGCCTTTTATCGGGCCTAATTCTTGGACCAATTCGGGTCTAATTAATATGTCATTAATTATATTTTTAGGGTTATTTTTAGCCCATATCAGACATATATATATATATATATATATATATATATATATATATATATATATATATATATTAGTTTCAAAAAAAAAAAAAAATATATATATATATATATATATATATGTGTGTGTGTGTGTGTGTGTGTGTGTGTGCGCGCGCGCGCGCGCGCGTGCGCGCGTGTGTGTGTAAAATAACTAAAAAACATATGAAAAACTATTTGTTTTGAGTTAAAATATTGTAAAAGGCGAGATAATAAAAATAAATAGATAGTACAACAAAACAATTAAATGAATTATATATTCTAAAATTTTGATAATAATTTGTGTAAACAATAAACAGATTAAAATATATAGTTCATAACAAATTTAAAAAAACATGATATTGCATATCATACATTATGATCAGATCAAATCACATTATATAGCCCGTGTTATTTAAAATTATAGTCTCCGATCAATCAAATTATCTATATAAATTGAAGTAAGTACATTGTAACAGATGAATAAAAATGAGCAACCATACCTAGAAAAAAAAAATTAACCGCAAAGAATAGAAATTTATGTTAATTGCTAGAAAAATGACCCGTGTTTTAATTATTAAAGATGTGTATTTCGAAAAAAAATAAAGGATGAATTCATTGTCAAAACACGGACAGAACTCAGAAGGCATATGAGCAATTTTAACTTACGATGATATAAGCAAAAAATATTTATCCATCCATAATTGATCAATTCTCAAGTTTAGAGTTAAAAAAAAGTCTGTTTGTTTGGAAAAATTGAAACACATCGAAATGGTACCAAACGTACTTAATAATAGAATGATTTGACACAATGTAGTTCCACTTCAGTCAATTAGCTACATTGTCCTAGGTTCTGAAAGTTAGGTAGACAGGGGAAGAGAAATAAAGGTAAAAAATTCTTAAAATCAAGAGGTCAGAAGAAAAGACTTGAAAGAGTTACAAAGAAAGTTTTAAGAACTGAAAACGCAAGACCTAAGTAGAGTATTAGAAGATTTAGGAAAGCTTTTGAGTAAAATCAGTACTAAAACCTACAATCTCATACTGCAGCATCTTGAAGGCTATTTAGTTTCTACCTTGAATATTGTCGGAGATGAACTAAATGAATGCTTCATTTTTGAAGAACTAGAAAATTTTTAGGATTATAATATTAAAAATATCTTCTTAATTAGAAAACATCCATAGAACACTCTAATTCTATTCTATGATCCACAACAAAATTAAAAACATACATGATTTATCAAAACTACTCGTATTAGTTTTCACATTATAAACTTCTAACATATTTAAGCAAGTACAACATAGTCATAACATTAACATAAAAACTCTATGAACATAAAAAATATACAATCATATATGTCAAATGACATTGATAATGCGTAGTTTAGTTTAAAATCACAATCTAAGCTAACAGCCCGTGCCTTGCACGGGTTTTTATGCTAGTATTATTAAAGACGAAACATTAAAAGTTTGGTAGTCGGACGGTCAGTACTTAGTAATTTTACTTAAATACCCTTACTTATTATTTTTTTTAAAAACTATCACCAAATAATAACATTGTTTATAACCAATTACCTTTTCAGCTAAAATACATTACCATTTTTTATTTTTTTCTAACAAAATCCTCTCTTTTTCTAAAAAAAACACGGACAATTATCTTTTTTAACAAAAACATGTTACTCTTTCTATTTTTCTTTACTAAAACCCTTCATTTTCCAAAAATATCACAGACAAATCCTTAATTATTTATTTTAAAATCTATTTTAATACTTTTAATTATGAGCACCTTTTTAACTGAAACATGTTACTTTTTCTATTTTTTTTCTAAAGAAATTATTATTAAATAATAACAGTTTTATAACCAACTACCTTTTCAGCTAAAATACATTACTTTTTCTATTTTTTCTAACAAAATCCTCTCTTTTTCTAAAAAAATCACGGGCAATTACCTTTTTCAACTAAAACATGTTACTCTTTCTATTTTTCCTTACTAAAACTTCTCATTTTCCAAAAAAATCCTGGGCAAATCCTTACTTATTTATTTTGAAACCTATTTAAATATTTTTAATTAAGGGCATTTGCCTTTTCAGCTAAAACACGTTACTTTTTTTTATTTTTTCTTACTAAGACCCCTCATTTTCCAAAAAATATCACGGACAAACAATTATTAATTTATTTTAAAATCCATTTTAATACTTTTAATTATTTAAAAAAGTTTAACACGCCTACTTATTTTTTTAGCAAATGCAAATTAATAGAATATTAAAACATAAATAATAAAAATAATAATTATTAATAGACGAAACATTAAAAGTTTGGTCGGTACGATACCTGTTTTTTGGTATTTCGTGAATTTACTTAATTACCCTTACTTGTTTATAAAAAAAATATTATTAAATAGTAAGACATATTTATAACGAGTTACCTTTTTTCAGCTAAAACACATTAGCTTTTCTATTTTTTCTAACAAAATCTACTCCCTTTCCAAAAATATCGCGGACAATCACCTTTTTTTAAATAAGACATGTTACTTTTTGTATTTTTACTTACTAAAACTCATTATTTTCCAAAAATATCACGGGTAAACCCTTAATTATTTATTTTAAAACTTAATTTAATGCTTTTAATTTTTTAAAAAGTTTACATATTTTAACATGCATACTTATTTTTTTAACAAAAGTAATTAATAAAATATTATTATATAAGTAATCAAATAACAATTATTAAAAACAGTCTGTGTATCGTACGAGTTTTAACGGTACCTGTTTATTGGTACCCGTTTTTTGATACTTCGTGATTTTACTTAATTATCCTTATTTATCTATAAAATAATATTATTAAATAATAAGATATATTTATAATCAGTTACCTTTTCAGCTATAACACATTACTTTTTCTATGTTTCTAACAAAATCTACTCCTTTTCCAAAAATATCACGGCCAATTACCATTTTAAACCGAAACATGTTACAATTTCTATTTTACTTACTAAAACCCATTTTGTTTACCAAAAATATCACGAGTAAACCCTTAATTATTTATTTTAAAACATACATTAATGCTTTTAATATTTAAATTTTTTACATATTTTAACATGCATACTGAATTTTTTAATGATATAATTAATAAAATATAATATAAACATCAAATAACAACTGTTAAAAAAAATATCATGGGTAATTACCTTTAAATTAAAATATGTTATCTTTTAAATATATTATATATTATCTTTTATATATTATATTTCAAATATCACTGATAATTACCTATTTTACTTATTTTTTATATATTGTTTTTTTTAAAGATAAGTAAGGGTAATTAAGTAAAAACATGAAGCTTCTTGGCAGCTTGCTTTCCTGCAACAATGTCCTTGCTGTTTCTTGCAAAGACCTGTTATTTCTCTCTACAACCCTATTTTGCTGTGGCGTTCTTGGAGCAGAGAGTTCATGTGAAATGCTCTATCTTCACAATAATCAATAAAGTCGTTTGAGATAAATCCACCGCCTCTATCACTCCTTATACCTACAAGTCTTGTATTCAACTTGTTCTCAAGAAACTTTATTAGCTTCTCAAATTCACTAAAAGCACAATATTTAGTACGAAGAAACAATACCCAAGTAAATCTAGAATAATCATCCACAATTACAAATGCATATTGTTTACCTCCAATACTTTTATATGCTTCCGGACCAACTAAGTCTAAATGAAGAAGCTCTAAAGGTTTAGTAGTTGATACCACACTCTTTGACTTATGAGGAGTCCTGATTTGTTTGCCTAATTGACAAGCCAAACATGTTTCCTTCTTGACATACTTTATTTTGGGCAATCCTCAAACTAGCTTCTTTGTAGACAGCTTGCTGAGTAAGTCCATGTGAGCATGTCCTAGCCTTCTATGCCAAAGATCTGGATTAGTATCCACAGTAGCCAAGAAGCATGCTGTTTCCTGCATATCAAAGTCCAAAATATAGATATTTCCTTCCCTTCTAGCAACTAAGGGGACTTTGTTAGTGCCAACATCAATAGTACATTTCTCCTTATCAAAAATAACAATATGTCCATCATCATATAACTGACTTATACTAAGCAAATTATATTTAAGACCTTGAACATATTGTACTTTATCAATTGAAATGATACTATTACTAATTGTTCCTTTGCCAAGAATGCAGAGTGTTTTGCTATCACCAATTGTGACACTTACACCCTTTTTCATCTTGAGTTTAAGGAACCGAGACTTGTCACCACACATATGTCTTGTACATCCACTATCCAAAATCCATTGACTTGCTTTTATTTTGGCCACAAGACTTACCTACAAAACAAACAAACACAGCTCAACGTTTTGGTACCCATATTTGTTTGGGTCCAACATGGTTAGTTGATAACACATAAAGAGCATTTAAATCAGTTTTCTTGATCCACATTTGGACCACTTTGTGAGCTTGATTCCTTGTTCTTTCTGTTCTAGCAGCTTGCTGTCTGTGACTTGTCTGTCTGTTCCAGCTTGCTGGTTCACCATCCTGAACTTTGCAATTCCTGGTCAAATGACCCTTCTTTCCACATTTGAAGCAGATTCTCCATGGCATAGCATAATCATAAGGAATACCATGTTTGCCTTCATATTGAAGTGTCTTGTCCTTTGATGTTAAAGCCATTCCAAGTCCTTCCTTATCCAATATAACTTTAGTTTGTTTCATCATAGTTTTTAGCACTTCTTTTCCTTGAACAAACTTGCCCATTCCTTTTTGAAGATTCTATATCTCAGCTTCCAACTGTTTGATCTTATCAGCTTGCTGTGATATCTCTTTTGCAGAAGAAGATTCTCTAATTGTGAATGTTTCAAGGCATGCATATTTTGATTTGATTTCCACCCTAAGATCACTGAGCATCTTCATCAATGTATCATTCCTTCTTAGTATAGCTTTGTTTATTCCTTCAGATTGAGACAATTTAGCCTTTAAATCAGCAGTAAATTCATCATGATTGCTTGTTGGAGCTTTCTTTCCCATGAATTCAGCAATGACCTTTCTTAGTTGAGTATTGGTCCTTTCAAGCTCATTGTTCTCATTCTTCAATTCCATGAACTTCACAATAGATATACTACTATGTTCCTGCAAGGTTAGTTCATCTAAAGAATTATCATTAGAACTTGAATCATAGTCATATGAGTTTACCTCACTTCCATTGTCATCTGATCTTGAAGTATCACTCTCATTATGAGCATCTTCATCATCAAGACCTACAAGATACAGGTTCACCATCTCATCACTTGATTCATCTTCAGAAGCTGAATCTTCATCATCACTCCATGTAAAAAGTGCTTTTGATTTCCTTTTGTCCTTTGGAGCAACTTGCTGCTTCAGCTTGTAGTAGTCCCTTTTGAAGTGACCTTTCTTGCCACATTCATAGCATGTAGCTTCCTTTGAATCTTTTGACTCTCTTCTTGTGCCAAAAGTTTTGCCCTTCTCTGTCTTCAATTTGTTTTTCTTCTCAATCATTCTCTTGATTTTTCTGGACGTGAGAGCCAATTCCTCATCTGATTCTGATTCTTCATCGGATAACAGCTTGCTGGCAGAAGAATGTAAGGCCAGATTTTTCATCTTTTCAATTGGAGCTTTAACGGATTCCATCTTGCTTTCATGTATCTTTGTTTTAAATTGTTCTAGCTCAGCAAAGACATGCAAATGATCCATTGTATCAATAATAGGAGAAGATTCCAAGGCACTTACTTTTGATTCATAGATAAATGAAACAACACTTAGAACTTTTATGTTGATTTCATCTTGAGGGATCTTCTTTCCAAGTCTCTCTAGTGCATTGATATTGACTTGAAATATAGCTTGACTTTCTTTGATTGTTTCACCTTCCTTGAGCTTGAAATTTCCAAACTCATTCATGAGCTTGCTACGTTTCCCCTTCTTTAGAGATTTGGATCCTTCATGATATGTTTCCAAAGCATCCCACATCTCCTTTGCTGATTTGAGTGAAGAAACCTTGTCATGCTCAGCTTGATTTAGACCATTCATAAGAGAATTCCTTGCCTTCCCATTGTAGCCATATTTGATTAGCTCATCCGGAGTAAGATCATCTACATCTTTTTCTTTGCCATCTTTATCAAGGAATACATATGGGCCTTTCTGTACAACCCTTAGAACAAGTGGATCTCTGGATAAATAAGTTTCCATTCGACTTTTCCACCAGTTGTATTTGTCAGTTCCAGTAAAGAGAGGAGCACGGTAATCGGACTTTCCTTCGGGATAATTGTCAGCCATTAAATCGATACTTTTCCTGTTACAGAAATATCAGTATACCAAAGCTCTGATACCAAATGAAATTACACCTAGAGGGGGGGGGGGGTGAATAGGTGTTTTAGGCTAACTATATCCAATTTTATAACTTTACCGAATATTTAACTAAACTAGTTAGCTTGCTGTTACGAATATAAACTAGTTTGTCAGCTTACTGATAAGAAATATGCAGTGCAGAGAGTAAATAAACAACAAGTAAAGAACACCGAGAATTTTAGCCAGGTTCGACCCCTAGTCTCTATGGTATACGTCCTGGTCCCCTACCAAACCTGGTAAGAGAATATATTATTAATCACTTATAAAACCGATTACAAGATTAATCAATATATCTCCCTTCTTCCCTGTCACTGATAGCAGCTTGCTGACAACCCTGTTCTCTGAACCAAAAGACCTCTAAGTACTATACTTCCCAAGGATAAACTTCTATATCTAACTAGTTCCCTGAACCCTGTGTCACAGCTCACTACTCAACAACAAACATCTACACAATGAGCAATACAATCGATGTAAATCAATACAACTCAAACTATGAACTCAATATAAGAATATAAACGAATACGAATACTAGAGCTCAATTAAGAAAGATTTTGAATGAAAAGCACAGAGTTGTTTCTTGTAGTGTTGTAGTGTTCTCTACTTTTTCTCTGAGTTAAAAATGAATAACACACTAACAAGAACATATATGATAAACATATAACGTTCAAATTATCAAACAACTTGCAACGGTCTTTGTTAGGAATGAATATCACCTAGAAACTAGACAGAGGGGGGGGGGGGGGGTGAATGGATAGTTTGATGGATTTTTGCTTTCTTGAAACTAAATGTAAACTATATATGATTATGCTATGTAATATGCAGAAAGTAAACAACACGCACAATCACTTTAATCTACTTTGTATAAGCAAATTAAATACTACAGCTTTCCAAGAAATTCACAATCGAATTTCTGGCTTCTAAACAAGAACAGTTTGTACTTGCTTGCTTACAGAGAAAAGAGCTTAGCAAATAACTATGTGTATCTCTCTTACAGCTTACAATAGGATGTGCATGATATATATAAGCCCTATACAAACTAGTGCACACACCTATTTTTACACAGTTACCCCTTGCTGAAAGTCCAACTTGTCCTGCCATAAGACGTTAACTGTGTCAGGAAGGACCACCTGCTTTTCGGAGTCTTTCCCGTTTCTGTAGCTGCTTGTCTCTTATCTTTCTCTCCAAGTTTAGCTGTAGATTTGCCATCTGTTCTTTGGACCACCTTGCCAGAACAAATGCTTCAGTATTTGTCTCTTTTGATTCTTGATTCTGTACCTTGAATTGTCTTGTTGTAAACGGCTAAGTGTTGATATCGTGAACTCCACTTCATTCCTGACTTCGCGATCTCCATTGAGAGGACTATGCGATATAGCCTTTGAAGACATTGCGACATAGCCCAATTGACGACTATGCGACATAAGTCATTTGACGACTATGCGACATAGGTCATTTGACGACTATGCGACATAAGTCATTTGACGACTATGCGACATAAGTCATTTGACGACTATGCGACATAAGTCATTTGGCGACTATGCGACATAAGTCATTTGACGACTATGCGACATGAGGCTCCTGAGGACTTCACGATCTAGGCTTCTTTGACTTTGCTGACTTCAACACTTCACGACATGAGTCTTGAGGACTTCTCGACATAGTACAAAATGGACTATGCGATATAGCACTTCACGACATGGATATTGGTGACTTCACGACATAGCTTTCTTCTGACTTTGCTATATAATGCCTTAGACAAATTTCTGCAACTTATTCCTTCATGGCCTTATTCTTCTTTGTCCTGCTGCATGAACATTTCTGAACTTCTACCAGGACAATTATTCAGTGGCCTATATACAATCTAGATGCAAGAAACTTTACTAAGCTCATTATAACTTTGAGCATACATGATCAAGCTAATGTTCATGAGAACAAGACAAGTACATTAGAGACCTATACTATATCCCAGTGATAGAACTCACTAGGTCATGTAATGTGACATAGTCACATAGTGTAGGCTTGTTAATGGTGGTATTCAGACATGTCTTGAGCCTAACAATCTCCCCCAAATTGTGAGTAAGACCCTTAGGCACAATTTCATGTCTGATAACAAGCCTAACTAACATAAAAAGAACAAAAATAAAGAAGTTGAAGGTAAGAACAAAATTTGATAACAACTTGGAAATTTAGGCTTACATGATTTTTCCTTGAGCTACTTAGCTTCAGTTTCCAATTGTTTCTCTAAGAAATCATCATAGACCTTCTTCTTCCATATTTCTTCATTCTTCTTTATTTCAGAGATGGCCAGTAAAATTTCATCCCTTGCAGTCAGTTCTTCAATGAGAGGAGAATCTTTTAGATCTTCAGCTGCTGTTCTGAGGGCACTTTCCACATATGAATGTATGAACTCCATCCTTATCTTGCTTATTCCTCCATAATGATTTTTGTACTCAACAGTATAAGGATTTTGCTTTACCCTGCACAGCCCTTTCTTCCTTAGCTCCTTTGCTCTTTCTTCCATCTCAGCCAACTCCTTTTCTTTCTGACTCATCTTTTATTCATTCAGCTTCTTTAGATTTTGTTTATAGTTAGAGTGCATCTTCATGAATCTAGCAATCTCTATTTTCCACAACCTTTCTTCCTTTTCTTCAAAATTTAACAAGGCATTGATTCTTTCTTGCTCATAGGTGTCAAAATGTTGCCATCCCCCTTGCTTCATTATTCTTTCTCTTCCATCAGTGTATTTGATCTGTAGATGATCTAGCTTCACTTTGACTTCAAAGATCCTTTGATCCCTCAAAAATGCTAGGGCATCTTCATCATAGTCCTCATCTAATGGAAGCACATTGATGCCAATAACATTTGTGAGTTTTCCAGTCCTCTTTGTTATCCTTATCCTCTTAGCTGCCCTCTTGATCTTCATGTGTTTCACTTGAGGTAGCTTTGAGGAGCAGGGAGAATTAGTCTTTAGTACCACATCATTTGGAAGTAGCTTCATTTCCTTCCCCTTCATCCACTGTAACACTCCACTAGCTGTAACTTTGTGGAAGTGTTTTCTTGAAATTACTTTTGTGGCTTCATCTTCCTTCTGTGGCAATTCAGGTTCAGAAGTCTTAGATGATGATTTTGGAGGATCATCACTAACAGTACCCATCCTAGACTTAGAGTCTTGTGTTGTGGTTAAAGTACTGCTAGCAATGTCCTTGACTTGCTGAATTCCACTCCTTGTTCTCTTGACTGTTTCCTTTCCTCCTTTTGAATCCCTCTTGTCATCACCAGCATCTTTTGATTTCTTTGAATATTTGCTCCTGCTGCTTTCACTAGGTCCATCCTTATCACTCCTTGACTGAGATCTCCTTTTATAGGTTTTCTCCTCATCATCATCATCCCCATCCTTCTTTTTGCTCTTTTCTTTGACAGATTCAGGAATGACTCCATGAATCAGAAAAGATTGTAGAGTGTTAATCATCTCTAGTTCCTCAGCTGTCCTGTCTCCCCTCTTGGCCCTTAGCATTTGCAGCACCTGGTTGATCTTTGCATTATTCTTTCTTGTCAAATCTGAAGGAATCACCAACTGGTCAATGCTGCTGTCTTGAGATAGACTTTGGAAGATTATTGTCCTTGGCTTTGAGATAACCTCAGGCAGTCTTTGATGTTGATCTATCTTCAAGTCATCAAACAGTCTCCTGTTGTTGGCCCCATCTTTTTCTATTAAGTCCAGGATTATTGACAGCTCAGTAAATCTCAGTTTCTCTAGAGTTTGAAATGCTAGATGCCACAAGCAATTGTCCTTGCACACCATGATAACTTCTCTTAGATGGACATCATTGATTTTCCTTACTCCCACACTGAAGTACTTGATACTTTCCTTGACCTTCTCTCTGTAGACTCTTGCATCCCCTTTTGCATTGCTGTAGATGGCTTTTAGAAGCTCCAGGAAGGCCTCATCATGATAGATGTTTGAATTTGCAATTTCCTGTAGCTTGGCCTGGGTGATTATTGTGGCTTTGATAGGTTTGGAATTTGAAGTAGGTTGAGGAGCTGAAATGTCCTTTGGCATTGTAGAAGGATGGAAGGTAGATGTGACTGTGCTCTTCTGGCCTTGTGCATTTATGACCTCTACAGGGGGGGGGGGGGAGGATTATTGGCTTTATTGTTTCTTCAGAAATTTTGCCCTTAAGCTTCTGTTGCTTGGCAGGTACTCCCCCTTTCTTTTTCAGAATGACCTCCTTTTCTTTCTCCCCCTTAGGCTTGGAATCAGACAAGATGTCTTGAGCTTCCCCAGGGATAGGCAGGTTCATATGTCTCATCATTGAGGTCATCATTTGTTGTTGCACCAACAAAATATTAGAAGTGGAGTTGGTTTGATCATCCATCTTAGCATTAAGCTGCTCCAAGGAGTGAGACAGTCCTTTGTTTTATGCTTTCAGATCAGCTACCTCTCTTTCCAAGCTGTCCACTTTTGAGAAAAGTTGTTGAGATTTGAAGGAGTTAAGGGATTGATCCTTGAGTTTGGAGAATTCAAACTTGGAGATATCAGAAATAGGAACCTCATCAACAAGCTTGTTCCCATACTGATTCTTCCAGAGTACTGTAAGCATGGAGTTTGAGTTGATGTTGGCCTGCACCTGATTGTCTAGCTTGGTAGAGAGCTTCTTCATATTATCTGAAACCATAGCTAGGGTGCAGTCCATCTTGGTGACATTGGAGGCAGTTTTCTGGACTTCCTTAAGAATGCCATCTACCTTGGGAAAGCCTGAAAGAAAACAATTCTTTAGTTGAGCATTAGAATGAGCTGTTTCTTCCTGAATGGTGGAGATTTCTGACTGAAGATCCTTCCCAAGAAAATGCATAGCTTTAAGTTGGCTCTTGTAGACATCATTAACTGCATCATAGATTTCAGCAGGAGAGAGACCTTTGGCATTTGACCCCAAGGCTGTAAGATAGTCCTCCCTGAGAAAAGCTAGAGCCTCATTGAGCTTTACTATCCTTTTGCCATCCAGCCAAGCATCCACATTTCCAGCTTGCTGGGCTTCATCCACAATTTTATCCTGTTGTGCTTCAACATCCTCCTTGTGAGTGAGAAGAATAGCCTCATAGTCAGAATTTGGGAGATTTGCAGTGAGGAGATGTTGAGCAATCCTAGAGATCTCATCAATCTGTGCCACATGAAGATCTTTTAATTCTTCTTCCGTCAATTGTGGTGGCACAGAGGATGATCCTGTCATGTTGCACAGGTTTCAGCCATTCAGTTATTGTGGCCTGAACCAAGTGAGAGCTAGTGCTTGGCACTTCATGGGGAATGGTTGAGTGAGTTTCCTCCAGTCTTGGAATGACTGTAGAGTCTGATGCTGTCTCCATTGAAATGGGATGTGTTACAACACCATCTCTAGATGCCTGTGAAGGCAAATCCATGTCCATATGGAATGGAGAGTTTGGCATAGAGTCTCCAGTAAGAACTGGTGAATCCTCTATGTTTTTGTTGGTGTCATTAGGATATGCCCCAGCATGCATTCCCTGACCAACCTGATGTGGTGCCTGGGTGGTGAGCACAGTGTCATGCACCATGTCACTTGAAATTGGCTCAATCATAGGAATGGATTGTGATTGATCAATGGCAAGATTGTCATTAGAATGACTCTCTTGTTCAGAAGAAATTTTTATGGAAGAATCTGGAAGAGAAGTGTGGTGTAGAGATGATTTTGGCAACTCCCCCTGAGAAATAGGAGGAGGTTCAAGTGTGATGTGCTCTCCACTCAATGTGTCAGCATCCTTATTTCTCCTAGGATCAAGAGTGAGGTCTTGATCCTGTGCAGACTCAGTACAGGTTGTAGTGGGGAGACTACTCTTTTCAATGCCAATGACCTGTTGAGAGGCCATTGACAGTAATAGGTGTACCCCTTTTTCCACATCTGAATCCTGTTGGGAGGATCCAGTGGTAGGTTTGGATTTGGATTTCTTACTTTGTCTGGTGAGAGGTGACTCAGGATTCTCACTTTCTATCTCTACAGATTCATTTGTCACTTCTAGGGCTCTCTTCTTTGGCTTCTTTTTAGTAACACCAATCTTTTGAGAGATTGATGCACTTGGCTGCCTAACTTCTATGGTACTGTTTGCAGGAGGTTCATTGGAGGGGGTAGGAAGGCTAGGGTTAGACTGTGTAGCACCTTCAGTCTTAGCCTCCCCTGTCCAGGAAAGTTCATGGTATATGGGCTTATCAAGTGGATAGGATTCAAATGTGTCCTGCATATGCTTGGTCACACTCAGAATCACATCCACTTGATTCCTTGTGTCCAATGACCCAAATAGAATCTTGGACATGGACTTGGAATAAGCCATTTTAGTTTTATCTATACCCTCCAATTCATGGATATTTGCATCAAGATAATTTAAAATAACTTGAAGGAAACGAGGGTAAAAGATGTCATTACCTCTACCACGAACTGTCCTCCCTAGCCTTTGAGCCAATTCCTTGAGGATTATTGCTCCAACATTGATTTCTTGATTGTAGGCTAGGGAATAGGCCAGCTTCACAGAAATGTGACTGATTTGGTCCCATCTTGTCTTCCTGCACAAAAACACCTTTTGGAGTGCGTCAAATAGAAATGACCACTCCCTCCTGACATACTTCTTGTTAAGCTTTGCCGTATCAATATTGTCAACATACTGAATGAGGGTTAGGAAATCCACCATTTGCTTGTCAGTTGCTTCAGCATCATGACCCTCAACTTTTAACCCCAGGGCTTCATTAATTTCCTTCTCCCCAAACTGGAAAGACTTGCCCCCTATTGTACAACTCACTTCCTGAAACGAAGCCCCATCCTCCCTTGCCATTGTTGTGACCAACGATGTTCTCCAGAACCCTTCCAATACATCGACATACATAGTGGGGTTAAGGGTCAAGGCTTGGCGGAGATAGGAAGTGTTTAAGAACCGTACAAAGCACTTGTACCTTGGGTTTGCCTCCGCCTCTGAGGGTATTGTGAGTAGATTTGTTTCTTTTGGTATGGTTAAAGGGATTGAGGATGATGCTGTTTGAGATTTGGGTGTCATTTCAAGATTGAGAGTGAAAAAGAAAGTAGAGAATTAGAGTTTAGGTTTGAGAATAGAGAGTAGTAGACAAGATGAAAAGTTGTGAACGGTTAGAAAAGAGTATTTATATGATAGAGACACTGCGATATAGAGTTATGAATATGTACAGTCTATTTGTATGTCGGGAAGTCAAAAATGGCCTGTACCGCAAAGTCTTGCAAAGTAGATCACATAGTCTCAAAAGTGAACTATGTCGCAAAGTCATCAAGATGAAGAAATAGGAAGGACTTTGCGATATAGTAGAAATACCCTGTCTATAACTCTCTTTCTGGAATCTAAGCAATTTGTCAGACTTTTATCAATTTTGAGATAAAAGTAATTTAAATCAAAATTCTGTCAAATGAGGAGACTTGTCGATATAGTTATTCTAAGTCGCGAAGTCATAAAATGAACTATGTCGCAAACTCATGAAATGAACTATATCGCAAAGTCTCACAATTCCAACAGTTTGCGATATAAGTCTGTTTTATTTGAACTGTGTCGTGAACTCTGAAAATCATCTATATAGAGATGTCACAAAAGCTCACAACTTCTCCACCAAATATGATTTTGAAAAATATGCAGTAAAATACTGAAATATTTATAAATCATATCTCAGCTAATTTTCACTCCAAATAAATAGATCATTTAAGCACAGTGAGAATTTACTGCTGCAACAATTAACTAGCACATTTACTTAGAACAACTAAATGAAGGATTAAGCATTCCAATTTCACTCACAAGTCTGTTGAAGACAGCTTCATTTAGAGGTTTAGTAAATATGTCAGCTAATTGTTTTTCAGTTGGAACATAAGAGACTTCTATGGTACCATTTGCAGCATGTTCCCTAATGAAATGGTACCTAATCTCAATATGCTTTGTAGTAGAGTGATTAACAGGATTGGCAACTATGGATATTGCACTAGTATTATCACACATCAGAGGAATGTGTTCTAACACTAGTCCATAATCCATAAGTTGATTTCTAATCCAAAGCAATTGAGCACAGCAACTTCCAGCAGCAATATATTCAGCCTCAGCTGTGGATGTTGCTGTAGACTGTTGCTTCTTACTAAACCAGGATACTAACCTTTGACCTAAGAATTGACAGCTTCCAGAGGTGCTCTTCCTGTCAATCCTGCATCCAGCATAATCAGAATCTGTGTAACCAACCAGGTTGAACCCAGTGCTCTTTGGATACCATAGCCCAAGATTAGGAGTCCCTTTCAGATACCTGAAGATTCTTTTGATAGCCATCATGTGAGATTCCTTAGGATCAGCCTGGAACCTTGCACAAAGACATGTGGCAAACATGATGTCTGGCCTGCTAGCTGTGAGATAGAGTAGTGATCCAACCATTCCTCTATAGACCTTGATATCAACTCTCTTGCCTTTCTTGTCTTCATCCAGCTTGATTGCAGTAGACATAGGAGTTTTTGATGGGGATGACTCTTCTAAACCATATTTCTTCAAAAGATCCTTGACATACTTGGATTGGTTTATAAAGATGCCATCATCCCTTTGATGTACTTGCAGGCCTAGGAAGAAGGTTAATTCTCCCATCATACTCATCTCATATTTGCTTTGCATCAACTTAGAGAATCTTTCACAGAGTTTTTCATTTGAAGAGCCAAAGATGTATCATCCACATAGATTTGAACAAGGATAATATCATTTCCATGCTTCTTAAAGAATAGGGTCTTGTCAATTGTACCCCTGGTAAATTGATGCTCAAGAAGAAATTGAGATAAGGTCTCATACCAGGCTCTAGGTGCCTGTTTGAGTCCATAGAGTGCCTTGAGCAATCTATACACAAAGTCTGGGAAGTTTTCATTTTCAAAGCCAGGTGGTTGAGAAACATAAACTTCTTCAGCAAGATCACCATTGAGAAATGCACTTTTCACATCCATTTGATACACCTTGAAATCTGAGTGAGCTGCAAAATCCAGGAAAATTCTGATGGCTTCCAGTCTAGCTACAGGTGCAAATGTCTCATCATAGTCAATGCCCTCTTGTTGACAATATCCTTTGGCAACCAACCTTGCTTTGTTTCTAATCACCACTCCTTCTTTATCCATTTTGTTCCTGAACACCCATTTGGTGTCAATGACATTCTTTCCTTCAGGAGGTGGTACTAGCTCCCATACTTTGTTTTTCTCAAATTGATTTAATTCTTCTTGCATGGCAACAATCCAATCAGAAATCTTCAAAGCTTCTTCAACTACCTTAGGTTCCTCTTGTGACAGAAAGCAGCTATACAGACATGTATTTAATGTTGCCCTTCTTGTTCTAACTCCCTCACTAGGATCTCCAATGATTTGATCCCTAGTGTGGGCTCTGTCCCATTTCCTTGTGTGCCCCTGTTCATTTTCTTGATCTGTTCCATGCTCATTTTGGTTTACAGTTGCATTCTCTTCTTCTCCCCCTGTGTTTGTGAACCCTTGCACAAGTGTTTGAAGAAGATTGTCAACTTCAAGGATTTCATTCTCTAGTACAGTTTGAACAGGTGGTTCATCTTCACTTTCAGAATCCTCAAGATAACCTTGATTCTCAAATCTTAATGGCACACTGTCTTGATCACTTGTTTTAAGTCCAAGAGTCTTCTTGTCATCAAAGGTAACATCCATGCTCTCCATGACTTTGTGTTGCTCAGGTACAAACACTTTGTATGCTGTCCTTTCCAGAGAGTATCCAATGAAGATACCTTCAAATGCTTTTGCATCAAATTTTCCAACATGCTCAGAGGTATCTTTCATCACAAAACACTTGCTTCCAAACACATGCAGATGCTTGAAGGATGCTCTTTTTCCAGTCATTAACGAGTAAGGAGTTTTGCCAGACTTCTTATTGATTAATGTTCTATTTTGTACATAGCATGCTGTGTTAACAGCATCAGCCCAAAAGCTAGTGGGTAGCTTTGCATCCAACAACATTGTCCTTGCAGCTTCAATGAGAGTTCTATTCTTTCTCTCAACTACTCCATTTTGTTGAGGTGTTCTAGGAGCTGAGAATTGTTGAGAAATTCATTTATCTTTGCAAAACTCATACAATGTTGAATTTCTGAACTCAGTCCCATTATCACTTCTCAAAGCAACTACAGAGGAACCAGTGCTTTGTGCTTCTCTATCAACTCTCTTGATATGCTCTATTATGACTTGAGGTGCTTCATCCTTGGAGAATAGGAATTCCACCCAAGTGTATCTTGAGTGATCATCAACCATTACTAGAGCATATTTCTTTTTGGAAAGGGACATTACATTCACAGGACCAAATAAATCCATGTGAATTAGCTGCAGAGGTTTTGAGTTTGTATTGAGCAACTTGTTCTTGTGACTAGATCTTTTAATCTTTCCTTTCTGACAAGCTTCACATGCTCCATCTTGCACAAACTCCAAGGCAGGCAAATCCCTGATGAGTTCTCTCTTGATTAGAGAGTTCATTGCCTGAACATTCAAGTGAGACAGTTTCTTGTGCCACAGCCAGAATTCTTCATTTGTGGCTTGAGTGTATAAACAACAAATTTCTCCCTTGTTTGCAGCCTTAAGATTAGCTACAAACAGGCTTCCTTTCTTTACACCAGTTAAAACAACTTTACCACTTCCTCTTTTTGATATTAGACATTGATCTCCATCAAATTCCACTTTGAAGCCTCTGTTGGTGAATTGTCCAATACTCAAGAGGTTGTGCTTTAGTCCTTCAACAAATGCTACATCTTCAATAATGACATTTCCAGATTTAACACAGTCATATCCCATGGTATAACCCATGTTGTCATTTCCAAAGGTTACTGATGGGCCAGCCTTTTTTTCAAATTGTGATAGCAGGGCTATATCACCAGTCATGTGACTTGAGCATCCACTGTCCAAGATCCATATGACTCTTTTATTCCTGTTGCCCTGCATTCACAAAGTAACTAAGTTGTTTTTGGTACCCACACATGGTAGGGTCCAGTTGATTTAGAAACATTTTTGTTAACAATTCTTCTGTCATAAGTTGCATTCATCACAGTAGGATACTTCATATTGTTTGTGGCTTTGGAGTTCACACTCTTAGGCTCACATGAAGTGCTCACCCTCTCAACCCTGATTGGGGATCCTGTCCTGTGAGGATGCATGTGTGTGTGTGATTCATTAGATTGTGCAGAATCAAGTTTATGCTTAAGAGATAAACAGTTAGCAATCACAGTCACATAGCATGTCATGCAATTAGGCTTACCACAGAAGGAATCATGACTAGAGTTTATACTAGCAGAATGGTTACTCAGGTCATCAACTTCAACAACCTCAGGCTTACTACACTTATGAGTCAAATGATTAACAGATAGGCATTTCTGACATTGTTTCCTGGGAGCATTTGGCACATAAGCATAGTTGTTACCCTTGTTGACACCTACCTTACCATTTCTGTTTTGTTTCCTCTTCTTAACAACTTCTTTCTTTGCTTTAGGACTCTTGACAAGATTGTCTTTGGTTTCTTTCTGACTGACAGATTTAGGAGAGGAAGAAGTGTTTTTAGCAGCCTCATCTTCTTCAAGTAGTTGTTGCTTGATGATCAGTAGTTCCTCATCAAACTCAACAACACTCTTTTTGAAGATGGGTTGTTCAACACATGACAGTATGTTTGGGGCATTTTTGTTTGTAAAAGATTCTTTTCCATTGCCCTTGACCTTCTTCCTTCCCTTGGAATTATCATAGTCAAAACCAACTCCAACCTTGCAGTCTTCAGTGTGTTCCTTGTGATAGGTTTGAATAAGTTCAGAGGAGTTCTTAAAGCTTCTTAGTTTCAGTTCAGTTTCAGTAATTTGTTCCCTAAGGGCTTTCTCTATCTGTTCAGCACAAATCACTTTGTTTTTAAGATACTCAACCTCCTTTTTCAAACCATCCAGGTTCACAACCATTAACTCAAGTTCCTCATTCTTTTCTGTAAGCTCAAGATTCTTAGCAGTTAGTCTATCAATTTCTTCATTAGCTACTAACATGCTAGTATGAATATTAAACATCTCAGTACTCATATCTTCAACAGTTTGCTTATATTGAAGGGGAGTCATATCAAGAGAAGTAAGAATAGGTACCTGACTTGAATCACCATCATCAGAAAATGCCATCAATGCATAGTTTGAGTACTCTTGTTCTTCTTCTTCATCAGAGTCATCCCAGCATTTTCCCTCAGCAATAAAAGCTTTACCCTGTTGTTTCTTGAGTAGAGCCTCATACTTAGCTTCAAGCTCTAAGTATGCTTTGTCCTTCTTGACTTGTTTAGGCTTTTTGCACTCAGTGGCAAAATGCCCAAGTTCATTGCAGTTATAGCACCTTATTTTGGTCCTATCCACACTTCCTATCTTGTATCCACCTTTAGCAGCACTAGCAATCCCTTTTCCTTTGTTGAAGGTGTTTGAGCCACTAGATCCACCAGTGTTTCCAGTATTGAACTTGGACTTGAATGGCTGCTTTCTTTTAAACCTTATGTTAGGGTACCTCCTAGCCATATAAGGAAAAGATTTGTTTTCCATTTTGTCTAGTTCTTCCATGCTATAAAACTCATCATCCTCAGGCAAATCATAGACAACTTGGGTCTCATCACCAGTGTCTTCAACTTCCAGTTCCTCAATCTTGACCTGACTGACTTTAAGAGAGTCCATTCTTTGACTCAGGTTGTCAACAATAAGGGCACAGGAAGTATTTGCCATTAACCCTTGTTTAGCTTGAATGGATCTCTTTTGAAACAACTCCAGCTCATAGGTTTTCAAAACACCATACAACACATCAAAACCAATCTTAGTTAGATCTCTTTCTTTGAGGGAAGATATTCTTGGTTCTAAATGGTCTGGAAGAGTTAGTAAGAACTTCATGTTAAGCTCTTCTGTCTCATAGTGTTTGTCGTAGAGTTTGAGCTCATTTACCAGCTTGTTGAACCTCTCAAACACTTCTGTGATTCCCTCTTTTGGCAGAGCCATGAAGGCTTCATATTGAGAGACAAGAATCTGCTTCTTGTTCTTCCTTACTTCAGTAGTTCCTTCACAGAGTACTTCTATAAGATCCCACATCTTCTTGGCACTAGTATAGTGAGCAACAGTGCCATACATGTTGAAATCCATAGATTCACAGATTATAAGTTGAAGATGTCCATCCAGTGCTATTTTATCCTTTTCAGAGTCAGTGTACTTTGTGGGGTCTTTTGGAACATGTTTTGCTGGTATTATCTCAGTGCCTACAGTTGTCTCACCAATCTCAATCATTGGAACAAAGGGACCATGTTTTAGAATGTCTAAAAACATGGGATTAGAAGCTTTGATGAACAGCAACATCTTCTTCTTCCATAAGCTGTAGTGCTCCTTGTTGAAGGGAGGAATCTTGATACTGCTTAGTTTTTGTGAACTCATTCTTGATCTTTTTCTGTTTGTATGTTAACAGCCTGCTCTGATACCACTTGTTAGGAATGAATATCTCCTAGAAACTAGACAGAGGGGGGGGGGGGGTGAATGGATAGTTTGATGGATTTTTGCTTTCTTGAAACTAAATGTAAACTGTATATGATTATGCTATGTAATATGCAGAAAGTAAACAACACGCACAATCACTTTAATCTACTTTGTATAAGAAAATTAAATACTACAGCTTTCCAAGAAATTCACAATCGAATTTCTGGCTTCTAAACAAGAACAGTTTGTACTTGCTTGCTTACAGAGAAAAGAGCTTAGCAAATAACTATGTGTATCTCTCTTACAGCTTACAATAGGATGTGCATGATATATATAAGCCCTATACAAACTAGTGCACACACCTATTTTTACACAGTTACCCCTTGCTGAAAGTCCAACTTGTCCTGCCATAAGACGTTAACTGTGTCAGGAAGGACCACCTGCTTTTCGGAGTCTTTCCCGTTTCTGTAGCTGCTTGTCTCTTATCTTTCTCTCCAAGTTTAGCTGTAGATTTGCCATCTGTTCTTTGGACCACCTTGCCAGAACAAATGCTTCAGTATTTGTCTCTTTTGATTCTTGATTCTGTACCTTGAATTGTCTTGTTGTAAACGGATAAGTGTTGATATCATGAACTCCACTTCATTCCTGACTTCGCGATCTCCATTGAGAGGACTATGCGATATAGCCTTTGAAGACATTGCGACATAGCCCAATTGACGACTATGCGACATAAGTCATTTGACGACTATGCGACATAGGTCATTTGACGACTATGCGACATAAGTCATTTGACGACTATGCGACATAAGTCATTTGGCGACTATGCGACATAAGTCATTTGACGACTATGCGACATGAGGCTCCTGAGGACTTCACGATCTAGGCTTCTTTGACTTTGCTGACTTCAACACTTCACGACATGAGTCTTGAGGACTTCTCGACATAGTACAAAATGGACTATGCGATATAGCACTTCACGACATGGATATTGGTGACTTCACGACATAGCTTTCTTCTGACTTTGCTATATAATGCCTTAGACAAATTTCTGCAACTTATTCCTTCATGGCCTTATTCTTCTTTGTCCTGCTGCATGAACATTTCTGAACTTCTACCAGGACAATTATTCAGTGGCCTATATACAATCTAGATGCAAGAAACTTTACTAAGCTCATTATAACTTTGAGCATACATGATCAAGCTAATGTTCATGAGAACAAGACAAGTACATTAGAGACCTATACTATATCCCAGTGATAGAACTCACTAGGTCATGTAATGTGACATAGTCACATAGTGTAGGCTTGTTAATGGTGGTATTCAGACCTGTCTTGAGCCTAACAGTCTTGAATCCCATTCCAACGTTCAAGTTAGTTACATAATTTGAAAATCAAATGTTCACACAGCAATCCCATACTAAAGTTTAGGAGGATAAAACGTTTAAAAACAAAGTACTTCAGTATATAGTTCAAAAATCAGTTTAGGAGATTTGTTGAAAAGATAGACTTTGAAAACTAACAACTCCTAAAAGATAGGAAAACATTTTGAATGAGTATTTTGAAAAAAAAACCTGAGCTCTAATATTAGATACTACGTTTATACAAATATCAGAGTCCTTACAAATCAAGTCCTATAAGATCTCCATGAAAAACAGACTTGCATTTGACTTGAACAACTTCTGGGCGGAGTTCTGACAGCTTGCTGATAAACTCTGTTTTAGCACTGCTAACTTGCTGTCAAGCCCTGTTTCTGCATTGTTAACTTGCTGACAGTAAGATAAACATTATAGTATATATGTCCTGCAAAACAATGTTAGAAACAATAGAAATAGCCTGTAGTTTTATATCATAATGAAGCTAACAGCTTGCTGACAATACATCATCAAAACTTAAGAGAGTTTCAATCTCCCTTTTTTTATGATTATTGAACATTTTTAGGAGGGTTAAAACTCCCCCTAAATCCTTGCAACCTTGTTTAACAATTTATAGCATTTGATATAAAACTAACTAAACAAACAATCACACATTCAATTATAATTATGAAATGCTAATAATAAAACCAAATTAACACATGCATTCATAATTAAATCAGGTTTAAACAAACACCTGATCACCAAGTACTTAACAAACCAACAAATTCAAACAAGTACCACAGTAGCAACATATGCTAAGATCACCAACATAGAACCGAGTTCAAAACCAACCACCAAAACAACTTAAACATGTTCTTAAACTTAAATCAAATAACCAACACAAAATACCCAACCCATCCTAAAATCTCTCCCCCTTAATCATTAAAAAGGAAAGAATTAAGTAGTCTCCTGGGTATCTTCTTCATCTTCTCCACCATGCTCATTGGCCATGTCCTCAATGGAATCCACCAGCTTAGAATGAGGAAAAACAGCATCAGCAGGAACAGGTTCCTTGACACCAGCAACATCAATTTCCTTTGCAGCTACCAAAAGCTCATCCAAACCAAGATTGACCGAAGACGGACCAGTAGATGACGATGGAGCATGAGAAAACACCGCTAATTCTCGAATAAACTTAACTTCATGCTGAATCTCATCTAGAGCACGCAAAACCTTCTTCTAATTAACCAACACTTGAGACGTGAAGGCATCCCATTCAACAGCATAAACAACAGAACTAGGCTCAATAACTGGAAGAGGTGGAGGAAGTGGAGGCTATACTTGACTTAAAGTACCATCCTTGTCGACCTTAAGATAGTTCTGATCAAAAGTTTTCTTATCAAAGAACTCAGTAACCACAATTGATTTTTCATCACGAAAATCTACACCATACCACTCGAAAATTCGAGTCAATAACAACCCATATGGCAGACAAGTGGACGATGCACCCTCAACATCATCAAACATATTCTTCAAAACCAAATCAGACAAATCGAAGTTCTTTCCAACAATAAACATAGCACACACAACCACATCTTGAGAACTGAAATTCGATTTACTCCCAATACGAGGACATATATTACACACACAGAATTTGAACAAAAGATGTGCCATAGGAGACACAAGTGAAGTAGTAGGATTCACAAATTCTGAAATATCAGACTCAAGGCTAATCATTTTCAATTGATCTAACGCATAAAAACCATCAAGATTCTTAGGACCACGTTTTGTATGAATAGAAATATGCGAGGAATGAGTGAAACGCAAAATCACATTCAAAACTGTTAGTGTTGACCCATTTGAAATGATGATAACAAAATGCTCAAGATAAGAATTTGATCTTGACACTGAAGCTGATTGTCAGAAAGCTAGTTCACAGAAGCTGATAAATCAGGAAGCTAACTAGAAGGCATCTTATCTATCCAAGGTCTAACAGCCACATCAAATGATTGGAGGATATTCTGTCATCAAGTTA
Organism: Heracleum sosnowskyi; assembly: GCA_030848705.1. Lineage (NCBI taxonomy): Eukaryota > Viridiplantae > Streptophyta > Magnoliopsida > Apiales > Apiaceae > Heracleum > Heracleum sosnowskyi. The sequence goes on from CM061241.1 coordinate 48,738,898, forward strand.
GGAAGTAATTCAGAAGCAAGCCAACGGACGTCTAATCAAGCACCAAGTGTTTCAGTGGTAAGTCTGCCTATTCAACTCAGTAATGGTGAATAAGTAAAGATGACAAGATGTTTTATCTAAAGATGAAACTAAGTGTATCCATTCTACGGATCATGCTATGAAATCTTATTTCATCTATGGATACAAGCTGAAAACATCATATGCCATCAAAGGATAGAAGCTGAGGACATCTTATCTCATCAACGGATAGAAGCTGAGGACATCTTATCCCATCTACGGATAAAAGCTGAGGACATCATATCTACGGATAAAAGATGAAGGAAGTTGATCATCAGATACAGATAAGGATGTCATATTTTATCTATAGATGTAGTTAAGGAGGTCATGGTCTATCTATGGATGCAGTCAAGGATGTCATGTCTCATCTATGGATACAGTTATGGAATATTACTTCTACGGATATTCTGAGATTACCTTTCTACGGATATTTGACGTAAAATGGTAGTCTACAGATATGGAATTAATACGCCTACTGATGTTCATCTCATTCAACATGGAAAACAAATCTATGTAACGGAATCTTTTGAAGGTTTCCTTTATTTAGCAGGTTGAATGGAGGATAGTCTCAAAGATCATCATTACACACCCGTGACTAAAAGATGCTGGATAATGACGCAAAAGATGTATGGAATAGGGAGTCAAAATTGTAAATATTCGAAGGCTCAAATTCCTACAAGTGAAATGTGAAGTCATCTATTGTCTTTTGTGTCTCGATGGATAAATAAGAGTTAAGGCAGCTACCTAGAAGTTTAACTTCTAACTGGACACAAAGGAAAGGCTTGATAAGCATGAAGACCTGTTTGTAGTACTACATGTTCACTTATCTCAGCTGATAGTGACTTGACAGTCGGGTAACCAAGGAGAGGTCTCTTTCATGCATATGTCACATGGGCTTGGAAGATAGGTCAATTGCATGGACTTAGTAATTTTTGAAGAGAGCAGTACACTCAATCAGAAAGCACCATTTGGGATTATACAAGTTTATTTGTGATGCCAGCCAAGGCATTTCCCGAATAGGATAGTTTCTGAGATGAGCATGTGATCAAGCAGAACCAAAATGTAATATTTTATTATGTTATAGGTTTTGTTTGTAACACACAGTCGATGTATATAGGACTGTGTGGAGTAGCATAGAAATGTATGTGGAGAGAGCACAAAGCTGAAAGTAAAAACACTTAGGCTCTCTTCCATTATCTGTGTAAGCAGCTGGAGTTTGTTGAAAAACAAAACCAGAGAATTCTTCAATATACACCTCAAGTGGGCTTTTTCCGAGAAACCCACCTGAAAAGTTTAAAAAGTCTGCTTGTCTCCTGCATTACTTTTTAACCTGAAGAATTCATTTATGTTCATGGTTTGTCTCAATTCTTAGTTAATTTACCAACACATATATTCATACTGTAAAAGTTTGAAAAAGTTTTGTAAAATTAACTGGATTGTATTCAACCCCCCTTCTACAATCTAGGTTGCATTCTTTTGGAAATAACAATTGGTATCAGAGCAAGCTTCTAACACACAAGAAGTTTAAAGATCAAAAACAACTACAACCATGGAAAGAGGTTACAATGAAGAAGCTGGGAATGAGTTGTCAAACAAGGACTCAAAGTTGGTGTTTGCAAACTCTCTACCCAGAAAATGGAAGCATATCTTTGTATCTATCAAAAATACCCCTGAATCCAAGGATCTAAATCTTAGCAGCCTGTTAAGCACTCTTGAATGCTCAAATCTTGAGGCTATGCAGGATGCAAAGATTATCAGTAAAGAAGAGGAGACATAAACAAGAGATGTGGTCATCTCCAACCAAGATTTGAAAGAAGAGGAGAGAACAGAAGCAACAAGCTCAACATTCAAACTGAAGATCTGTGAATGTATCAGAACCACAAAAGACAAGGGCAAGGAAGGAACAACACTGGAAGATGAAGTCCTTTTTGAGCGAAGGGTTTCAACTGAAGAGGGTTGTTCAACATCAACAGAGGAATATATCAACCTTGTACCCACAGCCTATGAAAATCAAGAAGCAAGTTCAACTAGAAATCAGGTATTTTCTGAGAAGCCAACTAAGCATGTCAAAGAAGTATGTTGCAGCACTGCAATGAGTTTATTTGATGAATTACATGTTGTGCGTATTTCCTTTAACAATCTCATTGAAGAAAATGTCAGACTCAAAGCAACTAATGTTATGCTTAGTGAGATAAATGCTATGTTGGAAACTCAAGTCTCTGAGTTTAAGGAAACACTTGTTGAATGCATGAATGCTAAACATGAACTTGAGGCTGTCTTAAAAAGAGAAGTCATTTTGAAAGAGCAGCTGAGAAAGGAACATAAGGTTATTGCAAGATGGAATAACTCCAGTTACATTGTGTCCAACATTATCAAATCTCAAGGAATGGACACATTTTGTAAACAAACATGGAAGTGCAATAACAAGAAGCTAGAGGATGTGGAGACTGCTCCAAAGATGGTAAAACCATTTAGGAGTAATCAGACTCTAGAGAAACTGAGCAATATGGTTGGACCAAGTTTCAAGAACCAGGTTCAAACACTAAGAAGCAAAACCATCAAGGAAGAAGAGTCAGATGCAGATGAAGAGGAAAGCTTGAATGAAACAACAATGATTGACTGTAGTAACAGCTACCCATCAGAAGAAAGTACTTCCAGAAGGCCCTGCATTCGATGTGGTAGAGTTAATCACTTGTATACTTCTTGTAGATTTGTTCATACAAGATCTACTCAACTGCCTATGACTGATATGCCTGTCATGCATCACATTTTTGCTCACAATGCTCGAGATTCAACAAGATATGCTAACATGCCATTTGTTCCTCATCCATAATGGTATGAATTCAATATGCCTCAAATGTCATGGAGCATGTCTGACTTGAATGATTTGTATGCTCAAACATTTCCTTGCCGAGCATCAAATTTTGATATTCTTGAGCAACATGTGAATGCTAATCTCTCAATGTCAGAACCAAGAGATGAGAATAGCTCGAATCCTTTGAAGCTCAAAGCTCAGAAAGAGAAGATGACAGTCATAAAAGCTAAAAAGCCAAAGCTCAAGGAAACTTGGGTACCTAAGCTTGCTTGATTCGGTTTTGAAAGTGTGCAGGAGGATGATACAGGAGCTTTAGTTTCCTACTAGAGTTTCTGTCCTGCTCACTAATTGCTCAGAGGAAAGTAGCCCCTCTACTGATAAGTAGAGATGATATTTGTAGTCATGATTAAGTAATGAAGCATGACTTTGGCAAACAATATCATCAGTTAGGGTTGAAGCACTAGTTGATGGATATGAGCATATCTTGCAATGTATCTATCAAGCATGTGACAAAGGAAACTTTGTATAAGTAGCCTGCATTGTCCATCAATAGAAAGACAATGAAGTGGTAATCACTGGACACTTGATAGAAAAATGTATGTAGCTGATTTGTTTTACTGCCTTGGAGGATTTCTTGTCTTGACCTCTTTGTGACAAGGAAAAATCAGGACAACTGTAGCCAGTGAATAAGAAGCTGTCTGAGTCTTGATTAGAGGAACCCCGAGTTTTTCCAAGGATGGGTTAAAGGATGCATGCCATTCAGGGAAACAATAGAAGACCTCTATCAAGAACAGGACAGATCATACGTTTGATAAACTCCTTCAGCCACTGCACATGAAATCTCGCCAAAGAATTTTGCTCAAGAATTCAGTATGAAGAGATCTTATGAAACAAACGACAATATCTGCAGAGACTTTGCTTAGAAAATCAGGATAACTATTTGAGCTCTGGAAAGTTGTGGATGGTGCTACTTATTGCATCCAGAATGTTTTCTTGACCACTCAAGAACCTGAAGGAGGAATCATCAAATTGTGTGAATTAATGTAGCCAACAGTCTTCTCTTTTCACATTCCTTAGCCAAGGAAGTAATAGAAGCTTAGATAAAGGAGATAAGGGAATCTGTTTGGGAAATTACTTGAAAAAAACATCAAGTCCATGATCGAATACTTAACATATCACAATTGTTAAGTTTAACTGATATCTGGATAAATGTTCTCAAAGTAATTCATGAGTGGAAGAAAAGATCTTTGCTAAGAGGAAGTAGAGGTGTAGCTGAGAATGGTGGTTTCTTCTACATGTTTTTCTGACTGTCTTTCATAAGAGATGACATTCAAGTGTAGTGGAAAGTAAGCAACCATCCATGGTATCTTATGTTCTTTCCTGAAGGGTTTTCTTTATGGAACATCTGCTCAGGGGGAGCATTTCTCAGAAAGTGTTAATCTACTTCTGCAACTTCAAGAAGACATCCTGTCAAAGATCGGATCTTTTATCTACTCAGAAACCCAGGATGGGTGTGCAACTCATAAAGAGTGCATGTAGATGGAAAAGCCCACAAGGCTTTAAGTCAATGAATCGACACTGTTAAGGAGTCTATACAGGTTGCTTCTAATGATGCTAGATAAATCAAGCTTATTGATGAGAGATTTTCTGGAATTCTTAGATTTAAGTTTGAAGTGGAAGGTGGTTTTGGTATGAAGAAGATGATGATTATGTGGATGGATCAATATCTCCATGAGTGTTTGCCTAGACAATGAATGATTCAAGTCCAAATGAGTCATCTATGAAAAGGATAAGTGGAGCATCTGATTGGAAACCAAAATGGAGCATCCGTAGGAAGCCAATTGAAGCATCCGTAGGAAGCCAGAATGGAGCATCCGTAGGAATCTAATTGAAGCATCCGTAGGTGGATCACAACTATGAGTTATCACCCCAATGAACTTAGGGGGAGTTTCTTTGAGTTAAAGATCAACCTCACGTAATCATGCCGATGAGAAAATTCTTACATCTTCAAGACCTGCACCTACCATAAGAAGCTTATTCCAAAATTCCAGAAGAAGTAATGTGCATGTTGTAGTGGAGCTACACTGTGTTCCAAGGGAACAACATTTAACCAGATATCTTGCCAAAGCTCTTAATGCAACAACTCACTTGAGTTGACAAATGAGTTTGGTAGGTAATCTTACATATCTGTGTTAAATGCATGCAGCCAGTGATTTCAATCTCTGGAATTATTTGTTTATTTTATGTGTTCTATTTGTTTTCTTTTATTTTTGGCTATCATGACTAGTCAATACAATTGAATGATGTTATGCACTAAGTAAAGTCGTCTAGAAATGATCTTCTGAGTAATATTCAATGAGTTAGCAAGCTACTTTTCTCACTGATATTAAATAGTTGATCATCTCTAGACATTAACAAGCTAAGTGCATTGCTGCTATTTGAATTTTCCATGGATAAATATTCAGGGATATCATCTGTCAAATGTCATACATTTAATGAATGATGTCAGCTGAATAAGTGTCTCAAAAATTCAAATAATCTGCATGTTACATTATTCAAATGTATTGATATTCTTAATTCTTTATGTCTAGAGATTTTAGTTTAATATTATTTAGCTGAACATATATATATGACCGGCTATTTAGTTTTATTCTTATCTTTATTCAAATTATCTGTGTCATGATAATTGTTTTTTGTAATCTGAGCTGAGACACATTTTTCACTTTAGGAACTCGAGTAGTCTCTTCATTTTCACTGGAGTAATTTAATGCATGTCTTTTCTGCTTAAGGATCAACTTTGATTAAATTATCAAGAAGCCCTAATTGTTCAACTAACAGACTAGTGAGTTCTTTGAGCAACACAAAAACTGTTTCATTTTTGCATGAACTCACTGAAGAATCATCAGAAGAAAACTTGAAGGAATTTGAAAGAAATTGACAATCTATCAAGTTAAGGTTTTTGCAGCTTCTGATGGTTTCTATGAGGATGTTGTAACAATTAAAGGGAAAGCTGGCAATCTTGGACTTTAGGAGAATAAACCTTCATTGGAGAAGGCTCTTAACAGTTCATCATTGATAAAGGGAAGGTAATCATCTTATCTTTATCAAACTCTCACTTGCTAAAATCTATATCATTTTTCTTTGCCTTTTCAAAAACTGAGATGAGAACTGATTGGAATGACCCCCCAAGTTCTCTACCCTATCAGTTTCACCCTAATTATGATAAACAACTCCTAACCCCCTCTACAGTTTCTCAACAAACCGTAGTTGTAAAATTCTAGCAAATCTTAACCAGTGGGGAGTGATAAAGGAGTTAAGTGAGGGTGAGGGCAGTGGTGAACATCAAGAAACCACTAGAAGAAAAGTGAGGGTGAGATTACCAGCCAAACTGCCTTATGTCTTCTCAAAAAGGCATAATGGTCAAAAAAAATGGATTAGCTCTTTTTTGGTTGTAGTCTCCCAAAAGACTATGATCATTGAAAAATGCTCTGATCCAGGAGCACTAATGAGGGATTGGGACACTGTGTGCATAATGTGGATTATTATCATTTCTGTCTCTAGTAGTAGAAAGAAAATATATGCACAGGCACATGGGGAGCACACACTATTCTTAAATTCAGTTTGATGCATCTTCTCCAAATGTGAGGATGCAGTCCCTAGTCCATTTCATCTCATTAAGGGATAATTGCAGCATTTAACTCATCTGTACTTGATTCTCCATTTTCTGAACTCTTGGAGAAGCTCCATTCACCTAGTGATCATTCTCTTTCAGAGAATTCGTGGGATCACTAGTCTCTTTTTGATGATCTTGATGTAAGCATTGTGCACTTAAATGTCACATTCGATCTTCACAGAACTTACATCAATTTCTACTTCACAAGCCCATTCTTCAAAATCCTCTACGGATCTCCTTCATCCGTAGAAATGTGTCTTTCAACCTACGAATAAGCCTAACCAGCGACTATCCGTAGACCAACAATATTTATTTCCATGATTCATTCTTGAAAAATCATTCGGCTCATTCTGACTGAGTATCAAGGAATTCAATATAGTTGAGACATCTATAGGTTTGTGGGAAGGGAGCTAGTGGAGTGGCTGGCTTGAGACTAGGCAAAAGGAGATGGAGAGAATGAGAGGCATTCTAATTCTTCCAGCATGGCAAAATGAGAGATTTTTTTTTGAGTACCCCTTTAGTAAGGGAAGGTGAGTTGTGTGAAGTGAGCCAGGATGAGATCCTGATGCAAGAATAGAGAGATTCCTGAGAGAAATCTTTTGTAAAGCATAATGTAACATAATATGTAAAAGAGATAACTACAACTCAACAAAGCACAAGACATACAATAATATTAACAGAAACACAGGAATCTGGAATCAAAGAAGAAAAGGTAAACTCAAAAAATCAAAATACGTTATGTATTCTTGAAGTCCGTAAACAGGTCACGGAAAAAAGTTCATGAAAATGTTCAAGCCTCAGTGATAGCAAAAGAAACAAGACTTTCAAGACGACAGAAGTATGTGAATGATTTAGGGTTAAGTACCACGGGATTCCAGTGATTTAATCAGAGCAACCAGAACGACAAAGGACTTATCAGCAGCATTGAATTGAAGACATAAAAGAAGAATTGATCAAGTGTTATTCATCTGTGAACCAGACCAGTTGCACTAGTTGACGACACTTAAAAGATCAAGTTGTTTTATCGTCTCAGAAGAAATTGATACAGTCCAAAACTGAAACACCCAGGAGCTCAGAATCTTTTCTTAAAAGTCAAAGGCCAGAAAAGAGTTCGATGGTTTTTCTTTTAAGAAAACCATCGAACATGATACAAGAAGTTAAAAGAAAACCAAATGAAAAGTAATTTTGTTTTCGAAAGTTTTTATTTAAATACTATCGAATGATAAATTAATTTATTCATTCGATGGTTTTTTAAATAGGGAGCAGGTGAAAAGTTTTGTTTTGTTTGAATGGTTGATGGAAATTGGACGGCCAAGATTGATTAATCAATTAAGGTTCGATGGTTTTCAATTCAAGACTGCAGTTAATACAGAGATGAAGAAGTGTCTTCTTTAGTTAAGGCAAAACACACAGAGACATTACTGAGAGAGAGAATTGATCCGGAGAAATTATCAGAGAAATTAATAGTGCTCAGAACTTGATTATTGTATTGAATCTGTGTAACCTTAAACTCATTGAAGCTAATCTACGGATTAGAAATTGTAGCACCCCTCGAGGTTTATATTTATAAAAAGATATATTCCCCGAAACTTGGTTTGGTTTGGTGTGTTTGATTTCGTTATAGAACTGAATGAATTATCCGCGAACAAAATTAAATTATTTGTGAGTATCGTATTCAACCCCCCCTTCTACGATACTTTGGACCTAATAATTGGTATCAGAGCTACTTGATTGACGTACAAATCAAATCCGGTGAATGAGACCAAAATCAAACGTAGCGTGAAAATTCGAAGCAAATTTTTTAACTTTCAAAATTTTTCATTTAATTGGAATTTATTGAATTTTAAACAATTTGAAATTTTCAGAAACCATGAGTGCTCCAAAGACAACTGCTGGTATTAAAGTTCCCCCGTTTACTAGAGATGATTTCGGTTTGTGGAAGATGAAGATGCTGTTATTTATCAAGGCATCTAATCCGTTGTATATTGGCATATTAGAAAACGGACCGTTTGTACCAATGAAACCAGTTAGTGAATCTACAGCTCCTGATGGTAGCAGGATTCCTCAAGGCACCCAACCTAAGGATATTACTGAGTATACAGATTCTGACAAAGAACTGATTCGATTGGATACAGGTTTGATGTTGATATTGGCAGACTCCGCAGACAAAGAAATGAGCTATCAGTTGATGAACTGTACAAGCGGGAAATACATGTGGGATACCATTAACTTGATAATGGAAGGAACTGAAGACGTGCAGGAAAACAGATTGGACATCCTGACTTCTCAGTACGAAGCTTTTAGGTCTCTTCCAGGAGAAAGTATAACTCAGGTCTTTGAGAAATATACCAAGCTCCTAAATGAATTGGCAATGAAAGGGAAGACCTATCCTCTGAGAGAAACCAACAGGAAGTTCATGATGACGCTGCCCCATCATGTAGAACACAAGTCATCATCCATAAGGGAAAGAATTGACTTCACAAAGATGTCATTAGAGATGATCTATGGCAAGTTGAAGACCTATGAGATGGAACAGGAACAGAGAGTGATAATCTACGGATCAGGGACAGTGGACAGCAAACACAATGCACTTGTGAGATCAGCAACACTTGTAGTGGATGAACCAATAACTTCTGAGATTCAGGTTCAAACCCCTAGAGCTGGAAAGGAGGTGATAATAGAAGCTGAAATGGATTCTGTGAATCTGGGTGTTGATGAAAGTGATTACTACACCCTAGAAGGGCTTGAGCAAATGGAAGACAAAACCATGGCGTACTTAGCTGCAAAGTTTAGTCATATTCGTTTCAAGAGAAACCCTAAGTACAAATTCAAGGGCTCAACCAACAGATTCCAGAAGAGTAATTATGCACCTAGTACAGGCTTTAAGGGAGGCTACAAGACTGGCATGATTGATAGAAGCAAATCAAGATTCTACAATTGCAATGAGTTAGGGCATTTCGCCACTGAATGCCGGAAGCCTCGTCAAGCGAGAGACATGAAAGATGTCTATGGAAAGAAGGATTCTTATGATGAGTTGAAGAAATAGAATGCCAAGCTTAAACAACAATTGGAGGCATTCTCTGGAAAGCAGAAAGGGAAAGCTTATATAGCAGAGGGAAAGCACTGGGATGATACTGATTCGGATGAAGAGGAGGAATATGTAAATGTTGCCCTAATGGCTGAATCTTCAGAGGAATCACCACAATCATCTCAGGTACCTATCTTAACTACAATTGATATGTCTAATTCTGAGTACAAGAAAACTGTGCAAGATCTTAGTGTAGAATTGTTTAATGTACACACAAGCATGCTAGCATCTGAAATGGAAAAATGCTAAACTAGTTCTTAAGATTAAAAATTTAGAATCTAAAAATGAAGAACTAGAGCTTATAGCTGTCACATTAGAAGATCTTGAGCAAAAGAACGCGTACTTAGAGAACAAGGTCAAGTGTAATGATGAGATAGAGACTATCCTCAGGAAGCAGATTTCAGATTTAGATTTGAAGCTGAATGCTTTTAAGAATTCCGCCCTAATTGCTAAGGAGATCATTGATACTCAGGCCATAGGGAATAAAACTGCTATAGGATTTGACTATGACAAGAAAGCTGGTAAGAAGATAGTGGAATTCCCTGTGACACCTTCAGTTGTCAAAAGGAATACTCCACATGTTCTTAAGAATGTTGATTGTCCAGTTTTTGTTTAGCCTTTTCCATCACTCTTTCATGAGGATGACCTTTTCATAAGACAAGAATTGCTTGAGGAGGATTTGTTGAAGGAAAAAGAGGTAAAGACTAAGTTACCTAGGAAATCAGTAAAAACTGAATTACCTAAACCTGATTTACCTAAAACTGAAGTAGGTAACTTAGTTAGTAATGCTAAAAAGAACAGGAATGGGAAGAAGAAGATTGTTAATCAGGAAATGGTTCCATATTCTCCCATTGCATCTAGGAAGTTGTGCACTATTTGTAATTCTGCTGGACACCTTACACATGCATGTAAAAAGGTTAAAGTAGAAACTGCTAATACTTCTGAAATGCTTAACATGTCTGACATGCCTGATCTTCATGAACCCTGTGGAAAGAAAGAGTGTTTGCTATGTAAGTACAACATCATGCATGCTTATTTTAAGTTGATGAATGATAGTAGCAAAAGCACTGTTAATGTTAAATCCACAGATACTATGAATATCAAAAGGGTAAGACATTGAATGTTACTCCTGTTAAATTATCTAAACCTTCAGGACCCAAACAATTTTGGGTACCAAAGTCCGCTTAATCAATCTATGATTACAGGGTAAGATTAAAAGCTCAAAGGTTGTGTGGATTCTAGATAGTGGCTGTTCTAGACACATGACAGGTGAAGAGTCCCTGCTGACAGAGGTGGTTAAGAAGACCGGCCCGATTGTAACCTTTGGAGATGACAGCAAAGGATTCACTACGGGATATGGTAAATTGAAAGCTGGAAATGTCATCATAGAAAACATCTCTCTTGTTGAAGGATTAAAGCACAATCTTCTAAGTATCAGTCAGTTCTGTGATAAAGGCTACAATGTAGATTTCAGAAAGGACAAGTGCTTGATCACCAACAGGAAGGATGAGAAGCTTACTCTACTGGGAGTGAGAAAAGGAAATTTGTTTATAGCTGACTTAAGTTCTACCAGTGAAGGAGAAGTTACATGTTTCTACAGTAAGGCTTCTTCAGAACAAAGTTGGTTATGACACAAGAAGCTCTCACACTTGAACTTCAAAACTATGAACTCTTTGGTAAAGAGAGAGTTAGTGAGAGGGTTGCCCCTGATGGAATTCAATCAGGAGGGACTATGTGAAGCATGTGAAAAAGGGAAGTCGAAGAAAGCATCACATGGAAGCAAAGGAATGACAAGCATTACTGAACCATTACAACTGATTCATATGGATTTATTTGGTCCAGTCAATGTTATGTCACTTTCAAGAAAAAGATATGCATTGGTGATGGTGGATGACTACTCCAAGTACACGTGGGTGTTGTTCATACAATCAAAGGATGAAGCAACAAAACTAATCATTGATCACATCAAGAAAATAGAAGTGGAAGCTAAGCTACCTGTGCGGACAATCAGATCAGACAATGGAACTGAATTCAAGAATGCAGTTCTTAATGATTTCTGCTCAGAGAAAGGAATATCAAGACAGTTTTCAGCACCAAGAACTCCTCAACAGAATGGAGTAGTGGAAAGGAAGAACATGACCTTGGTTGAAGCAGCAAGGACCATGTTGAGTGAATCAAAACTTCCCACTTACTTTTGGGCTGAAGCAGTGAATACAGCTTGCTACACTCAGAATCGAACCCTAATCAACAAAGATCATGAAAAGACTCTGTATGAGTTAATGGCCAACAAGAAACCAACACTGAAGTACTTTCATGTGTTTGGTGCAAAGTGCTTTGTTCTTAAAGATGGAGAACATCTTGGCAAGTTTGATGCCAAAGCAGATGAAGGCATTTTTCTGGGCTATTCTCTGGAATCTAAGGCTTTCAGGGTATATGTGATTGAAGATAAGAAGGTGTTGGAAAGTTTTAATGTAACATTTGACGACACCAAAAGACCAGGCTTGCAAACTGGAGAGAACTCTGAATCCTTGATATTTGAAAATCTATCAGGAGATCTCTCTGACAATGAAGAAGTACCTGAAGTTGTTACAGTTATTAATAATAATCATAATGATAATGATTCTGGACAAAGTGGTGACCAAAGTGGAGATCCTCAAAATTCTACAGGATCCACTAGTCAGTCTATAGAATCATCAGATCAAACCGTCAACAACTCAGGGGGAGCAGGAGAAGGATCAACTAGTAACACTCCACAACATCTAGACCAAGGAGAATCATCAAGATCGCATCTGCCAAGACAAAGGGTATGGAATATAGATCATCCCTTTCACTTGATCATTGGTGATCCGGACACAGGAGTGAGAACTAGGAGAACATCACAAAATGAATGTCACTATTCTGGGTTTCTTTCAGAAACAGAACCTAAGAAAGTTGAAGATGCTCTAGATGATCCAGATTTGGTGATTGCTATGCAAGAGGAACTCAATCAGTTTGAAAGGCAGAAAGTTTGGAAGCTGGTACCCAGGCCTAAGGGAAAATCTGTTATTGGAACAAGATGGGTATTCAGAAATAAGTTGGACGAAGATGGCATTGTAACGAGAAACAAAGCCAGACTGGTTGCTAAAGGTTACTCTCAAGAAGAGGGAATTGATTATGATGAAACCTATGCACCAGTAGCAAGACTTGAGGCCATCAGAATGTTTCTGGCATTTGCTGCACATTCCAATTACAAGGTATATCAGATGGATGTGAAGAGTGCTTTTCTGAACGGGGAGTTAGAAGAAGAAGTGTATGTGGAACAACCTCCAGGTTTTGAGGATTCAAAACTGGCAGACTTTGTGTACTTTCTATTCAAAGCTCTCTACGGACTCAAACAAGCTCCAAGGACATGGTATGACACTCTCTCTGAATTCTTACTTGAAAATGATTTTACAAGAGGTGTCGTAGACAAAAATCTCTTTGTCAAAAAGCATAAAAATGATTTGATATTGGTGCAAGTATATGTTGATGACATAATATTTGGTTCTACTAATGATGTTCTATGCAAGAGATTTGCTAAGTTAATGCAGAGTCGTTATGAAATGAGCATGATGGGTGAATTGTCATTCTTTCTTGGACTGCAAGTATACCAAAAACAAGATGGTATATTCATTTGTCAGTCCAAGTACATTAAAGATCTTCTGAAGAAGTATCAAATGGAAGACTCATCTACAGCAAAGACTCCTATGCCAACTGCCACTAAGCTTGATAAGGATGAAACTGGTAAGAAGGTTGACATCACAGGCTACAGAGGTATGATAGGCTCATTACTTTATCTCACTGCAAGTAGACCAGATATAATGTTTGCAACATGCTTGTGTGCTAGGTTTCAGTCTGATCCTAAAGAATCTCATCTAATAGATGTTAAGCGAATATTTAGATATCTTAAGGGGACTCCAAATCTTGGAATTTGGTACCCTAAAGATACAGGATTTGATCTTATTGGATACACAGACTCTGATTTTGCAGGTTGTAAGATTGATCAGAAGAGTACTTCAGGAAGCTGTCAGTTTCTTGGAAGAAGATTAGTTTCTTGGTATAGCAAGAAGCAGCATTCAGTTTCCACATCAACAGCTGAGGCTGAATACATTGCTGCTGGAAGCTGCTGTGCTCAGATCTTGTGGATGAGAAACCAACTCCGTGACTATGGGCTTTTGTTGACAAAGATTCTAATATTTTGCGACAACACAAGTGCCATAGCAATCTCAAACAACCCAGTGCAACACTCGAGGACGAAGCACATCGACATCAGGTATCATTTTATCCGAGAGCATGTCACGAATGGAACTGTGGAGTTACATTTTGTACCCACAGAGGATCAAATTGCAGACATCTTTACTAAACCGCTTGATGAATCCACTTTTTCTAAGCTGGTTGGTGAACTTGGGATGTTAAATCTTTCTAATTGATTTTGATTAGAAGTCAGTAACTGCAGATAGTCCTAGTGAATACATGAGTTTAAGAATTTCCATATCCTTAGGACTCGTGAATTTATTTTCTGAAGCAATTCTCGTAGTTAGGATTTTTGTACTAATTTTATGTCATAATTATGGATGATATATCTTATGGCATTTAATTGGTTATTAATTCTAAAAATTATTTAGGTGCTAATATTTGTTCTAAATATTAAAGCATCTATTTAATTTGAATTAATTTACTCTGTTTTTAACATTGTAGATTAATGCAGCATAATTTATTGGATTTCAATTGATTAGTATCATTTAATGATATTTAGTTGATTTTATTCTAAGAAAATTGTGAATTTTCTGTTAACAATTGATTTTGGTAAATTTTAAAAAATTTATTCAAAATAGAACTTGATAGGAAATGAAAATTTCTGATTTTTAGAACATGAACAGGTTTTAGAAATTGGAAAGAAACAAAAAATATCGAATTTTAGTAAATTCGATAGTTTTTCTAAGTACTAGTTAAAAACCATCGAACAAAAAATTCGATAGTTTTTAAGTAGGAAAAGAAAAACCATCGAAATAAACCTTTCGATAGTTTTTGACATTGAATGAAAAATATATCGAAGTGAATTTATTTGATTTAATATTTAAATTCTCGATAGTTTTTCATAAAAGAATTCGATAGTTTTTGAGTTTACAAAGAAAAATACTTCGATAGTTTTTCTGATAAACGTTTTAAATTCAAAATTTCAAACACTTCGATAGCTTTTGAAAAACTATCGAGGTGCAGTTGACACTTTTGCCCTCACAAAAAACTATCGATAGTTAGTTTAAAAAACTATCGAACTAGAAAGGACAGAATTGCCCCTGAAGAATCTGTAAGTATTTAAGTAACACTAAGAGTTTTTTTTTCTTATTCTACAGATCTAAGAAATACTTACATATACTTACATATATTTTCGAAGAAGAACTTCAAAGAAAAACTCGATAGTTTTTCAGTGTTAACCGAGATTTAAACACAGTAATTTCAGTTTTGACAGTGATATCATTTTCAACAGTGATTTCTTTGTAACTTCTGAAAACTGTGTACTCAATTGTGGTTGTGGTTACAAAGAATACTATCGAAAGCACTTATAGAACCTTGATTAAGAAAACTTGTCCTTGACTAGCACTGTTTGATTGATTTTAGTCTCTTTTGAAATCAGTTTCAATCAAAATTGCTTTTCTTGATTTAGAAATCTAGGGTTCTTAAGTTGTGAGTTTTGTTTTATTGTTCGAAATTGATTATGTGATAAAAAGGGGTAATTTTGTTAAAGTTTGATTAATTAGAAATAATTAATTAAATTTAAAAGAAAAATAGTTTTGGTTTATTTAAATTTTCTCGAAATTTAAAATGGCTGGAGAATTTATCGTAACCAAGACTAACCATGTCTCGTTTCAAAACCTTCAAGCCATTACGAACTTACAGTTTCGTGCATGGGCAGAGTTTTTGAACACACGTTCGTTAGTGGCATATTCTTTGAGTACTCCCGTGGTCCTTTGTATCGATCAATTGACTGCGTTGTACACAACCGCCACAGATACAACTGAGAATAACGTAAGGTCCTTCAGTTTTGTTGTGCCAGGGGGCAGAACAATAAGGGTGACGGAACATGATTCTAATAGAATCCTACATTTTCCTACAGAAAACCTTGTTCCGGATCCCACGACTGAGGATATACATGCTTTCTTCACTCTCATAAGAAGTCAACAACCTAACTTCTTTGTGGGAGAGTTCCTTAAGCATTATTTGACAAAGCCATGGAATTTTTTCTTTCATACCCTAATCCATGTTTTTACTACCAAGCTAACAAATCTGCATGGTATTCCCTTATTCCTTCAAAAGATAGGGGTTGCCATTGCGAACAATAGGCATATTAACATAGGAAGGCTACTGATCGATCAAGTCATTCTGTGCATGGGACCACTGGATGAAAGAACAGGCATAACTGATGATGTGCTTTGTTTCTATCCTAGGTTCCTACAGCTAATTCTCAATGATATCTTAACAGATGATGAACGGGAGATATTTGAAGGTGAAGCCAACCAGGAGTGCATGAGAATTAAGAGCAATGCAATAACCGCTCTCATAAGGAAGAACAACTATCTTCCAGGGGTACCCACTGTTCTCACAGATTATCTAAGAACGGTTCCCCTACCACTTCTGCCCCCAGGGGAACAGGTAATTGAAGGTAATATTCCTCCACCTCAACCTGAAATGGCACCTGAACCAATGGATGTCGATCCAGAGCCCTCAGTGGCCATTCCTGACCAGGAGGTTGCAAACCCACAACCTCTAACCACGGTCGAAGAGCCTTTGGAAGAGCTAAATGAAACAAGAAACACACCTCCTTCCCCTCTTATACCCAGTAAACAAACATCCTTGAGTGTAGAGGGAGATAGTGCCAAAGCAGCACCACATAAGGAGATACACCCTTCAACAACAGCTCTTCCTTCCTCAAAAAGGAGAAGAACAGAAACCGAGGCAACTGTTGATACTTCATTTCTTTCATCCAAAGAACCCTTCACAGATTTTTCTGATTTTGATTGGGCCATGCTAACGAAAGCTATATCTGAACCAATAGCTCAATCAAGTAAGGAAGAATTAACGGAAGCAACTGCTGTTCCGACCATATTACGGTTAGGTTCACTGGTTGAAGGTTCTAAGAACCAAGGGTCTTCAAAGACGTCGAGAGAAGGCTCCGACCTAAATGCAAAATCTAAAGGGTCATTGTCTACCTCCCCAGATGGAACATATCTGAATCCTACGGGTAAAGGGTCTGACGTAGGTTCAGATCGGCAACTCGGTGACAATGAATCAATTACTATTGAGGAGTCAACTGAGGTAAAGTCTTCACAGACTATTGGGGAAGATTCAGGATCTCTGCTGTTAATAGAGCCTGTTTCTGACCCCCTAGAGATTCAAACTCTAGATCCTTCAAAGGATATATCATCTACGGATGATCAACAACTTGGTTTATCCAAGGACGGGGACTTGCGAAGCCCCATTGCACCACCGGTGACCTCCTTAAGGACGGCTACAGTGTTTTCTTCTGCAGGTACATTGAGCACAAAGGGAATGAGTGAAACAAAAACACTTACACCTGGCCTGAGTGGGAAAGGAAAAATGAGTGAAACACCGACATAAACGTTGAGTGTACACCCAGAGCCAAACGTGAGGAGTGACACCCTAACCCTTCCAAATATTGATGATATGCTATTACCGACAGAACGAGAGTTACATGTTCAATCCACTCTCAAGGAGATGACAGTTCACGACAAACAAGGAAATCCGCTATTCAAGGTTCCACTGCGACCTTCCTTTGACCAATGGATCTCTTCTGGTCAAGAAAATGCTTCTTTAAAGACTATTCAAGAGAAGGTTGACTTGGCTGCAGCTGATTCCAGAAGAACTTATCGGGTCTTAGGCAGTGCATCTGGAACTGTAACAGGTACTAAACTGGCAGTGGACTCCTTGAAGAAGGAAGCTATGGAAGAACTGGTCGAACTAAGGAGTGACGTTAAAGAGCTTAAAGATGGATTCATGAATGAAGTTGATGCTCTGCAACAAGGACAAGAAGCTTTGAAAGAAGACGTTCTGGTTATCCGGGATGGTCAAGCTAGGGTAAAAGATGCAATGAACACCCTTTATCGAGTGGAGTCTAAGCTGAACCAGAGACTGGACAAGATTGAGAAGACTACCAACTCCAGATTGGATGACATTGACCTGAAGCTCGCTTCTATGCATAAGATGAATAAGGAGCTATTGGATTTCATGGAAAATCAAAGTGACGAAGTACAGTCAATCTGGACTATGCTGAAGAACCAACAAACTGGACAACCTGGTCCTTCAAATCAGCAACCTGATCCTTCTACTGCCTTCTATGCCGAGGATGCTTTTGTTGAGGATTCCTCAACTAAGGGGGAGAAAGTTGGAGAGGAGAAAGCTAAGGATGGACGGGGATTTTGGGAAACGGTTGAAGCTATTCCAGTTAGACAGTACTGGATTGAGGACATGATGCAAGAAGAGAAGAGTGAAGAGGTATTTGAGGTCATGCAAGAGCAACCAATTCAGGAGGAGCATGAGCCATATTATCCAGAGCCTGTTGAATATCCAATCCGGGAGGATAATATGGAAGAAGAAGCAAATCCTCTGTCACAAGAAGAAGAAGCTACCTTGGAAGCGATAAGAGCTCAAAGAGCTGCAATAGATGCCAGGCATGCTGAGAAAGAAAGACACCAAGCAGTTCTAAGGATTGAAAAGCTAAAAAGATCCAAGGTGCAAGCTGAAGTAAGAAAGAAAAAGATGATGGATTTGGCAAGCAAGCATGGAAGTGAATGGGAGATGGCTTATGAAACCTTTTGTGGAGTTGAAGACGGATTAGAGGTCAACGACAATGCAGGGGTGGAAGTCATAATTCAGAACATAAGAAGTGCAAATCCTGATGATCATGTTTACTTCACTGCACTGAGGAATACTGTGATCTTTCTGAAAGCCGGGGTTAAAGCAAATGGAGCCTGGAACATCCTGATCAATTTTCTTGAGAAAGGTACATTTGTGATTTCCACTAAGTTTTTAGAACAGAGAACATACACAGAACTGCAGGTGATACTCATCAAGATTCAAAGAACTACAAGACTAAATGAACTGCTCCGTGAGCATGTTAAGGAGATCTTGATGAAAGTCGGTCCAGAGATTACTGAAGATCCTCCAATGGTTAGATTCATGACGAATGACTTGTTCAGAATCTGCTATTTGGCTGAGGACAAACTGAGAGACTATCCAAGCAACTATCTAATATCAGTTGAGAAGTATCTTAGATCCACTGGATTCACATCAACGGAGAAGGACAAAGCAGCAGACACTCTTAGAAGATTTCTAATGGAGAATGTTCCTTACTATAGGAAAAGAGTGGAAAGAGGATTGGAAGTGCATACCAGATTACCAAACATGCCAAAGCTAAACAAGGAAGATGTTAACATTGCATGGTTATGGGCTGGAGTGGGTCAAGAGGTTGAATATATTGGAAGACACATCCAAGGAGCAATCCTTAAACCTGGAGAACCACTGCACTATCTATCAGTGATTGATTATCAAGCTGCTAACTCCGATCCAATGATTGAGGAAGATGAGATCTGAATGGACTGAAGATTGAAGCAAAGAACAAAAGAACTATCAGCTCAGACTAGAGGAGCAACTTCATTGTATAAAGTTTTATTGTTTTTTGATTTATGAAATCTGGAAATGTATATATATCTGATCCAGAATGCATTTAATATTATTACGCTGTCTTACTTTAAGTAGTTTCATGTTTCCTTAGTTAGTTGAGTTATCCTCGAAGTATTTGCTTGTCGAACTCTATCCAATCAAATAGGGGGAGATTGTAAAGCATAATGTAACATAAGATGTAAAAGAGATAACTACAACTCAACAAAGGACAAGACAGACAATAATATTAACAGAAGCACAGGATTCCAGAATCAAAGAAGAAAAGGTAAACTCAAAAAATCAAAATACGTTATGTATTCTTGAAGTCCGTAAACAGGTCACGGAAAAAATTTCATGAAAATGTTCAAGCTTCTGTGACAGCAAAAGGAACAAGGCTTTCAAGACGACAGAAGTATGTGAATGATTTAGGGTTAAGTACCACAGGATTCCAGTGATTTAATCGGAGCAACCAGAACGACAAAGGACTTATCAACAACATTGAATTGAAGACATAAAAGAAGAATTGATCAAGTGTTATTCATCTGTGAACCAGAACAGTTGCACTAGTTGACGACACTTAAAAGATCAAGTTGTTTTATCATCTCAGAAGAAATTGATACAGTCCAAAACTGAAACACCCAGGAGCTCAGAATGTTTTCTTAAAAGTCAAAGGCAAGAAAAGAGTTCGATGGTTTTTCTTTTAAGAAAACCATCGAACATGATACAAGAAGTTAAAAGAAAACCAAATGAAAAGTAATTTTGTTTTTGAAAGTTTTTATTTAAAAACTATCGAATGATAAATTACTTTATTCATTCGATGGTTTTTTAAATAGGGAGCAGGTGAAAAGTTTTGTTTTGTTTGAATGGTTGATGGAAATTGGACGGCCAAGATTGATTAATCAATTAAGGTTCGATGGTTTTCAATTCAAGACTGCAGTTAATACAGAGATGAAGAAGTGTCTTCTTCAGTTAAGGCAAAACACACAGAGACATTACTGAGAGAGAGAATTGAGCCGGAGAAATTATCAGAGAAATTAATAGTGCTCAGAACTTGATTATTGTATTGAATCTGTGTAACCTTAAACTCATTGAAGCTAATCTACGGATTAGAAATTGTAGCACCCCTCGAGGTTTATATTTATAAAAAGATATATTCCCCGAAACTTGGTTTGGTTTGGTGTGTTTGATTTCGTTATAGAACTGAATGAATTATCCGCGAACGAAATTAAATTATTTGTGAGTATCGTATTCAACCCCCCCTTCTACGATACTTTGAACCTAACATCTTTCGATCCTTGAAGTGTTGGATTCCTGTACCCAGATATCTTATTCAGTAACTAAGACTATGCCTCTTCTATCCTCATTGTTGATAACAAAAAAGGGGAGAAGTTAGAGAGAAGATAAGTTGTTCTCAGGGGGATTTAGAAGGAGATCTCAGACTTCAGAATTTCTCTAACCTCGATTACAATCTATTGGAACCCCTTAGAAGAAGGTATAGACTAAGTTACAGGAAAGTATATGGAATCTGATAGCTTCAAGTTGTTATTTTTGTTTTTGCAGCATCATCAAATTCTGTCCAGTATTAATCTCTATCTGAGGATCACTGAGAACATTGAAGGGTTTTGTTATCATCAACTTAAGGATTTATGCCAGTTCTAACAGTCATAAATAGGGGGAGATTGTTAGGGTTGACCCATTTGAAATGATGATAACAAAATGCTCAAGACAAGAATTTGATCTTGACACTGAAGCTGATTGTCAGAAAGCTAGTTCACAGAAGCTGATAAATTAGGAAGCTAACTAGAAGGCATCTTATCTATCCAAGGTCTAAAAGCCACATCAAATGATTGGAGGATATTCTGTCATCAAGTTAGGAAGTAATTCAGAAGCAAGCCAATGGACGTCTAATCAAGCACCAAGTGTTTCAGTGGTAAGTCTGCCTATTCAACTCAGTAATGGTGAATAAATAAAGATGACAAGATGTTTTATCTAAAGATGAAACTAAGTGTATCCATTCTACGGATCATGCTATGAAATCTTATTTCATCTATGGATACAAGCTGAAAACATCATATGCCATCAACGGATAGAAGCTGAGGATATCTTATCTCATCAACGGATAGAAGCCGAGGACATCTTATCCCATCTACGGATAAAAGCTGAGGACATCATATCTACGGATAAAAGCTGAAGGAAGTTGATCATCAGATACAACTAAGGATGTCATGTTTTATCTATGGATGCAGTTAAGGAGGTCATGGTCTATCTATGGATGCAGTCAAGGATGTCATGTCTCATCTATGGATACAGTTATGGAATATTACTTCTAAGGATATTCTGAGATTACCTTTCTACGGATATTCTTCAATATACACCTCAGGTGGGCTTTTTCCGAGAAACCCACCTGAAAAGTTTAAAAAGTCTGCTTGTGTCCTGCATTACTTTTTAACTTGAAGAATTCATTTATGTTCATGGCTTGTCTCAATTCTTAGTTAATTTACCAACACATATATTCATACTGTAAAAGTTTGAAAAAGTTTTATAAAATTAACTAGATTTTATTCAGCCCCCCTTCTACAATCTAGGTTGCATTGTTCTGGGAATAAGAAAAACAAGTGGAGTAAGAGTAAGTTTCTTATCCGTAACAAACGAAACAGACTATGACAGTGTATCAAGATGAAGATTTGCATAAAACTCACGCACAAGATCAGGATAACATGTGTTGGGTAAATCAACAACAAACGATTCAATACCCAAATCAGAAAATAGTTTAAGAGAACCACAGTGAGAAAAGAGTTTACCCGCTAAAGGCTTTCTATAAAGAATTTTGCGATTAGCAATGTCCTTGAACAAATAACGCTCTTTAAACCCATCAATCACCTTAAACACACGACGAAAACGCTCAGATACTCGATCTTCAATTGAATGCTGAACCCTAGATTGTTCATCACTGCTTTCAACTTGCATCGTATCGACTTCAGTATCCGCAACATCAACAGCGACCTTAATCTTTGTCTTCGAAGAAACTGGAATAACAGAGTTCCCCTTGCGACTCCTAGTGTTTCTCATGATCGAATAACCAAGAAAAGATAATCCGAGAGTGAAAGTATATTTAGAGAATAGAAACCCTAAAATGCCTCTTTGTTTTTGGGGACGAGAGAGAAGTAGAGTGAAGAGTCGGGGGTAGAGTACTTCAATTAATCCCTTTTTAATATTTAAGGAAGGAGAGTTTGAAGGATAAAAACTATTATTAACCCAACCCCTTAAACCACGTATCATGATAAATATTAAAAAAATCTAACCAATCTGATAGACACGATCAATATTTAAAGGAATAAATCTAATCAGATCAACCAACATATAATCAGGTCAAACATTATTCAAACTAATTCAAATAAATTTGAAATTATGTAATTAAGACAATAATCACGGCACAATTACCAAGAAAGTGGAGTCTAATCACAAACCTACCATAGACATAGTATGCAAATATAAATTAATACACATGCATAAAAAAAAATATCAGAAAATAGACGACACTTGTCATGCATGCAAATAAGGAATAATAAAGCGAAGAAGTAAGCTGATAATACCAGTTTTCCATTGTCAGCTTGCTGTCTGGACACCACACATACCAAGTTCTCGACAAAGAACATTAAACCTCTCTTCAGCCAGTGGTTTAGTGAAGATGTCAGCTAGCTGGACCTCCGTGGAAACAAAAACCAGCTCGATCTTACCTTTTGCAACATTGTCTCTCAAGAAATGATGTCGAACATCGATATGTTTTGTCCTTGAATGATTCACCAGATTCTTTGATATATTGATGGTGCTAGTGTTGTCACAATAGATTGGAATCGTAGTACATTTAATTCCATAATCACGAAGTGTTTGTATCATCCATAAAATTTGAGAACAACAGCTACCAGTTGCTAAAAATTCTTCTTCAGCCATGGACAATACAACAGAATTTTGTTTCTTGCTTTGCCAAGACACCAAACTCTGTCCTAAAAATGCACAAACACCACTTGTACTTTTCCGATCAGTTTGACAAGATCAAAAGCATTTGTGATAGGATAAAATAAACCAAGAGTAATAGTTCCACTCAAATATTTGAAAATTCTCTTAACAACATTCAAGTGAGACTCTTTTGGTTTAGCTTAAAACCTCGCACATACACAAACACTATACATAATATCTGGTCTAGAGGATGTAAGATATAATAAACTACCAATCATACCTCTATACTTTCTAACATCAACATCTTTAACTTGTTCATCTGTTGTCAGCTCGCTGATATGACTCATTGGTGTTGATTTCGACTTGACAGTTTCAAATCCAAAGCGTTTGAGTAGATTCTTTATATACTTGGATTGATTAGTTGTTGAGACATAGATTTAAATTTATCAGTATTGCATTCAACCCCCCCCCCCCTTCTGCAATACTCAAGGACCAATAATTAATGATGTAGCATCTGTTGAAAGTGTTGTGGTTGCATCCGTTGAAGCTTTCCAAGGTGCATCCGT
Source organism: Heracleum sosnowskyi (assembly GCA_030848705.1). Taxonomy (NCBI): domain Eukaryota; kingdom Viridiplantae; phylum Streptophyta; class Magnoliopsida; order Apiales; family Apiaceae; genus Heracleum; species Heracleum sosnowskyi. The sequence continues at coordinate 48,762,750 of CM061241.1, forward strand.
TGAAAAGATGAATGGCTATCCGTTGAAGCTTTCCAAGGTGCATCAGTTGAAATCTGAATGGCTACCCGTTGAAGTAAAATTTCATTTATGTAAAATTACAAGGCACAAAGTATTTACAATTAGCCTCCCAATTATACATATCTATTTGTAAGTCAATAAAAAAGCTTGTTCAGCCTACACTATTACATTTCAACTGCTAGTACTTGACCAATAAAGAGTATGTTACATTTAGACTTATCAAGAGATAAGCTACCTTTCAACTGATACTGTAAAAACCTGCTATCCGTTGAAAGTTACATTTTCACTTATACAAATTTTACAAAGTTAATTTGGTTATCATCAAGAATCAACATAATTCCTAACAATCTCAACAATCTTTGGATTTAGTTTGGATTGCAACCATCTAAGGTACTTAGAGCTTGCTTTAGACAGTTGGTCCTCCAATCTGAAAAACCTTCTGCAACCATCTTCATCCCTGAATTCCATCATCCAATGAGGTTGGAGATGAATCTTTTGTCCATTGTATGAGATCTTCATTTTTACAGGCAAACTTTCATGTGAGTTCCAACTAGCCCTTATCTTCTCAATCTGTTGCATCACTAGTCCTCTTGCAATTGGTTAGAACCCTCTTGTGCTCTTTATGCTTGAGAATACCTTAACCAAATTAGGGTATCCTTCTCCTAGGATTCTCTACAAGGGCCATGGTCTTTCTACTCCTCCTTTATAGACAAACATGAGTCTCTCTGGCAGATTTTTGTACTTGTCAATGCTCCTGAATTCAATCAGTTCATCTAGAAAGAGATCCAATTCAAAATATTCTTGAATGTCAGCTATGTAGAGATAATCATCCTTGTTTTACACTCGCTTGACAATTTGAGGCACTGAATGGAGTTTTACTGGTCCCTTAAGAATTTTCCTCCTTGGCACCCTTTTCTTCTTTTCAACTTCAAGAATAATCTTTGGGAATTCCAAGTTTTCAAACACTACGAGCTCTTCTTTGAATTCAATAGGAGTGCCATGAAAGGTAGTGTCTGATTGAGTGACAGGCTTGATGATGTCTTCAATTGTAACAAATTTTTCTTCAGTTTTCTTCACAACTTTTTCTTTCTCAGGAGAGACATGCCTATTTGATTTTCTTTTTATCCTCCTAATTGGATTTGACTTGGGCACTGTCTTTCCCTTTTTCCTTTTAGGAGGGGCCACTTCTTCTTCAACTAACTATCTAGCCTCTCAAGAGAGGTCTCATTTGAAAAAGATCTAGAATGAGATTCCCTTAGTAATCTTGAAGTTTCCTCTCTTTTGGATTCAGTGAATGTAGGATGGCTAACTGTGATATGCAATGCTTTGCCATTCCAGTAGATTACTGCCATTGCTTCCTTCAACCGCACATCATATGTGTCTTTAAGTTCTTTAATGATCTTGCCCATCACCTTGTTCATCCGGCTTAGATAGAGGGTAATCCACTTCTAGTTTGTTCTTGCCATGATTCTTAGGTGGGGAACCAGTTCTTCCACTAAAAATTGGTTCAAACTCCTTAATGAGTGAGGGTTCAGCATAATAGATCTTCTCTGGGAGAACTACTTCAGGAGTGAGAACTTTTAGAATTGTGGTGTGAGTAGGAGCTGGTTTTGAGGTTGAGGTAGCTTGAGATGTGGTCACAACTTTGAAAATGGACTCTTTGCTTAGTCTCTCAGAGTTTAAGAACCTCTGATTGATCCTTTCATTGATTTCCTTTGTCTTTTGTGCTAGTTGTTCATATTTTTCCATCATCTCTACTTCACTCATTCCAGAGAAGTCAAAGTCACTGGTTTTAACTTGAGGTAGTGATACTGGAGGAAGGGAGAGCACCTTTGTGAGCTCAAACTCACTTGGATTGGCAATAATTTGAGGTGTTGGCTGCTCCCCCACAGTTGATGGCACAGTTAAGTTGACAGACTCCCCCTCAACTTGTGGCAATGATGATTGAGTTGTTGTGAATGCTGGTTCAGAGACCACTGATATATTCTCCCCCTTTTTGTTATCATCAAGGGTTTGAACAATTCCAGTAGCCTGCATCAATTATTGTAGGAATTGAGTCTGTGCATTTTGATTGGCAATGAAAGTGTCCATCTTCTGCTCCATTCTATCCACTCTTTTCGAAAGAGTCTCCACAGACTCCGAGAGGGGATCTTCCATGACTGCTTTCCTCTTGAGAGTATTAATTGTGGTAAAAGGAAAAGCAGTGTCTATTCTTTTTCCCACAACATATTTGAGATCATCTATCTTAAGCTTGACCTCTTCTGTTTGAGCTCTTTGATGAAGAAACTGCATTTTCTGAAGTTGGAGAGAGGTCATGAACTTGGACAGAATGATCTTACTTATAGAATTTGCTGGCTGTGATTCAGTAAAATCTTGTTGATATTGCTTTGATAGCACCATGTTGATCTCATCAAATTTGGCTTCATTTGAGAATAGCCAATCAGGTGTGCTTTTTGAGGTGGAAGGGCCTTCACCTCCTCCTTCACCACCATCTGAATCACTTGTATCATCTTCTTCAAAAGTGTTGTCATAGTTCAAGTCATCAGCAGCTCCTGGAGACAGTGATGAGATTACATCTTTAGCCCTTAACATTGACTCAGTAGTTTGTACCAAGTTCAATGTTCTTTCTGCCTCCATATTGCCCTGGCCAGCCAAAACTTGATAGGGCTGGTTCAGGATGAGTAAATGTCTCAGCATCCAGGTTGATTTGATCCAGTTCATGTTGATATTCTAACTGGAACAACCTCTCCCTTTCAGCTTCACTGACATTCATTAACTCACTAGCAATGACTGAGTCTTCCATCCTTATATCTCCAGTACCTGCATTTCTCTCATTTTCTCTATATTATTGCATCAGGGCCTCCCCCATGCTCACACCTCTCACACCCTCTGTTAGATCAGAATTCAATGATCGTCAGAAGCTAGACTCAACTGATCAGGATTGCTGACGTCATCAGTATTGCATGGTCATCAGTATTTGATCAAGCGTCAGTATCTTATTGATCATCAGGATTCCTACTCAGACTATGATCAGGTTTGATCATCAGGACTTGAAGCTGATCAGGATTCCTACTTCGAGTTATATTTGGAGTCTAGATAAACATGGAAGTTTGTTCCTGGTTTGTAGAATGCAGCTATCGATTAAAGATATGTTTCTATCTTTATTATGATTAGGACTTATCTTGTTATTGATAGAGAAGCTGTGTGCACTATATAAACACAGTTTTGGTTTCGATTTATGTATTCATTCGAGAGAGAACATAATCGGAGAGAAGCTCTTAAGAACAGAATTTCTTGAGAGAGTTTTTGTAAGCTAGCAGCTCTTAAGAACATCAGAATTTCTTAAGAGAGTTTGTAACAGTTTTATATCAAAGTTAATAAAGCTGTTATTGTTATTGTTATTGATCTTTCATATTTGTGTTATATAAAGTCGAGAATCTTATACAATTGTATTCAACCCCCTTCTACAATTGTTATTTACTGGGCAACAATTGGTATCAGAGCAAACTGATTTAATTCTGAATCAGATACGATCTAAAATTGTCGACAACCAAGTATGAAAGCATGAAGATTCCCATCTTGAAGATATCAGAATATCCCACATGGAGGGTAAAGATGCTGATGTACCTGGAGGCTATGGATCCTGACAATCTGGACAGGATTCGTGATGGACCATATATAGCAACAAAGTTCGTAGAACGAACAGATACAGTACCAGAACATTATGTGGTCAAAGCTAAATCTGAATGGACTCCAGAAGAAAAAGCTCATGTACTCAGAGAACCAAAGATAAAGAATATCTTGCACAATGGTCTTGATGCTGTTATGTCAAACAGAGTGATAGCATGCAAGTCTTCAAAAGAAATCTGGGATACTTTGGAAACTCAGTGCCAGGGATCTGCATCTGTTAAGAAAAACAGAAGGGCTCTATTGATTCAAGAATATGAACAATTCGATGCAAGACCTGAAGAGAGCCTGACTGATCTATATGATAGATTCCTGACACTATTGAACAACTTATCCTTAGTTGACAAAGTATATGAAACTGAAGATTCAAACACCAAATTTCTTAGAGCTTTACCTGAAGAATGGGATACTCAGACCTCAATCATTAGACACCAGTATGATCTGAACATTGTGTCTCTTGATGAGATCTATGGGATGCTAAGAACTCATGATCTTGAAGTTCAACAGAGAAAGAACAAGAAAAGCAGCAAGGCAAAGTCAATTGCTTTGAATGCAGAAGCAAAATCAAAAGAGAAAGCTATGGAGGTCTCTAGAAGGAAAGCAAGAGTAGCTGAGTCAGATCCTGACGACTCTTCATCAGATACTGATGGCAATCCTGATGCCAATACTGGTGATGACTCTTCTGACTCAGACATGGAAGAGATGGTTGCTATGATTGTCAGAAACTTCAGAAGGATGAAGTTCAGGAAGAATAGAAGACAAGGCAACTTTCAGAAAAAGACCTTCAAAGCAGACAAAGACAAGTATATCAAAAAGGACAGCAAGGGTAGCAAATTTGACAAGTCAAAGGTTAGATGCTACAAGTGTAATGGTATGGGTCACTTTGCTTCTGAATGCAACAAGACAAAGGCACTCATCACATCAAGCAAGGATTGGATGGACTCTTCCTCAGAATCTGATACTGAGGTAGTCAACTATGCGTTAATGGCCAATGCTGATGTAACTGCTGCTCCTGATGATAAGGTACTAAATACTATCTTTGATTTTGATACTGATAATGCTTCTGAGTTAAGACGTTTTCTAAAGTCATTACATATTAGCTTTAGAAGTCAAACTGCTGAGAATACTAGAATCTTATCTGAGATGTCTGACCTTAGAAAGAGGAATGAGATATTAGAAGCTGAATTTTCTCGTATGCAAGAAGTACAAAAAGAATGTGATAATGTTAAGCACATGCACTTAGAGATAACATCTAAATGTACTTCCCTTGAAAAAGAACTTGAATATGCTAATGAGAAAATCAGAACCTGGACAGACTCTGGTAGGAAATTTCATGAGATTAATACCTCTAAGAATTGGAAAGAGTGTCTAGGATATAAGTCAGATGAGGATAAGAAATTGAAAGAGAAAATTGTCATTGATGAGACAGTTAGTCCAAAGACCTATAGACATGTTATAGACTCAACCAAATCTAAGATTACTCCTGTTAATTTTGTTTTTGGTAAGGATTCCAATTCTACTTTTGAAAAGGGATCTTCTTCTACTCAAGGAATTAAAATCGTTAAGCCTAAACCTGTCTTGAACAAAGTTACTAAGAATGTAGGTCTATTGTCTCAAAAACAGCTTAAAGATAAAATCTGTGAGGTTACAGATAAGAAAAAGGAAGCTACTGTTAAGAGAAACAGGAATGGTAAAGTTGGGATCAATAAAGAGAATGGTTATAAGTATATCCCAAATGCACCTAGAAAGAGTTGTTTTAACTGTGGTAACTCTAATCATCTTGCTATTGATTGTAAAAAGAGTAAGAAGAAAATTGCTGAAATTCCTAAGTCTGATGTTAGGAATAGATCAGTATTTTACAAACCACAGAATTCCTGTTTTCATTGTGGTAGTATATGGCATTCTATTTATACATGTAAAGAGTATCATGATTTGTACTATAATTTTTATGATCCATTGCCTAAGTTTGAAAGTAGTACAAAGTCTGATAGAACTGAAAATGTCATAATGAAGCATGCTTTTGTTAATACTGATATTGACAAAGCAAATCCTGATGGAGTAAATCCTGTCAGGACTGCTAAAGTCAAAAAGTCTTCTGCTGTTAAATTTAATAAAATGCATGAACAAGGAATCCAACAAGTGTGGGTTCCTAAACATTCTGACTAGTGTTTTACTATTCTGATGCAGGGTAAAAGGAAAAATGTGTTAGTCATGGATAGTGGATGTTCTGTGCACATGACTGGAAACAAAGCCCTGTTATCAGAATATGAGGAAAAAGCTGGCCCAACTGTGTCTTATGGAGATGGCAACATTGGACAAACCTTGGGATATGGCAATATAATCATTGGAAATGTCATCATTGAAAAAGTAGCTCTAGTGAAGGGACTAAAACACAACTTGTTGAGTATTAGTCAAATCACTGACAGAGGTTATCATGTCAATTTCTATTCCACACATTGTGAAGTAGTCAGTAAAGCAACAGGGAAGATAGCACTAACTGGCTACAGGCATGGTAACATATATGAAGCCAACATTCTCTCAGATACTGATGGCTCCCCTACATGTTTCATCAGTAAAGCTTCAGTAGATGAAAGTTGGAATTGGCACAAGAAGCTTTCTCATCTCAACTTCAGAAACATCAATGAGTTGGTTAAGAAAGAGTTAGTAAGAGGATTACCTAATGTCTTATATACACCTGATGGACTCTGTGATGCATGCCAAAAAGCAAAACAAAGAAGGACATCATTCCAGAGTAAATCAGAATCCTCTATTGAAGAACCATATCACATGCTACATCTTGATCTGTTTGGTCCAGTCAACATCATGTCCATCAGTAAGAAAAGGTACACTCTTGTAATTGTTGATGAATATTCTAGATTCACCTGGGTGTATTTTCTGCATAGAAAAGATGAAACTCCTGAAGTTCTGTTGGATCATGTGAGGATGATTGAGACAACCACAAAGTACAAAGTCAAGATTCTGAGAAGTGATAATGGTACTGAATTTAAGAATTCAAAGATGGAAGAGTTCTGCAAATACAAAGGAATCATTCAACAATTCTCTGCTCCTGGCACACCTCAGCAAAATGGAGTAGTAGAAAGGAAGAATAGAACTCTTATTGAAGCTGGCAGAACTATGTTGGAAGAAGCTAAATTACCTACATATTTCTGGGCAGAAGCAGTCAACACAGCATGCTATACACAAAATCTCACATTGATAAACAGGCATGGTGTCACTCCTTATCAGTCACTCAAAGAGAAGAAACCAAGTCTGAAGCATTTGCATGTGTTTGGCTGTAAATGTTTTGTTCTCAGAACTCATCCTGAACAGCTAGGGAAATTTGAAACAAAGGCTGATGAAGGAATATTCATAGGTTATCCTACATCAAGAGCCTTCAGAGTTTTTAATTTGAGAACAAGAACTGTCATGGAGTCAATACATGTATCTTTTGATGATAAGAAGATAACTGGAATCATTGAAGACTCGCATGATAGATTGTTATTTGAAAATGAAGCTTCCAAGGAACCTGAAGAAAGTGAATCAGAAGCTGTTCATTCATCAGATACTGATGGGTCACCAAATCCTGATGACTCACCAGGTACTGATGAGGCTAATACTGATGATGCAAACAACAGTCATATAACTAGTAGTGCTAATGTTGAGGGGGAGCAACGACATTCAACTACAAGTTCAGAGTCAACTCAATCATCAGGACAGAATTCTTCAGATACTGATTCAAGTGAAGATCCTGATAACACATCAGGAGGGCATAGCAATAATTCAGGGAGAGCTTCAAATCAATCAAATTCTTTCAATCAAGATAACACCAATCCAGGGGGAGCATCTACTTCAAGAAACAATTTGACACCAGCAAGGAAATGGACAAAAGATCATACTCCTGATTTGATAATTGGAGATCCTGATGCAGGTGTTCAAACAAGAAGTGCAACTCAGAATGAATGTTTATATAATAACTTTCTATCCAAGGAGGAGCCTAAGAAAGTTGAAGATGCACTTAAAGATGCTGATTGGGTTACTGCAATGCAAGAAGAACTGAATGAATTTGAAAGGAATGAAGTCTGGAAACTGGTACCAAGACCAAAGAATAGATCAATTGTTGGTACAAAGTGGATTTTCAAGAACAAGACTGATTCTGATGGTGTCATAATCAGAAACAAAGCAAGACTAGTTGCAAAGGGGTATTCCCAACAAGAGGGAATTGACTATGATGAAACTTTTGCTCCTGTTGCAAGACTAGAAGCCATCAGGATATTTCTTGCTTATGCAGCACATAAGAAATTCAAGGTTTTCCAGATGGATGTTAAAAGTGCTTTCTTAAATGGTGAACTGGAGGAAGAAGTTTATGTTGAACAACCTCCTGGTTTCATTGATCCTAAATATCCAGATCATGTCTACAGACTGGATAAGGCACTTTATGGACTAAAGCAAGCTCCAAGAGCATGGTATGAAACCTTAGCTCAATTCTTACTGGAAAGTGGATTCAAAAGAGGTGCAATTGATAAAACTCTATTTTATTTGAATCATGGTAAGGAGTTGCTGTTAGTTCAGATTTATGTTGATGATATCATTTTTGGGTCAACAAACAATAAGCTGTGTGAAAAGGTTTCCAAGCTTATGCAGTCAAGATATCAAATGAGCATGATGGGAGAAATGAGTTACTTTCTGGGTCTTCAAGTTAAACAGACTGATGAAGGGATTTTTATTAATCAGTCTAAATACACAAGGAATTTACTGACAAGGTTTAACATGCAAGACAGTACTCCTGCTTCAACTCCCATAGCTACAGCTACCAAACTTGATCCTGATCAAGGTGAAGAGGTAGATGTAACTCACTACAGAGGAATGATTGGCTCTTTATTGTATCTCACTGCCAGTAGACCAGATATCATGTTTGCAACCTGTCTATGTGCAAGATTTCAAGCAAAACCTAGAGAACCACATCTGATTGCAGTCAAAAGAATTTTCAGATATCTCAAAGGCACTCCTTCACTTGGCCTTTGGTATGCAAGGGAATCAGATTTTGGGTTGTGTGGTTATTCAGATGCTGATTTTGCAGGATGCAAAATAGACAGGAAAAGTACTTCAGGAAGTTGTCAGTTTTTGGGTGGAAGACTAGTTTCATGGTTCAGTAAAAAGCAGAAATCTATTTCCACTTCAACTGCAGAAGCTGAGTACATTGCTGCAGGAAGTTGTTGTGCTCAGATAATGTGGATGAGAAATCAGTTGTTAGATTATGGCCTGTCATACTCAAAAATCCCTATTTATTGTGATAACCAAAGTGCTATTGCAATGACAGGAAATCCAGTTCAGCATTCTCTTACTAAACACATAAGTATCAGATATCACTTTATAAGAGAACAGGTTCTGGAAGGAACAATTGAACTTCATTTTGTTCCTACTGATCAACAACTAGCTGATATATTCACCAAGCCACTACCTGAAGCTACGTTCAATAAGTTGGTGAATGAACTTGGAATGATGATTTTTGAGAATTTCTGAGGAAAAGCTACAGAGAGGAAATCCTGATAACTGTCAAATCCTGATGGTTATTCAGAAAGGTATGTATCTTTGATCAAATCCTGATAGGACTCAATCCTGACAGGAAATCAATTGGTCAAATCCTGATGCTCAGATGTTTGAAGCTGGTATGAAAACCAGAGGTTCTATGCTAATTTGTCATCAACACTCCTGGTAAACTCTGGACAATTAGATTATTACTTAGTCTTTGATTAAGTTTTCAGTCTTAATTATCAATTTCAATTTCATTATTAACAGAGTTTATTATTTATCATCTCTATATCATCTATATTATTTCATTATTTGTGCGGACATGCTTTTATTCCTGATGAGGTTAGGTTTTTCTTACACCAGAAAATGCCTACTCGTTATGGACTACTTTCTAATGCTATGGTACAAGGCCCAACCCACCTTGTTCCTGACACAAGCATGCAACCTAAACAGTCTAAACAGTTAACAACCACCTCTACTGTCTCTCAAAAGACTTTAGTTGTAAAATCAAAGAAATCAGCTAGAACTGATGTGTCTGGAAGGCAATCATGTTCAAAGGATTTTCCTCTACACCACTCACTAAAAAGAAGATACAAGGGGGTGTACAAGGGGTCCTGGTGAAGAAAGCTGATAAGGTTGTTACGAATGTTCCTGTGAAAAGGAAGTTAAGGTTGATTGATGAAAGTGATTCAGAGGATGACTTACCTATATCCTCTGTGATGAATGTGAACAAGGAAGTTGCTGATACTGCTACTAAAGCTGTGGTACCTTCATCAAAACCACAAAAGACAAGGAAATTATCAAAGAGTAGGTATCATATTCCTTTGACAGTGCAAATGAAGGATACTGATATTCAGACATCAAATCCTGATGTTAGTATTCCTGATGCAGCAACAAAAGTTGTCTCTATATCAGACTCTCCAGCCTCTCCATCTCAGATTCGAGGACATTCTTGGGAGAAGGTTTCTACAACTGCTTCCTTGGTTGGTCTTACACCTACATCAAAGAAAAAGAGGAATGCAGAAGAGTTAGTCTATCAGAGACAGAAGAAGCTGAAAGGATCAAGCCCACAAGAACCTGAATTTCAGAGTAATTCAGCAGCTACTGTTGATCCTGCCACACAAGAACCACTCAATCAAAGTTTGGGTGACGGCTTAGCTAGTGGAATGGTCACACAAGAACCATTTTCTCAAAGGGAGAATGAAGACATCAACATTCCAGCTACACAAGAACCATCTTCTCAAAGTGAAGATGCAGGCAAAGCTACAGCTTCTGTTGAAAGATTGGTCGAGAACATTGTCAATGAGGGAAGCACACAAGAACCTTTAGCTCAAAGTGTTGAAGAAGCTTCTGAACCTCAAGCTCCACAAGAACCATTGGTAGCAAATACTGATGCAAGCATATCAAATCCTGACGATGTTCATCCTGACGCTAGTGGTGCTCCTGATAATGAACCTATTTTGATACAGCCACTTCGTTCAAGACCAATAGATCATCCTATCTCAGAACCACAGGATAAACTGAAAGGTATTGCTATTCCTGATCCTGATATTACTCCTGATACTGATGATGATAGTTCTGATGATGATAGTGATGATGATAATGAGAATAGAAAAGAGAAGGAACAGCTTGCTACAGCACTCAAGATTAGTCTTGGAACTAATTTTGGTTCATCAAGTACGTATATGGCTGGCAAAGCTTTCACTGGGAAAGATCAGAGACAAGATTTTTCTACTCCTTCCTTTGATCCTGCAGAGGCATTTAGACAGAATGAATGGAACAATTCATGGCACAATTCTGATGAATCTATCAGTTTTTCTTCTGCTATTGAACATGCCTATAATGCAGTGAAGTCTATAGAGAATCAAGACTTGAAGAATCATCTGAAGGCTACTACTCTGTTATCCAAAAGCCTGAAAAGTGAGATTGATTCTATCAAGGGTTCAACTGACAAAGTGAGGACTGATATCTTTAATAATTTTACAAAGGTGCCTACTACTTTACAACTAAGGGTAGTGGAATCCCAAGTGAAATCTGTTGTTTCAGAACAAACCTCAATCAATCAAAGAATTGATTCTCTGGATACTAAGGTAACTGAAATTCAAGCCTCTCTTTCCTTAATTTTGCAATTATTGTCAAATCCTGATGTCAAAAAGGGGGAGAAGGTTATTCAGACAAAATGTACACCTGATCTAGTATTAAGAAATAATGATGATGATACTGGAGATGATGGTGGTGACAAAGCGATACAAGGAGAAACCTCTGATGCTGTTGTTATGAAGACAATCCAAACTTCTCAAAGTCAAACAACGCAGTCAACTCATGTTTCTGATTCTGGAGTTAAGACAGTAAGAACATTGGTGCAATCTCAGATCCTGACGGAAGATCAAATCCTGACACCTGGTCATGGACAAATTCTTGCTACAATTCCTGAAGGTGGTGAAGATGTGATTATTGATAATCCTGAAGATGCATCAAATTTATTCCAGAAGTTTTCTACAAAAGACGGCAGAATTGTTACTCTATATCACACTGATAAAAGAGTTCAACAATTATATGCAAGAAAAGCACTCTCTACAGCAAGTGAAGAATATCCAGATCTCTCACATGAAGAATTCTTGAGACTACAAAGAGAGACAATGGAAAGCTATACTGCTCCTGCTAGAGGTAGAGGAAGCAGAGGTAGGAGAGGTGCTAGAAGAAGTAGAAGAGGTTCTTCAACTCAAACAGTACCTAGACAGACAAGGTCTAGAGGGTTAAGAATTGAAGAAATTCCTGAACCTATTCAAACTCTAGTAGTTCCTGACAGATCTACTTTTGGTGATGATGGAATTGTTGAAGAAGAACCAGAATTGAAAAGAAAATCAAGAAAATCAACTCTCAGCAATACAAATCAAATTGAAGATTCTAATCCTGACAATATTCAAGATCCTGACGAATCTGAAATTCTGCAAGAGGTTGATTTGATAATCTTATCTACTGTTGTTGATTGTCACAACAAAGAAGTAGATGAAGAAGAAGAAGCCAGAAGAAGAGAAATTACAAGATCAACAAATAGAGATTTCAATTTCTATGTACAAAGGCTTAAACTCTCAAACAGAAGAGTGTGGAGAAATTCAAGCAGACAAGAATATTTACTTGAAAGAAGCTACGCTCATGAAAAGGAGAAATACAAGAAGTGGAAACATATTAGCACATTAAGTTGTGATACACCTATCAATTTTCAGTCTGGTGGAATTATTACAAGCGCTTCAAGTGTTGTTGATTTGTCTGATATGTCTAGATCAAAAACACTCTGGTTAAAGATGTTTTCAAATCTGAAGCAATTATCAAGTAATTCAAGAGGAGGTATTGGACACAGAGATGGTGAATATCTGAATATGTCATATGTTGATCCTTACTCCTTGACAGAAATTGGAGGTACTTTAACTTCTGAAAACCTGAACAATTTATTAGCTGTTGATATAGTTATAGATTGTCATGATGGTTTTGAAAAGAAAGAAAAGCTTCTGTACTTCATGAAAGATGGTAGTGTGAAGATTCTATCTATTCAAGATCTGCTGATGAAAACTACACAGGAACTGAAATATGTTCACTATCTGTTAAGATGGAAGAACCAAGTGTACAAAGAATGGAGTGACATGATTTTGTCAAATATAAGAAGAAGACTGGATGGAAACAGTAATTTCAACGGTAATTATACTCCCATGTACTTAAATCAAAGAGGTCAGGATGTGGAAATGCAAAGGGGTACTGCTGTTAAAGAAGTAAATTTTGGCATGACTCATCTTTCTCTCAATCCTGATGGGAAGGAAATTACTTATCTTTTGCTTGAAGAGCACAGTCTACAGAGAAACTCCATACAGAATCTCAGAGCAGCTATCTACCAGATTAATGAGGAAGATGAAGAACTCAGAAATCTTAAGGAAAGACTGATTCAAATTCTTGAAGAAAAAGAAGAAAGTTTATTATCCAACTTCTTGAAGATGAATCTGTTCTATCACAAAGCTTGAACAGATAAGTTGTTTCTGAAGATACTCGTACATTTTGATACATGTTTTTGACATCATTGAATATTTGGAATCTATACTTTATTTCACAAAGTATGAGATTGGGGGAGATTGTTAGATCAGAATTCAATGATCGTCAGAAGCTAGACTCAACTGATCAGGATTGCTGACGTCATCAGTATTGCATGGTCATCAGTATTTGATCAAGCGTCAGTATCTTATTGATCATCAGGATTCCTACTCAGACTATGATCAGGTTTGATCATCAGGACTTGAAGCTGATCAGGATTCCTACTTCGAGTTATATTTGGAGTCTAGATAAACATGGAAGTTTGTTCCTGGTTTGTAGAATGCAGCTATCGATTAAAGATATGTTTCTATCTTTATTATGATTAGGACTTATCTTGTTATTGATAGAGAAGCTGTGTGCACTATATAAACACAGTTTTGGTTTCGATTTATGTATTCATTCGAGAGAGAACATAATCGGAGAGAAGCTCTTAAGAACAGAATTTCTTGAGAGAGTTTTTGTAAGCTAGCAGCTCTTAAGAACATCAGAATTTCTTAAGAGAGTTTGTAACAGTTTTATATCAAAGTTAATAAAGCTGTTATTGTTATTGTTATTGATCTTTCATATTTGTGTTATATAAAGTCGAGAATCTTATACAATTGTATTCAACCCCCTTCTACAATTGTTATTTACTGGGCAACACCCTCACCTTCACCTTCTAAGGTGGTACCCTCTAGCTCTCCTTTTGCCTGACTGGAAGAAATAGTCAGCTTCTCATTCACTAACTCTCCTTTTGCCTGGCTGCAAGCCAGCCTCTCACTCCCAAGTTGTTCACTCTCTACCCTCAGTCCTAAGAGTGTTTCAACAACTAATAACTCATCTACACTTGATGTTGAAATGATTGAAGTTGAAATTTCAAGTGTAGGAGTAGTAGAAGTGAGTTTCAACGGATGGTTGCTGTGAAGCGTATCCGTTGAAAGAGAAACACTCATCAACGGATGTGAGATATCCGTTGAAGAAGGGAATGAAGTAGCAATTGAAGTAGAAACCAAGGTAAAATCTGTGGGGATTGATTTTAAATTTGATGCCATAGATGTAACCAAGGTTTCTGAAATGATAGATTGGTGATCCAACAAATCATCTAAAAGATGATGAATACCAATTTCAGAGTGGAGTTCCTCCATGAATTTAAGAGATGGAGAATCTGGAATTGATGTGTTTATCATATCCACATCTAGAGAGATAGTTGGTGAGCTTGGTGCTTCTGTTTCAATTTGGATATTGAGAGAATGGGGTTGTGACTCCACATTTGCTGGAGCCACATCAATATGAATTTGTGATGGTATAGACACAAAATCAGATATTTTGGTTTGCACTGTGTGCGAACCCTGTACATCCCCAGTTGTCCTAGCCTTCTTTCTCCTGACATAGGCTTTGGACATATCCTTGAGGCTACTGGTGTGCCTATCCCTCTTGTTCTGTGTTCCTGGTTGGGAACTCTTTTCAATTGTGACATCCTTTTGGGGGGATGTTATTCCCAGACAATGAATCAAGATTGTAGAAGGGGGGGGGGGGGGGTTGAATACAATCTTCAAAATTTCTTTAGTTCTTGACAGTAAAGATATGAAAGTAAAATCAAGAACAGAAAAACAAACAAGATAAAATCACAAGAATTAAAAATTCAGGTGGATTGTTTTGTCCACCTGAGAGATTTTTATTTGAAGAAATCTCTGTGATATTTATGAATAAACACACAGCTGCAAACACACAATTCTAGCTTCAGCAATTTACAAAGGATATTGCTTTGTGCTCTCTAAATTGCCTAACTGATTCCTTACCCTAGAATTATGTAACACTTGGTTATATATCCCAAGTTTTACAAGATATTTCGAACAGACAATCATACAAAAAGTAAATCTGTTTAAGATCTTTGTTTCTCCATTCTGAGTAGTGGTCCATGTGTTGGTAGCTTGCCCTTCTTGGCTGATTGTCTTTTATAGAAATGCTACTTTTTGACCATACAAATAGAATGCTACTTTCTTCCCGTGAGTTTCCAGAAATACTGGTTTCCAAGCTTTATGTAGTCTGTCAACCCATGTGCAATGTTTGACTTGTTCCTTTCACAATGTGTGTATCCGTAGAAGCCATTTGAGTTGTATCCGTTGAGAGTATCTTGATCACATCTGTAGACATCTAGTATTGTTATCCGTAGACAGTACATTGTCCACATTCATAGAAGGCTAATGTTGTTATCCGTTGACAGTCAATTTCACTTATGTAAAATTACAAGGCATAAACTATTTACAATTAGCCTCCCTATTCTACATATCTATTAATAGTCAACATGACTTATTCAGCCTAAAAATCAATACTTCAACTTCAACATCAGGATTACAAATCAGGAATACACATCAGGACTGCACATCGGGATTGTGCATCAGGATTGCATATCAGGATTGCATATCAGGAATGTTCATCAGGATTGTTCCTCAGGATTGCATATGAGGATTGCATCTCAGGATTGTACATCAGGATTACACAAGCATGTTACATTGAGTCTTATCCGTAGATAAGCTTCCCATCTACGGATACTGCAAAAGCATGCTATCCGTTGATGGCTACATTTTACTTATACAATTTTTACTAAGTTAATTTAGTTATCATCAAGAAACAACATAGTTCATAACAATCTCCCCCAATTTATTCCTGGTTGAGAATCAGTCATAAATTAAGAGTCTTTATGATAACAAAATCACTTCTAACAAATAAACAGTAACAGTAAGAATTGCATTAAGCTACATAAATGAAAAACTGAAGAGTAAAGATAATTACATAGAGAGTGCTCCTCTAGTCTGAGCAGATTTAATTCCTTTTCTTCTCTCTTGGAGGCTGAATCTTTTGTCTCCCTTCCTTAGCATAGTTTGCCTTGATTTGATCTTGATATGTCAGGCATGTCAGACATGTTATGCATTTCAGAAGTATTAGCAGTTTCTACTTTAACCTTTTTACATGCATGTGTAAGGTGTCCAGCAGAATTACAAATAGCGCACAACTTCCTAGATGCAATGGGAGAATAAGGAACCATTTCCTGATTAACAATCTTCTTCTTCCCATTCCTGTTCTTTTTAGCATTACTAACTAAGTCACCTACTTCAGTTTTAGGTATAACATTTTTTACTGATTTCCTAGGCAACTTAGTCTTTACCTCTTTTTCCTTCAATAAATCCTCCTCAAGCAATTCTTGTGCTATGTAAAGGTCATCCTCATGAAAAGGTTCTGAGAAGGGCTTGACAAAGACTGGACTGACCACATTCTTAAGAATATGTGGAATATCCTTCTTGACAACAGAAGATGTCACAGGAAATTCCAGAGTCCTTTTCCCATCCTTTTTGGAATAGTCAAGTCCTATAGCAGTTTTATTACCCTGGGTCTGAGTATCAATGATCTCCTTAGCAATCAGGGCGGAATTCTTAAAAGCATTCATCTTCAAATCTAAATCTGAAATCTGCTTCCTGAGGATAGTCTCTATCTCATCATTACACTTGACCTTGTTCTCTAAGTACGCATTCTTTTGCTTAAGATCTTCTAATGTGACAGCTACAAGCTCTAGTTCTTCATTTTTAGATTCTAAATTTTTAATATTAAGAACTAGTTTAGCATTTTCCATTTCCGATGCTAGCATGCTTGTGTGTACATTAAACAATTCTACACTAAGATCTTGCACAGTTTTCTTGTACTCAGAGTTAGACATATCAATTGTAGTTAAGATAGGTACCTGAGATGATTGTGGTGATTCCTCTGAAGAGTCAGCCATTAGAGCAACATTTACATATTCCTCCTCTTCATCCGAATCAGTATCATCCCAGTGCTTTCCCTCTGCTATATAAGCTTTCCCTTTCTGCTTTCCAGAAAATGCCTCCAGTTGCTGTTTAAGCTTGGCATTCTCCTTCTTCAAATCCTCATATGAGTCTTTCTTTCCATAGACATCTTTCATGTCTCTTGCTTGATGAGGCTTCCGACATTCAGTGGCGAAATGCCCTAACTCATTGCAGTTGTAACATCTTGATTTGCTTCTATCAATCATGCCAGTCTTGTAGCCTCCCTTAAAGCCTATACTAGGTGTATAATTGCTCTTCTGAAATCTGTTGGTTGATCCCTTGAACTTGTACTTAGGGTTTCTCTTGAAACGAATATGACTAAACTTTGCAGCTAAGTACACCATGGTTTTGTCTTCCATTTGCTCAAGCTCTTCTAGGGTGTAGTAATCACTTTCATCAACACCCAGATTCACAGAATCCATTTCTGCTTCTATTATCACCTCCTTTCCAGCTCTAGGGGTTTGAACCTGAATCTCAGAAGTTATTGGTTCATCCACTACAAGTGCTGCTGATCTCACAAGTGCATTGTGCTTGCTGTCCACTGTCCCTGATCCGTAGATTATCACTCTCTGTTCCTGTTCCATCTCATAGGTCTTCAACTTTCCATATATCATCTCTAATGACATCTTTGTGAAGTCAATTCTTTCCCTTATGGATGATGACTTGTGTTCTACATGATGGGGCAGCGTCATCATGAACTTCCTGTTTGATTCTCTCAGTGGATAGGTCTTTCCTTTCATTGCCAATTCATTTAGGAGCTTAGTATATTTCTCAAAGACCTGAGTTATACTTTCTCTTGGCAGAGACCTAAACGCTTCGTATTGAGAAGTCAGGATGTCCAATCTGTTTTCCTGAACGTCTTCAGTTCCTTCCATTATTAGGTTAATGGTATCCCACATATGTTTCCCGTTTGTACAGTTCATCAACTAATAGCTCATTTCCTTGTCTGCGGAGTCCGCCAATATCAACATTAAACCGGTGTCCAATTGAATCAGTTCTTTGTCAGAATATGTATACTCAGTAATATCCTTAGGTTGGGTGCCTTGAGGAATCCTGCTACCATCAGGAGCTGTAGATTCACTAACTGGTTTCATTGGTACAAACGGTCCGTTCTCTAATATGCCAATATACAACGGATTAGATGCCTTGATAAATAACAGCATCTTCATCTTCCACAAACCGAAATCATCTCTAGTAAACGGGGGAACTTTAATACCAGCTGTTGTCTTTGGAGCACTCATGGTTTCTGAAAATTTCAAATTGTTTAAAATTCAAGAAATTCCAATTAAATGAAAAATTTTGAAAGTTAAAAAATTTGCTTCGAATTTTCACGCTACGTTTGATTTTGGTCTCATTCACCGGATCTGATTTGTACGTCAATCAAGAAGCTCTGATACCAATTGTTAGGTCCAAAGTATCGTAGAAGGGGGGGGGGGTTGAATACGATACTCACAAATAATTTAATTTCGTTCGCGGATAATTCATTCGGTTCTATAACGAAATCAAACACACCAAACCAAACCAAGTTTCGGGGAATATATCTTTTTATAAATATAAACCTCGAGGGGTGCTACAATTTCTAATCCGTAGATTAGCTTCAATGAGTTCTAGGTTATTCACAATCAATACAATGAAAGAGTTTAAGCAGAATTAATTTCTATGGTATTTTCTCTCTGGCTCAATCTCTCTCTCCGTAATTGCTTCTGTGTGAATGAACCTGACTGAGGAAGACACTGCCTCTCTCTTAGTAATTGTAGACTTTTGTTTAGAAAACTATCAAACCAAACTTGTAGAAACAATCTTGGCCGTCCATCTTCTAATCAACCTGACAAACAAATACTTTTCCACCTACTCCTTCAATTAGAAAACTATCGAATTGGAAATCCATCGAATGGAAAACCATCGAATGGATTAAAAGAAATTTTCCATTCGATAGTTTTTAAAGAAAACTATCGAAAAGGAAATTCCTTTTTCATTGATTCTGATGAGTTTCTTTGAAAAGCTTTCGATGGTTTTATTTATTTCAAAAAGAAGAAAACCATCAAGTCAATTTCTTTTAATTCCTTAGAATCACATTCGATAGTTTTTCATAAATGAAAAACCATCGAATCACATTATGTCCTTGTTCCTTTTAGAAAACCTTTCTGAGCTCCTTGGTGTTTAAGTAATAGACTGTATCAATTTCTTCTGAGACGATAAAACAACTTGATCTTTTTAAGTGCCGTCACCTAGTGCAACTGGTCTGGTTCACAGATGAATAACACTTGATCAATTCTTCTTTTATGTCTTCAATTCAGTGCTGCTGATAAGTCCTTTGTCGATCTGGTTGCTTCATTTAAATCACTGGAATCCTGTGGTACTAACCCTAAATCATTCACATACTTCTGTCGTCTTGAAAGTCTTGTTTCTTTTGCTGTCACTGAGGCTTGAACATTTTCATGAACTTCTTTCCGTGACCTGTTTACGGACTTCAAGAATACATAACGTATTTTGATTTTTTGAGTTTACCTTTTCTTCTTTGATTCTGGATTCCTGTGCTTCTGTTAATATTATTGTCTGTCTTGTCCTTTGTTGAGTTGTATTTATCTCTTTTACATCTTATGTTACATTATGCTTTACAGTTTTCAACTAGCTTGGCAACTTTTGGTGCAACATTCAGCTTGATTGGTCCTTGTTGAGCTCTTTTGACTTGTTCCCTTTTCTTTGAATTCTTTTCAGCTTCAATTAGGAACTTAGGGAAAACCAAGTTTTCAAACTCAACGGGCTCTTCTTAAGGCTCTACAGGAGTCTCATGGAAGGTGGTTTGAGATTGAGATGAAGCTGGAATGGGATCTTCAAAAACAATCCTTCTCCCTGTATTTCTCTTCTCTTCTACTTTCTCAGGAGAAACAGGCATATGTGATCTTTGCTTCCATCTGGTTGGCTTGGTCTTAGGCACTGTCTTCCTTTTCTTCAATTTCCTTTTAGTAGGGGACTCTTCCTCTACAGCCTCACTACTTTCTTCTTCCATTTCCCTCATAAGTTCTTGGGCCAATCTAGCTTGTTTCTCAGGTGTAGATTCAAAACCTTGGGGATTGGCTTATCTCCTTATTCTGGAAATCTCTTCTGCTTTGGCTTCATTGAACCTGGGATGGCTGCTTGTGATGTGAATTTCCTTACCATTTCTGTAGATAACATCCAACCCTTGTCTCAGTATTATGTCATTGGTATTCTTGAGATTCCTAATAAGGGCTGCTAAAACCTTAGACTCATCAGGCTTGGGGAATGGATAGTCCACTTCTAATTTGTTCTTGCCATGATGTCTTGGTGGTGATCCAGTCCTGCCACTGAAGATTGGTTCAAACTCCTTGACACTTGAGTGTTCAACATCATATTCTTTTTGAAGAATAATGGTATCAGGAGTGAGAACTTTCAGGATGGTTTTGTGGACAAGCACTGAACTTGTTGAAGATGAAGTCATAGACTTGAAGATGGATTCCTTGATTAACCTTTCTGAGTTGAGAAAGACTTGAACATCCTTAGCTTGAGGATAGACCACCTTTGTGAGTTGAAACTCACTTGGATTTGCTATGATTTGAGGTGGCTCCCCCTGGCTTGATGGCACACCTTTGGTTACTGTTTCAGAGACCACTAGTGCACTCTCCCCCTTTTTGTTATCATCAAGGGTTTGAGTAACACCAGTAGCCTGCAGTAACTGTTGCAGAAGCTGAGTCTGTAGATTCTAGTTAGCCAGGAAGGTGTCCATTTGCGTCTCCATCTTATCCACTCACAATAAGGGCAACAACATCCTTCATCAACTTATCTTGCTTGCATCTTTGAGAGGTAGAAGGAGCAACAACATCAACCCTTCTTTCCAATACATCATTTACCTCATCAAGATGGCCTTTGATGTCATCAGTGTTGGCTCTTTGTTGTAGGATGTGGGTCTGATGAAGCTGAAGTGATGCCACAAAATTCTGAACTGTGGTGGCATGCAAAGGATTGGATGTTTGAGCTTCACCATGTGCCCTTTGATAATTCTTGAGAATGATTGCCTTGGTGTCATTGTGAATATAGGAATTTGAAAACAACCAAGAAGGCATCTCTTGGAGAGTGGAAGGGCCTTCATCTCCTCCTTCACCACTCTCAGAATCATCACCGTCTTCATCATAAGCAAAGTCTTCACCAGCTCCTGGAGGCAGATTTTGAATTGCTTCTTTTGTTGGGTTTTATACTAAACTATTCATTAGTAGTATATAAACATTGTCCATTTTATTGAGAATCTTGATTGCATATTTTTACATTGTCTGTTTATTATATATTGTGGATAATTTAGTATCAAATGGGATAACAGAAGATTAAATTATCAGTGTCTATATATAATATAAAGGGTTCACAGTTTAAGTGGAATTAGACAAACCACTGGAATAACTGAAGTATTATTTGGGAATAGTTTATCTTGACTATTAAATAATACTTGTATACTTTGTGTATATTGAACAGGATCGAAATATTAGAATTGTTCTTCTATTCTGACAATAAAGAAGAACTAAGATTCTATGATATTATTAATGCTTAGGTTCTCAATCCAAGTGTAGTGATTGACACTTGTATGCAATGCACATGCTTTGATTCATATGTGATGTAATTAATTATTAATTACAAAATTATGTATTGAGCAATGACATTGCATGCAGAGTGGGATATTAATTACATAAGGAAACCATGTCCTGATAATATTCGGGTTGATGATGTCCTCTTGAAAGCTCATAAAGATAATTATGCTTTAGTCATCCAGGCAGATTTGTTCTTGCATAATTATAAGGTTGAGTGGATGATCAAGGATAAAAAGATATTAATTAAATTAATTATCAGAAATTAATTTAATTAATGGACATACGATATCTTAAACATGGGGAATTTAATAAGCAAATAATATAGGAGCCGAATTTAATAATAAAGCAATTACGGTATTAGGAAAGGCAGTGCAGATATTAATTCGTTAGTGGATAGAATTAATATTTAATGACATTGGGCTTGACCCAGAATGTCATTGGGAGGCCCGACCTAATTGTCCATGATCCCTACTGGAGCCTATAAATATTCTTGTTCTCATAAAGGCTGAAAACGTTTTTTCAGTTTTTCATAATTCGAGATTAAAACCTAGGGCAGCCGCAAGGAGCTAGGTTTTTGGGATTTCGAGGCTTTAAGGAGAGGAAACTTCGGGAGATCGAAGGCCATACTTCGCTCGAAGGGAATCAAGGAATTCAGTAGAAGACGTGGATCAGAATCGTATCGATTAAGGTAAAGTTTTCTTTTCGAACTCGTAATCAATCATATAGTAAAACGCAGAACAGTAATCATCCGTTCCAACATCTTTTGCCCTAGACATTGATTCAGTAGTGTGCACCAAATTCAACATCCTTTCTGCCTCTTGTGCTGTGTCCCTGGTTGGGGACTATTTTCAATAGCAACATCCTTTTGGGAGGATGCCACTAGGGATGTGAAAATTTTATTTTCAACCACTGCATCTTTTTGAGAAGATACAGGGTGGCTAGGATGGGACACACTTATCTCACCCTCCTTGTTCTTGGGGTTTCCTTGATGTTCACCCCTTCCCTCACCACTTACTACCTCCTTCACACTCCCCTCAAGGGTTTGGGTAGTTTTTTACAACAAGTGCCTTTTGAGAAGCACCTGAGGTTGGCTTTCTAGATTTTGATTTAGGAATTCTAGAGGTGGCCACTTGGGAAGGAGGCTATTGGACAGTTCCAGCCTCCATGGTGGCACTGGAAATCAAAGAAATGACAATAGAGGAAGGAACAGTTGAGGAGATTACCTGACTCACCTATGCCTCTTGAGCTGCATTGAAAATTGGCGGATACACCAATTGAACCTCCTTGTTGTGGTTCAGCCTATTCAAGTCCTCAAGGACTCTCTTATTTTGAACCCAACACTCCTTGGAGTTTGCAAGGAATTGGATCACCAGGTTACTCTCTACATGGTTAGCTAGCAACATGATAAATCTAGCATAATAGACATTCTTACTTCTAGATGCTTTATTCCCTAGTTTAGCTCCTAGTTCAAACAGAATTAAGGATCCTAGGTTATAAAAGCTATCATTCAAAAGCATGTAAGCAATGTCGAGCATAGAAAAGTAACATCATCATAGTTGCTAATTTTACCAGAGAAAACCTTAAGAATGACATCAAAGAAAAAGCTCCATTCTTTGACCATGCCTCTTCTCTGGATCTTACTTCAATTACCCGTAGGGAAAGCATAGTTAATTGAATTTAGCATGTTAACAACATCAATATCACTATGCTTTTCTAACCTATTGTTTTCAGGTAAATTTAAGCAAGCAGTAATTACATCACTATTTATCATATAATCCTTACCTTGAAGAACAAAGGTGATTGTAGCATTGATAGAATCAAACACAGTAGATTCCCAAATTGCTTCAATTACCTCAAAGTATAGTTTGGGGGCTTCGAACATTGCCTTTGAGAGCTTGCAGTTATAGAGAAACCTCATCATAGTGTGATATGATGCATTTTTCTCTTCGAAGTCCACCAGAGCAGTGAAGTTGTTCTTCTCATATGTGAACCCAGTGAGAGACATAGTCTTGTTGGTTGGTGCCATTGAAGTAAAGCTTGGAATTACAGAGAGATTTTTGCTTGAGAGAGAAGATGATTTCTTGCCTTAGTGAATTTTGGAAAATGATAGAAAATGATTAACTGAGAGTAAAATTCAATTTATACTCCCCAAAATAATTCACTAATAAAACCGGAATAATTGAAAGAAATTATCTGATTGGGCAAGAAAGTAACCGTTTAAAAATAATAGATTTAAAAAGTAAAGCCACGAATTTACTGCAATTACATACATATACTGTACGCATGTAACTACAGATAGGATAGTGACTTTAACGGTTACGATTAAAACTTAACTATCTACGGATAGGATTTTACCTTTTGGGATACTGCATCCGTAGAGGAGTAAAAATGGTATCCGTAGACATATAAAAAATCCAGTGTCTAAAATGACCATCAATGGATAGGGATATCCGTAGAGGGAGACATTTTGACTTAGACAAAATTCTTCTTTTTCAGAGAGTTTTAATTCTCATGAAAATCAAGTTGACACTGGCTGCATTACAAATTATCAGACATTTAAATGAATTAAGAGAAGTTAAGCATACCTAGCTGACTTACCAACCTTGAGAATGTTGATTCATCAAGTGGCTTGGTAAAAATGTCTGCAATTTGCTGCTCACTTGGAACAAAATGAAGTTCCATAGTACCAATCATCACATGTTCCCTGATGAAGTGATACTTTATGTCAATGTGCTTGGTCCTTGAGTGTTGCACTGGATTCTCAGTTATGGCAATCGCACTAGTGTTGTCACGGAAAATTGGAATCTTATTGACTGTTACACCATAGTCTATTAGTTGATTTTTCATCCAAAGGATCTGTGCACAACAACTTCCAGCTGCAATATATTCTGCCTCAGCTGTAGAAGTAGAGACAAAATTTTGGTTCTTACTGAACCATGAGACAAGCTTGTTTCCTAGAAATTGACAGGTGCCTGTTGTACTTTTTCTGTCAATCTTGCAACCTGCATAGTCTGCATCTGAATAACCAATTAGATCAAAACCAGATTCTCTAGGGTACCAAATGCCAAGGTTTGGTGTTCCCTTGAGATATCTGAAAATCCTCTTGATAACAATTAAGTGAGACTCTCTAGGATCAGCCTGAAATCTAGCACATAGACATGTAGCAAACATAATATCAGATATACTAGCTATTAAATATAAAAGTGAGCCCACCATGCCTCTATAGCTTGAAATGTCAACACATTTTTCCTTAGTATTCAATTCAAGCTTAGTGGTAGTTGGCATGGGTGTTTTAGCAGGAGAGCAATCCATTAGATCAAAGATGTATTTAGTTTGACTAATGAAGATTCCTTCTTTCACTTGCTTAACTTGTAAGCCAAGGAAATAGGTAAGTTCACCCATCATGCTCATTTCATATTTACTTTGCATAAGTTTGGCAAACCTTTTGCAAAGCTTCTCATCTATAGACCCAAATATTATGTCATCTACATAAATTTGAACAAGTATACTAGAGCCATTAACATTTCTAAAGAAAAGAGTTTTGTCAACAGTACCTCTAGTGAAGTGATTCTCTAAAAGAAACTATGATAGAGTGTCATACCAGGCTCTAGGTGCTTGCTTCAGTCCATAGAGTGCCTTGAGTAGGAAGTAGACAAATTCTGGATAATTTGGATCTTCAAAACCAGGAGGTTGACTGGCATATACCTCCTCTTCCAGTTCACCATTCAAGAAGGCACTCTTGACATCCATTTGATAGACCTTGAAATTGGCATGGGCTGCATAGGCTAGGAATATCCTTATTGCTTCCAATCTAGCAAAAGGAGCAAATGTTGCATCATAATCTATTCCTTCTTCTTGAGAATAGCCATTAGCAACCAATCTAGCTTTGTTCCTTGTGACAATGCCATTTTCATCCATCTTGTTTCTGAATACCCACTTTGTACCTTTAACACTTCTGTCTTTAGGTTTGGGTACCAGCTTCCACACTTTGTTTCTTTCTAATTGGTATAGCTCTTCTTGCATAGCTAATACCCAATCTGGATCTAAAGAGCATCCTCAACTTTCTTTGGTTCTTCTTGAGAAAGAAAGCTGTTGTATAAACATTCATCTTGAGTAGCTCTTCTAGTTAGGACATTTGAGGTTGCATCACCAATGATCAGTTCAAATGGATGATCCCTTGTCCATTTTCTTCTTGTTGCAGGTGTAGGTCTTGAAGATGTAGCATCATTCTCATAAGCATGATCATGTGGAGTTGAGGTTGAACCATGGCTCAGAGAAACTCCCCCTGAGTTTATTGGGGTGGTAACTCTGTGTTGTGATCCACCTACGGATGCTTCAATTTGGCTTCCTACGGATGCTCCATTTTGGCTTCCTACGGATGCTCCAATTTGGCTTCCTACGGATGCTCCAATTGTCCCTTCTATGGATGGCTCATTTGAACTTGAGTTATCCATATTTGAAATAGTCATTCTTGGAGGGACTGATTCATCCTCATAATCATCACCTTCATCATCATAAAACAGACCTTCCACCTCATTCTCAAACCTGAGAGTTTCATGAAAACCCTCATCACTGAGACCTTGAATTCTGGCATCATCAAAAACAACGTGTACATATTCCATAACAATGTTGATTCAGTGATTGAAAACCCTGTAGGCTTTTCCAGCTGCATATCCCACAAAAGTGGCTTTATCTGCCTTTGACTCAAATTTTCCAAGATATAAATTATTTGGTTGCGGTAGCATTCAAGAAATATGTGTAGAACTTGATATAAATTATTTTTACTTTTCGAACACATATATAGAGGTATCTGTTTGATATTTATGACGACTTTAGTGATTAAAATGATACCTCATTGAGATCAGTGTTGAAAGTGATATCTGGTCTTCACTTCAATGACCACTTTGATATTTAACCCATTGCTTGTTGGACAAGTGACCTATGTTGACATCCTTAGCTTTGGTTTCGCTACATTCTCCCTGAACAAAATTTTTGTTGGTTGGACAATACTTTTTGTTCAGCTTCTCAAGTTTCTCTTGACTAACACTAGATGTACACTTCTTTGGACAAGTCACTTCCATAGAGGTGTTGTCCATCAACGGATGCTTACTATCCGTAGAAGTATTACCCTTCAACGGATGCTCACTATTCGTAGAAGTGTCATCTCCTAGATTTTCAACATCTAGCTTCTTTTTATTTTTTCTTACTGATTCCTTGTAGAATGTATCCACACCTTGAGCCATAATAATGTTTGTGGCAACATTCCTGGAATCAGACCATCTAGCTATTGTTTCCTGTTCTCTAGCTAGCTGTGCTTTGAGAATTTCTTCTCTTTTCAGTACAGTCAGCAAATCATCCTTAGCAACTTGACACTCTACTCTCATTTTCTCAAACTCAAAAAATTGAGTTTCCAGAACTGCATTCCTATCACTTAAAAACTGATTATCATCTTTAATCCTGGTGTTTTCATTTGTAAGTGATTTAAGAGAAATATGCATATGGTATAATTCAGTAGACATATCATTAATTGCACTATTGCATTCCTCAGTAGAAAGCTCATAGAGATTGGTGGTAATTACCTGATTGGATGATGAACTGGCCTCCTGCTCACTTGAATCAACCATCAGTGCAAGGTTCACAAATTCAGTGTCCTCCTCAGAATCATTCCCATCTTCAGCCCAGTCATACTCTTGAGTTATGAATGCTCTACCCTTTTGCTTGAGAAGATCAAAGTATTTCTTCTTGTAGTCAACAGGCTCAAACTTCCTGTCACTCTTCTCAGCTTTTGGTTTTCTGCATTCATTAGCAAAATGACCTCCCATTCCACAATTAAAAAATTTAAACTTGGATCTTTCAACATAATTCTTGTTTGATTGAAAATCCTTTCTGAATGGCTTGGACACCTCAGGGTTTCTCTTGAACTTGAGCTTTGAGAATTTTCTTGACAGAAAAGCTAAATGTTCATCTAGCTCATCCATTTCCTCTTGATTGGAAGGCTCACTTTCTTCAATCATCTTTCCTTTGTACTTTCTTGATTCAGCTCTACCTTCACAAGCACTTTCGCTTGGTGTAGTTTCAGCAACTTCTTCTTTCATGTCCTCAGCCTTTTCACACTTGCTACTAAAGCAACAGATCCAGTTTTCTTTTGGATCTTCTCAATTTCTTCATCCTGCTCCATTTCCAACTTATATGTTTTTAGGGTTCCATACAACCTCTCAAGAGTAAAGTCCTTATACTCTTGAGTGTTTCTCAAGGAAACAGTCATAGGCTTCCACTCCTTTGGCAAGACTCTGAGAAATTTAAGATTTGAATCTTTAATTTGATACACTCTTCCATACAACTTCAATCCATTCAGAAAATTTTGAAATCTACTAAAAGTATCATTCAAAGATTCTCCACTCTTGAAGTGAAAGTGTTCATACTGTTGTATGAGGAGCTGCATCTTGTTTTCCCTTACCTGCTCAGTCCCTTCACAGATGGTTTGGACAGTGTCCCAAATCTCCTTTGTTGTAGAACAGTTAATGACATTGTCAAACATGTAAGAATCAAGACCATTGAACAAAATATTCGTGGCCTTCTTATCTTTATGCACTGCAATGTTGTCCTCAGGAGTCCATTCTGAAGGTAACTTTGGAATGGTGCTTGAAGCTCCTGTAGGTGCTTGAGCTACTGAGGTGTTTGGCTTCATTGGTACATGAGGGCCATGATCTATGCACTCTACATATCCTTCATCCATAGACATTAGATGTAGACGCATTTTTACTTTCCAGTGAAAACAATTCTCCCTATCAAGAACTGGTATTTTAACTCCATAATCCTTCTCACCCATGATTCTGATGTCTTTAGATCTTTAAACTTCTTGTGTGTTAGAAGCTTGCTCTGATACCAATTGTTATTCCCAGACAATGAATCAAGATTGTAGAGGGGGGGGGGGGGTTGAATACAATCTTCAAAATTTCTTTAGTTCTTGACAGTAAAGATATGAAAGTAAAATCAAGAACAGAAAAACAAACAAGATAAAATCACAAGAATTAAAAATTCAGGTGGATTGTTTTGTCCACCTGAGAGATTTTTATTTAAAGAAATCACTGTGATGTTTATGAATAAACACACAGCTGCAAACACACAATTCTAGCTTCAGCAATTTACAAAGGATATTGCTCTGTGCTCTCTAAATTGCCTAACTGATTCTGTACCCTAGAATTATGCTACACTTGGTTATATATCCTAAGTTTTACAAGATATTTCGAACAGACAATAATACAAAAAGTAAATCTGTTCAAGATCTTTGTTTCTCCATTCTGAGTAGTGGTCCATGTGTTGGTAGCTTGCCCTTCTTGGCTGATTGTCTTCTATAGAAATGCTACTTTTTGACCATACAAATAGAATGCTACTTTCTTCCCGTGAGTTTCCAGAAATACTGGTTTCCATGCTTTATGTAGTCTGTCAACCCATGTGCATGTCTGACTTGTCCCTTTCACAAGGTGTGTATCCGTAGAAGCCATTTGAGTTGTATCCGTTGAGAGTATCTTGATCACATCCGCAGATAGCTAGTACTGCTATCCGTAGATAGTACATTGTCCACATCCGTAGAAGGCTAATGTTGCTATCCGTTGACAGTCAATTTCACTTATGTAAAATTACAAGGCATAAAATATTTACAAGTAGCCTCCATATTCTACATATCTATTAATAGTCAACATGACTTATTCAGCGTAAAAATCAATACTTCAACATCAGGATTGCAAATCAGGAATACACATCAGGACTGCACATCAGGATTGTACATCATGATTGTATATCAGGATTGCATATCAGGAATGCTCATCAGGATTGTTCCTCTGGATTGCATCTCAGGATTGTACATCAGGATTACACAAGCGTGTTACATTGAGTCTTATCCGTAGATAAGCTTCCCATCTACGGATACTGCAAAAACATGTTATCCGTTGTTGGCTACATTTTACTTATACAATTTTTACTAAGTTAATTTAGTTATCATCAAGAAACAACATAGTTCCTAACAGTGGATGCCACCATGGATGTGCTAATTTCATTTTCAACCATTGTGTCCTTTTGAGAAGATACAGGTTGGCTAGGCTGGGACTCACTCTCCCCTCCTTCCTTATCCTTGGGGTTTCTTTGATTTTCACCCCTTCCCTCACCCCTCACTACCACCTTTGCACTCCCCTCAGGTTGAGTAGTAATTTTTGCAACAGATTCTTTTTGAGAAACACCTGAGGTTTGTATTTTTGATTTGGGTTTGCAAGTTTTTGTTATGGCCACTTGGGTAGGAGGCTGTTGGACAGTGCCAGCCCCCACTGTTGCACCAGAAGGCAAAGAAACCAAAGGTACAGAGGAAGAGATAGTTGTAGAAGATACCTGAGTTACCTGGTTTCTTTGAGCTGCCTCTATGATGGGCAAATACACCATGTTGACCTCACTGTTGAGGTTCATCCTATTCAAGTCCTCAAGAACTCTCTTATTCTGAACCCAACACTCCTTTGAGTTGGCAGGAAAGGAGATGGCCAAATCATTTTCAACATGGTTAGACAAAAGAATAATAAATCTAGCAAAATAAATGTTTTTGTTCCTAGATTCCTTGTGGCCTAATTTAGCACCTAGCTCAATTAAAACCATAGATCCTAGGTTAAAGTATTTGTCATTTAGGAGCATGTAAATCATCTCTAGCATAGAAATAGTTACAACATCCCAATTACTTATTTTGCCAGAAAATACTTTGATAAAGGCATCACAAAAGAAACTCCATTCTTTTCTCATGCCCTTTCTCTTTTTTTTTAACCTAAATTAGCGGTTTCCTTAGCATAATTAATAGAGTTTATCATAGCAACAATTTCAATTTCAGTGGGCTTAGCTAAACAACTATCTCCAGGCAATTTCAAACAAGCAGTAAAAACATCAGCATTGATAGTGTGTTCCTTACCTTGTAGATTGAAGGTGATTGAGGTGTTGGTAGCATCAAACACGGCAGAGGTCAAAATTTACTCTATCACCTCAAAGTACAGAGTTGGAGCTGCAAGCATTGCATGAGAGAGCTTTCACTCTTGAAGGAACTTCATCATCTTGTAATATGGCTTTGTTTGATCTTCAAAATCTATCAAGACCGTGAAGTTGTTCTTCTCATAAGTGAAGCCAGTGAGTGACATGGTCTTGTTTGTTGGTGCCATTGCTAAAGAGTAATTAGTTGCAGAGAAAGGTTTTGCTTTAAAAGAGAAAAGAGTGTTTTTGCCTTAGTGAATTTGGGAAAGATGAAAAATGAACAGTTAGAAGCAAAAATGAATTTATACTTCTCACAAATAATTCACCAAGTTAATCAAAATAATTAGAAGAAATCACTTGATTGGTGCAAAAAGTAACAGTTTAAAAAATAATGTAAGAAAAAGATAGCCACGAATTAACTACGGTTGTATACATACAGGCGTATATGTATACATCGGCAGATAGAGATGTGGCCATTAACGATTGAGATTAAACGCTACTAATAAATGGATGAGATGTTAACCTTCTGAGATTCAGCGAATCCGTTGAAAAGTAAAAACCCAATAATATGTTTTGACCTTCAACCGATAGTGGTATCGGTTGAAAGAGTAATTTTCACTTAGAAAAAATTATCACTTTTTCCAATTCTTTTTCCATGACAAAGCTAAACTTTAGAACATAAATGTGAAATTGCAGAAAACTAAAAACACAAGAATTAAAAAATCAGGTCGATTGATTGTTCTACCTGAGAGATTTTATTTGAAGAAATCTCTGTGTAGTTTTTGAAAAAACTCACAGCTGCAAATACAATGTTTTTGCTTCAGCAATTTACAAAGGAATATTGCTTAAGCTCTTAACACTAAATCTAATTTCTTACCTACAAAAATATTGCTACACTTGGTTATATACTCCTAGTTTACAAGCTTAATTGAACTACATAAAAGTGTACAGTAGGTAAAGTCCAAAAACTTGCTTTTTCACTTTAAGTCCAATGGTCCTTGCAATGATTTGCCTTTTAGCTAATTGTCCTTGAAGAATCATCTCTTTTGACCATATGGAAATAAAATGCTTCCTTTTCTTCAGAGTTTCCCAAAATGCCGGTTTCCATGCTCTTTCTGTTCCATCAACCCATGTGACTTGTCAGAACTATCCCTTTCACAATTTCAACTGTTAATAATTGAAGTGGTATTGGTTGAGGTTAATGATGTAACATTTGTTGAAAGTGTTGTGGTTGCATCCGTTGAAGCTTTCCAAGATGCATCCGTTGAAATATGAATGGCTATCCGTTGAAGTTTTCCGAGGTGCATCCGTTGAAAGCTGAATGGTTATCCGTTGAAATACAATTTCACTTATGTAAAATTACAAGGCACAAAGTATTTACAGTTAGTCTCTCTATTCTACATATCTATTTGTAAGTCAATAAAAAAGCTTGTTCAGCCTACACTATTACATTTCAACTGATAGTACTTGAACAAGAAAAAGTATGTTACATTTAGACTTATCAAGAGATAAACTACCTTTCAACGGATACTTTAACAACCTACTATCCGTTGAAAGTTACATTTTCACTTCTACAAATTTTACAAAGTTAATTTGGTTATCATCAAGAATCAACATAATTCCTAACAAATTTCATAGTAGTTATGATAATTATTAAACCATCACTAAATTAAAAATTATTCTGTGAGCTTCTTGTGAGTTGTAAAATGTCAAAATATGATTTTGAGAACTCAGGATATAACCAAAATACTAAAGTGAGTCGGTGACCATCTAAGTCGACTAAATAATAATGGGTTTATTTTCATAAATACCCAACCCATAAAATCTTTTTGCAAAAATATGTTCTGCAACCAAATGCAACCTGTTTGCAACCACATATTCAACTCAACTAAATTCAACCAACATGTTGCATTTGGTTGCAGAACGTATTTTTGCAAAATATTTTCAAAAGAGGGTATTTTCGCAAAATATTTTTTTTAAGAAAGGTACTTTTTGCAAATATTTTGAGAAAATGGTAAAATCGCAAAAAAACTTAGAAAAGTGGTATTTTTGATAAATATCCAATAATAAATTTTTATTTATGTTAACACATAATTGGTTATTTATTCTCTAAGATTTTCAAATTTAAGAATTATTTAATTTTTCAATAAAATAATAAAATTTATCTAATAAAAATCTTATTCAATACAAAAAATAATTAATATGAGAATAAAATTATATAAAATCGTATAAAAATATACTTTTTCAATTATATCCTTATACATAATAAGCGTAAGGGAGATCTTATCCAGTAGTCCGGTCCTCAGTGCCGCTAAAATAATCTCAACCGTTGGATCTAATATTTATAAAATAGATGATCAAGATTATATCATATAAAAATAGAAATTATTATATAAAAAGGATATAAGTCAAAAATGGAAGTATTAGTATTAGAACTAGCTCTTTAGCCCGTGCAATGCACATGCATATTCTAAATATGAATAAAGTATTGATTTGTTCGGGTTATTTGTACGTTTGCGTATTAGAATATCAATTTACTTTTTTATTTATTTATCACCTAAAATATTAATTTATGAGTTATACGACAAGTAAAGTCAGTACAAGTTTGTATTACACTTATATGCATAAAAGTTCTTTGTTTTTCTTGTTATCTTGTGTTGATTTGAACATATTTGTGTCATGCAAATCTAATACTTAAAATATGTTAAAGATTATGAGGTATAAATAATTACAATGCACATGCATCTAAATAATAAATAATATAATGAGATATGGTATATATTGTTAGGCTCAAGACATGTCTGAATACCACTATTAACAAGCCTACACTATGTGACTATGTCACATTACATGACCTAGTGATTTCTATCACTAGGATATAGTATAGGTCTCTATATGTACTTGTCTTGTTCTCATGAACATTAGCTTGATCATGTATGCTCAGACTTATAATGAGCTTAGTAAAGTTTCTTGCATCTAGATTGTATATAGGCCATTGAATAATTATCCTGGTAGAAGTTCAGAAGTGTTCATGCAGCAGGATAGAGTTGGATAAGGCTATGAAGAAATAAGTTGCAGGAATTTGTCTAAGGCATTATATAGCAAAGTCAAAAGAAAGCTATGTCGTGAAGTCACCAATATCCATGTCGTGAAGTACTATATCGCATAGTCCATTTTGTACTATGTCGAGAAGTCCTCAAGACACATGTCGTGAAGTGTTGAAGTCAGCAAAGTCAAAGGAGCCTAGATCGTGAAGACCTCAGAAGCCCTATGTCGCATAGTCATCAAATGACCTATGTCGCATAGTCATCAAATGACCTATGTCGCATAGTCGTCAAATGACCTATGTCGCAAAGTCTTCAAAGGCTATATCGCGTAGTCCTCACAAGGGAGATCGCGAAGTCAGGGATAAAGTAGAGTTCACGATATCAACACTTAGCCTTTTATAACAAGACAAATCAAGGTACAGAACCAAGAATCAAAGGAGACAAATACTGAAGCATTTGTTCTGGCAAGGTGGTCCAAAGAACAGATGGCAAATCTACAGCTAAACTTGGAGAGAAAGATAAGAGACAAGCAGCTACAGAAACGGGAAAGACTCCGAAAAGCAGGTGGTCCTTCCTGACACAGTGAACTTCTTATGGCAGGACAAGTTGGACTTTCAGAAGGGGTAGCTGTGTAATATTGTGTGTGCCTAGTTTGTATAGGTGAATATATATATCGTGCACACACAACTGTAAGCTGTAAGAGAGATACACATAGTTATTTGCTAAGCTCTTTTCTCTGTAAGCAAGCAAGTTCAAACTGTTCTTGTTTAGAAGCCAGAAATTCGATTGTGAATTTCCTGGAAAGCTGTAGTATTTAATTTGCTTATACAAAATAGATTAAAGTGATTGTGTGTGTTATTTACTTTCTGCATATTACATATCATAATCATATACAGTTGTTTACTTAGTTTTCAAGAATCGAAAAATATACCAAACTATCCATTCACCCCCCCTCTGTCTAGTTTCTAGTAGTATTCATTTCTAACAAGTGGTATCAGAGCGTAGGCTGTTAACGTACAAACAGGAAAAGATCAAGAATGAGTTCACAGAAACTAAGCAGTATCAAGATTCCTCCCTTTAACAAGGAGCACTACAGTTTATGGAAGAAGAAGATGTTGCTTTTCATCAAAGCTTCTAACCCCATGTATTTAGATATTCTAAAGCATGGTCCCTTCATTCCAATGATCGAGATTGGTGAAACAACCAGTGGCACTGAGATTGTACCAGCAAAACATGTGCCCAAAGATCCCTTAAAATACACTGATCCTGAAAAGGAAAAAGTAGCATTGGATGGACATCTTCAACTTATCATTTGTGAATCTATGGACTTCAACATGTATGGCACTGTTGCTCATTGTACTAGTGCCAAGAAGATGTGGGATCTTATAGAAGTGCTCTGTGAAGGAACTACTGAGGTAAGAAAGAACAAGAAGCAGATTCTTGTTTCACAGTATGAAGCCTTCATGGCTCAGCCAAAAGAGGGAATCACAGAAGTGTTTGAGAGATTCAACAAGCTGATAAACGAGCTCAAACTCTATGACAAACACTATGAAACAGAAGAGCTCAATATGAAGTTTCTACTAACTCTGCCAGATCACTTGGAACCAAGAATCTCTTCCCTTAAAGAAAGAGATCTGACAAAGATTGGTTTTGATGTGTTGTATGGTGTTTTAAAGACATATGAGTTAGAGCTGTTTCAAAAGAGATCTATTCAAGCAAAGCAAGGATTAGTGGCTAATACTTCCTGTGCACTTATTGCTGACAACCTAAGTCAAAGAATGGACTCTCTTAAAATCAGTCAGGTCAAGATTGAGGAACTGGAAGTTGAAGACACTGGTGATGAAACTCAGGTTGTGTATGATTTACCTGAAGAGGATGAGTTCTATAGTATAGATGAGCTGGACAAAATGGAAAACAAATCTTTTGCTTATATGGCTAGGAGGTATCCTAACATAAGGTTTAAAAGAAAGCAGCCATTTAGGTCTAAGTTCAATAATGGAAACACTGGTGGATCTAGTGGCTCAAACACCTTCAATAAAGGAAAAGGGATTGCTGGTGCTGCTAAAGGTGGATACAAGACAGGAAGTGTGGATAGGACCAAAATAAGGTGCTATAATTGCAATGAACTTGGGCATTTTGCCACTGAGTGCAAAAAGCCTAAACAAGTCAAGAAGGACAAAGCATACTTAGAGCTTGAAGCTAAGTATGAGGCTCTACTCAAGAAACAACAGGGCAAAGCTTTTATTGCTGAGGGAAAATGCTGGGATGACTCTGATGAAGAAGAAGAACAAGAGTATTCAAACTATGCCTTGATGGCATTTTCTGATGAAGGTGATTCAAGTCAGGTACCTATTCTTACTTCTCTTGATATGACTCCCCTTCAATATAAGCAAACTGTTGAAGATATGAGCACTGAAATGTTTAATATTCATACTAGCATGTTAGTAGCTAATGAAGAAATTGACAGACTAACTGCTAAGAATGTTGAGCTTACAGAAAAGAATGAGCAACTTGAGTTAATGGTTGTGAACCTGGATGGTTTGAAAAATGAGGTTGAGTATCTTAAAAACAAAGTGATTTGTGCTGAGCAGATAGAGAATGCCCTTAGAGAACAAATTGCTGAAACTGAACTGAAACTAAGAAGCTTCAAAAACTCCTCTGAACTTATTCAAACCTACCACAAGGAACACACTGAAGATTGCAAGGTTGGAGTTGGTTTTGACTATGATAATGACAAGGGAAGGAAGAAAGTCAAGGGCAAAGGAAAGGAAACTTTTACAAACAAAAATGCCCCAACCATTCTGTCAAGTGTTGAACAGCCCATCTTCAGGAAGAGTGTTGTTGAGTTTGATGAGGAACTACTGATCATCAAGCAACAACTACTTGAAGAAGATGAGGCTACTAAGAACACTTCTTCCTTTCCTAAACTTGTCAATCAGAAAGAGACCAAAGACAATCTTGTCAAGAGTCCTAAAGCAAAGAAAGAAGTTGTTAAGAAAAGGAAACAAAACAGAAATGGTAAAGTTGGTGTTAACAAAGGAAGCAACTATGCTTATGTGCCAAATGCTCCCAGGAAACAATGTCAAAAATGCCTATCTGTTAATCATTTGACTCATAAGTGTAGTAAGCCTGAAATTGTTGAAGTTGATAACCTAAGTAACCTTTCTGCAAGCATAAATTCTAGTCATGATTCTTTCTGTGGTAAGCCAAACTGCATGACATGCTATGTGACTGTGATTGCTAACTGTTTATCTCTTAAACATAAACTTGACTCTGCACAATCTGGTGAATCACACACACACATACATTCTCATAGGACAGGGTCCCCAATCAGGGTTGAGAGGGTGAAAACTTCATGTGAGCCTAAGAGTGTAAACTCCAAAGCCACAGAAAAAGTGAAGTCTCCTACTATGAGAAATGCAATTTATGACAGAAGAATTATTAATCAAAATGTTTCTAAATCATATGGACCCTACCAAGTGTGGGTACCAAAAACAACTTAGTCACTTTGTGAATGCAGGGCAACAGGAATAAAAGAGTCATATGGATCTTGGACAGTGGATGCTCAAGTCACATGACTGGTGATATGGCCCTGCTATCACATTTTGAGGAAAAGGCTGGCCCATCAGTAACCTTTGGAAATGACAACATTGGTTATACAATGGGATATGGCAGTGTTAAATCTGGAAATGTCATTATTGAAGATGTAGCATTTGTTGAAGGACTGAAGCATAATCTCTTGAGTATTGGACAGTTTACCAACAAAGGCTTCAAAGTGGAATTTGATGAAGACCTTTGTTCAATCTCAAAAAGGGAAAGTGGTGAAGTTGTTCTAACTGGTGTGAAGAAAGGAAGCTTGTTTGTAGCTAATCTTAAGGCTGCAGATAAGGGAGAAATTTGTTGTTTCTACACAAAAGCCACAAATGAGGAATTCTGGCTGTGGCACAAGAAACTGTCTCACTTGAATGTTCAGGCAATGAACTCTCTAACCAAGAGAGAACTCATCAGGGATTTGCCTGCCTTGGAGTTTGTGCAAGATGGAGCATGTGAAGCTTGTCAGAAAGGGAAGATTAAAAGATCAAGTCACAAGAACAAGTTGCTCAATACAAACTCAAAACCTCTGCAACTAATTCACATGGACTTATTTGGCCCTGTGAATGTAATGTCCCTCTCCAAAAAGAAATATGCTCTAGTGATGGTAGATGACTATTCAAGATATACTTGGGTGGAATTCCTATTCTCCAAGGATGAAGCACCCCAAGTCATAATAGAGCATATCAAGAGAGTTGATAAAGAAGCACAAAGCACTGGTTCCTCTGTAGTTGCTTTGAGAAGTGATAATGGGACTGAGTTCAGAAATTCAACATTGTATGAGTTTTGCAAAGATAAAGGAATTTCTCAACAATTCTCAGCTCCTAGGACACCTCAACAAAATGGAGTAGTTGAGAGAAAGAATAGAACTCTCATTGAAGCTGCAAGGACAATGCTGCTGGATGCAAAGCTACCCACTAGCTTTTGGGCTGATGCTGTTAACACAGCATGCTATGTGCAAAATAGAACATTAATCAATAAGAAGTCTGGCAAAACTCCTTACTCATTAATGACTGGAAAAAGAGCATCCTTCAAGCACCTGCATGTGTTTGGAAGCAAGTGTTTTGTGATGAAAGATACCTCTGAGCATGTTGGAAAGTTTGATGCTAAAGCATTTGAAGGTATCTTCATTGGATACTCTCTGGAAAGGACAGCATACAGAGTGTTTGTACCTGAGCAACACAAAATCATGGAAAGCATGGATGTTACCTTTGATGACAAGAAAACTCCAGGACTGAAAACAAGTGATCAAGACAGTGTGCTATTGAGATTTGAGAATCAAGGTTATCTTGAGGATTCTGAAAATGAAGATGAACCCCCTGTTCAAACTGTTCTAGAAAATGAAATTCTTGAAGTTGACAATCTTCTTCAAACACCTGTGCAAGGATTCACAAACACAGGGGGAGAAGAAGAGAATGCAACTGTCAACCAAAATGAGATTGGAACAGATCAAGGAAATGAACAGGGGCACACAAGGAAATGGGACAGAGCCCACACTAGGGATCAAATCATTGGAGATCCTAGTGAGGGAGTTAGAACAAGAAGGGCAACAATGAATACATGTCTGTATAGCTGCTTTCTGTCACAAGAGGAACCTAAACTTATTGAAGAAGCTTTGAAGAATTCTGATTGGATTGTTGCCATGCAAGAAGAGTTGAATCAATTTGAGAAAAACAAGGTATGGGAACTAGTGCCACCTCCAAAAGGAAAGAATGTTATTGACACCAAATGGGTGTTCAGGAACAAGATGGATGAAGAAGGAGTGGTAGTTAGAAACAAAGCAAGGCTGGTTGCCAAAGGATATTGTCAGCAAGAAGGCATTGACTATGATGAGACATTTGCACCTGTAGCTAGACTAGAAGCCATAAGAATCTTCCTGGCTTTTGCAGCTCACTCAGATTTTAAGGTGTATCAAATGGATGTGAAAAGTGCATTTCTCAATGGTGATCTTGCTGAGGAAGTTTATGTGTCTCAACCACCTGGCTTTGAAAGTGAAGACTTCCCAAACTTTGTGTATAGACTGCTCAAGGCACTCTATGGACTCAAACAGGCACCAAGAGCCTGGTATGAAACTCTATCTCAATTCCTTCTTGAGCATCAATTCACTAGGGGTACAATAGACAAAACCCTATTCTTCAAGAAGCATGGAAATGATATCATTCTTGTTCAAATCTATGTGGATGATATCATCTTTGGCTCTTCAAATGAAAAACTCTGTGAAAGGTTCTCTAAGTTGATGCAAAGTAAATATGAGATGAGTATGATGGGAGAGTTAACCTACTTCCTAGGCCTGCAAGTACATCAAAGGGAGGATGGCATCTTTATAAACCAATCTAAGTATGTCAAGGATCTTTTAAAGAAATATGGTTTAGAAGAGTCATCCCCAGCTAAAACTCCTATGTCTACTGCAATCAAACTGGATGAAGACAAGAAAGGCAAGAGAGTTGATATCAAGGTCTATAGAGGAATGGTTGGATCCCTACTCTATCTCACAGCTAGCAGGCCAGACATCATGTTTGCCACATGCCTTTGTGCAAGGTTCCAGTCTGATCCCAAGGAATCTCACATGATGGCCATCAAAAGAATTTTCAAATATCTGAAGGGGACTCCTAATCTTGGGCTATGGTATCCAAAGGGCACTGGGTTCAACCTGGTTGGTTACACAGATTCTGATTATGCTGGATGCAGGATTGACAGGAAGAGCACCTCTGGAAGCTGTCAATTCCTAGGTCAAAGGTTAGTGTCCTGGTTTAGTAAGAAACAACAGTCCACAGCAACATCCACAGCTGAGGCTGAATATATTGCTGCTGGAAGTTGCTGTGCTCAATTGCTTTGGATTAGAAATCAACTCATGGATTATGGGCTAGTGTTAGAACACATTCCTCTAATGTGTGATAATACTAGTGCAATATCCATAGTTGCCAATCCTGTTAATCATTCTACTACAAAGCACATTGAGATCAGGTACCATTTCATTAGGGAACATGCTGCAAATGGTACCATAGAAGTCTCTTATGTTCCAACTGAGAAACAACTAGCTGACATATTTACTAAACCTCTGAATGAAGCAGTCTTCAACAGACTTGTGAGTGAAATTGGAATGCTCAATCCTTCATTTAGTTGTTCCAAGTAAGTATGCTAGGTAATTGTTGCAGCAGTAAATTTTCACTGTATTTAAATGATCTATTTGTTTGGAGTGAAAATTAGCTGAGATATGATTTATAAATATTTCAGTATTTTACTGCATATTTTTCAAAATCATATTAGTTAGTGGAGTTGTGAGCTTTTGAGACATCTCGATATAGATGATTTTCAGAGTTCACGACATAGTTCATATTAAACAGACTTATATCGCAAACTGTTGAGATTGTGAGACTTCGCGACATAGTTCATTTCATGAGTTTGCGACATAGTTAATTTTATGACTTCGTGACTTAGAATAACTATGTCGACAAGTCTCCATAGTTGACAGAATTTTGATTTAAATTAATTTTATTTCAAAATTTGATAAAAGTCTGACAAATTGCTTCAAATTCCTAAAAGAGAGCTTTAGACAGGGTATTTCTACTATATCGCAAAGTCTCCCCAATACTTTCATCTTGAGGACTTTGTGACTTAGTTCATTCTTGAGACTATGCGATATACTTTGCAAGACTTTGCGGTACATGCCTTTTCTGACTTCGCGACATACAGATAGACTGTACACATTCATAACTCCATATCGCAGTGTCTCTATCATATAAATACCTTTTTCTAACCGTTTGCAACTTTTCATCTTGTCTATTGCTCTCAAACTTTCTAACCTAAGCACAAATTCTCTACTCTCCTTCTTACTCTCTCTCTTGAAATGGCACCCAAATCTCAAACAGTATCATCCTCTATTCCTTTAACCATCCCCAAAGAAACAAATCTTCTCACCATTCCCTCTGAGGCTGAGGCTAAACCCAGGTACAAGTGTTTTGTACGGTTCCTGAACGATTCCTACCTCAGCCAAGCCCTAACCTTGAACCCCACGTTGTATGTTGATGTATTGGAAGGATTTTGGCGAACGGCGTTGGTTTCTACAATGGCCAGGGAAGATGGAACTTCGTTCCAGGAGATAGCTTGTTCAATTGGAGGCAAACACTTCCAGTTTGGGGAGAAGGAGATAAATGAAGCATTAGGGTTCAAGGTGGAGGGTCATGACCAAGAAGCTACAGATGCTCAAATTGTAGACTTCATGACCTTCATTCGGTATGCAGATGAGATAGATACCGGAAAGCTGAACAAGAAATTTGTAAGAAGGGAGTGGTCATTCCTATTTGATGCACTCCAGAAGGTGTTCCTTTGCAAAAAGACAGGATGGGACCATATCAGTCACATTGCTGTGAAGCTGGCCTATTCCCTAGCCCACAATCAGGAAATCAATGTTGGAGCAATAATCCTCAAGGAATTGGCTCAAAGGCTAGGGAGGACAGTCCGTGGAAGAGGTAATGACATCTTTTACCCTCGCTTTCTTCAAATTATTTTAAATTATCTTGATGCTAATGTCCATGACTTGGAGGGTATTGATAAATCAAAGTTGGCTTATTCCAAGTCCATGTCCAAGATTCTGTTTGGTTCATTGGACACAAGGAATCAAGTGGATGTGATCTTGAGTGTGACCAAGCATATGCAGGACACATTCGAGTCTTATCCACTTGATAAGCCCATATACCATGCTCTTTCCTGGACAGGGGAGGCTGAGACTGAAGGAGCTTCACAGTCTAACCCAAGCCTCCCTATCCCATCCAGCAACCCCACTGTAAACACCACCATAGAGGCTAGTCAGCCAAGTGCATCAATCTCTCAAAAGGTTGATGTTCCTAAAAAGAAGAAGAAGAGAACCCTAGCTATTATCCATGAATCTGTAGAGCTAGAAAGTGAGATTCCTGAGTCACCTCTCACCAGACCAAAGAAGAAATCAAAATCAAAAACTACCACTGAATCCTCCCAACAGGATTCAGATGTGGAAAAAGGGGTACACCTGCTACTGTCTATGGCCTCTCAACAGGTCATGGGCATTGAAAAGAGCAGCCTCCCCACTGCAAGTTGTAAAGAGTCTGCACAGGGTCAAGACCTCACTCTTGACCCTAGGAGTGATAAGGGTGATCAAACACTAAGTGGAGAGCACATCAATGTTGAAACTCCTCCTATTTCTCAGGGGGAGTTGCCAAAATCTAATCTGAACCCCACTTCTCTCTCAGATTCTTCCACTAAAATTTCTTCTGAACAAGAGAGTCATTCTCATGACAATCTTGCCCTTGATCAATCACAATCCAGCCCTGTGATTGAGCCAACTTCAAGTGACATGGTGCTTGACACTGTGCTCACCACTCAGGACCCACATTTGGTTGGTCAGGGAATGCATGCTGAGGCATATCCTAATGACACCAACACAAACATGGAGGATTCACCAGTTTTCACTGGAGACTCTGTGCCAAATTCTCCCATCCTTAGGGATGTGGAAATGTCTTCACAGACAAATAGGGCTGATGTTGTAACACATCCCATTTCAATGGAGACAACATCAGACCCTACAGCCATTCCAAGGCTGGAGGAGACTCAAACTCACACATCTCATGAAGTGCCTAGCACTAGCTCTCACTTGGCTCAGGCCACAATGTCAGAATGGCTGAAGCCTGTGCAACATGACAGGCCCTCAGGATCATCATCTGTGCCTTCCAAAATGACAGAAGAAGCCATACAGGATCTCCATGTGGCACAGATTGATGAGTTCTCAAAGATAGCTCAACATCTCCTCACCTCCAACCTTCCAAATGCTGATTATGAAGCTATCCTGCTATGCCATAAGGAGGATGTTGAAGCTCAACAGGAGAAGATTGTGGATACAGCTGAACCAGAGGGGAATGTGGATGCCTGGTTGGATGCTAAGAGGACTCTCAAGCTCAAGGATGCCCTGGCTTTTGTGAGAGAAGAATACCTCACCTCTCTGGGCTCCAATGCTAAGGATCTTTCTCCTGTTGCCATCTATGAGGCTGTCAATGATGTGTACAAGAACCAGTTGAAGGCTCTGCATTATCTTGGGAAAGGGCTTCAATCAGAGATTTCTTCAATTCAGGAGGAGACAGACAGATCCCTCACAAAGCTTAGAAACTCCTATATCTCTGATTTTCCCAAGGTGGATGGTATCCTCAAAGAAGTCCAGAAAACCTCCACAAATGTGTCAATGATGGATGTGACTCTTGCCATGGTCACAGACAACATCAAGAAACTGGCTTCTACACTGGAA
The DNA here is from genome assembly GCA_030848705.1 of Heracleum sosnowskyi. Classification (NCBI taxonomy): domain Eukaryota; kingdom Viridiplantae; phylum Streptophyta; class Magnoliopsida; order Apiales; family Apiaceae; genus Heracleum; species Heracleum sosnowskyi. Next base: position 48,806,386 of record CM061241.1, read on the forward strand.
AATCAAGCAAAAACTACCATCACCACCAATGCTATGTTGAATGTCATGTGGAAAAATCAGTATGGTGATAAGCTGGTGGATGAGGTCCCTCTGTCAGACATCTCCAAATATGACTTTGCCAGGGTCAAAGATCAATCTCTAAACTCCTTCAAGTCTCAACAATTATTCTCTAAGGTGGATGGCTTAGAAAAAGAAGTGGCCTCTCTCAAGGATGAAAACAGAATGCTATCTACATCTCTAAGCCAACTCAATGACAAGCTAGATGCTCAAGGCAACAACACAACAAACATCTTGCTGGTGCAGCAACAAATGCTGACCTCAATGATGAAATCTTTGAACCTGCCTATTCCTGGGGAAGCTCAAGACATCTTGTCTGATCCCAAGCCTAAGGGGGAGAAAGGAAAGGAGGTCAATGTGAAAAAGAAAGGGGGAGCACCTGCCAAGCAGTCTAAACTTAAGGGCAAGCTCATTGAAGAGACAATAAAGCCAATCAATCTCCCCCCTATAGAGGTCATCAATGCACAAGGTCAGAAAAGCACAGTCACCACAACATTCTATCCATCCACAATGCCTAAAAACATCTCAACCCCTCAACCTGCTATACCTACTCCAATTGCTAAACCTACCCAAGCTACACTTATCACAGAGGCCAAGCTACAGGAAGTTGCCAACTCTAACATCTATCATGATGAGGCATTCCTGGAGTTTCTGAAAGCCACCTACAAGAATGCTCAAGGAGATGCACAAGTGTACAGAAACAAGCTCAGGGAAAGTATCAAGTACTTCACAGTTGCAGTAAAGAAAATCAGGGATGTTTATCTGAGAGAAATAATCATGGTGTGCAAGGACAACTGCTTGTGGCACTTAGCATTTAAAACTCTAGAGAAACTGAGGTTTACTGAAGTGTCAATAATTCTGGAGTTGATTGAAAAGAGTGGGGCTAACAATGAAAGTCTTTATAATGACTTGGAGATGGACCAAAATCAAAGACTGCCTGAGGTCATACCCAAGCCAAGGACAGTAATTTTTCAAAGTCTATCCAAAGTCAGAAGTATTGACCAACTAGTCATTCCCAAAGATCTGCAAATGAAAAATAATACAAAGATCAATCAGGTGCTGCAAATGCTGAGAGCAAAGAAAGGAGTCAAGACAGCAGAGGAATTAGAGATGATTAACATTCTACAATCTTTTCTGATTCATGGTGTTTTGCCAGAATCTGTCAAAGAAAAGAACAAGAAGAAGGATGGGGAGGATGATGATGAGGAGAAAACCTACAGGAGGAGATCTCATTCAAGGAGTGATAAGGATGAACCAAGTGACAGCAGCAGGAGCAAATATCCCAAGAAATCTAAAGATGCTGGTGATGACAGAAAGGGGGCAAAGGAGACAGTGAAGAGAACTAAGAGTGGAATTCAGCAAGTCAAGGACATTGCTAGTAGTACTTTAACCACAACACAAGACTCTAAGTCTAGGGTGGGTACTGTTAGCAATGATCCTCCAAAATCATTATCCATGACTTCTGAACCTGAATTGCCACAGATGAAAGATGAAGCCACTAAAATAATTTCAAGAAAACACTTCCACAAAGTCACAGCTAGTGGAGTGTTACAGTGGATGAAGGGGAAAGGAATGAAGCTACTTCCAAGTGATGTGGCACTGAAGACTAATTCTCCTTGTTCCAGAAAGGTATCTCTTGTGAAGCATTTGAAGATCAAGAGTGTACCCAAAAGGATAAGGATAACAAAGAAGACTGGAAAACTCACAAATGTTATTGGCATCAATGTGCTTCCACTAGATGAGGACTATGATGAAGATGCCCTAGCATTTTTGAGGGCTCAAAGGATCTTTGAAGTCAAAGTGAAGTTGGATCATCTAGATATCAAGTACACTGATGGAAGAGAAAGGATAATGAAGCAAGGAAGCTGGCAATATTTCTCTAAGTATGAGCTTGAAAGGATAAATGCCTTACTGAATTTTGAAGAAAAGGATGAAAGGACATGGAAGATAGATATTGCCAGGTACTTGAAAATGCATGCTGATTATGAAGAAAACATGAGGAAAGAGAATGAAAAGAAAAACATACAGAAAGAGAAAGAAATGGCTGAGATGGAAGAGAGGGCTAAGGAGCTAAGGCAGAAAGGGATGTGCAGGGTCAAACAAAATCCTTACATTGTGGAGTACAAAAACTCACATGGAGGCCAAAGCAAAATAAGGATGGAGTTTCTGGACTCATATGTAGAAAGTGCACTCAAAGCTGCAATTGATGACTTGGAAGGCTCACCTCTCATTGAAGAACTGATTGCAAGAGAAGAAATTCAAGAAGCCATCATTGACATAAAGAGAAAAGAAGAAATAAGGAAAAAGAAGATATATGATGATTTGCTAGAGAAGCAATTGGAAGCTGAAGCTGCTGAGCAACAAAAGTAATCTGTAAGCTTTCAATGTTTCTATGTAATCAAATTTCTGAATCTAAATGTTCATGAATTGTCCTCTCTGTTACTAAATTTCCTTTTATGTAAGTTAGGCTTGTTATCAGACATGAAATTGTGCCTAAGGATCTTACTCACAATTTGGGGGAGATTGTTAGGCTCAAGACATGTCTGAATACCACTATTAACAAGCCTACACTATGTGACTATGTCACATTACATGACCTAGTGATTTCTATCACTAGGATATAGTATAGGTCTCTATATGTACTTGTCTTGTTCTCATGAACATTAGCTTGATCATGTATGCTCAGACTTATAATGAGCTTAGTAAAGTTTCTTGCATCTAGATTGTATATAGGCCATTGAATAATTATCCTGGTAGAAGTTCAGAAGTGTTCATGCAGCAGGATAGAGTTGGATAAGGCTATGAAGAAATAAGTTGCAGGAATTTGTCTAAGGCATTATATAGCAAAGTCAAAAGAAAGCTATGTCGTGAAGTCACCAATATCCATGTCGTGAAGTACTATATCGCATAGTCCATTTTGTACTATGTCGAGAAGTCCTCAAGACACATGTCGTGAAGTGTTGAAGTCAGCAAAGTCAAAGGAGCCTAGATCGTGAAGACCTCAGAAGCCCTATGTCGCATAGTCATCAAATGACCTATGTCGCATAGTCATCAAATGACCTATGTCGCATAGTCGTCAAATGACCTATGTCGCAAAGTCTTCAAAGGCTATATCGCGTAGTCCTCACAAGGGAGATCGCGAAGTCAGGGATAAAGTAGAGTTCACGATATCAACACTTAGCCTTTTATAACAAGACAAATCAAGGTACAAAACCAAGAATCAAAGGAGACAAATACTGAAGCATTTGTTCTGGCAAGGTGGTCCAAAGAACAGATGGCAAATCTACAGCTAAACTTGGAGAGAAAGATAAGAGACAAGCAGCTACAGAAACGGGAAAGACTCCGAAAAGCAGGTGGTCCTTCCTGACACAGTGAACTTCTTATGGCAGGACAAGTTGGACTTTCAGAAGGGGTAGCTGTGTAATATTGTGTGTGCCTAGTTTGTATAGGTGAATATATATATCGTGCACACACAACTGTAAGCTGTAAGAGAGATACACATAGTTATTTGCTAAGCTCTTTTCTCTGTAAGCAAGCAAGTTCAAACTGTTCTTGTTTAGAAGCCAGAAATTCGATTGTGAATTTCCTGGAAAGCTGTAGTATTTAATTTGCTTATACAAAGTAGATTAAAGTGATTGTGTGTGTTATTTACTTTCTGCATATTACATATCATAATCATATACAGTTGTTTACTTAGTTTTCAAGAATCGAAAAATATACCAAACTATCCATTCACCCCCCCTCTGTCTAGTTTCTAGTAGTATTCATTTCTAACATATATTAGCGTATATAGTCATATATTATCATGTATATTATGTGTATGTATGTATATATGTATGCCTGTATGAGTAACCAAAAAATTAAAATCTCTCGATCAAATATTATCATATATTCACATAATGTATATGTATGTATGAATGTATGTATGTATATATATATATATATCTATATATTGTGTGTGTATGTATGCATATGCATATTAATTGTGCATCATTTAATAGAATGTAATCTATACTATATTATTAAAGCCGAAACATTGAAAGTTTTGGTTTTCGGTTAACGGTCGGTTTTTGGTTTTCGGTACTTTTTCTAATTAATAAATTAATAATATAATCAAAATTCGGGAAAGTTTTATTCTACATTAATATTTCACTATATTTTACTACATAAAAATCAAATAATATTGAAATCTAATAAAAAAAAATGGAAATGGGGGATCTAATTTGTTTAAATTTAGGATAGACTGCTACAAATATACTTTTTTCTTTTTAGGATAACGAAAGCTACTACAAATCAAATCTTTAATGGAATTGTATTATTGTCAAGTTACCAAAATAGTAGTTTTATAATTAAAATATTTTTTTTCTAACAAAATCTACTATTTTTCCAAAAATATAATTACAATTATCTTTAAATTAAAACATATTACCTTTTATATTTGTTATTACTAAAATCTATATTTTCCAAAAATATGAGGTGCAATCCTTACTTATTTATTTTAATACTCTATTTAATATATAATAAAATAATATAAAAATAGTAACAAACTGATTGCCTTTTATAATTAAAAAAATCTAACAAAATCTACTCCTTTTCCAAAAATATCACGACAATTACCTTTAAATTAAAACATAATATCTTTTATATTTGTTATCACTAAAATCTCTATTTTCCAAAAATATGAGGTGCAATCCTTACTTATTTATTTTAAAATCTATTTTAATACTTTATTTAATAAATAATAAAATAATATAAAAATATTAACTAGCTGATTGTCTTTTATAATTAAAACATTTTTTTTCTAACAAAATCAACTTCTTTTCCAAAAATATCACGGACAATTACCTTTAATAACAAAATCTACTCCTTTTCCAAAAATATCATTACAACTATCTTTAAATTAAAACATATTACCTTTTATATTTGTTATTACTAAAATCTATGTTTTCCAAAAATATGAGGTGCAATCCTTACTTATTTATTTTAAAACCTATTTTAATACTCTATTTAATATATAATAAAACAATATAAAAATAGTAACTAACTGATTGCCTTTTATAATTAAAAACAAATCTAACAAAATCTACTCCTTTTCCAAAAATATCACGACAATTACCTTTAAATTAAAACATAATATCTTTTATATTTGTTATCACTAAAATCTCTATTTTTCAAAAATATGAGGTGCAATCCTTACTTATTTATTTTAAAATCTATTTTAATACTCTATTTAATAAATAATAAAATATTATAAAAATATTAACTAGCTGATTGCCTTTTATAATTAAAATTTTTTTTTCTAACAAAATCTACTTCTTTTCCAAAAATATCACGAGCAATTACCTTTAAATTAAAATATATTACCTTTTATATTTGTTATCACTTATCACTAAAATCTCTATTTTCCAAAAATATCAATTGAAACTCTTACTTATATATTTTAAAACTTATTTTAAGACTTTTAATTATTTAAAAAAAACTTACCTATTTTAACAAGTGAACGTATTTTGTTTAACAAATACAATTAATATAATTAAAACACATCAACACTAAAATCCCTATTTTCCAAAAATATGAGGTGCAATCCTTACTTATTTATTTTAAAACCTATTTTAATACTCTATTTAATAAATAATAAAATAATATAAAAATAGTAACTAGCTGATTGCCTTTTATAGTTAAAACATTTTTTTCTAACAAAATCTACTTCTTTTCCAAAAATATCACGGGCAATTACCTTTAAATTAAAATATATTACCTTTTATATTTGTTATCATTAAAATCTCTTTTCCAAAAATATCAAGTGCAACTTATATATTTTAAAACCTATTTTAATACTTTTAATTATTTAAAAAAACTTACCTATTTTAACAAGGGAACGTATTTTTTTAACACATAAAATTAATATAATTAAAACACATCTAAAAAAATTACGTGCAATTACATTTTTTTAATTAAAACATGTTAACTTTTCTATTTGTCCTTATTAAAAAACTTACTTATTTTAACATGTCAACATATTTTTTTAATAAATACAATTAATATAATTAAAACACTTCTAAAAATATCACGGTCAATTACTTTTTTTAATTAAAACATGTTAGATTTTCTATCTGTCCTTATTATTATTATTATTTTATTATAAAATAATATTAATAATACCTCATTTATCTTCCTCGGCCTCATTTGTATTTTTTTTTATATTTTTTTATGTTCCAATGAATATTTAAGTTTCTCATTTTATAATTTATCATATTAATTTTTACTTTTATTTTAATATTTTCCGTTCATATTAATTTTTTTAGTTTGTTATTTTTAAGGTCCGTGCCTTGCACGGGTTATAGGCTAGTAAATATATTGATATTAAAAGACCAAAATAACTCTGAAAAATATATTAGAAATGAGGGTAAAACAGTTCACGAATATGAAACAATAATTATAACTAATACATATCGAAATAATAAGGATCATTCTATTTTAAGTTGGATCGAATATGAAATAGCGTATTTGGTTGTTAGTTGAATTATATTAAAAATACTAAAATTTATATCTTGATAATTTAAACAAAATACATGAAAATTTCCTAAATCGAATAAAATTTTCAAAGTAAATATTTTCCACTTTCTTCTATCTTTAGTTTTGGTGTAGTTTTAATTGTAAAAAATTGTTAAACCATCACTAAATTAAAGATGATTTTGTTAGATCTAAAAATAGATAAATGAAAACAGTTGAATGTAATATAAAAAAGTGTATTTGCATGTTAGTATAAATTTATTCAAATACTAAAATGAGTATTTTGATATTTTAAATCAAATATAAAAAAAAAATCATAAGTTCAACAAGAATTTTTAATGTAAAAGTTCGTTACTTTCTATTTATTTTTCTTTTCAGTTTCAGGGTATTTTCAATTGGAAAAGAATTGTTCAAATGTCACTAAATTAAATATTATTTTGTGAGTTTCATGTGTGCCGTAAAACGTTCAAATATGATTTTTAGAACTCAAGATACAGTACAAATATTTAATTGAGCGTCTAAAATCTAAGAAATAAAATCCAAAATTTTATAACATAAAAATATTTAAAAAATACAAATTAATATAATTATAGATATTAAAAAAGAGTCACGCGTTGCACGAAATTTTATCCAAAATTTTGGTACACGTACCATCAAACAAATAACTACCGTTGATTTTGAAATAGATAAATAAGAAGCGTTAGATCTTATATTAAAAAGTATTTTTGATTGTTATAAGAATTGTATTCAAATACTAAAATGTGAATTTTAATAATATAAACAAAAAATAAGTAGGTTTTCAAAGTTGAATAAAATTGTTTATGTAAAAATTCATAATTTTCTGTTCATTTCGCGTTCCTAAGTAATTTCAGTTGAATAATAATGACCGAATCATCATTACATTAAAAATAATTTCGTTAACTAATATGATTATAAATTTTTTAAAATAACCGTTCATTGCACGGGCTATAATCTAGTATATAATAAGCGTAAAAGGGATCTTATCCAAAACTTTGGTCCTCTACCGCCAAACCGATATGGACCGTTGATCTTAAAATAAATGAATGAGAATCGTTAGATCTAAAATTAAAAAGTGTATTTGATTCTCGGTATAATTATATTCAAATATCTTAAAAAATATAAACCAAATATAAGTAGGCTTTCTAAGTTGAATAAAATTTTTAATATAAAAATTAGTTACTTTCTTTTGTTCGGTTTTAGAGTTTTTAAGTTTAAAAAATTCGTAGAATTATATTCAAATACTAAAAATTGTATTTCAATAATATAAACCAAATATGAGTAGGTTTCTAATTTGAATAAAATTCTCAATGTAAAAAATCGTAACTTTCTTTTTCACTTCAGTTTTAGAGTACTTTCAATAAATTAAAATTCAACTGATTTAGACGGAGCTCCGATTCACCAACCCAATACCAAGGGGCACTCTAAATTAAACCCAAAACTTCCAATTATATTTGGCTTACAACAGGTCATGGAATTCTAGATATTGTGACGGACTATTAAGCTCAACTAGCGTAAAAGCCCATGCGAGGCACGGACCGGTTTATATACTGAAAAAATAAATTTGCAACAATATATATACATATCAAAATAATTTTGTAAATATGGTAAATGATGGTATTTTGAATTTATATTATATATGCATAGTATATATATATATATATATATATATATATATATATATATATATATATATATATATATATATATATATATTCTAATTGAATAAAATTTCATAAAATTTGGATATATTTCTATAAGATAAAGATCAAATGATTTTTTTTAATCTTCAAAATATTAGTTTAGTTTTGAATGTCATGAAGTGAATTTTATCAAATTTAAAAATGCAAGATAATTTAAATGGTTATTTTATCAGAGTTCTCCGTATATAAAATGAATGTATGTAAACTCATGTATTGTTAATAAAATAACAATATATTTGTAATATAATATTGGTCACAAATGTACGAATATACTTTAAATACATCATAAAATTTCTTACTTTTAATTTCGTGTATAAGACGTATGTAAAGTAATATAATTTTAATGAAATAAAAGTATATTTATAAAATATAAAATTGGTCATTCAGGTAAGACTATAGAGTGAACACATTATAAAATTTCTTTATTTTATGTAAAAGTCAATCTTGAAGTTGTCTTACTCTTTCCTTCATATGTACATATTTGTACCCTTTTAAACTCAATTGTATATGTTTAGTCTAGTATTAATTATAAAATATCTAAGATCGTAGTTTAAAAATTACACAAATTGAAATTTATATATATGTAATTTAGAATCATTTTTTTTAACACAACCATAAAATTCTATCCCATGTGATTTTAATATTTGAATTATAAATTATCATGTGTTTGATCTTATATGAATCATAATATACCTAAATAATTTAACATTTGTGTAGACTCAGTTGTATTTATATGTATAATATATGTTCTAAACACTGGCGATTAACCGCTAGACGGTGACTAATCAATCCGAATGTGTTAAAATCAGATCGAAAAATAAATTTTTATAGAAATCGATCTAGAAATCATATAATTTGGATTAACTGGGCACAAATTGGTTTAATCGGTCGAAAATTGGCTTATGAACCGATTAAAATGAACAAAATATACCCATCCCCTTTTTCAACCAACCAAGACGACAAAGAAAACACGATACTTAATTGGGTCTACAAAAATTTCAACCCGATTTTAATGGTTGCATATCAGTTTTATATATTTCAGCCGACCTAACCCAACCCTATTTAAATTAAAAATTTTGTTCGATAATTTATTTATATATATATATATATATTATATGTAACTGTACATTATATAATACAGTATATCATCTTATTTATAGACGTGTACATAACTAAAATTATTATGTTAATAAAAAAAATATTAGCACTAAAATCGTAAGTTATACGTATTTTAGCTTTACTTGAATTTTTGAAATGAGGACATTGTGTAATATTTATTTTTTATAAAAATTATTTAACACATTCAAACCAACCCAACCCGGCGCAAACTTAAGGATGATAAGTACGGTTGGACCATGAATTAATTTTTTGTGAGTTGGATTAAAAAAATTTAAACTTATTTAATTAGACTGGGTTGCAAAAATGCTTCCAACCCCCGACAACCTAACCCATCAACACCCCTAACTATGATTCCCATTTTTTACAGTCCCTTGTATAATTCTAAAATATAAAAGTTACGTATAATATGTTACTTAATTTAGATCAATTTTTGATTATAGATTTATCAATACTTGAATAATTCGTATAAAGCTAATAAGTGACATAATATTGTATAAAAATATAAATCGTATAACAATTAACATTTAATCAAAAAAATTAAGGATGAATCGGGAGAAAAAAGCCTAGCACGCAGAAAGTGAAATAATAAAATTGTAAAGAAATACATAATTATATATTAAAACTACGAAAACTTAAAAAAAATGGAGCTATATAATAATATAAACTAACATTTTTTTATTAAAAAATTGAATAAGCATGTTGTATAAATAATATAAAACAACATATTATTTACTCAAAAGTTGAAATAATAAAAGATAATATGATGAGCGAATATACTTTATCTAATAATAATTTTAAAATAAACTCAAAACTCAATGTAGGACACTCAATTATGACATGAAACTGTTACGAGGAGGCCAACATTTCGATTCTCGATGTTTACACACAAATTTGACATTTTCTATCTTCAGTAATAAAGGGGTGACATGTTTGTAATTTTAAAAATACAAGGGTAAAGTTGTAATTTCATGAACACTTTTTGGGTTCTTTTTGCCTCTGATGATGTTTTAATATATAAAAGTAGATCTTTAAAAAAATTGGTTATGTATGTAAAATTATACATTTAGATTGTCCTGCTCTTTTTTTCCATGTATATATATATATATATATTTTCGTATTTATATAATTTTAAATTCAACTATCTATTTTAAGTCTATTATTCATTACACACATTATCTAACAGCCTAGTTTAGAAATTAAGTAAATTGAAACATATTTTATATTATGATGTAGAATTATTTTTTAACTCAACTTTAAATTTATATATCTAAAAATTATAAGATGCAATTATATCCACACGTAAATGAAATATTTATCTTTCTTAAAATATTATCCTATTATTATCCAATAATCTAATATATACATAGAGACGAATTTTAACAAATTCATATTTTCCCAATTTGAATTTGGTTACATTAATGAATAATTTAGAATTTTTTTTATAAGAAATATAAACCAACAATATATTTAATCAAAAAGTAAAATAAAAAAAGAGAAAATAAGATTATAAGGGAACATGTACATCATCTAATAAGATTTTTAAAGTTAATTCAAAAATTGATATAGCACAATGGTTATGATACTTTATTTGTAAGTTGAAGGTTTGTGTTCGAATCCTGAAAGCAACAAAATTTCATATAATTTTTGCATAAACTATAGAGGGGTGGCATTTTTGTAATTATATGATAAATAAGGGTAAAGCTATAATTTCAAAGCCATTTTATTGACATATTTTGCCCTTGGTTGACTTTTTTTTTTTTTAAATGGAAATTAATTCATTAATAAAAAGCCATACGACATCTACAAAAAAAATCGAGTCGAACAAACGTAAAACAGATCATATCGCTGATTACAGTATTCGTGGAGAGACTTTGTTGACTTTTAATATATAGAAGAAGATTCGCAACCATTTTTCAGCCTCTTCGTCCCGACATATTATATTTTTATTATATCCTTATTATATCTTTATATATAATAAGCGCAAGAAAAATTTTATCCACTTTAGACAGTATTGTCAAATCAATAAGGACCGTTGATTTTAAAATAGATAAATGATAACCGTTAGATCATTATAAAAATAAAATATAAAAATATTTTAATAATATAAATTAAATAAGAGTAGGTTTTCTAAGTTCAGAAAAATTCTCAATATTAAAAATTCGTAAATTTAATTCTAAATTGAGTAGGCTTATTTGATTGTTGGTTTATACTATAATTCTAAGTTGAGTAGGTTTTCTTTATTTTAATTATATTCCTAAGTTGAATAGAACTAATGCGAAAAATTCTTCAGATTATTATTTTTTCAATTTAAGGATATTTTTTATTGGAAAAAATTGTTAAACCATCACCAAATTAAAGATTATTTTGTGAGTTTGTGTGGGCTGTAAAATCTTTTAAATCCAATTTTTAGAACTCAAGATAGAGCATAAATCTATACTATATTATTAAAGACGAAACATTAAAAGTTTTGGTCGGTCGGTCGGTATTTGGGCCGATTCACGGGCCTATCTATAACCAATTTATTAATAATCAATTACCTTTTTCAGTACATTGCCTATTTTATATTATTTTTAAACTAAACCAACTCATCTTCTAAAAATAAAACGGGCAACATATATATAATATGGTAATATTATTATATATTTATAAACGATTACCTTTTTCAGCTAAAACATATTATTTTTATATTTTTAAAAAAAACAACTCATCTTCTAAATACACATATATGGAAACCAATTTATTAATAACCAATTACCTTTTTCAGCTAAAACATATTACCTATTTCATATATCTATTTAACTAAAACAAATCATTTTCTAAAAATAAGACGGGCAACATATATATAAAATGGTAATATTATTATATATTTATAACCGACAGCTAAAACACATTATTTGTTTTATATTTTCTAACTAAAACAACTTATCTTCTAAATATAATACATGCAAAATAAATATACAATGATAATATTGTTTTATATAAATATTAATAAATAACTATTTATTCTTTTCAGCTAAAACACATTACCTCTTTTATATTTTCTAACTTAAACAACTAATTTTCTAAAAATAATGCAGACGACATATATAAAAAAAGTAATATAATTTATATAATTGTGAATAAGTAACTAATTGTCTTTTTAAGAATATTACATGTTATATATTTTTTAACTGAAACAACTCATGTTCAAATTAAAAATAACACGGCAAAAGACAGATATATTGGTAATATTATTATATTAAACTTATGAAATTCATGTTTATTATAATTTTTTTAACATTCAATTTAAACGAGATAATTAATGAAAATAAAAGTAATAGTATATTCAAATAAACTCGGTATATTGCACGAGCACATATTTTGATATTTACATTTGAGTCCCTTTTTAGATTTTTAAGAGTAAAAAAATACGAATCATTAGATCTGTTATTTTAAAATATTTTATATTTTAATATCTAAAATACTACTACAGATTACGTCAAGAATATATTAAATTTAGATATTAAATTGTTAGATTTATAAATCCGGTATATATATATATTAGAATTTTATCAAATTATATATAATAACTAAAATCTAAATAAAAATAAGAAAATATTAAAGAAGACCGTGCGTCGCACGGGATATAAGTTAGTAGTATATTAAACGTGTAAAACCTAATAAATAAAGTATGAAAATTAATAACATAAAAATATTAAAAAATTACAAATTAATATAATTATAGATATTAAAAAAACTGTGCATTGCACCGGTTATAAGCTAATATTCTATAATAATTTAAGTAGACTAAGCGCAACTCCAACCCAACACTAAATCACTATAATAGTGATCATTATAGTGTAAAATGAACTCCACCCCAACACTAAAATAGTGTCCCAATGACACCAAATAAAGAGTGAGACATCAAATTTGGTGACAAAAGTGCATTTGATGATCTTTTTGACACCAAATTTGATGACTTTCAAAATTAATTCTCACTATACCCTTATATATGCTTGTTAATAAAATAAGTTTTTTTTGATACTATTAAAACTTCTTTCTTTTGTACTTTTCAATTTTAGATTTTATTGACAATATAAAAATGAGAGAAAGTTAGAATATTTCATTTTTTATGTGAAAAATTATTTTTAGTGTCAAGTATAGTATGTTGGAGTACATTTTATGAATGATTTCATTTTGACATCAAAATAATATTATAATGACACTATTTTAATGTCATGGATTGAACATGGTCAAAGAAATGAAACAAAATCAAAGATCCCGTAATTTTGTCTGGGTTGGGACTAGGGATCCACTACCCTTGTCTGGACCAGAAAGATACTTAAACCTGATTAGCTCTGACAATGCGATATTTAACTGTTCTGCATGTATTAAGTGTCCACTAGCTATTTAAAATATTTAATCTACTAATTTTACTTGTCCACTTGCTAGCTACGGAACTGTCAAAGCTTTCGAAGAAAACAAGAGTCTGCAATATTACAATCCCACACTTAGTTAGAGCACATTTGATTAAGTTTTAAATTATTGTTTATGACTTAAAATTTGAAAAAGTAAAAAGTTAAAATTTTAAGTTAAAATTTATTTGAATAAATTTGTATTATGACTTATGAGTAACTTAGGAGTTATTAAAATTGTAACAATTAAAATAAATTTGATAAATAATATATTTAAATGATAATATTAACTTTTATCAAATAAAATCATCAAAATAAAATAAATCGTTCAAAAAAGTACTCCTACCAACTTCTGACTTTAAACTATTTTTTTAAATTTAAGTCAATTTTTGACTTATTACACAAACAAATATTTTTCGACTTAAAGTCAAAAATCAATTTAAGCTCCGGTAGCCAAATAATAAGCTAGTAATGATTATAAATATCATTATTCATATATGATAAAGTTTTACAAGTTTGAAGATGTACTTACAATGTAGATTCATATTTGAACCGCATCCTTTGTGTAAGTGCATTCTATCTTAATCATGTATTGTGTCCTTAAACTTGTGTGGTTTCATCTATACTATTATATAATAATCAAAATATTAAATTTTTTATTTTTTGATCATTTATTTTATTTAATAAAATAATATAAAATATAATATACAATACATTACTTTTTAATGAAAATATATTATATTTGATAAACACGCCGAAAAATAAAAATTTAGTATAATATACTCTATACCATTATATATTAGCGGAAACATTAAAAAATTTGGTTTTCGATTTTCGGTCATTTATTTTATTTAATAAAATAATATAAAGTATAAATATAAAACACATTACCTTAATGAAAATATATTACCTTTGATAAATACGCCTAAAAATAAAAATTTAGTATAATATATCTTTCAATCATTAATATTACCTTTTTTAAATTATACATATTTCAATTACTAATACATTCCAAAAAAATATCAAACACTATATATTCTTAATAAAAGTGTTATACTATATTCTACTAGACTATAACCCGTGCACGGCACGGGCCTTAAAAATAATAAACTAAAAAATTTAATGTAAATGGAAAATATTAAAATAAAAGTAAAAATTAATATGATAAATTATAAAATGAGAAACTTAAATATTCATTGGAACATAAAAAAATATAAAAAAAATACAAATGAGGCCGAGGAAGATAAATGAGGTATTGTTAATATTATTTTATAATAAAATAATATTAATAATAAGGACAGATAGAAAATCTAACATGTTTTAATTAAAAAAAGTAATTGATCGTGATATTTTTAGAAGTGTTTTAATTATATTAATTGTATTTATTAAAAAAATACGTTGACATGTTAAAATAAGTAAGTTTTTTTTAATAAGGACAAATAGAAAAGTTAACATGTTTTAATTAAAAAAAAGTAACTGCACGTAATATTTTTAGATGTGTTTTAATTATATTAATTTTATGTGTTCAAAAAATACGTTCACTTGTTAAAATTGGTAAGTTTTTTTAAATAATTAAAAGTATTAAAATAGGTTTTAAAATATATAAGTTGCACTTGATATTTTTGGAAAAAAGAGATTTTAATGATAACAAATATAAAAGGTAATATATTTTAATTTAAATATAATTGCCCGTGATATTTTTGGAAAAGAAGTATATTTTGTTAGAAAAAAATGTTTTACAATCAGCTAGTTACTATTTTTATATTATTTTATTATTTATTAAATAAAGTATTAAAATAGGTTTTAAAATAATTAAGTAAGGATTGCACCTCATATTTTTTGAAAATAGGGATTTTAGTGATGATGTGTTTTAATTATATTAATTTTATTTGTTAAAAAAAAATACGTTCACTTGTTAAAATAAGTAAGTTTTTTAATAATTAAAAGTATTAAAATAAGTTTTAAAATATATAAGTAAGGGTTACACTTGATATTTTTAGAAAATAGAGATTTTAGTGATAACAAATATAAAAGGTAATAGATTTTAATTTAAAGGTAATTGCCCGTGATATTTTTGGAAAAAAATTAGATTTTGTTAGAAAAAAAATGTTTTAATTATAAAAGGCAATCAGCTAGTTAATATTTTTATATTATTTTATTATTTATTAAATAGAGTATTAAAATAGATTTTAAAATAAATAAGTAAGGATTGCACCTCATATTTTTGGAAAATAGAGATTTTAGTGATAACAAATATAAAAGATATTATGTTTTAATTTAAAGGTAATTGTCGTGATATTTTTGGAAAATGAGTAGATTTTATTAGATTTTTTTTAATTATAAAAGGCAATCAGTTAGTTACTATTTTTATATTTTTATATTATTTTATTATTTATTAAATAGAGTATAAAAATAGGTTTTAAAATAAATAAGTAAGGATTTCACCTCATATTTTTGAAAAACATAGATTTTAGTAATAATAAATATAAAAGGTAATATATTGTAATTTAAAGATAATTGTAATGATATTTTTGGAAAAGGAGTAGATTTTGTCAAAAAAAAAATATTTTAATTATAAAAGTCAATCATCTAGTTTCTATTTTGGTAACTTGACAATAATACAATTCCATTAAAGATTTGATTTGTAGTACTTTCGTTATCTAAAAAGAAGTATATTTGTAGCGGTGTATCCTAAATTTAAACAAATTAAATCCCACATTTCCATTTTTTTTTATTAGATTTCAATATTATTTGATTTTTATGTAGTAAAATATAGTGAAATATTAATGTAGAATAAAACTTTCCCGAATTTTGATTATATTATTAATTTATTAATTAGAAAAAGTACCGAAAACCAAAAACCGACCGTTAACCGAAAACCAAAACTTTCAATACTTTCAATGTTTCGGCTTTAATAATATAGTATAGATATGTTTCTATTATTAATACAAAAAATAATATAAAAAATATTTTTACTATAAAACAAATATTATATTATATTAAAATAAGTCTGTATTTCGCACGAGTTATAAGCTAGTATAAATATATACGAAGAATACAAATATTTGAACACGCATGTATTCACACTTAAATTAACGAATAAAAATACTTTATAATATCACATTTCACATCAACGATGTCATACACTTGGGTTCGAGTCCTGCCACCCACATTATTTAATTTAAATATTTGTTTGTTTGTGTGCTGCTGTCTTTCTAGTCAATCGTGATGCCACCCGTTGTTTAATTTAAATATTTATTTGTTTGTGTGCTGTGTTTTTCTGGTCAGTAGTGGTGACACAATTAAGGGAGAGTGTTAAGAGTATAAGATCGTGTTAGAGACTTGTTCTGACACCTTAAGATAACTGGTTACTTAACATTTATAAGACCATCTCCAATGCATAACACTAAAATAGTGTAACATTTTGACATATAATAGGATATAAATAGGGTATGAAGGGATTACATTTGTTTTTGTTAACTAGTACGAGGGTATAATAGGCAATATGAAAGACGCCAAATTGGTGTAAAAATTATACCAAATGTACTTTTGACACCAAATTTGGTATCACACTATTCATTTGGTGTAATTTCTACACTATTATAATGTTGCATTGGAGTGAGTTTTACACCAAAAATTACACAATTTTGGTGTTATAGTGTTGCATTGAAGTTGCTCTAACAATTTTGGGTAGCCAACTAGACACACTAACATTACTTAATTTTTAATTATGCAAAGTGTAATTAAGGGGTATATTTCATATTTGGGTTTTGCAGTATCAATAAAGAAAAAAAATGAAAATGTATATAGTTGTTACTCCCTCTTTTCCTCAAGATACACTTGAAATTGAAGATTAAATCACATCATAAACTAATAACAACCAACATAATAATTAATTAGTAAATGTTAAATCTAGTTAGCAGTTACACAGTTACACTTGCACATCATTATTGCATGTTTTCCCCGGCTTTTTCACAGCCACCGCCGGGTTCCGGCGGCCACCCTCTACCGGCAATGGCTTCATGAGACTGACAAGCAGGTCCGCAAATGCCCCAACAATGAACTTGTGTGTGCTCTTAGGGTTTAATGAAAGATAGCACGTGAGAAGCTCATGCAAATGCTCCCAATTAGCCCTAACATCCACCAAGTCACGTGCCTCCACCATTTCTTGCATGGATCGCCGGAAGTCAACATAAGGGTCCGGTGATAACGTCGGAATGGGTACGCCGCCTTCAACAACCACATTGTCAGCTCTCTCCGGCAAAGATGAGGATGAACAGGACGAGGATGATGATGATGACGTGGCAGATTCAATAATGGAGTTCGATTGGCCCGGGGAGGAGAAAAAGAAACGTTGTGATGCATACACGGTGGATAAATCCGGTGTCGTTGTGTCAGTGTCATTGGATTGCGGCGAAGAAGGTGATAATTTGAAACTTGATGAGGATTGGTAAAGAGAGTTGAAGTTCTTGACGAGGATTGATGATAAATTGCTAGGGTTTTGGGTACATTTTTCTGGAGTTTGTAATTTTTCGATAGATTTTTGAGATGTTGTTGGATACGTGATCTTTGGGAAGCACAGTTGAAGATTTCTCCTCAATGTTCTTGGCATTTTAATTAGGTTAGTTTTGCTAGCTTTCACTATATATTTTGGTAAAGGAAGAAGAAAACAAGAGAGAAATTATTGAATAGGGAACAATCAAATGTGCTATATATAGTTTATATTGTCTTTACTTGAACTCTCCAGCCAAGAGTTGAGACAGCCAGCTTTTAATTCATTTCATAGTGTAGAGATAGAGATGGAGAAACTCCTAGAGATATGCATTATACATTTAACTGATTACTTTTTTTGGAGAATATATTTTTTTTTAATTTAAAATTTTAGAAGATGCGGTAATTTTACGATACACATGTGTGCAAAAGAAAAAAGAATAAATCATTGGATGGTTAACAAATGATTAATCGAAAGACTTGCACAGTCTTATAGGAAAATTAGAATACCGAAGTACTTATCGGAAGTCGACAATGAGATTTGTATAATTTAACTTTTTTATTATATTCCAAACACACACTTAATTATGTTAATATGTATGTATAGGGGTGTAATCGAGCCGAGCCGAGTAATTTGAAGCTCGAGCTCGGCTCGGTAAATTATTCGAATAGCTCGAGCTCGAGCTCGGCTCGATTATTACCGAGCCGAATTCGAATATTTTCCGAGCCGAGCTCGAGTAGCTCACGAACTGTTTGACTCGTTTACACCCTTAGTACAGAGACTTGCACTTGTTTCAACATATGTATATATACATATTGTTTCAGTAAGATTTAAGCAATTTGCACATGCAAACCGGAGAAGGAAGGTGCATGCCAGGCAATTGTTTAATTAAGTTTTTTGGTTTTGTTCGAAAGTCAGTGAAAGTGATTCAGAGGGATCATTTCTGGGAGGGATATGACCATTTCCATTTTTCAGACTTCTCAAAATTTTACTGTCATTAGTTTGTCCATATATAATGAAATTTTAACTCAAGTTCCGATTGTAAGATTTGTATTCGACTTTTTTATCCGACATATTGAAAATTATCAATTCAACAATTTTTACACATGTGAATAAAGATAAAATTACACACATTTTACACTTCTCAAACTAGCAAACTGCAACATTAATTATAAATTATAAATGAATTCTTAATTCACTAACAAACATTTAGTCTCTAACATGAACAAATGTTAAGGATCTCTGGAGTTTACTACTCGAGATCTCATATTCGATTCCAGCTGCACACATAAATTATAAGCAGAATATCATGATTAGTCTAGGTGTACGTAAATTAACTCGATACCTGGTAAAAGCTTAAATAATTAGAAAAAAATTATTAATATATATGGCTGTGTGTGTATATATCACATGTTAGCATCTTCATCAAGTTCGTGAGAAAATGAAATTAGAGTAGGTATAGTTCTGAAATCTGAAGTAACATTTTACCTGATCTCCAAAAGAGACCTCACCTAAATTGGGGTCCTACTATATTCATAAAATTGTGTACCAAATTATTGCTTTTGTATTATACATGAAAAATCAAACAGGTCACTACTTTGAATTTGCCCAGTATGGTTCAGAAAATTGTTAGAAATATAATTATATGTTTGGAGTTTCATGCAGTACTACTATTTTCTGAATAGGCTGGCCTGGATATTGTATTTTTATGTTACGTCAATTGAGCTTTCTGCAACTTCTGAACACTAACGAGGGGCTCAGTGTAAGACTAAACAATAAAAAAGGATAGACAATAATAGCTTTACACATATCATATATATATGTTTCTGGTATTCTACATTCAAAGCCCTGAATACTGAGTATGTTAAGAGACTATAAAATTATAGTATAACTGTTTCGCAGAACACTAAATTAGTAAGTATTAACGAGAACGGACTGCCTTCGAGCTTTTACGGATCGAAATGGCGGTCGATAAAGATCCTGTTTTTTGTAGCGTAAATAGTTCTGATTTTTTTATTGATATAAACAATTAAAATGAATTAAATTTCTAATAAAAATTTTAGTGAGAGTAGTGGTGTCATAATTCGAAGAACAAGTTATTATTAAATATTTCATATTTACGACCTTAAAAAGAGTCATCCGAACAAGATGGCCGTGTTGACTTTTTACACCATAATTTAGGCACCTCAACAAAATTGAATGTGTAAATTGACACTAGGTACGACATTTGTCTTGGTGTACCGACTAGTTTACATTAGAGAAATCATACGTTAAAGACTTATGTGCCTTTTAAAATTATGGGTGGATTGAAAATGTATATTCCGCAGCATTTATATATAAATACAGTTGATGAAAAGGAAGGAAAACAAACGATGTTGGCACTTGGTAGGTTACAAACTTGTAGTTGCAACAAATTAAATATTCCCAACTTGTCACATGCATAGAGGGTAATTGATAAGTTTAACCGATTTCTTAAACAAAAGTTACGAAAATAACTTCTTTCAAATACGTGGCCAACTATGTTCGATAGAATATGAAAGACATATGTATATGTCTATTTGTAAACACCGAGGATTCTACTCAACTTAAAATAAGATGTAATAAGTAAATAATAAAAATCAAATGTCATAGGAATCTCAGAAGATAATATCTGTCAAAAGAATGAAGGTTAAAGTCATCTACAGACTTGAAATAATTCTACATTGAAAAAAGTTCAATTTATTGATCAAGCCTCAGTGAAGTATTCAAACTCAGTGGATTTATTAAAGTGACAGAGATTTCAAGATGTGATAGCAATTGTGCAGGTTACAGAGTTTAAGGAAAAGGGAAAAGAAAGTGGATCACTACTTAAAGTCAAACAGATGAAGAACAGACATTGTCGTTAGATCATGAACCAAACAGTACATTGAGTGTCAACGTTCTACAAGTGTTATTTCTTCATCTAAGTTTTAGTGGTTCAAGAATTAATTGTGAAGACAAATAATTATATTTATTCTCTTCTAAATAATTATTATTACTTAGTAAATTATTTATTAAATTAATTCTGTTAAGAATTAATTTAATACATAAATTACTTAAATAATTATTTGATTTAGAATAAATATGAACTAGGAAGACTTAGTTAATTAACTAAGAATACTGAGAAGAGAGTCTTCCCGAATGTCTTCCCAAGTCAATTACTAGTCTTCCCGATTGTCTTCCTTAGTCAAATGGCTGTCTTCCCGAAAGTCTTCCCAAGCCAAATGTTTGTCTTCCCGGTTGTCTTTATAGTACAAATCCAAAAGAATGCAAATGGCGTGTGTGGAATGTTTGTTTTTGACTTGTATAAGTAAATGCAAATGAAAAGAAAACAAGACATACAGAACATTCAAGACAGAAGATCAAAAACATTACATTCTCTTTAACTCTGTCTTTACTTTTCAAAACTGTCCGAGCTCATAAATTTGACATTGAATTCATTTCTTGATTTGCTTGTAACATTTAATCCATAAGAATTAATTCACTTGTACTGCTTTGACATTCTAGCGGATCATAATCCCTAGAAATTATATCGAACTACTTTTTAGT
Source organism: Heracleum sosnowskyi (assembly GCA_030848705.1). Classification (NCBI taxonomy): domain Eukaryota; kingdom Viridiplantae; phylum Streptophyta; class Magnoliopsida; order Apiales; family Apiaceae; genus Heracleum; species Heracleum sosnowskyi. The sequence continues at coordinate 48,828,249 of CM061241.1, forward strand.
ATTCGATCTTTTTTATTACAAAAATAGATAAATTCATGTCGAATTTATTCTAGGTTTGTTTTATCAAGAACTCTGTAATCCGTACTTTTTTGTAACACCTTTCAAGTTTAATATAAGTTATATTTAACTTGAATATTGTTTCAGTTTATTCCGCATTAATTTGTTCTTAAATTGTTATATCTTCAAACGAACAAATTCGATTAAATGGTATAGTTTGTATTCAACCCCCCCCCCTTCTACAAACTTATTAGGACCTAACAATTGGTATCAGAGCCTTTTGATTGATACACTAATCAAAGATCCATTTTTTGTGATTTTTTTCTTAAACTCTGAAATTTTTATTATTCATCAAAAATCTCAAAAATGTCTACAACACAGGAAGTTGGTACAGTAAAGATTCCCATGTTCAGTAAGGAGTATTATCCTATGTAGAAGAAGAAAATGCTCCTGTTTCTTCAAGTGGCAAATGTTAAATATCTTGGAGTGCTGAAAAATGGTCCTAAACTTCCTATGATTGTGGACGAAGAGCAGATAGAGAATGATGTTGTTACTAGAGCTGCTAGGATGTACCCTAAGGATCCCAAGGACTACACAACTGATGAGAAAGAGGATGCTTCCCTGGATGCATGTTTACAGTTGATACTGGTTGATTGTCTTGATCCTATCATGCATAATCATGTTCTAAACTGTGTTACTGCCAAACACATTTGGGACACAATAGAGATAATCAATGAGGGGACAGAGGAAGTCAGAGAGAATAAGTTGGAAATTCTCACCTCTTCATATGAGCATTTCAGATCAAATCCTGGTGAAGGTATCTCTGAGGTTTTTGAGAGATACAACAAATTGATAAATGATCTGAATCTCAATGGAAAGCACTATACTATCAAGGAGATTAACAAGAAGTTCCTCCTGACACTTCCATCTCATTTAGAGCACAGAATATCTGCAATCAGAGAAGCAATAGATCTTGGAGAGATTTCTTTGGAAAGACTTTATGGTGTTCTGAAGACCTATGAGCTGGAGCAGATTCAGCAAAAGGAGATATATGGAACTGGAAAGATAGTTAGTACTTCTACTGCATTGGCAACAGAAGTCACACAGCAACTGGAAGTGAAGGTTGTTCAACCTTCCAGTTCTGACACGGATGTTATTGTAGCTGAATATGACTTAACATCCAATGATCAATCTGGTGGTGACTTCTATTCTTTGGAAGAACTTGATCAGCTGGAGGATGGTGATTTGGCAATGATAGTGAGGAAATTTGGCAAATTCAGATTCAGAAGGAATCCCAATCTTAAGTTCAAGCCCAGGTTTCAGAGAGGTGGTTCTTCCTCTTCAAATAGCACAAGGGGTGACTATAAAATTGGAACAGTGGAAAGAAGCACAATCAGGTGCTACAATTGTAATGAGTTGGGTCACTTTGCAACAGAATGTAAAAAGCCAAAGCAAGTGAGAAGGAACTCATTTGATTCTAGCAAGAAGAATAAGATTGGGAAAGCTTATGTTGCCGAAGGAAAGAGTTGGGATGATACAGATAGTGATGAAGAAGCTGGTGAAATTGGAAACCTAGCTTTAATGGCAAATGAGGCAAGCACTTCATCATCATTCATGTCAGAGGTAAAGTTAACTGATACTAAAATGATCTATCATCTTAGTACTACTGTTTCTTGTGCACGTAGAGAAAATGATAGAATAATTCTTTTGAACACAGCTCTTGAAAATGAGGTAAAAGAATTAAACTTGTGCATGTCAATCAGGATGAACTTACTAAGAAAATAGCATTTCTTGAGAATAGGGTTAAATGTTATATTCAACTGGAAACCATTCTTAAGGGTCAGATCAGTGAACTTAAAATCAAGGCTAATGCTTACTATAACTCTTGCAAGACTGCTAAAGAAATCATCAATAAACAAAGTATTGGTCATACTATAGGAATAAGGTATGATTATAATGAGTCTATTGGTGAATTAAGCATAAACACCCCTAATAGAGTCAGTGCTGAAAAAATGGGTGTACCATATGTGCTTAAGGGTATTGAAACACCTTTCCTTAGAGAATCCTTGGCAGATCCTCTGAATGAATATTCTATCATTATTCAAGAGGAGATGCGTATTGAGGATCTTGCTTTTGAACTTGATCAGTCCAACAAGTGTATGTTTGAGAAACTAGTCAAAGTTGTTTCAGCAACGGAGACTAAGTCAGACATTCATAAAGTGGATCGAAACAACTATAGAACCGACATGCATGCTGTTAATCTTTCTCATAAAGCATGTGGTGTGGTTAATTGCATGTCTTGTGCTTTCAATGTTATGTATGATTATTTCAATAGTAAGCATGTATCTGATAATAAGACTGCTCCACGTCAACATGTTAATAATAAGAAGCATGTTAGATCTAGGACTACTAGTCCTCCAAATACTAGAGTGGATCCATTTATCCCTAAGCCTACTCAAAAATGTGTTAAGGCTGGCTATAAATGGAAACACTCTTTTGTGAAAGAGGTTTATGTAGTTAGAGTTAAAAATGTTGTTTTGCCTGACAAAGGCCAGTTCTTTAAATATGCCGGACCCAATCAAGTTTGGGTTCCGAGGAAGGACTAATCAATTTGATATTGCAGGGTGTGGCACAGGTAAACCATGTTATGTGGATTCTGGACAGTGGCTGTTCAAGGCATATGACCGGAGATAGAGCCCTGCTATCAAATGTGGTTGAGAAAGCTGGCCCAGATGTTACCTTTGGAGATAACATCAAGTGTATTACCAGAGGATATGGCTGTTTGGAGTTTGGAAATGTTATCATTCAAGATGTATCTATTGTGGAAGGTCTGAAGTTCAATCTTCTCAACATCAGTCATTTCTGTGACAGAGGATATGCTATTTCTTTGAGAGAGAGAAGTGTCAGATCCTTCACAAGAAGAATGGAAAGCCTGCTTTTCAAGGAGTAAGGAAAGGTGATTTGTTCATAGTTGATCTGCACTCTGGATCCAAAGATGAAGTTACTTGATTTTATGCTAAAGCTTCATCAGATGAAAGTTGGCTATGGCACAAGAAGATGTCTCACATTAACTTCAAAACCATGAACTCTTTAGTCAAGAGGGAATTGGTGAGAGGTTTGCCTCAGATGGAATTTACACAGGAAGGACTGTGTGAGGCATGTCAGAAAGGAAAGTCAAAGAAAGCTTCTCACAAGGGCACTGACACATCATCAATAACTGAACCACTTCAGCTACTGCACATGGATTTGTTTGGTCCAGTTAGTGTGATGTCCATGTCAAAGAAACAATATGCACTTGTGATTGTTGATGACTATTCCAAATATACTTGGGTTTTATTCCTACATTCCAAGGATGAGACCCCACAGATGGTGATTGATCATATAAAGTTGATTGAGCTGGATTCTAGATTCCCTGTTAGAGCTATAAGGTCATATAATGGAACTGAATTCAAGAATGCAGTCCTAAATGACTTTTGTGCAGATAAAGGAATAACAAGACAGTATTCAGCCCCTAGAACTCCTCAATAAAATGGAGTGGTGGAAAGGAAGAATCGTACATTGATTGAAGCTGCAAGGACTATGTTAAGTGAATCAAGACTTCCAATGTACTTTTGGGCTGAAGCTGTGAATACTGCTTGTTATACTTAGAATCGAACTTTAATCAACAAGGACTTAATGAAGACTCCTTATGAGATCATGAACAACAAGAAACTAAATCTCAAATACTTTCATGTATTTGGTGCTAAATGCTTTGTGCTTAAGGATGACAATGTTAAACGTGGCAAGTTTGAGGCCAAGGCACAATAAGCTATTTTTATTGGTTATTCCAGAAGATCTTACAGGGTGTACTTGATTGATAGTCACCAAGTGAAGGAAAGTGTCAATGTTACATTTGATGACACAAAGCTCCCTAGTATACAAACAGAAGATTCATCTAAGAAACTGAAGTTTGATAACTTGCCAGACTCAGAATCAGATGATGAAGCTCCATCTGAGAATGTTGTTGGTAATGACAATAACAATGATGATAATGATCATGGTAGTGGTGGTGGAAACATTGGTAACAATGGAGATACCACCAACACTGGAGAAGAATCATCAAGGCAATCAAGCAACAACTCAGGGGGAGGAAATGAAGGGTCTACTAGTCATTCACAACACCAAAATGAATTTCAAGGCGAATCATCAAGATCAAATCTTCCAAGACAGACTTTATGGAATAAAGCTCATCCTTTTGAGCTGATCATTGGTGATCCAGGTATTGGAGTTAGAACTAGAAGTGCTACTCAGAATGAATGTCATTATTCAGGGTTTCTATCTGAGATGGAGCCAAAGAAGACTGAGGAAGCACTGACTGATCCTGATTGGGTGATTGCTATGCAAGATGAACTCAATCAATTTGAACAACAAAAAGTCTGGAAGCTGGTACCCAGACCAAAGAACAAGAAAGTAGTTGGTACAAGATGGGTATACAGAAACAAGCTAGATGAGGATGGCATTGTTACAAGGAACAAGGCAAGACTGGTTGCTCAAGGGCATTCACAAGCTGAAGGCATTGATTATGATGAAACCTATGCACCAGTGGCTAGGCTTGAGGCCATCAGGATGTTCTTAGCATTTGCAGCTTACTCCAATTTTAAAGTCTATCAAATGGATGTTAAGAGTGCATTCCTGAATGGTGAGCTGGATGAAGAAGTGTATGTGGAACAACCCCCTGGCTTTGAAAATCAGGAGTTGCTGGACTTTGTGTACTTTCTCTTCAAGGCTATCTATGGTCTCAAACAAGCCCCAAGAAAATGGTATGACACTCTCTCTGGTTTTATTTTAGAAAATGGTTTTGTTAGAGGTATCATAGACAAAACTCTTTTTTCAAAGAAACACAAAAGTGATATGATAATCTCTGTAAGAGATTTGCTAAGCTAATGCAGAGTAAGTTTGAAATGAGTATGATGGGTGAGCTAAAGTTCTTTCTTGGATTACAAGTAAGTCAAAGGTCAAATGGTATATTTATTTGTCAATCCAAGTATCTCAAAGAACTCCTCAAGAAGTATCACATGGAGGATTCAGCATCAGCAAGGACTCCATCTTCAACAGCTGTCAAACTTGGAGCTTGTGATAACTCTATCAAGGTAGATGTTACAAGCTACAGAGGTATGATTGGCTCCTTACTCTATCTTACTGCAAGTAGACCAGATATTATGTATGTTACATGCTTGTGTGCAAGGTTCCAAGCGGACCCTAGAGATTTACATCTCGTTGCTGTTAAAAGAATCTTGAGATATCTTAAGGAAACACCTAATTTAGGTATCTGGTACCCTAAAGATTATGGTTTTAATCTTGTTGGATATACAGATTCTGATTATGCAGGTAGTGGTGTTGATAGAAAGAGTACCTCTGGGAGTTGTCAATTCCTAGGAGGTAGATTGATTTCCTGGTATAGCAAGAAACATCAAACAATTTCCAATTCAACAGCAGAAGCTGAATATATTGCTGTTGGAAGCTGTTGTTCTCAGATCTTATGGATAAGGAATCAATTGAAGGACTATGGCTTTGCATTAGACAAAATTCCTATTTTATGTGATAATACAAGTGCCATAGCAATCTCCAACAACCCTGTTCAGCACTCGAGAACGAAGCACATTGATATCACGTATCATTTTATCAGAGAACACGTCATGAATGGAACTGTGGAGTTACACTTTGTACCCACAGAAGAACAAACTGCAAATAAGAATTCCTTTTTATTTTAATTCTATTTCTAAGTCTTCCCAGCCTTTTTACTCTTAGAAGACTATCGGGAAGACTTAGCCTTTTATTAGTAATTTCTGTTTTATTTTCAGTTTTATTATTTTCGAAGACTCTCATTTGTACTAGGAAGACTATCGGAAAGACTCTCCTAAGTCTTCCTGATTGTCTTCCCAGTTCATTTTTCTTAAAAACGTTTCAGTAGTCTTTTTTATTATTATTATTTTATTTTTATTCAGTTATATATACATATACATATACATATACACGAACAATTTTCATATATTTTCTTATCAGTTTTTTTTCTCTCTCAAAATTTCTCCAGAATCTTTGCTACACTCATAATCATTGCTCAAGTTCTTACTTAGCAAATCAATCATTCTCTACTTTCGTTTTTACAAACATAGTTGAATTACTGCTCAAATTTCTACTTTTCTTTTCGACTTTTGTTTGTTTAAATTTGTTTTATTTTAAACTTGGATTCATTTGGAGTTTGGATTGTTTTTGAGTTTGATAAGGCAGTTAGTTTATTTGGATTGTGAGTGTGTTGGTGGATCAGTTACCATTTTTTTTTGGGGTTCATTGTGTTAAGTTCGAATTTAGGATCATAAAAATTAAAATTGGCTAATTTTTGGTAAAGTCTTAATTTTGCGGATTTTCTTTAATTTTGATTAATTTTAAAAACCCCTAAAATTCGAATTTTATTTTAAATTAATTAAAATTTCTTGTTTTTCAAATGGATCCTAATTTTGAACTTGTTTTAAACAATTACATTGGGTATTTTGATCCGTCAAAGTGTAAGGTTGAGCGGTTTAGACCATGGATTCAATTTTTGAATAGTCAGACTTGTGTCAATCATGCTATGTGTGCATCTGCTCTTTTAAAAATTGATCCATTACGTTTTCTTTGCTCTAGTGATGTTATTGCTGAGGACTCGAAATCTTTTACGTTCACTATTTTAAACCAGCAATATACAGTCACTTTAGAACCTTTTTGTGATGTGTTACAGTTTCCAAAGGACAGGTTTGATCCCTTGCCCTCTGATTATGAGTTATCTCAGTTCTTTTTGAATATTCATTATCAGGGGCCCCTACAAATGGTTAAATTGTCAAAAAGTTTTCTTGTTAGGAAATGGGATCTGTTCTTTGATACAATAGCAAAATTATTTGGTAATTGCACAAAAACAAACTTTCATGGCATTACCTGTTTAAATCAATATATTGCTTATGCTATTGTATTTGGTCGTAGATTAAATTTTGGTGAGTTACTTTGGAATGTTATGGTCAACAGACTTGCTCACTCTAGGCGAGATTTTGATAATCATGTGAAAGTGAAGTGTTGGTACCCTCGCTTTCTCACTCTTATCATAAATCATCTTCTCACTGCTGAGCAAGTTGAATTGTTTAGAAATGCCAGATTTGAAACCTCTCAAACCACTAACTCAAAATTCTACACCAGATTGGATTGCTCACTCAAATTTCTAAACACATCTGTTCTTGTTTCACCATTGATGAGTCAATTCATTAATCTTCCAATCTTTGGTGAACAAGTTCCTCAGCCACATCCAATTCCATTACAGGTAGTAATTCCTAACCCTGGTTCTTCTTCTGGTACTCATGTTGAAACCCAAGTGGTTGGTAGGGCTGACCAAGAGGTTGTAGAACCACAATCTCTAACACAGGTCATAGAGCCAAACACATAGTCAAACACTTCTAACCAACAACCTGAACTTGATTTACAAACCAGTCAAAAAAGTGTTAGAAAAGAAACTACAATGAGTGTTCCCACAACTCTGTCTCCACCTCTTAAGAAAAGAAAAACCTATAGGGAGGCATCTGTAAGCCCATCATTATCCTCTCAACAGGATATGGACATTGATATGGCCACTGAACAGTCTCTAGAGACATCCTCTCAACAAGATGAATCTATTGAAATTCTCCATCGGGCCCTGACAATTTGTAATGAGTCAAGCACACTCCCATTACTCACAATGGGAGAAGATATCCATATAGATGAAACTCAGGACACCTTGTTAGGAGAACACTTTGATTTTGATACAGTACCTACCATAGTTACGGTAGAAGTGCCTTCACAGGCATCAGAGGGAAAATCTGATTCTCAGCCACCTTTAATAGAATCATTTTCTCCCCTCCCAGAGGGAACATCTCTGGCTCCCCTAAGGGATTTTTCACTCGCAGTTTACACTGGTGAAAGTGAAAGGCAACCAGGTGAGTCTGTCACTGAAGCAATTCAGTTTACAATGTCAAATGTTTTGACAGACTCAACCAGGGATTAGGATTTGCGAACTCCCATTGCACCACCACTGACCTCTCTTGAAGGGGCTAGGGTGATTTCTATTGCAGGTACGTCATCAGAAAACATGGAGAGACAACTAGTTGTTAGAGATGAGAGTCAAACACGGAGTGATACACAAGCACATGAGTTGAGTGAAACACCACTGAGAGAAATTGAGGTGAGTGCACACACTGACATAAACACTTCTTTGTTGTTAGCTCAAATAGCTGCTCTTCAGAAACAATTACAAGAAACCCAGGCTGAAAAAGAAATTCTCAAGGCACAAGTGGTTGAACGGTCTTCTTCTTCCACCTCTGTAACAAATCAGTTGGGTATGATTAAGGATGAAATTGAAGGTTTGAAGACATCTCTCCTACCAAAGATCAATGCAGTTCAACAATCTCAAGTACTCGTCGCTTCGGACATCTCTGATCTTACAACGTCAAATGCTCAAATATCAGAGAGTGTCAAGGAGATTGCTTCTATTTCTGCCAAGGTGGACTTTATTCTGCAAACAACTGATGAAAATCAAACGTTTAATAAAGAAAGGATGTCAGGGATTGAAGGAGGAATAGAGCATCTGAATGAGGGAATGAAGCACTTGTACTACATGATAAAGAATTCACATCAACCTACAGCTGAACAAAGAACATTCTTTGAGGGAGATGATGATGATGATAATGATGATGATGATGCTGATCAAGGAGGAGATGAAGGAGCTACAGGAGGTATAAGGGGAACAACTGAGGTGAATACTAGAACTGCTAAAGTTCAATCTGTAGAGGATTCCTCAACTAAGGGGGAGAAGAAAGGAGGAGATAAAGAAGCTGGAGGAGCTTCTGGAAAAGATAAAGGAAAGGGTAAACAGAAACAATCATTGGAGGAGTCTGCTTTTGATGATGCCTACTACTACCATGGTGGGCAAGAAGATTTTCAATTTGATATATCTGGTGATCTGGAGAAGACTATACCTGAAGAACCCATTGGTGAGGAGGAGGTTGAAGAGGTGGCCAACTTTGATGATTGGGAAGATGAAGCTGATCTGTATACACCTGATCCTCTATTTCAGAAAGAGCTGAAGAAACAGCAAGCATATCTCAAGAGAAAGGAAGAAGAGAATGCCAAGGTCTCCGACATCATATCTCAAAAGCTGAAGATTCAAAAAGCTGAACATGAAGACAAACAACGTCTTCATAGTATTCATGTTAAGGAGAGGAGATTGGATGTTAGGATGAAGCAAGGAAGCAAGTGGGATAAGGCAAGGGAGATGTTTGATATCCCTCAGAGAGGCACAAACAATGATGGTACCTTTCTAAAATTGCTTGAGAAGATCAGAACAGTTAATCCAGACAATTCATTATTCATGAAGGCTTTGAAGGAAGATATCCTAAGGATTACATCTGTATTTGATCAAGTGATACATGAATTGTATATCTATGTTTCTAGTGTTCTTGAAGGGTCATTCACAGTCTCTCTTGAACTCCTACAAAGAAGATCTCTCTCAGAACTGTGGATTCTTATGAGTAAGGTGAGAAGATCTTCCTGCTTGAATGAACTTCTTTATGACCGGCTGAGAGATTCTGCAATGAAGGCCAGTCCTCAAGTTGTACACTTCCCATATGAAGTCAAAATCTATAGAGGTACAACTTTGGAGACAGTAAGTGTAGTAACTTGAATTTTCAGGATTTATTATTATTATTATTTAAATATTTTATTACTTTTCTCAAAGAGGATGACTGAAATTATGTGTGTATTTTATTTAAAAATTTTGTGAAAGCTGGTTATTTTATCGACATTGTCGAATTGAGTTTGTTTTAGAATTTTGGGGATCGAATTGGTATTTTAGTTGCGCCAAAATTTTATCCGATATTTTATTCGGGTTCAAAGTTTTATTTTGTTTAGATTATAAAAATATTCCAAAAGTTAGTATTTTTACATTTTTGGAAGATTTAGAATATTTGGAAATTTTTGGTATCAAAGTGGTATTTTATTAGTACCAAAATTTTACCCGGTATATTATCTTTGCCCCATTGATATTTGGGTGAGTTACAAAGTATTCAAAAATTAAATATTTTTGCAATTCTATGAAATTCGGGCTTTATAAAAATTTTGTGCATAATTATTTCAATTTTTAGAGTAAATGAATTTTTTTTAATATTTATCCGCTAATTGAGTGGAAGTTATAATTTCGTGCTAAAAATATTTTAGTGGTTGAGAATTATTTATTTTATATTATCGAGTAATATTTTTAGAATTTCCGTTCATTAAAAATCGTTCAGTATGGGGCTATTTGGCGTTAGGGGTAGGTTTTGTGTTAATTAATAACACTCACCTAACCTAACCTAACATTATCCTAATTAAGTAACTAATTACACAAACTCACGAACAGGCACACAAAAACAAAAGAAAAGAAGGAGATAAGAAAAAAAAAACAAAGAAAAAGAAAAGAGAAGGCACAGCCCCCCCCCCCCCCCCACATTTCTGTAAATCGCACACGCGCGGCTAGAGCTGGCCACATGGGCGATCCGTCCCGTGCCGTGCCGGTTTACAGGCGGGCCATCCCGTGCAAACATTAACCCGGGCACGTCACGTTGGTTGTAGACGGGGCGGGCGAGCCGTGCCGTGCTAAAGAATGGTTGGCACGTGCACGGTTCCGCCAGGTTGGCGAACGAGTTACGGGTCGGGGCGGTTTAATTTTTTTTATTATTATTATTTTAATTCGATAAAAATAATTGTTTGAAACTATAAAAAAAATTTGGAAGAAAAGAGGACAGTACCTCTATAAATTTTATTAATTAAAAAAATGTTACAATTAATTTGAGAGGACTCCTCTCTAAAAAACGGAACAAAACCGCATTAACATATTAAAATAATTACAAACAAAACAAAATTTAAAAATACAAAACAATTAAAACATTAACAATTGCTAACATGTTTTCTAGTGCTAGCAGTGCACATGAAATCAACTCACAAAGTCACAAGCGTGCAACCCACAAATGCAATTATTTTTGCCACAAATGCAATTTGATTACAATCCACAACCCACAAGTGGTCTGCCAGACTGCCACTGGTGCATCAGTGCATGGCAGGATGCATAATGCATGGATTTGGTGCATGCATAATGTCAAAGTGTCATAAATTATTTGCAGCCAACTACATATACTTTGCATTACTGAGTGAAACCCGCGTGCCGTGCCGGTTCGGTGACGTGGCCGGTTCGCACGGTTCCACGGGCCGGTCCGTGCCGTGCCCCGGTTCTTGAACTATAAACCCGTAAATGCCCCGTTTTATATACACGAATTGTGCCGTGCCGGTCCAAACCGTTACGAACCGAGTTAGCCGGGTTAGTTAGGCGGGCTGGTTCCGGTTTAGCCGTCCGGAACCGCCCGTTTGGCCAGCTCTACGCGCGGCACCCTCCCCCGTTTCTTTCAGCCGCCGCCGTTTCTCTCTGTATTCCATCCAGGACACCACCAGTCGCCGCCAATTCTCGAGCCGTAGACCACCCCTTCCCCGTATTGCTCGAAACCACGTTTTCGGTGATGTTGAATTCGCAAATTTTCAAATCCAGAAGTGGGAGCCGAGTTCTGTTTTTGTGGGTAAAAATTTGAACCATAAATGATTAATTCGTTTTTATATGTATGGTTTTATTATTTCATTTTTATTCATGTATTAGTTATTAATTCATTTTTTCTGTATTAATTGGTTTATAAATTGTGTATGCAGATTTTTGGGATGTGTTAATTATTGTGCAGATTTTGAGGTGTTAATCATGTATGCAGATTTTTATTAAATGATTTTAAGTTGTTTTCAATAAATTCAAAAGTGTTAGTATCGTACCTATATTTAGTAATTCATTTTAGTATGTCGAGATTTAATTACGATTTATGTTTTCGTAATTTCGTTAATGTTTCGAGTAATTGTTAGTTGTATATTGTAAATTGTAGTATTTAAAGTTCGTTTGTAAATTTAGAGTTTAACTTGAGTTATAAGTTAAACTGTGTGTTGTAATTTATTAATTGATTATATATGTATGTTATGGTGATTTAAACGGTTTTAAAGCACCATTTAAATTTTAGTGTTATTATTATTTAAGTAGTGAGTTAAATTATTTTAAATGTAAAATTAGTTTCAGCTCATTTATGTATGTTAAATGTGTGGAGTTTGTTAAGTGCGGAAGTTCAATCGTGATAGTAATTTTAGTTTATTTTGTTTAATTTCCAATTTGAGGGATTTGTTGAAGTTCAATGATTGTGGAGTTTATGTTCTTTATTTACTGTTATATATATAGGCTGTGTTTGTGTTGTACTATGCTGTCCGTCCTGTGACTCGGGGCGCAGTATAGTACATGCAAAATTTTGGGATAGTCCTATTTACGAACAGGTCATGCCGAAATTTCGCAAAATCTATATATTTATTTATTATTTGTATTTTATTATTAGTGTCTCAAAGAATAATTAGATTTGATTATTTTTAATCAGTTTTAGATAATAATGTAATTTATTTAATTGATCAATTAATTGAGTGATTAATTGGTGAATTTTATTAATTAATTATTATTTAATTTCTATTAATTATAAATCAAATTTAATTAATGTTTTCAAAAATTGTTTTATTATTTACCCGATTTGATTAATTGCTTGATTTATTGAATTGATTGATTTCGATTAATTCTATTTAAACTAGTGATAATTGGATTTAAAGTATGAAGGATTGTTTAAGTTTTGTATTCTATAAGTAACTATAAATGTGTGATTAAATGTTATGTGCAGTTATATGTTGATGAGTTATACCAGTATGTGATTATTTGTGTGAACAGGGCTGAGTCTACTTCTACAGTAGCTTGTTTTAAAGTTTCTGAGCTCGTTACTTGCTAATTTTTAACGAGCCTTACCATTTTGGAAAGGTCTCGGAGTTTTCTACAATTTTATTTTTTTACACTTTTTCATCTGAGTTTATCTTTATACTGTAAACTGTCCATCTTTCTAACTGGTTAAGTCTGATTTTAATTCAGAGAGTATGATAATAAGTTTGGTATCGTATGGTGGCATATGAACTGATAATTTCTATGAGTTTAAATGGTATATCGAGTTGAGTATGTTATTTTATAGTTGTGAGTTCAGGTTGATTAAGTTAAGTTATATTAATATGTTAGTTTGTAATTTGATGCTTGATTGTTGATATTAGTTTAAAACAGGTAGATTGTTATATAAATAGAGGAAGTGCTGCCGGATTTCCGGCAGGACTATTAAATGAATATTATTTGGCAATTGTATATGATATGATATGCTAGTCTAAATGCATACGTGAATGAAATGTGTTTATGTGTTAAATGTGTAGCTATTAAATTTGTATAATTATAAGAGTTATCAGTCCAAGCATGTGCTATGTGTTACCTGAAGTATATGAAATTATGTGAATTAGTTATTTGATTTTCTACGTGATAAATGTTGTACATGATTGCTTATTCTGGATAAAGTAACTGCAAGTCAAGGCAGATTTATTTTCTTATATGTTTACTGCAAGTCAATGCATATGATTGGAGTATTAAATAAATTGTGGATGATTGAGTTAGAAAATTTTGGTGTTTTAAAACAGGGCAACGTCCACTTTACGAATAGGTCATGCCCAATTTTCTAGAAAATATATTCGCTTAAGTTTATAAACATTTATATTAAGTAGAGTTGAAAGTCCGAAGGCTAAAGTACATCTTATATTTAACTAGTGAATAGTTAGACGGACACGATCTCGGTGGTGTAGACTCGTAGCAACCGCTTATGTGCCGGAACCGAGAGTTATCAAAATAGAAATTGTGATGACATAAGATAGAAGAAGATGAGAATCATATTATTTCGGCTTTACGTAATAGCTAAGGACCAAAGGCAAGTTTACTAACTCGTACTCTTTTGTTCAGAGTATCGTATCAAGATTCCTGTTTTCAATTTTCATTTAATTACTTGTTGCATAACCAGTTCCTATTCTCATCTTGTGATTGAGACAACCTATTTATTTCTAACTTGACAGTTCTATTTTGGTTCATAATTCATATCCTGCAGTATCTTGTGGTTACCAGATTTAATCCTGACTCTTTATCATTGTAAACCTAATTCATATGTGCTTGTTTTAACCTAACCTAGTTTGATAATCTGAATCAGACAGTTGAAAGCATTAATTTGAGTTAACCAGGTAGTCGATCGTTCCGACACCTAATCTGAGTACTAGATTGGAATTGGAAGTTTTATTAAAATGAAATGTTTTAAGGACTGCAGACGCCAGTCAGAGTATCAGTATTATTATGTGGGCCAAAGTGGCCTTGGATCCAGTTCAGTATTTGGACATACCGTAGGGTATGGTCCGGAGTTTTAGTGTGACTGATCATCCACTTTAACTCGTTGCGTCAAATTAAAAATCCAATTCTAATTTAAAGTTTGACACAATTGTTGTTCATTTTTCCAGTTGAGCTGATTTTCATACATTGCTACTATTGCACTATTAGTTTACCCCAGTTGAGTTGATTTCTTTTCAGATATTGTTGTATCATTATTATATCTTGTGCATCACTATATACTTGCTGAGCTTCTTTTGCTCACTCTTACTTGTTACCCTTGATATTTCAGTACAACGAACAATATTTAATTGTATAACTATGGAACGAGAAGTGTCAAGATGACGTTGGGAAGATGAGTTGATGCAGAGCATTTGGATCTAGTGTAAGGTTATTGTATAAAGTTAATTTCTAGTAAATATTATTATGTATATAATTAGTTTGGCCTGGTATACTTCTCATCGAAGTTATACTAGCGTTATAGGATATATGCAAAGAGATTGTTGTAAAAGGAAGTTAAAGTTTGTGAGATTTTGGATTCTTGTTTCTAGCACTATAGCCTAAAAGATTCTTGGTAGAGTTGGGGTCGTAGATGTTATATTTGTATTGGTTTAATTCAGGTTTTAGCGTGACGACCAAATTCCCTGACCCCGAATTTGGGGGCGTCACAGTAAGGCTGGATCCTGATTCTTTGAAGCTACAAACTGCTATGCAACTGGTGAAGTTGGAGAATCTTCTTAGAAATTCCGGGTTTACCACTGAAGATAAGTCTGAGGTTGCTGATATGATCTCAGACTATTGCACTAAAAAAGTTCCAAGGTATTCTCAAATGAAGAATAGATTGAAGAAGATCACTTCTCAACCAGTCAAGCCAAGTGGTGTTGCTTCTGAAAGTGACCGTGACCTTGATAAAGATCTTTTAGACACCTTGCAAGAAGCTGAAGAAGGTGAAATTAGAGATTAAGGCATGATGGAGATAGCTCAGTTTTTAATGTAATATGTTTAGAGCATAGGTGAATCAAGATAGGAAAATGTAATAATTTGTTCAGACTAGAGGAACATCTATCTTGTATTTATCTTTATTGTTTGAATCTGGAAATTGTTAAATATAATCCAGAACCTTTTTATTATTTACTTGGCTCTTAAAAGTCTTATCTTTTCTTGTTTTAGTTGAGTTATCCTCTAGAGGTATTTGATTGTTATTGTCCAACAAACAAATAGGGGGAGATTGAAAGGCATATGTATAGGCCTATTTGTAAACACCGAGGATTCTACTCAACTTAAAATAAGATGTAATAAGTAAATAATAAAAATCAAAAGTCACAGGAATCTCAGAAGATAACATCTGTCAAAAGAACGAAGGTTAAAGTCATCTACAGACTTGAAGTAATTCTACATTGAAAGAAGTTCAATTTATTGATCAAGCCTCAGTGAAGTATTCAAACTCAGTGGATTTATTAAAGTGATAGAGATTTCAAGATGTGATAGCAATTATGCAGGTTACAGAGTTTAAGGAAAAGGGAAAAGAAAGTGGATCACTACTTAAAGTCAAACAGATGAAGAACAGACATTGTCGTTAGTCACTCATGAACCAAACAGTACATTGAGTGTCAACGTTCTACAAGTGTTATTTCTTCATCTAAGTTTTAGTGGTTCAAGAATTAATTGTGAAGACAAAGAATTATATTTATTCTCTTCTAAATAATTATTATTACTTAGTAAATTATTTATTAAATTAATTCTGTTAAGAATTAATTTAATACATAAATTACTTAAATAATTATTTGATTTAGAATAAATATGAACTAGGAAGACTTAGTTAATTAACTAAGAATACTGAGAAGAGAGTCTTCCCGAATGTCTTCCCAAGTCAATTACTAGTCTTCCCGATTGTCTTCCTTAGCCAAATGGTTGTCTTCCCGAAAGTCTTCCCAAGTAAAATGTTTGTCTTCCCGGTTGTCTTTATAGTACAAATCCAAAAGAATGCAAATGGCGCGTGTGGAATGTTTGTTTTTGACTTGTATAAGTAAATGCAAATGAAAAGAAAACAAGACATACAGAACATTCAAGACAGAAGATCAAAAACATTACATTCTCTTTAACTCTGCCTTTACTTCTCAAAACTGTCTGAGCTCATAAATTTGACAGTGAATTCATTTCTTGATTTGGTTGTAACATTTAATCCATAAGAATTAATTCACTTGTACTGATTTGACATTCTAGTGGATCATAATCCCTAGAAATTATATCGAACTACTTTTTAGTATTCGATCCTTTTTATTACAAAAATAGATAAATTCATGTCGAATATATTCTAGGTTTGTTTTATCAAGAACTCTGTAATCCGTACTTCGATTGTAACACCTTTCAAGTTTAATATAAGTTATATTTAACTTGAATATTGTTTCAGTTTATTCCGCATTAATTTGTTCTTGAATTGTTATATCTTCAAACGAACAAATTCGATTAAACGGTATAGTTTGTATTCAACCCCCCCCCCCCTTCTACAAACTTATCAGGACCTAACAGAATACGCATTTTAAGACGTGGTAACATGTGCTACGCATTTTGTGTCGGAGTAATCAATATATTTCTTAACTTTATTACAGAATACGCAATTGAGATTGGAGTATCATGAACTTAATAAGCATTTAGCATATGTATATACTATAATGATTTATCTAGCCATGTTCCCATAACTTTCAATTTTTTATTCGTTTTGCAAGTGACAGTGGTCAGCAAACTTCAACAAATAATAACAAATGAAGAACACTGAATACACATTTGCTATTTGTGTATCGAAACGGGTATAGTTGGCCAATTATCCAAAACTTGTCATTTTCGTTTATAATCTCATAAAAAGAGTTATTCTTGTTCATTTTTCGTATAAAATCACATGTACAAAATCACAAAATACGAAATATGATTTTAAGTTGATTTTCTTACACAGACCTGCGACCTGATTTTAGGGTTGTAAACAACCCTAAAATCATGTTAGGTTAGGGTTTAGGGTCTAGGGTATTGTAAACAATCCTAAACCCTAAACCCTAAGTCCGTATACAGATTCGTCATTCTGAATATTTATAAAACCCAAAATGGAACCATTGAACCCCAAAGGTTAACTGTTGAACCCCCAAGAGAACGGCTAAACTAAGAACACACATTTATTTTTGTTCATTTTGTATTAAAAAAGAGGTTAATTTTGACCTATATATGGGATACCCAACTGTCAACGGAGTATCATGTATATGAGATACCCAACTATCAGTGGAGTATCTTATACAAATGGGGATACCCAACTACCAGTGGAGTATCTCAAAGGCTAAAGTTGACCACTTTTTTCAGAATGGTTATTTTTGTTTATTTTATCAAAAAAATGGTTATTTTTATAATTTTTTCTGCATAGGGCCGGTTACAAACTTATGTTAAAGATTCGAAAATATATCAATTAACTTTAAAATCTTTACTAATGGAGGAAACTAAATATACAATTATAATATTAATGCCTTCAAAATCTTTATTAATGGAGGAAACTAAATAAACAATTCTAATATTCTTGCCTTTAAAATCTTTACTAATGTAAGAAACTAAATTTACAATTTTAATAGTCTCCTAAATTATTTTATAAGAAAATATATCTTAATTACCTTTTAAATTTTTACTAATGGAGGAAAGTAAATACACAATTTTAATATTCTTGCCTTTATAATATTAGATAAATTCTCAATTTTCTTATTACTATTTTCTAACGGAGGAAACTAAATATAGTATGTTAATATTCTCTTAAACGCCCTCTACTGATCTAATAAATATATATCTTTATATATATAAAGGAAAATCCCAAGGAGCTCTCAGATTGTCCGAAAGCTATTTATCTATTTTTTTAGCGTTCCTGAATTTTAATTCAATAAAATTAAATTTCCTTATTTAAATTCGAATTTATAGGATATAAAAAATATCAATTGCCTTTTAAATTTTTACTAATGGAGTAAACTAAATATACAATTTTAACATTCTTTCCTTTTTCAATTTTAATTCAATAAAATTAAAGTTCCTTTTTTGAATTTGAATTTATAGGATAGAAAAAATCTCAACTACCTTTTAAATCTTTACTAATGGAGGAAACTAAATATATAATTTTAATATTCATTCCTTTAAAATCTTTAATAATGGAGAAAAGTAAATATACTATTTTAATATTCAACATCTTTATATTTTTATCTTATCAATATTTGTCTCCTTTCTCCTTTTATTTATCTTCTTCTTTATATATATAAGGAAAACTCGGCAGAGCGAAATTAACCATAAATAAAGACATTAAAACTCTTTTTTTCACTTATTTATATTGTTTCGTGATTTCTTAGAGTTTAGCTATGTTGTTTCTCTTCATGTCTATGTTTGTTATGATTTTTTGTTGTAAATTTTAATTGTGTTTCATGTTTGTGTAATTATCATTCTCATATTAGTAGTGATTTTCTAAATTAATCAAATTTATTCAGTTTTCCGATTTTGTTATACAAGATTATGGACTATGATTAGACTACGGAGTACACATGTACGCTTTACAACCCAGTGTGGAGGCATGACAAATTTTGAAACAAAGGTTTACATCACTCCCCATCATATATTTTACTGTTTATCAACGTAGTTAGGTATCGTATATTAAAATATTAACATATCTATGTATCTTATGAATTGATATGTGATTATTTATTCAATTTGTAATAGTGAAGACTAGATTTCTGAGAATAAAACATATAAGGTCGTAGACAACACTGCATTAAGATGTCCATACTTAATTTTGCATATGAAATTTACTACTACTTTATTTTTGTGAAAAGCCTAGGTATGAATAGAGTATATAAAAATTAGTGTTTATTTTTTATGAATGAAAGTAAACAAACATCAATATCTTTATATATATATATAACAAATCCAGCAGCTCTCACAACATCCAAAAAATATTATATCAGTTATATAAAGGAGAAGACGGGGGCGATAAGGTGACGTCTCTCAAATCGTTTCAATCTATTTTTCTAATTTTCTCAAATTTTTGAGATATTAATTGTAAAATTTCGAAAATATCTAAATTGCCTTTCAAATCTTTACTAATGAAGGAAACTAAATATACAATTTTAATATTCTCACCTTTAAAATATTTAAAAATAGAGGAAACGAAATATATAACGCTTATACTAATGGAGGAAACCAAATTTACAATCCGAGGAAATGAAATATATAAGCGTTTAAGATCTTTACTAATGGAGGAAACTAAATATACAATCTTAATATTCTCCTAAATTTTTTATTTGAAAATATCTCAATTTTCTTTTAAATCGTTAGTATTGGAATTCTAAATTACCTTATATTCACCTAAACTTTCTTTTTAAGTCAAATTGCTATTTTAATATTCTACTAAAATTTATCTTCAAATCAAATTAACATGTTGATATTCTCTTGAACATTCTCTCGAACTCAAAGTTGCCATCTTAATATTTTCATACATGACTTTCTAATAATTTCTTTAAAATTTTTACTAATAGAGGAAACTAAATATACAATTTTAATATTCTTGCCTTATTAGAAAAAATCTCATTTTCTTTTAAATCTACAACTAATGAAAGAAACTAAATATACAATTTTAATATTTTTGTCTTTAAAATATTTACTAATGGAGGAAACTAAATATATTATTTTAATATTCTTCTAAATTTTTTATTTATGAATATACTTACTAATATAGAAACTAAATATATTATCTTAATATTCTTCTAAATTGTTTATTTAAGTCAAATATTATTTATGAATTTTTCTAATATTCTCAAAATTTTGAACTAATAAATATTAAAAACTAGAAAAAAATTATTACCTTACATTCTTCTGAACTTTCCTCTATTACCATCTTAATATCATCATCTCCTAAACTTTCTTTTCAAATATAAATTTTTAATTTAATATTTTTCAAAACTTTCTCTTCAAGTCAAATTTAAAACCTCCTATATATATATATATTTTTCAATATATATCATTAATGGAAAATCGCGATCGTTTTTTATGATAAAACTCTTACCTTTGTTATACAAAATTTTCGTATATACGATACTTTCATGCTTAGACCGGTCTTGCATTACAAGTTAAGAAATTACTTGGTAAATAATTAGTTACCTTTAATACTTTTCTACAAATTAACAATATAAATATCCACTGTTATTCCCTAACAATGAAATCACATGATTGTAGAAAGTGGGGTTGAATACAATCCTTTAAATTTTTAATTTTTTTTCCCTGACAAAGATAAACTTTAAAATAGAAATGTGAAATTGCAGAAAACTAATAACACAAGAAATTAAAAATTCAGGTGGATTGATTGTTCCACTTGAGAGATTTTATTTGAAGAAATCTCTGCGTAGTTTTTGAACAAACTCACAGCTGCAGTTACAATATTTTTGCTTCAGCAATTCACAAAGGAATATTGCTTAAGCTCTTATTACTAAATCAGATTTCTTAGCTACAAAAACATTGTTACACTTGGTTATATACTCCAAGTTTACAAGATTAATTGAACTACATAAGAGTGTACAATAGGTAAAGTCCAAAAGCTTGCTTTTTCACTCTAAGTCCAATGGTCCTTGCAATGATTTGCCTTTTAGTTAATTGTCCTTGAAGAATCATCTCTTTTGACCATATGAAAATAGAATGTTTCCTTTTCTTCAGAGTTTCCCAAAATGTTGGTTTCTATGTTCTTTCTGTTCCATCAACCCATGTGACTTGTCAGAACTGTCCCTTTCACAATTTCAACTGTTAATAATTGAAGTGGTATCAGTTGAGGTTAATGATGTAGCATCTGTTGAAAGTGTTGTAGTTGCATCCGTTGAAGCTTTCCAAGGTGCATCCGTTGAAGGCTGAATGGATATCCGTTGAATTACAATTTCACTTATGTAAAATTACAAGGCACAAAGTATTTACAGTTAGCCTCCATATTCTACATATCTATTTGTAAGTCAACATGACTTATTCAGCCTACACTATTACATTTCAAATGCTAGTACTTGATCAAGAAAGAGTATGTTACATTTATACTTATCAAGAGATAAGCTAAGCTACCTTTCAACGGATATTGTAACAACCTGATATCCGTTGAAAGCATACGACTTATTCACCTAAGCTCTATTCATTATGTACTACAGCTTTTCTTGTCCGCATTATTCTTCTTTACTTTTTTTTTGTTTATCTTGGAAGTGTATGTATCAATATATGAGCATACAACTTATTTTTGTTAAGTATTTTATTATTTTCGTTGTATTCTAATGCAGGTCATAGTGTAATCTTTGACATTTGACAAGAGAGTCTCCTGGACTAGAAGATTTGGAGAAAGTTATCCGCGATTAGTGTTGATTCACTGTAAACATGGAGAAGGGTTCATTAATTAAAATAACATTCATGATATAGAGACGTTCATGTACTTTCGATTTCTTTGAGTTTCTTTTTAATGTAATTTAATTTTTTCATCTTATATATTAAATTGATAAACCATAGCCATGCTACAATGATGTTCATGTACTTTCGGTTTCTTTGAGTTTTTTTTTTGATGTAATTTATATATTAGATTGACGGTGTTAGGTGGTTTTTGTTCAACTTTGCCGAAGGTGCCGAAGGGCCTTTCATCAGTTTTTTCCGGTAGAAAGCCCCAAATCTTTTAATTTATTTTGTTTATTTTTATTTTTTCAATAATTTTCTTTTTGGATAAGGATTTCTACCCATTTGGTTTGTTTTTTTAGATCAATATCATCGGAGCTTTCGATTTTCTTTTTTCTTCGATTTAAGCGGAGTTTATTGGATTTGAGAGTGGGACACGTATCTCTTATTGTGGTTTCGTTTTTCAGATCTAAGATTTATTATTTGGAATTTTAGTTTGTTCTTTTTTATATTTGTTCGACTCGATCATTTTTTAGATGCCGTATGACTTTTTGTTATTGAATTAACTCCATTTTTCTCAAAAAAAAAAGAAAAAAACTTTGCATGGTATATGGGGATGATATATCTTCTATTTATCAAATCTTACTTATTTAAATATTTGATAAAGAGTATTTTTGAAAATAGAATTTTTTTTCAATTTTTTATTTTTTAAAAATATGTTTATTTTTTGTAAAAGTATGATTATTTTATTTTATTTTACAAAAAATACAACTTTACAACAAATGTAACCAAAATAATTTCAATTAACTTTTTTGTAATATTTTAAGAGTAATGATAACGGTTAGGAATATGTTGTTCTTGATGATAATTATAAAACACTTAGTAGATTTTGTGTTAAGTCAATATTGTAACTGTCAACGGAATGGTATGCTTTGCAGCATCCGTTGACAGGTAGCTCATCAACGAAATGAGTCTCATCAACGAAATGAGTAATGTAGCAATTGTACTGTACAATACTTCACTGGTTGATATGCATTTGTTGTAGGTATTAGATAGGTTTTCTAAGTCATGTTGACTAAGTACTAGATAGGCAAAATAGGTTGGTTAATTGTAAATATAATGTGCCTTGTAATTTTGCCTAAGTGAAGACATGTCAATGGAATGAAGATTACACTATCAACAGAATGAAGAATTTACCATCAACGGAATGAAGAATAAAGCTATCAACGAAACACATCTCACTGCTATCAACGAATCATTATCACTTTTCTGAATAGTTGACAAAGTGATAGTGACAGTTTTCTGACAGATCAAAAGGTGATATAGAAGTGTACTTTGCATTGGGAGCCATTAAAATGGACACTGGGAATGAGGAAACATTCCAATTTCCAATTAGGTTCTTGAGTGTGATCATAATAAGCATGAAGACAAAAGACAAGATCTCCGAGGACCATTGGACAAAAGGAATGAAAAGCAAGCTACTGGCGGTTACCCTTTGTACATTTTAGAGTAGCCAAAAATAGCATTGTAAACTTGGGATATATAACCAAGTGTAGCAGTTCATTTTATTGTAAGTGAGTGAGATAGAATAACTTTGTACTAGCTTCTTTCAAGAGCACTCTCACTCTACATTAGGAACTGAGCAGCTGTGCTACATTTGTAACACAGATTATTCCCGCAATAAAAACATCTCAGTTGGATCCTCAAAACATCCAACTGAAATTTTATATTTTCTTGTGTTTTTATTTTCTGTGTTAATTTATTTTAAAGTTGTTTTAAGTTTAAAAATATCTAGAATTGTATTCAACCCCCCCCCCCCCTTCTACAATTCTGTTAGGTCATTTGGGATTAACAATTGGTATCAGAGCAAGCTTCTAACATACAAGGAGTTTAAAGATCAAGGCCAAAACAGAAACCATGGTGAAGAAGGATGCAGGTGTAAAGATACCAGTTCTAGATAAGGACAATTACTTTCACTGGAAAGTAAAAATGCATCTACATCTCATGTCTATGGATGAGAGATATGTAGAATGCATTGAGAAAGGTCCACACGTTCCCATGAAGTTTGCATCTAGAGTTGGACTGCCAGATGATGCTGAAGATGTGGAAATTCCAAAACCTGTCTCAGAATGGACTATTGAAGATGTTGCAGAAGTCCATAAAGATAAAAGAACCATGAATATTCTGTTTAATGGTTTGGAGCAAGAGATGTTTGACAATGTTATAAACTGTACAACTTCTGAAGAAGTATGGGACACTGTTAGAACACTCTGTGAAGGAACTGAGCAAGTTAGGGAGAACAAAATGCAACTCCTCATACAACAATATGAGCACTTTCATTTTAAAGCTGGTGAAACCCTAAATGAAACGTTTAGTAGGTTTCAAAAGCTTTTGAATGGATTAAAGTTGTATGGGAGGGTCTACCAAACCAAGGATTCAAACCTCAAATTTCTTAGAGCTCTTCCAAAAGAGTGGAAGCTTGTTAGGCTCAAGACATGTCTGAATACCACTATTAACAAGCCTACACTATGTGACTATGTCGCATTACATGACCTAGTGAGTTCTATCACTGGGATATAGTATAGGTCTCTAAATGTACTTGTCTTGTTCTCATGAACATTAGCTTTATCATGTATGCTCAAAGTTATAATGAGCTTAGTAAAGTTTCTTGCATCTAGACTGTATATAGGCCATTGAATAATTGTCCTGGTAGAAGTTCAGAAGTGTTCATGCAGCAGGATAGAGATAAATAAGGCTATGAAGAAATAAGTTGCAGAAATTTGTCTAAGGCATTATATAGCAAAGTCAGAAGAAAGCTATGTCGTGAAGTCACCAATATCCATGTCGTGAAGTACTATATCGCATAGTCCATTTTGTACTATGTCGAGAAGTCCTCAAGACACATGTCGTGAAGTGTTGAAGTCAGCAAAGTCAAAGAAGCCTAGATCGTGAAGTCTTCAAATGACCTATGTCGCATAGTCTTCAAATGACCTATGTCGCATAGTCTTCAAATGACCTATGTCGCATAGTCTTCAAATGACCTATGTCGCATAGTCTTCAAATGACCTATGTCGCATAGTCTTCAAATGACCTATGTCACAAAGTCTTCAAAGGCTATATCGCGTAGTCCTCACAAGGGAGATCGCGAAGTCAGGAATAAAGTGGAGTTCACGATATCAACACTTAGCCGTTTACAACAAGACAATTCAAGGTACAGAATCAAGAATCAAAAGAGACAAATACTGAAGCATTTGTTCTGGCAAGGTGGTCCAAAGAACAGATGGCAAATCTACAGCTAAACTTGGAGAGAAAGATAAGAGACAAGCAGCTACAGAAACGGGAAAGACTCCGAAAAGCAGGTGGTCCTTCCTGACACAGTTAACGTCTTATGGCAGGACAAGTTGGACTTTCAGCAAGGGGTAACTGTGTAAAAATAGGTGTGTGCACTAGTTTGTATAGGGCTTATATATATCATGCACATCCTATTGTTAGCTGTAAGAGAGATACACATAGTTATTTGCTAAGCTCTTTTCTCTGTAAGCAAGCAAGTTCAAACTGTTCTTGTTTAGAAGCCAGAAATTCTATTGTGAATTTCTTGGAAAGCTGTAGTATTTAATTTGCTTATACAAAGTAGATTAAAGTGATTGTGTGTGTTATTTACTTTCTGCATATTACATATCATAATCATATACAGTCTGTTACTTAGTTTTCAAGAATCGAAAAATATATCAAACTATCCATTCACCCCCCCTCTGTCTAGTTTCTAGTAGTATTCATTTCTAACAAGTGGTATCAGAGCGTAGGCTGTTAACGTACAAACAGGAAAAGATCAAGAATGAGTTCACAGAAACTAAGCAGTATTAAGATTCCCCCCTTTAACAAAGAGCACTACAGTTTATGGAAAAAGAAGATGTTGCTCTTCATCAAAGCTTCTAACCCCATGTATTTAGATATTCTAAAGCATGGTCCCTTCATTCCAATGATCGAGATTGGTGAAACAACCAATGGCACTGAGATTGTACCAGCTAAACATGTGCCCAAAGATCCCTCAAAATACACTGATCCTAAAAAAGAAAAAGTAGCACTGGATGGACATCTTCAACTTATCATTTGTGAATCTATGGACTTCAACATGTATGGCACTGTTGCTCATTGTACTAGTGCCAAGAAGATGTGGGATCTTATAGAAGTGCTCTGTGAAGGAAATACTGAAGTAAGAAAGAACAAGAAGCAGATTCTTGTTTCACAATATGAAGCCTTCATGGCTCAGCCAAAAGAGGGAATCACAGAAGTGTTTGAGAGATTCAACAAGCTAATAAACGAGCTCAAACTCTATGACAAACACTATGAAACAGAAGAGCTCAATATGAAGTTTCTACTAACTCTTCCAGATCACTTGGAACCAAGAATCTCTTCCCTAAAAGAAAGAGATCTAACAAAGATTGGTTTTGATGTGTTATATGGTGTTTTGAAGACATATGAGTTGGAGCTGTTTCAAAAGAGATCTATTCAAGCAAAGCAAGGATTAGTGGCTAATACCTCCTGTGCACTTATTGCTGACAACCTAAGTCAAAGAATGGACTCTCTTAAAATCAGTCAGGTCAAGATTGAGGAACTGGAAGTTGAAGACACTGGTGATGAGGTCCAGGTCGTCTATGATTTGCCTGAGGATGATGAGTTTTACAGCATGGAGGAACTGGACAAAATGGAAAACAAATCTTTTGCTTATATGGCTAGGAGGTATCCTAACATAAGGTTTAAAAGAAAGCAGCCATTCAGGTCCAAGTTCAATACTGGAAACACTGGTGGATCTAGTGGCTCAAACACCTTCAATAAAGGAAAAGGGATTGCTGGTGCTGCTAAGGGTGGATACAAGACAGGAAGTGTGGATAGGACCAAAATAAGATGCTATAACTGCAATGAACTTGGGCATTTTGCCACTGAGTGCAAAAAGCCTAAACAAGTCAAGAAGGACAAAGCATACTTAGAGCTTGAAGCTAAGTATGAGGCTCTACTCAAGAAACAACAGGGCAAAGCTTTTATTGCTGAGGGAAAATGCTGGGATGACTCTGATGAAGAAGAAGAACAAGAGTACTCAAACTATGCCTTGATGGCATTTTCTGATGATGGTGATTCAAGTCAGGTACCCATTCTTACTTCTCTTGATATGACTCCCCTTCAATATAAGCAAACTGTTGAAGATATGAGCAGTGAGATGTTTAATATTCATACTAGCATGTTAGTAGCTAATGAAGAAATTGATAGACTAACTACTAAGAATGTTGAGCTTACAGAAAAGAATGAGAAACTTGAGTTAATGGCTGTGAACCTGGATGGTTTGAAAAAGGAGGTTGAGTATCTTAAAAACAAAGTGATTTGTGCTGAGCAGATAGAGAAAGCCCTTAGGGAACAAATTGCTGAAACTGAACTGAAACTAAGAAGCTTCAAAAACTCCTCTGAACTTATTCAAACCTATCACAAGGAACACACTGAAGACTGCAAGGTTGGAGTTGGTTTTGACTATGATAATGACAAGGGAAGGAAGAAGGTCAAGGGCAAAGGAAAGGAAACTTTTACAAACAAAAATGCCCCAACCATACTGTCAAGTGTTGAACAGCCCATCTTCAGAAAGAGTGCTGTTGAGTTTGATGAGGAACTACTGATCATCAAGCAACAACTACTTGAAGAAGATGAGGCTGCTAAGAACACTTCTTCCTTTCCTGAACTTGTCAATCAGAAAGAGACCAAAGACAATCTTGTCAAGAGTCCTAAAGCAAAGAAAGAAGTTGTTAAGAAAAGGAAACAAAACAGAAATGGTAAAGTGGGTGTTAACAAGGGAAACAACTATGCTTATGTGCCAAATGCTCCCAGGAAACAATGTCAAAAATGCCTATCTGTTAATCATTTGACTCATAAGTGTAGTAAGCCTGATATTGTTGAAGTTGACAACCTGAGTAACCATTCTGCTAGCATAAATTCTAGTCATGATTCTTTCTGTGGTAAGCCAAACTGCATGACATGCTATGTGACTGTGATTGCTAACTGTTTATCTCTTAAACATAAACTTGACTCTGCACAATCTGGTGAATCACACACACATATGCATTCTCATAGGACAGGGTCCCCAATCAGGGTTAAGAGGGTGAAAACTTCATGTGAGCCTAAGAGTGTAAACTCCAAAGCCAAAGAAAAAGTGAAGTCTCCTACTATGAGAAATGCAATTTATGACAGAAGAATTATTAATCAAAATGTTTCTAAATCAACTGGACCCTACCAAGTGTGGGTACCAAAAACAACTTAGTCATTTTGTGAATGCAGGGCAACAGGAATAAAAGAGTCATATGGATCTTGGACAGTGGATGCTCAAGTCACATGACTGGTGATATAGCCCTGCTATCACATTTTAAGGAAAAGGCTGGCCCATCAGTAACCTTTGGAAATGACAACATTGGTTATACAATGGGATATGGCAGTGTTAAATCTGGAAATGTCATTATTGAAGATGTAGCATTTGTTGAAGGACTGAAGCATAATCTCTTGAGTATTGGACAATTCACCAACAGAGGTTTCAAAGTGGAATTTGATGAAGACCTTTGTTCAATCTCAAAAAGGGAAAGTGGTGAAGTTGTTCTAACTGGTGTGAAGAAAGGAAGCTTGTTTGTAGCTAATCTCAAGGTTGCAGATAAGGGAGAAATCTGCTGTTTCTACACTAAAGCCACAAATGAGGAATTCTGGCTATGGCACAAGAAGCTGTCTCACTTGAATGTACAGGCAATGAACTCTCTAATCAAGAGAGAACTTATCAGGGATTTGCCTACCTTGGAGTTTGTGCAAGATGGAACATGTGAAGCTTGTCAGAAAGGAAAAATTAAAAGATCCAGTCACAAGAACAAGTTGCTCAATACAAACTCAAAACCTCTGCAGCTAATTCACATGGACTTATTTGGCCCTGTAAATGTAATGTCCCTCTCCAAAAAGAAATATGCTCTAGTGATGGTAGATGACTATTCAAGATATACTTGGGTGGAATTCCTATTCTCCAAGGATGAAGCACCCCAAGTCATAATAGAGCATATCAAGAGAGTTGACAAAGAAGCACAAAGCACTGGTTCCTCTGTAGTTGCTTTGAGAAGTGATAATGGGACTGAGTTCAGAAATTCAACATTGTATGAGTTTTGCAAAGATAAAGGAATTTCTCAACAATTCTCAGCTCCTAGAACACCTCAACAAAATGGAGTAGTTGAGAGAAAGAATAGAACTCTCATTGAAGCTGCAAGGACAATGCTGCTGGATGCAAAGCTACCCACTAGCTTTTGGGCTGATGCTGTTAACACAGCATGCTATGTGCAAAATAGAACATTAATCAATAAGAAGTCTGGCAAAACTCCTTACTCATTAATTACTGGAAAAAGAGCATCCTTCAAGCACCTGCATGTGTTTGGAAGCAAGTGCTTTGTGATGAAAGATACCTCTGAGCATGTTGGAAAATTTGATGCAAGAGCATTTGAAGGTATCTTCATTGGATACTCTCTGGAAAGGACAGCATACAGAGTATTTGTACCTGAGCAACACAAAGTCATGGAAAGCATGGATGTTACCTTTGATGACAAGAAAACTCCTGGACTGAAAACAAGTGATCAAGACAGTGTGCCATTGAGATTTGAGAATCAAGGTTATCTTGAGGATTCTGAAAGTGAAGATGAACCCCCTGTTCAAACTATTCTAGAGAATGAAATCCTTGAAGTTGACAATCTTCTTCAAATACCTGTGCAAGGGTTCACAAACACAGGGGAGAAGAAGAGAATGCACCTATCAACCAAAATGAGCTTGGAACAGATCAAGGAAATGAACAGGGGCACACAAGGAAATGGGACAGAGCCCACACTAGGGATCAAATCATTGGAGATCCTAGTGAGGGAGTTAGAACAAGAAGGGCAACATTAAATACATGTTTGTATAGCTGCTTTCTGTCACAAGAGGAACCTAAATTAATTGAAGAAGCTTTGAAGAATTCTGATTGGATTGTTGCCATGCAAGAAGAGTTGAATCAATTTGAGAAAAACAAAGTATGGGAACTAGTACCTCCTCCAAAAGGAAAGAATGTTATTGACACCAAATGGGTGTTCAGAAACAAAATGGATGAAGAAGGAGTGGTAATAAGAAACAAAGCAAGACTGGTTGCCAAAGGATATTGTCAGCAGGAAGGCATTGACTATGATGAGACATTTGCACCTGTAGCTAGACTGGAAGCCATCAGAATCTTCCTGGCTTTTGCAGCTCACTCAGATTTTAAGGTGTATCAAATGGATGTGAAAAGTGCATTTCTCAATGGTGATCTTGCTGAAGAAGTTTATGTGTCTCAACCACCTGGCTTTGAATATGAAGACTTCCCAAACTTTGTGTATAGACTGCTCAAGGCACTCTATGGACTCAAACAGGCACCAAGAGCCTGGTATGAAACTCTATCTCAATTCCTTCTTGAGCATCAATTTACCAGGGGTACAATTGACAAAACCCTATTCTTCAAGAAGCATGGAAATGATATCATTCTTGTTCAAATCTATGTGGATGATATCATCTTTGGCTCTTCAAATGAAAAACTCTGTGAAAGGTTCTCTAAGTTGATGCAAAGCAAATATGAGATGAGTATGATGGGAGAGTTAACCTACTTTCTAGGCCTGCAAGTACATCAAAGGGAGGATGGCATCTTTATAAACCAATCTAAGTATGTCAAGGATCTTTTAAAGAAATATGGTTTAGAAGAGTCATCCCCAGCTAAAACTCCTATGTCTACTGCAATCAAGCTGGATGAAGACAAGAAAGGCAAGAGAGTTGATATCAAGGTCTATAGAGGAATGGTTGGATCCTTACTCTATCTCACAGCTAGCAGGCCAGACATCATGTTTGCCACATGCCTTTGTGCAAGGTTCCAGTCTGATCCCAAGGAATCTCACATGATGGCTATCAAAAGAATCTTCAAGTATCTGAAGGGGACTCCTAATCTTGGGCTATGGTATCCAAAGGGCACTGGGTTCAACCTGGTTGGTTACACAGATTCTGATTATGCTGGATGCAGAATTGACAGGAAGAGCACCTCTGGAAGCTGTCAATTCCTAGGTCAAAGGTTAGTGTCCTGGTTTAGTAAGAAACAACAGTCCACAGCAACATCCACAGCTGAGGCTGAATACATTGCTGTTGGAAGTTGCTGTGCTCAATTGCTTTGGATTAGAAATCAACTCATGGATTATGGGCTAGTGTTAGAACACATTCCTCTAATGTGTGATAATACTAGTGCAATATCCATAGTTGCCAATCCGGTTAATCACTCCACTACAAAGCACATTGAGATCAGGTACCATTTCATTAGGGAACATGCTGCAAATGGTACCATAGAAGTCTCTTATGTTCCCACTGAGAAACAATTAGCTGACATATTTACTAAACCTCTGAATGAAGCAGTCTTCAACAGACTTGTGAGTGAAATTGGAATGCTCAATCCTTCATTTAGTTGCTCTAAGTAAGTATGCCAGCAAATAGTTGCAGCAGTAAATTTTCACTGTATTTAAATGCTCTATTTGTTTGGAGTGAAAATTAGCTGAGATATGATTTATAAATATTTCAGTATTTTACTGCATATTTTTCAAAATCACATTTGTTGGTAAAGTTGTGAGCTTTTGAGACATCTCGATATAGATGATTTTCAGAGTTCACGACACAGTTCAAATCAAACAGACTTATATCGCAAACTGTTGAGATTGTGAGACTTCGCGACATAGTTCATTTCATGAGTTTGCGACATAGTTCATTTTATGACTTCGCGACTTAGAATAACTATATCGACAAGTCTCCACATTTGACAGAATTTTGATTTAAATTCATTTTATTTCAAAATTTGATAAAAGTCTGACAATTTGCTTAAAATTCCTCATAGAGAGCTTTAGACAGGGTATCTCCCTATATCGCAAAGTCTCCCCAATCCCTTCATCCTGAGGACTTTGCGACATAGTTCATTTCTGAGACTATGCGATATACTTTGCAAGACTTTGCGGTACATGCCATTTTTTGACTTCGCGACATACAAATAGACTGTACAAATTCATAACTCCATATCGCAGTGTCTCTATCATATAAATACCCTTTTCTAACCGTTCACAACTTTTCATCTTGTCTATTGCTCTCAAACTCTCAAACCTAAGCACAAATTCTCTACTCTCTCTGTCACTCTCTCTCTCGAAATGGCACCCAAATCTCAAACAGTATCATCTTCTATCCCTTTAACCATTCCCAAAGAAACCAATCTTCTCACCATTCCCTCTGAGGCTGAGGCTAACCCAAGGTACAAGTGTTTTGTCCGGTTCTTGAACACTTCCTACCTACGCCAAGCCCTAACCCTGAACCCTACCTTGTATGTCGATGTGTTGGAAGGATTCTGGAGAACGGCGTTGGTGTCAACAATGGCTAGGGAAGATGGAACCTCATTCCAGGAGGTTAGTTGTTCAATTGGAGGCAAACACTTTCAGTTTGGTGAAAGGGAAATCAATGAAGCTTTGGGGTTCAAGGTGGAGGGTCATGACCAAGAAGCTACAGATGCTCAAATCGTAGATTTTATGACCTTCATTCGGTATGCTGAAGAGATAGATACTGGCAAGCTAAATAAGAAGTTTGTGAGAAGGGAGTGCTCATTTTTGTTTGACGCACTCCAGAAGGTGTTTCTCTGCAGGAAGACAGGATGGGACCATATC
Source organism: Heracleum sosnowskyi (assembly GCA_030848705.1). NCBI lineage: Eukaryota > Viridiplantae > Streptophyta > Magnoliopsida > Apiales > Apiaceae > Heracleum > Heracleum sosnowskyi. The sequence goes on from CM061241.1 coordinate 48,860,766, forward strand.
AGTCACATTGCTGTGAAGCTAGCCTACTCCTTGGCCAACAACCAGGAGATCAATGTGGGAGCCATAATTCTCAAAGAATTGGCTCAGAGGCTAGGCAGGACTGTTCGTGGTAGAGGTAATGACATCTTTTACCCTCGTTTCCTTCAAGTAATTTTAAATTTTCTTGATGCAAATGTCCATGAATTGGAGGGTATAGATAAAACTAAAATGGCTTATTCCAAGTCCATGTCCAAAGTTCTATTTGGCTCATTGGACACAAGGAATCAAGTGGATGTGATTCTAAGTGTGACCAAGCATATGCAGGACACATTTGAGTCTTATCCACTTGATAAGCCTATATACCATGCACTTTCCTGGACAGGGGAGCCTGAGACTGAAGGAGCTACACAGTCTAACCCCAGCCTTCCCATCCCATCCAGCAACCCCACTGTAAACAGTACCATAGAAGTTAGGCAGCCAAGTGCATCAATCTCTCAAAAGATTGGTGTTACTAAAAAGAAGTCAAAGAAGAGAGCCCTAGCAGTGATAAATGAATCTGTAGAGATAGATAGTGAGAATCCTGAGTCACCTCTCACCAGACAAAGTAAGAAATCCAAATCCAAACCTACCACTGGATCCTCCCAACAGGATTCAGATGTGGAAAAAGGGGTACACCTGTTACTGTCCATGGCCTCTCAACAGGTCATTGGCATTGAAAAGAGCAGTCTCCCCACTGCACCCTGTACAGAGTCTGCACAGGGTCAAGAACTCACTCTTGACCCTAGGAGTGATAAGGCTGATCATACACAGAGTGGAGAGCACATCACTGATGAAACTCCTCCTATTTCTCAGGGGGAGTTGCCACAATCTAATCTAAACCCCACTTCTCTCTCAGATTCTTCCATAAAAATTTCTTCTGAACAAGAGAGTCATTCCAATGACAATCTTGCCTTTGATCAATCACAATTCTCTCCTGTGATTGAGCCAATTTCAAGTGACATGGTGCATGACACTATGCTCACCACCCAGGACCCACATCCAGTGGGTCAGGGAATGCATGCTGGGGCATATCCTAATGACACCAACAAAAACATGGAGGATTCACCAGTTTTCACTGGAGACTCTATGCCAAATTCTCCCATCCTTAGGGATGTGGAACTGTCTTCACAGACAAATAGGGCTGATGTTGTAACACATCCCATTTCAATGGAGACAACATCAGACCCTACAGCCATTCCAAGGCTGAAGGAGACTCAAAATCCTACATCTCATGAAGTGCCTAGCACTAGCTCTCACTTGGCTCAGGCCACTATGTCAGAATGGCTGAAGCCTGTGCACCATGACAGGCCTTCAGGATCATCATCTGTGCCTTCCAAAATGACAGAAGAAGCCATACAAGATCTCCATGTGGCACAGATTGATGAGTTCTCAAAGATAGCTCAACATCTCCTCACCTCAAATCTCCCAAATGCTGATTATGAAGCCATTTTACTCTGCCACAAGGAGGATGTTGAAGCTCAGCAGGAGAAGATAGTGGATGCAGCTGAACCAGAGGGAAATGTGGATGCCTGGTTGGATGCTAAGCGGACTCTCAAGCTCAAGGATGCCCTAGCTTTTCTAAGAGAAGAATACCTAACTTCTCTGGGCTCCAATGCAAAGGATCTCTCTCCTGCTGCCATCTATGATGTTGTTAATGATGTCTACAGGAATCAATTAAAGGCTCTACACTATCTTGGGAAAGGGCTTCAATCAGAGATTTCTTCTATCCAGGAGGCGACAGACAGATCCCTCACTCAGCTCAGAAATTCATATCTCTCTGATTTTCCCAAGGTGGAAGGCATCCTTAAAGAAATCCAGAAGACAAACTCTACTGTAAGCATGATGGACCTCTCTCTGGCCCTGGTCACAGACAACATCAGGAAGCTGGCTACAACCCTGGAAAATCAAGTCAAGGCCAATATCAACTCAAATGCAATGCTGAATGTGATTTGGAAGAATCAGTATGGTGACAAATTAGTGGATGAGGTCCCTCTGTCAAACATCTCCAAATTTGACTTTGCCAAGCTCAAGGAGCAATCTCTCAATTCTTTCAAGTCTCAACAGCTATTCTCAAAGGTGGATGGTCTTGAAAGAGAAGTGGCCTCTCTGAAAGATGAAAACAAGGAGCTTGCCAACTCTCTAAAACAGCTCAATGACAAACTGGATGACCAAGGCAACAACACCTCCAATATCCTGCTGGTGCAATAACAGATGCTGACTTCCATGATGAAACAAATGAACCTGCCTATCCCTGGGGAAGCTCAAGTCATCTTGTCTGATCCCAAGCCTAAGGGGGAGAAACAAAAGGAGGTCATTCTGAAACAAAGAGGGGGAGTACCTGCCAAGCAGTCAAAGCATAAGGGCAAGGGCATACTCATTGAAGAAACCATAAAGCCAATCATTCTTCCCCCTGTAGAGGTCATAAGTGCAGAAGGTCAGAAGAGCACAATCTCAACCACCTACTATCCATCAACAATGCCTAAAGATATCTCAAATCCTCAACCTACTCAACCTACTTCCAATGCTAAACCTGTCAAAGCTGATATAATCACAGAGGCCAAGCTACAGGAAGTTGCCAACTCAAACATCTATCATGATGAGGCCTTCCTGGAGTTTCTGAAAGCCATCTACAGCAGTGCTCAAGGAGATGCAAGAATGTACAGACAGAAGATCAAGGAAAGCATCAAGTATTTCACAGTGGCAGTAAGGAAAATCAAGGATGTCCATCTAAGAGAGATAATCATGGTGTGCAAGGACAACTGCTTGTGGCACCTAGCTTTTCAAACTCTAGAGAAACTGAGATTTACTGAGCTGTCAATCATTCTGGAGTTGATTAAAAAGCATGGGATGAACAATGAAAGTCTTTATAATGACTTGAATATGGACCAGAATAAAAGATTGCCTGAGGTTATATCCAAGCCAAGGACAATAATTTACCAAAGCCTATCTCAAGACAGTAGTATTGACCAACTAGTAATTCCCTCAGACCTTTTAATGAAGAACAATGCAAAGATCAACCAGGTGCTGCAAATGCTGAGAGCTAAGAGAGGAGCTAGGACAGCTGAGGAACTAGAGATGATTCGAACTCTACAATCTTTTCTGATTCATGGAGTCATTCCTGAATCTGTCAAAGAAAAGAGCAAAAAGAAGGATGGGGAGGATGATGATGAGGAGAAAACCTATGAAAGGAGATCTCAGACAAGGAGAAATAAGGATGGATCTAGTGAGAGCAGCAGGAGCAAATATCCAAAGAAATCAAAAGATGCTGGTGATGACAAGAGGGACTCAAAAGGGACAAAGGAAACAACCAGGAAAACAAGAAGTGGAATTCGGCAAGTCAAGGACATTGCCAACAGTACTTTAACCACAACACAAGACTCTAAGTCTAGGGTGGGTACTGTTAGCAATGATCCTCCAAAATCATTATCCATGACTTCTGAACCTGAATTGCCACAGAAGAAAGATGAAGCCACTAAAGTAATTTCAAGAAAACACTTCCACAAAGTTACAGCTAGTGGAGTGTTACAGTGGATGAAGGGGAAAGGAATGAAGCTACTTCCAAGTGATGTGGCACTGAAGACTAATTCTCCTTGTTCCAGAAAGGTATCTCTTGTGAAGCATTTGAAGATCAAGAGTGTACCCAAAAGGATAAGGATAACAAAGAAGACTGGAAAACTCACAAATGTTATTGGCATCAATGTGCTTCCACTAGATGAGGACTATGATGAAGATGCCCTAGCATTTTTGAGGGCTCAAAGGATCTTTGAAGTCAAAGTGAAGTTGGATCATCTAGAGATCAAGTACACTGATGGAAGAGAAAGGATAATGAAGCAAGTAAGCTGGCAATATTTCTATAAGTATGAGCTTGAAAGGATAAATGCCTTACTGAATTTTGAAGAAAAAGAAGAAAGAACATGGAAGATAGATATTGCCAGGTACTTAAAGATGCATGCTGATTATGAAGAAAACATGAGGAAAGAGAATGAAGAGAAAAACATACAGAGAGAGAAAGAAATGGCTGAGATGGAGAAGAGGGCTAAGGAGCTAAGGCAGAAAGGGATGTGCAGGGTCAAACAAAATCCTTACATTGTGGAGTACAAAAACTCACATGGAGGTCAAAGCAAAATAAGGATGGAGTTTCTTGATTCCTATGTAGAGAGTGCACTCAAGGCTGCAATTGATGACTTGAAAGGCTCACCTCTCATTGAAGAACTGATTGCAAGAGAAGAACTTCAAGAAGCCATCATAGACACGAAGAGAAAAGAAGAGATAAGGAAAAAGAAGATATATGATGATTTGCTAGAGAAGCAATTGGAAGCTGAAGCTGCTGAGCAACAAAAGTAATCTGTAAGCTTTCAATTTTTCTATGTAATCAAATTTTTGATCTCAATGTTCATGAATTGTTCTCTCTGTTACTAAATTTCCTTTTATGTAAGTTAGGCTTGTTATCAGACATGAAATTGTGCCTAAGGATCTTACTCACAATTTGGGGGAGATTGTTAGGCTCAAGACATGTCTGAATACCACTATTAACAAGCCTACACTATGTGACTATGTCACATTACATGACCTAGTGAGTTCTATCACTGGGATATAGTATAGGTCTCTAAATGTACTTGTCTTGTTCTCATGAACATTAGCTTGATCATGTATGCTCAAAGTTATAATGAGCTTAGTAAAGTTTCTTGCATCTAGACTGTATATAGGCCATTGAATAATTGTCCTGGTAGAAGTTCAGAAGTGTTCATGCAGCAGGATAGAGATAAATAAGGCTATGAAGAAATAAGTTGCAGAAATTTGTCTAAGGCATTATATAGCAAAGTCAGAAGAAAGCTATGTCGTGAAGTCACCAATATCCATGTCGTGAAGTACTATATCGCATAGTCCATTTTGTACTATGTCGAGAAGTCCTCAAGACACATGTCGTGAAGTGTTGAAGTCAGCAAAGTCAAAGAAGCCTAGATCGTGAAGTCTTCAAATGACCTATGTCGCATAGTCTTCAAATGACCTATGTCGCATAGTCTTCAAATGACCTATGTCGCATAGTCTTCAAATGACCTATGTCGCATAGTCTTCAAATGACCTATGTCGCATAGTCTTCAAATGACCTATGTCACAAAGTCTTCAAAGGCTATATCGCGTAGTCCTCACAAGGGAGATCGCGAAGTCAGGAATAAAGTGGAGTTCACGATATCAACACTTAGCCGTTTACAACAAGACAATTCAAGGTACAGAATCAAGAATCAAAAGAGACAAATACTGAAGCATTTGTTCTGGCAAGGTGGTCCAAAGAACAGATGGCAAATCTACAGCTAAACTTGGAGAGAAAGATAAGAGACAAGCAGCTACAGAAACGGGAAAGACTCCGAAAAGCAGGTGGTCCTTCCTGACACAGTTAACGTCTTATGGCAGGACAAGTTGGACTTTCAGCAAGGGGTAACTGTGTAAAAATAGGTGTGTGCACTAGTTTGTATAGGGCTTATATATATCATGCACATCCTATTGTTAGCTGTAAGAGAGATACACATAGTTATTTGCTAAGCTCTTTTCTCTGTAAGCAAGCAAGTTCAAACTGTTCTTGTTTAGAAGCCAGAAATTCTATTGTGAATTTCTTGGAAAGCTGTAGTATTTAATTTGCTTATACAAAGTAGATTAAAGTGATTGTGTGTGTTATTTACTTTCTGTATATTACATATCATAATCATATACAGTCTGTTACTTAGTTTTCAAGAATCAAAAAATATATCAAACTATCCATTCACCCCCTCTCTGTCTAGTTTCTAGTAGTATTCATTTCTAACAAAGCTTGTGACTGTTTCTCTTAGAAACACTCAAGAATACAAAGACTATACTCTTGAAAGGCTTTATGGAACCTTAAAGACATATGAGCTGGAAATGGAGCAAGATGAAGAAATTGAGAAGGTACAAAAGAAAGGTGGATCTATTGCATTGATTGCATTTGTGAACCAACTGGAAGATGACAATGAAGAAGCTGCAAAAGCCACAACTAGTCGAGCTAGTTGTAGGAGTGATGTTAGCAAGGGTAAAAGCAAGATGACAGAAGAAGAAGAAGAACCAGCCAACTTGGATGACTTAGATGAGATTGATGAACACATTGCTTTTCTTTCAAGAAAATTTTCTAAGTTCAAATTCAAGAGAAACTCAGAAGCAAGGCCACCAAGGAGAGACTTCCATCCTAGCAAAAATAATTGGGTTGAAAAGTCTAAATCTAAATGTTTCAACTGTGGAATGATTGGTCACTTTGCTGGAGATTGCAGAAAGCCCAAAGTTGAGAAGGGTAACAGGAAATTTGAGCCTGTTGATTATAAAAAGAAATACTTTGAACTTCTCAAGCAAAAAGAAAAGGCTTTCATGTCTCAGGAGTATGATTGGGCTGGTAATGGTGAAGATTCAGATGATGATGTTGAGTATGTCAACTTGGCTCTAATGGCTAACAATCATGAGTAGGAAGCAAGTTCCTCTAGCAACCATGTAACAATTACTAATCTTTCTGAGCTTTCTAAAGAGGAATGCGATAGTGCAGTTAATGAAATGTCTACTGTACTGTATAATTTGCGTGTTACTCTTAAATCACTTACCAAAGAGAACTCAAGAATTAAAGAGACCAATTTGCTCTTAAGTGATAGAAATGCCATGTTAGAAGCACAGCTCATTGAGTTTGAAAAAATGAGGTGTGTTAGTAGGGATGCTAAGATGGAACTTGAGAAAGTGTTAAAAAGGGAAGAGAACAATCATTAATGTTGCTAGCAACATCATTAATGTTCAAGGTGTGGAATCTTTCTATGAACAATCATGGAAAAAGAACAAAGAGAAGCTAGGGTATGCTGTTGAAACCTTAGAATCAGAAACAGAGTCAACAAACAACAATGGTCATTCGTTGAAGGTTGATACGTCAACGGAATGCATCATTCCGTTGACAGATGAACCATCAACCGATCAGGCTGTTTCGTTGACAGAGGAAAAAAAAGAAGAACTCACTAGACTTAATAACAAGTATGGTCCTGTCACCAAGAACTTTGTTCAAGGTGAGTCTAGTAAATCAAAGAAAGTTGAGAAGCCTGTTGAGAGAGCTAATGTAGGTCACTTGTCTAACAAGCAATTGAAAGACAAGTTAGAGAAAATTCAAGTTGAGGTTAAGGGCAATAAAAAGAATAACAGAAATGGCAAAGTAGGGATTAACAAACATAACAATTACACACCTGATAAGTATGCTCCTAGAAAAACATGTGTTAATTGTGGTAGTGTTAGTCATTTATCTGCTAATTGCAAATCTGTTAAGAAGCATACTAATGTGAAAATGCCTAAGCCTGCAATGAATACCTATATGCCTGCAATGCCTGGTATGCCTAATATGTTTGCTCCATATGCACAATTTCAAAATCCATATGCTAGCATGCCATTTGTGCCTAATCCATACATGAATATGTTTAATGTGCCACAAATGCCATGGAATGTGAATAACATGTTTGTTCCTCCAAATATGCATGCCATGAATGAAAATATGAGCAACCCTCAGAAGTCAACACCAAAGGTAAAGGTTGATTTAACTCAATCTGAGCCCAAGGTGAAAAATGATGTGAAGAGTAAATCAAAGGCTAACAAAACAGGACCCAAGGAAACTTGGGTACCAAAATCAACTTGATTTGGTTTTATTGTGTGCAGGGAGACAAAAGGAATCTTTGGTACTTGGATAGTGGTTGTTCAAGACACATGACTGGTGATTCTGCCCTGCTCACAAAGTTCCAGGAAAGAGCCGGCCCTTGTATTGCTTTTGGAGATGACAGCAAAGGCTACACTAAGGGATATGGCTTGATTTCAAAAGAGAATGTCATCATAGATGAGGTTGCATTGGTGGATGGTCTAAAGCACAATTTGCTTAGTATGAGTCAACTTTGTGACAAAGGATTTTTAGTTACTTTTTCAAAAGAAGCTTGTGTTGTTTCTAAAGGTGGAAACAACAATGTGGTAATGACTGGATTCAGAAGAAGGAATGTGTACATTGCTGACTTTAGTAGCACAAGTCCAGACACCATCACTTGTCTTTTCAGCAAGGCAAGCAAGGATGAAAGTTGGCTATGGCACAAGAAATTGTCTCATTTGAATTTTAAGGTTATGAATGACTTGGTGAGGAAAGATCTTGCTAGAGGAATTCCACAGCTGGAATTCTCCAAGGATGGTTTGTGTGATGCCTGTCAAAAAGGGAAACAAAAGAAGGCATCATTCAAAAGCAAGACAGAGTCATCAATTGTCCAACAGATTGAGTTGCTTCATATGGATCTATTTGGCCCTGTAAATGTCATGTCCATTTCAAAGAAGAAATACTGTCTTGTGATTGTTGATGATTTTTCTAGATTTACATGGACTTTCTTTTTGCACTCCAAAGATGAGGCAAGTGAAATCATTATCAATCACATCAAGATGGTAAACAATCATCCTGATTTCAAAGTAAGAAGGATTAGGAGTGACAATGGGACAGAGTTCAAGAATTCAACAATGAAGATGTTCTGTGAGGAAAATGGTATTTTGCATGAATTTTCAGCTGCAATGACACCACAGCAAAATGGTGTAGTTGAAAGGAAAAACAGAACACTTATTGAAGCTGCAAGGACAATTCTAGATGAATCAAAGTTACCAACTTATTTTTGGGCTGAGGCAGTTAACACAGCTTGCTTCACTCAAAATATTTCTTTGATTAATCAAGCCAAGGGAATGACCCCTTATCAACTACTCAAAAGAAAGAAGCCACTATTGGATTTTCTTCATGTCTTTGGATGCAAGTGCTTTGTTCTGAGAAATCAAGCTGAGCATTTGGGGAAATTTGAAGCAAAGGCAGATGAAGCAATATTTGTGGGATATGCAGCAGGGAAAGCTTACAGAGTCTATAATCTCAGAACTAACATTGTTATGGAATCTATACATGTTGTTTTTGATGATCTCAAAATTCAAGGTCTCTGTGATGAAGGTTTCCATGAAAGTCTTTCTTTTGAGAATGAGGAAGGAGATCAAGTGAATCATGTTAAGGCTATTGAGAAACAGCCTAAAGTTGTTGTGTCTAGCACGGATGAAAGCAGTAGTGAAGATGAAATTGCTACACTAAGATTGAAAAGAATATCTGCTAGCAGACCAAATGGTCATTCCGTTGATAGTCATGGTGGAGGATTCGTTGACATACAAAATGAGCATTTCGTTGACAGTCAAAATGGGCTTTCCGTTGACAGTCATAGAAATGCTTCTAGGAATGATCACTCAGGGACAACAAACTCAGGGGGAGTTTCTCAAGGACAAATATCTATTCAAGGGAATCATGATCATGAAGCTACATCTTCTAGAGCTAATCTACCTCCCTCAAGGAAATGGACCAAAGATAATCCCTTCGAACTCATTATAGGTGATGTTTCTTCAAAAGTCCAAACTAGAAGAGCAACTCAAGAGGAATGTCTATATAGTAGCTTTCTGTCTCAAGATGAGCCAAAGAAAGTTGAGGATGCACTTCTAGATCCAGATTGGGTTTTAGCTATGCAAGAGGAGCTAAACCAATTTGAGAGAAACAAAGTTTGGAAGCTGGTGCCCAAGCCTAAGGACAGGAGTGTTATAGGCACAAAATGGGTGTTCAGAAACAAGATGGATGAAAATGGCATAGTCACAAGGAAAACAAAGCTAGATTGGTTGCTAAAGGCTACTCACAGGAAGATGGGATTGATTTTGATGAAACCTTTGCTCCTGTTGCAAGATTAGAAGCAATAAGGATTTTCCTAGCCTATGCAGCCCATGCCAATTTCAAGGTCTATCAAATGGATGTGAAGAGTGCTTTTCTGAATGGGGAATTGGAAGAGGAGGTATATGTGAGTCAACCTCCTGGTTGTGAAGATTATGATTTTCCAAAGTATGTGTACTTTCTCCTCAAAGCACTCTATGGTTTGAAACAAGCACCTAGAGCCTGGTATGACACACTTTCACAGTTCCTTCTTGAGAGTCACTTCATTAGAGGTACTGTAGATAAAACTCTTTTTCATAGGATTGTGAATGGCTCTACTATACTTGTTCAAATTTATGTAGATGAAATAATTTTTCGGTCTACAGATGAAAAACTTTGTCAAAAGTTTGCCAAGCTTATGCAAAGTAAATATGAAATGAGCATGATGGGAGAATTAACTTATTTCCTTGGTCTCCAAGTGAAACAAGTTAATGAAGGCATTTTCATTAGTCAAACAAAATATATTCATGATTTGTTAAAGAAATTTAACTTAATGGAATGCTCTCCTGCCAAAACTCCCATGCCTACTACCACCAAACTTGAATTGAATACTAAGGAAAAATCTGTGGACATTTCAAGTTACAGAGGCATGGTTGGCTCACTTCTATATTTAACAGCTAGTAGACCTGATATTATGTTTGCTACATGTCTATGTGCTAGATTTCAGGCTGATCCTAGGGAATCCCATTTAGCTGCTATTAAAAGAATTTTTAGATATCTCAAAGGAACACCAAACCTTGGAATTTGGTATCCTAGAGAATCTGGCTTTGAACTAATTGGTTATTCAGATGCAGATTATGCAGGATGTAAAATTGACAGGAAAAGCACAACTGGCACCTGTCAATTCCTAGGAAACAAGCTTGTGTCATGGTTCAACAAGAAACAAAACTCAGTTTCTACCTCCACGGCTGAGGCTGAGTACATTGCAGCTGGAAGTTGTTGTGCACAGATTTTATGGATGAAAAATCAACCACTTGATTATGGATTAAGAGTTGAGAAAATTCCTATCTTCTGTGACAACACTAGTGCCATTGCCATTACTGAGAATCCAGTGCATCATTCAAGGATCAAGCACATTGACATCAAGTATCATTTCATTAGAGAACATGTTATGAATGGTACTGTGGAGTTACATTTTGTTCCAAGTGAACAACAACTTGCAGACATCTTTACCAAGCCACTTGATGAATCAACATTCTCAAGACTAGTAAGTGAGCTAGGTATGCTGAATTTCTCTTAATCATTTATGAGATTTTTGCAAGTTTAAATTGCAGCCAGAAATTTGCTATGATTTTCTGTGAATTAATTTTCTCAGGAAAAAGTGAAATTTTGTCTAAGTCAAAATTACTATGTCAATGAATGTCTCATTCCGTTGACAGCATTATTATGTCAACGAAATACAGCTTTATCAACGAAATAGACGGGTCCTTAAACGCCCAATTCTAATCCGTTGATATAGCGCTGTTAATCTGAACCGTTAAAATTTGCACGTCTTTTTACCACGATCTATGCATACACCCCTGTAAGTATAAATCATGGTAATATCTTAATTGTAACGGTTAGATTTTTAAGCCAATCCAGTAATTTATAATTATTATTGGACTTAATTTTTGAGAATTTTTGGGGGAGTATTTAAGAAATTTTATTTTCTTCAATTCTTTTCTACCTTACTCTCAAAGATTTCCAAAGGCTTTCTTACTTCTTCTCTCTCAAAGCAAAACATTGTTCAAGCTTTTCTTTACTCAACAATTGTAATATCCCAAATTTTTGTAATATTTAAAACCTTGATGAATAGTAAATTTGCCACTGATGAATAGTAAATTTGTTGATGAAAAGTTTTTCAGACCACACTATGTGGATGACGTGGAATTAATGTTTCGAAGCTATATTGTTGATGTATAGGAAGAATAAAAGAATGTAAACGCAATCAGAATCCGAAGATTCCCATTCGAGTTTTAAATCACTATTCACTTGACAATCAAGGATGTATTGATTTGATCGTTTTAAGAAAGTATGTGGAATGAGAAATCCATGATCATATCTTAAACCAAGGTGAGAAACCTAAGATTATATATTAGACAAAGATAATGGAAAGATCAAGGAAGTACCCCTAGCTTTGGTACAGAGAAACGTTTTTAGAATCACTTGAAACTATCGCGAAACAAAAGCGTAACAAATTATGGATTAAACCCTAACCAAAGGAGGAGTATTATATAAGATCATCAAGTGCAATATATAAGAGGATTGAGGATACAAATGATGACATAAGAATGATGCAAGAGGATGACAAGATGATGACCAAGTGGTGAATCAAAGAAAAGAAAATCAAAGAAAACAAAACAACAAGATGCATCCTAGTTGAAGAACAAGACCATTCGGCTTTTCTTCTTCCATCAATTCCTTAAGAATTTTTCTACTACTTCCACTCAACCATAAATCTTGATCTTAGGCTCTAAATCACCCTCTTCCAATATCCAAGGTATATCTCTAATCTTAGCTTCATCCATGATGGATAGCTTACTCAAAAATGGATTCAAAGATGATGATGAATAGTGATGTGAATAGTAATCTCATAAGATCTTGTTTTGTTTTGATGTTTTTAGGTTTGATTAGCATAGTTTAGGAGCAAGGAAGGATATACCATCCATATATAGCTTTTTTTAAGTTCCAAGGAAGGTATAAAACTCCTCCCCTTTTTGAGATTTTGCTTGATATAGTAGTTATAAGTGATTGTTTAAGAACTATGTAGTAATGAAGCATGTATGCATGATTTTAAGCATGTTTGATGGTTGATTTGTGGATAAACTTATGAACTAGAGTATGACCATGTTTGGACAGAAAATAGTAGTATTAGCTTGAGGTTTGATTGGTGGTTGGTTGATTATGGATTGGTGGTTGTATTGAGTGTTTAAAAACACGGGAAGTACGTTTAAGCGTCGTTACCATGTCGAATTTTACTTAGGTAGTTTAGACAGAAACCACGGTTACATTAAAGGGCATAAACATGAAGTTTCTGCCCATGAACATGTAGGCCCTGTTTCCTAGTTTGTTTTAGTGAAAGAATCGTGTCGTTTCGATTTACGGTTTAGGAGAAACGTCCGTTTTAGTGAAACCGGTTTCGCGTAACTAAGTAGTTCATTGCATGAACTTTGAGATAGTGATCAAACCCTTTAAAAATGGAATTTGGCCGAGATATTAAAACGGGTACTAGAATGGATTGTTAGGAAAGGAAACCTAGAAGGTCTTGAGTTAAAAAGAGAAGTTGGTGATTTTATAAAAATACGCGAACGAAGGTTGCGCGAGTGAAATACCCTTAAGGGGATGGTTAAAAACAAGGAATTAGTAAAGGAAAAGTACTTGGGTTTTGTGAATAGATTTTCACCCAAACTTGTGACTTAAGAGTTACAGAACGTCATGAGGTTATAGATGACCGAGAGCGAGACGTTTGATTTTTATTAATATAAATTGAGTGCTTAAGTTATAGCACATTAATTGGTTCTAGGGGACTGACTGAAATTGTATATCTTGTTATAGATCGACGAGCACACTCTCAAGCCCCTACTACCACACCACCAAGACACCAAGGCAAGTTTTCAAATCCTACACCATATAATGATGCTGTTGTGATATACGTTGTGATATTGATAAATATACTGCTTTAATGCTGTGAAATGACTTATAAACTGTTTTCGCTTTTAATAAAAAGATGTATAAGACATAAGGTTTATATGCTAGGTAAAGACTAGATATAAACCAAGGTTAAAGGTTAAAGACTCTAAGTATAGAGTACTTGTATGATAGTTTTAAAATTTAGACCGGGAGTCAAAATATTATTTTATTTTGATCCTACGGTCAGAAGCTGGAAGATTCCAGGGATAGTTATTTTAAAGATTTATTAAATATTCCAATATCTATATTATTGGGTATTTAAGGTGAGATATTTAAATAATATTATAATAAATATTATTTGAATATTATTTAATTAATTGAATATTATTTTGAATATTCACTTAAGAGATTTTATATTGAATAATAATTCAATTCTTATTATTTGAATATATTTTTTTTTATTTCAGTGAATATTATTTTGAATATTCACTTAAGTGGTTTTATATTGAATAAAAATTTATAATTTATTATTTGGGTATTTATTAAATATTCCAAATATGATTTGAAAATTACAGAACCTTATTATATGATTAAAGGTTCTATTATTTACACAAAAATATAAATTTCTGATTTTCAGAAAAGATATTAAAATAGAGATTCCCAACTATTATCTTAAGATATTTAAAGTTAATTAAATGAGGATAGTGTTTTCTAACTCATCGAAAATTTGGGAATCTAGTTCAAGAAGTCGAGGACAAAGTTTTACTTCCACTGTTCCTCTAGAATAACTATAGCTGGGGATGGCTCCCCCATTCAAGTAAAGGATTTCAAACTTGCTAAACTCTGAAATTTCAATAAACTCCCTGGTCATGATTTCAAAATACGTGGTAATCATCGGTAGTTTCGTTGACTAATGTCAACCCACACTTTGACTTACTCCTTTCAATTACTCTGGAGTAAGGTATTCTGAACGGTTACAAAGTTTTGACAAGTATTTGTACTTGGGAAAAATGGAATTAAATTCCGATTTCCGTTTCATTGATATTTTTCATCATGGGAATTGGAAGGGCATATACGGCAATGAAATAGGTGCCGGGGTAGTGCCAAAATTATCAAGGCTTGCCCGGTGACGAAATAGGCGCCGAGGTAGTGATCTCTTGCGTGCTAAGGCTTGCCCGGTGACGAAATAGGCGCCGAGGTAGTGATCTCTTAGCACAGTGGCCCGTTTGCGGTCAGGGTGATAACCGAAGAGGAAGTCGTCCTTCTACTAGTAGAAAAGAAAAGTTACGATACAACGGCTGATCACCGTGTATCGGGTGTTCCAGTACATTCCCTTCTCTCCAATTGGAGTTGTGCTGCACATTGCAACAAAAGCCTAGGCGCTGAGTTACTGATAATGTGACAGTGATGAATAATGATGTTCCTCATACAATAGTCATACTGTATGGTATGTTTTGACGAAAAGAGAAATAAATATATCATTTTGTATACGAATGAAGTTTTAAAGGTTTTCCTTTATGATATAAGCTTACCTATATGCTTATGCTGTATTGTATTATTGCTGGGCCGAGTGCTCACTCTTGCTTTCTTTTTATATATATATATCACAACACAACAGCTAGAGTAGATGGCCAGGATTCGTCGTACCGCTCGGAAGCGCGTCAGGGACATACAGGCCGCCCGTAGCATGGTTGTTACAGTTGATCAGGTAGAAGTACTGAGTTGGTTCGGAGTTTAACTCTTGTTGCTCCGGTTTATTTATAAGTATCACTTATGTATACTAATGAACAAGAACAAACTTTTGCGCTGCCTTATGGTTTCACATAGAAATCATACTGGTAGTAAGTTGCGACTATTTTACTTTTGGGTTGTAATAACTTTAAATTATGGATCATATGACTACTGTTTTTGTAAGTTCGTTTCTGAGACATAACTAGCGTGAGTATATTGATGGCGGGGTCACCATGTGTGTTGATTTATTATTTTATGTTTCAAGTATTAAGTGTTTGTACGGAACAAGGGATCGTGACAACCTAGATCTCCGACCCCGGATCTGGGGGTGTTACAGAAATGGTATCAGAGCGTATAGTTATTAATCTCAGAAACGATAGGACGTTAGGAATAATAAATGCAACTATAATAATAAGAAGAACTCCCATCGAGTTCATGGTTGGGCTACCGGATGTAGCACCGACTGTTAAAACCCGCAAGGGAACTTTGATTACACAGTATAGTAACCTAGTTTTCGCTTGTATAGGTGTTTGCGGCCGAGGAGGTTGATGACTTTGAGACCCAGCATGACGAGGCTCTGCTGGCGGCTGAGGACGACCCCGTGGACGACCCCATGGAGGATCTCGAGGAGGATACTGAGGACCCGGACGAGGATCCGGATGAGGACCCTACAACTGTGTTTGACTTTCCTGCTTCTCATGTTCCCTCTATTGATGGATATTCGACTGATGATGATGATTCCGCCGAGGGGATCATATTGTACCTGATGTAGTTACTACGGATGATGATGAGACTTCTGAGGACAGTGCTAGCCGAGGAGGCATCAGGATGTACCCTCTGCCTATTATGAGAGCCCTTACCCCTCCTGTGCCCCCATTGAGCCCGTTACCATCCGACGATGACTATGATCTTGCCCCTGAGGGATATGAGGAGGACCAGGCCATGGCTGATCCAGACACACCTCCTCCCTCACCTACTGGAGTACCTACTGTGATCCATGATTGGATGATAGGTCGGCTGACCACTGACTTGGCAGCGGCAGAGGCTAGAGCTGATGAGCTGAGGAGACAGTTGGCAGCAGAGAGAGAGACCCGTCGTTCTTATCAGGACGGGATGAGGTTTATGACTCCTATGGAGATGAGACTTGAGATTTCCCGCATTGAGTGGCGAGCTATGGTCCGCATGAGAGGCATGTCTGTTATTGCTGAGGGATTACCCCGACTGGCCACAGAGAGGATTTGGGCAGATGCTATGGCGCGTGTCAGGAACCTGACCCGCGCGGAGGGGGATACTTGATAGGTGATAGATAGCTTAGTTCTCTAAACGCAAATGGCCGTTAGTAGTGCCAGTTTTTGTGGGATGGTTCCGATGTATAGTAGTATCCTTTCTGAGTTAGAGATAGGCTGATCAGACTGACGTAGCAGATGTTGACTGGTTGACTGGTAGTACTTAGCTTTTGACTGTTGTACGGACGATGTATTTCAGAAATATGTTCGCTTTTGTTGGAACTTCGACTTCAGTATCTCGTGACTTTATGTCACTAATGTATACATTCGTGCATTTCAGTTTCTACGAAGCTTTCAGTTTTAAAATTTGATATCCCTTGCTATTTCAACTGTTTTACAAGTTATTAGTTTGATTTATAAACTGTACAAAAAAAAATATATAAAAAGAGTTTTGTTTGAGAAATGATGATTTCCAAGATTTTCACCGAGAAACTCAATTGATCCAACCACATATTTTGGAAAGAACAAATGGTTTTAATAATAAAAGTTTTGTTTAAAAATATCAGGAAAATGCCACCCCGACGTATGGCAACACGAGCACGCCTTGCCAATTCTGCGGCTCGGGGCAGTGTTAACCAGGGGGATGAAAGGCAAAACTATCTTAATGAGGGAGAAAACCCCGACTTCCACGAGATGAAAGAACATAACCATGAGGAAGGTGAGTATGAAGGAAGCGGAGAGGATGACGATTATAATGAGTTTGATGATCAGGACTACGAAGAGGAAGAGTATGAGAGTACTCAGAATGTGGAGGTCCCCGGTGAAAACCCGATGGACCAATTCATGCACCTACTCCGACAGAATTTGAACCAGCACCCACCGCCACCACCACCAGGCCCCAATACTGCGGGGCATAGTGCTTTTAAGGATTTTAAGTCCCTAAGACCCTCGGAATTTCAGGGATCTGCTGACCCTGTTGAGGCAAGAGCTTGGTTAAAGAAAATGGAAAAATCTTTTGAAATCTTAGGCATTGAGGAAGCCCAAAAGACCGTCTTTGCTACTTACCTCCTGAAAGGGGAGGCTAA
Organism: Heracleum sosnowskyi; assembly: GCA_030848705.1. NCBI lineage: Eukaryota > Viridiplantae > Streptophyta > Magnoliopsida > Apiales > Apiaceae > Heracleum > Heracleum sosnowskyi. Next base: position 48,878,210 of record CM061241.1, read on the forward strand.
CTACTGGTGGGAATCGAAGAGAAACCTAGAAACAAATACCGTTGTTACCTGGACAAGGTTTACTACCTTATTTCTGGAAAAGTATTTCCCTGTGTTTATGGAAGCACAAATGGAGAGGAAGTTTTTGGAACTAAAACAGGATAATCTGACTATGGTGGAATATGAAGCCAAGTTTACTGAATTGTCTAGGTTTGTGCCGGATTTTGTCAATACTGACTTAAAGAGGTCAAGAAGGTTTCAGCAAGGGCTAAAGCAATGGATTCAGAATAGAGTAGCGGTGTTGGAAATAACGGACTATGCATCGCTAGTGCAAAAGGCAACCATAGTGGAAGCAGGTAGTGACCAAAGTCAAAAAGGAAGAGAGGAGAAAAAGAGGAAGTTTGGTAGCCAAGGAGGAAGCTCGGTGAACAAGAGCTTTCCAGCAAGGACATTTGGAGGGACCAGATCCCAACCCTTAAGAAACTCGGGATTCAGGAAAACTGAGAATAAGAGTCTAAGCCAGGGCGGTAGACAGACTGGAGTGTCCCATTTTAATCAACCCCGACCCTGTTGGAACGATTGATTACTGTTCTGCGTTTTACTATATGATTAATTACGAGTTCGAAAAGAAAACTTTACCTTAATCGATACGATTCTGATCCACGTCTTCTACTGAATTCCTTGATTCCCTTCGAGCGAAGTGTGGCCTTCGATCTCCCGAAGTTTCCTCTCCTTAAAGCCTCGAAATCCCAAAACCCTAGCTCCTTGCGGCTGCCCTAGGTTTTAATCTCGAATTATGAATAACTGAAAAAACCGTTTTCAGCCTTTAGGAGAACAAGAATATATATAGGCTCCAGTAGGGATCATGGACAATTAGGTCGGGCCTCCCAATGACATTCTGGGTCAAGCCCAATGTCATTAAATATTAATTCTATCCACTAACGAATTAATATCTGCACTGCCTTTCCTAATACCGTAATTATTTTATTAAATTCGGCTCCTATATTATTTGCTTATTAAATTCCCCATGTTTAAGATATCGTATGTCCATTAATTAAATTAATTTCTGATAATTAATTTAATTAATATCTTTTTATTCTTGATCATCCACTCAACCTTATAATTATGCAAGAACAAATCTGCCTGCAGGACTAAAGCATAATTATCTTTATGAGCTTTCAAGAGGACATCATCAACCCGAATATTATCAGGACATGGTTTCCTTATGTAATTAATATCCCACTCTGCATGCAATGTCATTGCTCAATACATAATATTGTAATTAACAATTAATTACATCACATATGAATCAAAGCATGTGCATTGCATACAAGTGTCAATCACTACACTTGGATTGAGAACCTAAGCATTAATAATATCATAGAATCTTAGTTCTTCTTTATTTTCAGAATAGAAGAACAATTCTAATATTTCGATCCTGTTCAATACACAAAGTATACAAGTATTATTTAATAGTCAAGATAAACTATTCCCAAATAATACTTCAGTTATTCCAGTGGTTTGTCTAATTCCACTTAAACTGTGAACCCTTTATATTATATATAGACACTGATAATTTAATCTTCTGTTATCCCATTTGATACTAAATTATCCACAATATATAATAAACAGACAATGTAAAAATATGCAATCAAGATTCTCAATAAAATGGACAATGTTTATATACTACCAATGAATAGTTTAGTATAAAACCCAACAATCTCCCACTTATACTCAAGCTATTCTTTGAGTATATCAGTGTTTATTAATATAATCCGCTACCAGTTTAAATAACTATTCCGTGACCAGACATCTGACTCCTATCGCCTCCACGTGTTCTTCGAAAACCTTAGCTGGTAAACTCTTTGTGAAAGGATCAGCCCGGTTGTCCTTTGATGCTATATCAGTCACAATAATATCTCCTCGCTTAACGAACTGTCGTATGAGGTGATACTTACGCTCAATGTGTTTTGCTGCTTTATGTTCTCGTGGTTCCTTTGTATTTGCAACAGCACCAGTATTATCACAATAAATTGTGATTTGCCGTGGCAAATTAGGAACTACATTCAAATCCAGCAGGAAATTCCGGAACCATATAGCCTCCTTGGCTGCCTTAGAGGCTGCCACATATTCAGCTTCCATGGTTGAGTCTGCGATGCATTTCTGCTTCACACTCCTCCATATTACAGCTCCACCTCCTAAAGTAAAAACACACCCCGAGGTTGACTTCCTCTTATCCCTATCTGTCTGGAAATCTGAATCGGTATATCCCACAGGAAACAAGTCTGAAGCCTTGTAAATTAACATATACTTCTTAGTCCTTCGCAGGTACTTAAGTATCGTTTTTACTGCACTCCAATGTTCCTGACCTGGATTGGACTGATATCTACTGACCATGCCTACGGCAAAGCAAATATCAGGTCTCGTGCATAACATGACATACATTAAGCTTCCACATGCTGAAGCATAAGGAACTGCTTTCATGTTCTCTATCTCCTTAGGTGTCTTAGGACACTGCTCCTTTGATAGAGAGACTCCATGTCTAAAAGGTAAATTACCCTTCTTAGAGTCCTGCATGTTAAAACGAGCCAATACCTCATCAATGTACGGTTCTTGAGATAAAGCCAACGTTCTTTTCTTGTGATCTCTTATAACTTTGATCCCAAGAATGTATGCGGCTTCACCTAAGTCTTTCATTTCAAATTGTTTGAACAACCATGCCTTAATAGATGACAACATCCCTACATTGTCTCTAATGAGCAAAATGTCATCTACATATAGTACTAGAAAAACCACTGCATTTCCTTCACTTTTCCTATACACACATGCTTCGCTTGGACTCTGATCATAACCATTTGTTTGGACGGCCTGATCAAAACGAATGTTCCACTCCCTGGAAGCTTGTTTCAGTCAATAAATGGACTTCTTAAGCTTACACACTAGATGCTCTTGGCCCTCTTTGATGAATCCCTCTGGTTGCTGCATATGGATGTTTTCATCAAGACTTCCATTTAGGAAAGCTGTCTTGACATCCATTTGCCAAATCTCATAATCGAGATGAGCTGTTATAGATAAAAGAATCCGGATTGACTTAAGCATGACTACCGGAGAAAAGGTTTCCTCATAATCAATTCCTTGTTTCTGAGTATACCCTTTCGCAACAAGTCTTGCTTTCCAGGCTTTCACCTTTTTGTCAGATCTTCTTCTTCTTTTGTAGATCCACTTGCATCCAATGGGTTTTACACCATTGGGTGGTTCCACGAGATCCCAGACTTGATTGGAATACATAGATTCCATCTCAGATTGCATAGCCTTTTGCCAAAGATCTGCATCCTTATCTTGCATTGCTTCTTCGTATGTCCTAGGATCCTCATCATGTTCACCAGAGACTAAGTCCGAAGACTCTCCCAAAAACATGAACCTCTCAGGTTGTTTAACAACCCTCCCACTACGACGAAGCATTGGAGTGGTATTAGTGATAGGTTGTTCATTTACTTGTGGTTGTTCTACTTGTGCCGGTGGCATATTAGAATTATCTTGTCCTCCCACTATTTCCTCTAAAACAACAGTACTCATGGGTTTGTGATTCATTATATAGTCTTCCTCTAAGAATCTAGCATTGGTGCTTACAATGATATCCCGATCCTTAGGACTATAAAACAAATACCCTTTTGTTCCCTTGGGATAACCCACAAACAGCCTCACTTCTGTACGAGAATCTAACTTAGTCACGTTCTTGTTCAGCACATGTGCTGGACAACCCCAAATCCGAATGTGTTTCAAACTAGGTTTGGTACTTGTTAATCCCAAATGACCTAACAAAATTGTAGAAGGGGGGGGGGGGGGTTGAATACAATTCTTGATATTTCTTTAAACTTAAAACAACTTACAAATAAAAACTGAACTTAAAGTAAAAATCACAAGCACATAAATAATTTCAGTTGGATTGTTTGATGATCCAACTGAAGTGATTTTTATTGCGGAAATAATCTGTGATACAAAAGTACACATTTGCTCAGTTACAAGGTTGTAGAGAAGAATGCTCTCAAGGATAGCTAATACAAACTATTTGTTTTTCTTCTCTATAATTAAAGTAACTGCTACACTTGGTTATATATCCCCAAGTTTACAACCCTATTTTTGGCTACACTAAAAGTACAATGAGTAACCGCCAATAGTTTGCTTTTCATCCCTTTGTCCAGTGGTCCTTGGAGATCCTTGCTTTTGTCTTCATGCTTATTATGATCACTCCCAAGACCCAATTGGAAACTGGGATGTTTCCTTATTCCCCATGTCCATTTTAATGGTTTCCAATGCAAAGTACACTTCCACATCACCTTTAGATCTATTCAGTAAACTGTCACTATCACTTTGTCAACTATTCAGAAAAGCAATAATGATTCGTTGATAGCAGGGAGATGTGTTTCGTTGATAGCTTTATTCTTCATTCCGTTGATGGTGTTTTCCTCGTTTCGTTGATGAGTAAACTCCATACCGTTGACAGAGTAATCTTCATACCGTTGACACGTCTTCACTTAGGCAAAATTACAAGGCACAAGATATTTACAATTAACCAACCTATTTTGCCTATCTATCATTTAGTCAACATGACTTAGAAAACCTATCTAGTACATACAACAAAATGCATATCAAACTGTGAAGTATTGTACAGTGCAATTGCTACATCACTCATTTCGTTGATGAGCTTCCTGTCAACGGAATGCTGCAAAGCATGCCATTTCGTTGACAGCTACAAAATAACTTTACACAAATTCTACTAAGTGTTTTATGTTTATCATCAAGAACAACATATTCCTAACAATCTCCCCCAATTTATGACTGATAGAATAACAGCCATAAATCAAGAGACTTGATGATAACAAAAACACTCAGATACATTATAAATTACAAAAGTAGAAAATGCATTTAAGCTTCATAATATTTTGAACAAAATACAAGACTTACAAGACTAATGCCCAGAAGTGCTCCTCTAGACTGAGCAAATGATTCATCTTTGTCTTCTTTGTGGCATAGTCTTCTTCCCTCTCTTAGAGTTGTTTTCCTCAATCTGGACCTGTAGCCTTCTGTAGAAGATCTTCTCTTCCTCATCTTGACCACCAAGCTTGGATTGCATAAGCTTTAGAGTTTGATTAGATGCCTTATCCAGCTGGTCTTCCATTCTGAAGAACCTTCTGCAGTTGTCCTTGTCCTTAAATTCCATCATCCAGTAGGGTTGAAGATGGATCTTCTTTCCTGTTGAGGGCACTCTAAGCATCCTGGGAAGAGCCTCAGGCTTGTTCCAGCTAGCCTTTATTTGACATATTTTGGAGACCACCTCAGACTTGGCTGTTTTGGTAAAGCCAAAGTCTTTCTTCAAGCATCTAAACATTGTGAGTAGTGTTTGGTAGTCTTCTCCTAAAATTCTGTAGAGAGGCCATGTATGTTCTCTACCACCCTTGAATGTGAAAACTGATCTTTCAGGCATCTTTTGAGAAGCTGCAATGCCCCTTACTTCCACCAGGTTGTCTAAATCAAGATGTAAGCTAGATTCTTCCCTGATGTCAGCAATGTACATGCAGTCCTCTGGATTTGAAGGGGGCTTCTGAGGTTGTGGCTTTCTCACAAATATTGGCTTTGCCTTGACAGCCCTTTTCTTGGTCTTCATTGGCTGATCCTTTTCAAATAGGAATTTTGGGAAGTTGGCCTCATCAAACTCAATTGGCTCTTCCTTTGGCTCAATTGGTTGATCATGGAAATTTACAGGATGATTGGGATCACAGGCTAACTTTACCTCTGAAACTGGATCAGGATTTGTTGGAGGTGCAATTGGTACAGAAGAGTCTGATGCAGTGTTCTGAAAGTCATCATTCTCAAAGGCTATGTTTCTCCTAGCTCTTGCCTTTGGTTGCCTTGTGCTCTTCTTTGCACTCCTTTCCTCTCTTGCTTTTTCTTCTTGCTGTCTTTCTTCTTCATCAAGAGACTAAGCAACAGCAAGGGCTTGCATTGCTGCTCTTTCTGACTCTTCAGCTTTAGCTTCAGCAAAGTTTGGGTGACCAGCCCAAACACAAATTGGTTGTCCATTCCTGTAGACAATTGCCCTTTGCTTCCTTATCTCATAATCATTGCTTTCCTTGCTTTTTGTGATAAGTAGACCAAGAAGCTTGAGCTCATCTGGATAAGGTGCAGGATAGAAAGTCCTTTCTGTATTTTTGCCCTTTGGTTTAGCAGGGGACTTGGGAGATAGGCTTCTTTGGAGTGTAGCTTGTTCCACATCCCTAATGCATGAAGTTTGTCCTTTTTCCTTCCTTGGACCTTGAGTGACTCCATGTAGAAGGGGCTCTACCTTATAGAAAGAATTGGTCTGTGGCTCCCATTCCGTTGACACTAGAACCATGGCATCCGTTGATGGTTGATCCGTTGATGGATTGGAGTCCTTTGTAGTTCCAGCAATTTTCTTGACCCTTGCTTCTATGTTGGACCAATGATCTTTGATTTGTTCTGCAAGTCTCATCCTCATAGAAGCTTCCTGGATCAGGTCAATGCCATCCTTTTTCTTCTTTCCAAACTCCCCCATTGCTAATGGCTCTTCTGGCAAGGAGATGGCTGGGACCAAAACCTTTGTAATTTGTATCTCTAGATCCTTAGTTTTCTCCCCCTTTTTGTTATCATCAAGTGAGATGATAGGGAGTCCTTGAGCTGCCAGAAGCTGGGTAAGTAGCTGAGTTTGCTTCTCCTGTTCCTTCTGCATGTGAGAAAGTGTAGCCTCAACTTTGTCCACTCTAGAGGAGAGAGTTTTCAAAGATGAGGACACTTCAGGTTCCTTGGTGAAAAACCTTGACATCTTGGAGACAGTGTGAAGAGGAAGCTTTTCATCTAGCCTCCTGTCAGTAGCATCCCTAAGGTTGCTAATTGAATCCTTAATTTCTGTAGCTTCAATCCTTGTCTGCAACATTTGTAGCCTTTGAATTTCCAGAGAATCCATTATGGCCTTATAGAATTTCTTGTCCCTTGCAGTTGCTGACTCATGAGCTAGATATGCCTCATTGTATTGCCTTGTAATAGCAGCATCCAAGTTGGATCTACCATGCATATCTTGAGAAAGCCAGTTTGGTGTAGGAGGCACCACAGAAGTCCCAGTCTGTGTAGTAGTGGCCACCTGTAGATTGTCACCAAAGCTGTCTTCATCATCAGAAAACTCAAATTCTCCACTTGCTGCAGCTCCTGGAGGTAGATTGGTCAATGCATCCTTTGCTCTTTGCATTGATGCAGTAGTATGAATTAAGTTGAGTGACCTTTCTGCCTCCACATTGCCCTGTTGAGCCATAACTTGATAGGCTGACACAGGATGAGTAAAGGTCTCGGGATCCAGGTAAATACTATCCAGAGTTTGTTGATAATGCTCTTGGAAGGTAAGTTCCCTTTCTCCCTCACTGACCCCCATTAACTCACTTGCAATGGCTGCTTCCATCCTTATTGCTCCTGTAGTCCCTTCTCTCTCTCCACTCTTTTCTTGCATCATGGGCTCCCCATGGCTCACACCTCTCACACCCTCACCTTCACCTACTAAGGTGGTACTCTCAATCTCTCCTTTTGCCTGGCTGGAAGAAATAGCCAGCCTCTCACTCTCAGACTCTCCTTTTGCCTGGCTGCAAGCTAGCCTCTCAGTTTCACTCCCTTTCAAACCTAAAAGTGTCTCAACTACCACCAGGTCATCTACACTAGTTGTGGAAACAACTGGATTTTCAATAAGGGGTGTAGATTGACCTATCAACGGAATGGTAGATTGAACTGTCAACGGTATGGATACCGTTGATGGAGAAACACTTGTCAACGAAAGAAGCTGTTTCGTTGATCAAGTCAATAAAGCATTTTGAGAAAGTGAAATTACAGTAGAATATGTGGTGATTGATTTTAGAGATTGGTCCACAGATCCTCTTGCAACTTCAGAAAAAATTGGTTGATGGCCCAACAAATCACTTAACAAGTGATGGCCACCAGCTTCAGAGTGGGGCTTCTCCAAGATTAGAGTTGGAGAATCAGGAATAGATGTATGGATCATGTCCACATCTAGAGATAAAGTTGGTGAATTTGATGGAGATTGTTCAAGGTTGATGTTTAGAGAATGGGACTGTAACCCCAGAGTAATGATAGGGGTTACATCAAACTGAATTTGTGAAACTGGAAGTGTAGCTTCCAGAGTGTGTGCACCCTGTGAACCCTTGGATTTTTGTTTCACCCTCCTTTGGTATTGGGAAAAAGTAGACTGTGGGCTTGAAGTGTCCCTTACCCTCTTGGAGTGTGCTCTTGGAGAAGAGCTTGTTTCAATAATTACATCCTTTTGGGAGGATGCAATTAGACTTGTGCTTAAATCCATATTACTCATTGTGCCTTGTTGGGAAGACACAATGGGGCTTGGCTGGATCTCACTCATCTTTCCTTCCTTATCCTTAGGGTTTCTTTTATGTTCACCCCTTCCCTCACCTCTCACAGCACCTACAACACTCCCCTTAGGTTGTGTAGTGGATCTTACAACAGGTGCTTTTTGGGAAGCACCTGAGGTTGGCTTGGAGGATTTCTTTGATTTTGGTTTTGTTGCTGGGGCAGGAGCCTGTTGGGTCACAACTACAGACTCCACAGCAACAGTACTGGGTGACACAGTTGAAGTAACAATTATACTAGAAGGGATAGCACCACTGGAACCTCACCATTGTGGTTCAGCCTTAGTATGTCTGTCAGTACTCTCTTTTCTTGCACAAAACACTCAAACTTGGAAACAGGGTTAGAAATAACTAATGGTGTTGGACTAACATGATTAGCCAACATCATCAGGAACCTAGCATAATAGATATTCTTTTTCCTATTAGCCTTATCACCCAACTTAGCACCAATTTCATACTTAAGTTGGGTGCTAAAGTTGTAATATCTATCAGTTAGGAGCATGGTAAAAAGAATCAACATGGAATTAGTTAATGCATCAAAATTACTAATCTTACCAGAAAAGACCTTGATAAATGCATCAGCTAAATAACTATATTCCCTAACCAAACCTCTCCTAATTATTTTACCCAGATTATCAGTAGGCAAAGAGTAGTTTATGGAATTTAGCAAGTTAACCATTTCAGTGATTGTAGGCAAAGCATCACAGTTATTTTCAGGAATATGTAAACATGCTTGCAATACATCAGAATTAACTATGTACTCTTTACCTTGTATGGTGAATTGCAGTGTGCAGTTTGTTCCACTATACTCACACGAGGTCCAAATCTCCTTGATTATCTCATTATAGAGAGGAGTTGAGTGAAACATTGCATAGCTCAATTTGCAGTTCTTCATGAAGTCCATCATCTTGAAAAAGATACTGTTTGGACCCTCCTTGACAACAAATGGGATTGAGTTGTTCTTTTCATAAATGAACCCTCCAGCAGACATAAGCTTGACTATGGGTGCCATTGTTGTGTGAAGAAAAGCTTCGAGCTAAATTGCTTGTTAGAGAGAAGAAGAGAGAAAAGCCTTTGGAATTTTTGAGAACAGGTAAAAAGAAAATAAAGAAAATAGAATTTCTTAAATACTCCCCCAAAAATTCTCAGAAAAAGAGTCCAATAATAAATGTAAATTACTGGATTGGCTTAAAAATATAACCGTTACTTTTAAAGAATTACCATGATTTATACTTACAGGGGTGTATGCACAGATCGTGGTAATGGACGTGTCTAATATCAACGGTTCAGATTAAAAGCGCTAAATCAACGAATCAGGATTGGGCGGTTAAAGTCCCGTCTTATTTCGTTGATAAAGCTGTGTTTCGTTGATATAAAAGAGCTATCAACGAAACACCCAGAAAAATGCTAAGACTGTCAACGAAATGATTCGTTTCGTTGACATAGTAATTTTGACTTAGACAAAATTTCACTTTTTCCTGAGAAAATTAATTCACAGAAAAACATAGCAAGTTTCTGGCTGCATTTTAACTTGGAAAAATCTCAAAATAATTAAGAGAAATTTAGCATACCTAGCTCACTTACTAATCTTGAGAATGTGGATTCATCAAGTGGCTTGGTAAAGATGTCTGCAAGTTGTTGTTCACTTGGAACAAAATGTAACTCCACAGTACCATTCATAACATGTTCTCTAATGAAATGGTACTTGATGTCAATGTGCTTGGTCCTTGAATGCTGCACTGGATTCTCAGTAATGGCAATGGCACTAGTGTTGTCAGAGAAAATAGGAATTTTCTCAACTCTCAATCCATAATCAAGTAGTTGATTTTTCATCCATAAGATCTGTGCACACCAACTTCCAGCTGCAATATACTCAGCCTCAGCTGTGGAGGTAGAAACTGAGTTTTGTTTCTTGTTGAACCATGAGACAAGCTTGTTTCCTAAGAATTGACAGGTGCCTGTTGTGCTTTTCCTGTCAATTTTACATCCTGCAAAATCTGCATCTGAATAACCAATTAGTTCAAAGCCAGATTCTCTAGGATACCAAATGCCAAGGTTTGGTGTTCCCTTGAGATATCTGAAAATTCTTTTAATAGCAACTAAATGGGATTCCCTAGGATCAGCCTGAAATCTAGCACATAGACATGTAGCAAATATAATATCAGGTCTACTAGCTGTTAAATATAAAAGTGAGCCTACCATGCCTCTGTAACCTGAAATGTCCACAGATTTTTCCTTAGTATTCAATTCAAGTTTGGTGGCAGTAGGCATGGGAGTTTTGGCAGGAGAGCATTCCATTAAATTAAACTTCTTTAATAAATCATGAATATATTTTGTTTGACTAATGAAAATGCCTTCATTAACTTGCTTCACTTGAAGCCCAAGAAAGTAAGTTAATTCTCCCATCATGCTCATTTCATATTTACTTTGCATAAGCTTGGCAAACTTTTGACAAAGTTTCACATCTGTAGACCCAAAGATTATGTCATCTACATAAATTTGAACAAGTATGGTAGAGCCATTCACAACCCTGTGAAAAAGAGTTTTATCTACAGTACCTCTAGTGAAGTGATTCTCAAGGAGGAACTGTGAAAGTGTGTCATACCAGGCTCTAGGTGCTTGTTTCAAACCATAGAGTGCCTTGAGGAGGAAGTATACATATTCTGGAAAATCATCATCTTCAAAACCAGGAGGTTGACTTACATACACCTCCTCTTCCAATTCCCCATTCAGAAAAGCACTCTTCACATCCATTTGATAGGCTTTGAAATTGGCATGGGCTGCATAGGCTAGGAAAATCCTTATTGCTTCTAGTCTTGCAACATGAGTAAATGTTTCATCAAAATCAATTCCTTCTTCCTGTGAATAGCCTTTTGCAACCAGTCTTGCTTTGTTCCTTGTGACTATGCCATTTTCATCCATCTTGTTTCTGAACACCCATTTTGTGCCTATGACACTCCTGTCCTTAGGCTTGGGCATCAGCTTCCAAACATTGTTCCTTTCAAATTGGTTTAGCTCTTCTTGCATAGCCAAAACCCAATCTGGATCTAGAAGTGCATCCTCAACTTTCTTTGGCTCATCTTGAGACAGAAAGCTGTTATATAGACATTCTTCTTGAGTTGCTCTTCTAGTTTGGACTTTTGAAGAAACATCACCTATAATAAGTTCAAAGGGATGATCTTTAGTCAATTTCCTTGAGGGAGGTAGATTTGCTCTTGAAGAGGTAGCTTCATGATCATGATTGCCTTGATTGGATATTTGTCCTTGAGAAACTCCCCCTGAGTTTGTTGTCCCTAAATGATCACTTCTAGAAGCATTTCTATGACTGTCAACGGTATTACCATTTTGACTGTCAACGAAACTCTCATTTTGACTGTCAACGAATCCACCATCATGACTGTCAACGAAATGACCATTTGGTCTGCTAGTAGCTATTCTTTTCAATCTTAATGCAGCAATTTCATCTTCACTGCTGCTTTCATCTGTGCTAGATACAACAAATTTAGGCTGTTTCTCAGTAGCCTTAACATGATTCACTTGATCTCCTTCCTCATTTTCAAAAGAAAGACTTTCATGGAAACCTTCATCACAGAGACCTTGAATTTTGAGATCATCAAAAACAACATGTACAGATTCCATAACAATGTTGGTTCTGAGATTATAGACTCTGTAGGCTTTCCCTGCTGCATATCCCACAAATATTGCTTCATCTGCCTTTGCTTCAAATTTCCCCAAATGCTCAGCTTGATTTCTCAGAACAAAGCACTTGCAACCAAAGACATGAAGAAAGTCCAATAGTGGCTTCTTTCTTTTGAGTAGCTGATAAGGGGTCATTCCTTTGGCCTGATTAATCAAAGAAATATTCTGAGTGAAGCAAGCTGTATTAACTGCCTCAGCCCAAAAATAAGTCGGTAACTTTGATTCATCTAGCATTGTCCTTGCAGCTTCAATAAGTGTTCTGTTTTTCCTTTCAACTACACCATTTTGCTGTGGTGTCCTTGCTGCTGAAAACTCATGCAAAATACCATTTTCTTCACAGAACATCTTCATGCTTGAATTCTTGAATTATGTCCCATTGTCACTCCTAATCCTTCTTACTTTCAAGTCAGGATGATTGTTTACCATCTTGATGTGATTGATAATGATTTCACTTGCCTCATCTTTGGAGAGCAAAAAGAAAGTCCATGTAAATCTAGAAAAATCATCAACAATCACAAGACAATATTTCTTCTTTGAAATAGACATGACATTTACAGGGCCAAACAAATCCATATGAAGCAACTCAAGCTGATGGACAATTGATGACTCCGTCTTGCTTTTGAATGATGCCTTCCTTTGTTTCCCTTTTTGACAGGCATCACACAAACCATCCTTGGAAAACTCCACCTGTGGAATTCCTCTAGCAAGATCTTTCCTCACCAAGTCATTCATAACTTTAAAATTCAGATGAGATAATTTCTTGTGCCATAGCCAACTTTCATCCTTGCTTGCCTTGCTGAAAAGACAAGTGATGGTTTCTGGATTTGTGCTACTAAAGTCAGCAATGTACACATTCCCTCTTCTGAATCCAGTCATTACCACATTGTTGTTTCCTCCTTTAGAAACAACACAGGCTTCTCTAAAAAAAGTAACTAAAAATCCTTTGTCACAAAGTTGACTGATGCTAAGCAAATTGTGCTTAAGACCATCCACCAATGCAACCTCATCTATGATGACATTCTCTTTTGAAATCAAGCCATATCCCTTTGTGTAGCCTTTGCTGTCATCTCCAAAAGCAATACAAGGGCCAGCTTTTTCCTGAAACTCTGTGAGCAGGGTAGAATCACCAGTCATGTGTCTTGAACAACCACTATCCAAGTACCAAAGATTCCTTTTGTCTCCCTGCACACAATAAAATCAAATCAAGTTGATTTTGGTACCCAAGTTTCCTTGGGTCCTGTTTTGTTAGCCTTTGCTTTCCCTTTTACATTATTTTTCGCCTTGGGCTCAGATTGATTTAAATCAATCTTTACCCTTGGTGTTGATTTCTGAGGGTTGCTCACATTTTCATTCACAGCATGCATAGTTGGAGGAATAAACATGTTATTCATATTCCATGGCATTTGTGGCACATTAAACATATTCATGTATGGATTAGACACAAATGGCATGCTGGCATATGGATTTTAAAATTGTGCATATGGAGCAAACATGTTAGGCATAACAGGCATTGTAGGCATAGAACTATTCATTGCAGGCTTGGGAATTTTCACTTTAACAGTCTTCTTAACAGATTTGCAGTTAGTAGATAAATGACTAACACTTCCACAATTAACACATGTCTTTCTAGGAGCATATTTATCAGGTGTGTAATTGTTGTGTTTGTTAATTCCTACTTTGCCATTCCTGTTATTCTTTTTATTTCCCTTAGCCTCAACTTGAACATTCTCTAACTTATCTTTCAATTGCTTGTTGGACAAGTGACCTACATTAGCTCTCTCAACAGGCTTCTCAACTTTCTTTGATTTACTAGACTCACCTTGAACAAAGTTCTTGGTGACAGGACCAAACTTATTATTAAGTCTAGTGAGTTCATCTTTTCTTTTCTCTGTCAACGAAACACCCTGATCGGTTGATGGTTCATCTGTCAATGAAACATTGCATTCCGTTGACATATCAACCTTCAACAAATGATCATTGTTGTCTGTTGACTCTGTTTCTGATTCTAAGGTTTCACAAACATACCCTAGTTTCTCTTTGTTCTTTTTCCATGATTGTTCACAGAAAGATTCCATACCTTGAACATTAATGATGTTGGTAGCAACATTCCTGGCATCTTTCCATTTAGCAATCACACTTTGTTCTATTTCAAGTTGTGTCTTAAGAATTTCTTCCCTTTGTAACACGTTCTCAAGTTCCTTCTTAGCATCCCTACTAACACATCTCATTTTCTCAAATTCAATGAGATGTGCTTCTAACATTGCATTCCTATCACTTAAGAGCAAATTAGTCTCTTTTATTCTTGAATTCTCTTTGGTAAGTGATTTAAGAGTAACACGTAAATTATATAATACAGTAGACATTTCATTTACTGCACTATCGCATTCTGTTAGGCCGAATACACGATATAATCAAGTATGTATGAGAATAGCGATAATTAAGAACACTGTTTATGAATCAATAAACTGTATTTATATTAACAGCTTCTCTCTTAGTGATGTTAATGAATCACAAAGAGCTTCTAGGTTACAATAATAATATATCAATATTCACGCGTTCCTTCTAGGAATAACCTATCTGTGTTTATATAGTACACAGCTACATACAATCCTTATCTAATTGATATTCCTACAAGTTAGCTATACAAAACTTATCAATTAAGGATTGCTTCTTATCTTCCATTCTGTTTCCTTAGCTGTATCAATATATTCTGCTTCTTTCCATCTTCAGAATATATTGCTTCTAGAATCTTCAATTCTGCACCGACAGCTAATTCAACTATCACCCTGTCAGACTTTAAATAAACTCTGACCGGCTTCAATTAAACTCTTCACCCTGTCAGAGTTTAACTAAACTCTGACTGGCTTCTGATAAACTCTTGTCAGTACCTGTTGCTTAAACACTGATAAACAAACATTAGCAATTATATCTAACAATCTCCCCCAACTTGTTCATAATAAAATGTACAAGTTAAACATATAATTGATGATGTCAAAACCATTTAACAAATGCAGTGTTTAACATATAACAGAGTTTAATTTAAAACAGAGTTTAAATTTGACTTAGATTAGAAAATATTAAAAACTTACAGTCAGACTTTACTTGACTTCTTCAATATCAGGTACAGTCCTGAGATAATCAATCAGCAGTCTTCTCTCAGCATTCTCAAGTTCAGCTATCATAATCTCTTTCAGCTCCTTATACTCTGGATCTCCTTCACCAGTTTGATATATGGCAGCCCTCAGAGAATAGATACTGTTCTTCTTCATTTCATTCCCTAACTGAATGTACTGAGCTTTATCTGACTCTAAGTTGAATTCTAAGACTTTTATTCCAAGTGCAGTTTTAAATCTAGTACTGTTTCTCTTCATCTCCACCAACTTTCCAGTATGATCTCTATACTTTGGAATATAAGCATTTGAGACTTTTCCTCCTCCAAGCATCACTTTTGATCTCAGCATCTTTTCTCTTAAGATTTGAGCAACATTATGGGTGTGTCTGTTTTTAACTTTCAACAAATAAAGTACATATTCAAGTTCTTCCCATGATTTGAGATTTACATCAGATTCTCCAACTCTATAAACACTTCCATCACTCATGAAGTATAACAGAAACTGCTTCTTCAAGACTCTGTGAAAAATCAACTGAACAGATTCTAACTTATCAAGATTTTCTTGTGTATCCCCAATACTAGATCCTGCCAGTGAAATATTGTCTTGAGATCTGTTATTTATTCTCTTCTCCCTATGTGAACCTAAACCAGACTTATCATAAGATTCTTTTCCAAGTACAGTCCTGGTTTGAGAAAAATCCACAGGTTGAAGTGTCAGAGTTTCAGAGAGTACAGGTCTTAAGAAACCTTTGAATTGAGGAGCTAGCTGAGTTTGCACAGCTTGAGTCTTGTCAGAGGCTGGCTTAACTTCAATAGTATCATCAACTTGAGCAGCGTCAGAGGTTGATTTTGCTAATTTTGTTTCAACTTGAGCAATGTCAGAGGTTGAATTATCTTTCTTCTTCAGGTTAGGCTCTTCAATCATTTTGCCTTTACCCTTATCAGAATTTCTAATCATAGGTCTCCTTGTATATTGTATACTCTGTTGTGTATTTTCTTTGATAGAAATACCAACTTTTTTCTTCCTAGGAGCCTTGATTTCCTGTTTCTTGTAGATTCCAGCTTCAAGATTTTTCTTGTGTTCTTCAACAAGCATCTGTTCTTCAGCCTGGATATCTTTAATAGTAACTTCCTTTCCATGTTCTTTAATAAAAATCCTAGCAGCAATCTCTTCATCAGTAGATGGGTTAGCTGAAACAACTAAACTTTTGTTGAGTTTTGAAGTAGATTGACCACCAGAGTTTATTACACGTCTTTGCCTTTGAGCAGAAATCCTTCTTTTATTTCCTCTGCTTCCCCCATCAGTAGAATCATCCTTCTGTCTCAGAGTTTGAGTATCTTTGCATTTGTCTTTAGGTATACTCTCCCCCTTTTTGACATCATCAGAAAGTAGTACTGATGTCAGCAATTCAAGCGCAGTAGAAATGGAAGTCAGTTGAGCAGACATAGCATTCTGATTGTCCTCAACTGTCCCAAGCCTCTTCTTGATTTCTTCAGAATCCCTGGCTTGCTGCTTGAACATAGCAAAGTAAGAAGTTCTGTCAGCCTTTAAAGTAAGATCCCTCATACTTACTTCATTCCTCAGTTTTGTAAGCATTTGTTGACTCTCATCAAATCTATTATTGAGAGATTTGACTTGAACAACAGTTGCCTGTAAGCTCGTAAGGACATCAGGATTTGTAATCTTCTTGACAGAATCAGATAGAAAATCTGCAGCCCGTTTTGCTGGAAAGACACAATCTGCATTAGCCCATGCATTGTAGTACATATTCTGAAAATGCTCAGAAGCAGCCCTTTGAACTTCCCTCTCTTCAGTAGAATTTGCTTGAAGATCATAAACTTCTACTTGAATATCAGAATCAGAATCTGAATGAGCAGGACTAGCTTCAGCATTGTCATCCTCTCTGTGAATATCTTCAAGCACATTTTCAGCAGTGATTTCATCAAGCAACTGTGCAGTTGCATCAGGTACTTGATCTGCTACAGTTTGAGGAACATCAGAGTTTGCTGGAGCAGTGACCTTTTCTTCTCTCTGAACAATCTCAACAACTGATTGTTGCAAAGTTTCAAGGAAAACAATATCCTCATGATCATTATCTGTTGCAGCAGCATGTTCAGCAACAGCTTCTGGAACTGGATCAACTCTAATCTGATCAACTTCCTCACCTTTCTCAAAATCAAGAGAAATGATTTCAGTGTGAGAAGCAATAGGTTCTACTAATTCAGTAGTAGCTTGATTAGCTTCCAGGACAGTATCTTCATGATCGACAATCCTGCTGTCAGAGAATGCAGCAGCTTCCTCAACTACATCATCAGCTTTTGATGTAGGAGCTTCTGTTTCAAAATCCATCAGAATAGTTTCAGGATTTGCAGCATCCTCCTGAACAAACACTTCAGGAGTTCCAGTGTTTACAAACACTCTGTCCTCATCAGCATTGAAAATTTCCTCCTCAACAACAATTTCAGGAGTATCTTGAGGAACAGCTTCTGTCATAATCTCCTCATTCTCTGATGTAGGAGCTTCAGTGTCCTCAGGTTCTTTGTCCATATTTGCAATGATATCACTAAAAAGTTGTTCAGCAACTAGTCTTCTCTTTCTCTGATGAAGAGTTTCTTCATCAGCTTCAGTTTCTGAGTCTTCAATAGAATCAGCAGCAGCAGACTTTGCCCTTTGGGCTCGCCTTTTCTTCATTCTTTTTCTCTGAGGCACAACATCAACATTTGATACCTCAGCTTCAGTGTGTTGCAAACCAGACTTAACTGCTCGAACTTTAGATCTCTTTGACCTCTGTGGTTGAGACATAGAAGGTCCAGCTTCAGATGTAGCATTCAAATACTTGTCCTGGTTAAATAGATCTTCTCTTTTGTAACCATAGTGATTAGTATGTACCAGAAAGATTAGCTAAACATGAGTATGAAATTGTCTGAATGTAAATTTGAATCAATTAATAAAAAAAATTTGTTTCTTTACATTACAGTATTATCAATATTGCATAGTAATTGTAAAGTGAAAGAATTGATATCACTTTAAACAATAAACTAACATACTCAGCAGCATCACGAATCACTATCAGGACTTATCAAACACACTCTGTCTTTTCTCCGTTCAATCATACTTTTTCCGAAAAACAAATGACTAATCTCAAAATTAAAAAAAAATATCTGAAACAAAGAAATTATTTTAACCATCAGAGATTAAAACAAAGTAACCTCGACGTATTTTACACAATACATCAGTGTTTACCATTTGTCCTTCTTTGTCAATAAACTCTTTTCTCAATCTGTACAGTTGTGAAAATATGTGTGTGTAGTAGCAGAGTTTACCGAAATCAGTATTTAGATCATCTCAAAGTGCATAAAATCCACAAACTAAAGTAGTAAAAACTGGTTGCCTAAACTCTCATGTATAACATAGACACTGATTTTTCTATCTAAACTCTGTATTACTGATATCCTTTCATTTGGATATGTCTTTTATTTTTCACCCCCTTTATTATATATATATTTATTTATTTTTATTTTTTTATTTTTTATTTTTTATTTTTTATTTTTCCAGTAATCAGTGGTTGGCACTAGTCACCAAAAATCAAAGATTTTAGCCCTTATTTCATACAATAAGTTCCTGGATCTTCCTAGGCACAACATGATCTCAAAGGAATTTGTGCTCTGTTTGGCATCTTTTGATTTGAGGGTGAATTATTTGCAATGAATAATCAGAGTTTAGACTTTTCATCAGTAATTATTATTAACTTATGAGAGAAAATGCAAACAGCTAATACAGACTCAGTGTATAGGATCAATAAACTAAGAGATGCTATAAATATAGAGACAGTATCATGCTGTGTTAGCTTACTGCACATATTTGAGATCAGAATCTATCAACTCTTAAGGATTCACAATTACTTACTGAGAATTATGCTTCATACAAATTTCTTCATTGGTCCATATGTTTCAGACAAAATTACAATTAGAGAATAGCATTAAACTGGAACTATCAGAGTATGACCAACAGAGTTTAGCATCAGAGTTTACTTTCAGAGTATGACTGACACTTCACAGAGTTTATTATCAGAGTTGAACATGCTGGTTCACATAACAGTTAACACATGTAAGAAATCATGAACATAAAAAGTGAGTCTAACCCGTATCTCTAGTCAGAACCAGAGATCATTCCAAGTTCATTTACCAATCTTGTAAAAGTAGCTTCACTCAAGGGTTTGGTGAAGATATCTGCAAGTTGTTGGTCTGTAGACACAAAATGAAGCTCAATGTTTCCTTCTTCCACATGTTCTCTGATAAAATGATACCTTATGCTGATGTGCTTGGTCATGGAGTGCTGTACTGGATTACCTGTCATAGCAATAGCACTTTGGTTATCACAAAAAATAGGTATTTTAGAGTACCATAACCCATAATCCAGCAGTTGATTCTTCATCCATAAAATCTATGCACAACAGCTACCAGCTGCTATATACTCTGCTTCAGCAGTGGATGTGGAAATTGACTTCTGTTTCTTGCTGTACCAAGAAACTAATCTGTCACCTAAAAATTGACAGCTTCCACTTGTACTTTTTCTGTCTATCTTACAGCCTGCAAAATCTGCATCAGAGTAACCAATTAACTTAAACTCTGATTCTCTAGGATACCACAAACCCAAGGTTATGGTGCCTTTGAGATATTTGAAAATCCTTTTTACAGCTGTTAGATGAGGCTCTCTGGGATCTGCTTGAAATCTTGCACAAAGACATGTTGCATACATGATATCAGGTCTACTTGCAGTAAGATACAGTAGAGACCCTATCATTCCTCTGTAGTTAGTTATATCTACTGAGGCTCCTGTGTCTTTGTCAAGCTTCGTTGCTGTAGCCATGGGAGTTGTAGCAGATGAACTATCAAGCATACCAAATTTCTTTAGAAGATTTCTGGTATACTTTGCTTGATTGATAAAAATCCCATCATCTGTTTGCTTTACTTGTAAGCCTAGAAAGTAACTAAGCTCTCCCATCATGCTCATTTGATACCTGGATTGCATAAGCTTTGCAAACTTCTTACAAAGTTTGTCATTAGTAGATCCAAAAATAATATCATCTACATAAATTTGAACTAAAAGCAAATCATCACCAGAATTGAAATAAAACAAGGTTTTATCAATTGTACCTCTTGTGAACCCACTTTCTAAAAGAAATTGAGCAAGAGTTTCATACCATGCTCTTGGTGCTTGCTTTAGTCCATATAATGCCTTGTCAAGCCTGTAGACATAATCTGGATGTTTGGGATCTACAAATCCTGGTGGTTGTTCAACAAACACTTCTTCTTCAAGCTTCCCATTTAGAAAAGCACTCTTTACATCCATCTGAAAGACTTTAAACTTCTTGTGTGCAACATAGGCCAGAAAAATTCTTATGGCCTCCAATCTTGCAACTGGAGCAAAGGTTTCATCATAGTCAATTCCTTCCTGTTGTGAATAACCTTTTGCCACAAGTCTAGCCTTGTTTCTTGTAATCACACCTTCACTGTCAGTCTTGTTTCTGAAAACCCACTTTGTACCTACAATTGATCTATTCTTTGGTCTAGGTACAAGTGTCCAGACTTCATTTCTTTCAAATTCATTTAACTCTTCTTGCATTGTTGTAATCCAATTAGCATCTTGAAGAGCTTCCTCCACTTTCTTTGGTTCTGTTTGAGACAAGAAAGCATGATACAGACACTCATTATTTGTTGCACTTCTAGTTCTCACACTAGCATCAGGATCTCCAATTATGAGATCAGGTGTGTGTGCCTGTGTCCACTTTCTTGCTGTTGGTAAGTGGTTTCTTGCATCATTATTGAATCCTCCCCCTTGATCCATGCTTTCCTGATTCATATGTTGACTTTCTGTAGCATCTGAGGCTCCCCCTGAATTGGATGGCTCAGTGTTTGAACTGTCAGAGTTTGAATCAGTTTCCTCAACTGACTCACTTGCTGTGTCTTGTTGAGCTTCTTCACGCTCCCCCTCAACTGGTTCTCTATTTTGTTCAATTTGAGAATTTTCAGTTTCTTCAGTATTTACCAGTAGAGGTTCAGAGTATGCTCCGTCAGAGTTTGTCAACTCTGTTTCATCAGAGTTTATATCATCAGAGAATAGATCTTCATTTTCAAAATGCAGTTGATCATATCCATCCTTGTCTTCAAGTCCAATTATTTTCTTGTCATCAAATGACACATGTATGGATTCCATGATCACCTTAGTTCTTAGATTATAAACTCTGAATGCTTTTGTTGACAATGGATAGCCAACAAAGATTCCTTCATCAGCTTTTAACTCGAACTTTGTCAACTGTTCAGGATGAGTCTTCAACACAAAGCATTTGCATCCAAATATATGAAAATATTTCAAATTTGGCTTCTTATTTTTCACCATCTCATATGGTGTTTTCCCATGCTTGTTGATCAATGTTGCATTTTGAGTAAAACAAGCAGTTTGAACAGCTTCTGCCCAGAAGTATGTTGGTAATTTTGCTTCATCAAGCATAGTTCTGGCTGCTTCAATTAAAGTTCTGTTCTTCCTTTCAACTACACCATTTTGCTGTGGAGTTCCAGGTGCAGAAAATTCTTGTTTCACTCCTCTTTCCTTGCAGAAAGCTTCTATAATTGAGTTTCTGAATTCAGTTCCATTATCACTCCTTATAATTTTGACTTTGTGCTGTGATCCTTTGTCCAGTAGATTTACATGATCCATCAGAGTTTGAGCAGTTTCATCCTTCTTTGATAAGAAATACACCCATGTATATCTAGTATACTCATCAACAATTACTAGAGCATATCTCTTTCTGCCCATGGACATCACATTCACTGGTCCAAAGAGATCAACATGTAGAAGATGATAAGGTTCCATTACTGAAGATTCAGATTTGCTCTTGAAAGATGACTTCCTTTGTTTGGCCTTTTGACAAGAATCACATAGACCATCTAGTTTGAGTATTGATTTTGGAAGTCCCCTTACAAGATCCTTTCTTATTAGCTCATTGATGTTGTTCAAATTTAGATGAGAGAGCTTCTTGTGCCAATTCCAACTCTCTTCATTTGACATTTTTGCAGTCAGACACACTGTTTTTCCATCAGAGTTTGTTACCAAACTTGCTTCATAAATATTGTTGCGCCTGTGTCCAACTAGAACAACTTTTCCAGTAGATTTACTGATAACTTCACAGTATTCACTATGAAAATCTACATGGTTTCCTCTGTCACAGATTTGACTCACAGATAGCAGATTATGCTTGAGTCCTGAGACTAGAGCTACATTTGTGATGATGACACTTCCAAGATTAATATTGCCATATCCCAGAGTGTGTCCTATGTTGCCATCTCCATAGGAAACTTTTGGGCCAGCCTTCTCCTCAAAGTCTGATAGCAGGGCTTTATTTCCAGTCATATGTCCTGAGCATCCGCTGTCCAAGATAAGGGTGCTCTCTTTTATGCCCTGCAATCACAAACCAACACTAAGTGTTAGTTTTAAGGATCCAGACTTGCTTGGATCCTTTGTCTTTCTTAACAGTGTTAGCTTTTGCAGCGGAATCAGCATTATCAGAGTTTAAACTAACATTGTCAGATTTTACACTAGCAGAGTTTGCTCTAACCCATTTCAAGTTGGGTTTTAGCTCATAATAGTTATGATAAATTGCATGATAACTCTTACATGTGTAAATAGAATGCCAAGTGCTCCCACAATGTTTGCATAAAGTCTGTGGTCTTACTCTAACATAATCATTCTTTACTTCTGAAGTAGAAGGTAAAGAATTAATATGTTTGTTCTTAGTGCAAAATCTAGCAAGATGATTAGAACTACCACAATTGTAACATGTTTTCCTTGAAGCACCAGCATTAGGCAAATGATTATTTCTATTATTTATGCCTATTTTTCCATTCCTATTTTTCTTGGACCCTTTAGGTTTCATGGAAGACTTAACCTCTTTGAGCTTATGTTTAAACTGTTTTCCTGTCATTAAACCAACATTAACCTGCTTCTCACAGATTCTAATTGGTTCTTTAACAGCTTCTAGCTCAACAAGCTTCTCTGTTTTAGATTCAATATCCACTTGTTCAACACAAGCTTCAACTGGCTCCATAACAGCTTCTTTCACAACTACAGATTTTAGCTTGGTAGATTCTGGAACAAATATCACAGGTTTAAGTTGTGGTTTAACCTTAACTTTGTCTTTAAACCTAAGTTCATCGTTTTCACAATAACCTAAACCTACAGAATCAGTCTGAAACACTTGATGAGTGTCTCTTCCAGAATCTGTCCAAGTCTTGATTATTTTTCTTTCCTTCTCTAAATCAGATTCTAGTTGCCTATATCTTTTCAGCAACTCCTGTTCTACATAAACAGCATCATCTCTTTCTTTTTGAATCTGTTTCATATTTTCAAGTTCTCCTTCAAGAAACTTGTTTCTATCTTTAAGACTAAGATTCTCAGATTTAATCCTCTCATTCTCTAAAGTCTGATCCCTATAACTAATATGTATGTTCTTAAGATAAATTCTTAATTCAGAAATATTATCAGTATCATAAGCATAAGTAGTTAGAGGTACCTTATTTTCAGACGATTCAGTCTCATCTCTGACAGTTGCCATAAGAGCATAGTTTTCTCCATCATCAGAGTCTGAAGTATCTGCCCAGTCTTTGCCTTTAGAGATGAGTGCTTTTTTAGTTCTTCCTTTCTTGCACTCTGGAGCATAGTGACCCATCTCTTTGCACTTGTAGCACTGGATCTCAGATTTGTCCTTTTTTTCAGACTTGGTATCCCTTCCATCAGACTTTCTGAAATTCTTCTTCTCAGAATTTGAATCTCTCCTTGAGAATCTTTTACCCTTCTTGAAGTTCTTGAATCCCATCTTCTTAAATGTCTTAACCATCAAGGCAGCCATTTGCATCATCTCCTCTTCATCATCCTCAGAGTCAGAAGCTTCATCAGAGTTTGAGTCACCATCAGAGTTTGATGACTCACTTTCAGAGTTTACAACCAATGCTTTTCCTTTGGCTTTCTTCCTTGAGATTTTCTTTTCAATGGGCTTCTCCTCAACTTTGAGAGCAACAGATTTTGACTTTTTACTCAATCTTCTATTCCTTTGATCTATCTCCAGTTCATGAGTTTTCAATAACCCATAGATTTCATCAAGTTCTGTATCAGCAAGCTCATAATTATCTCTAATTGTGGTTGTTTTTAGATCCCACTTTTCAGGTAGAGATAACAGAAACTTGAGATTAGACTCTTCAAGCTCATATTCTTTATCAACCAGAGACAGATCATTCAATAGTTTGCAAAATCTGTCATAAGTCTCAGTCAAGGTTTCATTAGGTCTTGAATCAAAGTGCTCATACTCCTGTGTGAGTATTGTCTTTCTATTCTTCTTAATAGCACCTGTTCCCTGGCATCTGACTTCTAAAGCATCCCATATCTCTTTGGCAGTTTTGCAGCCAATTACTCTGTTAGACATAACGTTATCTAACGCACTGTGGAGAAGATGTCTAACCTTTGCATCCTTTGCAATTGATGAGATGTCCTCAGGAGTCAAATCTTTCTTTTCCTTTGGAACAGTCTTTTGTTCTTGTCCATCAACAACAGGGGCTAGTTTGGTTGGATTATGAGGACCATCATAAATTCTGTCAAGATATTCTGGATCTGTAGCCTCCAGAAACATGGTCATCTTCACCTTCCAAATCGGATACTCTACAGGCCTGAGAATCGGAACCCTGATTGTTTCATATCGACTCACAGAATTAGGCTTAACCTGTTCAGCCTTGGGAGCAGTTTGATTTTCTTCAGACATGATTATTACTGTGTTTGAATCGTAAAACTGTATATATTAAACAGCCTTGGCTCTGATACCAATTGTTAGGCCGAATACACGATATAATCAAGTATGTATGAGAATAGCGATAATTAAGAACACTGTTTATGAATCAATAAACTGTATTTATATTAACAGCTTCTCTCTTAGTGATGTTAATGAATCACAAAGAGCTTCTAGGTTACAATAATAATATATCAATATTCACGCGTTCCTTCTAGGAATAACCTATCTGTGTTTATATAGTACACAGCTACATACAATCCTTATCTAATTGATATTCCTACAAGTTAGCTATACAAAACTAATCAATTAAGGATTGCTTCTAATCTTCCATTCTGTTTCCTTAGCTGTATCAATATATTCTGCTTCTTTCCATCTTCAGAATATATTGCTTCTAGAATCTTCAATTCTGCACCGACAGCTAATTCAACTATCACCCTGTCAGACTTTAAATAAACTCTGACCGGCTTCAATTAAACTCTTCACCCTGTCAGAGTTTAACTAAACTCTGACTGGCTTCTGATAAACTCTTGTCAGTACCTGTTGCTTAAACACTGATAAACAAACATTAGCAATTATATCTAACACATTCCTCTTTAGAAAGCTCAGAAAGATTAGTAGTTGTTACCTGGTTGCTTGAGGAGCTTGCTTCCTGATCATGATTGTTAGCCATAAGAGCCAAGTTGACATATTCAACATCATCATCAGAATCTTCACCATTACCAGCCCAATCATACTCCAGAGACATGAAAGCCTTTTCTTTTTGCTTGAGAAGTTCAAAGTATTTCTTTTTATAATCAACAGGTTCAAATTTCATGTTGCCCTTCTCAATCTTGGGCTTTCTGCAGTCTCCAGCAAAGTGACCAAGCATTCCACAATTGAAACATTTAGATTTAGACTTTTCAATCCAGTTACTTTTGTTAGGTTGAAAGTCTCTCCTTGGTGGCCTTGCTTCTGAGTTTCTCTTGAACTTGAACTTAGAGAATTTTCTTGACAGAAAAGCAATGTGTTCATCAATCTCATCTAAGTCATCCAAGTTGGCTGGTTCTGGTTCTTCTTCTTCTGTCATCTTGCCTTTACCCTTGCTAACATCACTTCTACAACTAGCTCGACTAGTTGTGGCCTTTGCAGCTTCTTCAGTGTCATCTTCCAGTTGGTTCACAGATGCAATCAATGCAATAGATCCACCCTTCTTCTGTACCTTTTCAATTTCTTCATCTTGCTCCATTTCCAACTCATATGTTTTCAAGGTTCCATAAAGCCTTTCAAGAGTGTAGTCTTTGTACTCTTGAGTGTTTCTGAGAGAAACAGTCATAGGCTTCCATTCTTTTGGAAGAGCTCTAAGAAATTTAAGGTTTGAATCCTTGGTTTGATAGATCCTCCCATACAGCTTTAATCCATTCAAAAGCTTCTGAAACCTACTAAACGTGTCATTTAGGGTTTCACCAGCTTTAAAATGAAAATGCTCATATTGTTGTATAAGGAGTTGCATTTTATTTTCCCTGACTTGCTCAGTTCCTTCACAGAGAGTTTTAACAGTGTCCCATACTTCTTTGGAGGTTGTACAGTTTATGACATTGTCAAACATCTCTTGCTCCAAACCATTAAACAGAATGTTCATGGTTCTTTTGTCTTTATGGACTTCTGCAACATCTTCAACAGTCCATTCTGAGACAGGTTTTGGAATCTCTACATCAGGAGCATCATCTGGCAGTCCAACTCTAGAATCAAGCTTTATGGGAACGTGTGGACCTTTCTCAATGCAGTCTACATACCTCTCATCCATAGACATGAGATGTAAATGCATCTTTACTTTCCAGTGAAAGTAATTGTCCTTATCAAGAACTGGTATCTTCACACCTGCATCCTTCTTTACCATGGTTTCTGTTTTTGGTCTTGATCTTTAAACTTCTTGTATGTTAGAAGCTCGCTCTGATACCAATTGTTAATCCCAAATGACCTAACAGAATTGTAGAAGGGGGGTTGAATACAATTCTTGATATTTCTTTAAACTTAAAACAACTTACAAATAAAAACTGAACTTAAAGTAAAAATCACAAGCACATAAATAATTTCAGTTGGATTGTTTGATGATCCAACTGAAGTGATTTTTATTGCGGAAATAATATGTGATACAAAAGTACACAGCTGCTCAGTTACAAGGTTGTAGAGAAGAATGCTCTCAAGGATAGCTAATACAAACTATTTGTTTTTCTTCTCTATAATTAAAGTAACTGCTACACTTGGTTATATATCCCCAAGTTTACAACCCTATTTTTGGCTACACTAAAAGTACAATGAGTAACCGCCAATAGTTTGCTTTTCATCCCTTTGTCCAGTGGTCCTTGGAGATCCTTGCTTTTGTCTTCATGCTTATTATGATCACTCCCAAGACCCAATTGGAAACTGGGATGTTTCCTTATTCCTCATGTCCATTTTAATGGTTTCCAATGCAAAGTACACTTCCACATCACCTTTAGATCTGTTCAGTAAACTGTCACTATCACTTTGTCAACTATTCAGAAAAGCAATAATGATTCGTTGATAGCAGGGAGATGTGTTTCGTTGATAGCTTTATTCTTTATTCCGTTGATGGTGTTTTCCTCGTTTCGTTGATGAGTAAACTCCATACCGTTGACAGAGTAATCTTCATACCGTTGACATGTCTTCACTTAGGCAAAATTACAAGGCACAAGATATTTATAATTAACCAACCTATTTTGCCTATCTATCATTTAGTCAACATGACTTAGAAAACCTATCTAGTACATACAACAAAATGCATATCAAACTGTGAAGTATTGTACAGTGCAATTGCTACATCACTCATTTCGTTGATGAGCTTCCTGTCAACGGAATGCTGCAAAGCATGCCATTTCGTTGACAGCTACAAAATAACTTTACACAAATTCTACTAAGTGTTTTATATTTATCATCAAGAACAACATATTCCTAACAGTACTAGTCCACAATTCTTTTGGAGTTTTTGGAACTGACTTAGAAGGTACCAAGTTTAGAAGATAAGCCGCTGTTTCTAGAGCATGTCCCCAAAACGACTTGGGTAAATTCGAATAACTCATCATCGATCTTACACTCTCTAAAAGAGTCCGGTTCCTTCTTTCTGCTACACCATTCTGCTGAGGTGTGCCAGGTGCAGTCAACTGGGATGTAATCCCATGTTCTGATAAATATTCTCTAAATTCTCCAAGTAGGTATTCGCCCCCACGATCTGATCGTAGTGACTTGATACATTTTCCTGAATGTCGCTTCTCCGCACTTGCTTTGTACTCTTTGAATTTTTCAAAACACTCAGACTTGCGGTGCAACAGATAAATGTATCCATATCTCGAATAATCATCAATGAAAGTGACAAAATATTCATACCCACCTCTCGCTTGGATATTCATAGGTCCACATAAATCAGTATGAACCAATTCTAACACATCTTTGGCTCTATTTCCTTTTACCTTAAAAGGTCTACTGGTCATTTTTCCTTCCAAGCAAGATTCACAGACTGGAAATGGCTCCACTGCCAACGAGCCTAAAGGCCCATCTACTACCAATCTTTGAATCCTCCTCAAGTGAATATGACCTAATCTCAAGTGCCAAAGATATGTTTGGTTCAATCCAGAAGGTTCCTTTCTTTTACTAGAGGTAGAGAATGTATTATTAATTTCACTTGGTTGCAGCATTGGTTCTATAGGATTAATAATATATAAATTGTCTTGCAATGTACCAGAACATATAACTCGTTTATTCATCATAATGGAAACATTACGATCCAAACAAACATTATAACCATCCATAGCAAGTTTAGAAACCGAAATTAAATTCCTTCTAAATGAAGGTACATAAAGACAATTATTCAAAACCAAAATCCTATCATAACCAAAAGATAAAGAAATAACTCCAACTGCAACCACTGCTACTTTCGTAGCATCTCCCATGAACACATATATCTCGCCATCTCTAAGCAGCCTGGTTTTCTGGAACCCCTGCATGGAATTACAAACATGATCAGTGGCTCCTGTGTCTACACACCAAGTGCTCGTAGACATAGCCGCTATATATGTTTCCGTAACAAGAGAAAGAGACATACCAACATTGTTCTTCTTAGACAGAGGACAATCCTTTTTCCAGTGACCCGACTGCTTGCACTTGAAGCACTTGCCCTTAGGCTTCTTCACTGAATTCTGAACTCCCAATGGTTTCACAACTTTCTGTGTCTGAACCTTCTTCTTCTTCTTTCCTTTCGGCTTTGAAGAAGAAACTTTCTCAGCCACATTTACCTGAACATGCTGCTGAAATAATGATTCCGCTGCCTGAAGCTCTGTCAGAAGTTCTGCAAGACTATACAACTTCTTGTTCATGTTTTAATTCAAGCGAAACGGCTCAAAGCTTTTTGGCAAACTCATAAGTATGATATCGACCTGCGTTTCCGCATCAATATCAGCACCAAGGACCTCTAGTTCATTTATATGAGACATCATCAGAAGAACATGGTCCCTTACAGGTGTTTTTTCAGCCATCTGAGTGTTCATTAGAGACTTCATTGCTACTTGCCTAGCAGCCCTATTCTGATCTTCGAAAAGCTCCTTGAGATTAAAGAGCATATCTGCAGCAGTGGTCATGGCCTAATGCTGATGTTGCAAAACACCCGAAATTGCTGCCAGAATGTAACATCGCGACATCTCATCTGCCTTAGTCCACTTCTTAAAATACTCTTTTTCCTCAGCCGGAGCATCGGCAGCAGGCTAGTCCGGTTGGGGTTCAACAGTACAAAATTTGAACTCTTCAGCAGTCAACACTATGTCCAAATTGCGTTTCCATTCAATATAGTTAGGTCCGGTAAGTTTGTTATCCTTAAGTATGATGAAAAGTGGATTAAAGCCCATTCTATCCTGAGAATCATGCATATAACACTTAATCAGAAAATTGCATATATCTTAAAGCTTATTGGTTTCCTCTAACAATTAATTAAAATTAATGCACTAATATTTAAATTCCATAAATATCTGGTACGCCATGATGGATGACATATATACCATTTAAATTTAAATATTACTTCGGTCCTACTACTAAATAATACGCCACGTTAGGGTGGACTATATATTATCTTTCATAGCTAAGTGTATACCATTATTTAGATCTTAATTTGCCTTTAGTCAGACCCATCCGTTCGGTGCGTTGAACCCTAGGGGGTAAAAGACTAAAAGAAAAGCAATTGATATAAAGACAAGGCAGGAGACTTTATTACATCAACACAACTGAAGAAAGAAAAGACACAGAAACCTTAAAACATTACATTTCTCTCTTTGTCTTCTTTACTTCTTCAAACGGCAAAGGCATTAATTTCTTCAGGAGAATTAATTCTTGTTTGGTTCATAACATTTAATTCATAGGAACTGAATCTCTTGTACTGCTTTAGCTTTCTAGCGGATCATAATCCCTAGATTTTATATCGAACTACTTTTTAGTATTCGATCCTTTTTATTACAAAAATAGATAAATTCATGTCGAATTTATTCTAGATTTGTTTTATTAAGTTCTTTGTAATCAGTGATCAAAATTGTAACACCTCTCAAGTTTAATAGAGTTTCAATTTAACTTGAATATTGTTTCAGTTTTTATTCCGCATTAATTTGTTCTAAACAGTTAAACCATTTAAAGGACAAATTCGATAAAAAGGTATAGTTTTTATTCAACCCCCCTTCTACAAACTTATCAGGACCTAACAATTGGTATCAGAGCCTTTTGATTAATATACAAATCAAAGATCCAATTGTTTTGAGATTTTTCTTTTAAACTCTGATTCTTTATTTTATTCTTAAAAATCTCAAAAGATGTCTACTACACAGAAAGTTGGTACTGTCAAAATCCCAATATTCAGCAAGGAGCATTATCCGATGTGGAAGAAGAAAATGCTCCTATTTCTTAAGGTTGCAAATCCTAAATACTTGGATGTGCTGAAGAGTGGTCCCAAACTCCCTATGATTATTGATCCTGAAGTTGTTGAGAATAATGTTGTGACTAGGGCTGCTAGAATGTACCCTAAAGATCCCAAGGAATACACTCCTGATGAGAAAGAGGATGTTACCTTGGATTCCTGTCTTCAGTTGATCCTTATTGAGAGTCTTGATCCTATCATGCATAATCATGTCCTAAATTGTGAAACTGCCAAACATATTTGGGGAACCATAGAGATAATCAATGAGGGGACAGAAGAAGTTAGGGAGAATATGCTGGAAATTCTCACTTCACAATATAAGCATTTCAGATCAAACCCTGGTGAAGGTATCTCTCAGGTTTTTGAAAGATACAACAAATTAATCAATGATCTGAATCTCAATGGGAAGCACTACACCAACAAGGAGATTAACAAGAAGTTCCTTCTTACCCTACCACCTCATTTGGAGCACAAAATATCTGCCATTAGAGAAGCAAGAGATATGAATGAGATTGCTTTGGAGAGATTGTATGGTGTGCTGAAGACCTATGAGCTGGAGCAGATTCAACAAAGGGAGCTGTATGGAACTGGGAAAATTGTTGGTACCTCTACTGCATTGGCTGCTGAAGTCCCACAGAGACTGGAAGTGAAGGCTGTTCAACCTTCTAGTTCTCACATGAATGTTATTGATGCTGAATATGGATTAACATCCATTGATCAATCTGGTGGTGACTTCTATTCTTTAGAAGAACTTGATCAGCTGGAGGATGGTGACTTGGCTTTGATAGTCAGGAAATTTGGGAAGTTTAGATTCAAGAGGAATCCCAATCTTAAGTTCAGACCCAGATTTCAGAGAGGTGGATCTTCATCTTCAAGTGGCACAAGGGGTGGCTACAAAACTGGAACTGTGGACAGGAGTATAATCAGATGCTACAATTGCAATGAGTTGGGTCACTTTGCTACTGAGTGCAGAAAGCCAAAGCAAGTGACTAGAAACACATTTGATTCTAGCAAGAAGAACAAGATTGGGAAGGCCTATGTTGCTGAGGGAAAGAGTTGGGATGACACTGACAGTGATGAAGAAGCAGGTGAGATTGGGAACCTTGCTTTAATGGCTAAAGAGGAAAGCACTTCATCCAGATACATGTCAGAGGTAACCTTTACTGATGCTGAAATGATTTATCATCTTGGTGGCACCATAAGTTGTGCACGCACTGAAAATGATAGAATAAATCTTTTAAACACAAATCTTGAAAAGGAATTAAAAGAATTGAAACTTGTGCATGTTAATCAGGATGAACTTACTGAGAAAATTGTTTTTCTTGAGAATAGGGTTAAATGTTATATTCAACTGGAAACCATTCTCAAAGATCAGATTAGTGAGCTTAAAACCAAAGCTAATGCTTATTTCAGTTCTTGTAAGACTGCTAAAGAAATTCTGAATAAGCAAGCTGTTGGTAATCATGTCAGTATAGGGTATGATTATAATGAGGCTATTGGACTTCTTGGAATTAATTCCCCTTGTAACTTCAAATCTGAAGGGAAGGCTGTTCCATATATACTTAAGGGTATTAAAACACCCTTCTGTAAGGAGTCTGAGGCAGAGCCTATGAATGAATACTCTATCATTATTGCTGAGGAGATTCATGAAGAAGATGTTGCTTTAGAAGCTGAGCAATCCAAAAAGTGCATATCTGATATTCCAGTCAAAGTTGCTACAACTAAAAAGACTAAATCAGATATCCATAAGTTGGATCAAAACAATTGTTCTAACATGCCTGCTATTAATTCTTCTCATAAAGCATGTGGTGTGAGTAATTGCATGTCTTGTGCTTTCAATGTTATGTATGCTTTCTTTAATAAAAAGCATGTATCTAGTGATAAGACTGCTCCACGTCAACATGTTAATAGTAAGAAGCATGTTAAAGCTAAGACTGCTAATCCTCCTAATATTAAAGTGGATTCATTTATCCCTAAGCCTACTCAGAAATGTGTTAAGGCTGGCTATAAATGGAAACGCTCTTATGTGAAAGAGGTTGAAGTAGTTTTAGTTAGAAATGTTGTTTTGCCTGACAAAGGCCAGTTTTTTAAGTATGCCGGACCCAATCAATTTTGGGCTCCGAAGAAGGACTAATCAATCTGATATTGCAGGGAGTTAAACATGTAAACCGAGTTATGTGGATTCTGGACAGTGGCTGTTCAAGGCATATGACCGGAGATAGAGCCCTGCTATCAGATGTGGTTGTGAAAGCTGGCCCAGTAGTTACCTTTGGAGATAACAGCAAGGGTGTTACGAAAGGATATGGCTGTTTGAAGTACGGAAATGTTATCATTGAAGATGTTTCATTTGTGGAAGGTCTGACGTTCAATCTTCTCAGCATCAGTCAGTTCTGTGACAGAGGATATGCTGTTTCCTTTGAAAGAGAGAAGTGTCAGATCACTCACAAGAAGAATGAAAAGCCTGCTCTTCAAGGAGTAAGGAAAGGTGACTTGTTCATAGCTGATCTGAACTCGGGATTCAAAGATGAAGTTAATTGTTTTTATGCTAAAGCTTCATCAGATGATAGTTGGCTATGGCACAAGAAGATGTCTCACCTTAACTTCAAAACTATGAACTCTTTAGTCAAGAGGGAATTAGTTAGAGGTTTGCCTCAAATGGAATTTACACAGGAAGGACTGTGTGAGGCATGCCAAAAAGGAAAGTCAAAGAAAGCTTCTCACAAGGGCACTGATACATCATCAATAACTGAACCTCTTCAGCTACTGCACATGGATTTGTTTGGTCCAGTTAATGTGATGTCCATGTCAAAGAAACAATATGCACTTGTGATTGTTGATGACTATTCAAAATATACATGGGTTTTATTCCTACATTCCAAGGATGAGACCCCATTCCTGGTGATTGGCCACATAAAGTTGATTGAGCTGGATTCTAGATTCCCTGTTAGAGCCATAAGGTCAGATAATGGTACTGAATTCAAGAATGCCATTCTAAATGACTTTTGTGCTGATAAAGGAATAACAAGACAGTATTCTGCCCCTAGAACTCCTCAACAAAATGGAGTAGTGGAAAGAAAGAATCGTACATTGATTGAAGCTGCAAGGACTATGTTAAGTGAGTCCAAACTTCCAACGTACTTTTGGGCTGAAGCAGCGAATACCGCTTGTTATACTCAGAATCGAACTTTAATCAACAAGGACTTAATGAAGACTCCGTATGAGATCATGAACAACAAGAAACCAACTGTCAAGTACTTTCATGTATTTGGAGCAAAATGCTTTGTGCTTATAGATGACAATGTTAAACGTGGCAAGTTTGATGCAAAGGCACAAGAAGCTATTTTTGTTGGATATTCCAGAAGATCTTACAGGGTCTATGTGGTTGGCAGTCACACAGTAAAGGAAAGTGTCAATGTTACTTTTGATGACACTAAGTTCCCCAGTATCCAAAAAGAAGACTCATCTGAAAAACTGAAGTTTGATAACTTGCCAGACTCAGAATCAGATGATGAAGACCCACCTGAAGTTATTGCTGGTGATGATAATAATAATGATGATAATGATCATGGTGATGGTGGTGGAAACACTGGTAACAATGGAGATACCACCAACACTGGAGAAGAATCATCAAGGCAAACAGGCAACAACTCAGGGGGAGCAAATGAAGGATCAACTAGTCACTCACAACATCAAAGTGAATTTCAAGGCGAATCATCAAGATCAAATTTTCCAAGATAGACTGTTTGGAATAGAGCTCATCCTTTTGAGCTGATCATTGGTGATCCAGATGTTGGAGTTAAAACTAGAAGAGCTTCTCAGAATGAATGTCTTTTCTCAGCATTTCTATCTAAAATGGAGCCAAAGAAAACTGAGGAAGCACTGACTGATCCAGATTGGGTGATTGCTATGCAAGATGAACTCAATCAATTTGAACAA
Organism: Heracleum sosnowskyi; assembly: GCA_030848705.1. Classification (NCBI taxonomy): domain Eukaryota; kingdom Viridiplantae; phylum Streptophyta; class Magnoliopsida; order Apiales; family Apiaceae; genus Heracleum; species Heracleum sosnowskyi. The sequence goes on from CM061241.1 coordinate 48,913,154, forward strand.
CAGCAAGTCTGGAAGCTGGTACCCAGGCCAAAGAACAAGAAAGTAGTTGGTACAAGATGGGTATACAGGAACAAGCTAGATGAGGATGGCATTGTTACAAGGAACAAGGCAAGACTGGTTGCACAAGGGTATTCTCAAGCTGAAGGCATTGATTATGATGAAACCTATGCACCAGTGGCTAGACTTGAGGCCATCAGGATGTTCTTAGCATTTGCTGCTTACTCCAATTTTAAAGTCTATCAAATGGATGTTAAGAGTGCATTCCTGAATGGTGAACTTGATGAAGAAGTGTATGTGGAACAGCCCCCTGGCTTTGAAAATCAGGAGTTGCTGGACTTTGTGTACTTTCTCTTCAAGGCTATCTATGGTCTCAAACAAGCCCCAAGAAAATGGTATGACACTCTCTCTGGTTTTCTTTTAGAAAATGGTTTTGTTAGAGGTATCATAGACAAAACTCTTTTTTCAAAGAAACACAAAAATGATATGATATTAGTCCAAGTCTATGTGGATGACATCATATTTGGGTCTACTAATGATAATCTCTGTAAGAGATTTGCTGAGCTAATGCAGAGTAAGTTTGAAATGAGTATGATGGGTGAGCTGAAGTTCTTTCTTGGATTACAAGTAAGTCAAAGGTCAAATGGTATATTTATTTGTCAATCCAAGTATCTCAAAGAACTCCTCAAGAAGTATCACATGGAGGATTCAGCATCAGCAAGGACTCCATCTTCAACAGCAATCAAACTTGGAGCTTCTGACAAATCTATCAAGGTAGATGTTACAAGCTACAGAGGTATGATTGGCTCTTTACTCTATCTTACTGCTAGTAGACCAGATATTATGTATGCTACATGCTTGTGTGCAAGGTTCCAAGCGGACCCTAGAGATGTTCATCTCGTTGATGTGAAAAGAATCTTGAGATATCTTAAGGGTACACCTAATCTAGGTATCTGGTACCCTAAAGATTCTGGTTTTAATCTTGTTGGATATACAGATTCTGATTATGCAGGTAGTGTTGTGGATAGAAAAAGCACCTCTGGGAGTTGTCAATTCCTAGGAGGTAGGTTGATTTCCTGGTATAGCAAGAAACAACAAACAGTTTCCAATTCAACAGCAGAAGCTGAATATATTGCTGCTGGAAGCTGTTGTGCTCAGATCTTATGGATACGGAATCAATTAAAGGACTATGGCTTTGCCTTAGACAAAATTCCCATATTTTGTGATAATACAAGTGCCATAGCAATCTCCAACAACCCTGTGCAGCACTCGAGAACGAAGCACATTGATATCAGGTATCATTTTATCAGAGAGCATGTCATGAATGGAACTGTGGAGTTACACTTTGTACCCACAGAAGAACAGACTGCAGATATATTCACTAAATCTGTTGACGAATCCACATTTATCAAGTTAGTTGGTAAATTGGGTATGTTAAACAGTCTTAGTGATTAACAATATCTCTGTCATGTTTGTTCTTTAAAATTCATTTTCTCTTGTCATTTAAATGATATTTTCTGTCAATTCTCATTTAATAGTACATGCTTGTGTATTTAAATAGCTCTACATATTTTATTTTCTTTAAAAATATTTTTCTCATATTTTTGTAGAGAAATGTATTTTTATTGAAAATATATTTATTTAGAATTATTTAGGTATTTTTCAGATTGTAAATATTGTTGTTTGAATTTTTCTGCAAGTTTATATTAATTTTATGCATTTCTATAATATTCTGCATATTTTTCTAGGATTTATGGAATTTTCTGTGAATTTTTCTAGAATTTTATATATTTTTCATGCATTTTTATAAGTTTTTCAGCATTTTCTGTAAATATTCGAATTTATTTCTGAATTTTTTCTATGTCTTCCCAGTTTTACACTAGGAAGACTACCGGGAAAACAAGGAATATTTTCTTTTTGTTTTTTTTGTTTTTTTTGTTTTTTCCTTTTTATTTTAAGTCTTTTTCGAAGTCTTCCCAGTTTTTTGAACTAGGAAGACTATCGGGAAGACTATGGCTTAATAGTTTTATTTCTGTTTTTCTTTAAATCAATTTTCCGAAAAACTTACTAATTTGTATTAGGAAGACTACCGGGAAGACTATCCTAAGTCTTCCCGATTGTCTTCCCAATACAAATTTAAAAAAAAAAAAACCGTTCAATATTCTCTTCTTTTCAGTTTTATTTTTATTCTATTAATATATATACATACACTGTACATACAGCATTCCCTTTCAGTTTTTATCCTTTTCAGTTTTCTTTAGTGTTTCAAATTTTCCCCCTTTCGCATTCTATCTCAGTTTCTGCAGAAATCCTTGAACTTGTTCTTGATTGCTCAAGTTTTTACTTAGCAAAGCATTCAGTTCTCTTAAAATCGCACAAATAAGTCGAATTGCTGTTCATTTTCTTTTAAAAACCATTCGACTTTGGTATTCTTGCTTTTACTGAGTATTCGAATTTACTGTGTGTGTGTGTTCTTGAAATCTTTTACCCAATTTAGTTTGCATTTCAAAGTGTAATTCGAATTTTTAGGATCTAAAATTTGCAAAGTAATTAATTTTGGTAAAATTTAATTTTGTGGATTTTTGTAATTTTAATTAATTCTAAAATCCCTAAAATTTTATTTTTTTAAATTAATTAAAATTTTAAGTGTCTTATTTAAAATGGATCCTAATAATTTTGAATTAGTTTTAAATAATTTTGTTGGGTATTTTGATCCGTTAAAGTGTAAAGTGGAACGTTTCAGACCGTGGATTCAATTTTTAAATAGCAATACTTGTGTTAGTTATGCTATTTGTGCCAATGCACTACTGAAAATTGATCCATTAAGGATGTTGTGTTCAAGTGCTGTTATTGCTGACAATTCAAAATCTTTTTCTTTCAATATTCTCAATCAGCAATATACAGTTACTTTTGAGTTATTTTGTGATGTATTGCATTTTCCAAAGACAGGTTTGATCCCTTACCCACTGATGATGAGTTAACACAGTTCTTTGTGAATATTCATTATCAGGGTCCCTTTCAAATGGTCAAATTGTCAAAAACTTTTGTTGTAAGGGAATGGGATCTGTTCTTTGATACTATAGCTAGGGTATTTGGTAACTGCACAAAAACAAACTTTCATTGCATTACCAGTCTTAATCAATACATTGCCTATGCTATAGTATTTGGTCGTAGATTGAACTTTGCTGAGATTCTGTGGAACCTTTTGCTCAACAGGCTTGCTCACTCTAGGAGAGATTCTGATAATGGTGTGAAAGTAAGGTGTTGGTACCCTCGCTTTCTAACTCTTATCATTAATCATCTTCTCACTGCTGAGCAGGTAGAACTGTTTCGAGAAGCTAGATTTGAAACCTCTCCAACCACAGACACCAAATTCTACACCAGACTTGATGTCTCATCCAAATTTACCACCATACCTGTTCTTGTTTCACCATTCATGAGACAATTCATTAATCTTCCTATCTTTGGTGAACAAGTTCCCGAACCACATCCAGTACCACTGCAGGTAGTTATTCCTAACCTTGGTTCTTCTTCTGGTACTTCAATTGAAACCCAAGTGGTTGTTAGGGCTGACCCAGAGATTGTAGATCCACAGTCTCTGACCCAGGTCATAGAGCCAAACAGAGAGTCAAACACTCCTCAAACACCACCTGAGCCTAATGTACAAACCAGTTCAAGAAATGTTAGTGATATAGCTGAAATGAGTGTTCCCACAGCTCTGTCTCCACCCTTAAAGAAAAGAAAAACCTTTAGGGAGACAACTGTTAGCCCATCTGTATCCTCTCAAAAGGATATGGACATTGATATGGCCACTACACAGTCTCTGGAGACATCCTCTCAACAGGGTGGATCTATTGAAATTCGCCATCGGGCCATGGCATCTTGTACTGAGTCAAGCACACTCCCATTACTCACAATGGGAGAAGATATCCATCTAGATGACACTCAGGACACCATGTCAGGAGAGCACTTTACTTTTGACTTTGAAATAGTGCCTACCATAGTTACGGTAGAAGTGCCTTCACAGGCATCTGAGGGAAAATCTGATTCTTCGCCAACTCAAATAGAATCATTTTCTCCCCTCCCAGAGGGAACATCTCTGGCTCCCTTAAGGGATTTTCCACTCGCAGTTTTTACTGGAGAAAGTGGAAGGCAACCTAATGAATCCAACACTGAAGCAATTCAGTTTCAAATTCAATCTGATTTGGAATTCATTGGGGATTGGGATTCGCGAACTCCCATTGCACCACCACTGACCTCTCTTGAAGGGGCTAGGGTGATTTTTCCTGCAGGTACATCCACTGAGAATCTAGACAGACAGTTAGTGGTGAGAGATATGAGTCAAACACCGAGTGAAACACAAGCACGTGAGTTGAGTGAAACACCACTGAGAGCAATTGAGGTGAGTGCACACACTGACACAAACACTGCTTTGTTAAAACAGCTAGCTGATCTACAGAAGAAGTTGCAAGAGACCCAAGCTGAAAACACAATTCTAAAAGCACAAGTGGTTGCACAATCTACCACCTCTGTATCAAATCAGCTGGGTACTATGAAAGATGACCTGGAAGGATTGAAGAATAATCTCCTCCCGAAGCTTAATTCAATCCAACAATCTCAAGTACTGGTGGCTTCAGACATCTCTGATCTTACAATGTCAAATGTTCAAATATCAGAGAGTGTCAGGGAGATAGCTGCCATTTCTACCAAGGTGGACTTTATTCTGCAAACAGCTGATGAAAATCAAAAGTTTAATGAAGAAAGGATTTTCAGGATAGAAGGAGGAATGGAGCATCTGAATGAAGGTATGAAGCACTTGTATGATATGATCAAGAATTCACATCAACCTACTGAAGAGCAAAGAATTTTCTTTGAGGGAGATGATGAGGATGAGGATGATGCTGATGAAAGAGGAGATAGAGGAGAGATAAGGAGAACATCTGAGGTGAATCCTAGGGCTTCCACAGCTCAAACTGTAGAGGATTCCTCAACTAAGGGGGAGAATGTGGAGAAACAAAGAGGAGGAGAAGCTGGAGGTTCTGGTTCTGTAAAGGACAAAGGAAAGCAGAGGTTAACTTTTTCTGATGCTGACTACTATCAAGGTGAACAGGGAGATTTTGACAATATTGAATCTGAAGAAAACCCTGAAGATATCTTTGGTGAAGTGGAGGTTGAAGGAGAGGCTGACTATGCTGACTGGGAAGATGAACCTGAAGTGGATCCTGCCTTTGAAGCTGAGCTGTTAAGACAGAAAGCTGATCTAAAGAGAAGAGAGGAGGAGAATGCTAAAGTTTCTGACATCATTTCAAAGCATCTAGTTATCCAAAAAGCTGAACATCAAGAAAAGCAACGGCTTCATGATATAAAGGTCAAGGACAGGAAGTTATATGTGAGGCTGAAGCTTGGAGAAGAATGGGATAGAGCTAGAGAGATGTTTTCACATTCAACACGTTCAGATAATGATGGAAAGTTTTTTAGCATGTTGGAAAGATACAAGAAGGTCAATCCAGACAACACAGTATATATGAAAGCTCTTCATGCAGAGATTTCAAGGATCTCAACTGGATATGACAGAGTTAGAGAGGAGTTGAAGATCTATGTTTATACTCATAATGAGGGAACTTTCTTAGTGTCTCTCAATCTTCTGGAAAGCAGAACTCTCTCTGAACTATGGGTCTTCATGTGCAAGGTAAAAAGAACTTCTCCATTAGCTGAGCTGTTGCATGATCAGCTAAGAGACTTTGCAATGAAAGCTAGTCCACAAGTGGTGGAAGTGCCTTATGAAGTAAAATTTTTTAAAGGAAGGGCACTTCAGACTTGTGGTGTGGATCCAATATCTCTGAAGGATTTTCCTGCCAAGCATCTTGTCTACTTGGAGAACATGTTGAGGACTTCAGGATTTGCTACACAAGAGAAGACAGAAGTTGCTGATTTGATTCAAGACTATTGCATAGCAAATATCAAAAGATATCATCAAATGAAGAATAGGCTGAAGAAAGTCACAACTCAACCTGTCAGACCTAGTGGCATTACTTCTGAATCTGATCGTGTTCTGGACAAGGATTTGCTTGAAGCACTTGAAGAAGGAGAGATGATTGAGTCTGAAATTTGAAGAAGCTCTGTTTGTAAATATTAAATGTTTAGAGCTTAGGTGATTCAAGATAGGATAAATGTATTCATATGTTCAGTCTAGAGGAACATCTATCTTGTATTTATCTTTACTGTTTGAATCTGGAAATTGTTATATTTAATCCAGAACTTTTTATTATTTGCTTGGCTCTTAAAAGTCTTATCTTTTCTTGTTTTAGTTGAGTTATCCTCTAGAGGTATTTGGTTGTTATTGTCTAACAAACAAATAGGGGGAGATTGAAAGGCATATGTCCAGGCCTATTTGTAAACACCGAGGATACTACTCAACTTTAATTAAGATGTAATAAGTAAATAATAAAAATCAATTGTCACAGGAATCTCAGAAGATTATATCTGTCAAAGAATGAAGATTAAAGTCATCTACAGACTTGAAGTGATTCTACATTGAAAGAAGCTCAATTTATTGATCAAGCCTCAATGAAGTATTCAAGCTCAGTGGATTTATTAAAGTGACAGAGATTTCAAGTGGGACAGAAAAAGATACTGATTACGGAGTTCTTGATTGAGAAGGAAGTGAATCACTGTTTAAAGTCAAACAGATAAAGAACAGACATTGTCGTTAGTCACTCATGAACCAGACAGTGCATCGAGTGTCAACGTACTATTGTGTTTGTTATTTATCTAATTTTTAAGTGATTCTGGATTTAATTGAGAAGTCAACTAATTCTATTTATTCTCTTATAAATAATTAATATTATTAAGTATATTATTTATTAATTTAATTCTACAAAGAATTAAATTAATACATAATTTATTTAGTTAATTATTTAAATTAGAATAAAAATGAACTAGGAAGACTTAGGGTTGAACTAGGAAGACTTAGAAAAATGAACTAGGAAGACTCACAAGTGAGTCTTCCCGAAAGTCTTCCTAGGCCATTCCCTTGTCTTACCGATTGTCTTCTTAGCACAAAGATTGTCTTCCCGAAAGTCTTCCAAGGCAAATTGGATTGTTTTTCTGTAAGTCTTCCAAGGCTTAATCTATTCTGTTGAAGTGGCCTGCACGTGGGAGTTAAAAGAAAAGCAATTGATATAAAGACAAGGCAGGAGACTTTATTACATCAACACAACTGAAGAAAGAAAAGACACAGAAACCTTAAAACATTACATTTCTCTCTCTGTCTTCATTACTTCTTCAAACGGCAAAGGCATTAATTTCTTCAGGAGAATTAATTCTTGTTTGGTTCATAACATTTAATTCATAGGAACTGAATCTCTTGTACTGCTTTAGCTTTCTAGCGGATCATAATCCCTAGATTTTATATCGAACTACTTTTTAGTATTCGATCCTTTTTATTACAAAAATAGATAAATTCATGTCGAATTTATTCTAGATTTGTTTTATTAAGTTCTTTGTAATCAGTGATCAAAATTGTAACACCTCTCAAGTTTAATAGAGTTTCTATTTAACTTGAATATTGTTTCAGTTTTTATTCCGCATTAATTTGTTCTAAACAGTTAAACCATTTAAAGGACAAATTCGATAAAAAGGTATAGTTTGTATTCAACCCCCCTTCTACAAACTTATCAGGACCTAACAATGTATCAATGGATAAATCCCAGATGTTTTCGGTGAAGTCACAGACGGACTCGCTTAAGAACACAACACCTAAGACAGAAATATCCATTATCAACATCAATCAAGGAATGTCCAACTTTTTTCTCGAATTCTATGAAACTTGGTATGTCACGATGGGGTGAGCTTACCTTTCAATATTCGTGATTAACTTAAGAAGATTGTCCTAGTAATATCCTTAACACTACCCAGACGTCATGAATCATACGCCACGATGGGTGACATATATCCAATTCATAATCGTCCTAGTGTTAAATTACATACAACCAATAATGGATGACCATGGGATCTAATATCAAATTAATTCCCTCTCCCACTTAGTATTTTACTTTGAGGATTTTTTTATATCTACATGCATCGTCCTATGTTAATTCTTCGAGGTCCACATGTTATCATAATAACAAGACAAAGAACACATAACATAGTAGAACATGGCATGACGATCAACATAATTAAAGCATAGCATATAACCCTATGTCCATGTCGTTCTAGCATACTAAGGTTAGTATTGCATGGCATGATAATCATGTAAGGCATATAAAATTGCAATAATTAAAATAAATAGCAGAAATTATGTAAAACATAATAAAACACATCCACTATTATGGCCCCAGAAAATCAGCTTCGAATTCTTTCGTTGAAAATTTCCCGAAATCTTCAGGAGCCCGTTTGGAGGCCTAAACAGCGTCAGAATGGGTCGAAAAATCGGGGAAGGGTTCTTTAGATACATTGCAGCCTGTTCGTCTCGTTCTGCCGTTTCTGAAAAGTGCTTATTCGCCCAAATCGGACATCGTATGCAAAATCTGTAGCCAAAACAGCGAAGCTCCCACGAAAACAGTATGGCGCAGCGGAAGAACTCTGTTTTTCGTATCTCCGATGTTTAAACAATTACATACAACATAATACAGCAAAACAAACCTATTCTATTACATACATCTGATCATAATCTTAACTATCACGATAAACCCTCGTGATTTACAACAATCAAATATTCACGATAAACCACGTGATTTACAACAATCAAACATCCACGATAAACCCCCTTGATTCCCTTCGAGCGAAGTGTGGCCTTCGATCTCCCGAAGTTTCCTCTCCTTAAAGCCTCGAAATCCCAAAACCCTAGCTCCTTGCGGCTGCCCTAGGTTTTAATCTCGAATTATGAATAACTGAAAAAACCGTTTTCAGCCTTTAGGAGAACAAGAATATATATAGGCTCTAGTATGGATCATGGACAATTAGGTCGGGCCTCCCAATGACATTCTGGGTCAAGCCCAATATCATTAAATATTAATTCTATCCACTAACGAATTAATATCTGCACTGCCTTTCCTAATACCGTAATTATTTTATTAAATTCGGCTCCTATATTATTTGCTTATTAAATTCCCCATGTTTAAGATATCGTATGTCCATTAATTAAATTAATTTCTGATAATTAATTTAATTAATATCTTTTTATCCTTGATCATCCACTCAACCTTATAATTATGCAAGAACAAATCTGCCTGCAGGACTAAAGCATAATTATCTTTATGAGCTTTCAAGAGGACATCATCAACCCGAATATTATCAGGACATGGTTTCCTTATGTAATTAATATCCCACTCTGCATGCAATGTCATTGCTCAATACATAATATTGTAATTAACAATTAATTACATCACGTATGAATCAAAGCATGTGCATTGCATACAAGTGTCAATCACTACACTTGGATTGAGAACCTAAGCATTAATAATATCATAGAATCTTAGTTCTTCTTTATTTTCAGAATAGAAGAACAATTCTAATATTTCGATCATGTTCAATACACAAAGTAAACAAGTATTATTTAATAGTCAAGATAAACTATTCCCAAATAATACTTCAGTTATTCCAGTGGTTTGTCTAATTCCACTTAAACTGTGAACCCTTTATATTATATATAGACACTGATAATTTAATCTTCTGTTATCCCATTTGATACTAAAGTATCCACAATATATAATAAACAGACAATGTAAAAATATGCAATCAAGATTCTCAATAAAATGGACAATTTTTATATACTACCAATGAATAGTTTAGTATAAAACCCAACAGACCCCACTACCTGACTACAAGACTTCTGGAAGAAAACACCTGGGAGAATGTGCCCTAAAGTCGGTAACCTGCTACAAGTGCAACAAAACAGGGCATTACTCCAGCACTTGCCCTCGAAACGATCAGAAGTTTTTTCAATGTGGGAAATTAGGACACATGAAAAGAGACTACCCTATGGCAAACCCCGCCGGCTCGAGAATCAGTGGAGCCGCCTCTAACAAGCCCCAACTGCTAGAACTTTCAACATGACGGGGAAATATGCCGTAAGGGACACTAATGTGATAGCAGGTACCCTTTTACTCAACACTGTCAATGCAAATGTTTTATTTGATTCGGGAGCTACCAAGTCTTTTATTTCGAGGGATTTCGCGAGTCAGTTAAGACTTAGGGCGGAACCATTAAAGGAGGTATTAGAGGTAGAGATAGCAAATCGGGAAGTAATTCCAGTTGATAAGATACACCTAGACTGTAGTCTAGAAATAGAAGGTCAACAGTTTCTTGTAAACTTGGTCCCATTTAAATTAGGGGAATTTGATGTTATTCTGGGAATGGATTGGTTGTCGAGCAATGGTGCTCAGATCGATTGTGAAAGAAAGAAAATATGGATCAAAACATTCGAAGGGCGGGAGGTCGTGTTCAAGGGACAACGACAAACCCGTAAGTTTTTAACCATGGCCCAAACCAAGAGGTTGTTGCGGCATGGGTGTGAGGCTTATTTATCCTATGTGATAGATACAAATCGAGAGGTTCCTAAATTACAAAATATTCCTATAGTTAATGAATTTGAAGATGTATTTCCAGAAGACCTTCCGGGATTACCACCCGATAGGGAGATAGAATTCGCTATAGAATTAGCTCCAGGGACGGCGCCAGTTTTGAAGGCCCTGTACCGGTTAGCTCCAGTAGAAATGAAAGAGTTCGCTATTCAATTGCAGGAATTGCTAGATAAGGGAATGATAAGACCCAGTGTGTCACCATGGGGTGCACCAGTCCTGTTTGTGAAAAAGAAGGATGGTAGTTTAAGATTGTGCATAAACTATCGAGAACTAAACAAGTTGACCATTAAGAACCGATATCCTTTACCAAGGATTGATGATTTGTTTGACCAATTGAAAGATGCGGTTTACTTCTCCAAGATTGACCTGAGGACTGGATATCACCAGTTAAAGATAAAACCTGAGGATATACCCAAAACTGCATTCCGTACTAGGTATGGGCACTATGAGTTTTTGGTAATGTCGTTTGGGCTGACAAATGCCCCAGCAGCTTTTATGGACCTAATGAATCGAGTCTTCAAGCAATATTTGGACGAATGTGTCATAGTTTTCATTGATGATATTTTAGTCTACTCCAAGACGGAGGAGGAACACGCAGGACACTTAAGAATAGTGTTAGAGACGTTGAGAAAGGAAAAGTTATATGCAAAGTTTTCCAAGTGTGAATTCTGGCTAAGAGAGGTACAGTTTCTAGGCCATGTGGTCAGCAGTGAGGGAGTACTAGTAGACCCTGCTAAGATAGAAGCCGTTTCAAATTGGGACAGACCAACCACTCCGACTGAGGTGAGAAGTTTTGTAGGCTTAGCCGGGTATTATCGGAGATTTGTGAAAGATTTTGCTAAAATAGGAGCCCCATTGACCCGACTGACCCGAAAGACTGAGAAGTTTGAGTGGACTGAGAAATGCGAGAAGAGTTTTCAAGAACTGAAAAGAAGGCTAGTTACTGCCCCTGTACTGGCACTGCCAGACGGAAAAGGGAATTTTGTGATCTACAGTGACGCCTCACACAAAGGGTTAGGATGCGTGCTTATGCAACACGAAAGGGTGATTTCATATGCTTCTAGGCAGCTAAAAGAATATGAGAGTAGATATCCTACCCATGATTTGGAGCTAGCAGCAATAGTTTTCGCCCTGAAAATTTGGAGGCATTACTTATATGGAGAAAAGTGTGAAATCTACACAGACCATAAGAGCCTTAAGTACATTTTCACTCAGAAAGAGCTCAACATGAGACCGAGGAGATGGTTAGAATTAATCAAAGATTATGATTGCGAGATTCTTTATCACCCAAGGAAGGCCAATGTGGTGGCCGATGCCCTTAGCAGGAAAGAGAGACTCAAAATGATAACCTCCTCAGAGAAGTTAATCCAAGAGTTTGAAAAGATGGAGATTGAGGTTAAAATGACCGGAGATGGCACAGAGAAATTATTTGAAATCACACTACAATCGGAATTGCTGCAAAAGATCAAATTAAGTCAAGAACGCATGATGAGTGAAGGGAAAGAGCTAATGACAGGAGAGGAATTAAGAACTAAAAGAGATGATAAGGGAGTTATGAGGTATACTTACCGGATTTGGATTCCTAATGATCAGGAATTAAAAGATGAGATTTTACATGAAAGTCATAGCTCAAGGTATTCAATTCACCTGGGAAGTACCAAGATGTATAGGGATCTAAAGGAATATTATTGGTGGCCTAACATGAAAAAGGACGTAACAGGGTGGGTAAGCAAATTCTTGACCTGCCAAAGAGTAAAGGCATAACACCAAAGACCCGGTGGACTCTTACGACCCCTAGAGATTCCAGAATGGAAATGGGAACAAATAGCCATGGACTTTGTAGTAGGATTGCCCCGAACCAAAGCTAATCACGATGCCATATGGGTAATCGTAGACCGGTTGACGAAGTCAGCCCACTTCCTACCGATCAATGAAAGGTACACTGTCGATAGGTTAGTGGATATTTATATGAAGGAAATTGTGGCGCGACATGGAGTTCCAGTCGCCATTGTGTCAGACCGAGACCCTAGATTTAACTCCAGATTTTGGAGAAGCTTTCAAGAATGTGTAGGAACCCAGCTAAACATGAGTACTGCTTACCATACCCAGACGGATGGGCAAAGCGAAAGGACTATCCAAACATTAGAGGATATGTTGAGAGTTTGTGCCATAGATTTCAAAGGAAATTGGGATGATCACCTACCCCTTATTGAGTTCTCCTACAACAATAGTTTTCATGCAAGTATCGGGATGCCCCCGTATGAGGCCTTGTATGGAAGAAGATGTCGATCCCCCTTGTACTGGGATGAAGTTGGAGAGCGAAAAATGCTCGGACCCGAAATGGTCCAACAGACTAAGGATGCAATAGACCTTATCAGAGGACGGCTGGTAGCAGCCCAAGACAGACAAAAGAAATATGCAGACTTGGCCCGAAAGGACAAGGAATATGAAGTGGGAGATCTTGTGTTGTTGAAAGTATCTCCGTGGAAAGGATTGATGAGATTCGGAAAGAAAAGGAAACTGAGCCCCAAATATATTGGACCGTTCGAGATCTTGAGACGCATCGGGGAAGTAGCTTACGAGCTAGCCTTGCCCCCAAACCTACAGCAAGTTCACAACGTGTTCCATGTATCCATGTTAAGGAAGTACAATCCGGATGCCAGACACGTGGTAGAATACGAGCAAGTAGATATACAACCAGACCTGTCATATATAGAGCAACTGGTGGAAATCATTGACCGCAAGGATCAAGTACTAAGGAATAAAGTTATAAAGCTAGTAAGAGTTTTGTGGAAAAATCATAATGTTGAAGAATCCACTTGGGAACTAGAGAGCCCAATGCTAGAAAAGTACCCTCATCTATTTTGATCTGATTCCGGGACGGAATCCTTTTAATTAGGGGAGACTGTAATATCCCAAATTTTTGTAATATTTAAAACCTTGATGAATAGTAAATTTGCCACTGATGAATAGTAAATTTGCTGATGAAAAGTTTTTCAGACCACACTATGTGGATGACATGGAATGAATGTTTCGAAGCTATATTGTTGATGTATAGGAAGAATAAAAGAATGTAAACGCAATCAGAATCCGAAGATTCCCATTCGAGTTTTAAATCACTATTCACTGGACAATCAAGGATGTATTGATTTGATCGTTTTAAGAAAGTATGTAGAATGAGAAATCCATGATCATATCTTAAACCAAGGTGAGAAACCTAAGATTATATATTAGACAAAGATAATGGAAAGATCAAGGAAGTACCCCTAGCTTTGGTACAGAGAAACGTTTTTAGAATCACTTGAAACTATCGCGAAACAAAAGCGTAACAAATTATGGATTAAACCCTAACCAAAGGAGGAGTATTATATAAGATCATCAAGTGCAATATATAAGAGTATTGAGGATACAAATGATGACATAAGCATGATGCAAGAGGATGACAAGATGATGACCAAGTGGTGAATCACCACCTTGTCACCACTTTCACCACCACCACAAGTTCAAAAAGAGCCTTGTCATTGGTGACAAAACAAGACATTAGCCACATAATTAAATGACAAATTATTAAGGATTAATTAGACAAAACAAAAGAAAAGAAAATCAAAGAAAACAAAACAACAAGATGCATCCTAGTTGAAGAACAAGACCATTCGGCTTTTCTTCTTCCATCAATTCCTTAAGAATTTTTCTACTACTTCCACTCAACCATAAATCTTGATCTTGGGCTCTAAATCACCCTCTTCCAATATCCAAGGTATATCTCTCATCTTAGCTCCATCCATGATGGATAGCTTACTCAAAAATGGATTCAAAGATGATGATGAATAGTGATGTAAATAGTAATCTCATAAGATCTTGTTTTGTTTTGATATTTTTAGGTTTCATTAGCATAGTTAAGGAGCAAGGAAGGATATACCATCCATATATAGCTTTTGTAAAGTTCCAAGGAAGGTATAAAACTCCTCCCCTTTTTGAGATTTTGCTTGATCTAGTAGTTATAAGTGATTGTTTAAGAACTATGTAGTAATGAAGCATGTATGCATGATTTTAAGCATGTTTGATGGTTGATTTGTGGATAAACTTATGAACTAGAGTATGACCATGTTTGGACAGAAAATAGTATTATTAGCTTGAGGTTTGATTGGTGGTTAGTTGATTATGGATTGGTGGTTGTATTGAGTGTTTAAAAACACGGGAAGTACGTTTAAGCGTCGTTACCATGTCGAATTTTACTTAGGTAGTTTAGACAGAAACCACGGTTACATTAAATGGCATAAACATGAAGTTTCTGACCATGAACATGTAGTCCCTGTTTCCTAGTTTGTTTTAGCGAAAGAATCGTGTCGTTTCGATTTACGGTTTAGGAGAAACGTCCGTTTTAGTGAAAGCGGTTTCGCGTAACTAAGTAGTTCATTGCATGAACTTTGAGATAGTGATCAAACCCTTTAAAATGGAATTTGGCCGAGATATTAAAATGGGTACTAGCATGGATTGTTAGGAAAGGAAACCTAGAAGGTCTTGAGTTAAAAAAGAGAAGTTGGTGATTTTATAAAAATACGCGAACGAAGGTTGCGCGAGTGAAATACCCTTAAGGGGATGGTTAAAAACAAGGAATTAGTAAAGGAAAAGTACTTGGGTTTTGTGAATAGATTTTCACCCAAACTTGTGACTTAAGAGTTATAGAACGTCATGAGGTTATAGATGACCGAGAGCGAGACTTTTGATTTTTATTAATAGAACTTGAGTGCTTAAGTTATAGCACATTAATTGGTTCTAGGGGACTGACTGAAATTGTATATCTTGTTATAGATCGACGAGCACACTCTCAAGCCCCTACTACCACACCACCAAGACACCAAGGCAAGTTTTCAAACCCTACACCATATAATGATGTTGTTGTGATATACGTTGTGATATTGATAAATATACTTCTTTAATGCTGTGAAATGACTTATAAACTGTTTTCGCTTTTAATAAAAAGATGTATAAGACATAAGGTTTATATGCTAGGTAAAGACTAGATATAAACCAAGGTTAAAGGTTAAAGACTCTAAGTATAGAGTACTTGTATGATAGTTTTAAAACTTAGACCGAGAGTCAAAATATTATTTTGTTTTGATCCTACTGTCAGAAGCTGGAAGGTTCCAGGGACAGTTATATTTTAAAGATTTATTAAATATTCCAATATCTATATTATTGGGTATTTAAGGTGAGATATTTAAATAATATTATAATAAATATTATTTGAGTATTATTTAATTAAGTGAATATTATTTTGAATATTCACTTAAGTGATTTTATATTGAATAATAATTCAATTCTTATTATTTGAATATATTTTTTTTATTTAAGTGAATATTATTTTGAATATTCACTTAAGTGGTTTTATATTGAATAATAATTTAATATTTATTATTTGGGTATTTATTAAATATTCCAAATATGATTTGAAAATCATAGAACCTTATTATATGATTAAAGGTTCTATTATTTACACAAAAATATAAATTTCTGATTTTCAGAAAAGACATTAAAATAGAGATTCCCAACTATTATCTTAAGATATTTAAAGGTAATTAAATGAGGATAGTGTTTTCTAACTCATCGAAAATTTGGGAATCTAGTTCAAGAAGTCGAGGACAAAGTTTTACTTCCACTGTTCCTCTAGAATAACTACAGCTGGGGATGACTCCCCCATTCAAGTAAAGTATTTCAAACTTGCTAAACTCTGAAATTTAAATAAACTCCCTGGTCATTATTTCAAAATACGTGGTAATCATCGGTAGTTTCGTTGACTAATGTCAACCCACACTTTGACTTACTCCTTTCAATTACTCTGGAGTAAGGTATTCTGAACGGTTACAAAGTTTTGACAAGTATTTGTACTTGGGAAAAATGGAATTAAATTCCGATTTCCGTTTCATTGATATTTTTCATCATGGGAATTGGATAGGCCTACACGGCAATGAAATAGGTGCCGGGGTAGTGCCAAAATTATCAAGGCTTGCCCGGTGACGAAATAGGCGCCGAGGTAGTGATCTCTTGCGTGCTAAGGCTTGCCCGGTGACGAAATAGGCGCCGAGGTAGTGATCTCTTAGCACAGTGGCCCGTATGCGGTCAGGGTGATAACTGAACAGGAAGTCGTCTTTCTACTAGTAGAAAAGAAAAGTTACGATACAACGGTTGATCACCGTGTATCGGGTGTTCCAGTACATTCCCTTCTCTCCAATTGGAGTTGTGCTGCACATTGTAATAAAAGCCTAGGCGCTGAGTTACTGATAATGTGACAGTGATGAGTAATGATGTTCCTCATACAGTAGTCGTACTATATGGTATGTTTTGACGAAAAGAGAAATAAATATATCATTTTGTATACGAATGAAGTTTTAAAGGTTTTCCTTTATGATATAAGCTTACCTATATGCTTATGCTGTATTGTATTATTGTTGGGCCGAGTTCTCACTCTTGCGTTCTTTATATATATATATATATATATATATATCACAACACAACAGCTAGAGTAGATTGCCAGGATTCGTCGTACCACTCGGAAGCGCGTCAGGGACATATAGGCCGCCCGTAGCATGGTTGTTACAGTTGATCAGGTAGAAGTACTGAGTTGGTTCGGAGTGTAACTCTTGTTGCTCCGGTTTATTTATAAGTATCACTTATGTATACTAATGAACAAGAACAAACTTTTGCGCTGCCTTATGGTTTCACATAGAAATCATACTGGTAGTAAGTTGCGACTATTTTACTTTTGGGTTGTAATAACTTTAAATTATGGATCATATGACTACTGTTTTTGTAAGTTCGTTTCTGAGACATAACTAGCGTGAGTATATTGATGGTGGGGTCACCATGTGTGTTGATTTATTATTTTATGGTTCAAGTATTAAGTGTTTGTACGGAACAAGGGATCGTGACAACCCAGAACTCCGACCCCGGATCTGGGGGTGTTACAACAATGGCACCCATAGTTAAACTCATGTCAGCTGGAGGGTTCATTTATGAGAAGAACAACTCCATCCCGTTTGTTTTCAAGGAAAGCCCGAACAAAATCTTTCACAAGATGATGGATTTCTTGGTGAACTACAAGCTCAGCTATGCGATGTTTCACTCCACTCCGCTTTACAATGAAATCATAGAGGAGATTTGGACCTCTTGCGAGTACAGTGGGACTAATTTCACTTTGCAATTCACCATTCAAGGTAAAGAGTATATTGTCAATTCAGATGTATTGCAAGCATGTCTTCACATTCCTGATAATAATTGCTTAGCTTTACCAACAAATGCTGAAATTGTTAACATGCTTAATTCAATAAATTACTCTTTGCCAACTGAGAATTTAGGTAAAATTATTAGGAGAGGCTTGGTAAAGGAGTGGAGTTATTTAGCAGATGCTTTCATTAAAGTGTTTTCTGGTAAAATTAGTAATTTTGATGCTTTAACTAACTCCATTCTAATTCTGCTTACCATGCTTCTCACTGATAAGTATTATAATTTTAGCACTCAATTGATGTATGAACTAGGTGCTAAGTTAGGAGATAAGAAATCTAGGAAAAAGAATATCTATTATGCTAGATTTCTAATGATGTTGGCCAACCATGTTAGTCCAACACCATTAGTTATCTCTAACCCAAATTCCAGGTTTGATTGTTTTGTCCAAGAGAAGAGGGTGCTAACAGACATCCTGAGGCTCAATCACAATGTTGATGTCCCAATGGTGTATCTGCCAGTTATTGAGGTAACACTTTCTCAACTTGCTAATTTAAATGTTACTTCAGTTTCTGCTTCTGTTACTAATGTTGTTGCAATGGAGTCTGTAGCTATGACCCAACAGGCTCCTGCCCCTGCAACTAGACCTAAATCCACAAAGTCTAAATCTACCAAGCCAACCTCAGGTGCTTCTCAAAAGGCATCTGTTGTAAAATCCACTACACAACCTAAGGGGAGTGAAGTAGGTGTGGTGAGCGGTGAAGGAAGGGGTGAAAATCAAAGAAACCCTAAGGATAAGGTGGGAGAGGTGAGTGTTTCCCAGACTAGCCCCATTGTGTCTTCCCAACAAGGCATAATAAGTAACATGGACATTAGCTCAAGTCTAATTGCATCCTCTCAAAAGGATGTAGTTATTGAAACAAGCTCTCCTCCAAGAGCACACATCAAAAGGGTAAGGGACACATCTAGCCCCCAAACAGCTATTTCCCAATACCAAAGAAGGGTAAGACAAAAATCCCAGGTCACACAGGGTGCACACACACTGGAAGCAACAATTCCAGTTTCTCAAATTCAGTTTGATGTAGCCCCAATTTTTACTCTGGGGTTACAGTCCCACTCTCTCAATATTAATATTGAGACACCTCCACAAAATTCTCCAACACAGTCATTAGATGTGGATATGATCCATTCATCTATTCCTGATTCTCCAACTCTATTCTTGGAGAAGCCCCACTCTGAAATTGGTGGTCATCACTTGTTAAGTGATTTGTTGGGCCAACAATCATCTTTTTCTGAAGCTACAAGAGGATCTGTGGAACCATCTCTAAAATCAATCACCACAGATTCTACTGTAATTTCACTTTCTCAAACTCCTTTCTTGACTTCATCAACAAAACAGTCTCTTTCGTTGACAAGTGTTTCTCCATCAACGGAATCCATTCCATTGACAGTTCAAACTACCATTCCGTTGATATCTCATTCTACACCTATTATTTAAAATCCAGTTGTTCACACAACTAGTGCAGATGACCTAGTGGTAGTTGAAACACTTTTAGGAATGAAAGGGAGTGAATCTGAGAGGTTGGCTTGCAGCTAGGCAAAAGGAGAGGATGAGAGTGAGAGGCTGTCTATTTCTTCCAGCCAGGCAAAAGGAGAGATTGAGAGTTCCACCTTAGTAGGTGAAGGTGAGAGTGTGAGAGGTGTGAGCCGTGGGGAGCCCATGATGCAAGAAAAGAGTGGAGAGAGAGAAGGGACTACAAATACTCAAAGGAAGGAACCAGCCATTGCAAGTGAGTTAATGGAGGTTAATGAGGGAGAAATAGAATTGACTTTCCAAGAGCATTATCAACAGACTCTGGATAACATTTTTTTGGATCCTGAATCCTTTACTCATCATGTGCCAGCCTATCAATTCATGGCTCAACAGGGCAATGTGAAGGCAGAAAGGTCACTCAATCTTATTCATACAATTGCATCCAAGATGAGGGCTAAGGATGCACTTGCCAATTTGTCTCCAGGAGCTAGTGGAAGTTTTGAATATGATGGTTCTTCAAGTGATGAGAATAGTCTTGATGCTGTTCTACAGGTGGCTACTACTACACAGACTGGGACTTCTGTGGTGTCTCCTAAGCCAAGATGGCTTTCTCAAGACTTTCTTGGACATCAGGGTTTAGATTCTGCCATCACAAGGCAGTATAATGAAGCATATTTGGCTCATGAGTCTGCACCTGACACTGAAAAGAAATTCTACAAGGAAATCATGGATTCTCAAGAAATTCAGAGTCTCCAGATGCTTCAGACAAGGATTGAAGCTAGGGAAATCAAGGACTCCATTGAAAATCTAAAGGATTCCACTGCAAGGAGGCTTGATGAAAAACTCCCACTTCTCACTGTTGCCAGGATGACCACTTTCTTCAACAAGGATAATGAGGTGGCAACTACTTTGAAAACTCTTACGTCTAGGGTGGACAAAGTGGAAGCCACATTAACTCATATGCATCAGGCACAGGAGAAGCAGACACAGCTACTAACTCAGCTAGTGGCAGCTCAGGGTCTCCCTCTCATCTCACTTGATGATAACAAAAAGGGGGAGAAATCACATGAGCTAAATATTCAAGTCACAAAAGTTATGGTCCCTGCCATTTCTTTACCACATGAGCCACTAGCTATGGGGGAGTATACAAAGGAGAAATTAGATGGAATTGACCTAATTCAACAAGCATCTATAAGACTCCAACTTGCAGCACAGATTAAAGAACAATGGTCTAGCATAGATGCAAGGGTTGAGAAGATAGCTGAAACTGCAAGAAACAAACATCCATCAACGGATCAAGCTACTTCTACATCAACGGATGCGCCCATCCCATCATCAACGAATGCCATGGTATTAGTGTCAACGGAATTGGAGCCACAGACTAAATCCTCATATGATCTAAAGCCTCTTCTACATGGAGTGATTACTGGTCCAAGAAAAGAAAAGGGACAAACTTCATGTATTAGAGATGTGGACCCAACTACCTTTCAGAGATGTTTATCTCCAAAATCCCCAGCTAAACCAAAGGGCAAGAATATTGTTAGGACTTTCTATCCTCCTCCACTTCCAGATGAGCTCAAGATTCTGAGTGAACTTATTATAAAATGCAAGGAAAGCAATGTGCCTGAGATCAGGAATCAAAGAGCAATAGTCTACAGGAATTGACAAGAAATCTGTGTTTGGGCTGGTCACCCAAATTTTGCTGAAGCTAGAGCTGAGGAATCAGCTAGGGCAGACATGCAAGATCTTGCAGTTGCCCAGGCTCTAGATGAAGAGGAAAGACAGCAAGAAGAAAGAGCTAAAGTTGAAGCTGTGCAAGGAAAAAGAAAAGGTATAAGGCAACCCAAAACAAGAGCTAAAAGAAACTTGGCTTTTGATAAGGATGATTCTCAAGACACTGTCACAGATGCACCTGTAACAACAATGCCTTCAACTTTTTCTGATCAAGATTGTGGAGCAAAATTAGCTTGTGATCCTGAACATCCAGTTAATTTTCATGATCAACCAATTGAGCCAAAGGAGGAGCCAATTGAGTTTTATGAAGCTAATTTTCCCAAATTTCTGGTTGAGATGGAATCAAGGAAGAAATCAAAGCAGAGGGCTTCTAAGGCTAAACCAATTCTAGTGAGAAGGCCACAGACTGAAAAACCACCTCCAAACCCAGAAGACTTTATCTACATTGCAGATATAAGGGAGGAGTCTGACTTAAACCTACATCTTGATGACTTGGTGGAAGTGAGAGGAATAGGAGCCACTCATAAACTACCAGAGAGATTAGTGTTTGTCTACAAGGGTGGAAGGGAACAGATTTGGCCTCTACACAAAATTCTAGGAGAAGATTATTAGACTTTGCTAGTGGTGTTCAAGTGCTTAAAGAAAGATTTTGGGTTCACCAAAACTGCTAAGTCTGAGGTTGTCTCCAAGATATGTCAAATAAAATCTAGCTGGAACAAGCCTAATGCACTTCCTAGAACTCTAAAGGTCCCTCAAACAGGAAAGAAAATTCATCTCTAACCCTATTGGATGATGGAATTCAGAGACAAGGACAACTGTAGGAGATTCTTCAGAATAGAGGACCAATTGGAAAAGGCATCTAATGAAACTCTTAGATTTATGCAATCCAAGTTGGGTGATCAAGATGAAGAAGAGAAGATTTTCTACAGGAGGCTCCAAGCTCAAATTGAGGAGAACAATGCCAAGAAGGGGAAGAAAACAAGGCCACAGAGACAAAGATGGTAAATCTGCTCAGGCTAGAGGAGCAACTCTGTGCACTTGTGTTGTAAGATTTTCTACTTTATTTTCAATAAATTTGAAAGTATCATGAAGCTCAATGCAATTTCTACTTTTGTAATTTGTAATTTGTTTAAGTGTTTTTGTTATCATCAAGGCTCTTGATTTATGGCTGTTATTCTATCAGTCGTAAATTGGGGGAGATTGTTAGGAATATGTTGTTCTTGATGATAATTATAAAACACTTAGTAGATTTTGTGTTAAGTCAATATTGTAACTGTCAACAGAATGGTATGCTTTGCAGCATCCGTTGACAGGTAGCTCATCAACGGAATGAGTCTCATCAACGAAATGAGTAATGTAGCAATTGTACTGTACAATACTTCACTGGTTGATATGCATTTGTTGTAGGTATTAGATAGGTTTTCTAAGTCATGTTGACTAAGTACTAGATAGGCAAAATAGGTTGGTTAATTCTAAATATAGTGTGCCTTGTAATTTTGCCTAAGTGAAGACATGTCAACGGAATGAAGATTACACTATCAACGGAATGAAGAATGTACCATCAACGGAATGAAGAATAAAGCTATCAACGAAACACATCTCACTGCTATCAACGAATCATTATCACTTTTCTGAATAGTTGACAAAGTGATAGTGACAGTTTTCTGACAGATCAAAAGGTGATGTAGAAGTGTACTTTGCATTGGGAGCCATTAAAATGGACACTGGGAATGAGGAAACATTCCAATTTCCAATTAGGTTCTTGAGTGTGATCATAATAAGCATGAAGACAAAAGACAAGATCTCCGAGGACCATTGGACAAAAGGAATGAAAAGCAAGCTACTGGCGGTTACCCTTTGTACATTTTAGAGTAGCCAAAAATAGCATTGTAAACTTGGGATATATAACCAAGTGTAGCAGTTCATTTTATTGTAAGTGAGTGAGATAGAATAACTTTGTATTAGCTTCTTTCAAGAGCACTCTCACTCTACATTAGGAACTGAGCAGCTGTGCTACATTTGTAACACAGATTATTCCCGCAATAAAAACATCTCAGTTGGATCCTCAAAACATCCAACTGAAATTTTATATTTGTTTGTGTTTTTATTTTCTGTGTTAATTTATTTTAAAGTTGTTTTAAGTTTAAAAATATCTAGAATTGTATTCAAACCTAGAATTGTATTCAAACCCCCCCCCCCCCCCTCTATTAGGTCATTTGGGATTAACAATAACTTCCTCATAAGTCTAATTACCATCTTAAAATTCTCCTAAAATTTCTCATCAAGTCAAAATAATATTTTTCTAAACTTTCTTTTCAAGTCAAAATTTCCATCTTAATCTTTTCTCTAATTTTCCCTAGTAAACTTTTGCCACAAGTCAAATTATCATATTAAAATTCTCACAAACTTCATTTCCAAGTCAAATTTCAACTTAATATTCTTTTAAATTTTCTTCAAGGCAGAATTATAATCTTAATATTCTACCTATTTTTTTGTTCAAGTTTAATTTTAAATTTTTTAATAAATCTTAACTATCTTCCAAATATTTATTAATAGAGAAAACTGAAATTATAAAATTTAAATATTTTCCTAAATTTTCTACTTAAGGAAATATAATTTGTGTTCAACGAGGGCGGCTCATGAGTCATTTTAAAAATTAGATGTTAATATAGTAATTAAAAATATTTCTTAATATAGAAATAAAATAATAAGAAGAAATAAATTATTTTAAAATTTTAAAATATTAAATTTAAAATTAGTAAATTAGTAAATTAGTAAAATAGATTAATAGATAGTATAATTTATTTTGTAGGCTGTCAATTTTAAATACGGAGACAACGAGAGAGCAGACAACGAGAGAGGGCTTTATGGAGAAAAATAAGGAAGAGGTCAGTCATCTACAGGAGGAGGATATTAAAGAGAGTCCCAATTGGCCCAATGCCGGTTCGACAAGAAGAAGCCGAATATAGAGCTCGAAACCCCGTTTTATGTTATAATTTTTATTTATACATATTTTAAAATAAAAGTTGCATTGGAATTTAATAAGAAAAAATATAATGATGATAAATGAATTAATATTTGAGACATTATTAAAATAATAAAAATGTCAAAGAATCACATTTTTATATATTTATTCACGAATAAATGTGACAATTTAATATTAGTAATAATCAATATCTATACAATTATATTAAAGACAAAACATTGAAAGTTTTGTAGTCTGGTCATTCCATTCATAGCCGTTGGATATTTCTGATCAAAACGATGAGAACCGTTAGATAAAATATTAAAATTATTATATATAATATCTTTTCTATTTTTCCTATTTCATTTAATAAAATAACATAATAAGGTTATAATTGTTAATAACTAACAAATTACCATTTTTAGCCAAAGTGTATATTCTTTTTTATATTTTTTAACTAAAATTTCTACTTTTCTATTTTTCCTAAATAAAACCTCTCATTTTCTAAAAATATCACAACAATTCTATTTAATAAAATAATAATAATAATAATATAATTATTAATGACTAATCGATTAGTTTTTTTCCAAAACATATATTCTTTTTTATATCTTCTAACTAATATTTCTCCTAACTAAAACCTCAAAAATATCACTGGCTATTCCATTTACTAGCATAAAATACTAATATTATAAATCTATCTATCTATACTATATTATTAAAGACGAAATATTGAAAGTTTTGGTACCTGTTTTTTGGTATGATACTTGCCTTATTTAATTGTTTATTTAATTATTATAATCAGTTACCCTTTCAGTTAAAATACATTACCATTTTTTTCTAAAAAAATCACAGACAATTTCCTTTTCAGCTAAAACATGTTACTTTTTCTATTTCCCTTACTAAAATCTCTCATTTTCCAAAA
The DNA here is from genome assembly GCA_030848705.1 of Heracleum sosnowskyi. NCBI lineage: Eukaryota > Viridiplantae > Streptophyta > Magnoliopsida > Apiales > Apiaceae > Heracleum > Heracleum sosnowskyi. The sequence continues at coordinate 48,938,113 of CM061241.1, forward strand.
ATATCACGAGCAAACCCTTACTTATTTATTTTAAAACCTATTTTAATAATTTTAATTGGCAATTACCTTCCCCCTCTTTTTCTAGAAAAATCACGGGCAATTACCTTTTTCAGCTAAAACATGTTATATTTTCTATTTTTCTTAGTAAAACTCTCATTTTACAAATATATCATGGGTAAACCTTTACTTATTTACTTTAAAATCTATTTTAATACTTTTAATTGACAATTACTTTTTCCAACTAAAACATTTCACCTTTTCTATTTTTCTTACTAAAACCCCTCTTTTTTCAAAAATATCACAGACAAATCGTTACTTTTATATTTTAAAATTCAACGAAAACATGTTACTTTCTATTTTTCTTAATAAAACCCCTCTTTTTCCAAAATATCACAGGCAAACCGTTACTTATTTATTTTAAAATCTATTTTAATACTTTTAATTATTTAAAAATGTTTAACACGCCTGCTTATTTGTTTTTTAATAAATGCAATTAATAAAATATAAATAATAAATAATAAAATTAACAATTATTAAAAATAATCTGTGAATCGCTCGGGTTTTAAGCTATATTATTAAAGACGAAACATTAAAAGTTTGGTAGTCGGACGGACGGACGATCGATACTTAGTGATTTTACTTAATTACACTTACTTAATTTTTTTTAAAAACTATCACTAAATAATAACATTATTTATAATCAATTATCTTTTCAGCTAAAATACATTACCTTTTTTTATTTTTTTTCTAACAAAATCCTCTGTTTTTTCTATAAAAAAATACGGGCGGTTATCTTTTTTAACAAAAACATATTATTCTTTTTATTTTTCTTTACTAAAATCCCTTATTTTCCAAAAATATCACGCGCAAATCCCTACTTATTTATTTTAAAATCTATTTTAATACTTTTAATTATGAACACTTTTTCAGCTGAAACGTGTTACTTTTTCTATTTTTTTCATTTTCTAAATAAATTATTATTAAATAATAACATTTTTATAACCAACTACTTTTTCAGGTAAAATGCATTACATTTTCTATTTTTTCTAACAAAATCCTCTCTTTTTCTAAAAAAAATCGCGGGCAATTACCTTTTTCAACTAAAACATGTTACTCTTTCTATTTTTCCTTACTAAAACCCCTCATTTTCCAAAAATATCCTTGACAAATCCTTACTTATTTATTTTGAAACCTATTTAAATACTTTTAACTACGGGCACTTACCTTTTCAGCTAAAACATGTTACTTTTTCTATTTTTTCTTACTAAGACTACTCCTTTTCTAAAAATATCACATGTAAACAGTTATTAATTTATTTTAAAATCTATTTTAATACTTTTAATTATTTTAAAAAGTTTAACACAGCTACTTATTTTTTTTAGCAAATGCATATTAATAGAATATTAAAACATAAATAATTAAAATAATTATTATTAATAACAATCCGTGCATCGCACGGGTTTTAAGCTAGTACTTATATAAAAGAGAAGACGAGGGCGGTGATGTGGCGGCTCTCAAATCGCTTCGATCTATTTTTCTAATTTTCTCAATTTTTTGAGATATTAATTGTAAAAATTTAAAATCTTTAAAATTTTAACTTTATTAATTTAAAATTTTAAAATTTTTGAGATATTAATTTTAATTTTAAAATTTAAAATTTTAAAATTTTTGAGATATTTTTAAAATTTTCTCAATTGCCTTTAAAATCTTTACTAATGAAGGAAACTAAATATACAATTTTAATATTCTCACATTTAAAATCTTTAGTAATAGAGGAAACGAAATATATAAGACTTATACTAATGGAGGAAACTAAATTTACAATTTGTGGAAATGAAATATATAGGCCTTTAAAATTTTTACTAATGAAGGAAACTAAATATACAATCTTAATATTCTCATAAATTTTTTATTAGAAAATATCTCAATTTTCTTTTAAATCTTTAATAATGGAATTCTAAATTATCTTATATTCACCTAAACTTTCTTTTTAAGTCAAATTACTATCTTAATATTCTACTAAAATTTATCTTCAAACTTTTTTTTAAATCAAATTACTATCTTAATATTCTACTAAAATTTATCTTCAAATCAAATTACCATATTGATATTCTCTTAAACATTCTCTTGAAATCAAATTTGCCATATTAATATTTTCATATAACTATCTTAATATTCTACTGAAATTTATCTTCAAATCAAATTACCATATTGATATTCTCTTAAACATTCTTTTGAACTCAAATTTGCCATATTAATATTTTCATATATTGCTTTGTAATAATTTCTTTAAAATCTTTACTAATAGAGGAAACTAAATATACAATTTTAATATTCTTGTCTTATTAGAAAATATCTTATTTTCTTTTAAATCTACAACCAATGAAGGAAACTAAATATACAATTTTAATATTCTTGCATTTAAAGTATTTACTAATGGAGGAAACTAAATATATTATTTTAATATTCTTCTAATTTTTTTTATAAATATACTTACTAATATAAAAACTAAATATATTATCTTAATATTCTCCTAAATTGTTTATTTAAGTCAAATATTATTTATGAATTTTTCTAATATTCTCAAAATTTTGAACTAATAAATATTAAAAACTAGAAAAAAATTATTACCTTACATTCTTCTGAACTTTCCTCTATTACCATTTTAATATCATCCTCTCCTAAACTTTCTTTTCAAATATAAAATTTTAATTTAATAGTTTTTTAAACTTTCTCTTCAAGTCAAATTTAAAACCTCCTCAATATTTATATATTTTTCTATATATATCATTAATGGAAAATCACGATCGTTTTTTGTGATAAAACTCTTACCTTTGTTATACAAAATTTTCGTATATACGATGTCTTGCATAACAAGTTAAGAATTGTTTTTTAATTTCCTCAAAAATTTGAATTAATAATATCAAAACTTAGAAAAAAAAACTCATTTGCCTTTTCAATCTTTACCAATGGAGGAAAATAAATATACAATTTTAATATTATTGTCTTTAAAATCTTGAAAAATGGAGGAAAGTAAATATACAATTTAAATATTCTACTAAATTTTCGACTAGAAAAAATCTCATTTGCCTTTTAAATCTTTACTAATGGAGGAAATTATATATAAAATTTTAATATTATTATCTTTAAAATCTTTACAAATGGTGGAAAGTAAATATACAATTTAAATATCCTACTAAATTTTCGATTAAAAAATATCTCAATTGCATTTTAAATCTTTTCCGATGGAGGAAAACTAAATATACCATTTTAATATTTTTGCCTTTAAATCTTTAGTAATGTTGAGATATTAATTGTAAAAATTCGAAAATATCTCAATTACCTTTAAAATCTTTACTAATGAAGGAAACTAAATATACAATTTTAATATTCTTACATTTAAAATCTTTAATAATAGAGGAAACGAAATATATAAGACTTATACTAATGGAGGAAACTAAATTTACAATTTGAGGAAATGAAATATATCGGCCTTTAAGATTTTTACTAATGAAGGAAACTAAATATACAATCTTAATATTCTCCTAAATTTTTTATTAGAAAATATCTCAATTTTCTTTTAAATCTTTAATAATGGAATTCTAAATTATCTTATATTCACCTAAACTTTCTTTTTAAGTCAAATTACTATCTTAATATTCTACTAAATATTAAATCTCATTTGCCTTTCAAATCTTTACTAATGGAGGAAATTAAATATAAAATTTTAATATTATTGTCTTTAAAATCTTTACAAATGGTGGAAAGTAAATATACAATTTAAATATCCTACTAAATTTTTGATTAAAAAATATCTCAATTGAATTTTAAATCTTTTCCGATGGAGGAAAACTAAATATACCATTTTAATATTCTTGCCTTTAAATCTTTAGTAATGGAGAAAATTAAATATACAATTTTAATATTTCAGTAAATTTGTTATTTATTAATATACTTGCTAATAAATATCATTATCTTTTTAATTATTTTATTATATTTATCTTTTATCTTTATATAAAGGAAAATCGCCTAGCGCTCTCAAATCGTTTGTATTCTAATTATCTATTTTTCTAGAGCACCTCTATTTGAAATAATAAAAAATTAATTTTCTTTTTTAACTCATAATTCAAAAAAAATTGAAGTAATAAAAATTAAAATTTTCTTTTTTAACTTATAATTCATAAAAAGAGAAATTTATACAAGATAAGTTATTCAGAAATTATGAATCTAATCAAATTCTACATTCAGTTGACTATATCTATAAATCTATAATTATAAACTTTATTAAATTCTATAATCTATATAAATAAATTATAAGAATTAAGAAGAAGATGTCAACTATAAAGATACGTGAACAGAAGTCAAAGTTCTGTTATACTACAAAGAATAGAAATTTGATGACATTAGTTGTATTATAAAACAAAGAAATTGAATGCATGTATTATGACATTTTGCACATATCAATTCCAATTCACACAAATGTACTCAGACTCTATTATAGATTTTAAGGTGGAGATTTCTCGCCATCAAATTTAGTTTTTATATTATTTTGATAAAAAATTTGGTATTTATTCTCTCTTTTTGTATGTTTTTTTTTCGAATTTTCTCTAATTTTTCAATGTAGTACATCTCATCGTTATTAAATATAGTTTCTGGTCCAAAATTCTTCAAAAACATTTAAAAAAAATCATCTTCAAAACTATTGTTATGGATTAAAAAACGTACTTGTATATTAATTGCTAGGATTAATGAGCTTTCGAGCTTTAATGGATGCACTTGTGTTTCGAGACTAAATCGGTCCTCATAAGATGTCTACGTATCTCTAGTGCTTAGAGAATCAAGCCAAAGACGTAGTTCTTGGTGTTGCCCTCGGGGTTATGGCGGCAGGGGCACACCAAGGCCGTAGTGACTTGTATGTCCTTATTCGAGGATGAAGTCTAAAACGTAGTTCTAGGGGTGCCTTTGTGGCTTGTTGCGCCTTCGAGGCGTTGTGACGTATGGAGCTGTGCCCAAAACGTAGTTCTGATTGTAGGATCAGGGTCCTTATATAGGCGTCTAGAGCCTAGTATTTATGGTATGTTTAGGAGTCTTAGCGAATAAGTCTCCTTATTGATAATGGATAAACATTGTATTTCTTGCAGGATAAGTCTTTTCCTTGTTGATAAAGGCTATGACTCATTAATTGGGATTCTAGATCCTTCTTTGACCAATTTACCATATTTTGGACTCTTTTTATGAGCTGTATATTTTCCCTATTCATTAATTACGAAATTAATGAATAATTAGGGTGTCGGGCCTTAAATATCGGCCTTTCCATTGAATAGTCAATTATATTTCTATAATTACTTTTCTGTCCATATCATTTGCCCCCCAACTTCTGAGAAAATCTCCTCGGGGTTTTCGTAGAAGTTATAGCGTGTTTTTCCCCAAAATTTTCTATTTTGAGGGTATTTTCGACCTCAAATTAGGTCATTTTCGACCAGAAATTCAAGTCATTTTCGACCAGGAATTCAAGTCATTTTCGACTAGGAATTAAAGTCTTTTTCGACTAGGAATTCGACCTGTATTGGTCCGAGGTCGATGGCTTTGACCTCATTTTATAGGTCATCTTCGACCTCGGTCATTCGACCTCGGCCCTTCCTTTCTTCGACCAGGATTTTCGACCTCGATCGGTCCCAGGTCGATGGTTTCGACCTAATTTTATTGGTCATTTTCGACCTCGGTCATTCGACCTCATTCCAGCCTTTTTCGACTAGGATTTTATGATTTGTTGGCTTTATTTTGGTGCGAGGTTGAACAATACGACCTCAATTTCCAATGTATTTTCGATCTCGAATAATCGATTTCAATCTAGGGTCTTTTCGACCTCGAATTTTCAATTTTTTGACTGGATTTTTGGTGCAAAGTCGATGGAAACGACCTCAATTCCTCGTATATTTTCGACTTCGAGCCTTCGATGTCGTTCTGAGGTTTTTTCGACCTCATTTTCATTATTTTTTGACTTTATTTGGGAGCGAGGTCGTCAGAATCGGCCTCGTTTTCCCATATGTTTTCGGCCTCGGTCGTACGATTTCGATTTAATGTCTTTTCGACCTTAAATCTTCGATTTTGCCTTGGCTATATTTCAAATTTCATTCTTTTCTTGGGCCTTAACTAGCCCAATTTTTAATTGGACTTAAATTATTCCAGACTTGGGCCTTATTGGGCCTTTATTGTTTGGGCTTCGAATTTTCCTGAGACCCAAATTATTTGGGATTTAATCTCTATAATCCATAAATGGATTTGTGGGCCTCGACTGGCTATAGACGGTTGCCCTTCCCTTAGCCGGTTGGGTTCCCGGTCACTTTGATTATAAAATAGTGGGATTTCCATTTCACTCTTCACTTTTCATTTCTCAAAGATACTCTGTAATATTTTCTCTAAGTAGCTCTGCTAGGGTTCTGTCACTAGGCGATTCCCGGCGAGATTTTCCGTTGAATCTCACCGTTTTTCTGTGTTTAAAATGGCTGATCGCGCTTCCCAACGTCTATGATAATGCACTAGGATTTCATAGAAGTTATACCGGTCTTTTTCGAGACTTGGGGTCTTTTTATCCTTTACCTGGGACTTACTACCATTTTTTGGGGATTTTAATATACACTAGTGTTTCACGAGTATCGTCTTGGTGTAAAGTGTGGAGCGACCTACACATTTACGATGATTTTGCCTTATTCGAGGCTAACTTGTCATTTGCATAAGCCTCTTATGTCTTATACCATCTTGTTTTGGCTTCAAGCCTTTCATTGAGCATATCGAATGATGGGGTTTGGGCTGAATGTCTTAGGTTTATGGGGTTTCAACCCTTACATAATACTCAAGTTTAAAAACTTGGATTTGGTTTTATCAAACCTTATTTCTAGTAGTGAGTCCATTCAGGAAACGCTTTAAACATAGTAAACTTTCAAGTTTGTAGCATGCCAAGTCCTTGGCACCTCATGCCCTTCGAGGGTTTCTAGCTTGTATGAGCCTCGACCAAATACGTTCTTAACGCGATATGGTCCTTCCCAATTTGGGGCCAACTTGCCTTTTTGTCCAACTCTGAATGCCTCAATCTTTCGAAGAACCAAGTCTCCTTGTCGAAAGAACCTTTCTTTAACCCTTAGGTTGTAGTAGAAAGATGCCTTCTTTTGATGCTCAACTATCTTGGCGTTTGCTTCATCTCTAACTTCGTCAATTAGATCTAAGGCTAGCCTCAAGCCTTCTTCATTTGTTTCTGGCTCATAGGCCTCAATTCTTGGAGATGTGTGAGTAATCTCCACTGGAACCACTGCCTCTGCCCCATATGCTAATAGAAAGGGGGTTGCTCCAGTGGTGACTTTGCAGGTAGTACGATATGCCCAAAGTATGGGGAGCAATTCGTCTACCCAAGTGTTTCTGGAGCGTTCAACTCTTTTCTTTAGTCCATCTAGGATAATTCGATTTGCAACTTCAGCTTGCCCATTTTCTTGAGGATGGGCAACAGAAGTGAAGCGCAATTGGATATCATTATCTTCACAATACTTCTTGAACTCATCATTGTTAAACTGAGTTCCATTTTCCGTAACCAGGATTCATGGGATTCCATATCTGCAAATTACACTTACCCAGAAGAAGTGCATTACTTGTTTGGTGGTTATCTTAGCTAAGGGTTTAGCCTCAATCCACTTGGTGAAGTAGTCGATTGCTACTACCAAGAACTTCCTTTGTGCACTTGCCATTGGAAATGGTCCGAGTATGTCCATTCCCCACATTGCAAATGGGATTGGTGAGTTTATGGATGTCAACATCTCAGGTGGTTGCCTAACCACTGGTGCATGTTTTTGGCACCGTTCACACTTCTTCACATAGCTTTTAGCATTGGCTAGTATGCTTGGCCAATAGAAACCTAGACGGGTGATTTTATGAGCAAGAGCTCTGCCCCCCAATTGTTGCCCACAAATTCCTTCATGTACTTCCTTTAGGGCCAATTCTGCCTCTTGAGGTCTCAAGCATTTTAGATAAGGAATGATGAAAGACTTCTTGTATAGAATTCCCTCAATCAAGGCATACCTTAGTGCTCTCACATATAGCTTTCTTGCTTCTGAAGTGTCGTTGGGTAGCCACCCAGTTTCCAGATGGGCCTTGATGGGATCCATCCAACAACTAGCAACATCAATGGGTGCTACCAACTTTCCGTTGATGCTTGGGGTCTTCAAGACTTGGAAGTATACACTCCCTACATAGTTTTCAATTTCTGAAGAAGCAAACTTAGACAAGGCATTAGCCTTCATGTTTTCTTCCCTTGGAATGTGCTCTACATAGCATTCATCAAATTGAGTCATGATTGCTTTGACGAGCTTTAAGTACTTGGCCATGATTTCATCTCTGGCTTCAAACTCCCCATTTACTTGGGAAACCACTAGCCTCGAGTCTCCACATACTTTCAGAGTTTTGACTCTCAAGGCTCCAGCGAGCCCTAAGCCAGCTATCAGAGCTTCATACTCAGCCTCATTGTTTGTCGTTGGGAAGTCAAGTTTTAGTGCATACTCTATGAGGAATCCATCAGGACTTTGTAGCACTAAACCGGCTCCACTTGATTTTGTTTTTGATGCTCCATCAAAATAGAGCACCCAATATTCTTTGAAATCCATCTCTTCATCTTCTTTTTATTCCACTGTTACTTCTTGCCCCCTGACTTCTTGGTTGTCAATGGTGCATTCAACCATGAAGTTAGCGAGTTCTTGAGCTTTTATGGCCGTTCGAGGCTTATACTTGATGTCGAATTTGCCCAATTCAATGGCCCATTTGATCAATCTTCCACTGACTTGAGGGCTATGCAAGATGTTTCTCAGAGGTTGATCAGTCAAGACCTCTATCTTGTGAGCCTGGAAGTACGGGCGTAGCTTTCTTGAGGCCATTATCAAGGCTAAGGCAAACTTCTCAATCGTTGAGTAGTTTATTTCTGCCCCATGTAGAATCTTACTCACATAGTAGATGGGTTTCTGAACCTTCAATTCTTCTTTTACCAAAACGGCTCCAAGGGCTGTGCTAGAAACCGCCAAGTACAAATAGAGAATTTCCCCTGGCTTGGGCTTTGCCAACAGTGGTGCCTCAGCCATGTATTTCTTCAAGGCCTCTTGGCTTTCAGTTGTACATTCAAAGTTTTTCACATTCTTGAGTGCTTTGAAGAAAGATAAGCACTTCTCTCCTGATTTGGAGATAAATCTTCCCAATGCTTCCACTCTTCCCGTTAGTTTTTGGACATCCTTGACAGTCTTTGGTGGTTCCATGTCTAGAATTGCTTTGATTTTGTCGGGATTGGCCTCGATTCCTCTCTTGGAAACCATTAGGCCTAAAAACTTTCCCGAGCCTACACCAAAGGCACACTTAGCTGGATTCAACATCATCTTGTGATGCCTTAGCACTTCAAATGCCTCTCGGAGGTGCTCAATGTGATCGGCCTTATCGAGGCTCTTGACTAACATGTCATCTACGTAGACCTTCATGGTTTTTCCAATTAGGTGTCCAAAAATTTTGTTCACCAATCTTTGGTAGGTTGCCCCTGCATTCTTAAGTCCAAATGCCATGACTAGATAACAAAAAACACCAAAGTTAGTGATGAATGATACCTTGGAGATGTCATCCTTGTGCATTTTGATTTGGTTGTATCCACTGAAGCCATCCATGAAGCTGAGCATCTCGTGTCCAGCTGTAGCATCTATTAATGCATCAATCATTGGTAAGGGAAAATAATCCTTAGGACATGCATCATTCAAGTCAGTGAAGTCTACACACATCCTCCATTTTCCATTGGCCTTTTTGACCATTACGGGGTTAGCCAACCATTCCGGGAATTGTATCTCTTCAATGAATCCGGCCTCTAGAAGTTTTTCAACTTCTTGTTTAATGGCCTCTTGCCTTTATGGAGCAAAATTTCTCTTCTTTTGTTTCACCGTCTTTCTTTCAGGATCCACATTCAACTTGTGAGTTATCAATTGGGGATCAATCCCTGGCATGTCAGCCGGTGTCCAAGCAAAAACGTCATTATTCTCTTGAAGAAAAGATATGAGCTTGCTTTTCAATGGCTCAGGTAGTAGTGCTCCAACATATGTCACCTTCTCCGGTTCACCAGGGACTAAGGGAATTGGGATTAAATTCTCAGCTGGTTTCCCTCTTCGGTCCTCATTGTCGCCAATATCCATGTCTTCAATTGGGAGAACGTGCCCCCCGATTTCATCAGGCCTTAACGCGGCTACATAACAACTTCTAGCCATATTTTGGTCTCCTCGTTCTTCACCAATCCCATTCCTCGTTGGGAACTTGATTTTTAGATGATAAGATGAGGCAACGGCCTTGAACGCATGAAGACCAGTCCTTCCCAGGATTGCATTGTAGGTTGAAGTTGCCTTTATAACTATGAAGTTCAGCATTTGAGTAGACGTATTCATCCCTTGCCCCATGGTCATTGGGAGTTGGATAGTGCCTTCCACTTTTGATTCCACCCCATTGAATCCGTATATGGGCATATTCAAGGGTGTTAATTGAGAGTCAGTGTAGCCCATCTTGATGAAAGCATCGTGGAACAAGATATCCACTGAAGCTCCATTGTCGACTAGGACTCTCTTTGTTTCGGAATTGCCAATCACAGGTATGATGACTAGAGGGTCATCGTGGGGGAACTTCACCCCTTCCAAGTCTGAATCATCAAAACCTATTGACACTTCTGTTCTGGCACGCTTCGGTGCTTCTCCAACCACAGTCATTACCTCTCGAGCATAAGCTTTTCTTGAGTTTCGAGAGGACCCAGCAGCAGTTGGCCCTCCGAATATCATGTTGATGACTGGCCCTCGGGGCTTAGGGTTACGATCTTGGTCGTTGTCCCTTCTGTCGTAATCCTTCCTTTCATAGTTTCCTCTTTGACTCCCTTGATTTCCATCCTTGGTGAATTTGCTGAGTTTTCCTCTTCGTATCAGAAATTCGATCTCATCTTTCAATTGCCTACAATCATCGGTGTCGTGAACGACTTCTTTGTGGAACCGACAGAACTGATTTTGATTCCGTTTGGACATGTCAGCCCTCATTGGATTCGGCCATTTGAGATCTCCTTCCTTAGCTATCTCCATCAGAATTTGACTCCTGAGAGTGTTCAATCTTGCATACTCCGTAAACTTTGGCCCAAAATTGTTTCTCTTGGGTGGAGAATCAGAGTCCTTTGACGTTCTGGGAAAATTTTCATTGACGTCGTACTCCTAAGTTTCCACTACCGCTAGCAGTGGGTTCATACTTGCTCATGTTTTCTTCAGCCTTGATATACTTTCCGGCTCTATCTTGGAGCTTAAGCATGCTCTCGGGTGGATGTTTAGCTAACGACATTTTGAAGTGGTCATCAGTAGTTCCTTGTTGCAGGGCTATCATAGCCACTCTGTCCTCCAAGTCCGGGACTTTCAAAGCCTCCCGAGTGAATCGATTGATGTAGTCCTTTAGGGCTTCATTCTTTCCTTGCTGGATTGCCATGAGTGATGTAGAGCTTTTCTCATGCACCCTTCCACTAATGAACTGATTGATAAAAGCTTTGCTTAGTTCCTTGAAAGACCCAATTGAGTTGGGAGGAAGATGGCTATACCAGCGTTGGGCCATGCCTGCCAAGGTTTGTGGAAACGCCCTACACTTGACCGCATCGTTGGTTGGCTGCAACAGCAGTGCATTGGAGAAAGTCCTTACATGATTTGCGGGATCTCCCGTTCCATCATAGGCTTTGATCGAAGGCATCTTGAATTTTCTGGATATAGCCGTTTTCATGATGTCTTGAGTAAACGGTGGTGTAGGATCATCAGGATCTCCTAAGGGCAACAAAATACTAGGATCACCTCTTGGGGCTTCGGCCCTCTTGGTTCTCCTTGCCGGTGGATCCAAGTTGATTATCGGGATCCCTTCAGTCGTTCGGCCTTGAGATTGAGCGGCCTCCTCCTCAGCAAGGAGTTTCTTGAGTCTTGCAGTCTCTGCCTCATGGGCTGCAATTTTCTCCTTAATAGTTTGGGGTTGATCCCGATTTGTTTGGGAAGAACATCTCCTTCTTGGGGCGACATCCTCCCCAGTTGTATAACCATCATCCTCGGTGTATGGGCCCGAGTAATCTTGAACGAAAGGGGTCTGGCGAGTTTTTTGATTTTGGGGTCCCAGACCTTGAATATAAGGGGGCACATATGCCTCATGGTAGATTGGATTAGTTCCACTACCGCCCGCCATGGGTCGAGGGGGCATGCCATAGTTTGGCATCCCCAAAGTCTGATTCGCGTATTGAGGGAGATCAGTAGTATGGAGTTGAATGCTTCTCGGTGCATTCATGATGAGTGGAGAAGTCGAGATTGGTTGCTGGTGAACGGTCTCTTGTGGATTAGATCCATGAATGACCATCTGCAGGGGATTCGTCCCTTTCAACCGAAATTGGGATTTCCGTTTCTTGAGTGTTGGTGGGGATATTTGCCCCTTGAATGCCAGTAGTCGGCGGTGGTTGATTTCCGTGAGTATCAGCCTCAGAGGTGATAGGGCGATCCTCAGGAGTTTGAGTATCCCGAGCCGTTCTTCATGTGTTTGCCATGGTTGATGTTGTCTTCCCACAGACGGCGCCAAATGTTATGGATTAAAAAACGTACTTGTATATTAATTGCTAGGATTAATGAGCTTTCGAGCTTTAATGGTTGCACTTGTGTTTTGAGACTAAATCGGTCCTCACAAGATGCCTACGTATCTCTAGTGTTTAGAGTATCAAGCCAAAGACGTAGTTCTTGGTGTTGCCCTCGGGGCTATGGCGGCAGGGGCACACCAAGGTCGTAGTGACTTGTATGTCCTTATTAGGAAGAAGTCTAAAACGTAGTTCTAGGGGTGCCTTTGTGGCTTGTTGCGCCTTCGAGGCGTTGTGACGTATGGAACTGTGCCCAAAACGTAGTTTTGATTGTAGGATCATGGTCCTTATATAGGCGTCTAGAGCCTAGTATTTATGGTATGTTTAGGAGTCTTAGCGAATAAGTCTCCTTATTGATAATGGATAAACATTGTATTTCTTGCAGGATAAGTCTTTTCCTTGTTGATAAAAACTATGACTCATTAATTGGGATTCTAGATCCTTCTTTGACCAATTTACCATATTTTGGACTCTTTTTATGAGTTGTATATTTTCCATATTCATTAATTACGAAATTAATGAATAATTAGCGTGTCGGGCCTTAAATATCGGCCTTTCCATTGAATAGTCAATTATATTTCTATAATTACTTTTCTGTCCATATCAACTATATAAGTAATTATTTGTAAATATTGTATTATATATCATGAAAACAAAATAAATTTGAAAATCATGTAATTTATATATTAGAGTAATGTTAATGTGTTATCTTTTAAATTTTTAACATTGAGAGAGCCACTTATTGGGAGAAAACATGTTTAAAGGGAGAGCGGTTCATTAAGAGCATCGTATTATATGCTAGAATTAAGTATTGATGTTATATTATGTATTTAAAATTAAGTTCAGATATAAATTTTGAAAAAAATATAAATCTAATCAATATAATAATATTCGATATAATATTAAAATAATGAAAATATTAAACAATTGCATTTTTATATTTATTCAAAATTTTCGTCAATGATCAAGACGACACGGAAAATTAAAAAAAAACTTATGTTAGAAATATTATTTAAAAACATATTTCGTAGAATGTTTTTAAAAAAATTTAGATAAATTATTATAAGGTCGCTGCGAAGTGCGACTTCGTAAACTAGTTTATAATTAATTGGGTAAAGAGAATTTACTTGACATGGTAGAAAAATTCTCTATATAAGCGTTCTCAAATTTAATTTTTTAATAGTTTTTTCAGAAAATCCAACCGTGCAGATTAAAAGATTACACAAAAAATAGCGGGTACACAAAATTACATAGAAATTAAATTTATATATGATGCAATTTTTAATAAAAAAATGATATAAAATCTGAGCTGTTACATTCATATTGTAAACGATATATAAAATATTATGTTAAATTAAATGTATTCTTAAAGGTTAAATTTTATAAAATTTTGCACACCTACTTATTTTTGCATAAATTTTCATCAATACATTTAGATTTACGAAAAAATTGATTATTTGTTCGTTAAATCTATTTTAAATTATAAAAAAACTGATTCATGCATTTAAGAAATTTAGAGAAATTTTAGTAAACTAGTTTATGAATGTAATAAAACTGCGAAGACGTGAATGATTGTTCATTTGAAGTTTATTTGCTAACAAATCGGAGACTACAACAATTGGTGCAGCCACTTATGGAAAAAGAAAAAGGAAAAAACAATAGCGCATCTATTAAAGAGTAATGATATAAAAAACAAAATGCAAGAGAAAAAATATTAAAAGTAATATGACTAATATAAATTTTTGTTTCACCAAACTGTGTGTAACGAGTATTGGATTCAGTAAATTGAGATCCAATGGATCAGTCGGTATGTAACCCAAATATTTGACAAAGTTGGGCTTCACATGTATTAGGCCTGGGCTGTGCAACACGCATTAGCATTTAGCAGTGGACTGCCTATCTCATTACATGCAAAATAGCATATGTGACATCGTTAACTAGGTGTCTCGGTTAAGCCTTGCAGCAGCTGCCATTGAATCTGAAACACCACCAGGGTGCGTAACCATTGCCGGATTGTTCCTGAGCTCTGCACCAGTTATCCCTTCTGCATCTTCCTTCGTCACTACCTTGTCGCGTTCAAGCTTCGCCGTGGCATCCTACGGCAAAAAACACGAAATAGCACCTTATGTTTAGCTCAAAAAGGAGAGACTGAAGAGAGTTAGAAAATTGAGCCAAGCGTTGAAAGTAATTTACAGCGTAGATACACTTACGGATAGAACATCACCAAGTCTAGCCTTGTGCTCAAGATTCATGGTGCGGGCATTAAGATCAGCAGCTGATTGAGCTGCCGCTGCGACTCCGCCAGGTTTGATAACACCACCACTTGCTCTACTTTCTGCAGCCTGTATCGCGGCTGCATCACTTTGATCCACCGTTTTAAACCCCGCTGACATGGCAGCTGACTCCAGGGCCTCCCCTATGGTAACTGCTTCACCACCTGCTGCCTTTTTACCACTTTCTGGTTGTACATATTGTCCCACCACCTATAAACATAATTAAAACAAGTAAATTTTATACATTTTTAAAAGTGCGGAACAATTATTCTCGACACTATACAAATATTTCAGTACCTCTCCGCCAACTGACTCTGTGATGATGCGGCGACCATCGCGACGACCAATTGACACAGTAACACCTTCATTTTTAGCTACGTTGGTCACATCGTCGTGACCAACAACATCGTGCTGCTGATTAATATCAGCAGCCGATTGCATAACCGCTGCAGGACCGCCCTTGGACGTTTCTCCGAGAGCTAAACTCTCGGCAGCCTGCATGGCAGATGCATCCTTTGGTTTAATAGGCAAGGAACCTAGTTCATCCGATACCTCAAAAACGTCACCATACTTAATCGGCTGTTCTTGTTCTTCACCTGTAGTGGGCTGTTCTTGACTCATGTATGTTCAACTAAAAAGATAAGTGCAATTTCAAAGATCGTGTAGTTAAAATATAAGGTGATGATATCTAGTAAAAGGATGATTGGAAAATTGGAATGGTACTTATCTAACTAGTGCCACGCATTTAATCCAGCGATCACTACAAGAAGACAGATGTCTCACAGATTTACTACCACGCCTGTTTGGCTGCAACTTTAAGTTGCAGCTTATGGCTTATAAACCCAAAAATGTTTATTGGGGGTGTTTGCCAAAATAAGTGAAACCAACTTATGGCTACTTAAAATGGATAAGTTGAATGTTAAGAATCCTTAACATTCAACTTATAACTTATAACTTATTCTCGATACACGCAATATATAATATCCTTCAAATCTTCAAAACCATATATCTTTTGATCCGTTCATTAAAAAATTGATATGTATATATCAAATTTCTCTACTCATCGAGATCTATCCATTGATATCCATTTATATATATTAAAAAATAAATATTTTAAAAATAATAAAAAAAAGTTAACTTATAAGTTCTGATTTACCCAAACACTCTACTGCTTATAAGTTCTGATTTACCAAACACTCTATGACTTATAAGCTCAGCTCTACTTATCACTTATAAAGCACTTACTCATTTTAAGCTATAAGTCAACTTTTGTTTGATACCCCAAACACCCACTATATTTGCCGCGTGTTAGATAAGATGATGTAAAAGCTGGAACCAAACTAAAACGGTATACGATTCTTTCATGATAATGTAAATAATTTGATGTTTAATACTCGGGTCGTCTCAGTTTAATTGTTCATTTTATTTTTTACACGCAATTTAAGATGTAAAAAAGTATAACTTTATATATTATTTTTATTTTTTTAATAAAATTTTAGAATCTAATTTTTTTTTCAAAAAAAGAAAATTAAGAAAATAATTTATGAAACTATACTTATTTTTAAAATACGTGCAAAAAATAAAGTGAATAATTAAATCGAGAGGAAGAGAATATAAAATTATGCATGTGATATTATATTGTACAAGTACTTATTCTTTCGCTACATTTTACTTACATGGATCACTTCATTTTACGCGTATTTTGATAAATTCGTTGCACTGCGTTTAGAAAAGGTAATCGGCCATTATATTTTTCATGTTGGTCATTTTGATGGTCACTTGAAACCGAATTTCGTTTAAATTTACGTAACCGACCGAATTTCAGTGGAAGTCAGGTTTTGATGGTAAAAAAATGTGTCGGTGTCTTGGCTTAAACTGGACAGAAACATCTAACTAATTTCTGCTTTTAGGGTAGTGTATTAAAAGTAGAGTAATAGTAGAGGTACAAAAAATTATTACAAAATAATATGATGAAGTGACATAGCAGCATAGGATATTTTTATTGATGAAATTAATGAAAATGCATGTGAACTCGTTATTATATAGCTACTTAAAATCAACTTATCTCAACATATCCCTTAACAATTACAGGGATTAAAAATATTATCGTATCACAGAACTGCGTTGGCTTGATCCCTATATATAAACAGGGTACGCAGGCATCTTGGAATAGGATCCGACACATCTAACAAGTCGAGACACCTTTCAAGTCCAGCCCCAAAACATCCAAAAATCCCAAATCCTCCTATTTTTATAATTCGTTATTCCAGCAATCCCCGAAATTTGTTATCACCAAATTCCTCCGTTAACAATTGGCGCTAGAAGGAGGGGATACTTTTTGATTGTGGAGGACAATCAATCTGTACAATACGCATGGGGGGTTATTATGGATCTGGAGCGGCTTTAATGGAGGAGCTAAACGGTGGAAGCGGTGGTTCGTGGTTCTATTCAAAATAAAGATAAGTTTTCTTATGATTTTGTACATACAAATAAGTTATCTTATAAAATTCGTAGTAAATTTATTACATGTTAGATTTTGATGATTTTTTATGATCCGGAAAGCTTTTGCGATTTCCTACAACTTTCGTTCTTGGTGTTTTCTGAGATTATGTTTCGATCTATTCTCGAAATCACAAAACATAATCAGATCCCGCTTTTCAGTATTGAGAAGTTAATCAGCAGACGTTTTATTTGATTCCCGATTCGTTATAAGTCCGTTTCTGACGGTCCATATATCATCGGAAAGCTCTTTTCGTTTCCTGCAACTTTCATGTTTTGTGTTTTCCAAGAAAATATCGTTTACAGGGCCAAAAAGGTAAAAAACGGATCTGGACAGAATCTGAATAATGGAGATGTTAAAGAATTGTGATGCAATATTCGTAGCACATGATTTGATTTCTTCACTAGCTCGTGCATGGGAAAAAATAAGTGTGGAAGGTCCTCATCTGATAAGGGTAATATTTTCGAAAGCTCTCTTTTCCAAAGAGGATAATATTTTTGAAGAACCTATTTCGAGTAGGTTAATATTTTTGAAGACCCTCTTTCGAAGAGGAAATTATTTTTGAAGACCCTCTTTTGAAGATGATAATCTTGTTTGAAGTCCCTAAGTGGTGATCGTTTTTTGAAGACCCTTCGGGGTAATCTTGTTTTGAAGGCCATGCATCATTCGCATCATGCATTTATTAATATCATCATGTGCATCATTCGCATCATGCATTCATTCATATCATCATGTGCATCATACATTTACTCGTAAACATTGGACATTCTTAGATTTTGTGGTTGTCTCTGTGTGATATTTTCGAAGACCCTTATTTGCGGAGGGTATTGCTTGAATTATTTTTGAAGGCCCTTTTGTAAGGTGTTGCTTGGGAATTATTTTTGAAGGCCCTTCTTTAAGGTGTTTCTTGGAAATTATTTTTGAAGACCCTCTATTGAAGATGTTAATATTTTTGAAGGCCCTTCTTTGATTAAGGTGTTGCTTGGAATTATTTTTGAAGGCTCTTCTTTAAGGTGTTGCTTGAAAATTATTTTTTGAGGCCTTCTTTATGAAGGTGTTGCTTGGAATTATTTTGAAGGCCCTTCTTTATGGAAGGTGTTGCTTGGAGTACCTTGGTAAACCCGTACTTCCGGGGTGTTTATCCGTACTTCCGGAAAGCTCACCAAGAATATAGTTCTTCCCTTTTCTTAAACTCTGCTTAGCATAGAGTGTATAAGAAGGCGATGTTACTCTTCCCTTTTCTTAAACTCTGCTTTGCATAGAGTGTATAAGAAGGCGAGGTTACACTTCCCTTTTCTTAAACTCTGCTTAGCATAGAGTGTATAAGAAGGCGAGGTTACTCTTCCCTTTTCTTAAACTCTGTTTTGCATAGAGTGTATAAGAAGGCGAGGTTACTCTTCCCTTTTCTTAAACTCTGTTTTGCATAAAGTGTATAAGAAGGCGAGGTAATTATCTAATTCTCATTCTCCTACACTTACAAAGTTACTCGTACATATGTTCTTCTCACATCTCACATGTTGTCTCTCTCGCAAGCACAGACATATTACGGGCACATCATGTTGTCTCTCTCGATTTTACAGGCATATTACGGGTAATTATCTTCTTCATATTATCTGCTAATCTTCTACTCCTAGTTGTTTCATTGACTCAGGAAATTCGGAAGATTAAAGCACGTTTAGTTCTCCAGTCCATCAAGCTGCACTGAAGAACTGGGGGGTAGTTGTTACGCCATAATTTCGGTTGCCTCAATTATCTCCTAATTTCCCAATATTGATCTAATAATAATTATTGCTTAACCACTAAGTAATATCCTCTCTCTCAAACGAGGAAACAATCAATCTAAATCAATCAATTACTAAAAAATATCTCCAAACGATTCTTTCAAATCAGGAAAGAATCCCAATGCTAATATAACTCTAAAAAGATAAAATCAACTTATCTCAACATATCCCTTAACAATCACAGGGATTAAAAATACTATCCTATCACAGAACTGCGTTGGCTTGATCCCTATATATAAACAGGGTACGCAGGCATCTTGGAATAGGATCCGACACATTTAACAAGTCGAGACACCTTTCAAGTCCAGCCCCAAAACATCCAAAAATCCCAAATCCCCCTATTTTCATAATTCGTTATTCCAGCAATCCCCGAAATTTGTTATCACCAAATTCCTCCGTTAACAATTGGCGCAAGAAGGAGGGGATACTTTTTGATTGTGGAGGACAATCAATCTATACAATACACATGGGGGTTAGTATGGATCTGGAGCGGCTTTAATGGAAGAGCAGCACGGTGAAGGCGTTCGTTCATGGTTATGTTCAAAATTAAGATAAGTTTTTCTTATGATTTTGTTCGTACAAATAAGCTATCTTATAAAATTCGTAGTAAATTTATTACATGTTAGATTTTGATGATTTTTTGTGATCCGGAAAGCTTTTGTGATTTTCTATAACTTTCGTTCTTGGTGTTTTCTGAGATTATGTTTCGATCTATCCTCGAAATCACAAAACATAATCAGATCCCGTTTTTCAGTATTGAGAAGTTAATCAGTAGACGTTTTATTTGATTCTCGATTCGTTATAAGTCCGTTTCTGACGAGCCATATATCATCGGAAAGCTCTTTTCGTTTCCTGCAACTTTCATGTTTTGTGTTTTCCAAGAAAATATCGTTTACAGGGCCAAAAAGGTAAAAAAACAGATCTGGACAGAATCTGAATCATGGATATGTTAAAGGATTGTGATGCGATATTAGCAGCACATGATTTGATTACTTCACTAGCTCATGCATGGAAAAAAATAAGTGTGGAAGGTACTCATCTGATAAGGGTAATATTTTCGAAAGCTCTCTTTTCCAAGGAGAATAATATTTTTGAAGATCCTATTTCGAGTAGGATAATATTTTTGAAGACCCTATTTCGAGTAGGATAATATTTTTGAAGAACCTATTTCGAGTAGGTTAATATTTTTGAAGACCCTCTTTCGAAGAGGAAATTATTTTTGAAGACCCTCTATTGAAGATGTTAATATTTTTGAAGGCCCTTCTTTAAGGTGTTGCTTGGAAATTATTTTTTAAGGCCTTCTTTATGAAGGTGTTGCTTGGAATTATTTTGAAGGCCCTTCTTTGTGGAAGATGTTGCTTGGAGTACCTTGGTAAACTCGTACTTTCGGGGTGCTTATCCGTACTTCCGGAAAGCTCACCAAGAAAAAAATTCTACCTCTTAAGAAGGCGAGGTTACACTTCCCTTTTCTTAAACTCTGCTTTGCATAGAGTGTATAAGAAGGCGAGGTTACACTTCCCTTTTCTTAAACTCTGCTTTGCATAGAGTGTATAAGAAGGCGAGGTTACACTTCCATTTTCTTAAACTCTGCTTTGCATAGAGTGTATAAGAAGGCGAGGTTACTCTTCCCTTTTCTTAAACTCTGCTATGAATAGAGTGTATAAGAAGGCGAGACATATTACGGGCACATCATGTTGTCTCTCTCGATTTTACAGGCATATTACGGGTAATTATCTTCTTTATATTATCTGTTAATCTTCTACTCCTAGTTGTTTCATTGACTCAGGAAATTCGGAAGATCAAAGCACACTTAGTTCTCCAGTCCATCAAGCTGCACTGAAGAACTGGGGGGTAGTTGTTACGCCATAATTTCGGTTGCCTCAATTATCTCCTAATTTCCCAATATTGATCTAATAATGATTAATTGTTTAACCACTAAGTAATATCCTCTCTCTGAAACGAGGAA
The DNA here is from genome assembly GCA_030848705.1 of Heracleum sosnowskyi. NCBI lineage: Eukaryota > Viridiplantae > Streptophyta > Magnoliopsida > Apiales > Apiaceae > Heracleum > Heracleum sosnowskyi. Next base: position 48,959,312 of record CM061241.1, read on the forward strand.
ACAATCAATCTAAATCAATCAATTACTAAAAAATATCTCCAAACGATTCTTTCAAATCAGGAAAGAATCCCAACGCTAATATAACTCTAAAAAGATAAAATCAACTTATCTCAACATATCCCTTAACAATCACAGGGATTAAAAATATTATCCTATCACAGAACTGCGTTGGATTGATCCCTATATATAAACAGGGTACGCAGGCATCTTGGAATAGGATCCGACACATCTAACAAGTCGAGACACCTTTCAAGTCCAGCCCCAAAACATCCAAAAATCCCAAATCCCCCTATTTTCATAATTCGTTATTCCAGCAATCCCCGAAATTTGTTATCACCAAATTCCTCCGTTAACAATTTGTAAATTTTTTTATATTCAATTTAGAATCTCTAGCATTTTTCTTAAAAATATTATTTGTTATGATTTACGGGAGCTAAAATCATATACATACCTTGAGAAATATCTTGCGATAGTTATTGAAGTATCAATGGAGTATCAAATTAATGCCAACTTCAAGTGCTAGAGTGTCAATTAATTTTTTGAATCCAATAACAAATAAAACAGTACTTATTTAACATATTAAAAGTAAAAATATAACAAAATTAGCACCCTTTAAACAGTGTCGATCTTCGAAGTTGCTCTTACTAGTTATTGAAATTACACCCTCTCTTCTCGGAAAAAAAGAGAGAAGAAATTAACAGCCTCTGAAAAGTGACAGGGAAATGACATAGATAAACTCCAATTGTAATAGACAGAGAATCAGGACATTTTCAAGAACTAAACAAGTTGTATTACTCATTCACAATCGGAATGGATTGTGGATCTTGGTTGAGCTTAGCAGCAGAACTCATCGAAGCCGAAACGCCGCCGGGATAAGTGATCCTATCTGGATTGTTTTCAACTTCCGCTCCACTCACACCTTCTGCATCTTCCATTGTCACCGCCTTGTCCCCCTCCAGCATGCACGATGCATCCTACACAAATTTTTTATAACATTCTTAATACAGTATTTATCAAGTAGTGTTACTTGGCAGTTTTAATATTCCTACTTACCATGAGAAGGTCACCGAGTTTAGTCTTATCCTCAACATCATTAGTCTGGCCATTTTGTTCCGCGGCAATCTGAGCAGCAGCAGCCAAACCTGCAATATGAGTGAATCCACTAGCTCGAATCTCAGCAGCCCGTATCGCAGCAGCATCACTGTGTTCGACCGGTTTGTTACCGGCTGTCAAGGCAGTGATCTCCAGAGCCTCCCCAATAGTAATTGGATCACTGCCAGGAGACTTCATTTTCATTGACCCTGTCGAAGCATCAGATACTTGGCTTAATTTGGATTCTTGTATCTGGTTACTCATGGTTATTGCAAATTTGTTACTAATTTTGGCACATCAACGACATTAGTCTATATATAGAAAATAGTTTACTGTAGATCGGAAAGGCCTAGAAGTGCTGGAAACTGGTGCAACGAATCTAACGAGAAAAGCAGAGCTTGTGAGCCTGTACGGACAAGATTTCCTCAAGACAGCACAGTGAAACGTGTGTTGGATGTGCTACGTGTTGCAACCATTGAGGGGCCACGTATAGATTATGTTTAACAGCTAATTCAACATCTGCACACACAGTATGGAGACTGTTCTGTGCCATGTGAATCAGTTACAACTTACAAGAACACATCTCTGTGTACCCTGTTATAAATAAATAATCTGTACCAAATTAGATCATTATTGCTGTCTGTTTTAAATTTTTATAATTATCCATGATTTTTCAAATGCCAGCATGATTTTATAAATAATCCATGATCATTATTGGAAGCTACAAATGCCAGCATGAATGATGCTTGCACAGTGCACATGGATCCCAAACCCTTATCCAAGTCCAGGGACTAAGTTCATATGATGCTTCAGTAATTATTAACACACTAAATTCGTATGAGAGTTGTAGTTATTAACAGATTATGATCTATTTGATTATGAACGTAAAAGAGATGCTCTTTGTGTCTTGTTAAGGGGTACACTGGCATAGATAAAAAAACAGAATAGCATGCATCCACAGAACTTTGAAAGCTTACATAGAGTTTATTTCCTACACACAGCACAACACAAGTAGTAGTCCCCTAGACCTTTTAGCACATACATATATACGATACAAACACACACCAGTACAATATCACGCAATCAAAACATCAGAAAGAAAGGTCTTGGTTCAGCCTAGCAGCAGCTGCTATGGAAGATGCAACACCACCAGGATGAGCAAGCTTATCAGGATTGTTCCTAACCTCTGCCTCCGTCACTTGCTCTGCGTCTTCCCTTGTCACTGCCTTATCAATTTCCAGCCTAGTAGATGCATCCTGCACAAACCAAGACACCGTTTATAAAACAGAACTACATATAACCATGATTCCGCAATACAAAATGACAATCGACAACATTTATTACTCACACCAAGAGCTTCACCGAGTTTAATTTTGTTGTCAACACCCATAGTACGAGAATTAATATTCGCAACGGATTGAGCAATGGCAGTTACTCCACCAGCATGAGCAAAGCCACTTGCTCTAACTTCTGCAGCTTGTATCGCGGCAACATCACTTTGATCGACCGGTTTGTCTCCTGCAGTACGAGCAGTGTTCTCCAAAGCATCTCCGATAGTGATAGCATCATTGGCTAGCACACCCGCGGGGAATGCCATGTGAACCTTCCCTGGTTCAACATATTGTCCTACCACCTACACATCATGCAGTATCGTTTAAAACGAGCATGCACATGTGGAAACAAAATTTGCAAATTAAATGACCAAAATTTGCAAATCATTTTAACATGGGCGAAAATTGTTTCAAAATACTATCAGGACTGAAAAAAAAATAGTTACAAATTTTATTTTTGTCTTTCGAAGGCCTAATAGTAATAGGGATCGATGTTAGCCCTGACCTGGTTCCGTCACTGACATGCATGCACACATATTTCATATTTGAGACGAAGATTATATTTACCTCTCCTCCAACTGCCTCAGTGATGATTCGTCTCCCAGCGATTTCAGCTTCGGAAACACTGACACCGTGGTCTTTGGCTATGGTGGCGCCCTCGTCAACAACACCGCGCTGTAGGTTAACAGCAGCTGCCGACTGCATAATGGAGGCCGGACCACGCTTCTGCGTCTTACCAAGCACCCTATTCTCTTCAGCCTGCATGGCTGCTGCATCTTTGGGTGAAATTGGGTGGGAACTTAGTTCACCCGAAACATCAAATACGTCGCCGTATTTGATCGGGGTTTCTTGTTTGGGTCTCTCAGGTTGTTGCTGGCTCATATTTTCTTCAAAATTTTATTATTTTTTGTTATTTGCTCGGTGTATGCAAGATTATTAGATCATAATCTCGTAGAGTAAAACATATACATGCTAAACGATGACGACAATAAGTCTGAAAGAGTGAGCATTAAAGGAGAGACTACGTTGTATTTAGTACTTGTCGAACGTACGTGTTGCACTCGGGGAGTTGACACGTGTATAATATGTACGTGGCAATTTATTTCTTTGACAAATATTCAACCAGCATGCAGGCAACGTGGATAAGATAAACTCTACCTGAGAAAATAGCCGTGTGCGAATTATTGGTATCGAGTATCGACTAGCGAGGCAGCTAGCAAAAATATGACTGTATGAGTTGCAAAATTGTATGATTTATTTATGGAGGGAGAAGGTGTTAAATAGTTGAAAGTTATATAAAGTGTTGATAAATAAAAAAAATTATTGTAGCAAATCAATAATTATTTTGAATGAAATTTTGTATTTTAAATTTTAAAAGTGTATTCACGTGTGAGTTGTTAAAACTTTACTAAAAGATGCTAAATATTTTACAGGCAAAAGGTGTTGAGTTATTCATATGTTGAGTGTGTTAATAAGTTTGTACATGACTGGTTGAAGGATTATTTGTAATAATTAGTTGGTGTGTCAAGGCTTAAGGAGTTATGTAGGTGTCATTTCATTATTCAGACTTATGATGCCATAAATAGACTTCAAGATTAAGTATACTAATAATATATGTCTGCATGACTATTTGAATTCGAATTCAAAATTTTGTTCTCACTAATAAACCCGTGTCTCAATTGTTTTTTAGATGTCGCATGACTTTTTATTAATGAATTAATTTCCGTTTAAAAAAAAATTGTAAGGAGTTTAGCATCATGTTCAGAGAATTATTCGGAAAAATTAAAATGTACGCACTTCCATTTGTCTTTCTGGTTTTGGAACTAAATGTGCTAATCAACACTGGTAATAGCAATCCACTGCGAAATACAAATCAAAACTTTGATGACTATTGCAAATAAAATTTAATCTTACCAATGAGAAAGGGAAATGTATTTATTTATAATCTATACTATTATATTAAAGATGAAACATTGAAAATTTTGTAGTTCGATCAGTTTTTGTAGTATGGTCACTCAATTCTCAACCGTTGAATCTTTAAAATCAATATAATATAAGCCGTCGGATAAAATACTAAAAAATATTATATATAAATATAATATTGATAATTATATAAATATAATATAATATTATATAAATATAATATTTTATATTATAATTACTAATAATTATTTAATTACCTTTTTTAGCTTCAACATATTATATGTTTATATTTTCTAAATAAAACGACTAATCTTCTAAAAATAACACACGAACACATTATTTATTTTATATTTTCTAACTTAAACAACTAATCTTATAAAAATAATATGTGCAACATATATATAGAAACATGATGTAATTTTATATAATTATTAATAAAAAATCAACTACTTTTTTCAGCACATTACCAGTTTTGTATTTAAAGTATTAAAGTAGTACTTTTAATTCTTTTTAAAAAGGTAGGATTTTCAGAAGTATTAAAATCTCAAAAAATTTAAAAGTAAATTTCAAAATTAATATTAAAGTCGTCCGTGCGTTGCACGGGTTATAGGCTTGTTATTATATTAAAGACGAAACATTAAAAGTTTTTGTAGTCGGTTTGTAGTCTGATCCTTCATAGTTTGGTCATCTAATCTTTAACCGTTAGATCTTTTAAAATAAATTAAGGAGAGTCATTGGATATAATACTAAATATTTTTTTGGTATGTTGTGATTTTACTTAATTGCCCTTACTTAACTGTATTTCGTGTTTTTACTTAATTACCCTTACTTATTTATAAAAAATATTATTAAATAATAATATTACCTATTTATAACCATTACCTTTTTCACCTAAAATAGATAAAAATACCTTACTTTTCCAAAAATATCACGGACAATTACCTTTTTTAACTAAAACATATAAACTTTTTATTTTGACTTAATAAAACCCCTCATTTTCCAAAAATATCATAGACAGTTTCATTTATTAAAATAAAATAATAAAATTATAATTGTTAATAACTAACCAATTACCTATTTTAGCCAAAGTGTATATTCTTTTTTATATTTTATAACTAAAATTTTTACTTTTCTATTTTTCCTAACTAAAACATCTCATTTTCCAAAAATATCATTTGCAGTTCTATTTAATGAAATAAAATAATAATATTTATAATTACTAATAACTAACCAATTAGCGTTTTTTTCCAAAGCGTATATTATTTTTTATATTTTCTAACTAAAATGTTTACTAAGTAAAACCTCAGATTTTTCAAAAATATTATAGGCAATTCTCTTTATTAACTTAAAATAGTAAAATTATAAATACTAATAATTAACCGATTACGTTTATTAGCCAAATCGTATATTCTTTTTTATATTTTCTAACTAAAATTTTTCTATTTCTAAAATTATTAAAAAAATATTATTAAATAATAATATTACCTATTTATAACCATTACCTTTTTCAGCTAAAATACATTAACTTTTTTATTTTATTTTCTGAAAAATTACCTTACTTTTCCAAAAATATAACGGGAAATTACATTTTTTAAATAAAACATATAAACTTTTAATTTTTCCTTACTAAAACCCCTCATTTTTCAAAAATATCATAGACAGTTTCATTTATTAAAATAAAATAGTAAAATTATAATCATTAATAACTAACCAATTACCTATTTTAGTCAAAGTGTATATTCGTTTTTATATTTTATAACTAAAATTTTTACTTTTCTATTTTTCTTAACTAAAACCTCTCATTTTCCAAAAATATCACGGGCATTTCTATTTAATGAAATAAAATAATAATATTTATAATTACTAATAACTAACCGATTAGTTTTTTTGCCAAAGCGTATATTATTTTTTATATTTTCTAACTAAAATTTTTCCTTAGTAAAACCTCAGATTTTTCAAAAATATTATAGGCTATTCCATTTAGTAACATAAACTAGTAAAATTATAAATACTAATAATTAACCGATTACCTTTATTAGCCAAAGCGTATATTCTTTTTTATATTTTCTAACTAAAATTTCTCTTTTCCTAAAATTATTGCAAACGACATTTATCTATACTATACTATTATACAATAGCCGAAACATTGAAAGTTTTGTTTTTCGATTTTTGGTAATTTATTCTATTTAATCTATCTATATGTACTATATATACTATCAATCAATATTATTATATAATAGACGAAACAGTAAAAGTTTGGTCGGTCGGTATGGTACGTTGTGATTTTACTTAATTGCCCTTTCTTAAATTCGTGTTTTTACTTAATTAACCTTACTTATTTATAGAAATATATTATTAAATAATAATATTACCTATTTATAACCAATTACCTTTTTTACCTAAAATACATTATTTTTTTTATTTTTCTAACAAATTCCCTTACTTTTTCAAATATATCACGGGCAATTACATCAATATACTTATATAAAGGAGAAGACGGGGGCGGTGAGGTGGCGCCTCTAGAATCACCCCGTTCTATTTTTATAATTTTCTCAATTTTTCACAATTTTTAATTTTAATAATTACAACTTCCTTTATTATTTTTGATTTTGTAGTAAGGAAATTGAAAATTACACTTTTATTATTTTCAAATTTGATAGAACTTTCTTTTATTATTTTCAAAGTTGATAGAACTTTCTTTGATTTAGAAAATTACAACTTTCTTATTATTTTCGAATTTGTAGGACTTGATAGAACTTTCTTTAATTTAGAAAATTATAACTTCCTTATTATTTTCGAATTTGTAGGCTTGATAAAACTTTCTTTTATTATTTTCAAACTTGATAGAACTTTCTTTGATTTAGAAAATTACAACTTCCTTATTATTTTCGAATTTGTAGGACTTGATATAACTTTCTTTGATTTAGAAAATTACAAATTCCTTATTATTTTCGAATTTGTAGGACTTGATAGAACTTTCTTTGATTTAGAAAATTACAAAATTACAACTTCCTTATTATTTTCGAATTTGTATGACTTGATAGAACTTTCTTTAATTTAGAAAATTATAACTTCCTTATTATTTTCGAATTTGTAGGTTTGATAAAACTTTCTTTTATTATTTTCAAACTTGATAGAACTTTCTTTGATTATAGAAAATTATAACTTCCTTATTATTTTCGAATTTGTAGGACTTGATATAACTTTCTTTGATTTAGAACATTTTTTTGATTTAGAAAATTACAAATTCCTTATTATTTTCGAATTTGTAGGATTTGATAGAACTTTCTTTGATTTAGAAAATTACAACTTCCTTATTATTTTCGAATGTGTAGTCTCTTATGTTAATAATTGCAATTTTCTATTTTATTATTTTCAATCTTGATAGAACTTTCTTTTATTATTTTCAAACTTGATAAAACTTTCTTTTATTATTTTCAAACTTGATAAAACTTTCTTTTATTATTTTCAAACTTGATAGAACTTTCTTTTATTATTTTCAAACTTTATAGAACTTTTCTTTTATAATACTTCTTGACTTTTAAACATAATGGATTTCCATGTTATTCACCTTACAAACACCTATAAATTAAAGGCCATTGATAACAAAAAAATCTACACCGAAACTTTTTTACATAGCTTCAAATTTTTACAACCATATTTACAATCAATACAACTATGGCCTACATCATGTTGGATGCTTTGAACGACAGTAGCTATACCTGGATGATAAGAGTACGAGTGTGTACAATGTGAGAATCTGTCAATCCAAATACTGAAGAACTGATCAGTCTTGACATGATTTTGATCGATAAAAAGGGTAATAAATCAATATACTTATAACTTATTAGTTTGTCAAATTGTATGATGTTATTAACTTTTCTAAGATATGTTGTATGACAGGAAAATTTGATCCATGTTACGATCCGAAGATTCTGGTCTCTCGGTTCAAAAAAAATTTAGAGGAAGGCTCCGTGTACAACATCGAAAATCTGAAAGTTGTTTCAAGTGCAGGGAAATATAGATCACTATCACACGGGTCTAAATTGCTCTTCATACGCATAACGTTGCCTAAAAGATTGGAAGAAGGCATCGTTAACATATCACTGCATGGATTTCAGTTCATATGTCCGGATATGATTGATGCACGTATTAATGACACCAACATACTCTCAGGTTTTTGATGCAGTAATATATTAGAGTTATATATAAGTAATACTATTATATAAGTTATAATTCAAACTATCATGTTCTAATATTATTTTTTTTATGTTGATTTAGATGTTGTGTATTGCTTGACCTACTTGGGCGCCATTGAAGTTGTCAAATGCGGTTGGAAAAAAAGAGATTTCAAAATTGTCACAAATTAGTAAGTTACGCATTATATTAATTTTAATATAAATGTTAATTGTTTTTTATTGTTCTTGTAATTTTATATTATTTCTTTGGTTACCCCAATTTATTTGTTTTACTTATTTAATTTGTTCTAATTTTTTTCTTAAACAGCTCCATCACCAGTACCATAACTTTGTGGGAAAAGTTGGCCGAGATGGTTGATACAAATTTGTTAGGCTCAAGACATGTCTGAATACCACTATTAACAAGCCTACACTATGTGACTATGTCACATTACATGACCTAGTGATTTCTATCACTGGGATATAGTATAGGTCTCTAAATGTACTTGTCTTGGTCTCATGAACATTAGCTTGATCATGTATGCTCAAAATTATAATGAGCTTAGTAAAGTTTCTTGCATCTAGATTGTATATAGGCCATTGAATAATTATCCTGGTAGAAGTTCAGTAGTGTTCATGCAGCAGGATAGAGTTGAATAAGGCTATGAAGAAATAAGTTGCAGGAATTTGTCTAAGGCATTATATAGCAAAGTCAAAAGAAAGCTATGTCGTGAAGTCACCAATATCCATGTCGTGAAGTACTATATCGCATAGTCCATTTTGTACTATGTCGAGAAGTCCTCAAGACACATGTCGTGAAGTGTTGAAGTCAGCAAAGTCAAAAGAGCCTAGATCGTGAAGTCCTCAAATGACCTATGTCGCATAGTCATCAAATGACCTATGTCGCATAGTCATCAAATGACCTATGTCGCATAGTCATCAAATGACCTATGTCGCATAGTCATCAAATGACCTATGTCGCATAGTCATCAAATGACCTATGTCGCAAAGTCTTCAAAGGCTATATCGCGTAGTCCTCACAAGGGAGATCGCGAAGTCAGGGATAAAGTGGAGTTCACGATATCAACACTTAGCCGTTTATAACAAGACAAATCAAGGTACAGAACCAAGAATCAAAGGAGACAAATATTGAAGCATTTGTTCTGGCAAGGTGGTCCAAAGAACAGATGGCAAATCTACAGCTAAACTTGGAGAGAAAGATAAGAGACAAGCAGCTACAGAAACGGGAAAGACTCCGAAAAGCAGGTGGTCCTTCCTGACACAGTGAACCTCTTATGGCAGGACAAGTTGGACTTTCAGAAGGGGTAGCTGTGTATTATTGAGTGTGCCTAGTTTGTATAGGTGAATATATATATTGTGCACACACAACTGTAAGCTGTAAGAGAGATACACATAGTTATTTGCTAAGCTCTTTTCTCAGTAAGCAAGCAAGTTCAAACTGTTCTTGTTTAGAAGCCAGAAATTCGATTGTGAATTTCTTGGAAAGCTGTAGTATTTAATTTGCTTATACAAAGTAGATTAAAGTGATTGTGTGTGTTATTTTCATTCCGCATATTACATATCATAATCATATACAGCTTATACTTAGTTTCAAGAATCGAAAAATATATCAAACTATCCATTCACCCCCCCTCTGTCTAGTTTCTAGTAGTATTCATTTCTAACAAAATTTATCTGTGATATTTTTTGAAGAGGAGTAGAATTTGTTAGAAAAAACTGTTTTAATTATAGAATATATTTTATTTGATAATTTAAATAATTTTGTAGATATTAATTTCACAATTTTTATTCTAATATTTTTTTTCTTAACAAATATATTATAATGTCGCTGCGAAGCGCGACTTAGTAACCTAGTTTGTTAACTAAAACATGTTAGTTTTTCTATTTTTTCTTACTAAAAGCCCTCATTTTCCAAAAATATCACGGACAAACTTTTAGTTATTTATTTTTAAACCTAATATTATAATTTTTTTAAGTTTACTTATTTTAACATGTCTACTTATGTTTCTTAACAAATGCAATTACTAAAAATATTGAAATATAAATAATCAAATACCCATTTATCACCAATTACCTTTTCAACTAAAACACATTATAGATTTTTTCTAACAAAGTCCCTCATTTTCTAAATATATCACGGGAAATTGTCTTTTTTAATTTACCTTTTCTATTTTCTCACTAAAATCCATTCTTTTTCTAAAAATATCACGGACAAACCCTTTACTTATTTATTTTAAAACGTATTTAAATAATTTAAATTATTAAATTTTAAAACCTCATTTTCCAAAAATATCATGGACATTTATCTTTTTAAACTAAATATATGTTACATTTTTTTATTTTTCCATACTAAAACCTCTCTTTTTCCAAAAATATAACGAGCAAACCCTTACTTATTTATTTTAAAATTTGTTTTAATATTTTTAATTAATTAAAAGTGTTTAGCTATTTTTACATGACTGCTTATTTTTTTAACAAATACAATTAAAAAATAATAATAAAATAATAATTAACAATTCGTGCATCGCACGGGTTTTAAGCTAATATATATATATATATATATATATAGGCTTTTGTTCAACTAGAAACTAAAATTAAAATAGAAACTAAAAACTAATCTAAGCCCTTAGATTAATCTAATCTAATGGTCCTCTACTGCACCACACACAGTTAAAATACACCCTCACATACACAATCCCACCTAATTCCCTTCATTTTTAATTTGATTTTTCCCGTGAATCGGTGAACTTTTTTTGAAATCCGACTTCACTATATTTTTCTCCATCTTTCAACGATCAATATGCATACCATATGTGCTATATTACGGAGTACTAAAATTTTAGTGGTTTATGTAATAATAAATAGTGATTTCAGCATAGATCTAGCGATTTATTTTTATATACGTATAAATTTAGTGATTTTGCAGTACAAAATTTGTAATTTACGTATAGGTCTGGAGAAAAAATCACTAAATTTACGCAGAAATCACTATTTATTCTTACATGAATCACCAACATTTTAGTGATTCTTGCAAGCATAAATAGTGATTTATCGTCGAAATATATCAAATATGGTATGCAAACTAATTGTTGCGAGACGAAAAAAAATACAGTGAAGTCAGATTTCAAAAAAAGATCACCAATTAACGGGAAAAATATAATTACGAATGGAGGGGATTATGTGGGGTTGTATGTGAGAGGGTGTATTTAACTGTGTGTGGTGTAGTTTCTAGTTTTTAATTAGTACAAGTTTCTAGTTGAATAGGACCCTATATATATATATATAGGCTAGTGATCAAATACAAACCTTTTTTAAAATACAAACTAAGAACCAATCTAAACCCTTAGATTAATCTAATCTAATGGCCCCCCTATATGCACAACACACAACTAAAATACACTCTCCCACACGATCACACTTATTCCCCTCCATTTTTAATTTGACTTTTCCCGTCAATTGGATAGCTTTCTTTGAAATCCGACTTCAACGTATTTTTCTCCATCTCCCAACGATCAATTTGCATACCATATTTGATATATTCCGACGATAAATTACTATTTATGCTTGCGAGAATCACTAAAATATTGGTGATTCCTGTAAGAATAAATAGTGATTTCTGCGTAAATGTAGTGATTTTTTCTCCAGATCTATACGTAAATTACAGATTTTGTACCGTAAAATCACTAAATTTATACGTATATAAAAATAAATAGCTAGATCTATGCTGAAATCACTATTTATTCTTACAGAAATCACTAAAATTATTTTAGTTTGTAATTTGTAGTCTAATAGTGGTTTGTATTGGAGTAAACCCATATATATATATATATATATATATATAGGCAAGTGATCAAATGAGACCCTATGTTATAATGAGAACTGAGACTAAATCTGGACCACTCAATTTTTGTAACAACTTTTAATCTGGACCATATGCTCCTTTTTAACTTTATACGTATAACATAAACATATATTATATTTATATTAATTCTCTCTCTCCTCCTACACTACCCACCCACCCACTCATTCATTCCCGATCTAAACTCTTTCTTCTTCAATTCTTTCTAAATTATCTCTCTCTCTCTCTCTCTCTCTCTCTCTCTCTCTCTCTCTCTCTCTCTCTCTCTCTCTCTCTCTCTCTCTCTCTCTCTCCTCGTCTTTCTTTTTTTCTCTTCTGTTCATCTAATTTTCTTTTTATCTTCATGATCTAATCTTTCATTTCATCTTAACCTTACTCCAATGACATCCTCTGAGATCTGAAATGTTCATGGTGTCGAATGTTGAGTCTGATTTGGAGACATGTGCGGCTTAGGATTCAAAGTGACATAATGGTTCGGATATTGAATCTGATCCACAGGAAGTCAAACAACTTTCGAGTTTGGTTTAGAGGTGACAAATAGATGTGTAGACGAGATGTGGAGGCATTAGAAGATGGTGTGGTGATCGAATCTTGTGGAGAATTGGTATTTATAATTTTAAAGTGTATATATATGAACAATTTTAGTGATTTGTCTTTAAAATTTTTGGTAATTCATGTTGAATTTTTAGTGATTTGTCTGAAATATTTGGTGATTTGCCAAAAGTTTCAGTGATTTGTATTGAACTTTTGGTGATTCTGTTAATTTTTGTAGCAGTGGTAGTATAATGTGGAAGTACTTATTTAAATTTTGGTAATTTTTGGTTTAAATATGGTAACTTTATAGATTGTAGTGGTGGTTTCGGTGCGGTGGCAGTGGTTATTGTATTCGTGGTGGTGGCCGTGTTGTTGATGGTAGTGACGGTGGTGGTGGTTGTATCAGGTTGAATTTTTAGTGATTCGCAAAGAATATTTGGTGATTTGCCAAACGTTTCAGTGATTTGTATTGAATTTTTGGTGATTTTGTTGGTTTTGGTAGCGGTGGTAGTATAGTATAGCAGTAGAGATTTAAATTTTGATAACTTTTGGTTTAAATATGGTGACTTTATAGGTAATAGTGATGGTTGCGGTGGCGGTGGCGATATTGATGATGACGGTGACAATAGTATGGCAGTATGTATATGCAGTCTTCAATCAGTTAGAAATCTTATAGATCTTTGCACGAATATGCTCTGTACTGTGTATCTATTGTATGTATATGTTGAGTATAGCAATGGAAAAAGGGTGAAAGTGGTTATGGGAACCGTGAAAAATTAATAGCGGGACTTTATGTATGATACCCTTTTTTGTCTGCTGCTTGTAATACATGTACAGTATATAGTTTTAGTTTTAGTTATTGGGCCTAATTTTGTGGCCCAATATGCAGTTCTCATAGGTATCACTAGAATAACTCTCTATATATATATATAGGAGTACTTGAATTAGTGAAACAAAAACAGCTTAGCAACAAAACTCATTTTCCTATGCCAAATTAAGCGATATAATCATACATACTTTAAAATCATACTTCAACCTCAAATCAAAAGGTTACTCTTTCCGATAGAAACTTTCCTTAGAATCGTAGTTTAATCTCAAATCGAAAGGTTACCCTTTCGGTAGGAATTTCTCTTAAAATTGTATTTTAACCCCAAATCAAAAGGCTACCCTTTCCGGTAGATACTACTTGGTTACCCAACTTTGCAAGCATCCAATTTCAGTTGCACTACAATGCAGCTGATTAGCGATTACCATGTCCAAATGATAATTCGCATCCAATAGTGCATCGATATAAATCCTAGATCAATGCATGGAGAGAATATCACCTCACCTTTAGAAATGACTACATAAGATCCCAGAAAGTGAAATAACAAGCATTAAATCAGTCAGGCTCTTGACCCCGACTCAAAAAGATACCCATAATCAATCTCTAGTTGCAATAAACGCCTAAAGATTATTAACAGCATAAAGGAATCAAAATATGAAACAGATTGGTCAGAAAAGGGCCGATAAAAAGTACGAAACAGATGGATCATAAACATAATGATATGAAACCTCACTCCACTTGTCTTAGACATACGATGGCTGATCACTCTTACTATGGGGTTACAATCCCTCCAAAAGGACAATTTAAGCAAGATATGAACACTGCAAAGGGTCATCCTATATTTCCTAATAGAAGATACAAGTACCATTTGACATGAAATTTTCTACTTTGACATCTGCCATACAAGGGCTTCCATGTGGTGCCCAATCTTTAAGTAGATATGAACAAAAGAATCGTTGGCCCTTGTCAATGTAGAGAACAAACAGGCTCCACATCCATGTGTGCTTCCCACTCATAATGGAAAATAATAAAGCAATTGTCATCAACATGGTTAGTTTGTATTCAAACGTGCACCCATGCACATAAGAGATTGATCCTTACCAGTTACCATGATGCACCATCGATGAGCTTCTAACATAAAGCACTTGCATAACAGCTGGCTCAAGATACAGTAATTAGTCGAAAAGAAAATCTGATGAGTTCGTATACAAGTCAATCCTGCTAACTAACTTAGCATACAAAACGAGTCCGAGTAAAACAATAATGTCATCTAAATATGGAACCAAGTCTGAGCAATCTCTCTACATGAAATACAATCAGATGATATAATCACCCAAAATAATAAGGTAATTAAAAGTAAATAACACTGATTTGAATTACATAATATACTAATGCAAATAGGGTGCACTACTCTGATTTGTGCAAGAAATAAGGTTGGGGTCCTACTAATTTGACTAATTTTAAGCACATGTATTGTACTAATGCCAGCACTTTATAATTGCACCTTCAGGAATTATAACAACACTGAAAGGATTGCTTCAACTATAATAACAAAATCGCACCACATGATGAAAAATCTGGACATGCTAATTCAAAGATGTGCTGAAACTAGAGAACCACATTATATCACCAAGAAGGATGACAACATTGTTGCTCAATCTCAAAAGGTAAAATACTTAAACGAGAAAGGGAGCATAACTGAAGTACAATTGTACAAATATCCTCAGCTAAAGAAAATATATAATCCTAATATTCCAAATTATTCACCAAATAAAATGAGGTACTCTTTTAGTATCTTCCTCCCTGACAACTTAAATTTAAATTCACCACTACGTCACTACCCCCACAGGCCCAAAATATCAATAATTAATATTCCTATTTGGTTCACTTGAAGAGCCTCTTGTATTTAGTTTGAAGTTCTAGTCTGTGAAAATAAAAACGAGTTCTCTGACCATATTTACTACAATCACATCAATTCTATGCTTGTAATATTTTCCAAATACAGTTCTAAGAGATCAAATGGGAATCTATATAGTGGAATAGTGGGAGCATGATATCAACAGGCAACAGGGCCTTCTCTATTTTAAATTCAGTGTAAAACTTTGCACTCACACATCTTGTCATGGACCAAAAAGAAATCTCCAAAGTCGCTTTTAAAAGTATAGTAAGATTTTCAAGGAAAGTCTAACAATTTGGACACTGTATGTAAAACTTACTACAACAATAACAATGATCATTGATATACAAGAAGACAATTCAACTCCACAATGCTTTATTTCAGAAAGAGGGACACATATCCCCTAATATTAACAAGAAATCTAGTACATTTATTCAAACTCAAGTTTGTGTGCATTTAACAAAACTAACAGTCACGAATGTTTCTACTGAGATCCTGTAATCTTATAACCACTACCTAAGTCCTAAGTAACTACTAAACATGGTGAAAGGTCCTGAACTTCCAAGAAATCGTACAAATGTATGAAATCCAATCTTCTGGGACAACAAAATAAGTAATTATCATTCAAGCACATATAAACCTAAACAACTTATATCCCGCTCATAGGTAAAGACCCTAGCTTTGACAGCACAAAGACGGGAATAAAACATAGGCATATCCAAGCACATACATAGATATGCATATATTGCAAAGCATGATTTCTTCTAAAGTTCTACTAGACCGTTATTAAAATCTCGCAATCATTAAACTACTACCTAAATACTAACTTAACATTGTGAAAGATGCGGAACTTTCAAGAAGTCATCTAAATGAATGAAATCCAATCTGTTAGGGCAACAGAATAAGTAAAAATCATTCAAGCACATATAAACCTAAACTAACTATATCCCATTCATAAGAAAGACCCTAGCTTTAACAATGCAAAAACGGTAGTAAATCATAGGCACATTCAAGCACAAAACATGGAAACACGTATATAGCAAAACATGATTTCTTCTACTTAATCGTTATTAGGCAACAAATTCAATCCAGGGCTATAACTGAACCTCAATTAAAAACCTAAACAAAACATCGAAATTAAAAATTTGAAAAACACAATAATTACTGTACAAGAAGAAGCCTTCCATTCCTATCACCCCATCTCTCTTGTTGATCACCCCCTTCCATTTCCCCCTCTTTCGGAACAATCACAACCAACTCCCCATCACTATAAACCGCAGTAGCAAGTTCCGGTTTCGTATCCTCGGGTAATCGAAACCTCCAAAGATCAAACCCAAATTCCGACAAATCAACATAACTACTCCTTCTAACAACAATCTTAGTAACACCCGGAAAAATCTCCACCGTTTGTGCTCTAACATCCTGGCCAAAATCATCATCAGTAATGACAATGAAACGCAGAGACTCCGAGGTTTCTTGGACCGAAACATCAGCGTCGGAGTGGAAAGGGAGTTCTAGAACTTTCTCGAAGATGTGAGGGAGTCTACGAAGCTTCTTGATTGGTAAATTTGATGGGATGTTGTAACGCAATGTGATGTTGCGTTTCTTGGGTGATGGGTGGATTTTCATCTTTCAAGATTTGAGAGAAAATGAGAAATGCCCTGATTGTGAAAAGTCAAGATTTTTGGTTATGTGTAGAATTGGATATGTGGGTATTATTTATATATAAGATACTATGTGATTTGATTTGTAGAAATGAATTTAGGGGGAGATTGGTGTAGGATTTTGCAGATAATGATTTATACAGGGAAGAAGATGATACAAGGTGGTTTTTGTTTTTGCTCTTTTTTAAGCCAACAACAATTTTATTCATTGAGATTTTTAAAAATCTACTAAAAATTTAGATATATGCAATTTGGATTTAAAAAAATTTATTAAAATTTTGGTGCATTCAATTTAGAATTTTAGAAATTTATTGAAATTTCATGGTATTCAAATATATGTGAATTGTGTTGAATCTGATAATGTGTTTTATATTTTTTGAAATCTTGTTAAAATGTATTACATGAGATTTCACATCAACTTCTTCAAATTCGTGAATTATTATTAATTCAATTAATCAACAATAATATTCTAAAATTCACAAGTTATTATAAATTTATTATAATTTATATTGAATTTAGTGTTAAGGTAGAGTATTGTTGAATTTAGCACAGTGTTGGATAAATCCTTCAAAATTCTATAGAATTTGGTCAGATTTTGGAAAATATAAAAAGCACTATTGAATTTATTAAAATTCATCATTTTATAGAGATTAACTTTTTGAACCACGTGAGATTTCAAAAGATAATTTTAGATTTTAATTTAATACCACCAAATTTTATAGTATTTTTTTGAAATCTTGGTTTAATATTGTTGAGCATGTTGTGAATTGGTCCCTATTACACACTAAAGTGCACGTGATCAAAATAGTATCTCTAAAAATCAAGTTCGTTTCAACAGAAACTATGTTTCCCGCTATCAATCACCAACTTCATAGTTTTCCTCACATCCTGGAGGAGCAAAATTTGAATTTTTAACTAAGTTAAACTAAGATTAATTAATCAATATAACTAACAAATTTACAAGAATTAGAGCATTTATGGAACTCTAAATTCTGTCATTGTCACTTATACGATTATCTAGACATGTTATTCGAAAGCATTAAAGAAGTTTAAGTCACTTCTCCATCTTCATGTACATAAACCAACCCAGTATTCATCCATTTAATGGGCAATGGTGTCATTGTCACCCGATTAAATCTAACCCTCCATGAGATTAAGACATTACCCGATTTTATTACAAGCTCCTCATTGACTATATATGGTAAAGGTTCAATCTCGCTCCTCTTACGGATTAAAATATAAGGGTTAACTCCCGCTCTTCCTTATAGATTAAAATGTAAGGATTCATTCTTACTCCTATTTACGAATTAAAATCCAAAATCTTTTGATATGCCAATGTGATTTGTTTTAGCCTAAAAAGCAAGACACAGGTGCGGGAGTACGGGTGCGTAATATTGAGACACGCGGATTTGACAAATTTAAAATTATGGGGATACGGGTGCAGGGGACACGTCATATATAAATATAAATTTTCAGATATATTTCATGTTATGCATATTAAAACCAATTGCTAGAACCAAAATATGTATGCCAACTAAATGAAATGCATGATTTGTTCATTCAAAATACTAAAGTATGAGTTTAATCTTGTAATTTATGCAAAAATGAAAATGATCATCAATCTTTTGTATTTGTTTACGGACATTGATACTTGTTTTTTTTTTAAAATAGTTAGTTAAAACAACTTTTAACTATAATTTTTGAAAATAAAAATCGAAAGCAAGATTGTGAAAGAATACCCGTGTCCAATACGAGGACACGCGTGTTCAAAAATCCGACACGGGGACTCAACACCCTACCCAAGTGTCCCTGCTTCCTAGGTTTTAGCCAATACCTCAAATCTCGTCATTGTTATTAATAAACACGGTAGATGTTACATTTATCATAATTTTTATCTTCAGTATAATTTGTTGGAAGTTGGAACTTACACCATGTTAAGGTAAACTAGCGTAACAGCCCGTGCAAGGCACGGGCCTGCATAGAGATGTCAATAATTTTTATCGTGAAAAAGTTGGTCGTGATCGATTTATTAGATTAAGGATTGTGTAGTCTTAAGTTTGAGAGCGTAAAATGAGAAGTATGGTTCATGCATAGTGATGAGTAAAGAATTTTTTTGGCGAATAGTGTAATTACTTTGAATCACAAACGTAACTATGCCAAGGCTCCAAGACTTGTTTATAGTGACTATTATTGATTTTGAGACCAGATTGAAATAATGTAGAATTTGAAGCACGAATGTACTATTGTTCTTCTTGTGATTATAAGCAGGTTTACCTGTGTTTTGTGTGTCAGGGAAAGGATAGTTTGTAGATTGGTAATTTGCGTTAGAGAGCGGTTGTTATATGTTTTTTGGGAATTGATTGGTTTTTTTTTTTTTTGCAATCTAGGTTATGAATAGGTTATATGCATGCAATGTTGTTGTAATATAATCGAACATGCATGAATGAGATAGAGGATTTTAAAAAGAAGCTGAAGGCCGACGCATCTTTGCACACCCTCACATCACCCAAGTTTGTGATAAACACCTTGGGAGATGAACACCTATTACAGTTTGGAGTATTCATGTCACCTATTTGTTTTTGGTGTTTTACTTGGGAACTGATTCTGCACTCCTCTCATGTGTTCATCTTTATATTAAATTATAGTAACACACTTAGTAAATGCATTAAGAATGTGTTTGGAATATCGTTTCACAGTTACACATTTTAATCCAATTTATTACTATATATTAAACCTGAACACAAGGGCAAAAATTTCCAATTAAATGGTCGTCACAAAAATGTCACTCATATATTATTATGCAAAAATGTATTAATAGTTTTTAGTACAAAGAAACAAACCTCCAACCTCCTAATAAAATGTTCATGGGTTTAACCACTATTCTACATGACTGCTTGAGTTTACTTCAAAAAATTTATTAGATAATCCACGTCTTTCTTCTCTTCTCTTATATTATTTTTACTTTGATGTTTAAATAAATAAAATATTGGTTTGTATTATTTATATAAATCAGTTTTTCTTTTCATCTTTTCGTAATTTTGGTCAAAAATTTTATTTTCCGGACACCCCAACCGGTATCACGCCAGATCCTAGAGTGCAGGAAGAATTCCCCACGCTCCCATGAATCAAACCTTGAATGCTTTGGTCAATAACCAGTGCTCTCACCAACTCATCTACAGGCCCGGAGGCTTCTTTTTGTAATTTTATATACCTATATATTCAATCACTGAATTTTATTACAGTTGTATGTTTTCGATTAAATATATATTAATTATGTTGTTTAAAATTCATACTTTTATATTATATATCTTTATTATACTTTATTTGAATTAAACTAATTATTCATACATAAAATATACTATTGAAATTCGACCTAATATAAGAAATATTGTATATGTTGTAGAGGATGTCGTCAAGGACCCACAAACCCTATTTAGAATTTCATTTTATCAAAATGATTATATGACATTACGAATCAATTTAATGTATTCTATAAAGTTCTATTATTATTATGAAAGATTATACTTTTTTTTAACATCGTACAATAATTTTTGGAATACAATTTGAAATTCTATTTTCAAAACTTGTAATTTTCAATTTTCCCAAACTTTATCGTCTACTAACAGTCTGACTGATCATTATGTAATTATGTACTATGTAATATCCTATATTTTAAAAACGCACCCCGATTTTTGACACGAACGTCACTGGGGTTGAAGGGGAGGGGGTTAGAAAGGTGAAAAAAATATAAATAAGTTAATAAAGAATGACATGTTACTTTAGAAAATGTTAACAAAGGAACAATACATTATGGAAAAGAAAATTGTTAAGAAATGGATGCGACGAACAGAGTAGGTAGACGAATTTTTTGTATAATTTGAATGCTAATGTTCTTAATTTAAAAATTATAGAAATAACTAATAATGAGAGATATAATGTGTATAATATTTCTTACATTAGATCGAATTTTAATAGTATATTTTATGCATGAATAATTAATTTAATTCAAATAAAGTATAATATAAATTATGAATTATAATCAACATAATTAATATATATTAAATTGAAAACATACAACTGCAATAATATACAGTGATTGAATATATAGATATATAAAATTACGAAAAGGAAAAAAGAAAAATAAATTTATATAAATAATTCAAACCAATATTTTATTTATTCAAACATCAAAGCAAAAAAAAATAATATAAGAGATAAATGACGTGGGTTATCTAATAAGTTTTTTGAAATAAACTCAAAAAGGCATGTAGCATAGTGGTTAAGCACATGGATATCTTGGAAGGAGGTTGGAAGTTCGAATCTTCGTAGTAACACATCTATTAAAAAAATTTTGTATAATAATATACGAGTGGCATGAAAAGGAAAAAAGAAAAACAAATTTACATAATTAATTATAAATAATTCAAACCAACATTTTATTTATTCAAACATCAAAGTAAAAAAAAATATAAGAGATAAAAGACGTGGGTTATCTAATAAGTTTTTTGAAATAAACTAAAAAAGGCATGTAGCATAGTGGTTAAGCCCATGGATATCTTGGAAGGAGGTTGGAGGTTCGAATCTTTGTAGTAACACATCTATTAAAAAAAATTTGTATAATAATATATGAGTGACATTTTTGTTATTTTTCAAAAAAAAAGGGTAAAACGGCAATTTCGCTGAAAAGGAAAAAAGAAAAACAAATTTATATAAATAATTCAAACCAACATTTTATTTATTCAAACATCAAAGTAAAAAAAAATATAAGAGATAAAAGACGTGGGTTATCTAATAAGTTTTTTGAAAAAAACTATAAAAGGCATGTAGCATAGTGGTTAAGCCTAGGGGTGAGCAAAAAACCGAACTAAAACCGAAACCGAACCGAAACCGATAAAAACCGAACTGTATAAAACCAAAACCGAGTTGAAACCGAACCGAAACCGAAAATTAAAAAACCGAACCGTTCTTGAGGTTTCGGTTTCGGTTTTAGGTCAAAACCGAACCGAAAAAAACCGAACCGATCCGATTAATAAAAATAAAGAAATAAATATATTATATATTCTACTAAACCAATTTTTATGAGTAGTGTGAGTAGATTAATAAAGCACCTGACATTCTTTTTAATAATTATACTATTTTGTTCTTGTTTTTGAAGTTTTAATTTGTAATAGTTGATTAATAAATGTAGTTTAATAAACTTTTATATCTAGTTATTTTATATGTTGCTTTATTTTTGGATGTGACGATTTTTCTTGGCTTTTCTGGAAAAACTCTTTACTTATACAAAGACGTCAGATAGACTCGAGATTGTTGAATTTCTAACATTGTCTTATATACATTTCAAAGAAAATATTTTTGAAGATCATATTAAATTTTCATTATTCTCGGATCATGTTGGACTTAAATAATTTTTTATGAAAACTTTGTAGGTTTATTTTGGACGAAAAAATAATTTGTAACTTTGTAAGCTTAAAAATTCGAAGTCATTTTATTTATTTTGTTATGTTTATTTGAGGCGGTTTTAAAACCGAAACCGAACCGATTATAACCGATTCGATCATTTTAAAACCGAAACCGAACCGACGGTTTCGGTTGCGGTTTCGGTTTTCGATTTTAAAAACCGAGGATATGCGGTTTCGGTTTCGGTTTTAATCTAAAACCGAACCGATCCGACCCGCGCTCACCCCTAGTTAAGCCCATGGATATCTTGAAAGGAGGTTGGAGGTTCGAATCTCTATCAAAAACTTTTTGTATAATAATATACGAGTGGCATTTTTGTTATTTTTCAAAAAAAAAGAGGGTAAAACGGTAATTTCGCGGCCATTTAATTGGCAACTTTTACCCTTGTGTTGGCCTATTATATATAGTAACTAGCGTAACAGCCCGTGCGAGGCACGGGCCTGTGTATAGACGCAATTTTTTTTTTAAATTTTAAAGAACACGGCTGAAGTTGGTTTAGTAATGGGACGATTGTGCATGCGTAATTGTTTTTTTTTTGAGTGTAAGCTTTAGAGGCACCCTTGTTCACATCGAATAATTTTTTAGTTTGAGGAATAAAGCATAATATTTGGGAAATTTAGTCTGCACCTCCTAATGGAGGTGGGTATTAGTAAATAATGTAGAGAAACATATAGTTTTTTTTATGGATGCATGATTAAAAGGAAATGTGCATTGGAAGTAGTAGAAGAACAGTTTGTAGTTTATGTCATGTGCTGCAAGTATTAAGCCATTTTTGTTTTTTTTTTCTGCTGTTTCGTCTCCCTTTTTGTCACCGTCATCCTCCGCACGCCCAACACATTCATTAAGGTGGCACACCGTAAACTCCTCACATCCGTACTCAGTAACAGCCCGTGCAAGGCACGGGCCTGTGTCTAGAGGCAAAAATAATATTTGTAAAGAATACGGCAGAAGTTGGTTTAGAAATGGTACGATTGTGCCTGTGTAATTTTTTTTTTTTTAGTGTAAGGTCCAGAGGCAGTGTTGTTGACATCGAGTAGTATGGACATTAGTAACGTGTGGCCGCAAATATTAATTTATTTGAGGTCAGGTAACATCTATATTATATGCCCTATGATATTAGCGTCTTACTAGTGAAGTTTTATTTGTTAGGTGAAAAAGGAGAAGTGGTACTAATCGTCATAGTTCAAACTGTGTGTGTTGTGTGCAATGGATGAGCCATTGCAGGGGAAGCAGAAAGATATCATTGACGAAATGTTATGTAGGGGATGCATAAATTTTGAGTGAAAATGGCCCTGTTAAGCATAAATATATTCTCGATGGCCCAAAAAAAGAGTCACATAAAACGAAATAAGTCCTTACCATTTTTTGGGTTTGAGGAATGAAGCATGATATTCGGAAAATTTAGTATGCACCTCCTGATGGAGGTGGGTATTAGTAAATAATGTCGACAAACATATACTTTTTTATTTATGGATGCATGATTAAAAGGAAATGTGCATTGGAAGTAGTAGAAGAACATTTTGTAGTTTCTGTGCACAGGGAGTGTGGACACCGATGAGGTGTTTGACCTCCTATTTGAAGAGTGTGAATGTTGTAGTTCCCCAGTTGTGTTGGGTGCGCACAATAAGTTTGTAACTAAGAGACACATAGTAGTAGTTAGAGTGCATAATTATGTATTTAGTGTAACTGGTAATCTTCTATTGAGGATTGATACTGCTGTTAAAAAGATATGATACCCGGTTTTGAGTGAATGTAGTATGTTATATACAACACAATTAATGTAGTAATGTTAGTTAAAACACGCACGCGGGCAATTTTTTTGGAATGGACATACGATACGGTAAGTTTTCTTCGTTAGTTACTTATTTTGCATACATTTTTGTTTTATCTCACATATAATATAATTTTTGTTTGTCTAAAATATAATAGAAGTCCTTTGGTACGATGAAGTAGCAAATATGGTTTCATACATTTTTGTCTTATCTCACATCTATATTATATTATTAAAGACGAAACATTAAAAGTTTTGGTCGGTCAGTCTGTTGGTATTTGGGTCGGACATATCTATAATTTGGGTTGAATCTATCTATAATCAATTTATTTATAACCAATTATTTTTTTCAGCAAAAACACATCACCTATTTTATATATTTTTCTAACCAAAACAACTAATCTTCTAAAAATAAAATATTTAACATATATATAAAATGATAATTTTATTACATATTTATAACTAATTACCTTTTTTTAGCAAAAACACATCATCTGTTCTACATTTGTTAACTAAAACAACTCATCTTCTAAACATAACACATGAAAAATAAACATGTAATGGTAATATTGTTATATATAATTATTAATAAATAACCACTTACCCTTTTCAACTAAACACATAACCTTTTTTATTTTTTCCTAACTTAAACAACTAATTTTCTAAAAGTAACACGACCAACATATTAACTCCTTATATATAATAAGCGTAAGGAGATCTTATCCAAAACTTTGGTCGCTCACTATACTACCAAAAGTATATGATCCGTTGGATTATAAAACTATAAATATTCAAATAGATGAGGACCGTTAGATATAATATTAAAAATTGTATTTGATTAATAATAAGATAGTATTTAAATACTAAAAGGTGTATTTTGATAATTTAAACCAATTATAAATAGGTTTTCTATATTGAATAGAAATCTTTATGTAAAAAATCGTAATTATCTTTTCTATTTAGTTTATGGATAGTTCCAGTTAGATAATAATTATTAAACTATCATTAAATTAAAGATAATTTTTTTAGCTTCGCGTGGACTGTAAAATTGTTAAAATCTGTTGCCTAAAACTCAAAATAGAGCCCAAACAATAAAGTGATTATCTAAATTTTAATAATTTTTTTTATTATTATTGTAGCATCAATTTAATTTTTTTCCTAATTCTTTTAAATTTATAAATTCTATGTTTATTTCAATAAAATATTAAAATCAATTTAAGAAAAAATTAAAATTGATCTGGTCCGTGTACGACCACTATACGACCAAATTAATTATTACAGTTAGATCTTAAATAGATCGATGAGAATTGTTAGATCTAATATTAAAAAGTGTATCTGATTAATAATAGAATTATATTTAAATACTAAAAAGTGTATTTTGATAATTTAAAATTTTTTTATGTAAAAATTCTTAAATATCTTTTCTCTTTAATTTAATTTATGTATAGTTCGAGTTATATAATAATTATTAAACCAAATATCAGATAACAATTCATATCGATTACAATATTAAAAATTATCAATATAATGCTCATGTATATCATATAACAATGATACATGTGGACCCTGCGTTATAAGAGACTTAGGAGAACTCCTGTACATGAATAAATTTAAATATTTTTTTTCTGAAAGAACATAACAATTTGATTAATCCAAATTATAATTATATTATTTTACATATAACAAGCATAAAAGAATAATATCAAAATATTATTAAAATATTGAGGGTTTCATATTCATAAACAATAATTTTGAATATAATACTTAACCATCTTTTCTTTTCGGTTTATGGGTAGTCACTGGTCAAGTTAGATAATAATTATTAAATCATCATTAAATTAAAGATAATTTCGTTAGTTTCACATAGGTTGTAAAATCGTCAAAATTCAATTTCTAAAACTCAGGATAGAACCCAAATAATAAAGTGAGTATCTAAATTTTAATAAATATTTTTTTATAATTGTAGCACCAATTTATTTATTTTTCCACTAATTCTTTTAAATATAGAAATTTTATCTTTCTTTCAATAAAGTATTAAAATAAATTAAGAACAAATTCAAATCGATAAAGACTATAATAATATGAGAATAAAATTTTATATAATCATAACATAATTTTTATATTGTTTAATAATTTTAAAGTAATAATGTATTTTAAAATTTTATATACACTATAAATAAAATTGAAACATTAAAATAAAAGCAGTTAGTAAGATACTTATATCAGTATGTACTTGATATCCTTATTATATTAAACTCTTTTATATAATAAGCATAATAGGGATTTATCCAAAATTTTGATCGTGACAACCAAATTAATAAGGACTATTAGATCTTAACTAGATAAATGAAAATCGTTTGATCAAATATTAAAAAAGTGTATTTTATTTAAAATAGGATTATATTTAAATTCTAAAAAGTGTATTTTGATAATTTAAACCAAATATATCAAATATAAATAAGTTTTCTATATTGAATAGAATTCTCCATGTAAAAAATCCGTGACTTTCTTTTCTCTGGACAATTCCAGTTAAATAAAAATTGTTAAACCATCTTTTAATTAAAAATAATTTAATTATCTTCATGTGGGGTGTAAAATCGTCAAAATCTGATTTTTAAAACACAAGATAAAGCCCAAATCAGTAAAGTGAGTATTTAAATTCTAATAATGATTATTATGTCATCATTATTTTAACGCCAATTTAATTACTTTTTTCTAATTATTTTAAATTTAGAAATCTATGTTCAAAAATTAAAATCAATCTAAGAAAAATTCAAATCAACAAAGAATATAATAATACGAGGATAAAATTTTATAAAATTGTGCATATTTTTTATCCTATTTTATTAAGTTATAGATCATAACTAATCAAATATAATTTATTATTAAATAATAAATTATACTCAAATGGTGATTTTGTTTTATAAGCACTCATAGACACCTAATTTCATTGTTAGCAGGACTATATTCATATTAAAAAAAACCGTATTTTGAAATTGTATACTCAGCTACAGAACATACCTAACTTTTTTAACCTATATACATTGTAAATTATTAAATTCGAAACTTTAAAAGTTTGTTAATCAATTAGTATAGTACTTTTCTGAAAAATCGTACTTTACAAAAAATATTATCAAATAACCTATGTCTGAAAGAAAAAAAATTCAAAAAAAAAAAATTCAAAAAAAAACCTATAAATTTTAATATGTTGTTGGTAGATTCAAATCTTAGATCATTCTACATGATAATTTTACTGTTATATGTAACGTTTCTCAACAATTTAATTTGAAAGATCCAACGATTATGGATTGAGTGATCAAACAAAGCGACCACACTTATAAGAAAGCTTTCATTATTTAGTTTTTAATATAATAACATAAATATTTACGGGATATACTATAAAAAAAAAATGAATTTTATACAGAATTTTGATCGTCAGGGTGTACTACTTTAAAAGAACTATTACAAAAAAATATATTTTAATTGATAATTTATTTTCTCAAAAGTTCAAAGTTCCCGCATCATTGACATATTACAAAAAGGAGTATATTATATTTTAGCAATAAATATTTAAAAAAATTAAAAATTATAAATATTATAAATATTAAGAAAAATTAATGATGTTATCCCGGTAATTTGGTCATAAATACCGCCAAAACATTCTCAACCGTTAGATCCAATACTTTTAAAAATAGATGATCAAGATTATATCATATAAAAAGAAATTATTATCTAAAAATGATATAAGTTAAAAGATATTATATTAGGATTGGATTTTCCAAAAAGTTAAAACATAAAAATAGTTGTAATTAAATAAGGAAACCCATTTATAACCAAAATAATAAAAATCGTTTAATCTTAAATAGATAAGTGAAAACCGTTGGATTTAACATTAAAACATGTATTTGGTTAATAAAGGTTATTCTAATAATCTAAACTACATATAAGTTAAGTAGATTTCCTAAATCGAATAGAATTCTCAACATTAAATTTCGTCACTTTATTCTCTTTTTAGTTTTAGAATAGTTTTTAATTGAAAAAGAACTATTAAACCACAACTAAATTAAAGATTATTTTGTGAATTTCACGTGAACCGTAAAATTGGCCAAATCTAACTTTTATAACTCAATATAAACAAATATTAAATTGAGCGTGTAAAATATAATAAATATCAAATTTTTAACTATAATTTTTTTTGGCTAAATCTTTTTTAAAAATAATTAAATCATGTAAACTAATAACTTTTAAATATTAAAATATTCATAAATAAATATAATTATAAATATTAAAAAAACAATCGTGTGTTGCATCGTAATAAAAATATAATTATAAACAGAATAATTATAAATAAAATTTAAGTAACCGTGCATTCGCATGGCTATAAGCTAGTATATAATAAGATAATATAATTTTATATTTTTCAGCTAAAATATATTACCTATTTTATATATTTTTGTAACCAAAATAAGTCATCTTATAAAAATAAAATAGGTAACATATATATAAAATTTTAATATTATTAAATATTTATAACTGATTAGATTTTTTAGCAAAAACACATTATTTGTTCCACATTTTCTAACTAAAACAACTCATTTTCTAAACATAACACACAGAAAATAAATATGTAATGATAATATTGTTATATATAATTATTAATAAATAACCACTTACCATTTTCAGCTAAACACAAAATTTTTTTTTTCTAACTTAAACAACTAATTTTCTAAAAGTAACACGAGCAATACATATATAAAGAGGTAATATAATTTTATATTTTCCAATTTAAACAACTATTTTTCTAAAAGTAACACGAACAACATATATATATATATAAATGTAATATAATTTCATATAATTATTAATAAGTAACTAACTTTCTTTTTAAGGACATTGTCCATTTTATATTTTTTAAGTAAAACAACTCATATTTGTATTAAAAATGACACGGGGAAAATATAGATATAATGACAATATTATTATATTAAACTTATAAAATTCGAGTTTAATTTAATTTTTTATAACATACAATTTAAATAAGATAATTAATAAAAAAATAAAAGTAATAGCATATGTTAGAAGAAACTCGATACAGAGCACATATTTTGTTATTTGTACTTTAGTCACATTTAGATTTTTTAAGAGCAAATAAATACAGATCGTTAGATCTATTATTTAAAAAAAAATTATATTTTAATATCTAAAATACTCCTAAAAATTACGTCAACAATTTATTAAATTAAATTATTTATATTATTAGATATATAAATCCAATTTATTATATACACATATAAATATATATTAAAATTTCATAAAATAATATATAATTACAAAAATGTAAATAAAAAATAATAAAATATTGAAGAAAATATACTATTATATTAAAGACGAAACATTAAAAGTTTTTGTAGTCGGTTTGTAGTCTGGTCTTCGGTCATCCAATCTCTAACCGTTAGATATTTTAAATTAAATTAATGAGAGACATTGAATATAGTACTAAATATTTTTTGGTATGTTGTGATTTTACTTAATTACCCTTATTTAACCGTACTTCGTGTTTTTACTTAAATATTTTAATTTTTTCTAACAAATTCCCTCATTTTCTAAAAATATTAAGGGTAATTATATTTTTCGACTAAAACACGTCATAATTTTCTATTTTTTCATACTAAAACATCTTATTTTCCAAAAATATCACATGCAACCTTTATTTATTTATTTTAACACCTATTTTAATACTTTAAAAAAGTTTACTTATTTTAATATGTCTACTTATATCATTTAACAAATGCAATTAATAAAATATTTAAATTTAAATAATAAAATAATAATTATAAAAAATAATCCGTGCATCGCACGGGTTTTAAGCTAGTATAATATAATTTTTGTTTGTCTGAAATATAATAGAAGTCCTTCGGTACGCTGAAGTAGCAAATATGGTTTAATTGTTTTTTGGTTTTGCCCCAAAAAATATTACTAAATTTAATAAATTAATAAAAACTATTTTTTATGATTTAACAAATTTAATAAATTATTTTGGGACGTTGCGTGGCACGGATTATCATCTAGTATAAATAAATGAGTGAAAATATGAAAGGCTCAAATAAACCCTTAAATGGCCCGTTACACAGCGCAAGAAATATGGATTTTTTAAAATATTAGTAAATAATGTAAGAGAATGAAATAAAGTACTCTCCCCGATTTTATATATAACAATGATTTCGGAGTGGGTACGTCACTAATGATGATTAAAATTTTTTATAGCGGTCATAGGAAACAGTAATGAAATAACCAAAAAATTAAACTTGGTTGTTCTCATATGCATGCAAAGTATAGACACAGGAAAGAGTAATGAGGACAAATAATTGTAGTTAAGTCGAATAGTTAATATTTTCGTGACTACAGGGGCCAGACAGAAAATTGTAGGTGTCAAAAATATTTAATAATGAACTGAGTGTTTTATAAGAAAATATGTTGTAATGATAAAATATATGTTTGGTTGTGCATCTCTGTGTAGAAGACGATTGAGGTTTAGGTTTTGCTGTTGAGGAAGCAGTGATCGAGGACAACCATTTAATGGTCTCCCTAACTAAAGTTGTGGGTTTGCTTGAATTTTTTGTATTCCAGGATTTCATCGATCATAATCTTTCCCGTCTTATTTGAATAAGATGATGGTTTCAGTGTCACCTTAAAGGTACATTGTGCGCCTTTAATGATGTGGAGAGCCCCAGGGAACGTAGGGGTTCCATGCACCTATCCGGGGGCAGATGAAAATCGTTTAGTGCAATTATAATCTGAATAAATAATTGGTACGAAATTAATGAAAAGAATACAGACCAGTTTCCCGTGCCTTAGCAGATCATCTCTTGAACGCCCAGTTAGTTGTTGAAGTTCGCGTTCTTGAAGGGTGAACTTTGTATTTCCAGTGCGGTCAACGACAAGCAGCATAAAACTGGATCTGAATGATAAATTATGGTTTTGGGAGTTTGGACTTCTTTCAGTATTATTGGCAGGAATGGATTTTACATGCCAGAAAAGGTTAGGTCAATGTTACCTGCTAATAGGAGTTATGTAGTTTCGGCCGCATTTGGCACAGTAGTATTTGTTGCCCTCGGCAGAGACACAGTCCTTGCAAAGAATGCAGGATCCATCATGGCGCCCGCCTCGAATTAGAATATCGAGGATGATGGCTTTGCAGCGGTACTTAGATGGCAAATATTGGGGCCGTGTAGGTTAGTATAATGCAAGGCACATATATTGTACTGACTATGAATTTGTTAATGTAAAGGCTCCATTAAAGTTACCAATAAAGGTGTTGCCTGTTGGTAAATCCATAGCCGAGTTTGCTTCAATTCCCGTATTGTTGAGTAAGATTCACATGTGTTCTTCTCCCGTAACAATTGATAGGGATATATTGCGCGTGCAGGGACCCGACAAATGAAATCTCCATATGTATCTGTGATGTGTTGGGGAAGGTGTCGCGTCATTTCCGAATTTGGGTTGAAGAACAGCTCAATCGCCGGTGTGGATGATAGAATGATTTTTCCTGTAACATAGCAAGATCAAATGGTTGTGGAATGATAGAAGAGTGTCTGTTCTGCGACATTGCCACTTTGCTCAATGTTTTTACGAATACTTGTACTTAGATTACATGGGTTTGGGCGTCGGAACTCATGATAATCTGTCGAGTTTTTCGTTTTTCTTGTTTTTCATTTTCATTGTAAGTTGTCTAGGTGTTCTTGTGTCTTGTCGTTCATAATCACGTTCATGTTTTCGTCTAGTTCAGTTTTTACTCAGTTTGTCGGAAATGTAGTCCTGTCGTTCATAATTGCAAATAGTTGTTTTTATCTGAAAAGCAAGTTATCTAATGCCGGACTTTTCATTTTTTTTCTTGTCTATTGGTTTGTTGAGAGAACTCGGTTACGCTGCAAAGGCCGTGTGTATAATACATGATCTAGTTTTGCCCTGAAAATGTTGGCACCAGTGCCTTACTTCTTGGGTTTTCTACATGGTGGCATATTGTGTTATATTTGGTAAAGCTATTCAGCTTTGTACCACAATCTCCTCTAATAATTTTAATTCCCAAGTTTGTAGGTCAGTAATGATGACCTCAATTTAATGCAATGATCTACGAAACAGTAACGGAGCCACAATGTTAAATACTTATCAATTTTGAAAACTATGGGAATGGAAAACATTTTTGCAGGAACAGTCCTTTTGTTTTCGTGAGTTAGGCGGCCGCATCAATTTCTTTTTCCAATAATTAACATATAATAATTACCGTAAAATTAATAGTTGGTAAAATTAGTTATTCAAGAGAAATTTACTTTTTTCATCATATTTGCAAATGCAAAGTAATAGCAATAAAAAATTCCTTCTTAAATGATCAATGAACACATGAAATTAATAAAATTAGCAATCTTGTAAGTTTGTAGACATTTTACTGCACATTACAATAAATATAAATAATTACCAAGGAAAAATGAATAAAATATAAAGTAGAAAGCTCCTCGAGCATCGGATAACATCAGTGCTATTGAAGGATTCAACAGAAGTAAACAAATTTTACTACTTTGATTACTCGGCATAGGTATTACACAAATCCCCCATCATATTCACATCACATTATCAAGGCGTACTTATTATTATGTCTCTGGCAATACTCCATAGGTAATTGACTGAAGGTGGCTAAGTAACAACAAACGGAATAAAAATGTAACAACACAATTAGCAGACGACCTGATAAGCATGTTGTTTTCAACAGGTGACATGTGTTGTACCATTAAAGCCGAAAATACTATTAATAGCGTAATAGGCCGTG
Source organism: Heracleum sosnowskyi (assembly GCA_030848705.1). Lineage (NCBI taxonomy): Eukaryota > Viridiplantae > Streptophyta > Magnoliopsida > Apiales > Apiaceae > Heracleum > Heracleum sosnowskyi. The sequence continues at coordinate 48,992,689 of CM061241.1, forward strand.
CAAGGCACGTGCCTCGATTTTTATTCATGCTTTTCATAATAATTATATATTTATAGTTGTGCGACAAAAGTGAGGTAAAAAAATGCTGGAATTTACACACAAAATATATATTAAAAGAAAGAAGTAAAAAACCACATCAAGTTTGGACAGTTATAACATAAGCAATATAATAAAACTAAGCTATACATAACTAATTTTTGAAGAAAAAGCAACTTTCATTCCTCAGTTGCATCAAACATCAACGCCTCAACACATGATGGGGAGGAGAGACAATATCAAGATAGCTATTTAGCGCACAAGGAATACGAGCCACCAAATGGGATGTCCTATTTGCTAACCTTCTAATATGCTGAATAGTAACACCTGATATAGACCTCAACATCAATCTGCAAGCATCAATAATGTGACCAATCCTCTGTTGATGGCCTGTACTGCAAGGAGGGAGTCAGATCCTATGCATACTTTCCCCTCCAGTTTAGTCATTTATCCAAGATAGCGCCTCGCGATCAAATTCCCATGAGTCACGACAACTCTCTTTTTGTACATAAATATTGTTCTGTATAATTAAAAGAATCTTACAAATTTAAACCAAACCTTTGGTCTTACAATTGAACCACTTTTGGAATGTATTCAATAATTTTTTACAAATTACATCACAAATAATTTAACCTACATATAAAACAAACATCAATTTGACCACCTATAAACCCTATGATCCTCACACATACATAAAATAAGTGGACAAGTATTAAACCCTGTCATTGACACAAATATAAAAACATACAGACACACAAATACAATTACAAATGCCTAACATTCTCACGGACATAAATTACAAACAGATAGATAAATATACTCATTATATATATATATAAGAGGAAGTGTGGAATTAAATGACCTTAACATCAATTGAGCGCAATATTAGACAATTTAAATTCAAAATGAAGTCAGTCTTATGTCAAGAAATAAGATTAATGTTGATAAATATTTATGGATTCGATTAGAATAAATCTGAATAAATATTTAATCTAATGGAATCCATAAATATTTATCCCATATGGTCCTATATTATGTTGTCAAAAATTTCGCGGTACACAATGTTTTTAGTGTAACCGGCAGAAGCTGCATCCTCATCAATGCAAGCAATTTTCAAACCGGCTGGGGATGTGACTCTGGATACGGCAACGTAAAAGTGCCCATGGCTAAAAACAGTTCTAGGCAAATATAACCCTACATTCTTCACTGTCTGGCCCTGGCTTTTGTTTATAGTCATCGCATAGGAAACGACCACTGGAAACTGCTTTCTTTTTAGGAGGAATGGGAATGTTTTATCAGCAGGGGACATATTTATCCGAGAATGAAAGTTGTATCCCCAATTTTGTTGCCCGTTATAATCAAGGCCTCAATGAGGAAGGGGTAGCATCGCGTGACTATGAGGCGAGTTCCATTACACAACCCTTTCTTCGGATTTAGATTGCGAAGGAGCATTATCGGGGCGCCACCTTAATTTGAATCTCATCATTTGGCAGACCACTAAATTTCAAACATTTGAGATATTCTGGAGGATACAGTGCCTCATCAGCTGCACTGCTGGAAGAGGCCTTGCAAATATTGTCACAGCTCTTGTACATCCTAAAATCCCCTGGCAACCTTTTGAGGACCTGATTGTTAACAGATTCGACAAATTCATTGAGAGGTATTAATATAGCTCTATTGCGCAGATAATCTATATCTCCATGTATTAGATGAAGTTCTCCATATATTTCATTGACTATTGCATCCAGTGCATCACCATTGTGTTCCACGCGTACCTGCATATGATGAGGAAGGCAAACACATATTTACAGGCTCTGTTGGGCAGCATACTAATATGTAAAATTGCAATAAAATTGTGTAAGAGACAAAACACGTAACACCCTCCACGAGACACAGTATTTTAGATTGTATGTTACAGAAAAGTATAAAAGACAAGGGGACATGCATTTTTGAAGCCGTTTTTGTGATAGTTCAAGCTACAATTTATTGAAGAACTGAGGCCATAAAACACAAGGGTGCCTGCAATTTTGAACCTGCTTTTGTAAACGTTGAAGCCATGTCATAGCTAAGAGATATATTATTTTAAACATTTAAAAAGGACCCTTTATTGGCATGTCCTAATATTGTATTTGCGAGCAATCTATACATAACGAATATGGTTGAATGTCCAAAGAGTGAGAATCGACGTTGAAGTTGCACATATCTCATATCAGCCCACACAAATAAATTGAATTAAAATATTGGGTAATGAACAAATAAATAAGTTTCAGCGCAATAATTTGCTTGTTGAAAAGGAGGGGTATGGGTATACGTTTCTATGGAAGGAAGAACTACCTGAAGCAAGAAATTGGTTTGTCAATTTATGTTGGAATGTCCTTATAACCAATACTGCTCTGCACATGTCTGTTAATGAACTAAAGATCACTCTAAGAAAGTGTAGGCTCAAAAGTAATAAGTACTAACTACATTGGATTGTGTAACAGTATTGCATGATTTTGTTATACACGCATGCTCAGTGGGAAAAATAACAGGTAGACTAAGTAGAGCAAGAAATTTTGAACAGTATACCTCGTCTGGGATTTTGATCCATGAGGGATCAGGATCATCACCGAGGAGGAATGATGGCTCGGTACCATCACCTAAAGCCAAAACCCAATCTCTAAAAGCAACATTTCTGCCGTCAATCGTAATTGGAGGGACATCTTTTTCAATTCTCATATTTTCAAGCAGTGCGAAAACCTTACAGGATTGCCATAATGGGGATTTTGTAATATTGGATGCCACAATTTCCTCTCTCCCCTTTTTTGGAACCACAGGCAATGTCTGCCTAAAATCCCCGCCAAGGAGAATTGTAAGGCCACCAAATGGCAAGGATCGTGCACCAGGATTGACCTTAAAACGAATATCACGGAAAGAACGATCAACTGCTTCAAATATAAATCGGTGATGCATTGACGCCTCATCCCATATGACTAAGCTTGTGTTGCATATTAGTTCTGCAAGATATGTATTCTGCTTAATGTCACAGCAACTGAATTCATTAACATCAATAGGTATTTTAAAGCGAGAGTGAGCTGTCCTGCCACCGTCAAGCAGAAGAGAGGCTATGCCGGAAGAGGCAACTGCGAGGACGATTTTACCTTCACTCCTTAACTTAGATATGATAGTTGACCACAAAAAGGTTTTCCCAGTACCACTAGGCCCATAAACAAAATACATGCCGCCTAAGGATAACTCCACAGAATCAATAATCGATTGAAATACAATACGCTGCATTTCATTAAGACAATCTAAATTAGCAGTCGCCTTCAGCCGGAGTTTTTCCCGGTCATACAACATTTCTTCAACCAATAGCTCGTTCCTGTACTTTGAAGTGGTAACAGTGTTAAGCTGCGGTAAACCAGGATAATCAGCCAATTTTTGCCATACTGCTTTAACAAATTACCAATAGCCTATAGTGCCAATATTTGTTTGTCGTTATTATTGATTGTGAGAGTGGGAAAATTTGTCATTTTTCTCCTTGTATATTCAATATCATCAGCTAACGCAGTGTCGCAGTCCAATGCTTTGCCCAAAGGTCTCCTACTTCGCTTACCTCACAGAAAACCAATAATGTAACAAACAAATCACGTAGTTGTGGACCATTAGCATAGAGGGATGCATCTTCCAGTGCAATGTGCCATTCTTTATCTGATTCAAGCAACCCTCTTTGGAAACATGCTTCTTTATAAGTTGAGTAAACGACTCCGTCCACGGTTCTAATATCTTCAAAAGATGTTGCCCCAACAACAAAGTTCAGTAATAAGCGCATGTAAAATCTTTCCCCAGATACAGGATGAGCATAAACCATACGCCCAATAACATCAATTTTTTTTTCCGCCGCAACCAACGCTTGGCAGATCCTTCTCATCTAAACATTGTGGGGTATTTAACAAATGTTAAATGACGGCCAACTGCCTCGGCTTTATTATTGACAAACCACTGGATTAACATTGTGCCATCGGGATCAACTCGACGGACAACTTCTGGTAAAGTCTCGTTATCACGGAACCTAACCTCTTGTTCATTTTCAAGGTGGAAATATAATCGCTGCACAAAGGGTTCTCTATGGTGTATGGGAAACTCAAATATGCGCCAAGCTGCCTCCGCTGCAGATACATATCGGCATGAGAGATAATTTTTAATCTCATCTGAATCTATCCTTTCACGAGAGGTGGATGCCTCATTTTCATCAATGATCTGGAGGTCATTTCTTTCCATAACAGCTGTGGCTGTATCAGGGCCTTTACCAATATATTTAAATAAGTATTTAATGGATAAAGAACGATTACACCATTCAACATTTATGTGTCCCTGATACTTGACCAATAAACCGCGGTTATAAGGAACTACGTGCCTGCGACCACCCAAAAAATGGTAAAATGCATATATTATTTTATAAATGTAACAAGTTGGTTTTGAAAGTGCAAACATGACATAGCTTTAGATTACCTATTATCCAAATGTATCTTGTTGCACACCACCGTTCTTCCCATATCTCTTCTTCTGTACAGAGCATAGCCATCGGGATCCACAGACGTGGTCCTGTTGAAGGCCTTTGGGTAATGTTTTGTGCATCGACCTTTGGACATACAGGGGCATTTAGGATTTGCCTCCCCACACGGTCCGTGCATCATAAATTGGGAGACAGCCTTATAAGCAATTGGATCGGCCTCTTTATCAGGTATTTTTGCAGATATAACAGTATCAATGTCCTCCGGGTTTATCAATGTGTCCCCATCACGTAGCCATAACACAATATGAGCGTGTGGGAGGCCTCGCTTTTGAAACTCAACTGTGTACACCACTGGCAATAAAATATAATGTGATAAAATCCAGCTATTATCGTTTCATGAAGATTAAGCAAATCAAAATTTTAAACCATCTAGTCCATCCTGAATGGCACACACACATATTCAAAAATGTATAATAAATTAACCCGAATTAACGCATACACAAAATTTACTAAATAATAAAATATTGATGTAAATATTAAGTAATTCAATCATACTATGGCATTCTCAATTTTTTATTATAGGGGAGGGCAAATTGTTTTACACGTTTATCGGAGGTAACAATAATCGTGGCCGTTTTCTAAACTAAAATATTGAACTGTGTTTATGGTGCTGAACATTTAACAAAATAGACAAGGTGGAATTGTTTTACACATATACTGTAAACTACAACAATCATATTTACTTGCTAAATTTAAACAGGAAAGGATTTACTCTGTCAAATTTTATTGGGTGGTCGTTAACGATGAACCTCGTAAATGAAGGTATAAAAAGTGTTTTCATATGCCTTATGTTTCTATGTATAGAAGGGGTTAAAACTATTTTCCTATGTTTAAGGTAAAATGCAAGTATTTATCTAAAACACTCCGCATCAGAGTCATATACGCAGAAGTTAGTTAATCGGGCAGTATTGATCACATTAAGCATGCACAAAATGGCAGGAGGTATGTGTCAAAGTGAAAGCGAAAGTGAAAGAAAAACACACATTACAATCATATACGCAGAAGTCATTGTGCATGCAGTTTTATGTCTTGAAGTATTTGGGTAACAATGAAAATACCTGCCAACACACGTCCAAAGACGTCATTCTTTGTGAAATCATCCATCATGGCATCAAGCTTCATTTTAAATACACGTGCAATAATATCTGGCCTCACAGAAGCGTCTTGGGAGCCCGCTGAGCGAACAGCACTCTGAATTTCATCCCATTTTGGGTTGCAAGTAAAGGTTATGAATAAATCTGGGTGCCCATACTCTTTGCAAACAGCAAGGGAGTCCTGAAAGTTTTGCTGCATATACCTGTATCCACCTGTAAAGCTTGAGGGCAAAATAATGTGTTTTCCCACATCTGTGGCTACAATATCACCACGTCTAAAGCTATCAACAATGTTGTTATACAAATCAGACCTAATTATAGATTGATGTGTACGGACCCATTGCAACCTACCACGTTCAATGGAGCACCAAGCGTCTACTATAAATTGTAAAAGCAGCCGACCACCAAGTATTATAGTTCTACCCTCTCCGACCCGGTATTGTAACCTAAATGAATAATATTCACGCTGACTAACCGTGTTTTTCGGCCGGCCTTCGGAGGCAGTCACATTCCGGTGCTTTATATTAGTTCTGTAGCCATCTTCTCCGAAGGGGAAGAGCAGAGGATATTGCAAAGACATAAATGAAGGATGTAAATCACTGATGTGCTTCAATCCGAATCTTTTATCCTCAGCAACTATATCCCTCTCATTTGCGAAGTCATTATCCACAGCAAGGGCTGCAAACTCATAATCATTTTCGTTCGGCATAGTTTCAAAGCGGCCATCACTTAGTCTTCTCTCAAACAATCTTAGGCGAACTGGTATTTGTTCCGCATCGTTAAATCTCAAACGAACCTGTTTGAATATTCCCACCAAACAATTGTCACGTTCGAGCATATCTTGTAATGTTTGAACAATACTTGGATCCACATCATCTCTATTCCTCGGACAATTAACCCGATGGTCAATGGCCTCTTGTCCATCATACATGTATAACTGTGCAAATTTAGGCAAACAATAGGCTAAGCAACTCTGGAGGTGTTTCTTGTAATAATGGCAGCTGGACCTTCCCTTTTGCGCAACAAATTGAATATCCCTTCGGCCCATTGCCCACATGTCTTCCCGTAAATTCAGCAGCCCAAACCATGGCCCCACAACATCCACATGTTTGATCTTGGTTGCCCAGATCCAGCATTAAATTATTCTCAACTGCAAGAGGGAAACCAAAATAAATGTAAAAATTACAACAGAATGAAAAACCTAGGCGAATGAGGTTGGTATTTAAGTATGAGGGACGCATACAAATCTAAAAACAAATTAGCTGTGCAACTCACAAAAGCGTTTCTTCTTCATGTCAATGTTGTGACGCAGACGACGTGATCCTGGATAGCCCAGTAGTTGTACGTGCCAACAAAGAAATAGGTTACACATATCATGCGCACGCACAGTCAACATTAAAACTCACATCTATGGAACAACCAAAAATCTACAGCAGCATTATTACTACACCAACTTTCAAATTTTTGTGGGACAATATTGATTGTTAATGCCCGCACAAAATTTTTGCAGGTGCATCAGCAGTTTCACTAAATTAATTACTCAAAGCAATTGAATTTAAACACAAACAGTCCACAGTTAAGTTCTGCTCTTGTTTTAGGTCAGTGGTCAAGAGACATTTCCTGCGTTATCAAGTTGTGTCAATATTGTGTAAATAATTTCATTTATGACTGACGTAGGAATGAGCACTAAAATTCATTGAAAGTGAATAAAACAAGCTCAACCTTTATCTATTTTTTTTAAATCTCTACTTCTTTATAGTTTAAATTTTTTTTTGCATGGAATCTAAAACAGTTAATCTACCGCAGAAACGGGCAAATTCTTATCCACCTTTTTTTTCATTAAGTTTTATTCATATGGAGGCAAATAGAGATTATACTATTAAACCCTTGGATGTTTGGGATTTCAGAAACTGCAAAAGAGCGGGGACCGTTAAACCACAAAACTATGGAATTTGCTTGCTCACCAGCAGAACTTCCAAGATTCTCATCTGAAGCAGCATTTCCTCCGTTTTCATCCAAACTGGCTGCTGCGACTTCACCAGGAGGAGTCTCACCTATTTCAACAGAAGTGGTTATAGTAGAAGAAAACTAAAGTTGCAGGCATGACAAATAGCAAGGGAAATATTACAGGGGAGAAGCACAAAAAGTAATTAGTTTTTAGTTCATATAAATAGGTGTGTAGAAACTACTAAATTCACATTCTGATGAAACATTTGCCACACATAACTTGTCAAACTGTATTAAGCGGTGGACAATGATCTGATACATGTAATTATATCCACAAATAATTTTGCACAGAACCCATAAGAAGCATGTTTATAAGTCCCATATTTTTTTATCTAAGGAAACTTGTAAGAACATTAACATTCTAGAAATGCATATGATATCCTGAGTTTTAAGCTATAACGTAGTTCTAGTAATTACAGTAATTACAGAGCTAATTCTGCAAAGCTTTGTCAAAAAAAAATGTTAATACCCTACAAAAGATGCATCAGCAACTTAGGGAAAAAAATAAAAAGATGCATCAGCAGGGGCGGATATAAGCTATGCCAAGGGTATTCTGCCAACTGCTGAGCACCCCAAATTTCAAAATAAAAGGGAGGTGGCTATGTATCATGGGGGGGGGGGGGGTTCACTGTTAAGCACAAACCTGTGGAAATTGCATCTGAAGCAGCATTTCCGCCGTTTTCATCCGAAATGCCTATTGCGGCCTCACCAAGAGGAGCGTCACCTATTTCAACCAAAATACATCAGAAGTATTGACCTGTCATAAACATTGACTGGGTGCACACTAAATAACCAAAGCAAAAAAACTTTACAAATATACCTTGCAAGTTTCGGCGAGTATTTCTACAGATACGCTTTAATAGTTTCCGTTCCTCTATCATCTCCTTGGTCAGAGAAAGTTTAGGCCTCCCTCTCTTTCTCGGCGCCTGCTCCATTGAAGAACCTCCTTACAGACTATAATGTTCCAGATCCAAATTTTGATCGCGCAATCCTCCGGCCTGTTTAACATTTATTATTATATATTGGACACTGACAAAATACTGAAGCAAAAATGCAGCTTGCAAGACACACATAAAGCTAGAAAAGAGAAAGAGACGAAGAGCTGCATTTTTTACAGTGTTTGAGATTCTCCCTCCTTTAGCATGAGTTAATAAAATTTCCAGAACTAAGAAGACACGTGAAAATAATCCATGCTTTACATGAACAGAGATAACTAAACAACGGGAGAACAATGTTGTTCAATTAAACCATTGTTAAATTTGACACTATTGGCATTGCTTGTGATCTCCAAGTAATTAGAGGTGTAAAATACATTATAACTGTTCAAAACAAATTAGAAAACTGCAGGTCTTTTTCCATCAAGACAAAAGCATCCCTAGAAAAACTATTACAATTCTTAATCATTGACAAGACCAACATATAAGTTAAGTTTTCATCTGCAATATCTATATTACCTCCGAAGCTCCGACTCTCCAACACTCTTTCCTGATCATTTGGTACTTTTAATTGTGGAAACTCATTATGTACACACACCAGGCAAAACACAATATTAAGGGACGATTGATTGGCAACGGGGAACTACACACGGAAACTAAAGCAGTGTTAACAATGTACATGGCTTCCTCATAGATACACCTGGCACGCAACCTCTTAAATGTAAAATGGACCTGCTCTTAGCTACAATTAGCACTCTACGCTAAAAAGGGAAAAAAGGCTTTCAAGCAAAAATGATGAATAAATATAATGCATGCATATATAATATGAGAGTAAGGTCTCAAGACAGCATTCAATTTTTACCTGGGATATACAACCATTCCCTACAGACAGCATTTGTACTGAATTCAGTTAATTAAGATTTAAGAATTTAAGTTTGCATGTTGTCACATACACAAACAGGTAAATTGGCCCTGAAGGAAAAGGATGCAAAAACCAATGCATCTCCAATTACAATACCAGGAACAACGGGAACAAATTCACCAAACACGAACACAAACACAAATAAATAAAATATGGATTACACAAGCAGCTATGTAGCTACACTGCTTCTTGATAGTCTATAGTAAACCTCGCAACAAAAGCAGAAATGAACTCAATAAACACCCACTAAGCATCAACTACTCAGCTGGACAGCAACAACAGGAGCAAAACACACAAATAAACACATAAATTTACAAACACAATGAAGGTTGTAGGCGGCTTTGGGTATTTGCTCCAACAGCCGATGAGATTCAAGGACGAGAGTGTTTGCACAGATGGAATTTGTCAACTAAATACACAATTTAAATATTCTACTAATTCACAATTAAATAAACATACACTCGCACATACATATAAGCAATAAGAACATCCAAATGCGCAATAAAACAACTTAAAGAGAAAAATCAAACATTATCACACATCATTTCAACTAAACAGACGAATACATTAATCAACAACATATCAAACAGTCTAACTACTCAAATAAATACATATTAACACTCTAAACACGAAAGCGTAAAAATTTATTAATGTGCAATCAAATAACTAAAGCATATAAACGTGCAACTAAACAACCTAAAGAGAAAAATTAAACGTTATCAGAGATCATTTCAACTAAACACACACATACATTAATCAACCACAAATCAACAACCCAAACACTCAAATTATATATATATATATACATATATATAAACCCAAAACACAAAAGCATGTAAACGCGCAAGCAAACAACCTCCAGCATAAAAACGCATATTTAGACAACCTAAAATGAAAAAACAAACATTATCACACATCATTTCAACTAAACACACACAGACATAAATTAACAACTAAACAAACAGCCTAAACACTCAAATAAATAGATACAAATACTGAAAATACAAAAGCAAATAAATGCCCAATTAAACAACCTAAAGCCTATACACGCGCAGTAGAACAACCTAAACAGAAAAGATAAACTCTATCACACATCATTTCAACTAAAAACAAACATACATAAAACAACAATTAATCAAACAACAAAAACACCTAAACAGAAAAGCTAAACTCTATCACACATCATTTCAACTAAAAACAAACATACATAAAACAACAACTAATCAAACAACAAAAACACTCACCTCATTCCAACTAAACAGACGCATACATTAATCAACAACATATCAAACAGTCTAACTACTCAAATAAATAGATATTAATACTCAAAAGACGAAAGTGTAAAAATTTATAATCGTGCAATCAAATAAATAAATCATATAAACGCGCAATTAAACAACCTAAAGAGAAAAATTAAACGTTATCAGACATCGTTTGAACTAAACACACACATAAATCAATCAACCACAAATCAACAACCTAAACACTCAAATTAAATATATATATATATATAAACTCAAAACACAAAACCATATAAGAAACTATTTTAATATCAGCCATGGGTATGTTCATTTATACATACATAGTTTCTTCGAAATTTATTCAACAAACATTCCCAGAAATTATTAAGTTGCACTAAGAAGTACTTCACTTGGATTAGGCATTCCTGTTGCTATGTACTGGGGAAACATATATCAGGAACTCAGGGTAATAAAAATATTTATGACAATGGGAATAATCGTACCTTGAAATAAACTCATGTCGATGAAGAAACCTAACCCTAAATTTGGTAGCAGATAAGCAACTTTGGGCGAAATGTAGGCAGAATGGGTTGAAAAATATTCACCTCTACTCGTGGCCAGCACATTCCAAAACTTACTTGGCCCGCATAGCTAGTTGCAAAACAAGGCAACCACGGTGGCTAAAAGATGATGCTCATGATGTAAATTAAAAAACAGATTCATCTACTTTTTGCATAAATATAAAAGAGAAGGATCATCTACACTTCATATGTACCTGACTGGGTAATAAACAGTCACTAATTTCAAGGCTGTCCTCTAATGCAGTGTTTTTTTTAGCTAATCCAACTGCTACCAAAACCATGGTTAGTAATCCTTAGACAGGCGGAGAAATACTACAATGTTTATCTGAAACATAAATTTACCGCTCACATAATTGTCACTAGTAAAGAGCCCCCTTTCTCATTGGTGGTCCTTGGTCACGCCTGATTTGGGTGGTACAGTTTATCTAAATGTGCATCAAGGTAGTATTAACCTTTGCTTCAGAATAAAGTCTTGGGGCTGTACGCTACGTGTTTTAATGCTGTAATTGCTCTACATAGATAGGGGATAGGCTGAAGTGTCAAAATTTTCTCACTGTGTCGCACAATTCTAAAAACCAAATTACGCCAATATCTCTATTTCAATTTTCTTGGTTTCTAATCCAAAATCTTTAAAATTGTCTCACCTTTCATCTCCTTTTTCTTTTCTTAAAAATATTTTGTTTCTAACCTGCTAAATATAATTTGTGCTATCTTTACCGACACTTGGGCATAGAAATTTGCATTTTGCGAGTATAGCTTATGCTCAGAACATGATGATTGGTCATTTGCAGCCCTACTCAGAGACTAAATTGCAGACCTTCTGAACAGTTTGGTGCTCGTCTGCGATAACAACTCAGTACTTCCACTCTGAAAGATTTCCTAACCATCTTCTCAACATCCAAAATGCCAATATGATACTGTTACTAAAAAACTTTCTTCCTTAATATGCAATCTCTACATTTACGTATGTGAGGGCCTAGGTTCTTAGTCCGGCGTTGTGAAATAAATAATCTGAAATTTGTGAAGTATCTGAACTCATAGTTTTTGTTTTTACTTCCGCTATTAGCCTATCTAGAACTGGGCATTCCTAGGAAGTACTTGAATTATTGTGAATGAGTAATTGCTATGTATAGGACAAATTATTCCATTACCACTTCTTTTTGTTATGACCTCCCCCCCTTTTTCAATTTTTATGCCTGCCGCCAAAAATTTGATGTATTCATGCATATTAATATTACTCGATTGATTAAGAGTTTGAGATGGGTTCTCTTTACAAAAAGAAATCCTTTATGATACAAATAGTAATCATAGATCTATTTCCAATTGGGCTTTTTCTAAACGGAGCCTGGATACTTAAGTTTTTTAGTTCCACTAAGCTAACCATAATTTTTTTGTAATTTCACAAAATGATCCCGTCAGAGATGATTCTCTAAGAGATATACAGGACATATCTTCGAACCTAAAGTTTCCCCTAGATGGTGAGAGAAGTGGTGGCAGAGATAGGAAGAACTGTTCTGCAAAACCCGAAGACCTAAAGAGTAAAATTGAAAATGCTGCTTTAACGTGGTGAAAAGGTAGGCCAAAGGGTACACAGAAAATTGTGGTCACAGAGAAATTAGGTCAGACTTCCAGTACCGGAAAGTTCCCAATCCTAAGAAGTAGCATCTAAAGGTAGCAAAAAGGAAAAGGAACCTTATTCTATTCCACATGACATATTAGCTATTACAGTTTCGCAATGACTCCAGGATCTACCTTTTCTGTAACAGCCCCAAATCCGGGGTCAGGGATTTAGGGTAGTCACGATCCATGTACTCCTTGCCTTACCTGTATTACTCACACCATTCATAATTCACCTGCTCATGACCCCACAACATATGTCTCACACACACACACACACAGGTTAGAGTCTCAGAAACGACACAATACAACAACTGCGGAATAAATAATTTTTATTACAATACCCAAATGTCTTTTGAATCTGTCACTGATACAATTTCTAAGTAATGTTACATTACCAACTTAGTCTTCTGATGCTTACAATCCTCTAATACCATTCATGTCTATACATAAGTTGAATGCCAAAAGCCGTAGCCTGATTCGATTGGTTCGTACTACTCTTCGGGATCACTGCTAGAAACTATTTATGGAAACGCCTTGCGGGGTATGTGCCGTCCCATTGGCATCCTGCTTCGCTGCTATATAATATATATAAAACAATAGCAAGAGTGAGCGATAGCTCAGCAAGGTAATAAAAAATATGGCATAATCCTGCCTTTAACTCAACCCAGAATAAAGCGGGTATAAGACAATAATTTGTCAAAATATCTCGATACTGAAATTATTCCCTTGTCGGAAGGTATTCCAAAAATAGTACCTTTATTGTAATTCAAATATCATTTCATAATATTTCTGCAACTCTTGCTATATTATGAACAAAGTTCTAGTATCAAAGATGAGGTTTCAAAATAAACCAAATATAACCCTTCCAAAAATATCTGCTATATAAGCAGAATATCAACATATAACTTAAAAGATGAAGTTATAAGGTGATTCAGTATAAACAACTCCCTTACCATAACTCATGTTATGTAGGGTATCCACAAAGTCATATGATATAAACGATGAAGTTACGAGGAAAATTAATAAAATGTTTCCGTAACCCAAAATCCACTTGTGCATATATATATCTTTAATCAGGTTTTATCAGAGTCATAACTCATAAAATAAAAGACAAGTTGCAAGAATTATTGTAACTTTCTTTTGAACACTTTTCGACCTCTGCCAACATGACCGGTAAACCTGTACCACGGTGTCGTCCTTGGTCCCTTTCAATACATGTTGCAGAATCCCTCTGCCAACATGATCGGTAAACCTGTACCAACGGAGCCATCCGTGGTCCCTTTCAGTACATGTTGCAGAATTATCCAAAATGGATGATGAACCAATACTGGAGCCTTCTCCGCGCCCGTCGTACCCCCTTACTATGATCAGTAGCAGGTTGTACAACGAAAATATGTTTTCTACATGTAGATGGAAGTATCACGACAGCCTGACATTGTCTACCGCCTTTCTGGATCTCCCGGCCCATTTGGGGCAATAAGGTGATGGATCGGCGCGACTCGACCTCTTACACATGCTCCTAGTTCAGATGAAATCCATGACTCTGAAACGTAAAGATCGTCTTCCTTTCCCCAAGTGTAATACTTGTTGATACAACTCCACTCAGTAGTTATATCTAGGTTGGAAAGGAAGATTCTCCAATATTTCCCAAGCGATGCTTGTTAATGGATATCGACTTGTTCCAGGAATTTACCCCTCGATCGTTGAGGTGGTAACACAATATTTGACTTGCAGCAACTAAATTGCTTCGAGAAAATATCTGTCCCCTGACAGTTTTGAGTTGAGAGTTTAAAAAGAGTAGCAGTTACTTAAAACAGGTTTCCCATATTTGTGATAATTGAGCGAGCATTTAAATCTTCTTTAAAAGACAGATTTAAATGGAAAAAAACATTGTTTTGGGCACCTCTTTTTGATTTGAAAATAATTAATAATATTTATTGAATCAGTAATCCTTAAACGAATATTTGAAATAATATTCATTAAGTAAGTAATCCTCAAATGAATATTTGAAAATAATATTCATTAAATAAATAATTCTCAAATGAATATTCAAAAATAATATTCATTAAATAAATAAATAATCCTCGAATGAATATTCAAAACTAATATTCATTAAATAAATAAATTATCTTCAAATGAATATTCAAAATAATATTCATTAAATAATCCTCCGATGAATATTCACAATAATATTCTTAAAGTCAATATCCTCAAATGAATATAAATAAATAATATTCTGTAAGTCGATAATCCTCAAATGAATATTAATAAATAATATTCTGTAAGTCGATAATCCTCAAATGAATATTAATAAATAATATTCTTAAAATGAATATTAATAAATAATGTTCTTAAAGTCAATAATCCTCAAATGAACATTCATAAATAACGTTCTTTAAATAAATAATTAATCCTCGAATAACAGTACCCGATATCTTTAGCGGAAAATAACCTTTCTGATTTTTCAAGAAAATCACACGCCCTTATCCTAGGGCAAATATAAAATCCTAGCTTATAGCTGATATCCCATATCTAGCTTAGAAGCCCATAATCAAATCATTTCCAAGTAATAAATACTTTCCGGAACATAAATAATGTTTAATAATATTCCTCAAGATGAATAGTACTCTGCCGCTGGAATCCCTCCGGGTTTCCACGACTATCTATATAACAAAATATCGACTCCCGGTCTAGAGTCGAAACAATAAACCTGCTCTTATCTATAGAGCTACAAGGTACACCGGTTTATAACTACTTTATCTCAAAGCTCATATATAAACCAAAATCAAACTCTATTTTATACAATATATAACATGTATCGCAAAACTGTATAACTCCACACATGGCAAAAGCAGTAATATATAATCAATACTTCAAAGTATAGATTTAGAAAACTTGCCACAATACTTGCAACAAAGATTTGGTATATAAATTGGGAATACACAAGTATTGACCATAGGAAAATATACATACTCTGAATAATAGAGTAAGGTTTAGTAAACTTGCCTGATGCTCGAGAAGTGATAGGGGTTCGCGACGATGCTGGACAATCTAGACAAAGTCAAACGAAAACACACGGTTAATCCCCTCGATAAACCACTTATAACTCAATGCTTAAACACGTAAGCAAAACACAACCAAGGAATTACTAACTCGTTATAGGCTCATACTAAGTCCATGTTATTTGTCAAATTCTTATATCATAAGTTTGGTTCGAAATCCATTCTCAAATCCAAGTTATACTTAACCATTTGGAACCTTGGTTTCTAAGTCTCGTTTTCAGTGGTTTTCACTTGCGCGACCTTGACTAAAACATTTTTATAAAATCGAAAAATAATCTTTTTAATACGAATCCTTTTTCGTGAGCCTTCCTAACTGTCTCTAGTATTATCCCTCAAAGTTTCACATTTTAATATGGCTTCTAAGTGGTCCAAATATAGCCTCAAAGTGGCTGACCAGAGAAGGGTTGTTCTTCCGAACGACGTTTACTAAAACTCACTTTTCTCCTAAACCGTAAATCGTATAGGCATGATCTTTATACCAAAACAAACCTTTAAACAAGATCTACAGGCTCCTGGTCAGTTCTACTCAAAAATATTCCAAGAACAGTTCATAATTCTTGCTCAAAACAACCTTAAATCAAATGGGCATTACGACGGCTATAATCGTAACGTTTTCCATTTCCAAAACACAACCAAATCAATACCAATTAATCCCAAACTCACCATCCACCTTATACACCCTCCACTCAGTCAAATCCTCCATGAATAATCAAAACAAATTCATAACACATCCTCCAAACTCAACCAACAATTCATATAATTACTTAATCATGATCTTAACCTTACATAAACATCAAAACCACTTCAAAACTCATATAAACAAAAAGGGCAGGGGTTTTTATACCTTCCTTGGTGCTTCATATACACTAACAATGGTTTATAATCCTTCCTTGAGCTTTGAACAAACCTTATCAAGCTTAATCCTTAAGAAACAAAATCAAGAATCATGAAAAGTTACTATTCATTATCACTTTGTAAAATCCATATAAAATCGAAAAACAAGAGTTTGGTTCTCAGATTTTTACCAGACCTTGTACTCTTCATAAGCTTTCTTTTGAGCTATAGATCGCCACATTTAAAGCTTCCTAGCTATGGTTTTGAGTCCCATCTTTCCGCTGGACACAAACTGCACAGTTTGGGTTCTCCAACTTGGGGGAGGGATTTGACTAGGCTACACTCCTTTGTTGTCCATGAAATTTTGAACGAATATTACCCATGGAGTGGAGAAGCTATGGTTAAAATTTGGTGATTTAAGGATGGATAGAAATGGAGTTATGGATTTTTATTTCCTCCTTGCACAAGCTGAGCCGAAAATGGGGGGAAGAGTTCTTCCTCTCTTTTTTCTTTTTGTTTTGATAATTAGATAAGGATGCTGATTTTTGTTACAAAAGTGGTGAGTCATCACATTGTCCTTGTCATCAGGACACGTGTCAAGCCATGGAGTATCATGGTGGCAAAGCAGGGACACGTGTCGCGCATGCATGTGTTTGGTTCGTTTCTTTTCACATGGATGATCCAAATGTTGCATCCCTCGAATTAATCTTGTTACATGTTACTTCCATGTCTATATTTAATCCTGTAAATATTGCCTTGTTCCTCTTGAAATGATTCGAAATATTTTCCAAAAAGAGCGAGTAAAACTTTACGCGATTCTCGCAGTGAATAGTAACTATTCACTATTCACTTCCACAATCGAATCCTTAAATCGACTTTTATAAATAATAAAATTCCAAAATATTAAATCCTCAAATCCTCAATTTTAATATCTCATTTCTTGAATATAATAATATATAATTTGCTGCCCGGTCAAATACTGTACCAAAATAAAATTTGGAATTTCTGAATTCCGATCGTCTTTGCATTCACTTATTTACTCCGTAGATCACTAATATGACTTCGGAATATCCACACTACGTCTCGTACATAGGTGGCATGAAAAATTTTCTTAACCCTGAAAATCACTATTCATCCACCAATATCACTATTCACTGCTGCACTTAATCATAATAAGAAAAGTTTTAAATTTTTCCAAAAATTCGGGTTATTACAGTCTCCCCTCCTTAAAAGGATTCCGTCCCGGAATCAACTTAGGAGTAACTGGGGTACGTCTCTTCCATTGCACTTTCTAACTCCCAGGTGGATTTCCACCTCTTGATTTTCCACAAACCTTTCACTAGCTTGTCAACCTCGTCACTTAGCACTTGCTCTTTTCTATCCGTGATTTCCACAGGTTGTTCTTTGTATGTCAGACCAGGTTGTATATCTACCTGCTCATACTCTACATATGTCGGGCATCTATAGTATACTGACGTAACATTGACACATGAACCCCGTTATGACCATTCTACAAGTTTGGGGGGGCAAGGCTGGCTCGTAGGCCACCTTCCTGACGCGTTTTAAAATCTCAGATGGCTCAATGAATCTCGGGCTCACTTCCCTTTCTTTCCAAATCTCATTAATTCTTTCCATGGATATCCTTTAGCATCACGAATCTCTAACCTCATATTCCCCATCTTGTTTGTACAGAAAATACACCAACATAAACTTGCTTGTCATCCATCAACATGCCATTTAGCTTATCAATAGCAGTACTATCTCTATACTCGCGGGCTTAGTCCGCATGCTTTCTCTGTCTGTCTTGGTTGTCACTATCCGCTTGTTGGTGAAATCTTTTGTCTTTCTAGTTCGTTGGGCTAACTTGGGTTTTGTGTAAAATCTCATCCTTTAATTCCTGATTATTCGGAATCCATCTCTGTCTCATTTTAATCAAGGGTATCGGCCACCACATTGGCCTTCCCCGGATGGTAGTGCATCTCACAGTCATAATCCTAGGTCAATTCTAGCCCTTTCTCCATCTCATGCTATCTACTATCACGGGTAACTCAAAGCCAATTCATTACATTCCATAAAATTTGTGGGTGCATTAGTCAACCCAAAATAACCTCGCTGAAAACTCAAAGTGTCTATTCCAAGTACGAATCGCAGTCTTGGGTATATCCTCGGATTTAACTTCCAACTGGTGATACCCAGTTCTTAAATAAATTTGGAAATACACGGCATTCTTCCGCTGATCAAACAATCATTTACAAGGGTACCTATTCCCCCTGTCGAACTCATTCAACTCTCGAGGTTCGATGCATAATCTTGTGCTAACATCTTTCTCTCTTACAACGACACCAGGCTCTCCACGGTGGTACACTGGGTCTTATCATATACGTGCCCAACAATTCTTGTAACTGAGTCGCTAGCTCTTTCATTCCAACTATACCCTGAATACTCAGTATTCATTCTCATGTCATCCAAATCGATATTTGGTAGCGCATTAAGATCTTGTACAGTCTCCCAAAACCATTGTAGTTCCCTTTATACTTGGTATCTCTTTTCTTGGCGTCAACCATAAGAGCTAATTAAGCCTCATATCTTTGGCGTAATAGTTTCTTAGTCTGAACTACATTCAAGAATCTCTAAATCGGCCTCCATCCTTTAATTATTACTCTTTTTCTTTGCAATCAATTGGCTCCATTGGGTGTCAACCAACCCATCCTTATTATAATATCAACTTCTCCCAACTTGAAAGGAATAAGGTCTATCAAAAGTGTCGACCTCATATTTCTAGTTCACAACCTGGAGGTACCAGTCTTATGGGAAAATCCCTCGATTGACTATTTCTACTTGTAATTATTCCCTTAGCAGCTCGACCTTAAGGTTTAATTGTCATGCAATTTCTTGATACACAACGATACATTAGCTCTGTCTAACAGTATAGAAGGGTACCTGTTATTTAAAGGTCCTGACAGTGGGCTGCTGGTTGGAGGTAGCCCTGGTTGAAACTTGCTGGCTTTCTTTTCTTCTGTGTTCACATGCTCCGGAACAAACCTCGATAATTCGGAAAACTTGGTCTCATACTTGGTCACAGTCATGGTTTCTTGTTTTAACTCTTTAACTTTCATTTTCATCCGGGTCTCCATATATTTCCGAAAATTATTCCTCTAAAACAACACACGCTGCACCTCTCCCAAGTCACAATATCAGCTCCCTCTGACTCCATCGTCAGTACTTATCTTGCTAACCCAGAGGTAGTGTCCATTCGTAAACAACTCCTCCAAAATCTCAATCTCACCATAGGGCATCTATATAACACCGTTGTCACTGGAGTTCACGGCACATCGCTACTCCTTTCACATATATCGATTGACACACTTTCCATTATCATAATATCCTTGGGAGAATAAACCAATTTCATCGATATGTCACTAACATTCTATTCGTCTTAGGGATTCGCTCCTGTCATAGGCGACTTCGTTGCGAATCTAATTCCTATCAGCGAATTTTGACTTATTTGACCTGGTTGGCCTCCCCTTAGAATTCAATGAGGATAACAAAAATCACGGGGCCTTGAAAAGACAGCTCCCATATCAAGGAAAACGTCACACACTGGTGATCATAAGGTTATGAGTTTTAAGGTAACCTTATTGGAGGTAAGAGAATTTACCGAGAGATCAACATGATCATAAGAACTCAACGTTGTGTGCCTCAATTGAGACATTACTAAAGGTAATTAGCCTTCTTGTATTTCACAACTTACAAGTGATGGCGTCCCATCAGACTTCTATCACACAGACAGATAGTCCTTGTAGCCCCTATAAGTATAGGGTTGTTCGTCTCAGTGGAAGTTGAAAAATATGAAAGCAATTCGATATCAATTTAATGATTATCGTCTTTCGACAATATTTCTTAAAGGAACACCTTGGATTAAAATTGAACAGATTCCAAAGGTGCGGTTTTCCAAAGAAAATACAAAGAAAAGAATAACCACAAAGATACTGGTACTTAACAAACAAGTGGTGAGGTATCACCATAGGGTCATTCATTATTTGAAGGAACGTGAAAGCTTAAATAACATCATTTGGCAGGGCTTCGAAAGCCTGAAAGTAGGCATTGTGACAGCCTCCGGCACAAGTGAAACTGAATATGGTTTAGCACAAGCGTTATAAAACAACTTCGAAGAGGGAATATACCCTTTATCAGAATTCTTTCTTGGAGAGAGGTCAAGATAGATCATAGATTGGGGAGGTACCCCACATAATTTGCAAATGGGGAGGGTACTACCAAGGTCTCTACGGATGCCTTTTTATGTCGGCTCCTCTAATGGATAATCGTTCCATTCTAAAGCTTTTCTTCTTCAGGCACACCCTAAGGTGCTCGATACTTACGTCATTGCCGACTTATAATAGTCGCTAAGAATTCAACCATCAACATTTGCAATCGCAGGGAATTCTATTCGACTAGGCGCAGACATCTCAAATAAGCGTTCTGTTCTATAAGAAGACTTCTATACCGCTGTCGCCCATAGCAATGACAATTCCTCATGTCAACTGGGCGGTACTCCACACTTTTGGTACAATAGCCTTTTCATTTAAGTCAATCCCGGAACTTCTCAGTCCGTCTTGGTTCTTAAATATATTTCGCCTTTTACCGTCCAATCTCAACTTCATCATTTTATCTCTACAATCAATTATAGCAATCAGGGTCTGTCCACCAGCCCATATAACGGCTATCTTACCCAATCCACAGGGTTCACTCCAATTTCCACTCTCTTTGGTGACATCCCCTGGTAATCAGAAAGACAAGGTTTGCCAAAATCTGCTGAATTTCTTTCCAAAATCAGGGAAACTTGATCAATCTATTTACCTACTAGTAATGCTCGGATCTGATTTCCGACCTTTCTGTTCTATCCTCATAAGTCCTTCCTGGTTTCCTGAGGGTGGAAAATCTCGTTCTCGATTCCGTCTTAGCGTGCTTGTCTTTACAATAACATTTGCATGGTACATATAACCAAAATTTTCCTTGAGATAATAAAATCCCTCAATGATGTAATAGACACCATTTCCAGTGGAATCGCTGGTCGTGGGGGATTGAAATCTCATAGCCCAAAACAATTCCTTCCACTATTCTAGGCAACTAAGTACCCTTAATCATTCGCGAAAATCTGAACATCTTGGTTCTTACGTATGCCGCCTCCTTATGGGCAACTATAACCGACTACGAGTAACAGGTTTCGTTCAAGTCGAATCAATCCACTGATACTGGCTATACCGCCTCTACCTCTTCTGCTTTGGAGACTCTACTCCATTTTCTTTGTCATATCTCTTGATGAATCATGAACGATCCTTAAACTCTCGTCTCGTCACTTATTTATCCCCTGAAGGTTCGTCCGGTCTTATTATTAGACCTCAAGTAACACACCACATCTTTATCAATCGGCACGTTCTCTACAAGATTCTTTCCTTGACCCACTATGGGGTCTTCCTCTAGATCCTCCTATGGATCTTTCTTTATCGGGTCTCCGTCCATTTCAAGGAGCGCATCATCAAATGCCTACTCGAAGGCCTCGGGATCTGGCATCTCAGAGTCCCATCCATCTATAACTCATACGAATCGAGGTGACTAATCACGAAGTCCTAAGTACGGTTTCCCAGAAGAAGTCCCCTCTCGGGCTTCATCTTAAACAGTCAGGGTCATGTCCTCTAACCCGACTACGAACTCAATTTGAGCTCCAGATGCTCTTATCATTATTACGGGTATTGTAAGACTCGATCTCCTATCGTTTCTGAGGACTGTAACCTAACGCTCTGATACCATTTCTGTAACAGCCCCAAATCCGGGGTCAGGGATTTAGGGTAGTCACGATCCATGTACTCCTTGCCTTACCTGTATTACTCACACCATTCATAATTCACCTGCTCATGACCCCACAACATATGTCTCACACACACACACACACAGGTTAGAGTCTCAGAAACGACACAATACAACAACTGCGGAATAAATAATTTTTATTACAATACCCAAATGTCTTTTGAATCTGTCACTGATACAATTTCTAAGTAATGTTACATTACCAACTTAGTCTTCTGATGCTTACAATCCTCTAATACCATTCATGTCTATACATAAGTTGAATGCCAAAAGCCGTAGCCTGATTCGATTGGTTCGTACTACTCTTCGGGATCACTGCTAGAAACTATTTATGGAAACGCCTTGCGGGGTATGTGCCGTCCCATTGGCATCCTGCTTCGCTGCTATATAATATATATAAAACAATAGCAAGAGTGAGCGATAGCTCAGCAAGGTAATAAAAAATATGGCATAATCCTGCCTTTAACTCAACCCAGAATAAAGCGGGTATAAGACAATAATTTGTCAAAATATCTCGATACTGAAATTATTCCCTTGTCGGAAGGTATTCCAAAAATAGTACCTTTATTGTAATTCAAATATCATTTCATAATATTTCTGCAACTCTTGCTATATTATGAACAAAGTTCTAGTATCAAAGATGAGGTTTCAAAATAAACCAAATATAACCCTTCCAAAAATATCTGCTATATAAGCAGAATATCAACATATAACTTAAAAGATGAAGTTATAAGGTGATTCAGTATAAACAACTCCCTTACCATAACTCATGTTATGTAGGGTATCCACAAAGTCATATGATATAAACGATGAAGTTACGAGGAAAATTAATAAAATGTTTCCGTAACCCAAAATCCACTTGTGCATATATATATCTTTAATCAGGTTTTATCAGAGTCATAACTCATAAAATAAAAGACAAGTTGCAAGAATTATTGTAACTTTCTTTTGAACACTTTTCGACCTCTGCCAACATGACCGGTAAACCTGTACCACGGTGTCGTCCTTGGTCCCTTTCAATACATGTTGCAGAATCCCTCTGCCAACATGATCGGTAAACCTGTACCAACGGAGCCATCTGTGGTCCCTTTCAGTACATGTTGCAGAATTATCCAAAATGGATGATGAACCAATACTGGAGCCTTCTCCGCGCCCGTCGTACCCCCTTACTATGATCAGTAGCAGGTTGTACAACGAAAATATGTTTTCTACATGTAGATGGAAGTATCACGACAGCCTGACATTGTCTACCGCCTTTCTGGATCTCCCGGCCCATTTGGGGCAATAAGGTGATGGATCGGCGCGACTCGACCTCTTACACATGCTCCTAGTTCAGATGAAATCCATGACTCTGAAACGTAAAGATCGTCTTCCTTTCCCCAAGTGTAATACTTGTTGATACAACTCCACTCAGTAGTTATATCTAGGTTGGAAAGGAAGATTCTCCAATATTTCCCAAGCGATGCTTGTTAATGGATATCGACTTGTTCCAGGAATTTACCCCTCGATCGTTGAGGTGGTAACACAATATTTGACTTGCAGCAACTAAATTGCTTCGAGAAAATATCTGTCCCCTGACAGTTTTGAGTTGAGAGTTTAAAAAGAGTAGCAGTTACTTAAAACAGGTTTCCCATATTTGTGATAATTGAGCGAGCATTTAAATCTTCTTTAAAAGACAGATTTAAATGGAAAAAAACATTGTTTTGGGCACCTCTTTTTGATTTGAAAATAATTAATAATATTTATTGAATCAGTAATCCTTAAACGAATATTTGAAATAATATTCATTAAGTAAGTAATCCTCAAATGAATATTTGAAAATAATATTCATTAAATAAATAATTCTCAAATGAATATTCAAAAATAATATTCATTAAATAAATAAATAATCCTCGAATGAATATTCAAAACTAATATTCATTAAATAAATAAATTATCTTCAAATGAATATTCAAAATAATATTCATTAAATAATCCTCCGATGAATATTCACAATAATATTCTTAAAGTCAATATCCTCAAATGAATATAAATAAATAATATTCTGTAAGTCGATAATCCTCAAATGAATATTAATAAATAATATTCTGTAAGTCGATAATCCTCAAATGAATATTAATAAATAATATTCTTAAAATGAATATTAATAAATAATGTTCTTAAAGTCAATAATCCTCAAATGAACATTCATAAATAACGTTCTTTAAATAAATAATTAATCCTCGAATAACAGTACCCGATATCTTTAGCGGAAAATAACCTTTCTGATTTTTCAAGAAAATCACACGCCCTTATCCTAGGGCAAATATAAAATCCTAGCTTATAGCTGATATCCCATATCTAGCTTAGAAGCCCATAATCAAATCATTTCCAAGTAATAAATACTTTCCGGAACATAAATAATGTTTAATAATATTCCTCAAGATGAATAGTACTCTGCCGCTGGAATCCCTCCGGGTTTCCACGACTATCTATATAACAAAATATCGACTCCCGGTCTAGAGTCGAAACAATAAACCTGCTCTTATCTATAGAGCTACAAGGTACACCGGTTTATAACTACTTTATCTCAAAGCTCATATATAAACCAAAATCAAACTCTATTTTATACAATATATAACATGTATCGCAAAACTGTATAACTCCACACATGGCAAAAGCAGTAATATATAATCAATACTTCAAAGTATAGATTTAGAAAACTTGCCACAATACTTGCAACAAAGATTTGGTATATAAATTGGGAATACACAAGTATTGACCATAGGAAAATATACATACTCTGAATAATAGAGTAAGGTTTAGTAAACTTGCCTGATGCTCGAGAAGTGATAGGGGTTCGCGACGATGCTGGACAATCTAGACAAAGTCAAACGAAAACACACGGTTAATCCCCTCGATAAACCACTTATAACTCAATGCTTAAACACGTAAGCAAAACACAACCAAGGAATTACTAACTCGTTATAGGCTCATACTAAGTCCATGTTATTTGTCAAATTCTTATATCATAAGTTTGGTTCGAAATCCATTCTCAAATCCAAGTTATACTTAACCATTTGGAACCTTGGTTTCTAAGTCTCGTTTTCAGTGGTTTTCACTTGCGCGACCTTGACTAAAACATTTTTATAAAATCGAAAAATAATCTTTTTAATACGAATCCTTTTTCGTGAGCCTTCCTAACTGTCTCTAGTATTATCCCTCAAAGTTTCACATTTTAATATGGCTTCTAAGTGGTCCAAATATAGCCTCAAAGTGGCTGACCAGAGAAGGGTTGTTCTTCCGAACGACGTTTACTAAAACTCACTTTTCTCCTAAACCGTAAATCGTATAGGCATGATCTTTATACCAAAACAAACCTTTAAACAAGATCTACAGGCTCCTGGTCAGTTCTACTCAAAAATATTCCAAGAACAGTTCATAATTCTTGCTCAAAACAACCTTAAATCAAATGGGCATTACGACGGCTATAATCGTAACGTTTTCCATTTCCAAAACACAACCAAATCAATACCAATTAATCCCAAACTCACCATCCACCTTATACACCCTCCACTCAGTCAAATCCTCCATGAATAATCAAAACAAATTCATAACACATCCTCCAAACTCAACCAACAATTCATATAATTACTTAATCATGATCTTAACCTTACATAAACATCAAAACCACTTCAAAACTCATATAAACAAAAAGGGCAGGGGTTTTTATACCTTCCTTGGTGCTTCATATACACTAACAATGGTTTATAATCCTTCCTTGAGCTTTGAACAAACCTTATCAAGCTTAATCCTTAAGAAACAAAATCAAGAATCATGAAAAGTTACTATTCATTATCACTTTGTAAAATCCATATAAAATCGAAAAACAAGAGTTTGGTTCTCAGATTTTTACCAGACCTTGTACTCTTCATAAGCTTTCTTTTGAGCTATAGATCGCCACATTTAAAGCTTCCTAGCTATGGTTTTGAGTCCCATCTTTCCGCTGGACACAAACTGCACAGTTTGGGTTCTCCAACTTGGGGGAGGGATTTGACTAGGCTACACTCCTTTGTTGTCCATGAAATTTTGAACGAATATTACCCATGGAGTGGAGAAGCTATGGTTAAAATTTGGTGATTTAAGGATGGATAGAAATGGAGTTATGGATTTTTATTTCCTCCTTGCACAAGCTGAGCCGAAAATGGGGGGAAGAGTTCTTCCTCTCTTTTTTCTTTTTGTTTTGATAATTAGATAAGGATGCTGATTTTTGTTACAAAAGTGGTGAGTCATCACATTGTCCTTGTCATCAGGACACGTGTCAAGCCATGGAGTATCATGGTGGCAAAGCAGGGACACGTGTCGCGCATGCATGTGTTTGGTTCGTTTCTTTTCACATGGATGATCCAAATGTTGCATCCCTCGAATTAATCTTGTTACATGTTACTTCCATGTCTATATTTAATCCTGTAAATATTGCCTTGTTCCTCTTGAAATGATTCGAAATATTTTCCAAAAAGAGCGAGTAAAACTTTACGCGATTCTCGCAGTGAATAGTAACTATTCACTATTCACTTCCACAATCGAATCCTTAAATCGACTTTTATAAATAATAAAATTCCAAAATATTAAATCCTCAAATCCTCAATTTTAATATCTCATTTCTTGAATATAATAATATATAATTTGCTGCCCGGTCAAATACTGTACCAAAATAAAATTTGGAATTTCTGAATTCCGATCGTCTTTGCATTCACTTATTTACTCCGTAGATCACTAATATGACTTCGGAATATCCACACTACGTCTCGTACATAGGTGGCATGAAAAATTTTCTTAACCCTGAAAATCACTATTCATCCACCAATATCACTATTCACTGCTGCACTTAATCATAATAAGAAAAGTTTTAAATTTTTCCAAAAATTCGGGTTATTACATTTTCCGAGCTATAAGCTTGCATTAAGATTGTCGGTTTATTTAGTGCATCATACAGATGAAGATGTAAATACAGGAGGGAGGAATAAAGAATCTAAAATACAGTAGCCTCCAGAAAAATGGTAAAAATGGAATCACAATAAGCAATCCCCACATATAACAAAGCTCTATTATTTCCCAGTACTTCCCAACTATGATGGGGTACAAAATCAAATCCCAAAATTACATTTGCAACAAAAATAACAATGTGCCCAATACCAATAATCTGCCACAACCACAATAAGCAATCCCCACATATAACAAAGCTTTATTAGTTCCCAGAAATTGTACCCTCAACACAACCATACACCAACACACACAAAAATGCAAACCCCTTATAGGTGGCTGGCCAAACTCTAAAAACAAAGGAATAAATAAACAATCCACTTACAAACCATTGACATCTCACAATTACAAGCAACAAAACAAACGATTACAGGAAAAACAAAGGAATACATAAAAAAAACAATTGACATCTCACAATCACAGGCAATAAAACGAACAAACCTATGAACCGAACAGAAGGGGAGAAATCTTACACTGACAGCAGCAATTCACGTGCACAATTCAAGAATTTGAAGAAAATTGAAAGTAGAGGCCGACTTCTCACAAATCGAATCGCAAGCAGAGGCCGACCACTGTCCCGATGGGTTCAAGGAAGAGGGTGTATAATCAAATTGGAGAGGGCGGACTACTACGACGAGCGCAATCGGAGATGATGGGCAATGAAATTTGGGGACGAGAATGTAACAGATGCCATGTTATACTGGGGCATCACTGTTATTTTCGACAAACAAAAGGGTGTATGGGTAATTTCACTGGCAATTTATCGGCAAACTTTGCCCTTCTGTCAGCGTATAATATATAGTAATAGATAGATAGATAGAAGTGGGCAATGGACGAATGTATCCCATAGACCTAACCCACCATTCATTTGTATTGGATATATTACTAGAAAATTTAAGTCGAATGAAGTCATTAGTAGAAGTCAACTCATGTAATGACATGGTCTTGATCCAATAAAATCTCTTACTTATCTCATAATATTTTTTGGCCTAGTTCTCAAGTAGAGATGACCAAACGGGCGGGTTTGTCCGTCCAATCCGTAACCGACTCGCCAAATAGCTCGTATAACTCGGCTCGCTAAAGGGTCGATTCAATTCGGCACAAATCGTTACAGAAAAACGAGCCGTATACGAGTTTAGGATTTTTTAACCGTGAACGGCACGACACGTGAACTGCCAACCCGCTCGGCCCGCTCGCCAACCCGTCAACTACTACCATGTTAATACTGTTATTTATGTATATTGCCCTCTGCTGCAATCACCTTTTTTATATATACAGACTTGCTTTTTCACCAACCAACATATTATTAATTTTTTTTGCTTTTGCTTTGTTTATTTTAAATATATATTATTTTGTTATTCTTTAGAGTCCCAGTCCACAATCATCGATGACTGCAGAAATTTTTTGCGGATATTTTTTCTCAAATTCTTCTCAACATATCCTTTAATTTTATTTCTAAATGAGATAAGAAAAAAAGTAAGAGCTCAGCAAATCTTACCATTCTTTTCATAGACGTTTTTCAATTACACCTCCTATAAATTGAATTGATTAATGCAATAATTCTATTAAATATTCAAAATATGTAATCAGCTTACTTTGCAACCGGGTAAACTTGTGTATTGAAGTTGAAACTAGAAAGTACTGTGATTTTGGCATATTCGAAACAAAATCTTTTCATAAATTTGTAGTTTTGGCTCATAAATTAGAATAAGACCTGAAAGCCTAATAGGTAGAAAACGAATTCTTTAGCACCAGCGGGGATAGCTCAGTTGGGAGAGCGTCAGACTGAAGATCTGAAGGTCACGTGTTCGATCCACGTTCACCGCATTATATTTTTTTTCATTAGTAAGTTAGTGCTGCCTCTACCATATATGTATTTTTTTTTTATTATTACAAATAATTTTGATCTAGCTGAGACATGAAACTGACAAAAATAACGTTATTTCCCCAACACAAACAAGGACAGTACGCAATAATCGGTAGTAGTTACAAATAAACAGTAATCCTTTAGCTAAAGACTTGTTCCTACATGCTTCCTGTTCTTCAGCTCATGTCACTAAACTAACTTCATAACCAAATAACGTTTCACATTTTTAGTTCATCTCATCATCAGTCTCATCTTCTTTTCCTTGAACAATCATGGATGAAGAGTATGATGTCATTGTTCTGGGTACCGGTCTCAAGGAATGTATTATCAGTGGCCTCCTCTCCGTCGATGGCCTCAAAGTATGTACTTGCATGCATGAATCACAATATTATTACATGCTTATATTATGTTTTTTACGAAAATGAAGTTCACTCTCATCTCAAATTATTTAGATTAAACACTGATTTTGATGCAATAGTAAAATTTTAAGGTAACTAATGGTGATGCAGGGATGTAAGAACTTAATCAATTATAAATCACAATGTATGATGCTTCTAGGCTATGAAATAGTTCTCCTTGGATCGTTACATTGTTATTAGTATTAAATACACTGTCGTCGTTATTAACCTTTTTCTCTGTTAATCATAATGAATCTGACTTGTTAACTCAAACCAGGTACTGCACATGGATAGGAATGATTATTATGGGGGAGAATCGAGCTCCTTGAGCCTCAATCAGGTTCCGGTTTCTAATTATAGCATGTCTAAAGTTATATCACATCGAGCTCTGTGTTTGGAGTTCACTTTACTTTAATAAAACACTTCATATTTATAAAAGAGCTGCTCAGGAGTGACGGAACCTAACCTTTTATTTTGTTGTGAAGCTTTGGAAGCGTTTCAGGGGAAATGAATCGCCTCCAGAGAATCTAGGAGCAAGCAAGGAATACAATGCTGATATGATTCCAAAGGTATTTGAATTGTGATTCGTGATTGTATTAGGCCTTATCTTGATTGTACATGTTATATGTCCGCTGTAACATAAAATGCACTGTGATTTGTAGTTCATGATGGCTAATGGTGCTTTAGTCCGTGTTCTCATCCACACTAATGTTACCAAATATTTGAACTTCAAGGCCGTAGATAATAGTTTTGTGTACAACACGGGGAAGGTAAGCTATCTTATAGGTTATGCTTAAAAAGTTTTTAAGCTCATTTTTCAAGTTAAGTTTCTAACTTTAATATAATCTTCTAGATCTACAAAGTTCCAGCAACTGATGTAGAAGCTCTGAAATCTCCACTGATGGGCCTACTTGAAAAGCGTCGTGCTAGAAAATTCTTTATCTATGTCCAGGACTATGAAGATGAAGACCCCAAATCCCATGAAGGGCTGGATTTGAACAGTCTTACAGCACGCGAACTTATTGCGTATGTGTTCAATCTTTTTAGCAAATATATTGCCTGGCCAAATAAACAAGCAAAACTCAGTGCCTTCTTACAAACTTAGAACCGTTTTTAAATTTTATTAGAATTCAAATTATCAAATGAAGTTATGTCATTGGAATTTCAATATATCAGAGTATATTACATTGTTATAGAAGAACCGAACGATTCATAAGACTATATATAATTCACCAAACTCGTAATTATTAAGAAACTTTTAATCCTGCTGCAATACATATGATCTGCCTCTGTCTGTTATTTCATATAAGTTTTGGCTTACTCTTTTTTCGGTGCAGAAAATATGGGCTTGAAGATAATACTATTGACTTTATAGGACATGCCCTGGCACTTTTCAATGATGATAAGTATTTGGACCAGCCAGCTATGGATTTTGTAAAGAGAATGAAGGTGGAAACTTAACTTGTTCTACTTAGCTTCTTGGTCATTCAAAAAAAAAAAATCATTATAGGTCTTGATAGAAATATTTTTAAGAAATCATTTTGAGTATATGATCTGGGATGTTTTCTGAATTACATATGCAGAAATTTCATTAATTTTCTATCAAGGTTATTTTATAAGTTGAGCCATCAGAACAAGCTCTTAGCAACTTTAATTTCAGGTCCTTCAACAAAGTACCATAAAATCTTTCTCACATTTAATTAAAGTTGCTATAACATTTTCTGGCATTTGGCATTAGGGAACTGTATTTTGTTCCTATTCTCGTTTAGATGCAATGATATCCAGAGTCTGAGCCAAGTGTTTAACATAGAAAGGTGTCTGACTGTTTAAGAAAAATTGCATACCACAAAAACGAATGTGGGTTTTTGACATCAGTACTCGAGGTGAACAAAAGAAGGTGCGGTTACAGAACTTGGATACATAATCACAACTGAGTAAATTGCATATTAGACATATAATGTTTGTTTGCCTTATTCCTTGTATAGAAGTGGTTCAACATAGATACTCATTTGCAACTTTTGTGGTTTCTGCTTCCTAAAGCTCTACGCAGAATCTTTGGCACGCTTTCAGGCTGGATCTCCCTACATCTATCCGATGTATGGACTAGGAGAGCTGCCACAGGTTTGTCTTTCTGTATATTTATGACTAGTTATTGGGACATCTTTCATATTAATATGTTGTGTGTTCGTGGTGCCAAAGTGCAGGCATTCGCACGTTTGAGTGCAGTTTATGGTGGAACCTACATGCTCAACAAGCCAGAGTGTAAGGTAAATTTTTTTAAAAATTGGTACAGGGCCATCTCATTAAAGTTAATGTTCTGATTACTGCATATCAATTAGTTAAATCTAACTATGTGATTACCGTATTGAGTATTGTATGCACATTGTTACTGTTGTTACATGGATATATAGCCGGTGTTGATATGAGAACAAACTGAATGTAATTTATGTATAATGTTTACAGGTAGAATTTGATAACGGGAAGGCAGTTGGAGTGACTTCTGAAGGAGAAACTGCTAAATGCAAGAAAGGGGTTGTTTGTGATCCATCGTATTTATCTGATAAGGTAACCTCAGAAAGTTAAATAAATTATCTGTCAAGTCTGAGCAACTTCTTCATAAAATTAGGATACTGGCTATAGTATGAAGAAACCATTGATACCTATTTAAGCACATTCACGATTAGGAGAGCTAATTTAGTTGCTTTTCAACAGGTGAAGAAAGTTGGAAAGGTTGCTCGTGCTATATGTTTGATGAATCATCCGATCCCAGATACCAACGATTCCCACTCTGCACAGATCATTCTGCCACAGAAGCAACTTGGTCGTAGCTCTGATATGTAAGTCAAAAATTTCAGACTTGTAAACATAAATGCTAATTGTTAGTTCTTTAATAGTTCACAGTTGTCTTCGTGGTTTATGTTTTCACCATGCACAACAGTCAGAGATTATAAGAAACCATTTTACTTTCTAATTAAAAAAAATTATAGTGGATTTGTTATACAAGGCTTTAACCATAGTCTCCAATGCCAATTTAAGTTCATGTGGGTGCAATCTTTTTGTGGCTACAGGTACCTATTTTGTTGCTCCTACTCACACAACGTTGTTCCGAAAGGAAAATATATAGCTTTTGTCTGTGCTGAAGCAATGACCGATAACCCTGAAACTGAATTGAAGCCTGGGATAGATCTACTGGGACCGGTTGAGGAGATATTCTATGAAACCTATGATAGATTTGAACCTACAAACAATCATGAGGAAGATAGTTGCTTCATATCCACCGTAAGTAGATGTGCTCACCTATATGTGTATTGTGATTAATAACTAAAAGTTGGTAAAACTTTTTTAGTTTCCTCTTCTAACTGATCTGAGACAGGATGTCAAATTAAAAATGATTCTTTCAGCAAATTAAATGATGTGATCTACATATTAGAATTTCTTGTATATAATCGTTTCCTCTAACGATTACACTATAGACTCACAGTTCAAGTAAGCTGTTGTTTACTCTTATGAACAATGTTAGGATTTGCTTTTCCTTCGGCATTTTATATAAGTTTACCTCTTAATAAGCTTTTGTTATACACTAAATTTTCCTTCCCCCTTCTTCAACTGATTGAATCTTGCTTATGTTGCAGAGCTATGATGCCACGACACACTTCACATCGACTGTTGAAGATGTGTTAGCCATGTACACCAAAATCACCGGAAAGGTTTGTTTAAACTGATTCCATTCAACACTTATAAAGTCTTCAGAAATACTTGTTTCTGCTGTTAATCTTGAATATTAAACGGTAAACATGCATTTTTGTTAATGTTTTGCTTGCTTTTGTTTTTGGTTTAGGCTCTTGATCTTTCTGTGGACCTGAGTGCTGCGAGTGCTGCTCCAGAAGAATAAGCTCTACTTCACCTGCAAAGAATTTTTTTTTACCTCCTTATCCTTTATTGACTTTTGATTTTGTTGGGGAGTAGTATGCTAATTTAATTATTTAAACCATTTCATTTAATCATTCATCAAACTTGTTTACTGAAATTCTTACTCTTCCATCGGGTATTCAAGCATTTGTTATAAAATGAATGATCTGCATTTTTACCAAATCTTCCGGTTTTATGTTCTCATTATCTTGGTGCACATCCGATTAAATGTTCTCAGTATTCTTTAAGGTGTTCGGTACCTATGCATATTTTATGTGTCACGAACAGAACCCCAGCATCCTCTATTCGGGTCTTTTTCATCATCTTTTCCTGGATGATGAGCTCTTCTTAATTTGTTGGCAAAGGACTCTGTCATTTTAATGCCCAAATATAAAAGCGATTTCATCTTCACATCTGCAGTGACTTGAAAACAATACTTACACTTTTTTTTTTTTGAAGATTCTACCTGTTACACTTACACATTGGTAGCTCGTGATCACAATGTCAATCTGATAGAAGCATTATCTCGATGTGTAAATGGTATAGTTGAGCTAGAAATAGCAGAAATGATGGGTACACAAAAAGCTTTAAGTTGGGTAAAAGAAAACACAAGCAGCTTGTACTATTGAAACTGATCGTCTCTCTATAGTTCAAGCAATCCGTAATTCCTCCGTTAAACTATTCTACCTGGGCAGAGTTATAGAGGAATGCAAAAACACATTAACCCAATTGAAAGATTGAGATGTATCTTTGAAATTTGTTGAACGATTTGCGAATAAAATAACTCACTATATAACTAGATATAGTTGTTCATATGCTCATCCGAAATTTAAATTTGTATTATCAATTAATTTGAGAAATGAATGAATCCTTTTTCTAGTGGGAAAAAGAAACAAACAAATTTATCAATTTCAGGTTCATTCAATAAAAATATATCAATGTCTCAAAAAAAAAATATATCAAAATCCAAATCAGTACCAAAAAACTAAACAAAAATATACTTAATCAAAATCCAAATCAATACCAAAAAACTAAACAAAAATATACATAATCAAAATTCAAAACAACATAGAAAAACTAAACAAAAACATACTTAATCAAAATTCAAAACAATATAGAAAAACTAAACAAATACTTGATCTTCGTCTCTATATAAACTACGGAACATACCTGCTGCAAACTACACAGACATAAACCTCTACAATCATACCTGCTTGCAAACCCTGTCCGTATCGCTCCCACCAAAACCTCTACAATCATTCTATTTCTCTTGTTCTTCACTTCAATAACCACAAGGTAACTTTATATTTGTATTAATCAGCTGCTACTTTGAAGAATTAGAGAGTGATTTTTGCACATATACACACATATATTGTATATATGTTAGTATATGGTTTGGTTTTACTGTGATTACTGTTGATTTGCTTAGGTTTTGGTGGTTGCGGAGAAAATCTAAAATTAGCATTGGTTTCGAAGTTTCGTAAACTTAAAGATTGCAGCTTTATTAGTTTTGGTGTAGCGGAGAACTAAATTTGGTAGGTTGTGGAAGTAAATTGAATAGAATTGTTGAGTTTTCGTTGTTGTTGAGTTTATTGAATGGAGAGGATTGTGGTTGTTGATCAGAATAGGAATGGGGAAAATCGGGATAATGGTCGTGGTTCGTCTAGTTGTAGAGTTTTAAGAGATATTAGTAGGAACATTCATTGTGGTGATGGGATACTTCCGACACCAGATATTAAGACTTGCAAGACGCCTGTTGGGAAAGTAAGTTCTAGGCTTTCGCCATCTTCGGATTTTAATAAGTGCCTGTCAGATGAAGGAAAGAGTAGTAATAGGAATGGGAAAAATCGGGATAATGGTGGTGGTTCGTCTAGTTGTAGAGTTTTAAGAGATATTAGTAGGAACATCCATTGTGGTGATGGGATACTTCCGACACCAGATATTAAGACTTGCAAGACGCCTGTTGGGAAAGTAAGTTATAGGTTTTCGCCATCTTCGGATTTTAATAAGAGCCTGTTAGATGAAGGAAAAAGTAGTAATAGGAATGGGAAAAATCAGGATAATGGTCGTGGTTCGTCTAGTTGTAGAGTTTTAAGTGATATTAGTAGGAACATTCAATGTGGCGATGGGATACTTCCGACACCAGATATTAAGACTTGCAAGACGCCAGTTGGGAAAGTAAGTTCTAGGTTTTCGCCATCTTCAGATTTTAATAAGAGCCCGTCAGATGAAGGAAAAAGTAGTAATAGGAAATCAAAAGGGTTGAGCTTGAAGAAAGGTAGTTCGGTTCCGTTTAATTCCCCCTCTTCGGGTTTTATTAAGAGCCCGTCAGATGAAGGAAAAAGTAGTAATGAGAAATCAAACGGGTCGAGCTTGAAGAAAGGTAGTTCGGTTCCGTTTAATATCAAAGTTGACTGTGATAAGGAGAATTATCTGTATTGTAAGAAGTTGTCGTATTCTGAGCGTTGGGCAGGACCTGCGTATTCAAATTCACCTCCTCCTAGTTCTTTACCTATGCCCAAGTTTTGTGTTCCATCGAAAGTAAGTGTGTCG
The DNA here is from genome assembly GCA_030848705.1 of Heracleum sosnowskyi. Classification (NCBI taxonomy): domain Eukaryota; kingdom Viridiplantae; phylum Streptophyta; class Magnoliopsida; order Apiales; family Apiaceae; genus Heracleum; species Heracleum sosnowskyi. The sequence goes on from CM061241.1 coordinate 49,029,190, forward strand.
CTTGAACTGGCTTGTTTAGAATCTGAAATTCACTTGCAACCGACTTCTAGGTCTGCTCCACCATCTCCTAAAAGAGAACACGGTGATTCCACTAGGAATGGTTTTCGGAGTGCGGACGATGCTAGTGTGACCAAGGATCTGTGTCGCATTCTCAATCTTGATATGACGGATGAATGAGTCCTAGGAGCTTGGTGATTGTCATTTTCTCATCAAATTACTTGGTGGATAGAGTCCCTTGTTGTGATTTACAAATGATCTAAATACCGAAAATGTAATTTAGTAACATTCCTCACAGGTTCCATAATTTCTGTTTTTGTTTGTCCTGTTGTTAGATGAAGGATGCAGTTACATATACTTGTATATATACAGGTAGGTTTGTAACTTGTATGGTCACATAGTTTTCAGTAGGTACCTCGTACCTGTCGTTTTCTTTTTGATATATTCCTAGTCTTCTTGCATATTGTGAATCAGACCAGAATTTAAGGAGTTTTCCCTTCTATTGCAATCTCAGTAGTTGAAGTTCGTCTGTCTATTTTCGCCAGAGTTGTCTTCTTTTATTTTCGCCATAGTTGTCCAATCTCTTTCCGCCATCATACTTGTTCTTTCACCCTTGTCAAAAATCATGCCCTATTACATTTTCTTATATGAAAGTTGTTGTCCTTCCCTTGCCATTCTTCCGGTTTTTAATAGAGGAAAGTAGAAAGGGAAGTGAGAATCAATTTTTCTTTGTTGTCTAATGTTCCATGTTGCACTGTTGGGCCATTTGGTTATGCATCACTTGTCCCAGTGGAATAAAGCTACTCTATTTCTCTATCATCAGACTTGTCAATGGAGACTTATGTTTGAACAATTTCATTTGGTTTTTAATTTGCAAAGTTATTATTAATATTTTTATTATTAATATTTTTCAAATTTTTGAAATAAAAAAAAACATTGTAACTCATCAGTGCCTTTTAAGAATCAGTAATTGTCCCTGTCAAAATAAAAAAGAATCAGTAATTGTCATGAAGGAAACTTTAACCGTCACTCTTGTACATAAACAAGATGAATTCTGACCTACTTAATTCTTAATCAAGAAAATAATAATTGTAAGCTGCTTAAAGAATCAGTTACTGTACTCTATTACAATACTTTATTTATCCTATATTTTTTTAACTTATCATTCCTATTGTAAATACTAGCTTAAAACTCATGCGACAGATTGTTTTTAATAATAATTATTATTATTATTAATTACGTTTTATTAATTACGTTTTATTAATTACATTTGTTAAAAAAATAAGTAGGCGTGTTAAACTTTTTTAAATAATTAAAAATATTAAAATAGTTTTTTAAAAACAAATAAATAATGGTTTGCCCGTGAAATTTTTGGAAAATGAGGGATTTTAGTAAGGAAAAATAGAAAAAGTAACATTTAGTTGAAAAAGGTAATTGTCTGTAATTAAAAGTATTAAAATAGGTTATAAAATAAATAAGTAAAGGTTTACCCGTGATATTTTTGGAAAAATAAGGGTTTAGTAAGTAAAAATAGAAAAGAGTAACATGAAAAAATTAATTGTTCGTGATTATTTTAGAAAAAGATGGGATTTTGTTAGAGAAAATAGAAAAAATAATGTATTTTAGCTGAAAGGGTAATTGGTTATAAATAATGTTCTTATTTAATAATTTTTTTTGAAAAATAAGTAAGGCTAATTAAGTAAAATCATTTACTACCAACCGACCGACAAAATTTTTAATATTTCGTCTATTATAAGATAGTATAGTTTATAACCCGTGCAAAGCACAGTCTCTTTTTAATATTTATAATTATATTAATTCATAATATTTATATTTTTAAATATTATTCATATTTTTAATTTTAGCATTATAAATGTTAGTTTTTAATATATTTTTGATAAAGTTTCATATTAAAAAAAATCAAATGGTTGCTAAAATAAATAAAAATTTGTTATTTGGTTTTAAAATAAATAAGTAAGGATTTGTCCATGATATTTTTTTAAAATGAGTGATTTTAGTAAGAAAAAGTAACATGTTTTAGTTGAAAAAGGTAATTGCCCGCGATATTTTTAGAAAAAGAGAAGATTTTGTTTAAGAAATAGAAAAGTAATGTATTTTAGCTAAAAAGTAATTGATTATAAATTATGTTATTTTATAAAAATAAGTAAGGGTAATTAAGTAAAATCACTTAGGACCGACCAAACTTTTAATGTTTCGTCTATTATAATATAGTATAGATAGCTTAAAAACTGTGCGATGCACATATTGTTTATAATAGTTATAATTTTATTATTTATATTTTAATATTTTTATTAATTGTATTTGTTAAGAAAAATAGGTAGGCATGTTAAAATATGTAAACTTTTTTAAATAATTAAAATATTTAAATTGGTTTTAAATTAATTAACTAAATGTTTGATTATTTATATTTTAATATTTTTAGTAATTGCATTTGTTAAGAAAAATAAGCAGGCATGTTAAAATAGGTAAACTTTTTTAATCATTAAAATATTAAAGTAGGTTTTAAAATAAATAACTAAAAGTTTGCCCGTGATATTTTTGGAAAAGGAGGGGTGCATTTGTTAAGAAAAATAAGTAGGCATGTGATATGGGCTGAAAAATAATCCTAGAAGTGCAATTAATTACGTATTAATTAGACCCGGATTGGTCCAAGAACACGGCCCAATAAGCAAGGCCCGTGTTAGGTCCAAAGTATCGTAGAAGGGGGGGTTGAATACGATACTCACAAATTATTTAATTTCGTTCACGGATTAATCATTCAGTTCTATCACGAAATCAAATGCACCAAATCAAAACACTAGTCGGGGAATATATCGTTTTATAAATATAAACCGCGAGGGGTGCTACAATTTCTAATCCGTAGATTAGCTTCACTGAGTTTAAGGTTACACAAATTCAATACAATGATGGAATTCTGAGCACTATTAATTTCTCTGATAATTCTCTCTGGCTCAAACTCTCTCTTCGTAAATTCTCTGTGTTCTTCCTTAATAAGTATTTTGTGACGATATTTTCTAGTTCACGTCAGTTTAATTTTGCGATGATAAGTATTCTTCAGTTTGTTGTGGTGATCCTGCCACCAGTTTGAACTTGTTGGTGACACTATGTGACATGATTGAGAAGATTTGCAAGGAAGATCGGTTTGGTATTAGTCCGAAGAAGATTTTGTTCTTAGTTGAATGTATTTGATGATTAGTTTTATAAGCTAATTAATAATCAGATAGGAATTAGTTAAAGGTGTCAAATAAAGGCTCCATTTCGAAAGTGCCAATACTCTCCGGGCTCCATAATTCTCTATAAGCGGTCGGAGTAGTATACTTGTCCTTAATGCATGAGGTGGCGGGATTGAGATGCACACAAATTCGTATTCGAAAAAAACTGTTCGAACTGGTTAAAATAATCGGAAAAAAATCTGATTAAAAAAAAGTCCACCTCAATTGGATCCAGCCCGCAGTCTTAAACGAATCGCATATTTTTCACAAAACCCCGATCCTGTTCGAGCCGAATAAACCCAAATTTAATCTCGATTTGGACGTAGTCTTGATCAGGATAAAAGTCCAATCCAAAAAGTTAGAATTTTCAATTAAATCTCGGATAAAAGCTTAAATTTTTTAATTAAATCCGAAAAAATAAAAAAAAGTTAAAGTTAAAGTTAAAGTTATCAATATCTAAAATAATTTGTAAAAATCCGATTTGGCCCCTCCTGACCCGACCCTATCTACAGGTATAAATATTTTAGAGGAAATTTGTCTCGATTTAAAAAAGCCCGACCCTATCGGATATCGAAAAATCCGACCTGAATCCGGATTACGTTCATCTCTATTCAGGGTAACAACTATAGAGGTGCCTATATTATTACTTATATTATCTGATATGTATGAACATAGTTGAGACAAAATGATTACTATTTTGTATTATTTTGTATTATTGGATGCTCGGACTAAAAAGTGATATTATGTGACTAAAAATGCATTTGTACTTTGTCTTAAAATTGTGAATACAAAGGAAGAAACATAATTAAATTTAATTAAAGAGATACGTGTCTACTGGATATACTTTATACCAATAACCACTTTTATTAATAATCAGACAAATGAAATTATCATGAAAGAATCTTGAATAAAAACTAAAGTGTAAAATAATATTTGTGAAAGACATTACCATACTAATGGGTTTTATACCACAACAAAAAAGTCCAAGTAGCTCAATGGTTAAATTGGTGACTTGAAATTTTTAGTAATTAGTATTGAACTGTCTCAGGTTCAATTCCCATCAAGATGAAAATTTTCTTACATTTTTATAACATTTGACTTTGGAGGGGCAGTTATGTAATTTCAAGTTGTTGAATAAAATGTTTCACAAAGTCCGTCCTTGTCTCTCTTAAATTTCTTTTGTACTCTTCTTATTCTTGAAGTATACAAGTATAGTATATCTGCTTGCTCTATTAAATCACTTTTTGACTGTCATTCTTACATTGTATTATTGATACTCCTGAATCTCCTATATTCGTATTTTAGTGTTCTTTCGAATTCTGGATGAGGTTATTTTAGATGTCATATGAATTTATTCAAATTCTGTTTTGACCAGTCATTCCAGATTATTATCGTGATACATTGTTGAAAGTCCTGTTCAATATAATTCTTGTTCAAAATTCTTTAATGATAATTCGTATTATCTTGCTATAAATTTGAATTGATTTACGTCATTCGGGGGTTAAATGAGTTGAACAATGGAGAATCAAACCGCGATAAAATGTGGCTCAGCCAAAACGTTGTTAAAGGTGGGGGACCTTTTTACATTGCATACAATGGGAGGCCACTGTTACCTACAGTGAAAATTAGAGAATTTTTGACTTAATTTGAGTTATTTTTTCAAGTTCATAATTCGATGAAAATAACGAAGTATAGTATATGTTTTTTTGTCATTTCTGGGGATAAACATAAGTTCAGTTGTTTGGTACTTGTTAACTATGCCTATTGGAGTCATTTCAATTCTTGGTGTTCTTGAAGTTATACAGTTACATGTTTGAATTTTGGGGTGCGTATTCTTTTTGTCGGAATTTTCATTCATTTTATAAGAACAAATACCAGAATTATGTATTTCCCTCTTTCAGTATTGGAGTTATATTCTTTTTGGAGGACTTTTATTGTTTTCTAAAAGTAAATTTGTTGAGGTTTATGATAAATATGTTGACGATTACGTAACATCGCTCAATCAAGTTCGCTCACTCGTTTGTTCATGTCCATTTACAAGTTATGATTTATTTATGAATGAAGAGGATAAGACATAAATTTGGTTATAGTTACCTCACTATAAGTTCAAGTTGGTGAATTCTAAATATTATTGTTAGTAGTCATGAGTAAATGTTAGTTAACTCCAGAAAACATGACAACTTTGAGATCACTTGCACAACAATGCAACTACACTTAAGAGAGTAAAAAAAAAATAGTACTACATTTGTCCCAAAAATAATGAGTCACTTCTTTTTGCAAGCATTTCAATGTGCTCGGCTAAGGTACTTATAAATAATATTTTTTATTTTTTTATTTTTAATAAAAATATTGATCCTATATATTTACACAAAATAAAAAAATCAAAATTTTTTATTTACAAGTAACTCAACCGAGAGTATTGAACTGTGTGCAAAATCAGAGGATGTTTAAAATGGGACGGTGTCAGGAACTCCGTTTGTATTTTCAGGTTTTGTGAATGTTTTTGTGTTTTCTGTTTGTAATGATGCAGTAAGGTAAACAAGTAATAAACAAGCTAGATAGATGTAGATAATAGAGGATTAGAGAGACAGAGCAGAGAATTTGAGATAGAAGAGTGAGATCAGATAGAGAAAAGGTAGAATGCAGAGGGAGAGAGATAGAGTGCAGAAGAAGAAATCAGATAAGAGAGTTTGTTATAGAGAGAGAAAGACTAGAGAGAGAGAGGGGTTTGGTGGAATGAAATTCCATTTTCTGATATTCAAAACATAATCCAAAGTTTACATCTTCTCAGCTATTTATAGACCCTCCACTACTAATACATATAAAGACAGATATACCCTTATTAATAGAAAATAACAGACACCAGTAATACTACTACTTAAGCTATTATCCTGACATATCTCCCTCCTTCAATTTCACCATGTCCTCATGGTGATTTATTCCAGCCTTATCTTCTGATTTTTGATCTGCTGAATTCTCATACATCCTTGATAAAGCATCAGCCACAGTATTTTCTTTTCCTTGCCTATACAGTATGGTATAGGTAAAGCCCATCAGCTTACTGAGCCATTTTTGTTGTAGAAGATTGCTGACTTTCTGCTCAGTTAAGAACTTCAGAGCCCAGTGATCAGTTTTAATATAGAAATGCTTGTCCATGATGTATGAACTCCACTTCTTAACAGCAGAAACAAGGGCCATGAGCTCTTTTTCATAGGCAGACATAGCTTGCCCTTTAGCTCCCAAGGCCTTGCTGAAATAAGCTAGAGGCTTCCCTTCTTGAGTCAATACAGCACCTATTCCAGCATTAGATGCATCTGTTTCCACAGTGAATTCCTTGGTATAATCTGGAAGTCTCAAAACAGGGGTGTTACTTAGGGCCAACTTCAAACTATCAAAAGCATGAGTAGCTTCTTCATTCCAATGGAAGTTGTCTTTTTTTAACAAATCTGTTAGTGGCCTTGCAATCAGTCCATAGTTTCTCACAAACTTCCTATAATAACCACTAAGCCCTAAAAATCCCCTCAAAGCTTTCAATGACTTTGGAATAGGCCATGACATCATATCTTCTACTTTACTTTTGTCAACAGCTACCCCCTCCTTGCTAATGACATGTCCAAGGTAGGCCACTTGACTCTTCATAAACTCACATTTAGACATTTTAGCAAACAACTTCTGCTCCCTCATCAGTACAAATACATCCTCCAAATGAGACAAGTGCTCTTTCCCAGACCTAGAGTAGATGAGGATATCATCAAAAAAAACTAGGACTGATTTTCTGATATGCTTCTCAAATACCTTATTCATCAGATGTTGAAAGGTAGCCGGGGCATTAGTGAGGCCAAAAGGCATCACAGTGAACTCATAATGCCCCAAATGAGTTCTGAAGGCTGTTTTTTCTATATCCCTACTCTTCATTCTGACTTGATGATAACCAGCCCTTAGATCCAACTTAGTGAAAAACTCAGCTCCGTGCAATTCATCCAACAGCTCTTCAATCAAAGGAATGGGAAACTTGTTTTTGATTGTCAAAGAATTCAGTTTTCTGTAGTCAATACAGAATCTCCAGCTGCCATCCTTCTTCTTTACTAGCAGAATAGGTGATGCAAAGGGAGAACTACTTGGCCTAATTATACCAGAATCCAACATTTCCAGAACTAGCTTCTCAATTTCATTCTTTTGATCAAAAGAATTCCTGTATGGCCTGATAGAGAAGGGTTGGGATCCTTCTTTGAGGTCAATTCCATGTTCAATCTCCCTGTGAGGTGGTAAACCTACAGGAGGTTGGAACAGATCATCATATTGTTCCAATAATTCTTGCAACTTCTGTTGTACTTCAGTTGGTGCCTCAGAATTTTCCTTCTTCTCTGTCTTTTCTTCAGAAGTAGCATATACCAAGTATAGAAACCCATTTTTTAGTTGCTGGCAACACCTAACAAAAGCATCAGCACTCATTTGCCTTAATGCAGGCTTCATTCCTTGTGTGTTGCCCTTTAAGGTCACCTGATTTCCTTGATGCTGAAACTGTACTAGCAAATTTCTGAAATCAAATGTGACAGGGCCTAAAGAGCCCAACCAATCCACTCCCAAGACTAAGTCATAGCTGCCCATAGGTAAGGTCCTGACTGTAGTCTGAAAACTTTGATCCCCAACCTTCCATTTAAAATCAAGACACACATATTTACTGATTAGGTGGCTCCCATTAGCAACTAACACCTTCATAGGAGTAGTTTCAATCAGCTCACACTTCAGCTTGGTGGCAGTACTCTCATCAATGAAACTGTGGGTACTCCTACCATCAACTAAAATAGAAAACTCTTTATTTCCTTTTCTTCCAGTCAAGTTGATTGTCCTATTGTTGACAGCTCCCTCAATGGCATGCACTGAAACTTCCATTTGTGTCTCAGCTTCCTCAATTTTCCTCAGTGATACTTCCTTATCTGCTGACAAAGTGTCTTGTCTTTTGACAGATTGACTAGTCTCTAGTGTTAGCTTTGGAAAATCAACCTCTTCCTTTACTTCTTCAAACTTAAGCAGCAAATTTGAAGACTCCTCTGTATTGGTTTGATCCTTCCCTGTGTTCATGTAAGCCAATTCCCCTTTTGAGTAAACTCCTCTAGTTCCAATCTCTTTGTTACTGTTCTGAGCCTTCCTTGTAATCAGACTGGAATCTGAATAATTCCTGGCTTTTTTAAAATCTTGCTCCACAGATTTAGGACACAGCAACCTGAGTGCATCTCTAACTTCTGATTGTAAACCTCCAATGAAGCTTTCAATGAAGAATTCCTCTGTCAAGTGGGGAATTTTAACCTTCAGCTGCTCCATTAATCTCTCAAACTGATTGTAGTAGTCCTCTACTGTTGTAATTTGCCTCAGCTGCTTAAATTTGTCATATATTAGCTCTTGCTCCAATATTCCAAATCTAGCCATGAAACTTTCAGAAAAATCTTGCCAGTCCAGTTGAGACTTTCCTGCAGAGTAAACCTGAAACCATCTCCTTGCCACTCCTTCTAAATGCATACCAGCAATAGCAGTTTTCTTATAGTTCCCTACTCCAAATATCTCAAAGTACTGCTCACAATCCTCCAACCATTCACTAACTTGAATTCCTTCTCTGAATTTGGGAAAATTCAGCTTGAGATGAGTTAAACCTCCGGTTGTACTCATTTTCTGAGTACTGTTACAACTCTTTTGCTCAGTATTCTTCCAACCAAAAGGATTTACAAATCTATCCTCCTTCACCTTAGCCTTCATGTGCCTAATAATGCATAACTTCTCTACAGCTATCTCCATCAACTGCTCTATTTTATGCAGTTTTAAGCTAGTCTGTTCCCTGTGCAACAGGAATTGTTATTGCACATCCTGCATCCTATCATTGTAACACTTCTCTTCTTTTAAATTCTCCATTTCTTACACCACAACACACCAGAATTCCAGCAATTCACAATAACTAGCAATACTTCCACAGTCTACTAGTAATACCTCAGTTCACAATCAACCACACGATTAAACAAACTACAGTAACTAGTATTGAATTACTTATCCAAAATACTAATCAATCTCAACCAAACAACACTAAAACAGCTTAATATCTCAAAATTTTAACAGATCTACTAAGTGAGACAAAAGATCAAACACCTGGTGTGCAGAAAATCTAACTTCCAGTAGACACTTGCGATTACTGTGATTCAAACTTCGCTCTGCTCGGAATCAAGTGTACAACACCTTAGAAGCAGTGGTTGATCGAATTACTTAGCTCTGATACCAAATCTGTCAGGAACTCCGTTTGTATTTTCAGGTTTTTGTGTTTTCTGTTTGTAATGATGCAGTAAGGTAAACAAGTAATAAACAAGCTAGATAGATGTAGATAATAGAGGATTAGAGAGACAGAGCAGAGAATTTGAGAGAGAAGAGTGAGATCAGATAGAGAAAAGGTAGAATGCAGAGGGAGAGAGATAGAGTGCAGAAGAAGAAATCAGATAAGAGAGTTTGTTATAGAGAGAGAAAGACCAGAGAGAGAGAGGGGTTTGGTGGAATGAAATTCCATTTTCTGATATTCAAAACATAATCCAAAGTTTACATCTTCTCAGCTATTTATAGACCCTCCACTACTAATACATATAAAGACAGATATACCCTTATTAATAGAAAGTAACATACACTAGTAATACTACTACTTAAGCTACTATCCTGACAGACGGAGGTAGTAAATAATTTGTAAATTTGTTACCTTTATGCTATGTAAATTTACTCTAAATTATATTCATATCTTTTATGAAGTTCGATATGTGTGTGGTTATTAGAATCTGGTGCTGCTTTTATCGAACAAAATAGTAAAATAATAATTTCTCAACATCTTAATTTGATTTCAGTTAATTATTGTACTCCTTCAAAACAAAGTAACATCTTAATTAAAAAATTTGAAATTCTACTATTTTCCTTAAAATTAAACTCACTATTAAAATTATAAAAGGTATCACATTAAGCAATAAATAATTTATCACAAAAAAATATATGTACATAGATATTCATCGAAAATAAAATGAAAAGTAAAAATAATCAAAATTTTCTGGTCAAATTAATGGTCTCTTCCTTGCTTCTACCTGATCAATATATTTGGGATATGGATTTATTGAATGATATGTTTGAAGTCATGGACATTCAATTGATCAGCTCAATTCCTGTTCGTAGCAACGTAAATGACTTGGAGGAAGGAGAAATTGGGTCAATACTCTGTTAAGAGTGCTTATATGATGATCCAAGAAGAGAAAGGAAGTAATGTCACAAGTGATAATTTTGGATTTTGGCGTAAACTGTGGAATTTGAAAGTTCCACCGAAAACAAAGAATTTTTCGTGTAGGGCTTCGACAGGATGTTTACCTACAAAGGACCAGTTGAGACGTAGGAAAGTGGACATATATGCACTTTGCCTAAGCTGCAATTTAGAGAGAAAAACATTCATGCACACTCTAGTTAAGTGTCCATTTGCACAGGCGTGTTGGGATAAAGTGTTACAGTAATGAGAATATGGTATCGTGGCTAGCTGCAGTTTTTGAACAATATAAGAGGGAGGAAGTTCGAATGAAGGTGACGATCTGTTGGTCAGAGTGGAAAGCAAGAAACGAGTTGGTGTGGATTCAAAAAGGTATGGAAGTTTCGGAAGTGGTGGTTTCAACTAAATTGCCCCTTAATCGGTGGAATAGTGCTCAAGATACTTCCTTTGACAATTACCTGGGACTCATGACTCAAGGAGAAGACGGTGTCGAGCACTGGCAAGCTCCAAACGTAGACAGAATTAAGGTAAATGTTGACTCCGCAATTTTTGAAGATTCTACCTGCTACAGTTACACATTGGTAGCTCGTGATCACAATGTCAATCTGATAGAAGCATTATCTCGATGTGTAAATGGTATAGTTGAGCTAGAAATGGCAGAAATGATGGGTAGGGCTGAGTATTCGGTAAAAACCGAACCGAACCGAATTTTAATTCGGTTAACCGAAACCGAAATTCAAAAAAAACCCCTACCGAATACCGAACCGAAATAAATTTGGTTTTTGAACCGAACCGAAGTTTTAACTTCGGTTATTACCGAAAACCGAAATGTAAAACCGAAATTTCAGACAAGTTACTAAAAACTAAAATTGCATAAAAGGAATTCAGAAAAATATTCATTTAACACACTACCTGCTAGTTTACATCACGAATTTAAACATTAGAAAATTTAAATTTGAGAGCTTGATGTTTACATCCAAAAACAAAATTAAAATTTAAAACACAAGCTTGAATCTTGAGATGAGAATGATAAAGTTTCCTCCCCTGCTCTTTCAATCTTCAAATGCCAGAAACTCAGACTCATACAGTTCATCAGTTCGTGTTTGACTGTTGTTCACTTGTTTGCCTATTTCAGTTTGTATGTATAATGAGTATACGACTAAAGAGTAAAGTAAAGACCAGACCAAAAGGGTTTCTGTCTTTCTGACTAATAATAGTATTATTATAATTATAATTTATAAATATTTTATAAACATAATTAAAATTCGGTTTTATTCGGTTTTTTCGGTTAACCGTGGTAAAAAACCGAACTACCGAATTACCGAAATTCTGGAATTAGCCTACCGAATACCGAACCGAAATATTACATTCGGTTAACCGAACCGAAATTATTTCGGTTTTTCGGTTCGGTTTTCGGTTAACCGAACCGAATGCTCAGCCCTAATGATGGGTACACAAAAAACTTTAAGTTGGGTAAAAGAAAACACAAGTAGCTTGTATTATCGAAACTAATCGTCTATCTATAGTTCAAGCAATCCGTAATTCCTCCGTTAAACTATTCTACCTGGGCAGAGTTATAGAGGAATGCAAAAACACATTAACCCAATTGAAAGATTGAGATGTATCTTTGAAATTTGTTGAACGATTTGCGAATAAAATAACTCACTATATAACGAGATATAGTTGTTCACATGCCCACCCGAAATTTAAATTTGTATTATCAATTGATTTGAGAAATGAATGAATCCTTTTTCTAGTGGGAAAAAGAAACAAACAAATGGTTCAATAAAAATATATCAACGTCTCAAAAAAAAAAATATCAAAATCCAAATCAGTACCAAAAAACTAAACAAAAATATACTTAATCAAAATTCAAAACATCGTAGAAAAACTAAACAAAAATATACTTAATCAAACTTCAAAACAACATAGAAAAACTAAACAAAAACATACTTAATCAAAATTCAAAACAATATAGAAAAACTAAACAAATACTTGATCTTCGTCTCTATATAAACTACGGAACATACCTGCTGCAAACTACACAGACATAAACCTCTACAATCATACCTGCTTGCAAACCCTGTCCGTATCGCTCCCACCAAAACCTCTACAATCATTCTATTTCTCTTGTTCTTCACTTCAATAACCACAAGGTAACTTTATATTTGTATTAATCAGCTGCTACTTTGAAGAATTACAGAGTACTTTTTGCACATATACACACGTATATTGTATATATGTTTAGTATATGGTTTGGTTTTACTGTGATTACTGTTGATTTGCTTAAGTTTTGGTGGTTGCGGAGAAAATCTAAAATTAGTTTTGGTTTCGAAGTTTCGTAAACTTAAAGATTGCAGCTTTATTAGTTTTGGTGTAGCGGAGAACTAAATTTGGTGGGTTGTGGAAGTAAATTGAATAGAATTGTTGAGTTTTCGTTGTTGTTGAGTTTATTGAATGGAGAGGATTGTGGTTGTTGATCAGAATAGGAATGGGGAAAATCGGGATAATGGTCGTGGTTCGTCTAGTTGTAGAGTTTTAAGAGATATTAGTAGGAACATTCATTGTGGTGATGGGATACTTCCGACACCAGATATTAAGACTTGCAAGACGCCTGTTGGGAAAGTAAGTTCTAGGCTTTCGCCATCTTCGGATTTTAATAAGTGCCTGTCAGATGAAGGAAAGAGTAGTAATAGGAATGGGAAAAATCAGGATAATGGTCGTGGTTCGTCTAGTTGTAGAGTTTTAAGAGATATTAGTAGGAACATTCATTGTGGTGATGGGATACTTCCGACACCAGATATTAAGACTTGCAAGACGCCTGTTGGGAAAGTAAGTTCTAGGTTTTCGCCATCTTCAGATTTTAATAAGAGCCCGTCAGATGAAGGAAAAAGTAGTAATAGGAAATCAAAAGGATCGAGCTTGAAGAAAGGTAGTTCAGTTCCGTTTAATTCCCCCTCTTCGGGTTTTATTAAGAGCCCGTCAGATGAAGGAAAAAGTAGTAATGAGAAATCAAACGGGTCGAGCTTGAAGAAAGGTAGTTCGGTTCCGTTTAATATCAAAGTTGACTGTGATAAGGAGAATTATCTGTATTGTAAGAAGTTGTCGTATTCTGAGCGTTGGGCAGGACCTGCGTATTCAAATTCACCTCCTCCTAGTTCTTTACCTATGCCCAAGTTTTGTGTTCCATCGAAAGTAAGTGTGTCGCTTGAACTGGCTTGTTTAGAATCTGAAATTCACTTGCAACCGACTTCTAGGTCTGCTCCACCATCTCCTAAAAGAGAACACGGTGATTCGACTAGGAATGGTTTTCGGAGTGCGGACGATGCTAGTGTGACCAAGGATCTGTGTCGCATTCTCAATCTTGATATGACGGATGAATGAGTCCTAGGAGCTTGGTGATTGTCATTTTCTCATCAAATTACTTGGTGGATAGAGTCCCTTGTTGTGATTTACAAATGATCTAAATACCGAAAATGTAATTTAGTAACATTCCTCACAGGTTCCATAATTTCTGTTTTTGTTTGTCCTGTTGTTAGATGAAGGATGCAGTTACATATACTTGTATATATACAGGTAGGTTTGTAACTTGTATGGTCACATAGTTTTCAGTAGGTACCTCGTACCTGTCGTTTTCTTTTTGATATATTTGATGTGACTCAACTTAAACCCTTTCTGTGTCGTTTGTAATTTAGAGTAAATAGGGTATCGTTCTACGCCAAGGATCAAGGGATCACTTTTCTTCTATTCTGCTAATAATATCAAAGATGGATTTGGTTTGTTGTTTTAATCTAATAACTAAATTAACTAGTAAACAAGGGAAAGTTTGTTTGTAAGCAATTCCTGAAACATGTTGGAAAGCATGTAGATCCACCCTAAACCCATAACACAATTCTGAAACTCCTATGATATGTCTGAAAGATACTTATAAAGAACTTGCCATGACCACATAGAAACAAATTCTGCTATCCGTTTAACCCCATGAACCACATAGAAAGGTTAAAACGAATTACACACTAATACAATTAATCCCATGACCACATAGAAAGATTAATTGACTTTATAGAGATAGCAATCACAAAACATATTTGGATGACCACATACCATAGTTAATTCATGTATCTCTACAAGCATTGACGTATATATAAGCACAATCAATAACACATATCAGAAAATCAAAACTGTATAATTGTCATAAAGTCTAGGGCTTCAAAACAGCCATCCAACAATAATATCTAGCCAACCATATTCATGATGAAAGTGATAAAATACATGAGAAGATTATAATACAATACGAAAGGTAGAAGAATTATCCCTATGTTGTTGATGTTCAAATCTCCAAGCATAAAGTCATCATTCTCCTCCTCTTGGCTTCTTCTCTGGTGGCTCTCGATATACGTCTCTATTATCTCTCATGATAATAACCTAATAATACAAAGTATTTTTATATTGTTTTAAGGAATAAACAAGATTTCCCAAACCGAAAAGATTTCTAAAGTCAAAATTCGTAGTTGACTTTCTCTGCACTTCCAGGGCTGCTCCAACTGGATTTTGATATCTGGCCCACTTTAGAATGAAAGAAAATCTCGTTATCTTCGCGTGGGCTGTTAAATCACCGAAATCCGATATCTAGAACTCAAGATACGACCCAAACAATGTATCTTCTGCGTGTAACCCAATTAATCCGAATTTTCTTCTAATTTAGCTCCAATCCTTTCCAATTTAGAATTCCTTGCTTCCTACAATAGAATATTAAAAACTAATTAATAAAGATCCAATTAAATACAAAATATAACTAATATGGGAATAAAAATCATCTAAAATATATACAAATATATATTCTATCAAATATCCCCACACTTAGCGTTTTGCACGTCCTCGGGCAAATAGAAAAAATAAAATCTAATCTAACTAACAAGCACCACTTTCGTAGATGACACGATTGCATTGAGCATATGCAACAAGCCTTTAAACCCCTAAGCAGCCCTAGTAGGACGAGTTGTGTCTCGTGAGGGTTTATAGAAGATATACCCACAAAATCAAATATTTTCAATCACCAAGTCTCAAACATGCAACAATTCATAGTACGCCACATATGCAAACCTCAATCACACAACAGCCTGAGAATATCTGAAAGTACACCACTTGTACAGAATCATCCAAGTATGCACACATGTCTGGATAGACAAAAATATCATGAAATAAACATCAAAGTCGCCTTCAATAAGTAAGCACGCTATGGATACAAAATCTCACATCACTCTCAATTCACACAAGTGTTTAGGTGTAGTGTATCACTCAAGTTCAATCAAAATAGACATGCGCTACCATATGCTTGGTTGTCCACCAAATCTCCACTACTTCGTGTATATGCATGCACGAATCAAAAGGTCTTTGTTAAAGGTTGTAACGTGGCTTAAGGACGGGGTAGGAATTCAAAGAAAAGGCTCACAAGTGGCTAAACTTGATAAACTAATAGAGCATCATGTTCACTTTCAATTGTAGAACTCAACATGAAATATAGATCATGTAAAAGGTGATCAGGCTTTCACAAACATTAAACTCATAAGCACATGATTATGTACTTTCCCATTTTCACATTTTTCAATAAATAATGAACAATAACTCTCTTCAATCTTCTTCTTCTCATTTTTTTCTCTTTTTTTTTTCATTTTCTTTTTTTCCAGATTTTTTTTTTCTTTTTTTTTTTTCAAGAACAAAGATCAAGTAACCACATCTTATTAATTCCCACCAAAATATCAGACCTTAACAGAAGATCCCCACACTTGAATATTCACCCACCCTTAAGTTGAATCACAATGCTCTACCAGTAAATCAAGACAAGAATGAACAAGTAGGCTCAAAATTTTTAGAGTGGTGATATATGAAAGAATCGGATATAAGCTCAAGGGGTTTCACTAAGGATATAACTCATGAAGGTAGTGTGTAGGTCAATGAGGTTAATCCTAGTGCCTTTATCATTTTCATGCACACACATAACTTGTAGTCTCAAAACGGTATCAAAACAAGTTCTAGAGCACATGCTAAATAACGAACACCACACAACAAAAGAATTTGATTGATATAAAATTTATCAATCACAAATTAGGCTCAAAATCTCACAAGGTGAAAGCATGCTCAACTTACTAAATTTGACTAAGACGCATCTCAAGTTTTAGAATTTTCGCAAGCACACACAAGGAATTATCAAGTAACAAACGATTTTTATTCATTGATAGCACACTCAGAATTTATCATGCAAAATTAGTCTACAAAATGTGTACTTATCCTCGCTAACATGCATTGAGACAAGGCAATTATATACAATAAATTTTAATTTTATAATTTTTTTGAATTTTTTTTTATTTTATAATATTGAGAACACCTCCCCACACTTGAATGGTTCATTGTCCTCAATGAATACATTATAAAATATATACATATATAAAGAAAAAAAAAATTATCCTAATAAAAGAAATACAAAAATAAAGAAAGAAATATACAAAGAAAAGTGAGGAAAACTCCCCTATGCTTTCGCATGAAGTGCCGCTTGAAAAAGGATTATGAAAGATTTCCTCGAAGTTATTAAGCTCCATGACCAAAATTCAGTACATATAAATCATTTTTCCACTATTATCACCAACAGAAGCTCAGATAAACTGGTTGAGAAATGCACATGAGAATTCTGCTAGTACAGGTCCTGGGTTCAAATCCCAGCAGCACCAATTTAATTTTTTCTTGAACAAAGCACAAGGCACAAGTCTCAACTCTAAACAGGTTCACGGCAGCTTTATTAATGCACAGCAGCGGACTTGGACAGAAAAACAAATGGGCCAGCAATTGGGCCTCTTCAGCTAGTGGGTTAGAGACATTACAGCAGGCTTAGACATGAAGCAGGCTGGCAGTTGGGCTTTCAGATGTGCAGACTATAATGGGTCTGGACAGTGAATGGAAATGGATGAACTTGGCGCGCGTGAAATCCCGCTACTACTGAAGAAACAACTGTCCACTACTGAAACAACAGGGACTCTAAACCCGCAGGTAGCTGGGTGTGCACCGTGGGTAATGAAATAATTATACATACCCAAACTCACAGAAAAATATGCACTGTAGCTAGGAATTTATGCACCGCGGGAAGCCCCTTGTGCACTCCATTTTTTAACTAGCATTTTTTTTCTTTTTTCTTTTTTTCTTTTTTTTATTTTTTTATTTAATCTCCACGCAAAATTTTACAACAATTTTGGGTTGCCTCCCAAAAAGCGCTCTTCTTTATTGTCTTTGGCTAGACAATATACCTCTCAATTTTAAGGCGGATACATCCACGATATATGTTCCATCTTCAGCATGTGAAAGGCGGCATGAGAATTGCATAATTCGAATAGAATTGTAGTGCCAGTTGGGCACATGTGACTTGCTGAAAAATCACCAATCCGATCAGAAAATGGTACATGATACATCAAATGAGTTGGTGAAAGTTTCCGCTCCAACTTAGCTTCATCACACAAGACATGATGTCTCAATAATTCTTTCACAATATTTGGTGTACCCTCAAGAGTAGGATTTTCTTCAAGTTCAAATTCGAGAATAAATGGAGGAGTAGACTTTTCAACAAAACTTGTAAGAGACACAAAACTTTCTTCAATTTCAACATACTCCTCCCCTAGAAAATCCTTGATAGGATCCTCAGGAATTAAATCCCTCATCTCTTCTTTCACAATTTTCGGATCTTCTTGCACACCACTCTCTCCTATACTCTCCGAGAAACATAATTCTGTATCCATATGGTGTTTATCCTTAATCTCAGTCATCTTGATTTGCACCAACCTAGATGGAAAAGGAACATAATCGAAACGATTATTAGCACCAAATGGAAAAGAAAGAGTAGTAGACTTCTCTTTGGTTCTTGTTGTAATCTCTTCCTCTGTGTCATTCTGCATACTATCAGATTCCCCTTGTGGCACATCAAGTACATCACTAGCATGAGAAAGAATACTTCTTTCACCTAGTGAAGGGTTGCAAGTGCTAATGAGTTTCACATGCTCAAACTTCTGTTGCGGTTTTGTAATTTCATAAATTTCGTCAAACTCATGATTTTGATTTATCTTTGTAACCACATCTCCAAGTTGCTTTTGCATCTCCTTGATGTCCTGAGAATCTTTAGCACACTGCTTTTGCATCTTCAACTGTCCTTCAGTTACCCTTGCCAACAATTGCTCAATGTTTCTTCCACTAGCTGAATCTTGATGGACTTGTTCTCTTTGTTGAAAATCAGAATGCATAGAAGTGTCTTGACGCTCAAACCCAATTTGATTGTGATCACCATGCCTCAAGTTGGGGTGACCTCTCCATGTTGGATTATATGAATCTAAGAACGGGTTTTCTCCTTGATACTCAATAGTATTGACACTTTCATAACAAGGTGCAATCAAGTGCGGACATGCATTATCAAAATGGCCAGGAACTGCACAAATACCACATACTTGAGCTCGAGGTGTTCTTCCCTTTAGAATTAATGCACTCAACCTCTCAATATTCTGCTCAATTTTTGTCAAACTTGGATTAGATTCAACTCCAGGAATTGATTCTGACCTCGGATGACTCCAACATTGCAGTTCATTAGCGGCTCTTTTGGAGATCAATTGTTCAGCAACATCATGCGTCAAATCTATAAACGCACCTCTAGCAGCAGAATCTAGTAGTCTCTTCTCTGTCACATCTAAACCTTGGTAGAAGAAGTGTAGCAAACTCCCCTTAGTGAAACCATGTTGTGGGCACCTCTTCTGTAACCTCTGAAATCTAGCATAGTACTCCGTGTATGTCTCAGTTGCATATTGTTGAAGTCCAGCAATTTGACTTCTCATGCTCATCACTCTAGTTGCTGGATAAAACTTCTGCAAGAACTCTTGTGCTAGCTTCTCCCAAGAAGTAATGAATTCTGTGGGCAAATCATCGAACCAATCCAAAGCTACTCCATCAAGAGAAAACGGAAAAGCCTTCATCTTCAAAATTTGAGGATCTGCCGTAGATGGTCCCATACATTCAACAATGGTCATAAACCGAGAGAGATGTTGATTCGGTTCCTCAGTAGGAAAATCATGGAAGACCGGTAGTCTCATAAGAAGATTTTGTTTGAGCTCAAAAGTACTACTCTTTCCTTTAGCAGGATTAGGATACACCATGCAAGTACGCCCAATACCAGCAATCGACACCGCAACATCATCACGAAGTGTAGGAATTGCAGCCATGTCAATCACTCAAAAATTTCACCTATACCTGAAACACAACCAGGAATAGGCGGAGAAAAGATGGAAAAGAAAAACAAATATATATTTACAAAAAAAACAAAACAAAAGAAAAGCAAATTTCAATCCCCGGCAGCGCGGCGCCAAAAATTGATGTGACTCAACTTAAACCCTTTCTGTGTCGTTTGTAATTTAGAGTAAATAGGGTATCGTTCTACGCCAAGGATCAAGGGATCACTTTTCTTCTATTCTGCTAATAATATCAAAGATGGATTTGGTTTGTTGTTTTAATCTAATAACTAAATTAACTAGTAAACAAGGGAAAGTTTGTTTGTAAGCAATTCCTGAAACATGTTGGAAAGCATGTAGATCCACCCTAAACCCATAACACAATTCTGAAACTCCTATGATATGTCTGAAAGATACTTATAAAGAACTTGCCATGACCACATAGAAACAAATTCTGCTATCCGTTTAACCCCATGAACCACATAGAAAGGTTAAAACGAATTACACACTAATACAATTAATCCCATGACCACATAGAAAGATTAATTGACTTTATAGAGATAGCAATCACAAAACATATTTGGATGACCACATACCATAGTTAATTCATGTATCTCTACAAGCATTGACGTATATATAAGCACAATCAATAACACATATCAGAAAATCAAAACTGTATAATTGTCATAAAGTCTAGGGCTTCAAAACAGCCATCCAACAATAATATCTAGCCAACCATATTCATGATGAAAGTGATAAAATACATGAGAAGATTATAATACAATACGAAAGGTAGAAGAATTATCCCTATGTTGTTGATGTTCAAATCTCCAAGCATAAAGTCATCATTCTCCTCCTCTTGGCTTCTTCTCTGGTGGCTCTCGATATACGTCTCTATTATCTCTCATGATAATAACCTAATAATACAAAGTATTTTTATATTGTTTTAAGGAATAAACAAGATTTCCCAAACCGAAAAGATTTCTAAAGTCAAAATTCGTAGTTGACTTTCTCTGCACTTCCAGGGCTGCTCCAACTGGATTTTGATATCTGGCCCACTTTAGAATGAAAGAAAATCTCGTTATCTTCGCGTGGGCTGTTAAATCACCGAAATCCGATATCTAGAACTCAAGATACGACCCAAACAATGTATCTTCTGCGTGTAACCCAATTAATCCGAATTTTCTTCTAATTTAGCTCCAATCCTTTCCAATTTAGAATTCCTTGCTTCCTACAATAGAATATTAAAAACTAATTAATAAAGATCCAATTAAATACAAAATATAACTAATATGGGAATAAAAATCATCTAAAATATATACAAATATATATTCTATCAATATTCCTAGTCTTCTTGCATATTGTGAATCAGACCAGAATTTAAGGAGTTTTCCCTTCTATTGCAATCTCAGTAGTTGAAGTTCGTCTGTCTATTTTCGCCAGAGTTGTCTTCTTTTATTTTCGCCATAGTTGTCCAATCTCTTTCCGCCATCATACTTGTTCTTTCACCCTTGTCAAAAATCATGCCCTATTACATTTTCTTATATGAAAGTTGTTGTCCTTCCCTTGCCATTCTTCCGGTTTTTAATAGAGGAAAGTAGAAAGGGAAGTGAGAATCAATTTTTCTTTGTTGTCTAATGTTCCATGTTGCACTGTTGGGCCATTTGGTTATGCATCACTTGTCCCAGTGGAATAAAGCTACTCTATTTCTCTATCATCAGACTTGTCAATGGAGACTTATGTTTGAACAATTTCATTTGGTTTTTAATTTGCAAAGTTATTATTAATATTTTTATTATTAATATTTTTCAAATTTTTGAAATAAAAAAAAACATTGTAACTCATCAGTGCCTTTTAAGAATCAGTAATTGTCCCTGTCAAAATAAAAAAGAATCAGTAATTGTCATGAAGGAAACTTTAACCGTCACTCTTGTACATAAACAAGATGAATTCTGACCTACTTAATTCTTAATCAAGAAAATAATAATTGTAAGCTGCTTAAAGAATCAGTTACTGTACTCTATTACAATACTTTATTTATCCTATATTTTTTTAACTTATCATTCCTATTGTAAATACTAGCTTAAAACTCATGCGACAGATTGTTTTTAATAATAATTATTATTATTATTAATTACGTTTTATTAATTACGTTTTATTAATTACATTTGTTAAAAAAATAAGTAGGCGTGTTAAACTTTTTTAAATAATTAAAAATATTAAAATAGTTTTTTAAAAACAAATAAATAATGGTTTGCCCGTGAAATTTTTGGAAAATGAGGGATTTTAGTAAGGAAAAATAGAAAAAGTAACATTTAGTTGAAAAAGGTAATTGTCTGTAATTAAAAGTATTAAAATAGGTTATAAAATAAATAAGTAAAGGTTTACCCGTGATATTTTTGGAAAAATAAGGGTTTAGTAAGTAAAAATAGAAAAGAGTAACATGAAAAAATTAATTGTTCGTGATTATTTTAGAAAAAGATGGGATTTTGTTAGAGAAAATAGAAAAAATAATGTATTTTAGCTGAAAGGGTAATTGGTTATAAATAATGTTCTTATTTAATAATTTTTTTTGAAAAATAAGTAAGGCTAATTAAGTAAAATCATTTACTACCAACCGACCGACAAAATTTTTAATATTTCGTCTATTATAAGATAGTATAGTTTATAACCCGTGCAAAGCACAGTCTCTTTTTAATATTTATAATTATATTAATTCATAATATTTATATTTTTAAATATTATTCATATTTTTAATTTTAGCATTATAAATGTTAGTTTTTAATATATTTTTGATAAAGTTTCATATTAAAAAAAATCAAATGGTTGCTAAAATAAATAAAAATTTGTTATTTGGTTTTAAAATAAATAAGTAAGGATTTGTCCATGATATTTTTTTAAAATGAGTGATTTTAGTAAGAAAAAGTAACATGTTTTAGTTGAAAAAGGTAATTGCCCGCGATATTTTTAGAAAAAGAGAAGATTTTGTTTAAGAAATAGAAAAGTAATGTATTTTAGCTAAAAAGTAATTGATTATAAATTATGTTATTTTATAAAAATAAGTAAGGGTAATTAAGTAAAATCACTTAGGACCGACCAAACTTTTAATGTTTCGTCTATTATAATATAGTATAGATAGCTTAAAAACTGTGCGATGCACATATTGTTTATAATAGTTATAATTTTATTATTTATATTTTAATATTTTTATTAATTGTATTTGTTAAGAAAAATAGGTAGGCATGTTAAAATATGTAAACTTTTTTAAATAATTAAAATATTTAAATTGGTTTTAAATTAATTAACTAAATGTTTGATTATTTATATTTTAATATTTTTAGTAATTGCATTTGTTAAGAAAAATAAGCAGGCATGTTAAAATAGGTAAACTTTTTTAATCATTAAAATATTAAAGTAGGTTTTAAAATAAATAACTAAAAGTTTGCCCGTGATATTTTTGGAAAAGGAGGGGTGCATTTGTTAAGAAAAATAAGTAGGCATGTGATATGGGCTGAAAAATAATCCTAGAAGTGCAATTAATTACGTATTAATTAGACCCGGATTGGTCCAAGAACACGGCCCAATAAGCAAGGCCCGTGTTAGGTCCAAAGTATCGTAGAAGGGGGGGTTGAATACGATACTCACAAATTATTTAATTTCGTTCACGGATTAATCATTCAGTTCTATCACGAAATCAAATGCACCAAATCAAAACACTAGTCGGGGAATATATCGTTTTATAAATATAAACCGCGAGGGGTGCTACAATTTCTAATCCGTAGATTAGCTTCACTGAGTTTAAGGTTACACAAATTCAATACAATGATGGAATTCTGAGCACTATTAATTTCTCTGATAATTCTCTCTGGCTCAAACTCTCTCTTCGTAAATTCTCTGTGTTCTTCCTTAATAAGTATTTTGTGACGATATTTTCTAGTTCACGTCAGTTTAATTTTGCGATGATAAGTATTCTTCAGTTTGTTGTGGTGATCCTGCCACCAGTTTGAACTTGTTGGTGACACTATGTGACATGATTGAGAAGATTTGCAAGGAAGATCGGTTTGGTATTAGTCCGAAGAAGATTTTGTTCTTAGTTGAATGTATTTGATGATTAGTTTTATAAGCTAATTAATAATCAGATAGGAATTAGTTAAAGGTGTCAAATAAAGGCTCCATTTCGAAAGTGCCAATACTCTCCGGGCTCCATAATTCTCTATAAGCGGTCGGAGTAGTATACTTGTCCTTAATGCATGAGGTGGCGGGATTGAGATGCACACAAATTCGTATTCGAAAAAAACTGTTCGAACTGGTTAAAATAATCGGAAAAAAATCTGATTAAAAAAAAGTCCACCTCAATTGGATCCAGCCCGCAGTCTTAAACGAATCGCATATTTTTCACAAAACCCCGATCCTGTTCGAGCCGAATAAACCCAAATTTAATCTCGATTTGGACGTAGTCTTGATCAGGATAAAAGTCCAATCCAAAAAGTTAGAATTTTCAATTAAATCTCGGATAAAAGCTTAAATTTTTTAATTAAATCCGAAAAAATAAAAAAAAGTTAAAGTTAAAGTTAAAGTTATCAATATCTAAAATAATTTGTAAAAATCCGATTTGGCCCCTCCTGACCCGACCCTATCTACAGGTATAAATATTTTAGAGGAAATTTGTCTCGATTTAAAAAAGCCCGACCCTATCGGATATCGAAAAATCCGACCTGAATCCGGATTACGTTCATCTCTATTCAGGGTAACAACTATAGAGGTGCCTATATTATTACTTATATTATCTGATATGTATGAACATAGTTGAGACAAAATGATTACTATTTTGTATTATTTTGTATTATTGGATGCTCGGACTAAAAAGTGATATTATGTGACTAAAAATGCATTTGTACTTTGTCTTAAAATTGTGAATACAAAGGAAGAAACATAATTAAATTTAATTAAAGAGATACGTGTCTACTGGATATACTTTATACCAATAACCACTTTTATTAATAATCAGACAAATGAAATTATCATGAAAGAATCTTGAATAAAAACTAAAGTGTAAAATAATATTTGTGAAAGACATTACCATACTAATGGGTTTTATACCACAACAAAAAAGTCCAAGTAGCTCAATGGTTAAATTGGTGACTTGAAATTTTTAGTAATTAGTATTGAACTGTCTCAGGTTCAATTCCCATCAAGATGAAAATTTTCTTACATTTTTATAACATTTGACTTTGGAGGGGCAGTTATGTAATTTCAAGTTGTTGAATAAAATGTTTCACAAAGTCCGTCCTTGTCTCTCTTAAATTTCTTTTGTACTCTTCTTATTCTTGAAGTATACAAGTATAGTATATCTGCTTGCTCTATTAAATCACTTTTTGACTGTCATTCTTACATTGTATTATTGATACTCCTGAATCTCCTATATTCGTATTTTAGTGTTCTTTCGAATTCTGGATGAGGTTATTTTATATGTCATATGAATTTATTCAAATTCTGTTTTGACCAGTCATTCCAGATTATTATCGTGATACATTGTTGAAAGTCCTGTTCAATATAATTCTTGTTCAAAATTCTTTAATGATAATTCGTATTATCTTGCTATAAATTTGAATTGATTTACGTCATTCGGGGGTTAAATGAGTTGAACAATGGAGAATCAAACCGCGATAAAATGTGGCTCAGCCAAAACGTTGTTAAAGGTGGGGGACCTTTTTACATTGCATACAATGGGAGGCCACTGTTACCTACAGTGAAAATTAGAGAATTTTTGACTTAATTTGAGTTATTTTTTCAAGTTCATAATTCGATGAAAATAACGAAGTATAGTATATGTTTTTTTGTCATTTCTGGGGATAAACATAAGTTCAGTTGTTTGGTACTTGTTAACTATGCCTATTGGAGTCATTTCAATTCTTGGTGTTCTTGAAGTTATACAGTTACATGTTTGAATTTTGGGGTGCGTATTCTTTTTGTCGGAATTTTCATTCATTTTATAAGAACAAATACCAGAATTATGTATTTCCCTCTTTCAGTATTGGAGTTATATTCTTTTTGGAGGACTTTTATTGTTTTCTAAAAGTAAATTTGTTGAGGTTTATGATAAATATGTTGACGATTACGTAACATCGCTCAATCAAGTTCGCTCACTCGTTTGTTCATGTCCATTTACAAGTTATGATTTATTTATGAATGAAGAGGATAAGACATAAATTTGGTTATAGTTACCTCACTATAAGTTCAAGTTGGTGAATTCTAAATATTATTGTTAGTAGTCATGAGTAAATGTTAGTTAACTCCAGAAAACATGACAACTTTGAGATCACTTGCACAACAATGCAACTACACTTAAGAGAGTAAAAAAAAATAGTACTACATTTGTCCCAAAAATAATGAGTCACTTCTTTTTGCAAGCATTTCAATGTGCTCGGCTAAGGTACTTATAAATAATATTTTTTATTTTTTTATTTTTAATAAAAATATTGATCCTATATATTTACACAAAATAAAAAAATCAAAATTTTTTATTTACAAGTAACTCAACCGAGAGTATTGAACTGTGTGCAAAATCAGAGGATGTTTAAAATGGGACGGTGTCAGGAACTCCGTTTGTATTTTCAGGTTTTGTGAATGTTTTTGTGTTTTCTGTTTGTAATGATGCAGTAAGGTAAACAAGTAATAAACAAGCTAGATAGATGTAGATAATAGAGGATTAGAGAGACAGAGCAGAGAATTTGAGATAGAAGAGTGAGATCAGATAGAGAAAAGGTAGAATGCAGAGGGAGAGAGATAGAGTGCAGAAGAAGAAATCAGATAAGAGAGTTTGTTATAGAGAGAGAAAGACTAGAGAGAGAGAGGGGTTTGGTGGAATGAAATTCCATTTTCTGATATTCAAAACATAATCCAAAGTTTACATCTTCTCAGCTATTTATAGACCCTCCACTACTAATACATATAAAGACAGATATACCCTTATTAATAGAAAATAACAGACACCAGTAATACTACTACTTAAGCTATTATCCTGACATATCTCCCTCCTTCAATTTCACCATGTCCTCATGGTGATTTATTCCAGCCTTATCTTCTGATTTTTGATCTGCTGAATTCTCATACATCCTTGATAAAGCATCAGCCACAGTATTTTCTTTTCCTTGCCTATACAGTATGGTATAGGTAAAGCCCATCAGCTTACTGAGCCATTTTTGTTGTAGAAGATTGCTGACTTTCTGCTCAGTTAAGAACTTCAGAGCCCAGTGATCAGTTTTAATATAGAAATGCTTGTCCATGATGTATGAACTCCACTTCTTAACAGCAGAAACAAGGGCCATGAGCTCTTTTTCATAGGCAGACATAGCTTGCCCTTTAGCTCCCAAGGCCTTGCTGAAATAAGCTAGAGGCTTCCCTTCTTGAGTCAATACAGCACCTATTCCAGCATTAGATGCATCTGTTTCCACAGTGAATTCCTTGGTATAATCTGGAAGTCTCAAAACAGGGGTGTTACTTAGGGCCAACTTCAAACTATCAAAAGCATGAGTAGCTTCTTCATTCCAATGGAAGTTGTCTTTTTTTAACAAATCTGTTAGTGGCCTTGCAATCAGTCCATAGTTTCTCACAAACTTCCTATAATAACCACTAAGCCCTAAAAATCCCCTCAAAGCTTTCAATGACTTTGGAATAGGCCATGACATCATATCTTCTACTTTACTTTTGTCAACAGCTACCCCCTCCTTGCTAATGACATGTCCAAGGTAGGCCACTTGACTCTTCATAAACTCACATTTAGACATTTTAGCAAACAACTTCTGCTCCCTCATCAGTACAAATACATCCTCCAAATGAGACAAGTGCTCTTTCCCAGACCTAGAGTAGATGAGGATATCATCAAAAAAAACTAGGACTGATTTTCTGATATGCTTCTCAAATACCTTATTCATCAGATGTTGAAAGGTAGCCGGGGCATTAGTGAGGCCAAAAGGCATCACAGTGAACTCATAATGCCCCAAATGAGTTCTGAAGGCTGTTTTTTCTATATCCCTACTCTTCATTCTGACTTGATGATAACCAGCCCTTAGATCCAACTTAGTGAAAAACTCAGCTCCGTGCAATTCATCCAACAGCTCTTCAATCAAAGGAATGGGAAACTTGTTTTTGATTGTCAAAGAATTCAGTTTTCTGTAGTCAATACAGAATCTCCAGCTGCCATCCTTCTTCTTTACTAGCAGAATAGGTGATGCAAAGGGAGAACTACTTGGCCTAATTATACCAGAATCCAACATTTCCAGAACTAGCTTCTCAATTTCATTCTTTTGATCAAAAGAATTCCTGTATGGCCTGATAGAGAAGGGTTGGGATCCTTCTTTGAGGTCAATTCCATGTTCAATCTCCCTGTGAGGTGGTAAACCTACAGGAGGTTGGAACAGATCATCATATTGTTCCAATAATTCTTGCAACTTCTGTTGTACTTCAGTTGGTGCCTCAGAATTTTCCTTCTTCTCTGTCTTTTCTTCAGAAGTAGCATATACCAAGTATAGAAACCCATTTTTTAGTTGCTGGCAACACCTAACAAAAGCATCAGCACTCATTTGCCTTAATGCAGGCTTCATTCCTTGTGTGTTGCCCTTTAAGGTCACCTGATTTCCTTGATGCTGAAACTGTACTAGCAAATTTCTGAAATCAAATGTGACAGGGCCTAAAGAGCCCAACCAATCCACTCCCAAGACTAAGTCATAGCTGCCCATAGGTAAGGTCCTGACTGTAGTCTGAAAACTTTGATCCCCAACCTTCCATTTAAAATCAAGACACACATATTTACTGATTAGGTGGCTCCCATTAGCAACTAACACCTTCATAGGAGTAGTTTCAATCAGCTCACACTTCAGCTTGGTGGCAGTACTCTCATCAATGAAACTGTGGGTACTCCTACCATCAACTAAAATAGAAAACTCTTTATTTCCTTTTCTTCCAGTCAAGTTGATTGTCCTATTGTTGACAGCTCCCTCAATGGCATGCACTGAAACTTCCATTTGTGTCTCAGCTTCCTCAATTTTCCTCAGTGATACTTCCTTATCTGCTGACAAAGTGTCTTGTCTTTTGACAGATTGACTAGTCTCTAGTGTTAGCTTTGGAAAATCAACCTCTTCCTTTACTTCTTCAAACTTAAGCAGCAAATTTGAAGACTCCTCTGTATTGGTTTGATCCTTCCCTGTGTTCATGTAAGCCAATTCCCCTTTTGAGTAAACTCCTCTAGTTCCAATCTCTTTGTTACTGTTCTGAGCCTTCCTTGTAATCAGACTGGAATCTGAATAATTCCTGGCTTTTTTAAAATCTTGCTCCACAGATTTAGGACACAGCAACCTGAGTGCATCTCTAACTTCTGATTGTAAACCTCCAATGAAGCTTTCAATGAAGAATTCCTCTGTCAAGTGGGGAATTTTAACCTTCAGCTGCTCCATTAATCTCTCAAACTGATTGTAGTAGTCCTCTACTGTTGTAATTTGCCTCAGCTGCTTAAATTTGTCATATATTAGCTCTTGCTCCAATATTCCAAATCTAGCCATGAAACTTTCAGAAAAATCTTGCCAGTCCAGTTGAGACTTTCCTGCAGAGTAAACCTGAAACCATCTCCTTGCCACTCCTTCTAAATGCATACCAGCAATAGCAGTTTTCTTATAGTTCCCTACTCCAAATATCTCAAAGTACTGCTCACAATCCTCCAACCATTCACTAACTTGAATTCCTTCTCTGAATTTGGGAAAATTCAGCTTGAGATGAGTTAAACCTCCGGTTGTACTCATTTTCTGAGTACTGTTACAACTCTTTTGCTCAGTATTCTTCCAACCAAAAGGATTTACAAATCTATCCTCCTTCACCTTAGCCTTCATGTGCCTAATAATGCATAACTTCTCTACAGCTATCTCCATCAACTGCTCTATTTTATGCAGTTTTAAGCTAGTCTGTTCCCTGTGCAACAGGAATTGTTATTGCACATCCTGCATCCTATCATTGTAACACTTCTCTTCTTTTAAATTCTCCATTTCTTACACCACAACACACCAGAATTCCAGCAATTCACAATAACTAGCAATACTTCCACAGTCTACCAGTAATACCTCAGTTCACAATCAACCACACGATTAAACAAACTACAGTAACTAGTATTGAATTACTTATCCAAAATACTAATCAATCTCAACCAAACAACACTAAAACAGCTTAATATCTCAAAATTTTAACAGATCTACTAAGTGAGACAAAAGATCAAACACCTGGTGTGCAGAAAATCTAACTTCCAGTAGACACTTGCGATTACTGTGATTCAAACTTCGCTCTGCTCGGAATCAAGTGTACAACACCTTAGAAGCAGTGGTTGATCGAATTACTTAGCTCTGATACCAAATCTGTCAGGAACTCCGTTTGTATTTTCAGGTTTTTGTGTTTTCTGTTTGTAATGATGCAGTAAGGTAAACAAGTAATAAACAAGCTAGATAGATGTAGATAATAGAGGATTAGAGAGACAGAGCAGAGAATTTGAGAGAGAAGAGTGAGATCAGATAGAGAAAAGGTAGAATGCAGAGGGAGAGAGATAGAGTGCAGAAGAAGAAATCAGATAAGAGAGTTTGTTATAGAGAGAGAAAGACCAGAGAGAGAGAGGGGTTTGGTGGAATGAAATTCCATTTTCTGATATTCAAAACATAATCCAAAGTTTACATCTTCTCAGCTATTTATAGACCCTCCACTACTAATACATATAAAGACAGATATACCCTTATTAATAGAAAGTAACATACACTAGTAATACTACTACTTAAGCTACTATCCTGACAGACGGAGGTAGTAAATAATTTGTAAATTTGTTACCTTTATGCTATGTAAATTTACTCTAAATTATATTCATATCTTTTATGAAGTTCGATATGTGTGTGGTTATTAGAATCTGGTGCTGCTTTTATCGAACAAAATAGTAAAATAATAATTTCTCAACATCTTAATTTGATTTCAGTTAATTATTGTACTCCTTCAAAACAAAGTAACATCTTAATTAAAAAATTTGAAATTCTACTATTTTCCTTAAAATTAAACTCACTATTAAAATTATAAAAGGTATCACATTAAGCAATAAATAATTTATCACAAAAAAATATATGTACATAGATATTCATCGAAAATAAAATGAAAAGTAAAAATAATCAAAATTTTCTGGTCAAATTAATGGTCTCTTCCTTGCTTCTACCTGATCAATATATTTGGGATATGGATTTATTGAATGATATGTTTGAAGTCATGGACATTCAATTGATCAGCTCAATTCCTGTTCGTAGCAACGTAAATGACTTGGAGGAAGGAGAAATTGGGTCAATACTCTGTTAAGAGTGCTTATATGATGATCCAAGAAGAGAAAGGAAGTAATGTCACAAGTGATAATTTTGGATTTTGGCGTAAACTGTGGAATTTGAAAGTTCCACCGAAAACAAAGAATTTTTCGTGTAGGGCTTCGACAGGATGTTTACCTACAAAGGACCAGTTGAGACGTAGGAAAGTGGACATATATGCACTTTGCCTAAGCTGCAATTTAGAGAGAAAAACATTCATGCACACTCTAGTTAAGTGTCCATTTGCACAGGCGTGTTGGGATAAAGTGTTACAGTAATGAGAATATGGTATCGTGGCTAGCTGCAGTTTTTGAACAATATAAGAGGGAGGAAGTTCGAATGAAGGTGACGATCTGTTGGTCAGAGTGGAAAGCAAGAAACGAGTTGGTGTGGATTCAAAAAGGTATGGAAGTTTCGGAAGTGGTGGTTTCAACTAAATTGCCCCTTAATCGGTGGAATAGTGCTCAAGATACTTCCTTTGACAATTACCTGGGACTCATGACTCAAGGAGAAGACGGTGTCGAGCACTGGCAAGCTCCAAACGTAGACAGAATTAAGGTAAATGTTGACTCCGCAATTTTTGAAGATTCTACCTGCTACAGTTACACATTGGTAGCTCGTGATCACAATGTCAATCTGATAGAAGCATTATCTCGATGTGTAAATGGTATAGTTGAGCTAGAAATGGCAGAAATGATGGGTAGGGCTGAGTATTCGGTAAAAACCGAACCGAACCGAATTTTAATTCGGTTAACCGAAACCGAAATTCAAAAAAAACCCCTACCGAATACCGAACCGAAATAAATTTGGTTTTTGAACCGAACCGAAGTTTTAACTTCGGTTATTACCGAAAACCGAAATGTAAAACCGAAATTTCAGACAAGTTACTAAAAACTAAAATTGCATAAAAGGAATTCAGAAAAATATTCATTTAACACACTACCTGCTAGTTTACATCACGAATTTAAACATTAGAAAATTTAAATTTGAGAGCTTGATGTTTACATCCAAAAACAAAATTAAAATTTAAAACACAAGCTTGAATCTTGAGATGAGAATGATAAAGTTTCCTCCCCTGCTCTTTCAATCTTCAAATGCCAGAAACTCAGACTCATACAGTTCATCAGTTCGTGTTTGACTGTTGTTCACTTGTTTGCCTATTTCAGTTTGTATGTATAATGAGTATACGACTAAAGAGTAAAGTAAAGACCAGACCAAAAGGGTTTCTGTCTTTCTGACTAATAATAGTATTATTATAATTATAATTTATAAATATTTTATAAACATAATTAAAATTCGGTTTTATTCGGTTTTTTCGGTTAACCGTGGTAAAAAACCGAACTACCGAATTACCGAAATTCTGGAATTAGCCTACCGAATACCGAACCGAAATATTACATTCGGTTAACCGAACCGAAATTATTTCGGTTTTTCGGTTCGGTTTTCGGTTAACCGAACCGAATGCTCAGCCCTAATGATGGGTACACAAAAAACTTTAAGTTGGGTAAAAGAAAACACAAGTAGCTTGTATTATCGAAACTAATCGTCTATCTATAGTTCAAGCAATCCGTAATTCCTCCGTTAAACTATTCTACCTGGGCAGAGTTATAGAGGAATGCAAAAACACATTAACCCAATTGAAAGATTGAGATGTATCTTTGAAATTTGTTGAACGATTTGCGAATAAAATAACTCACTATATAACGAGATATAGTTGTTCACATGCCCACCCGAAATTTAAATTTGTATTATCAATTGATTTGAGAAATGAATGAATCCTTTTTCTAGTGGGAAAAAGAAACAAACAAATGGTTCAATAAAAATATATCAACGTCTCAAAAAAAAAAATATCAAAATCCAAATCAGTACCAAAAAACTAAACAAAAATATACTTAATCAAAATTCAAAACATCGTAGAAAAACTAAACAAAAATATACTTAATCAAACTTCAAAACAACATAGAAAAACTAAACAAAAACATACTTAATCAAAATTCAAAACAATATAGAAAAACTAAACAAATACTTGATCTTCGTCTCTATATAAACTACGGAACATACCTGCTGCAAACTACACAGACATAAACCTCTACAATCATACCTGCTTGCAAACCCTGTCCGTATCGCTCCCACCAAAACCTCTACAATCATTCTATTTCTCTTGTTCTTCACTTCAATAACCACAAGGTAACTTTATATTTGTATTAATCAGCTGCTACTTTGAAGAATTACAGAGTACTTTTTGCACATATACACACGTATATTGTATATATGTTTAGTATATGGTTTGGTTTTACTGTGATTACTGTTGATTTGCTTAAGTTTTGGTGGTTGCGGAGAAAATCTAAAATTAGTTTTGGTTTCGAAGTTTCGTAAACTTAAAGATTGCAGCTTTATTAGTTTTGGTGTAGCGGAGAACTAAATTTGGTGGGTTGTGGAAGTAAATTGAATAGAATTGTTGAGTTTTCGTTGTTGTTGAGTTTATTGAATGGAGAGGATTGTGGTTGTTGATCAGAATAGGAATGGGGAAAATCGGGATAATGGTCGTGGTTCGTCTAGTTGTAGAGTTTTAAGAGATATTAGTAGGAACATTCATTGTGGTGATGGGATACTTCCGACACCAGATATTAAGACTTGCAAGACGCCTGTTGGGAAAGTAAGTTCTAGGCTTTCGCCATCTTCGGATTTTAATAAGTGCCTGTCAGATGAAGGAAAGAGTAGTAATAGGAATGGGAAAAATCAGGATAATGGTCGTGGTTCGTCTAGTTGTAGAGTTTTAAGAGATATTAGTAGGAACATTCATTGTGGTGATGGGATACTTCCGACACCAGATATTAAGACTTGCAAGACGCCTGTTGGGAAAGTAAGTTCTAGGTTTTCGCCATCTTCGGATTTTAATAAGTGCCTGTCAGATGAAGGAAAGAGTAGTAATAGGAATGGGAAAAATCAGGATAATGGTCGTGGTTCGTCTAGTTGTAGAGTTTTAAGAGATATTAGTAGGAACATTCATTGTGGTGATGGGATACTTCCGACACCAGATATTAAGACTTGCAAGACGCCTGTTGGGAAAGTAAGTTCTAGGTTTTCGCCATCTTCGGATTTTAATAAGTGCCTGTCAGATGAAGGAAAGAGTAGTAATAGGAATGGGAAAAATCAGGATAATGGTCGTGGTTCGTCTAGTTGTAGAGTTTTAAGAGATATTAGTAGGAACATTCATTGTGGTGATGGGATACTTCCGACACCAGATATTAAGACTTGCAAGACGCCTGTTGGGAAAGTAAGTTCTAGGTTTTCGCCATCTTCAGATTTTAATAAGAGCCCGTCAGATGAAGGAAAAAGTAGTAATAGGAAATCAAAAGGATCGAGCTTGAAGAAAGGTAGTTCAGTTCCGTTTAATTCCCCCTCTTCGGGTTTTATTAAGAGCCCGTCAGATGAAGGAAAAAGTAGTAATGAGAAATCAAACGGGTCGAGCTTGAAGAAAGGTAGTTCGGTTCCGTTTAATATCAAAGTTGACTGTGATAAGGAGAATTATCTGTATTGTAAGAAGTTGTCGTATTCTGAGCGTTGGGCAGGACCTGCGTATTCAAATTCACCTCCTCCTAGTTCTTTACCTATGCCCAAGTTTTGTGTTCCATCGAAAGTAAGTGTGTCGCTTGAACTGGCTTGTTTAGAATCTGAAATTCACTTGCAACCGACTTCTAGGTCTGCTCCACCATCTCCTAAAAGAGAACACGGTGATTCCACTAGGAATGGTTTTCGGAGTGCGGACGATGCTAGTGTGACCAAGGATCTGTGTCGCATTCTCAATCTTGATATGACGGATGAATGAGTCCTAGGAGCTTGGTGATTGTCATTTTCTCATCAAATTACTTGGTGGATAGAGTCCCTTGTTGTGATTTACAAATGATCTAAATACCGAAAATGTAATTTAGTAACATTCCTCACAGGTTCCATAATTTCTGTTTTTGTTTGTCCTGTTGTTAGATGAAGGATGCAGTTACATATACTTGTATATATACAGGTAGGTTTGTAACTTGTATGGTCACATAGTTTTCAGTAGGTACCTCGTACCTGTCGTTTTCTTTTTGATATATTCCTAGTCTTCTTGCATATTGTGAATCAGACCAGAATTTAAGGAGTTTTCCCTTCTATTGCAATCTCAGTAGTTGAAGTTCGTCTGTCTATTTTCGCCAGAGTTGTCTTCTTTTATTTTCGCCATAGTTGTCCAATCTCTTTCCGCCATCATACTTGTTCTTTCACCCTTGTCAAAAATCATGCCCTATTACATTTTCTTATATGAAAGTTGTTGTCCTTCCCTTGCCATTCTTCCGGTTTTTAATAGAGGAAAGTAGAAAGGGAAGTGAGAATCAATTTTTCTTTGTTGTCTAATGTTCCATGTTGCACTGTTGGGCCATTTGGTTATGCATCACTTGTCCCAGTGGAATAAAGCTACTCTATTTCTCTATCATCAGACTTGTCAATGGAGACTTATGTTTGAACAATTTCATTTGGTTTTTAATTTGCAAAGTTATTATTAATATTTTTATTATTAATATTTTTCAAATTTTTGAAATAAAAAAAAACATTGTAACTCATCAGTGCCTTTTAAGAATCAGTAATTGTCCCTGTCAAAATAAAAAAGAATCAGTAATTGTCATGAAGGAAACTTTAACCGTCACTCTTGTACATAAACAAGATGAATTCTGACCTACTTAATTCTTAATCAAGAAAATAATAATTGTAAGCTGCTTAAAGAATCAGTTACTGTACTCTATTACAATACTTTATTTATCCTATATTTTTTTAACTTATCATTCCTATTGTAAATACTAGCTTAAAACTCATGCGACAGATTGTTTTTAATAATAATTATTATTATTATTAATTACGTTTTATTAATTACGTTTTATTAATTACATTTGTTAAAAAAATAAGTAGGCGTGTTAAACTTTTTTAAATAATTAAAAATATTAAAATAGTTTTTTAAAAACAAATAAATAATGGTTTGCCCGTGAAATTTTTGGAAAATGAGGGATTTTAGTAAGGAAAAATAGAAAAAGTAACATTTAGTTGAAAAAGGTAATTGTCTGTAATTAAAAGTATTAAAATAGGTTATAAAATAAATAAGTAAAGGTTTACCCGTGATATTTTTGGAAAAATAAGGGTTTAGTAAGTAAAAATAGAAAAGAGTAACATGAAAAAATTAATTGTTCGTGATTATTTTAGAAAAAGATGGGATTTTGTTAGAGAAAATAGAAAAAATAATGTATTTTAGCTGAAAGGGTAATTGGTTATAAATAATGTTCTTATTTAATAATTTTTTTTGAAAAATAAGTAAGGCTAATTAAGTAAAATCATTTACTACCAACCGACCGACAAAATTTTTAATATTTCGTCTATTATAAGATAGTATAGTTTATAACCCGTGCAAAGCACAGTCTCTTTTTAATATTTATAATTATATTAATTCATAATATTTATATTTTTAAATATTATTCATATTTTTAATTTTAGCATTATAAATGTTAGTTTTTAATATATTTTTGATAAAGTTTCATATTAAAAAAAATCAAATGGTTGCTAAAATAAATAAAAATTTGTTATTTGGTTTTAAAATAAATAAGTAAGGATTTGTCCATGATATTTTTTTAAAATGAGTGATTTTAGTAAGAAAAAGTAACATGTTTTAGTTGAAAAAGGTAATTGCCCGCGATATTTTTAGAAAAAGAGAAGATTTTGTTTAAGAAATAGAAAAGTAATGTATTTTAGCTAAAAAGTAATTGATTATAAATTATGTTATTTTATAAAAATAAGTAAGGGTAATTAAGTAAAATCACTTAGGACCGACCAAACTTTTAATGTTTCGTCTATTATAATATAGTATAGATAGCTTAAAAACTGTGCGATGCACATATTGTTTATAATAGTTATAATTTTATTATTTATATTTTAATATTTTTATTAATTGTATTTGTTAAGAAAAATAGGTAGGCATGTTAAAATATGTAAACTTTTTTAAATAATTAAAATATTTAAATTGGTTTTAAATTAATTAACTAAATGTTTGATTATTTATATTTTAATATTTTTAGTAATTGCATTTGTTAAGAAAAATAAGCAGGCATGTTAAAATAGGTAAACTTTTTTAATCATTAAAATATTAAAGTAGGTTTTAAAATAAATAACTAAAAGTTTGCCCGTGATATTTTTGGAAAAGGAGGGGTGCATTTGTTAAGAAAAATAAGTAGGCATGTGATATGGGCTGAAAAATAATCCTAGAAGTGCAATTAATTACGTATTAATTAGACCCGGATTGGTCCAAGAACACGGCCCAATAAGCAAGGCCCGTGTTAGGTCCAAAGTATCGTAGAAGGGGGGGTTGAATACGATACTCACAAATTATTTAATTTCGTTCACGGATTAATCATTCAGTTCTATCACGAAATCAAATGCACCAAATCAAAACACTAGTCGGGGAATATATCGTTTTATAAATATAAACCGCGAGGGGTGCTACAATTTCTAATCCGTAGATTAGCTTCACTGAGTTTAAGGTTACACAAATTCAATACAATGATGGAATTCTGAGCACTATTAATTTCTCTGATAATTCTCTCTGGCTCAAACTCTCTCTTCGTAAATTCTCTGTGTTCTTCCTTAATAAGTATTTTGTGACGATATTTTCTAGTTCACGTCAGTTTAATTTTGCGATGATAAGTATTCTTCAGTTTGTTGTGGTGATCCTGCCACCAGTTTGAACTTGTTGGTGACACTATGTGACATGATTGAGAAGATTTGCAAGGAAGATCGGTTTGGTATTAGTCCGAAGAAGATTTTGTTCTTAGTTGAATGTATTTGATGATTAGTTTTATAAGCTAATTAATAATCAGATAGGAATTAGTTAAAGGTGTCAAATAAAGGCTCCATTTCGAAAGTGCCAATACTCTCCGGGCTCAATAATTCTCTATAAGCGGTCGGAGTAGTATACTTGTCCTTAATGCATGAGGTGGCGGGATTGAGATGCACACAAATTCGTATTCGAAAAAAACTGTACGAACTGGTTAAAATAATCGGAAAAAAATCTGATTAAAAAAAAGTCCACCTCAATTGGATCCAGCCCGCAGTCTTAAACGAATCGCATATTTTTCACAAAACCCCGATCCTGTTCGAGCCGAATAAACCCAAATTTAATCTCGATTTGGACGTAGTCTTGATCAGGATAAAAGTCCAATCCAAAAAGTTAGAATTTTCAATTAAATCTCGGATAAAAGCTTAAATTTTTTAATTAAATCCGAAAAAATAAAAAAAAGTTAAAGTTAAAGTTAAAGTTATCAATATCTAAAATAATTTGTAAAAATCCGATTTGGCCCCTCCTGACCCGACCCTATCTACAGGTATAAATATTTTAGAGGAAATTTGTCTCGATTTAAAAAAGCCCGACCCTATCGGATATCGAAAAATCCGACCTGAATCCGGATTACGTTCATCTCTATTCAGGGTAACAACTATAGAGGTGCCTATATTATTACTTATATTATCTGATATGTATGAACATAGTTGAGACAAAATGATTACTATTTTGTATTATTTTGTATTATTGGATGCTCGGACTAAAAAGTGATATTATGTGACTAAAAATGCATTTGTACTTTGTCTTAAAATTGTGAATACAAAGGAAGAAACATAATTAAATTTAATTAAAGAGATACGTGTCTACTGGATATACTTTATACCAATAACCACTTTTATTAATAATCAGACAAATGAAATTATCATGAAAGAATCTTGAATAAAAACTAAAGTGTAAAATAATATTTGTGAAAGACATTACCATACTAATGGGTTTTATACCACAACAAAAAAGTCCAAGTAGCTCAATGGTTAAATTGGTGACTTGAAATTTTTAGTAATTAGTATTGAACTGTCTCAGGTTCAATTCCCATCAAGATGAAAATTTTCTTACATTTTTATAACATTTGACTTTGGAGGGGCAGTTATGTAATTTCAAGTTGTTGAATAAAATGTTTCACAAAGTCCGTCCTTGTCTCTCTTAAATTTCTTTTGTACTCTTCTTATTCTTGAAGTATACAAGTATAGTATATCTGCTTGCTCTATTAAATCACTTTTTGACTGTCATTCTTACATTGTATTATTGATACTCCTGAATCTCCTATATTCGTATTTTAGTGTTCTTTCGAATTCTGGATGAGGTTATTTTAGATGTCATATGAATTTATTCAAATTCTGTTTTGACCAGTCATTCCAGATTATTATCGTGATACATTGTTGAAAGTCCTGTTCAA
The DNA here is from genome assembly GCA_030848705.1 of Heracleum sosnowskyi. Lineage (NCBI taxonomy): Eukaryota > Viridiplantae > Streptophyta > Magnoliopsida > Apiales > Apiaceae > Heracleum > Heracleum sosnowskyi. Next base: position 49,068,613 of record CM061241.1, read on the forward strand.
TATAATTCTTGTTCAAAATTCTTTAATGATAATTCGTATTATCTTGCTATAAATTTGAATTGATTTACGTCATTCGGGGGTTAAATGAGTTGAACAATGGAGAATCAAACCGCGATAAAATGTGGCTCAGCCAAAACGCTGTTAAAGGTGGGGGACCTTTTTACATTGCATACAATGGGAGGCCACTGTTACCTACAGTGAAAATTAGAGAATTTTTGACTTAATTTGAGTTATTTTTTCAAGTTCATAATTCGATGAAAATAACGAAGTATAGTATATGTTTTTTTGTCATTTCTGGGGATAAACATAAGTTCAGTTGTTTGGTACTTGTTAACTATGCCTATTGGAGTCATTTCAATTCTTGGTGTTCTTGAAGTTATACAGTTACATGTTTGAATTTTGGGGTGCGTATTCTTTTTGTCGGAATTTTCATTCATTTTATAAGAACAAATACCAGAATTATGTATTTCCCTCTTTCAGTATTGGAGTTATATTCTTTTTGGAGGACTTTTATTGTTTTCTAAAAGTAAATTTGTTGAGGTTTATGATAAATATGTTGACGATTACGTAACATCGCTCAATCAAGTTCGCTCACTCGTTTGTTCATGTCCATTTACAAGTTATGATTTATTTATGAATGAAGAGGATAAGACATAAATTTGGTTATAGTTACCTCACTATAAGTTCAAGTTGGTGAATTCTAAATATTATTGTTAGTAGTCATGAGTAAATGTTAGTTAACTCCAGAAAACATGACAACTTTGAGATCACTTGCACAACAATGCAACTACACTTAAGAGAGTAAAAAAAAAATAGTACTACATTTGTCCCAAAAATAATGAGTCACTTCTTTTTGCAAGCATTTCAATGTGCTCGGCTAAGGTACTTATAAATAATATTTTTTATTTTTTTATTTTTAATAAAAATATTGATCCTATATATTTACACAAAATAAAAAAATCAAAATTTTTTATTTACAAGTAACTCAACCGAGAGTATTGAACTATGTGCAAAATCAGAGGATGTTTAAAATGGGACGGTGTCAGGAACTCTGTTTGTATTTTCAGGTTTTGTGAATGTTTTTGTGTTTTCTGTTTGTAATGATGCAGTAAGGTAAACAAGTAATAAACAAGCTAGATAGATGTAGATAATAGAGGATTAGAGAGACAGAGCAGAGAATTTGAGATAGAAGAGTGAGATCAGATAGAGAAAAGGTAGAATGCAGAGGGAGAGAGATAGAGTGCAGAAGAAGAAATCAGATAAGAGAGTTTGTTATAGAGAGAGAAAGACTAGAGAGAGAGAGGGGTTTGGTGGAATGAAATTCCATTTTCTGATATTCAAAACATAATCCAAAGTTTACATCTTCTCAGCTATTTATAGACCCTCCACTACTAATACATATAAAGACAGATATACCCTTATTAATAGAAAATAACAGACACCAGTAATACTACTACTTAAGCTATTATCCTGACATATCTCCCTCCTTCAATTTCACCATGTCCTCATGGTGATTTATTCCAGCCTTATCTTCTGATTTTTGATCTGCTGAATTCTCATACATCCTTGATAAAGCATCAGCCACAGTATTTTCTTTTCCTTGCCTATACAGTATGGTATAGGTAAAGCCCATCAGCTTACTGAGCCATTTTTGTTGTAGAAGATTGCTGACTTTCTGCTCAGTTAAGAACTTCAGAGCCCAGTGATCAGTTTTAATATAGAAATGCTTGTCCATGATGTATGAACTCCACTTCTTAACAGCAGAAACAAGGGCCATGAGCTCTTTTTCATAGGCAGACATAGCTTGCCCTTTAGCTCCCAAGGCCTTGCTGAAATAAGCTAGAGGCTTCCCTTCTTGAGTCAATACAGCACCTATTCCAGCATTAGATGCATCTGTTTCCACAGTGAATTCCTTGGTATAATCTGGAAGTCTCAAAACAGGGGTGTTACTTAGGGCCAACTTCAAACTATCAAAAGCATGAGTAGCTTCTTCATTCCAATGGAAGTTGTCTTTTTTTAACAAATCTGTTAGTGGCCTTGCAATCAGTCCATAGTTTCTCACAAACTTCCTATAATAACCACTAAGCCCTAAAAATCCCCTCAAAGCTTTCAATGACTTTGGAATAGGCCATGACATCATATCTTCTACTTTACTTTTGTCAACAGCTACCCCCTCCTTGCTAATGACATGTCCAAGGTAGGCCACTTGACTCTTCATAAACTCACATTTAGACATTTTAGCAAACAACTTCTGCTCCCTCATCAGTACAAATACATCCTCCAAATGAGACAAGTGCTCTTTCCCAGACCTAGAGTAGATGAGGATATCATCAAAAAAAACTAGGACTGATTTTCTGATATGCTTCTCAAATACCTTATTCATCAGATGTTGAAAGGTAGCCGGGGCATTAGTGAGGCCAAAAGGCATCACAGTGAACTCATAATGCCCCAAATGAGTTCTGAAGGCTGTTTTTTCTATATCCCTACTCTTCATTCTGACTTGATGATAACCAGCCCTTAGATCCAACTTAGTGAAAAACTCAGCTCCGTGCAATTCATCCAACAGCTCTTCAATCAAAGGAATGGGAAACTTGTTTTTGATTGTCAAAGAATTCAGTTTTCTGTAGTCAATACAGAATCTCCAGCTGCCATCCTTCTTCTTTACTAGCAGAATAGGTGATGCAAAGGGAGAACTACTTGGCCTAATTATACCAGAATCCAACATTTCCAGAACTAGCTTCTCAATTTCATTCTTTTGATCAAAAGAATTCCTGTATGGCCTGATAGAGAAGGGTTGGGATCCTTCTTTGAGGTCAATTCCATGTTCAATCTCCCTGTGAGGTGGTAAACCTACAGGAGGTTGGAACAGATCATCATATTGTTCCAATAATTCTTGCAACTTCTGTTGTACTTCAGTTGGTGCCTCAGAATTTTCCTTCTTCTCTGTCTTTTCTTCAGAAGTAGCATATACCAAGTATAGAAACCCATTTTTTAGTTGCTGGCAACACCTAACAAAAGCATCAGCACTCATTTGCCTTAATGCAGGCTTCATTCCTTGTGTGTTGCCCTTTAAGGTCACCTGATTTCCTTGATGCTGAAACTGTACTAGCAAATTTCTGAAATCAAATGTGACAGGGCCTAAAGAGCCCAACCAATCCACTCCCAAGACTAAGTCATAGCTGCCCATAGGTAAGGTCCTGACTGTAGTCTGAAAACTTTGATCCCCAACCTTCCATTTAAAATCAAGACACACATATTTACTGATTAGGTGGCTCCCATTAGCAACTAACACCTTCATAGGAGTAGTTTCAATCAGCTCACACTTCAGCTTGGTGGCAGTACTCTCATCAATGAAACTGTGGGTACTCCTACCATCAACTAAAATAGAAAACTCTTTATTTCCTTTTCTTCCAGTCAAGTTGATTGTCCTATTGTTGACAGCTCCCTCAATGGCATGCACTGAAACTTCCATTTGTGTCTCAGCTTCCTCAATTTTCCTCAGTGATACTTCCTTATCTGCTGACAAAGTGTCTTGTCTTTTGACAGATTGACTAGTCTCTAGTGTTAGCTTTGGAAAATCAACCTCTTCCTTTACTTCTTCAAACTTAAGCAGCAAATTTGAAGACTCCTCTGTATTGGTTTGATCCTTCCCTGTGTTCATGTAAGCCAATTCCCCTTTTGAGTAAACTCCTCTAGTTCCAATCTCTTTGTTACTGTTCTGAGCCTTCCTTGTAATCAGACTGGAATCTGAATAATTCCTGGCTTTTTTAAAATCTTGCTCCACAGATTTAGGACACAGCAACCTGAGTGCATCTCTAACTTCTGATTGTAAACCTCCAATGAAGCTTTCAATGAAGAATTCCTCTGTCAAGTGGGGAATTTTAACCTTCAGCTGCTCCATTAATCTCTCAAACTGATTGTAGTAGTCCTCTACTGTTGTAATTTGCCTCAGCTGCTTAAATTTGTCATATATTAGCTCTTGCTCCAATATTCCAAATCTAGCCATGAAACTTTCAGAAAAATCTTGCCAGTCCAGTTGAGACTTTCCTGCAGAGTAAACCTGAAACCATCTCCTTGCCACTCCTTCTAAATGCATACCAGCAATAGCAGTTTTCTTATAGTCCCCTACTCCAAATATCTCAAAGTACTGCTCACAATCCTCCAACCATTCACTAACTTGAATTCCTTCTCTGAATTTGGGAAAATTCAGCTTGAGATGAGTTAAACCTCCGGTTGTACTCATTTTCTGAGTACTGTTACAACTCTTTTGCTCAGTATTCTTCCAACCAAAAGGATTTACAAATCTATCCTCCTTCACCTTAGCCTTCATGTGCCTAATAATGCATAACTTCTCTACAGCTATCTCCATCAACTGCTCTATTTTATGCAGTTTTAAGCTAGTCTGTTCCCTGTGCAACAGGAATTGTTGTTGCACATCCTGCATCCTATCATTGTAACACTTCTCTTCTTTTAAATTCTCCATTTCTTACACCACAACACACCAGAATTCCAGCAATTCACAATAACTAGCAATACTTCCACAGTCTACCAGTAATACCTCAGTTCACAATCAACCACACGATTAAACAAACTACAGTAACTAGTATTGAATTACTTATCCAAAATACTAATCAATCTCAACCAAACAACACTAAAACAGCTTAATATCTCAAAATTTTAACAGATCTACTAAGTGAGACAAAAGATCAAACACCTGGTGTGCAGAAAATCTAACTTCCAGTAGACACTTGCGATTACTGTGATTCAAACTTCGCTCTGCTCGGAATCAAGTGTACAACACCTTAGAAGCAGTGGTTGATCGAATTACTTAGCTCTGATACCAAATCTGTCAGGAACTCCGTTTGTATTTTCAGGTTTTTGTGTTTTCTGTTTGTAATGATGCAGTAAGGTAAACAAGTAATAAACAAGCTAGATAGATGTAGATAATAGAGGATTAGAGAGACAGAGCAGAGAATTTGAGAGAGAAGAGTGAGATCAGATAGAGAAAAGGTAGAATGCAGAGGGAGAGAGATAGAGTGCAGAAGAAGAAATCAGATAAGAGAGTTTGTTATAGAGAGAGAAAGACCAGAGAGAGAGAGGGGTTTGGTGGAATGAAATTCCATTTTCTGATATTCAAAACATAATCCAAAGTTTACATCTTCTCAGCTATTTATAGACCCTCCACTACTAATACATATAAAGACAGATATACCCTTATTAATAGAAAGTAACATACACCAGTAATACTACTACTTAAGCTACTATCCTGACAGACAGAGGTAGTAAATAATTTGTAAATTTGTTACCTTTATGCTATGTAAATTTACTCTAAATTATATTCATATCTTTTATGAAGTTCGATATGTGTGTGGTTATTAGAATCTGGTGCTGCTTTTATCGAACAAAATAGTAAAATAATAATTTCTCAACATCTTAATTTGATTTCAGTTAATTATTGTACTCCTTCAAAACAAAGTAACATCTTAATTAAAAAATTTGAAATTCTACTATTTTCCTTAAAATTAAACTCACTATTAAAATTATAAAAGGTATCACATTAAGCAATAAATAATTTATCACAAAAAAATATATGTACATAGATATTCATCGAAAATAAAATGAAAAGTAAAAATAATCAAAATTTTCTGGTCAAATTAATGGTCTCTTCCTTGCTTCTACCTGATCAATATATTTGGGATATGGATTTATTGAATGATATGTTTGAAGTCATGGACATTCAATTGATCAGCTCAATTCCTGTTCGTAGCAACGTAAATGACTTGGAGGAAGGAGAAATTGGGTCAATACTCTGTTAAGAGTGCTTATATGATGATCCAAGAAGAGAAAGGAAGTAATGTCACAAGTGATAATTTTGGATTTTGGCGTAAACTGTGGAATTTGAAAGTTCCACCGAAAACAAAGAATTTTTCGTGTAGGGCTTCGACAGGATGTTTACCTACAAAGGACCAGTTGAGACGTAGGAAAGTGGACATATATGCACTTTGCCTAAGCTGCAATTTAGAGAGAAAAACATTCATGCACACTCTAGTTAAGTGTCCATTTGCACAGGCGTGTTGGGATAAAGTGTTACAGTAATGAGAATATGGTATCGTGGCTAGCTGCAGTTTTTGAACAATATAAGAGGGAGGAAGTTCGAATGAAGGTGACGATCTGTTGGTCAGAGTGGAAAGCAAGAAACGAGTTGGTGTGGATTCAAAAAGGTATGGAAGTTTCGGAAGTGGTGGTTTCAACTAAATTGCCCCTTAATCGGTGGAATAGTGCTCAAGATACTTCCTTTGACAATTACCTGGGACTCATGACTCAAGGAGAAGACGGTGTCGAGCACTGGCAAGCTCCAAACGTAGACAGAATTAAGGTAAATGTTGACTCCGCAATTTTTGAAGATTCTACCTGCTACAGTTACACATTGGTAGCTCGTGATCACAATGTCAATCTGATAGAAGCATTATCTCGATGTGTAAATGGTATAGTTGAGCTAGAAATGGCAGAAATGATGGGTAGGGCTGAGTATTCGGTAAAAACCGAACCGAACCGAATTTTAATTCGGTTAACCGAAACCGAAATTCAAAAAAAACCCCTACCGAATACCGAACCGAAATAAATTTGGTTTTTGAACCGAACCGAAGTTTTAACTTCGGTTATTACCGAAAACCGAAATGTAAAACCGAAATTTCAGACAAGTTACTAAAAACTAAAATTGCATAAAAGGAATTCAGAAAAATATTCATTTAACACACTACCTGCTAGTTTACATCACGAATTTAAACATTAGAAAATTTAAATTTGAGAGCTTGATGTTTACATCCAAAAACAAAATTAAAATTTAAAACACAAGCTTGAATCTTGAGATGAGAATGATAAAGTTTCCTCCCCTGCTCTTTCAATCTTCAAATGCCAGAAACTCAGACTCATACAGTTCATCAGTTCGTGTTTGACTGTTGTTCACTTGTTTGCCTATTTCAGTTTGTATGTATAATGAGTATACGACTAAAGAGTAAAGTAAAGACCAGACCAAAAGGGTTTCTGTCTTTCTGACTAATAATAGTATTATTATAATTATAATTTATAAATATTTTATAAACATAATTAAAATTCGGTTTTATTCGGTTTTTTCGGTTAACCATGGTAAAAAACCGAACTACCGAATTACCGAAATTCTGGAATTAGCCTACCGAATACCGAACCGAAATATTACATTCGGTTAACCGAACCGAAATTATTTCGGTTTTTCGGTTCGGTTTTCGGTTAACCGAACCGAATGCTCAGCCCTAATGATGGGTACACAAAAAACTTTAAGTTGGGTAAAAGAAAACACAAGTAGCTTGTATTATCGAAACTAATCGTCTATCTATAGTTCAAGCAATCCGTAATTCCTCCGTTAAACTATTCTACCTGGGCAGAGTTATAGAGGAATGCAAAAACACATTAACCCAATTGAAAGATTGAGATGTATCTTTGAAATTTGTTGAACGATTTGCGAATAAAATAACTCACTATATAACGAGATATAGTTGTTCACATGCCCACCCGAAATTTAAATTTGTATTATCAATTGATTTGAGAAATGAATGAATCCTTTTTCTAGTGGGAAAAAGAAACAAACAAATGGTTCAATAAAAATATATCAACGTCTCAAAAAAAAAAAATATCAAAATCCAAATCAGTACCAAAAAACTAAACAAAAATATACTTAATCAAAATTCAAAACATCGTAGAAAAACTAAACAAAAATATACTTAATCAAACTTCAAAACAACATAGAAAAACTAAACAAAAACATACTTAATCAAAATTCAAAACAATATAGAAAAACTAAACAAATACTTGATCTTCGTCTCTATATAAACTACGGAACATACCTGCTGCAAACTACACAGACATAAACCTCTACAATCATACCTGCTTGCAAACCCTGTCCGTATCGCTCCCACCAAAACCTCTACAATCATTCTATTTCTCTTGTTCTTCACTTCAATAACCACAAGGTAACTTTATATTTGTATTAATCAGCTGCTACTTTGAAGAATTACAGAGTACTTTTTGCACATATACACACGTATATTGTATATATGTTTAGTATATGGTTTGGTTTTACTGTGATTACTGTTGATTTGCTTAAGTTTTGGTGGTTGCGGAGAAAATCTAAAATTAGTTTTGGTTTCGAAGTTTCGTAAACTTAAAGATTGCAGCTTTATTAGTTTTGGTGTAGCGGAGAACTAAATTTGGTGGGTTGTGGAAGTAAATTGAATAGAATTGTTGAGTTTTCGTTGTTGTTGAGTTTATTGAATGGAGAGGATTGTGGTTGTTGATCAGAATAGGAATGGGGAAAATCGGGATAATGGTCGTGGTTCGTCTAGTTGTAGAGTTTTAAGAGATATTAGTAGGAACATTCATTGTGGTGATGGGATACTTCCGACACCAGATATTAAGACTTGCAAGACGCCTGTTGGGAAAGTAAGTTCTAGGCTTTCGCCATCTTCGGATTTTAATAAGTGCCTGTCAGATGAAGGAAAGAGTAGTAATAGGAATGGGAAAAATCAGGATAATGGTCGTGGTTCGTCTAGTTGTAGAGTTTTAAGAGATATTAGTAGGAACATTCATTGTGGTGATGGGATACTTCCGACACCAGATATTAAGACTTGCAAGACGCCTGTTGGGAAAGTAAGTTCTAGGTTTTCGCCATCTTCAGATTTTAATAAGAGCCCGTCAGATGAAGGAAAAAGTAGTAATAGGAAATCAAAAGGATCGAGCTTGAAGAAAGGTAGTTCAGTTCCGTTTAATTCCCCCTCTTCGGGTTTTATTAAGAGCCCGTCAGATGAAGGAAAAAGTAGTAATGAGAAATCAAACGGGTCGAGCTTGAAGAAAGGTAGTTCGGTTCCGTTTAATATCAAAGTTGACTGTGATAAGGAGAATTATCTGTATTGTAAGAAGTTGTCGTATTCTGAGCGTTGGGCAGGACCTGCGTATTCAAATTCACCTCCTCCTAGTTCTTTACCTATGCCCAAGTTTTGTGTTCCATCGAAAGTAAGTGTGTCGCTTGAACTGGCTTGTTTAGAATCTGAAATTCACTTGCAACCGACTTCTAGGTCTGCTCCACCATCTCCTAAAAGAGAACACGGTGATTCCGCTAGGAATGGTTTTCGGAGTGCGGACGATGCTAGTGTGACCAAGGATCTGTGTCGCATTCTCAATCTTGATATGACGGATGAATGAGTCCTAGGAGCTTGGTGATTGTCATTTTCTCATCAAATTACTTGGTGGATAGAGTCCCTTGTTGTGATTTACAAATGATCTAAATACCGAAAATGTAATTTAGTAACATTCCTCACAGGTTCCATAATTTCTGTTTTTGTTTGTCCTGTTGTTAGATGTAGGATGCAGTTACATATACTTGTATATATACAGGTAGGTTTGTAACTTGTATGGTCACATAGTTTTCAGTAGGTACCTCGTACCTGTCGTTTTCTTTTTGATATATTCCTATTCTTCTTGCATATTGTGAATCAGACCAGAATTTAAGGAGTTTTTCCTTCTATTGCAATCTCAGTAGTTGAAGTTCGTCTGTCTATTTTTGCCATAGTTGTCTTCTTTTATTTTCGCCATAGTTGTCCAAAATTTTCTAAAAAGTATTTTACAAAAAAATGTTTTTAAACAAAATTATATTTATAACATGAAATTAAGTTTTCTTTTAAATTCTCCGTTTAGTTTTGTTCAATATCGAAATTTTGAATAATTATAGAAAACGGTAATTGTTTAATATATTTCATTGTTTTAATATTATATCAAATATTAGTATATTTATCACTTTATTTTTCTAAAACTATATATTGCAACTTCTATTTTAAAATACATAATTAACATAAATATTAAATTCTAGCATGTAATATGCTCCTCCTAATGAATCGTTCTCTCATTAAACATGTTTTCTCTCAATGACTCGCCTTTTCTCGTTGTTACCAAATTGAACAGAAAACAAACTAATTACTTAATCAATTACATCATTTATTAATCAATTTTTTATTGTTTAAAATACAGGTACTCGAGAAAATAAATGAAAAGAAAATAAGGCTTCTACATTTTATTTTATTTTATAGAAACTTGCATTTTCTGTAAGTATTATTTTCTACATAATTAAAAGGTAAAAATTTTAAAAATGATTTTTAATGTATATGTAAAACATATAGATAAATTAAACGTGAGTTTTTTTACAATTATGAAAACATAATTTCTAATAATTTTTTTAGGAGAATGTAAAGATGATAATCTGATTTCAAGATAAAATTTAGAGCTTCAAGAAGAAATAATATATGAGAATATTAAAATGGTAACTTTAAGTTCAAATGAAAGTTTAAGAAAATATCAACATGGTAATTTGACTTGAAGTCAGGACAATATTAAGATAATAATTTGACTTAAGAAAAAAATTTAGTAGAATATAAGGTAATTAATATTTCCATTACTAAAGATTTAAAAGTCAATTTAGATATTTTCTACTCAAATCGTCTGGCAACTCTCAAATCGTCTTCTTTATTATTTTCCTCGATTAAAAGATATTAAATAAAAATTAGTAAATAAATTGGACTCGGGTAGTAAGTTTAGGATAATATTAATAATATTATACTTAGTTTACTCAATTTGAAGATAGTAGGAAGGAATTAGTAAATAAAATGAACTTGAAAATTTAGGGAAATATTAACATAACATATTTAACTTCATTCCTTCCTTGAAAGATAGTATTAAAAAAAAGGATAATTATCAAAGTTATCACTCATTTGGTTCAAATTTATCAAATTGGTTACTCATTTCAAAAATAACTTAATTTGGTAATTAATTTAAAAACTTGTATCAATATAGTCATTAATAGAGTTAAATTTTATATTAATTTAGTCATTGATACTCTGGTCTATTATTAAAGATTTAGATCATTGCAGGTTGATGCTCCGAGGTTTACTATATGTTAGTTTATGTCATGTTAGGGTGGCTCATAAATCATAATCTAGCTAGGGTTCCTGTTCGTTGAATTGCTCTCTTGTGTTTTCATCTCCTCCTACTCACTTTTGGTGGAGATTATCTTGAATGATTTGATGAAGTAATGAAAGTCTTTAGTTTCAAAAAAAAAAAAAAAAAGAATATTAGAATTGTATATTTAGATATCTTCGTTAATAAATATTTTGAAGACAAAAATATTATAATTTTATATTTAATTTGCCCCATTAATAAATTTTTTAAAATCAATTAAAATATTTTCGAATCTTTAATATTAATTATTAAAAAAATAAATCAAAACTAAGGAGTAAATAAATAAAATACCTCTGTATTTTCCTCGTATAACACTTCAGCTCTTTTCTTTCTGTGTTTCACTTGAAACACTTGGCTTGTGTCTGTGTCACAACATCACTCCCCTCCGTAATATCCTCGCCGTTGTCTTGTCTCCGGCGAATTTCCGACGTGCCCATCTCACTTTTCCGGTAACTTTCAATCTTTATTTGTTATAATTTTTTGTTCTTTGTTTTTATAAGTTTAGATAATTTTCATGCTGCTATATAGCTCTGTTGTATTCTGTTGTTTACATTATATTGTACACGTGTCTTGGGGCCTATATATACAACAAACTAAGCCATGTAACATGAAATAAATTACATTTAAGAAATGACCCTTTAGTCTTGTTTGATGAAATGCCTCAATGAGTAGTAAAAATTCAAAATTGTTGAATCGATTGTCGAATTGAGTGAATTTGCCTTAACTGGTTAGTAAATGTATGTATAGTAATAGGGCAGTTATTTATTTTTATATTTTAATTTTACATGCCTTGGGGGGAAAGTGGTAGTTGCCTATGATTTGATAATGTTGGTATGTGTTGAATGATAGTATGTTTCGTGATTTAGTTTTTGAGATAATGCTGAATGTTGTTTGTGGTGCAGAAATTGATGTTGTTCGTATTGGGATGTGAAGGCTGAGTATCGTTTACTTGAAAGTTGAAAAGTATGATGCTAATGAGAAAACTGAGAGTGATTTCTCGGGGTCACTTAAATGTTTGTAACGTTTTTAGATGCCAATATCAGGCTTATCGGAGTCACATCCCTGTTTCAGAGTTGATTGTCCCCTCGTCTAGAAACTTTCAGTATAGACATGGATACACCAATTTTTTACATTTGTTTTCTACAATGCAAGGAACTATCTTGGTCCAGGCCAGAGATGCTGGTAAGATATCTGAGGGGATGCAAAATGCACTCAAGGAGCACAGGTTCAGTGATGCGTGGGACTTGAACCAACAACACATGCAAATTGAAGGGTTTCCCAGGAAACATGTTGTCAACAATCTCTTAGAAGGGTTTGCAGAAAGTTTAGATCGTCAATGGCTTGAGAAGGCCTATGGACTGACTGAACAAGCATTTCAGGAGCACAAGCAGAATTTGTTGCAGAAGGAGACTTTAATGTATCTCTCCTTAAATCTTGCCAAATGCGGGTTGCACGTACCTGCGTCAACTCTTCTGAGAAAGCTTATAGCAATGGAGCAATATCCCCCTGTAACTGCTTGGTCTGCTACCGTAGCTCATATGTCACAGTCATCTGATGGTGCTTACCTTGCTGCTGAATTGGTTCTTGAGATAGGTTATTTGTTCCAAGATGGCAGAGTGGACCCGCGCAAAAAGGTTAATGGACCTCTGCTGGCTATGAAACCTAATACAGCTGTATTTAGTGTTGTTTTAGCAGGGTGTCTTTTATTCGGCACCACTAGAAAAGCAGAACAGCTCCTTGATATGATGCCTAGAATTGGTCTGAAACCTGATGTTACCTTGTTGATCATTATGGCACATATTTATGAAAGAAATGGAAGAAGAGAAGACCTTAGGAAGCTTAAGAGACATATAGATGAATCGCACAATCTCAACGACATCCAATATCGGCAGTTCTATAATTGTTTGCTTTCATGCCAGTTGAAATTTGGTGATTTGGATTGTGTATCTCACATGGTTCTGGAAATGCTGCAGAAGGCAAAGAAAGCACAAAATTCCATTGGTATTGCTACACTAGCGTTTGAAGCTGCTGCAAACGGTTGTTCAAAAATGTATTCCAGTGCACAGGTTGTTGAACAGGGTTCATGTAATGAAAAATCAGATCAACCAGAAAATCCTGTTTTGTATGAATGCCGAAACTTATCTTTTGAAGAATTTTATAGGGACCACAAGTTTTTGAAACTCGAGGCTCAAACTAAAGAATTACTAGATGCAATGTTAGTGAAGTTGCAGAAACAAGTTGATTTACTTACAACTGGGCGTGGTATCCTTCGACCAACTGAAAAAACTTATGTGAAATTGGTCAAGGCTTTCTTGGAAGCTGGCAAGACAAAGGAATTGGCAGAATTCTTAATAAAGGTAGAGAAAGAGGATTCCCCAGTTTCCGTCGATGATTCAGCTTTTGTTCATGTCATAAATTCTTGCATTTCACTTGGAAGGCTAGATCAGGCACATGACCTGCTTGATGAAATGCGTTTGGCTGGTGTTAGAGCTAGTTCTTCTCTGTATGCCTCCCTTTTAAAAGCTTACTGCAAAGAAAATCGGCCTGCAGAAGTGACAGCACTCCTAAGAGATGCACGTAAGGCTGGTGTTCAATTGGATGCTAGCTGTTACGAGACTTTAATCCAGTCACGGGTGCTACAGGAAGATACTGTGGGGGCGCTTAACCTTTTCAAAGAGATGAAAGAGTCTAAGATACCTAGAAGTGGTCATCAAGATTTTGATATGCTAATCAGAGGGTGTGCGCAGAGTGGTAATGCTGGATTGATGGCTAAGCTATTGCAGGAAATAAAGGATGGGCAAAAAGTGGATTGTGGAGTTCATGACTGGAACAATGTGATTCATTTTTTCAGCAGGAAAAGACTAATGCAAGATGCTGAGAAGGCACTCAAGAAGATGTTGAGTTTAGGGCATGCTCCAAATGCTCAAACTTTTCACTCTATGGTAACGGGGTATGCTGCTGTTGGGGGGAAATATGTGGAGGTTACAGAGCTTTGGGGGGAGATGAAGGTTCTAGCATTTTCCAGTGGGATGAAGTTTGATCAAGAATTACTGGATTCTGTACTATATACATTTGTGAGAGGTGGTTTTTTTGCTCGAGCAAATGAAGTAGTGGAAATGATGGAAAGAGGGAGAATGTTCATTGACAAGTACAAATACCGCACCCTGTTCCTAAAATATCATAAAACTCTATACAAGGGGAAGGCTCCAAAATTCCAGACAGAATCTCAGTTGAAAAAGAGGGAATCAGCATTAACATTTAAGAAATGGGTGGGGTTGTCTTGACCCTTGATGAAACTTAAGTTTCCCCTCGAAGCCTAGAGTTGTGAGCTAGTAGTGTTATTATGAGTTAAAATTGGAGTAAGAGTTGAATTAGGTGAATATTCTTTTTCCAAAGTATAATGAAAAATCAAGATGTTCAGTACTGTCTTGAAGCCTATCTGCTGCAAATGTGCTGCTGTCAAGTTCTTGCAAGTGATTTACACTTCAGCGCAGTAAGTGCTGTCTAGGTTTAATTTAATTTATTAGGCTAGTCTATAGTTTCTTTTTTTTTTTTGGTTTTATACAAAGTGTTGACATGCACTACAAGAAAGTGCAATTATAGCGATGGGTGTCGTGACGGATTGTTAACTGTGTCCCATAATACTAAATCGTGTCAATTGTTATTTAAATGAAATGGAAAAAGTTGAGCTATATGGGACGAGAAAATTGTACTACTGTAACAACTTAAAAATAAGAAAAACTATTAGACAAGTGTTCTCACTGTTGCAGGAATTCACTTTTGACTTTTACTCTTCAAACACCTCCAACAAACCCATATTTTCCGATGATTTCTCTGCAAGAGTATCTTAGTACGGTATTATCTATGATTTTTTGATTTTTCACTCGCTGAAAGGGTTGAAATTAGCAACTCGCTCACTAATAAAGTCTCGAAATTCGCGAACTAGACAAATTTGAAGTTATATTTGATTGTTCAGCTGGACAATCAGCTTTGGCATATCATTTTTTGTGCTTGGATATTCTTAGTCAGGTAAGTTTCTCTGTGTACTGGAGTTAAGGGTCGTCCTTTTACTGGTATGCATTTTGGTTGACAGTTCACAATTGTGTATTAAACTATGGATTTTGTAGCTTCTTTCTGTGTTGATGTTATGTATAAATACTCTTGTAAGGGTCTAAGTACTGCTAACATATATGTTGTAACTAGTTACTGAGTGGTGCAGTCTCACAAAACTGTTCAATAGAATGCTGCATAAATTTTATGTTGTGTTGAATTTTCATAACCGCGTGTACCTGTCAGGTCTTGCTTCTTATTTTCCATATATTACAATATATGGAAGTTGAAACCATCAGATATATAGAAACCCACAGTTTTAGATGGTCTTTTCTGTTCATTAGATTCTATAATTAACTAGATTCTAGTGTAGGCATGTAAATAAATATTTGATTCTCACTCTAAAAGTTCAAACAAATATGTGAAACAGAGTTGGGGATTGTGTCGCAATGCTGTAGGGCTAAAAATGCCTAGGATAGTAATTTCCAGTGCCTCAAAAATGTTCTTAGCATATATAAGAAGGTATGCTTAATATCTTGGTGAATCTTCCCCTTCTTTTTATTAATAAAAGTTCTTTTTTTCCTTAGGGAAAAACTGCAACTACTTTTTAAGTCTTATATGTCGAGTATTTTCTGATTTAAAAGTGATATTCTTGTCATTGCCAGTGTAATGATTGGTTGGTGGAAGAAATATTGTTTTAGCCAGAGCGACGGAAAGGAGAATATCACCTGTAAGTGGTCGTGCAACTTAAATATTTGAACAGCCTTTTATATTTTCCTTGGCCTTTCTATTTCAGTGTCACTTTCTATTTGAAACGAGGATCTGATATATCTGGTTCTAGAGAATGTACCGGTTTATCGCTATTACTTAATTCCAACTATCATACTGAAAGTTTAGTGCATTAAAATTTGGGAGTATGCGGCAAGGTTCCATCCTCAGTTACTAAACCTACATCTTGATGTTGGGATGCAGGTTATTGGTTGCTCTCAGAAGTCGGATTGACACAACCTAAGTCAATGGCTTCAGGAATCGAATCCATAAAACTATGGTGTTGATTCACATGTTGATCATTTTGATATTCCCTTGAAGCGGGATCAGGCTGACCATTTTATCAATGGTTCCAAAGACTTGCTGTTTGCTTAGCTGTTATCAACAACTGGCATTGAGTTGGCCTCAAAAAGGTGTTGCTGTAATAATATGCCTAAGATGGAACTTGGGGTTGAGAATTGACAGAACTACTAAAGACATTGGATGTGTTCGATGGAGGAGACAACATAGGTTGAAAAGGCATCATATTCAAATGGTTGGTTTTAAAATTTGGTGCGGAGTATAGCTGAGGTTGGCAAGGCAAGGAATTTTGAAAAGTTTGCATGAACATTTGGTCGTGTGGGGAGCTGATTAGTGTTCAACTCTGAACCCATCTAACAGTTGTCATCTCATCGAATTGTTGTAAACTGGTATTGCCATTGGAATATATTGGGCACTATATGTTTAGTTAGATAAACAGTGCCTTCTGCTGGCCATTAGTGGGCTTCCTGGACCAGTTCTTTAAACACTAGAGGAGATCTGCATTGCAGCAGCATGTCTTCTATCCCTATGAATAACATCGTTACCTGTATGGCGCAGGTGCTGCAATACCAATTCGGCCGAAATCTGTTTCCAGGCTCATGTTTTCCAGAATTATCAAATCTGGTATAAAACTAGTCAATCTTGAATATGCACGAATTGTTACTGGTACGGGGACCTGACTGGGGGTATAGGGAACTGATAGCCGACCTTGACTGATTTGGATCATCTTACTGACAGAGGAGGAAAAACTTTAGGACCTGATACAACATCTTGGTGGCGCTCAATTTTTCGAAATTCTTCTTTATTGGTGGCATGACAATGATTTGCATCCCAATGAAGACATGGAACCTGCGAGTTACATACATAACAGTGACACTGAATTAGGAAGGGAGGGGAGATCAGTGATGTTAACTCCCCTACTTGGAGCCTCCCTCTTTATTCTGAACGTCAACCATGAACTAGAGTTTTTAGCCTGCCGTCTCCTGGAAGTCACAATGTTTATCTCCAGGGAAGCCAGGGAAGCGATAGAATCGGAGGATATCTTGAGCATTGCTTTTATTATAAGAAAAGGAACTTTATGGATAAGGGGGTGTTTATGTACAGGTAACACTACAAATCTCTTCTTTGATCTTGATTATAGTTTGTTATCAAAAAGTCGTAGTTGTTTTTCATTGATTGATTAGTAGGTACATTGACTTGATTTGTTTGATGTGTTGATGTATGTAATGTGGTATTGTGTTTAATTTGTATCTGCTTGATGCCGGTAATTTTAGTTTACTGCCGAAAAACTTTAGTTTGTCCTTGTACTTTCTGTATCTCAGATATATGTATATGAGTATTTATTGGAAATTAATTACTTCTGTGATGATTACAACCTATTTATTTCTAACGTTTTATTGACCTATTTGGATTTTAAACTTAATGATTTTTTAGAGTGGAATTCAGGGTTTCGTGTGGATAGCTTTAATCACTGTAGTAGGCTTAGCATTATATTTCATGATTTTGTTGGAATTCGGAATATGAGTCCAGAAAACTTGTATATGATAAGTCAGTATTAAATTAAACTGAAATGACCTTTTCCTGTGTTGCGTTTTAGCTAAAATATTAAACTGATGTCATCCATGATATATTGTTATAAAACATAGATTGTAACTTCAAGTAAAACCTAATGAGTTGACATCGATTATGAAACTAGTCACCTGGTATTTTGAGGTTAAGATTAGATAATTTTCCAGAAATTGAAGTGTGAATGATGACAAAATTATGTCGTTTTGTTTCTTATGTTTGATCTCAACAAGATTGATCTAAATGATACAAAAAAAATTGTATTTTGTGGATATTCCTCTTTCAGTGCACGTGATCCTATAAAATATCAAATGATGGAGTATTAGTTTTAGGGAAGTCAGTTCATATGATCCTATCACTTTCATGGG
The DNA here is from genome assembly GCA_030848705.1 of Heracleum sosnowskyi. Lineage (NCBI taxonomy): Eukaryota > Viridiplantae > Streptophyta > Magnoliopsida > Apiales > Apiaceae > Heracleum > Heracleum sosnowskyi. The sequence goes on from CM061241.1 coordinate 49,086,705, forward strand.
TTGTTTGTTTACAAAAATATTCATAGGACTTGATATCTTGCTTCCTCCACAGATAGGAGGATATAATATTTCCTGCAGCTTTAGTTCCTCTAAATTTAGCTGGATGGGGGTGCATAACATATTGTTTATCTATGTAGTTAATTAATTAAATTAAATGCACTTCTCATCAAACTGCAGCCTATAGTTTAACCAAATCAAATGCAATTCTTATCAAAGTTCAGCTACAGCTCTCCGATAACTTGCTCTCTGTCTATGCTACAGCTACACCAAGAATGATGTCTATGCTTTCTGTGTAGTATCGTTGGAATTACTTACTGGAATGAGAGTGATTGATTTTATTAGGTCAGACTACTTAACTACTTAAGCATGTGAAAGATAAAGACAGTCTTGAACCCAAAGCTGTTGGAGCACAACTGCAGAAGTATGGATTATGCAACACTATCTGATGTCCAGCCGTCCGGGTATTACCGTATTAGCATTTCTACGTCTTGATGTTAATTCTGAAAAACTCCCTTCATTCAGACAAGCTGCGGAAACCTTCGACAAGTTCCTTTTTTTTTTGTCAACAGGAGTAGCATTTTATTTTTGATTTGGCATTATTGTAGCGGTTTGCAGAGTTCTTTATGCAGGAGGCAAAGGAAAAGCGAGTATGTACTGCGAATATCTTGTAGGGGGGATAAAATCTCACCTTTCCCTTCTATCCAACTAATTTGACTGTGAATTCAATTAAGATTCAGAAGATTTAAATTGAATATCGTTGGATTTTAAAAGTTGGAATCTTGACTAAATATTTCAAGATTCTAAAAAAAAGTGTTAGTTAAATATGGATTATCATAAATTTAAATAATATACCTAAATATTTTAAATCCATAAGAAAAATTCATGATCCAAATTGAATATGCTCTTTAATTGTATTGAAGTACTCGCAAATATTGTTCATTGTTAATGGAGTAAGTACCAAATATATAAATCTATTCGATATAGGTTTAAATACATTGCTTAATTTTATGAAATTTTATAGTAACAAGATCGAGCATTTCATACACAATATATGGTAATACAAGTCTAAAATATATTCAGAAATATGATGGCGAGAATAACATAATCACAACGGAATATCTCATCACTCTCTTTTAAAATAAATAAATTTATTTGAATAAACAATTAAATTTATTTCAGATAAAAAATCATACCTTTGATTTATAAAAAATTTGAAAGGATATCATAACAATATCGAGGAATAAATCAGCTATTTATTTTAATATCGAAAATAAATCAATTTTTGCAAATAGTTGAAAAGATAGCATAAGCAAATAAATCATTTAGAAACCCAAATATATATATTAACCCCTCACCAAACTGTAAATTTCTCTTGAAAACGCGGTAAAAATGACACTCCTACTATAATTAAAAAAAAATACTAAAAAATCATCAATCAGTATAATAAAATACAATAAATGGGGACCACAAACACTATAAATACCATCACACACCCCTCAAAAGCCCCAAATTAAAACCCTAATTTCATTTTTCAAACCCTAATTACAATGGTGAAGCGAACACGCATTGGCACAGCTTCGACTTTAGTCGACACTACCGTCATCAACTACGTCACTCCTCAGTTTAAGTACTGCTCGGCACCACCGCCGCCGCCACCGGCGAATGGTGTCAATTCGTCGGTGATTCAACAGAGCTCTGGTGTTGAACGTGGACCAGTTAGTAGACCAGTTTTTAGCCTTGAGTCTCTAGAGATTTGCGATGTTGTTCGTTGTGGAAGTGATCGAATGGGAGCGTTTCTCGAGCAATGCTTTCGTTGTAAGTCGAGGCTTTTGGTGAACAAGGCTGTGTATATGCATAGGTAGAATGCTAATTCTCTGTTTTGTTTTTGAAATCTTATGTGTATATATCTGTGTTTGTATCGTGTTTTCGTAGTTTGATTAGTAGTTATTTAGTGATTGGCTTGATGCATGTAATGTGAGTACTTGTTGAAGGTTTGGAGTTACATTGATGATTTATATGTTGTTTAATTTTTGTATCTGTTTGATCTCGTTTGTTAAAATCGTACTAGTTTGTCGTTTTTTGGTTTGTAATTAATAGTTACGATGATGATTTATATGTACTTTAATTTTGTATTTGTTTGATTCCGGTTATTAAAATCGTACTAGTTTGTCGATTTCTGGATAGCAAATAATCATTATGATGATGATTTTATGTAGTTTCTTTTTTATGCCGGTTATTAAAATCATACTAGTTTGTCGGTTTTTGTGTAGTAATTAATAGTTATGATGATGATTATATGTTGTTTACTTTTTTATTTGTTTGATGCCGGTTATTAAAATCATACTAGTTTGTCGTTTTTTGTTTAGTAATTAATAGTGATGATGATGATTTATATGTTGTTTTAGTTTGTCGTTTTTTGGATGGTAATTAATAGTTATGATGATGATTTATATGTTTTTTATATTTTTTATCTATTTGATGCCGGTTATTAAAATCGTACTGGTTTGTCATTTTTTGTTTAGTAATTAATAGTTATGATGATGATTTATATGTTGTTTTAGTTTGTCGTTATTTGGATGGTAATAAATAGTTATGATAATGATTTATATTTTGTTTAATTTTTTCATCTGTTTGATGCCGGTTATTAAAATCGTATTAGTTTGTCGTTTTTTAGATAGTACTTTATAGTTGTGATGATGATTATTTGTTGTTTAATTTTTTATCTATTTAATGTCGGTTATTAAAATCATACTAGTTAAATTATGATGATGATTTATATGTTGTTTAAATTCTTATCTATTTGATGGCGGTTATTAAAATCGTACTAGTTTGTCATTTTTTGGTTAGTGATTAATAGTTACGACGATGATTCATATTTGTTTGATGCCGGTATTAAAATCGTACTAGTTTGTCGTTTTTTCTAGTAATTACTTGTTTCGGGACTAATATATATTGAAGGTTTATTTTAGTTATAATGATGAGATACATTTTTTTCATTTTGGTTTTATCATAGTTATTATCGAAAACTTGTAACAGTTTGTTGTTATACTTGCTTTGTTACTTGGATATATGGTTAAATGAGTATTTGTTAAAAGTATATTCTGGTTATAAAGATGAGATACTATTGTTTATTTTGGTTGCTTTTATTAGTTTATCTAGATTTTGGACTTAATGATTTTTTAGAGTTCAATAATCGGTTCGTTTTGATAAGTTTAATGACTGTAGCAAATTTCATATTTTGTTTTGTGATTTTTGTAAGAATTTGGAGAATTAGTCCATAAAAGTTAGGTAAGATAAAATAGTAATGATAGCCTTCAAAAATTCATACAAAGATCATATGAATGATTTGTAAGTTGAAGGGTCATTTGCTAATATGCTTTTAGTTTTGACGTGTTCTGTTTTAAGTTCATCATGCAAGAGAAAGAAATAGAACGGTTTTAGTTCTAATTTATTTAGTTTTTATAACGCAATGCAGTGAGCGTGCGTTCTGCTCTCTTGACTGCCAGGAGATCCAGGTTATGGTGGACGAGGCGAAGGAGAAGCTTATTGGAAAACGGAAAGTGTTGGATTAAGAGAAGAAATAGAGCAGCTTAAAGGTTGCTTTGACTAAAACATTAAGATAAATATATATTCAATCTCTAGCTGTTAGTCCTTTTCTCTATTGTAATGGTGTAAAGCTGTCAAATTTTTCTGACTGGCTTGCATTTCAGCCCAAGGTGCTTTCTAGTTGGATTAGTAATAGGTATTGAATGGTTGAGTTTAATGGCTTTGGTACAGTGCATTTTGCTGGTTTAGTACAATTCCTTTTTTTATGTGATTGAATTATGTTTTGTTATTGATCTGAAGTCGCTTGGATGTTCAGAAGCACTTATATATATATAATATATATATGAGTGTATATACAAGTGAAAGCCATCATTTATTTTAACTAGTTTAGACATACAATGTTTTATTAATCTAAGCTCAAGGTGTTGGGGCATCCTTTCATCTCTTACCAGATTATATTTTTGCTGCTATTCCCCCTCTTTGCCCCTACCTTTTTTTTTTATTGTTTTTGCTAATTCTCCCTGATTTATAAAGAAATTTTTTTACTAATTTATTTTGGAGTCCAATTCTAGGTTCCGTTTGTTTACTCTTCCATGTAACTTAAGAACTTTGTTCAGAGTAAAAATAAATGAACAAATTCTATAATTTTTTGGCCTATACTTTCTGGAATATTCACTTTTTTCACTAGCATTTTTGTACTTGTGTTGCTTGTAAAATGGTTACGGTGTCAGCTGTCATAAGTTGAAGTCTGGATATTACAGAAATTTGGAATGTCTTGTGTTATAATGGGTGAATGGGGGATACATAGACCTAAATTTCTGGCAAAAACAAATTAGCCACTAGAACAGTTGTTTTGTGTTTTAATAAAAATATAAGATGAAAATATAAAGTTCGCTTTCCTAAATTCCTTTTATTAAGTGTTTTTTTAAAAGTTTAATAGATCACTGAAAAAAGTACATTCTATTTTTTAAGCTAATACACATTTTTTGAAAAAATGTCAAAATAAAAATCCATGAAGAGATGTAGAGCAATAACTTGCAATTTTAGGACTCTGTTACTACTGTTTCTGGCCCTTAAAGACCAGTGCATCTCTGCCACCCCAGGGTAGTACGGTAGGCTTTGGAATCTGCCTTTTCTTTCTGTGGGGGAGTTTTAAATGAAAGAAGAAGCCGTTTAAATCCACACTTTAGAAGTTTGCATCTGCTATTAGGACCATCTGGATGCAGAAAAAAGAATCCAGGAAGTTGCTTCCACTGAATACGCTCTAAAGAAGAAGATTTTTCTATGTTGATTAAAAATGAAGAAGATTCATTGTAAGCGACAGGTAATTTAGGTAATTTTATTATGGCTTCTGCACAAGTTTTTTTGGTTAGTTGGTTTACTGGAACAATAAGCTTTACTGTTTGGTTAGTTGAATAGTTTTTCGGATGTAGTCGTCTATGTTTTACTTCCTCATCATAAAACTGGAAGATTTTACCATGTGTATCTCTGCATTACGATCAGATTATCTTCCTGTTGCTATCATTAAGATTTCTCTATTATAAATGACACAATGTATGTCCTGTTGTCTGGTCTTTTTATTGTTCTTGTGTGCATTTGTTATGGTTGATACAAAAGTTATGTTCTTCAAGTTGATTCAACTCTCTTTTAGTTCTTTTTTTGTTTCTTTTCCTGATAAATTTTAGGGTTAACTTTATGAATCTGAGGGTTAAATTCTGTAATCTTAAACGATCTAAAGCCATCAACATTGTCCAATCTGGCAAAGGCCTCATTGCTAGAGTACTCTGATTGGTAGTTATTTTAAATGTCTGACTTCAGGTGTTTCCAGATTTTAGGGTCCTTAACTAGATTATAGGTTCCAGCATACAAGCTTATTAGGTTATGGAATGGTTCAGGCCTTCAGGGCCACAGCGTTTCCCCGTCTTTCCAATGTCTTCCTCTAATTATTTAAGGGCTGATTCGGCTTTCTCATGTAGTCCATTAACATATAAGCTACTTCCAGGTACTAAATGTTGTCCAGTCATATTGTACCTCTCCATTGTAATGCCTTGTTCCGCTGCCTCAATATCATTCAAACAAGTACAGCTAGTGATCCAGATATAGGTTAGCATGCTCAGTGGGATGTGTCTGTTCTTCATCTCTTGGACCAAAAAACTGCAATTTATCCATTTTCTCAAATAGATCTAGTGCTTCGTCAGTCAATTTTCCTCTGCAATAGCAGTTAAGTAGAGCACCATCAGTAGATATATCCTTCCCTAATTCAGGGAAGCCACTGAAATTATTGTCAGCAGCAGAGATTCCTTTCACCTGTGATATCAGATCCAACAGTCTTGCATAATCAGCAGGTTCAAATTTAATGTTTCTTGTCTCCATCCACTCATCACCTGACCATAAGAATATGTTGCTTTTGGAGTATAGAAACACTCATTACAGAACTACAGTACCTTTCTAAGTTTCTGGCCTTGTTAGGAATCTTTCTATGCTTCATTCACAATCTGCAATTGTTCAAAGTAGGACTTCAGTAGTACATGATGTCATTTCTTTGAATGTGCTGCTTCCATATTCTACTGACAAGGGCAACTAAGTTTTCAAATCATGTCCCTCCAAAATACATTCAAGGGTAAAGTAAAATGAAGATGAGGGTCTCTCCAGTACTACAACAGAATCGGGAATCGGGTTTGGACTTTAAAAGAATGACGGGTGAAAACTGGAATGTTGTTACTCACCTAGTTAACAGAGTTGGAAATTATGTCCTAAGTGGGATGTGACTGAATAGGAGTTGCTGATCAGAAGTTTGTGAGCTGATAGCAATTCAGCTAAGGAAGTTAGTATTTGGCATGATCAATCTACTGGTTAAACCAGTAGATTGCAGTTAGCATGCATTCTGCACTCTTCTCTGCCGTGAGAATCCGCTGAACAAGGGAAAGTAGAAGCAAATATCCCAACGGAGAGTATCGGATTAAGAGAAGAAATTGCACAGTGTGAAGGTCATATTTACTAAAACATCAAGATATATTTATATGTCTCTGCCAAAGATTAATCAATCGTTACATTGACATGTTTTGATGCTATTTTGCAGATGAAACGAGTACAAATGTACAATCGTGAATGAGAAGGAGAAATAATAAATTTTAATCGTTCCTTACATCCATTAATCCAATTGAAATTATGAATGAGGAGGAGAAATAATGATTTTCTCCGAGGGGAGGAATTCTAATCATTCCTTACATCCATTAATCCAACTAGATTGAACTGTGAATTAGGTTGAGTTGGAACTACTCACAAGTCACAACTATTGTTTACACTGTAAGAGCTGGATGCACAATAATATTTAGGATATTTACCGAATAATCACTTTTTCTAAGTTTTTTTTTTTGTGATTTTATCGTCTTCACAAAATATTAAATATTTTGTTTAAAAAAAATATTTTGCAAAAATATTAGCTTTTACAAAATATTTGTAAAAAATATGTTTCGCAACAAAATCAATCAAATGCAACTTGATAGAATTTAATTGGTATTGGTACATTTTGAAAATTCTAAAATTGAATTTACATATGTGGTTGTGCAAGCAATTGCATATGTGGTTGCAAACAAGTTGCTTTTGGTTGCATAACGTATTTTTGCAAATATTTTTACAAAATTATTTTTTTTAGAAAAGTATTTTTGCAAAAATAAAATAAAATTTGGGTTGTGTATTTATGAAAAAAATCATATTTAGGATATATAAATTTAAATTCATTTATCCATTTTATTGAGAGTATCATATCAAGATATAGTGTCTATATATATATATAAAGGAGGATACGTGGGAAGTTAGGTGGCGCCTCTAATATCGTTTCAATATATTTTTCTAATTTTCTAGAATTTTAAATGCTACTAAATAAAAAAATATCTTTTAACATTTTAGAAGTAAAATAGGTGTTCAAATTTATAGAGGGGAATAGTTTGAATTTAAAGGGAAGACATATTAAAGTTTAAGTTTATAAAGGAGACGAGTCCGGATTTATAGAGGAGCCATATAATAAAAATTTATTTGATGTAGAATTGGTATTAAAAATTTTAAATGAGAGCAGTTCGAATTTAGTTGGTAAGACATAATTAGAAGTACTATTAGAAGTGGAATAGACATTCAAAATTTTAGAGGAGAAGAGCTAAAATTTTTACAAATATAAATAAATTTTCTAGCTCAAGATTGTTAAATCGTAAAATCTAATTTTAGTATTGATTAAATCGCAAACCTAAACTTTTGTTTTCGACTACAGGTTATTGTTCTTATTCTTTGCAAATTTTCTTTTCCAAGATTTTTTATGTTATGCTTTGTGTGTTAGCTGGTTGAATAGATTCGAAGTCGGTAAACACATATATATCAATTTAAATATTTAAATGTATCGTTTAATTTTGAATGTTACAGTTTGTATTCTTGCTTTGTGCTTTAAATAACAAATCTACTTTATGCTTTGTCAAAAATAAAAAAATCTACTTTATGAAGAAGCAGCAGAGATTAAATTAGTCTTTATTCTCAATCAATTTTTTTAATTTTCTTAGAGTATTATAATTTTAAATACTATTAAATAAAATAAATCTTTTAACATATTAGAAGTAGAATATATGTCCAAATTTAAGGAGGAGAAGAGTTCGAATTTACAAGAAAGACATATAAGGTGTTCGAATTTATAAAGAAGAATAGTTCAAGTTGCAGGTTTGACATATAATTAAAGGTTCCGGAAGTAGAATAGGTTTTCAAATTTATAGAGTAAAAGAATTCCAATTTATAAGAAATACATATAATTAAAAGTTGTATTGGAATTAGAATAAGTTTTCAAATTTACAGAGTAAAAAAATTCGAATTTCAAGTAGAAATTCATTTTAATAATGAAAAAAACTTTACCCAGTGACTGTAAAAACAAGGCGGTAAAAAATGAATCCCAAGTACAATAAAATACAAATTACACGGGTCCACAAAGAGTATAAATACAACAAAAGACCGTAGCAAATACACTAACATTGGTCAAAATCCCCAATTCAAAACCCTAATTTGACTCTCCTCAAACCCTAATCAAAATGGTCAAGCGATCACGCATCGGAACATCTTCAACCTTAGCTGACACTGACGTCATCAACTACGTCACCCCGCCGTGGCAGTCCTGCTCGGCGCCGCTGACAAATGGTCCCAATCCGGTGGTGATTGAGCAGAGCTCTGGTTCTAAATGTGGACAGTTTAGTAGAGTGTTCAGTGTGACGTCACCCGAGAGTCGAGGCGTTGCTGGTAATGGTTGCGATAGGACCGGAGGATTTCTCGAGCAATGCTTTTATTGTAGTGGCAGGATTTTTGAGGATATGGAGGTGTATATGTATAGGTAATACTAGAACACTCCTTTTTCGTTTATATCGAGTAGTGTGTGCAATTTTAGTTCGTTATCGAGTATTATGCGTATTTAAGTATCGTATGTCGTATGATGCCTGTGATTTAAGTTTGTTATTGAAAAACTCGTATTAGATATTCGTTGTTTGATTAGTAGTTACTTTGTAATCGAATTGCTTTGTGAGTTAGATATATGAGTGTTTATGGCAAGTTTATTATTGTTGTGATGATGATTTATGAGAAAGTGTTGTTACTAGTCTCTCTCTAGATTTCCAACTTACTAATACTAATTTTTTAAGTGGAAAGTTCAGTTTCGTGTAGATAACTTAACTTAGTGTAGAATTTTTAGTATTATGTCTAGTGGTTTTTTTTTAGATTTAAATAAATAAGTGTAGAACACTACTAAGATAGTAAGTACTGAGTTTTGTTTAGTTAAGTTGCTACGAAATTGAGCTGAAATGACTCGTATACTTTTTTAATCTGTGTTGCGTTTTAGTTATAAATTATAAACTGATGTCATCCATGAAATGTTGTTATATTCGAAAAAAGTAGATTGTGATTAATTTAAGTAAACTACATCTAACTTTTGCTAAGATAGAGTTGGACTATTTTTGCCTGAATTTGAAGATGTGTGTGATGGGGGAATTCTATCATTTTGTTTCTTATCTTGATCTCGGACAAAAATCGATTTATTGGTTAAACTAGTTTGTCTGATTTGTCCATGTGTCACTATAATAATGTGCTTTGGTACTAAAAAAATTTGCTAATTTAGATTAACTAGTTCAAGTATTGGGACATCATATTTGGAAACTTAGAGACTGATGCCTCAATATTAGAAAAGAGTATGCTAGCCTTCACAAATACATGCAAAGATCTTCTGAAGGATCTGTAAGTTGATTGCTCATTTGTTTATCTGCTTTTGGTTTTGACATTTTCTTTTTAGGTTCCTCGTGCTATTTAAAGAAATAAAATTGTTGCAGTTCTAATTTGTGGAAGTGTTTATATTACAATGCAGTGAGCATGCGTTCTGCACTTCTCTCTGTCGTGAGAGCCAGATTAAAGTGGACAAGGGGAAGGAAAAGCAAACAGCAAAACGGAAAGTGTTGGATTAAGAGAAGAATTTGCACAGTTTGCACTTTGAAGGTTGTTTTAACTAAAACATCAAGATATATTTATATATATTCAGTCTCCAGCTTTCAGTTTTTTTTTGTTATTGTAACGGTGCAAAGCTGTCAAATTTTATGACTGGCTCGCACTTTAGTCCAAGGTGCTTTCTAGTTAAATTTAGGATAGATCTTTAGTGGTTGACTAATACTATGAGTTTGGTACAGTTTATTCTACTGGTTTAGTACAATTCAGTTTGCTGGTTTTTTAAGTAATTGAACTATGTTTATTATTAATCTCAACCTCTGTTGGATGTTTGGAAGTACTTATATGTATATGGTTTCCAGATACCATTGTCAAGTGAAAACCGACATTTATTTTGACTAGATACAGTAAGTAGTTCACGGTAAGTTCTATTTTATGAATTGTGAGCTGTGAGATGTCTCAGATATCTTATCTTACTAGTCCATGTTTATATTATTAACAATTTTGGGCACTACAATATAAGCTGATTCATAATAAATTGGTTCTGCCCAGTTTTATATTTTAAAAAAATGACTACGTATTGTTTTTCTTAGCGATCCCTCTAACCTTAACTTCAGAAATTTCATTTTCTGCATCCACTATTGTGTTGCTTGTAGTTTCTACATACACTATTGTGTTGCTTGTAAAATGGTTATGGTGTCACTGTCTCGAATTGAAGTCTGGGTAGCACAGAAATTTACGTCTCTGGGAAAGGGATGCGTAGAACTAAATTTTTAGCAAAACCAATTTGCCCTTCTAGAACAACTGTTTTGTGTTTTCATAAATTTAAGCTTCTCTTTCCTTTTATTAAGTGTGTTTTCTTTTAAGTTTCATAAGTGATTTTGTGTATATTATTTTTAAAGTTATTCGATTCGACATTTTACAAATAGAATGTCAAAAGAAATTAAAGAAATCATGTAGAGATGTAGTCACGTAGACCAATAATTTGCAATTTCAGGACTCTGTTTCTACTTTGTACTGTTTCTGGCACTTGAAGACTAGTTGCCACCCCAGGCCCCTTCTGAAGTTCCAGAGTACCCTGCATTTTCAGTTTTTTCTCCAATTTTCCTTCTTTCTTCTTTGTTCATCAAATTATTGGTAATTTCAGTAGTTTCAAAATGTTTGAGGTCAAAGCTAATGTATGCCTTAAATTCAATGTTGATAGAAAGTGACATTTTTCTTTATCTTATATTCTTAAAACCGGGTTTTTATAGTTTTTTTTTCAGATGCAGAATTACGGAACTATGATTGATTGTTGTAATGTATTAAATCTTCAACTGCTTGTCATATTGAATTTGACAAAATCTCAACCACTTGTTTATGACTGATGGACGAACGTTCAACACTTTGTTGTTATCAGAAAGAAAGGGGTAGTTATTAGCTAGGATGATTTTCGGTGCCCCATTCGTTAGCATAAACGGTTTGGCCTCAGGGTCGGCACATCCATTTCTTTAGTTTTCAAAATGAGCTTTTGTTAGAGAAAATAAGCTTATATCTTGTGAAAACTAGAGAGTAGAAACACAAAGAAGTTAAAAATTCATCCTTCAAATGGTGAAGGTTCATGTATATGCATAAAGTAGACTAGTAGAGTATAAAAAGTAAAGATGCAGTGTATACTGACAGTGGCAATCAAGTTTTCAAATCATGTCCCTCCAAAATACATTCTAAGGTAAAATAAACTGAAGATGAAGGTCTCTACTGTACTCTTTCCCCATACATTGTGAGTTGTGACATTAAAGAAAGTGCAAGCTGATTATTTGCTTTACTTCACAGCTTTAATCTCAGACTTAGCTAAAAAAAAATTGCACAACAGGAAAGAAACAAAACCATTAACAGGGAAGAAGTACCTTTTTCTTTTCAGTAAAATTTCATCTTTTCAGTAACAGTAAAAGAAGCTTCATATTCAACATCTCCTGAATGTCTGGGTTAGCAACTACATGATTGTAATTACCTATGATCCTAATACGGGAGAGTCGTGCACTGAGTGCCACCTATGTAACGAGTTTGGTATTTGGTTTAGCCTTTCTAAGCATATTTATTTTTTATCCTACCTATATTTTTGTAATATATATAATGTCGATTCATCCCAAATAAGCTACCATCCTGCAAAAACCACCGAGAAAATTGTCATGCAACTAGATTTTAATGACATGTGAACTCAAATCTTGTTACTCACCTAGGAAACCAGAGTTGATAATGATGTTTTAACTGGAAAGTAATTAAATAGGATAAAGGAACCGCTGGTCAAAATTTTGTGAGCTTCAGGATAGCAATTCAGCAGTTCTGGGAAAGTTACTATTTGGCATCTGTGAAGTAAACACGAAAAATGTTTAAAAGGCTGTAAATTTTGATTTATTCACTGCATAACAAATTAGATAGCAGGAAAAAAAAACTGAAAAAACGTTTCTTTCCCCAATCTAAATGTGTAAAACCCAATTATATACCAAGATTAAGACTAAATTAGATGCTTTGTTCTTGTTCTCTAGTGTTATTAATAGGATATTACCTGCTAAAGTGTGTTATTATACTTATGTATTCTCGAGACCACAAGCGGAAAGTTTCCTGTAATTTTGCATGATCTTTGTCTTGGCAAAATTTTCATCAGAAATTCAGATCTCCATATCTGTTTGTGCATGGCAATAGCTCTTCTACCTCGACTCGGGAATGGGAACAACTCGTGCTTTTCTTAATTCTACTAGGATTAACAGATTCAACCTCTGCCAAAAATATGCTATAAACTGGTCTGTGATCGGAGAAACGAGACTCCCCACGAACATAAGACACTTGATGCAGACCTCTACCGTACCACAATATGCGATCACACCTTTGCACATGAAATCACAGTGTTAGTTTCTAAATAACTATACTACAGTCACAATATTTCTCTACTTGCCTTAATTTATATCATCACAGTACTATGGACATATTCACATTTCACATTCATGATTCATTCACCTCACATTTCTTTGAGGATGATTGTAAAATTCTTTCTGTTTTTGAGTTGAAAGTTCCTTCATGTTTATTATAGTTATTCCTTTTTGAATTTCTCGGTCACAGAGAAGTCTTACCATGCTGGTGTCCTTCGTTTTTCTCTTGGGTGCCTATCATCCCCTGCGTATCTGTCTGAGTTATCTGAATATTTGTAAGTAGGAGGAAAATATATACTCCCTTCGTTCCAACCCTCAAACACATGCCCTCTACTTTGCTCTACTCGAAGCTGAAAAATGCACAATATGTGAACCTAAATGAAAATGCAAAATGCTTAAAACATTTCATGTGATAACTTGTACTCAACTTACCTGATCGTTTTCTAACAAAGCCCTCCAGTTATGCATCTCGACAAGGGCCTTTGCAGAACGGTAAGACAGTGCAATCCGATAGTTCAAATCCCCAAGCCATACAATTCGACTACACGGATGCCAACATAATTAAGAATGTAGATAAGTCTATTATTACCGAAGTTCTACATAACCGCGAATGGTTAGAAAACCAACAGTATTATATCAAACCAGATAGATAATTTAAAGACTGTCTATAATTTCAAGATAAAACTCTTACTCGTGCTCAAGAATTGTTTCAGGAGATTTGTCCTCCCCCGTGTCAAGTACATGTGGAAATCTCGTTTTTCTTAAAATTTCCAAGACATCAGAGTTTCTCCTCACTTCGTCACCTTCCTTTTGACCAGAGGTTAAATGACTACAGATGAAGCAGAAGCTTGTTTGGTGCAAAGACATGCTAATTGATATGGAGCCCTGTAAAACATATATAACAAGGTTGCTAATTTTAAACAGAACTCATAAAAGCTTTCTTACAATTTAAATTCAGGCTTTTGCACAAAGCGCAGAACATACCTTGTTGCCAAGATAACCCATCAATCCTCTACCTACACAAGACACTTTCAAGTTACGAACATTATCCCTCATATCACTCTTGACCCATACTGTGAGAAAAATCCCTACCATCTGTTTACTGGCAACTAAACAGTACCCAGAGTTTTCTTGATATCTATCTTTATCATCAATACAGGTAGATCCATTGTATGACATTGGTGAATAGTGAGTACTGCAGGGGGAATCACCATTTACTTCATCATAGGAGCCACTCCATATTACATTTGGGTCATAATCACATGTTGTCTGCCCCAACATAATCCTGTCACAGACACTGAATCTACGATCAAGCCGAGGTTGTGGCATAGACATGTCATTTCCCATCATCCTCGTGCTGTGACTAGATTGGAAGGAGCGACGTTGAAGAAAAGATGAGGCATTTTGTCTTGTTGATCCTTCAAAGTCTGCATCTGATTCCACAATTGGGTCAGGAACTGGTGAGGGTGTGTGGTAACTGCCACTAGTTCCAGGAAGATTATTCAATGTCTTTCGAATGAGTGCTAGCCATTTTGTAGCTGGGCCATTGTCTTCAGTGCCCAAGACATTACCAGCATTTAAGGGAACTATCTCTTGAAACCTAAATGTTGAAGGGACCAATAAAATTCCAAACAACAACTACAGATACCAAATAAATATGTAGACACTATAAAAATTACAAACTCACCCAAGAACGTAAATATCAGCTGGAGGCGAAGTGTGTAGCCAATCTTCAAGACTTAAATAACTTGGAGGTGATTTTCCTGCCACATTCCATGTAGCTACAAAGATCCTGAAGTTTCATTGATAGAGGAAAGCAATAGTAATTAATACTTGCAAAATATACCAACCAAACAATAGAGAAACAAATTACATTAAAAATACCTATAGTTTTGAACATCTGTGACTTGGGAAGCATCAAGATCAATCTTACTTCGTGGTACAGCCTCAGAGTGCCTCCTGAATCTCTCTAATGCAGAAAATAAAGTTAGAAGAATAACATAAATCAAGATGCAAAAATAAGCAGACTACTTTGTTTTTCCTTTCTACTTGACAAGTTTGGATATGTCAAAAAAATTAATGTGTAGTTTGTGGACCGAAGAAAAAATGAATGTCTGACAATAAACCTGTTCTGCTCTTTTCCACAGTGCATGCTTCACTCCTTGATGAATTGTTGCTCCATTCTTCATCACTACCTGAAAAAAAATCGATATAATTTGTTACGAGCTGTGATCAAGGCCTCGGGAAATTGCATCAATCCCTCATATTCAAAAACACCTCAAAGAAACAAAGAGAATATAGTGTAGACCCAGGATAATAAAAGTAAGATCATTGCATATCGAAAAAGGGGAACAAAACAAAGAGCAAGTCTCAATCTGAAAACAGAAGTGATTGATCCAAAAATAATCCATATTGTTCTTAGTACCAAAAAAAACAGTGACTGATTACGCAACATCAAATCAACAAATTATTGAGGACTAAACTTTACATCACATATTGATAAACTAGATTAATGTGAAGCAATCACCTTCATAAACGATATTTTCATCAGCATGAAAATCATCAGCTTTGCTCTTGATATTGAACCATTTCTTGACTAATGTCTTGGGCCATGAAATCTTCGATAACCAATACAAAAACTTAGTAATAATTAATAAACACCCCTGCAAATTCAACTAAAAGGTGACAGCTGAAGAAGTTAGACATTTTCTCAAACAAACCTTGCTTTTCTTGGAGTTTCCATCTCTCATTGTTCCACAACTTCATGCATAAATCATAGGCTTTTTGTCAACAAAACAAAGAAAAGTTGATATAGATTTCTTGAGAAACAGAAGATATATTAGACTGTTTTGTCAAGTTATAAAGAGGAAACAATTAAACCAATTTACATGAAACCAAACAAAACCGCAGTTTCAAGATTTGGTTTTTGGGTAAGCAAAACAAGAGTCAAATTAAAAGAACCATACTCCAAGTTGGGATTTTTATTTAATTTACGACAAGAATTTAAGAAAATCAAGAAATTATAATAGGGAACAAAGAGAGAAGGACAAGACTCAAGACTCAAGAGTAGTGTGTAGAAGGAATAGTATAAGATTCTACTAGTGGTAAATGAAGACAATGCAGGAGACATAAAACCTCATAACCTTGCTACTAGAACAACAGTAATAAAATTCGAAAGAGAATAAATAAAGGTGCATGAGTTTAAGAAGCTCCTTTTTTCTTTTCCTTTGGCCTTAGCTATAGGCTCTCTCTCTCTCTCTCTCTCTCTCTCTCTCTCTCTCTCTCTCTCTCTCTCTCTCTCTCTCTCTCCCTCCCTCTCTCCCTCTCTCTCTCTCTCTCTCTCTCTCTCTCTCTCTCCCTCCCCCTCTCTCCCTCTCTCCCTCTCTCCCTCTCCCTCTCCCTCTCCCTCTCTCTCTCTCTCTCCCCCTCTCCCTCTCCCTCTCTTCCTAAGTCTCTCTCTCTCTCTCTCTCCCTCCCTCTCTCCCTCTCTCCCTCTCCCTCTCCCTCTCCCTCCCCCTCTCCCTCTTCCTCTCCCTCTCTCTTGTAAAAGTAGTGAATAGTGTGAGTGTGTGATCTAAAGCTT
Source organism: Heracleum sosnowskyi (assembly GCA_030848705.1). Lineage (NCBI taxonomy): Eukaryota > Viridiplantae > Streptophyta > Magnoliopsida > Apiales > Apiaceae > Heracleum > Heracleum sosnowskyi. The sequence goes on from CM061241.1 coordinate 49,103,193, forward strand.
GAGAAAAGAGTGACAAAGTATGGTTTGTCACATTTACACACACCTTCATCAATTTTATGCAAAATAAATCTGTTACATAATCTCTCTGTCCTTGTGTCAGCTAATTAATAAAAGTGCAAATGTATGTTTGAAAAGAAGACAAACTAGAGAGATAAAGAAAGGAAAATGAGGTGCTAACATCTTTGGTGTGTGCATTAATACTTTCTTATATATGTTTTCTTGACTTGTTTTACAAGTGGGTGTTTGTTGGTGTTGGTAAATTTACATATCTTAGATAATTTATTGAACTATTTAAAGTTAAGATATTGTTTTAAAATATTACATCAAAATAATAAAATTTATATCATAACTTAAATTTTTTATATAATATACTTTTTTATTTATTTTCAAAGATACAATATTAAATTTTGATTAGAACACATCACACATCTAAGAATGAATGTACAGATTCTAGAGAGACAGAAACAGAAGCTAGAGTACAGATTTGTGGTTTTTAGTGCATGGTGTGTGCAAAATTGCCAACTTCCAGAAAAAACACACGTATGTCAATAACCATTTTTATTCTTAAAATCGCAAGTTTTACGTAAGAAAATTTTATAGGCATCGGGTTACTGGGGTGATCACGGTTCGAGTTAAACAGTATAATTCGTAAAAATTGATCTGATTTTAAATTGATTTGAACTGAAATCAAAGTATAGTTCGCGGTTCCGGTTCAATTACTTTAAAAATTTGCGGGTTGTGGGTTGGTTTCGGGTTAACATGAACTCAACCGGCTCACAATACGAATCGCATCTATATACTTATATATATATATATAATATTTTTATATTTATGATTATATAATATAAATTAATTTTATGTGATGAATCACAAATTAAATTTTTTCTAAATCTTATCAAATTTTTAGTTATCAACTTATCATACATACTAGCTTAAAACCCGTGCGATGCACGGATTGTTATTAAAAATCATTATTTTTATTATTTATGTTTTAATATTTTATTAATTTACATTTGCTAAAAAAATAAGTAGACATGTTAAACTTTTTTAAATAATTGAAAGTATTAAAATAAATTTTAAAATAAATTAACAATTGTTTATCCGTTATATTTTTGGAAAAGTAGGGGTTTTAGTAAGGAAAAAAATAGAAAAAGTAACATGTTTTATCTGAAAAGGTAAGTGCCCGTAATTAAAAGTATGTAAATAGATTTCAAAATAAATAAGTAGGGATTTGCCCGAGATATTTTTGGAAAATGAGGGTTTTTAGTAAGGAAAAATAGAAAGAATAACATGTTTTAGTTGAAAATGATAATTGTCGGTGATTGTTTTTAGAAAAATAAAGGATTTTGTTAGAAAAAAAAATAGAAAAAGTAATATATTTTAGCTGAAAAGGTAGTTGGTTATAAAAATGTTATTATTTAATAATAATTTCTTTAGAAAATGAAAAAATTGAAAAAGTAATATATTTCAGCTGAAAAAGTGCTCATAATTAAAAGTATTAAAATAGATTTTAATACTTTTAATTATTAAAATAAAAAAATAGATTTTTAAAATAAATAAGTAAGGGTTTGCCCGTGATATTTTTGGAAAATGAGGGGTTTTAGTAAGAAAAAATAGAAAGAGTAACATGTTTTTGTTAAAAAAGATAACCGCCCATGTTTTTTTTAGAAAAATAAAAGATTTTGTTATAAAAAAATATAAAAAGGTAATGTATTTTAGCTGAAAAGGTAATTGGTTATAAATAATGTTATTATTTAGTGATAGTTTTTAAAAAAAATAAGTAAGGGCAATTAAATAAAATCACTAAGTACCGACCGTCCGTCCATCCGACTACCAAACTTTTAATGTTTCGTCTTTAATAATATAGCTTAAAACCCGTGCGATGCACGAATTGTTTTTAATAATTGTTAATTTTATTATTTATATTTTATTAATTGTAACGGTTTGCCCGTGATATTTTGGAAAAAGAGGGGTTTTAGTAAGAAAAATAGAAAGTAACATGTTTTCGTTGAATTTTAAAATATAAAAGTAACGATTTGCCCGTGATATTTTTGAAAAAAAAAAGGGTTTTTATTAAGAAAAATACAAAAGGTGACATGTTTTAGTTGAAAAAGATAATTGTCAATTAAAATTATTAAAATAGATTTTAAAGTAAATAAGCAAGAGTTTGCGCGTGATATAATTGGAAAAGTAGAGATTTTAGTAAGGAAAATAGAAAATATAACATATTTTAGCTGAAAAAGGTAATTGCCCGTGATTTTTCTAGAAAAAGAGGGGAAATGTAATTACCAATTAAAAGTATTAAAATATGTTTTAAAATAAATAAGTAAGGGTTTGCTCGTGATATATTTGGGAAATGAGGGATTTTAGTAAAGTAAATAGAAAAAGTAAAATGTTTTAGCTTGAAAATGAAATTGTTCGTGATTTTTTTAGAAAAAAATGGTAATGCATTTTAACTGAAAGGGTAACTGATTATAATAATTAAACAAACAATTAAATAAGGCAAGTATCGTACCAAAAAAACATGTACCAAAACTTTCAAAGTTTCGTCTTTAATAATATAGTATAGATAGATAGATTTATAATATTAGTATTTTATGGAATAGTCCGTGATATTTTTGAGGTTTTAGTAAGAGAAATATTAGTTATGAAATATAAAAATGATTATACGTTTTGGGAAAAAAAGCTAATCGGTTAGTCATTAATCATTATAATATTATTATTTTATTTTATTAAATAGATTTATTCATGATATTTTTGAAAAATGAGAGGTTTTAGTTAGGAAAAATAGAAAAGTAGAAATTTTAGTTGGAAAATATAAAAAAGAATATACAATTTGGCTAAAAAAGGTAATGAGTTAGTTATTAGCAATTATAACTTTATTATGTTATTTTAGCAAATGAAATTGTTTGCAATATTTTTGGAAAATGAGATGGTTTAGTTAGGAAAAATAGAAAAGATATTCTATATAATAATTTTAATATTTTATCTAACGGTTCTCATCGATTTGATCAAAAATATCTAACGGCTATGAATTGAGTGACCAGACTACAAAAACTTTCATGATCAGACTACAAAACTTTCAATGTTTCGTCTTTAATAATATAGTATAGATATCAATCGATTTTGTATTACTTTTCGTATACAAAGTTTCTTTGTTGTAACTAAATTGAATGTTAGTTATTAGCGGTTAATACTTTGTTATGTAGGAATAATTTTTATTATTTATGCACATTTAAAGAAGAAAATTTTAGATATGAGAATTATTTTTATTTTCTGATTTTTTAAATCAAACTATCTGGGAAAATTTAAAACAGAAAGCTATAATTTTATTTCTTAATTTTATTAATCAAATTATATCAAGAACTGTCAAAATCCGCTAATCTGAACCGACTAAAATCGAACCGAGTGATTTGATTTTGTTGGTTTACAAATTACAATTTAGTTTAAATTTTTTAAGAATCGTTATTTTATGATTTGATTCCGATTTGACATCAAACCCTAACGGATCGCGATCACCCCTGTTGGGTAGTGAGAAGTGCATAGCTGTTAAGAATACGAACGTGGGGTGGGTTTATTTTATTTTATTTTATTTTTTTTGTCATGGGGCTGGGTTTAATTTTTGAACGGGGGAATGGTAACGGAGTCTTCAATGTAGATTTTAGGTCTTTTTGTTGGGTTCTTTTTGTTTATATCAAGGATTTAATTTTTCGTGTTTCTTATTAATTGAAGCTATGAACCATATAATTCGTTTGGTTCTTTAGCAAATTACGGTTCATATTGTTCCCAAAATACTTCCTCCGTCCTTTTTAGTAGTTCTTTTCTACAAATTTAAGTATATTGAGAAAATGTTAGTTAAATAATTCATTTTTTCTATCTATTATTAAATTTTTTTTGTCGGACTATTTATTGTAATTGAATTTTATAAATTAAATTGAGTTTTTTGTGTATATATTAGTCAAATCTTGAAAATAGAAGTGTAAGTGTAATTTTTAGAAAAATTATCAAAAGTTACCTTGAAACAAGAATGGGCAATTAATTAACGACAATTTTTTATTTTTTTTGCAAAGAAAAACTACTAAAATGGGACATAGGAAGTATTTACTTATTTATTTAAAGTATTAAATTTATATATTTTGCAAATGAGTATATATTCTAACAAATTATGAGGTGACCGAGAATCGACCAATTTTACGATGAATGAGTATATAAATTATATTCTGCCAGTTTTAAACACATAATTTAACATGTATATAATAGACATTGAACTTATATACTATTTTTATTCTTTTTTTTTAAGAAAAAATACTTGACTACAAATATTTGAACATAATAATAACACAAATTATCTTAATATATAATATCATATTCAAATCACATGTCTTAAAATATATTCAAATTTACGCACATCCTTATAACCTTATTATATGATTTTTGACTCCGGACATACGAATTATGTAAGTGAGGGAGTTCAATTAATTAATCAATTTTTTGTAAAACGACGGATGTACATTTGTTTGGAGTGATGGGATAAGAATAAGGAAAATAATGATTTATATGTTGAAATTATAGGAATACACACTAAAATTTGTAATTGAATTATTATTCATGAATAGACTTTGATTCCCTTGATGGGAAGCATTTTACATTGTCTCCAAAATTCACTAAAACCCTTCCAATTATTTTTTCGCTAGTACAGTTGATTGACTGCTTTGTCACTTTCCATATTGACTACTGCATAAAAGGTCATTCAAGTCTAAAAATATTTATACCTTGTTAATGATATTTAAAATAATTAATAATGAAGTTCATCGTTTTATTAAACATCAAATTATTCTGCGGTAAGAGCAACTTCAATAGAATTGACTAAAATGATATAAAATACTGATTATGTAAAATTTGTTGAACATGTAAAATGTTTTGCTAATGATTAGTTATATCTTAAAAATAGCAAGTTATTATTATTTCAAGTTGTTATAAATAGAATATATTATTTTAATATGGTAAGTGATAATTTGTAATTATGTTACATGTCTCTGGCGGCCAAATATAACCAATATGAAAACGTTGACTATATTTTTTGGTAAGAGTTATAGCTCGTTGGAGTGCCAATATTTTTACATAATTTCTATTATTTATATTTTAATGTATGTTTCATTGAATTTTAGCTAAAGGTTTCTCCTGGTTGGAGATGCTCTAACTATTGTAAAAAATAATTAATTGTTGGCTCTTTCTCTTTTTTTTTTTTGGAAAAAACAAATCATATTTAGGATACTCCAATTTTTATTCTGAATCCCTTCAAAATATTTATCTGTCTTTACTCTTCACCAAAGAGCTTTTCATGTTATTATGGACGGCAGGTGCACAAGTTAAAACAGATTCCCCCTTTTATAACACACCATTTGTTGAATATTCACCGATTCAACATTCCAGAGTCTAATATATAATTAATCAAATGATTTTAACATGTTTTGTCACAAATTTTTACTACGGTTAAATTTCTTTAAAGTAATAGGCTCGGGATCGAGAAAAAATATTATTTTATCGAGAGTAAAATTGCGTTGTCTCTATTACGTTGGAATCGGATAAAAAAATTATTTTAAAAAAAATATTATTTTATCGATTATTACTTAAGGTTCAACTGTACTTGGGAATTGAAAATTGAAATCCGGGCATCAAGAATCCGCAAAGACAAATGCATTCTGAACACATTTACTCCGTCTATCTCTTATCTTAATTGTTCCTTTTAATTTTTGCATATGTATAGTGACATATAATCTGTCCGTCCCCTCAATTCTTTACGGGTTAATTATCTTGTTGGTCATTAAAGTAGGCCTAAAGTATCAAGTTGGTCACCAAACTGAAAACTGCCTCAAACAGGTCACTAAAATCAGCTACAGGTACATTCCATTAGATAACTTACTTTTTTCTGGACGGAAAACACTAATATTAATGTTAATTTCTTCGATTTTATGGTCTGAAATGAATATGTTACCCTACCATGTAGATATCACATTAAATATTTTTTAATACATAATCATTTTTCATCTAAAAAAATTATTTATTTAGCGCAGTGTACCCTGTAGCCGACTTTAGTGACCTAATTGAGACCATTTTCAGTTTGGTGACCAACTTGATACTTTAGGCCCACTTTAGTGACCAACAAGATAATTAACCCAATTCTTTACATTAAGTTTGGGCACGGAGGTTAAGAAAAAATATAATTTAGTGAAGAAAAGTAAGAAAAATGAGTAAAGTGGTAGGATCAATCAATCAATTTTTAATGTATAAAGTGGAGATAGTGGGGAAAAGTATTTGATGTAGTTAATTTTTATATTATAAAACTTTACTATTTTAGGAAACTTTTGGAACGTAAAGAATTGGGAGAGATATCCAAAAAGAAAAATGTAAAGAAATGAAAGGGAGGGAATGAGGGACTGAGGGAGTATCAATCACATAATTTTATAATTACTTTAATCTTTTTAAAATAAAATAATATGCAATCAATACACCTTAATTACGTGTAAAAGCGCGTAGCTAAAATGGGACGGAGGATTAAATTGTCTTGTAATTAGTATATTCAAATTGGTACTAAAAACTGTCTGGTTTACCCCAACCTTTAAATAAATAAAATGTTCACAACTTATACATGGTTTATGTATAAGTTGTTATTTGTTCTTGAAATCTAAAATTCGAGACTAGAAATTGAGGATTCCAGTTTTAAAGCAGGAGTAGAGTAGATATTGAAAAAATCACATGTATTTCCTAAAAAATTAAAAATGTATGGAAGAAACTTTCTGCTATACATGTAAAGTAAAGATTCTGCTATACACATAAAATACAGGTTCTAACATGAATGCATGAGAGTCGTATTTATAGATACCGTGAAAGTTTTCACGGATATAATATGTTACAAAACCCGTTTATATGTAATAATATGATTAACTTTCAAAAGATTATTTGTACTCACTTGGATTCAAAAGAAACTTGTTAGCCTACTGATGATTTCTAAGAGCATATGCATATATTAGAGTAAGGGTTAAATATCAAATTGGTCACTGAAGTGGAGGTTATATATCAATTTCTTCATCAATTTTAACGGGGGTCTCAATTAAATCACTTAAGTCATAATAAATATCAAACAGATACCTCTAAATGTTGATCGAGAAGTAAAATAAATTTTTGTTGAGTTCTATACATTTTTCTTCAATGTCATCATAACCAAATGAAAAGCGATGAACTCTAGTATTTTAGATAATATATTTAGATTTTTTAAAATTTATTTAAAATTTATTTTTGAAAATAGTTGATTCGTTAGACGGATTGACGAATTGACAGAGTTTAGTTATGCAGCAGTGTTTTTTTAGTCCGTCAATCCGTTATCTACTCCATCAAAAATTGATGGAGTAATTGATGGATTGATTGATCAAAAAACATTGTTGCATTGATAAAACTTCATCAATTCATTAGACGGATTAACTACTTTAATTTGTAATGCTGCATAAAAAATAACAAAATAGTTAATTTTATTTGCATAGTAATAAACTCCATCAAGTAAATTGACGAATTAACGGATTGAAGGTCGGGAATGGATGCAGATGATCTTACTATAATGCATTTGGTTAACACCATTGCACATACCCCACTCATTAGCTACTACTCCTTCCGTTTTTTTTACGTCGCTTAATTTTTTGCTTAAATTTATTATTTTTAAATTTTTCTTTTTTAAAATAAAAATATATAAAGGATAGTTTAATTCAAAAAAATAATTTTAAAAAAATAATTTTAAATACCCAATTAAAACGCTTTAAAATATGTGCAAAAAATCAAACGTCGTATAAAAAAAAACGGAGAGAGTAATAAATTTGGTCACACTTGAAGGGATTATATGATAAAAAGGTCCCACATAAACCAACATTCCTCACATGCCCCACCATTCATAATACTCAAAGACTTTTAATAAAGTTGATTTAAACTGCACAAACAAAAGAGATTCTTGATGAATCAAAGGTGGTGTAATTTCTATAACAAGTAAAATGCAATTAAAAACAACTTTCATGTATAACTATAAAAGTATGTACATTCAATCATCATTGCCATGACATGATTCGAATCAGCAGTTTCGTAAAAAATGAGAGGATTCTATTATAAGCTAGTGGATGCTTCAGTAATCTGACCATCTCTTGAAGCATAACAATATGAAATAATGATCAAACTCTGAATATGACTATCATTTATGAAAGAGGAATCTAGCCGGGAACATTCATTTCTGAACTGGAAAGGCACAAGGATGATGGGACCGAAGGAGGACCAGGAAAACGAGATGATAAGCATTTAATTTCGATCTAACATTATCGTGCACATGATAATACAACATGGCTCTTTCGGTAATTCAGGAAACTGCAATAAATGCTGCAAACCATAAGCAGTTGGCAAAGAACATGTTCCTGCTCATTGGAGCCTCATTGGAGCGACAGCTAAAAGTTATAACACAAGTACAAGATATGGATAAAGCATAATTTACCACTTGCGAACCGAATGGAGAGACAATGTGGAGTCGAAACATACTAAGAGTAAATTAGAAATACAAGGATCGAGTGTAAAACTGCGGCCATGATTCCGTGAACATAACTCTATGTAGTAAATGAAGGTGGTGCAGACGGAAGATATGTTTTCATCCGATCATGGTTCGTTTTCTACCTCGTTGTCTCACTGGAAGAAGTTGGAAATAATAATTCAATGTCAGAGATAGTGACATATGAACAACTGAAATAATTATCTTGAAAAAGAGCTATCACATTGACCATGAGGGAGAAAAGATGGAACCTTGAGCAAGTTTGTTAAATGTTGCTGACCACTGCTTTGAGGATTTCCTATATGCAGCAAGTATTTGATCCATCTGATTGATAATGTAAAACCATGAAATATTTGCATCAGATATGTTGTATATATGCCTTAATTGCTTGGCAATGAATGTGGAACTCTTTCACTTATTTCTATTGACATGGAATTATGGGCAAAGGTAGTATACCGTATACAAGCTATCTTATGCTAGTAATAAAAATCTACTTTCGACATTAAAAACCAGTGGCTTGTACAGTTGTAGTTCCATCGGTACCCCGCACAACCACAAGTACTAGTTTACTAGCGACTGAGGGTTCAGATCACAGTGGACGTATTGTGTATAGAAGCATGGATCATTACAAATTTCTGTATTCAACCTCTTTGAGCCATATTTCCATTCTATGCCAGAAAAAAAAAACTACTTTGTTTCCGATAGAAAATATTTTAACAAAGCTTATGTGGTTTATTCAATACAATTAATTTCCAGCTTAGCTGCATATTTCTCAACAGTCAAAACCCATAGAGACAACTAGATAATAATGAATAATAAGGATAAAATCAGATTACCACATTTCCACATGAGGAATGCATAGAAAGCAAAGCCCTCTCAAGCACATACAGATCAACTGCTTTATCTTCTGGAAGAGTTGATGTGAAGCTCAGACCAAAATCAATTAGGACCTAGATAAAGATTAGAAATGTAATTCATAAATTGATAAAAACAAATGGTCAAAAATTTGGATACATAATAAGCCCGACAGGTATAAAACAGCTGCTAAGATTATAACAATGTATGAATGACAAATTTAATCAAGTAAAGACAGACCACATACCAGCTGATTGGTGGCACTGCGGATTAACATATTTGATGTGGTTAGGTCACCATGAGCAACACCACCATCATGAAGCTTTGCAATTGCATCACCAATCTGCATTGCGATGTCCGCCATTCTGTCTTCAACTACACCATTTAATCCAAATTCGAGAAATACATCTTTAACAGAAGGACCCTCCACATACTCAAATGTTAAAGTGTGCAGTGAAAGGTCTACAGCATAAAGAACTGGAGTAGAAACTCCAAGTTGTCTAGCTTTTGTCAAGCACCTGGCCTCCTATACATGAAAATAAATTAAACCACCAAACAGTCAAACAGTACACACAAGTAAAATCATTACACTGTGATAGGCTGAGGTATTTCACTTAACTGACCGCGTTTAAGCGCTTCACGGTGAGCTTCAAATCTAAAGTTGGATGTCTATACTTCTTTGAGAAACGTTCCTTAACAATACACCTCTTCCCCACAAAATGAGAATCATATACTCTCTGTACAGTGATACAAGGAAAGTTAAAAATAAAGTTGTGGGAAAGACAACTTGGATAAAACATCAGCGTCTATCTATGTGAACGTCTTAGACGCATATTATAATACAAACATAACATCTTTATATTCAATGTTAAAGTAGAGAATACGCAATCCAAGTCAAACTCACTGCTTCAGCGCCTTGCTTCACCAGAATCAATGGACCTTCATCATCTGCTTTGATCTCCATAGCAGAATGTGGTATTTCTTACTTGCTCCAACCAATTTATATGACTGCAACGGTTCTACAATGATCAACATGCAATAAGAAGATATAGCAAACAAAAAATATTCAAGAAAAAGCATCAGTGGGCCGTAAATCTGAAGATGTGTAAACTGCAAGCTACTAGCCATATCAGACAAACCACTACCATGTCAAAACCTGTCCTGAATCTCCTTCCTCCAGGAATACAATGCTTTTCGCCTAAAACTTGTACTTACAATGCTTCATAATCCATACGAATAACACATCCAAACCAATAACACTTACACTACTCAGCTATAGCAATAGTCAATAACATTAACATCAATTATGAAGTTTAATATGCCGCCTCTGTTTAACCTGAAAGTCAAAAGTAAGATCCTGATGTGGAACAGGAGTGGTAAAATATCAATAATGACACATAAGCACCCGTGGCCTAATGGATAAGGCGTCTGACTTCTAATCAGGCGATTGTGGGTTCGAGTCCCACCGGGTGTGTTCCTTTTTTCTATTTTAGCCAAAAAAGAAAATCAAGAATGCTACATCTTGCAAGCAGCAGCTGTAGTCAGCGAAGTTAAACCTTTTACTATCTCATTAAACCCCTCCCTCTTAACAACAAAAGCTTCAGACAAACTTTGTAATAAAAATGGTTTCATTTTAGTCTTCAATCATCTATTGTGAAATTCAAATACTATATATATGAGGAACCAACATAAACCATTCATTATGAAGAACATAAAATGCTAAACACCTAGTACTTAACAATTTCCAAACGAATCTATAGGAAACAAGAAAGTAAGAAAGAATTCACCTATATGAGTAAGCAAGCATTCACACAATACCAAACATATTATCTCAAACAGCAAAACCCACAAAATCAAAACTTTATTAGTACAGAATCACAAACACTCACCATGTTTACAACACATAAAATTGGAATAAGAAAGTTAATTATTAAACACCCAGAATTTATAATCAGCTAAAAGAGCAAGTACCAGACTGTGGGAGCTTCAGTTCTGCTGGGTTGGAAAGAACTAATCAAGTCAACTTCAGCAAAAACAAATAGGATTATACAAAGCCATGTTTGGTTTGGCCTTTGGCTTCAACAACAACAGTTACTTTGTTAATGTGTTCTCCAAACAACCCCCCTACCCCAAATTTTATTTGCTTTGGGAAAAAAAAAAATCACCATTCTGGTTCCGATTCTCGTTATAAAAGTAGCCTTATTTTTCAAAATAATTTTTTGATTTTTTTTTTAAAATTGGTTTTTGGAATTTATATTATACACAAATACATAGATATTTTTTAGCTTAAAATATTTTATTCTGTTTTTTTGTAAGTTAAAGGCTATTGCATTTGTGTTGATCACGGTTTTCTTTGAATTCTGATTCTGTAAAAAAAAAGACATCTTTGGGCGCCTTTAGCTGTTATAACTTATAGATTATAAGTTGATAATATTTTAGTTTATTTGATAACCTATAAATTGATAAGTTGAAATCACCAACATTTTACTTAACTTATCAACTTATTCTTTAATTTTTTTTATTTTTTTATTTGGGTTTTTAAATATTTTTTTAATTTAAAATACAAGTTTTGAAATCATTGTATTTTAAAAATTATTTTTTTAAATTTAATTTAGCAAATTCTTCACTAACTTATAAGTAAATTTATCCAAACATCCGTATGACTTATAATAATTCATCAACTTATCAACATCATACGTGTGCTTTGTTACTTTCACGGTATTGGTCTTAAACTTGTTTGTCAACTTGTCATAATGACGTAGAAATGGCCTGTGATTTGAAGTTAAAAATCTCACAAGTTATATGATTATTAAATTGCGACTTGGTTGACTAGTTGTAGACATGCAGGTAGAGGTGGCCACACGGGCGGTCGAGCCGGGCCGTGCCGGTTTTGTGGCGTGCCGAGTTACTGAAGACAGTGGACGTGAACGGCATGGCTAGAGACGACGGAGCGGGGCGGGGCGGTTCTGCGGGAGGCTAAACCGTACACGGCACAGCTAGAGACGACGGGGCGAGGCGGGGCGGTTCTGCGGGAGGCTAAACCGTACACGGCACGGCGGGTCACGTGCAACGGTTCGGCGGTTCACACGGGCGGGTCACGTACAAGGTTTGACACACACACGCGCACGCTGACACGCTCACGCTACAAAACAGTGATTAGCGTGAACTCGATATAATATTTTTAATATTAATATTGACAACTTTAGTCCAGTAAAAAAAAACATTTTTCTTGATTACGTGCAGCGATTTTAATATTGACAACTTGAGTCCAGTAAAAAAAAAGCACTGTAAACAATATTACATCGATATTAATTAGCAAAAAAGAAAAATCATTTATGTTGAATGTACATAAAAGGAACAAAAGAATAATATTTAAAATTATACGAACATTTTTTAAATATAAGAGGACGATACCTCTATAAATTTTATTAATTAAAAAAATATTTTACAATTAATTTGAGAGGACTCCTCTCTAAAAAAACGGAACAAACCGCATTAACATATTAAACAAATACAAACCAAACAAATGTTAAAAATACAAAACAAAAAAAATCTTATCCATTATTTGATTATTGTTGTTCGTTGGTAGTTGAGGCGTCGGAATCCGAAGTATCCATTGTCATCCACGGATCGTCTTCGCCGTCCGAGTCATCTTCTTTTTTCCCTTGTTGTCTTTTCGCGGCTTGATCCCAATCTTTTTTACAAACACAAACCTTTACTATGTCCGGCGCAAGACTTGTTCTCTTCTCGTCTAACACTCTTCTACCTGTACTAAAAGCGGACTCGGACGCAATTGTAGAAGCGGGGACTACTAAAATATCCCTTATAATTTTTGCTAAAACCGGAAATTGTAACTCATGATGCTTCCACCATGTTAGTATTTCAAAATCTTCATTTAACTCGTAATTATAAGAAAAAAAATTCTCTAAGCATACTATAAGAAGTAGTTGGTACGGGAGATGATGAAGTGGAAATTCTACATTTTTGTTTTTTGGTTAGTATAGATGAAATAGTATTATTAAACCTACTAACACTACTACTACTACTACTTTTAGGTGGTATAGAACTTTGAACTTTTGGAACATAAATATCTACAAGACGATACAATAAATCTAAACATTGATTAACATATAAAACATGATCATACGAACATTTAAAACTTCATAATAATGACCTAAAATGTTTTCTAAACCTTCCTTTCTAACACCGGGATCAAGAAGACATGCAATACCATAAACATAAGGAAATTCTGTAAAGTATTCGATCCACTTAATTTTCATGTCAACAATAACATCACTAAAATATGGATTTTGTTCATATTCTTTTAAAGTAGTAACAATATTAACACACTCAATGATAACATAATGTACATTTGGTTCATAAACATAAGAAAAAACTGTAGTAGCATGTGCAAAACAATCAAGTATGTCACGTACGGTAGATGTCAATTGCCAATCATTTTCGGTAATAATTCCATCATCGTATTGGTGGTTTGGGTCTTCATTATATAATTGGGTGATAATGGTCTTATATTTAATTGCATCATTTAATAATTTATAAGTCGAATTCCATCTCGTAGAACAATCGATACCCCACTTTTTCGGCCTTAATCCATTTTCTTTACACATTTTTTTATACTTAGACCTATATGTACCCGCAAAACGTAGATACTTAACTACTTTCCTAATAGGTTGTAATAAATGAGTTAATTGTGTAATTCCCTTTTGGGCCGACAAGTTAATTATGTGAGCACAACATCTAACGTGTAAAAATACTCCATCTAAAACTAAAGGAATATCGTTCTTAATATAATCCATGGCTTTGTTATTAGAAGCAGCATTATCTAAAGATATTGTAAATACCTTGTTAAACAAATTAAATTCTTTTATCGTATCTAAAATTCTTTGTTTTATGTTATAACCAGTGTGTGACTCATCCATAACATCAAAAGCAATAATTCGTTTTTCTATTTGCCAATCACTAATCCAATGAACCGTAACACAAATATAAGGCTCACCTTGACCCGAACTCCAACAATCACTAGTTAAAGAAACCATACCATCAAAATTAGCGAAACTTTCAATTAATTGTGCACGTTGAACATAATATTGTTTTTGTGTATGGCGTTTAAGTGTGTTCCTAGAAATTCTTCTAAATGCCGGGTTTAGTGAATGTTTAACCATGTGCTCTAAATTCGGACTCTCACCGTGGGAGAAAGGTAACTCGTCTAAAGTAATATAAGTATCAAAATCTTCTATCATTCTATATCTATTATAGGAAAAAGGCATACCTCCACCAGGAGACGAAGTCACGAAACCACCAATTTGTGTTTGTTGTGAACCTCCACGTGCCGCTCCACTTTCATGACTTTGCTTCGTTATTCCATGATGATTTTTCAAGTGCCGATCAAGTGTACCCGTGCCGCTCCCTTTAGCGTGAATAAAAGGTTCTTGTTGTCGATTATTTTGAATACAAAGCAAACAACAAGCTTTAAATCGTTCCGGATGGTCCGTCGGATCTCTCGAAAAATACGTCCAAACATGTGAAGAATGTCTAGTAATAGCGGAAGAACCACCTACAAAAATAAAATATAAAACGAATGTTAAAACCATGAATATAAAAAACGAATAATTAAAAAAGTTGAATGTTTTTAAAATACAAAAAGCTGAATGTTTTTTAAAATACAAAATTCCGATTGGTTTTAAAAACATAAAAAATGAATATTATTAAAATCATAAAAATCGTATGTTTTTTAAAAACATAACAAAACCTATATAATATTTTCGAAAAACAAAATTAAGAACGAGATAAATACCGGCTTCGGATCGAGGTGGTCGCATCGAGGGCGCTTGGGTTGAATCTTGAGATGATATTGTTCCCCTTCCTTCTTCCATTTTTTTTTGAATTTTTGCCGGAATTTTTAAAATCTCGCCGAAAAATTTGTAAAGTTTCGACTTTCGACTAAACCAAACCAAACAGAAAATGTAAGAATGTAAGAGTGCAGTAGATAGTAGACTCGGAGAAAAACCAAACCAAACAGAAAATGTAGGAATGTAAGAGCCAAGAGGGCAGTAGGCAGTATTGTCGGAGAAAAAGAGAGAGTGAGAAATTGAGAAATGAGAATTGAGAAAAGCTTGCATTGGAGAAAAAGAGAAAGCATGCAGGTTATTTATAGGAATGGAAATTTGGAGCCGTTGGAGCGAGGTGCAGATTTTTTAGTAATTTTGAGCCGTTTACAGGTACAGGTTGCCGTTACTGCAGCCTGCAGGAGCAGGAGCAGGTTGCCGTTGGGGAAAGTTTTTTGGCACGGTTCACGGTTCAGGCGGGCCGTTCAACGAACGGACGGTTCACACGCAACACGCGCCTAAAGCTAAAAGAGACATACAATTCTTTTGTTAAATTAAAAGCTAATTTTTGTTAAAGTACATGATGATATAATTAAATTCTTTTTGGCCGGCAAATGTATAATTAATTATCCTGTAAAAAAATAATGATATTTTTCTATTTGTTAGCTGAACAAAAATTTGAGTGAAATAAGAAAAACAATTCTTTCAGTAAAATAATTAAATTAAACTTTTTTCGAATTTTGTATTTTTTAGCAAGTCAAACAATTGGAACTATCGGAGGACTATTCAATATAGACTTTAAAGTTCAAGAATATTTTCATAATTTTCTTTTTTGATAGCAACTTCAAACATATGGACATCAAACATATTTGAGTGGAATTTTTTCAGAGTTAAGCAAATTTTTATACAAAAACTGATGGGTTAAGTAACGCAAATGTATAATTAATAAATTTACTAATTTCCAGGCGGGCCGGTTCAACGGTTCAACGTGCAGGCCGGTTCACGGTTCCAAGGTTCAACGATTCACGCGAGTTGACGTGCCGTGCCGAGCCGGTTAACGAACACAGATTCCGAACCCGTGAACGCCCCGTTTTACTGTACGGTTTGTGTCGGTTTTGATTCGGCCCGTGCCGGTCTGGTTTAGCCGAGTCATTCCGGCGGGGCGGTTACGGGTTAGCCCCCGTAACCGCCCGTGTGACCACCTCTACCTGTAGGTCAAGCTTTTTCCGGACAGGTTTTGATCAGATTGGGGCGGGCTAGATTTTTGAGACCAGATATTTTGTGTATCTCTACTTGTAGCTTAAAAACCAGAGAAACACTCAAATTTTTGGAAAAACAATATGGGAACTATTCCAAAAAGTGCTCAGGAAAAACAATATGGGAACTATTCCAAAAAATGGTCAATGTCTGGCAGACCAGCAGGTGTCCAAATGCAAGCTCTACAAATCACTCTCTACCCTTCTTTCCTTACCACTGCTAGTAGCCCAGTATGCTATGTGCTCGTTTGGTTGCATATGCTATTCACTTCCGGGGTAAGTTTTAATACATGGATAATTAGTTCCTTCTATCAAGTTTCCGAGAAGTTGGAAATTATGTTTGGTTGTATGTAGGAATTTATAAATCATGGGAAGTGTAAGTTACCAAGAGGAGGGTGGGTAAACAACTTCCTGCATTTTATGGGAATTTTAACTTCCCAGTAACTTCTACTTCCTATTTGAATGTCAACCAAACAAGTTTATAATTTCCTACTTCCTAGGAATATCAAGTTCCCATATATTTATCTGTCAACCAAAAAACTTCTATATCGATAAATCCTCCTTTATAAGCACTTTGACATGTTGCGTCAAAAAAAATTTGCACTCAGTCTGTTGCATTTGCTTTCTGGATGCTTCATTTTATCTGCTGATCCTGGGGGCTAGGGAAATCTGTTTCAGTAATCAAGTTTACAAGCGTGTTTATATAGCAATTGTCTTAGCCCAGTCTTACTTTCACCTCACAATAGTATATACTTTCTACCATCAAGAAAAAATATCATGCACCATGTCTTCATGAGAAAATATATGTTTTATTCGCAATTTAGAATGCTTATTAATAAATTGAGTAGATCTACTTAGTTCAGCAGTTTCATTGCTCAAGTCTAAGAAAACGTATACTCTGTACATGCAATTTACTTGGGACTATTCACTTTACAAACATCAGTATCATATTTTTGTATGTCTTAAAGCTCTGAGTCGACTTCAATGAAAGGGTGGACTGTCAGTTCTAAAGGTGCCTCCACCAAAAGAGACGGTTAAACATAACATGTCTTGATCTACTGGCAAAGAAAGGCATGCTGCAAATGTAAGTGGAGAAACCTTTTAACGGGAGAAAACTGGAGCTGCATTACATGAAGGCGAGGAGCTGAAAACTGCAAAAACACACAGAGCAAAGAACGTTTCATTCTTACAAAAAGAAAAAAAGAATGAGATTTTGGTCAGGCTAGCAGGACAGAGAACTACATTGAGTTAGGGAAGAGGATGTTCAGGAATTGTGGTATCTACTCTGATTTCGATTCCCGATCAGTCTATAATCTTCCCAGTAATATATAATGTTGTACAAATTTTCCAACTCTTTCTGATTTTTTCTGTATGTCAAAGACCTTTCCTGACACAATGATGCACTTATTTTGAGTTTGCTATCTTCATAGTATTAAGCAACCTGTAGAGTACTTTTAAGACGGAGAGTTTCATGATAGTACTCTGTCCCAACTGATGACTTGTTATGCTAGAAAAAAGAATAATAATAATAAATCACTTCAAAGTTTAAACTAGATTCAATATACAGACACTATAGAGTGGTATATACTCTGATGAACTAATATATTAAGTCCTGTATTGTATCAATATTGTATAGCATATGCAAATCCTAGTAATTCATCTATCAAATACATTTTAAAATTCATTATTAGAAGTGATTATCAGAGTTATCTACTTGGGTTGCATCAAATTTGTGTATAACCTCCGAATAGACCTTGGACATTGATAGGCTGGGCCCGATTACCCCAGTCGGTCCAGCCCAGCCAGGAAACCCATCTGAAACGATAGGTTGGGCCCGATTATCCCAGTTGGCCCAGCCCATTCTGGGCCGGATTGCCCCAGCAAGCCCAGCCCAGTTAGGAAACCCATCTGCCACAAAAACAGACGCCCCTAACAGGTCCAGCCCGAGCATGATTCCCAACGACCACATTCCTAGGCCCAGCCCAGGCGCGATTCCCAAAAACAACGTGCCTATCACAGGGCCTCCTCCACGCCTATAAATACCCCGTCAAGAAGAAGTAAGAAGGCAGACAGAAAAAACCCCCAATAAGCTCTACCTTCTCTCTAGCCTTCTCTCTAGAAACAGTACCCCCATCCGTAGGTCCGGTTTTAACCGAAGAAGGAGTCGGGAAAAGAAACGGAGACTTATCAGACATCTATTCATTTCCCTTGTATTTGGGCCTGGTGGTTGATCCACAAAAGTATGCCACTGAAGCCGAAAAAATATCTAAACACCAATCATACCGTGTGTTAGGGGTTTCACAAAAAAGTTGATTTATAGCTTAAAATGAGTAAGTGGTGATAAATTGATGAATTCTTATAAGTTATACGGGTGTTTGGATAAATTTACTTATAAGTTAGTTAAGAGTTTGCTAAATTAAATTTGAAAAAATATTAAATACAATGATTTCAACACTTGCATTTTAAATTAAAAAAATATTTAAAAATACAAAGATAAAAGTATAAAGTATTAAAAAACAAAGAAATCAAGTAATAAGTCAATAAGTTTAGGAAAATGTACCTCGTTATTAACATTCAACTTATTAACATGTAAGTTATAAATTGAGTTCATAAATTGGATTGACAAACACCTCATAAACTCTTACGAATTTATAAATCATAAGTCACCTTATAATTACATTGTCAAACAGACCCATAGTATGAGCTAGCACATGTAATATGCAAATGATGTCTCTGTATATCGTATAATTCCTAGAGATATCATATTGTAGTATGGTCTACCCACATTTTTTTATTCTTGTTTAAAGGGAAAGTAACACAGGTTGGATCATTTTGAATTAGAGCACTGTTTGATGTGCCATAGCGTTCTTCGAGTTCTTTCCACATCTGACGTGCAGAGTTAGAGTAAATCACACTACGACCGATTTGCTTGGAGAGAGCACCAAGAATCCAGGATATGACCATGTCATTACATCTTGACCAACTTTTAAACGATGATGAATTAATATCAGGTTTGGGAATTGATCCATCAATAAATCCAAGTTTATTGCGAGCTGAAAGTGCTATTGACATCGAACGTTTCCAATTACTAAAACCGGTGCCATCAAAACACTCATTAACTAATTTCATGCCATGACTGTCTGAGTTTTGAAGATGTAGAGGATTATCTTGATCAAATCGCACATTTTGCGCCATTTGATCTTGATCTTGTGTTGTAGCAGTTGACATATGATAAGCAGTAATTCGATCCAGGAAAACGCAATAAGAATACAAGATAAACTGATTGAGACAATCTATCAAACAAGATGTAGGCGCAAACGAATCTTCGAATCAACAACGCAAGAAACTAAGATATGATCTTGAATAGACTAACCAGATGACAGAGAAGAAATGAAGATTAAGATATCACCAGAAATAAGCTCAAACTCCGGCGAAACTTGATGGAAAATGACAATCGAAAACCACCGGTATATAAACTTGCAACTGATCTAAGAAACTTGCTCTGATACCATGTTAAACTTTAATGAATGGAGAAGAACAACAACTTGAAAGAAAGAACTTTCATTCATTGAATAACAAACTTTACAAGGAAAGGAAAAGTGTAGAAAAAGATGCTAACTATACAAAGCTAACTGATTATATACTAAAGCTAAAGACTAAACTGTATAATTCTGTAACTAACTATTTACACATCTGTAACTAACTATTGCTTAGCTGTTGCATAGCTGTTGCTTAGCTGGAATATAAATATATTTAAGTAATTCCAACAGGGTTGTAATAGATTTGTAGGTTGGGGTGACAATATAATTATATGCAACTGCAGAACCAGGGAGGGGCTTACATGAGGCTGAAGTTCCGTCTGAATTTGAAGTAGAGAGATTTTTTTTAACCTTGATTTGTATTATAAAGTAAGTGCAAGTTTCAGTTGATCTTGAAAAATATTTCAAAACTATTAATATATCATATTTTTTCTGGAAGAGAACGAAGATATGCTAATTAAACCCTAAAGAAAGCAAATGATCCAACAATATATTTTCATAAATACCACCCGGCAGCTATAATTCATCAGCATGGTAATCAAATTAATTCGTACAATGAAAATAAATCTCCAAAAATATATGTTGATTCATTTCTTAAAAAACATATATCATATTATTTTTAATATCACAGATTCAGCCCGACACCAAAAAATAACACAAAACTGGGAACTACCTAGATGAAGAGTATGTGAAGATGATTTGAAATACACAGAAATTGGTGGTGTTTATGTGAAGAATGTACTGACTGGTTGGAAGCTTATTGACGATGATCCTGATTTACAAGAATTTGTAAATCATGTTGAAGGAGAGAGTTTGGATTTTTATGTTGATCACATAATTGACAAGAAAGTAGAGCCAAAAGCACAAATGCAGCCACATGTAATTGTGCGACCAAGAACACAATATTTTGAAGTTATTACTTCACTTGTCCACTGCTGCCCACACCTCCCTGGCGAGCACCATAATCTCTACTTCCACCACCCGGATGGCTACCACGCCAACGTCCACCACTTACTTGAGGCTTCCCATTCCCTTCAAGCCAATGCGACTTGTTCTTAGCTTCATCACCTTCCACAAAACTAGACTTTGACTGCTTATTTAAGTTCTTTTTTTCAAGATTATCAGTAAGTGTGTGTGTGAGAGAGAGAGAGAGAGAGAGAGGGGTGATTTCCTCGGAAGATCACTTCTGCAAATTGGACACTTCTTTGATTGTGTTTTGTTAAGGGTGATTTCTTTAATAGACCTGCAGGGGTTTATGGTTTAAATGGGCTTAATTGCTACACAGGCCCATACAAATTTCGTTTTCAGCCCGGAGAATCAACTAAACTGTACACCTTATCAATTGTATATTGTACTTATAAACTTGGTCTACTTGGGCCTGTTGGCTGATCTGCAAAAGTATAATTTATTCAAGTACAAATTTTTGGTAGGACCTAGCACATGGCAAGTATTATTCTAAAATAAAAAAATAACTAAAATATTTTGTAGAAGTGAACTAATAGTAATAGTTACTCAAACATGATTTTCAATAAAATTTTGTTTTCTACTTTTGAGTGGTTTTACCAGACAGCATCATAAGGCAAAACGGAACGTTATGTATTTCACTTTTTGTAAAGGGAACATGGGCGGTTGTTGACACCTCCATGTAATATGTAAATTATGTGCCTGCTTATCGTATTATTCGTTTAACAGCCCTCCGTATATATCCATAGAGCTATCATTATGTCGTATGACCTACCCATCATTTTTGTTTCTTGTTTTGAAGGGAAAGTAACACAGGCTGAATCATTTGAGTTGGGGTTGGAGCGGATGAGTTGGTGGGGTAGCAACACATGTTATACTCCCGGAGGGAGGGTGCGACTCTAGACTGAATTCCCGTCTAAACTCAAAAAATTAGCGAGATTTTTGATCATTCGGAAATTTTGATAAAATTTTACTTCCATACTTTCAAAATTTAGCCAGTTCCATCTTAAACTTCAACCACTTGAGCTGCTTCTTAATTTCCCCTCTCATTATTCATTAACGAGTTTGTTTTCTTATAAGTACTTTCTTGCACATATAACTTCATCAGTGCAATCAATTACTGGCTACTGTCATTGAATTAAATTAAATTGTATAAATGTCTTAATTATACCCTAGGGTACGTACATCCATTTTATTACTAGTATATCTTTATACCTACCGACAAAAGGACAATGTGAAATCATAGTTTACTAGGACAAGTCAAAAGTGGCTGATCTTGTTTAACGGCTGAGCTTGTTTAATTTAATAAAAACATGTCATATTACCAACGCCAAAGGTTGATAGGCATATTAGAGCATTCTCATTAGACTCCGTATGTTTCGTATATTTATTAAAAATAGTAATTTTTTTAAATTTATTCTTATAATTTATTTGTCATCTAAAAGTTTACTACATCTCATTTCCCATTTTAATCTCTATATTTTTTTATTACTTCTTTCTCTCACATCTTTTTACAATTTTAACTACTAACTATTATTTTATCATTTCATACTCTACTTATATGTTAAACTTGTATAGAATATGTAATGGAAATGAATAGTAAATCCCTAAATTTGGAGACTCACTTCTTGAACCCTAAAATTTTCCCCGAACGGGATGGAGATCCATTTTTATGCTAAAACTTACCTTTTCTTCAAATAACAGGGATGAGGGATGATTTGGGGTATCAAATAACAGGCATGAGGGATGATTTGGGGTATCATGCTCTTAGGAGGGCTCATTTGGATAGAATTAAAAATGTAGCTTATGATTTAAAATTATTCTAGATTAAAAATAAATGTTAAAGTTTTAAATTAATATCTTGCGTGTTTTTATTATTTCTAATAATTTATTAATTATTGAAAATATGAAAATATATATTTATTAAATTGAATATGTGAACGATGATTAACTTTTAAGAAATAAAATTATAAAATATAAAATAAGTATTTCAAAAATGTATTCTTTACCAATTTTTGACTTTTGATATTTTTAATTTAAGTCATTTTTTAATTTAGTGCATAAGGAAATATTTTTCATATATTCATATGTAGGCTAATGAATAGATGAGGTATCACATCTCATGTTTTTTTAATAATACAGTAGAACCTCGATAAATGAATGCACTTGGTACCAAGAAAATATATTCATTTAATGAGATTATTTATTTATCGATTAATGAATATTTTATTCAATTATTGATAAATGAATATTTATTCATTTAGATTTTTTTATTATTATGATAATGATGTTTTAAAATTTAATATTCGAATGTGTATAAAAGATAATAGATAAAATTTTAAAATTCTTATCACATATCTTGTTCACGCTCAATATATACATAAATTATACGTATAAATTAAGTATAGTGTGCTTGTACTATTTTAACATACTTCAAACTGTTTATAAGATTGTACTAGCTTAAAACCCGTGTCATTGTTAATTGTTATTTTATTATTATTGTTTTAATATTTTATTAATTGTAATTGTGCAAAAAATAAGTAGGCATGTTAAAATAGCTAAACAATTTTTAATTTATTAAAAACATTAAAACAGATTTTAAAATAAATAAGTATGGGTTTGCCCGTTATATTTTTGGAAAATGAGGTGTTTTAGTAAGAAAAAATAAAAAATGTAACATATATTTAGTTTAAAAAGGTAAATGTCCGTGATATTTTTGGAAAATGAGGTTTTAAAATTTAATAATTAAAAGTATTTAAATACGTTTTAAAATAAATTAGTAAAGAATTTCCTGTGATATTTTTGGAAAAGGAATGGATTTTGGTGAGAAAAAATAGAAAAAGTAAATTGTAAAAGGCAATTTCCCGTGAAATATTTAGAAAATGAGGGATTTTGTTAGAAAAAATATATAATGTGTTTTAGCTGAAAATTTAATTGGTTATAAATAGGTATTTGATTATTTATATTTTAATATTTTTAGTAATTGCATTTGTTAAAAAAAATAAGTAGACATGTTAAAATAGGTAAACTTTTAAAAAATAATTATAATATTAGAATAGGTTTAAAAATAAATAACTAAAAGTTTGTTCGTGATATTTTTGGAAAATGAGAGGTTTTAGTAAGGAAAAATAGAAAAACTAACATGTTTTAGTTAAAAAAGGTAATTGTCCGTGATATATTTGAAAAAGTAGGAGAATTTGTTAGAAAAAATAATGTATTTTAGGTGAAAAAAGTAATTGGTTATAAATAGGTAATATTATTATTTAATAATATATTTCTATAAATAAGTAAGGTTAATTAAGTAAAAACACGAAGTACAGTTAATTAAGGACAATTAAGTAAAATCACAACGTACCATACCGACCGATAAAAATTTTAATGTTTCGTCTATTATATAATAGTATTGATTAGTAATATACTTAGAATCTATTAAAATTTATATGAATTTATGAATTTTTTGAACTAAATGAAATATATCATAAAAATATATATTGCTTTAATTTTACTGAATATTCATTTATGTTTACATGGGGTCTTTAAAGATTCCAATAAAATTTATTCATTAATGCATTTAGCGAAATTATTCATTTACTCCATTGTCCCAAGTTGGACCGAAAAAAATTATTCATTTGACGAGATTATTTATTTATCGAACATTCATTTAGTGAGATTCTACTTTATGTCCCTTTGATGTTTTTCAGAAGCGTAAACGTCATTTTTGGAGGATACATACCTTTCTTGCATGCGGCCGTATAAATTAATACTAGACTATAATTGTGCAATTAAAAAATGATAAATTAAAAAAATTATTGGGAACGGAAAATACTAAATAAAAAATTAAAATTAATATGATAAATTATAATATAAGAAACTTAAATATTAATTGGAACATATAAAAAAATAAATAAATAATACAATTGGGACTGAGAATGATAAATGGGGCATTATTAATATTATTTTATTATTTATTAAAATAATATTAATAATAAGGACAAATAGAAAAACTAGCATGTATTAATTAAAAAAAATAACTGTCCGCGATATTTTTAGAAGTATTTTAATTATATTAATTGTATTTGTTAAAAAAATACATTGGTATGTTAACATAGATAAGCTTTTTTAAATAATTAAAAGTAGTAAAAATAGGTTTTAAAATAAATAAGTAAGGGTTGCACCTGATATTTTTGAAAAATAAAAATTTTAGTTAGAACAAATATAAAAGGTAAAATGTTTTAATTTAAAGGTAATTGCCGTGATATTTTTGGAAAATATTATATTTTGTTAGAAAAAAATGTTTTAATTATAAAAGGCAAATAATAAGGACAAATAGAAAATCTGAAATGTTTTAATTAAAAAAAGTAACTGTTCGTTATATTTTTAGAAGTGTTTTAATTATATTAATTGTATTTGTTAAAAACTACGTTGAAATGTTAAAATAGGTAAACTTTTTTAAATAACTAAAAGTAATAAAATAAGTTTGAAAATAAAGAAGTAAGGGCTGCAGCTGATATTTTTGGGAAAAAATATTTTAGTGAGAACAAATATAAAAGTTAATATGTTTTAATTAAAATGTAATTGTTCGTGATATTTTTGGAAAAAAGAGTAGAATTTGTTAGAAAAAAATGTTTTAATTATAAAAGGCAATGAGTTAATTACTATTTTTATATTATTTTATTATTTATTAAATAGAATAAAAGACCGAAAATCAAAGGTTTCAATGTTTCGGTTTTAATAATACTAGCCTATAAAACGTGCAAGGCATGGATCATCAAAAAAGATTAAAAGGGACAAATTAAAAAAATTAATGGGAACGAAAAATATTAAATAAAAAATAAAAAATCAATATGATAAATTTTAAAATGAGAAATTTAAATATTAATTGGAACATTAAAAACAATAAAGAATACAAATTGGGATGATGAAGATAAATGAGACATCATTAATATTATTATTCTTTTTCTACAAATATTATTTTATTATTCATTAAAATAATATTAATAATAAGGACAAATAGAAAAGCTAACCTGTTTTAATTAAAAAAAAGTAACTATATGCCCGTTTTAATAATAAGGACAAATATAAAAAAGCTAACATGTTGAAATCATTATACCGGTTTATATGCCCGTTTATTGAAAAAGAGAGTGAATGACTCTATATGTTTTAATTATATAGAGTACATTAATCTAAATTGTGTCCCATATAGGTGTGGGGAGTATATATATACCGGTTTATGTTCAAATGAGACCCCAAATAAAATGAGAACTGAGATCTAATCTCAGCCCTTCATTTTCTTTTAATCTTAGTCACCTAATTAAACTATATACATACACATATGTAAGTATGTATCACCCTCCCCATCTATTCCACCCCATCTCATTTCTTTTCCGACCACCACTTCCGGTGATAAGCTGCAGCAACCTCCATCCAACTTCAACATCACCACACCGCCGTTTAACACACACACTCTCTCTCTCCCTCTCTCTCCTTCACACACGCCCACACATTTTATCTCCTTCTTATTTGATTATCTGCGAAGATACATCACAGCAACACTACAATGACCACCAGATCTGGAAAATAAAAAGTTATGTACTTAGATTTAAAAATCCCGTAGGTGGTGATTTTCCTTGAAATTCTGGTGATTTTATTGGTTTTTTGTTGTTTTGTGTTAATTTTATGACGATTTTGAGTTGTATTCAGTGATTATGTAAATAGGGGTGGTGCGGGTGATGGTGTGGTGGTTGTGGGAGAGGTAAGGATAGTGATTAGTGGTGATGGTGTGGTGACTGTGGAGATTTTTATTTGATTATGATTAGTTTCACTTCAATGAGGTGATTTTGGTATGATGTAAAGTGATTTGTGCGTGGTGGTTAGAGGCGGTGGCTAAATATGGTGGCCGGAGGTGGTTGTGGTTGTGAGGATGTGGGAATTTGTGAATTTCATTTAGGTGATTTTTGTTCCAGCTTTGGTGATTTTTGGTTAACTGTGGTGATTTTTGTCTGCGGTTGGTGATTACTGGTGGTGGCCCGAAGTAGTGGTCAGAGGTGGTAGTTGACGGTAGTCGGAATCGGTGGTTGAAGTAGAAAGAAAATAGTGATGAAATATTAAAATATTAATAAAATTAATGAATGGTGGGAGATGAATATAAGATATATAAATGAATGACTAGGATTAGATCTCATATTTGGTTCTCAATGGAGCGCGACTCATCAATACTATTATATAATAGACGAAACATTAAAAGTTTGGTCGGTCGGTATTGTACGTTGTGATTTTACTTAATTGCCCTTTATTAAATTTGTGTTTTTACTTAATTATCCTTACTTATTTATAGAAATATATTATTAAATAATAATATTACCTATTTATAACCAATTACCCTTTTCACCTAAAATACATTATTTTTTTTATTTTTTCTAACAAATTCCCTTACTTTTTCAAATATATCACGAGCAATTACCTTTTTAACTAAAACATGATAGTTTTTCTATTTTTCCTTACTAAAACCCCTTATTTTCCAAAAATGTCACGGACAAACCTTTAGTTATTTATTTTTAAGTCTAATATTATAATTTTTTTTTAAGTTTACTTATTTTAACATGTCTACTTATTTTTCTTAACAAATGCAATTACTAAAATATTAAAATATAAATAATCAAATACCTATTTATAACCAATTACCTTTTCAGCTAAAACACATTATAGATTTTTTCTAACAAAGTCCCTCATTTTCTAAATATATCAAGGGAAATTGCCTTTTTCAATTTACTTTTTCTATTTTTCTCACTAAAATCCATTATTTTTCTAAAAATATCACTGACAAACCCTTTACTTATTTATTTTAAAACGAATTTAAATAATTTAAATTATTAAATTTTAAAACCTCATTTTCCAAAAATATCACGGACATTTACCTTTTTAAACTAAATATATGTTACATTTTTTATTTTTCCATACTAAAACCCCTCCTTTTCCAAAAATATAACGAGCAAACCCTTACTTATTTATTTTAAAATTTATTTTAATGTTTTTAATTAATTAAAAGTGTTTTTAATGTTATTTTAACATGCCTACTTATTTTTTTAACAAATACAATTAAATAATAATAATAAAATAACAATTAACAATCCGTGCATCGCACGGGTTTTAAGCTAGTTATTATTATATAATAGCCGAAACATTGAAAATTTTGATTTTCGATTTTCAAACATATATTACATAACTACAAACTCTTCAATTATATCACAAAATATATTGATAATTTGTACGGTTACCTTTACTGACATGTTGACTAAGCTAACAAACTTTTATAAAATCTATAAGTTTCTTTATATTTGAAGTATTAAAGTTGTACTTTTAATTATTTTTAAAAAAGTAGTATTTTCAGAAGTATTAAAATCTTAATTTTTTTTAAATAAATTTCAAAATTAATATTAAAGTCGTACGTGTATAGACTAGTATCTATAGACAAGTGCTCAAATGAGACCCACTCTTAAAATGAGAACTAAGACTCAATCTCAGCCCCACATATTTTATATCTACATTTAATCTTAGCCGTACAAACATAAAATATCAATTTTTATTTTCTCTACCCCTTTCTTTCATCCACCCATTTCCATCTCCTCGTCTTCACTGTGATTCACCTATCGCTACCATTTTTATACCCCGTTGTCACCGGAAAAACGTCATCACATGCAAGTCATCACCATTGCTACACCACTCCCGATCTACATCGTTCCCGATCTGCCATGGTTTTCTATATGTCATTGTTTCTGATTTGTTATCATTACTCCTTGTTTCTATTACTAATCGATGTATGTTAGGCTCAAGACATGTCTGAATACCACTATTAACAAGCCTACACTATGTGACTTTGTCACACTACATGACCTAGTGATTTATATCACTGGGATAGAGTATAGGTCTCTAAATGTACTTGTCTTGTTCTCATGAACAATAGCTTTATCATGTATGCTCAGATTTATAATGAGCTTAGTAAAGTTCTTGCATCTAGAATGTATATAGGCCATTGAATAATTATCCTGGTAGAAGTTCAGAAGTGTTCATGCAGCAGGATAGAGTTGAATAAGGCCATGAAGAAATAAGTTGCAGGAATTTATCTAAGGCATTATATAGCAAAGTCAAAAGAAAGCTATGTCGTGAAGTCACCAATATCCATGTCGTGAAGTGCTATATCGCATAGTCCATTTTGTACTATGTCGAGAAGTCCTCAAGACACATGTCGTGAAGTGTTGAAGACAGCAAAGTCAAAAGAGCCTAGATCGTGAAGTCCTCAGGAGCCCTATGTCGCATAGTCGTCAAATGAACTATGTCGCATAGTCGTCAAATGACCTATGTCGCAAAGTCTTCAAAGGCTATATCGCGTAGTCCTCACAAGGGAGATCGCGAAGTCAGGGATAAAGTGGAGTTCACGATATCAACACTTAGCCGTTTATAACAAGACAAATTAAGGTACAGAACCAAGAATCAAAGGAGACAAATACTGAAGCATTTGTTCTGGCAAGGTGGTCCAAAGAACAGATGGCAAATCTACAGCTAAACTTGGAGAGAAAGATAAGAGACAAGCAGCTACAGAAACGGGAAAGACTCCGAAAAGCAGGTGGTCCTTCCTGACTCAGTGAACTTCTTATGGCAGGACAAGTTGGACTTTCAGAAGGGGTAGCTGGGTAATATTGTGTGTGCCTAGTTTGTATAGGGGAATATATATATCGTGCACACACAACTGTAAGCTGTAAGAGAGATACACATAGTTATTTGCTAAGCTCTTTTCTCTGTAAGCAAACAAGTTCAAACTGTTCTTGTTTAGAAGCCAGAAATTCGATTGTGAATTTCTTGGAAAGCTGTAGTGTTTAATTTGCTTATACAAAGTAGATTAAAGTGATTGTGTGTGTTATTTACTTTCTGCATATTACATATCATAATCACATACAGTTGTTTACTTAGTTTTCAAGTTCGAAAAATATATCAAACTATCCATTCACCCCCCCTCTGTCTAGTTTCTAGTAGTATTCATTTCTAACAAGTGGTATCAGAGCGGGCTGTTAACATACAAACAGTAAAAGATCAAGAATGAGCTCACAGAAACTAAGCAGTATCAAGATTCCTCCCTTTAACAAGGAGCACTACAGTTTATGGAAGAAGAAGATGTTGCTTTTCATCAAAGCTTCCAACCCCATGTACTTAGATATTCTAAAGCATGGTCCCTTTGTTCCATTGATTGAGATTGGTGAAACTACAGTAGGCACTGAGATAATACCAGCAAGGCATGTCCCTAAAGATCCCTCAAAATACACTGATCCTGAAAAGGAGAAAGTAGCACTGGATGGACATCTCCAACTTATCATCTGTGAATCTATGGATTTCAACATGTATGGCACTGTTGCTCACTGCAGTAGTGCAAAGAAAATGTGGGATCTCATAGAAGTGCTCTGTGAAGGTACTACTGAAGTAAGAAAGAACAAGAAACAGATTCTTGTCTCACAATATGAAGCCTTCATGGCACAGCCAAAAGAGGGAATCACAGAAGTGTTTGAGAGATTCAACAAGCTGATAAATGAGCTCAAACTCTATGACAAGCACTATGAGACAGAAGAGCTTAACATGAAATTCTTACTGACTCTGCCAGACCATTTAGAACCAAGAATCTCTTCCCTCAAAGAAAGAGATCTAACAAAGATTGGTTTTGATGTCTTGTATGGTGTGTTAAAGACATATGAGCTAGAGCTGTTTCAGAAGAGATCCATTCAAGCAAAACAAGGATTAATGGCAAATACCTCTTGTGCCCTCATTGCTGACAATCTAGGTCAAAGAATGGAGTCTCTGAAAGTCAGTCAAGTCAAGATTGAGGAACTAGAAGATAATGATGATGCTGGTGAAGAAAATCAAGTTGTTTATGATTTGCCTGAGGAGGATGAGTTCTACAGCATAGATGAGCTGGAAAAGATGGAAAATAAATCTTTTGCTTACATGGCTAGGAGATATCCTAACATTAGGTTCAAGAGGAAGCAGCCATTCAAGCCCAGGTTCAATGGTGGGAATGCTGGTGGTTCAGGAAGCTCAAACTCCTTCAACAAGGGAAAAGGGATTGCTGGTGCAGCAAAAGGAGGATACAAATCTGGGAGTGTGGATAGGTCCAAAATAAGATGCTATAACTGCAATGAACTTGGGCACTTTGCAACAGAATGCAAGAAGCCCAAACAGATCAAGAAGGATAAAGCATACTTAGAGCTTGAGGCAAAGTATGAAGCTCTACTCAAGAAACAACAGGGTAAGGCTTTCATTGCTGAGGGAAAGTGCTGGGATGACTCTGATGAGGATGAAGAACCAGAGTACTCAAACTATGCCTTGATGGCATTTTCTGATGAAGGTGATTCCTCAAATCAGGTACCTATTCTTACTTCTCTTGAAATGACTCCCTCTCAATATAAGCAAACTGTTGAAGACATGAGTACTGAAATGTTTAACATTCATACTAGCATGTTAGTTGCTAATGAAGAAATTGATAGGCTAACTGCTAAAAACTTGGAGCTTACAGAAAAGAATGAGAAACTTGAGTTAATGGTTGTGAGCCTTGATGGTTTGAATAGGGAAGTTGAGTATCTCAAAAATAAAGTAATTTGTGCTGAACAAATAGAAAAAGCTCTTAGAGAACAAATTGCTGAAACTGAATTAAAACTGAGAAGCTACAGAAACTCATCTGAACTTATTCAAACCTATCACAAGGAACACACTGAAGACTGCAAGGTTGGAATTGGTTTTGACTATGAGAATGACAAAGGAAGGAAGAAGGCAAAAGGCAAAGGAAAAGAATCTTTTGTAAACAAAAATACCCCATCAACTCTGTCAAGTGTTGAAAAGCCCATCTTCAAAAAGAGTGTTGTTGAGTTTAATGAAGAACTCTTGGTCATTAAACAACAACTTCTTGAAGAAGATGAGGCTGCTAAAAACACCTCCTCTCTTCCTGAATCTGTCAGTCAGAAAGAGACCAAAGACAACCTTGTCAAGAGTCCTGTAGTCAAGAAAGAAGTTGTTAAGAAAAAGAAACAAAACAGAAATGGTAAGGTAGGTGTCAACAAGGGAAACAACTATACTTATGTGCCAAATGCTCCCAGGAAACAATGTCAAAAATGTCAATCTGTCAATCATTTGACTCATAAGTGTAACAAGCCTGAGATAGCTGAAATTGATAACCTAAGTAACCATTCTGCTAGCATACTTTCTAGTCATGATTCATTCTGTGGAAAGCCAAATTGCATGACATGCTATGTGACTGTGATTGCTAATTGTTTATCTCTTAAGCATAAACTTGACTCTGCACAATCCTGTGAATCACACACACACGTACACACTCACAGAACAGAATCCCCTACTGTGAGGATTGCAACTCATGACAAAAGAAGTGTTAACAAGTATGCTTCTAATTCAACTGGACCCTACCAAGTGTGGGTACCAAAAACAACTTAGTCACTTTGTGAATGCAGGGCAACAGGAATAAAAGAGTCATATGGATCTTGGACAGTGGTTGCTCAAGTCACATGACTGGTGATATAGCCCTGCTATCACATTTTGAAGAAAAGGCTGGCCCATCAGTAACCTTTGGAAATGACAACATTGGTTATACAATGGGATATGGCAGTGTCAAGTCTGGGAATGTCATTATTGAAGATGTAGCATTTGTTGAAGGACTGAAGCATAATCTCTTGAGTATTGGACAATTCACCAACAGGGGCTTCAAAGTGGAATTTGATGAAGACCTTTGTTCAATCTCAAAAAGAGAAAGTGGTGAAGTTGTTCTAACTGGTGTGAAGAAAGGAAGCTTGTTTGTAGCTAATCTCCAGGCTGCAAATAAGGGAGAAATTTGTTGTTTCTACACAAAAGCCACAAATGAGGAATTCTGGCTGTGGCACAAGAAACTGTCTCACTTGAATGTTCAGGCAATGAACTCTCTAACCAAGAGAGAACTCATAAGGGATTTGCCTGCCTTAGAGTTTGTGCAAGATGGAGCATGTGAAGCTTGTCAGAAAGGGAAGATTAAAAGATCAAGTCACAAGAACAAGTTGCTCAATACAAACTCAAAACCTCTGCAACTAATTCACATGGACCTATTTGGCCCTGTGAATGTAATGTCCCTTTCCAAAAAGAAATATGCTTTAGTGATGGTTGATGATTATTCAAGATATACTTGGGTGGAATTCCTATTCTCCAAGGATGAAGCACCTCAAGTCATAATAGAGCATATCAAGAGAGTTGATAGAGAAGCACAAAGCACTGGTTCCTCTGTAGTTGCTTTGAGAAGTGATAATGGGACTGAGTTCAGAAATTCAACATTGTATGAGTTTTGCAAAGATAAAGGAATTTCTCAACAATTCTCAGCTCCTAGGACACCTCAACAAAATGGAGTAGTTGAGAGAAAGAATAGAACTCTCATTGAAGCTGCAAGGACAATGCTGTTGGATGCAAAGCTACCTACTAGCTTTTGGGCTGATGCTGTTAATACAGCATGCTATGTGCAGAATAGAACATTGATCAATAAGAAGTCTGGCAAAACTCCTTACTCATTGATGACTGGAAAAAGAGCATCCTTCAAGTACCTGCATGTGTTTGGAAGCAAGTGCTTTGTGATGAAAGATACCTCTGAGCATGTTGGAAAATTTGATGCTAAAGCATTTGAAGGTATCTTCATTGGATACTCTCTGGAAAGGACAGCATACAGAGTGTTTGTACCTGAGCAACACAAAGTCATGGAAAGCATGGATGTTACCTTTGATGACAAGAAAACTCCAGGACTGAAAACAAGTGATCAAGACAGTGTGCTATTGAGATTTGAGAATCAAGGTTATCTTGAGGATTCTGAAAGTGAAGATGAATCCCCTGTTCAAACTGTTCTAGAAAATGAAATTCTTGAAGTTGACAATCTTCTTCAAACACCTGTGCAAGGATTCACAAACACAGGGGGAGAAGAAGAGAATGCAACTGTCAACCAAAATGAGATTGGAACAGATCAAGGAAATGAACAGGGGCACACAAGGAAATGGGACAGAGCCCACACTAGGGATCAAATCATTGGAGATCCTAGTGAGGGAGTTAGAACAAGAAGGGCAACATTAAACACTTGTCTGTATAGCTGCTTTCTGTCACAAGAGGAACCTAAATTAATTGAAGAAGCTTTGAAGAATTCTGATTGGATTGTTGCCATGCAAGAAGAGTTGAATCAATTTGAGAAAAACAAAGTATGGGAACTAGTGCCACCTCCAAAAGGAAAGAATGTTATTGACACCAAATGGGTGTTCAGGAACAAGATGGATGAAGAAGGAGTGGTTATAAGGAACAAAGCAAGGCTGGTTGCTAAAGGATATTGTCAGCAAGAAGGTATTGACTATGATGAGACATTTGCACCTGTAGCTAGACTAGAAGCCATCAGAATCTTTCTGGCTTTTGCAGCTCACTCAGATTTTAAGGTGTATCAAATGGATGTGAAAAGTGCATTTCTCAATGGTGATCTTGCTGAAGAAGTTTATGTGTCTCAACCACCTGGCTTTGAAAATGAAGACTTCCCAAACTTTGTGTATAGACTGCTCAAGGCACTCTATGGACTCAAACAGGCACCAAGAGCCTGGTATGAAACTCTATCTCAATTCCTTCTTGAGCATCAATTTACCAGGGGTACAATTGACAAAACCCTATTCTTCAAGAAGCATGGAAATGATATCATTCTAGTTCAAATCTATGTGGATGATATCATCTTTGGCTCCTCAAATGAAAAACTCTGTGAAAGGTTCTCTAAGTTGATGCAAAGTAAATATGAGATGAGTATGATGGGAGAGTTAACCTACTTCCTAGGCCTGCAAGTACATCAAAGGGAGGATGGCATCTTTATAAACCAATCTAAGTATGTCAAGGATCTTTTAAAGAAATATGGTTTAGAAGAGTCATCCCCAGCTAAAACTCCTATGTCTACTGCAATCAAGCTGGATGAAGACAAGAAAGGCAAGAGAGTTGATATCAAGGTCTATAGAGGAATGGTTGGATCCCTACTCTATCTCACAGCTAGCAGGCCAGACATCATGTTTGCCACATGCCTTTGTGCAAGGTTCCAGTCTGATCCCAAGGAATCTCACATGATGGCCATCAAAAGAATTTTCAAATATCTGAAGGGGACTCCTAATCTTGGGCTATGGTATCCAAAGGGCACTGGGTTCAACCTGGTTGGTTACACAGATTCTGATTATGCTGGATGCAGGATTGACAGGAAGAGCACCTCTGGAAGCTGTCAATTCCTAGGTCAAAGGTTAGTGTCCTGGTTTAGTAAGAAACAACAGTCCACAGCAACATCCACAGCTGAAGCTGAATACATTGCTGCTGGAAGTTGCTGTGCTCAATTGCTTTGGATTAGAAATCAACTTATGGATTATGGACTAGTATTGGAACATATTCCTCTGATGTGTGATAATACTAGTGCAATATCCATAGTTGCCAATCCTGTTAATCATTCTACTACAAAGCACATTGAGATCAGGTACCATTTCATTAGGGAACATGCTGCAAATGGTACCATAGATGTCTCTTATGTTCCAACTGAGAAACAACTAGCTGACATATTTACCAAACCTCTGAATGAAGCAGTCTTTAACAGACTTGTGAGTGAAATTGGAATGCTAAATCCTTCCTTCAGTTGTTCTAAGTAAATATGCTGGTTAATTGTTGCAGCAGTAAATTTTCACTGTATTTAAATGATCTATTTGTTTGGAGTGAAAATTAGCTGAGATATGATTTATAAATATTTCAGTATTTTACTGCATATTTTTCAAAATCATATTTGTTAGTGGAGTTGTGAGCTTTTAAGACATCTCGATATAGATGATTTTCAGAGTTCACGACATAGTTCAAATTAAACAGACTTATATCGCAAACTGTTGAGATTGTGAGACTTCGCGACATAGTTCATTTCATGAGTTTGCGACATAGTTAATTTTATGACTTCGCGACTTAGAATAACTATATCGACAAGTCTCCATAGTTAACAGAATTTTGATTTAAATTAATTTTATTTCAAAATTTGATAAAAGTCTGACAAATTGCTTAAAATTCCAAAAAGAGAGCTTTAGACAGGGTATTTCTACTATATCGCAAAGTCTCCCCGATC
Organism: Heracleum sosnowskyi; assembly: GCA_030848705.1. Taxonomy (NCBI): domain Eukaryota; kingdom Viridiplantae; phylum Streptophyta; class Magnoliopsida; order Apiales; family Apiaceae; genus Heracleum; species Heracleum sosnowskyi. The sequence continues at coordinate 49,139,390 of CM061241.1, forward strand.
CTTTCATTCTGAAGACTTTGCGACATAGTTCATTGTTGAGACTATGCGATATACTTTACAAGACTTTGCGGTACAGGCCATTTTTGACTTCGCGACATACATTTAGACTGTACACATTCATAACTCCATATCGCAGTGTCTCTATCATATAAATACCTTTTTCTAACCGTTTGCAACTTTTCATCTTGTCTATTGCTCTCAAACTTTCTAACCTAAGCAAAAATTCTCTACTCACTTTCTTACTTTCTCTCTTGAAATGGCACCCAAATCTCAAACAGTATCAACCCCTATTCCTTTAACCATTCCCAAAGAAACAAATCTTCTCACCATTCCCTCTGAGGCTGAGGCTAAACCCAGGTACAAGTGTTTTGTACGGTTCCTGAATGATTCCTACCTCAGCCAAGCCCTAACCTTGAACCCCACGTTGTATGTTGATGTATTGGAAGGATTTTGGCGTACGGCGCTGGTTTCTACTATGGCCAGGGAAGATGGAACTTCGTTCCAGGAGATAGCTTGTTCAATTGGAGGCAAACACTTCCAGTTTGGGGAGAAGGAGATAAATGAAGCTTTAGGGTTCAAGGTGGAGGGTCATGACCAAGAAGCTACAGATGCTCAAATTGTAGACTTCATGACTCTCATTCGGTATGCAGATGAGATTGATACTGGAAAGCTGAACAAGAAATTTGTAAGAAGGGAGTGGTCATTTCTATTTGATGCACTCCAGAAGGTGTTCCTTTGCAGAAAGACAGGATGGGACCATATCAGTCACATTGCTGTGAAGCTGGCCTATTCCCTAGCCTACAATCAGGAAATCAATGTTGGAGCAATAATCCTCAAGGAATTGGCTCAAAGGCTAGGGAGGACAATCCGTGGAAGAGGTAATGACATCTTTTACCCTCGCTTTCTTCAAGTTATTTTAAATTATCTTGATGCTAATGTCCATGACTTGGAGGGTATTGATAAATCAAAGATGGCTTATTCCAAGTCCATGTCCAAGATTCTGTTTGGTTCATTGGACACAAGGAATCAAGTGGATGTGATCTTGAGTGTGACCAAGCATATGCAGGACACATTCGCGTCTTATCCACTTGATAAGCCCATATACCATGCTCTTTCCTGGACAGGGGAGGCTGAGACTGAAGGAGCTTCACAGTCTAACCCAAGCCTCCCTATCCCATCCAGCAACCCCACTGAAAACACCACTGTAGAAATTAGGCAGCCAAGTGCATCAATCTCTCAAAAGATTGGTGTTACTAAAAAGAAGTCAAAGAAGAGAGCCCTTGAAGTAATTAATGAATCTGTAGGGGTAGGAAGTGAGAATCCTGAGTCACCTCTCACCAGACAAAGTAAGAAATCCAAATCCAAACCAACCACTGGATTCTCCCAACAGGATTCAGATGTGGAAAAAGGGGTACACCTATTACTGTCAATGGCCTCTCAACAGGTTATTGGCATTGAAAAGAGTAGTCTCCCCACTACAATCTGTACTGAGTCTGCACAGGATCAAGACCTCACTCTTGATCCTAGGAGACATAAGGATGTTGACACCATGAGTGGAGAGCACATCACAATTGAAACTCCTCCTATTTCTCAGGGGGAGTTGCTAAAATCTAGTCTACACCACACTTCTCTTCCAGAATCTACATCAAATATTTCTTCTCCACAGGTTGGTCATTCACATGACTTATCTGTACTTGATCAATCACAATCCAAAACTGTGATTGAGCCAAACTCAAGTGACATGGTGCATGACACTGTGCTCACCACCCAGGACCCACATCTAGTTGGTCAGGGAATGCATGCTGGGGCATATCCTAATGACACCAACAAAAACATAGAGGGTTCCCCAGTTCTTACTGGAGACTCTATGCCAAACTCTCCATTCCATTTGGACATGGACCTGCCTTCACAGGCACATGGAGATGATGTTGTCACTCATCCCATTTCAATGGAGACAACATCAGACTCCACAGTCATTCCAAGACTGGAGGAAACTCATTCAATCACCCCACCTGAGGTGCCTAGCACCAGCTCTAACTTGGCTCAGGCCACAATAGCAGAATGGCTGAAGCCTGTGCAACATGACAGGCCTTCAGGATCATCCTCTGTGCCACCACAATTGACGGACGAAGAATTGCAAAATCTTCATGTGGCACAGATTGATGAGATCTCTAAAATTGCTCAACACCTTCTCACTGCAACTCTCCCAAATTCTGATTATGAGGCTATCCTTCTCTCTCATAAGGAGGATGTTGAAGCACAGCAGGACAAAATTGTGGATGAAGCCCAGCAAGCTGGAAATGTGGATGCTTGGCTGGATGGAAAAAGGACTGTAAAGCTCAAAGAAGCTCTAGCTTTTCTCAGGGAGGACTATCTCACAGCCTTGGGGTCAAATGCCAAAAGTCTCTCTCCTGCTGAAATCTATGATGCAGTTAATGATGTCTACAAGAGCCAGCTTAAAGCTATGCATTTTCTTGGGAAAGGTCTTCAGTCAGAAATCTCCACCATTCAGGAAGAGACAGCTCATTCTACTGCTCAGCTCAGGAACTGTTTTCTTTCAGACTTTCCCAAGGTAGATGGCATTCTAAAAGAAGTCCAGAAAACTGCCTCCAATGTTACCAAGATGGACTGCACCCTAGCTATGGTTTCTGATAATATGAAGAAGCTCTCCACCAAGCTAGACAATGTGGTGCAGGCCAATATCAACTCCAACTCCATGCTAACAGTACTATGGAAGAATCAGTATGGGAACAAGCTTGTTGATGAGGTTCCCATTTCTGACATCTCTAAGTTTGACTTCTCCAAAATCAAAGACCAATCCCTCAACTCTTTCAAATCTCAACAATTGTTCTCTAAGGTGGATGACTTGGAACGGGAGGTAGCTGATCTTAGAGCTGACAACAAAGTGCTCTCTCACTTTTTGGCAAAGCTGAATGACAAGTTGGATGACCAAAGCACTTCAACCTCTAATATTTTGTTGGTGCAACAACAAATGATGACATCCATGATGAGACATATGAACCTGCCTATCCCTGGGGAAGCTCAAGACATCTTGTCTGATCCCAAGCCTAAGGGGGAGAAAGAAAAGGAGGTCATTCTGAACAAGAGAGGGGGAGTACCCACAAAGCATAAGGGCAAGGGCAAACTCACTGAGGAAACCATAAAGCCAATTATTCTTCCCTCTGTAGATGTCATCAATGCACAAGGTCAGAAAAGCACAGTCACCACTACCTTCTATCCCTCCACAATGCCAAAAGATATCTCCACTTCCCAACCTGCTCAACCTACTCCCAAGGCTCAACCCATCAAAGCTTTAATCATCACAGAGGCCAAGCTACAGGAAGTTGCCAATTCTCACATCTATCATGATGAGGCCTTCCTGGAGCTTCTGAAAGCCACTTACAGAGATGCACAAGAAGATGCAAGGACTTACAGAATGAAGCTCAAGGAAAACATCAAATACTTCACAGTAGCAGTAAGGAAAATCAAGGATGTCCATCTAAGAGAGATAATCATGGTGTGCAAGGACAACTGCTTGTGGCATCTTGCTTTTCAAACTCTAGAGAAACTGAGATTCACTGAGCTGTCAGTAATTATGGACTTAATAGAACAAGGTGGGGCTAACAACAAGAGATTGTTTGATGATTTGAAGATAGGTCAAGATCAAAGACTGCCTGAGGTTATCTCAAAGCCAAAGACAATAATTTTCCAAAATCTATCTAAAGACAGCAGTATTGACCAATTGGTGATCCCTTCTGATTTGACAAAGAGGAATAATGCAAAGATCAATCAGGTACTACAAATGCTAAGGGCCAAGAGGGGAGCTAGGACAGCAGAGGAATTAGAGATGATTAACATTCTACAATCTTTTCTGATTCATGGTGTTTTGCCTGAATCTATCAAAGAAAAGAACATGAAGAAGGATGGGGAGGATGATGATGAGGAGAAAACCTACAGGAGGAGATCTCATTCAAGGAGTAATAAGGATGGACCAAGTGACAGCAGCAGAAGCAAATCTTCCAAGAAATCTAAAGATGCTGGTGATGACATAAAGGGGGCAAAGGAGACAGTGAAGAGAACTAGGAGTGGAATTCAGCAAGTCAAGGACATTGCTAGCAGTACTTTAACCACAACACAAGACTCTAGGTCTAGGGTGGGTACTGTTAGCAATGATCCTCCAAAATCATTATCCATGACTTCTGAACCTGAATTGCCACAGATAAAAGATGAAGCCACTAAAGAAATATCAAGAAAACACTTCCACAAAGTTACAGCTAGTGGAGTGTTACAGTGGATGAAGGGGAAAGGAATGAAGCTACTTCCAAGTGATGTGGCACTGAAGACTAATTCTCCTTGTTCAAGAAAGGTATCTCTTGTGAAGCATTTGAAGATCAAGAGTGTACCCAAAAGGATAAGGATAACAAAGAAGACTGGAAAACTCACAAATGTTATTGGCATCAATGTGCTTCCACTAGATGAGGACTATGATGAAGATGCCCTAGCATTTTTGAGGGCTCAAAGGATCTTTGAAGTCAAAGTGAAGTTGGATCATCTAGATATCAAGTACACTGATGGAAGAGAAAGGAAAATGAAGCAAGGAAGCTGGCAATATTTCTATAAGTATGAGCTTGAAAGGATAAATGCCTTACTGAATTTTGAAGAAAAGGATGAAAGGACATGGAAGATAGATATTGCCAGGTACTTGAAGCTGCATGCTGATTATGAAGAAAACATGAGGAAAGAGACTGAAGAGAAGAAGATACAGAGAGAAAAAGAAATGGCTGAGATGGAGGAGAGGGCTAAAGAGCTAAGGCAGAAAGGGCTGTGCAGGGTCAAGCAAAATCCTTACATTGTGGAGTACAAAAACTCACATGGAGGTCAAAGCAAAATAAGGATGGAGTTTCTTGATTCCTATGTAGAAAGTGCACTCAAGGCTGCAATTGATGATTTGGAAGGCTCACCTCTCATTGAGGAACTGATTGCAAGAGAAGAACTTCAAGAAGCCATCATAGACATGAAGAGAAGAGAAGAAATAAGGAAAAAGAAGATATATGATGATTTGCTAGAGAAGCAATTGGAAGCTGAAGCTGTTGAGCAACAAAAGTAATCTGTAAGCTTTCAATTTTTCTATGTAATCAAATTTCTGATCTCAAGGTTCATGAATTGTCCTCTCTGTTACTAAATTTCCTTTTTATGTAAGTTAGGCTTGTTATCAGACATGAAATTGTGCCTAAGGATCTTACTCACAATTTGGGGGAGATTGTTAGGCTCAAGACATGTCTGAATACCACTATTAACAAGCCTACACTATGTGACTTTGTCACACTACATGACCTAGTGATTTATATCACTGGGATAGAGTATAGGTCTCTAAATGTACTTGTCTTGTTCTCATGAACAATAGCTTTATCATGTATGCTCAGATTTATAATGAGCTTAGTAAAGTTCTTGCATCTAGAATGTATATAGGCCATTGAATAATTATCCTGGTAGAAGTTCAGAAGTGTTCATGCAGCAGGATAGAGTTGAATAAGGCCATGAAGAAATAAGTTGCAGGAATTTATCTAAGGCATTATATAGCAAAGTCAAAAGAAAGCTATGTCGTGAAGTCACCAATATCCATGTCGTGAAGTGCTATATCGCATAGTCCATTTTGTACTATGTCGAGAAGTCCTCAAGACACATGTCGTGAAGTGTTGAAGACAGCAAAGTCAAAAGAGCCTAGATCGTGAAGTCCTCAGGAGCCCTATGTCGCATAGTCGTCAAATGAACTATGTCGCATAGTCGTCAAATGACCTATGTCGCAAAGTCTTCAAAGGCTATATCGCGTAGTCCTCACAAGGGAGATCGCGAAGTCAGGGATAAAGTGGAGTTCACGATATCAACACTTAGCCGTTTATAACAAGACAAATTAAGGTACAGAACCAAGAATCAAAGGAGACAAATACTGAAGCATTTGTTCTGGCAAGGTGGTCCAAAGAACAGATGGCAAATCTACAGCTAAACTTGGAGAGAAAGATAAGAGACAAGCAGCTACAGAAACGGGAAAGACTCCGAAAAGCAGGTGGTCCTTCCTGACTCAGTGAACTTCTTATGGCAGGACAAGTTGGACTTTCAGAAGGGGTAGCTGGGTAATATTGTGTGTGCCTAGTTTGTATAGGGGAATATATATATCGTGCACACACAACTGTAAGCTGTAAGAGAGATACACATAGTTATTTGCTAAGCTCTTTTCTCTGTAAGCAAACAAGTTCAAACTGTTCTTGTTTAGAAGCCAGAAATTCGATTGTGAATTTCTTGGAAAGCTGTAGTGTTTAATTTGCTTATACAAAGTAGATTAAAGTGATTGTGTGTGTTATTTACTTTCTGCATATTACATATCATAATCACATACAGTTGTTTACTTAGTTTTCAAGTTCGAAAAATATATCAAACTATCCATTCACCCCCCCTCTGTCTAGTTTCTAGTAGTATTCATTTCTAACAATGTACACTAAACAGAAAAGTAGATCAAGTATGGGTTGCTTCAAATCGTACCTCCTTAGGTATAACGATTTGCAAGAAGGGAGCAACCGTGACGTTATAGTAGTGGTAGATGTGGGGGGATGAAGATTTTTATGTCAGAGATGGTGATTATAGTGGTGGTATCTATAGTAGAGATACATTTTTTTTAGTGATTTGTTTAGATCTTTTTTGGTGATTTGTATTGAAATTCAATGATTTGTGTTGAATTTTTAGTGATTTAAGTTTAAATTGGTAATTCTATATGTGATTATAGTGGTGGTATCTATAGTAGAGATACATTTTTTTTAGTGATTTGTTTAGATCTTTTTTGGTGATTTGTATTGAAATTCAATGATTTGTGTTGAATTTTTAGTGATTTAAGTTTAAATTGGTGATTCTATATGTGATGACCGTGAAAGTCTGGTGGTGATTTGTATTTGATGAAGATGATGTTAACGAAGTTTAATTGTAGTTATAGCGGAGAAATAGTGATTGTGGTGGCCCCATGGTGGAGTAGGTGGTAATAATGGTGTTGTTTAATAGTGGTATTGTGGATGAGAGGCAGTGGCGGTGGAGCAGGTGGTAATATTGGTGTTGTTTAATAGTGGTATTGTGGAGGAGAGGCAGTGACGACGAAGATGACGGATTTTTCACCAATTAAAGGTTGTCTTTGTCGTTAATTATGGCAGATCTTGTGGTAGAAGGTAGGTTAAAGTTGGGTTTTGTGGCGGGGAGAAAGGAAAGAGAGATGGAGAACTGATCGAAAAATTGAGAGAGGGAGAGGAAATCTCACTCGGGTGGGGAGGGCACCAGAAATGCAAGTGGGATTGGGGTTTGGGTTGGTGGGCTGGGAAGGATGTGGGAGAGAGAAACATAAATAATAAAATATAAAATATTATTTGTATGGCTAAGATTTAGTCTAAATATAAAAAATGTATGACTGAGATTAGATCTTAGTTCTCATTTTACTATTAATATTATTAATATTATTTTATTTTTTATTAAAATAATATATACTATATTATTAAAGACGAAACATTGAAAGTTTTGGTTTTTGGTTAGTTTTTGGTTTTTGGTACTTTTTCTAATTAATAAATTAATAATATAATCAAAATTCGGGAAAGTTTTATTCTACATTAATATTTCACTATATTTTACTATATAAAAATCAAATAATATTGAAATCTAATCAAAAAAATGGAAATGTGGGATCTAATTTGTTTAAATTTAGACTACACTGCTGCAAATATACTTCTTTCTTTTTAGGATAACGAAAGCTACTACAAATCAAATCTTTTATGGAATTGTATTATTGTCAAGTTACCAAAATAGTAACTAGATGATTGGCTTTTATTATTAAAATATTTTTTTTCTAACAAAATCTACTCCTTTTCCAAAAATATCATTACAATTATCTTTAAATTAAAACATATTACCTTTTATATTTGTTATTACTAAAATCTATGTTTTCCAAAGATATGAGTTGCAATCCTTACTTATTTATTTTAAAACCTATTTTAATACTCTATTTAATAAATAATAAAATAATATAAAAATAGTAACTAACTGATTGCGTTTTATAATTAAAAAAAAATCTAACAAAATCTACTCATTTTCCAAAAATATCACGACAATTACCTTTAAATTAAAACATAATATCTTTTATATTTGTTATCACTAAAATCTCTATTTTTCAAAAATTTGAGGTGCAATCCTTACTTATTTATTTTAAAATCTATTTTAATAATCTATTTAATAAATAATAAAATAATATAAAAATATTAACTAGCTGATTGCCTTTTATAATTAAAATATATTTTTTTCTAACAAAATCTTCTTCTTTTCCAAAAATATCACGGACAATTACCTTTAAATTAAAATATATTACCTTTTATATTTGTTATCACTAAAATCTCTCTTTTCCAAAAATATCAAGTGCAACCCTTACTTATATATTTTAAAACTTTTAATTATTTTAAAAAAACTTACCTATTTTAACAAGTGAACGTATTTTTTTAACAAATACAATTAATATAATTAAAACACATCTAAAAATATTATAGGTAGTTACTTTATTTTAATTAAAACATGTTAACTTTCCTATTTGTCCTTATTAAAAAAACTTACTTATTTTAACATGTCAACGTATTTTTTTAATAAATACAAGTAATATAATTAAAACACTTCTAAAAATATAACGGACAATTACTTTTTTTAATTAAAACATGTTAGGTTTTCTATATTTCCTTATTATTAATATTATTTTATTATAAATTAATATTAATAATACTTCATTTATCTTCATCAGCCCCATCTGTATTTTTTAATATATATTTTACGTTACAATTAATATTTAAGTTTCTCATTTTATAATTTATCATATTAATTTTTACTTTTATTTTAATATTTTCCGTTCACATTAAATGTTTTAGTTTATTATTTTCTAAGGCTCGTGCCTTGCACGGGTTACAGGCTAGTATTAATAATAAGGACAAATACAAAACCTAACATGTTTTAATTAAAAAAAGTAACTGTCCGTGATATTTTTGAAAAATGAGTAGATTTTGTTAGAAAAATGTGTTTTAATTATAAATGACAATCATCTAGTTACTATTTTATATTATTTTATTATTTATTAAATAGAATAAAGTACCGAAAACCAAAATTTTCAATGTTTCTGCTTTAATAATACTATTATATAACCCGTGCAAGACACGTGCTATGGTATTTTTATAAAATGACAAATTAAAAATAATAATTGGAATAAAAAATAATAAATAAAGATTAAAATTTAATTCAATATATATTATGGGTTGTATGTATTAAGAACAGGTTAAAAGAGGTTTGATATGTGTTGAAAATATTATTCTACTATTAATATTATTTTTTTATTTATTAATTAGAATAAATTAACAAAAACCAAAAATCAAAACTTTCAATGTTTCGGTTATTACGATGCACATATTGTTTTTAACAGTTATTAATTTATTATGTATGTTTTAATATTTTATTAATTATATTTTTTTAAATAAGTAGACATGTTAAAATAGGTAAACATTTTTAAAAAATTAAAATAGGGTTTTAAAATAAATAATTAAGGATTATCGTGATATTTTTGAAAAATGATAGATTTTAGCAAGAACAAATAGAAAAACATGTTTTAATTGAAAAATGTAATTGTCCGTTATATTTTTAAAACATGAGTGAATTTTTTTAGAAAAAATAAAAAAAATTATGTTTTAATTATAAAAGGTAATTAGCTAGTTACTATTTTTATATTATTAAATTATTTTTAATTTATGTTTTAATATTTTATTAATTGTATTTGTTAAAAAAATAAGTATGCATGTTAAAATAGGTAAACTTTTTTAGATAATTAAAAGTATTAAAATATATTTTAAAATAAATAAGTAAGGGTTGCCCATGATATTTTTGGAAAATGAGAGATTTTAGTAAGGATCAATAGAAAATGTAACATATTTTAATTGAAAAAGATAATTCCCCGATATTTTTGGGAAATGAGTGAATTTTGTTTAAAAAAAATAGAAAATGTGTTTTAATTATAAAAGACAATCAGCTAGTTACTATTTTTATATTATTAAATTATTCTTATTTATTAAAATAATATTAATAATAAGGACAAATATAAAAGCTAACATGTTTTAATTAAAAAAGGTAACTGCACGTGTATTTTTAGAAATATTTTAATTATTTTAATTGTATTTCTTAAAAAAATACGTTGGCATGTTAAAATAGGTAAGCTTTTTTAAATAATTAAAAGTATTAAAATATGTTTTAAAATAAATAAGTAAGAGTTGCACCTGATATTTTTGGAAAACATAGATTTTAGTTAGAACAAATATAAAAGATAATATGTTTTAATTAAAAAAAGTAACTGTCAGTGATATTTTTGGAAAAAGAATAAATTTTGTTAGAAAAATATTTTTTAATTATAAAAGGCAATCATCTATTTACTATTTTTATATTATTCTATTATTTAATAAATAGAATAAAGTATCGAAAATCGAAAATCGAAAACCAAACTTTTAATATTTCGAGATTTTAGCCAGCAACGTTAGTTGACACTTAAAGCATCTCCAATGCTCAAAGCCCTTAGCTAAAAATTCCATGTGGCATACCAAATTAAGAATTATATATAATCTCTAAAATATGAGCCACTCTAAGAGCATCTCCAATGGGTTAAAACCCTTAGCTAAAAATCTAGTTGGCATACCAAAAATAATTTTTTTACATAATTTGTAAAAAAATGAGCACTCCAATGGGACAAAGCTGTTGTCTATAATTTTAGCCAACCTCTTCTCGTTGGCTAAATTTGTCGATCCTCTAGGGACCTGTAGCATAATTCCATATACTATTTTTAGAATATAGCCAACCATTATAACTAATAACATTGGAGTACATTGTCTTACAGGTTCAGTAAATTTTAAGCGATTGTCTATTTATTTGAATATAGCTAACCAATTTACATAACGCCGTTGGAGATGCTCTAATGGGGCATTGCCCTTTAGTTAAAATTATAGCCAACCTCGTGATGTTGGCTATATATGTTGAACCTTGATCTGTAGCAAATTCCGCATCATTTTATTGCCATATTCGAATAATATTATCAATTTATAACAAGATCAAATAATTATAAAATACTATTTTTAAAATATAGTCAACCGTTATAGCTAATATGATTGGAGTCCAATATTTTATAGGTTGAACAAATTTTACATAATCAGTAGTTTATACTATTTTAGCTAATCAATATAGCCAACTCCGTTGGAGATGCTCAACACTAATAGAACAATTATAACATTTAATTTATTAAAATTAGTAAAGCATTTTAATATTCTGTCTAACCTTTACAAACAAGGTTTAAATCTGAATGGGTTGTACTAATATTTTTGATTCCACTCTATGATCTAAGCTCTCCCTCACCGACTCACCACCGTCCCACACGGTCACACTTCTTTGCAGTTTGTACACATATAGACTCTCCAGTCATACATGACAGTGATGACACATACATTATTTGTGTGTTTGCATTATAGAGCTTAATTGTCATGTTTATCTGTTTCACGTTTTATATATTTCTAATCTTCCCAATTTAACTTCTTGCTGTATAATACTAGCTTTATTTGTGAAACAAGGAATTCTGTGTGACCGAGGGTGAGAGTGACAACCGTTGCTTGCTGCCGCCCAACTAACCTTTGGGGACCTGTTGCCCCAGTGGGACAGCGTGTCATATCATCCAAGATTACTTTCTTTACACACAAGAATTCTTGAGAAAACTTTGGTTTTAGAAATAGAACATTATTGATATTCAGATTAATGTAACTCTAGCGAATATAGTATTTTATTAAAATAAACTATATATAATATCATGATTTTAATATCACGTTATTTATAATAATTTTGTGTAAGCTACTCCCTCCGTCACCCTCAATTCTTTACGTTGAGGGAACGACACGGATGTTAAGAAAAATTGTAAATTAATAAGAAAAAGTAAGAAAAATGAGTAAAGTTGTGGATCAATCAATATTTAATGTATAAAGTGGGTGTAAAGTTGGTATAGTGGAGGAAAGTAGTGAATGTGATTGAATTTTATATTATAAAATGTTACTATTTTGATATGTAAAAAAATGAGAGGGACATATAAAAAGGAAAGTGTAAAAAAATGAGAGGGACAAATGGAGTATTTAAACACCAAAGACATGTAATAATAAAAGAGCGTTGGTTCACAATAAGTGAATCTTTTGTTGGTGAAAATTTTTTGCGGAAAAAAATTTTGAAATAGAAAAAAAATATATGAATAGAGTGACGTGATGTCGATTATTAAGGACCTGAATAATAAGATGTAAGAGCATATGCACCAATGAAAAAAAAATAGTTGATTCGTTAGACGGATCGACGAATTGACGTAATTTAGTTATGCAGCAGTATTTTTTTAATCCGTCAATAAAATTGAACTCCGTCAATCCGTTAGTTAGTCCATAAACATCAATTTGATTGATGCACAAAAAACATTGTTGCATTGATAAAACTCCATCAATTCATTGATTCGTTAGACGGATTAATTACTTTGATTTATACTGCTGCATAAAAAATAGCAAAATAGTTAATTTTATTTGCATAGTAATAAACTCTACCAAATAAATTGACGAATTAACGGATTGAAGGCTGAAAATGAGTGCTAATGCTCTAATACACAAACGAAAAAAATGACACTTATGTATAAGTGAAAGATAGCCTATATCCTGTATCCTGAATTAGCTGACTTTATAGCCCCCCGCATTAACAACCCTACACCCCGTTTTTGACCAATGTACCATCAAATAGTATTACTTTTTGAACTTCTTTTACTTTAGTATTTAGATTTATACTCCATCTCTTCCAAAAAGATTGAACCTTTGATTTTTTTTTTTTCACGCATTTCAATGAGCTTGATTGAGATACTTGCAAATAATATTTTTTTTAATTTTTTTATTTGTATAAAAATATAGGATTTATACTTTTATACAAATCAAAAAAATTGAAAAAATATTATTTACAAGTAATTCAATCGAGCGCATTGAAATGCGTGCAAAAAAAGTGGCATATCCTTTTTGGGACGGAGGGAGTATAACTTAAAAATGAGTATTTATCTTAATAAATATTAAAAAAAATGAAAATTGAATCCAAAAAGATAACAAAAAATAGTTTCTTTCCACCTGAGTTTTCATTTCTATCTTTTAAAATTTAACTTAACGTAATTAAAGTTTTTCTCCCAATATTATATGTTTTTTTTCCATTTACATGTATGTAAATGCACTTTGTGTACCAGATGTTTACAAAATCTGCACTTTGTGTACCTAATGTATCAATTGCACACATTGTGTACCTGAAGTATGATTGTTTGTACAATTTGTGTACTAACGTTAACCCCGTTAGATGGAAAGCTAACAGAGGGTTATTCAGGTAATTTAAACAAACCTTTTAGGACATAATACCTAGATATTACTCCACCTCCATTATTGTAATGTCTGCACTCTCTCTCTCTCTCTCTCTCTCTCTCTCACTTAATTACTGTAAATTAATTTGAATTTTCGTGATTAGATCGTGTAATTCGCTAACCTCAAGTGATGACATGATTGATACGTGATGTCGATCATGGCGGTGGTTGTTTTGGGACTGAAGTTCCTGATTACGGAGGTAATATGAAAGAAGCCTGGTCATGCACTTTCTTTGTCCAATAATCTTTGCTTATGAGTTGGATTTACTAGTCCTTAATGATTTTGCATGTTCCCCTGATTTTAATCGATGTACTGCTCATAATTTTTCAGTATTAAGATGTGTTTTGTTGGTGGTTCTTTATAGAAATTTGATGTTTAACTGATGATCATGTGTTTTACGTGCTTTTGTTGTTCATGTATGTTAATTCCAGGTAATAGTGATTTGTTTACAATAAAGTTGCATTTTGGTGGTCAATTTACAGCAAATCCTAAGAATTATGTAGGGGGGAGTTTAGATATTTTGACAAATGTGATGTTGATGAATTAAGTTTATTGGAGTTATATACTATGTTGGGTGAATGTGGTTTGAATGCTGGCATGACTGAGCTATTCTATAAACTCCCAAGTTCTGTAATGGATTTAGGATTGTTTCCTGTAAATTGTGACAAACATGTTGTTGAGATGTGCAATGTTTTGGATGGTTCTAGGCTAATGTATGTGTACTGTGAAACAATCGAAGAAACCCAAGGAGAAGAAGTAACAGTGTCACAATATGCATCTCCAAACACTACTCAAGACCTAGAATTTGAAAAACAACAATTACTGGACATATTCAATTTAGAGGGTATACCTGAAGACATGTATGATATATATCACTTGTTGAGCAAACCTATCTGTGATGAACAAACTAGTGAGGTTAGTGATAATGCCAATATTAGTTTTCATGAGGATAACTCCAACATAGATAGCACAGATGAGGATGTTAGGAGTCACAAAGCTAAGATGGTTGATGTTCCAATAGAGACTCTAAATTGGAATATAGAAGTTGTGGACTCTGACTTTAGTGATTGTATTGACAGTGATGAGGAGAGAATGGTTGCTAACAGTACTGATGAAGAAGATGATGAGAGGAGGTTCCCTGGTTTTAATGAAGAGACAGACATGACCAATCCACAATTTGAGATTGGTATGACTTTTACTAGTGCTAATTCCTTTAGAAAAGCTGTTAAAAATCAAGCTATAATTGACAGAAGGGCAATAGTACAGAAGAGGAATTTTGGCCGTAGAGTTAAGTTTTCTTGTGAAGGGGTTAATTGCAACTGGAAGATATATGCTTCACCAATGCCACACTCCTCCACTGTTCAGATTAAGACCATGAACAAGAACCATAAGTGTACACAAACTTTCAAGCAAAGACAAATAAATTCTAGGTGGATAGCACAATATTATGAGACTGATATTAGGATGAACCCTACTTGGCCACTAGATGCATTCAGAAAAAAAGTGGTGAATGACTAGAGATGTGATATTAGTCAACATGCTATCGGGAGGGCTAGGAGAATGGCCTTAAAGAACATTAAAGGGGATCATGTGAAAGAGTATGCACTGTTATGGGACTACATGAATGATATTAAAAAAACCATGCCTGATAGTACTGTTAAGATAGAACTTGAAGATCCTGAGGGAGACAGGGAAAGAAGAAGATTCAAAAGATTGTATGTTTGCCTAGGGCCTGTGAAGAAAGGCTTCAGATTTGGTTATAGGCCTTTAATTGGTCTGGATGGTTGTCATCTAAAGGGTCCCTATGGGATGCAACTTTTATCTGATGTGGGGGTTGATTCAAATGATGGGATGTACCCCATTGCATGGGCTGTTGTGGAAGCAGAAAACTCTGACTCATAGAACTGGTTCTTGCAGTTGGTTGTAGATGATGTTGGCATTGTCAACAGTGGTGCATGGACCTTCATTTCTGATAGACAAAAGGTACATTATTCATACAATTTACTTGTGCATTGTCCTTCATTTTTTTGTGGTCCTTCATTTACTTTTTTCACTTATGTTGCAGGGCTTGATCAATGCTCTAGAAAATGTGGTCCCTAATGCAGAACATAGATTCTGTGTCATGCATATCTACAATAATATGGGGAATGTTCACAGGGGTAGGGGATTAAGAGAATTGCTTTGGAAGGCAGCAAAAGCAACCAATGATTACACTTTCAACAATCATATGACTGCTTTTAAAAAGGTTGTTTTTAATTCATTTTTCAACAAGGTTTTATGAATTATTCTCTTCTGATTTACACTGCATGATATAGATATCAAAGAAATGTCATGACTGGCTCATGGAAAAGCCTAGATCACAATGGTCCAGGTCTGCTTTTAGAAACACATGTCATTCAGACATGTTTGTCAATAACCATTGTGAAGTGTTCAACAATAGCATTGGACCTTTTAGAGACCTGCCAATTATTGGATTGCTTCAAGGAATACACAAAGTTGTCATGAGAAGGATCCAAGCTAGAAGGGACAAGATGAGTAGGAGCTATCAACTCAATCCTATTTGTCCAAATGCAATGGGGAAAGTAAACAAGTAAGATATTAATTCCAGTTGCATTATCATTTTAACAGGGATTTGCATATTTGCATATGACTGTAATGCATTTTCATTATCATTTTAACAGGGATTTAGGTTTTAGTAGGGGATGTGTGGTCCAGTGGTCAGGTGACACAAAATATCTTGTGACTGTGGCTGATGGAGGACATGAAATTGTGGTCGACTTGGATGCTAGGACATGTGCTTGTAAAAAATATGACTTGACTGGGCTACCATGCTACCATGCATGTGCTGCATAAGATGGAAGGGGTTAGACATGCCTACATATATCCACAAAACTTACTACAAAGACATGTTCTTGAGAACATATGCACACACTGTTCAGCCAATAAATAGTCAAGAATATTGGGAAAAGACCCCATACCCATCACCACTGCCACCAATACTTAAAGTTCAACCAGGAAGGCCAAAGAAAAAAAGAAATAAGAAAAATGATATTAAGCCTGAAGTTCCTAAGCATGCAACCAAACTATCAAAGGTTGGCACCAAAGGACATTGCAGTTATTGCAATCAGAAAGGTCATAATGCTAGAACATGTGCAGTGAAGGTAATATTTTGTCTAACTGCATTTAAATATTTCTAATGATCTTGCATTGTTAAATGTTATTTAAGCTAATATTACATGTGTAGAAATCTCAAAGGCAACAATCTGGCCCCTCAAAAAATGCCCCTGTGACAAGTGATGCCCTTGTGACAAGTGATGCCCCTATGACAAGTGAGGCCCCTACTCAAGGTAGCTCAGCACCTAGGCCTCGAAAGAAAAACAAAAAAAATCAATCTTTTCCAACTGAAAATCCAAGTGATTATTGTCAAGGAGGTATTTTTTCAGTCCCTATCCAGCATGCCAAACTAAGTAATACAACACTTGGAATACAACCTCAGAGAATCCTTTTGAATGGAAACCAAGTGACAACCATGAAGCAGTTGGACCAGGCAAACAATGAGAGGATTATAGGGCTAAAAAAAAGGCCTGGTTGGAAAATTTAAATGTCTAGTATCATCTTTTGTTTATTAAGATATCCATTCTAGTATCATCTTTTGATTATTAGGTTAATTCCATCCAATGTAGACTGGAAATACCATATTTTGTAATCAAGTTTTGATGCTAGACTCATGGCATGGTGTAGTGTCACCATTTTTTGTCAAATTACCATGGCAATTTGTAATATGTACAATGAATGTTGCATCTTTAATACTGATGTTACAGACCATTTAATGGTTTATTATCTACTGTTACAAGCTTTAATACTGATGTTACAGCTTTTGTTAGACACACGAATGCACTTAGATTGGTTGTTTCAATATATCAAAGCTATTATCTACATGCATTGGTGGTTCCATTCAATGGTCAAGTTTCATCTTCTTGTAACTACCAACTTTTACCAAAGACCATTGAATGCATTAACCCATTACAACCAGCTGTAATGCCTATTTAAACACACCTTTTAACACCATTTACCATCACAAAGAAATGGCATACAAACTTAATGTAAAAGGTGTATATGATAGGGGCAACAAGATCAGCTAGTGTAGGAGGAATCGTGAAGAAGAATGGTAGGTGGGTGAGAGGGTTGGGAGGCTACATTGGCTTGGCTGACCCCGTCACGGCAGAGCTTTGGGCCATTTACTATGGCCTAAAGATGGCTTGGGAGAGGAACAAGACCAATCTGGTTGTGTTCTCTGAGTGTAGGGAGGCAATCACTATTATACGCAATGATGATCCTTCATATCCAATGGCCATGCTTGTTGACATGATCTGAATGTTGCTTGGGGAGAACTGGACTTCTGTGGAAATCCAACATACACATGCACATGCTAATGGAGGGGCCAATGCAGTGGCAGGCTACTTCCTTGGTCATGAGGGAGGGATCCGTGAGATGGATGAGCCACCAGAAGCCATCAGCCACCTCATCTAAAGACTCAAGCAAACCATCTGCCAAGTTTATGTTTTTATGTTTTCAAAAATTTGAATGTAACTAGATGTTTATCATCTAGTAATTATCCTTGTTCTTATGTTTTTATCTATCAGCTTCTTCTTGTTTTCTTTTCATATTTGGTTAAACAAAATCACACAACAAAATCATAAGTCATAAAAACATAGAATTAGACAGATGACAACATAACAAGGACTACACATACAACCAAACAACGAAACAGTTAATACATCTCTAACCAAACAACATCCATAGGCTTAAAATGACAACTAGTATCATGCTAAACCACTTCTTCAATGACTTCTTCTCGGCCTCCATCATCTTCAACTTGTCTTCAGTTTCTCTAACCCTGCGCAATAATCCCGGGATTATGTTACAACACCGAGGACAGCTTGGTGGATCAATCCAACGGAAGAAATTACAGCCACACCTTCCATATACACACCCGAGGAACCTACGCCCAGCATTGTTCTCAGTCCACGATGTCCGTTCAACAACAACCATTCCACAAGAACAGAGCATTTTGATTTTCGAAAGGGGAATGTTGATCTACGGCAGTTTTAGTATTAGGTTGAAATGGGAGGGAAAGAAATGGAGGGGATGTTGATTTGGAGGGAAACCCATTTTAACTGTCAGCATAGTCATCTAACGGGGTTAACCCCTTTTAACGCCTAGTACACAAATTGTACAAACAATCATACTTCAGGTACACAATGTGTACAATTGATACATTAGGTACACAAAGTGCAGATTTTGTAAACATCCGGTACACAAAGTGCATTTAAGTCTTTACTTTAGTATTTAGATTTATACTCCATCCCTTCCAAAAAGATTGAACCTTTGATTTTTTTTCACGCATTTCAATGAGCTCGATTGAGATACTTGCAAATAATATTTTTTTTAATTTTTTTTATTTGTATAAAAATATAGGATTTATACTTTTATACAAATCAAAAAAATTGAAAAAATATTATTTACAAGTACTTCAATCGAGCGCATTGAAATGCGTGCAAAAAAAGTGGCATATCCTTTTTGGGACGGAGGGAGTATAACTTAAAAATGAGTATTTATCTTAATAAATATTAAAAAAAAGTGAAAATTGAATCCAAAAAGATAACAAAAAATAGTTTCTTTCCACCTGAGTTTTCATTTCTATCTTTTAAAATTTAACTTAACGTAATTAAAGTTTTTCTCCCAATATTATGTGTTTTTTATCCATTTACATGTATGTGCGAGCAATAATGATTCTGTTTTTCTCGTGTGACAGGAAACATTTGATATAATATTGGGAATTTGTATAATATATCCCAAATTAATGATGTATTTTACTAATATATCCTCTTTTATTCAATAACTAGCATGAAAACCCGTGCAAGGCACGGGTCACTATCTAACATAATTATTTTAACTTCTAAGTAGTTCGGTGTTTATGATAATTTATAGATCGTTTGACAGACGTCTCATTGTGGGTACAAAAGCTGGACTTGATCTCTGTAGTGAGATAGTTAGCGTTGAAAAGTATCCTTGATTGAGGTGTTTTTGAGTTAAGAAATGATTAAATTCGATACTTATGATATTTGTTATGTGAAAGATCTATGTCAAAATATGATTATCTTACATACAAGACATTAACCTACACGATTTTACTAATTTAGCTCATTGAGCGAATGATACATTTTCTTGTTTGTGAAATGTAATTTGCATTGTATAATGTGTACATGCATAATATTAAAATTTAATATATAATGAATTTTCTAGTATATTCACGTGAATTAAGTGTCTTTCCAATAAAATCAATGAGAACCGTTAGATCCACAGTCATTAGATCTTTCCAATCAAATCAATGGGAACCGTTAAATAAAATACTACAAATTTTATATAGAGTACCTTTTATATATTTTATAACTAAATTTTTTCTTTTCTAACAACATTATCTATCTATACTATTATATAATAGACTGAACAATAAAAGTTTGGTTGATAGTCTGGTCCCCCATGGTTTGTTCACTCATTCCACAACCGTTAGATATTTCCAATCAAATTAATGAGAACCGTTAGATAAAATACTAAAAATATTATATAGAGTACCTTTTATATTGTGTATAACTAAAAATATTATATAGAGTACCTTTTATATTTTTTCAACTAATTTTTTTCATATAAGTTTTACAAATAAGGACAAAATAGAAATCAATTAGAACCGTTAGATAAAATCCTAAAAATATTATATAGAGTAACTTTTATATTTTTTATAACTAAAAATATTATATGGAGTACCTTTTATATTTTTTCAATAGTTAATTATCTCACATATTATAAGATTATGTTAATCGATATAATAATAGATACCAAATACTCCTCTACTCACGCGACACACACACATACATATAATGTGTTTGATAGAGAACACGTATTACTGAATAGTGCAATAGTAGGAAGATGAACAAATTATTGCATAAATCTAAGTTGGATTCCATTCATTAACAAATTTTTTTTTTTTAAAGTAAACACATGGGAAATTTAAATATTTTAAATTAAATAAAATGTCTCGCCAATTTATATTAGATTAAATGTCTCGTGAATCATTGCTTTTATTGGGCTATAATAAAATAGATATATAATAATAATAATAATATCAAATATTTCTCTACTCAAGCAACACACACACACATATGATGTGTGTAATTGACAACACATGTAATTGAGTGGTGTGGTGGTAAGAGGAGGTGCAAATTATTGTATAGACCAAAGTTCGAATCTTCTCAACAACAATTTTTTTAAAAATAGTAAACACAAGGGCAATTTGGACATTTCAAATGCATTAAAATGTCTTGCCAATTTAGATTGAATAAAATGTCCCTCCAATTATTGCCTCATGTTGGGCTATTATTAATATAATATAAAGAAGATTATAAATTTGTCCTATGGTTAATTTTTAACTCACATATAACTCATATAGATATATTAAGTAATAAATATAAATATTTGTTTATCGAATAGGACTAGAATACCCAATATAGATGAGATAGAGGATTAAAAATTAAGATTTTAGAGCTCACACAAAATAATGGACCAACTGAATTTTTTTTTAAAAATAAATAAAAGTTTCTACAGAAAAGTTAATGTTAGAAAGGAGAAGACCATGTACTGCTGATCATTATCAGATTCTGATAACCAAAAACCTCACTTATGGTCTCAATCTGCCTCCAAAAATGAGAAGATCAATGGTATAACTAAAAAGGAATTTGTATCTTACTGGTTAGTTGAGTTCGAAAATGCAACAAGATCTTAGTATCTTTGAAATTTTTAATAGGAAGAAGCTTCTTATATTACTATATTACTGGTGCAAATGGATTTTAAAAACGTATGCTTACCTTACTATTACATACAATAAGTAATACTGTATTATTATTTCTCATTATTTCTCAGTACTTTTAGTATTTTAATAATTTATAACCATTTTAAAGTTAACCATTTAAACAGTTCTTGTTGAGAAAATTTTGAGAACCACGCAAGAGGTAGTAGGAATTCAGATTATTAATGCCAAGAATATGAGGGTGTAATGAAAATATTAAAGAATGAAGCATGTCAATTTAATCGTTTTGCTTTCTTTCCGTTTTGAGTAAAAATCAAATATTTTCAATTGATAGTAGAAAAAGGTTACAAATGTCATTTAAAAATGTAAAGTGATGAAAATTAACCATAGTTAGTTTAAAATTAAAAAATATTTTGAATAGAGGATATGTTTATAAATATAATTATAAATAGGACATATTTACAAATCAGTTTTTAAAATAGAACATAATAGCAAAAAGCCCTATAATATTACCTATCGGCTAGTTTTTCATGGACTTCTGTATTATATTTGCTTTCTGTTGTAGCATGTATAATGCACGGATTCTTTTATATTTTTTTATTAATTAAATTATAAAAAAAATTAGCTTACGGTGATTAATCGGATATGGGTGATTAATTGAATTGATTAACCGGAGTATTAATCAGATATATTTTTATTTAATAAATAATAAAATATAATTTTATATTAGTACCATTAAGTTAGTCAAAAGATGTGTGAGTGTGTTCAACTAACAAAAAAAAAGTTAGTCAAAAGATTTACAAAAAATATAATATATCATTAGTTCAATATTGATATTTAAGTATCGAAATTTACAAAAATAAATCATCTATCAATATATAGGAGTACATAATATGAACGAAGAGAGTAATTTACTTTTAGAGACTAATTGGTGTATTAGGGATTTAGTAAAGTATTTAGTCAAATAAATCAATAACTCATGTTCATATAGTAGTCATGTATGTTTATTAACTCTTTTTTTAAAAAAAAAAATTAACTTTTTAAAAAAAATAATTTTTTTATTTTTTTTGAACATTTACCGATTTTTGACCGATTCGACCGCTTAATCTCGTCTTGCTCGACTTTTGATTAAGTTTTCTCTTTAACCCAATTTTTTTAAAATCAAGATGGGACTCGTTCGACTACCGATTAATCGACCAATTTTTAGAACACTGATTACAAGTCAACTAATAATAATGAACATTCATAACTCAATTAACAATGAGATTATTTTTTATCGTTTCAGTTCTATGATCGATTCTTGACTATCGAGAAGGAGAGATACTCAACTGTAAGATGTAAATATTCAAGCATTCGCATAAAGTTTGGAAACAAGAATTTGAAAACAAATTTTGATACTCACTTAGATAAATCTAGAAATACTCATTATAAAATGGGATTAAATGGTAAAAAGATCACCCAACTCAGGCTAAACTTGAAAGTAGGTCATTCAACTCAAAAAACTTGTAATCAAATAACTAAACTATTTAAAACTTTCAATTATGTCATTGCCATAAGAAACCGTTAAAAATCAAACGGAAATGTGACGTGCAATGCTGATGTGGCTCCTTAATAACTAAAATATTATTCAACTCATAACTGATTTGCAATTTGGTCATCTAACTCAAAACAATTTGCAATCAAGTCATTAAACTATATATTTATTTTATCTTTTTAATTAAAACACATGATTTACGGGATAAAATTATTTATTTATAAAGTTGTACTAATTTTAAAAGCATTTTTTTGAATCAAATTTAAAATGCATTTAGTTTGTATAAAAATAGTAAGAAAACGATACATCACTTAGATTATTTAAATTTAATAAGATGTTAGTTTATAGTTTGTAATATAAATATAATGTGACATAAATAATAATTTTTTAATAACACTAATTTACATTAGTAGTGAAATTATTAAGAGAATGAATGATATATACACAAATTTGATGATTTTTTACGATATAAAGTGAAAAATACATTATTTAATATAAAAGTTTAAACAACAATTTTTATAACCCACTTGCAAGTTGAGTATAAGTTGAATGACCCACTTGCAAGTTGAGTATAAGTTGATTGATCTTTTTGATATTTAATCCTTTAATTTACACATCATTTTCTTATGCGGCAAGTGAGGTGGATCGAGAAAACAATATTTAACGGACTTCCATTAAAGTCAAACTCAACTTAACGGACGTGAAATTTTTTATATGTTTAGTGATTAGATTGCAAGGTTTAATTGATTGAGTGATGCATTTGAAGGTTTTTTGAGTTTGACGATTCACTTGCAAGTTAGAGTTTAGTTGAGTGATGAAAATACTATTTAACTCTTATAAAATGTAAAAAAATAGAGCCAGGATATTCCCTTACAAAAATAAACAATAATAAATATTGAGTAATGCTATAGCACCCAATAAAATGTCCCAAAATTTGTATAAAATGATGTGACTTATACTTATTTTATGTATACATGCGGGGTTTTATATTTTTATAAAAAAATATTGCTATTAAGAATGAATTTGACAAATGTTTTGTAACATTTTGTTGGTAACTTTAGCATTTTTCATAAATATTTCATGTAAATCTCGCTTAACATATCAAATTCAGTGGCGGAGCTACATAGGGGCTAGTGGGACTCAAAGACATATACATAGGCCTATTTGTAAACACCGAGGATTCGACTCAACTTAAACAAGAATGTAATAAGTAAATAATAAGTTAAACTGTCACAGGAATCTCAAAAGATAATATCAGTCAAGAGAATGAAAATTAAAGTCAATCTACAGACTTGAAGTAATTCTACATTGAAATAAGTTCATTTATTTGATCAAGCCTCAGTGAAGTATTCAAGAAAGTAGATATATTTAAAGTGACAGAGATTTCAACAATGTGACATCAAGTGTACAGATTACAGAGTTTATTAAAGGGAAAAGAAAAAGAACCACCGCTTAAAGTCAAAAGATGAAAAACAGTAATTTCAGTTAGTCACTCATGAACCAGACAGTACATAGAGTGTCAACATCATTCAGTGGAAGTTCATCATTATTTTCAATGGTTTACAGTATGATTCTGCTATCAAAGTCATTGTAGCTTAAAATGAAAGTCATTTTAGTTTGATTGTAACATTTAAAGTCACTAAAATTAGCTTACTTGTACTTATGTGACTATCTAGCTGATCATAATCCCTAGTATTTATCTCGAACTACTTTTTAGTATTCGATCTTTTTATTACAAAAATAGATAAATTCATCTTGAATCTATTCTAGATTTGTTTTAATTAGTTTGAGATTAAAACTTTGTAATCCCTACTGTATTTGCAACATCCTTCAAGTTTAATATAAGTTATATTTAACTTGAATCTTATTTCATTTTATTCCGCACTTATTTGTTCTTGGATTGTTAAATCATGAACCGAATAAATTCGATAAAATGGTACAGTTTGTATTCAACCCCCATTCTATAAACATATCAGGACCTAACAATTGGTATCAGAGCTAATTGATTGACGCACAAATAAAGATCATAACTTTTGTGATTTATCAAGAACGTTCAATTTTTTTATTTCTATAAAAATTCAAGATGACTACTCAAAAAGTTGGAGCCGTCAAAATTCCTATATAAAACATATATTTTTTTTAAATTCAAAAAAATTCTTACAATTTAATTAATCCCACATTAAAAAAATATTTGGAATTTTCATACTGTATATTATAATTTTAATTATTTTTTTTTCTATTTTGACATGTATATATTTCTTGTATTCAATCACAAATTTTACTTGTAAACTATTTAATCTCAAATTAAAAATTCTAGACAATTAAAATTAATTATATTAACTATTTTATATAATTAATATATATATAATTTTAAGTTTTCACTTAAATAATAAATTATAATCATTAGTAAATAAGAGTTTAGTCTTGTCATGTTGTCCTTTTTTTGTCATGGCAAAGTATTTCATTTTCTTATTTATCACTTTGTTATTTACGCAAATTATCTAAATGGTGTTTTATTATGTTTTAATTTCAATTTTTTTCTAAATTATTTTGATTATTAAAATATTAATTTTAATTCAATAAACCGCTCTTAAATATTTTAGAAGTAACTTTTAGAATCTTAAAAAGTTGCCTAATGATTTAAAAATTTGTCTTGTTACATATATGAACTTTAGTATATTTTGAAATATATTATTTTTATGTAAATTTTATAATAATTTTAATATATAATTGAAGGAATAAAATTTCTCTTGAAAAAACTACTTTTTATAAATTTCTTTTACTTTTTTTAAAATTATAAATTAGCCTCACTGCTTTGTTTTTGGGGCTCCGCCACCCCAAATCTACACTTACCAAAAGGTACAAAAATCTCGGTAACCCCAAGAAAATAACATCTTTTATTTAAGAAAGATTCCCCACGTTAACAGTTTCCCTTAAAAAATTCATAGTTAATGAATACAATGTTCTTTTCATTTTAATTTTAATTTTAAATTTGATTTTACCAACCTTCCTACACACATTTATCATATAATTCAATAATTATAATTCTACAGTTACACAAGAAAACAGTTCATAAAGTAGGCCATTACAGAACATAAAAGCAATGCATTTCTAGAGAGAGAAAGAGTTCCAATGAGAGATCTTACATCAAAATTATACACACAATAATGGGTTGATTATAAAAATTCTGTAGCTAGGTGGAGGTGTTTTTTTGAAATTTCTCGTCAAGTTTTGATTTTTCTGGTCAATAAAGTAAGCATCTTTATTTCATTTTTAAGTTGATGTTATAAAGTTTTGATCTTGATTTTTGTTCATGCAAAAATAAAAAGATGGGTAGATACATAATTTATGTGTGTATATATATGTTTGTGATCTTGCTTGTATGTTAGTTTGACTGATCATGACTATCTTTTTTGGGTTTTTACCATTTTGTGTGTTAGAATTATGATCAGTAAATTGTTGATCAAATTTTGTATGGAGGCTAGTGGTTTTGGTTGAATTTTGTAGAATTTTTATGTTGGTTAGGTTTTGAAATTGTTGATCTTTTATGGGTTTGGTGATGAAGTATGATTTTTGTTGTATTAGGCTATTAGAGATTAGAGAAATATGAAACTTGTTCTGTATAAATAAGATGGTTTTCTTGATTATAAGGGGTTTTTGCTTTGATCACAAACAGAAAAAAAGAAAGGGAATTCTCTTTGTGATCTGATCATCTGACCTTTATTTTTTGGTGTTTTCTTGCCTTTGATCAGGTTAGTTTAGCATTTTTTGGAGGCAGAAATTACTTCTTGTGGATTAGTGTTTAGTGTTTACAAATCAGGTATGAAATCTACCTGTTTAGTGTTTCCAGTTCTCCGCTTACGATTTAGTCTTAAGTCTTGCAGTTCTGTGACAAAATTGAAATTTGTATTGTTGAACTCTTTGATAAGAATTGAAGATTCAGTTTATTGGTATTTGATTGAGTGGTCAGAACTCATAAGTTACTTTTTCTAATCTACTGCAGGTCTTTAGCTCAACTTATATATATCGACGGGTTCGATTTCCGGGGGTTGGTTTGATATCTCCATTGCAAATATAAGTTTGGCATCATGGCAGCTTTGTCACATACGCACTCGCAGAAAAAGTACTCTTGGTGGTGGGATAGTCACATCAGCCCCAAAAATTCAAGATGGCTTCAAGAAAATCTTACAGGTATAACATTTTGTTTATATGTAATTAGATGTGTTATCAATTTCAAATGCAGCTATGCATTATGGGATTAACTTCTTCTATATCCGCTTGATAATGAGAGTGTTACTTCCTTCTCAAACAGTGTGATTTACTGATAATCAACCTGCTGTGGGGTAATATGGCACTGGAGCGTATCTTTATTTTTGGACCATCATAGCTTTACTGTTACATACCTCATATATTCTAATGCACACTGTTAATTTGGTCCTAGTTATTAAATGCGGTTATACTAAAAATCTTATAATGTGCCAAACCTTAATTCCTTTGCCAGTGATTTTAATTTTCTCCCATCATTCGTTATTCCAAAAGTTTTAAATGACCAAAGTTTGAGTTTCACTTTGCTGACATTTTTCACTTTTAGTTTATGCATACATCTAAAATAAACTCTTTTTTTCAATCAGATATGGATTCTAAAGTCAAGTCAATGATCAAGCTTATTGAAGAGGATGCTGATTCTTTTGCAAGAAGAGCAGAAATGTACTATAAGAAGAGACCGGAGCTTATGAAATTGGTTGAAGAGTTCTACAGAGCATATAGAGCATTGGCCGAAAGATATGATCATGCAACCGGGGCGCTCCGTCAGGCCCATCGAACAATGTCAGAAGCATTTCCAAATCAAATACCCATGATGTTCCCTGATGATGCATCTGAAAATTCTGATTCCGAGGCTGATCAAAGGACACCTAAGATGTCGACTCCTGTTCGTACTTTTTTTAATCCAGATGATCTACCCAAGAACTCTTCAGGCCCCTCGTATTTCCATGCTGCCAAGAAAAATGGGCAATTTGCAGAAGCTTTGGATTCTTTAAAACAAATTAATGGTCAATTTGGGTCTGGAGATCATGCAAAATTTACAGAAGGGAGGGCAAGAAAAGGCCTTAATTTTCATGAGAATCTGGAGTCTGAGCAGGTGAGTAAGTCCGAGAAAGAAATACTAAACCTAAAGGAAACCATTGCCAAGTTAGAAGCCGAGAAGGAGGATGGCCTAAACCAGTATCAACAGTGTTTGGAGAGCTTGTCCAAGTTAGAAGCAGAAATCTCCCGTGCCCAAGAGGATTCGACGGAACTGAATGACAAAGCGAGCAAAGCTGAAGCTGAAGCACAAGCCTTAAAGGAAGCTCTCTTCAAATTAGAAGCTGAAAAAGAGGCCAGCCTTCTGCAATACCAGTTGTGTATGGACAATATATCTAATTTGGAGAACATTCTATCTTGTGCCCAGAAGGATTCTGAGAATTTTGAAGAACGTGCAAATAAAGCTGAAACTGAAGTTCAGACAGTGAAACACGACCTTGTTAGGGCAGAAGCTGAAAAGGATGATGTCCTTAATCAATACAATAAATCTTTGGAGGCAATATCAGATTTAGAAAACAAAATACTGCTTGCAGAAGAGAGTGCTCGAAAGCAAAGCGAGCGTGCTGAAATGGCCGAATGTGAAGTAGAAACTCTAAAGCAAGCTATTTTAAAATTGACTGCGGAGAAGGATGCTGCAGCTCTCCAGTATCAACAGTGCTTGGAGACCATAGCTGGTCTAGAGCGTATAGTTTCCAGTATGCGTGAGGAAACCCAACAACTCAATGATGAGATAGATAGGCGAGGTGAGAAGCTTAAGGGTGCTGAGGAACGTTGTATTCAGTCAGAGACGTTGAACCAGTCTCTCCACTCCGAGTTAGAAACTGTGCTTGTGAAGATGAGCAATCAGAATCAAGAATTGACAGAGAAGCAAAAAGAGTTAGGAAGGCTTTGGACTTGCATACAAGAAGAACGGTTGCGCTTCATTGAGGCTGAAACTGCATTCCAGACTTTGCAGCATCTACATTCCAAAGCTCAGGATGAACTAAGGTCCTTGGCTTTAGAACTACAGAACAGGACTCAAACTGTAAGGGAAATGGAAACTCATAATGATAATTTGCAGGATGAAATCCTGAAGATTAAGGAGGAGAACACTGGCCTAAATCAGTTGAACCAGTCTTCGACTATGTCCATGGAGAGCATGCAAACTGAGATTTTTAGGTTAAGGGAAATGAATGGAAAGCTTGGGGAGGAGGTTGAGCTTCGAGTGGATCAACGAAATGCTCTTCAGCAAGAAATTTTTTGTCTGAAACAGGAGCTGAAAGACTTAAACGATAAACGAGAAGCAATTTTGAAGCAGGTGGATGCGGTGGGTTTAATCCCGGAGTGCATTGAAACATCAGTGAAGGAACTGCAAGATGAGAACTCTAATTTAAGAGAGTTGTACCAGAAAGAGAAAAGTGAGAGGGTAGCTCTTATTGAGAAGCTTGAAATCTTTGAGAAGCTTTTAGAAAAAAATGCTCTCTTAGAGAATTCCCTTGCCGATATGAGTGTTGAACTAGAAGCAATTCGAGGGAAAATTGTTGTGCTCGAAGAATCTTGTGAATCACTTTTAAAGGAGAAATCTGCTCTTGTTGATGAGAAGGTCACTCTAATGACTCAACTGCAGTTAACAACAGATAATTTGGGCAAACTCTCAGCGAGTAGCACCATTTTACAGAATTCACTTGATGATGCACACAATGAACTTGAAGAAATAAAGGCTAAATCAGTGACCTTGGAAAACTCATGCATGTTGCTAGCCAGTCAAAAGTCTAGCCTGATCAGTGAGAAGGATATTTTGGTTTCAGAATTTGAAATTACTCAACAGAGGGTAAAGGATTTGGAGAAAGAAATTATAGAACTAGAGGAGAAGTACATCGTAGTGGAGGAAGAGAAACTTTTGGCACTTAATGAAGTACAAGAGCTGAAAGTTTCTTTAGAGGCAGAGAAACATGAGCATGCCTGTTTTGCTGAACTGAAGACAGCACAATTGGCTGGTTTAGAAACCCAGGTTCATCTCCTAGAAGAGGAAAAGTGTAGCATAAATGAAGCATTGCAGAAAGAACTAGATAAAGCTCTGACTTCCCAAGTGGAGACTTTTGTTTTGCAGAGTTGTGTACAAGATCTGGGAGAGAAGCACTCATCTCTCTTGATTGAGTGCCAGAAACTCTTGGAGGCTTCTGAGATATCAGAAATACTGGTATCTAAATTAAAACAAGAGAATGCTGCACAAACAGTGGAGGTGAAATCCCTGTCTGACAACCTCAGCACATTAAAAATTGGCATGCATCATTTGTCAATGGCTCTTGACATTATTCCGGACCTCAGATTCGCAGATAAAAATGGCCAAGATGAAATCAATGTGGATCATATCCTCAGAAAACTTCAAGATACAAAACAATCCTTATGCAAGTCTCAGGATGAAAATGAGCTTCGAGCTGTTGAAATATCAGTTCTTTTCACATTGTTTAGTGAAATGAGAACAGAGGCAGCCAAAATAGCTACGGAAAAGAGCATTGCTGATAAAGAATTAGCTATTAGGTCTGCGCAATGCACCGCGTTTCAGTGTGAAGCCCACAAACTTTTTGAGATCACTGAAGAACTGAGATTGGACATAATTAATGGTAGTCAGAAAGAGAAAGAATTGATGACCCAGATAGAGAATCTATCCCAAAGGTTGTTGGATAAGGAAATGGCTTATGAATATCTACAAGATGAGAAAATGCACGTGCTTGTTGAAATATCAGTTCTTGTCGCCCTGTTTAGTGAAATGAGATCAGAGGCAGCAAAAATAGCTATGGAAAAGAGCTTTACTGATCAAGAACTAGCTATCAGGTCTGCGCAATGCGCCGTGGTTCAAAGTGAGGCCCACAAACTTTTTGAGATAACTGAAAAGCTGAGATTGGACGTATCTAATGGATGTCAGAAAGAGAAAGAATTGATGATCCAGATAGAGAATCTATCCCAAAGGTTGTTGGATAAGGAAATGGCTTATGAATATCTACAAGACGAGAAAACACATGTGCTTGATGAAAATAGGGTCTTACTAAAAGAACGTTCACAGTTGTTGGAAAAGAATCGTACGATTGACGAGGAAAGTTGTGTCGTTTTTGGTGAAATGTTATCTTTGAGTCTCCTCTCTATGATATTAAAGAATAATGTTTGTGAGAGATCTATGGAAATGGAAGAGATTGGTGAAGACCTAAACAGACTTCAGCTTGTCAACACTTCCCTTGAAAAGAAATTAACCATTAAAGAAAAGATGTTGGAAGACCTACAAACTGAGAACCAGCATCTTGGAGAGACGGTGCAGAAGTCAGGGGATGAATTGCAAGCACTCACATGTGTTGTTGGTCAGTTGAGTAATGAGATTGCAAGTATCAAGAATATGTTCCAAATGAAAGAAATCAAACTTCTGGAAGCACAACAAAAGCTTAGTGTCAGAGAAGATGAAAAATCAGGGTTGACTAAGATTGTGGAGGATTTGAAGAGTAAAGATGATGCGCTTCAGATAATTAGAGAAGACCTAGTGAAGCAAATAGGCCAACTTGAGCAAGACAATGAACATTTGAGTGTGAAGAATAGGTCTCTTGGTGAGGCAAAACAGAACTTGGAGGTGGAATTGTGCCTTCTTCATGATAAACATGAAGCAGCTAGCTTCAGGGAAGCAAGTTTGTCTTCCCAAATGCAGGAGAGAAAGGAAGAGATTGATATGTGGGAGACTCAGGCAAAAGCATTCTACGGGGAATCTCAGGCCTCCACTGTAGCTCAAGTTTTGTTTCTAGAGAAAGTTCGTGAGCTTACGGAAGAATGCATGAGTCTCCGGGATGAAATTACTTTAAAAGACATGAAAATGGATATGTTAGACAAAAGAATCAGCATTTTGGAAGGTCAAAATAAAGAACTCGAAGCTCAGTTTGCCCCATATAGCCTAGCTCTCACTTCTTTGATGGATAGCATATCATCTCTGGAGAAACATACCTTTCTGCATTCACATCTTGATAAAACTATCAATGAGGAAGTTAAGGTACTATTAATTATATTTATTTCGAAGGTCATGACCTAAGCTATTATACATTGAGATTTTCCATTATTTGCTTGAACTAATCAATGCCTAGAAGGCTTCCACTACTGGTTCACTTTGTGTTATTAGCATTATAAATGCTTTATCAGGTTTCCTAAAGCAGGAATCTCTGTTTCTATATATACAGAAAATTTGTGTAATCATCAATATCCAACAACATGGTTTAAAAAATTACTGACCTTCAATTTTACTGTAAATTTTTTACTTTTAGGATGCTAAATTGGCAAATCAAGAACCTGCTGCAAGTGATCAAAGTGAAAATAATGCCATAGCGCCGGATGCAGTTTTAAATATGCAGCATTTGCAAGCTAGAATCAAAGCTATTGAAGATACCATTCTGGAAATGGAAAGGCTTGCAATGGAGGAAAACTCAGATTTACATACCAAATTAGAATCTGCATTGAGACAGATAGATGAGATGAGCTCTGAAAACCGTAAATATACAGAAAGCTTAAAGCAGCCACAATCTGAGATCTCGGAGGAGAATGGGCTTCAGCCAAAAGACATTATGCTTGATCACGTATCTGAAACTTCCTCATATGGCATAAGCAAAAGACGGTACGACGGGTCTGATATCCAAGTGTTCGAGATGTGGGAAAACACTGATCCAGATAGAAGCATTGATCTTACTGTTGGCAAGGGAAAGAAGGCAATCAATGCACCCAACAAAAAAGAGCATTCAGAAGCAAATAACCAGGATAGAGAATTTATTTCTTCAAATTCTCTAGTTGAAAAAGAGTTAAGAGTGGACAACTTTGAAATCTCCAAGAGATTCACACAGCCCCCACAGGATGGGAACAAGAGAAAAGTGTTGGAAAGACTTAATTCTGATGTCCAGAAGTTGACAAACCTTCAAATCACCGTGCAAGATTTAAAGAGGAAAGTTGAGAGTATCGAGAAGACCAAAAAAGGCAAAGGAAGTACTGAAAGTGATACTATCAAAGGAAAGCTGGAAGAAGCTGAGGCAGCAATCCAGAAGTTGTTCGACTTCAATGGGAAATTGATGAAGAATATTGAGGACAACTCTTCACATTCTGGCCAGAAATCTGTAACAGAATCGGAAGAGAGTGGCAGTGCTAGAAGGAAGAGAATTTCAGAGCAGGCGCTAAGAGTGTCAGAAAGAATTGGCCGGTTGCAGTTGGAGATACAGAGAATACAGTTTGAATTACTGAAGCTTGATGATGGTAAAGAAAGCAAAGGGAAAATTAGAATTGTAGAGTCCAAAAGAAGAGTCCTTCTCCGAGATTATCTCTACGGTGGAGTAAGAAAGATCCCTAAGCGAAAAAAGGCGCCATTTTGTGCATGCGTAGAACCTCGAACAAAGGGAGACTGAGGTATTTAAACCAAGTCTGCACATGAGTATAGAGTATAGTGATAGAGTTCATACTTTCTCCATTGTCTATATACTCTCCTTAGCAAAGTTTTGGAATAAATGGTCTCCCTACAATGTACTTGAGAGAACTTGTCTTCGTATTAGAGAAACTCCTGTACATTATTAGGCCTCTTTCATATTAAAAAGAAGCCTGTTGAGTATAAGTTGTTTACTTAGTACCTTCATACATGATTTATTATTGTGGTAATTAGGGGTTCGAGCTATTCAGATATGGATTTTGTTCATTCCAATTCCAACCCCATACCTGTTGAGGGGTATGAAGAATTAATGTTGTTTCTCCTATTTTCATATCTATTGAAGCAATTAAATGTAAATTTTAATACAAAAATAAATCAATAACTCCTTCAAAATATATTTAGAAATATAATTGAATTAATATTTTAAATTAAATGAAATTAGTCAATTGAAAATAACATAAATAAAATATATTTATTTTAGCACCGAATCAAACACATGATATCAGAAATAATATGATAAAACTAAGCTTTATTATTGAACTAGCAGTCAAGAGAGAATGTGAAAACAGTTTTCTGTAAACTTAAATCCATACAATACTCAGCAATAGTACATGTATATATAGCTAACTAAGACAGCTGGATGATAGCTGGAAATGAGCTGGAAATCATAACAAACTAACAAACTTGTAACTAACTTCCTAGCCACTCAATACAATAGCCTTAGCAGGAACTGTGCATTCAACATCCCCCCTCAAGTTAGGGGAAGGATACATCCCTAACTTGGACAGTAACAAGTTGAATTGTGAAGAAGGAGCAACCTTTGTCAGGACATCAGCTAGCTGGGATCGTGTAGGTAAGTAAGAAAGTTGCAGCAATCCTTCAAGTACTTTATCACGAGTAAAATGGCAATCAAGCTCAATATGCTTCGTACGTTCATGAAAGACAGGGTTCTTAGCTATGTGAAGTGCAGATTGATTATCACAATGAAGCACGACAGGTTTAAGATTGGTAATACCAAGTTCATCTAGTAAACGAACTACCCAAGTAACTTCTGCAGCAGCTGAAGCCATTGCACGATATTCTGCTTCTGCAGAAGATTTAGAGACAGTATTTTGTTTCTTGTATTTCCAAGTAACTGGAGAATTTCCAAGGAGAAGTATATAGCCAGTCACAGAGCGACGTGAATCAACACAAGAAGCCCAGTCAGCATCGGAAAAAGCTTGTAAGGTCAATTGATCTGTTGCTTTAAGTAAAATACCTTGAACAAGTGTTCCAGCTAGATATCGGAGTGTATGATGTAATGCTGAAAGATGAGTAGTACGAGGAGCATGCATATATTGACTCAATGTTTGCACTGTGTAAGAGAGATCAGGACGGGTATTAGTTAAGTAATTCAACTTACCAACTAATGACCTATAGTATTCTGGATTAGGGATAAGATGACCATCAGTGAGAGAAAGTTTAAGATGGACTGGAAGAGGAGTGCAAGTAGGATGGCTAACATCTAAAGCAGCCTCAGTCAATAATTCTGTGGCAAACTTCTTTTGACACAAAACAATCCCAGCAGAAGTATGAGTGACCTCAATCCCCAGAAAGAAATGTAGTAAACCCAAATCTTTAATTCCAAATTTGGTGTCTAAGTGATTCTTTAGAGCAACAATAGATTCACTATCATCTCCAGTTAAGACTACATCATCAACATAAACTGCAGCAACACAAAGAAGACCATTTTGTCGTTTAAGAAACAAGCTGTAATCATTTTTCGACTGTTTAAAACCTTGATAGATTAATTCCTCGACCAATTTTTCATGCCATTCCCGAGATGCTTGTTTCAAACCATAAATGGATTTTCGAAGAAGACAAACCAGATTATGAGGATTAGGAACTCCTTCTGGAACAGACATATACACTTCCTCCTTTAAACAACCATGTAAAAATGCGTTGTTTACATCAAGTTGATGTAATTTCCAGTTTTTAGAAGCAGCCAAAGACAATAAAATTCGCACAGTGCTCATCTTAACTACTGGAGAAAATGTTTCTCCGTAGTCCACACCATACTTTTGATTGTATCCTTTTGCAACTAACCGTGCCTTGCAACGTTCCAAGCTTCCATCAGACTTCAATTTTACTTTGAACACCCACTTAGAACCAATTGGTTTCTTATTTGCAGGTAGGGGTACTAAATCCCATGTTTTATTTATTGCTAAAGCTTGTAATTCAGCTTGCATAGCAGCTAACCACAATGGTTGAGAAACAGCTTCTTGAAAAGATTTAGGTTCTGTAATGTCACAAGTGGGCTGAGTAGATGCACAGGGTGGTAATTGAACTAAATTGCACCAATGTTGAGGAAAGGCAGAATGACACTGATATGAGGAAAGGTATAAGGGTGGTTTGTGTAATCTATTTGATTTCCTTAATGGTACAATAGTACTGGTATCCGGAAAAATAGTAGGAGAATCACTACTAGTTTCACTAGGAGAAATACCAGTTTCACTGTCAGTTTCACTAAGATCAAGCAAAGTGTCAGGAGCAGGAATAGTGTCAGAAGCAGGAATAGTGTCAGGAGCAGAAATAGTGTGTGAAGAAATAGAGCTATCAGATGAATGCAAAACAGGAGTGTCAAAGACAGTATCAGAAACAGGAGAAGTATTGTGTTCATAACAGGAAGATGTGACAGATGGCAAATAGATTTCAGTAGGAAACACAGTAGGAGTAGATTGATTATGAAAAGGAAAATGAGATTCATGGAATACAACATCCCTTGAAATAAAAAGATTATCAGTACTGAAATCAAGAACCTTATATCCCTTTTGAGAAACTGAATAACCAAGGAAAACACATGCAATTGATCTAGGATCAAATTTCCCTCTGGAAACAGCAGTAGTAGAAGCAAAACAAAGACTTCCAAATACCTTCAAATGATCAAAAGTTGGAAACTTACCAGTTAATCGATGAAAAGGTGTATCATTCTGAATACTTTGGAGTGGAGTTCTGTTTATAAGATATGTAGCACATAGTATACTTTCACTCCAGTATTTTGATGGAATTTTGGCTTGGAAAAACAAAGATCTTGCAGTCTCAAGAAGATGTCTATGTTTACGTTCCACTATGCCATTCTGTTGAGGAGTATGGCTACAGCTGGTTTGGTGAAAAATTCCTTCAGCTAAAAATAAATCCTTCATAAGACCATGACACAATTCTGGTGCATTATCTGATCGTACTTGTTTCACCTTAGTTTTATATTGAGTTTGCACATGAGACAGAAAATCTCTCATTACCTTAACACAATCTGTTCTTTGTTTGAGCATATGAACCCATGTAAATCGACTATAATCATCCACAATCGTCAAGAATTGGTTACAATCATTGTGGGCTTTGATCTTATAAGGGCCCCATACATCAATGTGTATCAATTCAAAGGAAGACTTAGTTTTTATAAAACTGTGAGAAAAAACAAGTCGTGTTTGTTTAGCCAAAGGACAAACTTGACAGATAAGATTTGGGGAAGGATTCTTCATTTTAGACAGAGCTGGAATCAACTGTAATCTGTTGAAAGGAACATGCCCCAACCTCAAATGCCACACATTGAGATCTTCTGGGATACTAAGACAAACTTTCTTATCCAATGATCCTGCAGTAATTCCTGATGTGCTGTACAAGCCCCCCTGAAACCTACCAAGTAGAACTGGCTTCTCTTTCTGCAAACGGTCCTGTATTAAGCAATCAGCACCATTAAAAGTTACTGTGCACTTCAAATCAGTACACAGCCTTTGCACAGATATTAAATTGTACTGAAACGTTGGTATGTGTAAAACATCATGGAGAACCATATCCTGAACTTTTACTGAACCAGTATGCATAATAGGTACTTGTCTTCCATCAGGAACCAAAATAAAATCAGGAGTGCCAACTATAGGTTTATAAGTAATGAACATACTGAGATTAGAACAAATGTGGTCAGTTGCACCACTGTCAATGAGCCACTCAGTATGTGAAACATTATTATTAGACAATAGACAAACCTTACCAGCTAACATAGCATTACTAGATGGTCCTGAACCTGATGTAGTAGACTGCTTATTAAGCAAATCCATTAGTTGGTGATATTGAGCAATAGTGATAGGAGAATGAGTATCCTCAGCTTTTTCTTCAGAAGTAGAAAGGGACTTATCTTCATTGAAGGACAAAGCAGCTACCCTTTTATCCTTAGGCTTAAAATTAGCTGGATACCCATGCACTTTAAAACACCTCTCAATACTGTGTCCAGACACTTTACAATAAGTACAATAATATGTATTCCCTTTCTTGAAACTAGTGGAACCAGAAACAGAACCTCTTCCTGCAGAATTAAACCTTTGATTAGCACCTCTCCCTGTAGAATTAGTACCAAAACCTCTTTTATTCTGAAACTGATTACTGTCAGCCACAAAGGCCAATGATTCAGTCTGTGTAGACAGTTGAGACAATTCTTGGTGTTTTTCTTCTTGAGAAAATAGTCTGAATGCATTAGATAGGCTTGGTAGTGGCTGCTGCATCAATACATTGCCTCTTATAGTAGCAAACCTATCATGTAGTTTCATCATAAACTGCAATAGCCTATGATCCTGCTGCATTTGCATAACCTTCTGAGTGACATTGCAAGTACATTTATTACAAGTACAGCAAGGCATAGGACTAATATCACTCATTGCATCCCACAAAGCTTTAATTTCAGTAAAAAAATCTGAAACACTTTTAGATCCTTGACTTAATTCAGACAATTGCTGTTCAATCGAAAAAATTTGAGTCATTGAAGCATATCCAAATCTATCCTCCAAATCGAGCCAAATTTCTCGAGCAGTTTTAAAAAACAAAACACTTCTTGATATAGACTCATCCAAACTACATAACAACCAAGAGCAAACAAGATCATTGCACCGTTCCCAGGCCTTAAACTCTGGAGAATCAATAGCAGGTTTAACAATAGTTCCATCAACGAATCCAAGCTTGTTCTTAGCAGAAAGACTGAGCATAACTGATCGTTTCCAATTACTGTATCCATTTCCATTAAATTTCACTGAAACTAGTTGTGTTGCATTAACATCTGATGAGTGAATATAGTAAACACTAGAAGAATCTAATCCTGGTGAAGTATTATTGAGAGAAGCTCGATTCCAAGCATTTGTGTTTGCATTTGCACTAATCGAAGCCATTACTAATCACAAACTTAGTAATCAAGGTTCGATTTCAAGAAATGTTACTTGATTAAGATTCGCAGAATATGAAGAGATTACACAGAGAAATTGTGTAAATCGACTTAAGAAATCAACGAAAGTATAGAATTGAGTACACCTGTGATATGGCAGATTCCAGCTTAAAGATTGCAAGTCAGAATGATAGGATCGCTCGCCATTAACGCTCTGATACCATGATAAAACTAAGCTTTATTATTGAACTAGCAGTCGAGCAACACAGAACAAAATGAAGAGTACTAAACTAACTCAGAAGAGAGAATGTGAAAACAGTTTTCTGTAAACTTAAATCCATACAATACTCAGCAATAGTACAGGTATATATAGCTAACTAAGACAACTGGATGATAGCTGGAAATGAGCTGGAAATCATAACAAACTAACAAACTTGTAACTAACTTCCTAGCCACTCAATACAATAGCCTTAACAGGAACTGTGCATTCAACATAATACATAGCTCGAACTTGGTGATCTCGAGTAGTCCACTGGTATATACATTCTGAAACTGCAATCGATATTTTGTCATGACCTAACAAGATTTTCGTTGGTTATACAAGATTGACATTACTTCTCCATAGCCCTGATCCTGAAGCATAAAGATGCATTCAACAGCCTTTCTTACACTCCCCTTAATAAATATTGAAATGTCCAAATACTTTTGTAAAATAATTATCAATTAATCGTATAGGTTGAAACAGGCCTTTAAAGAAAATAGGAAAAGGATGAATTCTTAGGCCCAGCAGGCCCCCGTTATATGATGGGCTTTTCTTGCAATTTTCACAAGACAATGAGACATGATTCGAGATCATGTTCCTTTACGAGGTTCTTTAACACATTTTTATTCCAAAAATTAACTGTATTCATGAAATACGTATTGAAGTTTTTAATTTTTTACCAACAAATCCTTCCTAGTTTCAATTTATAATATAAATGAAATCATTTGAAATGAATCAATGATGAATAAGAAAGAAAAATATACAGAGAGAGGTTGAAAATTAGAATTTCAATAAATTTATGGCGCAATGACTAAATTTTTGCAATTAATATCTATTTTAAAAGAGAACAGTCTACAACAAACGTTGTATCAAACGGTACCTAACAACTTTCATTCCTGAATCTTGCTCATTAATTAAACACCAAATCAAAAAATTGCGAAACATATCAATTCTACGTATTTTTTGAAATTTAAAATTTACTTTTTAAATTATAGATTAAACGGACATCCCATTCAAGTTTCGAACCTTCTAAAGATCAATAACGAAAGAATAACTAAGTTGAAATCTGTTCGGTAGCCACACCGACAGTTTCAAAGAATCAAAGTTAGGAAATTGCGGTCAAGTAGCCGTAGGGTCCTAATAGGTAAGTTATGAAATTTAATATGAACCCATACGGCCCACAATATCTGCAATATTATTTCTTGTGTAATAATAATATTATTATTACAAAATGAAAAATAATATTTGTACAAATTAAAAATTTCTAAGTGTCAGTCATATCGTTGGTTGAGGCAGACAAGAGAAAAGGCGCAATCAAACGTACACGTTTTGAGACATTTTTTTGGATTCCTATCATCATTTTCTAACTTTTAGAAGTTGCATATAGCCACACGACTCTTTTTTGTATAAATAATTATTACTTCATGTAAAAAATAATTGCCGACTTTTCTGCATTTCCAAAAAAGAATACCCTCTTCAAATTAGTAAATTAAAAAGTATTCTAAAAATTTAGGCAATCATCACATTCTATATGTTGTTTAAAAAGAATTAGATGTTCAACATTCTTTTTGTTGAAAAGATTGTGTCCATGCAGTGAATTTTTAATTGTTTAAGTGAGATATTAGGTTTGGAGAAATATTTGACTACTTTTTATCCAGAGAAACTTGGTTTAAGTATTCAATTTTATTTTATTTTATTAGTAAAAGAGCGACATTCCTCTTTCTTGTTTTTTACAAACTTTCCGGCCTTCCGACGAGCTACACATGATGGGATTAACTTTAATAATGAATCGGTTGGTATTTAAATATTAACAAAAAGGGGGGAAAATAACCGAGAATCATAACTTTTAATATTATAATGAAAGGATATTTATAATGATCTCATGCTTAAGATATGTACATATATACATATGTACGAGATGCGAGAATAACATATGTACGAGTAACTTTGTAAGTGTAGGAGAATGAGAATAAGATAATTACCTCGCCTTCTTATATACTTATGCAAAGCAGAGTTTAAGAAAAGAGAAGAGTAATCTCGCCTTCTTATACACTATATGCAAAACAGAGTTTAAGAAAAGGGAAGAGTAACATCGCCTTCTTATACAATCTATGCAAAGCAGAGTTTAAGAAAAGGGAAGAGTAACCTCGTCTTCTTATACACTCTATGCTAAGCAGAGTTTAAGAAAAAGGAAGAGTAACCTCGTCTTCTTATACACTCTATGCAAAGCAGAATTTAAGAAAAGGGAAGAGTAACATCTCCTTCTATTACACTCTATGCTAAGCAGAGTTTAAGAAAAGAGAAGAGTAACCTCGCCTTCTTATATACTCTATGCTAAGCAGAGTTTAAGAAAAGGGAAGAGTAACCTCGCCTTCTTAAGAGGTAGAACTCTCTTCTTGGTGAGCTTTCCGGAAGTACGGATAAACACCCCAGAAGTACGGGTTTACCAAGGTACTCCAAGCAACACCTTCCACAAAGAAGGGCCTTCAAAATAACTTTGTAAGCAACACCTTAAAGAAGAGTCTTCAAAAATAATTCCCAAGCAACACCTTAAAGAAGGACCTTCAAAAATAATTCAAGCAATACCCTCCGTAAATAAGGGTCTTCGAAAATATCACACAAAGACAACCACAGAATCTAAAAATGTCCAATGTTTACGAGTAAATATATGATGCACATGATGATATTAATGAATGCATGATGCGAATGATGCACATGATGATATTAATGAATGCATGATGCGAATGATGCATGGCCTTCAAAACAAGATTACCCCGAAGGGTCTTCAAAAAACGATCACCACTTAGGGCCTTCAAAAATATTAACATCTTCAATAGAGGGTCTTCAAAAATAATTTCCTCTTCGAAAGAGGGTCTTCAAAAATATTATCCTACTCGAAATAGGGTCATCAAAAATATTATCTTACTC
Organism: Heracleum sosnowskyi; assembly: GCA_030848705.1. Taxonomy (NCBI): domain Eukaryota; kingdom Viridiplantae; phylum Streptophyta; class Magnoliopsida; order Apiales; family Apiaceae; genus Heracleum; species Heracleum sosnowskyi. Next base: position 49,181,160 of record CM061241.1, read on the forward strand.
GAAATAGGGTCTTCAAAAATATTATCCTACTCGAAATACGATCTTCAAAAATATTATTCTCCTTGGAAAAGAGAGCTTTCGAAAATATTACCCTTATCAGATGAGGACCTTCCACACTTATTTTTTTTCATGCACGAGCTAGTGAAGTAATCAAATCATGTGTTACGAATATTGCATCACAATTCTTTAACATCTCCATGATTCAGATTCTGCTCAGATCTGTTTTTTACCTTTTTGGCCCTGTAAACGATATTTTCTTGGAAAACACAAAACATGAAAGTTGCAGGAAACGAAAAGAGATTTCCGATGATATATGGCTCGTCGAAAACGGACTTATAACGAATCGGGAATCAAATAAAACGTCTGCTGATTAACTTCTCAATACTGAAAAACGGGATCTGATTATGTTTTGTGATTTCGAGAATAGATCAAAACATAATCTCATAAAAAACCAAGAACGAAAGTTGTAGGAAATCACAAAAGCTTTCCGGATCATAATAAATCATCAAAATCTAACATGTAATAAATTTACTGCGAATTTTATAAGATAGCTTATTTGTACGGACAAAATCATAAGAAAACTTATCTTTATTTTGAATAGAACCACGAACCACCGCCTCCACCGTTCTGCTCCTCAATTAAAGCCGCTCCAGATCCATAATAACCCCCCATGTGTATTGTTTATATTGATTGTCCTCCACAATCAAAAAGTATCCCCTCCTTCTAGCGCCAATTGTTAACGGAGGAATTTGGTGATAACAAATTCCGGGGATTGCTGGAATAACGAATTATGAAAATAGGGGGATTTGGGATTTTTGGGTGTTTGGGGCTGGACTTGAAAGGTGTCTCGACTTGTTAGATGTGTCGGATCCTATTCCAAGATGCCTGCGTACCCTGTTTATATATAGGGATCAAGTCAACGCAGTTCTGTGATAGGATAATGTTTTTAATCCCTGTGATTGTTAAGGGATATGTTGAGATAAGTTGATTTTATCTTTTTAGAGTTATATTAGCGTTGTGATTCTTTCCTGATTTGAAATAATCGTTTGGAGATATTTTTTAGTAATTGATTGATTTAGATTGATTGTTTCCTCGTTTTAGAACCAAGGGTCTTCACAGACGTCGAGAGAAGGCTTTGACCTAAATGCACAATCTAAAGGGTCATTGTCTACCTCCCTAGATGGAACATATCTGGATCCTGCGGGTAAAGGGTCTGACGTAGGTGCAGATCGGCAACTCGGTGACAATGAATCAATTACTATTGAGAAGTCAACTGAGGTAAAGTCTTCACAGACTATTGGGGAAGATTCGGGATCTCTGCTGTTAATAGAGCCTATTTCTAACCCCCTAGAGATTCAAACTCTAGATCCTTCAAAGGATATATCATCTACGGATGATCAGCAACTTGGTTTAACCAAGGACGGGGACTTGCGAAGCCCCATTGCACCACCGGTGACCTCCTTAAGGACGGCTACGGTGTTTTCTTCTGCAGGTACAACGAGCAAAAAGGGACTGAGTGAAACAAAAACACTTACACCTGGCCTGAGTGGGAAAGGAAAAATGAGTAAAACACCGACAGAAACGTTGAGTGTACACCCAGAGCCAAACGTGAGCAGTGACACCCTAACCCTTCCAAATATTGATGATTTGCTATTACCTAGAGGTACATGTTCAATCCACCCTCAAGGAGATTATGGAATATGTTGAGGAACCAACAACCCGGACCTTCACAGCAACAACCTGATCCTTCTACTACCTTTTACAATGAGGATAACTTCATCGAGGATTCCTCAACTAAGGGGGAGAAAGTTGGAGAAGGGGAAACAAATGAAGTGACTAATGAAGGTTGGCAAACAACTGGATGGGGAGTTTGGGAAACCAATGAAGCTATTCCAGTTAGACAGTACTAGATTGAAGACATTGTGCAAGAAGAAGAAAGTGAGGAGGAATTTGAGATCATGCAAGAGCAACCACTATAGGAGGAGCATGAGCCATATTATCCAGAGCCAATAGAACATCCTATCTTGGATGATGATATGGAAGAAGAAGCAAATTCTCTATCCCTGGAAGAAGAAGCTGCCTTGGAGATGGTGAAAGCTCAAAGAGCTGAAATAGATGCCAGGCAAGCTGAGAGAGAAAGACACCAAGCAGTTTTGAGGAAGAACTGCAGGTGATACTCATCAAGATTCAAAGGACTGCAAGGCTAAATGAACTGCTCCGTGAGCATGTTAAGGAGATCTTGATGAAAGTCGGTCCAGAGATTACTGAAGATCCTCCAATGGTTAGATTCATGACGAATGACTTGTTCAGAATCTGCTATTTGGCTGAGGACAAACTGAGAGACTATCCAAGAAACTATCTAATATCAGTTGAGAAGTATCTTAGATCCACTGGATTCACATCTACGGAGAAGGACAAAGCAACAGACACTCTTAGAAGATTTCTAATGGAGAATGTTCCTTACTATAGGAAAAGAGTGGAAAGAGGATTGGAAGTGCATACCAGATTACCAAACATGCCAAAGCTAAACAAGGAAGATGTTAACATTGCATGGTTATGGGCTGGAGTGAGTCAAGAGGTTGAATATATTGGAAGACACATCCAATAAAACATTTATTACAAAAAAAATTAATAAAAAAAGAATTAAAAAAATTATTATAAGACCGCTGCGAAGCACGGCTTAGTAAACTAAGTATGAAATATGCATCATTTGTTTCAAAGTCTTACTCCTAGCTCAAAATTATACAACTATCCAAAGTAAAGATTAAAAGTTCTTACAGCCAAATGCCCTGAACTCAAATAGGTTTCACAGAAAATTGGTCGTAAATAATAAGTGTTTAAAAGTTGTATGATATTCTTTTTCACCTTTACTAGGTTACTAAGCCTCGCTTCGCGGCGGCATTAGAATATATTTGTTAAGAAAAAGAATATTAGAATAAAAAATTTAAATTAAATAAAAAAAATATAAACTATCAAATAAAATATATTTTGTAAAATTTGCATTTGGGTAGGTAATATTATAAATTATTTACAAATTCCTTTTGTTTATATAGTTTGATTTTTTTTTGGACCGATACCATTGTCACATATATATAAAAGAAAATGATATGGTCATAAAAGTAGTTATAGAAATATAATTACCGATTCATTGGAAAGACCCCATAATTAAGGCCCAAAACCCTGATTATTTATTAATTTCGTAATTAATAAATAAGGGAAATAAACAGCTCATGAAAAGAGTCCAAAATATGGTAAATTAGTCAAAGAAGGATCCAGAATCCCAATTAAAGAGTCATAGCCTTTATCAACAAGGAAAAGACTTATCCTGCAAGAAATACAATGTTTATCCAATATCAAAAAGGAGACTTATTCGCTAAGTCTCCTAAACATACCATAAATACGAGGCTCTAGACGCCTATATAAGGACCCTGATCCTACAATCAGAACTACGTCTTTGGCTTGATTCTCTAAACACTAGAGATACTTAGGCATCTTGTGAGGACCGATTTAGTCTCGAAACACAAGTGCAGCCATTAAAGCTCGAAAGCTCATAAATCCTAGCAATTAATATACAAGTTCGTTTTTTAATCCACAACAGAAATTTTTTTAATCTCAACGGATGTGACAAATACTATATAGGATCCACCATCCTCCTTGTATAAATTTGTATCAATCATCTCAGCCAACTTTTCCCACAAAGTTATGGTACTGGTGATGGAGCTGTTAAAGAAAAAAATCAGATAAATATCATTAATCAATGTAGTAATATAAAATTAGAAGAGCAATAAAAGTTAATTAACAATGATATCAAAATTAATATTAATTCAAAACTTACTAATTTGTCACCATTTTTGAGATCTCTTTTTTCCATCAGCCTTTAAAAACCTCAATGCCACCCACGTAACAACCTCAATGCCACCCACGTAGGTTAAGCAACCCACAACATCTAAATCAATATAGAAAAGATTATATTAGAACATGTAATGTAGTTTGAAGTTTAACATGCATATATATTACTATTACTTATATATTAATCTAATATATTACTGCATCAAAATACCTGAAAGTATGTCGGTGTTATTAATACGTGTAACAATCATATCCGGACATATGAAATGAAATCCATGCAGTGATATGTTGACGATGTCTTCTTCCAATTTATTAGGGGGCCTTATGCGTTTGAAGAGTAATTTAGACCCATGTGATAGTGGTCTATATCCACCTGTAGTTGCAACAACTTTTAGATTTTTGATGCTATACACAAAGCATTCCTCTAAAAATCTTTGAACCGAGAGATCAAAAGCTTGGGATCGTAGCATGGATCAAATTTTCCTGTCATACAACATATCATAGAAAAATTTATAATATCATACAATTTGACAAACTAATAAGTTACAAATATATTGATTTATTAACCTTTTCATCGATCAAAATCATGTCAAGATTGATCTGTTCATGAGTTTTTGAATTAACAGACTCCCACATTTTACACACCCGTACTCTACCATCCAAGTATAGATGCTGTCGTTCAAAGCATCCAACATGGTGTAGCCCATAGTTATATTGATTGTAAAGATGATTGTAAAAATTTGGAGCTATGTAAAAAAGTTCCGGTGTAGATTTTTTGTTATGAATGACCTTTAATTCATAGGTGGTTGTAAGGTGAATAACATGGAAATTCATTATGTTCAAAAGTTAAAAAGTAGAAAGTTCTATCAAGATTGAAAATAATAAAAGAAATTTCTAAATAATAATGCAGAAAGTTGTAATTACTATTAACATAAGATCCTACAAATTCGAGAATAATAAGAAAGTTGTAATTTTCCAATTCCTCCATTCTTACAGATTTGAAAATAATAAAAGAAAATTCTATCAAGATTTCAAGATTGAAAATAATAAAAGAAATTTCTAAATAATAATTCATAAAGTTGTAATTATTAACATAAGATCCTACAAATTCGAAAATTATAAATAAGTTGTAATTTTCCAATTCCTCCATTATTACAAATATGAAAATAATAAAAGAAAGTTCTATCAGGATTGAAAATAATAATAATACAGAAAGTTGTAATTATTAACATAAGATCCTACAAATTCGAAAATAATAAGGAAGTTTTAATTTTCCAATTCCTCCATTCTTATAAATTTGAAAATAATAAAAGAAAGTTCTATCAAGATTGAAAATAATAAAAGAAAATTCTAAATAACATATAATCCTACAAATTCGAAAATATTAAGGAAGTTGTAATTTTCCAATTTCTCCATTCTTACAAATTTGAAAATAATAAAAGAAAGTTCTATCAAGATTAAAAATAATGAAAGAAACTTCTAAATAATAATGCATTAGATCCTAAAATTTCGAAAGTAATAAAGAAATCAACATTAGATCTTACAAATTTGAGTACAACATCGAAATTAATAAAAAAGTTGTAATTTTCCAATTCCTCCATTCTTACAAGTTTGAAAATAATAAAAGAAAGTTCTATCAAGTAATAAAAGAAAATTGTAATTATTAACACAAGATCCTACAAATCCTTTTTTTACAAAATCCAAAGATCCTACAAATCCCTTCCTATAAAATCGAAAATAATAAAGGAAGTTGTAATTTTTCAATTTCTTCCTACAAAATCGAAAATAATAAAGGAAGTTATAATTATTAATATTAAAAATTCAAAAATTTGAGAAAATTAGAAAAATACAATGAAGCGATCTGAGAGCCGCCACCTCAACGCCCCCGTCTCCTCCTTTATATAAGTGTTAGGCTCAAGGCATGTCTAAATACCATTATTAACAAGCCCTACACATTGTGACTATGTCACTCTACATGAACTAGTGAAGTTTATCACTGGGATATAGTATAGGTCTCTATTGTACTTGTCTTGTTCTCATGTACTTAGCTTTATTCTGTATGCTCAAAGTTATAATGAACTAAGTAAGTTTCTTGCATCTAGAATGTACATAGGCCATGGAATAATTGTCCTGGTAGAAGTTCAAATTGTTCATGCAGCAGGATGTGAATAAGGCCTTGAAGAAATAAGTTGCAGAAATTTGTCGAAGTCCCCATATCGTGAAGTAAGAATGAGCTATATCGTGAAGTCACCAATATCCATGTCGTGAAGTACTGAGATCGCATAGTCCAAAATGAACTATGTCGTGAAGTATTCAAGACTCATGTCGTGAAGTGTTGAGATCGCAAAGTCAAAACGTACTAGATCGTGAAGTCCTAAAAAAGGCTAGATCGTGAAGTCCTCAAAAAGGCTATATCGTGAAGTCTTCAAATGCTATATCGTGAAGTCTGAATTAAGCTATATCGCATACTCCTGAAATAATCATATAGCAAAGTCCTCATATAGCAAAGTCAAGAATTCTCTATGTCGACAAGTCAAAGTATCAGGAATATGCTGGAGTTCACGATGTCAACACTTAGCTGTTTATAACAAGACAAATTAAGGTACAAAATCAAAATTCAAAGGAGACAAATACTGAAGCATCTGTTACGGTAAGGTGGTCCAAAGACAGATGGCAAATCTACAGCAAAACTTGGAGAGAAAGATTAGAGACAAGCAGCTACAGAAACGGGAAAGGACTACAGAAAGCAAGTGGTCCTTCCCGACACAGTTAACTTCTTATGGAAGGACAAGTTGGAGTTACAGTTAGGGGTAACTGTGTAAATAGAAGTGTGCACCAGTTTGTATAGGATATATATATTGTGCACACCCTATAGTGAGCAATAAGAGAGATATACACAGAAATATTAAATCACTCTTTTCTCTGTAAGAAAACAATAAAACACTGTTCTTGTTTAGAAGCCAGAATTTCACTTGTGAAATTTTGGAAGCTGTAGTATTTGATTTACTTAATACAAAGTAGATTAAACTGATTGTTTGTGTCTTGTTTATTTTATTCCGCATTTTCATACAACACAATCTAACACTACTTTTTAGTTTCAAGAAAACGAAAAACATTCAAACTATCCATTCACCCCCCCGTCTAGTTTCTTAGTGATAATCATATCTAACAAGTGGTATCAGAGCGAGGCTGTTGATATACAAACAGAAAAAGATCAAGAATGAGTTCACAGAAACTAAGCAGTATCAAGATTCCTGCCTTTAACAAGGAACACTACAATCTATGGAAGAAGAAGATGTTACTGTTCATCAAAGCTTCAAACCCCATGTATTTAGACATTTTAAAACATGGTCCCTTCATTCCAATGATTGAGATTGCAGAAACAACCGTTGGTACTGAAAAGATACCAATGCATTACGAGCCTAAAGATCCTTCCAAATACACTGAGCCTGAAAAGGAGAAAGTGGCACTAGATGGAAATCTCCAACTCATTATCTGTGAATCTATGGATTTCACCATGTATGTCATTGTTGCTCATTGTAGTAGTGCAAAGAAGATGTGGGATCTCATAGAAGTGCTATGTGAAGAAACTCCAGAAGTGAGAAAGAACAAGAAGCAGATTCTGGTTTCTCAGTATGAAGCCTTCATGGCTCAGCCAAAGGAGGGAATCACAGAAGTCTTTGAAAGGTTCAACAAGCTGATAAATGAGCTGAAACTCTATGACAAACACTATGAAACAGAAGAGCTTAACATGAAGTTCTTATTGACTCTACCAGATCACTTGGAGCCAAGGATCTCTTCTCTCAAGGAAAGGGATCTAACCAAGATTGGTTTTGATGTATTGTATGGTGTTTTGAAAACATATGAGCTAGAGTTGTTTCAAAAGAGGTCCATTCAAGCAAATCAAGGTATGATGGCCAACACTTCTTGTGCCCTTATTGCTGACAACTTAGGTAACAGAATGGAAGCTCTGAAAGTCAATCAAGTCAAGATTGAAGAACTGGAAGCTGAAGACACTGGTGATGAGTCTCAAGTCATCTATGATCTGCCTAAGGAAGATGATTTTTACAGCATAGAAGAACTGGATAAGATGGAAAACAAATCTTTTGCTTATATGGCTAGGAGGTATCCTAACATCAGGCTCAAAAGGAAGCATCCATTTAAGTCCAAGTTTAATGCTGGTGGATCAAGTGGCTCAAACACCTTCAATAAAGGGAAAGGAATTGCTGGTAATGCAAAAGGAGGTTACAAGACAGGGAGTGTGGATAGGTCCAAGATAAGGTGCTATAACTGCAATGAACTTGGGCACTTTGCTACAGAGTGAAAGAAGCCCAAACATGTCAAAAAGGACAAAGCATACTTAGAGCTTGAAGCTAAGTATGAAGCTCTACTCAAGAAACAGCAGGGTAAAGCTTTTATTGCAGAGGGAAAATGCTGGGATGATTCTGATGAAGAAGAAGAACAGGAGTATTCAAACTATGCCTTGATGGCCTTTTTTGATGATGGTGATTCTTCAAATCAGGTACCTATTCTTACTTCTCTTGAAATGACTCCCTCTCAATACAAGCAAATTGTTGAAGACATGAGTACTAAGATGTTTAATATTCATACTAGCATGTTGGTTGCTAATGAAGAAATTGATAGGCTAACTGCTAAAAATCTTGAGCTTTCAGAAAAGAATGAGGAAGTTTAATTAATGGTTGTGAACCTTGATGGTTTGAAGAAGGAGGTTGAGTATCTTAAGAATAAGGTAGTTTGTGCTGAACAAATAGAAATAGCTCTTAGGGAACAAATTTTTGAAAATGAATTAAAGATAAGAAGCTATAAAAACTCCTCTGAGCTTGTTCAAACCTATCACAAGGAACACACTGAAGACAGTAAGGTTGGAATTGGTTTTGATTATGAGAATGACAAAGGAAGGAAGAAGGCAAAAGGCAAAGGAAAAGATTCTTTTGTAAACAAAAATGCTCCAACGATTTTGTCTGGTGTTAAAGAGCCCATCTTCAAAAAGAGTGTTGTTGAATTTGATGAAGATTTAATGGTCATCAAACAACAATTACTTGAAGAAGATGAGGCTGCTAAAGACACTTCTTCCTCTCCCAAATCTGTAAATCAGAAAGAAACCAAAGACAACCTTGTCAAGAGTCCTAAGGTTAATAAAGAAGTTGTTAAGAAAAAGAAACAGAACATGAATGGTAAGGTAGGTGTCAACAAGGGCAACAATTATGCTTATGTGCCAAATGCTCCTAGGAAACAATGTCAAAAATGCTTATCTGTTAATCATTTGACTTATAAGTGTAATAAACCTGTCAGTAATGAAGTTGATAACCTGAGTAACCATTCTGGTGGCATGAATAATATCCATGATTCTTTCTGTGGTAAATCTAACTGTGTGACATGTACGTGACTGTGATTGCTAATTGCATATCTTTAAAGCAAAAACTTGACTCTGCAAAATCATGTGAATCACATACACATATGCACACTCACAGGACAAGATCCCCAATCAAGGTTGAAAGGGTAAAGACTTCATGTGAGCCTAAGAGTGTCAACTCTAAAGCTTCAAACACAGTGAAGTCTTCTACTGTGAAGAATGATGATTATGATAAGAGAATCAATTACAAAACTGTTTCTAAATCAACTGGACCCTACCAAGTGTGGGTACCAAAAACAACTTAGTCATTTTGTGAATGCATGGCAACAGGAATAAAAGGGTCATATGGATCTTGGACAGTGGATGCTCACATGACTGGTGATATAGCCATGCTATCACATTTTGAGGAGAAGGTTGGCCCATCAGTAACCTTTGGAAATGACAACATTGGTTATACAATGGGATATGGTAGTGTTAAATCTGGAAATGTCATTATTGAAGATGTAGCATTTGTTGAAGGACTAAAGCACAACCTCTTGAGCATTGGACAATTCACCAACATGGGTTTCAAAGTGGAATTTGTTGAAGATCAATGTTTAATCTCTAAAAGAGGAAGTGGTGAAGTTGTTTTGACTGGTGTGAAGAAAGGAAGCTTGTTTATAGCCAATCTTAAGGCTGCAGACAAGGGATAAATTTGTTGTTTCTACACTAAAGCCACCAATGAAGAATTCTGGCTATGGCACAAGAAACTGTCTCACTTGAATGTAAAAGCAATGAACTCTCTAGAAAAGAGAGAACTCATTAGAGACATGCATGCTTTGGAGTTTGTTCAAGATGGAGCATGTGAAACATGTCAAAGAGGGAAACTAAAAAGGTCAAGTCACAAGAACAAATTGCTCAACTCAAATTCAAAACCTCTGCAGTTAATTCACATGGATCTATTTGGCCCTGTGAATGTAATGTCCCTTTCCAAGAAGAAATATGCTCTAGTCATGGTTGATGATTATTCAAGATACACTTGGGTGGAATTCCTGTTTTCCAAGGATGAAGCTCCTCAAGTAATTATAGAGCATATCAAGAGAGTTGATATGAAGCACAAAGCACTGGTTCCTCTGTGGTTGCTTTAAGAAATGATAATGGAACTGAGTTCAGAAATTCAAAATTGTATGAGTTCTGCAAAGATAAAGGAATTTCTCAACAATTTTCAGCTCCTAGAACTCCACAACAAAATGGAGTGGTTGAAAGAAAGAATAGAACTCTCATTGAAGCTACAAGAACAATGTTGTTGGATGCAAAGCTACCTACTAGCTTTTGGGCTGATGCTGTTAACACAACATGCTATGTGCAAAATAGAACATAATCAATAATAAGTCTGGAAAAACTTCTTACTCCTTGATGACTGGAAAAAGAGCATCCTTCAAGCACCTTCATGTTTTTGGAAGCAAGTGTTTTGTGATGAAAGATACATATGAGCATGTTGGAAAATTTGATGCTAAGGCATTTGAATGTATCTTCATTGGATACTCTCTGGAAAGGACAACTTACAGAGTGTTTGTACCTGAGCAACACAAAGTAATGGAGAGCATGGATGTTACTTTTGATGACAAGAAATTCCCTGGACTTGAATCAAGTTAAAAAGACAGTGTGCCATTAAGATTTGAAAATCAAGGCTATCTTGAAGATTCTGAAAGTGAAGATGAAACTCATGTTCTAACTGTTCCACAAGATGGAGGAAATGAATCTAATGATCACCTTCAAACTCCTGTGCAAGGGAACACAAACACAGGGGGAGAAGAAGAAAACTTCAATGTTGGTGATCAAAATGACCCGGAGACAAGTCAAGGAAATGAACAGGGTCATACAAGAAAATGGGACAGAGTCCACACTATGGAACAAATCATTGGTGATCCTAGTGAAGGTGTTAGAACAAGGAGAGCTACAATGAATACTTGCATGTACAGCTGCTTTCTATCACAAGTAAAACCAAAGGTAATTGAAGAAGCATTGAAGCACTCTGACTGGATTGTTTCCATGCAAGAAGAATTGAATCAATTTGAGTAGAACAAGGTTTGGGAATTAGTACCACCTCCTGAAGGTAAGAATGTCATTGACACCAAATGGGTATTCATTAACAAAATGGATGAAGAGGGTGTGGTGGTAAAAAACAAATCAAGGTTGGTTGCCAAAGGATACTGTCAACAAGAAGGCATTGACTATGATGAGACATTTGAACCTGTAGCTAGACTGGAGGCCATCAGGATATTCTTGGCCTTTGCAGCTCACTCAGATTTCAAGGTGTATCAAATGGATGTGAAAAGTGTTTTTCTCAATGGTGATCTTGCTGAAGAGGTTTATGTGTCCCAACCTCCTGGCTTTGAAAATGAAGACTTCCCGGACTTTGTGTATAGATTGCTCAAGGCACTCTATGGACTCAAACGGCACCAAGAGCCTGGTATGAAACTCTATCTCAATTTATTCTTGAGCATCAATTCACCAGAGGTACAATTGATAAAACTCTATTATTGAAGAAGCATGGTAATGATATCACTCTAGTTCAAATCTATGTGGATGATATCATCTTTGGCTCTTCAAATGAAAAACTATGTCAAAGGTTCTCTAAGCTGATGCAAAGCAAATATGAGATGAGTATGATGGGAGAGTTAACCTACTTCCTAGGCCTGCAAGTACATCAAAGGGAGGATGGCATCTTCATAAATCAATCTAAGTATGTCAAAGATCTTTTAAAGAAATATGGTTTAAAAGATTCTGTTAGGTCCAAAGTATCGTAGAAGGGGGGGTTGAATACGATACTCACAAATAATTTAATTTCGTTCGCGGATTAATCTTTCAGTTCTATAACGAAATCAAACACACCAAACCAAATCAAGTTTCGGGGAATATATCTTTTTATAAATATAAACCTCGAGGGGTGCTACAATTTCTAATCCGTAGATTAGCGTCAATGAGTTTAAGGTTACACAAATACAAAACAATGATCAAGTTCTGAGCACTATTAATTTCTCTGATAATTTTCTCCGGCTCTTCTCTCTCTCAGTAATGTCTCTGTGTTAAAATCCTTAACTGAAGAAGACACATTCTTCACTCTGTATTAACTGCAGACTTAAATTGAAAACCATCGAACCATTTAGAATAGAATATTCTTGGCCGTTGGATCTTCATCAACCTGTCAGACAAGCACAACTTTTCACCTGCTCCATGAATTGAAAAACCATCGAATGGATTAAAAAAACCATCGAATGGAATAAATCAATTTGCCATTCGATAGTTTTTAAATCAAAACTATCGAATGCCAAATTAATTCACTTGGTTATTCAATGAATCACTTCAACCACCATTTGATAGTTTTTTCAAAGAAAAACTATCGAATACTTTTTCTTGTCTTTTGTCCTTTATTAATTACTCCTGAGCTCCTGGGTGTTTAAGTTTTGGACTGTATCAATTTCTTCTGAGACGATAAAACAACTTGCTCTTTTCAGTGCCGTCACCTAGTGCAACTAGTCTGGTTTACAGATGAATAACACTTGATCAATTCTTATTTTATGACTTCAATTATAATGCTGCTGATACGTCCCTTGTCGTTCTGGTTGCTTCATCACTGGAATCCCGTGGTACTGAACCCTAAATCATTCACATACTTCTGTCGTCTTCAAAGTCTTGTTTCTATTGTTGTCACTGAGGCTTGAACATTTTCATGAACTTCTTTCCGTGACCTGTTTACGGACTTCAAGAATACATAACGTATTTTGATTTTTTGAGTTTACCTTTTCTTCTCTGATTCTGGATTCCTGTGCTTCTATTAATACTATTGTCTGTCTTGTCCTTTGTTGAGTTGTAGTTATCTCTTTTACATCTTATGTTACATTATGCTTTACAATCTCCCCCTATTTGATTGGATAGAGTTCGACAAGCAAATACTTCGAGGATAACTCAACTAACTAAGGAAACATTAAACTACTTAAAGTAAGACAGCGTAATAATATCAATGCATTCTGGATCAGATATATATACATTTCCAGATTTCATAAATCAAAAAACAATTAAACTTTATACAATGAAGTTGCTCCTCTAGTCTGAGCTGATAGTTCTCTTGTTCTTTGCTTCAACATTCAGTCCATTCCAATCTCACCTTCTTCAATCATTGGATCGGAGTTAGCAGCTTGATAATCAATCACTGATAGATAGTGCAGTGGTTCTCCAGGTTTAAGGATTGCTCCTTGGATGTGTCTTCCAATATATTCAACCTCTTGACCCACTCCAGCCCATAACCATGCAATGTTAACATCTTTCTTGTTCAGCTTTGGCATGTTTGGCAGTCTGGTATGCACTTCTAATCCTCTTTCCACTCTTTTCCTATAGTAAGGAACATTCTCCATTAGAAATCTTCTAAGAGTGTCTGCTGCTTTGTCCTTCTCGGTTGATGAGAATCCAGTGGATCTAAGATACTTCTCAACTGAGATTAGATAGTTGCTTGGGTAGTCCCTCAGTTTGTCCTCAGCCAAATAGCAGATTCTGAACAAGTCATTCGTCATGAATCTAACCATTGGAGGATCTTCAGTAATCTCTGGACTGACTTTCATCACGATCTCCTTAACATGCTCACGGAGCAGTTCATTTAGCCTTGTGGTTCTTTGGATCTTGATGAGTATAGCCTGTAATTCTGTATATGTCCTCTGTTCTAAAAACTTAGTAGAAATCACAAATGTACCTTTCTCCAGAAAACTGATTAATAAGCTCCAGGCACCATTTGCTTTAACCCCAGCATTCAGACAGATTATAGAGCTTCTCAGTGCTTTAAAGTAAGTCTGATCTTCAAGATTAGCACTTCTGATGTCCTGAATAATAACTTCCACCTCAGCATTGTCGTTGACTTCTAATCCGTCTTCAACTCCGCAAAAGGTTTTATAAGCCATTTCCCATTCAGTACCATCTTTCTTTGCCAGATCTATCATCTTCTTCTTCCTCACTTCATTATACACCTTCATTCTCTTTAGCTTTTCGCTTCTCAGAATTGCTTGTTGTTTCTCTTTCTCATCTTGCCTGGCATCTATTGCAGCTCTCTGAGCTCTTATTGCTTCCAAGGCAGCTTCTTCTTCAGGTGATAGAGAATTTGCTTCTTCCATATCATCATCCAAGATAGGATGTTCTATTGGCTCTGGATAATATGGCTCATGCTCCTCTTGAATAGGTTGCTCATGCATGACCTCAAATTCCTCTTCACTTTCCTTGTCTTCCTCTACAAGCTCCTCAATCCAGTACTGTCTGATTGGAATAGCCTCAACAGTCTCCCAAACTCCCCATTTATCCTTCACCCCTTCTCCAACTTTCTCCCCCTTAGTTGAGGAATCCTCGATAAAAGCATCCTCAGCATAAAAGAAATTAGAAGGATCAGGTTGCTGATATGAAGAACCAGGTTGTCCAGATTGTTGGTTCTTTAGCATACTCCATATAGACTGTACTCCGTCACCTTGATTCTCCAAGAAATCCATAAGCTGCTTATTAAACTCATTTATAGAAGCTAGCGACAGGTCAATGTTCTCCAATCTTGAGTTGGTAGTCTTTTCCATGTGATCCAGCCTCTTGTTTAGCTTAGACTCCACTCGTGAAAGGGAATTCATTGCATCTTTTACCCGCGCTTGACCATCCCGGATAACCAGAACGTCTTCTCGTAAAGCTTCATGTCCTTGTGACAGTGTAGTTACTTCATTCATGAATCCATCTTTAAGTTCCCTGACGTCCATTCTCAGCTCGACTAGTTCTTCCATAGCTTCCTTCTTTAAGGAGTCCACTGCCTGCTTCGTACCTGTTATAGTGCCAGATGCACTGCCAATGACCCTGAATGTTCTTCTGGAATCAGCTGCAACCAAGTCAACTTTCTCTTGAATAGACTTTGAAGAAATATTGTCTTGACTGGAGGAGATCCCTTGGTCAAAGGAAGGTCGCAGTGGAACCTTGAAAAGTGGATTTCCTTCTTTGTCTCGAACTGTCATCTCCTTGAGGGAAGATTGAACTTGTAGCTCTCTTTCTGTTGGTAATAGCAGATCATTAATATTAGGTAGGGTTAGGGTGTCACTCCTCACATTTGGCTCTGGGTGTACACTCAACGTTTCTGTCGGTGTTTGAATCATTTTTCCTTTCCCACTCAGGCCAGGTGTAAGTGTTTTTGTTTCACTCAAATCCTTTGTGCTGATTGTACCTGCAGAAGAGATCACCGTAGCCGTCCTTAAGGAGGTCACCGGTGGTGCAATGGGGCTTCGCAAGTCCCCGTCCTTGGATTAACCAAGTTGCTGATCATCCTTAGATGATATATCCTTTGAAGGATCTAGAGTTTGAATCTCTAGGGGGTTAGAAACAGGCTCTTTTAACAGCAGAGATCCCGAATCTTCCCCGTGAGTCTGTAAAGACTTCACCTCAGTTGACTCCTCAATAGTAATTGATTCACTGTCAACGAGTTGCCGATCTGCACCTACGTCAGACCCTTTACCCGCAGGATCCAGATATGTTCCATCTGGGGAGGTAGACAATGACCTTTTAGATTGTGCATTTAGGTCAAAGCCTTCTCTCGACGTCTGTGAAGACCCTTGGTTCTGAGAACCTTCAACCAGTGAACCTGACCGTAATATGGTCGGAACATTAGTTGCTTCCGTCAATTCTTCCTTACTTGATTGAGCTATTGGTTCAGATATTGCTTTCGTTAGCGTAGCCCAATCAGCATCAGAAAAATCAGTAAAGGGCGCTTTGGATGAGAGAAATGAAGTATCAACAGTTGCCTCGGTTTCTGTTCTTCTCCTTTTAGAGGAAGGCAGAGTTGTTGTTGAAGGGTGTATCTCCTTATGTGGTGCTGCTTTGGCACTATCTCCCTCTACACTCATGGATGATTCTTTAATGGGTATAGTAGGGGAAGGAGGTTCGTTTATGTTTTCATTTGGCTCTTCCAAAGGCTCTTCGACCGTGGTTAGAGGTTGTGGGTTTGCAACCTCCTGGTCAGGAATGGCCACTGAGGGCTCTGGATCAACATCCATTGGTACAGGTGCCATTACAGGTTCAGGTTGTGGAATATTACCTTGATTTACCTGTTCCCCTGGGGGTAGAAGTGGTAGGGGCACCGTTCTTAGATATTCAGTGAGAACAGTGGGTACCCCTGGAAGATAGTTGTTCTTCCTAATGAGAGCGGTTATGGCATTGCTCTTCATTCTCATGCACTCCTGGTTGGCTTCACCTTCAAAGATCTCCCGTTCATCATCTGTTAAGATATCATTGAGAATTAGCTGTAGGAACCTAGGATAGAAACATAGCACATCTTCATTTATGCCTGTTCTTTCATCCAGTGGTCCCATGCACAGAATTACTTGATCAATCACTATCCGTCCTATGTTAATATGCCTATTGTTCGCAATGGCAAACCCTATCTTTTGAAGGAATAAGGGAATGCCATGCAGATTTGTTAGCTTGGCAGTAAAAACATGTATCAGGGTATGAAAGAAAAAATTCCATGGCTTTGGCAGGTAATGCTTTAGGAACTCTCCCACCAAGAAGTTAGGTTGTTGACTTCTGATAAGAGTGAAGAAAGCATGTATTTCCTCAGTTGTGGGATCCGGAACAAGGTTTTCTGTAGGAAAATGAAGTATTCTGTTAAAGTCATGTTCCGTCACCCTTATTGTTCTGCCCCCTGGCACAACAAAACTGAAGGATCTCACATTATTCTCACTTGTATCCGTGGCGGATGTGTACAACGCAGTCAGTTGATCGATACAAAGGACTACGGGAGTACTTACAACGTATGCCACTAATGAACGTATATTCAAAAACTCTGCCCATGCACGAATTTGAGGATTCGTAATGGCTTGCAAGTTTTGGAACGAGACATGATTAGTTTTGGTTACTATAAATTCTCCAGCCATTTTTTAAAATTTCCAGAAAATTTAAATAAACCAAAACTATTTTTCCTTTTAAATTTAATTAATTATTTCTAATTAATCAAACTTCTAACAATAAACCCCTTTCTTTTCGAATTAAAACACCTAAACCAAAAACAAATTCCTATTAAGAGAACTTGGACTACAGATTGATAAAGAATTTGAGAATTTCAACCTTAAAATTCTATTGACAAAACAACAGAATAGTAAAATTCTTTCGAATATCAAGGTAGTACAGTTCTATCTTATTCGATAGTTTTCTTTCTCAGAAAGCTTCAAACACTTAACAATTACTAAGTGTTCACTGTTAAAATAAAAGAAACAGTGAAAACAGTAACTTTCTTGAGATTTGATCGGTTAATTTTGAAGAAAATATCGAACAAGATGTGTTCTTGGCTGTTTATGTTTTGTAAGTATATAAAAACAACTCTAGCTTTTCTTAGATCTGTAAAAACTGAAAAGAAAAAGCTAAGGCATTGTTTTTATACCTTTTTGAAACTATCAGGGGCAATATCGTCATTTCTAGTTCGATAGTTTTGAAAATGAACTATCGATAATTTTCTGTGAGGGCAAAAGGGTCAACTGGACGGAGCTCTCTCTCTCCTGAAAACTCAAAAACTACCGAACTGGTTTTCCTTTTAAAAACCAGAAAAACTATCGAGTTTTTCATTGTTGAAAAACTATCGAGGAGTTTAATTATTGAAAAATTAAATCCTCCGATATATTTTCATTTGATTTCAAAAACTATCGAAACTTGTATTTCGATGGTTTTTGCTTCTTTCTTCATTTTAAAACCTGTTCATGTTCTAAAAATCAGACCTTTTTATTTCCTGTCAAGTTTTAATCTTAATAAACCTTTTAAAATTTACCAAAATCAATTCTTAACAGAAAATTCACAATTTTCTTAGAATAAAATCAATTAAATATCATTGAGTGATATTAACCAATTAAAATCCAATAAATTATGCTGCATTAATCTACAATGTTAAAAACAAAGTAAATTAATTCAAATTAAATAAATACTTGAATATTTAGAACACATATTAGCACTTAAATAATTTTTAGAATTAATAACTAATTAAATGCCAGAAGATATATCATCCATAATTATGACATACAATTAGTATAATAATCCTAAATACGAGAATTGCTCCAGAAAATAAATTCACGAGTCCTAAGGATATAGCAATTCTTAAACTCATGTATTCACCAGGACTCTCTGCAGTTACTGACTTCTAATCAAAATCAATTAGAAAGATTTAACATCCCAAGTTCACCAACCAGCTTATTGAAAGTGGATTCATCAAGCGGTTTAGTAAAGATGTCTGCAATTTGATCCTCTGTGGGTACAAAGTGTAACTCCACAGTTCCATTCATGACATGCTCTCGGATAAAATGATACCCGATGTCGATGTGCTTCGTCCTCGAGTGTTGCACTGGGTTGTTTGAGATTGCTATGGCACTTGTGTTGTCGCAAAATATTGGAATCTTTGTCAACAAAAGTCCATAGTCACGGAGTTGGTTTCTCATCCACAAGATCTGAGCACAACAGCTACCAGCAGCAATGTATTCAGCCTCAGCTGTTGATGTGGACACTGAATGCTGCTTCTTGCTATGCCAGGAAACTAACCTTCTTCCAAGAAACTGACAACTTCCTGAAGTACTCTTCCGATCAATCTTACAACCTGCAAAATCAGAGTCTGTGTATCCAATAAGATCAAATCCTGTATCTTTCGGGTACCAAATGCCAAGATTTGGGGTCCCCTTAAGATATCTAAATATTCGCTTAACAGCTATTAGATGAAATTCTTTAGGATCAGACTGAAATCTAGCACACAAGCATGTTGCAAACATTATATCTGGTCTACTTGCAGTGAGATAAAGTAATGAGCCTATCATACCTCTGTAGCCTGTGATGTCAACCTTCTTACCAGTTTCATCCTTATCAAGCTTAGTGGCAGTTGGCATAGGAGTCTTTGCAGTAGATGAGTCTTCTATTTGATACTTCTTAAGAAGATCCTTGATGTACTTGGACTGACAAATGAATATACCAGCTTGTTTTTGGTATACTTGCAATCCAAGAAAGAATGACAATTCACCCATCATGCTCATTTCATAACGACTCTGCATTAACTTAGAAAATCTCTTGCATAGATCATCATTAGTAGAACCAAATATTATGTCATCAACATATACTTGCACCAATATCAAATCATTTTTATGCTTTTTGACAAAGAGAGTTTTGTCTACAACACCTCTTGTAAAATCATTTTCAAGTAAGAATTCAGAGAGAGTGTCATACCATGTCCCCGGAGCTTGTTTGAGTCCATAGAGAGCTTTGAATAGAAAGTACACAAAGTCTGCCAGTTTTGAATCCTCAAAACCTGGAGGTTGTTCCACATACACTTCTTCTTCTAACTCCCCGTTCAGAAAAGCACTCTTCACATCCATTTGATATACTTTGTAATTGGAATGTGCAGCAAATGCCAGAAACATTCTGATGGCCTCAAGTCTTGCTACTGGTGCATAGGTTTCATCATAATCTATACCCTCTTTTTGAGAGTAACCTTTAGCAACCAGTTTGGCTTTGTTTCTCGTTACAATGTCATCTTCGTCCAATTTATTTCTGAATACCCATCGTGTTCCAATAACAGATTTTCCCTTAGGCCTGGGTACCAGCTTCCAAACTTTCTGCCTTTCAAACTGATTGAGTTCTTCTTGCATAGCAATCACCCAATCTGGATCATCTAGAGCATCTTCAACTTTCTTAGGTTCTGTTTCTGAAAGAAACCCAGAATAGTGACATTCATTTTGTGATGTTCTCCTAGTTCTCACTCCTGTGTCCGGATCACCAATGATCAAGTGAAAGGGATGATCTCTATTCCATACCCTTTGTCTTGGCAGATGCGATCTTGATGATTCTCCTTGTTCTAGATGTTGTGGAGTGTGACTAGTTGATCCTTCTCCTGCTCCCCCTGAGTTGTTGACGGTTTGATCTGTTGATTCTGAAGACTGACTAGTGGATCCTGTATTTTGAGGATTTCCACTTTGGTCACCACTTTGTCCAGAATCATTATCATTATGATTATTATTAATGACTGTAACAACTTCAGGTACTACTTCATTGTCAGAGAGATCTCCTGATAGATTTTCAAATACCAAGGATTCAGAGTTCTCTCCAGTTTGCAGGCCTGGTCTTTTAGTGTCGTCAAATGTTACATTAAAGCTTTCCAACACCTTCTTATCTTCAATCACATATACCCTGAAAGCTTTAGATTCCAGAGAATAGCCCAGAAAAATGCCTTCATCTGCTTTGGCATCAAACTTGCCAAGATGTTCTCCATCTTTAAGTACAAAGCACTTTGCACCAAACACATGAAAGTACTTCAGTGTTGGCTTCTTGTTGGCCATTAACTCATACGGAGTCTTTTCATGATCTTTGTTGATCAGGGTTCGATTCTGAGTGTAGCAAGATGTATTCACTGCTTCAGCCCAAAAGTAAGTGGGAAGTTTTGATTCACTCAACATGGTCCTTGCTGCTTCAACCAAGGTCCTGTTCTTCCTTTCCACTACTCCATTCTGTTGAGGAGTTCTTGGTGCTGAAAACTGTCTTGATATTCCTTTCTCTGAGCAGAAATCATTTAGAACTGCATTCTTGAATTCAGTTCCATTGTCTGATCTGATTGTCCGCACAGGTAGCTTAGCTTCCACTTCTATCTTCTTGATGTGATCAATGATTAGTTGTGTTGCTTCATCCTTTGTTTGTATGAACAACACCCACGTGTACTTGGAGTAGTCATCCACCATCACCAATGCATATCTGTTTCTTGAAAGTGACATAACATTAACTGGACCAAATAAATCCATATGAATCAGCTGTAATGGTTCAGTAATGCTTGTCATTCATTTGCTTCCATGTGATGCTTTCTTCGACTTCCCCTTTTCACATGCTTCACATAGTCCCTCCTGATTGAATTCCATCAGGGGCAACCCTCTCACTAACTCTCTCTTTACCAAAGAGTTCATAGTTTTGAAGTTCAGATGTGAGAGCTTCTTGTGCCATAGCCAACTTTGTTCTGAAGATGCCTTTGCATAGAAACATGTAACTTCTCCTTCACTGGTAGAACTTAAGTTAGCTATAAACAAATTTCCTTTTCTCACTCCCAGTAGAGTAAGCTTCTCATCCTTCCTGTTGGTGATCAAGCACTTGTCCTTTCTGAAATCTACATTGTAGCCTTTATCACAGAATTGACTGATACTTAGAAGATTGTGCTTTAATCCTTCAACAAGAGAGATGTTTTCAATGATGACATTTCCAGCTTTCAATTTACCATATCCCGTAGTGAATCCTTTGCTGTCATCTCCAAAGGTTACAATCGGGCCGGTCTTCTTAACCACCTCTGTAAGCAGGGACTCTTCACCTGTCATGTGTCTAGAACAGCCACTATCCAGAATCCACACAACCTTTGAGATTTTAACCTTACCCTGCAATCACAGATTGATTAAGCGGACTTTGGTACCCAAAATTGTTTGGGTCCTGAAGGTTTAGATGATTTAACAGGAGTAACATTCAATTTAGTCTTACCCTGTTTGATATTCATAGTATCTGTGGATTTAACATTACTAGAGCTATTGCTACTATCAGACATCAACTTAAAATAAGCATGCATGATGTTGTACTTACATAGCAAACACTCTTTCTTTCCACAGGGTTCATGATTATCAGGCATGTCAGACATGTTATGCATTTCAGAAGCATTAGCAGTTTCTACTTTAACCTTTTTACATGCATGTGTAAGGTGTCCAGCAGAATTACAAATAGAACATAACTTCCTAGATGCAATGGGAGAAGATGGAACCAATTCCTGATTAACAATCTTTTTCCTCCCATTCCTGTTCTTTTCAACATTACTAACTAAGGAACCTACTTCAGTTTTAGGTAAATCAGGTTTAGGTAAAACATTCTTTACTGATTTCCTAGGCAACTTAGTCTTTACCTCTTTTTCCTTCAATAAATCCTCCTCAAGCAATTCTTGTGCTATGAAAAGATCATCCTCATAAAAGAGAGGTGGAAACGGCTTAACAAAAACTGGACAATCAACATTCTTAAGAACATGTGGAGTATTCCTTTTGACAACTGAAGGTGTCACAGGGAATTCCACAATCTTCTTACCAGCTTTCTTGTTATAGTCAAATCTTATAGCAGTTTTATTCTCTACGGCCTGAGTATCAATGATTTCCTTAGCCACTAGAGCGGAATTCTTAAAAGCATTCAGCTTCAAATCTAGATCTGAAATCTGCTTCCTGAGGATAGTCTCTATCTCATTATTACACTTGACCTTGTTCTCTAAGTACGCATTCTTTTGCTTAAGATCTTCTAATGACACAGCTACAAGCTCTAGTTCTTCATTTTTAGATTCTAGTTTTTTAATCTTAAGAACTAGTTTAGCATTTTCCATTTCAGATGCTAGCATGCTTGTGTGTACATTAAACAATTCTACACTAAGATCTTGCACAGTTTTCTTGTACTCAGAATTAGACATATCAATTGTAGTTAAGATAGGTACCTGAGATGATTGAGGTGATTCATCTGAAGAGTCAGCCATTAGAGCAACATTTACATATTCCTCCTCTTCATCCGAATCAGTATCATCCCAGTGCTTTCCCTCTGCTATGTAAGCCTTCCCTTTCTGCTTTCCAGAGAATGCCTCCAATTGCTGTTTAAGCTTGGCATTCTCCTTCTTCAACTCATCATAAGAATCCTTCTTTCCATAGACATCTTTCATGTCTCTTGCTTGACGAGGCTTCCGACATTCAGTGGCGAAATGCCCTAACTCATTGCAGTTATAGCATCTTGATTTGCTCCTATCAATCATGCCAGTCTTGTAGCCTCCCTTAAAGCCTGTACTAGGTGTATAATTGCTCTTCTGGAATCTGTTGGTTGAGCCCTTGAACTTGTACTTAGGGTTTCTCTTGAAACGAATATAACTAAACTTTGCAGCTAAGTACGCCATGGTTTTGTCTTCCATTTGCTCAAGCTCTTCTAGGGTGTAGTAATCACTTTCATCAACACCCAGATTCACAGAATCCATTTCTGCTTCTATTATCACCTCATTTCCAGCTCTAGGGGTTTGAACCTGAATCTCAGAAGTTATTGGTTCATCCACTACAAGTGCTGCTGATCTCACAAGTGCATTGTGCTTGCTGTCCACTGTCCCTGATCCGTAGATTATCACCCTTTGTTCCTGTTCCATCTCATAGGTCTTCAACTTGCCATAGATCATCTCTAGTGGCATCTTTGTGAAGTCAATTCTTTCCCTAATGGATGATGACTTGTGTTCTACATGATGGGGCAGCGTCATCATGAACTTCCTGTTCGATTCTCTCAGTGGATAGGTCTTTCCTTTCATTGCCAATTCATTGAGGAGCTTAGTATACTTCTCAAAGACCTGAGTTATACTTTCTCCTGGCAGGGACCTAAACGCTTCATATTGAGAAGTCAGAATGTCCAATCTGTTTTCCTGAACGTCTTCAGTTCCTTCCATTATTAGGTTAATGGTATCCCACATATGTTTCCCGCTTGTACAGTTCATCAACTGATAGCTCATTTCCTTGTCCGCGGAGTCCGCCAATATCAACATTAAACCGGTGTCCAATCGAATCAGTTCTTTGTCAGAATCTGTAAATTCACTTATCTCCTTAGGTTGGGTGCCTGAAGGAATCCTGCTACCATCAGGAGCTGTAGATTCACTAACTGGTTTCATTGGTACAAACGGTCCGTTTTCTAATATGCCAATATACAACGGATTAGATGCCTTGATAAATAACAGCATCTTCATCTTCCACAAACCGAAATCATCTCTAGTAAACGGGGGAACTTTAATACCAGCGGTTGTCTTTGGAGCACTCATGGTTTCTGAAAATTTCAAATTGTTTAAAATTCAAGAAATTCCAATTAAATGAAAAATTTTGAAAGTTAAAAAAAATTTGCTTCGAATTTTCACGCTACGTTTGATTTTGGTCTCATTCACCGGATCTGATTTGTATATCAATCAAGTAGCTCTGATACCAATTGTTAGGTCCAAAGTATCGTAGAAGG
Organism: Heracleum sosnowskyi; assembly: GCA_030848705.1. Classification (NCBI taxonomy): domain Eukaryota; kingdom Viridiplantae; phylum Streptophyta; class Magnoliopsida; order Apiales; family Apiaceae; genus Heracleum; species Heracleum sosnowskyi. The sequence continues at coordinate 49,205,416 of CM061241.1, forward strand.
GGGGGTTGAATACGATACTCACAAATAATTTAATTTCGTTCGTGGATTAATCTTTCAGTTCTATAACGAAATCAAACACACCAAACCAAATCAAGTTTCGGGGAATATATCTTTTTATAAATATAAACCTCGAGGGGTGCTACAATTTCTAATCCGTAGATTAGCGTCAATGAGTTTAAGGTTACACAAATACAAAACAATGATCAAGTTCTGAGCACTATTAATTTCTCTGATAATTTTCTCCGGCTCTTCTCTCTCTCAGTAATGTCTCTGTGTTAAAATCCTTAACTGAAGAAGACACATTCTTCACTCTGTATTAACTGCAGACTTAAATTGAAAACCATCGAACCATTTAGAATAGAATATTCTTGGCCGTTGGATCTTCATCAACCTGTCAGACAAGCACAACTTTTCACCTGCTCCATGAATTGAAAAACCATCGAATGGATTAAAAAAACCATCGAATGGAATAAATCAATTTGCCATTCGATAGTTTTTAAATCAAAACTATCGAATGCCAAATTAATTCACTTGGTTATTCAATGAATCACTTCAACCACCATTCGATAGTTTTTTCAAAGAAAAACTATCGAATACTTTTTCTTGTCTTTTGTCCTTTAGTAATTACTCCTGAGCTCCTGGGTGTTTAAGTTTTGGACTGTATCAATTTCTTCTGAGATGATAAAACAACTTGATCTTTTCAGTGCCGTCACCTAGTGCAACTGGTCTGGTTCACAGATGAATAACACTTGATCAATTCTTATTTTATGACTTCAATTATAATGCTGCTGATACGTCCCTTGTCGTTCTGGTTGCTTCATCACTGGAATCCCGTGGTACTGAACCCTAAATCATTCACATACTTCTGTCGTCTTCAAAGTCTTGTTTCTATTGCTGTCACTGAGGCTTGAACATTTTCATGAACTTCTTTCCGTGACCTGTTTACGGACTTCAAGAATACATAACGTATTTTGATTTTTTGAGTTTACCTTTTCTTCTCTGATTCTGGATTCCTGTGCTTCTATTAATACTATTGTCTGTCTTGTCCTTTGTTGAGTTGTAGTTATCTCTTTTACATCTTATGTTACATTATGCTTTACAGATTCATCCCCTGCAAAAACTCCAATGTCTACTGCAATCAAGTTTGATGAAGATAAGAAAGGCAAGAGAGTTGACATCAAGGTCTACAGAGGAATGGTTGGATCATTACTCTATCTCACAGCTAGCAGGCCAGACATCATGTTTTCCACATGTCTATGTGCAAGGTTTCAATCTGATCCCAAGGAATCTCACATGATGGCTATCAAAAGAATCTTCAGGTATCTGAAAGACTCCTAATCTTGGCTTATGGTATCCAAAGGGCACTGGGTTTAACCTGGTTGGTTATACAGATTCTGATTATGCTGGATGCAGAATTGATAGGAAGAGCACTTCAGGAAGCTGTCAATTCTTAGGTCAAAGGTTAGTGTCCTGTTTCAGTAAGAAACAACAATCCACAACAACATCTACAGCTGAGGCTGAATATATTGATGCTGGAAGCTACTGTGCTCAATTGCTTTGGATAAGAAATCAACTCATGGATTATGGACTAGTGATGGAGCACATTCCCCTGATGTGTGACAATACTAGTGCAATATCCATTGTTGCCAATCCTGTTAATCATTCTACTACAAAGCACATTGAGATAAGGTACCATTTCATTAGGGAACATGCTGCAAATGGTACTATAGCAGTCTCTTATGTTTCAACTGAGAAACAATTAGCTGACATATTTACTAAACCCCTAAATGAAGTTGTCTTCAACAGACTTGTGAGTGAAATTGGAATGCTCAATCCTTCATTTAGTAGTTCTAAGTAATTATGCTATTTAATTGTTGCAGCAGTAAATTTTCACTGTATTTAAATGCACTATTTGATTGGAGTGAAAATTAGCTGAGATATGATTTATAAATATTTCAATATTTTACTGAATTTTTTTCAAAATCATATTTATTTGTGGAGTTATGAGCTTTTGAGACATCTCTACATAGGTGATTTTAAGAGTTCACGACTTAGTTCAAAATAAACAGACTTATATCGCAAACTGTTAAAATTGTGAGACTTCGCGATATAGTTCAATTCTTGAGTTTGCGATCTACTTATTGGACTTCGCGACACAAAATAACTATATCGACAAGTCTCCACATATTAACAGAATTTTAATTTAAATTGATTTTATTTCAAAATTTTGATATATGTCTAAAAAATTGTTTGAAATTCCAAAAAGAGAGTTCTCGACAGGGTATTTACACTATATCACAAAGTCTCCTCATACTTTCTACCTTTCAGACTTTGCGACATAGTTCATTTCTGGACTTTGCGATCTACTTTGCAAGACTTCGCGATACAGTCTATTTTGAGACTTCACGACATCAAAATAGTCTGTACACATTCATATCTCTATATCGCACTATCTCAGTCATATAAATGCTTTTTTCAAACACTTTCACATCTTTTCATCTTGTCGATTACTCTCAATTCTTAACCAAATCTCAAATCTTTTCCCCCTTTTCAATCTCAAACTCAGAAATGGCACCCAAATCTCAAACAGCTGCTTCATCAAACCCTTTTACCATACCCAAAGAAACCAACCTTCTCACCATCCCATCTGATATAGAGGCAAACCCTAGGTACAAGTGCTTTGTACGCTTTTTGAACACTTTCTACCTTCGCCAAGCTTTAACAATGAACCCACCATTGTATGTTGATATACTGGAAGCATTCTGGAGGACTGCAGCTTGTACTGTAATGGCGAGGGATGATGGGACTTCATTTCAAGAGATACACTGCATAATAGGAGGAAATCAATTGGTGTTTGGGGAGAAGGAAGTAAATGAAACATTTGGCTTCAAGACTGAAGAGCATGATGTTGAAGCAAATGACACGGAAATGGTGGCCTTCTTGGACCTGATAAAGTATGCTGATGAAATTGACATGGCAAAGCTGAACAAGAAACATGTCAGGAGGGAATGGTCTTATTTGTTTGATGCCCTTCAGAAGTTGTTCCTGTGCAGGAAGACAAGGTGGGATCAAATCAGCCACATTACAGTGAATCTTGCTTATTCCTTGGCCTACAACCAGGAAATAAATGTGGGAGAAATCATTGTAAGAGAGTTGGCTCAAAGGTTAGGTAAGACTCCACGCAACAGAGGTACTGAAATCTTCTACCCTCGTTTTATTCAATGCATTTTAAATCATCTAGATAATCAATTGCATGAACTAGACGGGATAGATACATCAAAATTGGCTTATCCTAAGTCCATGTCCAAAGTCATTTTTGGTACATTGGACACTAGGAATCAAGTGGATGTAGTTTTGAGTGTGACAAAACATATGCACGACACATTCGAAACTTATACCCTTGATAAGCCCATATATCATGAACTTTCTTGGAAAGGGAAGGCTAAGACTGATGGAGCTTCAGAGTCTATCCCAAGCCTCCATATCCCATCCAGTGACCCCTCTGCAAACAATACTCTAGTGATTAGGGAGCCAAGTGCACCAATCTCTCAAAAGGTTGGTGTTACTAAAAATAAGACTAAGAAGAGAACCCTTGCTATAATTGATGAGTTTGTAGATTTAGGAAGTGAGGAACCTGAGTCACAGCTCACTAGACAAAAGAAGAAATCCAAAAATATAGCCACCACTAAATCCTCCCAACAAGATTCAGATGTGTTAAAAGGGGTAAACCTATTACTATCAATGTCCTCTCAACAGGACATTGTTATTGAAAAGAGTAGTCTCCCCACTGCATCTTGTAAAGAGTCTGCACAGGGTCAAGAACTCACTCTTGACTCAGGTGAACATAAAGGTGATCATACACTGAGTGGAGAGCACATCAACATTGAAACTTCTCCTATTTCTCAGGGGGAGTTGCCAAAATCCAAACTAAACTCCTCTTTTCTTTCAGAATCTACAACAACAAAAATTTTTTCAATACAGGAAAGTCATTCACATGACAATTCTGCACTTGATCATTCACTACTTGATTCTATGAATGAGGCCCCTTCAAGTGACATGGTGTTTGACACTGTGCTCACCACCCAGGACCCCCATTCAGTTGGTCAGGAAATGCACGCTGGGGCATATTCTAATGACACCAACACAAACATTGAGGATTCACCAGTTTTTACTGGAGACTCTATGCCTAATTCTCCAATCCTCAGGGATTTGGACATGCCTTCACAGGCAAATAGAGATGATGTTGTAACTCATCCCATTTCAATGGAGACAGCATCATACTCTACAGCTATTCCAAGGCTGGAGGAGACTCAATCCACTTCCATACATGTTGGAGAACCCTCATCTGTGACAGGAGTGCCTAGCACTAGCTCTCACTTGGCTCAGGCCACCATGTCCCAATGGCTGAAGTCTGTGCACCATGACAGGCCTTCAGGATCATCTTCTGTGCCCAAAGAATTGACTGAATAAGCTCTCCAAAGCTTACATATGGCACAAATTGATGAGTTCTCAAAGATTGCCCAACACCTCCTCACAGCTGGACTACCAAATAAAGATTTTGAAGCTATTCTGCTATGCCATAAGGAGGATGTTGAGGCCCAAAAGGAGAAGATTGCTGATGAGGCTCAACAAGATGGCAATGTAGATGCCTGGTTGGATGCCAAAAGATCTGTGAAGCTGAAAGGTGCTCTAGGCTATCTAAGGGAAGATTATCTAACCACTCTGGGGTCCAATGCAAAGAATCTTTCTCCTGCAGAAGTCTGTGATGCTGTGAATGAAGTGTATAAAAGTCAGCTGAAGGCTCTGCACTATCTTGGGAATGGTCTTCAATCAGAGATATCTACTATAAAGGAGGAAACAAACCAAACTTTGGCTCAACTCAGGAACTCCTATCTCTCTGATTTTCCCAAGGTAGATGGAATCCTTAAGGAGGTTCAAAAGACTACTCAGCATGTCAACAAAATGGACTGCACCCTAGCCTTGGTGACAGACAATTTGAAGAAGCTATCCACCAAGCTAGACAATCAGGTGTAATCCAACATCAACTCCAACTCTATGATCTCAGTAATGTGGAAAAACCAGTATGGTGACAAGCTGGTGGATGAAGTCCCAATTTCCAACATCTCTAAATTTGACTTCTCCAAGATCAAAGACCAGTCTCTCAATTCCTTCAGGTCTGAGCAACTCTTCTCCAAAGTTGATAGAATGGAAAGAGAAGTAGCTGAGTTGAAATCTGAAAACCAAGGGATTTCTAATTCCTTGGAGCTCCTCAATTCAAAGCTGGATGACCGAAGCAATACAACTTCAAATATCCTGCTAGTCCAGCAACAAATGATGACCACAATGATGAGAAGCATGAACCTTCCTGTTCCTGTTGAAGCTCAAGACATCTTGTCTGATCCCAAGCCTAAGGGGGAGAAAGGAAAGAAAGTCATTCTGGAAAAAAAAGGGGGAGCTTTGGCTAAACACAAACTAAAGGGCAAAATCACAGAGAAAAATCTAAGGCCTCTTACCCTTCTTACTGTTTCTGTCACCACTAGAGATGGCCAGAAGAGCACTGTCACTTCAACATACTATCCTGGCACTATACCAATAGATGTCAAAGCTCCTCAAGTCACATCTTCAGCTCATCCAGTCACAACAAATCTTATCACTGAGGCCAAGCTACAGGAAGTTGCTAACTCAAACATCTATCATGATGTGGCCTTCCTGGAGTTTCTGAAAGCCATAAAAACCAGTGTACATGGTAAAACCCTCAACTACAGAAGCAAACTCAATGAAGAAATCAAATACTTTACAGTGGTAGTCAGGAAAATCAAAGAAGTTCATCTAAGAGAAATCATCATGGTATCCAAAGACAATTGCTTATGGCATTTGTCCTTTGAAACTCTAGAGAAGCTGAGGTATACTGAGCTGGACACACTTCTGGAGCTAATTGAGAAGAATGGGGAGAACAACAAGAGATTGTATGATGAACTGAAGAGAGATCAATTTCTGAGGCTGCATGAGGTCATTTCTAATCCAAGGACCATAATATTCCAAAGCCTCTCTAAGGCAAACTCCATTGATCAATTAATGATCCCTGCTCAATTAGATGAAGAACAAGGACAAGATAAATCAAGTGATGCAAATGCTAAGGGCAAAGAGGGGATTTAGGACTGCAGAAGAGCTGGAAATGATTCAAATTCTACAATCATACATTACTTATGTCAGGTTACCTGAATCAGTCAAACCAAGACATGAAAAGAAAGATGATCAAGATGATGAGGATAAGAGGAGCAGGAGATCAAGCCAACAAAGGAGTGATAAGGATGAGAAAAGTGAAAGCAGTAGAAGCAAATCATCTAGAAAATCCAAAGATGTTGACAAAGACAAGAAGAATTCTCAAGATAAGAAAGAAGTTGAAAAGAAGAATAATGGAAATCAGCAAGTCAAGGACATTGCTAGCAGTATCTTAACCACAACACAAGACTCTAAGTCTAGGGTGGGTACTGTTAGTAATGATCCTCCAAAATCTAAAACCAAGAATTCTGAAACTGATTTGCCACTGAAGAAAAGTAAAGCCACAACATCAAAATCTAAAAGACACTTCCACAAAGTCACAGCTAGTGGAGTGTTACAGTGGATCAAAGGGAAATGATTAAAGCAACTTCCAAATGATGTGGCACTAAAGACCAAATCTCCTTGTTCAAGAAAGCTACCACATGTAAAGCACTGGAAGATCAAAAGGGCAGCCAAAAGAACAAGGATAACAAAGAGGAATGGAGTGATCCCAAAGAATCTTTGAATTCAAAGTGAAACAAGATCATCTAGAGATCAAATACACTGATGAAAGGGAGAAAGAGATGAAGACAGGGAGCTGGCAATATTTTCCAACATATGAGTTTGAAAGAATAAATGCATTGCTGAACTTTGAAGAAAAAGAAGAAAGATTGTGGAAGATTGAAATTGCCAGATTTTTGAAAATGCATTCTGATTATCAAGAAAATCTGAGGAAGTTGAATGAAGAGAAGAAAATTCAGAAGGAAAAGAAGATGGCTGAAATGGAAGAGAGGGATAAGGAGTTAAGAAAGAAAGGGCTATGTAAAGTCAAGCTAGATCCTTATGTAGTGGAGTACAAAAACAGAAATGGAGGGAAAAGCAAAATAAGGATGGAGTTTTTGGATTCCTATGTGGAAAGTGCCCTGAAAGCTGCAGTTGAAGATTTAGAAGACTCTCCTCTCATGGAAGAACTTATTGCAAGAGATGAAATTCTAGAAGCCATTTCAGAAATGAACAGAAGGGAAGAAGCCAGAAAGAAGAAGGTTTATGATGACTATCTAGAAAAGCAAATGGAATCTGAAGCTGTACAACAACATAAAAATTATCTGTAAGCTATCATTTTCTATTTGTAATAAAATCCTGTTCATAATGTACATCTGTTGTTTTCTCTGAAATATGTTTCCTTTTATGTAAGTTAGGCTTGTTATCAGACATGAAATTGTGCCTAAGTTTCTTACTCACAATTTGGGGGAGATTGTTAGGCTCAAGGCATGTCTGAATACCACTATTAACAAGCCTACACATTGTGAATATGTCACTCTACATGACCTAGTGAAGTTTATCACTAGGATATAGTATAGATCTCTATTGTACTTGTCTTATTCTCATGTACTTAGCTTTATTCTGTATGCTCAAAGTTATAATGAGCTTAGTAAGTTTCTTGCATCTAGAATGTACATAGGCCATGAAATAATTGTCCTGGTAGAAGTTCAAATTGTTCATGCAGCAGGATGTGAATAAGGCCTTGAAGAAATAAGTTGCAGAAATTTGTCTAAGTCCCCATATCATGAAATCATAATGAGCTATGTCGTGAAGTCACCAATATCTATGTCGTGAAGTACTGAGATCGCATAGTCCAAAATGAACTATGTCGTGAAGTCTTCAAGACTCATGTCGTGAAGTGTTGAGATCGCAAAGTCAAAACGTACTAGATCGTGAAGTCCTCAAAAAGGCTAGATCGTGAAGTCCTAAAAAAGGCTATATCGTGAAATCTGAATTAAGCTATATCGCATACTCCTGAAATAATCATATAACAAAGTCCTCGTATAGCAAAGTCAAGAATGCTCTATGTCGACAAGTCAAAGTATCAGGAATATGTTGGAGTTCACGATGTCAACACTTAGCTGTTTATAACAAGACAAATTAAGGTACATAATCAAAATTCAAAGGAGACAAATACTGAAGCATCTGTTACGGTAAGGTGGTCCAAAGACAGATGGCAAATCTACAGCAAAACTTGGAGAGAAAGATTAGAGACAAGCAACTACAGAAACGGGAAAGGACTACAGAAAGCAACTGGTCCTTCCTGACACAGTTAACTTCTTATGGAAGGACAATTTGGAGTTACAGTTAGGGGTAACAGTGTAAATAGGAGTGTGCACCAGTTTCTATATGATATATATATATATATATATTGGTCACACCCTATAGTGAGCAATAAGAGAGATATACACAGAAATATTTAATCACTCTTTTCTCTGTAAGAAAACAAGAAAACACTGTTCTTGTTTAGAAGCCAGAATTTCACTTGTGAAATTTTGGAAGCATTAGTATTTGATTTACTTAATACTAAGTAGATTAAAGTGATTGTGTGTGTCTTGTTTATTTTATTCCGCATTTTCATACAACACAATCTAACACGGCTTTTTACTTTCAAGAAAACGAAAAACATTCAAACTATCCATTCAACCCCCCCCCGGTCTAGTTTTTTAGTGATAATCATATCTAACAATAAGTACTAGTCAACTAAGCCGCGCTTCGCAGCAACCCTATTACATTTTACAAAAAAACTTAATTATAAATTATTTACGAAAAGAATCTCGCAAAAGCATATCTATAATATCTTATTAATTAGTAAACACGATATTGTATAATTAATTAAATATATATAGACAATTAGATAAGTTATTTACATATATTTTATACCAATTTTGTATCATATTTGATTAGGCCGACACCCATTGTAATATATATTCATTCTTTAAACTTATCAAAAAGATTTAAGAGATAATAGATTCACAAATAGCTATAATATTTAAGTCTTTATCGATTATTCATGGTCGCCGAATTTGTGATTTATGAATGAACTATTTTGTAAACAAAAATTAGTAAGCCAATCCTATTATCAAATCGCCGCTGAGAACTACTTGATTCTTAAAAAAAGTATGCAGAGCAACGCAATTAGAAGCCGCCAAAATCATAAATATATCTCCCGAACATGTTCCTTTATTATCTAAATATCCGATTAAGTGTAATGTAAGTTATTTGCAAAAAACTTTAAACAATATATCAATGAAGAATGCGGCATCATATATATATATATAATATCATTTGTAATATTTATGCTTTGATTATGTTTATAATTTTTGGAGGGCTTTTTTTTATAATTATTACATTTTATACAAATTAGGAGTTATAAATAGAAATTAAAAATTTTAATATTTAAAATAAAATTATTCTATAAAAATAGATAAATAGGATCTGGATCATTACGACTAAGTCACGTTTGTGGTAGCCGTATATTTTGTCTTAAATTTTAAAATATGGACTATTTAAGACAAAGATTATGGAACAAAATTATATCATATCCATAATTTTGGTCCCTCTATCACCAAAATCATTAAAGATAGTTGATGTTAAGATAGAGAATTAGAATGGTTAGATCTACGATTAAAAAATGTTTTGATTATTGGAAAAATAATATTCAAATACTTAAAAATTGTATTTTAATAATATAAAATAAAAATGAGTAGTTTTTCTAAGTTGAATAGAATTATCAATGTAAAAACTCGTAAATTTCTTTTCTTTTCGGTTGTAGATTAGTTCAATTTTAAAAGTTCGTAAAACTACATTCAAATATTAAAAGGTATTAGTTTAAAAACCCGTGCGATGCACGGATTGTTATTAATAATTATTTTTATTATTTATGTTTTAATATTCTATTAATTTGCATTTGCTAAAAAAATAAGTAGGTGTGTTAAACTTTTTTAAATAATTAAAAGTATTAAAATAAAATTTAAAAGAAATTAATAATTGTTTGGCCGTGATATTTTTGGAAAAGGAGGGGTCTTAGTAAACAAAAATAGAAAAAGTAACATGTTTTAGCTGAAAAGGTAAGTGCCGTAATTAAAAATATTTTAATATATTTCAAAATAAATAAGTAAGGATTTTCCCGGGATTTTTTTGGAAAATGAGCGGTTTTATTAAGGAAAAATAGAAAAAGTAACATGTTTTAGTTGAAAAAGGTAATTGCCGATGATTTTTTTTAGAAAAAGAGAGGATTTTGTTTAAAAAAATAGAAAAGGTAATGTATTTTAGCTGAAAATGTAGTTGGTTATAAACAACTAGCTTTATAACCCGTGCGAGGCACGGGTATGTTCTACATTCTTGTGTTATAAAATGATAAGCCGATTTATTAAATATAATATATGTTTTGTTGCAAGTGGATCAGTTTTTGATAGAAAAGATCATATATATTTAATCATGTAAATATATGCAGACATGTGAAATGTATTATAGGTTCTGTTGCGAATAAAATCTTTTTTCATCGAAAAGGATCATATCTAATAACGACGTACAATATAAGTAAGACCTGTAATTTTGAAGTGCTTGCAGTCTTTTAGTTACGGGAGATTTGAAATATTTTAAATGAGTGTGACTTATTTTGCAACCGTCGTGTAATTTTATAAAAACAAAATAGTCTTTAACCTATTTGAAGTAGTCAGTAAAAACTATTTCGTACAATATTTGTATAACACTTGTTTGTTATATAGCTTATTGTTTAAGATATTACTAAATTTGTAAAAAAAAATATATTATTTGATATGGTACAAAATATTCTCTTTGACTTTTGCAAAGTGACGCAAAATCAAATCATATTTTGCTAACTTCGAAAAACAAACCTATTGACCTTATTATTACATCTTCTGTATCCAAATTCCTTTTTTGGTTGATATTCATTGTCCACTCACCATATTCATTATTTTTTTATCATCATTTATTTGGTCTATAATTACTTTTGATCTCCCTGAATCGTCTACTATATAAGCAAATAAATATAATAAACCAAATAGCGAACCTGGATACGAAATATGTAATACGGCCAATAGTTTGTTTTTTCAATTTATCAAAATAAGATTTGATATGCAGATCAAATCATATTTTTCTAACTTCGAAAAACAAACCTTATTATTACATATTCTGTATCCAAATTCCTTATTTGATTGATATTCATTGTCCACTCGTTATATCTATTATTTTTTATCATCATTTATTTGGTCTATGATTACTTTTGATCTTCCTAAATTATTTACTATATAAGCAAATAAATGTAATAAACCAAATAACGAACCTGGATACGAAATATTTGCAATAAGGCCAATAATTTGATTTTTCAATCCTAGTATTAGAATTTTCCTAAAATTTGATATGGTACAAAATATTATCTTTGGCTATTGCAAAGTGATGCAAATCAAATCATATTTTGCTAACTTCGAAAAATAAACCTATTGACCTTATTATACATCTTTTGTATCCAAATTCCTTTTTTGGTTGATATTCATTGTCCACTCACCATATCCATTAATTTTTATCATCATTTATTTGCTCTATAATTACTTTTGATCTCCCTGAACCGTCTACTATATAAGCAAATAAATACAATGAACCAAATAGCGAACCTGGATACGAAATATACAATACGACCAATAGTTTGTTTTTTCAATTTATCAAAATAAGATTTGATATGCAGATCAAATCATATTTTGCTAACTTCGAAAAACAAACCTATTGGTCTTATTATTACATCTTCTGTATCCAAATTCTTTATTTGATTGATATTCATTGTTCACTCGCCATATGTATTATTTTTTATCATCATTTATTTGGTCTATGTTTAATTTTGATCTCCCTAAACCGTCTACTATATAAGCAAATAAATGTAATAAACCAAATAGCGAACCTGAATACGAAATATGCAATAAGGCCAATAGTTTGTTTTTTCAATTTAGCAAAATAAGATTTGATATGCATCACTTTACAATAGTGAATGAAGTTCTAAATTAGTTGATAATCTCCTTCAATTAACAATTATCAATCATCATTGTCACAATTTATTTAATGTTTAAAAGTTTTAATATTATATTTCATAAAAAAAATATCTAGTCATAAATTGTTAATATTAAATATTGAAGTAATAATAAATATCAATGACATGCAATAATGTGTTGGACACAGTTAATGTACACATATTAAAGTAGATGGGTATTAATAGTAATTAATACATGTATAATTAAAATATAATTTGGAAGGGTATTTTGGTAATTTAACTTGAATTAATTAATACATGTATAATTAAAATATAATTTGGAAGGATATTTTGGTAATTTAACTTGAATTAATTGGCTTATTGAACCCCCTAGTTGCTCTATTATATATATAATAGATGTTATTATTTAATAATAATTTTTTTGGAAAATGAAAAAATAGAAAAAGTAACACGTTTCAACTGAAAAGTGCCCATAATTAAAAGTATTAAAATATATTTTAAAATAAATAAGTAAGAGTTTGCCCGTGATATTTTTGGAAAATGAGGGGTTTTAGTAAGGAAAAATAGAAAGAGTAACATGTTTTTGTTAAAAAAGATAATCGCCCGTATTTTTTTAGAAAAAGATAGGATTTTGTTAGAAAAAAGTAAACAAAAGTAATGTATTTTAGCTGAAAATGTAATTGGTTATAAATAATGTTATTATTCAGTGATAGTTTTTTAAGAAAATAAGTAAAGGTAACTGAGTATCACTAAGCACCGACTACTAAACTTTTAATGTTTCGTCTTTAATAATATAGTTTAAAATCCGTGCGATGCATGAATTATTTTTAATAATTGTTAATTTTATTATTTATATTTTATATTTTATTAATTGCATTTGTTAAAAAAAAATAAGTAGGCGTGTTAAACTTTTTAAAATAATTAAAAGTATTAAAATAGATTTTAAAATAAATAAATAACGGGTTGCCCGTGATATTTTGGAAAAAGAGGGGTTTTAGTAAGAAAAATAGAAAATAACATGTTTTAATTGAATTTTAAAATATAAAAATAACGATTTGCCCGTGATATTTTTGGGAAAGAGGGGTTTTAGTAAGAAAAATAGAAAAGGTGACATTTTTAGTTGAAAAAGGTATGTCAATTAAAAGTATTAAAATAGATTTTAAAGTAAATAAGTAAGGGTTTGCCCGCGATATATAGGGGTGAGCATAAAAATCCAAAAACCGTATTATCCTAATTTCCGATCCGATATTCGATTTTAAAAGTCCAGAAATTTGGATATCGATCACTGATATATTTAGAAATTGAGGGATTTTAGTAAGGAAAGTAGAAAATATAACATGTTTTAGCTGAAAAATGTAATTTTCCGTGATTTTCTAGAAAAAGAGGGGAAATGTAATTGCCAATTAAAAGTATTAAAATAGGTTTTAAAATAAATAAGTAAGGGTTTGCTCATATATTTGGAAAATGAGGAATTTTTGTAAGGAAAATAGAAAAAGTAACATGTTTTAACTGAAAAGGAAATTGTCCGTGATTTTTTTAGAAAAAAATAGTAATGTATTTTAACTTAAAGGGTAACTGAATATAAAAAAATTTATAATAATTAAATAAATAATTAAATAAGGCAAGTACCGTACCAAAAGACAGGTACCAAAAAACAGGTACCAAAACTTTTAATATTTCGTCTTTAATAATATAGTATATATAGATAGATTTATAATATTAGTATTTTATGCTACTAAATGGAATAGCCCATGATATTTTTGAGGTTTTAGTCAGGAGAAATATTAGTTAAAAAATATAAAAAAGAATATACGTTTTGGAAAAAAACCAAATCGGTTAGTTATTAATAATTATAATATTATTATTTTATTTTATTAAATAGAACTGTTCGTGATATTTTTGGAAAATGAGAGGTTTATTTAGAAAAAATAGAAAAGTAGAAATTTTAGTTAGAAAATATAAAAAAGAATATACACTTTGGCTAAAAAAGGTAATGGATTAGTTATTAGCAATTATAACCTTATTATGTTATTTTATTAAATGAAACTGTCTGCGATATTTTTGGAAAATTAGATGTTTTAGTTAGGAAAAATAGAAAAGATATTCTATGTAATAATTTTAATATTTTATCTAACGGTTCTCATCGATTTGATCATAAATATCTAACGGCTATGAATGGAGTGACCAGACTACAAAATTTTTTATGACCAGACTACAAAACTTTCAATGTTTCGTCTTTAATATAATAGTATATATATTTTAATAATATAAATCAACTATGAATAGGTTTTGTAAGTTGAATAGGCTGTCAATGTAAAAATTTGTAACTTTATTTTCTCTTCAATTTTAGAGTACTTTCACTAAATTAAAATTTATTTTGTAAATTTCGTGTTTGACAATATATTAAAAACAAATATTTATATTAGTAGAATTAAAATTATTAATAATATTTAAAGGTTAAAAATTTTATAAATATCATGAAAATTTATGAATTAAATAATTTTTTTTTTAAATTCTTACATTGCATATGTTATAAGATAGTATATATAACATTAATAAATGGAACATATATTGTACAAATCAAATTAAATATTTTTAGATAATAAAATAAATTATATAGATATTTCTTTTCAGTTATTTGTATTACATTTTCTTGACATCTTTTACAATAAATAAATATTTAAATATTCAAAAAATATATATAGACTCAAATATTAACTATACATAGTAATAAAAATCTTAATATTTAAATATTAAATTTTAGGGGGTTCATGCTATTTTTCGTGGAACATTTGCATAGTTGCGTGATTGGTTGAGAGCAATCGCCAACAGAGGTGGATTTTCTCTACACCAAATCGAATTATTATTTTTTGAAAAAGCTAAATTAACTTAATATAACAACAAAGTACTCCTTCCGTCCCATTTTTATTGTCCAGCATCAAAAACCCACATTTTATTCAATCATATGAAATAAACTGATAGTTACCAAAAAGTTGTATTGCTTTTCATAAAAATTAACATAATTAACACATAATTTACCATATAAACTAAAAGTGGACAACAATTTTGGAACGAACGAAAAAGGAAATTTTGGACAATAAAACTGGGACGGAGGGAGTAACTCATTAGAATGATCGTTCAATACACAGCTAAACCTTGACCAAAAAGAAAAATACACAGCCAAGCCACATTATTCTATATACATATGTCATTTTATAGACATAAATTTTTAACGCAATAATTGATCCATCAAAATATCTGGTAAGAAAAAGTAAAATAAAAAATAGTAAATAAAAAAAGAAAATAACATCCTAAATTTATCCAAACAAACATGAGACACAAACATCGTCAAAAATTTATTACTAATAAATATGTTAGAAGAAACCACAAAGCCATAACTACCGTCACAAATATAATGTCAAAAGTTAATAAGAAGAGATAAAATTCTAGCACACTCCAAATATCAATCAAATAAATTCAAACAAAAAGATAATGTTAAAACTATAATCAAGTAAACGTACAACTAAACATACATTCAAACCCGTGATAAAAAATATACATAAAATTAATAATTATAATAATAATAACTATAAAGGAAATTGGTGCTGTAAATATTAAATAACAAAAGAGGAAGTTGAAATATTTTAGAAAAATAGATAAATATGTTTGTGACGATTTTCGAATACTACCTAAATATAATATATCTACTTTCATTTTCCTCCGTTATAAGATAGTCAAAACAAAATGTCTTGTAGAGGGAGTTTAGGAGAATATTAACCTATTATGCTTATTTTCCTCCATTATAAGTTAGTAAGAAGGAAATTAAGATTTGTTTTCTAATATTTAATTATTGTTACTTCAAAATTTTAAGAAAATTAGAAAAATAAATTTAGTAGGATATTTAAATTGTATATTTACTCTCCATTAGTAAAAAATTTAAAGGCAAGAATATTACAAATGTATATTTAGTTTCCTCTTTTAGTAGAGATTTAAAAGGCAATTGAGTTTTTTTTCTAATTTTTAGTATTATTAATTTAAATATTTGAGAAAATTAGAAAATTAGATCGAAGCGATTTGAGAGACGCCAATTCACCGCCCTCGTCTTCTCCTTTATATAAGTATTTAAAGAAAAAAAATTTAATTTTATTGAATTAAAATTGAGAAGTTCTAGAAAATTAGAAAAATATTAATCGAGCGATTCTAGAGCTCCTGAGATTTTTCTTTATATATATAATAATAAAGATTTTAAAAAAGGAAGTTTAATTTTAAGTATTTAAAATTGAGGAGCTCCAAAAAAATAAATTAAAATAAACAAACAGTTATCATCAATATGCATTGTTATTAATGCACATGAATTATCATAAAATCCTCAAATTTGTGACATGAGAAAAACTAATCCGTATGCCATGATTTTCTAGGCAATTTAAAATATAATAAAGATTAAATTCTAAATAGGATTATAATATAAAGATTAAATCCTAAATATGATTGTAATATAACAATATAATAAAGATTAAATTCTAAAAAAGATTGATTTTAAAATATTTATTGTCTTCCATATAACTTTGAACTAAAGTAAGATAATTTAAGTTTATTGAATTAAAATAGAGAAACTCTAGAAAAATAGATTAAAACTTAGATAGAATCTAATTTAGTTGAGAAAAGAAGTTTATTTTGTTTAATTAAATTTTAAATAGGATTGACTTTAATATATTTATTGTTTTCGCTAAAAATTCGAATTGAATTAAAATAGTGAAATTCTAAAAAATAGATTAAAACTTAAATATGATTGTAACACCCCAGTCCCACATCGAGGAGATTTGGGACTTCTGTTCAGTTTATAACGCAAAGTACTACTACTAATTAGCACCAACAAAATCATGATATTTTGGGGGTCTGTGGTGGACTAGTTGTTACCCAAGATGGCTGCGTTTGGGCCAGTAGGCTTTGGTTTATTCGGACTCTGAATTGGGATTTGACCCGATTTTCGAAAAACGCTCGGGATTTGACCCGGGTTGTCACATATGGTATCAGAGCATAATCTGGAAAAACACTATGAAATAGAGGTTGTAGGAAATTGAAATAGCTTTTCGAAAAGTCCAGAATCATCAAATTCCGACTTACGATGAATATTCTACGAATTTTCTAAGACAACTGATTTTTGTATGGAAGAGACTCACGAATTTTGATAATAAAAACGAAGAAAGAGAATATGATGTTTATATAAAGACTCGGAACCCTAATTCCAAACCTACTACTTACCCGTGTTCAAATCTGATCCAAACTTTAGGCCATTAGTCTAATTTAATTTTAAATCCTAATCTTTATCAAATTTTAACCTTTTTTTGTATTAATATTTTATTATTATTAATCTAAAAATTACGGGATATTACATACTACCCTCCTTAAAAAGAATTTGGTCCCCAAATTCACAATAATCCTATACTTTAAAAGGTTCATGACACGTCTACCCACTAATCTCCTAAAACTCAAACTTAAACTATGGTCCACAGAATCGCATCCTAGAGAATGTATTAGTCCCATACCTAACACACTCCGAAGGACAGACTGCTCTCTGATACCAACTGTAACAACCCGACTTTTCGGACTATTAAATCTAAATACAAAACTAAAACACAATACAATTTATTAATCTAAAAGTCAATTCTGAGACCTTTCCAGAATGATAAGGCTCGTTAAAAACGGACAAGTAACGAACTGAAAACATAGACATTTGCGGACTGCATAACAGAATCAGCCGCTGATCAGGTTAGTATTTCGACGTTTAAGACATCACAATCACATAAATAGTCAGCGGAATGAAACAAAAAGTGCAGAGGTCGAAAAGAGCTTTCCAGAATGATATTACTCATAATTTTTGGATAAAGACTCAATTTACTATGAATTTTCAAAGTTAGACTTCTCAGTTTCAAAAACATACTGGCTGGTCAATAAATCCCAGAAAAACTCATATCTACAGACCTAATTTCGAAAAAAACAAAGAATCAAAGTCGTAGATAATTAAAATACCTTTTCACAGAGTCTAATATCATAAGAATCCAATTAATAACGAATCAGATACGAATTTTATAAGAATTCAGAATCCAAACATATACATACGAAATTGGAGTAATCATACGACGACAATGAATATTTCAAAAAAATCATGGATATACATCAAATTATACACATATACAAATACTCAAGAGAACATATAAAGATCTTTGACATAATCAAAATAAATCAAATATCATACACGTGAAATAACACGAATAACAAGAGAATTAAAGAATCGCTACCTCTTCTTCTAAACTTGTTATGAATCTTCCTCTTTTTGCGTTCTCTCTCTCTCTCTCTAGCGGCGTCTCTTTTCTTTACCGATGCTAGGGTTTTCATCTCTTTTTTTAACACGCTCGTATTTAGATATGTATAAGTCAATTTTAATTAAATTGGGCCAACTGAAACTTTAAACTAAAGCCCAACAAAATTAAATTAGCAAGACTCAT
The DNA here is from genome assembly GCA_030848705.1 of Heracleum sosnowskyi. Taxonomy (NCBI): domain Eukaryota; kingdom Viridiplantae; phylum Streptophyta; class Magnoliopsida; order Apiales; family Apiaceae; genus Heracleum; species Heracleum sosnowskyi. The sequence goes on from CM061241.1 coordinate 49,224,010, forward strand.
TAATTCTATATTTTTATTCTAAAATCAAATTATATAATTATCGTAAATTTTAATCCACTTCTAATTCTAATTTCTAGCAAATTTTAATCTATTAAAATTACAAAAAAAATCCGGGATATTACAAACTGAATTTTACAAGACAACTGATTTGTATAGATACAAACCCTACGAATTTTGATTACAAAGATGGAGAAGAGAACATAATGTTTATATAACAATACAAAACCCTAATTCCAAACCTACTACTTACCCGTGTTCAAATCTGATCCAAACTTTAGGCCATTAGTCTAATTTAATTTTAAATCCTAATCTTTATCAAATTTTAACCTTTTTTTGTATTAATATTTTATTATTATTAATCTAAAAATTACGGGATATTACATACTAATATCCCAACTGTAACAACCCGACTTTTCGGACTATTAAATCTAAATACAAAACTAAAACACAATACAATTTATTAATCTAAAAGTCAATTCTGAGACCTTTCCAGAATGATAAGGCTCGTTAAAAACGGACAAGTAACGAACTGAAAACATAGACATTTGCGGACTGCATAACAGAATCAGCCGCTGATCAGGTTAGTATTTCGACGTTTAAGACATCGCAATCACAGAAATAGTCAGCGGAATGAAACAAAAAGTGCAGAGGTCGAAAAGAGCTTTCCAGAATGATATTACTCATAATTTTTGGATAAAGACTCAATTTACTATGAATTTTCAAAGTTAGACTTCTCAGTTTCAAAAACATACTGGCTGGTCAATAAATCCCAGAAAAACTCATATCTACAGACCTAATTTCGAAAAAAACAAAGAATCAAAGTCGTAGATAATTAAAATACCTTTTAACAGCCCGACTTTTCGGACTATTAATTCTGAATCAAAACTATAAACTATACAATTATTCAATGATAATTACAGACGGAAGCGTGACAAAGTTCTATACAAAGATAACTATTACAAAAGCGCAGCTAACGATGACAATTCAAACCAAACTAGTCCAAACCTAAGATCCTCGAACTCGAAAGCACATCCACTCGTTCTAACGGCAACCTGAAAATGTAAGGAATGAGCTATACAGCCCAACAAGAAACCAATCGATCCAACTAGTCGGGCCAATAACATGTATACATACAAGATAATACGATATTCAATACGATACAATAATCTTATACAATACATAACTTCGATACACATATTCTTATTCTTATTCGATAGATACGATACGACATCACATAACAACAATAACTCGAAACCCACAATTCAAGCCACGACCACTACAACCCGGTGATAACGGTCCTAAATTTTCAGAAAACTGTCACAATAACCCGGTGACTCGGTCCTTATTCTTATTCGATATTTTCACAAACCATGGCACAAATCAGAATCCCAAGACTATTGCTTACACATAACACATATACAATAATACACATCATATCAAAATATATCATCACTAAGCCCAAGTTTATATAATCAAAACACACACACAACACATAGTTTCGAAAATACTAGATAAATCAATCGGAAACTTACCTCGACGCATCCTAGATCGTGTATCCAACTCTGACCAGAACCGTTTTTACTCTTTTTGACCCTCTAAACGACATTTTCTTGAAAATCTTAAACCACATATGTTGTAGAGAATGAAAAGTTCTTTCCGACAAGGTCTTACTCATCAGAAACGGATTTATAACGAATCCGGAATTAAATAAAACGTTTGCTGAATATAAACAAAAACTGAAAAACAATATCTGAACATGTTTTGTGATTTTAAGAACTGTTTGAGGCAAAATCTGGAAAAATACTATGAAATAGATGTTGTAGGAAATTTAAAGAACTTTCTGAAAAGTCCAGAATCAACGAATTCCGACTTACGATGAATTAACTACGAATTTTACAAGACAGCTGATTTCTGAGAGACACAGACCTACGAATTTGATTAAAAAGACGGAGAAAGAAGAATATGATGTTTATATAGAGACACCAAACCCTAATTCCAAACCTACTTGTTATCCGTACTCAAAATCCGATCCATATTTTAGGTCCATTAGTCTAATTTAATTTTAATTCCTATTCTTTTTCAAGTTTTAATCTTTTTTTCTATTTTCTAATATTATTATTATTCTAAAAATTACGGGATATTACATATTACCCTCCTTAAAAAGAATTTGGTCCCCAAATTCACAATAATCCTATACTTTAAAAGGTTCATGACACGTCTACCCACTAATCTCGTACAAGTCAAACTTAAACTATCGTACACAAGATCGCACCCTAGAGAATGTATTAGTCTCATACCTAACACACTCCGAAGGACAGACTGCTCTTGATACCAACTGTGAGACAACCCGGGTCAAATCCCGAGCCTTTTTCGAAAATCGGGTCAAATCCCGATTCTGAGTCCGAATAAGCCGAAGCCTACTGGCCCAAACGCAGCCCAACTTGGGTAACGACTAGCCCACCACAGGCCCCCAAAATATCATGATTTTGTTGGTGCTAATTAGTAGTAGTACTTTGTCTTATAAACTGAACAGAAGTCCCACATCGAGTAATCTCCACTTAAATATTAAATCAAGGTTAGGAAAACAGAAATTATAAATTTTTTGAGGTTTGAAAATGTTAGAAAATTGATAGTTTAAGGATATAATTAAGTATATTCTTGATGTTAATTCAAATTTCTAATGATTGGAAGTTGTTCCTTGCTATGGGAACTTAAACTTTCATGTATGGGTTTAATAATTTTCTTGTTTAAATCCATAAGAGAAATTGAGATGAAGGTAGTAGCTTGAAAAAGCTTGTTATAATGATGTTTCATTTATCCCACATAGAAAAGAATAAGGGGACTTGGTGGCTTTATATAGCATTACACAAATGAGTAGTATACAACTACTAAGGTGTGTGATGGTGCATGATGTTGGTGTGTGCTTCACGCGCACACACACACACACGCGCGCGCCGCCGCCCGCCTCGCCACGGACCGGACCGGGTCGGGTCGGGTCGGGTCGAAGGGCGATTTGGGCGAATGTCTCGGCGTCTCGCGTACGCGAGGCGACCTGAGCGAGAGTTTTTATTTATGTGATTTAATATTTTATTAGAATTATTTATCAAATTGGGCTGGGTTATCAGTTGTCAAATTGGGTTGGGTTATCAGTATTTAACTAGTAAACTCTGATGAAGTTGGTTTATCAGTATTTAACTAGTAAACTGTGATGGAGTTGGTTTATCAGTATTTAACTAGTAAACTCTGATGGAGTTGGTTTGTCAGTAAACTCTGATGGACAACTAGTTAAACTCTGATGGACAACAGAAACTAAACTCTGATGGACAACTAGTTAAACTCTGATGGACAACAGAAACTAAACTCTGATGGGCAACAGAAACTGATATGAACCTGGACATGATTTGATGGATATGTTTAAAATAAATATTAAATCTGTATATGTGGATAAACATGAAAAAGATGTAACAGCTCAGGTTATTAAATTTAAATCAAAAACGTTTATTCATTAAATGGTCAGTTTTGATTTTTTATTTAATATGATCAGCTGTTACGGAAAAATTAATGTGTGTGCTGCAGTTACGAAATTGAATTGTGCTTCAGTTACAGAAAGGAACCACTATAAATAGTGGCCCTTGTAGCTCAGTTGAAACACACAGAAGTTTGCAAAACACACTTCTCTCAAAAACTCTCTCTGCCCTCCCTCTCCATATAGTATTCTCTGTAGTTTTCTGGTTCTCCGGCGACTGAGGTGCTGGTCGTAGTTGAGCGCTGTTGTTGCTGTGAACACCTTGCTCGAAGCTGTTTTATCCTGGAAGTAGTATCTCGCCGACAATCTGACACAGTAAGTGGGGGCGAATAACTCTTCAAGAACAGTCAGGATTTATCGAATTCCTGACGACTCAGCTGTTGCTTCGTTATTTCTGTTCTTATATACACTGTTAAGCTATGGCTACAGGTACTGTTTCCGTCTCCCTGGTTATTTATCAGTTTCTGATATGCATGCTTTCGACCTTCATGCTTTGTTTTGTTAACTTTGGTCTTGGCATGTCATTGCTATATCTATTATATAACTGCCTCCATGTTGCTGTAGTACTTGTTATTTCCAACAGAAAACACATATAAACTACAACTTCTCAAGATTTTAATGCACACAACAATCTAATGGGGGAAAGTAAAGAAGAAAAATATTTAAAATCATTAACTTATTGTCATAACCTGATTTATGAATTTAATACCTCGAATACATTGGCACAATTCCTGAGTTATCAATCTGCACAAAAATAAGAAAGAAGATGCAAATCATAAGTATGAATCCAATATTCATAAAGGTTAAACATACAATAACTTGTCAAAATAATTTTGATTGTAGGCCATCAAATTAAATTAACAAAGTTGTGAAGACATGTGAAACAATGACATAAAAAAAAATTGACAAAATCAAGTTAATCACAAATCTAAAAAAGTGGCAGGTCACTAACTTTGTTTATATAGATTTAGGATGCGCTATTAGTTGAGAAAAAAAGTAAAAAGGTAATATTTGTTTAAATAAATTGTAAATATGATTGACTTTTAAATATTTATTGGTTTCCCTAAAAATTTGATTGTAAATAAAGAATGTATTTCTTAAAAAGTCAGACATATAAAAGAAAATTTAATTTAATCAATATACTTATATAAAGGAGAAGACGGGGGCGGTGAGGTGGCGCCTCTAGAATCGCTCCGTTCTATTTTTCTAATTTTCTCAATTTTTCACAATTTTTAATTTTAATAATTACAACTTCCTTTATTATTTTCGATTTTGTAGGAAGGAAATTAAAAATTACACTTTTATTATTTTCAAACTTATTTTGTAGGAAGGAAATTAAAAATTACAATTTTATTATTTTCAAACTTGATAGAACTTTTTTTTATTATTTTCAAACTTGATAGAACTTTCTTTGATTTAGAAAATTACAACTTCCTTATTATTTTCGAATTTTTAGGACTTGATAGAATGTTTTTTGATTTAGAAAATTACAAGTTCCTTATTATTTTCGAATTTGTAGGCTTGAAAGAACTTTCTTTGATTTAGAAAATTACAACTTCCTTATTATTTTCGAATTTGTAGGACTTGATAGAACTTTCTTTGATTTAGAAACTTTCTTTGATTTAGAAAATTACAATTTCCTTATTATTTTCGAATTTGTAGGACTTGATAGAACTTTCTTTGATTTATAAAATTACAACTTCCTTATTATTTTCGAATTTGTAGGCTTGATAGAACTTTCTTTTATTATTTTCAAACTTGAGAGAACTTTCTTTGATTTAGAAAATTACAACTTCCTTATTATTTTCGAATTTGTAGGCTTGATATAACTTTCTTTTATTATTTTCAATTTGATAGAACTTTCTTTGATTTAGAAAATTACAACTTCCTTATTATTTTCGAATTTGTAGGAGTTGATAGAACTTTCTTTTATTTAGAAAATTACAACTTCCTTATTATTTTCGAATTTGTAGGCTCTATGTTAATAATTGCAATTTTTTTTATTATTTTCAATCTTAAAATCTTTATCTTTATATATATAAATGAAAACCCCCATGAGATCTAAAATCGCTCGATTCATATTTTTCTAATTTTTTAGAGCTCCTCAATTTGAAATACTTAAAATTAAACTTCCTTCTTTAAGTCCTATTTTTTAGAAAAAAAAAAAGTCAAAACCTTTTTTAAGTTGTATAAAATAAATCATTGTATGAAAAGTAGGTATAACCTCTAATTTATAAAACTTCCTTCTTTAAGTCCTAATTTTTAGAAAAGAATGTCAAAACCTTTTTTAAGTTGTATAAAATAAACCATCTTTCCAAGAGCTCTCAGATCGTCCGAAAAATATTTATCTATTTTTCTAGAGCTCCTCCATTTTAATTCAATAAAATTAAATTTCCTTATTTACATTCGAATTTCTAGGAAGACATTTCTTATTTAGACTCAAAGTTTTTAATTCTAATTCCCAATTTTTTTTTCTTTTCATAATCCTGTCAAATATATAATTAAATTTCCTCTTTTATCATCTTATTATTCAGATCTTCGCTTCACTATATATACAATCCAAAGTTTTATCAATCACGTGCTCTCTACTTTTCATTGTTTATAATTTTTCATTCTGGATTAGATTAGCTTTGCATCTTTATTTTATTACTATTATGACGATGTTATAGATCTATGCGTTGATAATATTTGTTATTATTATTATGATGTTATGAACATGAATTCAACCATCGTTTACTCATTGTTGTTTAATGCCCGATGCAGGTATGATTAATATGAAGAACTTCGACAATGATACTTAATCTTATAGCAAAAAATAAGAGCATATCTATGGTTCAATGACGCCTGTGTTAAAAAGGTACCTACAAGTTATATGTATAAAAGAATTTTCATGCATGTTTCTTTGCACTATGCTATAAATTTTGATATTTCTGGCAGAACTCGTGTCATTTTTTTAACCTAGAGTTTGTGACATACTCTTGGAATAAAACTTTGTGTATATGTCGTATGTAATCTAGACTTTTATTTTCAGGCATATAGAAAGAAAGATTGTCGTGCAATAAATTTTTCAGAGACCAATCTGAGCAATTATCCCAAATATTGAATTTTTAGGATTCGTTTTTCTCGTTAAACAATGGCTGCAAATTCAAACAAGATTAAAAAGTTGAGCTGCTTTTGGGCGCAAAGCATGTAGGTCTAAACTCGATATCCGACTATCAGATAGTAGATAGTAGATATTATAGATTACTGGAGGTCTTGATACTATAATTCCATTATATATTTTTTGTATTTAAATTTTTCATATTTTGAATTGGAATCCTATAATCAAGTGGCACCTACATGTACGGGTAAGATGTAATGTGATCTTTGTATTCCAATTACAATTCGAGTCAGCCATTGTTTTTATTAAATAATGTGAGCAGCTTTCATGCTATTTTTTTTATCCTTCTTTTCTCTCCTCTCTTCCCCACCCCCTTCCCCCTTCCCCTTTTTCTTCTTTAACGTGACCGGCGGGGGCTTCCATCGGTTTATCTCCGGTAAAAAGTCTCAATCCTTTTCTTTTTTTAATTTATTTTTTAATAATCTTCTTTTTTGGATCTAAAATCTTTTCATTTGGATTTTTAGTTTACAATTTCAGTATTGTTTTTCTCTTCATGGTGAGTGAGTGTTGTTTTCTCTCCTTTATTGTGAGTGCTGGTTTTGATTTAGTGATAAAAGTTTGTATGGAATTACAATCATGGTCGATAGCTCAAACAAGTTATGATGAAGCGGGTGAAGTGAGTAAAGCGGGTATATGTAAATACATCATCTTCAACAAATTGCTAGACTATCTCTTCAGGAGGATAGACAATTGTTTCGATTTTATGTTTGTTCGACTCGACTATGTCTATTTCGTAAGCCACCCACATATTTCATATCAACATTTAGCAACTTAAAGTTGTATGTAGATTTATTACTCCCTCTGTCCCTCTCATTTTTTTACACTTTCCTTTTTGGTACGTCCCTCTCATTTCTTTACCTACCAAAAATAGTAACATTTTATAATATAAAATCCAATCACATTCACTACTTTCCTCCACTTACCTACTTTATACCCACTTTATACATTAAATATTGATTGGTCCCACCACTTTACTCATTTTTATTACTTTTCTCTATTAATTTACACTTTTTTTTAACTTTCGTGTCGTCACCTCAATGTAAAGAATTAAGGGGGACGAAGGGAGTATTATTTTTGGACAAAATGTAGATGAACATCTCTAACCATTACCACCCCTTAGCTAAAAATTTAAATTATAAATCTTAAATAGAAATTATAGAGAATATATTAAAATTTGGTCGCTTCAATGGCACTTGGCTAAAAAAATAGCTATATATGCTGAACCACTATAGGCATGTAGCAAAATTACACGTCAGCTATTTTTATATTAAAATCATATATTGTATTTATAATAACTTAGAATAATAATAATATACTATTTTTAAAATATAACTAATAATATTGCCAAATTATCTTATAGGTTCAACAAATTTTACATAAACAATATTTAGTCAACCATTTTATAAAACGCCGTTGGAGATGCTCTACTCAAACTTTAAGAATCCAAAAACAATTACAACTCGAATATTGAAGTGTTGTGAAAATTTTGTTATTTTTTTGTTGACAAGAATATACTTAGTTCTTTAAAATTTAATTATATATTTGATTTTTTTAATTATAAATTAATTTATATACTTTTAATAATTTTGCGTATTATATTTTGAAAATAAACTATTAACAATAAAATATTATATTAAAAATATTAAAAATAAACAATAAAATACCAATATTATAAAACAATATTATATTATATAATATAAACAATATTATATTATCAAAAAATATTTTATTATATATATAAAAATATTTTATAAACAATATTATATTATATTTTGATTTTATTTATGTATTTTGTGTATTGTTTATATTTTGTTTATTGTTTATTTTATTATTTATTATTTATTATTTTATATTGTTTATTTTAAAAATATTTTGTATTATATTTTTTTAATTTTGCGTATTATATATTTTTGAGATTCGTACGGTTGGATCTCAAAAATCATTCATTAATTATGATTATAGATTGCACTAATTGAAAAGTTTTCTGTTTTTAAATTTAAAAACTTCAAGCCCTTAGAATAGTTTGTTTGTATGCAATATGTTGTATAGAAATTTTAAATAGCCGGTTTTCTTGATTTTCAAAAACAATTTCTTCAATATACTGTAACTTCTTGGTCACCAGAGTAGAGTCAATAAAACTCTACAGAATGTACTATTTATATTATAGAAAATTAATTGTTTCTATAGAAAATAATTATAAAAGAACTTGATGTTAAAAGCTAAGAGCAACTTAATTATCTGATATTTACAATATGTAATGAAAAATTTGAGATAATTAGGTGATGTTATAAATTCAAAACACTTAAAACAAATTATGTACGATATCAACACATTTGTCACAAAAAATGTTAATTATGATAAAATCAAATAATAATAATAAATGTAAATTAAATTAATCACTAAAAAATTAAATAAAAAGTACAAGAAAAAAATATTGATAAATTATAATTAATATTAGATTAATTGGTTGATGATATAAGATTTACAAAAATATTTTTTTGGAAAGTCAAATAATTCATTGATAAAAAATCATACGATATTTATAAAAACAATTAAATTTTAAGATTTTGGTAGAATCCTTCCTAATCTTCTAGAATTTGGCTAGATTTCAAAATACATAAAAAACACTAACAAATCCTTCAAAATCTATTATTTTATAGAATTAAAAAAAATCCATAACTTTTTGAATATCATGGAATTTGAAAGATTATTTTAAATCTTGATTGAATACCACTAGCTTTCAAAGTATTTTTTAAAATGAATACCCCAATATTTTAAAAGAATTCTTAAAATCTAGACTGAATACCTTCAAATTTTGATGAATTATTTTAAATCAAGATTTAAATATTATAAATACATGTAAGTAGTTTATAATTTATGCAATACATATCATCTTTACTGCTTTATATAATCTTATAAATATTTGTTCGGCTTGAAGTTTGAAGGATGAACTTAGATAACTACCTAAAGTTAAAAGAGTATTATCGTAAACATGTCGGATGTATTTTAGATCTACAAAAATGCCATCAATATTTGTGCAGAAACCTTATGTTAAAATGACCATCAATATTTGTTTACAAAAATATTATAACCTTAGGAGTATTATAACCTTAGGTTAAAACGACGATAAATATTTTTGCAAAAAAGGTATTATAATCTTAAGTAGTTATCTAATGTTGTTTCACAACTTTCATTCCAAATAATTTATATTTAAAAAATATTATAAGAACAAGTTTACCAATTCTTTTTGCAGACAAGAATACAATAAGAGCAGAAATTATAATTGTATAAAATAAAAACACAAAAATTAAAAATTCAAGTGGATTGATTGTTCCACTAAGAGATTTTATTTGAAGAAATCTCTATGATATTTAAAGCTAAACACACAACTGCAATTATAGTGTTTTTGCTTCAGCAATTTACAAGTAAGAATATTGCTTAAGCTCTAGAAAATTATCTGATTTCTTAACTTCAAAAACACTGCTACACTTGGTTATATATCCCAAGTTTACAAGCCTACTGAACTACTTCGAATATACATTAGATAAAGTCCAGAGGCTTGCTTTTTCACTCTAAGTCCAATGGTCCTTGAAATGATTTGCCTTTTAGCTGAATGTCATTCTTCAATCATCTTTATTGACCAGATGAAAATAGAATGCTTCCTTTTTTTCAGAGTTTCTCAAATTGCTGGTTTCCATGCTCTCTTTTTTCCATCAATCATGTGATTTGTCAGAACTGTCACTATCACATTTTCAACTGCTAAATATGGCATTGTATCGGTTGAGGTTGATTTGTCCAGCATCCGTTGAAAATATCCAGGCTGCATCCATCACATGTATGCATAAAATATTTACAATTAGTCTCCCTATTCTACATATTCATTGTTAGTCAACGTGACTTATTCAACCCTAACACTTATACTTTCAACTGCGATTGAAACTAAAAAGAACATGTTACATGGAGTCTAATCAATTGATAATCTACCTTTCAACGAATACTGTATACACATGCTATCAGTTAAAAGCTACATTTTACTTATACAAATTTTATTGAGTTATTTTAGTTATCATCAAGAATTAACATATTTCCTAACAAAAATGTTAATAGTTTATTTTATTCTTGATGTATGTTAGTTTGTAAAATATTGTGCTCACTACTTCAATATATTATATATATTTTTTTCTTAAAAAGTTAATATTTAAAATTTTAGAAATATGTTATAGGGCCGCTGCGAAGCGCGGCTTAGTAGACTAGTTTAATTAAAATTGAGAAGCTCTAGAAAGATAGATAAATATTTTTCGAACGATCTGAAAGTTCCTGGAGGTTTTCTTTTATTTATAAAAAATAAAAAGATAAAGTAGATAGAGGAAGATAAATAAAAGGAGAAAGAATATAAAGATTGATAAGATAAAAAGATAAAGATGTCGAATATTAAAATTGTATATTTATTTTTCTCCTTTATTAAATATTTTAAAGGAAAAAATATTTAAATTGTATATTCAGTTTCCTCAATTAGTAAAGATTTAAAAGACAATTGAGATTTTTCTATCCTATAAATTCAAAATTTAAATAAGAAAATTCATTTTATGGAATCAAAATTGAGAAAGGAAAAAATCTTAAAATTGTATATTCAGTTTCCTCCATTTGTAAAGATTTAAAAGGCAGTTGATATTTTTCTATCCTATAAATTCAAATTTAAATAAGAAAATTTAATTATATTAAATTAAAATTCAAAAGCTCTGGAAAAATAGGTAAATAGCTTTTGGACGATTTGAGAGCTCCATTGAGTTTTCCTTATATATATAAAGAAGAAGATAAATAAAAGGAGAAAAAAGATAAAGATTGATAAGATAGAAAGATAAATATGTTGAATATTAAAATAGTATATTTACTTTCCTCCATTATTAAAGATTTTAAAGAAAATAATATTAAAATTGTATATTTAGTTTTCTCTATTAGTAAAGTTTTAAAAGATATTGTATATTTAGTTTTCTGCATTAGTAAATATTTAAAAGACAATTGTTATTCTTTCTATCCTATAAATTCAAATTTAAATAAGGATATTTAATTTTATTGAATTAAAATTCAGAAGCTCTAGAAAAATAGATAAATAACTTTCGGATAATTTGAGAGCTCCCGGGGATTTTCCTTTATATATATAAAGATATTGATTGTTTAAAATTTCCAATTTGTCATTGAACATGTCAAATTTTTACTTAAAAAATATTGGGCCAAAATCGTATTTTATATTCAAATTTGCCTTATAACAATAAATTTTAAACCAGTACAAACAATTTCCATGCCTCAATTCAGTTTAACAACATCTCTAATGTCATTAGTTATATTGGTTGGCAAAAAAAAATTACAATGAAAAATAATTGAAATTTTGTACAAGGAGAATGGGAAAACTTCAATAATATTAACTATAATATTGAACCGCTATATTTTTTGCTAAGAGAATTTGAGATTCAACAAATTTGGCTATGAAATATTATTGTCCAGGTAAGAATTTTGATACATTAGAATGCTAAATTTTTTATATATTAGCTATATGGCTAAGCTTGTAAAATAAATAAATATTAGCCGGAGAAAAGAGTGTGTTATACCCAAAAATACATTCCGTTACAAGCTACAAATACAATAAAAAAGATTCGGGGAGATGATTCAAGTGATAATAATTTCCTTTTTTTATTTTAGATTTGATAATATTTTATTTATTTTGAAAAATATATTATCCAAAAAAAGAAGAAAGGTTCTGCAATAATTGTACTTGACATCTTATGTTGGGTTTGTTTGGGCTGATTGGAATGGAATGGAATGAGATTTAAAGTATAAAATAGTTAGATAGAGATATTCATAACTTTCCTTCTTTATTTAATTCCATTATTTACCACCTACATTATAATTTAAACACCCCATTTGCCATTTGAGATGGAATGTTTCATTCCTTAACTCATTTATTTTCTTCACAATTCATATCATAATAATTTTGCGCTATCTCATTTTTTTTCAAATCTTCCCTCCAACTCCTGTTATTTTCTTTTAATTTCATTCATTCCAATCCTTTCCATTCACCTCAATCAAACATAACATATTAACGAATTGTTACGAAAATTTAGAGCCTATAATCTATGGATAATGGAAGTGACGGAACTGGTCTGATTTGTAGATTAGGCACACCTATTAGTAGGCTATAATTACTTGGTGCAATGCTTTTATCATAAACCCCTTTTTGTCGGACAATTATGACTAACCAAGTTGGATTAGGAATGATTACATTGCAATGTTTATCACGAGTCAGGGGTCTTTTGTTTTACTCTGAATCTCTCTTTAGTTAGACTATCTATCTCCGGCGTTAAGATTGTTTGGCTATCCACTCTTTATATCTTAACGGTTAAGAAACTTCCTAATCATTAATATAAATACGGAAATGTTAACCATAGCCCTTGGGGTTATGTTTAAGCATTAAATATTTTTAATTTTTCAGTGTTGAAGCAATAAAAGCATTAATAGTTTTTAGTTTTTCCTCCACGTAATTAATAAACTCATACAAGTGTGATGCTTAATTGACTCTAGATAGCTGTTGAAATACTAATACTACTTAAATAATTCATAATCATTAAACTCCATTTTCTGTTTTCTTATTTAAAATATATGTAGTTATGAAAATAACGAAAAAATATGTCTTATTTCTTATAAAAAAAATCTCAAAGTAGTATAATCTCGATATCATTAAAACTGAATATTTTGTAAATTCATAATAAATTTTACTTTAAAATGAACATATATCAAAATTTTAAATTTTCGAATCAAATTGAATTTTTAATTTATAAATCAAGAAAATTTTCAAATATGAATTTTAAAATTATGATTAAGTTCTTTATTAACTTAGAATCAAGATATTACCGGAATTTTATGGGCGTGTTTGGCAATGGCAAAATAAGCCGACTTATGGCTTATAAAGTCATAAGAGCTTATGAGGGGTGTTTGTTTACTCAACTTATTTGATAACTTATAACTTATAAATTGATAAGTTGAATGTTAGAAATCACCAACATCTATTATATATACAATAGAGCAACTAATCATCTTGAAATTACTAAATTACCCCTCTTATATTATATTAATGATAAAAAATTTGTTCTTGATGGGAATTGAACCTAGGACCTAGGTGTGACAATGTGTACATATGTATCCACTGCACCATCCTAACACTTGAATAACAACTTAAAAATTATTAACCTCATATTCACGACAATCACTTGTTCTATGTTTCTTAATATTTTTTTAGAGTAGTACCAATAATCTTTATAATACAAATTCGATATTAACATCTGTCACTACTACAATATTGAAAGTTTTTAATGTCAACCAAATATCACTTGCTATATTTTTCTTTAATATTTAATTTAAAATTTAAAACTATCAACATATTTACTCATTTCTAATTATATTCTCATATGTAATAAGCATAAAATGAATTTTATCTATTATTTTACATTTAAATCTTTTCATTATTAGACATTAACAACTTATAATTGCAGATCCATTTTTTAAATTTTCGTCTTCATTAAATAAAATTTATATGTTGATTATTTTCGAAAACTACACTATTAGTCTATAAAGTATTGAACCTGAAAACTGGAAAAGATTTTTCTCTTTGTATACTAATCTAAAAGTTTTTGTAGCAGAATTTTAGAAAAAAGTTGAGGTTGTCATCGTACGACTAAATCAAATATAAACTAATATTTGTTTAAAAGTTTCGAATATTTATTTTAAAATATTAAATTATTTGTGTCAAGTGGTAATTGTAAGGTAAAGCGAGTAACTTATCAAAAAATCAATTTACCGACTTTTTGAGAGATATAAGTAATAGTTTTCTAAAATAAAGTATATCCACAATTGTACAATTATCGAATTCAATATGTCTGCTATTAAGTTTAAACTCGGATGGAGATTATAATTATCAAATACTTATGTATATAAGCACAACATTTCAACACAGCAGGGGATCATTTACTTCATAACAATACTGATGTCAATATTAACTATCATATAATTGATTTATCGCACATTTAACGTTTACATATACGATATATTTTGAAAAAAGGAATAAAAAATATATTCGTATCTAGAGCATGCCCGTATGTAGGACTAAAAACATAATTCTAATGGCAGTGTTTAAACAATATCTGCATAAACTTGTCGTTTATCACTAATTGGATCTTGCCAAACCAGTATATAAAGTATTGAATTTGAAAAAGATTTTTTTTTTTTTGTATACTAATAAAAAAGTTTTTGCAAGAGGTTTTTACAAGAAAGTTGAGGTTGTCATCGTACTAAATCAAATATAAACTAACATCGGTTTAAAATTTTCGAATATTTATGATAAAATATTAAAAGTATTGAATGTTAAATTATTTATGCCAAGTGACAATTGTAAGGTAAAACGAGTAACTTATCACGAATCAATTTACCAATTTTTAAGAGATTAAAGTAATAGTTTTCTAAAATAAAGCATGTCAACAATTGTACAATTATCGAATTCAATATGTCTGCTATTAAGCTTAAACTTGGATGGAGATTACAATTATCAAATATATATATATATATAAAAGCATAACACTTTAAAAAATTAGGGGATCGTTAACTTCACAACAATACTGATGTCAATAATAACTATCATATAATTGATATATCGCACATTTAACGTTTAGATATACAGTATATTTTGAAAAAAAGAAAAAAATATGTATGTATCTAGAGCATGCCCGTACGTAGGACTAAAACATAATTTTAATGGCAATGTTTAAACAATATCTGCATAAACTTGCCATGTATCGCTAACCGGATCTTGACAAACCAGTATATAAAGTATTGAACCAAAGTATATAACCTGAAAACTTGAAAAGATTTTTCTCTTTGTATACTATTAAAAAAAATTGTAGGAGGCTTTTACAAGAAAGTTGAGGTTGTCATCGTATGACTAAATCAAATATAAACTAATATCGGTTTAAAATTTTCGAATATTTATGATAAAATATTAAAAATATTAAATGTTAAATTATTTGTGTCAAGTGGCAATTGTAAGGTAAAGCGAGTAATTTATCACGAATCAATTGACCAACTTTTTGAGATATATAAGTAATAGTTTTATAAAATAAAGTATATCCACAATTGTACAATTATCGAATTCAATATATGTGCTATTAAGCTTAAACTCGGATATAGACTACAATTATCAAATTTTTATATATATATAAGCATAACACTTCAACAAATTAGGGGATCGTTAACTTCACAACAATACTGATGTCAATATTAACTATCATATAATTGATTTAACGCACATTTAAGGTTTAGGTGTAATAATATATTTTGAAAAAATAATAATAAATATATATTGGTATCTAGAGCATGCCCGTATGTAGGACTAAAAACATAATTTTAATAGCAGTATTTAAACAATATCTGCATAAACTTGCCGTTTATCACTAACTGGATCTTGGCAAACCAATAAATGTTTGTGCTTAGTGACATCAACTGTAGAATTCAAAATTTTAAAACGTTTTCAAGGTATATCACTAACTAACGTTATTCATTAGCACGACAAGTCCATGTACAAAATGGAAGAAATTGCATCTTACAATACAATATGGACACACTTTAGTAACATGTGAGTTTAGAGTATGCCCGTGCCTCGCACGGGCTAGAAAGCTAGTTTTACTTAACTTATCAACTTATTCTTTGATTTCTTTATTTTTTTAATACTTTATATTTTTACCTTTATGTTTTTAAATATATTTTTAATTTAAAATGCAAGTGTTGAAATCATTGTATTTAATAAGTATTTTTTCAAATTTAATTTAGCAAACTCTTAACTAACTTATAAGTTAATTTATCCAAACACCCGTATAACTTATAAGAATCCATCAACTTGTTACTTATAAAGCACTTACTCATTTTAAGCTATAAGTCAACTTTTTTGTGATACCCCAAACACGCACATATTGTCAAGGATCAACGTGTCTTCGTGTTAACAAAAGAGAGAATATGGACAATATACATGTATAGTAACACTACACCAAAAATGACCTATTGCAACCCCACAAAAGTGTATTGTTAGACCCCAAAAATGTTACAGTAGATGTTTATGTAACGTTTTGGCCAAAATTCAGCGTTACATTTACTGGCGTTGCCTATGGCCTCTATTGTAACATCTTAAGAGGTACGTGTACACAATATGTTAAGGTACCTTCACGAAAGTAAGAGAACCAGTCAATGCTCTTGCAATATCTTGAATGCTCTTGTTTGGTTCTGCATTGGCAATAAAATAACTGGAGAATTGACATTATCAAGTATACGACCACTGTATCATGAGAAACATCCGACACTAACATAGAAACCTTATATCACAAAACCATATCAACCTTTTCCAAGAAAAGAAAAGTAGTAAATGATTTTAATTAAACATCTTTTCATATCTAAACCATATTGAAGTTCCAAAGATGCATACTAGTAATTATGAGTAACAGAATTTCTTTAATCTCAATAATAATACAAATTAGTATTTCTATATAAGAAAGATGATTTTAAATTTATAGTTCTTACTTCTTAGAGCACCAGCTTGGTAGACCACGAGCTAGGAACTAAAAATCACTTGATTTTGCCTAAAATTCTTTCATAATTTTGGGCTCTGGAAAATGTTTTCTGAAAAAATAAAGTGTGCAAAAGGAAGTACAAATATATGCCAGAAAAAAGAAAAGAAATGCACCTTTACATGAATGATACGGGCTCAACTCTCTAAAAGGAAGCAAACCCAAGTGAGACCGAAAGCGCACTAGCAGACCTCATACCACCCTTCCTTGGTGAATAAGTCCCTTTTCATTATAAGTTCTTGGTGCCTCCCAATCTGCAGATTCCCACTTCTTTTCAGTTCAAATGACATAAAACAATCAGTCAATTAAGCAAAAATAAGTTAACTCCTATGTGTAGCATGTTCTACTCCAATTAGTATGAGTTAACTGCTGCTAGGATCAGATTGTATTGAATATATTACCAAGCATGAATAAGTTTCCGATAATTATGTATAGTTAAAGACTATCAAAATCTAATTATATATGGTTCACCTCAGTTTCCGAGTCACTTTCATCTCCTTCAACAGAATCTCCCCCCAAGCTAACATCATCCTCTTGCATATCATCTTGCATACTAGATGTTTGTTGTTGACATTGCCAACCTCCATACATCGGAACTCGAATCCACATAATATTATAAATTAGCTTTTAATTGTCAATAAAAAGTTGAAATGCTAACACTTAAAACAAAAAACAATCACATCGAACATATATAATCAAAAATATTCACACGTATATGTATATATACAAATATAATACAATATAAACGAAAAAGGATGAATACCTTAACTCTAATTGAAGTTTTAATTCAATCTTTACTCTAATTGAAGCTCCAATCAATTTTGGGGGTTTGGGTTCTCTAATCGGTTTTATCAATTTGAGAGAGATGTGAGAGATGATTGAGAGAGAGAGAGAGAGAGAGAGCGCAGAGGTCGATAGAGAGAGGTGTGGTCGAGGGAGAGAGCTTTGGTCATGAGAGAGGCGGGGGAGAGAGGTGAGGTCGGGACGAGAGAGAGGAGTGAGGGGAATAAAAATTTATTTTTGAGTGTGTTTTTGTGAGTGAGGGGAATATTTGGTGCCAATTTTTAGCTCTCCCAGCTTTTTTTTTGCCCGCCCAACTAAAAACTTAAACTCCCGCCTATATTTTTTGGTCAAGTTCACCAAAAACGTAATGTGTATTGTAACATTTTTTCAAAAGTGTTACAATTATTGAAATGATTCTTCCGCCTGCAACACTTTTCGGTTTTATATAACACTTTTCAAAAATGTTATAATAGACAAGCCACTTTCATGTTGTTAGGTCCTGATAAGTTTGTAGAAGGGGGGTTGAATACAAACTATACCGTTTTATCGAATTTGTTCTTTAAAAGATTTAACTGTTTAGGAACAAATTGATGCGGAATAAAAATGAAACAAGATTCAAGTTAAATATAACTTATATTAAACTTGAAGGGTGTTACAAATGATACTTAGTACAAGATTGAATCTCAAATAAATTAAAACAAATCTAAAATAAATTCGACATGAATTTATCTATTTTTGTAATAAAATGATTTAACAATATTTGATAATTTGAGATTCGTTCTAGGGATAAAAATCCGCTAGATAGTCAAAGCAATACAAGTAATCAAATTCTAGTGGTTTGGATTTAACAATACAAACTAGAATTAATTGCTTGAGAAGAAATGAAATCAAATGTCTTCTTCTTTTGTTCTTGAGAGAAAATCTGTCTGCTGCTTTTTCTTTTCAATAATGTGTCTGTCTCTTTTTGGCCGCCTATTCAAACTAAATACATTTGCCTGTATGACCTGCCAAATGTCTTGTATGACCTGATAAAGTAAACTCGGTAGAACCTGCTCCATCAGTATGACCTTGCATTATTTAACTTAATCTCGGTATGACCAAAGAAAAAGTAAACGGTATGACCAGAGAAAAGTACATAGTATGACCTTTTAATAAATCAGAAATGATTTAAATAAAAGAAATACAAAACACTTGTATGACCTCTTAAATAGGTCATACCGAGTTTTGTTTTTCTTTTAATTAAACTAGATCATACTAGTCCATTTTCAGAAAATCCTTTTAATTTAATTAGTTAGATTAAATTAGAGATTAACTTAATTCTTAAAAATAGAATTAAGTTAATAAATAATTTAAACTACTATCCTAATTAATTTAATAAATAAATTAATTCTGATAGAATTAATTTATTAATTAAATTAAATTAATAAATTAAATAAGATATCTTTAAAGCCTTGCATCTCTCTCTCTCTTCTGAAAACCACTGAAAAGAGATGACTTAATTCCACTGATGATGTCGTCATTCGATGCACTGTCTGGTTTCATGAATAACTGACTTCAATGATAATTCTTCATCTTTAAAACATTTAAAGCTGTGGCTTCCTTTCTTTAGCTTGACAAAATTATGTATCCTGTACTTCTTCAGTCACCACTGGAAATCTCTGTCACTGTAGTAAATCCACTAACTTGAATACTTCACTGAGGCTTGATCAATAAATTGAACTTCTTTCAATGTAGAATAACTTCAAGTCTGTAGATGACTTTTAATTCTCCATTCTCTTGACAGATAAAACTATCTGAGATTCCTGTGACATATAACCTTATTATTTACTTATTACATACTTGTTTAAATTAAGTTGTTTCCTCGGAATATTAATAGGCCTAAACATATGCCTTTCAATCTCCCCCTATTTGTTTGTTAGAGAATAACAATCAAATACCTAGAGGATAACTCAACTAACTTAAACAAGAAATAGAAATGACTTTTAAGAGCCAAGTAAATAACAAGAAAAGTTCTGGTTTATATATAACATTTCCAGATTCAAACATTAAAGATAAATACAAGATAGATGTTCCTCTAGACTGAACATGTGTTTACATTGATCCTATCTTGAAATACCTAAGCTCTATACATATAACATTTACAGACTAGAGCTTCTTCAAATTTCAGATTCCATCATCTCTCCTTCTTCAAGTGCCTCAAGCAAATCCTTGTCCAAAATACGATCAGATTCAGAAGTAATGCCACTAGGTCTGACAGGTTGAGCTGTGACTTTCTTCAGCCTATTCTTCATTTGATGATATCTCTTGATATTGGCAATGCAATAGTCTTGAATCAAATCAGCAACTTCTGTCTTTTCCTGTGTAGCAAACCCTGTTGTCCTCAACATGTTCTCCATATAGACAAGATGCTTGGCAGGATAATCTTTCAGAGATATTGGATCCACACCACAAGTTTGAAGTGCCCTTCCTTTATAAAATTTAACTTCATATGGCACATCCACAACTTGAGGGCTAGCTTTCATTGCAAAGTCTCTTAGCTGATCATGCAGCAGCTCAGCTAATGGAGAAGTTCTTTTTACTTTGCACATGAATACCCAAAGCTCAGAGAGAGTTCTACCTTCCAGAAGATTAAGAGAAACTATGAAAGTTCCCTCATTATGAGTGTAGATGTAGATCTTCAACTCCTCTCTGACTCTGTCAAATCCAGTAGAAATTCTTGAAATCTCCGCATGAAGAGCTTTCATATATATTGTGTTGTCTGGATTGACCTGTCTGTACCTTTCCAACATGCTAAAGAACCTTCCATCATTGTCTGACCCTGTTGGATGTGAGAACATTTCTCTAGCTTTATCCCATTCTTCTCCAAGCTTCAGCCTCACATATAACTTTCTGTCTTTGACTTTTAAATCATGAAGCCTTTGCTTTTCTTGATGTTCAGCTTTTTGGATAATTAGATGCTTTGTGATTATGTCAGACACCTTAGCATTCTCATTTTCTCTTCTCTTTAGATCAGCTTTCTGTCTTAACAGCTCAGCTTCAAAGGCAGGATCCACTTCAGGTTCATCTTCCCAGTCAGCAAAATCAGCCTCTCCTTCAACCTCCACTTCACCAAAGATATCTTCAGGGGTTTCTCCAGATTCAATATCATCAAAATCTCCCTGTTCACCTTGATAGTAGTCAGCATCAGAAAAGGTTAATTTCTGCTTCCCTTTTCCAGAACCAGAACCTTCAGTTTCTCTTCCTTGATCTCTCACTTCTTCTCCTCCTTGTATCTCCTTCTCCTTATTCTCCCCCTTAGTTGAGGCATCCTCTACAGATTTGACTTTATCAGCCTTAGGATCCTCCTTTTTACCTTCTTTTTCTCCTTCACCATCCCTGTCTCCATCGCCCCCTTCATCATCATCACCCTCAAAGAATTTCTTCTGTTCAGTATTGGGTTGATGTGAGACCTTGATCATAGCATATAGATGTTTCATGCCCTCGTTCAGATGATGCATTCCTCCTTCAATCTTGGTAAACCTCTCATCATTGAAGTACTGATTTTCATCAATAGTATCTTGACAGGCGTCTACTTTGGTTGAAATAATAGGAATCTGTTTGATAGCCTCCCTGATCTCAGCATTAGAAACCAAAAGCTCTGACATATCCGAGGCCATTAACACTTGTGATTCTTGAATAGCATTCATCTTTGGGACCAATGCTATGTGCTCTCCTCTCAGAGTGTCCTGTGCAAGAGTCTCTATTAATGTTTCAGAAATGTTTTCTCCCATTGTGAGTAATGGGAGTGTGCTTGACTCTGTACAGAATGCCATGGCCTGATGGCGAATTTCAATAGATTCATCCTGTAGAGAGGATGTCTCTAGTAACTGTTCATTGGCCTTTTGAGAATCTATATCCTTTTGGGAGGATACAGACTGGCTAACAGATGCCTCGAGTAGTGTTCTTCTCTTCTTTAGTGGTGGAGGCAGAGCTGTGGGATCACTCATATTAAACTCTACTTCAAGTTGCTCACTTGCTCTTGTTGTAGCTGATTGTTCTAGGGGAGCGGTCAATGGAGTTGACTCTGTGTGTGGCTCTATGACCGTGGACAGAGATTGTGGTTCTACAATCCCTTGGTCAATCCTAAGAACCTCTTGGGTTAGTGGAGCAGTTGAGAGAGGATATATTACCTGAAGTGCCATAGTGTTAGGAGGTGCCACTGAAGTTCCTGCTGACGAGGATGCAACCACTGGATGTTCAATAAAGAGTAAAGGTAACTGTGGTTGCAAAATCTCGCGTAGATAAGATTGTGGAACTAGAGGTCTCCTTCCAGACTTTGAGCTTGTGGACAAGGTTGAGTAAATGAGAGGATTAGTGTGTGCGGGAACTTGAGAAGGAGTGTTTAAAAACAGTGTTTTATGTTCATCAGAAAGAACATGGTCCAACACCAGAGAAAGGAAACGAGAATAAAAGCATTTAACTTTCCTTCCAGTTTCAATATCTCTAGTGTAATTGAAAATCCTCCTTATCAAGAGATCCCACACAAGAGTTCCTATGTCCAACCTCAGGTTATAAACAGCAGCATAGGCAATGTTTTGTAGTAGAGAAGTGATGACTGTAAAGTTGTTTTTGGTAGAATTACTAAACACTTTAGCTAGACAGTCAAAGAACAAATCCCACTCACATGCTAAATTACCTTTATTCAACCGAGGAAGAACAATATTCCCTTGATAATCAATACTAGAGAAAAATTGAACTAACTCAGGATCAGTAGGGAATCTAACAAAGTTATCAAGTGGAAAATGAAGCACTTGACAAAAGATCTCCTTAGTTACTGTGTACTGACGATCAGAAATAGTGAATGTGAAAGATCGCATATCTTCAGCAACAACAGCAGTTAAGCATAATAGACGAAGGGGTTCAATCTTTAAATCAACAGAAGCAGTGATAGCATAGCTAGCAATTGATTGTTCATTTAAAAAACGAATCCACGGCCTAAAACGTTCAACAGAACACTTAAGGGGATCAAAATAGCCAACGTAATTATTAAAACGTTCAACAACAAACTCCACAGCCATTAGAAAATAAATAATAAAATTAAAAATATTATTAGAATAACACAGCAATTAATAATAATAATTATCAGAAAAGAAATAAAATCCCAAGAAATTCACAAGAAAAATTTGCAATAGTTCGTTGTTCTAAGAATAAAACACAAACCAGAGCAAAGTTAACTAAGTAAAAACTTGAGTTAGAGAGGGATGAGAAGCAAAAGAACCTGCAAAATAAGAGTATTTATAGGCACAGGTTCTGCTGAGCTCGGTATGACCTGAAAGGGAGGTCATACCGAGTTTTGAGAATAAATAAACAAGAATAAAAATCAGTATGACCAAAACAGAGGGTCATACCGAGCTTTGAGATTATTAAAACAAAAATAAAACGAGTATGACCACAACAGAGGGTCATACCGAGTTTTTGAAAATATTAAAACAAAAATAAAACCAATATGACCTGTTTCAAGGGTCATACCGAGTTTTTGAAAATATTAAAACAAAAATAAAACCAATATGACCTGTTTCAAGGGTCATACCGAGTTTTGAGATTAAAAAACTAATAATATTAGAGAAAATAACCCAATATGACCTGAGGAGGGTCATACCGAGTGAGAAATGTACACAAATAGCAGCAAAACATCAGAAATTTTTAAAAAAAAAATGCTAACAGTATTAAAACCTTCTGCATAAAAATTAACAAAAACACAAAATTACACTAAACCTGCATAAAAATCTGAACAAAAAATTTTATAATCTGAAACTAACTTAAATGAGTCTAAATAAGTAAACTTTCAATAAAAATACATTTCTCCATGGAAAATGAGAAAAATATTTTTAAAGAAATTAAATTATTCAGAACATTTAAATTAACAAGCTTTATACAATAAACATGGATTGGCAATATTTAACATCTCAAAATCAACAAGAGAAAATGATTTAGTTAAGAACAAACCTGGAGATATTATCAATCACTAAGACTGTTCAACATACCCAATTTACCAACTAACTTGATAAATGTGGATTCGTCAACAGATTTAGTGAAAATATCTGCAGTCTGTTCTTCAGTGGGTACAAAGTGCAACTCCACTGTTCCATTCATAACATGCTCTCTGATAAAATGATACCTGATATCAATGTGCTTTGTTCTCGAGTGCTGCACAGGGTTGTTGGAGATTGCTATGGCACTTGTATTATCACAAAATATGGGAATTTTGTCTAATGCAAAGCCGTAGTCCTTTAATTGATTCCTTATCCATAAGATCTGAGCACAACAGCTTCCAGCAGCAATATATTCAGCTTCTGCTGTTGAATTGGAAACTGTTTGCTGTTTCTTGCTATACCAGGAAATCAACCTACCTCCAAGGAATTGACAACTCCCAGAGGTACTCTTTCTATCCACAACACTACCTGCATAATCAGAATCTGTATATCCAACAAGATTAAAACCAGAATCTTTAGGGTACCAGATACCTAGATTAGGTGTACCCTTAAGATATCTGAAGATTCTTTTCACAGCAATGAGATGTACATCTCTAGGTTCAGCTTGGAACCTTGCACACAAGCATGTAGCATACATAATATCTGGTCTACTAGCAGTAAGATAGAGTAAGGAGCCAATCATACCTCTGTAGCTTGTAACATCTACCTTGATAGATTTGTCAGAAGCTCCAAGTTTGACGGCTGTTGCAGATGGAGTCCTTGCAGATGCTGAGTCCTCCATGTGATACTTCTTGAGGAGTTCTTTGAGATACTTGGATTGACAAATAAATATACCATTTGACCTTTGACTTACTTGCAATCCAAGAAAGAACTTCAGCTCACCCATCATACTCATTTCAAACTTACTCTGCATTAGCTCAGCAAATCTCTTACAGAGATTATCATTAGTAGACCCAAATATGATGTCATCCACATAGACTTGGACTAATATCATATCACTTTTGTGTTTCTTTGAAAAAAGAGTTTTGTCTATGATACCTCTAACAAAACCATTTTCTAAAAGAAAACCAGAGAGAGTGTCATACCATTTTCTTGGGGCTTGTTTAAGACCATAGATAGCCTTGAAGAGAAAGTACACAAAGTCCAGCAGCTCCTGATTTTCAAAGCCAGGGGGCTGTTCCACATACACTTCTTCATCAAGTTCACCATTCAGGAATGCACTCTTAACATCCATTTGATAGACTTTAAAATTGGAATAAGCAGCAAATGCTAAGAACATCCTGATGGCCTCAAGTCTAGCCACTGGTGCATAGGTTTCATCATAATCAATGCCTTCAGCTTGTGAATACCCTTGTGCAACCAGTCTTGCCTTGTTTCTTGTGACAATGCCATCCTCATCTAGCTTGTTCCTGTATACCCATCTTGTACCAACAACTTTCTTGTTCTTTGGCCTGGGTACCAGCTTCCAGACTTGCTGTTGTTCAAACTGATTGAGTTCCTCTTGCATAGCAATCACCCAATCTGGATCAGTCAGTGCTTCCTCAGTTTTCTTTGGCTCCATTTTAGATAGAAATGCTGAGAAGAGACATTCATTCTGAGAAGCACTTCTAGTTTTAACTCCAACATCTGGATCACCAATGATCAGCTCAAAAGGATGAGCCCTATTCCAAACAGTCTGTCTTGGAAGATTTGATCTTGATGATTCGCCTTGAAATTCACTTTGATGTTGTGAGTGACTAGCTGATCCTTCATTTGCTCCCCCTGAGTTGTTGCTTGTATGCCTTGATGATTCTTCTCCAGTGTTGGTGGTATCTCCATTGTTACCAGTGTTTCCACCACCATCACCATGATCATTATCATCATTGTTATTATCATCACCAGCAATAACTTCAGGTGGGGCTTCATCATCTGATTCTGAGTCTGGCAAGTTATCAAACTTCAGCTCTTCAGATGAATCTTCTTTTTGGATATTGGGGAACTTAGTGTCATCAAAAGTAACATTGACACTTTCCTTTACTGTGTGACTGCCAACCACATAAACCCTGTAAGATCTTCTGGAATAACCAACAAAAATAGCTTCTTGTGCCTTTGCCTCAAACTTGCCACGTTTAACATTCTCATCTAAAAGCACAAAGCATTTTGCTCCAAATACATGAAAGTACTTGACAGTTGGTTTCTTGTTGTTCATGATCTCATACGGAGTCTTCATTAGGTCTTTGTTGATTAAAGTTCGATTCTGAGTATAACAAGCTGTATTCGCTGCTTCAGCCCAAAAGTACATTGGAAGTTTAGACTCACTTAACATAGTCCTAGCAGCCTCAATCAATGTACGATTCTTTCTTTCCACTACTCCATTTTGTTGAGGAGTTCTAGGGGCAGAATACTGTCTTGTTATTCCTTTATCAGCACAAAAGTCATTCAGAATGGCATTCTTGAATTCCGTACCATTATCTGACCTTATGGCTCTAACAGGGAATCTAGAATCCAGCTCAATCAACTTTACATGGCTAATCACCAGGAATGGGGTCTCATCCTTGGAATGTAGGAATAAAACCCATGTATATTTTGAATAGTCATCAACAATCACAAGTGCATATTGTTTCTTTGACATGGACATCACATTAACTGGACCAAACAAATCCATGTGCAGTAGCTGAAGAGGTTCAGTTATTGATGATGTGTCAGTGCCCTTGTGAGAAGCTTTCTTTGACTTTCCCTTCTCACATGCCTCACACAGTCCTTCCTGTGTAAATTCCATCTGAGGCAAACCTCTAACTAATTCCCTCTTGACTAAAGAGTTCATAGTTTTGAAGTTAAGGTGAGACATCTTCTTGTGCCATAGCCAACTATCATCTGATGAAGCTTTAGCATAAAAACAATTCACTTCATCTTTGAATCCCGAGTTCAGATCAGCTATGAACAAGTCACCTTTCCTTACTCCTTGAAGAGCAGGCTTTCCATTCTTCTTGTGAGTGATCTGACACTTCTCTCTTTCAAAGGAAACAGCATATCCTCTGTCACAGAACTGACTGATGCTGAGAAGATTGAACGTCAGACCTTCCACAAATGAAACATCTTCAATGATAACATTTCCGTACTTCAAACAGCCATATCCTTTCGTAATACCCTTGCTGTTATCTCCAAAGGTAACTACTGGGCCAGCTTTCACAATCACATCTGATAGCAGGGCTCTATCTCCGGTCATATGCCTTGAACAGCCACTGTCCAGAATCCACATAACTCGGTTTACCTGTTTAACTCCCTGCAATATCAGATAGATTAGTCCTTCTTCGGAGCCCAAAATTGATTGGGTCCGGCATACTTAAAGAACTGGCCTTTGTTAGGCAAAACAACATTTCTAACTAAAACTACTTCAACCTTTTTCACATAAGAGCGTTTCCATTTATAGCCAGCCTTAACACATTTCTGAGTAGGCTTAGGGATAAATGAATCCACTTTAATATTAGGAGGATTAGCAGTCTTAGCTTTACCATGCTTCTTATTATTAACATGTTGACGTGGAGCAGTCTTATCACTAGATACATGCTTTTTATTAAAGAAAGCATACATAACATTAAAAGCACAAGACATGCAATTACTCACACCACATGCTTTATGAGAAGAATTAATAACAGGCATGTTAGTTCTACAGTTGTTTTGATCCAACTTATGGATATCTGATTTAGTCTTTACAGTTGTAGCAACTTTGACTGGAATATCAGATACACACTTTTTGGATTTCTCAGCTTCTAAGGCAACATCTTCTTCATGAATCTCCTCAGCAATAATGATAGAAGATTCATTCAGAGGCTCTGCCTCAGACTCCTTACAGAAGGGTGTTTTAATACCCTTAAGAATATAAGGAACAGCCTTTCCTTCTTCTCTGACCCTACAAGGTGTATTAATACCAAGCAATCCTATAGCCTCATTATAATCATAACCTATACTGACATGATTACCAATAGCTTGTTTATTGAAAATTTCTTTAGCCGTTTTACAAGAGTTGTAATAGGCATTAGCTTTGGTTTTGAGCTCACTAATCTGCTCTTTGAGAATGGTTTCCAGTTGAATATAACATTTAACCCTATTCTCCAGAAAAGCAATTTTCTCATTAAGTTCATCCTGATTAACATGCACAAGTTTCAAATCTTTTAATTCCTTTTCAAGATTTGTGTTTAAAAGATTTATTCTATCATTTTCAGTGCGTGCACAACTTATGGTGCCACCAAGATGATAAATCATTTCAGCATCAGTAAAGGTTACCTCTGACATGTATCTGGATGAAGTGCTTTCCTCTTTAGCCATTAAAGCAAGGTTCCCAATCTCACCTGCTTCTTCATCACTGTCAGTGTCATCCCAACTCTTTCCCTCAGCAACATAGGCCTTCCCAATCTTGTTCTTCTTGCTAGAATCAAATGTGTTTCTAGTCACTTGCTTTGGCTTTCTGCACTCAGTAGCAAAGTGACCCAACTCATTGCAATTGTAGCATCTGATTATACTCCTATCCACAGTTCCAGTTTTGTAGCCACCCCTTGTGCCACTTGAAGATGAAGATCCACCTCTCTGAAATCTGGGTCTGAACTTAAGATTGGGATTCCTCTTGAATCTAAACTTCCCAAACTTTCTGACTATCAAAGCCAAATCACCATCCTCCAGCTGATCAAGTTCTTCCAAAGAATAGAAGTCACCACCAGATTGATCAATGGATGTTAATCCATATTCAGCATCAATAACATTCATGTGAGAACTGGAAGGTTGAACAGCCTTCACTTCCAGTTTCTGTGGGACTTCAGCAGCCAATGCAGTGGAGGTACCAACAATCCTTCCAGTTCCATACAGCTCCTTCTGTTGAATCTGCTCCAGCTCATAGGTCTTCAAGACACCATACAATCTTTCCAAAGCAAGCTCATTCATGTCTCTTGCTTCTCTAATAGCAGATATCTTGTGCTCCAAATGAGGTGGAAGTGTAAGAAGGAACTTCTTGTTAATCTCCTTGTTGGTGTAGTGCTTCCCATTGAGATTCAGATCATTGATTAATTTGTTGTATCTCTCAAAAACCTGAGAGATACCTTCACCAGGGTTTGATCTGAAATGCTCATATTGTGAAGTGAGAATTTCCAGCATATTCTCCCTAACCTCTTCAGTCCCCTCATTGATTATCTCTATGGTTCCCCAAATATGTTTGGCAGTTTCACAATTTAGGACATGATTATGCATGATAGGATCAAGACTCTCAATAAGGATCAACTGAAGACAGGAATCCAAGGTAACATCCTCTTTCTCATCAGGAGTGTATTCCTTGGGATCTTTAGGGTACATCCTAGCAGCCCTAGTCACAACATTATCCTCAACAACTTCAGGATCAATAATCATAGGGAGTTTGGGACCACTCTTCAGCACATCCAAGTATTTAGGATTTGCAACCTTAAGAAATAGGAGCATTTTCTTCTTCCACATTGGATAATGCTCCTTGCTGAATATTGGGATTTTAACTGTCCCCACTTTCTGTGTAGTAGACATCTTTTGAGATTTTTAGAAATCAAATAAAAAATCAGAGTTTAAAAGAAAAATCTCAAAACAATTGGATCTTTGATTTGTATATCAATCAAAAGGCTCTGATGCCAATTGTTAGGTCCTGATAAGTTTGTAGAAGGGGGGTTGAATACAAACTATACCGTTTTATCGAATTTGTTCTTTAAAAGATTTAACTGTTTAGGAACAAATTGATGCGGAATAAAAATGAAACAAGATTCAAGTTAAATATAACTTATATTAAACTTGAAGGGTGTTACAAATGATACTTAGTACAAGATTGAATCTCAAATAAATTAAAACAAATCTAAAATAAATTCGACATGAATTTATCTATTTTTGTAATAAAATGATTTAACAATATTTGATAATTTGAGATTCGTTCTAGGGATAAAAATCCGCTAGATAGTCAAAGCAATACAAGTAATCAAATTCTAGTGGTTTGGATTTAACAATACAAACTAGAATTAATTGCTTGAGAAGAAATGAAATCAAATGTCTTCTTCTTTTGTTCTTGAGAGAAAATCTGTCTGCTGCTTTTTCTTTTCAATAATGTGTCTGTCTCTTTTTGGCCGCCTATTCAAACTAAATACATTTGCCTGTATGACCTGCCAAATGTCTTGTATGACCTGATAAAGTAAACTCGGTAGAACCTGCTCCATCAGTATGACCTTGCATTATTTAACTTAATCTCGGTATGACCAAAGAAAAAGTAAACGGTATGACCAGAGAAAAGTACATAGTATGACCTTTTAATAAATCAGAAATGATTTAAATAAAAGAAATACAAAACACTTGTATGACCTCTTAAATAGGTCATACCGAGTTTTGTTTTTCTTTTAATTAAACTAGATCATACTAGTCCATTTTCAGAAAATCCTTTTAATTTAATTAGTTAGATTAAATTAGAGATTAACTTAATTCTTAAAAATAGAATTAAGTTAATAAATAATTTAAACTACTATCCTAATTAATTTAATAAATAAATTAATTCTGATAGAATTAATTTATTAATTAAATTAAATTAATAAATTAAATAAGATATCTTTAAAGCCTTGCATCTCTCTCTCTCTTCTGAAAACCACTGAAAAGAGATGACTTAATTCCACTGATGATGTCGTCATTCGATGCACTGTCTGGTTTCATGAATAACTGACTTCAATGATAATTCTTCATCTTTAAAACATTTAAAGCTGTGGCTTCCTTTCTTTAGCTTGACAAAATTATGTATCCTGTACTTCTTCAGTCACCACTGGAAATCTCTGTCACTGTAGTAAATCCACTAACTTGAATACTTCACTGAGGCTTGATCAATAAATTGAACTTCTTTCAATGTAGAATAACTTCAAGTCTGTAGATGACTTTTAATTCTCCATTCTCTTGACAGATAAAACTATCTGAGATTCCTGTGACATATAACCTTATTATTTACTTATTACATACTTGTTTAAATTAAGTTGTTTCCTCGGAATATTAATAGGCCTAAACATATGCCTTTCACATGTCTTTAGCAACACTTTATGCAACACAAAGGTACTTTGGGGTTGCAATAGGTCATATATGGTATAGTGTAAACTGGAACAGCTAACAATGCAATTATTAATGTTTATTAATGCTTAAACATAGCCCTAAGGGCTATGGTTACGCTAATGAAATACTCTACAGTGTGATTTCCTTTAAACTAGCATAAACTTGTTGGTTGAAACATTATAATTTTTATTTTAATTAGATTTTTGTTACATAATATATTTTATTCATAAAATATTATTATATTTAACAAAAATATCACTTTAATAAATACATGCGAAACTCGGGCCGAAATTAAAATAATAATCGAATTCAGGATGAAATAAAAAAAATTAATAATTTTTTTGAATTATGTAGTTATGGGAAATCGAACCCGGGATGAAACCAAACAATTAAATCAAATAAATAAATCTTGTTTAATCATGTAGGGAATCGAACCCGAATTTTGTGATAACCAAATTTGGTAATTTGCTACTTTTATGCACCATTTACACATTGTTTTGATTATTAATAAAGAATATAGATTTGTCAAATAATATTATTCGCTTACCATGAAAAACAATATCATTCAGATATTTTAGTAATTTATTTTCCAAACAGTACTATTCATTCAGAATTCAGATTATTAATCATTCAGAATTTAAATTATTTAGATAAATATTATTCAGATTTGCCAAATAACCCCTTAGTCAAATTGCTTCGTTCGTTCAAATTACTTTTTCCTCACTTTTTTAAATTAAATTAGTATTTTTCTCTCCTTATACAAATTTTAAGTGCATAAAAAACAATTAAAAAATAAATCCCTATAAACTAAATTACTCTATTTATATATTTTCATATATACTTAACTCTATTGATATTTACTTTATATGAAAATGAGGGTTATTTAATTTTAAACATATATATCGATATGTAATATTTTGAAATTATTTTATACAAAAATTATTATTTAATTGATTTTTTTTGAAATTATTTACGTTTTGCAAATAAAATATTGTAAAATATATCGTTATACACGTCATGCTCAACTTGTAGAACAAACATGTTTAGTTTGTAGAACATACACAATTTTTAGGATTTTTAATGAAATAATGATTTTTATTAGAACATGCATTACAAAATAATACGTTTTGCAAGTTTTTGATTATAAAATATAATTCGTTTTGCAATATTTTAATTGCAGATGATATATGGTCTTCAAGGTATACAATTAAAATTGGTCTCCAAGGTCTTCAATTAAAAACGATCTTCATAAAAAATTTCTATATATAAATATATAATTTTTAATCAAAATCTAATTATTTTACCACACAAGATCGAACACAACTAATATTTTGAGACGAGAAGCCGGTTTTGATTATTTTAGAAAAGGTTAATTAAGTATAGCTTATTAACTTTAAATTAAAAGTAATTTATTATCTCTTGTTAAGTCTGTCCATTATGGCAGTTTTTTCTCTCTGTCAATATTGACAATATCTTTTTGTTTTGTGTCATATCTTTTAGTTTCTTGCCTTATATCCGTTTAAACATTGGGATCTGGTTTTACCATCTCATCAAATCATTACAAAATTACCATTTCATAAAAACACCATTATTTTATTTATCAGTTTGGTACTAATGACGAGACAAGGGAAATCATTGGAGGAACTATATGCAGATCTGGTTATTGAAGAGGAGGACGAAGAAGAGGTAGTTGTGGAGAGATCGGAGGTAGTACAACAGAAGCAAACGTATGTCCTCATCAGCGAATTCTTGACAGAGAAGAATATAAACTTTCAGGCCATGCAGAATGTAATGGCTACGCTATGGAGACCAAAGGAGGGAATGGAGATCCATGACATTGGTGGTATGAGATATTCCTTTGTTTTCTTTCATAAAATGGATATACATAAAGTAGTTGAGGGGGGGGGGGGGCGTGGTCTTTTGAGCAAGCTACGTTAATTTTACACCAATTGGGAGATGGTGAGGATCCAAATACGGTTCAGTTGCAGGATGTGGAGATGTGGGTTCAAGTGTATGACATTCCACGAGGCTTCCTTTCTGAGAATATATTAAGGAGCATTGGAACATCAATGGGAAAGTTCGTAAAAATGGACGTTAACACACTGAATGGAGTTTGGAAGCCATTTGTTCGCATTAGGGTGACGTTAAATGTGATGAAGCCTTTGAAAAGAAGATTAAAAATTAAGAGGGAAGGAGATGGATGGAGTTGGGTCAATTTTAAATATGAAAGATTGGGCACATTCTGTTTCGTTTGTGGCATAATGGGGCATTCTGAACGTGATTGCAATATTGTTTATGCAAATCCAGACAAAGTTGTTGAACGGGCGTACGGAGTATGGCTGAGAGCCCCACCAAAGAATGCTGCAAAGTTAAGCACTGGTGCGAGATGGCTAAAAAATACAGGAGTTGAGGGTAACATGTGGACGAAAATGAGTAGTAACGAGTTGACATCGACGGTGGCTCAGGGCGGCAATCGATAAGCAGCAAGGTTCATGGAGGTAGATGGGGTTGTTAGAGAAAAGTATGGAGATAATGGGGGTATTGCAGTTAAGGGGCGAGAAATCAGGGCAACAAGCAAGCAAGAACAGGTGGTAAACAGAACAACCGAGATTACAGGAGATGATAATATGGAAAGCGAGAATGTCGTGTGTGATCCAAAGAGAAAGAGCGTGGAGGATAAGGTGGAGGATAATCAGGAGGTAAATGCTGAAATTCTAAAAACGACCATTTAAACTTGCAAATGGTGGGTCCTGGAGCACATGCCCACCTAGGATTATGAGTCTAATTGTGTGGAACTATCGTGGGCTGGCCAACCCACGAGCAGTTAGATTACTAAAAGAAATGAATAATTTCTATAGGCCCAGCATTATTTTTCTAAGTGAAACGATGTGTAAGAAAGATAGGGTGGAAAAATTAAAGAATAAATTAGGTTTTGTAGGTTGTTTTACTATAGAAGCTCGTGGCCATGGAGGTGGTTTGGCTTTGTTTTGGAGAAATGAAGGTAATATGGTGGTAACGAGTAGCAGTCAAAATTATATTGATTTTGAGGTCAGTCATGAGCAATTAGGAAGATGGAGGTATACGGGGTACTATGGCTATCCAGAACGAGGAAGAAGAATTGAAGCTTGGGATATGCTAAGACAGTTAGCGTCAAGGTCTGAGTTGCCATGGTGTATTATTGGTGACTTTAATGATTTAATGACAACAGATGAGAAAAAGGGAGGGCAGGAACATCCTCGTGCTTTGCTAAGTGGATTCTCAGAAGCTATAAGTGATTGTGAGTTAGTGGATCTGGGGTATGAGGGAGATAA
The DNA here is from genome assembly GCA_030848705.1 of Heracleum sosnowskyi. NCBI lineage: Eukaryota > Viridiplantae > Streptophyta > Magnoliopsida > Apiales > Apiaceae > Heracleum > Heracleum sosnowskyi. The sequence goes on from CM061241.1 coordinate 49,258,482, forward strand.
GTTCACATGGGAATGGTTTAGAGGAACTGATAAATGGGTGGTTGAGAGGCTAGACAGGGGTTTTGCAAACAAGGAGTGGATTGAGCTTTTCCCAAGTGCATTAGTGCAGGTTCATGAAGTTTCTACATCCGATCATATGCCATTGTGTTTGCAGCTAAACAGAAGAGTGTATATGCCAAAAGGGCGTCGGTTCCGTTTTGAGAATATGTGGATTCGTGAGGCAGAATGCAAGAATATTATTCAGGATTGTTGGAATAAGGCTGGAACGCAAAGTTTACTGCAAAAGTTAAATGCGTGTTGTATGAAACTGGAAGAATGGGGGGTGGTTTAATAAGGCATTTGAAATCTAAACTGGCTTTTTATCGGAAGGAGATGCAACGTATGAGATCTAGAAGGGATGTGTACGGGGTGAAACTGTATAATGAGGCGAGATGGAACTACTTGAAGTTACTAGAGAAGCAGGAGGTGTTTTGAAGTCAGCGAGCTAAGCAATATTGGTTAAAGCATGGAGACAATAATACCCGTTTCTTTCACAGATTTGCGTCTACAAGACGGGAGCACAATAAGATTAGAAGGCTGAAAGATGCAACTGGTTTTTGGTGTGACACAGAGGAAGAGATCCAAGGTACTATTGTGCAGTACTTTGAAAATATTTTCCTGGCAGCTGATGAAGATGAACATTTATCAGAACGAATTAACTTCAAACAGATAACGGAGGAACAGAGTAATGATCTGTTGCAACATATAACGGAGAAAGAAGTGAGAGACGCAATTTTTGTAATGTATCCTGAGAAAGCACCTGGTATAGATGGTCTGAACCCATGTTTTTTCCAAACATACTGGCACATAGTGAGTACAGATGTTGTTGATTTTTGTCGGAATTTCTTTGAGCATGGGATATTACCAAATGAGGCCAATAATACGCTGGTGTGTTTGATTCCGAAAGTAAAGTGCCCAAAACAAGTTGCGGATTTGCGTCCCATCTCCTTGTGTAATGTGATCATGCGTATTTTGTCGAAGGTATTAGCAAACAGATTGAAACCATGCCTAAATTCGATTATATCAAATAACCAATCTGCGTTTATTGAGGGAAGGCTTCTTACGGATAATGCAATGTTGGCTTTCGAGATTAATCACTATATTCATAGAAAGACTCAAGGGGTTGATGGTGTAGCAGCACTTAAGATTGACATCTCCAAGGCGTATGACCGGTTGGAGTGGAGATATATTACGAGTATGTTGAGTAAAATGGGTTTTCCTCAGAAGTGGATAGATCGGGTTATGCAATTAGTAACAACAGTGGCATATAATTTTGTGAGAGATGGGAAGATTTTTGGGGAAGTAAGACCGACTCGAAGGATTAGACAGGGAGATCCAATCTCCCCATATCTATATATTATTTGTGCGGAGGGTTTAACAGGGATATTACGCCAATATGAAGAAACTGGGTTGATTCATGGCTGTCGAGTGGCACGGGGAGCTCCGAGTATAACACATTTGCTGTTTGCAGATGATTGTTACTTGTTTTTCAAAGCCAAGTGTGCTGAAGCTCAACAAATGGCAAGTATTCTCCAGAAGTATGAGCGTTTGTCAGGGCAGAAAATAAATTTTGGAAAGTCAGATATAGTTTTCAACCCAAATACTTGTGATATAGAACGGAGAGGAGTTTGTGAGATATTAGGAGTGAATGAAAAGGATAGGCCTGGGAAGTATTTAGGAATGCCTAGGTATATAGGAAGAGCTAAGAGGGAGGTGTTTGGATTTATAAGTGATAAAATTCAAAGCAAGTTACAGTCATGGAGTAATAAGGAATTGTCGAAAGCTGGGAAATTGACGTTGGTGGGAACAGCTGCACAGACTACTCCGAATTTCTGGATGAGTCTTTTTCTGATTCCTAAGTCTATATGTGATGAGATTGAACGCAAAATGAATGCATTTCTGTGGGGGAATGCTGCAGGCAAAGGGGTTAAGTGGATTACATGGAAAAAGCTGTGCATACCGAAGGAGTTTGGTGGTCTGGGGTTAAAGGAGTTGAAAAAGTTCAATATGGCAATGCTGGCTAAGCAAATTGGCGACTTTTAACAGAAGTGAATCCATTAGTTAGTGCCGTCATGAAGGCTAGATACTACCCTCAAACTGAGCTAATACATGCAGAGCTGGGGAAGAATCCTAGTTATGTGTGGAGGGGGATTTTTGCATCCCTAGGAACACTAAATATGGGAGCCCGTCGAAGAATTGGAAATGGAGAAAGCACTATGGTCTGGGGTGATCCGTGGTTACCAGATTTGTCAAATGGTTACATGAGAACAATTGCTTATGATCAGCTACGGAATGCGAATGTATGTAACTTAATGACAGAGGAAGGCAAAAGTTGGGATATAGAAGTCATCAGGGACTTGTTTGAAGTTGAAGATTGTGAATTGATTCAACGTATTCCTCTGTCCAGTCATGTATCAAATGACTCGTGGTATTGGTTAGCAGATGATAAGGGAGATTTTACTGTACGAAGCTGTTATAGAATTCTACAAGGGGAGTGTGTAAACGAGTATACGAGGTTGTGGAAGAAAATTTGGGCACTGAAATTACCTTGTAAAGTGGTACATTTTCTATGGAGACTCTGTAATGAATGCCTACCTACTAATTCAGCACTATACGGGAGATATGTCGAAGTACAACCTACATGTCCATGGTGTCATTCTGCAAATGAAACGGGGGTGCATGTTATATTTCTCTGTGATTTTGCTCAGACTTTGTGGCGTGCAGTGGGGCTAGATACTTTAGTGTGTTGTAATGCAGAAGAGAATCCGAAAATGGTGCTTGATCGGGTGTTTACTAAAGGTTCAAGGGAGCAATGTTTAGAGGTGTCGATGTTGTGTTGGAGTTTATGGCATCGGAGAAATAGATGGGTCTGGGAACGTGCTAATGGTTCTGTTTTTGGTGTAAGAAACACAGCTACTGGATTATTGCGAGTTTGGACAGAAGCGCAGGCAAGAGAAGAAAGTATGACAGTTAGAGGAAAGATTGGGGATCGGGTTTGGTCACGACCGTCAAGTGGATGGTTAAAAATAAATGTAGATGCAGCAGTGTTTTTGACAGGAGGTATTGGAGTTGCAGCAGTGATCAGAGATGATAGGGGAGTTTTTGTTGCAGCTCGTGCGATGAAGTTGTCAGGTACATGGAAGCCTCGTGAAGCAGAGGCCATAGCTCTTAAGGAAGCACTCTCATGGGTAGTTAATCGAGGGTATATGCAATGCGAGTTTGAAACAGATTGCTATGCTCTAGCCGAAGCTTGCAACGGGAATCCAGGGAGGTCTATTTTTGATACCATGGTAATTGATTGCATTGGTTTAAGTAAGCACATAAGTCAGGTGCTATTTAGTTTTGCTTTTTGTTCTGCGAATAATGTAGCTCATGTCCTAGCACAAGCTACTTATTCTATGCCAGACGTAAGAGAGTGGTATGTCACTCCGCCTAATTTTCTTGTTCGCTCTTTGGAGTTGGATTCTATTATTTAATGCAAGTTCGTTTTATTCAAAAAAAAAAGTAATTTATTCGACTTAAGTAGTGTAAAAATACTTCTTTTGAGAAATCATAAATGTTTAACTAATTTTATTAATGGTGAATTATTTTGATTTTGATAAAAAAAAAGATTATTTTAACATAATGCAAAAATGTAAAACACATGTACATACAATCTTTTTGAATACATATAGAATTTAATGTGAGAAACAGATTTAAATGTATATAAACATTAAAACAGCTAAATACCCTAAAATAAATTTGAATTATGTTGCCAAATGTATCATGTATTGTATATTTTCGCAAAACTCGAATGTATATAGGTGATATTCGTTTCATTTACGAGAAAATGATCAATGTCAGTGGCGGAGCCAGAAAACAAGAACATGGGCTAATAATTAAAAAAAGTTAAAAATCAATATGAAAAGTAGTTTTTTAGAGAAATTTTATCCCTTCATTACTTTATACACTAAAATTATTACAACATTATATAATTGACAATAGATTTCAAAATATATGAAGTTCATATATATCATAAAACAAAATTTGAATCATTAGACAACTTTTTACGATAGTGAAAATTACTTCTAAAACTTTTAAGTGTAGTCTATTCAAATTTACATTTTAATAATTTTAAAATATTACTTAGCAAAAAAAAATGAAATCAAAATATTATGATCAGAATTTTGATATCTTGCATCAATATTATTAAAGTGATAAATAAGAAGATGAATTACTTTGACAAGACAAAAAGAACTACCTTACATGACTAAGCACTTATTTACTATTAATTATAATTTATTATTTAAGTAAAAATTGATAAATTTATTTACGTCAATTAAATAGAATAGTTAATACTATTAAATTTAATTTCTAGTATTTTAACGTGAGATTATAATTTACAAGTAATATTGTGATTGAACACGAGATATATTTACATGTCAAAATAGAAAAAAAAAATCAAGATATAAATATATGTAATGAAAATTTCAAAGAGTTTTTTTTAATTAAATTATAAATATTTTTTTTGAATTTAAAGAGAATATATGTTTCATATAAATTAAAAGATTAAAATATGTTCTAACAGAAAACATAAGAAGATTAAAATATGTAATTAGAAAAATTACAAATATTATATAAATTAATTATAAAATGTTACTTTTTTATTATTGTGGAGGCTAATTAAAATTAACACTATAAATTATGAATTTATTGGAGTGGGGGCTAATAAAAACTAACAGTAAAAATTATGAATTTACTGTAACCCTAGTGCCCTATGTAGCTCGGTGATCAAAGTTATTGTGAAAATCAGATATTTGAGAATGATTTTAGAGATATTTACAAGCATGCCAGTGCCGATTAAAAACTGATGAAAACAGTTTTAAGATATTCAAAATTATTATAACTTTTAAATTTATTGACCAGAATGCCATATCTAGAAAGTATGCTAAAAAATATTAGCGACATACGTTTTTTTCAATTGAATATCTTGAAATATAATTTTGGCGGTTGGGTATCTTGAAATACAATTTTAATGATTGAATATTTTGAAATTGTTTTTTAAAGACCGGATAATTAATTTATCTTTTTCTTCTAAAATATGTCTTTCTAGATTTGGTACGGACATATATTAGGATTGTGTATCCAAACATAGTAGAACTGTCCATGCTCAATATAAGTGTAACAGAGAGATTTTATCCAAAACTATGGTCGGTCCTTAATACCGTCAAAATAATCTAAATGATCTAATATTTTTTTAAAATAGACGATCAATATTATATCATATAAAAATAGAAATTATTATCTAAAAAGAATTTAAATCAAAAGTGAAATTATTAGTATTAGGATTTGATTGGAAATAATTATAACTTAATAAAAAGACTCGTTTTATTAATACTAATATTCAATTCATATTACATATCAAAATAATAAGGATCGTTAGATTTTTAAATAGATATATGAGAATAGTTGGATTGAATATGAAAAAGTAAATTTGGTTATTAGTTGAATTATATTAAAAATACTAAAAAATATATCTTGACAATTTAAATCAAATACATAAAAATTTCCTAAATCGAATAGAACTTCACTTTCTTCTGTCTTTAGTTTTGGTATAGTTTTAATTGTAAAAAAATTGTTAAACCATCACTAAATTAAAGATTATTTTGTTTGATCTTAAAATAGATGGATGAAAACCGTTGGATGTAATATTAAAAATTGTATTTGGTTGTTAGTAGAACTATGTTCAAATACTAAAAAGAGTACTTTCATAATTTAAAACAGATATAAATACAATTCCTAAGTTGAATAAGAATTATTAATGTAAAAATTTGTCACTTTTTTTCCTCTTCAGTTTTAGGGTATTTTTAATTGAATTTTTTTTTATTAAACCATCACTAAATTGAGTTTCGTGTGTGTCGTGAAACATTCAAATCTAATTTTTATAACTCAATAGTTAATTGAGCGTCTAAAATCCAATAAATAAATTCTTAAAAATTAATAACATAAAAATATTTAAAAAAATACAAGTAATATATTTATAGATATTAAAAAAAGAGTCGTGTGTTGCACGAGATCTTATCTAAAACTTTTGTACATGTACCGTCAAATCATTAAGTACCGTTGATTTTGAAATAAATAAATAAAAACCGGTAGATATAATATTAAAAATTGTATTAGATTGTTATTATAATTACATTCAAATACTAAAAAGTGAATTTTAATAATATAAACCAAATACGAGTAGATTTTCTAAGTTGAATAGAATTGTAAAGGTAAAAATTCATTACTTTCTCTTCTATTCAGTTCTTGAAAAGAGTAATTTCAGTTGAATAATAATGACTAAATCATCATTAAATTAAAGATAATATCTTTAACTAATATTACTATAAATTTAAAAAAATAACTGTGCATTGCACGGGCTATAGTAATAAGGAACATGAGTTATTTTTATAATCGGGTGCGAATGAAAATTTTATTTGTGCTAATTCAAATCTTAACAAGTGATATATAGCTTTGAATAAATTTTAAAATGGTTGGGAATGAAAATCCCAACCTTAAAGATAAATACCATCATAAATTTTGATGTATAGATCGAAATCTATATGTTGTAAGGAAAATTTCGTACAACAGTGTGTTGGAGGTTTATGGAAAGTGGTGGCTGGACTTGTAGGATGACTCCTCAGGAAATTGAATAGAGAATGGGTTCTTTCTCTTGCTCTTTGCCGAGTGTCAATTGTGTATCATACAAGGTTCCTACGTACCCCTTATATAAGGATCAAGCCTCACGTAGTTCTTGGAAAATAAGTCATTAGATAAGCCCATTCAGCCCAAGCCCATAAATAGTCAACGTTTATCCATCCAATGTTCCCATAAATAGTCCAAGGATTATCAATCCACCTCTAATTCCCATAAATAGTTCAAGGATTATCAATCCACCTCACATTCCCATAAATAGTCCGGTCTTCACACGTTTTCCTACAATCTCGCGGCATCTCCGCATTTCTTTCCATGATTGCAGGTCTGTCCCGTGTCAACCAAGAAATATCCATTCCATAAATAGGAATTTCCATACTTTGGGCTTCACCCATGGTGCAAGCTGGCCAGGCTCGCACCGCACAAATTAGTATAAAAATTAGATGTTACGTTTCCATAGTTTTAAGTGGTGCGAGCTCACATATGTTCAATCATTCTCATTTCTAATAAGTAGTGCGAGCCCATTATTTCATAATGGTGAGAGCCCGAAAGGTTATGGTGAGAGCCCGAAAGATTATGGTGAGAGCCCGAAAGGTTATGGTGAGAGCCCTAAAGATTATGGTGAGAGCCCAAAATATAAGGATGCGAGCTCATCAAGGTGAGAGCTCATTTATTGACGAGCCCATCATTCATTAGCGGTGCGAGCTCACCATACTTAAGCTCAACACAACCCCTCGTGCGAGCCCAAAACCTAGTTCACACCAATCTTTCCAAAACATAACTCATTTCCTAGGCTCAAATCACTTATGGACCTGTTTAGGGCCCATTATCGAAAATCCAGTATAACAACTACCCCCCAAAATTCCTTAGTAATCTTAGATAAGGAATTTTCGTTCTCTTCCAATATTACAGTGTGAGCCCAATGCCCAGCTCGCATTACATCCAGTTCGCATATTTACTGTTAGGCGTGTGTTTAATCGTTTATAGTTGTCCATGGAAAGACGTGTCGTCCATTCATATACAGACACGTGTCCCCGTATTCTCTTTCCTCCCCTCTATAAATACCCCAACATTTCCTTTCATAAAATCATTTTATCAGAAACAGTAACAAAACTCTGCCCATTTTTGCTCAAGGATCAAACACGGCGAGAATTATTATTACTTCCCGGCGATCATCCGCAACTTCATCAAGTTCTTCAATTTCATCTTCTAATCCTTCACAAAGTAAGCATTTCAATCTCAAAAATCTTCTTCCATATGTGTTTTTATGTTTCTGCAATTTATTCGTTCGAACTGAATAAAGTTGCGAACCGAGTTCCCTCATCGAGGCGAACTCATCCCACGGTTCGAACTGAACCTGGGTTTGAAAATAAGATCTGTGCTCGCATAGTAATCTTATTTGCACGTGCGAGGCGAGGACACTTAGCATTTTTACTTCTTTCTCTTATTTTAGGGGCACACACTAATTTTCACCATCCTTTTCAGATGTCGAGTGCGATCCCATCCATGTCTGCCAGTTCGCTTGATAAAACACTGAGCCCGGCTCGCTCTTCTGCTACTCCGTCTCCATTGAATCAATACCCTCCTGAACTTAGAGGTTCTAAGAAATTCTAACGGGAATTGACATCTATCTCGGGTCGTCTAAGCCAACCCATTTCTCCAAGTTCGGCCATTACTCCTGAAGGGGCAGCTAACATATCCAGGATAGAAAACGCGATACGTGTAACGCCCCCAAATCCGGGGTCAAAGGATTTGGTCGTCACGCTAAAATCTCAATTAAAAACAACCTGTTAAATATTAAACAAATTCAAATATACATCTGCGACCCCAACTAAACCAAGATCTTTTAGGTTATAGTGCTAGAAACAAGAATCCAAAATTTCACAAACTTTAACTTCCTTTTACAACAATTCTCTTTGCACAAATTCTAAAACACTAGTATAACTTCGATAAGAAGTATACCAGGCAAACTAATCTTATACAATATAGTAATTACTAGAAATCAACTTTATACAATAACCTTACTCTAAATCCAAATGCTCTGCATCAACTCGTCTTCCCAACATCATCTTGACTCTTCTCATTCCATAGTTATACGATTAAATACTGTCAATCTACCTTTCACTGGAGGGTTAAAAAGGTGAAACAAGCAAGAGTGAGCCAAAAATGCTCAGCCAGTGTGATAGAATATAACTCTGAATATCAATGTATGATTCAATAAATATGAAATTTAACAAAACAGTACAGAACATGTATTAGGAAATTCTCAATGGAATTTAAGAACAATGAAACTTGATTATCGATACCAACACATAACTTTAAAAATAATCTAATACATATAAGTAACTTTTCTCACTTTATCATCAAAATAATGAATTGGAATCCATTCGTTCGCCCGAGCTAAGCCGACGATCAATCGCTCATAGCTCGCCAACCAAACTGTGGTACACAGTAGGCTCATCACATATTGGGGTTCCCCGGGCTACACAATCACAAATCAGCCCATTTTGGCACTTATTGACCATGGCCAAAATTCATCTCTCGACCGTCGCGCGGTCAGGCATTTCCAACCATCGCGCGGTCATGCATTTCCAATTCACGGGTTCAATATAAAACCCTAGTTTTTCAACAAATCTCAGTTTTCACCCTTATCGGGCTCACAACTCAAATCACAGTTTCAACACAATAAGTACACTTTTCTCATTTAACATGGCAATATGAATCTGATAAGTAAGAATACCAATCAGAGGAATTATTGAATACTGAAAGAAATAGTTCAAGTCCTTCAAAAAGTATACTTATAACAGATAAGCCTTACATTCTGAAGGAAATAAACCGGATTGTACATAACATATATGAGTTCGAATAAGGAACTGAATCTGATAACTGCATTAAAAAGAAATAATAATAATAATAATAATAACAATTGCAGTTCAGTGTAAAAGAACCAACACTTGGAAATTAAGTAAAGAGTATAAACACTCGCATAATAATAATTCAAGAGAATATTACTCGAACAATACGTGAAGGGTATAGACACTTGCCTCTGGTCCTTAGCTATATCGTAAAGCTGCAACAATACGTTTCCTTGGTGCTACGTCACCTCACAAATAACCCAATCCGTCGTAAACAATATCTCATCCTTTTCCGATATCTTTTATTTAACACACTTCGATAATCTGACTCGTCTCGTCCAATAGTCTCTGTTGCATAGACATCCATATTCAATAGATAGAATAATCACGATTAACTAAATAAGTGATCCACGTAACTCGCTTGACAAAAGTCTCCATACTATAAAGTCAATAGTCTCACAATTCTCATTTTCCAACATTACTGACAAATTTCTATCCCATCTCCCTCTCGTGATAATACTAGACACGACCAAAGTACTTAAACAAGTCTCAAAACAGTTATTCGTATTTATAACTCACTAACCAGATAATTCACATAATCCACATCATTCACATAGCACATTTAAACAAGTAACCGGTTACATATCGGACGCCCGGTCTAATTTATAATATTTAAAACTCAGATACTAGCCCTAGTACGGGCATATACTGACTATAAAACACATTACACAACTCATACGAATCATATAGCACTTATAACTATTTTTAAAACATCACACAAAGCTTATTTGAATTTAAATAAGCCATAAAAATTTTTAAATCAAAAAATCGGATTTTTAAATCCAATATCAGTATTTTAAATGCAATTAAATCAATTAATAAAATTAATTGGCACTCTTTAAATGCTCAAACTATTTTTAAATAAATAAACCAAGCTAGAAAATAATCAAACTTAATTTTAATTAATTAAATCTAATTAATAATTAATTATTAAGAATTAACTGATTAAAAGAATTAATCAATTAATTAAATAAATTAATTATTAATCAAAAATAATTAAAATAATTAATTTAATAAATTTTCAGATTTAAATAAATATTTATGAATTTATAAAATTTTCTGAATATTAAAAAGTATTTTTAAATTAAAGATATGCTTTTTAGAATTTTTAAAACAATATTTGAATTATTTTAAAAATAAAAATCCAGAAACACTATTCATCTTCTTCCTTGAAAGCTTCAAGCCAGCTTTAATGGCTGACCGGCCGCCGCCGGCGAACTATTCCGGTCACAATCCGGCAAAAAACGTTCTTACACAAAAACTCAACCAAACTCAACGTTCTATATACCAAAACGAAGCTTGAAACACGTACAATCTAACCCCCATATCCACATACACAAACAATCAACAGATTGTACGAACTAATGGTTTAAAAAATCGAAAAAACTTAACAATTCGAACTAGCAATTATAGGAATATAACGACTCAATAAAACATGTAAATCGATTACCCATGATCATATAAAGCTATAGGAACCATCAAAATCAACGGACAAACTCTAAATCAAAAAGCCCCAATTTGAGCTTAAGAACCCTAAATTTTCGAATTGAACAGTCCGGGAATCAAACAATGAAATTGAACACATATTTGGACTCCTTACAACCATACGAAACTATACATATCATCAAATCACAGGAACAAGCTCAAAATCAAAAAGCCCCAAATATTTCATGAACCCTAATTTTCCAGAATTAAAGAAAGCTTCGCATAGAGTTTAAAAATTACCCCACACGAATTCTGATGGCAGATTATGAAACTAGATCCCAAGACCTTCGATTCGACTACTAGAACGTTGAAAACGGATTCCGGTAACGCTTTCAAAATTGAGTTTGATTCTCAAGAACACGAAGAACACGTTCAGGGGTTTTTCGGATTTTTAACTGTAATTATGCTTTATTATACGCAAAATAATTACAATATGGCTATTTATATTAAACGGAAAATAATACCCCAAACAATATTTTTGGTTCAATATTGATCCGTTGGATCGTTTTTATTCGAATATAGCGTACCGGTTACAAAACGATAATTCTCAAAAAGTACGAATAATTACGAGAGTAATTTAATACTATCTATATGTACGAACCCAAAATATCTTTATAACAATCACTCAAAATATCCCATGTCTTTACGAATGAATTATTGGTACGAATGATATACCAATTTCCCGAATAATTTGGAAATGATCTAAATTCTTCGTTCAAAAATTTACGATAACTTTAAAATAAAATAACTCACTTTTTAAATACCAGTCTAAGTACCTCAAAATTCACGTAGCATTTATGGGACAAACACATATGATCATTTAACGAAAATTTCCCCACATTTAAATACAGAATGTATTTAAATTCACAAATAACGTAAAAGAAATTATATTAAACTCTAAAAATATACCCACGATTTCCCGGTTCTTACATCCTTCCCCCCTTAAAAGGATTCTGTCCCCAGAATCAACATAGGCAAACAATGAGGGTACTCCTTTCGCATATCACTCTCTAGCTCCCAAGTTGACTCTTCTACTTTAGGATTTCCACAAGACTCTCACTATGGGTATTGTTTTACTTCTAAGCACTTTCTCCTTCCGGTCCAATATAAAAACATACCAGAGATCAAGATCACCAACCTCGTCCCAATATACTAGAGATCGAGATCGTCGCCCGTATAAGGCTCCAAAAGACGGCATTCCAATGCTGGCATGGTAACTATTGTTGTAAGAGAATTCAATCAATGGTAAGTGATCATCCCAACTGCCTTCAAAGTCCAGTGCACAAACTCGTAGCATGTCTTCAATTGTTTGAATGGTTCGTTCACTCTGACCGTCCATCTGTGGATAATACGCCGTGCTCATATTTAATCTAGTCCCCAAGGCTTCTTGAAATTGTCTCCAAATTCTTGAATTAAATCGCGGATCTCTATCGGATACGATTGAAACTGGCACTCCATGATGTACGATTATCTCGTTTAAATAAAGGTGAATCAACTTGAAAGGTATTAAGTCAGCAAGAAAACGATGGCCTAAAATATCACTCTCACAATGCGGACACATCCGGTTAACTGGAACACGTTCCTAATTTGTTACTTCTACATTTAAAAGCCTTATCTAACGGTCGGGTTTCACATCGCAATTTACTAGCAAAATCTTCAGAAATAAACGACTTGGTAGCTCCCGAAGTAATTAACACTTTTGCATGTACGGAGTTTACGAGTAGCGTACCTGTCACCACATCAGTATCTTGGACAGCATCTTCCATATTCATATCAAATACTCTGGCTCTCGGTATAAACCTTTCCCAAGTAACTATCGTTGTGCCTTCCAAAGCTTTCACCGACTCCCACCAATAATTAGATTCAGTTTTCAGAAAATAGCTTGCAAACTCCGTTTTCTGGTCAGCTCCAACTTTCACTAGTGCAAAAGCCTTCTCCATTATTAGCCTAACATCGTATTCATAAGTTCTTCTCATTGAGACAAAAATCTATTATGTCCATTTTCCACAACCTGGGATATCATCAGCACAATTGCACATTTTTCCAAATTTCCAATCAACTCTTGAATTACCTAACTAACGTAAATGGTTACTGAGGCTTCATAGCGCGTTGTTGCTTCTTCAAATATTGTTCCTTCTTCAAATATTGTTGTTTCTGCCGGATGAAAGTTGATCCACTCTTCCACAGCGTAACGTTAATTGATAGAGAGAGAACAACGGGCTCCGTTATGTGTCACTAGTACTTTAATCGCATTGTGATCCGCTTTTGCTCGTGATAATTCAATCGCAAATTCTTCGTTCATTAAGGTAAGGTAAATTCCTTCCAACCCAGTGGCATACCTTCAAGATTATTAGAGGTAACAAGATTCATGATATTTTGAAGTGAAAAGGTTCTGCATCATAGCAAATGTCCCACAATTGTGGTTACCAAATTTACATGTTCTAAAGTGAACCGTATTGGAAATAAAAGAATCACTGAGAGACAATTTCGATCACATGAACTCAATGTTGCGTGTCTTAATTAAGACATTACTAAAGGTAATTAGCCTTCTTGTATTGCACAACACACAAGTGACGGCGTCCCATCAGACTTCTATCACACAGACAGATAGTCCTTGTGTCCCCTATAAATAGGGTTGTTTGTCTCAGTTGGAGTAGAAAAATATGAAAGAAATTCAAAGTCAAAGTAACAACCAAGGCCATTCGATAAGAAATCTCAGATACACACCTTGGATTGGAACTGAGTAAATTCCCAAAGGTGTTACTTCAGAAAAGAGGAATAACCAGAAAAGAAAGTATCGAACAAAAGTGTTCCATTACAATTAGAGTGATTCACCCCTGAAAAATGAAAGAGTTGAAATTCACCTAACAAATTTTCAACAGGCCTCAAAATCTGAAATGGATATCATAACAACCTCCGACACAATTGGAAACAGGATTGATCAAAGGTATCAAATACAAGTCAAAAGGTGGAATACATTCACCAACACAAGTTTCGCTTAAAGGAATGTCAAATATTTCATTAGGATGGAAAGGTATTACTAAGGTCTCCACATATGTCTTCTTTGTCGACTCCTTCGATAGCTCGTTATCCGATTCTAAGCCCTTATTTTCCACGTCGTAAGGTTATCAATATCGTACGTTGTCGTCGACTCGTAATAGTTCTTGAAGATTCCGTCATAGACATCTACAACCGTAAGAAGTTCTATCCAGCTTAGCACAACCATCTTAATCGAATACCCCTATCCTAACTCACTCATTGGTACTATATCCAATAGCCCAACACGAACTCTAAATGAGCTCTGACGTCCCTTATATAACTATATACACTCCTACGCACTCTCGTTTCTAGTTTTACTATAACCCTGCTCTGATACCAACTTGTAACGCCCCCAAATCCGGGGTCAAAGGATTTGGTCGTCACGCTAAAATCTCAATTAAAAACAACCTGTTAAATATTAAACAAATTCAAATATACATCTGCGACCCCAACTAAACCAAGATCTTTTAGGTTATAGTGCTAGAAACAAGAATCCAAAATTTCACAAACTTTAACTTCCTTTTACAACAATTCTTTTTGCACAAATTCTAAAACACTAGTATAACTTCGATAAGAAGTATACCAGGCAAACTAATCTTATACAATATAGTAATTACTAGAAATCAACTTTATACAATAACCTTACTCTAAATCCAAATGCTCTGCATCAACTCGTCTTCCCAACATCATCTTGACTCTTCTCATTCCATAGTTATACGATTAAATACTGTCAATCTACCTTTCACTGGAGGGTTAAAAATGTGAAACAAGCAAGAGTGAGCCAAAAATGCTCAGCCAGTGTGATAGAATATAACTCTGAATATCAATGTATGATTCAATAAATATGAAATTTAACAAAACAGTACAGAACATGTATTAGGAAATTCTCAATGGAATTTAAGAACAATGAAACTTGATTATCGATACCAACACATAACTTTAAAAATAATCTAATACATATAAGTAACTTTTCTCACTTTATCATCAAAATAATGAATTGGAATCCATTCGTTCGCCCGAGCTAAGCCGACGATCAATCGCTCATAGCTCGCCAACCAAACTGTGGTACACAGTAGGCTCATCACATATTGGGGTTCCCCGGGCTACACAATCACAAATCAGCCCATTTTGGCACTTATTGACCATGGCCAAAATTCATCTCTCGACCGTCGCGCGGTCAGGCATTTCCAACCATCGCGCGGTCATGCATTTCCAATTCACGGGTTCAATATAAAACCCTAGTTTTTCAACAAATCTCAGTTTTCACCCTTATCGGGCTCACAACTCAAATCACAGTTTCAACACAATAAGTACACTTTTCTCATTTAACATGGCAATATGAATCTGATAAGTAAGAATACCAATCAGAGGAATTATTGAATACTGAAAGAAATAGTTCAAGTCCTTCAAAAAGTATACTTATAACAGATAAGCCTTACATTCTGAAGGAAATAAACCGGATTGTACATAACATATATGAGTTCGAATAAGGAACTGAATCTGATAACTGCATTAAAAAGAAATAATAATAATAATAATAATAACAATTGCAGTTCAGTGTAAAAGAACCAACACTTGGAAATTAAGTAAAGAGTATAAACACTCGCATAATAATAATTCAAGAGAATATTACTCGAACAATACGTGAAGGGTATAGACACTTGCCTCTGGTCCTTAGCTATATCGTAAAGCTGCAATAATACGTTTCCTTGGTGCTACGTCACCTCACAAATAACCCAATCCGTCGTAAACAATATCTCATCCTTTTCCGATATCTTTTATTTAACACACTTCGATAATCTGACTCGTCTCGTCCAATAGTCTCTGTTGCATAGACATCCATATTCAATAGATAGAATAATCACGATTAACTAAATAAGTGATCCACGTAACTCGCTTGACAAAAGTCTCCATACTATAAAGTCAATAGTCTCACAATTCTCATTTTCCAACATTACTGACAAATTTCTATCCCATCTCCCTCTCGTGATAATACTAGACACGACCAAAGTACTTAAACAAGTCTCAAAACAGTTATTCGTATTTATAACTCACTAACCAGATAATTCACATAATCCACATCATTCACATAGCACATTTAAACAAGTAACCGGTTACATATCGGACGTCCGGTCTAATTTATAATATTTAAAACTCAGATACAAGCCCTAGTACGGGCATATACTGACTATAAAACACATTACACAACTCATACGAATCATATAGCACTTATAACTATTTTTAAAACATCACACAAAGCTTATTTGAATTTAAATAAGCCATAAAAATTTTTAAATCAAAAAATCGGATTTTTAAATCCAATATCAGTATTTTAAATGCAATTAAATCAATTAATAAAATTAATTGGCACTCTTTAAATGCTCAAACTATTTTTAAATAAATAAACCAAGCTAGAAAATAATCAAACTTAATTTTAATTAATTAAATCTAATTAATAATTAATTATTAAGAATTAACTGATTAAAAGAATTAATCAATTAATTAAATAAATTAATTATTAATCAAAAATAATTAAAATAATTAATTTAATAAATTTTCAGATTTAAATAAATATTTATGAATTTATAAAATTTTCTGAATATTAAAAAGTATTTTTAAATTAAAGATATGCTTTTTAGAATTTTTAAAACAATATTTGAATTATTTTAAAAATAAAAATCCAGAAACACTATTCATCTTCTTCCTTGAAAGCTTCAAGCCAGCTTTAATGGCTGACCGGCCGCCGCCGGCGAACTATTCCGGTCACAATCCGGCAAAAAACGTTCTTACACAAAAACTCAACCAAACTCAACGTTCTATATACCAAAACGAAGCTTGAAACACGTACAATCTAACCCCCATATCCACATACACAAACAATCAACAGATTGTACGAACTAATGGTTTAAAAAATCGAAAAAACTTAACAATTCGAACTAGCAATTATAGGAATATAACGACTCAATAAAACATGTAAATCGATTACCCATGATCATATAAAGCTATAGGAACCATCAAAATCAACGGACAAACTCTAAATCAAAAAGCCCCAATTTGAGCTTAAGAACCCTAAATTTTCGAATTGAACAGTCCGGGAATCAAACAATGAAATTGAACACATATTTGGACTCCTTACAACCATACGAAACTATACATATCATCAAATCACAGGAACAAGCTCAAAATCAAAAAGCCCCAAATATTTCATGAACCCTAATTTTCCAGAATTAAAGAAAGCTTCGCATAGAGTTTAAAAATTACCCCACACGAATTCTGATGGCAGATTATGAAACTAGATCCCAAGACCTTCGATTCGACTACTAGAACGTTGAAAACGGATTCCGGTAACGCTTTCAAAATTGAGTTTGATTCTCAAGAACACGAAGAACACGTTCAGGGGTTTTTCGGATTTTTAACTGTAATTATGCTTTATTATACGCAAAATAATTACAATATGGCTATTTATATTAAACGGAAAATAATACCCCAAACAATATTTTTGGTTCAATATTGATCCGTTGGATCGTTTTTATTCGAATATAGCGTACCGGTTACAAAACGATAATTCTCAAAAAGTACGAATAATTACGAGAGTAATTTAATACTATCTATATGTACGAACCCAAAATATCTTTATAACAATCACTCAAAATATCCCATGTCTTTACGAATGAATTATTGGTACGAATGATATACCAATTTCCCGAATAATTTGGAAATGATCTAAATTCTTCGTTCAAAAATTTACGATAACTTTAAAATAAAATAACTCACTTTTTAAATACCAGTCTAAGTACCTCAAAATTCACGTAGCATTTATGGGACAAACACATATGATCATTTAACGAAAATTTCCCCACATTTAAATACAGAATGTATTTAAATTCACAAATAACGTAAAAGAAATTATATTAAACTCTAAAAATATACCCACGATTTCCCGGTTCTTACAATGCGAGCTAGTGGATCCAGCTCGCTTGGAATCCAACTTGATCCAAACTCCGCCCCAGAAAACTATACCAGGGAAAAAGACCTATATTCATGGAGGGACAAGATGACAGTGCCAAGTATTTCCAGCTCGCTTGGCCTTGAAGATTTATTTAATCGTTCAGTACGTCCCATAAGCGACGAGGAGGCTAATGTCCGTGTAAATCAATTGCTTCGAGAGAGAGAAGCGAGGCTTCACCTCGCACCGTCTTCCACAAATTATCCAATCGATATATCAGAGTCATCCACAGACAGTTCCCTAGGGAGCACTTTTTGTGACAAACGTAAAGGGAAAGCAGTGGCTCGCACCCCATCTCCCCAGGACGAGTTCGAACAGAATGATGAAGATGATGACACTAGCTCGCACTGGTCATATGACAGTCCTGCTAGCGAGGAGGTAGCAGATGTGTCAAAAGAAATAGATTTCTGCAATTATACATACATCCCCGAACCATCTCCTGTTCCTTATGAACCACTCAAACAACCCGAGCTCGAAGGAGAGGTTTTTCTTAAAAAACGCGTAATCCCAGATGGCGATAAGAGCTCATCTTCCATTCATGAAAGTGGAAAAATTCTAGCTTGTCGGGATATGTCCACCTTGTTAACTGAAAATGTCATGCGCGACCTTGTGGATCAATTCAGGCCAGAGGGTCGCATAATTCTCCCCGCACCGCATATGAGATGCTATCGTTTTAATCATCCGGAAAATGGAGGACGGGCTCCTCGCATGGTTCTCTCATCTTTCTTGTTAAAGATGGGTATTACTGCGCCCCTCCATCCCTTCATTCAAGAAATCCTGGAGTACTATGGACTCGCACCGTTGCAGATCAATCCCAACGGCTATAGGTCGGCCAAAGCTTTATACATTCTTTATAAAAAACAAGGATATCCTACTCTCACTGCTAGGCAACTCGGGTATTTGTTGAACTTGAAGCACTCAGCCGAATTTGGCTACTTCTATCTCTCTGTCTGGCCCTATTACAATAAGAAGAAATTGATTTTTGGGGGGCCAAGCAACTCGGGTAGATGGAAAGACCCTTTCTTCTACGTTCATGAAGTTCCCCGAGTTCAAACTCACTTTTATTACGACCCTGGTAAGCAATTCATTTGATTTTGCATCGTTTCTTTCACTTCGCACCGTACTTTCTCGCTTCACACCGTTTCTTATGTTTTGTCTTGATTTATTCAGAACCTCCTGTGAGAACACCTTTACAAGGTCAAGAGAAGATTAACGCTGATAATCTTCTAAACATCCCCGTTTCAGAACGAAACATTAGAAAACTGATCACTACTGCCAACCTTGTTGAGTATGGCTTCTTAAAAGAAGGGACTAGATTAACTCCCAGCAAAAAATCTAGGAGAAAAAGAAAAGGTAGGTCTTCACTCGATGCGAGCCTTCAGCTCGCACCGTTATCTTATATGTCATTTTTACTCTTGCATTTTTATTTTACATGTGTATTGACTAACTCTTTTGTCTTCGTTTTATTGCAGAAATGGCAATCTCCCCTCCTCCATTCTTAGCCGAACAAGATGTTCCGGTTCGAACCGTTCCTTCTGATAGTCAAACCGGTTCGCACGCCGGGGGCTCAAACAAGGTTATCCCTCCAACCATGGATATTCCTTCTCAGTTTAAGACTACTCTCACTGATTATTTGGCAACTGGGGGGGCCTCTTCTCAAAAAAGGAAAACCAGACAATCCAAGGACATCCTCCCTGAGGCTGAGGTATCGAAGCGAGCTCGCAAGGAGTTGCCCCCAAACCCTCAAGGGAATGTTGTGGCCAGTACTTTGGTTCGGCTCGGAGCCCCGCATATTTCTGAGAGTGAGTTAAGGGCATGGACTTCGGGCTCGTTCGAGGCGAATAATGATGCCCTTACCAAGGCCACATCCGAGGTTTTTATAAGACAAATCAGCAGACACGGGGAACTTCGTTCAATGGGTCAAGCCTTTGCTCGTCTTGATAAAGATAACAGGATTTTGTAAAACAAATTGGACGAGGCGAGGAAGGCCAATGTGGCATTGGTTGAGGAGTCCAAACAAAGTATCCTCGACGCGACCACAAGCCTTGAGAAGGACTTGCGCGAGTCTAAAGCACTTGTGGAAAAGATGAAGGGGGAACATTCCAATGTTCTAGCCGAGGCCACTTCCCAGAACAATTCTTTAAAAGCCCAAGTTGCCGAACTCGAAGCTAAGATGGCAGCCCAAGGTGCTGAGTTCGAGACCAAATTTTCAACATTGGAGGCGAGCCGGGACACAGAGGTCAAGGATGCGAAGGCCCTAGGCTCCAAGAACTTCATGAAGGGCTTCATGGCGAAGGTCCCTGAGTTCGATTGGAGTCCTCTAGGTGCTGCTACTGTGAGCTATGCCAAGAAGCTTCGCAAGGAGATGAAGGAAGAGGCTGCAGCTACTGAAGAGGCTCGAACTGCTGAAGAGGCCCAGCTCGAACCGAAACCTCAGCTCGCACATGAAGCCAATGAGGAGACTCCTCAGGCTTAACTTTATTTAGCTATTTTCTTTGGGGATGCGGGCACCCCGTTTGCCTCGCAGTTTGTAAACATTTGATGGCTTCGAACCAGTAACACTTGCACATTACTCTGAATGTTTTCCAAACGTTTTCTCTAAGTATTTTGTGTTCGTCCATGGTTTTGAATGTTTTCTATTCATGTCTGTACATTTCTTTATATAGTTATTGCTTTAAATGAACAACTCCCACCAGGTCCACCTCGCACGGGACTACTTTGCCCCTGATTCCTGCTCACACAAGGTCCCACCTTGCACTGAGTCTCACCTCGCACAAAGTTCCGCTTCGCACAGAGTTTCACTTCACACAAAGTTCCACTTCGCGCAGAGTTTCACACCGCACAAAGTTTGAGTTCAAATTTTTGTTTTTATTTCCCAACTTGTATGAGCTCGTTTTTTGAGAGGCCTCGCCTCGCACAAGCTCTATTTCATGATTGATGGGTCGATGCATAATCAAATATACTTTATTTTCAATCTTCTGTAAACATAAACGAGTGCCTTTTCGTTAGAGCAATTTGTGATAGTAAAATAAATAGAATTTACTTAATGCATGAAAACATACAATAAATCTTAACTTTATTTAAATAATAACAGACTTAGACTTATTACATCGTATGTCAAAGGGAGGTGCCTATATGACACTACCCCCCGAGACTTAGGATAAATATCAATGCATGCTAAGTCTTAAATAGATATAGACTACTGATAGTATCTCCTCAAATGCTCAGCATTCCAAACCCTTGGTATAAGCTTCCCCCGTATATCATTAAGATGATAGGTTCCTTCCCACAAGACTGATTTAATCTGATATGGGCCTTCCCAATTTGCACCAAACACCCCATGATTAACCACCTTGGTGTTAGGCATCACTCGACGGAGAACCAAGTCCCCTACCCGGAAAGGTCGGGCTCTCACCTTGCGGTTATAATGCCTGGCAGTTCTCTGGTGATATGCTAGCAGCCTTGCTTGTGAGTCAACCCGTATTTATTCAATCATATCCAAGTAAAGACGATGATTCTTCTCACTATTCTCTGGGTTATAATGAGCTCTCCTAAAAGATCCAGCTCCCACCTCCACCGGGACCATAGCCTCACATCCATACACCAAGGAGAAGGGTGTCTCACCCGTTGTGGTTCGGGGAGTGGTATTGTAAGACCATAAGACTTGTGGAAGTTACTCTGGCCAATTTCCCTTAGCATCCTCTAGCTTTGCCTTCAGTGTGTGCTTGAGTATTTTATTGATTGCCTCAGTCTGGTCGTTCATCTGTGGATGGCTCACTGCACTGAAACTCTTCAGAATCCCCAACCGATCACAAAATTCTCTCATCTCCTTACTGTCAAACCGTTTGCCATTATTTTTAGGATTTATGGGTGATAACTATGAGACAACTTAACTAGATACTTTATTTACTTAATCTTTATTAAGTATGAACATACTGTCACAGCCAGAGTATGTCTTTGTAACTGTTTTATTTAGTACAAATAAGATTCTAGTGCATCTTGGTAGAAGTTCATTCATTTGTTCAAGCCTCAAGAAGTACTCAAGATGGACAGCAAGAATAAAGATTACTGTCACAGCGCTGACAGTAAGGTTACAAGAAGACAGCATGTTGCGAGTCACGACAGTACATTCACTCTGACAGCAACATTGGCGGAAGACCTCTGACATCAACTTTACCTTAGCCTGGCAGCAAGATTGGAAATCCTGACAGCACCTTCAGCGGGGATTTCTTACTGTCACCAAAAGCGCATTCCTGTGACAGCAAGCTTAGCCATCAGGATACTGTCATGAAGGGATAACATTTGTATTGGTAAACAACCCAGTCAAACTTGTGACAATTTGGATGTTCAAGAAACAGGTGTGTTGCAGTATCCCAATACTGTAACAGGTCTGCAAGACTACGACTGAAGCTTGAGAGATCACATGACAAAGCTCACCAATTCCAGAGTATGATAAATCTACATCTACTGAATTGTGTTAGCTTAAAATAGAATGTTTCTAGATTGCTTTGATATGTATTGATAAGCTGTCTGTATAGAAATTTAGGAAAGAATCACGGGCAGGCAAATTGTAAGAAGCTGCCACTTGAAAATGACAGCAGCTTCACAAGACCCGTGATTGAAAGTCATAGGTTTAGCCTACTTAGTCTATCTCTCAATTCATTCTCTGTAATCACTCGAGAAACCGAAGCTCAAGAAAACAAACATTTTCTTGAGGTTGTAGCAACCCATTGCAAAATAAATAAAACATTTATTTTGTGAGAATTACTCGTGTGTCCACTTGTGTTTGCATTTGATAAACTGATAATCCTTAATCTTAGTTCTTGTTGTTGAAAACGTAGATTGAGATTTATCAGTATTGCATTCAACCCCCCACCCCCCCTTCTACAATAGTCAAGGACCAACAACTGGTATCAGAGCAGACAGATTGTTCTACAAATCTGATATCATTACAAGTATGCAGAAGTCAAGTAGCATAAAGATTCCAGCATTTGATAAAGAGAACTATAATGTATGGAAAAGAAAGATCATGTCGTTTATCAAAGATGCGAATCCATTATACTTGGGTATCCTCCAAAATTGTCCATTTGTTCCACGAAAAGAAATTGAAGCCTCAACTGTGGACGGCGTTCTTATTCCAGCCTACTGGGTCAACAAATTACCTTCGGAGTTTCTGGAGCCAGAAAAAGAGAAGGTGGCCTTGGATGATTACTTGCAACTCATCTTACTAGATGCTCTCACTTTGGACAAAGCCATGTGTGGGAATGTCATTGGGCGCTCATCACCCAAGGATATGTGGAATAAGATCGAGCTGCTGTGTGAAGGAAGTGAAGAAGTGAAAGATAATCAAAGACAAATTCTTATCTCACAGTATGAAGCCTTCATGGCAAAGTCAGGAGAAGACCTAACAACAATGTTTGAAAGGTTTAGCAAACTTATGACTGAGCTACAGATACATGGAAAATACTATGATATGAAGGAGCTAAATGTCAAGTTCTTACTCACACTTCCTGAGCATCTTGAGCACAAAGTCACTGCCATAAGAGAAGGAAAGAATCTTAACAATATCTCTCTTGAAACTCTATATGGTGTGCTTAAATCATACGAGCTTGAGTTTTTCCAGAAAAGAGCTATTCTAGCTGGATCCAGAGGAAAGATGGCTAATATGCCAGGTGCTCTAGTGGCTCATGTGCCAAGAATCACTCAACCTAGTGAAGAAGCTCAAATCACTCAACCTGCTTCAGTACCCACTCTTAAGATCGAAGAGGTTGTGGATGATGAGGAGAAAGTTGTACTGCAGATAACTGATGTTGAGGATGAAGACTTCTACTCCTTAGAAGAAATGGAGAAGATGGATAATCCAACTATGGCTTACATGGCCAAGAAATTCAAAAACATAAGATTCAAAAGAAACAAGCCATTTAAGCCTCAGGGTCAAACATCAAGGTTCAGCAGAGGGAACTCTTCTAAGGTTGAAGGTGGTGCCAGAAGAGGTGGTTACAAAACAGGGATGGTGGACAGATCCAAGTTCAGGTGTTACAACTACAATGAGCTTGGTCATTTTGCTACAGAGTGCAGAAGACCAAAGCAGAATCAGAGGATGGATAAAGGGTCAAGTGGACATTTCAAGAAAGGACAAGGAAAGGCCTATGTGGCTGAAGGAAAGTGCTGGGATGATTCTGATGATGAAGAGGAAGATGAATATGTGAATCTAGCCCTCATGGCTAAGTCTGATGAGGCCTCCTCTAGCTCTCCAAGTCAGGTACCCTCACTAGTCTTACTTGATATGTCTAAAGATGAATACAAACAAACTGTTGAGGAATTGAGTGCAGAAATGTTCAATGTTCACACTAGTTTAACTGCGGCTAATGAAGAGATTGCTAGGTTAACTAAATTGAATGAAACACTCACTTCTGAAAATGATTTGCTTTTGTTAAAGACCAGTTGTTTAGAATCTTTAACACAGGAGAACGCTAAAATTAAAAATGATTTAGTCTGTGCTAAGGAAATTGAGGAGTTTCTAAGGAAAGAAATTAGTGAAAATGAATTCAAGATAAAAGCCTATAGAAACTCATCGAAACAACTTCAGGACTATCATGAGAAACACACAGAGGATCAAAAAGTAGGGATAGGTTTTGAGTATGTCAAAAGACCTGGTAAGGAAATTGTCAGTCAGGATTGTTCAACTGATGCTACTGTCAAACCTCAAATTCTCAAGAAGATCAACAAACCCATTTTTAAACCTTCTGAACTTGAGTTTGATGAGGAAGCCATGCTCATCAAGCAACAACTTGATGATGAGGATGAAGGTATTGACAGTACAACAGTTGATGGAAAAGATACTATCACAATCCCCATGACAGTAACTTCCCCAAACAATCTGACAGAATGTTCCAAAGATGATGTCAATAATGGCAGGACAGTAGCTTCCAAAGGTACTGTCAAGAAAGGCTCGACAGCAACTTCAGAACATCCTGTTGACTCAATAACCTACAAGTCTAGAAACAGGAATGGTAAGTTAGGAAATGGCAATGCTAATGCTCCTAGAAAACTATGCAATAATTGTGGCTCTTCATATCACTTAACTCATGTTTGTAAGAAACCAAAGGAGGTCAAGAACAATGTGACCATGCTAGATGGTAACTTACACAGAACCCCCATTATGCATAGATTTATGGTAGTCTGCAATAATATCGATTGTGTGCCTTGTAAAGTGACTGCCATGAGTACTTGTTTCAATTTGCCTATTTCTTCTACTGAACCATGTCTCTATATGCAAACTGGTGAGACTCCTGAGCCTACTGGAAACAGTAAGAAGGCCTCATCCACTAAGAAGAAGACCAAGTCTAATTCTAAAGATATGTGGATGAAGAAAGGAGTCCAACAGAAGATTCCTGATGTGATGATTAAAGTTGAAAATGATGATTATGCTTATGATACTGAAGTGACTAGACCCAACAAGGATTGGGTACCATATGCCTCTTAAATACAATTTGTCTTGCAGGGTAAGAATAAGGAGCAGGTCACTTGGATCATTGACAGTGGCTGCTCTAGACACATGACTGGTGATAAAACCCTGATGTCACAATTTGTAGAGAAAGCTCAACAGCAAGGGTTACACAGTGGGATATGGCTGTTTGAAAATTGAAAATGTTGTCATAAATGATATTGCACTTGTTGATGGATTGAAGCACAACCTGCTCAGTGTCAGCCAATTCAGTGACAGGGGATTCAAGGTTGATTTTGACATGATGGTGTGCAACATCTATCACAAGAAGGATGGAAGCCTTTCTTTGAAAGGAGTAAGAAAAGGAAGCCTGTTTGTTGCTGACTTAAGATCAACAAAGAAGGACAAGATTTACTGTTTTTACAGTAAAGCTACTGTTGGTGACAGTATGCTTTGGCACAGGAAACTCTCACACCTCAACTTCAAAACAATGAATATGCTGATGAAGAAGGAACTAGAGAGAGGACTACCTCAACAGGAATTATGTCAAGAAGGACTGTATGAGGACTGTCAAATGGGAAAACTGAAGAAAGCTGTGCACAGATCAAAGCAAGTCAACACCAACACTGAACCACTCAAACTAATTCACATGGATCTCTTTGGACCAGTCAATGTTACATCATTAGCCAAGAAGAGATATGCATTAGTTATGGTGGATGACTATTCTAGGTATTCTTGGGTGAAGTATCTAGAATCAAAAGATGAAGCAGCTCAAGTCATCATTGATCAATTAAGAGTTCTTGAAAGAGCTCCAAATGCCAAAGTTCAAATGATAAGAAGTGACAATGTGACAGAGTTCAGAAATGCCACTCTTGGTAACTTCTATAAATATGAAGGAATTGTACAACAATTTTCTGTTGCAAGGACTCCTCAGCAGAATGGAGTTGTAGAAAGGAAGAACATGACTCTCATTGAAGCTGCCAGAACTATGCTTCATGATGCAAAATTACCTACATACTTCTGGGCAGAAGCTATCAACACAGCCTGCTACACACAGAACAGAACCTTGATCAACAAGACTCATGGGAACACTCCTTACTATCTTCTCAATGAAAAGAAACCTACTGTCAAGTATTTTCATGTGTTTTGGAGCAAATGTTTCATGATGAAAGACAACCATGAAAAGAAAGGGAAATTTGACACCAAAGCTTATGAAGGCATTTTCATGGGGTATGCTTTAGAAAGGACTGCCTACAGAGTCTATCTTTTGGAACACAGAATCATCGATGAAAGTGTGAATGTCACATTTGATGAAACCAAGTTTCCTGGACTGCATGAAGAAGGTCCAATGCAGATTCTTAGATTTGAGAATCAAGGATACTTAGAGGAAGAAGAAGTTGTTGATGAAGAACCTACTTTCACTCAAACTGTTGAAACAGAAAAGGATGTTGTCATTGAAGATAATATCAATCAAACTCCAGCCCAGTCACAGACCATCACAGGAAATACTCAAATTGATGGTGACTCTGGAGACATTGAAGAAAATGGTGGAGACAATTGCCCTGGTGAAGAATCGGTTCCTCTAATTGAGGTTACTGTCTCAAATCAAACAAGAAGCTTGCCCAAAACCACTAGGTGGAACAGGGATCACTCAAATGATCTAATAATTGGAGATCCCTCTTCTGGGGTGAGGACCAGGAACAATGTTTCTGCTGACAGCATGTTTTCTTGTTTTCTTTCTCAAATAAAGCCTAAAGCAATTGATGAAGCATTGTTAGATTCTGATTGGGTGATTGCTATGCAAGAGGAACTCAACCAGTTTGAAAGGAACAATGTATGGAAATTGGTTCCAAGACCTAAAGGAAAGTCAGTTATTGAGACAAAGTGGGTTTTCAGAAACAAGTTAGATGAAAATGGGAATGTGACTAGAAACAAGGCAAGGCTAGTAGCTAAAGGTTACTGTCAACAGGAAGGAATAGACTATGATGAGACATTTGCACCTGTTGCCAGACTTGAAGCTATCAGGATTTTCCTAGCCTTTGCTCCACACTGTAACTTCAAAGTGTTCCAAATGGATGTCAAAAGTGCTTTTCTGAATGGAGAATTGGAGGAAGAAGTGTATGTTGAACAGCCTCCTGGTTTTGAAGATGTTGAAATGTATGATTTTGTGTACAAGCTGTTCAAGGCACTTTATGGATTGAAACAAGCTCCAAGAGCATGGTATGATACCCTCTCTGCCTTTCTATTAGAAAACCAGTTTACAAGAGGTGTAGTAGATAAGACCTTATTCTACAAGCATCATGGCAAATACATCATTCTGGTTCAAATTTATGTTGATGATATCATCTTTGGTTCATCAAATGAGAAGCTGTATGTGAAGTTTTCATCTCTAATGAGAAACAAGTATGAGATGAGTATGATGGGAGAACTGTCATTCTTCCTTGGTTTACAAATTCTTCAGAAAAATGATGGAATCTTCATTTGTCAAGCAAAATATGTCAAGGAACTTCTCAAGAAGTTCAATCTAGAAGATGCATCACCTGCCAAGACTCCTATTTCTACCTCAACTAGTCTGGATCTAGATTCCAAAGGGAAGAAAGTTGTGTAAAGCATAATGTAACATAAGATGTAAAAGAGATAACTACAACTCAACAAAGGACAAGACAGACAATAGTATTAACAGAAGCACAAAAATCCAGAATCAAAGAAGAAAAGGTAAACTCAAAAAATCAAAATGCGTTATGTATTCTTGAAGTCCGTAAACAGGTCACGGAAAGAAGTTCATGAAAATGTTCAAGCCTCAGTGACAGCAAAAGAAACAAGACTTTCAAGACGACAGAAGTATGTGAATGATTTAGGGTTAAGTACCACGGGATTCCAGTGATTTAAACGAAGCAACCAGAACGACAAGGGACTTATCAGAAGCATTGAAATGAAGACATAAAAGAAGAATTGATCAAGTGTTATTCATCTGTGAACCAGACCAGTTGCACTAGGTGACGGCACTAAAAAGATCAAGTTGTTTTATCGTCTCAGAAGGAAGTGATACAGTCTATTACTTAAACGCCCAGAAGCTCAATGGAATCATTAAAAGAAATAAGACAAGAAAAAGAATTCGATAGTTTTTCATTTCAGAAAACTATCGAATGGAATGAAAAGTGATTCAAAGAAAACCAAAGTAAATCAATTTAGCATTCGATAGTTTTGTTTAAAAAACTATCGAATGGTAAAATGATTTATTCATTCGATGGTTTTAATTTGAGGAGCAGGTGAAAAGTGTGACTTGTTGTCAGGTTGATTTTGAAGATGGACGGCCAAGATTGTTCCTACAAACTTGGTTCGATAGTTTTCAAATCAAAAGCCTACAATTACTAAGAGAGAGGTAGTGTCTTCCTCAGTCGAAGTTATTTTCACAGAAGCAATAACTGAGAGAGAGTTTGAGCCAGAGAGAAAATACCAGAGAAATTAATTCTGCTTGAATTCTATCAAAGTTTTGATTGTGTATAACTTAGAACTCCTTGAAGCTAATCTACGGATTAGAAATTGTAGCACCCCTCGAGGTTTATATTTATAAAAAGATATATTCCCCAAAACTTGGTTTGGTTTGGTGTGTTTGATTTCGTTATAGAACTGAATGATTAATCCGCGAACGAAATTGAATTATTTGTGAGTATCGTATTCAACCCCCCCTTCTACGATACTTTGGACCTAACAATTGGTATCAGAGCTACTTGATTGATATACAAATCAGATCCGGTGAATGAGACCAAAATCAAACGTAGCGTGAAAATACGAAGCAAATTTTTTAACTTTCAAAGTTTTTCATTTAATTGGAATTTCTTGAATTTTAAACAATTTGAAATTTTCAGAAACCATGAGTGCTCCAAAGACAACCGCTGGTATTAAAGTTCCCCCGTTTACTAGAGATGATTTCGGTTTGTGGAAGATGAAGATGCTGTTATTTATCAAGGCATCTAATCCGTTGTATATTGGCATATTAGAGAACGGACCGTTTGTACCAATGAAACTAGTTAGTGAATCTACAGCTCCTGATGGTAGCAGGATTCCTCAAGGCACCCAACCTAAGGATATTAGTGAATTTACAGATTCTGACAAAGAACTGATTCGATTGGACACCGGTTTAATGTTGATATTGGCGGACTCCGCAGACAAGGAAATGAGCTATTAGTTGATAACTGTACAAGCGGGAAACATATGTGGGATACCATTAACTTGATAATGGACGCAACTGAAGACGTGCAGGAAAACAGATTGGACATCCTGACTTCTCAATACGAAACGTTTAGGTCTCTGCCAGGAGAAAGTGTAACTCAGGTCTTTGAGAAATATACTAAACTCCTCAATGAATTGGCAATGAAAGGAAAGACCTATCCACTGAGAGAAACAAACAGGAAGTTCATGATGACGCTGCCCCATCATGTAGAACACAAGTCATCATCCATTAGGGAAAGAATTGACTTCACAAAGATGTCATTAGAGATGATCTATGGCAAGTTGAAAACCTATGAGATGGAACAGGAACAAAGGGTGATAATCTACGGATCAGGGACAGTGGAGAACAAGCACAATGCACTTGTGAGATCAGCAGCACTTGTAGTGGATGAACCAATAACTTCTGAGATTCAGGTTCAAACCCCTAGAGCTGGAAAGGAGGTGATAATAGAAGCAGAAATGGATTCTGTGAATCTGGGTGTTGATGAAAGTGATTACTACACCCTAGAAGAGCTTGAGCAAATGGAAGACAAAACCATGGCGTACTTAGCTGCAAAGTTTAGTCACATTCGTTTCAAGAGAAACCCTAAGTACAAGTTCAAGGGTTCAACCAACAGATTCCAGAAGAGCAATTATACACCTAGTACAGGCTTTAAGGGAGGCTACAAGACTGGCATGATTGATAGAAGCAAATCAAGATGCTACAACTGTAATGAGTTAGGGCATTTCGCCACTGAATGCCGGAAGCCTCGTCAAGCAAGAGACATGAAAGATGTCTATGGAAAGAAGGATTCTTATGATGAGTTGAAGAAGGAGAATGCCAAGCTTAAACAGCAATTGGAGGCATTCTCTGGAAAGCAGAAAGGGAAAGCTTATATAGCAGAGGGAAAGCACTGGGATGATATTGATTCGGATGAAGAGGAGGAATATGGAAATGTTGCTCTAATGGCTGACTCTTCAGAGGAATCACCACAATCATCTCAGGTACCTATCTTAACTACAATTGATATGTCTAACTCTGAGTACAAGAAAACTGTGCAAGATCTTAGTGTAGAATTGTTTAATGTACACACAAGCATGCTAGCATCAGAAATGGAAAATGCTAAACTAGTTCTTAAGATTAAAAAGCTAGAATCTAAAAATGAAGAACTAGAGCTTGTAGCTGTAACATTGGAAGATCTTAAGCAAAAGAATGCGTACTTAGAGAACAAGGTCAAGTGTAATGATGAGATAGAGACTATCCTCAGGAAGCAGATTTCAGATTTAGATTTGAAACTGAATGCTTTTAAGAATTCCGCTCTAGTGGCTAAGGAAATCATTGATACTCAGGCCATAGAGAATAAAACTGCTATAGGATTTGACTATAACAAGAAATCTAGTAAGAAGATTGTGGAATTCCCTACGACACCTTCAGTTGTCAAAAGGAATACTCCACATGTTCTTAAGAATGTTGATTGTCCAGTTTTTGTTAAGCCTTTTCCACCACTCTTTCATGAGGATGACCTTTTCATAAGACAAGAATTGCTTGAGGAGGATTTGTTGAAGGAAAAAGAGGTAAAGACTAAGTTGCCTAGGAAATCAGTAAAAAATGAATTACCTAAACCTGATTTTCCTAAAACTGAAGTAGGTTCCTTAGTTAGTAATGTTAAAAAGAACAGGAATGGGAAGAAGAAGATTGTTAATCAGGAAATGGTTCCATATTCTCCCATTGCATCTAGGAAGTTGTGCACTATTTGTAATTCTGTTGGACACCTTACACATGCATGTAAAAAGGTTAAAGTAGAAACTGCTAATACTTCTGAAATGCATAACATGTCTGACATGCCTGATACTCATGAACCCTGTGGAAAGAAAGAGTGTATGCTATGTAAGTACAACATCATGCATGCTTATTTTAAGTTGATGAATGATAGTAGCATTAGCACTGTTAATGTTAAATCCACAGATACTATGAATATCAAACATGGTAAGACTAAATTGAATGTTACTCCTGTTAAATCATCTCAACCTTCAGGACCCAAACAATTTTGGGTACCAAAGTCCGCTTAATCAATCTGTGATTGCAGGGTAAGGTTAAAAGCTCAAAGGTTGTGTGGATTCTGGATAGTGGCAGTTCTAGACACATGACAGGTGAAGAGTCCCTGCTTACAGAGGTGGTTAAGAAGACCGGCCCGATTGTAACCTTTGGAGATGACAGCAAAGGATTCACTACGGGATATGGTAAATTGAAAGCTGGAAATGTCATCATTGAAAACATCTCTCTTGTTGAAGGATTAAAGCACAATCTTCTAAGTATCAGTCAGTTCTGTGATAAAGGCTACAATGTAGATTTCAGAAAGGACAAGTGCTTGATCACCAACAGGAAGGATGAGAAGCTTACTCTACTGGGAGTGAGAAAAGGAAATTTGTTTATAGCTGACTTAAGTTCTACCAGTGAAGGAGAAGTTACATGTTTCTATGCAAAGGCATCTTCAGAACAAAGTTGGCTATGGCACAAGAAGCTCTCACATCTGAACTTCAAAACTATGAACTCTTTGGTAAATAGAGAGTTAGTGAGAGGGTTGCCCCTGATGGAATTCAATCAGGAGGGACTATGTGAAGCATGTGAAAAGGGGAAGTCGAAGAAAGCATCACATGGAAGCAAAGGAATGACAAGCATTACTGAACCATTACAACTGATTCATATGGACTTATTTGGTCCAGTCAATGTTATGTCACTTTCAAGAAATAGATATGCATTGGTGATGGTGGATGACTACTCCAAGTACACGTGGGTGTTGTTCATACAAACAAAGGATGAAGCAACACAACTAATCATTGATCACATCAAGAAGATAGAAGTGGAAGCTAAGCTACCTGTGCGGACAATCAGATCAGACAATGGAACTGAATTCAAGAATGCAGTTCTTAATGATTTCTGCTCAGAGAAAGGAATATCAAGACAGTTTTCAGCACCAAGAACTCCTCAACAGAATGGAGTAGTGGAAAGGAAGAACAGGACCTTGGTTGAAGCAGCAAGGACCATGTTGAGTGAATCAAAACTTCCCACTTACTTTTGGGCTGAAGCAGTGAACACGGCTTGCTACACTCAGAATCGAACCATGATCAACAAAGATCATGAAAAGACTCCGTATGAGTTAATGGCCAACAAGAAACCAACACTGAAGTACTTTCATGTGTTTGGTGCAAAGTGCTTTGTACTTAAAGATGGAGAACATCTTGGCAAGTTTGATGCCAAAGCAGATGAAGGCATTTTTCTGGGCTATCCTCTGGAATCTAAGGCTTTCAGGGTATATGTGATTGAAGATAAGAAGGTGTTGGAAAGCTTTAATGTAACATTTGACGACACCAAAAGACCAGACCTGTAAACTGGAGAGAACTCTGAATCCTTGGTATTTGAAAATCTATCAGGAGATCTCTCTGACAATGAAGAAGTACCTGAAGTTGTTACAGTCATTAATAATAATCATAATGATAATGATTCTGGACAAAGTGGTGACCAAAGTGGAGATCCTCAACATTCTGCGGGATCCACTAGTCAGTCTTCAGAATCAACAGATCAAACCGTCAACAACTCAGGGGGAGCAGGAGAAGGATCAACTAGTCACACTCCACAACATCTAGAACAAGGAGAATCATCAAGATCGCATCTGCCAAGACAAAGGGTATGGAATAGAGATCATCCCTTTCACTTGATCATTGGTGATCCGGACTCAGGAGTGAGAACTAGGAGAACATCACAAAATGAATGTCACTATTCTGGGTTTCTTTCAGAAACAGAACCTAAGAAAGTTGAAGATTCTCTAGATGATCCATATTGGGTGATTGCTATGCAAGAGGAACTCAATCAGTTTGAAAGGCAGAAAGTTTGGAAGCTGGTACCCAGGCCTAAGGGAAAATCTGTTATTGGAACAAGATGGGTATTCAGAAATAAGTTGTACGAAGATGGCATTGTAACGAGAAACAAAGCCAGACTGGTTGCTAAAGGTTACTCTCAAGAAGAGGGTATAGATTATGATGAAACCTATGCACCAGTAGCAAGACTTGAGGCCATCAGAATGTTTCTGTCATTTTCTGCACATTCCAATTACAAGGTATATCAGATGGATGTGAAGAGTGCTTTTCTGAACGGGGAGTTAGAAGAAGAAGTGTATGTGGAACAACCTCCAAGTTTTGAGGATTCAAAACTGGCAGACTTTGTGTACTTTCTATTCAAAGCTCTCTACGGACTCAAACAAGCTCCAAGGACATGGTATGACACTCTCTCTGAATTCTTACTTGAAAATGATTTTACAAGAGGTGTCGTAGACAAAACTCTCTTTGTAAAAAAGCATAAAAATGATTTGATATTGGTGCAAGTATATGTTGATGACATAATATTTGGTTCTACTAATGATGATCTATGCAAGAGATTTGCTAAGTTAATGCAGAGTCGTTATGAAATGAGCATGATGGGTGAATTGTCATTCTTTCTTGGACTGCAAGTATACCAAAAACAAGATGGTATATTCATTTGTCAGTCCAAGTACATCAAAGATCTTCTGAAGAAGTATCAAATGGAAGACTCATCTACAGCAAAGACTCCTATGCCAACTGCCACTAAGCTTGATAAGGATGAAACTGGTAAGAAGGTTGACATCACAGGCTACAGAGGTATGATAGGCTCATTACTTTATCTCACTGCAAGTAGACCAGATATAATGTTTGCAACATGCTTGTGTGCTAGGTTTCAGTCTGATCCTAAAGAATCTCATCTAATAGCTGTTAAGCGAATATTTAGATATCTTAAGGGGACCCCAAATCTTGGAATTTGGTACCCTAAAGATACAGGATTTGATCTTATTGGATACACAGACTCTGATTTTGAAGGTTGTAAGATTGATCGGAAGAGTACTTCAGGAAGCTGTTAGTTTCTTGGAAGAAGGTTAGTTTCCTGGTATAGCAAGAAGCAGCATTCAGTTTCCACATCAACAGCTGAGGCTGAATACATTGCTGCTGGAAGTTGTTGTGCTCAGATCTTGTGGATGAGAAACCAACTCCGTGACTATGGACTTTTGTTGACAAAGATTCCAATATTTTGCGACAACACAAGTGCCATAGCAATCTCAAACAACCCAGTGCAACACTCGAGGACGAAGCACATCGACATCAGGTATCATTTTATCCGAGAGCATGTCATGAATGGAACTATGGAGTTACATTTTGTACCCACAGAGGATCAAATTGCAGACATCTTTACTAAACCGCTTGATGAATCCACTTTCAATAAGCTGGTTGGTGAACTTGGGATGTTAAATCTTTCTAATTGATCTTGATTAGAAGTCAGTAACTGCAGATAGTCCTAGTAAATACATGAGTTTAAGAATTTCTATATCCTTAGGACTCGTGAGTTTATTTTCTGGAGCAATTCTCGTAGTTAGGATTATTGTACTAATTTTATGTGATAATTATGGATGATATATCTTCTGGCATTTAATTAGTTATTAATTCTAAAAATTATTTAGGTGCTAATATTTGTTCTAAATATTTTAGCATCTATTTAATTTGAATTAATTTGCTTTGTTTTTAACATTGTAAATTAATGCAGCATAATTCATTAGATTTTAATTGGTTAATATCACTCAATGATATTTAATTGATTTTATTCTAAGAAAATTGTGAATTTTCTGTTAAGAATTGATTTTGGTAAATTTGAAAAGATTTATTAGAATTAAAACTAGACATGAAATAAAAAGGTCTGAATTCTAAAACAAGAACAGGTTTTAAAATTTGGACAGAAGCAAAAATGTCGAATTTAGGAAATTCGATAGTTTTTCAAGTACATAGATAAATCTATCGAATTTAATTTTCGATAGTTTTTGAAAAGGAAAAGAAAATCTATCGAAAACAATTCTCGATAGTTTTTGAAATTGAATTGCAAAAGTATCGAAAGGAATTCACTTAATTTTGATATATGAATTCTCGATAGTTTTTGTATATACCTCGATAGATTTTAATTAAAAGCAGAAACCTTCGATAGTTTTTCTTATTAGGTCGGTTTAAATTCCATAATTTAAACTATTCGATAGTTTTTCAAAAACTATCGAACTGTTTTTGACCTATATGCCCCTAGGATAAAATTATCGATAGTACTAATGAAATCCATCGAGCATGTAAGGACAGATTTGCCCCTGACAGTTTCAAAAGTATAAAACATTGCCTTGTCTTTTTCATTATCAGTTTTACAGATCTTAGAAAAGCACAATCATCCGTTTGAATACTTACAAAATATATACATACACTCAAGCACACCCTTTCGATAGAATCCTTTGTTTTTACCTTGAAAAGCTTGAAAAATTCACTGTATTTCACCGTTGAGTCAATTTTAACCATGAAAAACTTGATTGTTTTAAGTGTTCAGACTTTCTAACTGAGAATCTATCGAACTAAATTGTTGAACCTCAGAAAAGTGATAAAAGTTCTTGTCCTTAGAAATTGATTGTTTTTACAGTTAATCTATTTGGACTATAGTGGTTGTTTGAAGTTCACATATTTAGGTTTTTAAATCAAGTGCACGAGTGTGAGTTCGAAAAGAAAAGGGGTAATTTTGTTATTAGGGTGTTTTTGTCAGAAGTTTGATTAATTAGTAATAATTAACTAAATTTAAGTGAAAATTAGTTTTGGGTTAAAATTTAATTTTCTGGAAATTTAAAATGGTCGGAGAATTTATTGTTACCAAAACTAATCATGTCTCGTTTCAAAACCTGCAAGCCATTACGAACTTACAGTTTCGTGCATGGGCAGAGTTTTTGAACACACGTTCATTAGTGGCATATGCTGTGAGTACTCCCGTGGTCCTTTGCATCGATCAATTGACTGTGTTGTACACAACCGCCACGGATACAAGTGAGAATAATATAAGGTCCTTCAGTTTTGTTGTGCCAGGGGGCAGAACAATAAGGGTGACGGAACATGATTTTAATAGAATCTTACATTTTCCTACAGAAAACCTTGTTCCGGATCCCACGACTGAGGAGATACATGCTTTCTTCACTCTCATTAGAAGTCAACAACCTAACTTCTTTGTGGGAGAGTTCCTTAAGCATTACTTGCCAAAGACATGGAACTTTTTCTTTCATACCCTAATCCATGTTTTTACCGCCAAGCTAACAAATCTGCATGGTATTCCCTTATTCCTTCAAAAGATAGGGTTTGCCATTGCCAACAATAGGCATATTAACATTGGACGGTTACTGATTGATCAAGTAATCATATGCATGGGACCACTGGATGAAAGAACAAGCATAGATGACGATGTGCTTTGTTTCTATCCTAGGTTCCTACAGCTAATTCTCAATGATATCTTAACAGATGATGAGCGCGAGACATTCGCCGAAGAGGAGACCATGGAGTGTATGAAGATGAAGAGCAATGCCATAACCGCTCTGATAAGGAAGAACAACTATCTTCCAGGGGTACCCACTATTCTCACTGAATATCTAAGAACGGTACCCCTACCACTTCTACCCCCGATGGAACAGGTAAATCAAGGTAACATTCCTGAACCTGAACTGCCTCCTGAACCACAACCAATGGATGTTGATCTAGAGCCCTCAGTGGCCATTCCTGACCAGGAGGTTGCAAACCCACAACCTCTAACCACGGTCGAAGAGCCTTTGGAAGAGCCAAATGAAACAATAAACGAACCTCCTTCCCCTCCTATACCCAATATTTAGACATCCGTGAGTGTAGAGGGAGATAGTGCCTTAGCAGCATCACATAAGGAGATACACCCTTCAACAGCAGCTCTGCCTTCCTCTAAAAGGAGACGAATAGAAACCGAGGCAACTGTTGATACTTTATTTCAAACTTCCAAAGCGCCCTTTATTGATTTTTCTGATGCTGATTGGGATACGCTAACGAAAGCTATATCTGAACCATTAGCTCAATCAAGTAAGGAAGAATTGACGGAAGCAACT
Organism: Heracleum sosnowskyi; assembly: GCA_030848705.1. Taxonomy (NCBI): domain Eukaryota; kingdom Viridiplantae; phylum Streptophyta; class Magnoliopsida; order Apiales; family Apiaceae; genus Heracleum; species Heracleum sosnowskyi. The sequence goes on from CM061241.1 coordinate 49,296,279, forward strand.
GGTGTTCCGACCATATTACGGTCAGGTTCACTGGTTGAAGGTTCTAAGAACCAAGGGTCTTCACAGACGTCGAGAGAAGGCTTTGACCTAAATGCACAATCTAAAGGGTCATTGTCTACCTCCCCAGATGGAACATATCTGGATCCTGCGGGTAAAGGGTCTGACGTAGGTGCAGATCGGCAACTCGTTGACAATGAATCAATTATTATTGAGGAGTCAACTGAGGTAAAGTCTTCATAGACTATCGGGGAAGATTCGGGATCTCTGCTGTTAAAAGAGCCTGTTTCTAACCCCCTAGGGATTCAAACTCTAGATCCTACAAAGGATATATCATCTAAGGATGATCAGCAACTTGGTTTAACCAAGGACGGGGACTTGCGAAGCCCCATTGCACCACCGGTGACCTCCTTAAGGACGGCTACGGTGTTTTCTTCTGCAGGTACATTCAGCACAAAGGATTTGAGTGAAACAAAAACACTTACACCTGGCCTGAGTGGGAAAGGAAAAATGATTCAAACACCGACAGAAATGTTGAGTGTACACCAAGAGCCAAATGTGAGGAGTGACACCCTAACCCTACCTAATATTGATGATTTGCTGTTATCGACAGAAAGAGAGCTACAAGTTCAATCTACCCTCAAGGAGATGACAGTTCGTGACAAAGAAGGAAATCCACTATTCAAGGTTCCACTGCGACCTTCCTTTGACCACGGGATCTCCTCTAGTCAAGCCAATGCTTCTTTAAAATCTATTCAAGAGAAGGTTGACTTGGCTGCAGCTGATTCTAGAAGAACATTCAGGGTCATTGGCAGTGCATCTGGCACTATAACAGGTACGAAGCAGGCAGTGGACTCCTTAAAGAAGGAAGCTATGGACGAACTGATCGAGTTGAGGACGGACGTCAAGGAACTTAAAGATGGTTTCATGAATGAAGTAGATGCTTTGTCGCAAGGACAAGAAGCTTTGAGAGAAGACGTTCTGGTTATCCGGGATGGTCAAGCTAGGGTAAAAGATGCAATGAACACCCTTTCTAGAGTGGAGTCTAAGCTGAACCAGAGATTGGACAAGATTGAGAAGACTACCAACTCCAGATTGGATAACATTGACCTGAAGCTGGCTTCTATGCAAGAGATGAATAAGGATCTATTGTATTTCATGGAAAATCAAAGTGATGGAGTACAGTCGATTTGGACTATGCTGAAGAACCAACAAACTGGCCAACCTGGTCCTTCAAATCAGCAACCTGATCCTTCTACTACCTTTTATGCTGAGGATGCTTTCGTCGAGGATTCCTCAACTAAGGGGGAGAAAGTTGGAGAAGGGGAGAAAGAGAAGCCTAAGGATGGATGGGGAGTTTGGGAGACAGTTGAAGCTATTCCTATCAGACAATACTGGATAGAGGAACTTGTAGAAGAAGAGAAGTTCATGAAAATGTTCAAGCCTCAGTGACAGCAAAAGAAACAAGACTTTCAAGACGACAGAAGTATGTGAATGATTTAGGGTTAAGTACCACGGGATTCCAGTGATTTAAACGAAGCAACCTGAACGGCAAGGGACTTATCAGAAGCATTGAAATGAAGACATAAAAGAAGAATTGATCAAGTGTTATTCATCTGTGAACCAGACCAGTTGCACTAGGTGACGGCACTAAAAAGATCAAGTTGTTTTATCGTCTCAGAAGGAAGTGATACAGTCTATTACTTAAACGCCCAAAAGCTCAGTGGAATCATTAAAAGAAATAAGACAAGAAAAAAAATTCGATAGTTTTTCATTTCAGAAAACTATCGAATGGAATGAAAAGTGATTCAAAGAAAACCAAAGTAAATCAATTTAGCATTCGATAGTTTTGTTTAAAAAACTATCGAATGGTAAAATGATTTATTCATTCGATGGTTTTAATTTGAGGAGCATGTGAAAAGTGTGACTTGTTGTCAGGTTGATTTTGAAGATGGACGGCCAAGATTGTTCCTACAACTTGGTTTGATAGTTTTCAAATCAAAAGCCTACAATTACTAAGAGAGAGGCAGTGTCTTCCTCAGTCGAAGTTATTTTCACAGAAGCAATAACTGAGAGAGAGTTTGAGCCAGAGAGAAAATACCAGAGAAATTAATTCTGCTTGAATTCTATCAAAGTTTTGATTGTGTATAACTTAGAACTCATTGAAGCTAATCTACGGATTAGAAATTGTAGCACCCCTCGAGGTTTATATTTATAAAAAGATATATTTCCCGAAACTTGGTTTGGTTTGGTGTGTTTGATTTCGTTATAGAACTGAATGATTATTCCGCGAACGAAATTGAATTATTTGTGAGTATCGTATTCAACCCCCCACTTCTACGATACTTTGGACCTAACAAGTTGACTCTAGTGCATACAGAGGCATGGTTGGATCTCTTCTTTACCTAACTGCTAGCAGACCTGACATAATGTTTGCTACATGTCTTTGTACAAGGTTTCAAGCTGATTCAAAGGAGTCACACTTGGTAGCAATCAAGAGAGTTTTTAGATACCTTAAGGGCACTCCTAATCTAGGCCTTTGGTATCCTAAAAACACTGGATTTGAGCTAGTGGGGTATTCTGATTCAGATTATGCTGGATGTAGGATTGAGAGAAAAAGCACTACAGGAAGCTGTCAATTTCTTGGTGGAAGATTGGTATCCTGGTTCAGTAAAAAGCAACACTCAGTTTCTACATCAACTGCAGAAGCTGAATACATTGCAGCTGGAAGTTGTTGTGAACAAATCTTGTGGATGAAGAATCAACTGTTGGATTATGGCTTAGTGTTAAATAATATCCCTATCTACTGTGACAACACTAGTGCCATAGCCATCTCAGACAATACACTCTAGAACTAAGCACATTGATATCAGACATCATTTCATAAGAGAGAATGTCGAAAGAGGAACTGTGAAGTTGATCTATGTGCTCACAGAAAAGCAACTTGCAGACATTTTTACAAAACCACTGGATGAAGCAACCTTCAACAGGTTGGTAAGTGAATTGGGAATGCTAAATCTGGTATGTTAACTTACTATTTTTTCATTCTAATATTCAAATGGAGCTTGTGACAGTAACAACTTCAGAAGTTGCTGTCATGAGAAAAGTTACTGTCTACTTAAATCCCTATCTATTTTCGACAGCATGTTTACTTTGACCTTGTTAAATTGAATTTTGTGGTAGTCTCACTTTTGATAGTTTGTTCAAGTATGACATTAACTTGCATGGTTTTTACTGCTGAAATTGGTCAAGGATTCTCCTTAATTGGTCAGTTTTGCCTTGATTGTTGTATTAGTGGTAGACATCACTTAATTGCAATCTGTAGTAGTTGTATGGGTATTCCAAACTGTTGACCGTTTACATCCCTCCTTAACCTAGTATGCCTATAAAATGAATCTTAGGCTATATTAGTGAATCATTTAAAAAGAGGGTAAAATGGAAAACAAAGCAGGAATTGAATACAGGTCTAAGCCTTGTGGGAGTTCCTGCACCTAGTGCAGCAAATAAGGAAGGTAGTCAAACAGAACCCATAGTGGTTCCTCCTGAGCCTAAGAAGAAGAGAGCTAAGAGGACCAAAACCATTGTCAGCCACCCTGCAGTCTCCCAAAAGACTGTAGAGGAATAAAGGGAAATAAAATCCTCCCTAGATGTGCCTTCTCAACAAGGGACATCTATTGAAATTGGCCTGTCTCCCAAGGCACCCTGTAAAGAGTCTGCACAACCTCATGGTCCAACTCATGAGGAACCTCCACTTGCAGAAACACACATGGAGTCAGGACACGGTGAGGATTTCACTTTCCCCTTTGATGCTTCACAAGTTCCATCTGTGGAGCAGTCATCATTCTCTTCTCCACTTTAACCTTCTTCCTTCCCTACACATTTATTTGTTTCTTCTCCACAACCTAGAGAGGGGGATAGTCCCAACCCTTCAGGTTTTGATTATCCATCTCCAATCATGGATGAGCCCCCTTTCAGTGGTCCACAAGAACCCATTTCTCAAAGTGAGATGGACACCACTCCTTCAAACACTAAGACAGAGCAAGGTACAACTCTGCTAGAAAGTGAAACAGCCAGTACCTTGTTCAATCTCCAAGGAGCATCTTACCTCAGGGAAGATGCTGTCACAGCCCAAGTTGCTGTCAAAGACACTGTGGATGTTGCTGTCACAGGTGATTCTGCTGTCAAGGACTCAGTTGAAGTTACTATCACGACCAAACCTGATGTCCAAGTTGCAATGGAACCTACTGTCAATATTCCAACTGACAGTAACATTCATGGCAAAGCACATGTCATCTCTTCACATCCTGATCTTGATGCTGTAACTGTCGAGGATGTTTCTGATGATGATGTGCCACTATCTCAGTTCTTAAAGGTACATTCTAAACCATCTATTTCATTGCATGTAAGTACTGCTCATACTCATGCATCTAGGATGAGTGAGGGTGTGCAAAAGAAAAGAGAGATAAAAGAAAAGAGAGGTGAGCATCAAAATGAGAGGCAGCCAAATGAGCTGGCAAAAGGTGAGGGATTTGAGCATGTCCAGAGTGAAATTGAGGGAGCCTCACATGTCCAGGCCTTAGGCCATGAGAGTTCTTTTGTGAGGAGTGATGAGATCACTCAGAAAAACACTGAGAGTGTGAGAACCCCCAGAGCCTCCAAGCCCCAATCATTTCCTTCACCCCCAAGAAGGTTAAGATCAGGTGGCCCCTCTACCTCTTTCAGGTTGCAAGCTCTAGAGAACAGGTGTCTATCCATGGAACCCAAACTTGACAGCTTGTCAACCATGGTGGCCTCTGGATTCTCTGCCATTCATGAAGCCCACTACGTCAAATTTTGGCTTCCGTCACATAAAATACGTGTGGCTAAGCACTTTACGTCACGTTTTAATTTTTCAGCAAAGTGTCACCTAAGGTCGGATCATTTTACGCCCCCTACGGCCACACCCCAGATGTGTGGCTGTAACTCAAAACAGAGTGACTAAAGCATACCACCCCTTGGGTCTGACAGCCCCTGTTTTAAGCTCAAAAGTGTGACTAAATACCAGCTTTCAGCCACAGGATGGGTCGTGGCTAAAGATAATTAATAACGTGGCTAAATACCAACATTCATCAAAGGCTTAGTTTTGGTCGCACTATTTATTGGTAAATCGTGGCAAAAAACTTGGGTATGGCCACATTTTATAATTTTTCTGTAGTCGTTTGTATGTTTTATATACTATTAAATAACTGCTTTTAGTCACTAATAATTGTAGTAACTATCCCCCAATATAATATAATAGGTAGTGTGGCTGAAGTGTGGTACTAGCCACACATACTTAACCACATCACAAACAGGTTTCATTTGTAATATAAATGACCACGGCCGTACCAAAAAGCCGATACAAATCACAATACCAAAAGGCCACAATCCAATTCAAAAAGGCCACAATATGCAAACAAGTAAAATGCCAAAATACAAGTAAAAAAAATGCCAAATTCCAAACTAGTCCATATTAATCCATAAAATCCATACTAAATCCATGATCCATAACAACGATATGGAGTATAACTCCACAATCCATAAAAACCACATAACCATAACCAGAGTACAGAAAATTAACAACTTATCGAAAAGTTCACAACCAGAAAACCACATTAACATGAGTCAAATTCAGTTTACAATTACACCACCAGCTTCCGCTTCTTCCTCAGCTTGTCTGCCTTGTTCGCCTTAGCCTTTGAACGTGTTACTGGGGAACCAGTAATGGTATTACATCTCTTCTTCTCCTTAACTTGATCTGCGCTATGTTCTTCCTTAGCTTGAGCTGCGCTATGTTCTTCCCCTTTCCCATTGGCCGTTGGATTTGGTACCTAGAGTAAAACATGAAAACAAATACGATGATCATTCCAACAGCCCTCAAGGTAAGACCATTCTAACACAAGTAATGTAATTCTATAGATAAGCAAGTTAAGACCGTTGGACAAGTAATGTTATTTAATTAAAGCTCCATCATTTTAAACAAAATTATAAAGCAGGATAATAAATGCACACAACCAAAATGGAATGCAAAGTAAGAAACGTACTTGATGATCAATTATCTTGATAAGGTTTTTGGGCCAAGCCACAAAAGAACCCAAAGCATCCTCAACTGTCCGCATATCACCGGCTTCATAAGGTAAGAATGCTGCCCCCTTCACAACTTCATCAACAGAAACTCTATAGCAATCATCTTGTAGGGGGACTCCATGAATGGTTTGTCCTTTCTGGTCTGAAAGGATAGCCGTACCACGTGCAACCGGGTTGTTCAAATTCAACATATACAGAGTACACTTCATTGGCTAAAAAACGTACGTGGCATAATTAACATCATAAAGGTAAAGTGAACTAATATACATACGCATTTAGAAATATAATGCATACCGATTGGACAACTGTTGAGGTTTGATTTGACTGAGATGGCATTTGACCAGAGATAGTGCTAGGCTGAGATAAATTAATCTTCTTCCTGGTTCCGGATCTAATTACCTTTTCCTACAAAAGTAGAAGCATAATTGCCAACATATTAAAGTTAAAGTTAATCTCAATATACATGTGCATTTAGCAATGTTGTAATACCTGTTGCACAATTGTTGGATCTTCTTGTGATTTAGTGGTACGCGGAGATATATAAACTTTCCTCCTGGTGGTGATGACATTTTGCGCCATTATGGATGTGTCGGCAGTGATCACCTTTTGCGCCATTATGGATGTGTCGGCAGTAGGAGTCACTTGCTTCTCCACAGATTTAACCTACAATTTAAGAAATTTGGACAAGAAATCAGCAACTACTTGGAAAAAATTAAAAAGAAATTAAAGTAGACATTACTTACAGGTGTTAAAAACTCTTTCGATGATGGGATGGTAACATTAATGAAGCTGTCCCTCGAACCATTCCCACTTATCGGTGTTCCCTACAGAATGTAACGTGAAATGGGAAAGTCAAGTGATAACACAAGTTTTGTAAACTATGTTTTGGAATATAGACACAAGATAACTAAATTCCAACACAAAAAACTCCAACAATTTACGTAGTGCTTACATCTTGTTTTGTTGCTGAAAGCAGTCCTTGCGAATCCAATTGAGCCATGACTTTATTCAGTTTATTGTTCGTTGCCTCCATCTGCAACGACAGGTTCTTCAGCTCTTCATCCTTCTTCTCACGCAGCAGTTTCTCATTTTCCAATTGAAGCTCCAGAATCTTGATTTTATCTTTTCCTGTTGTCCTTTGCCGAGGACAATGCCAGTACGCACTGGGAGTGACTCCACAACCAACACCTCTCAAGTATGAACCCTGCTCCCTGCCAAAAACCACTGTAAGGGCATCCTCGTCCGGCCCAATCTTGATTAGTCTGTCCTTTATCTGTGCTTCAATATCCATCTGTAAAGAAAAAAGTGAAGAAAATTAGTAACAAGGACATGTTCTTCACTTTAGGATATACTAACTCTCATATTTAAACTTACTAAATAATCTGCCATGCTCTTCACTTTTGGATCTCCCAACTCTCTATCTTTGTTTTCCCTCCCCTTCCTCCACATAAAAGCACGGGTGGGGACATCATCAACCTTTATTTCATTTTTTGAAACCTTGCATAATGTAACGATGACACAATCAGACATTTAATATCCAAAATAATCACTAGTAACACAATAAAAACACATCTGAATTACCAATTTTTCTTTGAGACGAGGGTATCCTCCTCGTCCCAAGCGATGATCAAAAACTGACCGTGATCGCGCAATTTTCGTAGTTTTGGAGACATCCTTCCAATAGTCAAAAGAATTTTTTCAGCAAAGTGCATTGGAAAAAGACGTTAATTCAAACGATGATCCGTATATTAAAGTATTACAACCTTGAATTTATCCGTTTGCGTGTGGGCTACGAACCTATCCCAATCAGCTTGCTCTACCAGTGTACGATACTGCCTAGGAACTTTTGCAAGCTTTGCTGGTTTATTCAGGTTAGGTTGTATGAATCTTGCATACATCATTCTTCTGAAATTGCGAAGCAGCCCACCAAGCCGAGTCATTGTAAACTTTCGACGACAAAGTTCTATATCAAAAAAATGCTGCAATATATAATACATGGTGTTAATACACATAAAAGGCAAGCAGATAAGTTCAACAATAGTGTTTCATATTAAAAATGTAACATATATTTAGAGTACTTAATGCGAAGTAGCTGATTTACCGTTACTTGATCCCACAGCTTAGCCTTCACTTCTTTTGGCACCTCCTTCCATGTTAACCATCTTAAGCCAACATGCTCCCTGACCGTGTCTCCCAAAAAGCTCATAAATTCTGATCTGTATTCCCCCATTAACCTACCAAGTGAGTCAAATTCAACCTCATGTCTTTTTCCACCAGAGTTTGTAAACCTGGTACGCAGCTTCGGCAACCTGGTTAGCCCCCTCTTAGCTTTGACATCATTCTTTTGTTGCACCTTTTTGCACTCTTCTACTTCTTCTTCTGCGTTTTCTCCTTCGTTTTCTACTTCTGTGCTTTCTTCTTCTTCGCTACACTCTTCCGTTGAATATTGTTCCTCAAATTCCTCATTGTCCTCACCTACAACCAGTATAAGAACCCTTAGCAATTACAGGATTTATCTGTTCAATATACATACAAATGCATAAATATGAGAAGTCAAAAATTAGTCTACCTAGGTATTCTTCTTCAACGCAAACTGGTGCAGTAGCTGTGGACCAGGAATGGAAGACATGAATCTTGCAGACTCCAGTCATGGTAGAAGCAACAGCCAACTCTTTTAAGTCACTGTCTCCAAGGATCAAACCATATCCATGATCCGGGGTCACCCCATCTTTCATGAAATAAAGCTTATCATCATCCGAAACTACATCCGCTACCAAATCCCTAACTTGTTTAACAGTCATGTTGTAGACTTCCATTCCGTCGAACACCTTTGCCTTAGGACCGGTGTATTGCCACTTAACCTTTGTCATGAACTGACCCCCATAGTAAACAACTAAGCTGTACTTCTTTCCCATGGTACTCAAATTAGCTGTAGACAACAAGCACAACAATGTCAGATATTAATACATCAACATTAAAGCATAAGTAGTATTATTCATATAATTGGAACTCAATTCGTCCCAATCTCTCAAATACAACTCAAATATGCAATCTCTCCAACCATATATCTCAAACATATATCTCTCAAACATGCAATAACTGAAATAGTCTGTGGAAGAATGGTTTACCTGCGACAAGCAAGGTGATTTAAACGCCGGTGGAAAAAACCCTAATTTCAAGAAAATAAACCAGATTGGGTCACCAGATCTGACCGACGGTGTAACCTAATTTCACCGACTGAAAGTTGTGGAGAGATTATGGTGCACAGAGAGGGAGAGTTTGAATGTGAGTTGGGTAAAGTGATGTTGAAAGTGAATTGGGGGGAAGTTTGATATTTTGGGGGGAAGTGAATTGGTAAAGTGATGTTGTCGGTTTTTAGACGAATATATATTTTTATGTTATATTATTTCCACTTTCGGGGTCGAATCTCGTTCTTTCGAGTAGTACTTTGGCCAGATCCCTCAAAAAATGTCGTACAAGATAAATTCCCGATTTTTCGATTATTTTTCCCCAACATCACAATGCGTATCCATTAACATCCGTACGGTTGGATCGTCGAAAAATGCATTAAAAAAAATTATTTCCACTTTCGGGGTCGAATCTCGTTCTTTCGAGTAGTACTTTGGCCAGATCCCTCAAAAAATGTCGTACAAGATAAATTCCCGATTTTTTGATTATTTTTCCCCAACATCAAAATGCGTATCCATTAACATCCGTACGGTTGGATCGTCGAAAAATGCATTAAAAAAAATTATTTCCACTTTCGGGGTCGAATCTCGTTCTTTCGAGTAGTACTTTGGCCAGATCCCTCAAAAAATGTCGTACAAGATAAATTCCCGATTTTTCGATTATTTTTCCCCAACATCACAATGCGTATCCATTAACATCCGTACGGTTGGATCGTCGAAAAATGCATTAAAAAAAATTATTTCCACTTTCGAGGTCGAATCTCGTTCTTTCGAGTAGTACTTTGGCCAGATCCCTCAAAAAATGTCGTACAAGATAAATTCCCGATTTTTCGATTATTTTTCCCCAACATCACAATGCGTATCCATTAACATCCGTACGGTTGGATCGTCGAAAAATGCATTAAAAAAAATTATTTCCACTTTCGGGGTCGAATCTCGTTCTTTCGAGTAGTACTTTGGCCAGATCCCTCAAAAAATGTCGTACAAGATAAATTCCCGATTTTTCGATTATTTTTCCCCAACATCACAATGCGTATCCATTAACATCCGTACGGTTGGATCGTCGAAAAATGCATTAAAAAAAATTATTTCCACTTTCGGGGTCGAATCTCGTTCTTTCGAGTAGTACTTTGGCCAGATCCCTCAAAAAATGTCGTACAAGATAAATTCCCGATTTTTCGATTATTTTTCCCCAACATCACAATGCGTATCCATTAACATCCGTATGGTTGGATCGTCGAAAAATGCATTAAAAAAAATTATTTCCACTTTCGGGGTCGAATCTCGTTCTTTCGAGTAGTACTTTGGCCAGATCCCTCAAAAAATGTCGTACAAGATAAATTCCCGATTTTTCGATTATTTTTTCCCAACATCACAATGCGTATCCATTAACATCCGTACGGTTGGATCGTCGAAAAATGCATTAAAAAAAATTATTTCCAATTTCAGGGTCGAATCTCGTTCTTTTATTTGGGCCAACACTATTCTATTTGGGCCAACACTATTCTAATTGGGCCTTGAACAGGTTCAGTCCAGAGGGAGCAGCGCGCGGCTATGGGGGTCAAATACCTAAGTGGAAAGCTTATTCTCTCAATTGGAAACCATACTAGCTGCCGCTTCTAATCGGATTCAAACAAGTAGCTTCAAACAAGCAGCCGACAGAAACCACTCATACTTTCATCCACAACGATTTCATCCCTAATTTCAGTAAGTCATGTGTTAAATATATGCTAATTTTTGAATTTTATGCTTTGATATATGCTCGTAATTGCTGTAGTTATGCTCTAATATGCTCGTAATTGGTTTAGTTATGCTGTAATATGCTCGTAATTGCTGTAGTTAGGCTGTAGTTATGGATAAGTCTTGGATGGTAACCGATAGAAACAGTGAACCATATATGGATGGAGTTGTAGCATTTATCGATTTTGCGGTTTCTCATCTGAATATGTCAACGAAGACTATTCCATGTCCATGTGTAAGCTGTTTAAACCACTTCTCTCTTTCGGTGGATGAGGTCCATTACCACTTACTCGTTAAGGGATTCGATCGGAATTATACAAGGTGGATTAAACATGGAGAAGAAGACAAGCCAACAACTTTCAACCAGTTTGATGCAGTAGAATTTCCAACAGATGCTGCAGAAACAATAGAAATGGTAAAAGCTACGGAAGACAATTTCATAGCTGACATTGACAAGTTTCAAGAACTACTTGCAGATGCGGAGAAGCCCTTATATAAATATTGTCCTAACTTCACAAAGTTGTCTGCAACAGTTGAACTACTAAACTTGAAGAGTAAGCATGGAATGACAAATAATTGCTTTACTGAAATGCTACTTCTGTTGAAAAGGATGCTGCCTGCAGAAGGTAACGAGATGGTGAACAACACATATGAGGCCAAAAAGATAATGACAGCAATGGGGTCAGGATACGAAAAGATACATGCTTGCATTAACAACTGCATTCTTTACAGGAAGGATTACAAGGACATGGTGGTATGTCCAACTTGTGGCATGTCACGGTGGAAGGTGGATGAGAAGACTAAAGTCATATACGAAAATGTTCCTACAAAGGTATTATGGTACTTCCCCCTTATTCCACGACTGAAACGACTTTATAAAGTGAAAAGCATATCAAAAGATTTGATATGGCACTCCACCAGTTCGAAAAAGCCCGGTGTTCTACGGCACCCATCTGATTCACCTGCATAGAAAGCAATAGACGACAAATTTCCGGAAATTGCATCTGATCCAAGAAATCTTCGGCTTGGCATTTCCACAGACGGGGTTGATGTAAACAGAGGGAATAGGAATCACAGTGTGTGGCCAGTATTAACTGTCATTTACAACCTTCCACCTTGGTTGTGTATGAAAAGAAAGTTCATCATGCTTTCGTTATTAATATCGGGAACGCCTGGAAACGATATCGATGTGTTTTTGGATCCTTTGATCGATGATCTGGAGCTCTTGTTTGAAGAAGGTGTTGAAACATATGATTCCTATGCACAGGAACAATTCACTTTACGTGCTGTTGTCTTATGGACGATTAATGATTACCCTGCTCTTGGTGCATTATGTGGTTGTCCTTATAGTGGATTCCATGGTTGTGTGGTGTGCAGGAAAGAAACTCATTATGTAAGACTTCCGTTCTCTGCCAAGCAGAGTTATGGTGGTCACCGAAGATATCTACCATATAGTCATCCCTTCAGAAAGCAAACTAAGGCATTCAATGGAAAAGAAGAGTGGGGAACTGCTGCAGATCCTATGACAGGGGAAGAAATATTCAACGAGGTTAAATTTATTCGGAATATGTGGGGGAAGGGATATAAGGATAAAGATTCAGAACTGATGGAGACTTCGACTGGAAGAGGGGGGAAAACAAAAAAGAGAAAATCAGAAGGGGGTGGTAGCACAAATTCCGGACAGAAAGAACAGACCTATTGGAAGAAATTCAACATATGGAATCGACGACTTAGGTATTGGCGGTATAATTTGGTCCAACATTGTATTGATTTTATGCACACTGAGAAGAATGTGGCTGAGAGTATTATCGGAACATTACTAAATGTTCCGGGCAAGACGAAAGATGGGTTGCAAGCTCGAAAGGATCTGGCACATTTTGGGATAAGACAAGAGTTACAGGCTAAAAGTCAAGGCGAGAAGACATTACTTCCTGCAGCCTGCTACACATTAACTAAAGATGAAAAAGACATGTTCTGTGGCACATTACACAACTTAAGGGCTCCGCAAGGTTATTGTTCCAACTTTTCTAGTTTGGTGAATGAAAAGGATAGGAAGCTTATGGGACTTAAATCACATGATTACCATATGCTTATGCAACAGTTCTTGCCAATTGCAATACGGTCTATCATGCCTAAACCTACAAGATATGCTATTATCAGACTTTGTTTTTTTTTCAAATCAATATGTAGCAAAGAAATCAATGTAGAAGAACTCGATAAATTGCATGAGGAGCTTTGTGTTACACTGTGCTTGATGGAGAAATACTTTACCCCATCATTTCTTGATGTTATGCTTCATCTAACTGTGCACCTTGTTAGAGAGGTCAAATTATGTGGCCCAATATGCTTTCGGTGGATGTATCCCTTTGAGAGGATGATGAAAGTTATTAAAGGGCATGTGCGGAACAAAGCTTACCCAGAAGGATGCATTGCTGAGGAGCATATTGCAGAAGAAACAATTGCGTTCTTCAACGAATACAAAAAATGCATGAGGTCCATTGATATTCCAGAACACCAGCACAACACATCTGAAAATGGTAATGAAGAGGGAATTCCTTTGTCAGCTGGTAAACCAGTTGAAGTTTCTCAAGATCTCTACATGAAAGCACATTTCTATGTACTGCAAAATACGCCTGAAGTTGTGTCGTATATCGAGTAAGGACTCCTACTGAACATGTTTATTTGTGTTTTTCTTTTATTTAACAGTAAGATCAGATTTGATACTCATTTTTGTACTTGCAGACAACACATGACATTTTTGAAAAACAAACATCCTGGTAAACGACAAGCATGGCTGGAGAAAGAGCATAGCACAACGTTTGGTCACTGGTTACGCAACAAGGTAATATTTAAATCAGTACGATCTTAGTTTTTTCTCAATTGTAATTTGTGCAAGCTGAATCTTATCCTTGTTATTGTGTAATTTAGGTTGAAAGCGAGTTATCGATCTCCAACGAAAGTGTATCAGAAACAGTTAAGTGGATCTCACATGGAGCACGCAGAATCGTGAACAAATACGATGTATATGACATCAATGGCTATACATTTCGTACAAAAATTCGTGATGGCAGAATTCACCAGAACAGTGGGGTTTGTGTAGAGGCAACTGAGATGCACATTTCTAAAGAAGTAGTAACCTATGGAAAGAACTTTTATTATGGGGTTCTACGAGAGATATGGGTACTAGATTATCATATTAAGAAAATTCCTCTTTTCATGTGCGACTGGGTTGACAGTAGAAATGGTGTCAAGCAAGATGGCTTGGGTTACACGTTGGTCGAACTTAACAGATTAGGCCACAAGGATGATCCGTTCATATTGGCCTTACAAGCACGACAGGTGTTTTATGTTAAAGACCAGCTGGATAAAAAAATGTCTATTGTCTTGATGACACCTCCTAAGAATTATAGAGATCTGTACGATGATGTCAATGAGGATTTCAGTACTGTAATTTTTCCTCACAATGATAATATATTACCACCTGTAGATCCACGTGACTTGGGTAATGAATCTCGTGATGATTACTTTAGACAGGACTGTAAGGGTATTATTATACGTAATGCTAACTGAATCCGGTAATTATTATCATTATGTTTGTCATTTTCCATGTTTTTTATGTAATGCTAAATTCTATTGTATGGTTAAATTCTATGCTCTGTTTGAATTCCTGTTTTTTTCTCCAGGTGTGTGCAAAGAAAGAGGCCTGATCATGATGTCGTCTTCAAATTCCTACAGCTCAAACCAAAATCGATGTGATCTGTGCTACTGTGGTCTTCCTGCCGGGATTAGAACATCAAACACACTTGACAACCCTGGAAGAAGATTTCGGGTGTGCCACAAATCAAGTTCATTGGTAAGCTGATGTCTATCAGTTTCATCTGTTTAATTTAATAAACAACTTTTAATTTGAATTCCCTTTTCAAGTCTTCTGGACCCAAATGTTCGTTTTGGGAATGGATTGATCCTGAACCAGTTGGCATGAAGATCAAGATCCAGAAAGAAGTTGATGTTGTGAAGACTGACCTGCAAAACTGCATGTCAACAGTTGAAGATCTTCGAAAGGAGGTTCATGTCATACGTGGGAAGTTGTATAATGTTATCATTGTCTTGGTCATTTTCTTTGTTTTTTATTTGATGAAGAATTAATATGTAATGGTGAATTCTAATGTTGGCCGAATGACATGGATTAGTTGAATTGTTCTAGTTTTAAGCTTCATTATCAAGTTTTAAGCTCATCTGGTATGCAACTTGGATAAATCAAGTTTGTGTTTGTCATTTCTGGTTAATCTGCTATACCAATACTTCATGTCCAGTGGTCAAATATTTTGCCACACCTAAATGTAATAATGTGACAGATCAGTTGGAAATGAGGATCCTCAAAACAGAATGCTCTGTTCCTGAAAACAGAGTACTTTTTAGTCACACAATAATACAGTCACTAGTTTTTAGCTGCCTTAGCGAACAAAGATCTGACATAATGCAGAAAACTCTACTTTTTAGTCACATATAAAATGTAGTGACCATAGGTTATTTCACATTTAGCCACATCACCGAAAATGACTGTGACCGTTTGGTAACATTTAGATACAGCAAAGAAGCGTCACTATTTTTTGTCACACTTCTATCTCTCAAGTATGACTATAACTGTTGGATTTGGTCAAAGTCAACAAAAAAAACATGCTGTTTCATCTCTCAATTGTCACACTTTTATAAATTGTGACTAAATCTGCCAAAAAATGTGTTTTCGGTCACTCAAAAAATAATTGTGTGGCTAAAACTTGGGACGATGACCTTTAGCCACTCGTTTTTTCCAAAGTGTCACAGCCCTTACTGTACAAAAGAGTGACGAAAGCCCAAATTTGACGTACAAGCTCTGTGTGACAATCTTCATGCTGCCAACTTACCTAAGGGGGAGAAAAGGGTAAGATCAGAATCTCAAAAGGCAGATTCAGGAAGGGAAAGATCAGGAAAAGAAGGTTTCCACAAACAGGATGTTGCTCAGGGGGAGCCTGTCTCAAAGAAGGCTTCAAGGAGTGAGGGGAGCCTGCAGCTAAAAGAAGATCAGTGTCTGTAAAGAAGAAAAAGGGAACCAAAGGAGATTCAGGAAGTAAGGGGGAGCAAGTGCAAGGAGCTGAAAATATCTTTGAATATGAGATAGTTGGAGAAATAGTCCTAATGTCCAAAGAAGCCCTGGAAGCTATGCAAAGAGGTGTTTCTTCCAAAAACCCAATACTACCTCCTGTGACTATAAGAGAGCCAACTCCAACTCCAAAGGAGAGTGCTCTTGAAAGGCAATGGAGAGAAAAGGAGGAGCAGAACAGGTTGGGAAAAGGGAAAGACAAGATGCCTGAATACATCTTGTCAGGAAACACCTGGAGGTAAAGAACATAGTTCAGCCAAGAAGATGCAAATGCCCTAATGGTTAACTACAGGGAAAGTACTCTGAAGAATCATGATGAAGACTTCTACAAGGTAGTTGATGAAGCTATGAAGGAGCCTAGCAGAAGATTGAATAACTACTCAACTTTGCTCAAGGAAAAAATCACCAGTGTATGTGTAAAGATCAATGAAGAAAGGAGATGGGCTATTGATGTGTACTTAAACCTTGGAAAGAGTTCTTGCTGTCAAAGCAATTTATGACTTGCTGGTGAAAAGGGACAAGGAACTGAGCTCCACTATGAAGAAGATGATCTCCGAAGCATTCTCCAACAGAGCTGAACAAGGAGAAAACTGCTCCTATGATGTTCCTCATGATGAAGATGATGAGTTGGATGGTAGTGGAGGAACTGGAGAAAAATGAAATGCTAGTGGAAGAACTTCTGGGAATGTTGGATCAAAGTCCCAGGAGGAAAATAAAGAAGAAGCTCATGTACAAGAAAAGGAAGATGCTGGAGAAACAGAAGAAGAGGAGTCAATAATTCTTGAAGCTTTGGAGGCAAATATCTTAAGATGTGCTATTGACAGTATAAATGCTGAAATAGATACTGTCACCAAAGAGATTGTCACAGAAGACACTGTCCTCAAGGAAGCTGTCAGCAAAGGAGCTGTCACAGAAGAAGCTGTCAAGAAAGATATTGTCATGGAGGACACTGTCAACGAAGATGCTATCAAGGAAGGAATCAAGCCTACTGTCAAGCCAAAGAGGACAAAAACCTTAGCAAGGGCCTGGTTCTCTAGACAGGAACCTGAACCTGAGGAGATTTCAAAAGCAATAAAAGGAAAACACAAGTACTCAGGAAAGGAGAAAGCCACTAGGCTTGGCAGGAATTTGAAGAAGCCTATCCAATCAAAACTCTACAGCTCTCTGGATCTTTTGGAAAAGGAAGCTGATCAAATCAAGAACGTCGAGGTAAAGTTGGATAACAACAATGAAGCAACTGAATATGTTCTTTGGTTTGATGCATCAAGACTTGTGAAAGTCAAAAAGGATTTTACCATGGAAGTGTCATCATATGATGTATCAGCAACTCTTTCAATGAAAAATAGAACAGAAACAAGGAGAGTTGAATACTTCTACTTGGTAAGGATGGTCAATCTAATGCAAGGTTATAACAACGTCCCTGAAAGTGTCATGAACCATGTGTTGGCATACAAAGTTGTGAGAGATGAAGAATTTTATCAGAAATTTGGGGATTGGTCACTGTTTGATGATAATGACATTGCCCACTTACTTGAATATTCTGATGAAGAAATGGCTGAGTATGAAGATGATATTCCTGAAGAAGTGGTGCAAACCCAACCAAGTCAAGAAGAATCCTCAGAGCCTACAAAAAGAGAAACCACTGAAGATACAGAAGATACATTCTTGGATAAAAGCAGAGAAGCCAACAGGGTGGAAAGTGAAAGACCCAATTACCAATCTTGTATGCTTGAGAATCCTCTGAGAATCAAGTTCATATGGGAAGAAATTCCAGTAAGAAACTTTCGTAAACTTAGAACCAGTGCTCTAAAAGACTTACTCTTCTTAGTAATTGGATCAATTCATCCATTGGAACAGCAATGCTCTTCTGAGATTGAGGGCATTCTTCAAGCAAGAAAGGGTGAAGACTCAAAGCTGGATAAGTCAAGGAGAAAAACTCTAAATGCATACCCTGGAATTAGATTCAAAGACTTTAATGGCACACTGAAGTTCAAAACTCATGCTTTTGGCAAAGACTTATGGTTGGATCTTCAGGATGCTAAGGTATGTCTCTCCAAGACACTCCAAAAACACATTGATGAGATTGAAGATGAGGCTATCACTCCTGATGAAATAGCACTGGTGGAAGGACTCAAAGAAGTTCTTAAGGAAGCTCTCAACAGAGAGGATGAAGCAAGACAGAAAAAGAAATCTGAAGCTAAGTAAAAATCTTTTGTTAAATTCTGATCTTGTTAGTTAAGTTGTCAGCATGTATTAATTGTAAATTTGTTGTTATGGTCCATAAAAACAAATTGGGGGAGATTGTTAGGATTTATGGGTGATAGCTATGAGACAACTTAACTAGATACTTTATTTACTTAATCTTTATTAAGTATGAACATACTGTCATAGCCAGAGTATGTCTTTGTAACTGTTTTATTTAGTACAAATAAGATTCTAGTGCATCTTGGTAGAAGTTCATTCATTTGTTCAAGCCTCAATAAGTACTCAAGATGGACAACAAGAATAAAGATTAATGTCACAGCGCTGACAGTAAGGTTACAAGAAGACAGCATGTTGCGAGTCACGACAGTACATTCACTCTGACAGCAACATTGGCGGAAGCCCTCTGACAGCAACTTTACCTTAGCCTGACAGCAAGCTTGGAAATCCTGACAGCACCTTCAGCGGGGATTTCTTACTGTCACCAAAAGCGCATTCCTATGACAGCAAGCTTAGCCATCAGGATACTGTCATGAAGGGATAACATTTGTATTGGTAAACAACCCAGTCAAACTCGTGACAGTTTGGATGTTCAAGAAACAGGCGTGTTGCAGTATCCCAACACTGTAACAGGTCTATAAGACTACGACTGAAGCTTGAGAGATCGCATGACAAAGCTCACCAATTCCAGAGTATGACAAATCTACATCTACTGAATTGTGTTACCTTAAAATAGAATGTTTCTAGATTGCTTTGATATGTATTGATAAGCTGTCTGTATAGCAATTTAGGAAAGAATCACGGGCAGGCAAATTGTAAGAAGTTGCCACTTGAAAATGACAGCAGCTTCACAAGACCCGTGATTGAAAGTGATAGGTTTAGCCTACTTAGTCTATCTCTCAATTCATTCTCTGTAATCACTCGAGAAACCGAAACTCAAGAAAACAAACATTTTCTTGAGGTTGTAGCAACCCATTGCAAAATAAATAAAACATTTATTTTGTGAGAATTACTCGTGTGTACACTTGTGTTTGCATTTGATAAACTGATAATCCTTAATCTTAGTTCTTGTTGTTGAAAACGTAGATTGAGATTTATCAGTATTGCATTCAACCCCCCCCCCCTTCTGCAATAGTCAAGGACCAACAATTATCCGAGATCAACTTGTAGGGTATACCAAATCGACAAACAATAGCCCGATACACGAAATCAATGAGCTTCTTTGCAGTTATTGTGGCTAAGGGCTTAGCCTCTGCCCACTTAGTGAAATAATCCACCGCAACCACAGCGTACTTCACACTGCCTTTAGCCTTAGGCAGTTCTCCAATCAAATCTATCCCCCACATGGCAAAGGGCCAAGGGCTCATAAGTGAGGTTAGTGGTGCCACCGGGCTGTTGCGAAAATTTGCATACCTTTGGCACTTGTCACAAGCTCTAGCAAACTCGAAAGCATCTTTTTTGAGAGTCGGCCAATAATAACCTTGACGAAGTATCTTTTGTGCCAATGAACTACCCCCCCCCCGAGTGGTTACCACAGATACCTTCATGGACTTCCCTTAGTATATAGTTGCACTCTTCTCCATCAACACATTTGAGTAGGGGCACATTGAAGCCTCTCATATATAAGACTCCATCATATATTGCATACCTAGCAGTCATATACCGCACCCATCGTGCTTCATTCTTATCTTCTGGTAAGGCACCATTTTTGATATAATCCAAGAGTGGAGACATCCATGTCGCCCCATCTTCCACCACCATAAGCTCTACCTCTGGCACGCTAGGCCTCCTCTGTATTTCCAAGGGTGTTGACCCTAACAGAGTGGTCTCACGACGTGAACCGAACTTGGCAAGCTCGTCTGCCGTCTCGTTCTGGCCCCGAGGGATGAGCTCCAGGTTGACCTCATTAAATAACTTGATCAACCTTTCCGCACAGCGCAAATACAACTCCGTTCTAGGCCCCCGTGCTTGATACCCCCCATTTATCTGGTATACCACTATCATGGAATCACTAAAAGCGTTAAGGTTTTCCACCTTTAGTTCCAATGCCAGCTTGAATCCATTAATTAAATCCTCATATTCAGCATCATTATTTGTTGCGTGAAAGGTGAAGTGAACAACCCTCTTCACCCTACATCCTTCTGGGCTTACTAACTCGAATCCGGCTCCCGCTCCATCTCCATTGGACACCCCATCCACATACAAGCTCCACCACGGGGCACTGTTCTGACTTTCCTCTGCTGGTATTTCTGAAAGAATTTGCAATGCCTTAGAGTCCTCTTCTGTTTGAGGTGAGAACTCCAACATAAAGTCTGTTAGTGCTTGTCCTTTAATTGCAACCTGAGGCTTATACTCCACATTGAACTGTCCCAGCTCTACAGCCCACTTCAACATTCTTCCTGAAGTTTCTGGTTTATGCAACACTTGTCTAAGTGGATAAGCAGTCCTCACCTCAACCTTATGAGCCTGAAAATAAGGACGGAGCTTCCGTGAAGCGAGGATTAGAGCATACACCAGTTTTTCCATGTTCAAGTACCGAGTTTCTGCACCCACCAGCCTTTTGCTCATATAGTATATCGGGAGTTGAGCTTCGCCTTACTCTCGAATTAGCACCGCACTAACCGCATACTGAAATACAGCCAAATAAAGCACCAGTACCTCCCCTTGCTGTGGATTAGACAATAGAGGTGGCGTGCTCAAATGCTGCTTGATATTTTGAAAGGCCTCTTCGCATTCCTCTGTCCATTGAAAATTCTTGCTCACCTTTTTAATGGCCTTAAAGAACTCTTGGCACTTGTCAGAAGATTTGGAGACAAATCTGTTCAACGTCGCAATTCTCCCTGTAATACTTTGCACATCTTTCACCTTCCGAGGTGATTTCATCTCCAATAGAGCCTTAATTTTGGCCGGGTTAGCCTCAATTCCCCGGTGGTTGACAATAAACCCTAGAAACTTTCCCGACTCCACCCCAAACACACATTTTTGGGGATTGAGCTTCATTCTATAGATACGCAAGATAGTGAACATTTCTGCCAAATGCTGGATGTGGTCCTTGGCCTCCTTAGATTTTACAAGCATATCATCAACATATACCTCCATTGTTTTCCCGATATGATCCTTAAACATTTTATTCACCAATCTCTGATAAGTTGCTCCTACATTGATTAATCCAAAAGGCATCCCAATATAACAGTACAGGCCTCGATCAGTGATGAACGAAGTGTGTTCTTGATCTGGCCCATACATAGGAATTTGATTATAGCCTGAGTAGGCATCCATGAAGCTTAACAATGCGTGTCCTGCAGTGGCATCCACGAGCTGATCGATAAGAGGAAGAGGGAAGCTATCCTTTGGACATGCCTTGTTCAAGTCGGTGAAGTCGACGCAAGTTCTCCACTTCCCATTTGGCTTCTTTACCAGCACAGGATTAGCCAACCAAGTCGGGTAGAATGATTCCTTGATGAGCCCGACTTCCATCAACCTATCCACCTCTTCTCTAAGGGCCTCCGCCCTCTCTCCACTAACAGGTCTCCTCTTCTACCTTATTCCCTTCTTTCTGGGATCTAGGTTCAGCCGGTGGCACATCACTTCTGGGTCGATCCCTATCATGTCGACGTGAGACCATGCAAACACATCCAGGTTCTCCTTAAGGAATGAGACAAGATTGTTCCTTATGTCGGGGCCGAGATTTGCTCCAATCTTCAAGACCTTAGCTGAGTCATTTGGATCCACCAAGATAGAAATGATATCTTCGAAAGTTCCAGCTCCGTTTGGCAGGGGAGGCATTCTTGGGTCCAAGTCCACATCGAAGTTTTTATCCATGCTAGGCTCTCCTACTTCGGTAATACCAAGATGATCTCCGTTGTTGATGAACAACTCCGGTGTTTCCTGCGGAATATTTCCTTTTGTTGTTATAGTGACTTCTCGGGAGATTCCGGTTGGCAAGTTTATCAGAACTGAGGTCTCTTTCTTCACCCATTTGCCTTTATTCAACCTGGAGGCCATCTGTTCTGGGCTCTCCTCATCATCGCTAGCCTCCTCTACTATGCCTTCCTGCAATGCCATTATGGGTTAAGAGGGTTCCATTATTAAGGCCCCGGGCCTAGGTTCCACCTCAATTCCCAAACTTTCAAAGTAGTCTTCCGGGAGTTCCTCTATAGATATCATGTTACAGACATCCGGCATGAGAGTGTCCACATGCTTCCTTTTCTTCTCTTCACCATCTTCCACGGGCTCTTGTTCTCTAAGGTCTGCCACTTCTCGTAGAACATCTAACTTCTCTGCCCCTTTCATTGCTTGGTTGTAACATACCCTTGAGTCATATTGGCATCCCTTCACTTGTCCGACGCCCGTGGGAGTTGGAAAATTCATGGTTAAGTGATAGATAGAGGTGACTACCTTCATCTCCTTAAGGATTGGTCTCTCAATGATGGCGTTATAAGCACGCGGATGGTCCACCACAGTAAAAGTGACAATTTGTGTGGCCACGTGGGGGTTGTCTCCTAAACTGACCGATAGCTGGACTGTTCCTCGGATTCCTACTAAAGCCCCTGTGAACCCGTAAAGTTGATTTCCGCTTGAGACCAGTTCCCTGTCTAAGAATCCAAGCCTTTTGTAAGTGTCGTAAGTCAAAATATTCACAGCGCTCCCATTGTCCACAAACACCCGATATACATTGGTAGACCCGATTTTCATTCTTACGACAAAAGCATCGGCATGAGGGTGGTGTACCCATTTGGCATCTTCTTCGCTAAACATAATTTCATCTTTCTCTTTTGTGAATAGATGAGGAGGCCTTTGTTCAAGACGATGAACGTTGGTTAGAGGACGGTCCTTTGCCTCCCGGGCATATCTTTCCATGGCTTTCTTGCTATCTCCCCCCACGTGAGGTCCTCCAATGATAACATGAATGCTACTAGCCCTAGAAGTCCTCTCTGTGTCGACATCCTTTGCTATCGGAGGTGGAGAGGGCACCTGGTGGTACTCAGCCTTGTGTTTCCGTACTTTCTTCACAACCCATTCCGTTAGGTTTCCCTGCCGAATCAAAGTCTCAATCTCATCCTTCAATTGTCGGCAGTCTGCCGTGTGATGTCCCGTGGATTCATGGTAAGCACAGTATTTAGAGGTGTCCCTTTTGTTATATTCCGTCAGAGGAGTGGCTTTCTTGAACACCCATTTCCCAGCATAAGTGGCGTATATATGATCGATGGAGGTGACCAAGGGGGTATGATTCTGCCATTTGCTTGTGTAAGGCCTTCCAGTCTCTTTATTGGCAGTTTCCCGAGCCCTATTGAACTTCTTCGGACTGGGGCTTCTTTTGAACGTTTTTCTTCTTTCTTCAGGACTAGAAGATCTCCCTCTTTTCTCCATCCTTCGGCAGCTGCTTCTTAGGTCCCTCATAGATTTCTCCACCCGCTTGTGAGGTTTCTCCTATTCATAAAATTCTGCCAGGGTTTCTAGTTCCCTAGCCTGTAGGGTTTTCCAGAATTTAGAGCCCTCTCTTAATCCAGCAATTAGAAAATTCTTCTGGGCTTCTTCTGTTGCCCCTCGAACTCTGGGAACTTCAGCATTAAATCGCATGAAATAATCTTGTAGAGACTCTACTTCTCTCTGTTTAATATTGGCAAGGGTAGCCACCGGGGGGGCATAATGAAGGGTGGACTGAAACTGTCTCAAGAATAGATCTCCCAACTGCCTCCACGTGCTAATGCTAGCTGGTCCTAGCTTAGTAAACCACTGTTGAGCACTTCCCCTCAACGATGCAGCAAATAATCGACAACGAGTTAGATCAGGAACCTGGTAGACCTCCATCTCGGTATTGAAACGGGCTAGGTATTCAACGGGATCAGCATCTCCATTGAAGGCAAGTTCAAGGTTGCTCCTGAATGTCGGGGGTAGGGGAGACATCCTTATCGCAGGAGTAAAGGGAGATGGGGCCGTGGCAGGGGGTGGTGCTCTCTTTTCATTTTCCATCTGCACCAGTAGGCGCCTTAAATCTCCAACCTTCAAGTCTCCAATCCTTTCATCAGACCTTTCTTCATTTGAATGGTGAGAGGAAGTCTTCTCCCTTCGCTCCCTTCTATGAGTTCGAGGCGGGGTCCTCTCCCTTCGTTCTGTTCTAGGTGGAGTCATCTCCCTTCGTTCTGTTCGAGGTGGAGTCCTCTCCCTTCGTTCTGTTCGAGGTGGATTCCTCTCCCTTCATTCTGTTCGAGGTGGAGTCCTTTCTGGTGCCTCCTTCCGTGCCTTAGATTTTTCAAATCTAATTCTTAGATCGTGCTCAATTAGCTTTTTCCCAATTCGATCTAAAACACTAGTGGACCTGGCCTCGGACGAAGCTGGCTCATGTCGCATCTCGCTCGGAGCCTGGCTGCCTTGCTCCTCCTGGCTTGGAGATATCTCATCTATCTCGAGAGATCCAGTGTTCTTTAGCCCGTCAGCTACCTTGTCGAACTCGTGTATGAGTCTCTTAGAGGGTTGATCCTTCTTTTCCCGAGTGCTCTTGAGCCTTCGAGCCTTCCTTTTTGCATTCTTGATTGAATTTTGTTCGACCTTAGCCAGCCGAGCGTTCATAGTTTTGAATTGAAGCTCGATCCCCTCAAGGTAACCTAGAATCTTCTTGCCATTCAGCGTAACTGGTGCGATCTGAGGCGTGACAGGGGCGGTTTTGCTTGGTCATCCCTATCCGTGGGGTGGTGGATCCGTTTCCGCTCCTTGTGGTGTGGTATCCTTCTTGTGTTCAATCTCCTTATCACTATGTTTGTTGTTCTTCGACATCCTTCTCCTTAAGATGTAGTGCTCAATGAGCCCCCTCCTTCTAGCGCCAATTGTTGTAAGGAGAATTTCGTACAACAGTGTGTTGGAGGTTTATGGAAAGTGGTGGCTGGACTTGTATGATGACTCCTCAGAAAATTGAATAGAGAATGGGTTCTTTCTCTTGCTCTTTGCCGAGTGTCAATTGTGTATCATACAAGGTGCCTACGTACCCCTTATATAAGGATCAAGCCTCACGTAGTTCTTGGAAAACAAGTCATTAGATAAGCCCATTCAGCCCAAGCCCATAATTAGTCAACGTTTATCCATCCAATGTTCCCATAAATAGTCCAAGGATTATCAATCCACCTCTCATTCCCATAAATAGTTCAAGGATTATCAATCCACCTCACATTCCCATAAATAGTCCGGTCTTCACACGTTTTCCTACAATCTCACGGCATCTCCGCATTTCTTTCCATGATTGCAGGTCTGTCCCGTGTCAACCAAGAAATATCCATTCCATAAATAGGAATTTCCATACTTTGGGCTTCATCCATGGTGTGAGCTGGCCAGGCTCGCACCGCACAAATTAGTATCAAAATTAGATGTTACGTTTCCATAGTTTTAAGTGGTGCGAGCTCACCTATGTTCAATCATTCTCATTTCTAATAAGTAGTGTGAGCCCATTATTTCATAATGGTGAGAGCCCAAAAGATTATGGTGAGAGCCCGAAAGGTTATGGTGAGAGTCCAAAAGATTATGGTGAGAGCCCAAAAGGTTATGGTGAGAGCCCGAAAGATTATGGTGAGAGCCCAAAATATAAGGATGCGAGCTCATCAAGGTGAGAGCTCATTTATTGACAAGCCCATCATTCATTAGTGGTGCGAGCTCACCATACTTAAGCTCAACACAACCCCTTGTGCGAGCCCAAAACCTAGTTCACACCAATCTTTTCAAAACATAACTCATTTTCTAGGCCCAAATCACTTATGGACCTATTTAGGACCCATTATCGAAAATCCAGTATAACACTATCATATGTAAATCTATTGACTCACCCCGACCAAAGTTGCGTAGTTAATCAGATTCGAATATTATTAACGATAGAGCATTATTGAAAGACATACTATTAAAAAATTCCGTCGGGCACAATAATCACAAATTTTAGGCTTCATTTGTTTAGTCCTGAACATTTCTGAATATAGAATTATCTGACCGATTCTTACATTCAGGTTATTTGGATAGCTATTTGTCAGCTAAACGAATCATACAAACCCCTGAATTCTTCATACTTAAAATCTTGGCTGAATTGATTCGGATTAATAAATACTCTCATCTATTATCTATATTATGGGCCAACATGGCTTTCTATGCCATTTAGTAAATTACTTATATACCCATATAATGTATAAATATATTAAAAATATTGTTACTAGCAAGAATTGAACCCATGACCTTTGGATGCAAAGGTATATTTCATGTTACCACCCCAACCATCATGCTAGGAGCCCATTTGATAAAATTTTGAAGCTCATTTACCCCATATTTAAATAACTTTTAATATGTGTATGTTATTTAAACTTTATTTTAAAACTCATATTATGGGCCAACATGGCTTTCTATGTCATTTAGTAAATTACTTATATACCCCTATAATGTATAAATATATTAAAAATATTGTTACTAGCAAGAATTGAACCCATGACCTTTGGATGCAAAGGTATTTTATGTTACCACCCCAACCATCATGCTATGAGCCCATTTGATAAAATTTTAAAGCTCATTTACCTCATACTTAAATAACTCTTAATATGTGTATGTTATTTAAACTTTATTTTAAAACTCATCCATCCATCCGGTATATATTATATTATATTACATATATTAAAGACCAACAAGCCCTTTTAAGACTATTTAGTAATTTAGTAATTCGCTCTTTCATCATATTAATATTAAAAAAATGAATTATATTCACATCTCCTACACTAAAGAAATTTTGAAAACCATTTTATGAATCATTGGAGCATCTCCAATGGAGTTAGCTAAAATGGTTGGCTAAAATAATATAAAGTAATATTTGGGTAAAATTTACTGAATCTGTAAGGCGTTGTACTCCAATGGGTTGATTATAATGGTTGGATATATTTTGAAAATAATATATTTATAATTTTAAACAATACTTTTTCATTGAAAAATAATTTATAGCCCATTTTGATAAAATTTTGAAGCTCATTTACCCCATACTTAAATAACTCTTAATATGTGTATGTTATTTAAACTTTATTTTAAAACTCATACATCCATCCGGTATATATTATATTATATTACATATATTAAAGGCCAACAAGCCCTTTAAGACTATTTAGTAATTTACTAATTAGCTCTTTCATCATATTAATATTAAAAAATGAATTATATTCACATCTCCTACACCAAAGAAATTTTGAGAACCATTTTATGAATCATTGGAGCATCTCCAATAGAGTTAGCTAAAATGGTTGGCTAAAATAATATAAAGTAATATTTGGGTAAAATTTACTGAATCTGTAAGGCGTTGTACTCCAATGGGTTGATTATAATGGTTGGATATATTTTGAAAATAGTATATTTATAATTTTAAACAATACTCTTTCATTGAAAATTAATTTATATATATTAATATCAATGCTAGAGGTGCCGAAATTGGGTACAAGATAATGTGGAGTTGCTAATATGTCAATTTGAAATATTTTAATTTGTGAAAATGATGTAAATGACATTATACATTTATTTATAAATAATCAAATAATGAAACATGTCATTTTATATCTATTTTTATATCTAATTTAATACCTCTAGCATTATTTTTAATACTAACACTAGTTAATTTTTGTGTTGCCTCCATAATTTTTAATTTCACACAAAAAAATATTAAAAAGGATATTGAAAATTTCGGTCGGTGCAAATCAAAGCTGCAACTGAAAAGAAAAAGAAAGAAAAAAGCAAGGGAGAGAAAAAGTAGGTAGAGAAAGTCTCTACATATCTGTAAGACTTGGCCAAATATGGTCAACCATATCTTGATGGCTATAATTTTGAACAACAACAGTCAGTGGTTGGAGTGATCATATTCACAGAGGTTGGCTATAAATCACAGTGTTTAGTTGCCAGTTGTACTTTTAACCTAAGGGTTAAGTAAGGTTGGAGATGCTCTTAACTACATACACCAATAACTCATTGTTACAATGTTTTACATCTTTATTTTCATATATATTACATATATATATTATAGGCCAACAAGTCCTTTCCAGACTATTTAGTAATTTACTAATTCACACTTCCATTATATTAATATTAAAAAAATGAATTATATTCAATGTAAAAATTGGAGGACCAATTAAACTTGAGCTCGAGTTCAAGCTTGACATAATTTTTTTATCGAGTTTGAACTCGAGTCCGGCAGTGTTCGACTCGATTACACCCCCACTCTCACTGCTATTAGGAAAAATATTTTTATAGTCTATAAAAGATAATTTAAGGGGGAAAAAATTATTGTAGATGAGATTTGGAATTCATATTAGTTATTAGATGAATATTTAGATAAAACACATAGTTAGTTCAAAAATATTTATTAAAAAATAGAATATGGATACTATATTAAAAATAATTTAAAACGTCTCACTGTATTATTCAAGTATGCTACTTATTAGATGATATATCACAATGAACATGAATACAAACCAAAATTGTAGCTAATTTTAATATGAACTAGAAGAATATTAAATCACTGTCACATGACCACTACCACGCCACCACCACTAACCACGTGAACACCACCACTTACACAACCAAAATTACCATCATCAAAGCAAGTCACTAGAAATTCAACTAAAATTATCAAAATTTAAACGTAAATCACTAAAAAATTTGAACGCAAATAACAAGAATATTCTATATTTGGAATTGTGTAAATATTCGAAGTTGTTGGTAATAGTGTTGACGGTAGTAGAGTGAGTGAAAATGACATCGATCGGTAAACTTAGATATGTTGAGAGAAGGATGAATGAATTACTGAAGGTGTGGTCAGGAATGAGACTGGAATTTGCGATAAACATGTTCATAAGTTACTTTCGGAGTGGTGGTCGATTTGGTGACAACAAAAGATTGTAGAGTGATTATGGTTTATTATACACACAATTTCTCTCTCTCGCCCTCTCACACAAATTATATATATATATATATATATATATATATATATGTGTGTGTGTGTGTGTGTGTGTGTGTGTGTGTGTGTGTGTATCATGAATGATGATGACAAATGGAATGAGATGGTGATAACAGCGGTGTAAAGTAAGTGATGGTGTGTAAGGTCGCCGATAATGGAAGGGGCATAAGAGTGAATATGAGTGATGGTTGAGATGTAAATTAGATTTGAATGTGTGACCATAATTAGTTTTTGCTTCTTATTTATGTAAATTATCCTATTTAGCACTTCTTTATATATAAACAAGTGAGTCTACTGACTGATGATTAGACTTTTAAATTACATATTTTTTTAATCATTTCAAGTTATTTTTTTAAATGGCTAGATGTGATTTTATTGCTACGATCATATATGAAATTCAAGTAAGAAATTTGAGTTATTGCCAATGTCCATAAAAAATACCACATTAACGACGTATAGTATTTCAAAAATTATAAATCGTCTATATAATAAAATCAAAACAACACCATTTTATGAATTTAAATGGTGCCCGTGCTTTGCACGGGCTATCATGCTAGTTAGCTATAAAACCTAAACTAGTGTTAGGTATCTGTCACAAAAATAGATAGATAAATAAATAAAATGAAAAAAAACTATCTTAGGTATTTTTCAGTTAAAATTTATTTTATCGCGATAATTAAATGAAAAAAATAACATCTTTATATTTATTTGTTATTATATATACTTCCTTTATTTGAAAATATTTGTCCGTTTTTTTCGCTACCGACACATTGATTGTTAAAAAAATTAAAAAAAATATTGTAGCTATTCGATCAATGTACTTTAACATATGTGTGTAAATATCAAAGTAGATAACAATTTTGAAACGAAGGGAATATCATTTGCACATCGTTATAAAAATTTTGTCAAGTAACTTTATTTTATTATATGGGTAAAAATTGGGGAAAAATAATATTCAGATAGTATAAGATTTTATTAACCATACAATATTATTGATTCAGAATTCAAATTTTTAATTTATTCAAATTATTCAAATATAAATTATCCAATTTTATCAAATGGCCCACGAGTCCAAAAGTCATTCGAGGAAATGTGACAACACAAGCGAGCTAATAAGTTGGGGGGTAACGAAGTTTGTGGCCAAACAAAATTCGAAAAATTGGTAGGACAAAGAAATCTAGGGTTAGGTACGTTTTTCACTCGTGCACAGCTAGCGGTTGGTATCTTGTCATTTTCCTGGAAAGAAGGAAGAGAATCTCTTGTACCTATCCCAATTATACATTTACAAACAAACAATTTTTTTATATTTATTTTTAGTAATGTTTAGAGCTGGCAATTTCGTACACGACACGATAATATTGGGTTTGTGTTCACCTTTTCGATACACGAACATGAAAATACACGAACACGAAATTACACGAACACGATATTACACGAATAATTATAGTGTCGGTTTTGGGTTTATCCTTGGGTACACGACACGAAACGAAAGTAAACGAAATAATTAAATAAATATTTTAAAATTATATAAATACATATAATAAATAAATGTTGTATATATTATTTTTACAATAACAAAAAAGAAAATAGTTTCAAATTTAAGTTTAACAAGATTCGACCACACTTGACTCTTTATGAATTATTAACTTAAGAGTCAACTAGTAAAAATTAAACCAAAAATGTTAATATTTAAATATTTTTATTTGTTTATTATATTTTAATTTTTATTAGCACGACACGAAAAGTATACAAACGATGGTACACGAACACGAAACGAAATGAATTCTTAATGGGTCGTGTTTCGGTTTAGTATTAATGTACACGAAACACAAAAGTACACGACACGAAAGTACACGGATGAAACGAATTGCCAGGTCCAGTAATATTACATATCTCAAAATCGTTTTTAAATTAAATTTCAGAATGACGTGATATGACTAATATGATATTGAGATGTTTTAATTGGTGAAATTTATGTGAATGTAGAGAGTACAACATAATTAATTAAATTAATACCAATCAAATTTTGACACATAACATTCGGGAACATAAATTTTTCTTTATTTTTTGGATGTTGGGCACGTTGGGGTCGCATTTTACGGAAAGTATTGATGTTTGTTGTCTCGATTATTTTAGAATATCAACATACTAATAGTCTAATACTCAGTTTTCAGGCCCAGTTCAAAAGTTGATCATTTTTTTAATCCAAAATGTTGACCATATTTCGGTTATTTTATAAGAAAAACTATATAGTAATCAGCGCATTGAGAATTTAAGGGAAATATTTTAATCCATTAATATTATTCAACACTTCTCTCCATTCGTATGATTTTTTAAATAAATAGTAAATAAATAAAATAAAATATTTAAATTAGAAAATGAATGTTCATTTTGATTGTTGAGTACCAGTTTCTTTGAAATTTTAAAATTTTAACATAATTTGTCACCAATTTATCTCATACATATTTAATTTTGATTATTTACTCATAATTATATAAAATTTTAGAAAATTAATACATTCATTACAGTAATAAAAATGTAAATAAGATAATATTATCACATTAATATTGTAAAAATTTATCAGGAGAACGAAAAGATCAAAATACTACTATTTTTAATAGGACATCTTTGCGCCTGTTTGGCAAAAGAAATTAAGCCAATTTATATTTTATAAGTTCATAAAAGCTTATGAATGGGGTGTTTGTTTACTCAATTTATTAACCCAATTTATAATTTATATGATGATAAATTGAATGTTAACAACGACATACATTTTCCCTAATTATCGATTTATTATTTGATTTCTTTAGTTTTTTAATAATTACATTAATATTTTTAAATGTTTGTTTAATTTAAAATGTATGCATTCAGATCATTGTATTAAATAATTATTTTTTAAATTAATTTAGCAAATCAATATATTTATATAAAGGAGAAGACGAAATTGACTTTAAAATCTTTACTAATAGAGGAAATTAAATATACAATTATAATATTCTTGTCTTCAAGATCTTTAGAGCAAACTAAATATACAATTCTAATATTCTTGCCTTTAAAATCTTTACTAATGGATGAAACTAAATTTACAATTTTAATAGTCTCATAAATTATTTTATTAGAAAATATCTTAATTACCTTTTAAATTTTTACTAATGGATGAAAGTAAATATACAATTTTAATATTTTTGCCTTTATAATATTAGATAAATTATCAATTTTTCTTTTACTATTTTCTAACGGAGAAAACTAAATATAGTATGTTAATATTATCATAAACTCTCTATATTGATCCAATCAATCAATATACTTATATAAAAGAAGAAGACGAGGGGGGTGCCTCTCAAATCGTTTCGATCTATACTTCTATAAATATAATTTTCAAATTAGTTATCTAATTAAGACATTTTTTGAAATGAGTAACTAATTTGATACATTTGAACCAAATGAGTGATACTTTGATAATTATCCTTTTCTTTAATATTATCTTTCAGGAAGTTAAATATGTTATGTTATGTTAAAAATGATTTGTTTGACTGTCAAAAAAAATTCAAATTGAGGAAATTAAGTATACTATATTAATATTCTCCCAAACTTACTTCACGAGTCCAATTTATTTAATATTTTTTAATCGAGGAAAATATTAAAGAAGACGATTTGAGTAGAAAATACATAAATTGGTTTTTAAATATTTAGTAATGGAAATATTAATTAACTTATATTCTCATAAACTTTCTTCTTAAGTCAAATCATTATCTTAATATTGTCCTAAAATTTATATTTAAGTCAAATTACCATGTTGATATTTTCTTAAACTTTTTTTTGAACTTAAAGTTACCATTTTAATATTCTCATATATTTTTTCTTGAATTTCTAAAATTTATCTTGAAATCATATTATCATCTTTACATTCCCCTAAAAAAATTATTAGAAATTATGTTCTCATAATTATTTTGTAAAAAAACCCACGTTTAATTTATCTATATGTTTTACATATACATTAAAAATCATTTTTAAAAAAAATTTACCTTCTAATTATGTAGAAGATAAAACTTACAGAAAATGCAAGTTTCTATATAATAAAATAAAATATAGGAGCCTTATTTTCTTTTCATTTCTTTTGTCGAGTACCTATATTTTAAACAATAAAAAATAAAATTTTGAAAAATATTTGAATTAAATTTTATGATATAATAAAATTGATTAATAGATGATGTAATTGATTAAATAATTAGTTTGTTTTATGTTCAATTTGGTAACAACGAGAAAGCGGGCCGTGGGAGGAAACATGTTTAACAGAGAGCGATTCATTAAGAGAAGCATATTATATGCTAGAATTTAATATTTATGTATTATGTATTTTTAAATAGAAGTAGCAATATAAAGTTTTAGAAAAATAAAGTGATTAATATACTAATATTTGATATAATATTAAAATAATGAAATATATTAAACAATTAACCTTTTTTATAATTATTCAAAATTTCGGTAATGAACAACACTAAACGGAGAATTTAAAAAAAACCTTAATTTCATGTTTTAAATATAATTTTGTTTAAAAACATATTTTTTAGAATAGTTTTTAGAAAAATTTGGAGAAATTATTATAAAGCAGCTAGGCTTAGTAAACTAGTATTTCACTAACTTACAAGTAAATTTATCCAAATATCTAGATAATTTATAAAAATTAATTTACTTATCACTTGTATAACATTTATTCATTAAAAATATTACATTATTTAAAATATTCTAAACATGCATTTTCTCAAATTTCAGATTATAAAGTATAAATTTGTTTATTTTTTTCAGTGCTCTCGGACCAAAGATTAATGTTTGAATCTAGCTTTGACTTAACACAGTAGTAACAGACTCTTCATTGCCACTGTCTTTAAAACAGAATCTCTAACTACTGTTACATTATCTCTCTTTATCTATACACATAAAACCCTGTATCTACTACACATCTACATCTTTTCTTGTCATGTGTACTATCCCTTCAAGTTTGAATTCTCCTTTTTTAAGTTTAAAAATCTCCCCATTAGCTCTCTCTCTCTCTCTCTCTCTCTCTCTCTCTCTCTCTCTCTCTCTCTCTCTTGTTTCTGTTTATACTACAGTACGGAGTATTTTAATATTCAACCACCAATGATACTCTCAGCTTATCCTCCTCCTTTTCATTTCTTGTCTCTCTCATATATACTTACATTTATACTTACATCAAATGTGAGCACACACTAACACACACATTTCCATTCTTGCCTTCTTCTCCCTCAAAACAATATTTTTGCAGGTATGTTTAATTTTTGTCTCCATTTAATATTAATTTTTTTTGTTATGTTCATTATTTGCACTTATTAATTTGCCCTTTTTAGCATTTTTAGTTATGTTCATTTAAATTCATGGGTTGTGATTTTTGATTGAATTCATGTAGATGGTTTATTTATATGACCCTTGTGTATGCATAAATGTATGGAAACTGTGTTTACTTTGGTGTTTTCTTAGTTCTTTTACCCTCTTTTAAGAACCCCTTTGTAATGATATCTTTTTTTTTTTGATGTCTTGAAATGATTGTAAAAAAATAAATTAAGAAGATTTTTTTTTTTGATTCTTATTAATTATAGTTTTTAGATTTTTGTTCTTGCTTATGTTCAGAACACCTACTTTAGATTTTGAACTGACAGATTCAATTTTATTTTGGCTTAGGGGTTGTGTATCTCTATTGGGTTGTGTATCTCTATTGTTATTAAAAATTTCAAATGAGGCCATCTTTATGGATTGGAGGGGTTCTACTTAAGTCTATGACCTTGAGTTTTATTGTAAACCATAGAAGTAAGAGTTGATAGTTGATAATTAGGCTATTTCTCATAGTTTGGTGTTTTTTTAGCAATCTTATAATCACTGTCGGTAGAAATATTTAAATCATTGTCTGCAGTAGAGATTTTTAAATCATTGTCGCTACTTAGGCTTAGTGAATTACAGTGCTTCTCAATATTTCAGTGATCTTTTCTAGCAGCTGTACATATTTTTGTCTGTTTGATTTTTGAAACTATTATGTAGTCCAGATTTTCATTTGCTACATTGAACTTAGGCTTTCCGTGTTATTTCCCTTTGACATGATGTGTTTTTGATGAAGTCATTTTTGAAGGAGTTACCTGATTTATCTCTACTGTATTGTTTTGTAAATTGCCAGTTTCACATGTGCTGAAATTCCTGGAGCAAGATAGATGTTAATTCGCCAACCAGAGGACAGAAATATATATAACACTCCTGTTTTATCAAGTTGATATTTCGCGGCGCTTTAATTATTTAGAAGACGCAAGACAAGACAAATATAACCAATATTGAAAAGAAACCGGATTTCAAAACCAGAAGTACATGTAATGGAAAATTATGAAATACTGGAGCAGATCGGAAGAGGGTCCTTTGCTTCTGCTTTACTTGTGAGGCATAGACATGAAAAGAAAAAGTGAGTCTCTATTTCAATGTTTCCGATTTGTGTTCCTAGTATTTATCATATTTGGAGATGTTGGACTGTATTTACTCATGATAACTGTACTTTGCGCTCTCTACTTCTAACAATCCGTTCATTTTAAAGGTACGTGCTTAAGAAAATTCGCCTTGCTCGGCAAACAATTAGGACGCGCAGATCTGCCCTCCAAGAGGTCAGTATTGTAACCACCAAGTATACCCCTTCCCTCGCGCCGTGCGCACACACACACACACAAGCATACTCTTAATAATAAACTACCAGAAAGCCATCTGCATTTCTGATGAAATATACGGGCTTAGCTAGAAATCATTTCAACTGTCATCAATGGAAGTAACAATGCCTTGGACACCAAAAATGGTATATAAAAGCATCATGCATGTGTAATACTTTCAAGGCAACAAAATGTACATGAATTGTAAACAGAAGTCTTGACACTAAAATGGCATGTCATTTGAATTAGAGGCTTTTCAGATAACACACCTCATAGGATATGTATAAAGTGCGTGTTTGGTCACCAAAAAGTTGACTTATAGCTTAAAATGAGTAAGTGTCATATAAATGATAAGTTGATGAATTCATATAAGTTATACGGGTGTTTGGATAAATTTACTTATAAGTTAGTGAAGAATTTCCTAAATTAAATTTGAAAAAATAATTTTTAAATATAATGATTTCAACACTTGTATTTTAAATTAAAAAAATATTTAAAAACACAAATGTAAAAATATGAAATATTAGAAAAATAAAGAAATCAAAGAATAAGTTGATAATTTAAGTAAAATGTTGGTGATTTCTAACATTCAACTTATCAACTTATAAGTTATAAGTTATCAAATAAATTGAGTACACAAACACCCCCCATAAACTCTTATCAACTTATAATGCATAAGTACTGGCGGCCAAACAGGCCCAAACTTGGGTGCGATAGTTTTAGTTTGTTCTGATTGGAAATGATTCTCCTGTAGCATTTTTGTGAATGATTTTAAAACAAGATGTTCATGCAAATTAATGCACTTCACAAAAGAAATTTCTGGTATACCAGTTTATCAACGATAGAGAGTGTATAAGATGCTGCCTTTGACTGTTGACTATCTGTGCAGATGGAGCTTATTTCTAGAGTGCAACATCCATACATTGTAGAGTACAAAGATTCCTGGGTAGAAAAGGTTGGTAAAATTTTCAATCATAACCTTTTTTTATACTAGACAAGTAGTATGATATTACTTTTGCGGTTGGGTTATGGAGACATGATTGTTAATTTGTTGTATTGACACTCTTCAAGTCTTCACCATGTTCACTGTTGTGTTTTACTGCGATAAAATAAATTTTGTCTTTACTTGAGTTTAGAAACACGTGTATACATCCTTTCACCAAAGGCGGTTTTGTAAACCCTTCATATCAAAACATCATCATAATTTTATTTATAGTATGGTGTATTCTTTCTTACTTCTTCTAGTAATATCATTAAACAGTGTGCAGTGTGCTGGTGTAAGTTGTGAATAAAGTTAGTACACCACTACAATTGTTTCTAATGTTCTAACTATCAAGAACATTGAATTAAATAGGAAGAGCTCGGTAGTAATTTAACTCATGATTCATGAACCTCTACTTCTTTAGGAGAAGAATTTTCTCCTTAAATCGCCAGATATATAGGGAAAGAGGAAGTAACATTTTATCTCTTCTAAGGTTGAAAGGAGACTATGAAAGTAATTGTTACAGAAAGACTCGTAACATTAGCAGCTTTTAGTTTTTTCAGGATGAATATAAGTTTACTTTTTTGTAAAGATCCATATATGCGCGTGTATTTCTTCAAACAGCCTTTCTGATTTTAATGTTTTATTTAGCTCAGATGTCACACATACGTCTTTTGATTGGTCTTTGGCTAGACATTCTATAACTTATTTTCACATAATTGTGCCTTTGACGACGTCATTTTATCATTTTTAGGGTTGCTTTGTTTGCATCGTCATAGCATACTGTGAGGGAGGAGACATGTAAGTTGCATATATTGTTCAATCATTGCTTCAATAATTCTATGCTCTTCTGTTCTATCTGGTGTGACTGTTGCATGTCACAACTCCTTCATTTAGGGCGGACACTATCAAAAGAACAAATGGTGTTTATTTCACTGAAGAGGTGGTATATCTGTGCTCAACTTCTTTTCCACTAGTTTGTAATGGATTTATTATATAGTCGCAATTCAATAATGCATTACAATTGTTGAACAATGTTCAGAAACTTTGCAAGTGGCTCGTTCAGCTTCTTATGGCGCTTGATTACTTACACAAGAATCATATTCTTCATCGTGATGTCAAGGTGAATGATATCTCCTTGAAAATTGTGAAAATATTTAACAAATCTGTCTGTATAATCACGCTCAACTATTGTGTCCCTGATACTGTTTCTTGTTTGGTTCAGTGTTCAAATATATTTCTGAAGAAAAATCAAGACATACGGTTAGGTAAATAACAGAATGCCTTATGCTTGTTGCCTCAAATGCCTCGGATTTTTTGGAACAGTTTATCTACTTGTAGCCCTGGATATAAATGTATTTTAAGGTTACTTATAATGTATTTTGCGGTGTGGTTCTGGAATTAGCAGGTGATTTTGGCCTTGCTAAAATGTTGACCTCTGATGACCTAGCATGCTCAGTGAGTATTATGGCCCCATTTGTTCCATTCTAGTTCACATTTGTTTATCTGCAGTTCTCCTTACATTTACTCTGTTTAGATTGTGGGAACTCCTAGTTAC
This sequence comes from Heracleum sosnowskyi, assembly GCA_030848705.1. Lineage (NCBI taxonomy): Eukaryota > Viridiplantae > Streptophyta > Magnoliopsida > Apiales > Apiaceae > Heracleum > Heracleum sosnowskyi. Next base: position 49,334,840 of record CM061241.1, read on the forward strand.
ATGTGCCCTGAACTTCTTGCTGATATACCTTATGGTTCAAAGTCGGATATCTGGTCTCTTGGTAAACTTTGAAATCTTCATCTATCTACTGAAGATAAATCAAGTTTTATCTCTTCAATTTTGTGTATACTTCTAATATATTTATTTTGTGATTTTTAACCAGGATGTTGTATATATGAAATGGCTGCCCATAAGCCCGCCTTTAAAGCTTTCGTAAGCCACTAAATGACTTTTATACTGTTTATTGACTGAATAGCTGTTGTCACTTTCATATTGATCGTTATATTACATTAGCTTTGTATTTGCTAATCTTTGCTGTCTTTTTTTTAATATCTGGGTGTTACTAAGGGAAAAGTTCTGCTTATGTTAGTCTCTCACAATGATGTTGTGACTGCAAGTCCACTTTGGTTTTTCTTTACAAAAATTGAGTTGGGTAAACATAATGCCAAAAAAGTTTGTTAACTTGCAACCTATTGAACTTCAATGTTCAGAATTTTTACACAATAGATTTTTAGTTTCACATTTCATTTAAATTAAGTTTGTTATTTTCCATTATACTCAGCATAGATCTTATCAATTACTATAAGTTGTGATTTATGGTGTTCTCTTTGAATAGGATATGCAATCTCTGATCAAGAAGATAAACAAGTCTATAGTGGCTCCATTACCGGTGATGTATTCTGGTGCATTGTGAGTGACTTACATTTTACCCACTAAAAAAAATTGTAGTATATGTTAAACCATTAATTCCCATTTATGTCTTGTGTCTACCTGTAATTTCTCTTACATTTCTGATCTAACTTTTTTGAACTTTTACTTACAGTCGAGGACTTGTAAAGAGTATGCTGCGGAAAAACCCTGAACTTAGACCAAGTGTATGTATTATACATTTTTACCAGTTTGCCTATTTCTGCTCTGCCCATACAATCAGGACATATTAAAGAATCTCTTCATGAGTTCATGTATCATTGTTTTCACCTTCCGTAACAATATTTCTGTATGCTACCTGTAATGTTAGACTTCTGTAAACACAGAGCATGGCATGTCTGTGCCAAGCTATATTTTTTTGTTTTCGTTAAAGTCTTAAAAAAAGGTAAGACTTTAGAAACATCTTATGTAGGCCATATCTATGCTACTTGTATGCTAACAACTACTAAAGTCTCTGGATAATTATATCAACTGCTTTTTTGTATTTTGTTTCTTCTTTGTGTTTGAAGTCTACCTTTGTTTCACAGGCTGCAGACTTGCTCAGACTCCCATATCTTCAGCCCTATGTTTTAAACATCCATCTGAAATCTTGCAGTCCTAGAAGGCATACTTTCCCGACCCAGCATACTACCAATTACGGAAAGCAAACACGATTTGCTGAGCCTGAAGCTGTTACCATGCATTCTGATAGAGAAAAAAGACGATCATTCGGCTATGATAGGTCCTTAAATCCTAGTGTATCGGCAGCTGAGCTAGATTCGTTGTGTAATTCTGAAGGCTCGCATGATTCTCGAAGATTTAATAGAAAATTTTCTATTGACAGTATAGGCGAAGATAGTGTTAGTGACAAGACAGTTGCTACGAAGTCAATAAGTTCTGTCAAATCCCCAATATTTACACCGGCAAAAGTTTCTTCTACGATTCCGAGAAGAGCAGCAACTCCAAGGATATATACCACCATTTCAGATCATGATTTGGTAAGTTGACTTGGCCTAACAGTGTCAGAATTAGAAACCTCTTCTTTTGTTCTTGAGCATGTGATTATTGTTAAAAACTAAATGTCAAAATTATAGCAGATATAAGGCCTAAACTCCTTGTTGCCTATTCTATAGACTATAGATAGTTACTTATGTGTTAGTTGCTTATGACTGCAGTGCCAAAAGTTACAGACACCATCTAGGATACCTGTGCCGTCAACTCGGAGAGCATCTCTTCCTTTGTCAGCAAGAACCATATCAAAAACACCTTATAAGGCCAGCACTGAACTCCTACATGGTGTTGCATCTCCCGATGTGTCTGTGAACACTCCAATAATTGACAAGATGACAGAATTCCCATTGGCATCTGCCGAAGACCCTTTCTTCCCTGTTCGAAAAACTTCATCAACATCTGCTCAGTGCTCTTCTACTTCACCAAGTTGTGACAATAAGTCAATCACAAAGGACAAATGCACAGTCCAGAGTTTTGACAAAAGTCGCAGAACTGTTACCAGATCATACATTACAAATGTTGATTATGTCGCTCCCATAACGAGAAGTGAGTGCTCTGAGAACAATCTAACAACTTGCATTTCAAGCCGGCCATCTTCAGAATCTGGTTCCCAGCAACATAGGTTTGACACATCGTCATACCAGCAAAGAGCAGAGGCCCTTGAAGGGTTGCTCGAGTTTAGTGCGAATCTTATGCAGCAAAATCGATTCCAAGAGTTGTCCGTATTATTGAAGCCATTCGGGCCTGAGAAGGTTTCTTCCAGGGAAACAGCGATTTGGCTGACAAAGAGCTTCAAGGATACTGGTGTGTAGCAAAAAAAAAACCCTGAAACCATTCCATATAATCAGTAGTTGTACAATTTTGACTGTATTAGTATATTATTCATGCATTTTGAAGATTTTATTGAAGATTGGTACCTCACCTTTCCTCAAGAATGAAAATTTATATCGGTTAATTTGTTACTGATCTCAACTCATATGTTTTTTTTCCTGAGTTGTAACCGTAGGACGGTAACACATCCTTGGATGCATTCTTATGATTTTACTATTTAAAATATTTGGGCTTTGTTACTTGTCCAAAATTCACTGGATTATGAAATGGTGGACTTTATTTCAAATAAAGCTTTGGCAAAAAAGGCTATACATTTCGTCCTTGGTGCATATAACAAAGTAACTGATAAACTCTGTATTGTTCTTGCTCCACAAACACCTCGTAGGCTTCCAGCTAATTTAAGATAGGGGTTGGTCTACAATAAACATATGTTACAACGTACTACTTTGAAAACTTCCTGCCGTACGTGTAAAGTAAGGTTTTCTGTTAGTATGGGGTGGTCATGTTTGTATGTACTTCAAAAAAATTTTGCGATATGATATGTTACAGAAATCATTTATCCCGAATCATTGGCGTTTAAGATATATCTTAAAGCTTAAGCTTACTAATTTGCTATTCTATGACTTGTAATTATAGGATTCAAAGTCTTATAAAAATCGTTGCAACATCCTTGTAATACTATTTCCGCATGTTGCAATGTCTAGCACATCTCAAACACTAGTTGGTAACATATGCGACTTTTCTCACATTTATTAATCAGCACGTTATCACTAAATTGCAGTATGAATCTGTTAACGGAGAAATTTGATGATAACAAATTTCGGAAAAACAAAGATTTTGTTTTTGAATATGTAATGAGAAGCTAATTTCACCGGGAAAATGTTTCCACTTGGTACTACTGTGAAGTGTGAAGAAAAAGAAAGAAAGAAAGCAACAACAGGGCTTTAAAGAGTGAAAGCCTGCCCCTAAATATTCCCTTGTGTCTCCTGTTTAAAGCCTATTTCTTGGGTCAGAACATTGGACCCTCCCCCCTCACCTGTAGTATATATACAAAAACACTTGACAAATCTAAACTAGACGAGATCGAAAAGCTGGTGCTCACCAACCATGACGTCTCCAGGCACGCCTATATCTCCTTTAATTTTTATTTTCCTCAAAGTAGCTTGTTTCTTTTTCTGCCGATCCTTATCAGCCAGGTACAAAAATTTGAGTGACACAATGTGTGTGCCCGCAGAGGCCACTGTGCAAGGGAAGTCCTATAAAAATTATTCTCGATAAATTACGAGAGAACTAGCGAAGAGTTGTGCGAATAAGTGAAATTGTTAAATTATCTCACATGTCGTAAAAATGATCGGATTGTTTAATAAACATTCCTAGTTACGTTACTATTATCAAATCACTTGGCGACAATGAAAAATTTCAGTTCGACTCGGTTCAAACTCGATTCAAAATATTATTGTTAGAATATGTCTTTAATCAGTAATGTCCCAAACGCTGGAATTTTACGGTATCTTCTGTTATACGTTAGATTTATTTATTTTTGACCTATTTTTTGGGCTTTTTTTGTAAACGCATAGAGAGTACTATATAAACTCTATAGGTCATAACCTAAAAATATGTTGTAATCTGTATCCTCAAGATCAATAAAAAAATTTCTTTTCTGCCTATCTGTGTTTTTTCTTTACGCCTATTATAATCTTTTTTGTTTCCGTTATAACAAACTGGTATCAGAGCGGTTTCGGTGAGAAAGATGTCTTGTGGTATTAACGTGAAGGTCGACAAATTTACTGGGAGGAATAATTTCAGTCTATGGCAAATCAAGATGCGTGCCTTGTTAAAGCAACAGGGGCTCTCAGCGTCGTTGAAAAAGAAATCGACGGATCCTGAAAGCGCAGAGATGGCTAGTCTAGAAGAAAAGGCACACTCAATAATTTTGTTGTGCCTTGCAGATGATATTATTACTGAAATCGCGGAGGAGGGTACCGCGTCTAGTTTGTGGTTGAAGCTTGAAGGTCTCTACATGACAAAGTCTTTAACAAATAAGTTGCTTATGAAGCAACGTCTGTTTAGTCTACGAATGCTGGAAGGTATGCCTCTTCGAGATCACTTAGATCAGTTAAACACAATCTTATTAGAATTGTGTAATATTGATGTGAAAGTTGAAGATGGGGATGCTGTTTTAATTTTGTTAGTTTATTTACCATTATCGTATGAGAATTTTGTGCAATCTTTTATTGTTGGTAAAGATACCATTTCTCTAGAGGAGGTTAGATCTGCTCTTCATTCTAGAGAGTTGCGCCAAAAGGTGGCTGGTACATGTGCAGATAATCAGGTTATTGGGTTAGTAGCCAGCGGGAGTAATGGACATGGAAAGCCGGGGAAGAATAAATTCAAGAAACCAGCTCTTAAGGGTCCGAAATCTAACGATGTCTGTAATTACTGTAAAGAGAAGGGACACTGGAAATCTGACTGTCCCAAAAAAAGAAGCAACATGATAAATTGACAGGTACTGCTGCTGTAGCTGGTACCAATTTTGAAGAAGATATTGCTCTAGTTGCTGATGAGCACACGCATCACTCTGATGTGTGGATCCTTGACTCTGGAGCGTCTTACCATCTATGTCCGCGCAGGGAGTGGTTTATAACTTACGAGCAAGTAGACGATGGCAAAATTTCTATGGCTAACAGTTTTGTTTGTGAGACGGTTGGAATAGGCTCGATTAAAATTTGGACACATGATGGTAAATTCTGCACATTTAATGATGTTAGGCATGTTCCACTTATGACGAAGAATCTGATATCTCTGAGTATGTTAGACAACAAGGGTTTCAGTTTTCAAGGTGAAGGTGGAGTTCTACATGTCTACAAGGGTTCTGATGTGGTTTTGAAAGGTGTTAAACGTGGTAGCTTGTATCTTCTTCAAGGTTCTACGTTATCAGGTTCTGTTGTTGTCGCGTTCTCAGAGATTGATAAGGAATACATGACCAGGTTGTGGCACATGAGGCTTGGTCACATGAGTGCAAGAGGGATGCAAATTCTGTCAAAAGCTGATCTTCTTTGTGGTCATAAGGTCACATGTCTTAATTTTTGTGAACACTGTGTTTTTGGAAAGTTACATCGCAGCAAGTTTCCTAAAGCAACACACAGAACAAAAGGCACACTTGATTACGTCCATTCTGATTGTTGGGGTCCTTCCCAGGTGGAGTCTTTAGGGGGTCATAGATATTTTGTGTCAATGATTGATGATTTCTCAAGAATGACTTAGTTGTTCATCATGAAGCATAAAAGTGAAGTCTTTAAGATTTTCAGGCAGTGGAAGGCATTATTGGAGAATCAAACATGGAAGAAGATTAAGAGGTTGCAAACTGATAATGGTCTGGAATTTTGCTAGTCTGAGTTTGATGAGTTTTGCAAGAATGAAGGGATTGCTAGGCATCATACAATCAGGGATACACCACATCAGAATGGTGTAGCATAACGTATGCATCATACACTTCTAGAGAGAGCTAAGTGCATGCTCTCTATTGTTGGACTAACTAGAAGATTCTGGGCAGAAGCAGTTAGTACAACATGTTATCTGATAAATCGTGGACCTCACATAGGTATTCATCTCAAAACTCCTATTGAGAAATGGTCTAATAAGCCTACTGATTACTCCGATTTAAGAGTTTTTGGTTGTACTATTTATTATCATGTAAATGAGGGTAAATTGGAGCCACGAGCTAAAAAAGAGTATTTTTAGGTTATGGGGATGAGGTTAAAGGTTATAGAATCTGGTCTCCATCTGGAAACATGGTTATACTAAGTAGAAATGTAGTTTTTGATGAAAATTCTATGTTTAACCCTGTTGTGAAGTCTACTTATTGTGTCAGAAAGCGGTAGTGTTGAAAAACAGGTGGAACAACAAGTCACTCAAGATGAAGGTGAACCACAACATGAAGTTCAACAACCACAGTCAGAATCAGAATCATCAGTTTCATCATTACCAGTAGTTAATCAGCACAGTTTGGCTCTTGATCGATCAAGGAGAGCTAATTATGGGGTGCCTCCAAAGAGATATGGTTTTGAAGATATGGTGGTGTAACACCCCGTCCCACATCGAGTAGATTGAGACACTTTGCTCAGTATATAAGTAAGAGTAATACTACTAAGTGCACCAACAAATCATGATCTTTTGAGGGCCTGTGGTGGGCTAGTCGTTACCCAAGTTGGCTGCATTTGGGCCGGTGTGCTTCAGCTTATTCGGACTCGGAATCGGAACTTGACCCGATTTTCGAAAAAAAACTTGGGATTTGACCTGGGTTATCACATGTGGCCTATGCATTACAGGTTGCTGAAGAGGTGGATCCTAACTCTGATGAGCCATCCACCTACAAAAAAGAAGTTACATGTACTGAGTCTACCAAATGGTTTTCACCAGTGGTCAGACATACTTCCATCAGGGTGCTACTGGCAATAGTTGCACATCAGAATATGGAGCTTGAACAACTAGATGTGAAGACAACTTTTCTGCATAGAGAGCTGGAAGAGGAGATCTACATGAGTCAGCCAGATGGTTTTCAGGTTCCTGGTAAGGAAGACTATGTTTGCAAGTTATTGAAGTCCTTGTATGGACTAAAGCAGTCTCCGATGCAATGGTACAAGAAATTCGACAGCTATATGATAGGTATTGGCTACACTAGAAATCCGTATGATTGTTGTGTTTATTATAGTAAGGCAGCAAATGGTTCTCTGATTTATCTAGTCTTGTATATAGATGATATGTTGATAGCTGCAGAGAACAAGTATGATGTTCAGAAGTTGAAGGGTCTCCTTAGTGCTGAGTTTGAAATGAAAGATTTGGGTGCGGCTCAGAAAATTCTGGGAATTGAGATATATAGGGATAGAAGCAAAAGAAAACTCTTCTTATCACATAAGGGATACATTCAGAAGATTTTGTTAAGATTTGGCATGTCTACAACAAAGCCCATAGACACTCCTAGTGCTACAAATGCATATCTGTCTATTGTTTTTGCACCTAAGTCTGCTGAGGAAAATGAGTACATGTCTTGAGTTCCCTATGCTAGTGCAATGGTCTACACTAGACCTGATCTTGCATAGTATGTCAGTGTTGTTAGTAGATTTATAGGTGAACCATGCAAGGAGCATTGTCAAGCTGTGAAGAGGGTTTTTCGGTACTTAAAAGATACGTTTGATGTTGGTCTCATTTTACTTTGTTGGACCGGACCGAGCCCATTTTAGAAGCCCATCTCTTGGTGGGCCCCGCCAGTCCATTCGAAGGCCCAGTGTCTCCACTCGAAACGGCTGCGTCATTTATTCAGCGGGGGACACGCTCCCGTCCGCCCCGCCCCCGCTTTCGCCTCCTTCGGTTACAAACAGGAAATAATATATAAACAGGTTTGGGCTCCCTTACCAAAGGGGATTTTATCATTACAAAAAACACAGAGCTTTTACGTTTTCATAACCATATTCAAGATCACATTGACTGTTTCTTACACCGGAGGTGAATCGGGGGCCAACACCCTCGCATTCTTCTTCTGCAGGTCCGAAGTAAGAGGTTGCAGGTCGAAATCAGGTCATAACATTGGCGCCGTCTGTGGGAACGTAGAAGATCATTCTGTGAATTTGTTACAAAGAGCTATGACGAACGGAACTACTGGGAAAGATAATTCAACAGGTAGCGAAGGTATCGTTCCTCCCGGGTTCGGTATCAATCGAACTCCACCAATACAGCCCAGAATCTTTAGTCTTGATGAAGAGGAAGGCCCCACGCCCACTCCCGAAGAACAACGAGAACTAATCATGAGATGGAGGGAGGAGAAAATGGCAAAGGGGAAGGGCCCTGAGAATGAAAAAGACAAAGAGACGGAAAGATTGGCCAAGAGGAAGGAGGCCTATCGCCTAAGGCTACAAGCATTAAGGCTCCAAAGAGAGGAGTTGGAATCAGAGGAGAAGGCACTGGAATTAGAGGAGAAGGCACTTCGCGAAGCCCTGGAGACTGAGCCCCGAAGGGAGAAGCGGGTCAGAGATGCCATAGATGACGAAGACGAGTCCTGGGACTCTGAGTCGCACTCAAGAAGGCTCCGGTCAAAGATTGCTTACACCTCTGATTCAGGGGACGATGAAGGACCAAACACACAGGATAGAATTCGTAGAATCGAAAAGGCCATGTTTGGCGAAAGAAAAGTCAGCCACGAGCCTGTGATGACCGAAGAGGTTGAAGATTTCCGACCACCCCCAGGGAGGCAATTCCCGAAAATGAGCGAGTTCAATGGCAAAGGTGATCCGACAGACCATTGTGAAAAATATGAGGCCCTGATGACTGGAATGGGGCATTGCGACGTTATGCTGTGTAAGATGTTCAAGACCTACCTCAGGGGACCGGCGTCCATGTGGTATCGGTCGTTAAGGCCAAGGTCGATTGGGACCTATGAACAAGTGAAGCGGAAATTCTTGAGGCACTATTCCCATTTGTGCCGAAGAGAGAAAGACACCGAGGCCTTGATCCATTGTAGACAGAGGGCTAACGAAGAACTAGGTGATTACTTGGTTCGATTTAAGGAGGAGACTGTGATGGTCACCAACTTAGACAAAGTCAAAGCGGCAGGCTTCCTTGCGGCAGGTCTTGACCCTATTAAGGGTAAGAAACTTCGTTCCTCGCTTTACGATATACCCCCCAAGTCTTTAAATGATATATATGTGAGGGGTGAGGCAATAAGGAGAAAGATAGAATCGATCGGGGGTTATAAGGAAAGAAAGAAGAACGATTCCAGGGAAGACAGGATGAACAACTCAAGGGACGACCGAAGGGGTCGTGGAGATATCAAGAGCAGGTTAACAGACAACAGGCCCGATAAAGGGGCCGACCGAAGAAGAGATAGAGATAACGCGGTGTTCACACCTCTAAACACGCCTATCTCGAAGATTCTCCATGAGATAAAAGGTAAACCGGGGTTCGTTCGACCGTCAAGATTGAGAACTCCTGAGAACCGAAGAAACGAGAACAAGTACTGTGACTACCACAGAGATAAAGGGCACAATACCGATGAATGTTTCCACTTGAAGAAATTGATCGAGAAAATGATAAAGGATGGGGAGCTGACCCAGTTTGTGGGAGATCTCAGGGACAAGTTAGAGTCCATGGAAAAACAAAAGACGATTGAAGGCGGAGAGAAATACAGGGGAGAAGTCAGGACCATCTCTGGAGGAACCATACTCGATCGGGACAGTAAAACTGCCCGAAAGAAGTACGCCCGACAAGTGTATAACCTTCATCAGACTAGTACAGCCAAGCAACCACTCCCTATCTCCTTTACTGAAGATGATTATGAAGATGTCTTATGGCCGCACGAAGACCCTCTGGTCATCAACCCGGTTATAGGGGAGAACAAGATCTGGCGAGTGTTGGTGGACGGAGGAAGCTCAGTAAATATTCTTTACCACCGTACTTACCTCAAAATGAATCTAGGAGGTGAACAATTGGATCCATGCCACGAAGCACCTCTTTATGGCTTCGGCAATTATCCTGTGCCGATTGAAGGCACCATTACTTTGTCCGTTCAATTGGGGAAAGCACCATACATGATAAAGAAGGAGGCAAAATTCTATGTCGTTCGGGTGGAGAGCCCTTATAATGGGATCTTAGGGAGACCCGCTTTGTCTCTGTTTCAGGCAGTGGCTTCGGTTCCCCACTTGAAGCTGAAATTTCCGGTCGGAGATGGGATTGGCGAGATGAGAGGCGATCAGAAAGCTGCCCGAACTATAATGTTGGAGGATGTCGCAAAAAATGCAGAGTTTGAAACCCCCGAAGGAGGGAAAAGAAAAAGGAAAGTAAACGAGGTTGGAGGAAGCCACCAACTGCTTAATATTGAGTTGGAAAAGTTTGGGGCCGATCTCTCTAGCCCAATAGCTGAACCGGCAGTGGAAACCGAAGAGGTAGAGCTATATGTAGGACAGAGGGGAAAAATGATCCAAATTGGAAAAGGTATGGAGCCCGAGTTGAAAGAAAAGGTCATCAAGGTGATCAGGGAATATCATGATGTGTTTGCATGGGGTCCTGAAGACATGCCGGGCCTAGACCCTTCGGTCGCTAAACATTGCCTTAACGTCCATAGTGATGCTAAACCGGTGAAACAGAAGAAGAGGAACTTCGCCATGGAGAGGCAGGAAGTCATACAAACCGAAGTTGAGAAGCTACTCGAAGCAAAGTTCATCGAGGATATTAGATATCCAGAGTGGTTAGCAAATGTGGTGGTGGTTAAAAAATCAAACAACAAATGGAGGATGTGTGTCGATTATACCGACCTCAACAAGAACTGCCCGAAAGACCACTACCCCTTACCGAACATTGATCAGTTGATAGATGCTACTTCGGGGCATCAAATACTCAGCTTTCTAGATGCTTTTTCGGGCTACCACCAAATTGCGATGAATGCCGAGGACATTCCGAAGACAGCATTCATCACACCAAATGGCACATACGCATACATTAAAATGCCTTTCGGTCTGAAGAACGCGGGAGCCACCTTTCAGAAAATGATCAACAAAGTCTTCAAAGAGATGATTGGGAGGAACATGGAATGTTATGTAGACGACATGATAGTCAAATCCCTTCTACGGGATCATGCGGAAGATCTACGGGAATGTTTTCAAACCCTCCGACGGAATAACATGAGGATTAATCCGAATAAGTGTACGTTCGGAGTAAACAGTGGGAAATTTCTGGGTTACATGATTAGCGCCCGAGGGATAGAAGCGAACCCAGAAAAAATCAAAGCAGTAGTTGATATGGAGGCTCCGAAGACAATTAGGGACATTCAAAAGCTTACAGGTCGGTTAGCAGCATTGAGGAGATTCATTTCCAGGTCAGCAGAGAAAGCACTACCATTCTTTGAAGTGCTTCGGGGGTCGAAGACATTTGAGTGGGGGCCGAACTGCCAGAAGGCCTTCGAAGAAATAAAAGAATATTTGGTAAACACCCCACTCTTAATGAGACCAGACCCGAAGGAAACATTGCAAGTATATCTAGCAGTGAATGATCGAACGCTGGGAGCCGTTTTGGTCAAAGAGCATGAAGAGAATCAACACCCGGTCTATTACATCTCGCACATATTGAAGGATGCCGAGACCAGGTATCCGAATGCTGAAAAGTTTGCTTATGGACTCATAATGGCCTCCAGGAAGTTAAGGCATTATTTTCAGGGGCGAACGATCCAAGTCATAACCGATCAGCCCTTAAAGAAAATATTGCAAAGGCCAGAGGCGTCGGGAAGAATCGTGACTTGGGCGATTGAACTAGGGGAGTATGAGCTGGAATATGTACCAAGAACTTCGATCAAAGCTCAGGCCCTGGCAGATTTCATGATCGAGTGCACCTTTTCCGGCCCAAAAGACCTTGTCCCCGAAGAGCATCTGGTACAGTCTCCGGGAAAATGGAAACTGTTTGTGGATGGGTCGGTCGCCGGTAACAAATATGGGGCAGGTTTGATCCTAACTAGTCCCGAAGGATTCGAAATATGCCAGGCAATCCGATTCAATTTCCAGGTAACGAACAATGAGGCCGAATACGAAGCTTTTCTGGCTGGTTTAGATTTGGCCCGAAGTTTAGAAGTTAAACACCTAAAGGCCTTCAGCGATTCAATGTTGGTGGTAAAACAGTACAGCGGGGAGTATGGGCAGAAAGACCCTCGCACGAAGGCTTACGCCCAAAAGGTACGCGAGAACACTCAGTTTTTCCTTTCTTTTGAGTTAAGCCAAGTGGCCCGGGAAAACAACAGTCGAGCGGATGCACTCTCAAGGCTAGCTTCGGCAGATACTCATAATTTAACAGGGTCCATCTATCTGACCGAAGCGAAGACACCTTCGATCGACAAAAAACAATGCCTGGAGATACACCAAGGAGTTAATTGGATGACTCCGGTCAGGGCCTTCCTCGAAAAAGGTACTCTGCCATTAGATCGAAGAGAAGCTCAAAAGATTCGCCATCGGTCAGCAAACTACACCTTGGTAGGGGGCCGATTGTTTCGAAGATCAGCAACTCAGCCATTCCTTCGCTGCCTGGACCCGGACGAACAAAAGTTGGCACTAGAAACGGTTCACGAAGGGATTTGCGGAGAGCATTTGGCCGGGAAGTCCTTAGCCTTCAAAATTCTTAGACAGGGCTTCTTTTGGCTGAAGATGAAAGAAGATGCAACAGAATACGCCAAAAAGTGCAAACAGTGCCAGCTATTTAGCACGATTCCGAAGCAACCGCCCGAGATAATGTCTTCGGTCCTTAGTCCCATCCCTTTTGCCATGTGGGCCGTGGATATTGTAGGAATTTTACCCACCAGCACCAAGCAAGCAAAGTATTGTATAGTGGCAATTGACTACATGACCAAGTGGATAGAAGCAAGGCCACTCTCCGCCATCACCGAAGCAGCGGCAATGAAATTTATGTTGGAACAGGTGATATTAAGGTTTGGGATTCCCATGGTGTGTATATCAGATAATGGAGCGCAGTTCGTTGGGAGCAAGTTCAAGAAATTTCTGAGCCAATTTGGAGTTCAACAGAAGTTCAGCTCAGTCGGTCACCCCCAAGGTAACGGGGCGATAGAAGCAGCTAATAAAATAATTTTTGACGGGATTAAGAAGAGGTTGGGCGAAGCCAAAGGTTTGTGGGCCGAAGAATTACCTTGGGTTTTGTGGGCATACCGAACGACAGCCAGGTCTTCGACCGGAGAAACTCCTTTTAGGCTAGCATTCGGGACAGATGCCCTTCTACCAGTAGAAGTCGGACTAGAGTCATACCGAACCCAAGTGTTTAACGTTGAGACGAATGAATTTGGTCTGAAGGCTAATGTGGATTTCTTAGAAGAAGAACGGGAGGTGGCACACCAGAGGAACGTAAGATACCAACTTCAGGCAGCCCAATATTACGACTCGGGAATAAAAAAGAGATCCTTCCAGGTGGGCGACCTAGTACTAAGAGAGCTAGCCACTTCCATGCCAGCCAAACAAGGCAAACTCATGCCGAACTGGGAAGGTCCTTATACAGTCGTGGAAGTCGTTCGACCTGGGACATATAAACTCAACCGTTTGGACGGCAGCCCAATCAAAAACACCTGGCATGCTTCACATCTTCGCCGTTTTTATCAGTAAGCCCATTAGCCTTATTATGTTTGTTCTTCTCAAAGTATTGGTTCATGCAATTTTGAAGATATTTACCTAAAAGCAGGCGACCGTATATGTCTGTCCGATGTACGAACATATGATTAAAATTATGAAATGTAAATCGACAATTTGTTCGCCTGCATAATTTGTTTTTATATAGCTAAGTACACTTTTCATCAGTCGATTTAGTACGTTAAACTAAGCCATCAGGACCCATCTTGGGAACGAACGAATGAAAACTGAGTTCTTCTACTGGTTTTAGCATTTTACTTGCTTTAACATGACCAAGGCCGGGAGCACAAAATCTCACCGACCAATGAAGACCTTACTCATTTATAAAACCCCTCAAAATACTAAGGGGCAGCTAGGTTACGACCGAAGACGCTAAAAAAAAATAAATAAACAAAGACAGCTAGGTTACGACCGAAGACGCTGAAAAAACAAAGACAGCTAGGTTACGACCGAAGACGCTGAAAAAACAAAGAAAGCTAGGTTACGACCGAAGACGCTGAAAACAAAGAAAGCTAGGTTACGACCGAAGACGCTGAAAAAGAAAATTTTCAAATACAAAAATTATGCTAAAGCAAATGAAATGCCGAAGATGCATAAAAGTAAAAAACAAAGTGAATTATGCTAAGGCTAACGAAAGGCCAAAGATGCATAAAATTGGAGAGCATAATTATGCCGAGGCTATTTAATATTGTCGAAGAAGCGTAATATTGAAGAAAAGTAAACGAAGGCAAAATATTACAAAAGCCCGAAGGCATGTTTGAATAAAACCCAAAGGCAAGTTCAAATAAAATACAAGGATTAAATTAATCAGACAAATCTTCATCGGCTCCCGAAGAAACAGTGGGTGGCTCGTCGACTATAGCTCCTCGGGTCACAGGATCTGACATCCCAGCCTCCAGCAAAAGCTTATAGTCCAGTCCGACCGAGTTAGCTTTCGAAACAGCTTCGTCGTAGCCCATTTGGAAGCACCTATCTTCGGTCACCTCTAAAAGTTTTTTGGCCCTACGAGCTTCACGACGAAGATCTTTCAGTTGTTCATTACGGCGGCCGACCCGAGCTGTCTTAGACTCAAGCTGCTCCCTCAGGAGACTGATTTCGGCTATCTGCTCCTCCTGGGACGTTAGTTGCTCACGAAGCAGATTCCTCTCCTCCGCTAAGGCTTTAGCCTGACCGATTACCCTCTCCAGCTCCAGCTCCGCCACCTTGAGTTTTCCCTCGGCCTTTACCGCCCTGACACGATCATCCTCAGTCTTGTCAGCAGCAGAGGCGATAAGAGGGACAGCCTGAAAACAAAATGGAGGTTAGTCAAAAGGAAACGACACAAAGTATTGAAAGAGGAAGAGAAGGAAAGGACTTCACCATAGAGAGGAGGGCCATCGCCTCAGTAAGAGCCCTCGCCGCCGAGAGCTTCTCATATGTTGACCGGTCAGCCGGGAGAATCATCCCTCGGCAAAGATCCGGTCCCACCTCAAGAGCCGCCTGAGGAGCAGCCAGGGTGACCGAATCGGTAGCCAAGACACCCCACTGAGGAATATAAGTCTTGACCACCTCTTCGTTCGCCCGATTCCTTTTTCGGGTCTCTTTGAACGGCTCCCCCTCTGGCTCGGAATCCTTTTCCCGCTCTTTGCGAGGAGAAGTAGCAGGAGTCGTCTGCTTGGGAGATGGGGCAACCGGCCGCTCACTCGCGGAAGCCGTCTGGGCAGAAGCTTCAACCCTCTCCCGAGCATCCTTCGCCTCTTGGAGTTTCTTCAAACGGAGATCAATCACAGCCTGACGCGAAGACACTGCACAAAGAAAAATACAAGTCAATAAAAGACGAATATCAGTCAAAATACCGAAGGAAAACCAGGAAAAAGAATTGTAAAATGGAAAACAAGACAGTAAATAAACAGTTACCCCCATTACCCCAGAGGGCGAACAACCAGTCTTTGTCGCGACTAAGAGACAGGGGAACCCTTCCCATGTCCAGATCGCACAATTTCCTATAATCCTCTGCATCAGCCCCCAAAATGGAAGGCATCACAAGGTCTTTTGGCTCTACATCCTTCCATATCGCAAATTGAGCGATTTTAGGGCCGGAGAAGAAGAACCACTTGGTGTGACTCTCCTTATTATTAGAGTTGGTGGACGCCCAGGCGACCCTGTTGGTCTTTCGGGCAATGGTATAAAAGCCCTTACTCTTCCCGTTGCGTCGGAAATCGTAATGATGCCAAAAGAGTGAAGTTCGGGGATCCACGTTCGCCGCCATACACCGTTCTTGGAACACATTGATGTGTATGAAGCTGTTCGGATCTAATTGCCCTAAGGCTATCCCCATATCTTTGAATAAATGTTTCAGGAGCTGTAGCGTCGGCACCCGAAAGCCGCATTTAAGTGCTGCTTCGGAGAGACCTGTAGCTATTTTTTCGTGCATCTCCAAGACCGGAGGATTGTGCCATATTCGGTCCTTCCGAGTGGCCAAGTGAATGAACCAGAGGGTCCTGGGGATTTGGTAGTCGTCATAAAATCCAACGACCGTCTCTTCTGCCAATGTGGACCTATGGTTCGCCGCTGGATACAGTGCGGCGTCACCGAACGGAGATGGAGTCGACCGATCCATGTCCCTGCATCCGGTAATGAAGAGACAATTAGCCATGTACTCGGAATCAACATAAATAAACTAAAAATATGAAGGATAATAGCCGAGTACAGCGGGCCAGGATCGGTCGAAGATATTCTAGAATCTAAAGACGAAATGCAGCCCATAGGCTAGGCCTAAAGAGAGTAAAAATCTAAGAATTCAAGACGACCGAAGTGTTCTGATGGATTTAAAGACCCCAGAAGATCTTAAACCCAGAATAATCAGGAGGCCCAGAAATAAACCCCCCTAAAAGTGCGAAACCTAGAAGCCCAGAAAGTCAAAAGGATGTATCCCTAAACTACGCATATAGGAACACACGCTTATCTGCTATCCTACTACAGTCACGATGGTAAAAAAACGCTACAAACAAAACAGAAAAACTGATACAGAAATAAAAAGATTACTTACTGTTTTGAAGATAAAGCAAGAGCGGAATAGGAGGGCTGGGAAATTCTGGAGTTGAGATAACGGCCCCAATGTTGAAATAAAGTGTCTGTTGTTTGGAATTTTGAAGAGGGTGCAGTGATTGTTTGCGTAAAAAATAGAAATGAAGTGGTATTCGAGGTTTTAAAGGAAAGGAAAAGACGTTTTGACAACCCATGGTCTTTTCGAATTCAACGGCCAGGATGCAAGCTCGTATCCCAAGACCTGACAGCCGTCAAATTAAAGAGGCACGGCTTCCCAAGTGACGTCACGCCCCCCAACTGCCAATATCCTTACTTGAAGAAAAATCTAGAACATTGTTCCGAAGAAGGGGCTGGATTTTGGTCTTCGCCCAGAGGAAATACTCTGAACAAAGCCCAGGGACATGTTAGAGGCCCATTACTTTGTTGGACCGGACCGAGCCCATTTTAGAAGCCCATCTCTTGGTGGGCCCCGCTAGTCCATTCGAAGGCCCAGTGTCTCCACTCGAAACGGCTGCGTCATTTATTCAGCGGGGGACACGCTCCCGTCCGCCCCGCCCCCGCTTTCGCCTCCTTCGGTTACAAACAGGAAATAATATATAAACAGGTTTGGGCTCCCTTACCAAAGGGGATTTTATCATTACAAAAAACACAGAGCTTTTACGTTTTCATAACCATATTCAAGATCATATTGACTGTTTCTTACACCGGAGGTGAATCGGGGGCCAACACCCTCGCATTCTTCTTCTGCAGGTCCGAAGTAAGAGGTTGCAGGTCGAAATCAGGTCGTAACAACAAAGTGTTTGGTGACAGGGTTTTCAGACTCTGATTATGCTGGAGATGTTGACAGTAGAAGATCTATGACTGGTTATGCTTTCACTCTGGGTGGTTCAATTGACAGTTGGAAAGCTACTCTGCAACCTACGGTGACTTTTTCTACTACAGAAACATAGTACATGGTATTGACAAAAGTAGCGAAAGAAGGAATCTGGTTGAAAGGATTGGTCAGTGATTTGGGTCTACATTATGATCATGCTATAGTGTATTGTGACAGTCTCAGTGCAATTTGTTTAGCTAAGGATCAAGTCCATCATGAGAGGACTAAGCACATAGATGTAAGATATCATTTTCTAAGAAATGAGAAGAGAATCAAGGTGAGCAAAGTGGGTACTGCTGATAACCCAGCTGATATGCTCACCAAGCCAGTTCCACATAGCAAGTTTCAATATTGTTTGGACTTGCTAAATGTTCGAAGTTGTTGATTGCCCTTTTAGGGCAAAAAATCTGAGGCATAAGAGTTTTTTCTGGTACATCTGGCATTATTATGGTGCATCTGGTACATCTGACATTATTATGGTGCATCTATTTTTGTGAGATGATTCAAGTCAAGGTGGAGATTTGTTATAATATGTCTTGAATCAATAATGCCCCAAACGTTGGGATTTCGGGGGTCTCGCTGCCCGATCAGCGAGTCAGGGTCCAGGGGCGAAGCGCCCTGGTTTAGGGGTTCGGGGATGCAACGTGGTCCCCGATGGGGGTTCGGGGACGCAACTTTACGGTATCTTCTGTTATACGCTAGGGTTATCTGTTTTGAGTCTATTTTTCGGGTTTTTCTGTAACCGCCTAGAGAGTACTATATAAACTCTCTAGTTCATAACCTAAAAGTATGTTGTAATCTGTATTCTCAAGATCAATAAAATTTTCTTTTTCTGCCTATTTGTGTTCTTTCTTTACGTCTATTATAATCTGTTTTGCTTCCGTTATACCAATTATTTAAAATGCATCCGAAGCTAACAATGTACTCCCTCTGTCCCTCTCATTTTTTTACACTTTCTTTTTGGTATGTCCCTCTCATTTCTTTACATACCAAAAATAGTAACATTTTATAATATAAAATCCAATCATATTCACTACTTTCCTCCCCTATATCTACTTTATACCTACTTTATATATTAAATATTGATTGGTCCCACCACTTTACTCATTTTTCTTACTTTTTCATATTAATTTACACTTTTTCTTAATCTCCGTGTCGTCCCCTCAATGTAAAGAATTGAGGGGGACGGAGGGAGTAGTAAGTAATACTCCCTCCGTCCCATTGAGTAATATACGTTTGGTTTGGACACGGAGACCAAAAAAATGTATAAAAAATGAGTAAAGTTAGATAAAAAGTGGGTAAAGTGGTGAGACCTATCAATATTTAATAATAGATTTGAGATAATGGATGAAGATAGTGAGTGTAATAGTGTTTTATATTATTATAGAATATAGATAGTGGAGAAAAGTATTAGGTGTAATAGTGTTTTATATTATTAAAAGTTACTATTTTTGAAATGTATAAAAATAAGAGGGACATTCCAAAATAAAAACCGTATAGAATTAAATGGGACGGAGGGAGTAACTAATAAGTGTCTTTACACATTGGAATTGGTTATAAGAAAAGTATGTTATGAATACCAAAAAACTGGAGGCGAAGGCCCATAACCCAAGCAATGTACGTATAAGAAAGGATGGGACAAAAGTCAAAACTACCTGATTAGTCTGGTGCTTGAAGAAAAGAGAGATGAAAGAGAGCTCACTCTGATTCTGTGTTTCTCTTGTGAGGTCCTAATTTCAGCAGAGTTCTGGTCGGGTAATGACAGTGCCAATTCTCTAACCTTGAGACAATGAAGAGACATTTACAAGTGCCTGCAGATTTTTTTTGTAATTATGTGATTGTTTATTTTGACAAACTTTAGAGGCATCACCCTTAAAAATTTGAAAATCATATTTATTTTCATTGATCACAATCAGATCAGTGAGTCATCCACTGGTTAAAGTAGATACCATTACTAATCTATAGATGAAAGGTAGATCGTAGATACTTAATTTGTTCAGGTCCACATTTTGCAACTTGTAGTGATTAAAAGTTGAAATTTCTTCTGCATTTTATCAAATACTTGTCAATTCAGCGCTCTGATAATTACATTCAAGTTTCAAATTTTCATTTACCCCAACTACGATATATGCTAGAGTTGAGCGAGTTGTCCGGTAGTAAGGGGCCAATGTATTGATTCAAAGAGTCACGATTTCGATTATTCACCTTAACCAAAAAAAAATACTTATGAAATTCAAAAAAAATTATAAAATAAAATAATATCTTTCCGATTTAAATTTTCCCGGTACTTATGAAATTCAAATTTTGCTTCTTTAAATGTGGATAAATAATAAAAATTATTCCTACATAACAAAGTATTAACCGCAAATGACTAATGTTCAATTTTGTTACAACAATAAAATATTGGATACAAAAAGTAATATAAAATTTGTGATTCATTAGATAAAATTACTTTATATTATATAATCATAAATATAATATATACTAGCCTATAACCCGTACAAGGCACGGGCCTTAAAAATAATAAACTAAAAAATTTAATGTGAACGGAAAATATTAAAATAAAAGTAAAAATTAATATGATAAATTATAAAATGAGAAACTTAAATATTCATTGGAACATAAAAAAATATAAAAAAAATACAAATGAGGCCGATGAAGATAAATGAGGTATTATTAATATTATTTTATAATAAAATAATATTAATAATAAGGACATATAGAAAATCTAGCATGTTTTAATTAAAAAAAGTAATTGACCGTGATATTTTTAGAAGTGTTTTAATTATATTAATTGTATTTATTAAAAAAATATGTTGACATGTTAAAATAAGTAAGTTTTTTTAATAAGGACAAATAGAAAAGTTAACATGTTTTAATTAAAAAAAAGTAACTGCACGTAATATTTTTAGATGTGTTTTAATTATATTAATTTTATGTGTTAAAAAAACACGTTCACTTGTTAAAATATGTAAGTTTTTTTAAATAATTAAAAGTATTAAAATAGGTTTTAAAATATATAAGTTGCACTTGATATTTTTGGAAAACAGATATTTTAATGATAACAAATATAAAAGATAATATATTTTAATTTAAAGGTAATTGCCCGTGAAATTTTTGGAAAAGAAGTAGATTTTGTTAGAAAAAAAAAGTTTTAACTATAAAAGGCAATCAGCTAGTTACTATTGTTATATTATTTTATTATTTATTAAATAGAGTATTAAAATAGGTTTTAAAATAAATAAGTAAGGATTGCACCTCATATTTTTGAAAAATAGGGATTTTAGTGATGATGCGTTTTAATTATATTAATTGTATTTGTTAAAAAAATATGTTCACTTGTTAAAATAGGTAAGTTTTTTTTTAAATAATTAAAAGTATTAAAATAAGTTTTAAAATATATAAGTAAGAGTTGCACTTGATATTTTTGGAAAACAGAGATTTTAGTGATAACAAATATAAAAGGTAATATATTTTAATTTAAAGGTAATTGTCCGTGATATTTTTGGAAGAGAAGTAGATTTTTTTAGAAAAAAATGTTTTAATTATAAAAGGCAATCAGCTAGTTAATATTTTTATATTATTTTATTATTTATTAAATAGAGTATTAAAATAGATTTTAAAATAAATAAGTAAGGATTGCACCTCATATTTTTGGAAAATAGAGATTTTAGTGATAACAAATATAAAAGAAATTATGTTTTAATTTAAAGGTAATTGTCGTGATATTTTTGGAAAATAAGTAGATTTTGTTAGATTTTTTTTTAATTATAAAAGGCAATCAGTTAGTTACTATTTTTATATTATTTTATTATATATTAAATAGAGTATTAAAATAGGTTTTAAAATAAATAAGTAAGGATTGCACCTCATATTTTTGGAAAACATAGATTTTAGTAATAACAAATATAAAAGGTAATATGTTTTAATTTAAAGATAATTGTAATGATATTTTTGGAAAATGAGTAGATTTTGTTAGAAAAAAATATTTTAATTATAAGAGCCAATCATCTAGTTACTATTTTGGTAACTTGACAATAATACAATTCCATTAAAGATTTGATTTGTAGTAGCTTTCATTATCCTAAAAAGAAAGAAGTATATTTGTAGCAGTGTATCCTAAATTTAAACAAATTAGATCCCACATTTCCATTTTTTTGATTAGATTTCAATATTATTTGATTTTTATGTAGTAAAATATAGTGAAATATTAATGTAGAATAAAACTTTCCCGAATTTTGATTATATTATTAATTTATTAATTACAAAAAGTACCGAAAACCAAAAACCGACCGTTAACCGAAAATCAAAACTTTCAATGTTTCGGCTTTAATAATATAGTATAGATATATAAGTATATAGATGCGGTTCAGATTGAGAGCGGGTTGAGTTCTTGTCAACGCGAAATCAACCCACGATCCACAATTTTTTAAAATAGTTGAATCAAAACCGCGAACCACACTTTGATTTCGGTTCAAATCAATTCAAAATCGAATTGATTTTTGCGGATTATACAATTTAACCCGAACCATGATCATCCTAGTTCTTGTATACAAGGCACACCCTAGTGGGCTAATAGTCTAGTACCAGTACTAGTAGTAAAGCCTATAACGAACAAATCACACCTTACAAAACCCCCTGCCAGGCGCCCTCTTTCTTTGAAAACAAACAAACCAAATAGTCTCAAACCACCTTATTTTTTCCTACCAAAATAACATGGAAAGTAAGAGGCCAGAACGTAGTCTTTCCGGCGAAGTTCAGTTGCCGGAAAGCCCACTAGAACCAATGCAGTTCTTGTCAAGATCATGGAGTCCTTCGGCTTTTCAAATCGGTAAAACCCTAGTGGCCCCCACAACTCCAAAACTTGTTCTTTCTAAAAAACCTACCACTACTTCAAAATTTGCCAATGCCTCTTCTTCCGGTCAAAATTCCGGCAGCAGTAGTGGCTCGAAAACCGAGGAAATACTTGTTTCCGGTGGCTTTCAGCCTGAAGAATCGGCTGTACTTTCCGGCAACACATTTTCGTTTGCTTCTTCTGCGACTTCTCAACTTGTTCTTGAACGCATCATGTGTCAATCTGTATGTTCCCTTTTTATTTTCTACGAACGATAAATTGTATAAATTTAAATACTTACACACTCCGTAAATGACTCGAAAGCTCGACAAAGAGTAACTAACAAAAGAAGTGACAACTTAATTTGCAGGAAGTATCACCATTAACATCCGGGAGGCTATCACACAGCAGTGGACCCTTAAATGCTACCCTCACCGATGACACATCGGAAAGCCAACCTATTTCGCCGTCTGATGAGTACGAGGATGTTGTTAAGGTACAAGCACATGCTTAAATTGCATTAACGTACCATACAATATCATCTTACATGCACCGTGAACATGCAGTTCATTTGCTAAATTACGAATCCATTGTCCTAGGTTTCAAGTATCAAATTTTGATAAAATAATTTTGTCGATCTAGATTCAAACTCATTGAGAAATACAACTCGTATTCGTATCGTGTACAAAATTGTCGAAATCAACTTAATAACTCAAATACATGCACAAGCATTTGTACATGTGTGTGTCAGCTTTCGGAGTATTAATAAATGTAGATGTCTAGACTTTAGATGATACTGGTTGCGTAGTGTAGAAGATTTGACATTATTGGGAGTACGGGACTAGTTTAATTTCAGCTTTCCTCTGTTTTCACTAACAAGAAAAAAAAAGCAAAAGTAAGACGATGAGAAAGAAAAATAGAGGAAAAGAAGAGAGAGACATACAAATGCTTTCGTAGATCTCAATGGAAACTTTTTGACTTGACATTGGATTTGCTTTATTTTTACATCGGTGTCTAATCATATGACCGCATTTGACGACTTACTCCTTAACTTGCCTGATGCAACTAGCGAGATGCTTCTTACTATGTGTGTAGGGTTGCACAAAACAGAATTCGCAACCGTAAAATCAAAAATTTCAATGTTTCAAAATAATCGGGGTTTACGTAAAATGAAAAAATGTAATGCGGTGAACGTGGATCGAACACGTGACCTTCAGATCTTCAGTCTGACGCTCTCCCAACTGAGCTATCCCCGCTTATGTTCAAAAGTCGTTTTCTATCTACTTATAAGATTGTTAAGGTCTCATTTTAAGCTTGCCTTGTGGTTTACAGTCTCATTTTGAACATGTTTAGTTTGTTTTACTAGTTCTCATAAGCCAAAACTATAAAATGATAAAAAAGGTTATTTTTGGAATGTGCCAAAACAATCACAAGGAGTGAGTTTTGGAGGGAGGTGTGGCCTAGTGATTAGATATGACATGTTGAAAAGATAGGTGGAGTGTGCAAGTGAGTATATATAACAACAGTCTACTCCTGAGCATTGACTCCTTTACTTTAATAACTCTTACTTAAGACTCTGTGTTTACCCTTATATGGCAGTGAAAATACACAAATTTACCTGGTTGCAGAGTCACATGATTATTTAGTCTTAAATATTTCATAGAATTATTTTATTCTAGTAATAATTTGTAGGATTTGTTGTAGATGAAATGAAAACAGTCCTTGAGAGTGATGGTAAGATTTGCTTAGCTCCAGACTCTTCGGTCTTTGGTCTTCCCCTGTCTCACTTGGGAATACGTTTAAGATGTGCGTATATCTTACTTTCCGCATTGGTGTGACCAATTCCGAGTGGAATGTGGAACGGAATGAGTTCAGTACCAGTCATTAGAAAGAAGAAGAGGACTTTTAAAGTAATAAAATGGTGAAAACTATATCATAAAGGATAAATCTTGATCCGTTGGTAGAATTAAGAAAACAGTTCCACATTCTAAGTTAATGCAAGCTCCAGTAATTTTAGTTATTGCCTCTTCTTTCAGCCTTTTCAGGGTGTCTGAAACCAATAGTTTCAAATAAACATTGCTACTGTGGGATTTTTTTCTTATACCCTTACAATACGGTCAACTAATATGCTTATGAAATAAGATCTAATGCATTCTTTGATTCTTACTTTGTATCATATAGATATATACATTGAATTTAATTAAACAGGTGATCTTAATTACACATAATGTTTGTGGATATTGTTCATGTTTTTAACTGTTGTGTAACATTATTCATTCGATACCCTCTTGTAAAAGCTGATATAGAGATCTGTAGAATGCCATGGTGCTAATTTTATACTATATTTTTTGTAGTGTTATATTTTTTCCTTGATTTTATTGAACTATTTGTCATAAAGTAGTTTCTGAACACAAACTACTGTTTATGTTCAGTTTTTACGAGCAAACAACACACTACAGCCCCTATTTGCAACCAGTCGCAATTGTTATGCAACTAGTGGCAGCAACACACCAGGTGGAAAGACTGTCGGGAGGTGGCTAAAGGAGAGAAGAGAAAAGAAGAAAGAAGACACAAGAGCACATAATGCACAACTCCATGCAGCTGTTTCAGTCGCTGGAGTAGCTGCTGCAGTAGCAGCCATTGCAGCAGCCACAGCAGCCACTTCAGCTTCTAGAAAGGATGAACAAATGGCAAAGACTGACATGGCTGTAGCTTCAGCTGCTACATTAGTTGCTGCACAATGTGTGGAGGTTGCTGAGTCGATGGGAGCTGAGCGTGATCACCTTACAGCCGCAGTTAATTCTGCAGTTAATGTAAAATCGCATGGGGACATATTGACTCTTACAGCTGCAGCCGCTACTGGTGAGTAATTTGCTGATTTCAAAACTTTTTTAAATTTTAGTGATATGTTGTAAAAGCATCAAATGTAATACCAATATTCATGAAAACATGACAAAAAGGAAAACACAAGCACATAAATGTCTCACCAGTACTATCGTGTAAGAACTTCTTAGAAGATTTATCATGTGTGGCTTGATAAACTTATTATATATGTTCATGTCTGCAGCTTTACGCGGAGCAGCTACATTAAAGGCAAGAGCACTTAAGGAAGTTTGGAATATTGCTGCTGTGATCCCAATAGATAAAGGGTTGGGAATGGGGGTAGGCCAGTCTGAGCAAAATGGTATAGTAAATGACCGCTACCATGAGGAGCTTTTACCAGAAGAGAATTTTCTAGGTGCCTGTAATCAAGAACTCCTTGCCAGAGGAACTGAGCTTCTTAAACGCACTCGCAATGGTAGAGAACAACATGACATATATTAAGCTTTTCCCTATCGTTTTCTTTTCTTTTAGCATAACTTAACTGCAACATAATGCTTCCTGCAGGTGATCTTCACTGGAAAATTGTTTCCATCTACATTCATAGATCTGGACAGGTGATATAGAACTGCCACTATAATGCTATTAAAATCTATTAGATATCAGAACATTTTCAATCAGGTTCTACTAAGTTGCATGATCCCCACATTATATTTAAATTTCAGGTGATGCTGAAGATGAAGAGCAAACATGTTGCTTCAACCATAACGAAAAAGAAAAAAAGTAAGTCCATAGTGTTGTGATAGTAATGTTTTTCCTTTATTTTTTTGTGAAGTACATTTCATTCAGTGGCGGAGCCAATGCCATGATTTGTACTATGGGAGAGAAATTTTGGAAATCACGAGCTATTTCTCACTGAACTCGATCCCAAACCTGAATATCTGCTAATAAAAACAACTAACCATGCATATCCATCCAATGCATAGTCTTCAAATATAAATATCTTATGTATTAAGCAAAAGCAACAAATGTAAGATTATGGGCTCTCTTTGTTGCTTTTGCCTTAATTACATTTATGATTAATACATCGATTGAACAAAATGCACTGGAGAGGATACATAATCAAAACGCTTGAAGTTTTATAGCTGATAATTTTCCTTGCAGATATTGTGTTGGAGGTATGCAAGAACATGCCAGCATGGCCAGGAAGGCACTTGCTCGAGGGTGGAGAGAATAGACGCTATTTTGGTTTAAGGACAACGATAAGAGGGGTTGTGGAATTTGAGTGCAGGAGCAAGAGAGAATATGACATGTGGACTCAAGGTGCATCCAGGCTTCTCTCCATCGCATCCGAAGCTAAGAATGTACGTAGAACGTGTTAAGACCATCATCCTGTTTTACAAAGAAATCATGTTCATCAAATTTCAAGATCTGTAGGCCTCTAAATTTTCAATATGAACCAACAACCTTAACCAGTGTTATTCAGCGATAATATATTCTACAGAGTCCTTGGCCAAAATACTCTCTGAAGTTACTAGCTAGGTGACTCTTATGGTTGAAATATGAAAACTTTTGGGAGAATTATGGTCATCTTACATGCAAGTTGATAATTAATATTGTTAGGCTTCACAAACCTAAAGTTTTGTAAACAGTGTCATAACCCCATAATCCATAAATTAAATATTCAAAACCAGTGACCCAATTTGTTGTTTGATGCAGCTTCATTTATTGATAATTAATTTCTTATTCAGAGTTCGAGAGTTCGTTTCACGCATATAAAAAATGTAATTGTACATATTATTTTTTCAAATTTTTTGTTTTGTATAAAAATTTGAACATCCTATTTTTATACAAAATAAAAAAATGAGAAAATAATATATAAAAACATGTTTTTTATGTGCGAAATACGTGAAACAAACTTGAAAATATAAGTCCAATCATTTTATGCAAGAGTCCTCTAAAACTTATTATAAGCATATTGTTATACTCCAACATTTTTTCATAATATTCTTATTGAGCTAATAGCATGTATAGTGCGTGTTTGGGGTATCACAAAAAAATTGACTTATAACTTAAAATGAGTAAGTGTCATATAAGTGATAAGTTGATGAATTTTTATAAGTTATACGGGTGTTTGGATAAATTTACTTATAAGTTAGTTAAGAGTTTTCTAAATTAAATTTGAAAATATAATTATTAAATACAATGATTTCAACACTTACATTTTAAATTAAAAAAAAAATTAAAAAATAAAGATAAAAATATAAAGTATTAAAAAACAAAGAAATCAAGTAATAAGTCAATAAGTTCAGGAAAATGTACCCCATTATTAACATTCAACTTATCAAAATATAAGTTATAAGAGCATCTCCAAGGGCAATAGGTAAAAATGGTTGGCTATCTTGTTGGCTATAATGATTATGAAATATTTTTGCTAAGGGTAACGACATATACTCCAATGGTCTTATCTATATTTCTTGTTAGGTAAAATTATACACAAGGGCTTAATTGGTTCAACAAATATAGCCAACCAAAAAATGGTTGTCTATATTTTTTTGCTAACGGCATATGCTTGGAGTGTTAGAGCATCTCCAACCATGAGAAACCCTTAGCTAAATTATTATAGCCAATAAGATAGCCAACCTTGGAGATGCTCTTATACCTTTTACATATTATCTAAAAAGTGACACATAGATGCCACATGAATTATTTAGCTAAGAGTTTTATACCATTGGAGATGCTCTAAGTTGGGATTAGGCTTGTCAAGGGATCAGAGATCCGACCCGATCCGATCCGATCCATAGCTAAATTAACGGGTATGGATCCTGTCAAAAAAATCCGATCCGATAAAGGTCTGATCCGATAACGAACGGATATGGATTTAGTATGATCCGATCCGATAAGGATCCGATCCGAATATATTATATTTATTTTATATTTTATATATTAATATAATATATATTAATTATACGTAAAACATATATAATATTTTATATAAATAATATTATTTTGAAATTTAAATTTGAATTTGTCAATGTATATGTCATAATTTAATTTAATTTCGTAATTTTTTTTTAAAAAATATTATTTTTGAATTAAAAAAATGAACAAAATTATTTTTTTAATATATTAAATGGGTCGGACCTCCGATCCGATAACCCGAAATCGAACGGGTCGGCCTAAAAAATATCCGACTCCTGATCCGATTCGATCCGAACCCGAAAAATTTTAACGGATTCGTATATGGATTTAGAGTAATCCGATCCGAATCCGACCCGTTGACGGACCTAGTTGGGGTCATAAGTTGGGTTAGCAAACACCCTCATAAACTCGTAGGAGTTTATAAGCATAAATCGGCTTATATTTCCGCCACAAATTTGCAAATTCAAGAGGACAAAAGCCAACGCCATAAATCGGCTTATATTTCTGCACCTTGCCTTTTCCACTGCTCCCAACTCTTCACCTTTCGCCTCTGCACTCTTTCACGATCTTCTTCCCCACTTTTCCTTTACTAGATGTGTGATTGCAATGCTGAACAGACTTGTACCAGCATAATCGCTGGGTTCAACATGTTAGAAAATGGGAAGTTTGAAACATATTTTAAATATGTTCTTGATGGAATTTCCGGAAACTAACAAATGTAGGTTGTTTCTTGTAACAGCCCGACTTTTCGGACTATTAATTCTAAATACAAAACTAAAACACAATACAATACAATTTATTAATCTAAAAGTCAATTACAAAGATAACTATTACAAAAGCGCATCTAACGATGACAATCCAAGCCAAACTAATCCAAACCTAAGATCCTCGAACTCGAAAGCACATCCACTTGATCTTAACTCGAACCTGAAAATTGTAAGGAATGAGCCATACAGCCCATCAAGAAACCAATCGATTCAACTAGTCGGGCAAATAACATATATACATACAAGATAATACGATATTCAATACGATACAATAACGATACACAATATATAACTTTTGATTCACATATTCTTATTCTTATTCGATACATACAATACGACACCACATAACAACAATAACTCGAAACTCATAATTAATGCCACGACCACTACAACCCGGTGATAACGATCCTAAATTTTCAGAAAACTGTCACAATAACCCGGTGACTCGGTCTTTATTCTTATTCGATATTTTCACAAACCATGGCACAAATCAGAATCCCAAGATTATTGTTTACACATAACACATATACAATAATACACATCATATCAAAATATATTATCACTAAGCCCAAGTTTATATAATCAAAGCACACACACAACACATAGTTTCGAAAATACTAGATAAATCAATCGGAAACTTACCTCGACGCATCCTAGATCGTGTATCCAACTCTGACCAGAACCGTTTTTACTCTTTTTGACCCTCTAAACGACGTTTTCTTGAAAAACTCAAAGGACGAAAGTCGTAGAGAACGAAAACACCTTTCTGACAAGATAAGGCTCATCAGAAACTGACTTATAACGAATCGGGAATTGAATAAAACGTCCGCTGAATTTGAACAGAAACTGAAAAACAAGATCTGTTTGTGTTTTGTGATTTTAAGAACAGTTCAAAGCATAATCTCGAAAAAGACTGTGAAATATAAATTGTAGGAAATTGAACGAGATTTCCGAAAAGTCCAGAATCATCAAATTCCGACTTACGATGGATTTACTACGAAATTTTCAAGACAGCTGATTTGTGTGAGAAAAAGTCCTACGAATTTTACAAACAAAGACGAAGAAGTAGAACCTGATGTTTATATAACGTAACCAAACCCTAATCCAAACCTATTACTTATCCGAACTTAAATATGATCCATATTTTAGGCCCACCAATCTAATTCAATTTTAAATCCTATTCTTTTTCCAATTTTAATCCTTTTTTTTTCCTAAAAATTACGGGATATTACATACTACCCTCCTTAAAAAGAATTTGGTCCCCAAATTCACAACAATTCTATCACATGGCATGTCTACCCACTAATCTCTTACAAGTCAAACTTAAACTAAGGTTCACAAGATCGCACCCTAGAGAATGTATTAGTCTCATACCTAACACACTCCGAAGGACAACCTGCTCTGATACCAACTGTAACAGCCCGACTTTTCGGACTATTAATTCTAAATACAAAACTAAAACACAATACAATTTATTAATCTAAAAGTCAATTACAAAGATAACTATTATAAAAGCGCATCTAACGATGACAATCCAAGCCAAACTAATCCAAACCTAAGATCCTCGAACTCGAAAGCACATCCACTTGATCTTAACTCGAACCTGAAAATTGTAAGGAATGAGCCATACAGCCCAGCAAGAAACCAATCGATCCAACTAGTCGGGCAAATAACATATATACATACAAGATAATACGATATTCAGTACGATACAATAACGATACACAATATATAACTTTTGATTCACATATTCTTATTCTTATTCGATACATACAATACGACACCACATAACAACAATAACTCGAAACCCATAATTAATGCCACGACCACTACAACCCGGTGATAACGGTCCTAAATTTTCAGAAAACTGTCACAATAACCCGGTGACTCGGTCCTTATTCTTATTCGATATTTTCACAAACCATGGCACAAATCAGAATCCCAAGACTATTGCTTACACATAACACATATACAATAATACACATCATATCAAAATATATTATCACTAAGCCCAAATTTATATAATCAAAGCACACACACAACACATAGTTTCGAAAATACTAGATAAATCAATCGGAAACTTACCTCGACGCATCCTAGATCGTGTATCCAACTCTGACCAGAACCGTTTTTACTCTTTTTGACCCTCTAAACGACGTTTTCTTGAAAAACTCAAAGGACGAAAGTCGTAGAGAACGAAAATACCTTTCTGACAAGATAAGGCTCATCAGAAACTGACTTATAACGAATCGGGAATTGAATAAAACGTCCGCTGAATTTGAACAGAAACTGAAAAACAAGATCTGTTTGTGTTTTGTTATTTTAAGAACAGTTCAAAGCATAATCTCGAAAAAGACTGTGAAATAGCAATTGTAGGAAATTGAAAGAGCTTTCCGAAAAGTCCAGAATCATCAAATTCTGACTTACGATGAATTTACTACGAAATTTTCAAGACAACTGATTTGTGTGAGAAAAAGTCCTACGAATTTTACAAACAAAGACGAAGAAGTAGAACCTGATGTTTATATAACGTAACCAAACCCTAATCCAAACCTATTACTTATCCGAACTTAAATCTGATCCATATTTTAGGCCCACCAATCTAATTCAATTTTAAATCCTATTCTTTTTCCAATTTTAATCCTTTTTTTTTCCTAAAAATTACGGGATATTACATTTCTTGTTATGAGGACTTAAACTTTCATGTTTGGATCTAAGACATTTTTTTAGTGGAATCCATAAATAAATTGAGTTGAAATAGGTTGCTTGAAATGGGTTGTGTGTGTGTGTGTAAGTTAGAATAACTTTGTATCCCACATAGAAATGTTAATGATAGAAATGGTAATGAGAGGTTGGTGGGTTTATATAGAACAATGTGCAAGAGTAGTGTATAACTACTAAGGCATGTGTGTATGCATGGTGTTATTATGTGCCTCACACCCACACGCGCGCCGTCGCCGCCCGTCACGTCACGACACGACCAGGGGCGGACCCAGGATTTCAATCCCACCCGGGCTAGAGTAATTTTTTTTAACAAACTCAATAAGGATGAATGATCAAACTAGCATAAATATATAAACATTATATCCTTATAGATAACAAGATTAGGATATTTAGCCTCTGTTTGAGATTGCTGTTAAAAATTGTTGTGCTGTTGAAAAAAGTGCTGTTAAAATAAGTGCTGTTATGAAAATCAGATAACTGTTTAGTAATATTTTTGATATGTGCGTGTTTTGAGATATAATATAAAAAATTAATGTTGTTGGTAAGGTTTGATGTTGAAATCAGTAGTGCTTCCCGCAACAGCTGAAAACAGCTTTTTTTAAAAGCATGGGGGAACATGTTTTCTCTAAAAGCAGCTTTTCAGTCAAAAACACTTTTCAGAAAAGCTGATTTTGATATTTACCAAACAATATTTTACATGTTTTTCAGAAAAAAAACCGTTGTTGTTGCCAGCAACAGCAATGTCAAAGCAACAGCAATGTCAAACAGGACCTTATTATCCAAAAGTACCCCAAACTAAAAAACCATTAATCTTAAATAGATGAATGAGAAATGCTAGATTTTATATTAAAAAAGTGTATTTCATTGTTATTATAATGATGGTTATTATAATTACATTCAACTACTAAAAGGTAAGTTTTAATAATAGAAATTATGAGTAGGTTTTTAAAGTTTAATAGAATGTCAATGTCTAAATTTGTACATTTCTTTTATATTCGGTTCCCGAATAATTCCGGTTGAATAATAATTACTAAATCATTATTAGATTAAAAATAAATTTGTTAATTAATACAATTATATTTTTTTTGAGAAAATCCGTACATTGCACGGGTTATAAGATAATATTCATAAAAAAATAATAATAGTACTAATTTACAATTGAAAAAAATTAATTTACTTACATCTAAGTAGTCCACGACCTAATTTTGAGTTTGGGTTTATTTTTTGTATTTTGGAGCATGATTCTATTATATTTTTTTCTATTGTATTTTTATAATAAGTTGCATTAACTTAATTAAAAAAATAAACTGGGCAGGTGGTTTATTTCATATTTGATTTGGGCAGATTCACACAATCCAAATTTATTCGATGGGCTGAGCAATTTTAAAAAACCTAATCATTTGGGCTGAGCTGTTTTTTAGAATATTACGGGGCTTTGTTTTGTTTTTACTAGGGCTGAAATAAACTGGGCTTAATATCCTAAGTGGGCTGATGAAATTTGACCCGGGCTGGAGCCAACCTCAGCCCAGCCTGAGGTCTGCGCGCCACTGGACACGACTCGACTCGGGTCGAAGAGCGATTTGGACGAATGTCTCGGCGTTTCGCGTACGCGAGGCGACCTGGGCGTTTCGGCAAAATGGTCGCAATCGAACGAAGAGCAGCAGCTGAGAGTAACCAGCTATGAACAATGGCAAGGTTAATACACATTAAATGGTATGTTAAAAGTAGTTCAAACACACATTTTCCAAAAAAATATTTTTCTTTTCAATAAATTTCTAAGAATAAAAGATATATTTAGTGCAATGTGAAAAGTGAAATTATATAATTTAAAACTAACAGGTCCTCTAATTCAGAAACTCGAGTTCAACAAATAAAATTTTTGCATTGTAAATTAATTCCAACAAAAAATAAAGTATTTGGTGCTCATGTTGAGTGATCAAACATATTATCTTCAAATCTTTGCGATACATGATTTTAATAATTTTTATTTTATTATTTACGTTTTAAAATAAATATGCCCGTAAGTCGACACATTTAAATAAATTTTAAAATAAATAGGCTCGTAAACTGGTGCAATTAAATATTTAAACTTATTTTAATTATAATTATTTTATAAATAATGAAGCCATTTGATATGGACAGAAAAGTAATTATAGAAATATAATTGCTGATTCAATTAAAAGGCCGGTATTTAAGGACCGACACCCTAATTATTCATTAATTTCGTAATTAATGAATATGGAAAATATACAGCTCATGAAAAGAGTCCAAATTATGGCAAATTGGTCAAAGAAGGATCCAGAATCCCAATTGAAAGCAATTAATGAGTCATAGCCTTTATCAACAAGGAAAAGACTTATCCTGCAAGCAATACAATGCTTATCCGATATCAAAAAGGAGACTTATTCGCTAAGACTCCTAAACATACCATAAATACTAGGCTCCAGACGTCTATATGAGGTCCCTGATCCTACAATCAGAACTACGTCTTTGGCTTGATTCTCAACATTAATTGAGATACGTAGGCATCTTGTGAGGACCAATTTAGTCGGGAAACACGAGTGCAGCCATAAAAGCTTGAAGCCCATTAAACCCTCGCATTAAATTCGTAAGCTCAGATTTTATTCCACAACACCATTATAATAGATTTAAAATAAATAGTTATATTACTTAGAGCGAATAGTTAAGCCAGGGGAGGTTCTTTATCTATACTTGGCAGTATCCAACACTGCCCTGGGAGCTGTTTTGATAAAGGAAGAATTGAAAGTGCAGAAGCCCGTCTACTATGTGAGTAAGATTCTACATGGGGCAGAAATAAACTACTCAACGATTGAGAAGTTTGCCTTGGCCTTGATAATGGCCTCAAGAAAGCTACGCCCGTACTTCCAGGCTCACAAGATAGAGGTCTTGACTGATCAACCTCTAAGAAACATCTTGTATAGCCCTCAAGTTAGTGGAAGATTGATCAAATGGGCAATTGAATTGGGCGAATTCGACATCAAGTATAAGCCTCGAACTGCCATAAAAGCTCAAGCACTCGCTGACTTCATGGTTGAATGTACCATTGACAACCAAGAAGTCGGGGGGCAGGAAGTAACAATGGAAGACAAGGAAACTGAAGACATAATCTCCAAAGAATGTTGGGTGCTCTATTTTGATGGAGCATCAAAAACAAAATCAAGTGGAGCCGGTTTAGTGTTACAAAGTCCTGATGGATTCCTCATAGAGTACGCACTAAAACTGGACTTCCCAACGACAAACACGAAGCTGAATATGAAGCTCTGATAGCTGGTTTAGGGCTGGCTGGAGCCTTGAGGGTCAAAACTCTGAAAGTATGTGGAGATTCGAGGCTAGTGGTTTCCCAAGTAAATGGGGAATTTGAGGCCAGAGATGAAGTCATGGCCAAGTACTTGAAACTTGTCAAAGCCATCATGACTCAGTTCGACGAATGCTATGTGGAACACATTCCAAGGGAAGAAAACATAAAGGCTGATGCCCTGTCTAAGTTTGCTTCTTCTGAAATTGAAAAC
Organism: Heracleum sosnowskyi; assembly: GCA_030848705.1. Lineage (NCBI taxonomy): Eukaryota > Viridiplantae > Streptophyta > Magnoliopsida > Apiales > Apiaceae > Heracleum > Heracleum sosnowskyi. The sequence continues at coordinate 49,370,029 of CM061241.1, forward strand.
TATGCAGGGAGTGTATACTTCCAAGTCTTGAAGACCCCAAGCATCAACGGAAAGTTGGTAGCACCCATTGATGTTGGCAGATGTTGGATGGATCCCATCAAAGCTCATCTGGAAACTGGGTGGCTACCCAACGATACTTCAGAAGCACGAAAGCTATACGTCAGAGCACTAAGGTATACCCTGATTGAGGGACTCCTATACAAGAAGTCTTTCATCATTCCATATCTGAAATGTTTGAGACCCCAAGAGGCAGAATTGGCCCTAAAGGAAGTGTATGAAGGAATCTGTGGGCAACACTTGGGGGGCAGAGCCCTTGCTCATAAAGTCACCCGTCTAGGTTTCTATTGGCCAAGCATACTTGCTGATGCTAAAAGCTATGTGAAGAAATGTGAACGGTGCCAGAAACATGCACCAGTGGTTAGACAACCACCAGAGATGATGACATCCATTAACTCACCTATCCCCTTTGCCATGTGGGGAATGGATATACTCGGGCCATTTCCAATGGCAAGTGCTCAGAGAAAGTTCTTGATAGTAGCAATCGACTACTTCACCAAGTGGATTGAGGCTAAACCCTTAGCCAAGATAACCACCAAGCAAGTGATGCATTTCTTCTAGGAAAATGTTATATGCAGATATGGAATTCCACGAGTCCTGGTCACGGACAATGGAACTCAGTTTAACAACGATGAGTTCAAAAAGTATTGTGATGAGAATGATATCAAGTTACGCTTCACTTCTGTTGCCCATCCTCAAGCTAATGGGAAAGCTGAGGTTGCAAATCGAATTATCCTGGACGGACTAAAGAAAAGAGTTGAACGCTCCAGAAACACTTGGGTAGACGAATTACTTCCCATACTTTGGGCATATCGTACTACTTGTAAAGTCACCACCGGGGCAACTCCGTTTCTATTGGCTTATGGAGAAGAGGCAGTAGTCCCGGTGGAGATTACTCACACCTCCCCAAGAGTTGAGGCTTATGAACCAGAGGAAAATGAAGAAGGCTTGAGGCTAGCTTTGGATCTAATTGATGAAGTTAGAGATGAAGCAAACGCCAAGATAGTTGAACATCAAAAGAAAGCCTCTTTCTACTACAACCTAAGGGTTAAAAAAAGGTTCTTTCGTCAAGGAGACTTGGTTCTCAGAAAGATTGAAGCATCCGGAGTTGGACAAAAAGGAAAGTTGGCCCCAAATTGGGAAGGACCATATCGTGTCAAAAACGTATTTGGTCGAGGCTCGTACAAGCTAGAAACCCTCGAAGGGCATGAAGTGCCAAGAACTTGGCATGCTGTAAACTTGAAAGTCTATTATGTTTAAAGTGTGTCTTGACTGGACTCACTACTAGGACAAGTAGAAATAAGGTCGACGTAACCAATCCAAGTTTTTAAACTTGAGTATTATGTAAGGGTTGAAACCCCAGAAACCTAAGACATTCAGTCCAAACCCCATCATTCGATCTGCTCAATAAAAGGCTTGAAGCCAAAATAAGACGATATAAGACATAAAAGGCTTATACAAATGACAAGTTAGCCTCGAATAAGGCAAAGTCGTCGTAAATGTGTAGGTCGCTCCACATTTTACACCAAGACGATACTCGTGAAACACTAGTGTATATTAAAATCCCCAAAAAAGGGTAGTAAGTCCCAGGTAAGGGATAAAAAGCTTCAAGTATTCAAGAAAAAGTGCCCAGAAATCTTCAAATCTTCAAAGAAATTCCAGAAATCTTCAAAGAATTCTTCAAAACTTCAAGTAAGAAACCCAGAAAACGATGAGATTCAACGGAAAATCTCGTCGGGAATCGCCTAGTGACAGAACCCAAGCAGAGCTACTCAGAAAGAATTTTAGAGAAAATTTAGCAGAATATCTCTGAGAAATGGAAAGTGGGAAGTGAGTTGAAACAAGTGAGATTTCCTCCTTTTATAAACTCAAAAGCCGGCCAATGGGCCGGTGGAAAGAAGGGCAACCAGCATTAACCGGTACGGCCCATGGAAAGGCTAAAGGCCCAATGATAAAGGCTAGAGGCCCAATAAAGGCTAAAGGCCCAATAATAAAGGCTAAAGGCCCAATAAAGGCTAAAGGCCCAAATTTAGCCCAATATATGTGGGCCTTAAAAGTCTAAAACGAACCAAGTATTCGACCAGAATCATGGTCGAATGAGTTCGAACAAAGCCTAAAACGAACCAAGTATTCGACCAGAATCATGGTCGAATGAGTTCGAACAAAGCCCGAAATAAACCAAGTATTCGACCAGAATCCTGGTCGAATGAGTTCGAACAGGGCCCAAAATGGAGCATGTCTTCGACTAAAATCCTGGTCGAAAGTATTCGACCAGGGCCTGAAATGATACCTATCTTCAAAACTAGAATCTTGATCGAAATCATTCGACTAAGTCCTAAAAATGACATCAATCTTCAACTAGAAACCTGGTCGAAAGTGTTCGACCAAGGCCTGAAAATACACATAAGTTCGACCAAGAACATGGTCGAAATCGTTCGACCAGGAGGTGAAATGACTATAGGCTTCCACCAGAAACCTGGTCGAAACCATTCGACCAGGAGGCAAAATGGAAGCCAAAATTCGACCAGAAACCTGGTCGAAACCATTCGACCAGGAGGTGAAATGACAATATTCTTCGACCAGAAACCTGGTCGAAACCATTCGACCAGGAGGCAAATTCAAAGCAAAGTTCGACCAGAACCCTGGGCCAAGGAGTTCGACCAGGAGCTAAAGTTGAGGTCGAATTCGACCAGGATCCTGGTCGAAAATGAACTGAAAAATTCAAAAATTGATTTATCTTCCAGGGAATTGATGAAAAATCCCGATTCCTGTTTTGGGAAATTACAAAATTGGTTTAGAACTATATGTTCGTCAAACCAAGTCACAATACGAAAGAAACTTTCGCAACTCCCGAATAAAATAACTTCTACGATAATCCAAGAGAGATTTTCTTAGAAGTTGGGGGGGGCAAATGATATGGACAGAAAAGTAATTATAGAAATATAATTGCTGATTCAATTAAAAGGCCGGTATTTAAGGACCGACACCCTAATTATTCATTAATTTCGTAATTAATGAATATGGAAAATATACAGCTCATGAAAAGAGTCCAAATTATGGCAAATTGGTCAAAGAAGGATCCAGAATCCCAATTAAAAGCAATTAATGAGTCATAGCCTTTATCAACAAGGAAAAGACTTATCCTGCAAGCATTACAATGCTTATCCGATATAAAAAAGGAGACTTATTCGCTAAGACTCCTAAACATACCATAAATATTAGGCTCCAGACGCCTATATAAGGTCCATGATCCTACAATCAGAACTACGTCTTTGGCTTGATTCTCAACATTAATTGAGATACGTAGGCATCTTGTGAGGACCAATTTAGTCCGGAAACACGAGTGCAGCCATAAAAGCTTAAAGCTCATTAAACCCTCGCATTAAATTCGTAAGCTCAGATTTTATTCCACAACACCATTATAATAGATTTAAAATAAATAGTTATATTACTTAGAGCGAATAGTTATAAAAATTACATCCTAATCATTTTTAAAATTTTTAAAAATTTGACTAATTTCATACATTTATATATAAAATATCAAATTTAGGTGTCTACCACGTATAAAATCAAACTGAGATAAGTGAAATTAAACGAACAAGACATTTCAGCCATTATAAAACTTGTTACCTTTTTGGATGTCTTATTACTAAGGTATCAATCTATTTTATCCGCTCAGTTTACAACAGCTTTACATTACATTATATTAATACACCGTGAGACTTTCAGCAAAAAGTTACTCCCTCTCTCCCAATCATTTTTTTACACTTTCATTTTTGAATGTCTCTCTCAATTCTTTACATTTTTAAACATTTCAAAAGTTGTAAACTTTTATAAAAAAAAAATCAACTACTTCCACTAATTTTCACCACTATCCTCACTCTTTGTACATTAAATATTGATTGATCCTACCAATTTACCCATTTTTTTTTATTTTTTCCACAACTTACTTATTTTTTCTTAACCTCCGTGTTCAACCTAAATGTAAACAAATAGGTGGGACGGAGGGAGTACTTTTTTCCAAAGTAAAAATTCAACTCTTTTCACTCTTTCTATGCGAATACATTTTCAATATTTATGCAACAAAGGACAAAAGGGGGACTAAACTTGAAGTCAACACAATATTTCACTGCCCCAATTACAAAATAAAAGCTAAACAAAAAACAAATTTTGGGTCCGTTTAAAACGAACAAATAAAAAAGAAAAAAATATATTCTTTTAAGGCCTCACGGAGGGGGCAAACATACTTGTTCAAATAAAGGCTGCTCGCCATAATTAAATTGTAAATACGATTTATTATAAAAAAGTAATAGATTCGCCTAACAAGAACTATTCATTCAAACTGATCCAAATCAGCGAACCGAAAGATCTTTATTTCGTATGTTCAGCCGTGACAGATATTTATTTGGCCACCCACTGACGTCCAAAACTGATACTACTTCCGTTAAGATTTAACACTTATTTGGCTATATCACTATAGATAGATACTTCACCTTTTGTAGTACTTCTTCATGTTCATCTTATCCGAAGTTACACGTACTATTCATGTACATGTGATTTGATCCGGATGAAATTCGGGATGAATCTAGAAAGGGGTACGAAGGACACGTAATTTTTATTATTTTTTGCTTTATTCATGTTTAAAAATTGTAGAAAATTAGTGAATAATATCCCAAAATACATTTATTTAGTGTTTCCTGTCGAAATTCACATCTACAGAGAGGTTCACTTATGTACCTGGGGGGATTGTTATTATGACATAGGAAATAGGAAAGCACGTTAAATCCATGCCTATTTTAAAAAAATTTGAGAATTACTCCTCTAAACAAACAGCCCACACAGCACAACCAAAGTAGATTCGTACGGAGTATATACTGTAGCAAGAAGATCGAAGAAAAAAAGAAAAAGAAAGCATATTTTCAAAAAAGAAAGAAAGCATATTTTCAAAATATCGCTCCTACAAATACCCTCCCGCTCCTCAGTTTTACTTGGGCATATCGCTCATCGATTGCCTCCTCATACATCTATCTTCATCTTCACCCCCCCCCCCCCCCCCCCCCCCCCCCCCCCCCCCACAAGTATTTCGCTACCGCTGCTCACTCCAAGTAAGTTACGTTCGAAACACATGATCAGGCACACACACAAACTTACATGCAGCTGCACGTTCATGATCTTTCTTCAAGTTCAGTTATCTATCTATTAATCTATCCTGTTATGTAATATCGCAAGCATAAATTCCAACTTATCGCTGCTTGGAACAAATCTTTATAACTACAACTTAACAATATAGACTATTGACCTGTTTTTCATGGTATTTAATCACTGTGTGCAGCAAAAGCGGTGTTCCTCCTTTCTACCAGCTACAAAGACCAATCAACTGTGAAGATGTCTACTGTAACTTGTGAAAGAAACTCACCGCTAGAAGTTGAAGAGGAGAAGCAAGGGATAGTTTCCATTCTTGAATCCAACTCTCGAGGAACAAAGCCACCTGCAGCTGCCTCCTTTCGAAGAACTCTTTCTGCAGACATGTCTTCAAAGAAATGGTTAGCTGAAAATGGTTTTAACAAACCTCCGGCAATAAAAAGGATTTCTTCATCTGCACAGCTTTCACTTATCTCAGCTTTTGATCATCAGTCTTCGTCGTCTGAGGACCAAGAGGAAGAACTAGATGGTAAAAAGTTTGACCAGAATCCTAAACAAGATTTGTGGAGTTCAATTGTTTCACAAAACAAAACAGAGGAGCTCCCGCCTCCTTATGTTCATCATCTTGTGAAGAAATCTTCAAGCTCCCTGTGCTTAAAAAGTCTCGAGATCTGCACTGAAGGTCTTGGATCAGAAACTGGTTCTGACAAGGTCACCTTAGACACTGGTTCTGACAAGGACATCTTAGACAATGGTCTTAACAGGGTCACCTTAGACACTGGTTCTGACAAGGTTGAAGAACTACTACAACAGGCACAGCAAGAGAAAGAGAAACCACAGATTTCCTACTCAGGAGAAACACCAAAAGTCGCGAAGTACAATTATCCTGCAGCATCTAATAAGAAGCTGCAGCCTAAATCTTTCCCACCCCCCATCCCTTTATTTGCAGATAGTATCGAGGGAGCTGTTCATATGCATTCTCACCGTCAGAATGGTCGATTGGTCCTTAAAGCTGTTTCAAGTCCTTCAACTAAAAAACTCCAAGCACACCGCCAAGATGGCCGCCTTCGCCTCGCATTCATTCAGCCTCCTAAAAGTCAACAGCATGTTCAACAACCTGATCGCGATAAAGCAGTCCTATTTGATGAAAAGGAGTCTATTATCAAAGACAGCCTTGAGAATGTGTTTAACATACAGGATGCCGATAATATCCATGGACATGATTATGAAATAACTAAAGACGTTGAAGAGGGAATTGATGAAATCCAAGACACTGTCATTACTAAACAAGAATTGCCAGAAATGGCAAGGGGAGTGATCAACATACACAGGTCAGCTTTGATGATGAAGAAAATAATGGGAATGGAAAACCAGAACCCGATATGGTCTCACAAATTCAACTATGCAGCAGCCAAAATTGAAACAGAGAATGAAGAAGGAAAAGAAACATCGCCACATTCTCTCCCACCACGACCTCGCACGACCAGGCCCATACCTGCCACACTACCAGCAGCTGCCTCATTCAATGCCTACGAGTATTTCTGGCGAGTCAAACCTGCAGTTTCAGGCGTCAAGGACCCAATCACCCACTCTTCAACCCTGAGAAACAACACTAGCAACAATATTCCTGCTCCCAATAAGCCAAAATCATACTGGCAACAAGAATTGCTTGCATTGAGGACCTGTAAGAAAGCAAGGAGATCCCTTCTTACCTGGGATGCATATTGCCTAGCAACAACCTAAATTACCTATTTCCCTTGAGTGCATATTTACCTCAAACACCCCAAAACTGTTCTTCCCATCTTTTACTACATAATCACACCTTCACTAGTAAAGAAAAAAGACCAAGGTTGTGAAGCTTAAATAAATATCAAACGACTGAGTATGTGTACTACAATTTTACTCACCAGATTCAAGAAATTTAATAGAGTGATCCTGTCTCTTACTACAATTAATTTTCATGGTTTACAGACAGAAAACTTCACACTGTCTTTTTCAAGGTTACCAGACAGAAATATTTTGCCTCGAATTAACAAAATAACATAAATATAAGCAATTCTCACAATTTTGAACTTCTACTAATTAACTTATTTACTGCAGCTCAGCTTTAAATCTCAAAATTTCCATATATAAACCTATAGCTTATCTGCAGCATGTAAAGGAGTAGCAGTCAACAGGTATATAACAAGTATCACAAACTCAGGAAAGTGAGCAGACCTAAAGTGTTACTTGCACATGTTAGAATGTTAGCATCTAGGTTTTATAGACTGCTCGTACAATTTAATTACTTGGAAATTGCAAAAGTTGATAATTCAATTTACAAAAGTTGCTCCGTAAAACATAACTGTTGTACTAACATTAGTCGCTCCATATAATATTCAGCTGATACTCAAAATGGGGATGGTCTGCTTAAGAGATGAGACAGCTAGAAGCAAGTAGCATGTTGAAGTCAACCCAACGACAAACGATTAATGAACAATAAGGCTATAATCTATCAGCAATTCCGCATGGCATCCCAGTTTAGTGAGATGAGATCTTTTATCATCGATTATCAAAACCAAATTAAACAAAAAAAAGGCTCATTTCTAATAGATGATTTTAGCATCATACTGCAACGGCATCAACGGACATTTAGACATTATACTCAACCTGATTTCCAATCTGGTAAACACCGAAACAAAATGTTTACCAACCCTTACCCGCCCAACCAACATTCAGGAAGAAGTATAGGCATCTGAGAATAGCTCACCCATATTTCCAACTTGGAAAACATGAACACGGATGTTCACTGACCCACTTAAGCAACCACAGCCGCAACAATGGTGACACTAAGATATGTCGCCCAAATTTTAACATATAATCTTATGACGACACTTGATATTTCAAATTTTCAGGTATAGGATGTGTTGTGGAATAAAAACTTTACTTTCGAATTTAATGCTAGGGTTTGAGAGCTTTCGAGCTTTAATGGTTGGTCTCGTGTTTCGTGACTAAATCTGCCCTCACAATATGCCTACGTATCTCAATTCGTAATTGAGAATCAAGCCAAAAAACGTAGTTCTGATTGAAGGATCGGGTAGCGTCAGGAGCCTGGTATTTAGGGAAGAAGAAGGTGACTTGGAGGCCAAGAAGATCAGGATTGTAATTCTCGGTTTGTAGGAGGCCGACTCCTTTTAGCGTTTGGTGTCTCCCAAGATTACTTCTAGTAGGTAGATGTAGATCTCAACTTAGTCACATTTAATGGACTGTATTATTAATTATTTAATTAATTACAGAATCAGTAATTAATTAGGGTTTCGGGCCTCTTTAATTGGGCCTAATTTACGGACCAATCCCGACATAATTAATATATCATTAATTATGTATTTGGGATTATTTCTAACCCTTATCATTTGCCCCCCAACTTCTAAGAAAACTTTCTTAGGTTTTTATAGAAGTTACATTGATCCTTATTCGTGAATTGGGGTCTTTCATCAAGAAAATAATAATTTTCTCTTGTATTTTTTCATAGTTTTCCTAATTTTTTAGGATTTTTTTTTTAATCTTCGGGTATCTTTCTCTATTTTTCCAAAAACATTTCAATGTTTTCGGAAATAATTTTTGCAAACCATAAGGGTTTTTTTATAAATTTGTAAACTGCAGGTACATTTTTGTCGATTTACAAACTGCAAGTACATTTTTCAGGTAGGTTTTAATTTTCGCTAAGTAAGCCAAACTTGGGATACTTAATTGCATTTTTTCCGTAAATCCCCCCTTTCGACCAGGGCTGGTCGATTTATGTGTCCAAATTTTGCTCTGATCGAACAGCTTCTCGACCAGGAGTGTGTTGCCGACCAAGGGGCAATTTTTTGATCAATTTTTTTTAATCATTTAAAAAAATTCGACCAAAAAAACTGAGGTCGATTTATGCATCAAATTAGTTCTCCTCGGCCATAGGGTCGACCAGGAGTGTATTGTCCGATCAGAATCATTTTTCCGAGCTGCAATTTTTGTTTTTCATATTTTTTTATTTTTTAAATTTCGATCAGAAATTTTTCCGTTGGACCAGAAATTGTGGTCGATTTATGCTCCTTTTTTGGTCTCGTCGAAATCAACTTCGACCAGGGGGAATTTTTCGACCAGAAATTAATTTTTCAGGCAGAAAATTCGAGCATAAATTTATTTGTTTCGATCAAAACAATTCCGAGCTGAATTTCATATTTGATCAGGCTTAGTCGTTTTATGCATCATTTTTTTTAATCGAATTTGAATTGCCCTCTAGAACTTGGAGCCTTTTTCTCAAATTTTTAAAATTTGAATTTTCCCCCTTCTTTGTAACTTGTTACCTACTTTTGTAGGTTAAAATGACCTACAAGGTTTGTTATATAAGAGTAGTAGAAGTGAACTTTTTACTCACAATTCTCATTCACAAAACTTCTCTTCTCAAATTCTCATTCAAACACTCTTTAGAGTTCTTAGTAGTGTAGGAAGAATCACTCAAGTGTTCTTGAGTTTTTCGTACTTTTGGGTACATATTTTGGGGTTTAACTCAAGAATTCAAGTGTTTGTTCTTCATTTTACTTGAATTTTTGAAGATTTGAAGATCAAAAGAGGCTTTTCACCAGTTTTTTGTTGAAGTTTTTCATCAAATTTTACATTTCGAGCTGAAAATTTGAAGATTTTGGTTGTTTTTCGAAGAACATTCAAAAGTTCTTCATTTTCTCTAGAAGATTGAAGATTTCTCCAACAATTTCAATTTTCTCATTTGAAGGTCTGAGCGGCTTTAATCTTTGATTCAATGGCTGATAGGAATGCAAAGCGTTTGGAGAAGATGAATACCACTAAAAGAGGTACTTCATCATTCACTATTAATTCTCGTTATACTTCGTTAATTGGTATGATTAATACTAGAGGAGATGAGTACCCGTCTATTTCTGAATTAGATTCTTACAAGTATTGCAATAAATTCACTAAGACCAATACCATACTGAATTATAACAAGCTCTTTAGAATTCCTACAAATCTCCAACTAGTTATGGCCGACCCTGGTGATCGTTCGTGCCATTGGAGGCCTGATGTCTTATGCGTCTATAGGGAGGCCATTTTAGTTGGGCTTAGCTTTCCTTTTCATGTCGTCTACATAGACTTCCATAGTCTTTCCGATCAGGTGCTCAAAAATTTTGTTCACCCTTTGATATGTTACACCTGCATTCTTGAGCCCAAATGCCATAACCAAATAACAGTAAACACCAAAATCAGTGATAAAAGATACCTTGGAGATGTCATCCTTATTCATTTTGATCTGGTTGTATCCACTGAAGCCATCCATGAAGCTCGGCATCTCATGCCCAGCCGTGGCATCTATTAGAGTATCGATCCTTGGTAAGGGAAAACAATCCTTAGGACATGCGTCATTCAAGTTCGTGAAGTCTACACACATCCTCCACTTTCCATTGGCTTTCTTGACCATTACCGGGTTAGCCAACCATTCAGGAAATTGGATCTCTTCAATGAATCCTGCTTCCAAAAGCTTATCCACCTCTTGCTTTATTGCATCTTGTCTTTTTGGTGCAAAGTTCCTTTTCTTTTGCTTCACCGTCTTCCTTTCGGGATCCACATTCAACTTGTGAGTTATTAATTGGGGATCAATCCCTGGCATATCGGTTGCCGTCCAAGCAAAAACATCATTGTTTTCTTGAAGAAAGGATATGATCTCGCCCTTCAAGGGTTCAGGTAACAATGCTCCAACATAGGCAACCTCTTCTGGTTCACCAAGAACTAAAGGAATTAGAATTAAATCCTCAGTCGGCTTCCCTCTTCTTTCTTCATTATCCCTGGTATCCATGTCTTCAATAGGGAGAATCTGCCCCCAACTCCGTCAGGCCTTAATACAGCTACATAACAACTTCTAGCCATTTTTTGATTACCTTGCTCCTCACCAATTCCATTCCTTGTTGGAAACTTGATTTTCAGATGGTAAGTCGAGGCAACAGCCTTGAATGCATGAAGACCCGTCCTTCCCAGGATTGCATTATAAGTTGAAGTTGCCTTTATGACTATAAAGTTCAACATCTTCGAACCTTGTCCCATTGTCATAGGGAGTTGATCGTACCTTCCACCTTTGATTCTACTCCATTGAATCCATATATGGGCATATACGAGGGTGTCAGCTGAGAATCAATGTAGCCCATCTTGATGAAAGCATCATGGAACAGTATGTCTACAGAAGCTCCATTATCAACCAAAACCCTCTTTGTCTCGAAATTGCCTATCACAGGTATGATGACTAGGGGATCGTCATGGGAAAATTTCACCCCCTCCAAGTCAGAATCATCAAAACTTATGGCTATTTCTGTCTTGGCACGCTTCGGTGTTTCTCCTACAACAGTCATTACCTCCCGGACATAAGCTTTCCTTGAGTTTCGGGATGACCCAGCAGCAGTTGGTCCTCCAAATATCATGTTGATGACAGGCCCTCAGGGTTTGGAATTACGATTTTGATCGTTGTCCCTTTTGTCATAGTCTTTCCTTTCATAGTTTCCTCGTCAATTTCCTCCATTTCCATCCTTAGTTAACTTATCAAGTTTTCGTCTTCGGATTAAAAACTCGATCTCATCTTTCAATTGCCTGCAATAAACTGTGTCATGACCAACTTCTTTGTGGAATCGACAGAATTGATTCTGATTCCTTTTAGACAAGTCGGTCCCCAGTGGCTTCGGTCATCGGAGATCTTCCTCCTTTGAAATTTCCATCAGAATTTGGCTTCTAGGGGTGTTCAATCTCGCATACTCCGTGAACCTTGGTCCAAAATTGTTCTTTTTAGGTGGAGAGTCAGAATCTTTTGATGTCCTAGGATACTTTTCCTTAACATCGTATTCTTGAGTCTCCTTTCTTTTCTTTGCGTTCCCGCTTCCGCCAGCAGCAGGTTCATATTTCCTCATGCTTTCTTCAGCCTTGATATATTTTTCAGCCCGGTCTTGTAACTTTAACATGCTTTCAGGAGGATGCTTAGCCAAAGACCTTTTGAAATGGTCATCAGTGGTTCCTTGATGTAGGACTATCATCACTACTTTGTCCTCCAGATCCGGGACCTTCAAAGCTTCCTTAGTGAATCAATTTATATAGTCCCTCAAGGCTTAATTCTTACCTTGCTGGATTCCTATAAGAGATGGAGAACTCTTCTCATGCACCCTTCCACTAACAAACTGGTTGATAAACGTCTTGCTCGGTTCATTAAAAGATCCAATAAAATTGGGAGGGAGACGACTGTACCAACGCTGAGCCATGCCCTCCAGGGTTTGTGGAAACGCTCTGCATTTGACTGCATCATTGGTAGGCTGCAATAATAGTGCATTAGAAAAAGTTCTCACATGATTCGCGGGATCTCCTGTTCCATCGTAAGCTTTGATGGTTGGCATCTTGAATTTTTTGGATATATTAGCTTTCATGATATCCTGAGTAAAAGATGGTGTAGGATCATCAGGATCTCCTAAGGGCAACAATACAGTAGGATCACCCTTTGGAGCTTCAGCCCTCTTGGTTCTTCTTGATGCAGGATCTATATTGATCACCGGGACTCTCCCGGTTGCTTGGTTTTGTGCTTTTGCAGCCTCCTCTTCTGCCAATACTTTCTTAAGCCTTGCAGCCTCTGCCTCGTAGGCTGCAATCTTTTTCTTAGTGGTTTGGGGTTGTTCCTGATTTGTTTGAGAAGAACGCCTCCTTCTTGGGGATACGTCCCTTTCATCATCAGAATTATAATCTTCGTTCTCGGTACAAGGACCTGAGTAGTCTTGAATCAAGGGGTCTGTCGAGTTTGAGTTTGTTGATTTTGGGGTCCCAGACCTTGAATATAAGGGGGGAAATAAGTTTCGTGGTATGTTGGATTAATACCACTACTCCCCACTGCGGGTCGAGGTTGCATACCATAAGTTGGCATCCCGAGAGTTTGAGTCGTGTATTGGGGAAGATCCGTGGTGTGAAGTTGAAGTCCACGTGGTGCATTCAGAAGTAGTGGAGAGGTTGTGATTGGTTGCTGGAGAGTAGTTTCTTGACGATTAGGTCCATGAACGACCATTTGCAGGGGATTCGTCCCTTCAACCGAAATTGGGATTTCTGGTCCTTGATTAGTGGTGAGGGGAATATTCGCCCTTTCTTCTCCCGTGGTGGGAGGAGGTTCAGATCCCGAACCATGGGTCGCTGCTTCAGAAGCTAAGGGTTCAGAGGTTTGAGTTTCTCGACTTGTTCTCCGTGTATTTGTCATGGTTGATGGTTGATGTTGTCTTCCCACAGACGACGCCAAATGTTGTGGAATAAAAACTGTACTTTCGAATTTAATGCTAGGGTTTGAGAGATTTCGAGCTTTAATAGCTAGTCTCGTGTTTCGTGGCTAAATCTGCCCTCACAAGATGCATACGTATCTCAATTTGTAATTGAGAATCAAGCCAAAAAACGTAGTTCTGATTGAAGGATCAGGTCATTTATATAGGCGTCAGGAGCCTGGTATTTAGGGTAGAAGAGCCTGGTATTTAGGGTAGAAGAAGGTGACTTGGAGGCCAAGTCATCTTCTTAGATCAGGATTGTAATTCCCGGTTTGTAGGAGGCTGACTCCTTTTAGCGTTGGGTGTCTCCCAAGATTACTTCTAGTAGATCTCAACTTAGTCACATTTAGTCACATTTAATGGACTGTATTATTAATTATTTAATTAATTACGAAATCAGTAATTAATTAAGGTTTCGGGCCTCTTTAATTGGGCCTAATTTACGGACCAATCCCAGCATAATTAATACAAGCCTATAACCCGTGCGATGCACGGATGAATTTTAGTATTTTTAATTTATTATTTTAGTATTTTTATATGATTTATTATTATTTTTTATCTTATTTTATTATCATTAATTTGTATTTTGATCTTAAAAATTTTTAATATGTTGTCGACGGAATAATATATTGAACTTTTGAATGTAGCTTAGAAAAATAGATGATATAAATATTTAATAATAATAATATGTTGTTGACGGGATTCGAATCTTGAACCCGTGGGAGTATTTTAGATACCAAGAAAATAATATTCTTTTAATATTACATCAAACGGTTCTCATTTATCTATATTTTATATCTAACGGTTATTATTTAGAGAACCAAACTACCAACCAACCAAATAGATGGTAGTTTGCTTATAATAGTATTTTTTAATATGATTTTTTAGTATTTTTTATCTTATTTTATTAGCATTTATTTGTATTTTGATCTTAAAATTTTTTAATATGTTGTTGACGGGATTCGAACCTTGAACCCGTGGGAGCATCTTAGATATCAAAAAAAGAATATTCTTTTAATATTACATCCAACGGTTCTCATTTACCTATATTTACATTTAACGGTTACTAACGGTTATTATCTAGAGGACCAAACTAAATGACCAAACTACCAACCAAATAGAGGGTGGTTTGCTTATAATATTATAGTATAGATAGTATAGATATCATTAATTATGTATTTGGGATTATTTTTAGCCCATACCATGATGTGAAACTTATTGAGTAACATTTGCAACAATATATGCATAATAGAAAATATTAGGGATAAGTAAAAAAGTTTACATAAGTGACAAATTATTTGAACTTGAATCAGATGTACAAGTAACAAGTAGTCTATAACAAATACATGCCTAGTATATAAAACTTACATTCCCTCGTTTTTTGACTAAAGATCAAGTCGTCAAACAAAAAGACTGCAGTATGTCAATACTTGGCAAATGACACCTAATCATCAACAGCTCTAAAAATAGTGAGCAGTGAAAGAAAGAGGTTGATGATGTCCAAATAGAGTGAAACTGAAGCCCAGATGTAATCATCATAAGTATAGCGCTTTATAAGGTTATCTGTATCGTAGACAATGTATCCACAAAATATAACTGATGCTAGACAACCATAGATCATCTCTGAAATCTTCCCAAGGGGGAAGAATATCTGAAATTAAGAAATTACCAGAATCCAACAGACAAATTCAGAATGGAATAAGGACAAGACAACTAAAAAAATTCAATGCAAACAGTAGAAGCATGAATATAAAAGTTCAAACCTGAATGAAGCTGAACACCATAAGCACAATAATGGCACCAAACAGGAAAGGTCCTAAGAAATTGAAGTCATATCCCCTCTTTGCGGCCCAGAAAGTGTACAATGTAAGACTCACTACTACCACAGCTGTTAAGATAACAGCTTCCAAGATAACCTTCCCTGTAACAAATTCAATTGGACTAACTTTTAAGATCAAATGACTCGTATAACAGATGTAGCATCACAAAGTAATGTCAATAATTAACCCACGCCAAACAAATAGAGGATTAAACTTGTCAAAATGAAAAATCACAGCCAGTCAAGCTTAGAAAAATATATTTATTCTTTTGCCCTTAGTGACTAGTGAGATTGTACAAAGTAGTATGATTGTTATGATAGTCCACTCAGTAGCCTTGGAGAGTCGGTCACATAACAAATTAATCCAGTTTTAGCAACTTCTCTCGAACAATATGTCAATTCATATTGGAGGCAATTTTGTGGTCACGTTGACTGGATTCAAGTTTGTGCCAGCCTAATTCTAATTAGAAATACTGCTACAAGCAACATTAGCAACATTTTCATACTAGTTCTACCTATCCAATGTAACCAAATTACAAGGATCCAAGAGCAACATACATAGTTCACAACAGTAATCACCACACATTTCAACTCAAAAAACAGGAAATGACACTTCAAGTGCAAAAACCGCGAGCAGACTCTCAATTACGTAAATCTACTAATTAAAACACTTATACAAGTTCAAACTAACATCATATAGTAAGTCAACATATTCTAACAATATACATACAAATTCTAGGAATAAACATACCGCTTGTATAAGCACAAGTCAATCCAACAGCAGCCGCGAGAGCAACCGTAAACACTCCAAGCAGTATAAAATTCACCGGATGCTTCTGATAGTAATACGATAACGGACACAAAACTACAACCACAATTTTAAACAAAAATAAACAAATTAACAACACAAATTAGGTTATTAAACTAAAAACTCCTATATAATGATCCTACCGAGAACTTTTTTTATCGCGAGAACAATTATTTTCCACTTTTTTACTTGCCGAACGACTATTCTCAATAAAACGTACCGATTAACGGAGTAATGATGAGAAGTATATAGAAAAACAATCCAGCGCCAGTAGTAGTGAAGAAAGTTGAGATTGACTCGACGGAGACGACAATAGCGCCGATAATAACGGTGAGAATCAACTGAATCGCGACGATTGAGTATATTTTGGCGATGAAGTTCCACCGGAGCTCCGGCGACTCTAGCATCATAGGATAGAGAGGTTGAGTTGCGCCTGATTCGACGTCGTGTTTGCCGAAAGTTCGTTGCCACATGTTGCTGTGTATTTCAAAGTTTGTTGGAGATTTGTAGAGAGATATAGACACAGAAATGTGTTGTGGTGTGTGTGTATTTGTGTAGTGAGTGGCGGTTTCTAGAGGTCTCTGGTTCCCTCCAAATACCAAATTCCGCGTGTATGTTTTTTTCTGAATTTTATTTACTCCCTGTCCCGATTTAAATTTAGTTATCATTTTTTTCCCTTTGTTAAAAAAGTTTATGATTTAATCGAAGATCATGTAAGTTGCTCTCAAGTAATTTCTGAAAAAAAATCACCCATAAATGAGTAAATTACATAAGTAGCTAAAAACTAATATGAAACTGTTTGTTCGTAATTTCAAGACTAATTTGTATTTCGCATCATCTTGATTTTGGCTTATTGCATTTCACACTTAATAGTATAATTATATGCATTTTGCATCCCGTAACTTTCAAGCCCCGCAGTTTGCACTCTTTTAACGATTTTACGTTAAATTTGACCGTTACCGTTAATCAAAATGAGGATATTTCGGTGATTATAATCATTAATAATTTTTAAAATTAAAATATCTCAATTATTATTATGATTTTTAGATTTATCAAATCCTAATTTATAATATACAGATTTTTTAAAATATTATTTATAATTCAGATTTTAAAAAAAAATTACATTATTAATTCTTGTAAAGTATTATTTAAAATATAAAATATAAAATATAATTGTTATAATTTTCAAAATATTCTTTCTAAAAAATATATCAAAACTTTAAAATTTCATCTTTTTCGATTTTTTTTTAATAAAAAAATCAAGTTTTAAATTGTGTTTCTTTATTTTTTAAAAATAAATTATGTTAAATATAATAATAAATGACCAAAATATCCTCATGTAACAGTCAGAGTTAACGGTGTTAATTAAAAAAAGTGCAAACTGCAAGAGATTTGAAATTTAGGGAACGCAAAATGCATATAATTATACTACTCAATGCGAAGTAAAATAAGCCAAAACGAAGGGGATGCGAAGTGCAAATTAGTCTAATTTTAATTTAAATGAGACACAGACAAGGCCGAATCAAATATATAAACAGTCTTTTTCGTAATTTTAGCTCTTTTTATAATTTCAGCTTAAAGAAGACAAATGCAAGATTATAAACGAACTTTTAATTAATTAAGCTTTCATTTTTTTATACAACTAGTAACATACTTAATTGTTGCATAATAATCGCGCCTCTTAGTACGCGATTTGTAAAGGGTCAATTTACAAATTAAAATCAAGACCAAGTCCAAGTCCAGAACAAAGCCTGTAAGGTCTACAATACCTTCAAGGTCAACCAAGCTCACAAAGATCGGACATAACACGTTGCACAACAAACAAGTATACACAAGACAAAGTTAACAATGACAAAACACTGATACCTGCAACAAAGCTGACACAAGTAAATTGTCCAAACATTGGGACAAAATGCAACTGAAACAAGGTGGACATTGACCCCGACCAAGATCCTAATTTGTAGCCTCTGTCCCTCACGTGAACACTAAGTCATGTGCAATGCACATGACTTGGGCATATATATACCCGTGATCATTTCAATGTAAGGGGTTCACAACATTCATTACACTCTCATTACATTCAATTTCTGATAGTTTTTGTTCTACTTTCTCTCTACTTTTTGTCTCTAGAAATTAATACACATTTATATACTTGTATTATGATTTTCGTCCACCGTCTACTTATTCTCACACCGGAGATGCTCACGGGGACATAACCCCCCGCAGACATTTTCGTTTCAGGAAGCTTGGAGGCGATTACGACGAAGTTCAGACAAGACCTGCAAAGCTCAATAAGACCGACAAAGCCAAACAAGCATTACGAGCCCAACAAGTCAAACAAGCATATATTCCAGCATAATAATAAGGAAGTAGATCCCGCCGGCAGAACAACCTATCAACGCTTATATTTATCTTCCACTGAAACATAATTTTGTTTATTTCATTATATCATTCTTGAAATAAAAACCATCATAATTCTTAAAATATCAATTAATCTTCTTTATACATTATGATGTACGGTAAAAATTTCAAATTTAAAATCACTTTGAGTAGGTAACTAATCAAAATATATAATTTATTAAAAATAACTAATATGAAGAATATTAAATATTTTAAAATTCTCCTTCATTATAAATATAAAATAATAAAATTTAACCATACTCAAAAATGAGTAAATTAAAAAATCATTAAGAGAAACAAAAAGTTACTATTGAGCATTTCCTAAAATATTACAAAGACCCGATTGTTAAAAAATTAAAAGTTAATGAAATATTTTCTAAAATTATATGTTAAATTTATAATTATGAACTATTTTTATATGATATATTTTATTACACTTAAATTGACACAGTATATACTATTATAATATGGGAAAATAGATTGTTTTGTCACTAAAGTATATGGTCTTTTAGAAACTTACCACCGAACAATAATTTTACTCAAAATTATCACTAACGTTACAGACGTTTGTCATTTTTGCCATTCCGTTAAATTTAGTAAGGGAAAATAGATTTTTTTATCACTCAACTATTGAGTTTTTTATAAAGTAATCATTGAACTATCAAATAATTAATTTTAACCATTAACCTTACATTAGTTTTTGTTTCTAGTCATTCTGTTAATTGTGTCGTTAATGTGTCGTTGAAATATTATTAATATGATGAATAGACAGATATTATTGCATAATTATCAAAAATTAGATACTAAACATGAATAGAGAGATATTATTGCATAAATTTTATTATCTTTTCATAAATCAACTCAATAATATTGAAATCATTTATCTTGTTAATAATATTCGTTTAAAACTTATCATATTAAACAAAAGATTAATGAAATTATATATTTTTATTAAAAACATAATATTATTATATATATATGTATAAATGTTTTAGATTCGTATCATTGATTTTTAAGATTTCATAAACCAAATTTGACCACAAAAAAAAAAAGAATAGATATCTAATTTATTCTTTTCGATCAATATCTAGATATTTTGAATTAAAATATTAGATTCTAAATCAAAAAAAATTATCTTGAAAATTTTACAATACCAAATTGGGGGAAAATAATTATTTGGAAAATATTATGTGGAAGATTAAGTCCAAATCAATGTTATTTTAACTGAGATTTCATTTATATTTAACGGAATGATTAAAAACAATAATACATGTAACGTTAGTGGCTATATTTAATTATTTAAATGTCCATTGGTTACTTTCTAATAGACACAAGAGTTCAGTGGTAAAAACATCTATTTTTCATTATTTTTTTAAAATTTAAATGTTAAATTTAACGGAATGGCAAAAATGACAAACGTCTGTAACGTTAGTGATAATTTTGAGTAAAATTATTGTTCGGTGGTAAGTTTCTAAAAAACCTTATACTTTAGTGACAAAACAATCTATTTTCCCTTATAATATTAAATAAATTTCTCTGACCGGAGATGCTATTATAAATTAAAGCTGCTAGAAATGAATGACAAAGGGGTTACTGGTTGGATGTTATTTATAGAAAATAGATACATATAGATACATAGTACTTTGTTAGCGGTGGAATTGATCTCAGTCAGCTCCAAAACAGCAAATATGCTCAGTCTTCCGGTGACCCTCTCTCTCTCTCTCTCTCTCTCTATATATATATATATATATATATTTATGTATTCCTTATATCACTATGCATCTGGGAACTATATGTTAATGTATCTTTCGTCACACTTGTAGTATCCGTTCATAAATAAATTTTTTGGGGAACGAGAATCGAACCCATAACGTAGGACTATATGCCCGGACCAATGGACTATCTATCACGCGTGCTTGCAAATCTTTTAGTAATATGTAATGTTGTATTTATAACATGTTAAATCAATTTATTGCATATAAATGTTATGTGCTATATTAATCAATTTATTATTCCATGACTTTTAATTTTCTGTTTTTGGGTTTTTTTTAGAAAGTCTACTGTTGAGTTTCATTTCAATTCTATTTAGTTTTCTCATATATAGGCCAAATTTTATGGAGTTTCAGTTACAAACTTACAATTGTGCCTTTGGAGTCGCATATTAGCATGACATGTTCACAGGACAATATGTTCCGAAGCAGAACATGTTGGGACCCCGAGAACTCCAGTATAAATGAAATTGTAGGCACTGACTTGGCATATATATATGCATAACAACTAATTTCCTAGTGTTTGTGGTATCAGAGTGTAATGCAAGTATTTAGATATGATATTGCGTGCGGTTGTACTAGTTTCAGTTGTTGATTATAAAACTTCAATTGCAAATCTCAAGTAGTGGTACTGACTTACCACTCATTCGGTAAAACTTGCTATATTATTTTATTCAGCTGAACTGATTGGTTTTATTTGTTTTTATTGGTTGCTGAATTCATTAATCTTGATTCAGGAGGGTAATAGACAAACCAACTTAATGATGATAGCACAACTTGGGTTTCTTCTGAACGCACTTACAGCAACGGCTCAAGAGGTTTCTGTGTCTTGTATGATGGCTTATGATGAAGGTGGTGCTCCGGCTGTTTTCGAGTCTCCAGAGTGTACTCAGTGGGTCCTTCCACCTAGAATCCTTAACAATCAAGCAAAAAACTGCCAGTTTGCTTCAGTTCAAGGGCATCGGGATTATCAAGAGGATCGCGTTACGTGCAATCTTGATTTCAAGATACCAGTGCTTGGTAGTTGGTAGTCTCAAATCAACTTTTTCAAAAGTGTTTCTTATTTTTCAGTCAAAGATTTCTTGAACCTTAATTAGTTCCCATAGACACGAATGTGCTTTGCAATATAAGTTTCATCTCCTTCATTTGATGATGAATAACTTCATGAGCTTGCTTGAACACTCGAGCTAATACTTATCTTATGTGAGATATAATTGAAATTTCATCACACTTTTGTTGATGCAGGCAAAGACGGGCTTAAGGAGATAGTAGTTGGTGTACTTGCAGTTTTTGATGGTCATGGAGGCAAGGAAGCTAGTGAGATGGCCTCAAATTATTTGCTGGATTACTTTCTGCTGCATGTTATATTCTGTACTTACAAGCAGTCCATGCTTTCCGAGGACAAAGGCAAACTGGCTCAAGGCAAAAACAAGGCAAAGAAGGTCAATTTTACACTCGAGAGGTATTTCTTTGTTCAATTTTGGATGTAATTATAACTGAAAGATTTTTTTGAAAATTAGATGGATGTACATTTCAAAGCCTAGGAAACTCTTCACTACTTTAAATTGAATTTTATATGGTGAAATGATTGTAGGAACACTCAGGGTCAGAGCCATGTAGTACTGTAGTACCCAGGGATACCCATGGCTCATTTTAAATTTTTTGACATGATAACTGTGTGTATAATCTCATCATAAGAAACAGTTATCCTGGTTGGTGGAAGTTAGAAATATAGGATTTTGCCATGTAGTGGTATTTAATTAAAGGGAAATTCTAAATGGTACACCTCTACTTTTGACTTTTCCAAATGGCACGTCAAAAGTTATTGGCTTCTCAATGGTACTCCCGAAGTATTGGTATATTACCAGTTGTAACCCTCCCGTTAACAACAGTTAAACAAACGTTAAGTCAACTAATTTGACTTTAAAATAAAAAGGAAAATTGTATTTGGTACACATATACTTTTGACTTTTCCAAATGATATACCAGAAGTTATTGGCTTCTTTGTGAATACCCTCGAAGTATTGGTTTTCATTAAAAAAAAAGTTTTTAGACAACTAATTTGACCCCCACAATTAATTTATCTATATATTTTACATATATATTAAAAAGCATTTTTTTAAGTTTTATCTTCTAATTTATATAGAAGAAAATACTGACAGAAAACGCAAGTTTCTATAAAATAAAATATAGAAGTCTTACTTTCTTTCATTTATTTTCTCGAGTATCTATATTTTAAACAATAAAAATTAGAATTTTTAAAATATTTTAACTTATAAACAACATTACACATATACACACACATAAATATACACAGACATTAAAATAATGTACAATTCATTTAATTTATAAGTTAAAATATTTTAAAAATACTTCGAGGGTATCACTAGAATTTCCCTTAATTAAATCTGGTGGTAATAATTTGCGAAGTATTTAAGGTATTAATATTCTAAATGGAGGGCATGGGTCAAATCTACCCATAAACAATAAATATTGTTTGCACACGTAAATTTTGTAGTACCCTAGAATTAGTTTCTGGTTCCGCCACTGTGAGCACTTGTTTACTTTGCCAATGTCAATATCGCTCCTTGTTTAATTCATATATTTCTCGAGTTCTGATCTCTAATCAAAGCACTGTTACAACTTACAGTATCCCTTATTCTGATGTCTAGATGTATCGAAATACGTCAAATCAAAGGGTATTATTAAACTAATATTAAGTAGTTACGACTTCTGAAAGCATGGTATTTATAAAAAATTTCATGTGTTTTTTTCGTGGCACACTTGTTGATACATCACATGGTTGGAATCTTACATAAGTTAAAAAATGAGTCATTTTGTGTTGACGTTTCAGTTCTCAAGGAGGGTTGCCAATAAATGATGATATACCTGTATATAAAATCTTGAAGGAAGCACTATTAGGAGCAATCCATGATATTGATATCAAATTTTCATTGGTAAATTTTACTATGGTTGATTCATGTTCTTTGCTCTCAAGTCCACAATTCTTTGTTATCTTGTATTGATTTATTCCTGCAAAATAACAGGAAGCTATAAATAACAACTATGTTTCCGGGTCGACTGCCACTGTTGTTCTTTTGCTAGATGGTAAAATTTTAGTTGCCAACGTTGGTGATTCAAAAGCACTCCTATGCTCATACGACGGTAAAGTCCATCACCGAGCAGATAACGTCTTTTTTTATATTTGACTGTCAAAATGATGTGGTGTTACTTGGATAAGATTATTTTTGCTACTGCTATTCATCTTAATTCAAAAAATGCAGATCATCCAGGGACAAAGCTCTCGGCCAAGGAACTGACAAGAGATCATCATCCAAGCAGAGATGATGAAAAAGCTCGGATAAAGGCTGCTGGTGGTTTTGTTCGTGTATGGGGTGTACCTCGTGTTAATGGAATTTTAGCTGTATCTCGTTCTATTGGCGACATTTCTCTTAAAAGGTATATCTTGTATTCTCACAATAAATATGAAGTCCGGCACGCTAATATGTTTGCTTTTATTTATTAGTTTCTGTCAAACACATTTATCTTGTTGCTCGCTTTGTTGTGCAATTAACATGTTAGATATATATGCTGAAAACGCTAGGTATTTTCCTTCTGTCAATGTTTAAAAAGCACATGCCTTTTATATTAATGATGAAGCAATTTTTGTTTGTGTGCCGATTTTGTAATCTCTTTATTTAGTTTGTTTGATTGTTTTTATGTCAAGGTATGGTATCATTGCAATACCGGAAGTGACAGATTGGGAGTCCTTAAAAAGCAAGGACAGGTATTTGGTGGTTGCATCTGATGGCATATTTGAGAGTATGACCTCACAAAATGTTTGTGAACTTTTGGAAGAAACTGAGGCTTCCGAGAATATATCTCTAAGCTCTTTATGGTCTTTATTGGCTGGCCGAGTAGTAAATTATGCGTTAAGAAAGGGCAGCATGGATAATTTGTCAGCTATTGTGGTGCCATTGGCGGGATCTCGCAAGTCCCAAGAATGTGCAGCAGATTTGTGATTGAAAGCAGCTACAGCAAAGCACAATGCTCTCATCAAAAGTTTCATTCTCCAGCTGCTTACTCTTTTGCAGTTTGCTCAACACAGTGACCACAAACTTTTTGCCTCATTTGCATTTATACAGAGATGTGTCAATGCTCAATGTGTTCTTTTTTGTTTTCATTTAGGTAGAATGTTTTAAATGGACATCAAACCTTTTCCTTACAGAATTGTATAGAATTATATCACATTTCATTTCTCACTCACATGCAAGATACAAGCTTTTATGTTTGTATAGTCAAATTGCAGTTTGTTGACGAGTCCCTTATTTATATGAAATCACACTGCACTAATTTTTTTTTTATGGCATTTACACTTGCATATCATATAACATGATAATTGATTTTCTTGTACATGAAATATCCTCTTTCTGCCTTGTTGTCAAAGGAACGATTGCACCTAGTTCTACTTCAAAATTGTTTTATGCTTTCAACTATTTCTGAACATAAATCTAGAGGTGCATATACTATGTTATATGCTTTCATCTATTTTTTCAACACAAATTTACATGTACAGCACTGGTTTATGCTTTCAAGTTTCAACAATTGTAAACATATTTCTGGAAGCTACATGCAACAGTGTTCTGCACAATCAACTAATATATATATGCTAAACCAGATGTTTGTAGAAATACAAGTCAGATGGTTCTATCTATTTACAGCCAGGAAACTAACAATCATTGATCCTGGTGGATCTAACTTTTTGCATCTAAGGGTGCACTTCAGTTCTCTAACCAACCAAGCAGCCATCAAAATGTTCAGAACTTTGTATGTTGGCGCTGTAGTAGTTCATTCGACTCTCGACTGCAACACAGCACACTATCATTAGGACACCTAAGAACTAAAAAGGTTAGAATAATTTATTCAGTTCTCCATACATTACACTACAAAAAGACGGATTAAATATACTAACAAATACTATGCAATTTCCTTTCAGCTAGTACAGAATAAACTCGAGTACCTCCATGCTTACATAACTTTATATGCAGCGATGTGAATTCAATTTATATAGGCCCCTGTTTAGAACCTTGAGCATTTTGTGTAAAATAAGGATGTTGTAAAGCTTCATCGACACTTAACCGGTCCTCCTGTTTTGAAATTGAAAATAAAGGGTATCAGATATTTCTAAAGTACAATATTTTCACAATTTTCAGAGATTATGACTACAACAAAGAGATCATTAGAAACTCTAGAAAACTCATTGCAATTGTCATTGGATAATGTCCATCATTAAATTACTGCTTAACACACTATTAATTACCCACAGAAAAGTTCCAATTTAGATCACACTGAACTCCGATTTTCAGATATATGTTGTATATCCTAATAAAATCAAGTAATTTACAACTAAAATGTTTATTTTTCATTTCAAGATATAAATAATTCATGTAAGATGATCAAATAAAAATTAGTTGATCATATTATAATTCCTGTGGGAGAATAATTCCTGAGATAGTGCTTAATAATTCATATATACACATGGATAATGGCATCGTCATTGTCAAATACCGGTGACCTAGGGCTATGCATGCTTTTAGTTATCCCATTGGGATGACATTTGGCTCTAATATTAATATGAATTTGATTTGGGAGTAATCTCATGGACTAAATTTATCACTTTTTAGTTCATTTCGGCGCTAGTATATAGCACCCTCAAATAAACTTTATAAAATGATAAAACAATTAAATAGTTAATGATATTATTTAGATAATTAAACATGGAAACGGTGAACAAATAGTCCAAAACCAAGGGATCATTCTTCCTCTGAAAACATGGATTTATGCAACTATGGTTAAAAAAATTGAAAGATGCACAAATTAGGATTCCAACACTAAAAATAACTCTTATGTCTACTAAAATCGCCAAAAATTTCAGCTGAAAGAATGTTTGGCTATTAATAGTTTCACATAGCTAGAAATTAACTCCGAGTGACTTTTTCCAGTGACATGACCACTGTAGAACGATATCATCAAGTCAAAAGTATTGCAAAAGCCAAGCATATACCATGTATTGACTCCTCTGCAAAGGAGAATCTGTTTCTAATAGTTTCTCAAGCTAAATCAGATGACAGATATCCAATACATAATATATTTTCAATCGAAGACAGCGAAGCTCATACGAAATATGTGCAAACCCAGGAAATAGGTTGAGCAGAACCATTATATCGCAATTTCTTTCCTAAATAAGATATGAGAGCAATTACCCTTGCTGACAAAAATAATAAACAGAAAATATACCATGTGTCGTAAGTCACTCTTAATCTAATGATGTCATCACTCATAAGTACTCAGAACTTACAGGATCCCAGAGCAGTAACTGGCGCACTAAACGCAATGCCATAACATTTGGAAACCTGTTTACAAAAACGGAAAGTCATATTTAACAAGTGTGTTAGTTATTCACGTGATGAGTGAGCAAATACAGACAACTATCATCAGCATAATTATTAGAATGAAAACTGACCCGATTTTTAGAGGGTCGTAGTTCTTTATTTGCTGGGAAAAGAAATCTTCAGAACATTTCCAGGACGCTGGCGAATCTGATTTCTGTAGCCAAAAGTAAGAATTTCCATTTCAGATCAGTAGCATTGTATGATTCAAAGATATCCTTGTGACACTGCCGAGTATCTTGTGCCAGTCATTTTACAATATATAGAAAAGAGGAGACATATAAGTTCCGGTTGACAGTTCATGTGCTCAAAAGGTTATGCAAATATTTTAAGGTCAATGACTCAATACCAAGTATGAACTTTCTTTTTGTTGCTGAATATTAATTTTATGTTTTTTTTTATCATTTCAGTTTCCACAATTGATGTTAAAAAATGAAGAAAAATACGGAAAACCAATTGGATTAGTCAGCTTAGCAGCTCACCACATGTTTTAAAACAGACCAAAAAAGGAGGGGGTTATTATTACAAATTGCTTCCAGTTGATAGTTTACTAGTAACCACTAGAAAGTAAATGCAAAAACCATTTTCCTCCTCACCTTATTATGCCAAAGCTGGGTGAACATGTCACACAATTAAACATTTTGAAAGTTTCCCAGAAAGGATCTGCTTTATTTTTATTTTTATTTTTATCTTTTTTGCCCTCTCATTTATATTGACTAATATATGATCCATTTAAGGCCTCCATCTAACACCTTAAACTTTTAGATGAGTTGGTTACTTAACATGGTATCAGAGCTCGGTTTAGGGAGATGTCACGTGTTCAAACCCTCCCACTCTCTCTGTATTTAAATATTTTTGTGTGTCGTATGTTTTGCGGTGGTTTATGTTGTTTTTTTGTCCACTCGTAACCTCCCTCTTGTTAAATTAGAGATGATAAGGTAAGACCAAAGAGCTCACCATGTTGTTAGCGCCCCAAGCACGATGATGTTTGGAGGAGTTCCCAAGAACTAAAATACACATTTCCATAAGTGACCTAAGCCTGCACAAAAAGAAGAAAACATTCAAAGTTCAACCTGATGAAGAATCAACCCACGACATATTTTTGTATACATCTCTCTAAACTAGTTTATTTCATCAAAATAGTTTCACCAGCTTTGCGCTACAAGGTGTGTTCGATTAGCATTACATTTGCAAAAACAGACGAAAATCTCTAAAACATATGAAAAGGCACCAAAATACAGAGTTCTCTACTTTGTTTTGGATATTTCCACTAGACTACTAAAGACCAAATCTATTAACTAAGCAAGACTAGTATAAGCAAATAGTCATCTGAAACACTATAACACATTAGTTCTCACTTGTTCGCTAAAAGTTGCTTCATTCTTGCATAATTAATCAAATATTAATTTGCCAAAATAATAAATCAAAACTATTGCAAACACGAATGGTAATGATTGAAAATTCATTTCAAAACCTAAGTGGTTCTTAAAATAATGTAAGAAATCGTAATGTTTATCATCTAATTGTTGTTCTCCACATTACTTCTGAAAAAAAGGATTCTACTACAGAACAATTTCCGAAACAAATTTCCGTGCCAAACCATATAAATTGTTTCTGTTCAACTAGGGTTGAGCCAACTTATTTTTGTGAGTTTCCCGTTCCTCAAAGAGTTGACTATGCAATGCAAATATTTTAGAGTTGCAGTCATGTCATTCTGATGACAGTCTAGACAATGTTGAGTACAGAATATTGAGTAAAATTAGTGGATGTTAAACATGAATGAAGTAAAAGACTATGAAATATCTTGCGACTTGTATGAACTAATAATGACATGCTTTAGAAAGACCTGACTTACTTGTATGCAAGATCCTTTAAGCTCTCATTCCAACCTTCAATATGCTGATCCAAAAGAATGCGCGATAGAGAACTGATTCGGAACACATTCGGTGATCCTAAAATCAACTCCAAAAACACAACACCAACACTCCACATATCATACCTATCAATAAAATGTATTCCAAGTTCAAGTCGAAAATAACTAATATAAATGTATAATTTTAATAGGCAGATCATATATTCAAAGAGGCACCAAAAGTTAATAGGCTATTACTGTTTCATGAATTTAATAGTTCCTGGACTATTTCTTCTTGTTCTAACATAATAGCTGATCCTGGACTACAATCATTTTAAGTTCAATTCCATGGGATTATGATACCTAAGGGTAGTGGGATTTAATAGTCCACCAAAAGTAAACAAAAAAGTGACCAAGAACAGTCCTTGAGGTCATTTCAAGGGATAGTATATGAATGAGTACTAACTGAATTAGCCAAAAGAATAAACTTAAGTACCAACTGTAAATAGTCCTGGAATTACAATCCTTGCAAACAAACATAATGATGCAGATTCTAGAACAATCACTAAAATATTCTGGAAACTTTTCCTTAATCTGAAATTGGAATTATCTAGAATATAAAATTAATGAAGTGTTTGGGGGAAGTGTTAGAGTTCTAATGTATTCAGGTAGTAATAGAAGCTTCTATAGTTAATTATGCTTGGACCTATATACATCCCAGATTTGTAAGCTGTGAAGGCACTGATCAATAGAGAATTTTCCTATAATTTCTTAAGCAATTACAGTGTTTGCTGATTTAAATCCTAAACTCAGATTCAGCTTCAACTCCTACTTTTGTTTCCTTTCTTGGCTGCACCACATAACTATAGTGAAAGAAAGTCTTTTGCAGAATACAATTGTAGCTGACATACTTGAGTACGATATTTGTTGGACCTCGATACCATCTAGCGTTCAAAAGAGCTTCCGGTGGAGTATACTCGTATGTTTGTTCAGCTCTGAAGTGACAGACGAACACAAAATTAATAATTAACAATAGACCTCATACTTCTTTTCACAATACTAGAAAGAAAAGACGGTAATTTTAGTAACTCTCCAAAAATTATGTGATGGTGAATATGTGGAGTGAAGACCTAAAAATGTCGTTTTGATTCAAGTGGAAGTAAATTCGTGGGACCCACATCGCACATCATTAACCAACCAAACATACCCACTATATCCTGCTTGTGGAGAGGGGCCCTGTGGTGGTTAGATGTACGCAGTCCTTATCACTAATCTTAAAGAGACTCAACATTAGAGTATTAGGTGTCATTGTGTTATATCAAATAAACCAAAATCAATATATATCCAAAATCTATTATGCACAATAATAAGCCGACTAAAATAAGTACGAGTCTATCCTGGCGAGAAGCAAGCAAAGCAAAGTTCATGCTTCCACATCTTTAGTTATAATAGAAGATAACATTTCAAGCAGAGAGCTAAGCAAAACTACAAATTTTCCGCAGGCCATAAAAGGATAATGTTGTTGCTTGCATTCAATAAAAGAGTTGGCAAAACGTATACAAATATACTAGCTACAAAACGTGAAATTTTGCCAACTCTTTTATTTGTATATGTTTTGTAGCTAGTATAACACGCCTCTGGGCTACAAATATACTAGCTACAATACGTATTGCAGTAAAAAATCATGTTCGTGCAGACAATCATATATGACAGTTGATGTTGTTCTTCTTTGTACATTATCTAGGATACAAAATAAGAATCTTCACCAAAAGTATGTAGGCCAGTTTTGTCTATTAACTGATGGAGAAAACACAAAGCTCTTACCTTCTAGAAGAGGATTGACACCTCACCAAAACTAAAAAAAAAATTATACGAAATTTTCATTTACAATCAAGTCTGCTTGATCAGGACTTGGTGAGATACAATGACTTGATCTTTTAAGTTCCAGGCATCAATCATATAAGCATATAACTACAAGAATGCACAAATAACCACCTCCAATGGGAAGATCCCAAAGGGTAATCAAATACCTCGAAGGTCCAAGAGAACCGTATAAGTGGTTCACTGTATAGTCGTCCATTGCACTGCCAAAGTCGATAATGCGCCTACAAAGTTCACAAGATTAATTTGTTCTGAATACAAAAAGTTATATTACAAGTGACAACTGCTTGAGTATTTGTGAAATCATAGGTACAGAAATGTAAAGGAATTTTTGGGAACAATTATGCGCAAAACTTAAGCCTGAATACTTTATTGTTTTTAGTATATTAATCAAACTTATGACAATTAAGTGGTAGCTCTAATGTTGAAAACAGACCACTGCAATAAGAATATTAAGATAGACTTGAGTACATTTTAGTGGTATAGTTCTGATCACCATTTGGAGTCCCCTTCAAGCATCTTCCAGAATACAGATCTTCAAAACAAATAACCATGTTCTCTTCCAAAGAAAACACAGTCATAGTTAGCTCAATATTTCACAAAGATAAAGTTGAATTGTCAGGTGAATAAATAATATGACTTCAGAGCATTTAAACTTCCTTTGAGAATGACTGAAGAACGTCTTAAAGAGAGTAAATGGCTTGTCTAAACATGACTGATTACAGAGAAAGGGAAAATGAAGAAAGTGAAAGAAACATATGGTAGGGTCACCCAGAACTGTCGATTAGAAGAGTTAAATGAACATACATGATCTTATTTTGATTAGGTAATTACTCCCGCTTTGAAGCGAAACTTTGGTCTTATGTGCAGTAAATCATACTGTCTTCGCAATATAATACATATAACAAAACAGAGAGAACAATGATCTCACCAGGTTTTATATCCCTGTGTGTTATGTTGCGGTCATGACAAGATTTGAGCGCCATCAACTACGGAATTAAAAAAACGCATAAGGTTCTTTGTAATATATTTGAAATGAAACTTGTAGAACCACAAATCAAAGAAACAGTAAAATAGATATTTTGAAGAATTGTCCCACTTGCTAGCTACCGCACTGCATCATTATGAATTTGTGATAACCGATAGGTCCGTATAATACAGATTATGTATAGAAGTAAAAATGATGAATTCTAATAGCAGAACCATTCGTTGTAAGAAAATTAGAAATCACATGCATAAATTATGAATTATCGTAGCAGAAACAACATTGTGCTTTGTGCAAGTGTATCACATATTTCCGCATGGGGATAATTATCAAAGTCATCACTCATTTGGTTCAAATGTATCAAATTAGTCACTCGTTTCAAAAATGACTCAATTTGGTAACTAATTTGAAAACTAGTATCAATTTAATCATTAAAAGAGTAAAATTTTATATCAATTTAGTCACTGACAGATGGTCTCTTTGATACGAAATTTCAAATTAGTGACTAAATTAAGTCATTTTTGAAATGAGTGACTAATTTGATACATTTGAATCAAATGAGTGATGGTTTTGATAATTATCCCTTTGCTGCGCATGGTGCCTTACTTACATAAAGACTATAAACATACCAGTTGCCTAATCAGATTTCGCATTTCCTCTTGGCCTGATTCTGTTGTCTTCAACCAGTACCACCATTTCGATGGATGTAGTAACTGAACACGTGTTACTTGTTCATCAGCACTATCATTTTCAACCTCTTCCACCGTGTACATAAGTTTTGACAAAGAAATTCCTTCATGACGGAATACAAGCCATATTTCATTAGAACGGGACTCAAAAGACTCGACATATCTTGCAATATGGTTCAATCCTTCCTCAAAGGCATCTTTCTGCCGTCTGCCTTCCTGGGGAAATGTATTTTTAGTACTCCATGTAGACTCGGTCTCTTGAGCAACTGAGTCATCCGTAATTAACATATCAAACGAGTTCGATTGTGAGTCTATCAGGACAGAGTCTTCTATAATGGCCGATCCCAAGACAGTAGATGCATTCAGAAAAACTTCACCAAAATGTTTCTCCCTTAAGCCGCTTAAGTAAACAGAGTTTCCTCTCTCCACCTGCCAAGAATCTTCATTTCAAGCCTCCAAGAATTATACAGTAATAAATCAAAACACACTTGTCATGGAAGTAGATCTATGCCATACAGATACTAGTAGAAAGACAGAAATATTATCAACCCAACCAATTTATGAAATATAGTTTGCAAACAAAAAACCCAATGACCTAGAAGCATCTAGGTACTGCAGCTATCTCCTTAAATCTCAATTGGAGAAATCTACATTTGAGAATGATATATGTATTAACGTTGTTAAATTAATTTGCCTAAGTTGCAATCTCCCTGATTTATGTTTGAAGGATGATGGGAAATAACACAATAGGACTCCGAAACCACGCATGTTCAACCTTCACTAAGAACGAGCACACTTCCGCACTTTAATGCCGAAGTCTTACGGCTTTAGTCATAGACATTTATTTTGATATTGCGGTTGTCATTCTAAAGAGACAAATACAACAAGGAAAAAGTGGATTCCCCAAGAATAGGAAAAAATATAGTATATATTTAGGTTGACTATTATACTGCTTGATGAATTGTCTATAGCACTGTGCTAATGTCCTAACATTAAAGTCAGAAGTGTAACACACCAAAGGAAACCGAGGAACTATAAGGATACTGATTGACTACCATTATACGCTTTAATATAAACTTGATGTCATCTGGGAGGCCAGCATTACAATCACTAGAAAACGAGCTCTGTTCATCACAAGGACCAGGGTCAAAATTACTTGATGGGAATCTCCATCTTGAAGCATTGGTGCCTAGAGAATTATTCCAATGAAATGCCAGCCAAACTTCACCATATGATCCACGATCAAACCTTTTCTTTAATATGTACCTAATAACCATTAAAAATATATTACTTACAGAGGCCAGCATTAGATAATTATAACTACTATTGCTGTTATTAAACGTAAAAATGGTTCATATATCACTTCCGGTTTACAAGAAACTAATACAGGATCCATATTGGTAGATTGTAAACAAATTCTAGTTGTCTGCAAAAAGTCCGACAACCAAGCTAAATATAATACAAGTTCCAAAGTAAGTCCAACAATGATAGGACCTGACACAGTCTCTAACTGATTGTTTTATACACTTTTTTAGACCTCCTTCCATGAACCCTTCAGCCTGATTGTAATTTCAATATTCCTGTCTACTACATTTGACCATGGCTGACTCTTGCAGGTCTTTAATTTATCTTTTCTTTCTTTTAAAGAAAAGATTATTGTATATCTAGTGGGCAAGGTCAGTCATTAAGAAAGGAATACATTTGTGTGCATATATACCTTGAATACGGAACTGTATGCTCGTTAGATCCATAATCTGAGCCAACATTATAGATCGGAATTGATTTAAGCAAACTAAGAAAACTAGCAATTCCTTCAGGACATTGATCTTTATGACCATCATTAGTCATCCCATATCTTAAGCAAATATTCTGATCCGAGTACAAATTCAAAGATCCACCTACATCAACAGAAAAAGAAGAAAAGGGGAGAAGTTATATATGAACCAACGAGCTAACCAGAAAATGGTACATCAATAATTTTACTGCCATGGGGACACACACATGCACAAATGTGCATTTACAAGTATAGTTACATGAATTATATTTCCTCCTACAGATACTCTCCAGGGATTAGAATATAGACACGGGATCTGGCTCAAATAAACCTTAACTGAGAACCACTAAAGTTCGACATATTGAAATCTTAAACCTTCAGACTCAACATATTGGACAAGTTGAATCTTCACTTCACTACCGTAATAATTTCTATTAAGCGTTCACCGTAGTTACCTTGAATGGTTCACTCTTCTTATGATAGGATATAGTTCCTTTTGTTTATATATATACAGATTAAACATGTCTAATATGTTGAATTATAGCGGTTCTTACAGAAATTTCTTACAAGAGTCTCCCGCTAGAATCTAGATATATAATTATAATTATATAAAAAGACTATAATGGTAAACTGAATGATAAGTAATCGTCCGTATTACTAAATCAGGTAGATAAAAAATATTTAAAACAGTGCACTTGGCATGGTTAAGGATGCTTTAATTTTAAACTAAAAATTATTTTCATTTTTCTTTAGTATCTCCTAGTTTTTCAAATTTCAAACTAAAAGTTCTAAAGAAAGTCATGTTATTCACAGAAAAGAAAAGAAATTAAATCCAAGTTGTCTTGCTTTCATGGCCTACCACAGTCACTGTTAAGAGGATAAGGTAAAGCCTGCAACTGTTCATGCATGTACTCCAGGTCATCCCTCTGAACCCAAAGTGTATCATCATATTCATTGAGGTTCTCAGACAGATAAAAAGTTTCAAATCCGCCATCTTTTCCTTCAACCTAAAACAGGAGAGAAAGGCAACCAGTGTGTTGAATATAGAAACAGAAGGAAAACAGTTCATTCATTTAAAGACCTGGACTTGAAAGTTCAAAAAGTGGAAATGTTAGGGATGAATAACCCTCTACAACTAAGTACTTGTATATTAATAAAAAAGAGAATTCCGGAATAGGAAAATACAGTAGGTTGGTCTTTCTGGTAGCTATTATGAATGCTGAATTGCTAATCATGCCTCTGAAACTTTAATAAGCTAAATATTCAATTACTGATAAAAAGCTGTTCTTCGCACATTTGACATCCTAGTACAAAGCAAAAATACACTTCTTCCTGCAGTTAAGGAGAAAGAAAATTTAAAGGGTCTAACCTTCCTCTACTTACAAGGTAAGTAGTCTCCCCATACAACTGAAATAAGCTGGAAACCGAAAAAAGGATGGAAATTAATGGAAAAAAACTTCACAGCTTGCCTCTTGGACCTTACCAATAAACGGTCAAACTTGCGAATGCTTGGATGTGAATGCTCCAATTCTAAAAAAACAGAGAGCCTAATATCAGTCAAGCGGAGAAGCAAAGTTAAGTAAAATAGAAAATCATATCAGCAACTAGACATTGAACAACTTGAGCCTGCCTTTTCAATAAAAATAGGATAATTACAATATAAATGACATGGATCCACAAATAAACTCCATCCAATATAATCTGAGAATAAAAATAAATAATATTATCCAGACCACTTGTATTAATAGTCAACAAAATGCTTTAAAATCATATAATCCATACTGGCATACTTATCAATAAACCTGAAATGGTGCTAGAAGTCAAGTAAAGCAGACTATTTGCTTGGGAAAAAAACAGACTATATCATGTCCTAGCTGCATCATAGTGCACACAAGGCATACACTTGATATGTCAAGGGAGTGCAACTGATTGCCTTGAATTTAAATTAATTTACTAAATTAGGATAGATAGGTTACCCTAAAAAAGATTTACCAAAATAAGATATATTACAGAAATAAATATGCAAATCCATATGTGCGTGTGTATTATAAATTTTAGAACTAAAGATTATATGTTTAGCACATTGGAGGGTTTCTGTTTTGAATTTCTAATATTTATTTTCCTAAAGAATTATAGAAGAGTTCTTACTTTATATAATTACAAATATTAAGCATACTATCCAAAGACAATGACTAGTTTATGAAACGTAGCATAGTAATTATTAGATCATTTAAATACCTCGTATTATATATTCCATGGGCCTATGTAGATTCTTTTTTGTAGAAAAAATATACAAGACTATAAAAATCTTCTAATAAAGTGCAATACAATAGTTCTACTCAAATTCTTGATAAATATTGTTCCACCGACTTGGTGCAATTTTTGTGTCGGCCACTATTCATGAGTACACCAAAGTGCATAGAGCACCAACCACGAGTATAGGATGCCCATGCACTATGATACTTCCAGATGAGCAACATAATTAGAGTTATGAATTCTAACCTGTGTTGGATTTGTGGAGTCTAACAGGTTTCAGAATTGGTTTCTTTGAGTTAGAATTTGAGTTAGAATTTCCAGATCTGAATTCTAATTAGAGTTATGAATAGGAATTTCAGATTTAGACTCTGATTAGTTTAGACTCAGTTTCTTCTCTTATAAATAGTCTCATGTAATTGTAAAACAGAACACAACATAATTGTGAGAGATCAATACAAAATTAGTGCGGCTTGTGGAGTAGGAATTTCCGAACCACGTAAATCTTTGTCTTGATTATCGTTTATTTTCTTGTTCTTGTTTATTCGCTTTGGGTTTTGCTTTCGTTGTTGTAAACTCAACAACTGGTATCAAGAGCTTAGGTTTTCAGGCGAGTGGGAGCGATGACATAAGAAGGGAAAGTAAAGATCGACAAATTTGATGGCAAAGATTTTGGATATTGGAAGATGAAAATTGAAGATTATTTGTATCAGAAAAAACTACATCAAACGCTAGAATAGAAGAAGCCAGATTCAATGGATGAGATTGAATGGAAGCTATTGGATAGGCAGGCTCCGGGTGTTGTCAGATTGACTTTGGCGAAGAACGTTGCTTACAATATCGTCAAGGAAACAACAACTCATGGATTGATCAAGGCGTTAACAAATATGTATAAAAAGGTGATTGTGTTGCTGATCATGTGAACGAATTTAATTCTATCCTATCAAGATTGGCATCGGTGGATATTAAATTCGATGATGAAGTACAAGCCTTGTTGTTAGTATCCTTGTTACCTGACAGTTGGTCCGGATTTGTCACTGTTAATTCATCTGGGAGTAGTAAGATGACTTTTAATGGAGTTCGAGATTCGATTCTTGGAGAAGATATTCGTAGGATAAACTCAAGAGAGACGTCAGGTTCCTTATTGAGTACTGAGAGCAGAGGCAGAAAGTCCGAGAGGGGGCAAAATCAGGGGCGTAGTAGATCGAAGTCACAGAAAAGAGGATAATCCAAAGATCGCAGGGAGATTGTTTGTTGGAATTGTCAGAAAAAGGGTCACTTCAGAAATCAGTGTACAGCTTCCGCAGTTCCTAAAGGAAAGAAGAAATAGGATAATTTAGCTAATGAAGTTGAAGAAGTGGTGAGCGACGATGCTTTGATTTGTTGTGTTGAATGTTCGGTTGAATCATGGGTTATGAATTCTAGTGCATCATTCCATGCTACCCCTTGCAAGGATTTGATGTTAAATTTCAGACTTGGAAATTTTGGTAAAGTTCGTCTTGCTGATGAGACTTTGGATATTGCGAGCATGAGAGATATTAATCTCAAGACCTCTTTGGAGACTAGCTGGATGTTGAAAGATGTAAGGTACATTCCAGGACTTAAAGAAGATGTTGATATCTGTGGGTCAGTTAGATAAGGAAGGGTATCGAGTTTCTTTCGGAAACGGACAGTGGAAGGTTATAAAGGGAAATCTAGTTGTTGCTCGTGGAGAAAAGAATGGGACTTTGTACATAGTTGAACAATCTAGGTATGAAGCAAATGCAGTTGCTGACTACGTTACCCAGACTCTTCAATTTTGCCCTCATACCCGTGTCGACCGGACATGACATGGGTGTGGGGTATGGGATCTGAGTCGGATCCTTCATATGAAAACTGGACACTTCAACTTCCACTAATCCAGTTCAAAATGATTTACAAGGCCTCACAACAACTTGTGAAGACTATATGCCGGATCCTCGCATCTGTGTCCAATTTCGGATCCATATCCACAAATCCTAATATTTATTAAACTAAGAGTCTGACACTTGGATCCACACCCGTGATCGACACCCGTGCCCGAGCCCGGGTAACTTAGGTTGCTGATGAGATTGGGTCTTCAACTTTGTGGCACCAAAGACTTGGTTTGCAAGCTTATAAAAAGCTTGTATGGTTTGAAGTAAACACCACGACAATGGTACTTGAAGTTTGAGAAATTATTGCAGAAATTCAGTGTCCAGGATGTGAATACCAGAAGTACACCGTTGACAACTCAC
Organism: Heracleum sosnowskyi; assembly: GCA_030848705.1. Classification (NCBI taxonomy): domain Eukaryota; kingdom Viridiplantae; phylum Streptophyta; class Magnoliopsida; order Apiales; family Apiaceae; genus Heracleum; species Heracleum sosnowskyi. The sequence continues at coordinate 49,408,459 of CM061241.1, forward strand.
TTTAATCTCACAAAGAATCAATCACCTAAAATGGATGAAGGCAAAAAATATATGGCTAAAGTTTTGTATGCTTCTGCAGTTGGCAGTTTGATGTATGCTATGGTGTGTACAAGGCCAAACATTGCTAATGCAGTGGGAGTTGTTAGCAGGTTCATGTCTAATCCAGGAAAATAGCATTGGGAAGCAGTCAAGTGGTTGTTGTGCTACTTGAAAGGCACATCCAAGGTCACATTGTGTTTCAGTAAGAAAGATGTTATCTTGGAAGGGTTCTCTGATGCAGATTTGAGTGGATGTTTGGATACTAGAAAAAGTACTATAGGATATATTTTCACTTTGGGTGGCACATCAGTTAGTTGGATGTCTCGACTTCAAAAGAGTGTTGCTCTTTCAACCACAGAAACAGAATATATTGGCTATCTCTGAAGCTAGCAAAGAGATGATTTGGTTGAAGAATTTTCTTGAGGAGTTGAACAAGAAACAGGCGGACAGTGCTTTGTATAGCGACAGTCAGAGTGCCATTCATCTTGCGAAGAATCATGTGTTTCATGCTAGGACAAAACATATTTAGCTTAGATATCACTTTACGAGGGAGTTGATTAGCAATGGTACTTTGTCCTTGAAGAAAATCCTTGGTTCAAAGAATCCTGCAGATATGTTGACTAAGGTGGTTACCAATGAAAAGTTGAAGCTTTGCATACTTCAACTGGCCTTCAGAATTGATTGATGAGAAGGCGCTACACTAGTTAGAGTTATTGATCGAAGTATTGGGTGTTACTATATTTACAAGAGTGAAGTGAAGATGTGGTCAGACTTCAAGTGGGGAGATTGTTGGGTTTGTGGAGTCTAACAGGTTTCAGAATTGGTTTCTGATTTGAGTTAGAATTTCCAGATCTGAATTCTAATTAGAGTTATGAATAGGAATTTTAGATTTATACTCTGATTAGTTTAGACCAAGTTTCTTCTCTTATAAACAGTGTTGTGAAATGCGCAAAATCAAAAAAAGCGCAAGCTCTGTTTTTGAAGTGCGACTCGCGATTACTTGCACGATTTTTTGTCAAAAATGAAATTATTTACATAATTATCTATATTTATACATAAATACTTCTGAAAAATGTTAGTTATAAAATTTAACTCTAAAATGGTATGTAAAACATTTTTCAAACATAATAATAAGTCCCGAACTTAGTAGAGATAAACATAATAAAAAGTCTCGAGCTGGTAGAAATATCAACTTAGTAGGAAGTAGGAACTAGGAATGTCACACAAAATATTGAACTATCAATCGATGATATTTAGCAAGTCAAAGGCTTCCAAATCATTTAGCTCGATCTCGGTTCCCTCGAACTCTCTTTCTTCCTCATCATCTTCTTCGTCTTGAAGAGTTGAAGAACAAGAAGCTCTTTCACTTGATTTTGAGGTGTTCATGTTTCTTGTCAAGCGCCTAGTACGATATAGCGGTTCTTCAACTCCAGAAGCAATGCAAACATCATCGTAAGTAAGATCTTCTTCCCCAGGAACTCTATCATTTCAGCTTTAACATGAGCTGGTACTTTATCACATGGTGTAGCATCTCTATTGTATCCACCAGCCAGATGCTTCTTGAAACGATTAATTTCACCATTGAATGTGTGCTTGCAAAATGAGCACTGAACTTTTGACTTATCATTCTGTACAGGACTCCCATATTTCCACCCAATGTCAGCCGTACGAGTCATTTTCCAACTAGTTTCAGAGTAATTAGTATGTACTTGAGAATTTTTCTAAAGGGAATTTTGTCAAACACCTAACATGCACAAAAGAAGGCACTCGATATATAGCATATATACTATATATTTATAATCAGAATTTGAGAATATAGAGATAGAGAGATGAAGAGAAAGGGCCAAGGGGGCAGAGAGAGAGATGAAGATTGAAGAGAAAGAGGGCAGAGAAAAAGAGAGAGAGAGTTATGGAGAAAGAGATGGAGATAATAAAATATAAGAGATACCTCTTTGACTGCGGTTGTACAAAACTTGTGAGGATGTGAACGGTTATAAAGATAAGTAAATAAGCAGGGTTTTTTAACTTAAGGGTATTCTAGTCTTTTTTATGTAGTGTGCGAGTTTTTGCGATTTTCTGCGCTTTTTTGCTATTAATCGCGATTGACTCGCGATTTTTTGCCAATTTCATAATCGCACTAAATCGCTCATACGCAACTCGCAGGACCTTTGCCTAATCGCGAAGCGCGATTAATCGCGATTTTCACAACACTGCTTATAAATAGTCTCATGTAATTGTAAAACAACATAACACACAGAACACAACATAATTGTGAGAGATCAATGCAAAATTAGTGCGGCTTGTGGAGTAGGAATTTCTGAACCACGTAAATCTTTGTCTTGTGTGATTGTCGTTTATTTTCTTGTTCTTGTTTATTCGCTTTGGGTTTTGCTTTCGTTATTATAAACTCAACAACCTACTACCTCAACATTCCTACCGCAACATTCCTACAGAGGATGCTCCTTTGCTCATTCAAACTATTCACCATATGTAGGCATGTCACTATGTCCTCTACTCCTATTCCTACCCGCCAATCTCTTTTGTGGTGAAGTAAATACACTTAAATTCACTTTTAAGACATTTATACGAGTAATGTATACTGATTATTTGGGTGATGTATACTAATTTACCTTTTTAAGATAACAGTTCAACCATTTCCTTTAGAAATTGTTGTTTATCTCCATATAAACTTGCAAGCCAAAATATCAACACAATGTATATTGTAGTACTTTTATGAGTTTTGCGAACACAACTACTATTGGCTCAGGCTTATTCAGTAGAGAAACGATCGTAATTAAGTAATAAAGACTGCTGCGGTAAGATAAAAGAGATCAAAAAATGTTAAACATGTAATTCGTAGGGTACATGAAGCTTAAGAACTAGTTAAGACTTACGCAAGTTGTCTTGAATATTTGGCTGACCTAAAGCTGGGAAGTCAGGTTTTTCTTTTTCATGTATCCTTTCCTCCAGCAAGGTTTTAGAAAATCCAGTTGACCTGAGTGGAACCACGATAGCTGCCATGTTGTCAGTGCTTCCTTTCTCAAATGCAGTGCTAACTATGCAATCGGCCAACGAATATGAACATGACGAACTGACTTCCGATCTCATAGAACCATGATTGTGCAACTCCCAGAGCAAATCACAAACTTCCTGTGGGCTAAGCTTCTCAAAAACACCATCGGATGAAGCTACTAAGTAGCTGTCATTGGCATGTAGAGGTCGCCAACCCATCACCTCGGGAACAGATGTAACTCCATATCTAGTGGCAAATGGTAAGTCCGGTGAGAAGTGGAACAATGTTTGATCATTGTTTTCCTTATTTTTTGAAACAATCACAAACAAACACACATACACGTAAGGCTGTATAGCTACAGCAACGATTTTGCAAGTAAAAAGGAGATTTAATTTGGGTGAAAGACAAATGAGTAGCATAATGTACGGCACCTTTTAAAGGGTACATCACCGAGAGCTCGTGAAACAGCCAACTCGCCATTGACTCGGGATACACCGGCCCACTCTAGTACATACCCTCCAGCTGACTCAACTCTAGACCTTTCGTCATCTCTATCAGGATGGTGATCTCTTGTTAGTTCCATGACTGAAAAATGTGCTAACCCGCTCGAAGCTGCTGATGTGAAGCTGCCATATTTTTTTATGGATGGTTTAGCACCTTCACGCCTTTTTTGCCTGTACAACCTTAACAAAGTAGCTGCAATTGGCAATAAACATGGAATAGTAAACCTCTTGATAGTATTTTTTAAAACAAGGTGAAACTCTTTTTGGTCAAACTAGTGCATAGAAAATCATGCGAAGCTTTGGAACATACGGCACAAAAAGAGTTGCCAACAACAAAATTCCAAGATATTTTAATGTATGTAGAATTATTCATTTGAGTTTCTTATCATCCATAAAGCTTCTGACCTTTAGCCTCTGGAGGGGACTGAAATATTTCAGAACACAAAAAAGCCTTTGAATCTCCAACATTAGCGATTAAGATATGATCATCTGCTATTAGAACAACTGTGGCCGTTGAACCTGAACCAAATTTGTTTCTAGATGCTTCCTTCATGTGCCAGTTAAGGTAAATGTAAATATGTAACAAATAACAAAGGAAACATCCAACCGAAGGTAAGACATTTAGAAAGATGAAAGAAAAACTCACCTTAGAAAATGTTGCATCAATATCGCGAATAGCCCTCAACAATGCTTCCCTCAGAATTTCCAAGTGAACAGAACCGTCCAAGATAGCATCCAAAGTGAGCTTGAACCTGATGGAAACATTTAGGGCATTAATTCCAGACAAACTTGCATGTTTATATTCCCCAAAGTTCTTCTCCAACTTAGCATACATGTCAAGTTTCATGTTACTAAGTTTATCATATTGAATGAATACTTAAGAGGTAATAATTGTAATCCATAGTACAATAGTCATGTCAAGTTTCTTTTAGGTTTAAATTTAACATATTAATTAAACAGTCAATGAATAAGTATATGTAGTGTACCAACAGCACATTTTCAGCAATTGCAAGAACAGCACAACTTACTTAAACTCTGCATTTTATTTATCCCACATACTCTAGGTATACTGAATGACTTGTAATCATATCTAAAGAAAGAAGTAGGAATACAAAAATGAATACAGAAATGAAAAAAACAAGTGATTAAGAAAAACTTTACATATTTTCATAAAATATGTGATTTGTTAGCTCATCCACAAGTGAGGAGGATATTAGAAATGCTTCACATCACATTTTAATATAATTAAGTTATATATATACATGTGTATATGTATATGCATATGTATATGTATATGTATACATTGAATATTAATATTCTACGAGTCAAGAAAATATATAGCAGTCTAAATTCATGAAATTTCAACAACATAATTTTTCGCATTTTTTACTGATGAAACAATATGTCTTCTTCAAGTTGCAATTAGATATAAGTGCAGACAGCAAGAGAAAAGGAAAACCTTCCAAAATTTAGATTAGGAAGTTGAGAATCTTCTCCCTTGTTTGGCAATCTTCCAATGGATTTCTCTGACAATAGTGAAAATGTGGTATCGAGAATAAAGTATGTATGTAGCATAAAATATTCTAGTAATAACTTAGAAGCCATTTCACTAGCTTCAGCACCATTGTGACCATCAAAAACCGCTGCAACACCAACTGCGACCTCTGTAATCCCTGTAGGACCTGGTACAATACAAGACACCACTTTCTTACAACATAAAGAACTGTATTCTCAAAAGTACACCACATCACTACAATCCACATAACTATTAGAGTAAAGCCTCAACACTCCACAGCATCTCTTATGGTTTCTAAATGCATTATTATCATAACAGTGAACTCAATATGGTGCCTAAAATTTTATTCATAAAAAAAATGCATGCTATAACATACAAACTTATAAGATAGAATAAGATTTTCAGTACTATACATAAAAAGCGGTTGGCACATAACTACAAGTCTACAACAACATCCAGCATATATAGTCGATCACATAAAGCACAAACATAAATCTTCAAACGTCTACAATTAAATACCTAGAAACAGCTTTTCTCGCCAAACTACTCCATATTTTAAATTATTTCCATTATATATCCTTGAAGACCTTCACAAACCAACCTTGCGTGTTTTCAACTTTTCACTAAACAACACTTATGTGATTATCAATAGGAACTAAAAAACACAACATATATCAAATATCGTAAAATGCATATATCACGAGCATATATGAAAGTATCATCAACCTATCTATCTACCGAAACTGCAATTAATAACTAAACCAACATTTCTTGCTAAACAACTCAAATTACAATTCAAAATTCACTTAATTACTCATGAACCTATCAAATACAAAAGCATTCAGCAAATATCCATCAATATCGAAAATAATAACGAAAAACAACTCTTCAAGCTAAACTTACTCGGAAACGGAACACGAACATCGAGATTACAAATCAACCGGTCCTCCTGAGCTCTCCGACGTCCCTGATGCAACGCAACCTGACACATGGCAACCGGAGATCGTGATCGGCGACTAGAACCGTACTCCGGTAGCTTCCAGCGCGGACATTTCGGCGATTGAAACACCGCCGGAGCTCCGCCTTCTTTGTACACCGTTAAGCAATTAGATGATTCTCCGTTCACAATTGTAATTAGATTGATAATAAATCCTAATATATAGAGATAGAAATTGTATGTATACATCGCGGTTTAGGTGAAATTGTGTAGAGAGATCATGAGTTTCATGATTGGAAATGAAAAAAATAGCGCGATTGTTTGAAATTTGAGTGGGTTTTATAGCGAGGTTATTCAGAGATTGCAGGGGGGTTTTGGTGGAGCGGAGCGGATTTGGCCGGTTTGACCCGATCCATGTTCAACTTGAAACGATGCACAACATTTTTGCACAGCTAAAAACCTGAGTTTGTTTGAGTTTTCGACCCGAATAAATTAACTAATAACGTTGAGATTAACAATTTTTTAAATTTAATGATGATATGGGCTAAAAATAACCCTAGATATGTAATTAATGATATATTAATTAGACCTAGTTCGGTCCAAGAATTAGGCCCGATAAAAAGGCCCGAAACCCTAATCATTTATTAATTTCGTAATTAATAAATAAGGGAAATTACCAGCTCATTAAATGAGTCCAAAGCATATTAAACTCTTCAAGAATCAGCAATCAAGACACACAAACCAACTAGGAGTCAGTCTCCTACAAAATAGGATTCACAATCCTGATCTAAGAAGGCGACTTGGCCCCCAAGTCACCTAATTCTATTCTAAATGCAAGGCTCCTGACGCCTATATAAGGACCCTGATCCTACAATCGGAACTACGTTTTTTGACTTGATTCTCTACATAACAGAGATACGTAGGCATCTTGTGAGGACCTGTTTAGTCACGAACCACGAGAGCAGCCATAAAGACACGATTGTCCACCATCATTCATTGAATACAACCGTCAACATCTAAATCTACTTTTCATTCCATAACATTTGGCGCCGTCTGTGGGAAGACGACATCAACCATGGCTAGAACACGAAGAACAGCAACCGCTACTGAATCAACTGTCACCACCACTGTTCCAACCACCACGGAATCATGGTCGTTACCCCTCACGACAGTGGTTTCTCAACCACTAGGGACGTTTCCCATCACCACAGAGGTGGTGTCTCAACCACAAGGAATGAATCCCCAAGCTTCCATACCTCAGAACGAGACGAACCCTCTTCAGATGGTTGTCTCGCCCCTCGACCATAACCTTCCCCATGGAGCACAGATCTCCACAACCGTGCTTCCTATGAGCACAAATCCAGCATATGGACTGCCCAACTATCCCTCTGAAGCCGGAAGGAGTGGCCATGCCCCATACGAACCAACCTACATTCGAGGATTGGGACCCATCCCTGAAGGAAGATACTTGGATTATTCTGGGCCCTACTCTGAAGACAACTCGTCTGATGAAGGACGAGATCGAGCACCCAGAAGAAGAAGAGCCAGCAAAGAGCCCCTTGGAAGAAGGAATCGGGGGGCAACTACAAGGGCACCTATGACTGCCATGGAAAGGATAAGGGCTCATGAGGCCGAGATCCAGAAACTAAAGAAAAACATGGAGATAGAGCAACAAAGGAGGCAGACTCAGCCTTCGAACCAAGGGGCAGGAGATGTCCCCCTAATTGATTTAGGAACACCTTCAAGGAGGCAAGAAGGAGCTAGGGCTCCAAGGACGGAGATTCCCAGGTCAGATCCCCGTGTTTTGACACAGCTGGGTGACCCAGACGATCCTATTCCACCTTTTACTGAAGAGGTAATGGACGCTCATGTATCAAGGAAATTTAAGATGCCTACTATCAAGGCATATGACGGAACGGGTGATCCCGCAACCCATGTGAGGACTTTTTCGAATGCACTGTTGCTGCAACCAGTCACTGATGCTCTTAAATGTAGAGCGTTTCCTCAAACCCTGGCTGGCATGGCCCAAAGATGGTATAGCCGCTTGATCAGTCATGAAAAAAGCTCATTAGTCAGTCAGTTCATTAGTGGACGGGTACATGAAAAAAGCTCTGCTTCACTCATGAACTTAACTCAAGGAAAGAACGAGACGTTGAGAGATTACCTCAAACGTTTCACCAAGGAGACATTAAACATACCTGATCTAGATAACAAGGTAGCTATGATAGCCCTTCAACAAGGAACCACAGATGTCTTTTTCAAGATGTCATTGGCTAAACACCCCCCTGAGAGCATGACTGAGCTCCAACAAAGGGTTGGAAAGTACATCAAAGCTGAGGAAAGCATGAAGAAAATTGACACAGGTGGTGAAAATAATGGTGGCTCGAATAAGCGAAAGACGGAGCAAGAGTATGATGTCAAGGACAAATATCCTCGTACGACTAGAGACTCTGATTCAGACACGAAATTTACCGAATATGCAAGGTTGAATGCTCCAAGGAGTCAAATCCTCTTTGACATTGAGAAAGATAGGGACTTTCGATGGCCGAAGCCACTAAGGGGAGATCCTGAGAAGCGAAACAAGAACAAGTACTGTAGGTACCATAAAGACTCGGGCCATGATACTGATGATTGTAGGCAACTCAAGGATGAGATCGAGTTCTTAATCCAAAAAGGAAAACTCGATAAGTTCACTAAGGATGGGAATCGAGGAAATCAGCATGGAAACTATGAAAGGAAAAATTATGATACGAGGGACGACGACCAAGATCATAATCCTAAGCCCCGAGGGCCTGTTATCAATATGATATATGGAGGACCAGCTGCTACGTTAAGGCCTAATAGAGTCGGGGGGCAGGTTCTCCCAATCGAGGTTATGGATTCAAGAGATGACGAAGAAATAAGGGACTGAGATGCCAGGAACATGGCATGCCCCAAATTTGAAAGTTTATTATGTTTAATTGTTTCCTAATAGTACAAGTAGCAATAAGGTCGACGAAACCATTATGAGCTTTTCAGCTCTTAATAGGAAGTAAAGCACTATGTAAGGGTTGAACCCTCTTTTTTAAAGAAAATATTCAAGTTCTTTTTCACTATTTTATTACTTATCTGTGTTTGAGCATTTCCTTGTCGTTTTGTTAAAGAGCAAGTTGTACCAATAGCATTTGATTAAAGTGCCAGCCCATTCAAGAGGCCAAGTACTAGGAATTGCCTTACAAAAGATAAGTTAAATAAATATAAGTGAGCAAACAAAACAGATATAACATAAATAGCATGTATGGATGGAAGGTCCCGAAGGATCAAAGAGTTATGTTACAAACGCCAAATAAAATCTTAAAGTCCATAAAAGGACCTTAAATAAAAACAAGATATAGAGAGCCACGCAGGGCCAATAAAATCTACTCTAAATCATCAGCGGGTCCTTGTCAAGAACAAGGGCATCCCCACGAGGGGCATCTAAGTCCTCTATGAAGTCATCAGTGGTCTCGGACTCATACAAGCCTCGAACGGCTATTAAGGCCCAGGCATTAGCTGACTTCGTGGTTGAATTTACCATTAACAACCAAGAAGTCAGGGGGGCAAGAGATAATACCCCATGAATACCCGAAGTTGGGTGTTCTATTTTGATGGATAATACCCCATGAATACCCGAAGTTGGGTGTTCTATTTTGATGGATAATACCCCATGAATACCCGAAGTTGGGTGTTCTATTTTGATGGACCATCAAAAACAAAATCAAGCGGAGCAGGTTTAGTGTTACAAAGTCCTGATGGATTTTTCATAGAGTATACACTAAAACTTGACTTCCCAATGACAGACAATGAGGCTGAGTACGAAGCCCTGATAGCTGGCTTAGGGCTGGCTGGAGCATTGAGAGTTAAAACCCTGAAAGTAGGTGGAGACTCGAGGCTAGTGGTTTCCCAAGTAAATGGGGAATTTGAGGCCACAGATAAAGTCATGGCCAAGTACTTAAAACTTGTTAAGGCCATCATGACTCAGTTTGATGAATGCTATGTAGAGCACGTTCCGAGGGAGGAAAACGTGAAGGCTGATGCCTTGTCTAAGTTTGCCTCTTCTGAAATTGAAAACTATGCAGGGAGTGTATACTTCCAAGTCTTGAAGACCCCAAACATCAACGAAAAGTTGGTAGCACCCATTGGTATTTCCAGTTGTTGGATTGATCCCATCAAAGCTCATCTGGAAACTGGGTGGCTGCCCAACGACACTTCAGAAGCACGAAAGCTATACGTCAAAGCACTAAGGTATGCCCTAATTGAGGGAATCCTATACAAAGAAGTCTTTCATCATTCCTTATCTGAAGTGTTTGAGACCCCAAGAGGCAGAATTGGCCCTAAAGGAAGTACATGAAGGAATCTGTGGGCAACACTTGGGGGCAGAGCCCTTGCACATAAAGTTACCCGTCTAGGTTTCTATTGGCCAAGCATACTTGCTGATGCTAAAAGCTATGAGAGAAAATGTGAACGGTGCCAGAAACATGCACCAGTGGTTAGACAACCACCTGAGATGATGACATCCGTTAACTCTCCTATCCCTTTTGCTATGTGGGGAATGGATATACCTGGGCCATTTCCAATGGCGAGTGCCTAAAGAAAGTTCTTGATAGTGGCAATTGACTACTTCACCAAGTGAATTGAGGCTAAGCCATTAGCCAAGATAACCACCAAGCAAGTGATGCAATTCTTCTGGGAAAATGTGATATGTAGGTATGGAATTCCCCGAGTCCTTGTTACGGACAATGGAACTCAATTCAACAATGATGACTTCAAGAAATATTGTGAAGAGAATGATATCCAATTACGCTTCACTCCTGTTGCTCATCCTCAAACAAATGGGCAAGCTGAGGTTGCAAATCGAATTATCCTAGATGGACTAAAGAAAAGAGTTTAACACTCCAGAAACACTTGGGTAGACGAATTACTCCCCATACTTTGGGCATATCGTACTACCTGTAAAGTCACCACTGGAGCAACCTCATTTCTGCTGGTATATAGGGCAGAAGCAATGGTTCCAGTAGAGATTACCCACACGTCTCCAAGAGTTGAGGATTACGAATCAGAGACAAATGGAGAAGGCTTGAGGCTAGCTTTAGATCTAATTGATGAAGTTAGAGACGAGGCAAATGCCAAGATAGTTCAGCATCAGAAACGAGCATCTTTCTATTACAACCTAAGGGTTAAAGAGAGATTCTTCCGTCAAGGAGACTTAGTCCTCCGAAAGATTGAGGCATCCGGAGTTGGACAAAAAGGCAAGTTGGCCCCAAATTGGGAAGGACCATATCACGTTAAGAACGTGTTTGGACGAGGCTCGTAAAAGCTAGAAACCCTCGAAGGGCATGAGGTGCCAAAAACTTGGCATGCCTCAAACTTGAAAGTTAATTATGTTTAGTGCATCCTAAAAGGATCCGCTAGTAGGACAAGTAGAAATAAGATTCGATGAAATCATGAGCTTCCCAGAAAGCAGATGAAGGATTGAGCCCGTTTTGATTGGTAGAAACATCCTCAAAAGCTTTGCCAAGACAAACTACAAATTATTGCAAAGGAAAACATACAAAATATGCATGTTAACTACACAAATAGAGTTGAATACAACGAACCCTGAAGGGTGAAGGGTTGAAACCCCAGAAAATTCGAGGAAGTAGAGCTCAGAACGAGCTCCGATTCGATATACTGGAAGCTCAAAATCTATATATTCTTAAAGTGTAATGAGGAATTTACCCAATGGGTAAAAAAATTTACCCATGGATCCTATTTGTACTATATTCTTATTATATTTGGCAAGATCCATGGACTATCCATACAGTTACCCATATTCTATGATAAAGTCAGCACAATCAATCCAATTTGCTGTCATAATTTTGAATTTCAAAATACTTATTTATGGTTACATATATTCCTGATTATATTGCTTGATTTTCTCTTTTATTTTCAAAATTTAAATGCATAATTAATTATGTATCTAATCTTTGATTATATCACACGATTTCAGTTTATTTTCTCATTGTCTCTCATCTTTTTTTTCTTCATCTTCGTCTTTTATTTTCTCTCCTTCTCCATAGCTTTTCATTATGTGTGTGTATAATATATTTTGTGACTAATGTCTATTTGTTTGAATTTACAAGATATGAAACACGGAAATATGGAATGATTTTGTGATGGAGACAATTTACAAGATACAAATTCAACTACAAATATGATTAATTAGGCGTATATTCCTCTTTTACTTAACCTTGATTCAAATGGATATTTTATGTTTTTGTTGATTTTGTGTTTGCGTGTTTGTATATGTGTATATGTATTTATAATTATAATATATTTTTTGCTTACGTTTACCTATTTGAATTTGCAGGATATGTACCAAAGAATCATAACAGAGTTGCTTCAGAAGTAGATTTTTGTATGTATGATTTTGGTCAACATCTTGATCAAGTGTTAATGCATGAATGTATCATTCTTTTTCTTTATATTGATTTGTTATAGTTTACAGGCTATGTATGCATCAATTATAGTTTATTAATTTTTGTTTGATTTGTGCAGAATAAGTATTGATGAAAGGTTTATACAGTTATGAAGTGTCACTGAGCAAACAAAATCATGTTTATTTGGTAATATGTTTATTTGGTTTTGAGGTACCACATATTTTAGACGATGTATGATACTTCCATTCTCTTTTTGTAGATAGTACGAGATCACAAGATTCAGATATAAATTATGTGTCGGAGTACCAAGATTCAGAGTTTGAACACAAATTTGGCTGGAAATTCTACTTGAGAAGGTGAAAAATTGTATAACTCATAACATTTTTAGGAGTTAAGAATATATTGATTATCATCGGAAGATCACCATTTTGTAGATGTGTAATTTCCATGTTTCATTAGCAAGTTTCATATTTTATGTTTTTTCTTGAATATTTTATGCAGATTGACCTCATGTTAGTAAAATTGTGATAACTTTGTGAGAAATTTCTATTAATGTACTGTAATTTTTTTTTGAAAACTAGATATCCATGTCTTCGTAATCGTATATGTCAAGGTACCCCTATTTTTCTACATTGAAACAGTTTTTTTCTTTCAAGTTGTGATATCTTGCTAATTTTTTTCTGCTCAAATTGACAATCAATTTTAATACTAATCATGTTATTACTTTGTGTGAAAAATGTTGATTTGCATACTGTTAATTTTTTTAGAAACTAAACTTCTAGATCTTTATAGCGGTGTATGGCAGGATACCTATATCATTCTAGATTAAAACAGTGTTATGTGCGAAATTCAGTCATTAACATCAAGAATTGCTTTACCATAGATTGACCTCATGTTACTAAAACAGTGATAATTTCCTTTACAAATTGTGTATTCACGTACCGTCAATTTTTCTAGAAACTAGACTTCCATACCTTTACAGTGGTATATGAAACGATACCTATATCATTCTAGACTCAACCAGTTTTATCTGCGAAGTTCAGTCATTAACACTCAGAATTTTTTCCCCACAGATTGACCTCCTGTTACTAAAACAGTGATAACTTTCTCTACAAATTGTGTATTCACGTACCGTCAATTTTCCTAAAAAATAGACTTCCAGATCTTTGCAGTGGTTTATGGTATGACATCTATGTCATTCTAGATTCAACCAGTTTTATCTGCGAACTTCAGTCATTAACACTCAGAATTTTATTCCCACATATTGACCTCCTGTTACTAAAACAGTGATAACTTCCTCTACAAATTGTGTATTCACGTACCGTCAATTTTCCTAAAAACTAGACTTCCAGATCTTTGCAGTGGTTTATGGTATGACATCTATGTCATTCTAGATTCAACCAGTTTTATCTGCGAACTTCAGTCATTAACACTCAGAATTGTTTTCCCACAGATTGACCTCCTATTACTAAAACAGTGATAACTTTTTCTAAAAATTGTGTATTCACGTACCATCAATTTTCCTAGAAACTAGGCTTCTAGATATTTGCAGTGGTATATGGAACAATACCAATATCATTCTAGATTTCACCAGTTTTATCTGCGAAGTTCAGTCCTTGACACTCAAATGTTTTTCCCACAGATTTACCTCCTGTTACTAAACCAGTGATAACTTCCTCTACAAATTGTGTATTCATGTACCGTCAATTTTCCTACAAACTAGACTTCCATACCTTTGCAGTGGTATATGGAATGATACCTATATAATTCTAGATTCTACCAGTTTTATCTGTGAAGTTTAGTCATTAACACTCAGGATTTTTCCCCTGCGGATTGACCTAATATTACTAAAACAATGATAACTTCCTCTACAAATTGTGTATTTACATAACATCAATTTTCCTAGAAACTAGACTTTCAGATCTTTGTAGTGGTATATGGCACGATACCTATATCATTCTAGATTTAACCAGTTTTATCTATGAAGTTTAGTTTTATATTCTCGCATATTTTATTGAGGGAGGCGAATCAAATATGAGTATGTGTGATAGTTACATGGACCTATTTTTGCCCATTGGTGTTTTCAGACAATGTGGCACACTGTAAGATTTTTGTTCTGGTATATGAAAAGTTAAATATGTGAGGCATTACACTTTTTGCTCAGATTTCAAATATGTAACTGATAGCTTTTTTAGTTCATTTTTATATATGCAGGCATCAAAGCTCGGTTTTTCAACGAAGCAAAAACCATCACCAGTAAACCTATTTTCCTCACCATTTTACATTGTACACGAACCACAAACAATCTCCATAATACAATTACCCGAACCAGTGTCAAGTTCCTCCTTATTATGGAGAAGAAGTTATGGCAAGATCGTCATCAAAGAACTTATCTCTCCCTCTAAGCACAACACCAACAATTATATACAGATGTCCATATTCTTTCATCTGAAATCCAAGAACTTATGAATTGATAGCCCAAATTTTTTGAAGTGGTTGAGAATGGTTCTGATTCAGATGGGAGCAAGCCTCACTCCAGGTACATATCTCATATGGTTTTGATTCAAAGTAATCTATTTTGTAGATAGCTCAAATGTTATTGTACTCAACATCAAGGATGATGTGGAGGCCAACCTTTATTATTATTATTGTTGCAACCAATATAGGCTCCTAGAAGGACCTCTAGACATTGGTTTTTTTATGCCAGAAAACCAACTTATGGAGATGCAAAAATGGCTGTTGCAAAATGTTATTCAAGACACTAGAGTGATCCCCAAGAAGTGGTTGTGGCAATGAATCTGGGATCATTTGTTTTCCACGCAGTTGTTTATATATGATACATGTTGATTCATAGGCATCTGTTTATATATGATACATGGTGATTCATGTGAACATTATATCGTATACAAAAGAGACGCACGGCTTTCGTTGTGCCGCTGTCTTGCTGCTCTGCAAAACAAAGTTTAATCAAAGCATAAGGAGAAAAAAAAACGATCAAGTTACTTCCAAATGGGAGGTTCTGTAGGTACCGAATGAAAAATCATGTCATACCATCATACCAGTAGGATTAGTTGTATAAATTTTTTATATGTACACATATGAGTTAAAACTAGGCCATTTACAAACTTACTTTTTACGTACAATGAATATATATATTTAGAAAATTACATGTGAACTTTGAGTTTTTTTTTTTGACAAAAAACTTTTAGTTTAATTTTATATATACAAACTCATAATTAAAATTCCTTTTATGTTTTTATAATTATGAAAGATAAGATATAAAAATTGGATTACAAAAATATTTCACTAAATATTTTAACATTTAATGAATTCTTAAAATATGTTTTTGTTTTAAATATAAAATCAAATAGAATAATAGCAAATATTTTATATAAATAAGTGATTCTTAAAAATCAAATTTGTATGTTCTCTTATAAATCACTATTTGTTCATATTATGTTATTAAATGTATTTAACTTTAATACAAATAAAAAAATATTACTCATTTCAGTAAAATATTACATTAAAAAATTTAAGATATTAGCACATCAACTCACATTTATTTTATATAAATTTTAGATTCTAGGATATAAGCTAATTAATATAAAAAATAAAAACATAATTATAAAAGTACTGATTTTGTATATTTCTTATTTTAGGTAAGATATGCATAATTTCTTTTTTCTAATTTTAAAAAAATTACATACTTTTTTGGTAGGGTGATAAATCATCATATGATATTAAGAAATGTTTTGAAGTAAGTATGGGTCAAAGATAAATTAACACATCAATTTTGTGTGCACAAAGTTATGCGTATTTTTTAGGTTTTAGTGGGAGATAATACAATGTTATAAAATTAATATTTTATAACAATTTTCTGAATCTAATTTAAAAAGGATGGAAATTGGTATATTATTTTATATTTTATACTTGGCAAAACAATTAGTTATAATTTTTAAAAATTCTATCTCAAAAATTCTATTTTTTTTCATTTTAAAGTTTCTCTCTAACATTTATAATATTTTTAAATATATAATCAATGTGAGATTACGTGGTCAAAAAGTTAATATATTATTAAATAGGGTAAACAAAGTAAAATTTTGCATATTCTAAATATTATCTTTTATTAGGACTTTTTAGTTCACATTTCATTCAAAATTTAAATAACAAAATCAAGTACACATAATTTTATATGTAATGCATTTCAATAAAATTATTTTAATTTTTTAAGGATTTATTATAGGATATGGTCATAATATTATTTTTTTTAAAAAAGTCTTTACGCTAAAAGGATTTTGAGTAGTAATGACAATTTTTTGTAATACCAAAACATAACTTCCAATATTTATATAAGAAATATCTCCTAGAATTGTAACTAACAATGATCTCAACTCTCAAGGATATTAAATGCATATCTTTAAAACTAATAATATCGTACAAATAACAAAAAAGTACATTTTCAAACCAAAGAATTTTATAGAATCATATAGACTTTGTATCTTTATCATAGAATACCATCTATATGAAATTATTACATTCGATATTTAACTTTAATACAAATAAAAAAATATTACTCATTTCAGTAAAATATTACATTACAAAATTTAAGATATTAGCACATCAACTCACATTTATTTTATATAAGTTTTAGATTCTAGGATATAAGCTAATTAATATAAAAAATAAAAACATAATTATAAAAGTACTGATTTTGTATATTTCTTATTTTAGGTAAGATATGCATAATTTCTTTTTTCTAATTTTAAAAAAATTACATACTTTTTTGGTAGGGTGATAAATCATCATACGATATTAAGAAATTTTTTGAAGTAAGTATGGGTCAAAGATAAATTAACACATCAATTTTGTGTGCACAAAGTTATGCGTATTTTTTAGGTTTTAGTGGGAGATAATACAATGTTATAAAATTAATATTTTATAACAATTTTCTGAATCTAATTTAAAAAGGATGGAAATTGGTATATTATTTTATATTTTATACTTGGCAAAACAATTAGTTATAATTTTTAAAAATTCTATCTCAAAAATTCTATTTTTTTTCATTTTAAAGTTTCTCTCTAACATTTATAATATTTTTAAATATATAATCAATGTGAGATTACGTGGTCAAAAAGTTAATATATTATTAAATAGGGTAAACAAAGTAAAATTTTGCATATTCTAAATATTATCTTTTATTAGGACTTTTTAGTTCACATTTCATTCAAAATTTAAATAACAAAATCAAGTACACATAATTTTATATGTAATGCATTTCAATAAAATTATTTTAATTTTTTTAAGGATTTATTATAGGATATGGTCATAATTTGTTTTTTAAAGGTCTTTACGCTAAAAGGATTTTGAGTAGTAATGACAATTTTTTGTAATACCAAAACATAACTTCCAATATTTATATAAGAAATATCTCCTAGAATTGTAATTAACAATGATCTCAACTCTCAGGGATATTAAATGCATATCTTTAAAACTAATAATATCGTACAAATAACAAAAAAGTACATTTTCAAACCAAAGAATTTTATAGAATCATATAGACCACAAATTTTCTTTGTATCTTTATCATAGAATACCATCTATATGAAATTATTACATTCGATATGTAAATGAAAATAAATATTTTGAAAAAATTTCTTAAGAAAATGAGAATGATTTCTGTGTATATATAACATAAATTCAGTCACAATAACCAACAACATATTACTTTTAACTCAAATCTTATGATAATTAGACTTGCAAACATTTCGTCTTAATTTTCTTAATTTTTTTAACAACATGAAAATACCAAAAAAACTTAATTTTTAAATAAATATACTGTTAGCAATACAATTAGGTAATCAAGTTAGCATTGAGATTGCTACTTTATTAGATCTTTGAGAAAAATGAACGTTCGCCTAGAAAAATCATTTACTCAAATAATATATGTACATTTATAATGTTAGTAATAGTGATATAATACTTTTTGTTTAGTTTGTGATGTGTAATCATTAGCTTACAAATCATAAATTTATTTGAACATTAAATAGGAATTTTAATGACTTTATTGTCCTATTTTTGCTTAAAAACTTTAACTTAATGATTTTTAAAATGTGAGGTGTCGCCGTTAGGCGACGCCGAGAAACCTAAAATTAATAATTTTATATTTGTTTTGAATGTGTTAGTTTTGTATATGTAATAATTTTCATAACTATGAAAGAAATGACACACTTTATTTTCATAATTGGGAGTTAATTATGATATATACACCTGTCTCCAAATTTTACTAATTTTTAATTTTTTAAATTATGGAAATTATTTAAAAAACCTTTTTACTAAATAAGTATATTTAGATTTTGATTGTAAATAATAATTTATTGTAGTTTATCTCTTCCAGAATACTAATAATGACAAAAAAAATTTAAAAATACTAATAAAACTTATGAAGTTATGTTACAATATGCAATTTTTTAATTAATATTTACAAATAAATCACATTTTACCTTTGTATTATAAGAAATTTAAATAAATATTTCAAAGTACAAATTAATTTTATTAAGTTAATAATTTAAAGACATATGTGTTGACAATTATCATAAAAATAATTATTTTAAATATCGTTAACTCTATTGTTAAAAGTGCAATATTTTATGTGCGCTGACCTTTTATAAGTAAAAACTTTCTTTTAATAAAAAAATATCCACGTTGAAAATTTTCGAAAATATCGCCAAACTCATTTTCAAAAGCACAAAAACTTATAAACACAATTCTTAACATTTATAAATAAAATCTTTTTACTAACAAATATTTTTTTTAAAGTAACCGTAAAAAATTTTAAAAAATCTTAGAGCGCGCGTAGCGCGGGCAAAAATTCCCTAGTTAAAGAAACGAGTGAAATGTTATGTCTATCTTCGTTCATGAAGACCCCTCAATGTGTTTATTACTTTTCATGATCCAATCATGAATAATAAATAAACAAAGCATATGTCACATGCACAAATTAAAACAAAGCCCTAACCCGATGGCGGAAAATTTTGCAAAATCATGTATCAGTATACACACGACCCAAATTCCTGGTCGAAAAATGTGAGGTCGAAAAAGACCCAAGTTGAACTCGAAGATTTCTGGTCGAATTTACACTTAAAATCAAGGTCGACATGTTCAACCTCACTCCACTTCCTAGTCGAAAATGAATACTGGGAATGAGATCGAAATAATACTAATTCCTGGTCGAAAATTTGAGGTCGAAAAAGGCCTAAACTTTCTGGTCGAAGTGTTCGACCTCAACACTATTCTGATCGAAATAATACTAATTCCTGGTCGAAAATTTGAGGTCGAAAAAGGCCTAAACTTTCTGGTCGAAGTGTTCGACCTCAACACTATTCTGATCGAAATTAAGCTATAATTCCTGCTCGAAAATGCAAAGAAACGAGGTCGAAAATTCCTGGTCGAATTTATACTAAATTTTCTAGTCGAACTGATCGACCTCATTCCAGTCCTGGTCGAAAATGACCTAGGATTCCTGGTCGAAAATCCAGGTCGAAATAGCCTGGATTCCTGGTCGAAAATTCCTGGTCGAATTTATACTAAAATTCCTGGTCGAACCTTTCGACCTCACCCCAGTCCTGGTCGAAAAAGACCTAGAATCCTGGTCGAAAATGACCTAGAATTCTGGTCGAAAAAACCTCAAAATGAGGTCTAAAAGACCTCAAAATGAGTTTTAGGAATAAATGTTAAAAATACCTGTGGGTACACGAAAATTCCTAAAATATTAGGAATAATTATTAAAAATACCTGTGGGTACATGGAAATTCCTAAAATTATTAGGAATAATTATTAAAAATACCTGTGGGTACATGAAAATTTCTTAAATATTAGGAATATTTCATATAAATGTCAAATTAGCCTCGAATAAGGCAACAATCGTCGTAAATGTGTAGGTCGCTCCACACTTTGCAATAAGGCGATACTTGTGAAACACTGGTGTAAATAAAGTCCTAGGTAAAGGATAAAAAGACCCCGAATCTCGAAAAAGGTCAATATAATTTCTACGAAAACTTGAAAAGTTTTCCTAGAAATTGGGGGGCAAATGATATGGGCTAAAAATAACCCTAGATATGTAATTAATGATATATTAATTAGACCTAGTTCGGTCCAAGAATTAGGCCCGATAAAAAGGCCTGAAACCCTAATCATTTATTAATTTCGTAATTAATAAATAAGGGAAATTACCAGCTCATTAAATGAGTCCAAATCATATTAAACTCTTCAAGAATCAGCAATCAAGACACACAAACCAACTAGGAGTCAGTCTCCTACAAAATAGGATTCACAATCCTGATCTAAGAAGGCGACTTGGCCCCCAAGTCACCTAATTCTATTCTAAATGCAAGGCTCCTGACGCCTATATAAGGACCCTGATCCTACAATCAGAACTACGTTTTTTGGCTTGATTCTCTACATAACAGAGATACGTAGGCATCTTGTGAGGACCTGTTTAGTCACGAACCACGAGAGCAGCCATAAAGACACGATTGTCCACCATCATTCATTGAATACAGCCGTCAACATCTAAATCTACTTTTCATTCCATAACAAATGAAATTATTAGTTAAATCAAATTTTATTATTATTATTATTAT
Source organism: Heracleum sosnowskyi (assembly GCA_030848705.1). Lineage (NCBI taxonomy): Eukaryota > Viridiplantae > Streptophyta > Magnoliopsida > Apiales > Apiaceae > Heracleum > Heracleum sosnowskyi. The sequence continues at coordinate 49,429,543 of CM061241.1, forward strand.
TATTATTATTATTATTATTATTATTATTATGTTTGTCTTGAAAATATTAATTTATTGATATTTTACTATGATTTCAATTTCTTAAGACTTAAGAGCAAACCTAATACAATCTAAAAAATGATTATATTTTTATAATTTGGAAAAAATGTCAAACTCTCATTTCAAAGAAATTATATATTTATATACAATTGTTTGTAATTTGTAATCAAAATACATATAGGGGTTTTTTCATAATACATAAATTACATCATTAATTAATTATAAATAAAATATATATTAATGTATTTTAAATAATGCTTTAAAAATCGAAATTCGTTAAACAAACAATATAATTATATGAATGGGTCAGGTGATATCAGGTTCAGTGTTCAGCCGCAAACAAATGACCCGTTAGTGATGGCCTGATGGGAATGAAGAATGAGTACTCGGAGCATTCATGGAGTATCTACATTCTCCATTCAAAAACTAAATGTATCAAAATATTAAATTTTGATTTTAATACATACTATCCTATAACTCGCATGGACCATCGAAAGATATTAAAAAATGATTAACTTAAATATTAAATAAAGAATAAAAATGAATATGATAAATTATAAAATGAGAAATTTAAATATTAATTGAAACATAGAAAAAATTAAATAAATAATACAAATGGGACTGAGGAAGATAAATGAGACATTATTACTATTATTTTATTATTTATTAAAATAAAATCAATAATAAGGACAAATAGAAAAACTAAAATGTGTTAATTTAAAAAAAGTAACCGTCCGTGATATTTTTAGAAGTGTTTCAATTATATTAATTGTATTTGTTAAAAAAAAATATGTTGTTATGTTAAAATATGTAAGCTTTTTTAAATAATTAAAAATATTAAAATAGGTTTTAAAATAAATAAGTAAGGTTTGCACATGATATTTTTGGAAAATAGAGATTTTAGTGAGAACATATATAAAAGGTAAAATATTTTAATTTAAAGTTAATTGTCTTGATATTTTTGGAAAATGAGTAGATTTATTTATAAAAAAATGTTTTAACTATAACATGCAAATAATAAGGACAAATAGAAAAGCTAAAATGTTTTAATTAAAAAAAGTAACTACCCATTATATTTTTTGAAATATTTTAATTATATTAATTGTATTTGTTAAAAAAATACGTTAATATGTTAAAATATGTAATCTTTTTTAAATAATTAAAAACATTAAAATAAGTTCTAAAATAAAGAAATAAGGGTTGCACATGATATTTTCGAAAAGGAGAGATTTTAGTGAGAACAAATATAAAAGATAATATGTTTTAATTCAAATATAATTGTTCGTGATATTTTTGAAAAAAGAGTAGATCTTGTTAGAAAAAAAGTGTTTGAAATATAAAAGACAATCAGTTAGTTACTATTTTTATATTATTTTATTATTTATTAAATAGAATAAATGATTGAAAAACGAAAACCGAAACTTTCAATATTTCGGCTTTAATAATATACTAGCATAAAAACCCGTGCAAGGCACGGGCTGCTAGCTTAGATTGTGATTTTAAACTAAACTACGCATTAGCAATGTCATTTGACATATATGATTATATATTTTTGATGTTCATAGAGTTTTTATGTTAATGTTATGACTATGTTGTACTTGCTTAAATATGTTGAAGTTTATAATGTGAAAACTAATACGAGTAGTTTTGATAAATCATGTCTATTTTTAATTTTGTTGTGAATCATAGAATAGAATTAGAGTGTTCTATGGATGTTTTCTAATTAAGAAGACATTTTTAATATTATAATCCTAAAATTTTTCCAGTTCTTCAAAAATGATGTATTCATTTAGTTCATCTCCGACAATATTCAAGGTAGAAACTAAATAGCCTTCAAGATGCTGCAGTATGAAATTGTAGGTTTTAGTATTGATTTTACTCAAAAACTTTCCTAAATCTTCTAATACTCTACTTAGGCCTTGCGTTTTCAGTTCTTAAAACTTTCTTTGTAAATCTTTTATGTCTTTTCTTCCGACCTCTTGATTTTTAGCATTTTTTACCTTTATTTCTCTTCCCCTGTCTACCTAACTTTCAGAACCTAAGACAATGTAGCTAAGTGGAACTACCTTGTGCCAAATCATTCTATTATTAAGTACGTTTGGTACCATTTCGATGTGTTTCAATTCTTCCAAAACAAACAGACTTTTTTTAACTCTAAACTTGAGAATTGATCAATTATTGATGGATAAATATTTTTTGCTTATATCATCGTAAGTTAAAATTGTTCATATTCCTTCTGAGTTATGTCCGTGTTTTGATAATGAATTCATCCTTTATTTTATTTTTCAAAATACACATCTTTAATAATTAAAACACGGGTTATTTTTCTAGCAATTAACTTAAATTTCTATTCTTTGCGGTTAATTTTTTTTCTAGGTATGGTTGCACATTTTTTTTCATCTGTTACATTGTACTTACTTTAATTTATATAGATAATTTGATTGATCGGGGACTATAATTTTAAATAACACGGGCTGTATAATGTGATTTGATCTGATCATAATGTATGATATGCAATATCATGTTTTTTAAAATTTGTTATGGACTATATATTTTAATCTCTTTATTGTTTACACAAATTATTATCAAAATTTTAGAATATATAATTCATTTAATTGTTTTGTTTTACTATCTATTTATTTTTATTATCTCGCATTTTACAATATTTTAACTCAAAACAAATAGTTTTTCATATGTTTTACTATATATTAATTTTATAATATATATATATATATATATATATATATGTGTGTGTGTGTGTTAATTCAATTCCAACTAACTAATTATTTTCTTTCATAAAATTAATTTAAAATTCATTTGATAATAACAAAAAATGTGTCATATATATAATGCATCCAATCTAATTATAAATCTAGTCACTCCTATTATATATATATATATATATACTGTATTATTAAAACCGAAACATTGAAAGTTTGATAGTCGGTCGGTACGGTTATCATATTTTGATATTTGTACTTTAGTTCTTTTATTTTTACTACTTTATTTAAATTATTAAAAACAATAATTTTATTCAAAATATTGTTTGGTAGTCGGTCGGTCAATACGACATTCATATTCTCATATTTGCACATTAGTCGTTTTTCTTTTGCATTTTGACTTTAATTTATTAAAAACAACAATTTTAATTAAATATATTTTTAAAATATTGTTAAACACAAAACTCTTAAAACAAAATTTAATCACGCTCAAACAGAAACACACACGTTAATTCAACATTAAGTTCAACAATCACATAAAACTATTGAAATTTAAGATGAACTTCAAACAAAGTAAATATAAATGTAAAATAAGAAGAATATGAATGTCGTATGCATCACACTGACTTTATACTTGTAGTATAGATAAGAACAAATAATTATAAATATCATGTATACATGTTATCAATATGTTCTATTTAACAATGATTATTGTGCGATAAATAAAGTAATCCTCGTTCGAGAATTGAGGCGTGTTCGACGAATGAGTTCATGTTCGGAGTCTCTCCGACTCCGAAGTGACCGATCGCCCATACCTAAATTATTGTTTAATTTTTACACATGTTTTAACACTAATTTCATTAATTTAAAAATAAATAAGTCATAAATATGTAAATAAACTACTTTTAATATGTTATTTATGTTATATCAACATTTAATAATACATTTTATATATTAATTAATAATTCAAATATATTGCGTAGTACAAGAAAAGTTTGACTCTGATACAAGAAAATAGAATATATTATAGTTATCAATACATATACAAAATATTTATTTAGTTAAAAGAAAGATAAAAAGCACCACACATAATATTGTTTTTAAAACTTAAAATTAATATTTTATAAGACTGGTAGTATATATGATTCTGTATGATATTTTAAGTATTAAAAAAATAAAGTTTAATAAACATTATAAATCACCTTAATTTTTACTCAAAAATTTAAATAATAATAAATATAAGATAAGAAAGATGTGGGGTTTATGTCATATGATTTTTAGATCAAAATAAAAAAGAATCATGTAGCTCAATGGTTATAAGGATGACTTCTTTAGTGAATGTCAGGGGGAATAAGGGTAAAATGATAACTTCACAGGGGATTTATTGGTTCAAAATGTCCTTAAATTATCCCATTGTTCTCCTATTATATATAGAAGAGATAGATTTTACTTATATTTGTTTTTGTCATAGATATTTTTATTACAGTAAAATTTTAAAATAATGAAATTCATTGATATTAAGTAAGTAATTGATATTAAATTAAATAATTTTTGTGTTTTAATTAGAATAGGTTTGTTAAATATTTAGGTCCATTAAAATAGAATTTTATAATAGACCCTTCAAATAAAGAGGCCCTTTATATTAGAATAGGTTTTTCCAAAATTAAGCTCAATAGATGTGTTTAAAATAAAATAGTCATATATGATTTAATTAGAATATGTATGTGAAAAAATTTGACCTATCAAAATAAGTTGATCACTAGAATGTGTTTATATTTATGTGTAATGAGTAAACTCAAGTATATAGATTTAAATTCGTATAATAAGTAGGTCGAAGTGTATTGATATAGATTTTACCGTACCGACCAACTAACAAACTTTTAATGTTCCGGTCAAAATTGAAACCTTACTGGCATCTGATTCAGAAGTGGCATTAAGAGAAAGTTTGGTCGATTCACCCTTACACCCAAGAGAGTTGGAATCACAACTTTTAGAACATTTAAGTATATATTAAAAACTTGATATCTTAAATATGATTTGGTCGATCACACTCTTCTTAAGAATTTTAAATAAGTAACGAATTAATAAGTAACGATCGATGAGATGTGGTAACTAAAATTTTGTTATGTGATTGATGTAAAACAAAATAATTAATTTTGACTGACTTTCAAATAATTAAAAAATTTTGATTGACCAACTTTAATGACAAATCCGGGTATAAATAAAAATTTTAATAAAAATAAAAAAATAATTTTGATGCAGACGACCAAGCGGGCAAAAATTCCTTGTAACTAATAACTAACGTTTGAAAGAAAAACACTTTAAAATGAACTATTACGTCCAAAAGTTCTTATTCACTGAGATTTACCCCAGCTTAAGAATTTAACATGTAGTAACATAATAAATCTGTGCTTAACACATGCACAACACCATTGCCTATTATTAGAAAAAGCACAGTTGATTGTTGCTTTGTTGATTTATTCTTCAGTTGAGGCAGCTTTTGAGGTTAGCAATGGTCAGAGGCTTATTAAAGAGGCGATCTAAGCCAGCCTCCATGAATCTCTGCCTTCGGGATACATCATCGCAGGCCGTAGCTCCAATTATCATACAGTCCACTCCCATGGCCCGTAACTCAGTAGTGGCCTGAAACGAAACAATATATGATAAATTAGTTAGTAAAAATATCGAAATCTAAATTTATTAATATTTGCAAATATTATTCGATCAAGGAATTTATGGAATAATTTGAAGAATTAACCTCGATGCCATTCATCCTGGGCATTTCCAAATCCATAACTATAAGATCGAAATTTCCCTCCCCAGCTTCATACATAGCTACCGCTTCTACTGCATCTTTAGCTGACGAAACTTTAAGCCCAAGTATACTCAGAAGTTTTGTGTTGAGCATTCTGACTACTGAACAGTCGTCAACAACAAGAGCCGTTTCAATTCTCCTAGCAATCATTGAACTTCCAACTTCAGTAGCCATATCAATAATCTGTTGGTAAAAGAAAAAAAGAGAGCAAATTGATAGCTTTGATTATGACAATAGCGATGGAGGAGTTTCGGTTTTATAGGCTTGGAGATGATGTTTTGGATATTTTTAGATTGCGAGTTAAGGAAATCCAAATCCAAATGCATGAATTCTTAAGATGTTTGGATAGTGTAGATATTACCGAAGATTTAATATCTCTTACGTGCACTTATATCTTTTAACATATACAAATATCAATATTTGTAACTGATTTTGGTAGATAAAGAAAACAAAAGTAGTAAAAATATTGAGCACAAGGTGAATTCAAATCTTTTGATTTTAGAAATCCATAATCCTTCAAATAAAAAGGCCCTTTATATTAGAACTAGCTTTATAACCCGTGCGAGGCACGGGTATGATCTAAATTTATATTTTGTTGGACTTTTTACACGTTTAAAAAATGAATTATTTGTCATTTCAAAATTTTCTTTTTTTGCTTTCGATTTGTAATAGGACCTACCCATGTTCATAAAAAAAAATGTAAAATGGAAGAATTTTGATTTTTTGAATTTTGCAGTAGTCATGATTAATTATGGACGTTCATTGGTTTGGAAGAGATAGTTAATGGATTAAGAAGAAATTGAGTTGATTTGCATCAGTTGCCTTAATTTTATATGTTGTGTCTATAATATACACGCTAGTAGCTGTCTTTTTCATTAATTTCATTAAATGCATGAGAGTCAGCTACATTGTTCAGCATATGTTTTTTGGTTTTGACGTAAATAAGGTGTAACGAAGGACCAAAGTATGTACACGACAAGTGTATATAGATGTTGGGCATGAACACAAGACCACACGCTTAATCCGATAATCATGGTTACAAACGATGAACCAAAGTTGTTAATTTATAAAATGTCTTAACATTTTCTTTTTGAGATCAATTTGGTAATTGTTGTCCATTGACTATATTGGTTGCGTGTTTCTTTTCGTTTCAAGCGATTTATTGTTTTTTTCTCGAACTTGCCTGATCATTGGGGGCAGGAACTGACGCTGTAGATGTTGAGTTTATGTGCATTATAGTGTATAGTCATGTCCATCTTGATTGTATGAGATAATTTATACTTCGAATAATTCTTGTATACAATGTTGTTGACAATTCTCGGTGATTTTTTCTTGCGTGTGGATAAGTGTTTATTAGTTTAATCATCATGTTCAAAATATTATTGAGTGTAGTATATTATTTCCCTTGAGTGTTAATGCAACTATATAATAGTAATACCTGACCGAATTAAAATATGATTCTTCCAATTGGGACACCTACAAATCTCTCAACTTTCTTCTTGAAAAGAGTGAAAGTTGCTATTTAAGCATTTTTCATGCCTATAGTTGTCCTACTTAAAGTACATATGGAGTTCAGGCGGTATGTCGAATATAATGTTTGTACTTTGTTCCATTTTCACTTAATTTTTGAATACCTAATTTATTTAGGTCATCCGACATGCATTCCAGCTGATATCTGAAGTGTCTTTTTCTTTCTTTTCATACAATAACATAATACTCTTATCAGCATCAGCTGATCAAAGTTACACTTTGATCCTCAACTTCATTTAGTTAATTAAAAAATTTGTTAATTTCAGTAACCAAAAGCATGGACATACCTCTAAATTTGCAAATTTTATTAGAATTTTTGAAATTTTTTATTGTTTTGCGTGTTAAAAGTTTGATAATGAGTTATTCGAATGTTGACAAAAGTATTTATGTGTTCTCATCAGTTAATTTGTTGAAGTGTTATAATTTAAGTAAATGTTTGTTTTTATCCGTTTATGTGCAAATTTAGACCCATTTTTGTTATAAATGTAATATTAAAAGTTTGATAGACTATACATTCGAAAACTAAAAGTCCGACATGATTGATAATTTTTTAATATTTCTGGAGTTAAATATAATTATAGATATTAATTATCTAATCATTTAAGTAGTAGTAGAAATATAATTGTAAATTCCTATATTTAATAACAATGGAGTAATAAATATAGATGTATTAATGATGATTAATGAATTAGATGTATTTAATATATGCATTAATTCTAGAATTATTATTATTATATAATAAGTATGAGTAATTCAGTGATTTCACACCAATTTATTTGTCTCAGACAACCCTCTAGTTGCTCTATTATATGTTGTCTCTAGTTGCTCTATTATATATACTAGCATATAACCCGTGCAAGGCACAGGTCTTAAAAAATAATAAACTAAAAAATTTAATGTGAACAGAAAATATTAAAATAAAAGTAAAAATTAATAGGGCTTTTTTCATAAATACCCAACCTAAAATTATTTTTTGCAAAAATACTATGTGGTTTTTAAATTTTTTGCGAATATACCAAAATATTTGCAAAAATACCAACTTTTTGAAAATATTTCCAAAAATAAAGTCTGCAACTACTTTCAACCTGTTGTGGAATAAAAACTGTGCTTGCGAATTTAATGCTAGGGTTAGAGAGCTTCGAGCTTTAATGGGTGCTCTTGTTGTCGGGGACTAACTCGGTCCTAACAAGATGCCTACGTATCTGTAGTGTTTAGAGAATCAAGCCAATAAAACGTAGTTCTTGGTGTTGCCCTCGGGGCTATGGCGACAGGGGCACACCAAGAACGTAGTGACTTGTATGTCCTTATTCGAGGATGAAGTCTAAAACGTTGTAGATGACGTATGGAGTTGTGTCCAAAACGTAGTAGATGACATATGGAGCTATGTCCAAAACGTAGTAGATGACGTATGGAGCTGTGTCCAAAACGTAGTTCTGAGATGAGGGGTCAGACATATAGGCGTTTAGAAGCCTAGTGGATAAGTATTGATTTCCTTGAAGGATAAATCTTATCTTTGACGGTTGATAAGTATTATCACTTCCTTGAAGGATAAGTCTTATCCTTGACGGTGGATAAGTATTATCACTTACTTGAAGGATAAGTCTTATCCTTGGCGGTGGATAAGGATTAATTCTAGATCCTTCCTTGTAGGAGTTGTTTCCATATAGTAACGGACTTGTATTGAAACAAGCCCAATTGTATTAGAACAAGCCTGTATTGGACGTCTCCTAATACAGGTTGTACTTCTAGCCCAAATATTAATTACGAAATTAATATTTAATTAGAGTTTCGGGCCTTATTTATAGACCAGATAGGTTTAATTAATGCAATATTAATTATGTCTTTAGGGTTATTTTTAAGCCATATCATTTGCCCCCCCAACTTCTATGATAATGCACTAGGATTTCATAGAAGTTATACCGGTCTTTTTCGAGACTTGGGATCTTTTTATCCCTTACCTGGGACTTACTACCCTTTTTTGGGGATTTTAATATACACTAGTGTTTCACGAGTATCGTCTTGATGTAAAGTGTGGAGCGACCTACACATTTACGACGATTTTGCCTTATTCGAGGCTAGCTTGACATTTGCATAAGCTTTTTATGTCTTATATCGTCTTGTTTTGGCTTCAATCCTTTCATTGAGCATATCGAATGATGGGGTTTGGACTGAATGTCTTAGGTTTCTAGGGTTTCAACCCTTCACCCTTACGAGTTCTTACTGATGGCTGCACTCGTAGTGATTCATTCTCAAGTCTATCATATCAAACTTCTCCTGAGCTTGAAATTTTCGCTAATTAACAATAGGCATCTTTGGATTTCTTTTATATGTTTATTAGCAACATTCACCCTTCGGGTTTCGTTGTATTCAACTCTATTTGTGCAGTTGACATGCATATTTGTATGCTTTCCTTTTGCATTCATTTGTAGTTTGTCTTGACAAAGCTTTGAGGATGTTTCTACCAATCAAAACGGGTTCAACCCTTCATCCGCTTTCTAGGAAACTCATGATTTCATCGAACCTTATTTCTACTTGTCCTACTAGCAGATCCTTTTAGGATGCACTAAACATAATAAACTTTTAAGTTTGAGGCATGCCAAGTCCTTGGCACCTCAAGCCCTTCGAGGGTTTCTAGCTTATACGAGCCTCGTCCAAACACATTATTGACTTTGTAGGGCCCTTCCTAATCAGGGGCTAATTTTCCTTTCTGTCCAACTCTGGATGCCTCAATCTTTCAGAGGACTAAGTCTCCTTGACGGAAGAATCACTCTTTAACCCTTAGGTTATAGTAGAAAGATGCCCTTTTTTGATGTTCAACTATTTTAGCCTTTGCCTCATCAATTAGATCTAAGGCCAACCTCATGCCTTCTTCATTTGTCTCTGGCTCATAAGCTTCGATTCTTGGAGATGTGTGAGTAATCTCCACTGGAACCACTGCCTCTGCCCCATATGCCAGCAGAAAGGGGGTTGCTCCAGTGGTGACTTTACAAGTAGTACGATATGCCCATAATATGGGGAGCAATTCGTCTACCCAAGTGTTTCTAGAGCGCTCAACTCTTTTCTTCAGTCCATCCAGGATAATTCGATTGGCCACCTCAGCTTGCCCATTTGCTTGAGGATGGGCAACAGAAGTGAAGCGTAACTTGATATCATTCTCGTCACAATACTTTTTGAATTCATCGTTGTTAAACTGAGTTCAATTATCCGTGACCAAGATTCGTGGAATCCCGTATCTGCATATTACATTCTCCCAAAAGAAATGCATTATTTGCTTGGTGGTTATCTTGGCTAAAGGTTTAGCCTCAATCCACTTGGTGAAGTAGTCGATTGCTACTATCAAAATCAAATTCGAAGGTGTTATTGAAATCCAAATCCAAAGTTCAAGTACTCAAATCAAAGATATTGAGCTCTAGTTTCAGAATCTTCCAACCATATCATCATCTGGTAATTTTTCGATTTTATATGAATTTTAAAAATTTCGAATTTAAATTAGGGTTTATATTCGAATTGGGGATTTTCATTCTGTTGATTCTCCGTTCAATTGATTGCTTCCAACATGTTCCTAGGGTTCTAATTAGTAGGAATTCATTTTTTAATTTCATGTTTATTTTCGATTTTGAGAAATTCGATTTCTAGGGTTTTGCCCAATTTTTATTTTGATTTGTCCGTTCATATGAATGATCTGACATAACTTCTGATAGAGGGCTTTCATTGTATGTGTTCTTAGCTTCATTTTGATATAAAGAAAGTAGAGTTTCATGTACAAAATTTACAGATCGGAAAATTGGTTCGAGGTCGCCGAAAAATGATCGGGATTGAGATTCCGGCTTTGTTTTGGTATGTTTTTGGCCTGAATAGATTGCTGAGTTTATAAGGATGGTTTTGGTACCAAAAACCCCAATTTTTACAGTGTTTTTGAGTCGTCGGATTCTGGGTTTGGTCGCCGGAATCTGAAAAAATCCGGGTTGTTCTTCCCGACCCGACTGTGTTCTTCCCGACCCGTTAACCCGTTTTCTTGACCCGGTTTCAATCTTTGAAACCCTAAAATATTTTCAGAAAACTGTTTTTGAATTTTAATTTGAATTTTAATTCGAAAATAGTTTAAAATCTTTAAAAATTCATATTTTTATTTTAAAAATATATTTTTAATATCAGAAAATTCTGGAAAATTATATTTATTATTTTAAATTCGAAAATTTATTAAACTGAATTATTTTAATTATTTTTAATTAATAATTAATTTATTTAATTAATTGATTAATTCTTTTAATCAGTTAATTCTTAAAAATTAATTATTAATTAGATTTAATTAATTTAAAATTCAGTTTAATTATTTTCAAGCCTGATTTATTATTTAAAAATAGTTTGAGCATTTAAATAGTGTCAATTAATTTTTATTAATTGATTTAATTGACTTTAAATACTTATATTGGGATTAAAAATCCGATTTTTGATTTAAAAATCATTTGTGACTTATTTAAATTCAAATAAGCCTCGAATATTGTTTTAAAAATATTTATAAGTGATATATGGTTTATATGAGTCGATTAATGTGTATTAATAGTCCGTAAATGCCCGTACGAGGGCTAGTGTCTGAGTTTTAAATACCGTAAATTAGACCGGACGTCCGATACGTAACCAGTTACTTGTTTAAATGTGATAATGATTATGATTGTGTGTCAAGGATAGAATGAGGATAGTTAGACTTACTGTTATAAGTTGTTTATTATAGAATCGAGTTCCCGGAGCAAGGGAAAGGGGAAAGTAGAGTGAACGAGATAGAATCCCGTCAGCGACGTAGACCAAGCAAGTATATGTGCCTTTATTTGTGATAAATTGTTATTGTCTTCAATACTTATATGTTATTACCCCAGAACAATTCAGATTATCAATCCTTACCCGTACTTGGGCAACTGATTCCATTTACGTAAATTTTCTCAACTCTTTGATTTGATCCGCATCGGAAACCCTTATTTCCAAATTCATCTGATTTTGTCTACAACCATTGATTGTTGATTATCATCATTTGATTATTGCTTACAACCATTGATTGTTTGATTTCTATCATTGACTATTGATTACAATCATTGATTATTGATTACAACCACTGATTATCTTCTTGAACAAGTACACTGTACCGTTGAAATTATTCCATGATCATTTCTCAATCTTCATTTGATACCGAACAGTTAAAGCTCTTTTGCAATTATTATATCTTGACATTGTGCATTATCTTATTGAGCATGTTATTGCTAATACCTTGTGATAGAATTGACATGTTTTTAAATAGGACCAGTAATGGTCGGGCCATACTTATGGTCAGAATAATTTAAGGCCCAGATTGGCCTAGGATCCAGTAGAGGACTTTGCTATAAGTAAGTCCGGGGTTGTTGCGTGACTGATCAACATCACAACCTTTGATTTGAATAAAATGTGGAAGTCCAATTCTAATCCTCTTTCTTCAATTGAATTTGATACAAAGCATGTGTTTAGCTGAATATTGTTGATTCTGATATTGTGAATTCATATCTCTACAACTGTGATTGATATATATATATGATGCTTGCTGAGCACTTTTGGCTCACTCTTGCTTGTTATTTTCTAACCCTATTCCAGTGAAACGAGAGTATGAGTCGGCGCATCGTGACTGATAGTTCACCGGCAGCTAGGCGAGCCCCTCGAGTGGTTGTCATTGGCAGGGTAGTTGTTTGTTTTGTACTGTTAGACTAGATGTCTAGCTTTGAACTTAAGTTGTGATGTAATAACTCTGAAAACTGGTTTATAATAAATATGACTTAGAAGCTTGTTTCATGCCATAATCTGGATGCGGTCTTGGATAAGGGGTATTTATGTCATTATATATTATGCATGTGTTATATTCAGGTTTATATTGTGTCCCGTTGGTCGGGTGACTCCCCAAATCTGTACCCCGGGTTTGGAGGGCGTCACAAATAGCCCATTTGATCAACTTTCCACTAACTTGAGTGTAAGATCCGTGAACTTTATTAATAATATGAATTTTATTATATGTGTAGAATACTTATTATGAAATATTTTGAGTTATAATGATAAGGATTGTTAAGTGTTTATGTGTAAATTGGTGTGTCAAAAGCCCCGTTCAAATATTTTGTCATTTGAAAATATCTTCAATTTTGAGCCCCGTTTTGATAATTCAAGGGCCCCGTTGAAATTTTGTACATCATTATTATTCCTTCGTCATTCGTGTTCGAATCATTATCGGAGGATTTCTTTGTATTATTATATCCCTTATTATCCGATATGATCAATAGTATTTGTTTTATTCAAAGAAAGAAAAATTATTCTAAACCCTAACCCTAATTTTTCTAGGGTAATTGATATATCGTCCATATCAATAAATACATCAGTTATAGCCCCCGTATTCTTGAGCATTAGTTATATAAATGATATGTATTGATTTGGATAACTATCAGTCTTTTTGGATAGCTATCACCTCGTAAAACGTGTATTTTACATTATTAGGGTTTTAAAGCGAACCAGTGGATCAATATCGATCCAAAAATGTCATTTAGGGTATTATTTTCCACTAAATATAAAAAGGAGAATCGTACATTATACTTCATATAATCCGTATTAAAAATACAGAAAAATATAAAATTCCCGAACCGTGTTCTTCGTGTTCTTGAAAATCAAAATCAAATTCGAAGGTGTTATTGAAATCCAAATCCAAAGTTCAAGTACTCAAATCAAAGATATTGAGCTCTAGTTTCAGAATCTTCCAACCATATCATCATCTGGTAATTTTTCGATTTTATATGAATTTTACAAATTTCGAATTTAAATTAGGGTTTATATTCGAATTGGGGATTTTCATTCTGTTGATTCTCCGTTCAATTGATTGCTTCCAACATGTTCCTAGGGTTCTAATTAGTAGGAATTCATTTTTTAATTTCATGTTTATGTTCGATTTTGAGAAATTCGATTTCTAGGGTTTTGCCCAGTTTTTATTTTGATTCGTCCGTTCATATGAATGATCTGACATAACTTCTGATAGAGGGCTTTCATTGTATGTGTTCTTAGCTTCATTTTGATATAAAGAAAGTAGAGTTTCATGTACAAAATTTACAGATCGGAAAATTGGTTCGAGGTCGCCGAAAAATGATCGGGATTGAGATTCCGGCTTTGTTTTGGTATGTTTTTGGCCTGAATAGATTGCTGAGTTTATAAGGATTGTTTTGGTACCAAAAACCCCAATTTTTACAGTGTTTTTGAGTCGCCAGATTCTGGGTTTGGTCGCCGGAATCTGGAAAAATCCGGGTTGTTCTTCCCGACCCGACTGTGTTCTTCCCGACCCGTTAACCCGTTTTCTTGACCCGGTTTCAATCTTCGAAACCCTAAAATATTTTCAGAAAACTGTTTTTGAATTTTAATTTGAAATTTAATTCGAAAATAGTTTAAAATTTTTAAAAATTCATATTTTTATTTTAAAAATATATTTTTAATATCAGAAAATTCTGGAAAATTATATTTATTATTTTAAATTCGAAAATTTATTAAACTTAATTATTTTAATTAATAATTAATTAATTTAATTAATTGATTAATTCTTTTAATCAGTAATTCTTAAAAATTAATTATTAATTAGATTTAATTAATTTAAAATTCAGTTTAATTATTTTCAAGCCTGATTTATTATTTAAAAATAGTTTGAGCATTTAAATAGTGTCAATTAATTTTTATTAATTGATTTAATTGACTTTAAATACTTATATTGGGAATAAAAATCCGATTTTTGATTTAAAAATTATTTGTGACTTATTTAAATTCAAATAAGCCTCGAATATTGTTTTAAAAATATTTATAAGTGCTATATGGTTTATATGAGTCGATTAATGTGTATTTATAGTCCGTAAATGCCCGTACGAGGGCTAATGTCTGAGTTTTAAATACCGTAAATTAGACCGGACGTCCGATACGTAATCGGTTACTTGTTTAAATGTGATAATGATTATGATTGTGTGTCAAGGATAGAATGATGATAGTTAGACTTACTGTTATAAGTTGTTTATTAGAGAATCGAGTTCCCGGAGCAAGGGAAAGGGGAAAGTAGAGTGAACGAGATAGAATCCCGTCAGCGACGTAGACCAGGCAAGTATCTGTGCCTTTATTTGTGATAAATTGTTATTGTCTTCAATACTTATATGTTATTACCCCAGAACAATTCAGATTATCAATCCTTACCCGTACTTGGGCAACTGATTCCATTTACGTAAATTTTCTCAACTCTTTGATTTGATCCGCATCGGAAACCCTTATTTCCAAATTCATCTGATTTTGTCTACAACCATTGATTGTTGATTATCATCATTTGATTATTGCTTACAACCATTGATTGTTTGATTTCTATCATTGACTATTGATTACAGTCATTGATTATTGATTACAACCACTGATTATCTTCTTGAACAAGTACACTCTACCGTTGAAATTATTCCATGATCATTTCTCAATCTTCATTTGATACTGAGCAGTTGAAGCTCTTTTGCAATTATTATATCTTGACATTGTGCATTATCTTATTGAGCATGTTATTGCTTATACCTTGTGATATAATTGACATGTTTTTAAATAGGACCAGTAATGGTCGGGCCATACTTATGGTCGGAATAATTTAAGGCCCAGATTGGCCTAGGATCCAGTAGAGGACTTTGCTATAAGCAAGTCCAGGGTTGTTGCGTGACTGATCAGCAGCACAACCTTTGATTTGAATAAAATGTGGAAGTCCAATTCTAATCCTCTTTCTTTAATTGAATTTGATACAAAACATGTGTTTAGCTGAATATTGTGAATTCATATCTCTACAACTGTGATTGAAATATATATATGATGCTTGCTGAGTACTTTTGGCTCACTCTTGCTTGTTGTTTTCTAAACCTATTCCAGTGAAACGAGAGTATGAGTCGGCGCAGCGTGACTGATAGTTCACCGGCAGCTAGGAGAGCCCCTCGAGTGGTTGTCATTGGCAGGGTAGTTGTTTGTTTTATACTGTTAGACTAGATGTCTAGCTTTGAACTTAAGTTGTGATGTAATAACTCTGAAAACTGGTTTATAATAAATATGACTTAGAAGCTTGTTTCTTGCCATAATCTGGATGCGATCTTGGATAAGGGGTATTTATGTCATTATATATTATGCATGTGTTATATTCAGGTTTATATTGTGTCCCGTTGGTCGGGTGACTCCCCAAATCTGTACCCCGGGTTTGGAGGGCGTCACATTGAGGGCTATGCAAGATGTTTCTTAGAGGCAGATTGGTCAAGACCTCTATCTTGTGTGCCTGGAAGTATGGGCGTAGCTTTCTTGAGGCCATTATCAAGGCTAAAGCAAACTTCTCTATCGTAGAGTAGTTTATTTCTGCCCCATGTAGAATCTTGCTCACGTAATAAATGGGCTTCTGAACCTTTAACTCTTCTTTTACCAAAACGGCTCCAAGGGCTGTGTTAGAAACCGCCAAGTACAAATAGAGAATTTCTCCTGGCTTTGGCTTTGCCAACAGTGGTGCCTGTTCGCAACAAAATCACGCAAGTGTACGCGGTCACAAGTAATATATGAATAAGTCAAGTTCATTCCCACAGAGACTGGTTTAGGTTACTACAGTTATGCACTTATGCAACAATGTATGGCTATTGTTCACTGCTAAGAAAAGTATCAAAGTTGTGTTTTTATCAACTAAATTAACTAAGCAACTTATCAAGACTATAATTAACTAAGGAAATTACTGTCGATTTACTTATGAGAATAAAATATGGGATCCTAACTTCATTAAATACTTCATCTAGAGTTTTATGCCTTTAATCAATGTATGTGACAGTTATGACAACTAATCGGACAACACGAAATCAGTACACGCTACCTTTCAGTATACGTATACCCAACCACTCAAACATCCACAAAAGAGATTGAAGTTGAGTAGACACCAATTATGCTTAGATCCTATATGTCTATAAGATTTGAAAACATAATGGTTTAACGAGCAAGTTATCCATTCAGATTACATAGGGCAGGTAAGATGGTTAAATTTACCTACGAATCATGCATGACAAACATACATAAACCTATGCTAGCATGGCAAGTTCTAAACCTCTATATCCACTTTCGCAATCAATAGAGATTAACACACAACTGAGATGTTAGCTACGCATCACAGAAGAATAAGTACAACCATACTAGGAGGCCAATAATTCATCACACACAAATCTTTAAAACAATCAACTACTAAAATCCATATATAAATCCGTTAGAATCCCATGATAACGATTAGTTCATAATTGAACCGTTTGTCATCATGGGTTCTGATGAAAACATGATAGTAAATAGGTCTGTAATACTACTAAAGAGAATAATAAAGTAATAAGGTTTATGAAACAACTAAAAACGATGATCCAAAGTATCACCTAAAGAAGAATACAAAAGATGTAGTAAAACAAGAACTCCGTTGCTTGTCACGAGCGTTGGAATTTTGCTTCCACGTTGTATCTTCTGGCTCTCTCTGCTGATAGATATGTAGATAGATAGGTAGGTATCCAACCCTAAAATCATCCCCATGTGTATTTATAAGCTCTAAGTTGACTGGTCTCTGCTGGTTTCCAAAATAGGCTAAAGATTAGAATTCCAGGGTTTGTACTGCGCGAGCGCGCTTTCCTTAGCGCGGGCGCGCTCTTGATTCTGCAGACACAGCGCGGACGCGCTCCAACACGGCGCTGGCGCGCCTTTTATTCTGCTCAGCATTTCATTTTGCTTTGATTTTGCTCCATTTTGCTTGCAATCACCTGGTCTTCACCTCTAATGCACATATCTACCATATACTGCTAAATGATCACCTTTCTGCCTCTAGATGCTACTCTGCACACAATAACTATAAAACACATTAAAAATACCACACGCTTGAGTTCAAACGATCGATTTAAGCTGAATTGAAGCGTTCCAAGTAGATATAAAATCCACTTATCAGTGCCTCAGCCATGTCTTTCTTCAGGGCCTCAAAGGCCTCTTGGCTTTCAGTTGTCCACTCAAAAATTTTCACGTTCTTGAGTGCTTTGAAGAAAGGTAAACACTTCTCTCCTGACTTAGAGATGAATCTTCCCAATGCTGACACTCTTCCCGTTAGTTTCTAGACATCCTTGACAGTCCGTGGTGGTTCCATGTCTAGAATTGCTTTGATTTTGTCGGGATTAGCCTCGATTCCTCTCTTGGAAACCATCAGGCCTAAAAACTTTCCCGAGCCTACACCAAAGGCACACTTAGCTGGATTCAACATCATCTTGTGGTGCCTCAGTACTTCAAACTCTTCTCGTAGATGGTTTATATGATCGGCCTTATCGAGGCTTTTAACCAACATGTCATCCACATAGACCTCCATGGTTTTTCCAATCAGGTGTTCAAAAATTTTGTTCACCAACCTTTGGTATGTTGCCCCTGCATTCTTAAGTCCAAATGCCATGACTAGATAACAGAAAACACCAAAGTCAGTGATGAATGATACCTTGGAGATGTCATCTTTGTGCATTTTGATTTGGTTATATCCATTGAAGCCATCCATGAAACTGAGCATCTCGTGCCCAGCTGTGGCATCTATTAAGGCATCAATCCTTGGTAAGGGAAAACAATCCTTAGGACATGCATCGTTTAAATTAGTGAAGTCCACACACATCCTCTATTTGCCATTGGCCTTTTTGATCATCACTAGGTTAACCAACCATTCTGGGAATTGAATTTCTTCAATGAACCCGGCTTCCAGAAGCTTTTCTACTTCCTGCTTGATGGCCTCTTGTCTCTCTGGAGCAAAATTTCTCTTTTTCTGTTTCACTGTCTTCCTTTCAGGATCCACATTCAATTTGTGGGTTATCAACTGGGGATCAATCCCTGGCATGTCAGCCGCTGTCCAAGAAAAAACATCATTGTTTTCTTGAAGAAAAGATATGAGTTTGCTCTTCAATGGTTCAGGAAATAGTGCTCCAATGTAAGTCACCTTCTCCGGTTCACCAGGGACTAAGGGAATTGAGTTTAAATCCTCAGCTGGTTTCCCTCTTCGGTCCTCATTATCACCAGTATCCATGTCTTTAATGGGGAGAACCTGCCCCCCCCCCCCAATTCCATCAGGCCTTAACGCGGCTACGTAACAACTTTTAGCCATCTTTTGGTCTACCCGTTCTTCACCAATTCCATTCCTCGTTGGGAACTTGATTTTCAGATGATAAGATGAGGCAACGGCCTTGAACGCATGAAGACCCGTCCTTCCCAGGATTGCATTATAGGTTGAAGTTGCCTTTATAACTATGAAGTTCAACATCTGAGTAGACGTATTCGACCCTTGCCCCATTGTCATTGGGAGTTGGATAGTGCCTTCCACCTTCGACTCCACTCTATTGAATCCATATATGGGCATATTCGAGGGTGTCAACTGAGAGTCAGTATAGCCCATCTTGATAAAAGCGTCATGGAACAAGATGTCCACTGAAGCTCCATTGTCGACCAAAACTCTCTTTGTTTTAGAATTCCCTATCACAGGTACGATGACTAAGGGATCATCGTGGGGAAAATTCACTCCTTCCAAGTCAGAATCATCAAAACCTATTGATATTTCTGTTCGGGCACGTTTCGGTGCTTCTCCAACCACGGTCATTACCTCTCGAGCATAAGCTTTTCTTGAGTTCCGGGAGGACCCATCAACAGTTGGTCCTCCGAATATCATGTTGATGACTAGCCCTCGGGGCTTGGGATTACGATCTTGATCGTTGTCCCTTCTATCGTAATCTTTTCTTTCATAGTTTCCTCTTTGACTCTCTTGATTTCCATCCTTAGTGAATTTGTTGAGCTTTCCTCTTCGTATCAGAAACTCGATCTCATCTTTCAATTATCTGCAATCATCCGTGTCGTGACCGACTTCCTTGTGGAACCGACAGAATTGGTTTTGATTCCGTTTAGACATATCAGTCCTTAGTGGCTTCGGCCATCAGAGATCCTCCTCCTTTGCTATTTCCATCAGAATTTGGCTCCTGGGAGTGTTTAATCTTGCATACTCCGTAAACTTTGGCCCAAAATTGTTCCTCTTGGGTGGAGAATCAAAATCCTTTGACGTTCTAGGAAACTTTTCCTTGACACCGTACTCCTGAGTTTCCTTTCTTTTCTTTGAATTTCCACTGCCACCAGCAGTGGATTCATACTTCCTCATGCTTTCTTCAGCCTTGATGTACTTTCCGGCTCTATCTTGGAGCTTCAACATACTCTTGGGTGGATGTTTTGTCAATGATCTTTTGAAGTGATCATCAGTAGTTCCTTGCTGCAGGGCTATCATAGCTACTTTGTCCTCCAAGTCCGGGACTTTCAGAGCCTTTCGGGTGAATCGATTGATGTAATCCCTTAAAGCTTCATTCTTTCCTTGCTGGATTCCCATGAGTGATGCAGAACTCTTCTCATGCACCCTTCCGCTGACGAATTGGTTGATGAACGCTTTGCTTAGTTCCTTAAAAGACCCAATAGAGTTGGGAGGAAGACGGCTATACCAACGTTGGGCCATGCCTGCCAAGGTTTGCGGAAACGCCCTACACTTGACCGCATCGTTGGTTGGCTGCAAATGTAGTGCATTGGAGAAGGTTCTTACGTGATTTGCGGGATCCCCCATTCCATCATAAGCTTTAATTGTTGGCATCTTGAATTTCCTGGATATGGTAGCTTTCATGATGTCTTGAGTAAACAGTGGTGTAGGATCATCAGGATCTCCTAGGGGCAACAAAACACTAGGATCACCCCTTGGGGCTTCAGCCCTCTTAGTTCTTCTTGGTGTTGGGTCCAGGTTGATTATCGGGACTCTTCCAGTTGCTTGGCTTTGGGCTTTTGCGGCCTCCTGTTCTGCCAGTAATTTCTTGAGCCTTGCGGCCTCTGCCTCGTGGGCTGCAATCGTTTCCTTAGTAGTTTGGGATTGTTCCCTATTCGATTGGGAAGAATGTCTCCTCTTTGGGGCAACATCCCTATCTTCTCCAGATTTATAATTCTCATCC
This sequence comes from Heracleum sosnowskyi, assembly GCA_030848705.1. Classification (NCBI taxonomy): domain Eukaryota; kingdom Viridiplantae; phylum Streptophyta; class Magnoliopsida; order Apiales; family Apiaceae; genus Heracleum; species Heracleum sosnowskyi. Next base: position 49,450,683 of record CM061241.1, read on the forward strand.
TCAATATAGGGACCCGAGTAGTCTTGAATCAAAGGGGTCCGTCGAGTTTGAGTTTGTTGATTCTGGGGTCCCAGACCTTGTATATAAGGAGGAACGTATGCCTCATGGTATGTGGGATTGAGACCACTACCGTCCGCCATGGGTCGAGGGGGCATGCCATAGCTTGGCATCCCAAGAGTTTGAGTTATGTATTGGGGAAGATCCGTAGTATGGAGTTGAAGACCACTTGGTGCATTCATGAGCAGCGGGGAGATTGGTTGCTGGTGAGTGGTCTCTTATGGATTAGACCCATGAACGACCATTTGTAGGGGATTCGTCCCTTCAACCGAAATTGGGATTTCCGGTCCTTGAGTGTTGGTGAGGATATTCGTCCCTTGAGTGCCAGTAGTTGGCGGTGGTTGATTTCCGTGAGAATCAGCCTCAGAGGTGATACGAAGATCCTTAAAAGTTTGAGTATCTCGAGTTGTTCTTCGTGTGTTTGCCATGGTTGATGTTGTCTTCCCACGGACGGTGCCAAATGTTGTGGAATAAAAACCGTGCTTGCGAATTTAATGCTAGGGTTAGAGAGCTTCGAGCTTTAATGACTGCTCTTGTTGTCGGGGACTAACTCGGTCCTAACAAGATGCCTACGTATCTCTAGTGTTTAGAGAATCAAGCCAATAAAAACGTAGTTCTTGGTGTTGCCCTCGGGGCTATGGCGGCAGGGGCACACCAATGACGTAGTGACTTGTATGTCCTTATTCGAGGATGAAGTCTAAAACGTTATAGATGACGTATGGAGTTGTGTCCAAAACGTAGTAGATGACGTATGGAGCTGTGTCCAAAACGTAGTAGATGACGTATGGAGCTGTGTCCAAAACGTAGTAGATGACGTATGGAGCTGTGTCCAAAACGTAGTTATGAGATGAGGGGTCAGACCCTTTATATAGGCGTTTAGAAGCCTAGTGGATAAGTATTGATTTCCTTGAAGGATAAATCTTATCTTTGACGGTGGATAAGTTGTTTCCCAGTAATAAACAATTATAGAAGGGGGGTTGAATACAATTGTATAAGATTCTCGACTTAATAAGATATGAATCACAAATATGAAAGAATGATAACAGCTTTATTAAATCTGATATAAAACTGTTACAAACTCTCTCAAGAAATTCTGATGTTCTTGAGAGCTGCTAGGATACAAAAACTCTCTCAAGAAATTCTGTTGTTCTTGAGAGCTTCTATGTTACAAAAATACTCGAGTGTTTCAATCCTCTAAATCGAAACCTAAACTGTGTTTATATACTACACAGCTTCTCTATCAATGATAAGTCCTAATCAATTACAAAGATTGAAACCTATCCTTAATCGATAGCTACATTACTACAAACCAGGAACCGACAGAATAATCTTCCTTATTTAACTAGACTCCAAATATAACTCAAAGTAGGAATCCTGATCAGCTTCCAGTCCTGATGATCAATCCTGATCCCAGTCCTGATATTCATTCTGATCCTGACTACCATGCAATCCTGATGATGTCAGCAATCCTGATCAGTTGAAGTCTAGATCCTGACGATCATTGAATCCTGATCTAACATAAGTATTATCACTTCCTTGAAGGATAAGTCTTATCCTTGACGGTGGATAAGTATTATCACTTACTTGAAGGATAAGTCTTATCCTTGGCGGTGGATAAGGATTAATTCTAGATCCTTCCTTGTAGGAGTTGTTTCCATATCATAACGGACTTGTATTGAAATAAGCCCAATTGTATTAGAACAAGCCTGTATTGGACGTCTCCTAATACAGGTTGTACTTCTAGCCCAAATATTAATTACGAAATTAATATTTAATTAGAGTTTCGGGCCTTATTTATAGACCAACTAGGTTTAATTAATGCAATATTAATTATGTCTTTAGGGTTATTTTTAACCCATATCACAACCATATCTGCAACTGCAACCAAAATCAACCACATATGCAACTTTTGAATACTCTTACTCAACAAACTGCTGCCCTAGCACAACAACAACAACACATGATGGACTCTCCAAACCTGTACCCCGGGTTTGGAGGGCGTCACAATACGTGATGGACCATATGTTCCTACAAGAATAGTTGCACAAAAAGATACTGTACCTGAACACTACGTGTAATATCCCCAAATTTTGTACTTATTTAAGAACCATTGATGAATAGTAACTTTTTTGTTTAGAAAAGTTTTCAGACCACCCTATGTACGGGACGGTATAATGAACTTTCAAAGTCGTATTAGTGATCTTCGATGTAAATGAAGGAATGCAAAAGCTGTCAGAATCAGAAAAATAGCATTTTCTGTTTTCTCCGAAATTTCACCAATAACTGATGGATTAATCATTGTTTAAAAATATTGGAGGATTTAAATTATCAATTCCATGGATATGGATTTAATAAAAGAATTAGTGATGTCAAGAACATTTACGGTAAACTACTTCGATAGAACACTTAAGAAACCCTACGAACATTCTACGAGGTTAAGCGGTGACGGAACAACGCGACACTTACAGGATTAAATATAGGCATAGAAGTAACATGTAACAAGATTAATCCAATGAATGCAATAATTGTATCATCCATGTGAAAGGGAACAAACTAGTAAAGGTGTTTTGCCACCATGATATCCCGTTGCTTGACATGTGTCCGATGATGAGGCAAAGAAAGCTATGACTCACCACACTAATACAAAATATCATTTTCTATCACAATCACCCAAGGAAGAAAAAGAAAACCCTCCCCACTTGAAGAACAAAGAACATTCGACCCTCTTTTTACATCCAAGGGTATATTTTTCAAGGATCATCTTCCACTCATCCATAAATCATGATGTTTGATTCTAAAGCTTCCATATTTCCAAATTAAGGTATTCTCTTAATCTTAGCATCATCCATTGAGGTTAACATATTCAAATCCTTGATTGAAGATGAGAGTGAATAGTGAAATGAATAGTAATCTTTTGTGTTCTTGATTTTGTTCTTAAAGATTAAGCTTGTTAAGGATAGTTTAAAGCTCAAGGAAGGATTATAAGCTATTGTGGGTGTTTATAAAGCATCAAGGAAGGTATAACTCTTGAAACCCTTAGTTATAATTTGATTTATATGGTTAGTTTTAAGTGTAGATTAGTTAGTATGATCATAAGGATGAATGATTGATTTTGATGAAAGATTGATGTTGATTTGAGGATGAATAAGTAGATGTTGGTTTTGACTATGGTTGATGATGATTATGGATTAGTAATGATGTTGAGGAATTGACTTGATGTTTTGGTTGGATTGATCATGTAAAGTTTATGATTAAACTTTGGAATCATTAAAACATAGCCGTTATAATGCCCAATTTTCCTTAACCTTGTTTTGTTTGTGATGTTCGAACATAATAACTTCTGTCCGAGATCACCACTGCCCATTATAGTGTAGGTCTTGTTTCAAGGTTCGTTTTGGTGCGAAGATCATGTGAATCCGATTTACGGTTTAGGAGAAACAAGTATTTTAGTAAAGGATGTTTCGCGAAACCAAACTATACCACTTAGCCAACTTTGAGGCAATGATCAAACCCCTTAAGCGACTTATTAGGATGTGAAACTTTGTGTTAACATGATAGGTACGTTTAGGAAGACCCTCAAAAAGATTTTGTGTTAAAAGGATTTAATCTCTATTTTATAAAAATGCGTGAGCGAGCATGCGCGAGTGGAAGTTCTTAAAGAGTTAACTTGAAAACGAACTTGTTAGTTGAGATAGTACATACTTAGTTTCATAAAAGTATTAAGTGATTAATCTCGGATATTTTGACTATGTATAGATCGCCGGATTAACCCGAGGCACACTACCCCTACCTCACCACCAGGCAAGTTTTCGAAACCTATGCTTACTGTTGTTGTGATAATAAAATGCTTTCGTATATGATATGCAAATGAGAAGTATACATGTTTTATTCCCAAGTACATTGCGATATATAAATTGCATGCTTGTCTTCGAACTGCTATATATAGTGATACTTGAGGTTACGATTTAATTATGGGCTTCTAAGCTAAATATGGGATATTAGTTAGAAGCCAGGTTTTTATAAATGCCCTAGGTAAAGGGCGTATGATTTATTCTTTAGGCCGGAAGTAGTAATATTTTCTGTATATGTTAAAGGTTATTTTCCGATAAAGATATCGGGTAATTATTATTCGATGATTGTTTATTTAATGAATATTATTTTGAATATTCATTTAATCATTATTTATTTACTGAATATTATTTTGAATATTCATTCAAAGTTTATTTAATTAATGAATATTATTTGGAATATTCATTTAATCATTATTTATTCAATGAATATTATTTTTGAATATTCATTTAAAGTTTATTTATTTAATAAATATTATCTGATCATTTATTAAATACTTTTAACACATTTTTTAAAAATGAGTTATATTATTTAAAGTTTACCCTCGACCTTCAATACTTACGAAGGATATTCTAAGTTGTATTATTAATTAATTTAAATCAAGGGGAGGTTCCCAAACACGGTTTTCCATTTGAATCTATCTTTTAAGAGGATTTAAATACTCGCTCAACTACCAAAAATATGGGAAACATGATTTAAGTAACTGCTACTCATTTTAAACTCTCAACTCAAAACTGTCAGGGGACAGATATTTTCTCGGAGCAATTTAATTGCTGCAAGTCAAATGTTGTGTTACTACCTCAATGATCGAGGTGTGAATTGATGAAACAAGTCGATATCCATTAACAGGAAATAGCTTGGGAAATATTGGAGAATCTTCCTTTCCAACCCATATATAACTACTTAGTGGAGTCGTATCAACAAGTATTACACTTGGGGAAAGGAGGACGATCATTACGTTTTAGAGTCATGGATTTCATCCGAACTAGGAGTGGTGTAAGAGGTCCAGTTGCGCCGACCCATCCATTTTATTGCCCCAAATGGGCCGGGAGATCCGGGAAGGCGGTAGACAATGTCAGGCTGTCGTGATTCTTCCATCTACATGCAGAAAACATATTTTTGTTGTACGACCTGCTACTGATCATAGTAAGGTTGGGACAACGGGCACGGTAGCAACTCCGGTATTAGTTCATCATCCAATTTTTGATATTCCTGCAACATGTATTGGGGAGAAGAACCGATCATGTTGACAGGGGGTCGAAAAGTGTTCAAAGAAAATAAAGTTGCAATAAATCCTTGTAACTTCATCTTTTATTTTATGAGTTATGACTCTGATAAAACCTTACTCAGATTATATATGCATAACTGGATTTTGGGTTACGGAAACATTATATTAATTTTCCTCGTAACTTCATCTTTTATGTTATACTAGTCTCTTATCCGTTTAAGGCATAACACGTGGTTACAAAAATATCCTTGAACTGCTATATACTGATGATCTGTCATAAATTATTTTGGTGGGCTCTATTGCTCACCCTTGCTTTATTTATTTATATCACAACAACATCTAGAGCAGATGGCCCGCAACATGCGCACTCAGCGCAAGCAGGTATCGGCCGTCAGAGATCTACCCGCTGATGTCATAGTCGCCATAGCTGAGGTAGTAGTAACCAGTAGCCTAAGCTACAGCTTTTGTGTATCAAACTTATTTATATTTATGATTAATGTAAGCAACGACAAGAACTACTAAGCGTACACTGTAATCTTTTGGGTTTGTAATAACTTATAAATTGTGGATCCTATGACTAGATACTTGTTCCAATTTCATCTCTGGGACTATAACTAGCTGTGTATGGTGTTGTTTTTGCGGGGTCACAGTATGCAGTTTAATTGTTTTGATTCAAGTTCAAGTGTTATTGATGGAAATTGAGACCGTAACGACCGGATCCCCGACCCCGGATCTGGGGCTGTTACACTACGCGGTCAAGGTAAAAAGTGAATGGACTCCTGAAGAGAAAGCTGACGTTCTCAGAGATGCAAAGATAAAGAATATCCTTCACAACAGCCTTGATGCTGTCATGTCCAACAGGGTGATTGCATGCAAATCTGCAAAAGAAATTTGGGATACTTTGGAAACTCAATGCCAAAGATCTGCATCTGTCAAGAAAAACAGAAGAGCTCTACTTATTCAAGAGTATGAACAATTTGATGCAAGACTTGATGAGAGCCTTACTGATTTGTATGATAGTGTTGAAACCAGTTTTCTGTCGGGTAGGATTCCAGGAAGCTCTCCGGGTCGACCTGTCAAAAGAGAAGAATGCGAGGGATTGGGCCCCCGATTCACCTCCGGTGTGAGAATAAGTTAGAGGTTCCAATTAGGGTTAAATGAACGTGTAAGTATTTGTGAGTATGAAATGAGTATTAACCTGGACGTAAACCTGTCACATGCTTTTATAGGCATTCTGTTACCGACTCACCCGGATTCTTCGGAAGCCACCGTCACACATAGTCCTGCCATTACGCCTAAATAAGCGGGCGACTCAGTCATAGCAACGGTTAGGCCTAACGGTCCGATCCGAAAGAATGGGCTTTGACCATTCGGCCCAATTAGTATTCGGCCCCAAAACCGTTCGGCCCAATCCTAGTTGGGCCACCAACATGTCCCTGGACTTCGGTCGGATTTGTTAATGCGTTCGGAGTCCCAACTTTCTTCCTCTCTTCGGGAAGGAGTCCAACAGATTCGTGTCTATCCGTTGGGACACGTCCCCTCGAGAATCGTGCCGTAATTAATAATGACAGCCGTAACTTCTCGAGATCAGCGTTGGATCCTCACCGTTGAATCCCAAACGGTTTTGATCGTACGATCAAGATCGTGCGTCCGTGTTTTGCTGTCCAAACGTCACATCCTTCTGTATATATACAAGAAGTTCCCCCCAAACATCGTTACTGGTATATTCAAAAGCATCCTTACTTTGCCGGTTTCTCTCCAGCACTTTCATTTGCAGAGATCAACGACTTCACTCTCCCAGTTCGAATCCTCCTCACATTCTCATTACCAGTAAGTTTTCAACACTCCATTGTGCAGTTTCTTCTTTCATGTTGAACTTTCCCAAATATGTTTACTATAATTTATGCATTATAGTATTTTTTGCTTCGGATTATATTTGCTGTTAAGATTGCAATCACAATTAGGTCGGTAGTCAGACCAGTAGATAGATTTATCCTAAGAGCAATTTCTGATGCCAACTTGTCCCTAGAACGATCTTCGGGATAAATTTGTCCCTAGAACGTTCTTCGGGACAAATTTATCCTGAACAACCTTCGAGATGATTTAAACCTTTAGAAACAGTCTTCGGGCTGTGTAGTGCCTTGATATTCCCCCTTTTTCATTGGTTTAGACGCTAGTGATTCCCCGACCGATCCAAGCCCCCTGTACTCGGCGACCCCTTTTTCCATTCTTCTCTTTCTTGTTCATGTCCGAGTACAAGGCTGATTTCTTCATATTAATGCAGGAATTATGGATCGGTCGGCTTCTACCTCGGGACAGTCTCCCAGATCCATATCCCCAGAGAGATACCCCTTTCATGATGTCGATGAGTTCCCTGCGGCGAACCACCCTACTCGGCTACTGAGGACAGGGTGGCTAAGATACCGAAGGAGTTTGATATCCCGACCGGTGCCTGGCACACGTATATGCCGAGAGCGGCCGACCGGATATGGTTTAACCCTCCCGTCCCGAAGGGGTACGGGAACGTTGCTACCGGGATCTCTGAGGCCGCTCTAAAATGTGGTTTTCGGGTCCCGATGCTCCCGCTGGTGAAGCAACTGTTCGCCCAAATGGGAATAGCGTTAGGCCAGATGGACCCGAACGGGTTTTTGCATATGAACGGCTTCCAATGCCGATGCCTTGCGGCTAACGTCGATCCGAACCCCGCCCTATTCTGGCACCACCATGACTTCCGCAAGAACGGTAAGAGTAAGGGTTATTATTCCATCGCCCGTCGTAACAACAGAGTCGAGTGGGTGGAGACAAATTCTAACAACAAAGGCAGCCACGATAAGTGGTGTTACATCTCGGGCCCGAAGATAGCCGCTTTGTCTCAATGGCGTGTGGTTGATCCCTCGGTTCAGGTGGTTAAACCCGCACTATCGAGGGCAGAGTTGGACGATTATCAACGCCTTTGTAATTTTGACATGGGCCGAATCCCTTTAGAGGATCTTCGGGATAAGCAATGGCTTTTCGCCCTCTGGGGTAATGGTAACATGTTTTACCCCTTGCATTTAGTTTTTGTTTTCTTTTACTATTGTGTAACCGGTCGCCTGCTGATATTTTTGGATTTACCGTTTTAACCCCTTTCTTCTCTTTTGTTTTGCAGTGTCTTCTCGCCAAGCTATCGTTGAGCGAAAAAGGGCGAAGTTCGAGGCCGAGCAAGCTGCTCTGGCGGCTAGGGCGGCCGAAGCAGCGGAGGCTGCCGAGGCGGCCGGGGGAAGTGCTGCCGTCAACTCTGGTCACCAGGAGGGCAATAAGAAGACGCCTGATCCGTCGGAGAAGGCGACTGATGCTGAGCAGGAGCCTGCGACCGAGATCCCTTTGGTTAGAAAGAGGGCTCGGCGGGGAGACGTTCTGAAGACCTACGTCCCTCAGTGGGCGATCTTGGAGACCGATGCCGTCACCTCGGCCGATCCCAAGGCGATCAAGGAGATAGCTCCTGACTTATGCCGGGCTTTGGTGCTCCCAGCCGATCGCCCTAATTACGATCGGTTGGATATCGCCGACGCCTGTGCCGATATGATGGCCTTCCTTTCTCTGGTAAGATTTTTGCTGTTTCTTTTTCTTTTAATTTCTGCCCTCACATTTTTCTAACTGCGGCCTTTTTCCTTATTTCAGGCGACGCCGATGGCTGCTGTCATCACCGATAAGGTGAAGGATATGCAGGGTAGATTCGGCCAACTTCGGGAGCTAGAAGCTCAGTTGGTCCGATCGGAGGCTGCACTCCGCCAAGCTGTTGGCGACGTGGAAAGGCTGGAAGGCCAATCTGCGGCGCTAAAGGCTGACCGGGAGGCTATGCAAAAGGAGCTGGACTCGGCTCGGGCTAGGCTGACCCGTCGGAACCTGTCCCTCAAGGCTTCGAGGAAGCAGGCTCGTAAAGAGACCAAGCTGCGGCTAATTGCCGAAGAGCGGTGCTACCAAATGGGCCACGACGAAGTCGTGAGGAGGGCGGCTGCCATGGGCTTGGAGCATCAGCCCCTAATCGAGCCTGGCTTCAGTGATCCCGTCGGTCGCCCTGATGAGGATGAGCTTCCAGTGGTTTCCTCAGGCGAAGACGAGGACCTGTCAGATTAAGCCTTCGGGCATTTGTATTTCCCTTTTGTAGCTTGTATTTATTAAACTTTTGTAGCCCTTGGGCTTTTATCAAATGAATTTTTCATCTGATTGCATCTCTTCGGCCTATATTTTTGCTTTAATTTTGCCTTGTACATAACTGAAACACAGTTTAACAATTACATGTATCTTCGGCCTTTGTCTTCGCCTTAACGTGATTAAGTTAATTCTATGTCTCTTCGGCTGTTACTTCGCCTTAACATAATTCAAGCAAAAAATTTAACCATCATATGTTTCTTCAGCTTATATCTGCCTTAACATACTTTAAGCAAAAATTTAGCGATCATATGTTTCTTCGGCTTCTATCCGCCTTAACATACTTGAATTAATTTTATGTATCTTCGGCTTTCATCTTGCCTTAACATAATTTAAGCACAAGTTTAACGATCATATGTTTCTTTGGCTTCTATCCGCCTTAACATACTTGAATTAGTTTTATGCATCTTCGGCTTTCATCTTGCCTTAACATAATTTAAGCACAAGTTTAACGATCATATGTTTCTTTGGCTTCTATCCGCCTTAACATACTTGAATTAGTTTTATGCATCTTCGGCTTTCATCTTGCCTTAACATAATTTAAGCAAAAGTTAAACGATCATATGTTTCTTCGGCTTTCTTTTTTCGCCTTAACATAATTGAATCAAAATTTAACGATTAGATGTATCTTCGGCTTTCTTTTTCGCCTAACATAATTTAAACGAGAAATTAACAATTATGTGTATCTTCGGCTTTCTTTTTCGCCTAACATGGTTTGGATTCCCCCAAAGTTTGGCTGTTTGGTTGTCCAATCGCCAAATTTATGAAACATTATTCGGGAAGTCTTGTGGCATTTATATTTTTGGTCGTCCCCAGATAAATGTCCGACTAATAACATAATAATTCATAATTGATATACCAAGTAGAACAGTGAAACATGTATTTTATTGATAAGTTTATTCAACTTTACATGCTTTTGATAAAGAAAACTTGGCAAAAAGTGAAAGTAAAACTTGAGTGGCGAGCACCTTTTGTTCGGCTATTGGTAATATCTTCGTAACCTGGAGGCGTGCCATGTATTCTTGATCGGGTCCCCGGCCATGGTGGTTAGCTTGTAGGTACCAGGTCGAATCACCTCCGTTACTTTATACGGGCCTTCCCAGTTTGGCATTAGTTTTCCCTTCTTAGCTGGCATAGAGGTCGCCAATTCTCGTAACACTAAATCTCCCACCATGAATGTCCTTTTCTTAACTCCGGCGTCGTAGTATTGGGCTGCCTGGAGTTGATATTTCAAATTCCTTAGGTGAGCTGCCTCTCTCTCTTCTTCCAACAAGTCCACATTGGCCCGAAGGCCGAATTCGTTTGTCTCGACGTTAAAAACCTCCGTACGGTAGGAGTCCAGTCCGACCTCAACAGGAACCAGGGCGTCAGTCCCGAACGCCAACTTGAAAGGCGTTTCTCCGGTTGATGATCGTGGGGTCATTCGATATGCCCACAACACCCAGTTTAACTCTTCTGCCCAAAGCCCCTTGGCATCTCCTAGTCGCTTTTTGATTCCATCGAAGATGATTTTGTTTGCAGCCTCGATTGCTCCGTTTCCTTGAGGATGACCGACCGAGCTAAATTTCTGTTGTATTCCGAAGTGCGTCAAGAACTTCCGGAATTTGTTCCCGATGAATTGGGTCCCATTGTCGGATACACAGACCTTCGGGATCCCGAACCTGAGTATGACCTGCTCTAACATGAACTTTTTAGCTGCTTCTTCGGTTATGGTCGCCAGAGGCCTTGCTTCGACCCACTTGGTCATGTAGTCGATCGCCACTATGCAGTACTTGGCCTGTTTTGTGCTCTTGGGTAGAATTCCTACGATATCTACAGCCCACATGGCGAAAGGAATGGGGCTTAGGACTGATGCCATTTCTTCTGGTGGCTGCTTCGGGATGGTGCTGAATAGCTGGCATTGTCGACACTTCTTTGCGTAATCGGCTGCATCTGCTCGCAAAGTCGGCCAATAAAACCCCTGTCTGAGGATTTTGAAGGCCAGTGACCGACCGGCCAGATGTTCTCCACAAATCCCTTCGTGAACTGTTTCCAAAGCCAGTATTTGCTCTTCGGGATCCAGGCATCGGAGAAGAGGTTCTGTCGCCGACCTTCTGTACAACCTGTTACCGATGATGGTGTAGCTTGCTGCCCTATACTTCACTTTTTGGGCTTCCTTCCGGTCTAGGGGCAAAGTATCTTTTTCTAGATAGGCCCTGATCGGGGTCATCCAGGTAACGCCTTGGTGGATTTCCATGCATTGTTGCTTATCGGTCGAAGGGATTTTCACTTCAGTCAGGTAGATGGATCCTGTGAGGTTGTGTGTTTCGGCCGAAGCCAATCTTGACAGAGCATCGGCTCGGCTGTTATCCTCTCTCCCAACTTGACTTAATTCGAAGGATTCAAATGAGGCCGATGAGTCTTTTACCTTTGCGGCGTAAGCCTTGAGTCGAAGCTCTCTTTGTTCGTACTCTCCTGAAAAGTGTTTCACCACTAACATAGAATCACTAAATGCTCGTAAATTTCTTACCTCGAGGTTTTTGGCCAGGTTTAAACCGGCTAGCAATGCTTCGTATTCGGCCTCATTATTGGTTAGCGGGAAAGTGAATCTTATTGCTTGACAGATTTCGAACCCGTCTGGACTTGAAAGGATTAATCCTGCCCCACACTTTGATCCGGCTACCGACCCATCTACGAATAATTTCCATTTGCCTGGCGACCGAATTAACTGCTCTTCGGGAGCTAGGTTTTTTGGTCCTGAAAAGTAGCATTCGACCATGAAGTCTGCCAATGCTTGAGCTTTGATAGACGTCCTGGGAATGTATTCCAAATCGTATTCTCCCAACTCGACGGACCAGGCCACCACCCTTCCAGACGCCTCAGGTCTTGTCAAAATTTTCTTAAGGGGTTGATCAGTTATAACCTGCACTGTTCGCCCCTGGAAATAATGGCGTAGCTTTCGGGTTGCCATTACAAGGCCGTATGCGAACTTTTCGGCGTTTGGATATCTGGTTTCTGCATCTTTCAACATGTGGGATACATAAAATACCGGGTGTTGAGAGCTGTTATGTTCCTTCACTAGTACTGCTCCGAGGGTTCGGTCGCCAACCGCTAAGTACAACTGTAATGTTTCCTTCGGGTCGGGTCTCATTAGGAGAGGCGCCTTGGTGAGATATTCCTTCACATCTTCAAATGCTTTCTGGCACTTTGGCCCCCACTCGAAATTTTTTGATCCTCGGAGTGCTTCAAAGAAAGGTAGGGCCTTTTCTGCTGATCTGGAAATAAATCTTCGTAGGGCGGCCATTCGACCGGTCAATTTCTGAACATCCCGAACTGTCTTCGGCTGCTCCATGTCGATTACTGCTTGTATTTTTTCTGGGTTCGCTTCGATCCCTCGGGCACTGACCATATACCCCAAGAACTTCCCGCCGGAGACTCCGAAAGTGCACTTGTTTGGATTAATCTTCATGTCGTGCCTCCTTAATGTTTCGAAGCACTCCTTGAGGTCTTCCATGTGATCTTCGAACTTGGATTTAACAATCATATCATCCACGTAGCACTCCATGTTTCTCCCGATTTGTTTGTGGAAAATCCGGTTGACCACTCTTTGGAACGTGGCTCCTGCGTTTTTCAGGCCGAAAGGCATTTTGATGTAGGCATATGTTCCTTTCGGGGTGATGAATGCTGTCTTTGGAATATCCTCGGCATTCATTGCAATCTGATGGTATCCTGAAAAAGCATCCAAAAAACTAAGTACCTGATATCCGGCGGTGGCGTCTGTCAATTGGTCGATGCTGGGAAGCGGGTAGTGGTCCTTCGGACAGGCTTTGTTTAAGTCGGTGTAGTCCACGCACATTCGCCATTTATTGTTGGCTTTTTTAACCACCACTACATTGGCTAACCAGTCTGGGTAATCGATTTCCTCAATAAATTTTGCTTCCAAAAGTTTTTCCACTTCGGCTTCAATGATCTTCTGTCGTTCCATGGCGAATGTTCTCTTTCGTTGTTTCACTGGCTTTGCCTCGGGCTTAACATTAAGGCAATGCTTCGCCGTCTTTGGATCCAAGCCAGGCATGTCCTCCGGCCCCCAGGCGAAGACGTCGTGGTATTGTCTGACAACTTCGATCACTTTCCTCTTGAGGTCGGGTTCCATATTTTTCCCGATTCGCACCATTTTTCCCGAACAACCCGCATATAGCTCTACCTCTTCGGTTTCTGCTGCTGGTTCGGCAATTGGGTTGGATAAGTCCGCACCAAATTTCTCTAACTCAATATTTAGGGTTTGGCGACTTCCGCTGCTTTCGCCTTCGGCCCTTTTCCTCTTGCCTCCTTCGGTCATCTCAAAATCTTGATCCTTGTCCAGATCATCCAACATGATGATTCGAGCAGTTTTTTGATCGCCCCTCATTTCCCCGATTCCATGCTCAGTCGGAAATTTCAATTTAAGATGAGGTATTGATGCTACCGCTTGAAAAGAAGTAAGAGCTGGCCTTCCGAGAATTGCATTGTAGGGGCTTTCAACCCGAACCACATAGAACTTAACCTGTTTTTCCACAGTATATGGAGCTTTACCCAAAAGGACAGATAGAGTGATAGTACCTTCAATAGGGACTGGCTGGTTCCCGAAGCCGTACAGGGGAGCTTCATGGCAGGGTTCCAGCTGTTCGCCTCCAAGGTTCATTTTACTATACGTTCGATGATACAGAATGTTCACCGAGCTCCCTCCGTCTATCAGAGCTTTCCATATCTTGTTTTGCCCGATTACCGGATTGATGAGCAAAGGGTCTTCATGAGGCCAAATCACATCCTCATAGTCATCCTCGGTAAACATGATCGGCATCGCCTGTTTGGCAGATTGAAACTGGTACAAATTATAAACCTGTTTTGCGTACCTTTTCTTGGCCGTCTTGCTATCTCGTCCCAGGGTGCTTCCTCCGAATATGGTTTTTACTTCGCCTCGGTACCTTTCGACCTCTTCGGGCTCTTTTCGTTTGTCTTCCTTCGGGGCTAGCTTGTCCCTCAGGTCTTTGACAAATTTGTTCAGTTCTCCGTCCTTGATCATCTTTTCTATCAGCTTTTTTAGATGGTAACACTCGTCAGTGTTGTGGCCTTTGTCCTGATGATAATCGCAATACTTGTTACCATTTTTCTTATAATCGGGCATCTTCATTCGTGCTGGGCGAACGAAGCTAGGTTTTCCTTTTATCTCGTGGAGGATCTTCGAGATTGGTGCATTCAGAGGGGTAAATGCTGTACCATCCCTATCTCTCCTTCGTTCGGCAGCTTTATCGCGACCCTTCGCCTCATCACGCCTATCATCGAATCTTCGCCCTGAATCATACCTGTCCTGCCCTTTCTTTCCCCTGTCTTCTCTCCTGGTCTCTTTGTACCCTCCGATGGATTCCATCTTCCTTCGGATGCTCTCTCCCCTCAAGTATATATCATTTAGGGATTTAGGGGGAATATCGTAAAGAGAAGACCGGAGTTTTTTACCTTTGATGGGGTCCAGTCCTGCCGACAAGAATCCAGCAGCCTTTACTTTATCCAAATTTGTTACCATTCCAGCCTCTTCCTTAAACCTAGCCAAATAATCTCCCAACTCTTCGTTCGGCCTTTGTCTACAGTGTATTAAAGCTTCGGTGTCCTTCTCTCTTCGGCACAGATGCGAATAGTGCCTCAAGAATTTTCTTTTTAGCTGGTCGTAAGAACATATCGACCTTGATTTCATTGATCTGTACCACATGGTAGCTGGACCCTTCAGATATGTCTTAAACATTTTGCAAAGCATGACATCACAGTGCCCCATGCCAGTCATAAGGGACTCATACTTCTCGCAATGGTCTTCAGGGTCGCCTTTCCCATTGAATTCGTTCATCTTCGGGAATTGCCTTCCAGGGGGAGGTCTGTACTGCTCAATTTCCTCCGACACTACCGGCTCGTGACTAATTCTACGATCGCCGAACATCGCCTTCTCCATTCGGCTCAGCCTGTCCTTCATGCGAGGATCTCCTTCCTCGTCAGTATCCGATCGTACGACCACCTTTGAACGGATCCTTCGGGGATGTGATTCAGAATCCGAAGATCCATCTTCATCATCATGCGCCCTTTTTTCTCTCCTATGGCTGGTCTGTACCAATAGTTGCTCTCCGGTCTCCACAGCACCTTGGAGAGCCTTTTCCTCGGCATCCAGCTCAGCCCTTCGCCTTTTAATCGCTTCCAGCTTAGCGAGATCCTCCTCTCTCTTCTTCGCCTTAGCTTGGGCTTCGGCCTCCAGCCTTTCCTTTTCCTTCTGCCTTCCTCCTTTGGCAGCAGTTTCTTCACGCCATTTAAGAATCATGGCCTTTTGTTCTTCGGGCGTGGGCATCGGTCCCTCCTCCAAATCATCATCAAAATTGAGAACTCGATTAATGGGGGGTGTAGTCGTGGAGGGACCCTGGCGATGAGTTTCAGTGAACCCGAGTACCCTATCTTCAGGATTGTCAATTGCCATCGTTCTCAGATAACGTCACAAATTGGCTTACACGTTCCCACAGACGGCGCCAAATGTTGAAACCAGTTTTCTGTCGGGTAGGATTCCAGGAAGCTCTCCGGGTCGACCTGTCAAAAGAGAAGAATGCGAGGGATTGGGCCCCCGATTCACCTCCGGTGTGAGAATAAGTTAGAGGTTCCAATTAGGGTTAAATGAACGTGTAAGTATTTGTGAGTATGAAATGAGTATTAACCTGGACGTAAACCTGTCACATGCTTTTATAGGCATTCTGTTACCGACTCACCCGGATTCTTCGGAAGCCACCGTCACACATAGTCCTGCCATTACGCCTAAATAAGCGGGCGACTCAGTCATAGCAACGGTTAGGCCTAACGGTCCGATCCGAAAGAATGGGCTTTGACCATTCGGCCCAATTAGTATTCGGCCCCAAAACCGTTCGGCCCAATCCTAGTTGGGCCACCAACAGATAGATTCCTGACACTCTTGAATAATCTATCATTAGTAGGCAAAGAGTATGTATATGAAGATTCTAATACCAAGTTTCTGAGAGCTTTACCAGAAGAATGGGATACACAAACATCAATCATTAGACATTAGTATGATCTAAACACTGTGTCTCTTGATGAAGTTTATGGGATGCTGAGAACCTATGATCTTGAGGTTCAACAAAGGAAGAATAAGAAAAGCAACAAGGCAAAATCCATTACCTTGAAAGTTGAGGCTAAATCAAAAGGAAAAGCTGTGGAGGTCTCTAGGAGGAAATCAAGAATAGTTGAGTCAGATCCTGATGACTCATCATCAGATACTGATGGCAATCTTGATGCCAATACTGATGATGATTCTTCTGATTCAGACATGGAAGAGATGGTTGCTATGATAGTCAGAGGCTTCAAAAATATGAAGTTCAGGAAGGCTAGAAGACAAGACAACTTCCAGAAAAAGACCTTCAATGTTGACAAAGACAAGTACAACAAAAAGGACAGCAAAAGTGGCAAATTTGACAAGTCAAAGGTTAGATGCTACAAGTGTAATGGAATGGGGCACTTTGCAACTGAGTGCAAGAAGGCTAAAGCACTCATCACTTCAAGCAAGGATTGGATGGACTCTTCCTCAGAATCTGACACTGAGGTGGTCAACTATGCCCTAATGGCCAATACTGATGAATTTGTTGTTCCTGGTGATAAGGTACTAAATATTGTCTTTGATTTTGATACTGATAATGCTTCTGAGTTAAGACGTTTTCTAAAGTCATTGCATATTAGCTTTAGAAGTCAAACTGCTGAGAATACTAGGATCTTAACTGAGATGTCTGAACTTAGGAAAAGGAATGAGCATCTAGAAACTGAATTCTCTTTTATGCAAAAGTACAGATAGAATGTGATAATGCTAAACACATGTATTTGGAGATGAAATTTAAATGTACTGCTCTTGAAAAAGAACTTGAGGATGCTAAAGAGAAGATCAGAACCTGGACAGATTCTAGAAGGAAATTTCATGAAATAAATATTTCTAAGAATTGGAAAGAGTGTCTAGGTTATAAGTCAGATGATGATAAGAAGTTGAAAAAGAAAGTTGTAATAGATGAGACAGTAAGACCAATGACCTATAGACATGTTATAGACAAGACCGAATCAAAGATTAAGCCTGTTAAATTTGTATTTGGTAATGATCCCAATTCTACTTTTGAAAAGGGATCTACTTCTGAGAACTCAGTCTCTAATGTGAAGTCTAGACCTGTCAAGAAAACTGAAAAGAAAAATATAGGTTTATTGTCTCAGAAACAACTTAGGGAAAAAGTTAGTGATGCAATTGGTAAACAAAATCTACCAACTGTCAAGAGAAACAGGAATGGTAAAGTTGGGATTAATAAAGAGAATAACTATAGGTTTATCCCAAATGCACCTAGAAAATGCTGCTTTAACTGTGGAAACTCTAACCATCTTGCTATTGATTACAGGAAGAGTAAAAAGAAAATTACTGAAATTCCTAAATCTGATGTTAGGAGTAGATCAATATTTTATAAACCACAGAAGTCCTGTTTTCATTGTGGTAGTAAATGGCATTCTATTTATACTTGTGAAGAATATCATAGTTTGTACTATAACTTTTATGATCCACTACCTAAGTTTAATAAAAGTGCAAATTTTGGTATCATTAAGAATGTCAATGTGAAGCATGCATCTGTTAATACCGATACTGACAAAGCAAATCCCGATGAAATTAATTCTGTCAGGACTGCTAAAGTCAAAAAGTCTTCTGTTGCTAAATTAAGTAAGATGCATGGAAAAGGAACCCAACAAGTGTGAGTTCCTAAATATTCTAACTAGTAAATTGTTATTCTGATTGCAGGGAAAAAGGAAAAATGTGTTAGTTATGGATAGTGGATGTTCTGTGCACATGACTGGAAATAAAGCCCTGCCAACTAAACATAGACTATTCAAGAGAGTCAGAAATCTATCATATAAATCAGTCAGGCTCTCATAAGGTCTAGCATCGAATTGTTCATATTCTTGAATCAAAAGAGCCCTTCTGTTTTTCTTGACAGATGCAGATCCCTGGCATTGAGTTTCCAAAGTATCCCAGATTTCTTTTGCAGACTTGCATGCAATCACCCTGTTGGACATGACAGCATCAAGACTATTGTGTAGGATATTCTTTATCTTTGCTTCCCTGAGTACGTGAGCTTTTTCTTCTGGAGTCCATTCACTCTTGGCCTTGACCACATAGTGTTCAGGTACAGTTTATGTTCGTTCTATAATCCTGGTAGGAATATATGGTCCATCACGAATCCTGTCCAAATAATCAGGATCCATAGCCTCTAGGTAAATCAGCATCTTTACCTTCCATGTTGGATATTCAGACTTCTTCAGGATGGGAATTTTCATGCTTTCATACTTGGTTGTCGACATCTTAGATCGTATCTGATTCAAATTTAAATCAGTTTGCTCTGATACCAATTGTTGCCCAGTAATAAACAATTGTAGAAGGGGGGTTGAATACAATTGTATAAGATTCTCGACTTTAAACACAAATATGAATAATAACAGCTTTATTAATTCTGATATAAAACTGTTACAAACCCTCTCAAGAAATTCTGATGTTCTTGAGAGCTTCTAGGTTACAAAAATACTCGTGTGTGTGATCGATATAAATCGAAACCTAAACTGTGTTTATATTAGACCTGACAATTCGGATAATCGGTTCGGTTTCGGATCGGATTAATCTCGGATCGGATCAACTTTCGGTTATGATATATTTTGGTATAATTCGGATCGGATCGGATATGATTCGGTTCGGGTCTAATTCGGATTAAAATCGGGTAAAATTTGGATTAAAATCGGATGAATTTGGTTCGGATCAAATTTAGTTCGGATCTTTTCGGATCATTACCTATTCATTTTTTTTATTTGTAAGACTTTAAAAAATATCTTAATATTAAATATATATATTTTTACTATAAAATAATGTACTTTTTTCAAAAGTATTGATTAAATATCTATTTATTTTTTATAAGAAATTATTCTAATTATCAATTTTGCTTATAAATAGATTAATTTATTGATTTTTAATATACGTGGATTATGATCTATAAAAATTATAACTCAACTAACACTGAATTCACCATTTGTTTAGTTCGGATTTAAATTGGATCCCGTATTTCGAATCATATTCGGTTCGGATAATTTATTGTTCGGTTATGATCGGTTCCGGATCATAATCGGATCGGATAATTTTCGGTTAATTTTCGGTTAGGGTAATTTTCGGATCGGTTCAAATCGATTTTCGGATCATTATCGGATTAACTAATTCGGATACAAAATCGGATTTGGTTATATGAATTTCGGTTCGGTTCTTCGGATCCAGACCCAATTTGCCAGGTCTAGTTTATATACTACACAACTTCTCTATCAATTACATGATTAGTCCTAATCAATTACAAAGATTGAAACCTATCCTAAATTGATAGCTACGTTCCTACAGACCAGGAACCGACAAAATAAACATCCTTATTTAACTAGACTCCAAATATAACTCGAAGTAGAAATCCTGTTCAGCTTCCAGTCCTGATGATCAATCCTGATCCTAGTCCTGATATGAAATCCTGATATCAATCCTGATCCTGACGATCATGCAATCCTGATGGCTATGCAATACTGATGACGTCAGCAATCCTGATCAGTTGAGTCTAGATCCTGACGATCATTGAATCCTGATCTAACAGAATTCACAGTTTGTAGCACCTTTCGATCTAATACAACATTAGGTTAAAATTGAATTTGTGTGTTGTTTCATTCTGCATTATTTAGTTTACAACAAACAAGATTCAAGATACATTAAAAGTCGAATCGAAACGAAGATAATCAAAGAAACGTTTGATAATATATTCACCCCCTCTATATTATCTTCAAGTGAAACTCATACTCAACAGTTTTCTTGTGTATTGTATAATGCTTTTCGTAGAGTGTATTGGTATACACTTTACTTTATGCTAGACATATAAACAACAAATTCACATTATTGATTGTAGGCTCGATATGCAACAAACTTGGTTGAGAATGGGTTGGATCCAAAGGAAGTTGATAGTCAGTTGGAATAATTTGATTGGTGGATAGTGGACGTGAGGATGCAGCTGCTGAAGGTAATGAAGGTCAGGATGTCGATGTTGATGCCAATGATGATGATGCAGATGGAGACGACTCAGACAACAATAGTGGAGAAGAAACAGAGAGCAACAATGGTGATGATGACATCGATGGCAGTTAGTACCAATAATTTTAATTGATTGTTGGTTTAAAACTTTAACTAGTACTTTATGCTTTGTAGTGAACAATTTTATTAGTACATTATGCTCCGTGGTGAGCACTTTTGGATTTGATACTATTGCATGATGGTAATTAGTGTTATGTTGGTGTGATGTGGTTGGAATTAATGGGGTTTTGTTGAATGTCTATGGTGTGATAAGAGAGGAACTTGTAAACGTTTATGGTGTGATAAGGTGGGGATTTTGTCATATATATTTATGGAGGTGATTTTTGAATGTTGGTTTTAATGAATGTTATGGAATATATTATGTTTATGGATGATTGGATGTCATTTTATGTGCTTTTTCATTTTTTACCATTTAATTTGTTTTGTGCGATTTGCAATTTAGGGATAAAAACAAAACCAAATAATTCCTACCAGGTTTACCATTACAAACCCAATAATTCCTACCAGCTTTACCATTACAAATTTAGTTTTTCCTACCATCTTCAAGGCTTTTCTTATCATTTTCAACAACCTGGTAGAAAATTTTTGGTAAGAAATATAGTACCTGGTAGGAAATATGCGGTATAAAATGCAACTTAACTGGCCTAGTGGTCCATATCCTACCAAAACGCCAAAACACAGTGGTAGGAAATGCATTTCCTCCCAGGCATGTTGGTAGGAAATTCTCCACCAACGTCACCATTTTTTGTGACGTGGCAGCTGACATGGCGCTTGACGTGGTCTAGACCCACACCACGTAGACTGCCATGTTGGCAAGTGGGATCAGGCCAAGTGGCTGTCCATGTCACCATGTGGGTCCTGCATTGACCGTCACGTTGTATTTCTCATCCGGGGTCATTTCCGAGTCAAGTATTTTTTGCCAAAGGGGTCTAGTAAAAAATGGCTCATTTCTTATCAAAAAACGGTCTTTTTCTACCAATTTGCTAGTAGAAAAAGGCCATTTTTTTGGTAGTGAAAGTAAGGTCTCGAAAAGATATGTTTGTGACTTGCTACGAAAACAAAAAATTCCATGAGAAATCGAACATGCTACCTGATGCTTTACAAAATTGAAAAAGTACACGAATGTTTAAATGTATCTAATTGAATATTTTCCTTTACAAAAATCAGGTAGAATATACGCTTATCTATAACTTTAGCTTTGGGTTAGGAATAATAAAAAGTTTTAAAGGAAGAAAAAGAAGATACCTTCTAAATTCTGCATGGTGGGGTACGTGCAGCTTCAGAGCTTTAATTTCAACGTACACATGGGTCGGGGAATAATCTGTGAAGTACGAAAAGGAGAAATCCTCACGAAAATAATTGTAGACGAGAAAGTTTTCAAGATTCCATGTATATACACGGATTATTCAAAAATATAATCATTTATCTCGAATATATGTAGAGTATACAAAGAATATTTGTTTTAAATAATAGAGTATGGATCTTAAATAATTTGATGAGATTGACATGAATAAAATCAAAGAAAAATAATCAGTTAGAAAAATAAAAATTATAATGGATGAATTATTAAATATTTGTATATATGCAGGGACGTAGTCAGAATTTGGAATCAGTGGGGTCAAAAAAATTTCTAAGCTCAATCCGGAGTATAAAAATTTTGTGAGAATAAATTAATTTATGTGAAGTTTAAATTACAAAGAACAAAATTAATTATCTACATAAACTAATGTGGTCAAATTCAGATTTATTAATATAAAAATAATTTTTTTAAGGGGTCAACTTTGAATTTCTCTACTATAAATATTTTATAAAAAAATATTTATACATATAAAAATTCATTTTTTTAAAATTTCAGTAAGGTCAGTTGCACCCACCGGTGATAAATTGGGTATCCCTGTTTGTATGTGTGTGTCCATATCAGTATAAGCTTTGGTACGTAAAGCAACTAGACGTCTAGACCTTGTACAATGTCTTGCACAGAATTAGTTAATTAACAAGCAATAGAAACTCCTGACGAAGAAAAAAAACTAGCAATATATAGAAGACTTAGTGCCTGTTTGGTTGCAATTTAAAGTTGCAGCTTATGGCTTATAAACTCAAAATTGCTTATGAAGGGTGTTTGCCAAAATAAGTGAAATCAACTTATGGCTACTTAAAATGGATAAGTTGAATGTTAAGAATTCTTAACATTCAACTTATAACTTATAACTTATTCTCGATACACGCAATATATAATATCCTTCAAATCTTCAAAACCATATATCTTTTGATCCGTTAATTAAAAAATTGATATGTATATATCAAATTTCTCTACTCATCGAGATCTATCCACTGATATCCATTTATATATATTAAAAAATAAATATTTTAAAAATAATAAAAAAAAGTTAACTTATAAGTTATGATTTACCCAAACACTCTACTGCTTATAAGTTCTGATTTACCAAACACTCTAGGACTTATAAGCTCAGCTCTACTTATCACTTATAAAGCACTTACTCATTTTAAGCTATAAGTCAACTTAATAAGCTATAATTTTAAGCTATTAGTTACATGTTTAGAATTTAAAATTTATATCATCACTGTAATAATTTTATATCGCATTTGTCAATATATTCGTTAAAACAATATTATTTTTGATAGAAAACGTATAAGGGGTTGTGATTCGACTTATATTTTAAAGTTTGAGGATGCAAAGTGCAATTTATGAAACTACATATACATAATTGAAATTGGAGTAAAGTTGGGGGATGCAAAGTGCAATTAACTCTATATAGAAACTAGAAAGTCCCAAAAGGCCTAATTAAGTACATATATAAAGTAAGCATGATATGATAAGATAATTTAAGTACTTAAGAGTTTATTTTTTGTCGTCTTCTTTTTTGGATTTGATTTCCGCTTAAAACAGGTAATTAAGATATATAAATGTAATTGTTTTTTAATTTTTAAAAAGGCGCATTTACAAAGGGGTACGCAGAGTACTTTGACATTAAGCCTAGACATTTTACACTAACTAGCTTAAAACCCGTGCGATGCATATAATCTTTTTAATAATTGTTATTTTATTATCCATGCTTCGGTATTTTATTAATTGTTTTGTTAAAAAAATAAGTTGGCATGTTAAAATAGGAAAAAAATTTAAATAATTAAAAAAATTAAAATAAGTTATAAAATAAATAAGTAATGCTTTGACCGTGATATTTTTTTGAAAAAGAGGGGATTTAGTAAGAAAAAATAGAAAAATTAACATGTTTTAACTGAAAAGGATAATTGCTTGTGATATTTTTGGAGAATGAAATGATTTTGTTATGAAATATAGAAAAAGTAATGTATTTTAGTTGAAAACGATAATTGGTTATAAATAACTTATATTATTATTTAATAATTTTTTTGTCAAATAAGGATAATTAAGTAAAAACACGAAATACCAAGAAATAGGTACCGCATCGACCAAACTTTTAATATTTCATCTTTAATAATATAGTATAGATAGATAAATAGATAGATAGACATTTGTCAAATATTTTCTGTCAAATTTAAATATCATTTTTAACTAAATTCTGATTGAAAAAACAAATAGTACAAAAATCAAAATACAACTGATTATACTATATTAAATAGCTTATAACCCGTGCGATGCACGATTACTTAAATTTTATTTATAATTATTTTGTTTATAATTATAATTTTATTACTCATGCAACACACGATTGTTTTTTTAATATTTATAATTATATTTTAATATTTAAAAGTTATTAGTTTACATGATTAAATTATTATTAAAAACAGATTTAGCCAAAAAAATTATAGTTAAAAATTTGATATTTATTATATTTTACATGCTCAATTTAATATTTGTTTATATTGAGTTATAAAAAATAGATTTTGCCAATTTTATAGTCCACATGAAATTCACAAAATAATCTTTAATTTAGTTGTGTTTTAATAGTTCTTTTTCAATTAAAAACTATTCTAAAACTAAAAAGAGAATAAAGTGTCGAAATTTAATGTTGAGAATTCTATTCGATTTAGGAAATCTACTTATATGTAGTTTATTATATGTAGTTTAGATTATTAGAATACCCTTTATTAACCAAATACAGTTTTTAATGTTAAATCTAACGGTTTTCACCTATCTATTTAACATTAAACGATTTTTATTATTTTGGTATTAAATGAGTTTCCTTATTTAATTACAACTATTTTTATGTTTTGACTTTTTAGAAAATCTAATCCTAATATAATATCTTTTAACTTATATCATTTTTAGATAACAACTTCTTTTTATATGATATAATCTTGATCATGTATTTTTAAAAGTATTGGATCTAACGGTTGAGAATGTTTTGGCGGTATTTAGGACCAAACTACCATGATAACATCATTAATTTTTCTTAATATTTATAATTTTTTTAATTTATAATTTTTTTAAATATTTATTGCTAAAATATAATATACTCTTTTTTTTAATATGTTAAAGATGCGGGAACTTTGAACTTTTGAGAAAATAGATTATCAGTTAAAATATAATTTTTTTTGTAATAGTTCTTATTTTAAAGTAGTACACCGTGATCAAAATCCTGTATAAATTTCATTTTTTTTATAGTATATCCTGTAAATATCTATGTTATTATATTAAACACTAATTAATGAAAGCTTTCTTATAAGTTTGGTCGCTTTGTTTGATCACTCAATCCATAATCGTTGAATCTTTCAAATTAAATTGTTGAAAAACGTTAGATAAAATAGTAAAATTATCATGTAGAATGATCTAAGGTTTGAATCTAGCAACAACATATTAAAATTTATAGGTTTTTTTGAAAAATAAGAATTTTTTCATTTTTTCTTGCAGACATATGTTATTTGATAATATTTTTTGTAAAATACGATTTTTCAGAAAAGTACTATACTAATTGATTAACAAACTTTTAAAGTTTCGAATTTAATAATTTACGATGTATATAGGTTTAAAAAGTTTGGCATCTTCTGTAGCTGAGTCTAAAATTTCAAAATAAGGTTTTTTTTAATATAAATATAGTTCTGTTAACAATGAAATTAGGCCTCTGTGAGTTCTTATAAAACAAAATCACCTTTTACGTATAATTTATTATTTAATAATAAATAATATTTGATTAGTTATGATAGAAAACTTAATAAAATGTGATTAAAAATATGCACAATTTTATAAAATTTTATACTCGTATTATTATATTCTTTGTTGATTTAAATTTTTCTTAGATTGATTTTAATTTTTGAACATAGATTTCTAAATTTAAAATAGTTAGAAAAAAGTAATTAAATTGGTGTTAAAATAATGATGACATAATAATTATTATTAGAATTTAAATATTCACTTTATTAATTTGGGCTTTATCTTGTGTTTTAAAAATCAGATTTTGACGATTTTACACCCACATGAAGATAACTAAATTATCTTTAATTAAAAGATGGTTTAACAATTTTTATTTAGGTGGAATTGTCCATGGAAGAGAAAAGAAAGTCACGAATTTTTTACATGAAGAATTCTATTCAATATAGAAAACTTATTTATATCTTATTGTTTTGTTCCCGAACAACGATCATGGTTTAAATTATCAAAATACACCTTTTAGAATTTAAATATAATCCTATTATTAATAAAATAAACTTTTTTAATATTTGATCTAACGATTTTCATTTATCTAGTTAAGATCTAATGGTCCTTATTAATTTGGTTGTCTACGACCAAAATTTGGGATAAGATCCCTATTATGATTATTATATATAAGGATTTAATATAATAAGGATATCAAGTATATACTGATATAAGTATCTTACTAACTGCTTTTACTTTTAATGTTTCGGTTTTATTTACGGTGTAAATAAAATTTTAAAATACATTATTACTTAAAAAATATTAAATAGAATAAAAATTATATTATGATTATATAAAATTTTATTCTCATATTATTATATTCTTTATCGATTTGAATTTGTTCTTAATTAATTTTGATACTTTATTGAAAGAAACATAAAATTTCTATATTTAAAAGAATTAGTGGAAAAATAAATAAATTGGTGCTACAATAATTAAAAAATATTTATTAAAATTTAGATACTCACTTTAATATTTGGGTTCTATCTTAAATTTTAGAAATTGAATTTTGACAATTTTACAACTCATGCGTGCGAAACTAACGAAATTATCTTTAATTTAATGATGGTTTAATAATTATTATCTAACTTGACCAGTTTACCTACCCATAAAATAAACTGAAAAGAAAAGATGGTTAAGAAGTTTTACACAAAGCATTCAATTCAATATAGAAAACCAATTTATAATTGGTTTAAATTATCAAAGCACACTTCTTATTATTTAAATATAATCCTACCTTTAATCAAATACACATTTTAATATAGGTATTATATTCAAAATTATCGTTTATGAATATGAAACCCTCAACATTTTAATAATATTTTGATATTATCATTTTATGTTTGTTATATGTAAAATAATATAATTATAATTTGGATTAATAAAATTGTTATGTTCCTTCAAAAAAAAGTGTTTAAATTTATTCATGTACATGAGTTCTCCTAAGTCTAATCGATATGAATTGTTATCTTGATATTTGGTTTAACAATTATTATCTAACTGGAACTATATATAAATTCAAGAGAAAAGATATTTAAGAATTTTTACATAGAAAAATTTTAAATTATCAAAATACAATTTTTAGTATTTAAATATAATTATATTATTAATCAGATATACTTTTTAATATTAGATCTAACAATTCTCATCGATCTATTTAAAATCTCACTATAATTATTAATTTGGTCGTATACTGATCGTACACGGACCATATCGATTTTAATTTTTTCTTAAATTGATTTTAATATTTTATTGAAATAAATATAGAATTTTATAAATTTAAAAGAATTAGGGAAAAAAATTAAATTGGTACTACAATAATAAAAAATATTTATTAAAATTTAGATAATAACTTTACTGTTTGGGCTCTTGGGCTCTATCTTGAGTTTTAGACAACAACGATTTTACAGCCCACGCGAAGCTTACTAAATTATCTTTAATGATGGTTTAATAATTATTATGTAATTGGAACTATCCATAAAATAAAGAGAAAAGATAATTACGAATTTTTACATAAAGATTTCTATTCAATATAGAAAACTCATTTATAATAGGTTTAAATTATCAAAATACATCTTTTAATATTTAAATACTATCATATTATTAATCAAATACAATTTTTAATCTTATATCTGACTGTCCTAATCAATTTGAATATTTGTAGTTTTTTATAATCCAACGAATCGTAGTAATCAAAGTTTTGGATAAGATCTCGTTACGCTTATTATATATAAGGAGTTAATTAGGTATGTTCATAACTAGGTCCTAATCTGATAATAAAAATTATAGAAGCTAGCTCCTCTTTTCATGTTCGAATCAGAGCCTTTTCATCATTTGGGTGTTTTATACAGGACCAAAGGCTAAACAAAAGACAAAAAGTGCAGGAAAAACAATAATTACAAACCAAGTTAAAATATTGAATTAAGTAAAAAAATTAAATCAAATGGCAGGGGATTCTTCTCCCTAGGTCGGTTTCATAACTTTTTCCCACTTAGTCTGATACTACAATAATGACTATCTGTACATATCTCCCTACTAATAATTCTCTTTATACGTACTACTCTCTGCCTTTAATTTCTCTCTCAATCCAACATACTGTTACAAGATAACAAATCAGGCTAATATATACTAATATTCTTCTACATTTAAGTTAAAAGGATTTGAACCCTAGTCATCGATTAATGTCAATCATTTGTCGCTATGTTTCATTGTGAGAGATGATTGTTAAAATAGTGACTCCCGTTATACTTCATTGCGAGAGTGATTGTTCATATTGGTATGCGATATTTCTATATGCATTTGCATGCAGAAGCAATCTAGGATATATAAGGTCCGATTGAACCAAAAAATTTAGTAAAAAATTATTTTCGAAAGCTCATTTTGTAGAAATTTTTTATTCAATTCCCATTTGTATCGAAATATGACGTTATTTCATTCTAGACTGATTCCTGTTTGTGTGTTAGTATGCACAAGGGAATACTGATTCTTACCATGCTCGATCGGTTGCATATTTGCATGGATGCTCTTTTTTTTAACTGCGGAGGATATCTGATTTATAATGCAGAGTTTAACTAAAACAAGCAACTGTACGCACATAAGTGGCATTAGATAAATTGATAGACGTTCATTGTTGAGAATTTTCTATCAATTGTTTCTACTATTTTTCACCTTTCTTCGAGATTTAAAATATTCGATTCTTATTTTTTTTTTGAAAGTATATTCGAATCGTATTTAGACTTACATTTTGTGCTTAAACTCAATTATCAACCTTTTTTTAGTTGTTCCTAATAATTAAAAGAGTACAATATTACGATAAATATCGTTCAAGGTATCTATTCAAACCAATGCCATTTTAAGATCAACTCAAAAAATTAAAATATTTACACACATATACTTGTATTTCTCCTTATATTATTCGAACTCAAATTAATACATCGATCCACTTCTTATTAATTACTCCCTTTGTCCTTTTAATTTTGGGCTTTTTTCATAAATATCCCATTTCAGAAATATTTTTGCAAAAATACTTTTTCAAAAAAAAATATTTTGCGAAAATACCATCTTATTTGCAAAAATACCTTCTGCAAATTGCAACCAAAATGAACCACATATGCAACTTGTTAATAATTGTGTTTTTCCGGCGTCAACAACCCTAAAATCAGGGTAGGTTAGGGTTTAGAGTCTAGGGTTTAGGGTTTAGGGTTGTTTACAACCCTAAACCCTAAACCCTAAATCCTAAGTCCGTATACGAATTATTCGTCATTCTTAATATTTCTAAAATCCAAAATAGAAACATTGAACCCCAAAAGTTAACTATTGAACCCCCAGGGTAAACCAATACCACAAGTTTACCCCTTTTATTAATAATTTTTTTTGAATTCTTAGCTGTTTTTTCAATTATTTTTTAAAAAGTTGCATCTAGTTTCAACCACATATGCAACTGGATGCAAACTACGTAGGTTGTATTTGAAAAGTTGCATCCAGTTGCATCTAGTTGCAATCACACGTGCAACCGGATGCAACCTACGTAGGTTGTATTTAGTTGCATAACGTATTTTTGCAAAAATCTTTTTAAAAGATGGTATTTTCGCAAATTATTTTTAAAAAGAAGGTATTTTTGTAAATATTTTGAGAAGATGGTAAAATCGCAAAAAAACTTTAAAAAAGTGGTATTTTTGATAAATATCCTTTTTACATTTTTCTTTTTGGGATGTCACTCTCAATTATTTATATTCCAAAGATTTCTTAAAACAGTAAAGTTTTATAATATAAAAAATAACTACATCCACTACTTTGTCCCTATTAAATATTGATTGGTCAAATCACTTTACTTACTTTTCTTACCTTTTTTTCCACTAAATTACAATTTTTCTTAACCTCCGTGCCCAACCTCAATGTAAAGAATTGAGAAGTACAGAGGAGAGGAAGTAGTTGTTACTATACTCATTCGTAAGGAATGTATGCCTAATTATTTTTAAAAAACAATATTCTCTGTGTTACAATATCATGAATAATATCGATAAGATATTTATTTAAAGCAATGCCTTTTTATCACCAAATGTGTATGCACCATCTATATCTGGGATTCTGTCTGTATTATTTGTCTTACATTTCCAATAAGCTTGTTACATCTAGGTAGGCTATAACAAAACCAACTTGTTGATCTTTGAGGCCAATGTTTCCAGCACCTATCATGTCTAATTCAACTCCGTTAACAGAGGAAGCTAGCTGTGCTCCTTTTGTTAGCTTATATCCACTAGCCTCGGACATCGTCTCTCCTGTAACTGATCAGCAACAACAGAAGACCAAGAAGAAACGAAACCTGCCTGGAAACCCTGGTATGTAACATAATTTTACTATTTCATATATGTTACAACTTGTTTGTTATGCTTGATTAGTTTTGCTAATTCTAGATCACCAAAATTGAAATTAATAAAATCTTGATTCAGACCCGGATGCTGAGGTAATAGCACTATCTCCAAAGACACTACTAGCCACCAATAGATTTGTGTGTGAAATTTGTAACAAAGGATTTCAAAGGGACCAAAATCTTCAGCTACATAGGAGAGGTCACAATCTTCCATGGAAGTTAAAGCAGAGAAATCATAAAATTCCGATAAAAAAGAAAGCTTATGTTTGTCCTGAGCCTTCATGTGTGCATCATAATCCTTCAAGAGCTCTCGGAGATCTTACAGGGATCAAGAAACACTTCAGCCGGAAACACGGGGAGAAAAAATGGAAGTGTGAGAAATGTTCAAAGATTTACGCAGTTCAATCGGACTGGAAAGCTCATACTAAAACATGTGGAACCAGAGAGTACATGTGTGATTGCGGAACCCTTTTCTCCAGGTATGTTCATGATTCGTAATTAGTTTATAAAGTACTTTTTCATCTTAGTTTATCGAGACTTCAAGATTTCGAGGACATGCACATAATCATGATCTATATAATACTATGTTGTTTCTGCAGAATTCACAATGATCGAAATTTTCTCCGATGAATATATGATTTTCTTTTTTGGATTTTTACATCTAGATATATCATGTGATTTTTTACTAATCTAAAATTTTGAAATACTGCACTGTAATGAAGTTATATTTGTTCCGTTGCACAGTATGTAATATATATTACAGGGAAGCTGGTCCTGACAAGCGATTGTTGCTAGCCATTATTCGAATATAATACAAGATCATGTTAGGATCTCCCTCTAATACCTTAATATTTTATATGAGCCAATAGATAGATGTTTGCAACAATCGATTGGCAGAACCAGGACCCATCATACAAACTTTATATCATAAGTTTTAAAATATTAACCCCAAAGTTATTCTAATAATAGGTGATTGAGGATTACTAGCTATATATACAATGATATACTTCAAACCTTTCAAGAAAAAAAGGGTAAAAGGGAGCCAGAATAAAACACAGATTTATGAGCACCATATATCATTGTAAAATTCATATGATCCTTTTAAATGAGGTTTTGCCTTAGTTGGTCATCCTTTCATTATACGAAGCTAGCTCGTATAGTTGGTCATCTTATATGATAACAGTTGTGTTGAGATCATATATACACAAGCAAATTTAACTTTGATAAAGTCGGTCTAATTTTTTCCTATTTGATATTAGCTAGATTAATGCTCACGTTTAATCTTAACAATTGTCATATATCACAGGAAGGATAGCTTTGTCACTCATAGAGCATTTTGTGATGCATTAGCTGAAGAAACCGCCAGACTCTCTGCAGCAAATGTTCCCATACTAATGTCATCCGCATCATTATTGCTTACACCTCCTCCACCTTTACCAGATCAACCACAGCAGCATCACCCTTTCTCCCTCCTCTCTAACTCTAATTTCTTCAGCAACAAATTAGCCGAGGAACAAAAACAAAGAAACAATGTCGAAAACGCACCAATCGGGTTCTCACTAAGCCCCTGTGACCCTACAACTCAGAACCCTAATCTTAACCCTAATTATAGTTTCAATAAGATGGTCAAGCGTGAAACTACCAACGATACTCATCACATGTCTCCACCATTGTCCACATTCTACCAAGAAACTATACCGCCCGCATACACGAATTTCATGATGACATCACCTTTTCGGAGCCTCCAACAAGGGCTTGCTCCTCCTCTTTCTGCCAGCTCATCAGCTCATCTCTCCGCTACCGCACTCCTGCAGAAGGCAGCGACAATGGGACCACAGCCTGCCACCATGAGCCGTAACGTGGGCCATGTGACCTCCCAAATCTCACCGGAGTATCAGGGTGATCATGCCACGTGGCAGCAAAAGAGTGAGTATGGCATGACTAGAGATTTTCTAGGGTTGACAGGATCAGGAAATAGCAGAAATTTAGATGTGAATGTTAACGTTAATGTGAATGGGAGGAATTTGGTATCATTTACGAGGGGCATAGAGTTACCACCGTATGAACATGATCACTCGCGAATGAGGACTCATCTCGGGTTTGCACCCGGGCGCCGACCTGGATCCGGAACATGGAGAAATTGTTAGCTTTTTAATTACTTGAGCTTGTTTAAGATTACAAATGGTTCTTCTCTTTTCTTTTTTTGCATTCGGAAGTCTGTCTAAACACTGGTTGACGAAAAGTCAAATTTTGGTATTAATGCTCAAATACGTACTATTTAGTTAACGAACGATTTTTAATGCAACTAAACATGTAACTGATCATAGAATTTCAATTAGCATGACCAGTCCCAATGATTGAATAAAGACGTTAACAATTAAAATTTTCAGGACTCTAGTCCTTATACATATATACGCTAACATATGTTCTGTGCAATAATATAGAAACATGTTTTTAGGCTCTTATTAAATTTTAGGAGTTCTAAGTACAAGTTCCGTTCGCCTATAGTTAAGGTCATCGCTGCTGATTTTTAGCTATTAATGCAGCAG
Organism: Heracleum sosnowskyi; assembly: GCA_030848705.1. Classification (NCBI taxonomy): domain Eukaryota; kingdom Viridiplantae; phylum Streptophyta; class Magnoliopsida; order Apiales; family Apiaceae; genus Heracleum; species Heracleum sosnowskyi. The sequence continues at coordinate 49,483,740 of CM061241.1, forward strand.
TTAAGCAAAAACATATAGCAACAGCCATGCTCTTCCTAAAAAAATAAAAATAAAAATAAAAACACGGGTATTTGAAGTACGTACATAGTTTGTTTTCACTAAGTGTTCGCAGTGGTCCGAAACGAAAAGGTAAAAGAAGAGAGTGAAGACAGAAAGAGAAAGGAATTAGAATAGAAAGAAGCAAAAATAAGAAAAGAAGGTAGAAGAATGTCAACGGTTATGAAAGAAATGCCCTACATAAACTTCGGGAGTTGGAATTACAAAATTGTATCTACTTTCATTTCTCAATTTCCTTACTCTTTCTTAATTCTGCGCAACTTCTTTAGAACAGCCTTTGCCTGGCAATTGGCGTGCGAAGAACAAAGTACACTCTTGAGAATTGAAATCCTTTCTTTCGTAGGTATTGTAAGAGGGTAGCTTACCATCCCAAAGTCCGAGGTTCAATTTTATGTGACGTTCGTGTTGGAAAATATGAATGAATCAAATTAATTTCGGTTTTAAATTCGGATTTTTTGTTAATGACGCAATTAATTAGCTTACTAATTAATTAAGGAAATTACCGCCAACATAATTGTCACTGACACGATTAATTAGCTTGACTAATTAATTAAGAAAATTGTCACCAATATAATTGATTAACGCAGTTAATTAATTATGACAATTGTGTGACGCGCAAGTTTTCGTAGCCTAGATATACTCGTGTAGATCATTAGGATTATTCATTCGAAACACATCCTTTTTTCATACGCATCTCTATTTTGTAACGTACACGTTATTTTATGTAATAATATCACAGATTATCTAACAATTCCAACTTAAGTGGAGGATCATGATAATGAGTTGTTGTGCTAGCTCCCTCTAAAATTAATTGAGATGTGCGAAAACTGATCGAATACTTGCAGGTTAACGAAAAAAAGATTGGTAGGCAGGCAAAGCCCCATGGAGACCAAAAAGATGGTAGCATTAGAAGATTATACGATTTATGGGGAAAAAACACTCCACTTGGTCATCAAAAATTCATACAGAATGTACTCACCCTATGTTTGAGCATTTTACTTTAATTAAGAACACTATGAAGCAACAAGTCTGAATTTATGAAAATCCGCTGATTATCGCATTTCGTCCGTCAAACATGTCTCACTAAAATTATCTTGAATGGAGGTCTATTTAAAATGTCGTTAGAAATAACGATACCATTTCCCTTTACTCTATACCTCTTTTTAGAAGTTAAGGCAACATTATATATAGGTGATTATTTTACCTCGCAAAAGAGGTAAACAAACTGTTCCAAACACCATCAAAATCTATTTGAATTCATATTAACTTATTTTACAGGGGTCTCAAATCATGCGGAGGGGTGGAGCTGCCGCCCAATAAAATCACATGCTATGTCACCACACGATTTTTATCAGCCATTATATTATCGATTGTGGGAATTATATCATTGTATGTTTAACTCGATGAAATATTAACATCGTGTTCCAGAGTTTAAAAAAGGAGAGAAGAGAAGAGAAAGGGAAGGAGATTTTTGAAATTTTCTTTCAATAGTGTGTTCCCGAGTTTTTTCAGGAAAAAAAAGAATTGATCCGGAGAGAAAATTTTCTATAATTTTCTCCAAAAACTTTCTTTCCAAAAATGGAATGATTTGGAAAGAACCTCTCACATAATCTTTTAAATACTACTCTACATGTTCTCTTTCTCTCCCATTTCTCACAAAACTCTGAAGCACATGAGAAAAAATGTATCAACTACTTTTTTTATTTCTTTTCTCTCACCATCTTTTCTCTTCTTTTCTTTTCTTTCGTATAAAACTCTGGAGCACAGCGCGTAAAACGGTTAAATTTACTACTTTGCATTAACCGTCTTGAAATAAAATTCCGGTGAAGACCGACAAAAATGATATATTTTATCGAAACTACGGATCGGAAACATGCTCTACATGATTGGCAAAAGCCAAAACTACACATTCGGCGTATAGACTATAGAGTTGCTGTGTGGTCCTGGGGAATTAGGGATTCATATAATTCGAAAGAAGGACCAGGTAGTATAGTATACGAGAATATCCCAGCTTTTACAAAGTAAAATGTGTGTGTGTGTGTATTTTGTAACTTAAAGGATTAAGGTACAGTAGAAATTCCATGCATACTAAAGAGAGGTTCCTTACATGGCCCTTTAATCTTCAGACAAACCAAAAGGATCATCTTCTATTCCCTACTCTTTTATCTCTTTATAACAGAATTGTAGTAATCATCTTTCAAATTCAAAGAATCTCACTTTTTTCTTCTAGTTAGCTACTTTCCTTGTATAATGGCAATCATATACCTGAGTCATTTATCTTCTGTGGTTCCTTTTTTTTGTTTAGTATATTCTACTACTGCATGCGATTCCTTCTTTTCTATCCCCCCCTTGTCCGCGCGCATTACCTTTTCCTTGAATAAAGTGGCAACTAAATTTGGATTCTCACACTGCAAATTAATTCAAATATGTTAGCAGCATATATATAATCACATTCTTGACGAATTTGATATTTCAAGCAGATGTGGTACTGTGCTTGCATGAAAGCTACCACTTTAACAAATTAGGCCAAATGCAACTAAAAACTTATGACGAAACTGCTCTGAGTGTCAAAGTTACGACGTGACAGCATATTCGTTGTAGCTACTTACGACAGAAAAAATATCTATCATAAATTAAATATTTTATTAATAAAACTTAGTGCCAAACAATTAAAGAAAGTGGAAATAAGGTTACAAGAAAAAATGGTTAAATTTAATTTGTCAAATTCAACTACCCAAAATATTCTACCGCGCTTATTTAGATGCGTGATCAACTTAGTCAAGCCGCTTATACTAATGAATGGGGGTATCGAAAAATATAAATTTTTAGGTGACACATTTTTTTATATATATATGGAGCAAAAGTTTTTAAAAAAAATATACAGGCACAAAAAAATTATTAGGGGCACGGATTTTAAAAAGTTTAAAAGTTTCTTGCATTAATCATGAAAATTTTATAAAAAAAAGTTGCTTAGAAAACCGGTCTGATATTGATGAAGAGAGTTCGTTTCTTGAGTTAAGAATTTTGAGGGATGCTTATCCATTGAAGTTAATAAGACCATGGAGATGTTAAATTATTTGAAAGTGATAAGAGTGTGTTATTCGAATGTCACTATAAGTTTATAGAATTCTGTTAACTACGCCAATGACTTTTGTGGAAAGAAATTTAAAAAATTGAAGTTGATCAAATCTTGTTTAGGTTCGAATGTGGCACACGATATATTGAATAGATTGTCCATGATATTTATTTATTGAGGAAGCTATGCATCCAAATCTTGATTATGAAATGCTTATGAATGATTTTTCTAGCAAAATTGTTAAAAAAATATTTTTTCAGAAATAAAAAATTCCGAACATAAGTGCAATTTCTTATATTAAGTTGTTCTTGAGTTAAGTAACGTTTTCCTATTAAATTCTTATATATAATAAGCATAAAAGTGATTTTATCCAAAACTTTGGTCCTGTACCGCCAAATCATAAGGACCGTTGATCTTAAAATAGATGAATAAGAATCGTTAAATCTAATATTAAATATATTTATTTTAATAATATAAATCAAATATAAGTAAATTTTCTAAGTTGACTAGAATTCTCAATGTAAAAATTCGTAACTTCAAATTCTAAGTTGAGTAGGTTTATTTGATTATTGGTTTATACTTTAATTCTAAGTTGAGTTGGTTTTCTTTATTTTAACTATATTCCTAAGTTGAATGGAACTAATGTAAAAATTCGTTATTTTTTTCTGTCTTCAGTTTCAGGCTAGCTTTAATTGGAAAATAATTTGTTAAACTATCACTAAATTAAATATTATTTTGTAAGTTTTATGTGGGCTGTAAATTTGTTTTTAAATATGATTTTTAGAACTCAAGATACAACATAAATAATGTATTGAGCATACAAAACGTAACAAATAAAATCAAAAAACTAATAATATAAAATTAATATAGTTATAAATATTAAAAAAGAGCCGTACATTGTTATATATAATAAGTGTAAGCAATATCTTATCCAAAACTTTGATCATGTACCGCCAAATCAATAAGGACCATTGATGTTAAAATACATGAATGAGAACTGCTAGATCATTGTTAATAAAATATTAAAATATTTTAAATATATAAATCAAATATGAGTAGGTTTTCTAAGTTGAGTAGAATTCTCAATATAAAAATTCGTAACTTTAATTCTAAGTTGAGTAGTGTTGGGATTTATGGGTGATAGCATAGGAAAAACTTAACTTTATATATACTTAATTTTTAATTAAGTAGAACATACTGTCACAGCCAAAGTATGTTCTTGTAATCAGTATGCAATGTTATTTTAATTGTGTAATTTGGAAGAAGTTCACTTTCTGTGTTCAAGCCTCAAAGAATACATATTAGATGACAGCATGAATAAAGGTTACTGTCATAAGCATTGACAACATATTCACTCTGACAGCAACATTGGCGGAAGACTACGCGACAACAACTTTAGCTCTCGACAGCAAGTTTGGAAACCTCGACAGCACACTATGCGGGGAACTCCTACTGTCACCAAAAGCACATTCCTGTGACAGCAAGCTTTGCGGCAAAAGTAACTGTCTCGAGAAAGATCCTTGTTCTAGGTATCTTTCTCAGTCAAATCCCGTGACAGTTTCAATGTTCAAGAAACAGGCGTGTTGCAGTATCCCAAAGCTGCACCAAGTCTGCAAGACTACGACAGAAGCTTCAAGCACTGCAAACAAAAGCGAATCAATTCAAGAGCAAGGTCAAGTCTCTATTTGCTGAATTGTTTTAGCTAGAAATAGAATGAATCTAGGTTGCTTTCTTTGTAATGTATATCTGACATTGTTAGCAATTTAGGAAAGTCACATGGGTAGACACTTTGTAAGAAGCTGCCACTTGATAATGACAGCAGCTTCACAGACCCGTGTTGACAGTGATAGGATTAGTTTTATACTTAGACTATTAATTCATTCTAGGGATGTAACGAAGACAAGCAAGTGTCTTGAAGAAAAAACGAAGCTCAAGAATTCTCTCTTGAGGTTGTAGCAATACTTCGCAAAATAAATAAAACATTTATTTTGTGAATCCTGTCTTCTCGATTATACTGTTTGTGAATGCATACATATTATTGATAACATTAAATCTTAGTTTTGGTTGTTGAAACTGAGATTGAATTTTATCAGTATTGCATTCATCGCCCCCCCCCTCTTCAATACACGAGGACCAACAACTGGTATCAGAGCAATCAGATTAACATACATATCTGAGATCACGACGACAATGCAGAAATCAAACAGTATCAAGATCCCAGCTTTTGATAAAGAGAACTATAGCATTTGGAAAAGAAAGATCTTGTTGTTTATCAAAGCTGCGAATCCACTATACCCAGGTATTCTCGAGAATGGTCCTTTCATTCCAAGGAAGGAAATTGAAGCCACAACAGTAAATGGTGAAGTCATTCCTGCACATTGGGTTCCCAAATATCCCTCCGAATTTTTGGAACCTGAGAAGGAGAAAATAGTGCTAGATGATCACTTGCAACTCATCTTGCTCGATTCTCTCACGTTGGATAAAGCCATGTGTGGAAGTGTGATAAGCTGCACATCTTCCAAGGAGATGTGGATCAGGTTAGCTTTACTATGTGAAGGAAGTGAAGAAGTTAAGGGCAATCAAAGGCAAATACTGATATCACAATATGAGGCATTCATGGCCAAGCCTGGTGAAGACTTAACTTCCATGTTTGAAAGGTTCAGTAAGCTCTTAACTGAACTACAGATACATGGCAAGTACTATGACAGAAAAGAATTAAATGTCAAGTTCTTGCTTACACTGCCTGATCACCTTGAACACAAGACAACAGCCATACGAGAAGGAAGAGATCTCAACAATATAACCTTTGAGACACTTTATGGCATTCTGAAATCTTATGAACTTGAACTCTTTCAAAAGAGAGTCATACAAAGTGGAACAAGGAACAAGATGGCTAATATGTCAAGTGCCCTAGTAGCACAAGTGCCAAGGATCACACAACCAAGTGAAGTACTACAAATCACACAACCAACCCCTGTACAATCCTTGAAGATAGAAGAGGTTGTTGAAGATGATGAGAAAGTAGTACTACAACTCAAGGATGTGGAAGATGAAGATTTCTACACAATGGAGGAACTGGAAAGCATGGACAATCCTAATATGGCCTACATGGCTAAAAAGTTCAAGAACTTTAGGTTCAAGAAGGATAGGTCATTCAGGCCCCAAGGCCAAGCATCCAAGTTCACCAAGGGAAGCTCATCAAAGGCTGATGTGGGAAGCTCATTCAAAGGAGGATACAAGACTGGATTTGTGGATAGATCTAAATTCAAATGTTACAACTGTGGTGAACCTGGTCATTTTGCTAGTGAATGCAAAAGACCCAAACAGGTTCAGAGATTTGAGAAAGGAACTGGTGGATACTCTAAGAAGAATCAAGGTAGAGCCTATGTGGCTGAATGAAAGTGTTGGGATGAGTCTGATGATGAAGATGAAGAAGAATATGTCAACCTAGCTCTCATGGCTAGCACTGATGAAGTAACATCAACATCCTCAAGTCAGGTACCTTCACTTGTCTTACTTGATATGTCCATTGATGAGTATAAGAAAACCATTAAAGACTTAAGTGCTGAAATGTTCAATGTCTATACTAGCTTATCTGCTGCTAATGAGGAAATCACTAGGCTGAGTAAGCTAAATGAAACACTAAAGTCTGAAAATGAATCTCTTGTTCTCAAAACCAGTTCACAAGACTCTTTAGCTCAGGAGAATGCTAAATTTAAAAATGAATTAAAATGTGCTAAAGAAGTTGAGGAATTCCTGAGAAATGAGATTGCTGAAAATGAATTCAAGATTAAAGCTTATAAAAACTCATCTAAGATAGTTCAGGATTACAATGATAAGCATACATAAAATCAAACTGTTGGCATAGGTTTTTCATATGGTAGGAGACCTGGAAAGGAAACTGTGATTCAAGATTGTTTTGGAGATGCTGCTGTCAAACCCACCATTCTCAAGAAGGTTAAAACTCCTATTTTCAAAGCTGCAGAAATTGAGTTTGATGAAGAAGCCATGCTCATCAAACAAGAAATTCTTGATGAGGATGAAGGTGTTGACAGCACATTCAAGGATGGAAAGGATACTGTCACGATCCCTAAGACAGTAAACTTACCAAGCAATCAGACAACAAGTTCAAAAGATGTTGTCACAGTTGGAAAGACAGTATCTTCCAAAGATGATGTCAAGAATGGTTCCAAGACAGTAGCTTCCAAACCTTCTGTCAAGACGGTTGGAATAAAAGGTACTGTCAAGGAAAGTTCGATAGCAACTTCTGAACACACTGTCAATCCAGTAACTCCCAAGTCTAAGAATAGGAATGGTAAGGTAGGTGTCAATAAAGGAAATGGATACACTAATGTTGGAGGTGCTTCTAGGAAACTATGCAATAACTGTGGATCTTCACATCATTTAACACATGTTTGTATTAAGCCAATTGAGGATAAGATCAATGCTACTGAACTCAATGGTAATTTACACAGAACCCCCCTTATGCATAGAACTATGAGTGTCTGTAATAACATTGAATGTATGCCATGCAAAATCACTGCCATGAGTACATGCTTTAACTTACCTATTCTCACTACTGAAAAATGCTCATACATGCACACTGTTGAGACTTCTGAGCCTGCTAGCAACAGCAAGAAGGCCTCATCCACTAAGAAAAGGATCAAGTCCAATTCTAAACCTAAGTGGGTGAAAAGAGAAGTCAAACAGGAGATCATTGATGATGCTTGTGATTTTATGACTGGAAGAAACTCAGGAGACACTAAAACTGCAGGACCCAACAAGGATTGGGTACCATATGCATCTTAAATACATTCTATTTTGCAGGGCAAGAAGAAAGATCAAGTCATGTGGATCATTGACAGTGGTTGCTCAAGACACATGACAGGTGATAAAGCCCTGCTATCACACTATGTAGAGAAAGCTGGCCCAATCATAGCCTTTGGAGACAACAGCAAGGGTTACACAATGGGATATGGCTGTCTGGAAATTGGAAATGTTGTCATTGAAGATATTGCTCTTGTGGATGGATTGAAGCACAATCTACTCAGTGTCAGCCAATTCAGTGACAGGGGATTCAAGGTTGATTTTGATATGATGTTGTGCAACATCTATCACAAGAAGGAAAGTAGCCTCTCTCTAAAAGGGGTTAGAAAAGGAAGCTTGTTTGTTGCTGACTTAAACTCAACAAAGAAGGATAAAGTTTACTGTTTCTACAGTAAAGCAACTGTTGGTGACAGTGTGCTTTGGCATAGGAAACTTTCACATCTCAACTTCAAAACAATGAATATTTTGATGAAGAAGGAGTTAGTGAGAGGTTTGCCCCAACAGGAATTCTGTCAAGAAGGATTGTGTGAAGATTGTCAGATGGGCAAACTAAGGAGAGCTGTGCACAAGTCCAAGCAGATGAACACCAACATAGAAGCACTCAAGTTGATTCATATGGATCTTTTTGGACCAGTCAATGTACCATCTATGGCCAAAAAGAGATATGCCTTAGTAATGGTGGATGATTACTCAAGGTACACTTGGGTGAAGTTTCTTGAATCCAAAGATGAAGCTGCTCAAGTGATTATTGATCAAGTCAGAGTTCTTGATAGAACTCCAAACTCAAAAGTTCAAATCTTGAGGAGTGACAATGGTACAGAATTCAAAAATGGCACAATTGGAAATTTCTGTAAAGATGAAGGAATTGTACAACAATTCTCTGCTGCAAGGACTCCACAGCAGAATGGAGTTGTAGAAAGAAAGAACAGGACTCTCATTGAAGCATCTAGAACTATGTTGCATGATGCCAAACTGCCAACATATTTCTGGGCTGAAGCTATCAACACAGCTTGTTATACTCAAAACAGAACCATGATTAACAAAACTCATGCAAGTACACCTTACTGTCTGCTAACTGGAAAGAAACCTACTGTCAAATATTTTCATGTGTTTGAGAGCAAATGCTTTATGATGAAGGATAACCATGAGAAGAAAGGAAAATTTGACACTAAGGCATTTGTACGATTATTCATGGGTTACAGTACAGAAAGGACTGCCTACAGAGTTTATGTTATGGAACACAGGATTATTGAAGAGAGTGTAAATGTCACATTTGATGAAACCAAGTTTCCAGGACTGCATGAAGAAGGAAAAATGCAGACATTCAGATTTGAGAATCAAGGATACTTGGAAGCTGAGGAAATTGTTGATGAAGAACCTAGCTTCACTCAAATTGTTGAAGTTGATAAAGATATTGTCAATACCACTACTGTCAACCAAACTCCAGCTCAGTCACAGACCATAACCTCTAACATTCATAACAGTGGTGACTCTGGAGACAATGAAGAACATGGTGAAGACAATGGGATTGGTGAGCATTCAACTCAACAAACTGAAGCAACTGTTCCTATATAATCAAGTAGCTTGCCCAGAATCACCAAGTGGAACAAGGATCACACAAATGACCTTATCATTGGTGACCCTACTTCTGGTGTGAGGACAAGGAACAAAGTCTCTGCTGACAGCATGTTTTCATGCTTCCTGTCTCAAATGGAACCCAAGACAACTGATGAAGCATTGTTGGATTCTGACTGGGTGATAGCCATGCAAGAAGAGCTAAATCAGTTTGAAAGGAACAATGTATGGAAGCTGGTTCCAAGACCTAAGGGAAAGTCAGTCATTGAGACCAAATGGGTTTTCAGAAACAAGCTTGATGAAAATGGATCAGTGACAAGAAACAAAGCAAGGCTAGTGGCTAAAGGTTACTGTCAACAGGAAGGAATAGATTATGATGAGACATTTGCACCTGTTGCAAGACTTGAAGCTATAAGAATCTTTCTAGCCTATGCTGCACACTGCAACTTCAAAGTATTTCAGATGGATGTCAAAAGTGCCTTCCTAAATGGAGAGTTGGAAGAAGAAGTGTATGTTGAACAGACACAGGGTTTGAGGATGCTGAAATGTATGATTTTGTATACAAACTCTTCAAAGCTTTGTATGGACTAAAGCAAGCACCCAGGGCTTGGTATGACACACTTTCCACTTTTCTTTTGAAAAATCAGTTTACTAGAGGAGTTGTGGACAAGACACTTTTCTACAAATACCATGGCAAGGACATCATTCTGGTACAAATCTATGTGGATGACATCATTTTTGGTTCTACAAATGAGAAGCTGTGTGAGAAGTTTTCCTCTCTCATGAGTAACAAATATGAGATGAGTATGATGGAAGAATTGTCATTCTTTCTGGGATTACAAATTCTTCAACAACCTGATGGAATCTTCATTTGTCAAGCTAAATATATCAAGGAACTTCTCAAAAAGTTCAACTTGGAAGATTCATCACCTGCAAAGACACCAATGTCCACATCAACTAGTCTGGACCTTGATCCTAAAGGAAAGAAAGTTGACTCAAGCACCTATAGAGGCATGGTAGGATCTCTCCTATATCTAACTGCTAGCAGACCTGACATCATGTTTGCTACATGTCTCTGTGCAAGATTTCAAAGTGATCCAAAAGAGTCACACTTAGTAGCCATCAAGAGAATCTTTAGATACTTAAAAGGCACTCCTAATCTAGGCCTTTGGTATCCTAAGAATACTGGATTTGATCTAAGTGGTTACTCAGACTCAGACTATGCTGGATGCAAGATTGACAGAAAGAGTACTACTAGTAGCTGTCAATTTCTTGGTGGAAGATTGGTCTCATGGTTTAGCAAGAAGCAGCATTCAGTTTCTACCTCAACTGCAGAAGCTGAGTATATTGCTGCAGGCAGTTGCTGTGCACAAATTCTATGGATGAAGAATCAACTTCTAGATTATGGTCTAGTGTTAAGAGACATTCCTATCTACTGTGACAACACTAGTGCCATAGCCATTTCAGACAATCCAGTTCAACACTCTAGGACAAAGCACATTGATATAAGACATCACTTTATCAGAGAGCATGTTGAACAAGGAACTGTGAAACTGATCTATGTCCCAACTGACAAGCAACTTGCTGACATCTTCACTAAGCCATTGGATGAAGCAACCTTCAACAGGTTGGTAAGTGAATTGGGAATGCTGAATCTGGTATGTTGACTTACTCAGTTTTCTATATTTCCAAATTCTCTTTTGAAGCTCATGACAGCAACTTCAAACCTGCTGTCAAGAGAAGTTACTGTCTACTTGGTCTATGTCTGTTATGTGACAGCATGTGTTGATTTGACTTTTCATGTCAGTATTTTGTGCCAGTCTCATACTTTTAGACCGTGTATGACATTAATGTGGTTACTTGTTAAGTTTGAGAGATAAAAATCTGTTCCATTGGACTTTCACACCGTTTTGTATTAATCTGTAGGATTAAAGGAGGACACGACCATTAATTACTTTTGTGGTAGTTGTATGGGTACTCTAACTGTTGACCATTAGACTTTAATCCTTAGACGGTTTTGCCTATAAATTAACCTTAGGTTTCACCAGTCTGCTCTCAGTTTTAAAGTAAATAATGGAAAACAAAGTAGGAATTGAAGTAGGGCTAAAACGGTGCGATAGTGAACCCGACAGTGAAGAGATTGATGAGCTCTTCGAGATGCTGTTGGACTCCATGGATGAGATAGACGAGGAAAAGAAACAGGAAGAGGAGGCCAATGCTCAGGAAGAAGAGAAGGAGCTTCAGGCACTTCTTGAAGAAGAAGGTCGCTCTGAAGAAGAGATTAAGGAAGAGCTTTTAGACCTAGTTGATAAAATCAAAGAATAATGTACTCAATGTTCTATTTTTAATGATTTTATCAATAATAATAAAAGTTCTTGTTCTTGTGTTTATTGAGTTTATGATTTGTCTGTGTTAATTGCTTAATATCTGTGTTCAAAAGATTACATTGCTAAATCCATAATTTGTCAATATTAAGTTAAGTGTATGAATAAAGCATTCTAATAAGTTCATGACAGAACCAATTCCCAATCGAAGTTACTGTCGTTAAGAAGTTAAGTGAAAGACTTTCTGTCAAGACTTGTCAAGGATACTGTCATTCATATGCTTAACGGTGACAGCAAGTGGCCACGCCCGTCGTCGACACGCCAAATTGATAATCATAATGTTATGCTCTACTATGTTCGCACTTAACTATAAAATATAGCAAATGTGGCAAGTAGGGATCGAACCCAAGGGAATAGCATTCAATACTAGTGTAAAGTAAATTGGTGGGGGGGGGGGGGGTTTGAGTTGATTGTGGTATTTTATCAAACACCTTGCATACAAGAAATAAATTTCTAGAGAAATACAACTAAGATAATGGCAATCATCCAAATTTACCAACACAACAAGGCACAATGAGTTAATTAGCAAGATAAAGAGATATTTGACCCAAGGATAATGGAAAATCAAGCACTTTACCCCAACAAATTCAAGCAAGACAAACCCAACTCTACCTAACCAAGATAATTGGTGAAGCACACAAAATCTTATTTCTCTTCTAAAACACTAATTTAGTGAAGCACATAAATTAGTTCTCTTGATACTAGCAACCAATATTGAAGCAATACTAGTTTAACCAAATCAAGGAATTAAACAAAGAGAAGTTAGGACAAATCCAAGGATGAGGAGCTCAACCTAGGTACTTGCACTTAAATCTTGAGGATTTAGGTACACTAAATCTTGTGCTACTACAATGAATGTACTAACAATTACGGATTAGCACAAACAATTAGCAATTGAAATTACAAGAAGAGTAAGATGAAGCAACTTACAAATCTCCAAGCAAATTCATGAACAATACAACACAAGTATTCAAGATAGAGTGAAAAGATCTTACTTAAAATGAAATGGGTTTAGTACAAGAAATCCTTCCTTGAGCCAAATAAATGAAGTTAGTTACTCATAATCAATGCTAGATTAGAAGTAATAAATGCTTCCTCTAACCCTAATTGAATGTTCTTGGTGAGAGAAAGATAAGATAATGTCGAGATAAAGGATGATATAATGGATTGTTTTATGCTTGGTTCCCAACTACACACTTAATACATCCATTAGTCAAGAGGATAAAATGGTCAAATTGCTTCCAAATAGTTCCAGCATGCCATGCACGGTCTGATGAACGGCCGTGCGGACGCCCGTGCAATTTTTCTGCATCACTTGGAACACTTCGCACGACCTAGTGAACGGCCGTGCGGACGCCCGTGCGATTTTTCTGCATCACTTGGAACACTTCGCACGGCCTAATGAACGGCCGTGCGGACGCCCGTGCGGACAAAAATCTCCAAAATCATGCATTTGAATCTCCCGGCATCGCAATCCAACATCTTCTAAATTCCCTCTTGAATAATCTTTGCTTTCAAGCCCACAATAAGTCATCTTTTGAACAAATAATCATGTGGCACTGAAAAAGGGAAACATAACAAATATAAATAAAATGCATATGGAACCGAAAGAAAACCAAGAGAAAGAGAGACAAAAACGTGTATAAAATACACGTTATCAGCAAGTTTTTGCGCAATAGTTGCTGTCGTGCAAAACCTACTGTCACCACCTCTTATTACTGACAGATTGTTTCTAGCGCACAGGTTACTGTCAACAATAGTGGACCGTTGAAATTGGATATTTATCCCACGTTGGTCAGTGAATAACGGGCAGTAACTGACGTGTTATAAGAGTGGGTTAAGACACGTTCTTTAATTCCACTTTTGGTGCACAACGTTTGAGATACCTCTATTTATTCCCCAGTTACTCAGACATATCACTCTCATCGAACTCAAAGCAATATACTTTTCTTCAAGCAAAAAGCCACTTTCTTACTTTCTTCTTTTCGTGAAATCTAAATGGCACTCAAACAGACTCTCTCTCAAACAAACTTTGCTGGCATCTTTTCCCCAAATGATGCTGGTGAAGGTTTCAAAGGACTGGTGTTGTTCTTGAACAAGTCCTATCTCGGTTCTGCCATCACCTCAACCCCCATTCTCGACTTAGACAGAATTGAGGCGTTTTGGCGAACTGCTATTGTTCAAACTGAGGGTGAGAACCCAGGTATTCAATTCACAATCTCTGGGCAACAATACACTCTTACAGCTGAGGTCATCAACACTGCTCTTGGAATTACACTTGAAGCAGGACAACAATTTGCTGAACTTGCCAATGATGACACTCTGAAGAAGCTCTTCTTGAAGATTGGGTATGCAGACCCTATTCTCGAAGAGGGGACTACCAAATGGTATCCGTCTGGTGAAATGGATAGGAAGCATCTGAGAAAGGAGTGGAGCATGATACTTGATGTGATGGTCAAGGTGTTCTCTACCAAGTCCACAGGCTGGAATGGAATACCCTCCTACATCAAGAAACTGACACATTCTCTTGTCCATGGATACAAGGTGAATGTTGGAGCTCTCCTCATGGCACACCTCAGGGCTGCCATAGGTAATAAGGTATCAATCTACCCTCGCTTTCTTATGATGTGCATTAATTCATTCTGTGATTTTAATGATGCCGCCCCTCGTTTAGAGGCTTGCTCAGTTTTGAAAAAGAACACACACACACACTGTTATCCTCATAAAATATCAATGCACATATTCCACTTTGTTTCACTCAGCACATGGTTGATCAAGTGTCCAACCCTGATTTACCATTACCATCTGGTTATGACTCTTTCACTCTTGAGAATGAAACTGAATTAGACCCAAATTCAGTTAACCCACATTCAACACCATACACTCAGCCTAGGCCCTCTAGACGTTCCAAAGCCCAAAGAGAAGCCTTGCAAGAATCCAGAAAACGACCTTTATAAGCTGATGTTGGTGGTAGCTCTGCGAGTCAAGAGGGAGACACTGCACCTAGTGCAGCAAATAAGGAGGCTAGTCCAACAGAACCCCTAGTGGTTCCCCCTGAGCCTAAGAAGAAGAGAGCTAGGAGGACTAAAACCACTGTTAGCCAAGCTGCAGTTTCTCAACAAACTGTGGTTACTGAAAGGGATTCAAACACCTCCCTAGATGTGCCTTCTCAACAAGGTACATCTATTGAAATTGGCATGTCTCCCAAGGCACCCTGTACAGAGTCTGCACAAACTCATGGTTCACAACCTAAGGAACCTCCACTTGCAGAAACACACAGTGAGTTAGGGCACAGTGAGGATTTCTCTATTCCTTTTGATGATTCACATGTTTCTCCTGTGAATCAGCCCCCACTCTCTGCTACACTTTCACCTTCTTCCTTCCCTACACATTCTTTTGTTTCTTCTCCACAACCTAGAGAAGGGGACAATCCCAACCCTTCAGGTTTTGATCATCCATCTCCAATCATGGATGAGCCCCCATCTAGTGGTCCACAAGAACCCATTTCTCAAAGTGAAATGGACACCACTCCTCCAAACACTGAGCCAGGGCAAAGTGGTAGTTTGTCAGAAAATGAAACAGCCAACACTTTGTCTGAACTCCAAGGAGCATCTTACCTTCAGGAAGATGCTGTCACAGCCTCTGTTGTTGTCAAAAACACTGGCAATGTTGCTGTCCTGGACACAGCTGCTGTCATGGGTGGAGAGAAAGATACTGTCACTACAGAACCTACTGTCACTCCACCTCCCAAAGTTGATGTCATGCCAGAACCTGCTGTCCAGACTCCAACTGACAGTAACATTCATGCCAAAGATACTGTCCAGTCCTCTCAGCCTGATTTTGATGTTGTACTCATTGAGGATGCCTCTGATGATGATCTACCTCTTGCCAAACTCTTGAAGGTAAATTCTAAATCTTCTCCTTCCATGCATGTTAGTACTGCTCATACCCATGCATCTAGGTTGAGTGAGGGTGTGCAAAAGAAAAGAGAGATAAAAGAAAAGAGAGGTGAGCATAAAAATGAGAGGCAGCCAAATGTGCTGGCAAAAGGAGAGGGACTTGAGCATGTCCAGAGAGACTTTGAGGGAGCCCACACTATTCAGGCATTAGGCCTTGAGAGTCAATCTGTGAGGGGTGATGAGATCACTCAAAAACACCCTGAGAGTGTGAGAACCCCCATAGCCTCCAAGCCCCTTACTTTTCCTTCCCCTCCAAGAAGGTTAAGGTATGGTGGCCCCTCTGCTACTTTTGGTAACAGGATTGCAGCTCTGGAAGGACAGTGTGCTACTTTGAACTCCAAGATGGACTCTCTCTCTCAACTGGTAGTTGATGGTTTTGCTGCTACTCAGCTCTCTATCCAGTTCCTTACTGACCTAGTAGCTGCCAACTCAACTAAGGGGGAGAAGGTAGCAAGATCAGAATCAATGTCTATTCAGGAATTAGGTGGAACTCAGGGGGAGCCAGTAAATGTGAAGACCAAAGGGGGAGCTAAGGGGAAAGCAATATCTAAGGGGGAGCAAGTCAAACCAAGCAGTGGACAACCAAAGGATAAAGCTGAAGAGCTTGTTGAAATTGACTTGGATGGAGAAAGAGTGTTGATGTCTAAGGCAACTCAAGATACAATGCAAAGAAGACCTGCATCTAGACATCCAATTCTACCTCCTGTGACAATCAGAGAGCCAACTCCAGGAACTCAAGAATCTGCTCTGCAAAGAAGATGGAGAGAAATGGAGGAACAGAATAAGATTGGGAAAGGTAAAGGGAAACTGCCTGAATCCATCCATAAAGGAAATACTTGGTCCAATGGTACTGAGTATGATCAAGAAGAAGTCAATACTTTAATGGTGGATTACAGGGAGATCACATTACACAATCATGACAGTGAATTTAGCAGTTTGGTGGAAGAAGCAATGAATGCTCCAAGCAACCGTCCAACCAACACCACAAAATTGTTAAAGGATCAAATCACCAGTGTCAGTGTAATGGTGAATGATGAGAAAAGATGGGCTGTAAGTATCTATTTCACTTCTGGCATATCTTATTTCATCATAATGCAGTTATTGTAGAGTCTGCCAGCAAAGGTGTTGTGTGCTTTGAAGGGAAAGATCAGGGCAACTCAAACACCATTCAATGAAATATTGGATATGCAAATCCAGAACCTGATCACACAAAAGCTACCTGAAGTCTACATAAATCCACCAAGTGTTTTCTACAGATCTAAAACTAAGGATGGCACAAGAAGGAACAGCTTCATGAATTTGGTTAGCCCATCCAGAATGGAAACCAAGTCAATTCTGAAAGTGTTAGATGGAATACTCAGTTCAAATGCCAATCTAGGAAGAGTTTATGTTGTTCAAGAGATCTACAAAATGCTGGTGTTGAGAGACAAGACACTGGGAGCTAGAGTGAAGGAACTAATCTCTAGAGCCAATGCCAAAAGAAATGATCAAGGCGGAAGCTGTCTCTATGACATACCTCCTCAGGATGATGATGATGATGATGATGATGATGATGATGATGATGATGATGATGATGATGAGGTTGGAGGTGGTGAAGCTTCTGGAAATGCTGGTGGAAGTAATTCTGGGAATACTGGTATTCAATCTCAGAATGAAGGCAATGAAGAAACTCCTAGTCAAGAAAAGAAAGATGCTGGTGCAACAGATGAAGAGGAGCCAAGAATACTGGAAACTTTGGAGGCAAGCATTCTTAGATGTGATATTGATTGCATAAATGCAGAAAAAGATGCTGTCACCAAAGGTACTGTCGACAAGGATACTGTCATAGAAGATGCTGTCATGGAAGATACTGTCGACAAAGGTACTGTCAAGAAAGGTTCTGACAAGGATGAAGCCAAAGCTACTGTCAATCCCATAAGACTGAAAGCCAAAGCAAGAGCATGGTTTTCTAGACAGAAACCTGAAGGAAAGCACAAGTACTCAGGAAAGGAAAAGGCCACTGGATTTGGCAGGAATCTTAAGAAGCCAATTCAATCAATACCTCCCAACAGTCTTAAGATACAACAGATGCAATCTAGAGAAATCAAGAGTGTTGAGGTCAAGATGGATGCAAATCAAGAGGTCACTGAGTACATTCTGTGGTGGGAAGAATCAAGATCTACCAAGGTTGATACGGATTTCAATCTGGTATCCACATCAACCAGTGGTAGGATATCAACCTTAGATAAAAGAAGAATTGACTTCTTCTACCTGGAAAGAATGGTAGAGTTGCTGGAGAGCTATGATAATGTTCCAGAGTCTGTTATGGAACATATTCTGAAATATCAAGCTGATAGGGATGCCGAATTCTATCAGAAATTTGGCTACAACTTTGCAGATTTTGATGATGCTGATATTTCAACTGATTTACCAGCTTCTCCTATACCATATCACTGGTACTATGAGTTTGATGATTCACCCACAGAAGAAAGGAAAACCCAACCCACAGAGGAAGGGCAACCCAAGCCAAGCAAAAGACCTGACTCTTCTCAGTACGCTCAATATCAGTCAGAACTTGATAAGAAGGAAGCTGAACTCCTAGAAAGATGCAAGACTGCCAATAAGGCAGAAAGTGAAGCTCCAAATTATCAAACATGTATGCTGGAAAATCCCTTAAGAATCAAGCATCTAAAAGAAGAAATCTATGTTTGCAGCTTGCACAAGCTAAAAACAACTATTCTGAAGGATTTACAGTATATGGTTGCTGGATCAATTCATCCCCCAGAACAGATCTGTTCTGACAAGATAGAGGAATTATTGGAAAGGAGAAAAGGAGAAGATTCAAAGCTGGACAAGCAAAGGAGGATGTCTCTCAATGCTTATCGAGGAAGTAGATTCAAGCTCATTCATGAAGAACTCCACTTCAGAAGCTATCCATTTGATCAAGAGCAATGGTTGAATCTCAGGGATGCTAGTTCTCTTATTTCTCCCACTATCAAGAAGATCATTGAAGAAATAGAAGATGCTGCAGTCACACCTGCTGAAATCTCTCTTGTAGAAGGTCTAAGAGGCAGCTTGGTAGAAGCTCTCAGAAGAGAGGAAGTAACAAGACAGAAGAGGAAATCTCAAGCTAAGTAATCATTCTAAATCCATTATGATCTTGTTAGTTAAGTTGTCAGCATATATTGTAAATTTGTTGTTATTGTCCATAAAAACAAATTGGGGGAGATTGTTGGGATTTATGGGTGATAGCATAGGAACAACTTAACTTTGTAT
Organism: Heracleum sosnowskyi; assembly: GCA_030848705.1. NCBI lineage: Eukaryota > Viridiplantae > Streptophyta > Magnoliopsida > Apiales > Apiaceae > Heracleum > Heracleum sosnowskyi. Next base: position 49,502,873 of record CM061241.1, read on the forward strand.
ATACTTAATTTTTAATTAAGTAGAACATACTGTCACAGCCAAAGTATGTTCTTGTAATCAGTATGCAATGTTATTTTAATTGTGTAATTTGGAAGAAGTTCACTTTCTGTGTTCAAGCCTCAAAGAATGCATATTAGATGACAACATGAATAAAGGTTACTGTCATAAGCATTGACAGTAAGATTACAAGAAGACAGAATGTTGCAAGTCAAGACAGCATATTCACTCTGACATCAACATTGACGGAAGACTACGCGACATCAACTTTAGCCCTCGACAGCAAGTTTGGAAACCTCGACAGCACACTATGCGGGGAACTCCTACTGTCACCAAAAGCACATTCCTGTGACAACAAGCTTTGCGGCAAAAGTAACTGTCTCGAGAAAGATCCTTGTTCTAGGTATCTTTCTCAGTCAAATCCCGTGACAGTTTCAATGTTCAAGAAACAGGCGTGTTGCAGTATCCCTAAGCTGCACCAAGTCTGCAAGACTACGATAGAAGCTTCAAGCACTGCAAACAAAAGCGAATCAATTCAAGAGCAAGGTCAAGTCTCTATTTGCTGAATTGTTTTAGCTAGAAATAGAATGAATCTAGGTTGCTTTCTTTGTAATGTATATCTGACATTGTTATCAATTTAGGAAAGTCACATGGGTAGACACTTTGTAAGAAGCTGCCACTTGATAATGACAGCAGCTTCACAGACCCGTGTTGACAGTGATAGGATTAGTTTTATACATAGACTATTAATTCATTCCAGGGATGTAACGAAGACAAGCAAGTGTCTTGAAGAAAAACCGAAGCTCAAGAATTCTCTCTTGAGGTTGTAGCAACACTTCGCAAAATAAATAAAACATTTATTTTGTGAATCCTGTCTTCTCGATTATACTGTTTGTGAATGCATACATATTATTGATAACATTAAATCTTAGTTTTGGTTGTTGAAACTGAGATTGAATTTTATCAGTATTGCATTCATCCCCCCTTCTACAATACACGAGGACCAACAAGTAGGTTTATTTGATTGTTGGTGTATACTGTAATTGTAAGTTGAGTAGGTTTTTTTTATTTTAGTTCTATTACTAAGTTGAATAGAACTAATGCAAAAAAGTTTTCACGTTATTCTTTCTTCAGTTTCAGGATATTTTTTATTGGAAAAAATTGTTAAATCATCACCAAATTAAAGTTTATTTTGTGAGTTTGTATGGACCGTAAAATCATTTAAATCCGATTTTTAAAACTCAAGATAGAACATAAATAATATATTAAGCGTATAAAATCTAATAAATAAAGTATGAAAACTAATAACATAAAAAAAATTAAAAAAATTATAAATTAATATAATTATGAATATTAAAAAAAACCGTGCATTACACACGTTATAAACTAGTAATTGTAATATATATTATAGTTTTTACAAGTGATTATTCATCACATCAAATACCCCAAGCACTGCAGTAGATGGTGTTTAGTAGAAGTAAAAAAAAAAAACTGCTTTAAACTTTCTCGTAAATCCTTTTCTAAAATGTTTATTTGTTAGATAATCGTTCTCATTTGCTTGTTTGATTGATGATATAAATAATTACTAAAACTTCAAATTTTATGTTTTTTTTTGATATTATTATATGAGCGCAATTTTTTTTCGCTTTGAGTTTTGAATATCAAGAATCCCAAGACTATTGCTTACACATAACACATACACAGTATCACATATCACATATCACTTTAAAATATAATCACTTGCCCAAATTTATATAATCAGACATATACATATAAAACATAATTTCGAACACTAGAAAAATCAATCGGAAACTTACCTTGACGCATCCTAGATCATGTACCCAATTCTGATCAGAACTGTATTTAGCATTTATTATCCTCTAAACGACGATTTCTGGAAAAACTCAAAGGATGAAAGTTGTAGAGAACGAAAAGACCTTTCTGAAAAGATATGACTTGTCAGAATCGGACTTATAACGAACCGGGAATTGAATAAAACATCTGCTGAATTTGAATAAAAACTGAAAAACAAGATCTGTCTGTGTTTTTTGATTTTAAGAACAGTTCAGATCATAATATGGAAAAACACTATGAAACAAAAGTTGGATAAAATTGAAAGAGCTTTCCGAAAAGTCCAGAATCATCAAATTCTGACTTATGATGAATTTATTACGAATTTTACAAGATAGATGAATTCTATGTATAAAACCCAACGAATTTTGACAATAAAAACGAAGAAAGAGAATATGATGTTTATATAAAGACTCGGAACCCTAATTCCAAACCTACTACTTACCTGTGTTCAAATCTGATCCAAACTTTAGGCCCATTAGTCTAATTTAATTTTAAATCCTATTCTTTTAAAAATTCTTTCATTATTATTAATCTAAAAATTACGGGATATTACACCTAACCATCTTCAATTCAATTGTAATTTTTACATTATTATGGTCTAAATTAAAGTTATATTGTATGTATAAAACCAACTTCAACGTATGTATATATATTATATATCACGCGCGCTAAAAATATTTTATAAAAAGAATTGAAGGAATATACGTGATTTGTTCATAATTAATATAAAGGTATGCTTGTATGAAAAATGTTAAATGTTATATATTTGTCGCCAACTTTGGTATAAATTTATGCTATTTTAGTGTAGCATTAAAGTTGATTTTCACAAAAATAGCGTAGGTATTAAACTATTAAAATTTAACCTTATAAATGAGTATTCTTGGCACCGGAAATATTATTCATTTATTGAGAGTGAAAACACACTAAAAACATTATTTGACCAGTTTATTCGTTTATCGAATATTATTTATCGAGTTTTTATTGTTGATATGGTCAGAAAAGTAATTATAGAAATATAATTGACTGGTCAAACAAAAGGTCGATATTTAAGGCCCGACACCCTAATTATTCATTAATTTCGTAATTAATGAATAGGGAAAATATACAGCTCATTAAAAGAGCCCAAATTATGGCAAATTGGTCAAAGAAGGATCCGGAATCCCAATTAAAGGCAATTAATGAGTCATAGCCTTTATCGACAAGGAAAAGACTTATCCTGCAAGCAATACAATGTTTATCCAATATCGAAAAGGAGACTTATTCGCTAAGACTCCTAAACATACCATAAATACTAGGCCCCAGACGCCTATATAAGGTCCCTGATCCTACAATCAGAACTACGTCTTTGGCTTGATTCTCAATAACGAATTGAGATACGTAGGCATCTTGTGAGGACCAATTTAGTCCGGAAACACGAGTGCAGCCATTAAAGCTCGAAGCTCATTAAATTCACACAAGTACGTTTTTTAATCCACAACATTTGGCGCCGTCTGTGGGAAGACAACATCAACCATGGCAAACACACGAAGAACAGCTCGGGATACTCAAACTCCCGATGATCACCCTATCACCTCTGAGGCTGATCAGCCACCGCCGACTACCGGCACACAAGGGGCGAGTATCCCCACCAACACTCAAGGACCGGAAATCCCGATTTCGGTTGAAGGGACGAATCCCCTGCAGATGGTCATTCATGGATCTAATCCACAAGAGACCGTTCACCAGCAACCAATCACGACCTCCCCGCTGCTCATGAGTGCACCAAGGAGCCTTCAACTCCATACTACTGATCTCCCTCAATACGCGAATCAGACTTTGGGGATGCCAAGCTATGGCATGCCCCCTCGACCCATGGCGGGCGGTAGTGGAACTAATCCAATCTACCATGAGGCATATGTGCCCCCTTATATTCAAGGTCTGGGACCCCAAAATCAACAAACTCGTCAGACCCCTCTCATTCAAGATTACTCTGGCCCATACACTGAGGATGAGGGTTATACAACTGGGGAGGATGTCGCCCCAAGAAGGAGACGTTCTTCACAGACAAATCGGGAGCAACCCCAAACTACTAGGGAGAAACTTGCAGCCCATGAGGCAGAGACTGCAAGGCTCAAAAAACTCCTTGCTGAAGAAGAGTCCGCTCAATCTCGGGGCCGGACGACTGAAGGAATCCCGATAATCAACTTGGATCCACCAAGAAGGACCAAGAGGGCTGAAGCCCCAAGGGGTGATCCTAGTATTTTGTTGCCTCTGGGAGATCCTGATGATCCTACACCACCGTTTACTCAAGACATCATGACAACGGCTATATCCAGAAAGTTTAAGATGCCTTCGATCAAAGCCTATGATGGAACGGGAGATCCCGCAAATCATGTAAAGACCTTCTCCAATGTACTGCTGTTGCAGCCAGCCAACGATGCGGTCAAGTGTAGGGCGTTTCCACAAACCTTGGCAGGCATGGCCCAACGTTGGTATAGTCGTCTACCTCCCAACTCTATTGGGTCCTTTAAAGAGCTAAGCAAGGCTTTCATCAATCAGTTCATTAGTGGAAGGGTGCATGAGAAAAGTTCTGCATCACTCATGGCAATACGTCAAGGAAAGAATGAAGCCCTAAGGGACTACATCAATCGATTCACTCGGGAGGCTTTGAAAGTCCCGGACTTAGATGACAAAGTGGCTATGATAGCCCTGCAACAAGGAACCACTGATGACCACTTCAGGAGGTCGTTGGCTAAACATCCACCAGAGAGCATGTTGAAGCTCCAAGATAGAGCCGGAAAGTACATCAAGGCTGAGGAAAGCATGAGAAAGTATGAACCCGCCGCTGGCGACGGTGGAAACTCAAAGAAAAGAAAAGAAACTCAGGAGTACGACGTCAAGGAAAAGTTTCCCCGAACATCAAAGAACTCCGATTCTCCCCCCAAGAGAAGCAATTTTGGGCCAAAATTCACAGAATATGCACGATTGAATACTCCCAGGAGTCAAATTCTGATGGAGATAGCCAAGGAAGAAGATATCAAATGGCCAAAGCCAATGAGGGCTGATTTGTCCAAACAGAACCAAAATCAGTTTTGTCGGTTCCACAAAGAAGTCGGTCATGACACCGACGATTGTAGGCAATTGAAAGATGAGATTGAGTTTCTGATACGAAGAGGAAAACTCAGCAAGTTCACTAAGGATGGAAGCCAAGGGAGCCAAAGGGGGAACTATGAAAGAAAAGATTATGATAGAAGGGACAACGATCAAGATCGAAATCCCAAGCCCCGAGGGCCAGTGATCAACATGATATTTGGAGGACCAACTGCTCCTGGGTCCTCCCGAAACTCAAGAAAAGCTTATGCCCGAGAGGTACTGACCGTTGTTGGAGAGGCACCGAAGCGTGCACGAACAGAAGTGTCAATAGGTTTTGATGATTCAGACTTGGAAGGGGTGAAGTTCCCCCACGATGATCCTCTTGTCATAGTACCTGTGATAGGCAACTCCAAAACAAAGAGAGTCCTAGTCGACAATGGAGCCTCAGTGGATATATTGTTCCACGATGCTTTTATCAAGATGGGTTACACTGATTCTCAGTTAACACCCTCTAATATGCCCATATATGGGTTCAATGGAGTGGAATCAAAGGTGGAAGGCACTATCTAACTCCCAATGACCATGGGGCAAGGAACGAATACATCCACTCAGATGCTGAACTTCATAGTTATAAAGGCAACCTCAACCTACAATGCGATCCTTGGAAGGACGGGTCTTCATGCGTTTAAGGCTGTTGCTTCATCTTACCACCTGAAACTCAAATTCCCCACCAGGAATGGGATTAGTGAAGAACGGGGAGACCAAAAGATGGCTAGAAGCTGTTATGTAGCCGCGTTGAGGCCTGATGGAGTTGGGGGGCAGGTTCTCCCCATTGAAGATATGGACACTAGTGACAATGAGGACCAAAGAGGGAAACCAGCTGAGGATTTAATCCCAATTCCCTTAGTCCCGGATGAACCAGAGAAGGTGACTTATGTTGGGGCACTACTGCCCGAACCATTGAAAGGCAAACTTGCATCTTTTCTTCAAGAGAACAATGACGTTTTTGCTTGGACAGCGGCTGACATGCCAGGGATTGATCCCCAACTAATATCTCACAAATTGAATGTGGATCCAGAAAGGAAGGTAGTGAAACAAAAGAAAAGAAGTTTTGCTCCAGAGAGGCTTGAAGCCATTAAGCAAGAAGTGAATAAGCTTTTAGAAGCTGGGTTTATTGAAGAAATCCAATTCCCGGAATGGTTAGCTAACCCTGTGATGGTCAAAAAAGCTAACGGGAAGTGGAGAATGTGCGTCGACTTCACTGACTTAAATGATGCATGTCCTAAGGATTGTTTCCCCTTACCTAGGATTGATGCCTTGATAGATGCCACCGCTGGGCATGCGATGCTAAGTTTCATGGATGGCTTCAGCGGATATAATCAAATCAAGATGCACAAAGATGACATCGCCAAAGTGTCGTTCATCACTGACTTTGGTGTCTTCTGTTTCTTAGTCATGGCTTTTGGGCTTAAGAATGCTGGAGCAACCTATCAAAGGTTGGTGAACAAAATCTTTGAGCACCTGATTGGAAAAACCATGGAGGTCTACGTAGATGACATGTTAGTCAAGAGCCTTGATAAGGCCGATCACATTGAGCACCTCCGAGAGGCTTTTGAAGTGCTAAGACACCACAAGATGATGCTAAATCCAGCCAAGTGTGCCTTTGGTGTAGGCTCGGGAAAGTTTTTAGGCCTGATGGTTTCCAAGAGAGGAATCGAGGCTAATCCCGACAAAATCAAAGCGATTCTAGACATGGAACCACCAAAGACTGTCAAGGATGTCCAGAAACTGACGGGAAGAGTGGCTGCTTTGGGAAGATTCATCTCCAAGTCTGGAGAGAAGTGTTTACCCTTCTTCAAAGCGCTCAAAAAAGTGAAGAATTTTGAATGGACAACTGAAAGTCAAGAGGCCTTTGAGGCCCTGAAGAAATATATGGCTGAAGCACCACTGTTGGCAAAACCCAAGCCAAGACAAATTCTCTATTTATACTTGGCGGTTTCTAACACAGCCCTTGGAGCTGTTTTGGTAAAGGAAGAATTGAAGGTTCAAAAACCCATCTACTATGTGAGCAAGATCCTACATGGGGCAGAAATAAACTACTCAATGGTTGAGAAGTTTGCCTTAGCCTTGATAATGGCCTCAAGAAAGCTACGCCCCTACTTCCAGGCTCACAAGATAGAGGTCTTGACTGATCAACCTCTAAGAAACATCTTGCATAGCCCTCAAGTTAGTGGAAGATTGATCAAATGGGCCATTGAATTGGGAGAGTTTGATATCAAGTATAAGCCTCGGACGGCCATAAAAGCTCAAGCACTTGCTGACTTCATGGTTGAATGCACCATTGACAACCAAGAAGTCGGGGGGCAGAAAGTGACTATGGAAGATAAGAAAGATGAGGAAATGACCTTCAAAGAATGGTGGGTGCTCTATTTTGATGGAGCATCAAAAACAAAATCAAGTGGAGCTGGTTTAGTGCTACAAAGTCCTGATGGATTCCTAATAGAGTATGCACTAAAACTTGACTTCCCGACGACAAACAATGAGGCTGAGTATGAAGCTCTGATAGCTGGCTTAGGGCTGGCTGGAGCCTTGAGAGTCAAAACTCTGAAAGTATTTGGAGACTCGAGGCTAGTGGTTTCCCAAGTAAATGGGGAGTTTGAGGCTAGAGATGAAGTCATGGCCAAGTACTTAAAACTTGTCAAGGCCATTATGACTCAGTTCGATGAATGCTATGTGGAGCACATTCCGAGGGAGGAAAATATGAAGGCTGATGCCTTGTCTAAATTTGCCTCTTCTGAAATTGAAAACTATGTCGGGAGTGTATACTTCCAAGTCTTGAAGACCCCAAGCATCAATGGAAAGTTGGTAGCCCCCATTGGTATCACCAGTTGTTGGATTGATCCCATCAAAGCTCATCTGGAAACTGGGTGGTTGCCCAACGACACTTCAGAAGCACGAAAGCTATACGTCAGAGCACTAAGGTATGCCCTAATTGAGGGAATCCTATACAAGAAATCTTTTGTTATTCCATACTTAAAGTGCTTGAGACCTCAAGAGGCAGAATTGGCCCTAAAGGAAGTGCATGAAGGGATTTGTGGGCAACACTTGGGGGGCAGAGCCCTGGCTCATAAAGTCACTCGTCTAGGTTTCTATTGGCCAAGCATACTTGCTGATGCTAAAAGCTACGTCAAGAAATGTGAACGGTGCCATAAACATGCACCAGTGGTTAGGCAACCACCAGAGATGATGACATCCATTAACTCACCTATCCCCTTTGCTATGTGGGGAATGGATATACTCGGACCATTTCCTATGGCAAGTGCTCAAAGAAAGTTCTTGATAGTAGCAATTGACTATTTCACCAAGTGGATTGAGGCTAAACCCTTAGCCAAGATAACCACCAAGCAAGTGATGCAATTCTTCTGGGAAAATGTAATATGCAGATATGGAATTCCACGAGTCCTGGTCACGGACAATGGAACTCAGTTTAACAACGATGAGTTCAAGAAGTATTGTGATGAAAACGATATCAAGTTGCGCTTCACTTCTGTCGCCCATCCTCAAGCAAATGGGCAAGCTGAGGTTGCAAATCGAATCATCCTTGATGGACTAAAGAAAAGAGTTGAACGCTCCAGAAATACTTGGGTAAACGAATTACTCCCTATACTTTGGGCATATCGTACTACTTGCAAAGTCACCACCGGGGCAACTCCATTTCTATTGGCTTATGGAGCAGAGGCAGTGGTCCCGGTGGAGATTACTCACACCTCCCCAAGAGTTGAGGCTTATGAACCAGAAGAAAATGAAGAAGGCTTGAGGCTGGCTTTGGATCTAATTGACGAAGTTAGAGATGAGGCAAACGCCAAGATAGTTGAACATCAAAAGAAAGCATCCTTCTACTACAACCTAAGGGTTAAAGAAAGGTTCTTTCGTCAAGGAGACTTGGTTCTCAGAAAGATTGAAGCATCCGGAGTTGGACAAAAAGGGAAGTTAGCCCCAAATTGGGAAGGACCATATCGCGTCAAGAACGTATTTGGTCGAGGCTCATACAAGCTAGAAACCCTTGAAGGGCATGAGGTGCCAAGGACTTGGCATGCCTCCAATTTGAAAGTTTATTATGTTTAAGGTGTCTCCCAAGTGGACTCACTACTATAAATAAGGTTCGATGAAACCAACCCAAGTTTTAAACTGGGATACTATGTAAGGGTTGATCCCATCTTCAAATTATAAATGAATTCAGCATTTTCATGTTTTAAAGCTTATCTACTATGAGTCTTCATAAACATTCAAAAAGCAAGAAAAGCAACACAAGCCATGAATGGCCACCAGACATAAATAAAAACTTAAACAAGAGTTAAGTTAAGCCCGTAGGCCAAAAGTACATAAACGAAAGTACAAGCCATGATGGCCAAAAGTGAAACTACACCTAATCTTCCTTGTCTACGTCCTCCTCCTCTTCCTCTCTAGAGGAAAAGACAGCATCATCAGCTCCAGCAGTCTGACCAGGTGGGGAAGTGTGATCCAGGTCTAAGATCCTATCATCCTCCTCCATCTCGTCCTCTCCAGCCAAAGCCATCTCCAAAGAAGTAGGAAGGTGAGGGCTTGGAAAATCGGAAATAGTGAGGGATCCAGGCATCCTCTCCAAGACAGCAGCAAGAGCGTCATTCCATCCCTTAGTTTACTGAACAGGGAAGAGGAGCCCATCATGCTTATCAATCAAGTCCCCGTACTCCTCAGAGTCAAGGTACTCGTCAATAAAATCATCTTTGGCCTTCCTCAAAGATACCAGTTCAGCCTGGGAGTCAGCCAACTCCTTCTCCTTCCTAGCCAGGGTGGCCTTCACTGAAGCCATTTCCTCCTGGGACTTCTCAAACTTGCCTTGGTTGGCCTCAGAAGATGAGCGCCAAGACTTAGCTTGAAAGAGAGCCCCTTGGTAGTTGGCATTCATCTGCAAGCAAGTTATAGGTTAAATACTTAAACTTGAAATAAATCAAAGACTACAAAGAAAAGAAGGAGAGAAATACTTACAGCAGCCATAGCCTGAGATCCAGCATGCTCCACCCCCTCGATGGTGGAGTTAGAAACAAAATCCTTGTAGTCACAAGGAGTCAGAGAGTGATAAGACCACTCCACAGCATGTTTGGACACTCCCACCACAGTGTCCTTCTTCCTAAGACCCCAGTTGGGGCGCCAAACTGCACTCTTGCCCGAGGGAAGGCCTTCAGCATCCTCAGTAAGGTCCACATGTGGCCTTATGAAAGCTGGAATACTAGAAGCACGAGGGTCTTTCCCTGCCAAACGTGCCCTCTTCATCCTGGCTGTTTCCCCCTCTTCAGGCTCGTTGGTCTTATTGATAAAGACTGCAGCTGCAAAAGATATAAGGAAAGAAACAGTTGGTATAAGTTAATCTTAAATAAATAAAGAAAGATATGAGGTGAGAATTACCCTTATCAGAAACGTTGGAGAGTCCCAAGGACCTAAGCTGAAACTCATCCAGGAGCACCCAAGCCATTGTGGCATAATTATCCTTTGTGAGCTCAGCATATGCATGGGCCTCTTCATCAGTTAGGATGATATCACTAGGGCTACCATCCGAAACCCTACTAAAGGAACTACGAAAAAGGGTGCCCCAATCCCCTCCTTCCCAAATCAAGTACATGAACTCTTCCTTCCATTTGAGGTTATTGTCTGGAATGGATTTAGGGTGAAATATGGGGGAGTGGAAGGACGGTGGTTGATATAAACCCAACCCAAAGAAGTGGATGAACTATTCTTAAATTGAAAAATTCTCCTAAACAAAGCTACAGATAAAGGGAAATTGTTCTTCAAACAAAGAACAATGAAACACATAATGATTCTCCAGGCGTTTGGAGGAAGTTGGCAAGGGTTAATCCCAACATCAGCCAAAAGCCTGGGAATGAACTCATGAAAGGGAAACCTGAGTCCTGCGACAATGGCATCCTTGTAAATTGTTAGAAATGAATACTACTAGAAACTAGACAGAGGGGGGGTGAATGGATAGTTTGATATATTTTTCGATTCTTGAAACCTAAGTAAACAACTGTATGTGATTATGATATGTAATATGCAGAAAGTAAATAACACACACAATCACTTTAATCTACTTTGTATAAGCAAATTAAATACTACAGCTTTCCAGGAAATTCACAATCGAATTTCTGGCTTCTAAACAAGAACAGTTTGAACTTGCTTGCTTACAGAGAAAAGAGCTTAGCAAATAACTATGTGTATCTCTCTTACTTCTTACAGTTGTGTGTGCACGATATATATATTCACCTATACAAACTAGGCACACACAATATTACACAGCTACCCCTTCTGAAAGTCCAACTTGTCCTGCCATAAGAAGTTCACTGTGTCAGGAAGGACCACCTGCTTTTCGGAGTCTTTCCCGTTTCTGTAGCTGCTTGTCTCTTATCTTTCTCTCCAAGTTTAGCTGTAGATTTGCCATCTGTTCTTTGGACCACCTTGCCAGAACAAATGCTTCAGTATTTGTCTCCTTTGATTCTTGGTTCTGTACCTTGATTTGTCTTGTTATAAACGGCTAAGTGTTGATATCGTGAACTCCACTTTATCCCTGACTTCGCGATCTCCCTTGTGAGGACTACGCGATATAGCCTTTGAAGACTTTGCGACATAGGTCATTTGATGACTATGCGACATAGGTCATTTGATGACTATGCGACATAGGTCATTTGATAACTATGCGACATAAGGCTTCTGAGGACTTCACGATCTAGGCTCTTTTGACTTTGCTGACTTCAACACTTCACGACATGTGTCTTGAGGACTTCTCGACATAGTACAAAATGGACTATGCGATATAGTACTTCACGACATGGATATTGGTGACTTCACGACATAGCTTTCTTTTGACTTTGCTATATAATGCCTTAGACAAATTCCTGCAACTTATTTCTTCATAGCCTTATTCAACTCTATCCTGCTGCATGAACACTTCTGAACTTCTACCAGGATAATTATTCAATGGCCTATATATACAATCTAGATGCAAGAAACTTTACTAAGCTCATTATAAATCTGAGCATACATGATAAAGCTATTGTTCATGAGAACAAGACAAGTACATTTAGAGACCTATACTCTATCCCAGTGATAGAAATCACTAGGTCATGTAGTGTGACATAGTCACATAGTGTAGGCTTGTTAATAGTGGTATTCAGACATGTCTTGAGCCTAACAATCTCCCCCAAATTGTGAGTAAGATCCTTAGGCACAATTTCATGTCTGATAACAAGCCTAACTTACATAAAAGGAAATTTAGTAACAGAGAGGATAATTCATGAACATTGAGATCAGAAATTTGATTACATAGAAAAATTTAAAGCTTACAGTTTACTTTTGTTGCTCAGCAGCTTCAGCTTCCAATTGCTTCTCTAGCAAATCATCATATATCTTCTTTTTCCTTATCTCTTCTTTTCTCTTCATGTCTATGATGGCTTCTTGAAGTTCTTCTCTTGCAATCAGTTCTTCAATGAGAGGTGAGCCTTTCAAGTCATCAATTGCAGCCTTGAGTGCACTTTCTACATAGGAATCAAGAAACTCCATCCTTATTTTGCTTTGACCTCCATGTGAGTTTTTGTACTCCACAATGTAAGGATTTTGTTTGACCCTGCACATCCCTTTCTGCCTTAGCTCCTTAGCCCTCTCCTCCATCTCAGCCATTTCTTTCTCTCTCTGTATGTTTTTCTCTTCATTCTCTTTCCTCATGTTTTCTTCATAATCAGCATGCATCTTCAAGTACCTGGCAATATCTATCTTCCATGTCCTTTCATCTTTTTCTTCAAAATTCAGTAAGGCATTTATCCTTTCAAGCTCATACTTATAGAAATATTGCCAGCTTCCTTGCTTCATTATCCTTTCTCTTCCATCAGTGTACTTGATCTCTAGATGATCCAACTTCACTTTGACTTCAAAGATCCTTTGAGCCCTCAAAAATGCTAGGGCATCTTCATCATAGTCCTCATCTAGTGGAAGCACATTGATGCCAATAACATTTGTGAGTTTTCCAGTCTTCTTTGTTATCCTCATCCTTTTGGGTACACTCTTGATCTTCAAATGCTTCACAAGAGATACCTTTCTGGAACAAGGAGAATTAGTCTTCAGTGCCACATCACTTGGAAGTAGCTTCATTCCTTTCCCCTTCATCCACTGTAACACTCCACTAGCTGTGACTTTGTGGAAGTGTTTTCTTGAAATTACTTTAGTGGCTTCATCTTTCTTCTGTGGCAATTCAGGTTCAGAAGTCATGGATAATGATTTTGGAGGATCATTGCTAACAGTACCCACCCTAGACTTAGAGTCTTGTGTTGTGGTTAAAGTACTACTAGCAATGTCCTTGACTTGCTGAATTCCACTTCTTGTTTTCTTAACTGATTCCTTTGCCCCCTTGTCATCCCTCTTGCTATCATCAGCATCCTTTGATTTCAGGAAGGCCTCATCATGATAGATGTGAGAACTGGCAACTTCCTGTAGCTTGGCCTCTGTGATTGTTGTTGCTTTGGCAGGTTGAGCATTGGAAGTAGGTTGAGCAGGTTGAGAAGTGGAGATATCTTTTGGCATTGTGGAGGGATAGTAGGTAGTGGTGACTGTGCTTTTCTGGCCTTGTGCATTGATGACCTCTACAGGGGGAAGATTGATTGGCTTTATTGTCTCTTCAATGAGCTTGCCCTTAAGTTTTGACTGCTTGGCAGGTACTCCCCCTTTCTTTTTCACAATAACCTCCTTAACTTTCTCCCCCTTAGGCTTGGGATCAGACAAAAAGTCTTGAGCTTCACCAGGGATAGGCAGGTTCATGGATCTCATCATTGAAGTCATCATTTGTTGCTGCACCAGTAAGATGTTTGAGGTGTTGTTGCCTTGGTCATCCAGCTTGTCATTGAGTTGGCTTAAGGATGTAGATAGCATTCTGTTTTCATCCTTGAGAGAGGCCACTTCTTTTTCTAAGCCATCCACCTTAGAGAATAATTGTTGAGACCTAAATGAGTTTAGGGATTGATCTTTGACCCTGGCAAAGTCATATTTGGAGATGTCTGACAGAGGGACTTCATCCACCAACTTGTCACCATACTGATTTTTCCACATGACATTTATCATAGCATTTGAGGTGATGGTGGCTTTCGCTTGAGTTTCCAGTGAAGAAGCCAGTTTCTTGATGTTGTCTGTGACCATGGCAAGAGTCACATCCATCATGGATACATTTGTGGAGGTTTTCTGGACTTCTTTGAGGATACCATCCACCTTGGGAAAATCAGAGAGATAAGAGTTCCTGAGCTTAGTGAGGGATCTGTCTGTCTCCTCCTGGATTGAAGAAATCTCTGATTGAAGCCCTTTCCCAAGATAGTGCAGAGCCTTCAGCTGGTTCTTGTACACATCATTCACAGCATCATAGATGGCAGCAGGAGAGAGATCCTTTGCATTGGAGCCCAGAGAAGTTAGGAATTCTTCTCTTAGAAAAGCTAGGGCATCCTTGAGCTTGAGAGTCCTCTTAGCATCCAACCAGGCATCCACATTTCCCTCTGGTTCAGCTGCATCCACAATCTTCTCCTGCTGAGCTTCAACATCCTCCTTGTGGCAAAGTAAGATAGCTTCATAATCAGCATTGGGAAGATTTGAGGTGAGGAGATGTTGAGCTATTTTGGAGAACTCATCAATCTGTGTTACATGGAGATCTTGTATGGCTTCTTCTGTCATTTTGGAAGGCACAGATGATGATCCTGAAGGCCTGTCATGGTGCACAGGCTTCAGCCATTCTGACATAGTGGCCTGAGCCAAGTGAGAGCTAGTGCTAGGCACTTCATGAGATGTAAGAGTTTGAGTCTCCTCCAGCCTTGGAATGGCTGTAGGGTCTAATGTTGTCTCCATTGAAATGGGATGTGTTACAACATTAGCCCTATTTGTCTGTGAAGACAGTTCCACATCCCTAAGGATGGGAGAATTTGGCACAGAGTCTCCAGTGAAAACTGGTGAATCCTCCATGTTTGTGTTGGTGTCATTAGGATATGCCCCAGCATGTATTCCCTGACCAACTAGATGTGGTTCCTGGGTGGTGAGCACAGTGTCATGCACCATGTCACTTGAAATTGGCTCAATCACAGGAGAGAATTGTGATTGATCAAAGGCAAGATTGTCATTGGAATGACTTTCTTGTTCAGAAGAAATTTTTATGGAAGAATCTGAGAGAGAAGTGGGGTTTAGACTAGATTTTGGCAACCCCCCCTGAGAAATAGGAGGAGTTTCAACAGTGATGTGCTCTCCACTCTGTGTGTCATCAGCCTTATCACTTCTAGGGTCAAGAGTGAGTTCTTGATCCTGTGCAGACTCAGTACAGGTTGTAGTGGGGAGACTACTCTTTTCAATGCCAATAACCTGTTGGGAGGCCATTGACAGTAGTAGGTGTACCCCTTTTTCCACATCTGAATCCTGTTGGGAGGATTCAGTGGTAGGTTTAGATTTTGACTTCTTCCTTTGTCTGGTAAGGGGTGACTCAGGATCCTCACTTCCTATCTCTACAGAGTCATTTATCACTGCTAGGGCTCTCTTCTTTGACTTCTTTTTAGTAACACCAACCTTTTGAGAGATTGATGCACTTGGTTGCCTATCCTCTACAGTGGTGTTTTCAGTAGGATTGCTGGATGGGATAGGAAGGCTGGGGATAGACTGTGCAGCTCCTTCAGTCTTAGCCTTCCCTGTCCAGGAAAGTTCATGATATATGGGCTTATCAAGTGGATAAGACTCAAATGTGTCCTGCATATGCTTGGTCACACTTAGAATCACATCCACTTGATTCCTTGTGTCCAATGAACCAAATAGTACTTTGGACATGGACTTGGAATAAGCCATTTTAGTGTTATCTATACCCTCCAATAGATGGACATTTGCATCAAGAAAATTTAAAATAACTTGAAGGAAACGAGGGTAAAAGATGTCATTACCTCTACCACGAATGGTCCTGCCTAGCCTCTGAGTCAATTCTTTGAGAATTATGGCTCCCACATTGATCTCCTGGTTGTTGGCCAAGGAGTAGGCTAGCTTCACAGCAATGTGACTGATATGGTCCCATCCTGTCTTCCTGCAGAGAAACACCTTCTGGAGTGCGTCAAGCAGAAATGACCACTCCCTTCTCACAAACTTCTTATTCAGCTTTCCAGTATCTATCTCATCAGCATACTGAATGAAGGTCATGAATTCTATGATTTGAGCATCTGTAGCTTCTTGGTCATGACCTTCCACCTTGAACCCCAAAGCTTCATTGATTTCCCTTTCACCAAATTGAAAGTGTTTGCCTCCAATCGAACAGCTAACCTCCTGGAATGAGGTTCCATCTTCCCTAGCCATTGTTGATACCAACGCCGTTCTCCAGAATCCTTCCAACACATCAACATACAAGGTAGGGTTCAGGGTTAGGGCTTGGCGTAGGTAGGAAGTGTTCAAGAACCGTACAAAACACTTGTACCTTGGGTTAGCCTCAGCCTCAGAGGGAATGGTGAGAAGATTGGTTTCTTTGGGAATTGTTAAAGGGATAGAGGATGATACAGTTTGAGATTTGGGTGCCATTTCGAGAGAGAGAGAGTGAAAATTAGAGTAGAGAATTTGTGCTTAGGTTTGAGAGTTTGAGAGCAATAGACAAGATGAAAAGTTGTGAACGGTTAGAAAAGGTATTTATATGATAGATACACTGCGATATGGAGTTATGAATATGTACAGTCTATATGTATGTCGCGAAGTCAATAATAGCCTGTACCGCAAAGTCTTGCAAAATATATCGCATAGTCTCAACAATGAACTATGTCGCAAAGTCTTCAAAATGAAAGGATCGGGGAGACTTTGCGATATAGTAGAAATACCCTGTCTAAAGCTCTCTTTTAGGAATTTTAAGCAATTTGTCAGACTTTTATCAAATTTTGAAATAAAATTAATTTAAATCAAAATTCTGTCAACTATGGAGACTTGTCGATATAGTTATTCTAAGTCGCGAAGTCATAAAATTAACTATGTCGCAAACTCATGAAATGAACTATGTCGCGAAGTCTCACAATCTCAACAGTTTGCGATATAAGTCTGTTTAATTTGAACTATGTCGTGAACTCTGAAAATCATCTATATCGAGATGTCTCAAAAGCTCACAACTCCACTAACAAATATGATTTTGAAAAATATGCAGTAAAATACTGAAATATTTATAAATCATATCTCAGCTAATTTTCACTCCAAACAAATAGATCATTTAAATACAGTGAAAATTTACTGCTGCAACTATTAACCAGCATATTTACTTAGAACAACTGAATGAAGGATTGAGCATTCCAATTTCACTCACAAGTCTGTTGAAGACTGCTTCATTCAGAGGTTTAGTAAATATGTCAGCTAGTTGTTTCTCAGTTGGAACATAAGAGACTTCTATGGTACCATTTGCAGCATGTTCCCTAATGAAATGGTACCTGATCTCAATGTGCTTTGTAGTAGAATGATTAACAGGATTGGCAACTATGGATATTGCACTAGTATTATCACACATTAGAGGAATGTGTTCTAACACTAGCCCATAATCCATGAGTTGATTTCTAATCCAAAGCAATTGAGCACAGCAACTTCCAGCAGCAATATATTCAGCCTCAGCTGTGGATGTTGCTGTGGACTGTTGTTTCTTACTAAACCAGGACACTAACCTTTGACCTAGGAATTGACAGCTTCCAGAGGTGCTCTTCCTGTCAATTCTGCATCCAGCATAATCAGAATCTGTGTAACCAACCAGGTTGAACCCAGTGCCCTTTGGATACCATAGCCCAAGATTAGGAGTCCCCTTTAGATATTTGAAAATTCTTTTGATGGCCATCATGTGAGATTCCTTGGGATCAGACTGGAACCTTGCACAAAGGCATGTGGCAAACATGATGTCTGGCCTGCTAGCTGTGAGATAGAGTAGGGATCCAACCATTCCTCTATAGACCTTGATATCAACTCTCTTGCCTTTCTTGTCTTCATTCAGCTTGATTGCAGTAGACATAGGAGTTTTAGCTGGGGATGACTCTTCTAAACCATATTTCTTTAAAAGATCCTTGACATACTTAGATTGGTTTATAAAGATGCCATCCTCCCTTTGATGTACTTGCAGGCCTAGGAAGTAGGTTAACTCTCCCATCATACTCATCTCATATTTACTTTGCATCAACTTAGAGAACCTTTCACAGAGTTTTTCATTTGAAGAGCCAAAGATGGTATCATCCACATAGATTTGAACAAGAATGATATCATTTCCATGCTTCTTGAAGAATAGGGTTTTGTCAATTGTACCCCTGGTAAATTGATGCTCAAGAAGGAATTGAGATAGAGTTTCATACCAGGCTCTTGGTGCCTGTTTGAGTCCATAGAGCGCCTTGAGCAGTCTATACACAAAGTTTGGGAAGTCTTCACTTTCAAAGCCAGGTGGTTGAGACACATAGACTTCTTCAGCAAGATCACCATTAAGAAATGCACTTTTCACATCCATTTGATACACCTTAAAATCTGAGTGAGCTGCAAAAGCCAGGAAGATTCTTATGGCTTCCAGTCTAGCTACAGGTGCAAATGTCTCATCATAGTCAATGCCTTCTTGCTGACAATATCCTTTGGCAACCAGCCTTGCTTTGTTTCTTACTACCACTCCTTCTTCATCCATCTTGTTCCTGAACACCCATTTGGTGTCAATAACATTCTTTCCTTTTGGAGGTGGCACTAGTTCCCATACTTTGTTTTTCTCAAATTGATTCAACTCTTCTTGCATGGCAACAATCCAATCAGAATTCTTCAAAGCTTCTTCAATTAATTTAGGTTCCTCTTGTGACAGAAAGCAGCTATACAGACATGTATTTAATGTTGCCCTTCTTGTTCTAACTCCCTCACTAGGATCTCCAATGATTTGATCCCTAGTGTGGGCTCTGTCCCATTTCCTTGTGTGCCCCTGTTCATTTCCTTGATCTGTTCCAATCTCATTTTGGTTGACAGTTGCATTCTCTTCTTCTCCCCCTGTGTTTGTGAATCCTTGCACAGGTGTTTGAAGAAGATTGTCAACTTCAAGAATTTCATTTTCTAGAACAGTTTGAACAGGGGGTTCATCTTCACTTTCAGAATCCTCAAGATAACCTTGATTCTCAAATCTCAATAGCACACTGTCTTGATCACTTGTTTTCAGTCCTGGAGTTTTCTTGTCATCAAAGGTAACATCCATGCTTTCCATGACTTTGTGTTGCTCAGGTACAAACACTCTGTATGCTGTCCTTTCCAGAGAGTATCCAATGAAGATACCTTCAAATGCCTTAGCATCAAATTTTCCAACATGCTCAGAGGTATCTTTCATCACAAAGCACTTGCTTCCAAACACATGCAGGTGCTTGAAGGATGCTCTTTTTCCAGTCATTAATGAGTAAGGAGTTTTGCCAGACTTCTTATTGATTAATGTTCTATTTTGCACATAGCATGCTGTGTTAACAGCATCAGCCCAAAAGCTAGTGGGTAGCTTTGCATCCAGCAGCATTGTCCTTGCAGCTTCAATGAGAGTTCTATTCTTTCTCTCAACTACTCCATTTTGTTGAGGTGTTCTAGGAGCTGAGAATTGTTGAGAAATTCCTTTATCTTTGCAAAACTCATACAATGTTGAATTTCTGAACTCAGTCCCATTATCACTTCTCAAAGCAACTACAGAGGAACCAGTGCTTTGTGCTTCTTTATCAACTCTCTTGATATGCTCTATTATGACTTGGGGTGCTTCATCCTTGGAGAATAGGAATTCCACCCAAGTATATCTTGAATAGTCATCTACCATCACTAGAGCATATTTCTTTTTGGAGAGGGACATTACATTCACAGGGCCAAATAAGTCCATGTGAATTAGTTGCAGAGGTTTTGAGTTTGTATTGAGCAACTTGTTCTTGTGACTTGATCTTTTAATCTTCCCTTTCTGACAAGCTTCACATGCTCCATCTTGCACAAACTCCAAGGCAGGCAAATCCCTGATGAGTTCTCTCTTGGTTAGAGAGTTCATTGCCTGAACATTCAAGTGAGACAGTTTCTTGTGCCACAGCCAGAATTCCTCATTTGTGGCTTTTGTGTAGAAACAACAAATTTCTCCCTTATCTGCAGCCTTGAGATTAGCTACAAACAAGCTTCCTTTATTCACACCAGTTAGAACAACTTCACCACTTTCCCTTTTTGAGATTGAACAAAGGTCTTCATCAAATTCCACTTTGAAGCCTCTGTTGGTAAACTGTCCAATACTCAAGAGATTATGCTTCAGTCCTTCAACAAATGCTACATCTTCAATAATGACATTTCCAGATTTAACACTGCCATATCCCATTGTATAACCAATGTTGTCATTTCCAAAGGTTACTGATGGGCCAGCCTTTTCCTCAAAATGTGATAGCAGGGCCATATCACCAGTCATGTGACTTGAGCATCCACTGTCCAAGATCCATATGACTCTTTTATTCCTGTTGCCCTGCATTCACAAAGTGACTAAGTTGTTTTTGGTACCCACACTTGGTAGGGTCCAGATGATTTAGAAACATTTTGATTAATAATTCTTCTGTCATAAATTGCATTTCTCATAGTAGGAGACTTCACTTTTTCTGTGGCTTTGGAGTTTACACTCTTAGGCTCACATGAAGTTTTCACCCTCTCAACCCTGATTGGGGACCCTGTCCTATGAGAATGTATGTGTGTGTGTGATTCACCAGATTGTGCAGAGTCAAGTTTATGTTTAAGAGATAAACAGTTAGCAATCACAGTCACATAGCATGTCATGCAGTTTGGCTTACCACAGAAAGAATCATGACTAGAATTTATGCTTGCAGAAAGGTTACTTAGGTTGTCAACTTCAACAATTTCAGGCTTACTACACTTATGAGTCAAATGATTAACAGATAGGCATTTTTGACATTGTTTCCTGGGAGCATTTGGCACATAAGCATAGTTGTTTCCTTTGTTAACACCAACTTTACCGTTTCTGTTTTGTTTCCTTTTCTTAACAACTTCTTTCTTTGCTTTAGGACTCTTGACAAGATTGTCTTTGGTCTCTTTCTGATTGACAAGTTCAGGAAAGGAAGAAGTGTTCTTAGCAGCCTCATCTTCTTCAAGTAGTTGTTGCTTGATGATCAGTAGTTCCTCATCAAACTCAACAACACTCTTTCTGAAGATGGGCAGTTCAACACTTGACAGTATGGTTGGGGCATTTTTGTTTGTAAAAGTTTCCTTTCCTTTGCCCTTGACCTTCTTCCTTCCCTTGTCATTATCATAGTCAAAACCAACTCCAACCTTGCAGTCTTCAGTGTGTTCCTTGTGGTAGGTTTGAATAAGTTCAGAGGAGTTTTTGAAGCTTCTTAGTTTCAGTTCAGTTTCAGCAATTTGTTCTCTAAGGGTATTCTCTATCTGCTCAGCACAAATCACTTTGTTTTTAAGATACTCAACCTCCTTTTTCAAACCATCCAGGTTCACAACCATTAACTCAAGTTGCTCATTCTTTTCTGTAAGCTCAACATTCTTAGCAGTTAGTCTGTCAATTTCTTCATTAGCTACTAACATGCTAGTATGAATATTAAACATCTCAGTGCTCATATCTTCAACAGTTTGCTTATATTGAAGGGGAGTCATATCAAGAGAAGTAAGAATAGGTACCTGACTTGAATCACCTTCATCAGAAAATGCCATCAGGGCATAGTTTGAGTATTCTTGTTCTTCTTCTTCATCAGAGTCATCCCAGCATTTTCCCTCAGCAATAAAAGCTTTGCCCTGTTGTTTCTTGAGTAGAGCCTCATACTTAGCTTCAAGCTCTAAGTATGCTTTGTCCTTCTTGACTTGTTTAGGCTTTTTGCACTCAGTGGCAAAATGCCCAAGTTCATTGCAGTTATAGCACCTTATTTTGGTCCTATCCACACTTCATGTCTTGTATCCACCTTTAGCAGCACCAGCAATCCCTTTTCCTTTATTGAAGGTGTTTGAGCCACTAGATCCACCAGTGTTTCCATTATTGAACTTGGACCTAAATGGCTGCTTTCTTTTAAACCTTATGTTAGGATACCTCCTAGCCATATAAGCAAAAGATTTGTTTTCCATTTTGTCCAGCTCATCTATACTGTAGAACTCATCCTCTTCAGGTAAATCATACACAACCTGAGTTTCATCACCAGTGTCTTCAACTTCCAGTTCCTCAATCTTGACCTGACTGATTTTAAGAGAGTCCATTCTTTGACTTAGGTTGTCAGCAATAAGTGCACAGGAGGTATTAGCCACTAATCCTTGCTTTGCTTGAATAGATCTCTTTTGAAACAGCTCTAACTCATATGTCTTTAAAACACCATACAACACATCAAAACCAATCTTTGTCAGATCTCTTTCTTTAAGGGAAGAGATTCTTGGTTCCAAGTGATCTGGCAGAGTTAGTAGAAACTTCATATTGAGCTCTTCTGTTTCATAGTGTTTGTCATAGAGTTTGAGCTCGTTTATCAGCTTGTTGAATCTCTCAAACACTTCTGTGATTCCCTCTTTTGGCTGAGCCATGAAGGCTTCATATTGTGAAACAAGAATCTGCTTCTTGTTCTTTCTTACTTCAGTAGTTCCTTCACAGAGCACTTCTATAAGATCCCACATCTTCTTGGCACTAGTACAATGAGCAACAGTGCCATACATGTTGAAGTCCATAGATTCACAAATGATAAGTTGAAGATGTCCATCCAATGCTACTTTTTCCTTTTCAGGATCAGTGTATTTTAAGGGATCTTTGGGCACATGTTTTGCTGGTACAATCTCAGTGCCATTGGTTGTTTCACCAATCTCGATCATTGGAATGAAGGGACCATGCTTTAGAATATCTAAATACATGGGGTTAGAAGCTTTGATGAAAAGCAACATCTTCTTCTTCCATAAACTGTAGTGCTCCTTGTTAAAGGGAGGAATCTTGATACTGCTTAGTTTCTGTGAACTCATTCTTGATCTTTTCCTGTTTGTACGTTAACAGCCTACGCTCTGATACCACTTGTTAGAAATGAATACTACTAGAAACTAGACAGAGGGGGGGTGAATGGATAGTTTGATATATTTTTCAATTCTTGAAACCTAAGTAAACAACTGTATGTGATTATGATATGTAATATGCAGAAAGTAAATAACACACACAATCACTTTAATCTACTTTGTATAAGCAAATTAAATACTACAGCTTTACAGGAAATTCACAATCGAATTTCTGGCTTCTAAACAAGAACAGTTTGAACTTGCTTGCTTACAGAGAAAAGAGCTTAGCAAATAACTATGTGTATCTCTCTTACTTCTTACAGTTGTGTGTGCACGATATATATATTCACCTATACAAACTAGGCACACACAATATTACACAGCTACCCCTTCTGAAAGTCCAACTTGTCCTGCCATAAGAAGTTCACTGTGTCAGGAAGGACCACCTGCTTTTCGGAGTCTTTCCCGTTTCTGTAGCTGCTTGTCTCTTATCTTTCTCTCCAAGTTTAGCTGTAGATTTGCCATCTGTTCTTTGGACCACCTTGCCAGAACAAATGCTTCAGTATTTGTCTCCTTTGATTCTTGGTTCTGTACCTTGATTTGTCTTGTTATAAACGGCTAAGTGTTGATATCGTGAACTCCACTTTATCCCTGACTTCGCGATCTCCCTTGTGAGGACTACGCGATATAGCCTTTGAAGACTTTGCGACATAGGTCATTTGATGACTATGCGACATAGGTCATTTGATGACTATGCGACATAGGTCATTTGATAACTATGCGACATAAGGCTTCTGAGGACTTCACGATCTAGGCTCTTTTGACTTTGCTGACTTCAACACTTCACGACATGTGTCTTGAGGACTTCTCGACATAGTACAAAATGGACTATGCGATATAGTACTTCACGACATGGATATTGGTGACTTCACGACATAGCTTTCTTTTGACTTTGCTATATAATGCCTTAGACAAATTCCTGCAACTTATTTCTTCATAGCCTTATTCAACTCTATCCTGCTGCATGAACACTTCTGAACT
This sequence comes from Heracleum sosnowskyi, assembly GCA_030848705.1. NCBI lineage: Eukaryota > Viridiplantae > Streptophyta > Magnoliopsida > Apiales > Apiaceae > Heracleum > Heracleum sosnowskyi. Next base: position 49,526,864 of record CM061241.1, read on the forward strand.
TCTACCAGGATAATTATTCAATGGCCTATATATACAATCTAGATGCAAGAAACTTTACTAAGCTCATTATAAATATGAGCATACATGATAAAGCTATTGTTCATGAGAACAAGACAAGTACATTTAGAGACCTATACTCTATCCCAGTGATAGAAATCACTAGGTCATGTAGTGTGACATAGTCACATAGTGTAGGCTTGTTAATAGTGGTATTCAGACATGTCTTGAGCCTAACATAAATGCAGAGTGCATCAGGACGCCAATGGCAAGAACGGTCCCCTGGGCCAGCTGGGACTAATCTATAGGGGGACCTAATCCTATACATTTTATTATAGTCCCTAATTAAGTCGATTTCATGAAATTTATTACTGCAGTCGAAAGAATCTAAGTGGGACACAGAGGGATATTCATCACTACGTTCTAAAATCATATCTTGAAGTGACATATGAGAAGAACGGATGATGATACCTCTCTTAGAAGCTTTGTTCATTCTTTGAAGGCGTTGAGCAGCTTTGTCAGACATCTTCAAAACTTCAAGGAAAATTCCCAGAAAATCTTCAAAAAACCCAGAAATCTTCAAGTGATGAAGATTGAAAACCCAGAAATCTTCAAGGGATGAAGATTTATCCCAGAAAAACAAGGGCACCACCGTGAAAAACTCACCGGGAATCGCCTTACCGCGGAATAAAAGAGAGAAAAAACTATGATAACTAGAGAGAAATTTTGGAAAGTGAAAAGTGAGAAGTGAGAGTGAAATGAGAAATCTCACTCTTTTATAGTGAGAATAACTGGAAGATCAACCGGTTGAGGGATGGCAACCGTTTATAGCCGGTAAGGCCCATAAATCCATTTATGGATTACAAAGGCAAAGGCCCAAATAAATTAAATCTCAGGCAAATTCAAAGCCCAAAATTAATAAGGCCCAATTAGGCCCAAGGCTAGAAATATTTAAGCCCAGTTAGGCTAATCAAAAGCCCAAAGAAAGAATCTTGGAATAAAACCAAGGTAAAAACAAAATTGAGGTCGAAAAAGACCCTTGATCGACATCGAAGGCTTGAAGTCGAAAATATATGGGAAAACGAGGTCGTATCAAACGACCTCACTCCCAAATAAAGGGAAATAATTAAAGATTTGAGGTCGAAAAGGCCCTAAATCGAGGTCGTGCGACCCAAGTCGAAAATACACCTGGAATTGAGATCGTGACCATCGACTTCGCACCAAAATCAAATCAAAAAACTGGAAAAACGAGGTCGAAAAGACCCTAGATCGAAGTCGAGAGATTGACATCGAAAATACATGGGAAATCGAGGTCGTATTGTACGACCTCGTACCAAAATAAAGTCAGGAAATCAGAAATTCCTAATCGAAAAATGGCTAGTTGAAATCGAGCAAAAGAGATCGAAATTACATGGGGAATTGAAGTCGTATTGATCGACTTCGCTCCGAAATAAAACCGGGAAATCATAGAATCCTGGTCGAAAACACATGGAAATGAAGTCGACAAATCCAGGTCGAAATTGGCCTATGAGTCGAGGTCGAAACCAACGACCTCACGACCAATCGAGGTCGAAGGAATACTAGAAACAAAATCGGCAAAACGAGGTCAAAAATGACTTACGAGTCGAGGTCGACAGCTCCAGGTCGAAAACATACTGGGTCGAGGTCGAAATCATGAGGTCGAAAAAGACCTATGATTCGAGGTCGAACCCATCGACTTGGGACCAGAAACGAGGTCGAAAAAAGGATACCCGAGGTCGAACGATCCTGGTCGAAAATGACCGAGAATCTGAGGTCGAATCCATCGACCTGGGACCAGAAACGAGGTCGAATTTGTGTTGATTCCTGGTCGAAATTCCAGGTCGAATTTGTACTGATTCCTGGTCGAAATTCCAGGTCGAATTTGTACTGATTCCAGGTCGAATTCCTGGTCGAAAATGACCTAAATTAAGGTCAAAAGTGCCCTGAAAAATGGAAAATTTTGGGAAAAACACGCTGTAACTTCTACGAAAACCCCAGGGAGATTTTCCCATAAGTTAGGGGGCAAATGATATGGTCAGAAAAGTAATTATAGAAATATAATTGACTGGTCAAACAAAAGGTCGATATTTAAGGCCCGACACCCTAATTAAAGGCAATTAATGAGTCATAGCCTTTATCGACAAGGAAAAGACTTATCCTGCAAGCAATACAATGTTTATCCAATATCGAAAAGGAGACTTATTCGCTAAGACTCCTAAACATACCATAAATACTAGGACCCAGACGCCTATATAAGGTCCCTGATCCTACAATCAGAACTACGTCTTTGGCTTGATTCTCAATAACGAATTGAGATACGTAGGCATCTTGTGAGGACCAATTTAGTCCGGAAACACGAGTGCAGCCATTAAAGCTCGAAGCTCATTAAATTCACACAAGTACGTTTTTTAATCCACAACAACTGTATAATGTTGTAATATTGCATTGGATATGCGTAAGTTGATTGAAACATGAATTCGACTGTATTCGGTTAAATGTTAATCGGCTCGTATTTATTTAATTTTAAATGGAATACGAAAAATTAAGGTGCAATTTTGTGAATCCAATTAAAGGTATACGAGGTTTTTATGTTTGAAATTTTATATATAACAAAAATAATTTAATCAATAGAAGTGGAAAACAAAATGTAGCATATATAAGTATATGGATTAATTTGCCCTAATATATATTTATTTAATTTAGAAAACGAACAAAAATACACAAAGGCCACTGAAAATTTTAAAAGGTACCGAACACGACACTACAAGAAAAAGGGGCAATTATGACGAAAAACTTATGACGGAATTTTGGGCGCGCCTAACTTATGACGGAAATGACAATTTCGTCACAAATACTTATGACGAAAAAATAATTTCGTCACAAGTTCAATATTTTATTATTTTTTCGTAATTAGATTTAATTATAAAATGAATAAATTGTGTGTAGGGGAAAACGGCGTCGTTTTCAAATTGAATATACGACGATATTTTCGTCGTAAGTATACTTATGACGGAAATATTTTCTGTCGTAAGTTACTCCGTGTAAAATTCAACACCCATTTCTTATCCTACTGTCACTTTTACAAAATTAGCCGTTTAAAATAATATTTTTAAATAAATTTATGACGGAATCATAAATTCCGTCGTAAGTATCCAATTACGACGGATTTGCAATTCCGTCGGAAGTTCAATATTTTATTATTTTTTGAAATTAGATTTAAATATAAAAGAAATAAAACTGAATATACGACGAAAATTTCGTCGTAAGTATACTTACGACGGAAATTTCGTCGTAAATATACTTACGACGGAACTTTGTTCTGTCGTAACTTAGCCTGTGTAAAATTCACCTCCCATTTACAAATTTAGCCGTTTAAAATAATATTTTTAAATAAATATACGACGATTTTTTTGTCATAAAAGAGTTGTTGGGGTGGTAAATTCAAAATTTTCCCAAAAATATTTGGCGGTAAATTAAAAAAATTCCCAAAAAATAGGCGGGAAATTCAAATTTTTTGAGTCCAATAACTTATGACGGATTCCGTCGTAAGTTAGCACATGTTTTTTTCGTGTTTCAATTTTTTTGACGATTCAACTAATTCATATATTTGAGTGATATTTTTAAAATATTTAGGAAAAATTACCTTTATTTTGTTTAAGGTTATAACAGTCAACTTGTGATTTGATTATTAATCTATCTAGTGTTTAGTCTAGGATTGAAGTTCCAATTTTTTGTATATATTTCTCGACAATCCAGTTGTATGAATGTTAAGATTTTTAACCGTATGGAAATCAAAATTTTTAGATAAATTTATTTGATTTGAGATTATAATAGTAACTAGTTATTTGACTAGTACTTCTTACGAGTGTTTAGACCCATATTGACATTTTGATTTTTAAAAATATATTTAGTGATGATCCAACCGTATGGATGTCAAGATATATATGTTTGAGTGATATTCCAAAAATATTAGAAAATTTAGAATTTATTTGTTTCGAGATTATAGTAGTCAACTAGTGATTTGACTATTACTTCTAACTAAGGTTTAGTCTCGGATTGGTGTTTTGATTTTTTTTTTTAAAAAAATCCCGAATATCTAACCGTGTGGATATCAAGATTTATATGTTTGAGCGATATTCCAAAAATATTAGAAAAAAAATAAATTTATTCGGTTTGAGATGATTATAGTCACTAGTTATTTGACTAGTACTTCAAATAAGTGTTTAGTCCCATATTTGTATTTTGATTTTTAAAAAATTATTTACTGATGATCCAACTGTATGGATATCAAGATTAATATATTTGAGTGATATTCCAAAAATATTAAAAAATAATAAATTTATTTGTTTCGAGATTATAGTAGTCAACTAGTGATTTGACTATTACTTATAACTAGTGTTTAGTCCCAGATTGGTGTTTTAATTTTTTTTTGAAAAAGTTTTCAATGATTCAACCATATGGATGTCAAGATCCCCTTGTTCAATTAAAAAATAATTAAAAATTAACTATAAATTAACTAAAAGTGGGGGCCACTAATTTTTCTAATTTGTAACCCTAAACCCTAAACCCTAAACCCGAACCCTAAACCCGAATAAGTTTTTAATTGATTTCTTAAACGATCCAACCGTACGGATGTTAAGATATATATGTTTGAGTGATATTCCAAAAATATTAAAAAATTTAGAATTTATTTATTTCGAGATTATAGTAGTCATGTAGTGATTTGACTAGTACTTCTAATAAGTGTTTTGTCCCATATTGGTAGTTTGGTTTTTTTTAAAATGTTTACTGATGATATAACCGTATCGATGTCAAGATTTATATGTTTGAGTTGTATTCCAAAAATATTAGAAAAAAATAAATTTATGTGTTTAAATATTATAGTAGTCAACTAGTGATTTGACTATTACTTCTAACTAGTGTTTAGTCCCGGATTGATATTTTGATTTTTTTAAAAATATTTCCCAATTATCTAACCGTATGGATATCAAGATTTATATGTTTGGGTGGTATTCCAAAAATATTAGAAAAATATAAATTTATTTGTTTCAACATTATAGTAGTCAACTAGTGATTTGACCATTACTTCTAACTAGTGTTTAGTCCCATATTGGTATTTGTTGAATTCATTAAATACTGATTCCTATCTCGAAAAAGTTTTTCTCCCCTTTGATTTCTTGGCTATCTTCTTTCATCTTCTATAGGAAACCCGCACCCGCATTTGGTCCAATCAGAAACGATTCTATCATTTCTGTATCTGCAATTCAATATAGATGTAGATATACCACGTATATATGTCTCTCTTATGCTCGTTTTTCCCATGCAATTTGGAATACTTGAACGGTCGATTCTTTTTTTCGTCTGAGCTTCCATCTTTACGAATCAAAGCGCAATAATTTCTAATTATTTAAAACAAATCATTCCATTTAGAAAAAAATATATATATATATATGATATGCAATAAAATATAGAAGTGTAATAAAAAGACTTTCAAATATCATTTGAAAGCAAAAACGAAAATGATTTAATCTAAAAATAGATCGAATCGAATATTTTTTAATATTAAATGCTATATTATAGAATTGTACTATATAATTGTGATGTGAGAAAAAAACTAAAATTATATATCGATAGATTAATCGTTATATTCTAGGGTGTATGGTAAGTATGAGTATATTTCCTTTCAATTCTATATTATATTTTTTCGATAGTCATATTCATTATGACAAGCTAATAGTAATCGCCAAGAATGCAAATATTAATTAATAGCTAACAATAGTTTATTGAATCCCCTTGCAGGTAGAATTTATCTTATGTGAGCCTGCTTAGCTCAGAGGTTAGAGCATCGCATTTGTAATGCGATGGTCATCGGTTCGATTCCGATAGCCGGCTATTCTCTATTTATTTTCTTCGAGTTTTTACATGATTGAGAATGCCCTTTTTAAATCCGAAATCAAATAATAATAATATTGAAAAATATCTTTTTTATCTTATAGGAACTTACAACTATGCCATGAAAAGAATCCCTTTTATCTTTTGATTTTTTAAAAAATATTTACTGACGATCCAACCTTATGGATGTCAAGATATATATGTTTGAGTGATATTCCAAAAATATTAAAAAAAATTTGAATTTATTTATTTCGAGATTATAGTAGTCCAACTAGTGATTTGACTAGTACTTCTAATAAGTGTTTTGTCACATATTTGTATTTTGAGTTTTTTAAAAATATTTACTGATGATCCAACCGTATGGATGTCAAGATTTATATATTTGAGTGGTATTCCAAAAATATTAGAAAAATAAATAATTTGTTTCAAGATTATAATATTCAACTAGTGATTTGACTATTACTTTTAAATAATAAATTTATGTATTTGAGTGATATTTTAAAATTTTAAAAAAAAACAAATTAATTTTTTAATACCGAACAAGTCTTCTCCCAATATATACTAGCTTATAACCCGTGCGATGCACGGAAGAATTTTAGAATTTTAATTTTATTATTTGTATTTTGATTATATAATTTTATCAGTAGAAGAATAAATTTTTAAAAATTAATAATGTATGTATGATGTTATTGTAAGCATTTGTTTATATTTTAAGGATAAATGTTTTAATTTATTGTCAATGGGAATAATATCTTGAAGTTCTGAATGTAACTTAGAAAAATAGGTAATATGAATATTTAATAATAATATGTTGTTTAGACATCGCACATATAACATCGGTTTATGATGCCACCGATGTAAAAGAGCTTTATTAACATCAGTATAAAAATAACTGATGTCTTTGTATTGTTACAACATCAGATTATATGTTAATCGATGTCTAAATGTTATCTTTAAAAAAACATTCACGCCCGCTAATACTTTTCCCCCTTTGCCTTTTTTTCCCCTCTACAAATTCCCCCCATAGCCAATTTTTCTTCCCCAAAATTTCCCCCCAATTTCCCCACCATCCCCCCCTTTTCCCTGCCCCTTTTCCCCAGTTTTTACTAAAACAAAAATAAATCTTAGTAAAAAACAATTAAACAAAAACCCTCACACACCTCTCTCGACCTCACCTCACTTATCTCGAATTCACACCCCTCTGAAGAACCCTAATCGAACTCCTCCACCATCTCTTTCAAATCGAAGCTCAAGTTAATCGAATCGGTATTGAACTCACTCTCTCGCTCAAGTTAATCGAATCGGTATTGAACTCTCTCTCTCTCTCTCTCTCTCTCTCTCTCTCTCTATATATATATATATATATATATATATATATATCTCCCTCTCTCTCTCTCTTAGGGTTCGATGGACGAGAACGAGGGCTTCAATTTGATCGATGTCTCATCGGAGAACGATTCTCTTATCGCCTCCGTTGCTGGTGATATTTCCTCTTCTACCCTCCCTCCCCAATCTTCAGCTTTATCCCACTCATCTATTCACACATCTCTCCGCTATTCGAGTATTTCGCTAGTCGAGATCTTTTGTAGTCGGTCACATCTTGTTTAATTATCTTTTTATTATAACATTTTGCTTTGATTATTAAATTAACTGATTGATGTTATTATAAGGATTACATCTTTTCAATTTAAATATGCAGGAAGTATATTTTTCATCCATGTGATTCTTTGGGTATAGTGTTTTGTTAACTAGTAAGATGTATGTATATGGAACTGATCCGCAGCGTGGAGTACTGACCGAACGGTGTTATGGCTGCGGAAGATGCTTTCCTGTTTGCCCATACGATAAAATAAGTGAGGCCTTCCCTTGGTTTCTTGTTGTATCCATTTTCAAGTTGGTTTCTGTTTGGCACATAAATTATCTGATTCACGGGTCCTCCTCTGTCTTAGGGGTTTTCAAAACAAGATTCCACATTTTGGTTAAGCAATGAAATACTGTAAAGTATCATATTTATCATCTATACCTGATTTATTCACTTGTCCATTTATAAGAAATTATAACAAGAAATGCTAATGATCCTGAATGACAGAAACATGTATTGAATTCGGAAATTCGACAATCATGATATTCCTTTTCTTTTCGTTTCTGAATCAATTACATGATTAATGTAGTGGAGATAACCTATATAAGGGATGCTGCTGCAACAACTGAGCTTCTAAAGAGGAGTGATGTTGATGCTGTGGAGATACATACAAGTGGAAGGTATGCTGTTTAGTTTCTTATTGGCTTATTGCGTATTAAAGTATGAAGACCAATTTACTTAGCATTTTTCCTTCCGAGGCAAGGTTATTTTATTGATCACTGCTCATGATTTAGAAATATTACTCTGCTAAAATTTACCTGGTTCTATCCATTTAGGCATATATCATTCTTTAAAGAACTTTGGGATGGATTGGGAGATTCTGTTAGTTGCCTGAAACTTGTAGCTGTAAGTAAAGAAACCTTCAACAGGTGTTTGACTCGTCCTATGACCCAACAATGATTTTTTTTTTTTTTTTTTTTTTTGCAGTTACCATACCTTTCAAAATACTTCATTTACACATTTTGATTAGAAAAAAAAAAAAGAAGGCTTGTTTCTTTAATGTTAGTTTATGATTATAGTTTGTTTAGTGATTGTCTTTGAAAAATGTTTGTTTTAGGAAGAAGACACAGAAAAAAGCATGTTTCAGATTATGGACATTCCCTGTTATTGTTGATGGACCATTTGGAGTTGTTTCTGCGGCTGAGTTTATTGGGATTCTTCTATTTTCTGTGTATATTATCTGGACAGTTTCTTTTTATATTGTTCATAATGTCGCAGCAGCTTCTTCTCAGCCGACTTTTGAAGAAAAAAGGTACAACTCTATGCCTTGTTGATAATTATCCTGCAACTTCAAGCATGAGAGTTTGGAATTTAGTCATGTTGCGCTTTGTATTTTTTTTAATCATTTTGCTATATGCTTTGAAGAAAATAATGGCTCTTATTGCAATTTTGCACCTATCAGTTCACCGTTTTTGATGATTCTGGTTGGCATTTTTTTGGTATAATATGGAGATTGAAACTTTATTCATGATCTGAGTTGGAAGATGTAAAATTTTCTTTTTTTTAAAGAAAACAAGGTGGTTGCTTACTAGGAAATATCTCTTTTAAATGCAAACGTACATTGACTGTTGCTTAATCTTCTTCATCCTCACAATTTAAAAGACTATATAGTGTAGCAATTACTGAAAGCTAGTCTATCAAGAAGATAACTGGAAAGATTGTGAGCAGATTTTTCTGATTTGGTCCCTTCAGATTCTAGCCTGCTGCGGTGCTGTATGTTGGTGCATACAATTTCATTTTTAATTATTTTGTTCTGCTAATGTATCTACTTCTGTTTATATGAGTTATCAATCTCTACATTTTCAAGTGCAATAAGATGCACACTAGTGACCCTTAAAAATTTAATAATCCTAACTTTTCTTCTTTCTTAACCAGTATATTTCTTTACTTTACATTAATGTTATAAATTCAACTTTTCACATCGTCATCTACAGTATTGCCCTAAACATTTAACAAATATTAAAAACATAATTGCTTAATAGTTAAGTATAAGTGATGTGTATTCTATTTTAAATGCATTCTATTTCATTTGGCATTGCTGCTTGCTTAGCTATAAGTCTTTGTCATTCGTTTAATTAATTTATTATGAATGTATGTGACATCCAATATTTGTTGTACATTGTAGGGGAAGGCCCCGACCGATGATGATGACGATTTCGACGTTGGCGACCCTGGTGACGAGAGTACTGAATCTGATGATGACCGTGATTTGAGTGCCATGCCTCACGTGTCTCATGGTGGTCCTAGTATTCTGAATTTAATTTAGACTATAAATGTTGTAAGATAATCTTAAGTTATGTTGTAAGATAATCTATGTTATGAACTAAAGTTGGCTTGTAGAAGTATGATGGTTTAAACACATGTAGAAGTATGATGGTTTAAACTTTTGTGTGATCGGATATGGATTTATGATAATATTTATGTAACTTTTGTACTTTTATATTTGGATTCGCTTAATTGTGTGGATTCTTGTTACAAACTTTCATGTTTGATTGTGGTGTTGTATTGCATGTAGATTGTGTGGTGTTGGATTGTATGTAGATTGGGATTTAATTTGAAAACTGAAAATGGCTGGAACCTGAAAAAGCAGCATATTTCTGCTTCTAGTCAGTCGAACTTATGACGAATTTCTGGGTAACTTACGACGGATGTTCATCTTTTTTTAGTTGAACTTATGACGAATTCCCGGGGTAACTTATGACGGATGTTCATCTTTTTTTATTATTTCCGCGAATAAAATATTGGTAGCAGGTGGGCCCTTTCTTTAACTTCCGACAGATTTTCTGTCGTAAAATATGAATTTATGACGATAAATTCCGTCGTAAGTTCATTTATTAATTTAATGCAGAAGGTGGGTTCCACACAGGAACTTATGACGAAAAGTTCCACTTGTGACGAAAATGATACTTATGACGAAAACTATACTTATGACGAAACTGTTATTTATTACGAAAATTATACTTGTGACGAAAATGTCATTTGTGACGAAAATGCGAACTTAATACTTTAGCAATTATGACGGAAATTTTCCGTCGTAATTGAGGCAATTGCGACGATTTCAGTGTAAAATTTTCGTCATAATTGCCCCTTTTTCTTGTAGTGCGATGCAAGTAAATGTAGTAGAAGGTTAAATCACAACGTATGTTTCATTTTACCTAAAATCAGGCCATTTTTGTGTATCAAAAGTCTAAATTGGTATTTTTTGTAGAATTCTAAACTCAAATTAATACGACACCAAATGAATTGTATGGTATTCGTGTCGTAAAAGACGACGGTGCAGATGTAGACTGAAGACATGTAGTATTCATTGCTCCGTGTGGTATGGTGCCTAGTTTTACCAAGCCCTGCCATCGCAGATAACATGATGAGGGTACGGGGCCGCTTTACCTGATAGGCTGATAGTAAACGTGCATGATAGGGTTTCAGAACTACTTTGAAATAAAACCACAGTGATAGAAAGAGCAGTCTGAAAAATTAGAACACTGGGAAATAGCATGTCTCTGCATCACTGCATGTAATGTGCATATTTATTTTGTTGAATATATCAAGTTTAGTGGTGCATGCACATAGTTTAGATGCAGATATGCGGGAATGTGGATCCAATTTGCACATTCGGTTTATCAATTTGCATGAAAAAAAGAAGTTAAGATATCAGTAAAAACACTCATTTGCCATTAGTAACAAGCAGGTCTCAACTTGCAGAAAGCAAATTAGGTGGTAAAGAAAAAAGGAAAGAAAGTCAAGTCACGTGGACAATTGACCCCACTAAAATTATAATTTTTTTATAATTTATATGTAAAAATTTTCCAAATCTTCTTGTTTTAGTATTAAATTTTATTTTTGACCCCACTAAAAAAATATTTTTCTAGTATTATATTTCAATTTTGACTCCACTAATTTTATTGTGTAATCACGGGTATGAAGGTATTTAAAGGCAAAACATGTGCACAAATGGGTCCCACGTGTTTCATGTGTTTCCTTAATCTAGCCCTCCAGATTTTAAATGAAGGGTATTCATCAAAAATTCTCAGTAAGAGGGGTAAACTTATGGTCTTGATTTATTATGGGGTTCAATAGTTAACTTTTGGGGTTTAATGTTTCTATTTTGGGTTTTAAAAATATTAAGAATGACGAATAATTCGTATACGGAATTAGGGTTTATGACCCTAGACTCTAAACCCCAACCTACCCTGATTTTAGGGTTGTTTACAACCCTAAAATCAGGACGCCAGAAAAACACCATTATTAACAAGTTGCATCTGTGGTTGATTTTGGTTGTAATTGCAGATATGGTTGCATCTAGTTGTACAATGTATTTTTGTAAATACTTTCAAAAAGTTGGTATTTTTGCTAAAAATTTAAAAAACACATAGTATTTTTGCAAAAAAGTTTTTGGGTTGGGTATTTATGAAAAAAAACCCTTAAAAGAATTACCAAGTACACGCATGTTTGTCATGCGCATTTAGTCCACGCAACACCTGCATGCGTATTCTCTGTTAAATAAAATAGCTCAAATTGTAACATTACCTAGGTGCGCATGAACCAAATGCGTATAGCTGGACAAATAGTTAGACTACGCAAGAAAGGAATGCGTGTATAGACTACGCAAGTAAAGAATGCGTGTTCAACCAAATGTGTATAGCTGGACAAATAGTTAGACTACGCAAGAAAGGAATGCGTGTATAGACTACGCAAGTAAAGAATACGTGTTCAATGGGTATTTTGGGCGCTCCCTCCCGCTCCCGGGTATTTTGGGATTTTACTTTGTAAAAAAAGGTAAACAGGCCTTTCACCCTAACTTATATTCCTGGACCCGTCACGTGAGTTCATCATATCCAACTTTGTTCAAGGACACATCTTGGGTTCTTGCTATAGTAAAAGTTGCATGTGGCTCGTGTCTTAAACAGATAAAGATTGCATGTCACTACCCAGTTTTATTTAAATGTTGGGTTGTAACTTGTATTACATGTTTGTAACATCGCACCTTCTATACAAAATAAAAAAAAATAATGACAAATGCTAATGTATAGAGACTAAAGATCATCTTTCTATTCTTTTTAACTAGAATGAAACTGATTCACGCTCCGATTTCACAAACTCATGGCATGTTTGGATCGAAATACATACTCCGACTTTTAATTTGTCATTGTTTTTCTAGGAATAAAGTGCACTTTGTGTACTCGTACTTTAGTCAAGTCACCACTTGCAATACTATAGTTTAAAATCGAGCAGTTGCAATATCAATGTTTGTATTTCAGTGCACTTTGTTGCATTCCGTTAATTGAGGTTATAGCAAAAAATCAAGTTTTAGTTGAACCCTGATGCCATAATGTAGTGACCAAATATCATTATTTGTTTGCATAAATCACGCAAGGAAACAAAAAGAGACTATAAAATTGAACCCACAGCTCATACATTGAAATGTGAAAGATCATGGTATCGGCTCGCAAGATCATGGTCAGGGACGGAACCAGATAAAATATTGGAGGGGAGAAACTTGGAACAGAATTTTTTATGACGAAAATACATGTGACATTCTAGGTTTCCAAGAATAATATTATAAATTTATGTGTATGCAATCCAAAAATATATGAGATTTCTGAATATATTTGGGGGGATCATCAAGATTTATTAGCTTATAGGGGGACCAAATACACTATCTTATCAATTTTTGTACATAAAACGGAAGAAAGATAAGCTCTTGGGGGAGGTTTTGGGGGGACCATGGCCACCCCATCCCCCCCCCCCCCCCCTTTAAATCCGTCCCTAATCATGGTGGAAGAGCATAGTTATGAAGGAAGAATTTCAGATTAAACACAGTGTTGCGAAGTTATAACCAGTTCTGTACTGGAAGCATGGCACAGATAGTAGTGTCATCACTTTAAAATTACAGTTCCACCATCAAACTGTTTACTATCATGGCAGCAGCTATCAAATAAAACTTCAATATACTAAGCAAATACAGGAGAATGATTTAATGAAACAACAGTATCTTGAGTATGAATATCAGAAGAAAACTCTTGGGGGACCATAAGGATCAATTTTCTTGAATCTCCATTGCGGTGCTATAGAGACCTGAGAGACTTGGAACTAGCATGACACCTACTATACTTATTATTCAGCAAGCTATTTAGCTCTTTTGTTATCAAAAGCCTTTTGACTGGAGATATATTGTGGGGTTTAAGGGTGGCAAGGTGGACCTTATTGTTTCCCACTTCTCTAAATCAATTTACCAACTTAATTTAGTTGCAAACTCTTCTGTTTATCGTGAAAGTGGTCTAATGGGACCCATGTTGCAAATTGAGAAGCTCAACTGTGGCAGATACACTCCTGTGTAACCAACTTTAAACTTTCCAAAAGAAAAGGAGACTCTGAATTTAAGCAGAACAAGCTTTGTAAATCGAAATTCTAGTTTTCAAAGTGCAGGTAAAATTACTTTCAATAAAATGAACTAGAGAAATTTCAACTCCTGATATAAAACAGACAACGTCGAAAAAATTGCAACACACTACAATTATGTATCTGAAAATACAGATCATTCGGTAAAATGTGCTATTTTGGCATTATATTGAAGTCACAAATAAGCATAGAGGCTTTAATTAATAAAGCTCCAACTGTGAAGTGCATTAATTATGTACTAAGTTGAATAATTTGATGCAAAAGAAGTATAAACATAGTCTAATTAGAGACTTAAATTATTAAGCTCCAACTGCGAAGTGCAGAACATAAATCAATTTTTACGTTGGGTAGTGGTGTCGATATCGGAATGTCTAATGACAATATATGGTCTTACTAATAATACTATATATATGTTGTTTGACAAATTGATGTTGGCTTCATTTATCAGGTCAAACAGAGAGGCTGAAGTGAACATTGTCCTCCAAAATTGGCTGGCCACAAGTTCAGTACATGGTTAAGACTTAAGAGTCCGAACCAGAATTTGCCGCCCACAAGTTAAGTACATGGTTAAGAGTCCGTATACAATTTTCAGATTCATATAATAAGGATGTCGAAATCATTAACTCGAGATACAGAATAACACATATACGTCATTAAACTTAAAAGTTTGCTTATCGAAGATACACACATTAAATGCTATAGAAATTTCAATTTTCTGAACCAGATCAAAAAAATCTAGACTTTCCAGCATCAGATAACAGCACTTTAAGCAAAAACTTGCCCCATTATTGATTCTTGAAAAACGCTGGGATAATCCAGAAGTTATACTTTCTATACAAATGTTTATGCTTGTGTTTTGTACTTGAACGACTCAGCATAAAAATTTTAGTTTTTAAGTAATGTGGTTTTGTACTCACTGGGAATCTCTAAATTACTTCTGTATTCTAATAAGTAAAGTACTTGTGACATACTCGTGACATAATTACACACGCGCGCGCGCGTGCACACACACACACACACACAAAGAAAAGCTACAATCAAAATAATGTGTTGCAACTATAAGAAAACAATAAAAAAACACATACTAGGCAAGTCCAACACTTCGAAAATTCCCGTGTGTGCAATGAGAGAGAAAATATCGGACAATTACCATATGTTTGTATCTAAAGAAATAAAAACACCTCCACTACTTGCTCAAAATTTTGACAATGTAGATTCATGTGTAGGATTAATTATCAAAAAAGGAAACAATGCATCGTCAATTAATGCATTCACTAGTACATAAAACACAAAAAATGTCAAGGTAAGAACATGATAAAAAAATAAAACAAGGTAAAGATTACGCAATTAAGGGAAAAAAATAAAATTAAAGCACTGGATATCTCAAAGAATAAAAGTATTTAAGGATCAAAATGCTACAATTTCTACTTAGGCAACACATTCATTAAGTATCAATAGTTCTACAATACTAAACGACTCCAAAGCCAACGTCGTTTAGGATGACCAATCAATGAACTATCAATTGAGACGCTTTGACTTGCAGAGATTCGTAACTTAGATTCCCTTCATGTCACTACTCACTATCAGTATTCAACGGGCACAGTACGATACTATTACCAGTCAACCACTATAATCTCCTTTTATACATGCCGGTAATATAACAGGTAATGCTACTATCTCTTAAACATGTTTCGATTAATGCATTTGTGCTACATTTCTGAAAGAACTCGAAATTACAGTCGATAACAAATAGAACTTCCGCAATAAATCATTCCACCCCCATCCTCCACACACACACACTAACTGATTTTCTATTCCAAAATTTAGCATTTTCGATTTATCCTCATCACTTAAAAGTAACAAAAATCGAGTCTACTGATCAAACACAATGTCTTTCTAACTACTTAGTTTTCGCCTTTCCGCAAGGTAAACAATTCAAATTCATATATACATTACACTAATTTAACCAAAATTAAAAAGCAGAGAAATTAAATTATATGCATTCACAAAGCATGAATCAGTGGAGCAAACATAAGTAATAAAGGCACAGAAAACAAATGTGTGTCATTACACACACTTATACAAACATGTAAGTATAGATAAACTAATTGCATATGAAAAAATTACCTCATTTTCTGAATTTGAGTGATAATCTTTGAGTGAGAGGCAATGAGAATGAGACTGCTTTATTTCATTTTGCTAGTGCAACAATAGATGGGCCTATATGTGAATATTGGGCTTCAAGTAACTGGGCCAAGTTAAATTTGGGCTAACTTTGAAGGTTTGACTGGGTTAGATGGGTTCGGTTGTATTGTAAAACAGGCCTTTTGGGATGTGATTTAGTTGTAACTTGTAAACATCCCAGTGCTTGAATTTTAAAAATTGTTAAGAATTATCTTTCTGTATTTTTTTCTATATACAAAATCAAAGACTTTTAAGTAATATATATATAATTTCGTGGATGAAAATGAGCATTACAATTTATCGGACATCGAATTTTATTTTTCGACATTAGGATAAGACATTTTTGCCTCGAAAATTTTATTTTATTTATATCACTGCAGGTAAATTGTAAGGAGATAAAAAAATATATTGTAATTTTTTAGAGTGTACTAGACCTAAGGTTATCCTCATAAGAGTTACTTGACATTAAAATATTTAGTACTAAATAACAAAGGTATTTTTATAAATGCACGATGAAAATCTTGTAATTTTTTAAATTTGTAAAATTCCCTATATCCTCGCGGAGCTGTCTGAGGACCAGTTTTCTCGATTTTTGTATGGTTCTTCTTATATAAATAGCCCGCGATTCGCAACGGTCTTATAATAATTTCTCTGAGAAAAAAATGTTTTTAAATAAAATAAATAATTATATTTCTAACTAAATGTTTTTTTTTGGATTTTCCATGTCGTCTTGATCATTCTTGGAAATTCTGAATAAATATAGAAAAAGACAATTATTTAATATTTTTATTATTTTAATATTATGTTAAATATTATTATATTGATTATCAATTATATTTGCCACCTCACCGTGCTGTCTTCTCCTTTATACTCTCTTCGTCTCATTCATTTTGACCACATTTCCTATTCCGTCTTTGTCCACATTGAGTTAATATATTTAATTTTATATATTAGTAAGTATATTCATAAATAAAAAACTTAGGAGAATATTAAAGTTGTGTATTTATTTTTCTCCATTGATAAAGATTTTAAAGGCAAACATATTGGAATTGTATATTCCGTTTTCTCCATTAGTAAAATTTTTAAAGTTAATTAAGATATTTTTTAATAAAAAATTCAGAAGAATATTAAAATTGTATATTTAATTTCCTACATTAGTAAATATTTTAAAGGCAATAATATTGAAATTGTATATTTAGTTTCCTTTATTAGTAAAGATTTTAAAGTCAATTGAGATATTTTTGAATATTTAAAATTAATAATTTAAAATTTTGAGAAAAAAAAAAAAAATAGATCAAAGTGATTTGAAAACGGACTACTTTATATAATAAGTATATTAATTTATGCAACAAATACATAAGATCGAGCCAAGTGAAAATTCAATTATTGTTGCAACAAATGGTGTAATAATGTTCATTAATTATAAAAGCAATGAAAGAATGAGGTACATTTTTTATAATAATTTTTTATACCTCTAACACTACTCTTTGATTATACACGGAACAAATGTTAGGTGTGCAGTTTTAGGGATAGTATAAATAGAAAAAGAGTAAAATGCACTTTGTGTACTCGTACTTTAGTCAAGTCACCACTTGCAATACTATAGTTTAAAATCGAGCAGTTGCAATATCAATGTTTGTATTTCAGTGCACTTTGTTGCATTCCGTTAATTGAGGTTAACTCCGTTATTCATTTAGGGAGTAAAGTGCACTTTGTGTACTCACACTTTAGTCTATAGTGCATTTTGTGTACTTCCACTTTACTCTAAATTTTGAACTAAAGTACTGCAAGTGATGTATTGAGCAAAGTTCGGGTACACAAAATGCACTTTAGAGTAAAATGCGAGTACACAAAGTGCACTTTACTCCCTAAATTAATAACGGAGTTAACCTCAGTTAACGGAATGCAACAAAGTGCATTGAAATACAAACATTGATATTGCAACTGCTCGATTTTGAACTATAGTATTGCAAGTGGTGTCTTGATTAAAGTGCGAGTACACAAAATGCATTTTACTCTTTTTCTATTTATACTATCCCTAAAACTGCACACCTAACATTTGTTCCGTGTATAATCAAAGAGTAGTGTTAGAGGTATAAAAAATTATTATAAAAAATGTACCTCATTCTTTCATTGCTTTTATAATTAATGAACATTATTACACCATTTGTTGCAACAATAATTGAATTTTCACTTGGCTCGATCTTATGTATTTGTTGCATAAATTAATATACTTATTATATAAAGTAGTCCGTTTTCAAATCACTTTGATCTATTTTTTTTTTTTTTCTCAAAATTTTAAATTATTAATTTTAAATATTCAAAAATATCTCAATTGACTTTAAAATCTTTACTAATAAAGGAAACTAAATATACAATTTCAATATTATTGCCTTTAAAATATTTACTAATGTAGGAAATTAAATATACAATTTTAATATTCTTCTGAATTTTTTATTAAAAAATATCTTAATTAACTTTAAAAATTTTACTAATGGAGAAAACGGAATATACAATTCCAATATGTTTGCCTTTAAAATCTTTATCAATGGAGAAAAATAAATACACAACTTTAATATTCTCCTAAGTTTTTTATTTATGAATATACTTACTAATATATAAAATTAAATATATTAACTCAATGTGGACAAAGACGGAATAGGAAATGTGGTCAAAATGAATGAGACGAAGAGAGTATAAAGGAGAAGACAGCACGGTGAGGTGGCAAATATAATTGATAATCAATATAATAATATTTAACATAATATTAAAATAATAAAAATATTAAATAATTGTCTTTTTCTATATTTATTCAGAATTTCCAAGAATGATCAAGACGACATGGAAAATCCAAAAAAAAACATTTAGTTAGAAATATAATTATTTATTTTATTTAAAAACATTTTTTTCTCAGAGAAATTATTATAAGACCGTTGCGAATCGCGGGCTATTTATATAAGAAGAACCATACAAAAATCGAGAAAACTGGTCCTCAGACAGCTCCGCGAGGATATAGGGAATTTTACAAATTTAAAAAATTACAAGATTTTCATCGTGCATTTATAAAAATACCTTTGTTATTTAGTACTAAATATTTTAATGTCAAGTAACTCTTATGAGGATAACCTTAGGTCTAGTACACTCTAAAAAATTACAATATATTTTTTTATCTCCTTACAATTTACCTGCAGTGATATAAATAAAATAAAATTTTCGAGGCAAAAATGTCTTATCCTAATGTCGAAAAATAAAATTCGATGTCCGATAAATTGTAATGCTCATTTTCATCCACGAAATTATATATATATTACTTAAAAGTCTTTGATTTTGTATATAGAAAAAAATACAGAAAGATAATTCTTAACAATTTTTAAAATTCAAGCACTGGGATGTTTACAAGTTACAACTAAATCACATCCCAAAAGGCCTGTTTTACAATACAACCGAACCCATCTAACCCAGTCAAACCTTCAAAGTTAGCCCAAATTTAACTTGGCCCAGTTACTTGAAGCCCAATATTCACATATAGGCCCATCTATTGTTGCACTAGCAAAATGAAATAAAGCAGTCTCATTCTCATTGCCTCTCACTCAAAGATTATCACTCAAATTCAGAAAATGAGGTAATTTTTTCATATGCAATTAGTTTATCTATACTTACATGTTTGTATAAGTGTGTGTAATGACACACATTTGTTTTCTGTGCCTTTATTACTTATGTTTGCTCCACTGATTCATGCTTTGTGAATGCATATAATTTAATTTCTCTGCTTTTTAATTTTGGTTAAATTAGTGTAATGTATATATGAATTTGAATTGTTTACCTTGCGGAAAGGCGAAAACTAAGTAGTTAGAAAGACATTGTGTTTGATCAGTAGACTCGATTTTTGTTACTTTTAAGTGATGAGGATAAATCGAAAATGCTAAATTTTGGAATAGAAAATCAGTTAGTGTGTGTGTGTGGAGGATGGGGGTGGAATGATTTATTGCGGAAGTTCTATTTGTTATCGACTGTAATTTCGAGTTCTTTCAGAAATGTAGCACAAATGCATTAATCGAAACATGTTTAAGAGATAGTAGCATTACCTGTTATATTACCGGCATGTATAAAAGGAGATTATAGTGGTTGACTGGTAATAGTATCGTACTGTGCCCGTTGAATACTGATAGTGAGTAGTGACATGAAGGGAATCTAAGTTACGAATCTCTGCAAGTCAAAGCGTCTCAATTGATAGTTCATTGATTGGTCATCCTAAACGACGTTGGCTTTGGAGTCGTTTAGTATTGTAGAACTATTGATACTTAATGAATGTGTTGCCTAAGTAGAAATTGTAGCATTTTGATCCTTAAATACTTTTATTCTTTGAGATATCCAGTGCTTTAATTTTATTTTTTTCCCTTAATTGCGTAATCTTTACCTTGTTTTATTTTTTTATCATGTTCTTACCTTGACATTTTTTGTGTTTTATGTACTAGTGAATGCATTAATTGACGATGCATTGTTTCCTTTTTTGATAATTAATCCTACACATGAATCTACATTGTCAAAATTTTGAGCAAGTAGTGGAGGTGTTTTTATTTCTTTAGATACAAACATATGGTAATTGTCCGATATTTTCTCTCTCATTGCACACACGGGAATTTTCGAAGTGTTGGACTTGCCTAGTATGTGTTTTTTTATTGTTTTCTTATAGTTGCAACACATTATTTTGATTGTAGCTTTTCTTTGTGTGTGTGTGTGTGTGTGCACGCGCGCGCGCGTGTGTAATTATGTCACGAGTATGTCACAAGTACTTTACTTATTAGAATACAGAAGTAATTTAGAGATTCCCAGTGAGTACAAAACCACATTACTTAAAAACTAAAATTTTTATGCTGAGTCGTTCAAGTACAAAACACAAGCATAAACATTTGTATAGAAAGTATAACTTCTGGATTATCCCAGCGTTTTTCAAGAATCAATAATGGGGCAAGTTTTTGCTTAAAGTGCTGTTATCTGATGCTGGAAAGTCTAGATTTTTTTGATCTGGTTCAGAAAATTGAAATTTCTATAGCATTTAATGTGTGTATCTTCGATAAGCAAACTTTTAAGTTTAATGACGTATATGTGTTATTCTGTATCTCGAGTTAATGATTTCGACATCCTTATTATATGAATCTGAAAATTGTATACGGACTCTTAACCATGTACTTAACTTGTGGGCGGCAAATTCTGGTTCGGACTCTTAAGTCTTAACCATGTACTGAACTTGTGGCCAGCCAATTTTGGAGGACAATGTTCACTTCAGCCTCTCTGTTTGACCTGATAAATGAAGCCAACATCAATTTGTCAAACAACATATATATAGTATTATTAGTAAGACCATATATTGTCATTAGACATTCCGATATCGACACCACTACCCAACGTAAAAATTGATTTATGTTCTGCACTTCGCAGTTGGAGCTTAATAATTTAAGTCTCTAATTAGACTATGTTTATACTTCTTTTGCATCAAATTATTCAACTTAGTACATAATTAATGCACTTCACAGTTGGAGCTTTATTAATTAAAGCCTCTATGCTTATTTGTGACTTCAATATAATGCCAAAATAGCACATTTTACCGAATGATCTGTATTTTCAGATACATAATTGTAGTGTGTTGCAATTTTTTCGACGTTGTCTGTTTTATATCAGGAGTTGAAATTTCTCTAGTTCATTTTATTGAAAGTAATTTTACCTGCACTTTGAAAACTAGAATTTCGATTTACAAAGCTTGTTCTGCTTAAATTCAGAGTCTCCTTTTCTTTTGGAAAGTTTAAAGTTGGTTACACAGGAGTGTATCTGCCACAGTTGAGCTTCTCAATTTGCAACATGGGTCCCATTAGACCACTTTCACGATAAACAGAAGAGTTTGCAACTAAATTAAGTTGGTAAATTGATTTAGAGAAGTGGGAAACAATAAGGTCCACCTTGCCACCCTTAAACCCCACAATATATCTCCAGTCAAAAGGCTTTTGATAACAAAAGAGCTAAATAGCTTGCTGAATAATAAGTATAGTAGGTGTCATGCTAGTTCCAAGTCTCTCAGGTCTCTATAGCACCGCAATGGAGATTCAAGAAAATTGATCCTTATGGTCCCCCAAGAGTTTTCTTCTGATATTCATACTCAAGATACTGTTGTTTCATTAAATCATTCTCCTGTATTTGCTTAGTATATTGAAGTTTTATTTGATAGCTGCTGCCATGATAGTAAACAGTTTGATGGTGGAACTGTAATTTTAAAGTGATGACACTACTATCTGTGCCATGCTTCCAGTACAGAACTGGTTATAACTTCGCAACACTGTGTTTAATCTGAAATTCTTCCTTCATAACTATGCTCTTCCACCATGATTAGGGACGGATTTAAAGGGGGGGGGGGGGGGGGGGGATGGGGTGGCCATGGTCCCCCCAAAACCTCCCCCAAGAGCTTATCTTTCTTCCGTTTTATGTACAAAAATTGATAAGATAGTGTATTTGGTCCCCCTATAAGCTAATAAATCTTGATGATCCCCCCAAATATATTCAGAAATCTCATATATTTTTGGATTGCATACACATAAATTTATAATATTATTCTTGGAAACCTAGAATGTCACATGTATTTTCGTCATAAAAAATTCTGTTCCAAGTTTCTCCCCTCCAATATTTTATCTGGTTCCGTCCCTGACCATGATCTTGCGAGCCGATACCATGATCTTTCACATTTCAATGTATGAGCTGTGGGTTCAATTTTATAGTCTCTTTTTGTTTCCTTGCGTGATTTATGCAAACAAATAATGATATTTGGTCACTACATTATGGCATCAGGGTTCAACTAAAACTTGATTTTTTGCTATAACCTCATTGCGCCCTTATTGGTGATATTATCGAAAACTTCGAGTTTAGGATCCTTAAGTAATCTTTTGCGGATATAACCTTTTAAGAGGAATATTTGGAGTATCACTTGTGATATAAATGGCAGAAGTTTTCTGTAAAAAGTGATACTGTAATTTATATTAGGGAGTGCAATTAGATAAGAACTTCTGCCCAACAATATCAAAAATGTATGTTGTACCAAATTATTTAATTTTATTTCTTAATTACGTGTCTGGTTGGATATTCTGAAGATGGTGTAAGATGAGTTGAGAACTCAAGCGGTTGTTAGAACCTTACTGTGTGCTTATACTTGTAAGTTGAAAGTTTAAACTCTAATCAGTCTTTAGAGAGATGCTGCAGCCTTCTGGGCATATGCCATCTAGAAATAGGTGTATGTGGATAATTAAAAGAACGAATGCTTGTAGGTGAGTGATACAAGTAGTTTGCTTATAATCTTTCTTTGGTTCTGGTTACAACAATCAATTTGATTGCAGTGACTTGACAGCTAAAAGAAGTTGCTTTAAAAACCTTAGCATATAGAGGATTCCCAAGGATTCTATATATGTGTCTGTCTGTATGTTGATGAAGCTTCATTATCTGTATATTGACAATTGTCACAAATCATCTGCACATTGTTGGAAAAGGATAGTTTGACATGCAGTCGTGAGTTATCCAGAATTTCAAAATGTGGGTAAGCCTTTTCTCTTCTGGATTAGCTAGTGCAGGATCTACTGTGCTTTTGCTTTGCATTGCCTGCATGAATTACATAGGAAACACACATAAGCACAAGATTTAATAACTGATTCATAATGTTTGTAAATAGATGATATCAGTATTATTGTTTTTTTCAGGTAAAGCTCAGGTTTCCCTAGCACAGAATCTTTGCTTGGAACTACTGACTGCGTGATATTTGGCCCTGTGGTGATCCTGTTAAGGTTAAATCCTCTTCTAGTTTGTAACTACAATAATTGGGAACATATCTATGAAAGAACAGAAGTGGTATTTGAACAATTACATAGTTTGTAGCATGGTTGCGCAAATGCTGGATCCTCAGTTAGTGCAGGTGGTTCCTGACCAAATATCATCTCACAGCTCATATCATCAAAATCTGCAAAGGAATAACAGAAGGTAGTAGGTGTTAAAACCATATATAACAATTTAAACTGAGACATGTCATTGATTCTGCATGGTCAAGATTATTCTGTAAATGTATGTTGCTGGTAATAAGTTCTTACTAAGCTCAATTTTATGTATCTGATTAAAATATGATGACCGACTCACTTATGGAAACTATGAACTTTGCATACAGATGACAGGACTTCTAGAAAGAATCACCTCTACCCTTATCAAGTTATCATTGACAGTGGGATTGCATACCGCTGATAAATCGAGCTTAATCATAGGCTAACTATTAGGTAACTTTCATTATAAGTGCAGATAAATAGCTATACAACTCTAGCTCTGCTATAATGGCTATGCTGCACCCTTAGTGGTTCATTAGTGGGACCTTCCATTGAGTTGTTTAATAAGCTGTGCATATATTAGTGTGAGTACTGTTGCTTTGTCTGGTGATCACCCCTTTCCTTTTGTCCCATGTTGGCTAGTGGTTTATTTTAAGTGGAAAGTATGGTTTTGTTATTTTTATGAAGATATATAATAGTTGTTTTGATTTCAATTATGTAAGTGTATTTTCTATACCAAAATCATATTTATATTTGTACCTTTCTTGTTAGAGTATATATAAACAATAATTTATAATTTGGTATGCAAGCTTGAGGACATACTATTTGTCATGCATAAAAATTGGCATATTTAGCAATCAACATAAGCTTCCTGTCATAAGGTACTTACTTGGAACCATATTGAATGGTACTCCAAAGGAGTCCTTAATGAACGCTTGAGAAGGCATCTTACAGAGATTAGTGCACATATTGACGCAATTACTCTCCGCCAAAAACCTGAAACTTATAACCACAATATAAGATTGTGACATCTATGATGCCAATGATGATGTTAATAATGACTTGATTGATAGAACTATCATGATGACAGAATAATAAAAGAAGAGTAAAGGGAATTGGAATTATTGGCACAGAGGAAAACTGTCCAAATTAACTTCACTTGTTTCTGCAAGGTACTGATTATGCCTACTTATAGAATTTTGAGTGGATCCCTAGGGGGTCCAGATGGCCTAGCTTGCGGAACTGGTTCCTATAGACCAGAGTGGAGCTTCCTCTCACAAACTAATCTATGTTACACATTTAAGAAGGCAATAAGTTACTGTACCTGCATTTTTTGATGTGGACAACATTCTTTTCTTCTTTTCCATTGAACTTTGATTCTCTCACCTTGTATCATAAAATAATACATTACTCATGGAATATATAAGAAATTATAAGCATCATACTTGTCATCCCTTGATGCACAAGAACTTACATCCTGCTTGCTAATGCACTCGGTGTTACAATTTTTAAAATATGATGCAACACTAGGGAGTTTCTTTAAGCTAGTACAAGGTTTACACAACTGTAGCATGCATAGTTCGTGATACTAAATATTATGTTCATCAGTGTTCCCTTTAAACCTCCCTATGACTGTTATATTTAATTATTGCACATCTGAGTAACTCATACCTCGCAAGGGCCAACTAGCCAGGAAAAGAATATCGTGGTGAAGACTGCAAAGAATTCCCTTTGAAGTTTAGATGGTGGTAGCACCGTCCTGATCTGCCATTAAATTATAAATCAACAATATGTTTCTTTATTTCTATTTCTGACATAATAATCATGTTTGTCTAAGTGTGCACTCTTGCAAGTATATCTATGTATGTTTGCATAAATAGAGAAGCAGTCATGATGCTGTAATATTGTTATAAACAGGAAGAATGAGGAATCTGGGGTGGGGGAGGGGGCACGGGGAAGAGGACTTACCAATGAGAGGATAGGCTTAGGAAACGCTTTGTCAAGAGCCTGAGTGACCAATTCTAATTGTTCGTCTGGGCTGAAGTGCTGCCTCGCCGCTGTTGTGGCCTCAACCAGACCTTCATATCCCTTCTTGCTGCTTTTGAATCCTGTAAAATAATAGAAAACATGTGTATGCATTCATACGTTTAGTTCAACTTCAACCACATATATATATATATATATATATATATCATCTGTGTACATGGAAAAGAAGCAGCAAACCTATTGTTTCTTGCACACTCTGCGAGAGATGATTAATGGCGATTCTGTCAAACCAGTTGTCATTATATTCAGTCTTTGAAGTTGTTAATCTTTCAATGTTTTCTGTTGGCCTTGTCATCACAGCCACAATACGAGAAGAATATCTATGTCTGTGCATGTTGTGTTGGCGCATACGAGGCAAGGTTGGGCCGGTGACATGCTGAACAAGCCTCGCATCCATGTTTACAAGTATAAGGTATGTTTCCTGAATCCTGAGATTTGTTATCGTCTTTCTTGATTTTAAAGTGCTGAAATTTAAGTGTTTTGAACTCTCTGAGGGTGTTGCATAAAAACAAAACAGTATGGCAGAGCATATTAACCACAAATATTCCTCATGTATGTAACCCTTAAATTAAAACAAAAGATAAGAGATGCTGAAAAGTAGACAGTTGGCGTAGTTCACAAGAGCCACACCATTACGTCATTCATGTCCGGCCTAAAATGATTCTTGCTAGTTGGTGAATATATTAACACAAGCACAAGAAAGGAGGGCCAGTCATATATTAACACATTAATCTTCTGGGTCCCACATGTTAATCAAATCGTGCTTATTCCATTTTATCTGTAATCACCCAGTAAGTGTTTCATGTTAAGATGGTAGAAATTGTTTAGGTAAAATTGCTTTTTTACAGTTTAGATATGATTTATTTCCATGGGAAAAAGCCGTAACAAATAAATAAAACTATTTAGATATGATCTATTTCATTTAGCAGGAGTCGTAACAATTAAGTAATCGACGAATAATTTATATAATCTCACTTTCATGTGGTTGTAAACAAATGTTTAATCTTGTTTCTCATCTACAAAGCTATCGCACGATACAAATGATTTGGATTAGTATTAAGCGTTTGTTTAGAATATTTAGACAGATAGACATAAAAGGAAAAACAAAAATTTTAACTTTGTAAGAACAAATCTGAACTGGGCGGAGTGCTGCTGGCATTGTAGTTGTTTGGTAACTAAAGCTCCACATGCTGCCCTTAGATATTGATTGGTGGTTTGGCCGGGACTTGCTTCTGAATTTTAACATTTAGTACTTGCAACTGGAATAAATCGTTAATCACAACAACGGAACGTGTGGTAGATCCTAATTTGAGAACCAGGGACAAATTATAGATTCCCCGTTTTGTAATTATCAGACACCAGGTGCGTCTTAGTTTATTCAGTGCTAAAAGGTTGACAACGCCAAGCAAGTGGCTAATGTATATGTATCTAAGTTGCAGATAGTTGATAAACTTTGGAAAGACAAACTGAGGTCGACATCTCCTAGGAAAAACTAGAAAAATTGGCTAAACTACGTTGGCCGGCCGCTTAAGCTCCTCTTTACATTTTAATATGTTATAGTGTATCATAAATATTTACCTCTGCTCTTAGGTTTAGGAAGAACTATCAAGAAACATAAAACAAGGAGTGTCTTCATTTAACAATGTTTTTGGTATCTTTATCAGAACTTTATTTTTCAAATTATGTTCAAATCTACCATGGTCCTTCCTTCAGAGAAACTTTTATAGTATCGGCGCTGTAAACTTATCTTCTTACTGCTTACACCAAGATTTTAAATTTGTAAGGTCATTTTCAACACCACAAGTAACAGAAGATAATCCAGAAAGCATCAAAAGTTAACATAAACCATAACACTGTAAGGTTAGCAACAAGAATAAAATAGAATACCAACTAATAATTCTCTTCCTAATTAAAGCTGTAGAAAGAGTACTGAAGATGAGAGTTATATACCCAAGAATGTCTAAACTAAAAACTACAGGAATCCAGCACAGCTTAACAGGAAACCAAACTAAGCCATAGTAGAGCGCACTGTTGAAACTTCAACACAGTTGAACCTGTCACAAAATAACCTTTATTCCTTGGTGGTTTTGTTGATGAGGGACTTGTGAATATGGGGAATAACACCACCTCCGGCAATGGTTCCTTTGATGAGGGTGTCAAGCTCCTCATCCCCGCGAATAGCCAGCTGCAGATGCCTTGGCGTGATTCTCTTCACCTTCAGATCTTTGCTAGCATTTCCTGCCAGCTCAAGTACCTCAGCTGTCAGGTATTCAAGGATGGCAGCAGAATAAACAGCAGCAGTGGCTCCAACTCGCCCATTGGCAGAAGTCCTTGTCTTCAGATGACGATGAATACGACCAACTGGAAACTGAACATAAGAGAAAGACATTTTAATTAACATTATCAACTAGAGTATTTCTTAAAAAACTTGCAAATATACAATATAGCAAATAGTTTTGTTATAATCTTAACAAACAATAAAAGAAGCTAGGCTGACGAAAACAAAGAACCAGTCTTGAGGACAATTAGGGAAATAACATCACAGAAATACAAATTTGTATTAACCAGCAACACAGTTTCCAGTAACCTTCATATATGGCTAAGATGAGGGACGGAGCAAGAAAACAAGAGTTGCACGAGTAAAATTTTCTTCTCTCATAATTTAATTTATTAATTTTAAATAAAGTACATAAATTTATTATAAAAAAATTTAATTTACTCAAATTTTTGTATGTATATTCATATACAATTAGAGGGCAGCGATTAAATATTGCAATTTTATAGTAGCATTTAAAATGTAAATATTTAGAAGAAAAAAATCATGAATTTTGTATCTCTGGCTAAGATCACACCCAGTAGCATCTAACTGAGAGGTGCACTGATGGTTTGGCAGTCTGCCTTTGCAAGCTTAAATGCCTAGTGCAGTTTTATATTAAATGATTCATGGCCAGACCAACAAACCAAATAATCGAAGGACATGATAAAGATGAGTTCTAATTTGACAAGAATATTCTCATAACCACTCAGATTACATAATGTAACTTCCTTTTATATTGCAAAACTATAAAGAAGGTAACAAAAAGAATTATTTATCTATGCATGGATATTCTGGGTCATGGATGTGAAACATTGCAAGGTAACAAAAAGAATTATTTATCTATGCAGACCCACTTTGACAATAGATACATGACGATCAACAACACAAGCAACATATGACCACATTATGGTAAAAGTTTTGCTGCTCTTAACTTTTAAATCTACATTCACCTTGGACATTGGCATATTTGATAGACTGGTTTTGACAATCATAAGTTCAATTAGACTGTGTATTTGCAAGAACTAAACCAATTACAAAATCATGTTTTAAAATATGTTAAGCTCAGAAGAAAACACTTAAAAGTGACCCACCGGTTTTCTTTTCTTTTAAAAAAAAAAAAAGAGTTCAGGTAACACCCACCAAGAAAATTATCATTAAATTTAAGAAAAAAGATCAATCAGTCCATGCATATGTAATTACTGGTAAATTAGTCTGAATTAAGCTCGTATAACTATTAAATTACTGCATCTGTTGCAAAAGTAGTACATGCCTCTTCTACTCGTTAGTGTATTTTGATTCTAATAGCTTTCATGACTGTTATCATTTATGTTCAAATTACCATCTCTAATAGCACATGCCTCTTCTACTCGTTAGTGTATTTTGATTCTACTAATACTCACTATTCCTTAAAATTTTATTTTCTAGGGTTTTGTTAAACTTCGAGTGGTGACTTTCACCGAGTGTGCAGGCGACGGCAGATGCTGCTCTAACATAGCACGTCTGGATGACTAGCATGAGACAGCCTTCTCTAGGAGCACTAGCAGTTTTATACTCTACTACATCTCTTATCTGTAGCTTCTAGTCTATACAAAACATAGCTAGCAACTAACAGTAACAGCTTTACTTTCGGAATACATGTTTCTTTCCGAATTAAGTCTAAAGATACAATTTCTTTTAATATCAAAAATAATATAAAAAGCTACATGTACCAAGATTACAAGGACACATATTGACTTATGCGGCTTTCAAAGATGAAGCAAGGCACCATCAATAGGTACTAAAATATTTCAATTACAATACATATGTGATTATGCAAATACATCATACCACTTGGGGAAATTTGATACAATAACAATAGCAAGAATTTCTTAGTCTATATTGGTAAACAAATATTCAGGTAAAGAGAACCATCATACGTCTCCTAAACTATTAAAAGAACACATGGAACACTTTTCTGATGACAAACATTATAATAAACCACTACATATCTTGATAAAAAAACTCCCAGCAAAACTAATACCTTTACAGCTTTTACATATTGAATGACAAATAAGAATATCTCTTATATTAAAGAGTGACCAGGATATTTTTCCAAGCTTGTGCACCTTCAACAGGATACACATGAATTTAGGAAGTTCTAATTTTGTATTAAATATGCACCTACACACAAATTTTAATATAATATATATATATGAGAGAGAGAGAGAGAGAGAGAGAGAGAGAGAGAGAGAGACTTTGTAATAAAAAAATATCATGTTAAGAAGCCTATTTGACATAATTACAAAGGTTCCTATCGCAAATCGCTTGCTTACATACTTATGGTCATCAATCAGACTTATAACACATAAGGATGGAGAAAAAAAATCATCTCGAGTCGCCTCCTGGTTTTAAAATTTATAAAAGGTCAAGTTCTTAACATATTACTATTGTTAGTCTTCTGTTAAACTTTCAAATATTTCATCATCGATACATCACTCATTACAAAAACCTAGAGATGTACTTAACTTCTATCTTTACTTGTTTTCTACATCATTCCCAACGATGTGAACTTATACTCTAACCAATTCACAAGTCAACACTGCAAACAGGATATTGGTGTTACGTAATGGAGTTCATTAAATCTGCTTAAATTCTCTAACACTAAACATAAACCACGTTAATTCACCTAAAAATGCAATAACCACAAAAAGTTCAACTACACACACGAGCCAAAGAATGAGGACTATTATACCTGAAGACCGGCACGAGAAGATCTAGAAATCGGCCTTTTCTTGTCATCCTTCCCCTTATTAGCTGCTGCAGCTGCTGCCGCTGTTGTTTTCCCTGCTACAAGTCCCTTTCCTCCTTTTCCCGCCATCTATATCCCCTAAACAAAACAAATTAACACACTCTGGAAACTTAGAATTTGTATATAATCAAAAAATTAAAATCAACAAATTCTCTCTCTCTCTCTCTCACACACACAGAAACAAACTTAAAATTTGAATACAGTCAGAAAATTAAAATCATCAAATTCTCTCTCTCTCTCTATCTCTCTCTCTATATATATATATCTCTATCTGTCTCTTTATCTCTCTCTCTCTCTCTCGTACACAAACAAACTTAAATTAAAATGAACAAACTCTCTCTCTCTCTCTCTCTCTCTCTCTCTCTCTCTCTCTCTCTCTCGTATACAAACAAACTAAAATTTTATATATACCCAAAAAAACAATTAACAAACAAAAGCTTACGTGACACTCGAAATTGTCTATAATCAATTATAATAATATATATAGACGAAACAGTGAAGAGATATATACGAGATCTGGTCAATTCTGGTCAAAGATCGAAGCTTTATCAACGAATTAACTAGATAAAATCACAATTCATGTAAATAAACACATACATACGGCTGTGTGTATAGATATACAGTTCTGGAGAGAGAAAGCGCACCTGAGAGTAGTTTGTGTGTTTCCGTGAAGAGAGAGGCGACGAATGCTAGAGAGAGAAAGCAGATGGGGTTTGGGTGAGAGAGAGTTTACTTTTATTTACTGTTGTTATTTATCTTTTGGCCCCTTAAATTTAGTTTATTTATAAATTGGCCCCTTAAGTTTGGGTAATTTGTGCATTCGTCCCTTGGTACTACCTGGGGAAGACTTTTCATCGATTTCAAAATAGTTGGTCAACGCCTGTCAAAAAAAAATAAAAATACTACGCCTTTTCTTAAGTTTATCAAGTGGGCTGAGTTAAGATGGGGCTTTCAGTTTAGTAGGCTATGTGTGGGCTTTGGATTTATTGTTGGGCTGAATTACATTTTGCAGGCTTAACTGTTTCTTTGGGGTTGTTGCTCTTCGTTGTACCTAACATTGGCGCCTGTTACTCCAAGTCTCCAACATTTCATATCTCTCGGTTTGTTAAAATTTAATTGCCCGTAAAAATTTATCTCTCGTCGCCCCGGATTCTATATTTAATGAGTTGGATTTTCGTCTATTTTGAAGTATACATGAGAACACATACTCATTTATAATACATATAAGCCTGATATGTAAATTAAAAAAATTCAAGAAATTGGCAATCACTATTATTGAAATTTGACGATTTTTCAATATGGTTAAAACACATACAAATAGATTGGAAAAAGGATAATAAACTCGATGAGAGTCGTCTCTGTCGTCTCTCTCTCTCAAACCCTTCTTCTTCCTCACCTCAAAATCCTTATCCTCCACCATTTTTCAATCATTACCCTTCCTCCCCCTCTTTTTCCAAACCTTTCTTCACTCCCCTTATCTTTTTCTCTCTCTCACCCCATTTCTTCTATTGTTTTTTTAATCTTTGACTTTGATTCTCTTTTTAGTTTTTGGATAAGGACGATTTTTCCCTTTCTAAGGGTAAGACAATTCTAGATTCGGGTTTCTTTAGGGATCTTGAAGTTCAAGCGGATGGCTCTGGTATAGTGGGCTCAATACATTTAGTTACTGAGGAGCAGAAGTTGAAACTTGAAGCGGAAGGTGCGAAGAGACTACATACTTGTTTCACTCCTATTGTCATTGATGAAGTCACTAAATCGGGTAATTTTTCTTTGAACTTTTCTCTTTCAGATGTTATGGATTGTCAATCGAGTGTTCTTGCCAAGGATGGGGTTTATAAGGGTTGTTACTTGTGTTTTTACTCTCAAAGTGTTTGTTGTTTGGTTTGTGTGGCCGAATTGTTTTTGCTCTCAAAATGTTTGTTGTTTGGCTTGTGTGATCGAATTGTTGTCATAACGCTTAGTTTAGAATTGGATGTGATTTCTGATAATGGTTTTTCGAGACATAAAAGAGGCAGAACTTTACAACGGCAAATAGGGCTGAGCAAAACCGAACCGAAACCGAAAAACGGATCCAAACCGAAAAATTTCAGTTCAGTTTGGATTGATTTTTTTTTCAAAATTTTGGTTATTTCGGTTTTTTGGATCAAACCGAAATAAAACAGGTTTGGTTCGGTTTTCAGAATATTAATTCGGTTAAAAACCGAAATATATTTATATGTTTTTAAAAATTATAAGTATATTACATATATTATATTAGATTATTATTTTCTATTATAAATATATTACATATATAATAAATATATTACGTATATTACATTTACATGTAATCTATTGACTATTGGGATTTTAGTTTGTTTTTGTTAGTTAATGATGGACATCAGGACATGGACTGATGTATGTTTAATTTTAATTGTCTTTTAGAATTTTGAATGTAAGCATGTCGATTGTAGAGTCGTAGTGCAGAGATCAGTGTCCAGTACTCCAGTGATTAGTTTAGCAAGATACAGTACCAGTGTATGATTCATACAATACAAATACTAAAGTCTAAAACACGGGATTAATAAATTTCGGTTTCACAGTAAACCGAACCGAATAAACCGATCCATACTATTTTGGTTCGGTTCGGTTTTGTACAGCAAATCGGTTCGGTTCGGTTTTGTCAAAACAAAAATTCGATTTTTCGGTTTTTCTTATTTGGTTCAGTTTTTAACCGAACTGACCGAACGATCACCCCTAGCGGCAAAACATCTCTGTTTCTAAATATATGGATGTTGGGAAAGGTATTTATACCTCTGTGAAAAATAATGGCGCTAGCACTAGGATGTTTCAATTTTATGACTTGTCATCATTTAACTTAGTGACATTTGAATTGGGCTTGGATTTCTATACAAACTTGTGGCAGATGGATGATTGCTCATGGAATAATATTTGTGTTTCTAATGACAATGGCTTGAATGTAATGTTTCTCACTTCACTGGAAACAAAAGAGGGCGTTATTGTTGAACAATTTCAGTTGAGAAAATATGATTTGGAGTGTTGGGCTCTAAATTGTGGAATTAGAATTGATATTTCTTTTGTCTTTGTTTGTGAAAGAGGGGTTGTTACATTATGAGATTGTGTTAACCCAATGATTTGCTATTTTATGTTTGTTTGTTTATGAACAAAGCTAGCCTATTATGTAGGTTTACGTTTGTGATCTTTGCTTGCAATTCTTGTTTTGTAAGTGTGAACTATCTTCCTTGTAGAGCTCAGGTTTGTGTTATGGATTCCCGTTTATTATTATTTATATAAAGTTAGATGAGTTACAAAAAAACACATACAAATTATAATCATTCAAAAATATATTCAATTCTAATTATTTTATAACTTCTCATCTTATCATATTGAAATAAATTTTAAACAAAAATTGCTTTAACTAACATGGACGGAAAAAAAATAAAAATTTATATACAATATTTTGTGTGTAATTGGCAAATCCTTTATTATAATATCTGAGTCCATCACAGTATGCAGTTAACCAATCAGAAAATATGAATTATTTTAAGACCAATCAGAGACCAAACCTATATTTTAGACCAATCATATTATATTAAAAAAAATTCCTTATTTACCATTCTCATCCTACTCTATTAACCATGGTTAATTGTTATTCTAATTTAAATACAATAATTACTTATTTTAACATATCCATATATTACAAATTTTTGTAAGCTGTTCAAAAAAAGACAAAAATTTATTTATTAATAGATTATTCTTTTAATTTAAATCCAATCATAATTATACTATTGTACTAATTATTAATTTAATTACTCTTGATTCAACATATCCATATATTACATATTTTTGTAAGTTGTTCAAAACAAATTATTAATACATTATTCTTTTAATTTAAATCAAATCATGATTATATTATTGTACTACTTATTAATTTAATTACTCTTTTAGTTTATTTTTAATAATTTACTTTTACTTTTACTTTTGTTAATTATATATAGGATATGTTATGTAGTAATTGACTTGACAAACTGTTAGGATTTATGGGTGATAGCTTAGAAGACAACTTAACTTTATGTTTTGTAATACTTATTTTCATTAAGTAGAACATACTGTCACAGCCAGAGTATGTTCTTGTAGCCATTTCATTTGATGTAATAAACTTGTTTAGAAATCTCGGAAGAAGTTCATTCGTGTGTTCAAGCCTCAAGGAGTATATCAGGATGACAGCAACAATAAATATTACTGTCATATCACCGACAGTAAGGTTACAAGAAGACATCATGTTGCAAGTCAAGACAGCATATTCACTCTGACAGCAACATTGGCGGAAGCCTTGAGACAGCAACTCTCTATTCTCCTGACAGCAAGTTTGGAACTCCTGACAGCATCTATTGCGGGGATTTCTTACTGTCACCAAAAGCGCATTCTTGTGACAACAAGCTTGGAGTTCAGGATACTGTCTCAAAGGGATTGACTTTGAATTGGGGATCTATCCAGTCAAACATGTGACAGTTTGGATGTTCAAGAAACAGGCGTGTTGCAGTATCCCAACACTGCATCAGGTCTGCAAAGACTACGACAGAAGCTTAAGGGATCACAAGACAAAGCTCACCAATTCAAGAGTATGACAAATCAACATCTACTGGAATTGTGTTAGCTAAATATAGAATGTATCTAGATTGCTTTTCCTATAATGTTAAACCTGTTTGTATAGCAATTTAGGTAAGACACGCAGGTAGGCAAATTGTAAGGAGCTGCCACATGAAAATGACAGCAGCTCCACAAACCCGTGATGATAGAGATATGATTAGTTTACTTAGACAATCTCTCTCATTCTATACTGTGTATCCTTTAAGGAATTGGAGCTTGAGAAAAACCACTTTTTCTCATGGTTGTAGCAACTCTTTGCAAAATAAATAAAACATTTATTTTGTGAGAAAACTACTTGTGTTTGCATCTCTTCTACTGATAAACATTAATCTTAGTTTTAAGTTGTTGAAACAGAGATTGAAATTTATCAGTATTGCATTCAACCCCCCTTCTACAATATTCAACGACCAACAACTGGTATCAGAGCAACAGATTGATACACAAATCTGTGAATCCACTATACATGGGAATCCTCGAGAATGGTCCCTTTATTCCCCAGAAAGAAATTACGGCCTCGACGGTTGATGGTGTTGTTATTCCAGCATATTGGGTTGCCAAGAAGCCATCTGAGTTTTTAGAGCCAGAAAAGGAAAAGATAGTTCTGGATGATTACTTGCAACTCATTCTGCTTGATTCTCTCACCTTAGATAAAGCCATGTGTGGGAATGTCATTGGATGCTCATCAGCTAAGGAAATTTGGAACAAAATCGAGCTGTTATGCGAAGGAAGTGAAGAGGTTAGAGAGAACCAAAGACAAATTCTTGTTTCTCAATATGAAGCCTTCATGGCAAAACCTAGTGAAGAACTAACCCCAATGTTTGAAAGATTTAGTAAACTTCTCACTGAACTCCAGATTCATGGCAAGTTCTATGAGAAGAAAGAACTAAACGTTAAGTTCTTACTTACTCTTCCTGAGCATCTTGAGCACAAAATTATTGCAATCAGAGAAGGAAGAGATCTGAAAAGTGTTTCTCTTGAAACACTGTATGGTGTGCTCAAGTCATATGAGCTAGAACTCTTTCAGAAAAGAGCTATTCAAAGTGGATCTAAAGGAAAGATGGCTAAAATGTCTGGTGCTCTTGTAGCTCATGAGCCAAAGGTTACCCTGCCTAGTGAAGCAGTGCAAATCATTCAACCAACTCAACTGTCTTCCTTAAAGATTGAAGATGTGGTGGATGATGAGGAGAAAGTAGTGCTGCAACTGGATGATGTTGAAGATGAGGACTTCTATTCAATAGAAGAGATGGAAAAGATGGATAATCCAATCATGGCTTATATGGCAAAGAAGTTCAAAAATATAAGATTCAGAAGGAACAAGCCATACAAGCCTCGGGGTCAAACATCAAGGTTCAGCAAAGGGAATTCTTCCAAGACTGCTGGCAATGCTACAAGAGGAGGATACAAAACTGGAATGGTGGATAGGTCTAAATTCAGATGCTACAACTGCAATGAGCTTGGTCATTTTGCTACTGAATGTAGAAGGCCAAAGCAAAATCAGAAAATGGACAGAGGGTCATGTGGACAGTACAAAAGAGGACAAGGAAGAGCCTATGTGGCTGAAGGTAGATGTTGGGATGAGTCTGATGAGGAAGAAGAAGAAGAATATGTGAATTTAGCCCTCATGGCTAAATCTGATGATGACTCATCAAGCCCTTCAACTCAGGTACCTTCACTTGTCTTGCTTGATATGTCTAACACTGAATATAAGCAAACTCTTGGAATTGAGTGCAGAAATGTTCAATATCCATATTAGTCTAACTGATGCTAATTAAGAGATAGCTAGGTTAACTAAGTTAAATGAAACACGCAGTTCTAAAAATGATTTGCTTTTGCTTAAGACCAGTCCTTTGGACTCCTTAGCTCAGGAAAACACAAGACTTAAAAATGATCTAGTATGTGCCAAGGAGATAGAAGAGTTTTTGAGAAAGGAAATCACTGAGAATGAATTTAAGCTCAAGGCTTACAGAAACTCTTCTAGATTGCTTCAGGACCTTAATGAAAAAAACAATGAGAATCAGAAGGTAGGAGTAGGTTTTGATTATGGAAAAGGTCTGGAAAGGAATCTATGATTCTTGATTGTTCAACTGATGTTGCTGTTAAACCCCAAATCCTCAAAAAGGTTCATGCACCAAAGTTCAAGATTGCTGAAGTTGATTTTGATGAGGAAGCTATGCTCATCAAACAATAGCTCCTTGATGAGGATGAAGGTGTTGACAACACAACTGTTGAAGGAAAAGATATTGTCACTATCCTCAAGATAGTAACTTTGTCTAACAATCTGACAGAATGTTCTGAAGATGCTGTCATCAATGACAAGGCATAATCTTCTAAAGATGCTGTCAAAAGAGTATCTAAGACAGTAACCTCGAAACCTGTTGTCAAGACATTGGATGTAAAAGGTACTGTCAAGAATGACTCGACATAAACTTCAGGACATGCTATCAACATAGAGACTTTCAAGTCTAAGAACAGGAATGGCAAAGTAGGAATTAACAAGGGTTATGGCTATGCTTATGTCAAGAATGCACCCAGGAAACTATATAATAACTGTGGCTCCTCACATCATCTAACAAACATTTGTAAGAAACAAATTGAGTCTAAAGTCAATGTGACTGAGGTCAAGGGTAACTTACACAGAACCCCCGTTCGGCATTGATCCATGGATGTCTGTAACAACACTGACTGCATGCCTTGTAAGATTACTGCTATGAGCACTTGCTTCAAGTTGCCTATTTTGTCAACTGAGAAATGCTCCTACATGAATTCTAGTGAGACTTCTGAGCCTACTGGTGACAGTAAAAAGGCAACCCCCACTAAGAAGAAGACTGGGTCTTATTCTAAAACTAAGTGGGTGGCAAAAGAAGTCGAACAAAAATTTTCTGCTATTTATATTAATGTTGAAAATGATGGAAACTCAGATGTCACTAAGTCTGCAGGACCCAACAAGGATTGGGTACCATATGCAACCTAAAAATAATGTGTTTTGCAGGGTAAGAAAAAGAAACAGGTTGTGTGGATCATTGACAGTGGTTGCTCAAGACACATGACTGGTGATAAAACCCTGCTATCATATTTTGCGGAGAAAGCTAGCCCAATCATAACCTTTGGAGACAACATCAAAGGTTACACAGTGGGATATTGCTGTTTAGAAATTGGGAATGTTGTCATAAATGATATTGCTCTTGTTGATGGATTGATGCACAACCTTCTAAGTGTCAGCCAATTCAGTGACAGAGGATTCAAGGTTGACTTTGACATGATGATGTGCAAGATATCACAAGAAGGACAGAAGCCTCTCTCTCAAGGGAGTAAGGAAAGGAAGCATGTTTGTTGCAGACCTAAGCACAACAAAGAAGGATAAAATTTACTGCTTTTACAGTAAATGTAACACCCCCAGATTCGGGGTCAGGAATCTAGGTTGTCACGCCATCATCCAATCATAAAATACCTGCATTACCTCGATGATCCAAAAAAACAACACCAAAGACCCCAATCTCTTACACACACAAGTTATAGCCTTAGAAACGTTACACAGTAACATTAGTTATTACAAACCAAATATACTATCCAGGATCTCATCTATTATTTACAACCTCTACCTGAAGCTACAATAATAGACCTCACAAATCTATACAAGGTTTACTAATACAAACCTACTTGAAAGTAATTCTCACTATATCATTCTGCAATTGTCTTGCTAACTCCGGCAGTATCCATCCTGCTGAACTAACTCAAAGGCGGTCTCTCCATTCCCTTGCTCTCGTAATACGGGGTGAATCAGCAATGTTTTCTTCATGCTGAAAGTTTTAATAAATCAAGAATGAGCTAATAGCGCTCAACAAGAAATCTATCCCAGTTTAAATCCTTTTCAAACCTCTAAGGTAAATAATCCATATAGGATCAAAGTTTTAAAACTACTAGGGTTTGACCCAAAATAGTATACAGTTCAATATACTGTATAACTTATAAACATAGCTCAATGCTTTTGTAGATCATTTAGAAATCCTTGGTATCCATATAAGAAACCAAGTTTCAAAACATATCTTTTAAAATAGATGTTAAACATTAGAATCAAGGCTTAAAGCCTAATCATTGATTCAAAATACTATACAGTTCAATATACTGTATATCATAAATACTTTCTCAACATATATTTACGCCTATCTATATAGATATCTCATACTGTTCAAAACACAGTAAAATATCAGTTATGAACACCTTTTTGAAGCTGTTGTGTTGTGATATATAGAATAAACAAGAACGAGCATTAAACTCACAATAATATATAGCAGCTAATATACGGCTCTACAAGCTCATATATCACTTGGAATATTTGAAATCTCATTCGTATATAGAATGATGTTTAGAGTAATTCTTTTCGTCAAAACATGACATACAGTTCAAAATACTGTAGAAGAAGTATACTTTTCAACCACTGTCAACATTATCGGTAACTCAGCACCTAGGCTTTCGTTACAATGTTACAGTACAATTCCAATTGGAAGATGGGACTACTTCCGGAGCCTTTAATAACACCCTACCGTACACGATGATCAGTCGCTTCAGTACGGTAGCACGATCGGTAACCTTTTCTACATGTAGATGGACGAACACCATAGATGGATGTCACCCTAGCCGCATACGGGCTAATACCCAATGGACTGCCACCACAGCCTCTTACATGGTCAAACAGCTGGACTGCCACCACAGCCTCTTACGCAATATCTCCTAGTCCCGGATGAACAATCAAAGAAAACTGGAGCCGGAATTTAATCCCGGTCTCCCAAGCAACTGATACTTGTCAACACTGTTCATTATTTCTGATCGCTTACTCCCAGATTGTTTGGGAAGGTAAGTCACAATGGAAGTTGACTTGTGTCAACCAGATTAATCACCGAGAAGGGTTCGCTTTGCAAAATTTCGACTTGGGAGTAGTCGGAGTTTTCTGAGATGCCTTGATTTGAAATTCGTTAGGAAAGGGCAGTGATCCCAAAACATAAACTCTTTCGAGGAATTGAAAGAGTAAAATCATTGGTCGTTTCTTAAACTGGATTCCCAATTTTGATGAGTTGGGAAGTATTTAATCGTATTTAAGAGTCTTAATAACTCAAATAATATTTGGGAACCCCTACTATTTTGAAAGGATTTTTTCTAAAGGCCAGAAAATATTTTAAATAATTAATGAAGGCCTTAAATAAATTTTAAATAGGGTTTTATGATTTTTAAATCATTTTAGAATATTAAATAAATATTTGAATAATATTTATTAATTAATAAACAATTAAGGATATTTAATAAATATTGAAATAATATTTATTAAATAATAAACAATTACTTAAACTCTTTTTAAATGAATATTCAAAATAATATTCACTCAATTAAATAAATATTCAAATAATATCTCAAACATTATTTAAATATTTATTAAACTTAAAAATATCCAAATTATATTTATTGGAGTATTTTAAATAAATATAAAAGGAATAATCTGTCTCCGGCAAGTCTCCGGGTTTTTATGACAGTGTTCGTAAAATATCTCCGACTCCCGAAGTACGTTTAAAATACGAATATACACTCTTCCCGAGTGTCCTTATACATATACACATATATAAGGTGTCACAAAATTCCACATCGTAAAACATCGTAAGCATCAGGTATTATGAGTAAAACAGTTCGTATAATTCAACAGTAATTATATCACAACCACAACAGTTATAAATTATGTTAAATACTTAAGCTTTGGGTTTGGAAAACTTGCATGCATCTATCATATGCATATATTACGTCTCAACATTTTTAATACAATTACATCTATATACGATGTAAGGTTTGAAAACATGCATAATATCATATCATATGCATCATTAGTATAAGTAATGGAAAACGTAGCATGGAATAAGAAAACTTGCCTGATGTCCAAGCTCTAACTGGGTGTGGGTGTTTCTCTTCTAGTCCTGGAACCTTTACCAAGACAATACATAGCCTCAATTAGTCACTTGATCGACAGTTCACTTATCCTAAGTACACTCAACTTCACCCGACTTTCACTCTCTCGGGTCCACTTAACTTACGATCTTCTTTATCGTTTAATAATCCTTTCTAGTCTCGTTCTTTACCCCAATATGTTCTCTTGATAATCCTTAACAACTTTCGAGTTTTAGTCGACTCGATATTATCATTTTTACTTAGCCAAAATGAATGGTCAATGTAGTACCTCTAGAGTTGACTTTTCATAGAATCACTATTTCGCAACTCCCACTCTAACACTTTTAATAAATCGGAAAATCAATAATTAATTACGAATCCACTCCCAGGAGCTTCTTGAGTGTTTGTAATATTTATCAAAAACATCTCGACTTGGGAAACGTGAGTTTAAATAGGTGAAACGTATTTTATAAGTCGAGTCAACTATGGACTTTTACTATTCGCATGAGTTCCACTAAATGGTCATAACTCATCAACCGTTAACTATATTGACACACCGTTTTCGCGTGCATGACCTAGAGAAGGTCTAGAATATAATCCATCCAAATTTGGGTTCTGGACAGGGGACCAATATTGCCGAAATTGCAAAACAGGGCAGTAGCTTTCCAGAGTATAGCGTTATCGCGCAACCTTTGTTCCAACATTTTTATAAAATCTAAAACTTCATATTTTTACTAATTTCTTTTTGGGTTGTCTTCCTTACTGTCCAAACCTTCTGTAACCAAAGTTTCAGAATTTTATAAATCTTTTAAGGGGTCCGAATTCAATTTACCATCCAGTGTTTTGTAGCAGCTTTTGTTCTTGAACCACTTACACTAAAATGACCATATCTCATAAACCATAAATCCTCTCAACATGAACTTTATATGTACACAAACTAAAAACCAAGATCTTGACAAGTATGGTCAGTGGTTTCTGAGGTTACAAATATTTCTATCCCGAATTCTTGTTACAAGGCAGTCCTAGTGTCAAAGGCCACTATAGTGTTTATACATGTCTCAACTTTCAATTTTAACCTTGTTAAGTCTATTCAAAAATTACCAAAACACCAAGACTCTCATCCTTACTAAATCT
Source organism: Heracleum sosnowskyi (assembly GCA_030848705.1). Lineage (NCBI taxonomy): Eukaryota > Viridiplantae > Streptophyta > Magnoliopsida > Apiales > Apiaceae > Heracleum > Heracleum sosnowskyi. The sequence continues at coordinate 49,569,700 of CM061241.1, forward strand.
CAGTTCTTAAACTTCATAAACATACCACCAACATCAATCCAAAACAATCAACCATCAAGATTTCTTCATTTAAGCACCAAACTTCCAAGAAGTGCACTTATAACAACATCTCTTGAAACTAAACTTAATACTTAACATAGATCAAGGGTGAAGAGAATTTTATACCTTCCTTGGAGCTCTAACAACTATAATCCTTGAATACAAGCCTTAAAAATGCCTTAAAGAAGCTTAATCCACCTTAAACTTTCAAAGAAATCAAGAACAAAAGTTAATATTTTCGGAGTTAATATTCTGCATCAACTTTGACCCAATATTTGAACATGTTACACTACTTGGATTGCCATGAAATTTTGAACGTACCTTGGGTATGGATTGAGGAAGCTCTGGTTAAACTTTGGTGATTTTATCATGAGTAGATATTTAGTTATGAATTTATTTCTCTCCTCTGTTCTTGCTGGGCAGGATGCTGGAAATGGGAGGGGGAGAGCTTTTGCTTTTCTTGGTTTTTGTTTTTGTGTGATAAAATGAGATATATGGCTATATATTCCTACTAATTCTCAGCCATGTCCTTGGTCCAAGGGAGTACAAATCTGTTTCCTTGATCCCTCCCTAAAACATGGAATTATGCCCCCTTTACTATTCACTCTAGTTTGGTTACTTTTTGAACTTGTAGTTTGATTTCTAACTAGCTAGTTTGCATGGAATCTTGCATGGCATCTTGTATGGTATCTTGCATGTATATTACTTAGCTTATTTATTAACCAATGCTTGTCACTTAATCCTTGATGCAAGTTTGATAATTTTCCTGTAAAAGTGTTTCGTCGCGTAGAAATTTCTTTTGTCATCTTTAAGCACTTGGCTTTGATAATCTCTTTAAATTCCATAATTTTCTTTCCGTGGGATTTAATTTAACCTAGGGCTTCCATTATCCTCAATGTCCCACATTTTTATAAATGTTTGGTAGAAGTCAAAATCTTCGCACTCTGACGGCTTTTGCATTGTCTTAATTCCTTGTACCACAATACTACATTCTCAAAAATATAAATATTCAGTCATCCATAAAATGTGAACTCAAAAATTTTCCATAATTCCCAAAATCACTATCCATAATAATTTTTAAAATTTTACCAAAAATCAGGGTTCTCACAGCCTCCCCTCCTTAAAAGGATTCCGTCCCGGAATCTAAAGAAATAACTGAGGTATCTTTCCGAGATCATAATCTCTAGTTCCTAGGTTGACTCTACAACCTTCTGGTCCTCTCACAACACTTTTACTAGTGCTACATTATTTTCTTCCAACGCGTTCTCTTTCTGGTCTATTATCTCTACCAGTTGTTCAATGTAAGGCAATAACGGTCACGCTACTATACGTTTATATCCTATCGCATTCCCAACATCCATGTTGAATCTTCGTATCAAAGACACGTAAAATACATTATGTACACGTTCGAATTTGGAGGGAACATCGTCATCTTCTTTTTTTGTTGAACTCGCGCGGTTCCCGATATCCTTCTCTTTGTGATAAGATCCATAGGTCGGCATCCCTATGTTCGTATGGTAACTACCTTTTGATGAAAGTTCTTTCGGCGATAAGTAGTCTCTTCAGCTGTTCCGGGGAATTCGACACACAGACACGTAATATAACTTTAATTGTCTAGGCATTCGTTTCCTCGATTCGCTAGCTTGCGGGACGTAATTAGTGCTCATGCTTGATCTCGTCGTCGACATTGTTGAAAACTCTTCCAGCATATGGCATCCAATCTTGGGTCTCTATATGATATAATCGTTATGACAACTCCACGTGCATCGCTATATCGTTCGTATACACATCGGAGATCTCTCATTGTTAAGTCGACTTGGTTAATCTACCGATTATAATCCCAAATAATCATCATCGTTCATCTCAATCTTTGGTAATCCTACCACAGACTTCATTGTCATGACTCATATTCTCATTTAGGAATCTCTACGGCTGTAGCAGCCTACTAGGTTTTTTGCGGTTCCGCTTCCATTTTCCGCATATCAAGCACTTACTTAATAACTACCAATATAACTCTTCACACCCAGTCCCCAATGATAATTCCTTAATTTCTATTCATTTTTGTACCCTCGGGTGAATACGACTTCTATAATATGGCTCCTTCCAAGATCCCATCTTTAAATTCTTAAATGCTGGGGATCCGCACTTCGTGAGCATATTCTCACATTCATTTCTCCCTTCTCCTTTCTCATCTCTCATATCTCTTTATCCTTCTGTGTCCTTAAATCACTTTTCATTCCCAATATTCTTCCCTTAACGTAATTTTATCATTTCAGTCAATTCTGACTGAATCCTAATTCCAATTATTCCTCTAGTTCTTTTCCTGAAAATAATCACTTGAAGCTCCATCCTTTCTAATTCTTTTATCGGTTGTATGAAAAACTTAGCATTCTTAATCTCTATTATACTACTTATAGTGTCGGCCACCACATTGGCCTTTCCTTGGTGACAATGAATCTCACAGTCATGATTCTATATCAGTTCCAACCATATTCTCGGCCTTATGTTTAGCTTCCTCCGTTTGAACATACACCTAAGGCTCTCATTGCCTGAAATTTTTTTTTTTACACTTTTCTCCATAAATTGAAGTCTTTAAATTTTCAGTACGAACACTATCGGAACAAATCTCAAATTTCAGGTGTAGGGTATCCTATCACATACCTCTTAAGTTGCTTTGACACATCACTATAATTCATAAAGTCACCTCCATCATCATGTAGTTCTGACAAAAAGGTTGTTACCAACTTTTGCTTCCATCTTTAAACTCTATTCATCAAGTCCATGAGGGCTCCTGGCGCATTTGCTAATCCGGTGACATCATCAAAACTTGTAATGTCTATATCGGGTGTGAAATGCCATCTTTGGCGCATCATCGAGGTTGATCTTAAATTTGGGATACTCTATCCTCAAATAGGTTCAGTCTCATGCTACCATTCTCCTCTTTTAGAAACAAGGGTGGTATACTCAAGGCGACACAATGGGCCTCATTCCTTGCAATCGGGTAGCTAACTATTTTTTATTCAACAGGTGTAGATGGATCCTGGTCTTTAATACTGACGCAATCCCCTACTACTAAGTCAATGGCAAGTCTCATACCTCGATCAGGTGGTAGCTCATGTAAATCATAAATATTACATCCACATATGGAACAAGCCTCGACAATTTTCGTAAACTTCGATTTATAATTTGGCATACCCCTCTCTTTCTATTTAGCTCTAAAACCTCAACATTATATCTCCTCTAAATGCCAAGTAAAATACTTGCATGGTACTAAGAATATTTTGAGCAACAGAAAGTCCATAAAGGAACTTCATAGGAATTCGGGTGATTTAGCACTTAGCTAAACAAAATTTGACAGCTCAATCCATTTCAAACATAACATCTAGCTAGGACAATTAGCTAGACTTTCATTATACCGTTAAAATTCCAACTAGTCAGAACAATTGCTAGTCGTTCAAAATGACATAATCCACTAGTCAGTCTCAAGCTGCTAGTGAAAAATCTCAACAACGTAGCCACTGAAGAAAATTTTGGGCTACTCGAATAATGAGTTGAAAGAAAGAGTAAATAAATGTTCTTGGTATCGGAACAATCGATAACCTCTCACCAAATATTTTTCATGAGTGAAACGGTCCACCCAGAAAAGGGTCTCCGTAGATATATACTTTTCCAACCTCTTTACTAGAACTGAATTCAAAATACCAATACAAATTGATATCCTTTCGCTGATTTCAACGTCTGATGTACAAGCTCATATTGTACCAAAAGAAAATAAATTACGAGGATTCTCTGAAAAATAGATCATCCATATTTTAACAAATAGTTGAATAGTTATGAACTCGACTGAGGAGTCCAAGTATGAAAGGAAGATTCGAATATCGAACAATCATCGAAAAATATCCATCAAACAATTGGGAAAGGTTAATTGAATACTCCTTGAATGAAAATAATTATTAGAAATAACCATCCCTTGAATAAAAGTGGCGTAAAAGCCGAAGGCGGTTATCATCAACTAATCTCGGTCGCCTCTCGAGTACGAATGAGGTACCTCGAGACATGAATAAAAGACGTGTTCTCCAATCCTCGAGTCAATACGAAGGTTGATAACAATTAAAAGTGAAAGAACACATATCAATACGAGTATCAAGTCTATTTTAAAATATGATACAACGGAACCTTTTTGAATCAAAAGTAGAGCAAAGTCGAAAGGTTCCAGGCTTGCATTCATAGGAATCACAATATAGATTTGGAAGGCTAGACTAATAATAATTTCATCTTCTGGTCATCTTGGAGCACGAACAAGGCACTCCGATAAGTAAAGACAACTTAAATACACATACTCCACCTTAAAGGTAATAAAAGGAGAAGAATGAAAGAAACAGAAGAAATAAAAGAACTAATTCAGTTGTTGGTTACTTCCCAAGTTGAAGTAGGAAGTAAAAAGGGTTACCCGACATAAACTATTCAAGGTAACACAGGACGTGAACAATTTTAGATTGAGTAATGCATCATCAAGTAGATACCAAAGCAAGTCAATGATCATCCGTAAGTTCTAACATCACCGGTAAGAGGATGATCTCATCTTTACACTTTCATAACATAGGATACTAACTAGATAGTTCCTCAAAATTATACCAACTCCCTTAATAGATTGGGGTTCGTAAACATATCTGCCATATCCCTACAGTCATCCAAAATTTGTGCCTCACATGGTCAAGTCAATATATGTCACAAAAATGGTGGTCTACTTGTTACCAAGTACATAGTCTCTAACAAGAGTTGTATCGAAAGAATCCAACTCTATACATGCTAACCTCCTTTCCGGTAGGTACTGGGATCACCGTATCGCTCGTTGTAATCGTACGCAATCTACATCGAAGTCATGTCATCAATTCACAACGTTCCCGATCTCTTATTTGAGCTATCCCGTTTTACGGTATGAAGCACACGCATAATGTCGTCTGGCATGCTCTTCTCGAGATAACGTTCCTATAACACATAAACGCAAAAGCTTCCTCGAGGGCAATGAAATCCCCAATAGTCTAGTAGAGACTATCTCTTGTGGAATCGCTATTCTTGGGGTATTGAAACCTCATAGACAAAACAACATCTTTAGATAGTCCATGTATCTAAGTAACCTTAATCGCGCAAAGAATTTTAAACGCCTTGGTCCCCACACTTGCTGCCCCTTGTGGCAATTATGAAGGCTACGAGTAACAAAGCCCGCGCCTGTCCAATCATCCAATAGTACTGGCAATACCGCCTCTAGCTCAACTACTCTTGAGACGCTTCTCCGCGTCATATGTCAATGTCTTTCATAGATCAGGTACATTTCTAGACTCTTTCTTCATCATTCAGATGGTCTCCAAAGATTCTACCGGTCATACTATAAGACCTCAAATAAAAATTTTCCACTCTTATCTTACTTAACGGTATTACATCCGGTAGTCCACCAATGAACTCTATATGAGCTCTCACGTTACTCTCTTACTTAGACATAACTCTTAACACTCTCGTCTCAAAGTACTATAACTTAGGCTCTGATACCATTTCTGTAACACCCCCAGATTCGGGGTCAGGAATCTAGGTTGTCACGCCATCATCCAATCATAAAATACCTGCATTACCTCGATGATCCAACAAAACAACACGAAAGACCCCAATCTCTTACACACACAAGTTATAGCCTTAGAAACGTTACACAGTAACATTAGTTATTACAAACCAAATATACTATCCAGGATCTCATCTATTATTTACAACCTCTACCTGAAGCTACAATAATAGACCTCACAAATCTATACAAGGTTTACTAATACAAACCTACTTGAAAGTAATTCTCACTATATCATTCTACAATTGTCTTGCTAACTCCGGCAGTATCCATCCTGCTGAACTAACTCAAAGGCGGTCTCTCCATTCCCTTGCTCTCGTAATACGGGGTGAATCAGCAATGTTTTCTTCATGCTGAAAGTTTTAATAAAGCAAGAATGAGCTAATAGCGCTCAACAAGAAATCTATCCCAGTTTAAATCCTTTTCAAACCTCTAAGGTAAATAATCCATATAGGATCAAAGTTTTAAAACTACTAGGGTTTGACCCAAAATAGTATACAGTTCAATATACTGTATAACTTATAAACATAGCTCAATGCTTTTGTAGATCATTTAGAAATCCTTGGTATCCATATAAGAAACCAAGTTTCAAAACATATCTTTTAAAATAGATGTTAAACATTAGAATCAAGGCTTAAAGCCTAATCATTGATTCAAAATACTATACAGTTCAATATACTGTATATCATAAATACTTTCTCAACATATATTTACGCCTATCTATATAGATATCTCATACTGTTCAAAACACAGTAAAATATCAGTTATGAACACCTTTTTGAAGCTGTTGTGTTGTGATATATAGAATAAACAAGAACGAGCATTAAACTCACAATAATATATAGCAGCTAATATACGGCTCTACAAGCTCATATATCACTTGGAATATTTGAAATCTCATTCGTATATAGAATGATGTTTAGAGTAATTCTTTTCGTCAAAACATGACATACAGTTCAAAATACTGTAGAAGAAGTATACTTTTCAACCACTGTCAACATTATCGGTAACTCAGCACCTAGGCTTTCGTTACAATGTTACAGTACAATTCCAATTGGAAGATGGGACTACTTCCGGAGCCTTTAATAACACCCTACCATACACGATGATCAGTCGCTTCAGTACGGTAGCACGATCGGTAACCTTTTCTACATGTAGATGGACGAACACCATAGATGGATGTCACCCTAGCCGCATACGGGCTAATACCCAATGGACTGCCACCACAGCCTCTTACATGGTCAAACAGCTGGACTGCCACCACAGCCTCTTACGCAATATCTCCTAGTCCCGGATGAACAATCAAAGAAAACTGGAGCCGGAATTTAATCCCGGTCTCCCAAGCAACTGATACTTGTCAACACTGTTCATTATTTCTGATCGCTTACTCCCAGATTGTTTGGGAAGGTAAGTCACAATGGAAGTTGACTTGTGTCAACCAGATTAATCACCGAGAAGGGTTCGCTTTGCAAAATTTCGACTTGGGAGTAGTCGGAGTTTTCTGAGATGCCTTGATTTGAAATTCGTTAGGAAAGGGCAGTGATCCCAAAACATAAACTCTTTCGAGGAATTGAAAGAGTAAAATCATTGGTCGTTTCTTAAACTGGATTCCCAATTTTGATGAGTTGGGAAGTATTTAATCGTATTTAAGAGTCTTAATAACTCAAATAATATTTGGGAACCCCTACTATTTTGAAAGGATTTTTTCTAAAGGCCAGAAAATATTTTAAATAATTAATGAAGGCCTTAAATAAATTTTAAATAGGGTTTTATGATTTTTAAATCATTTTAGAATATTAAATAAATATTTGAATAATATTTATTAATTAATAAACAATTAAGGATATTTAATAAATATTGAAATAATATTTATTAAATAATAAACAATTACTTAAACTCTTTTTAAATGAATATTCAAAATAATATTCACTCAATTAAATAAATATTCAAATAATATCTCAAACATTATTTAAATATTTATTAAACTTAAAAATATCCAAATTATATTTATTGGAGTATTTTAAATAAATATAAAAGGAATAATCTGTCTCCGGCAAGTCTCCGGGTTTTTATGACAGTGTTCGTAAAATATCTCCGACTCCCGAAGTACGTTTAAAATACGAATATACACTCTTCCCGAGTGTCCTTATACATATACACATATATAAGGTGTCACAAAATTCCACATCGTAAAACATCGTAAGCATCAGGTATTATGAGTAAAACAGTTCGTATAATTCAACAGTAATTATATCACAACCACAACAGTTATAAATTATGTTAAATACTTAAGCTTTGGGTTTGGAAAACTTGCATGCATCTATCATATGCATATATTACGTCTCAACATTTTTAATACAATTACATCTATATACGATGTAAGGTTTGAAAACATACATAATATCATATCATATGCATCATTAGTATAAGTAATGGAAAACGTAGCATGGAATAAGAAAACTTGCCTGATGTCCAAGCTCTAACTGGGTGTGGGTGTTTCTCTTCTAGTCCTGGAACCTTTACCAAGACAATACATAGCCTCAATTAGTCACTTGATCGACAGTTCACTTATCCTAAGTACACTCAACTTCACCCGACTTTCACTCTCTCGGGTCCACTTAACTTACGATCTTCTTTATCGTTTAATAATCCTTTCTAGTCTCGTTCTTTACCCCAATATGTTCTCTTGATAATCCTTAACAACTTTCGAGTTTTAGTCGACTCGATATTATCATTTTTACTTAGCCAAAATGAATGGTCAAGGTAGTACCACTAGAGTTGACTTTTCATAGAATCACTATTTCGCAACTCCCACTCTAACACTTTTAATAAATCGGAAAATCAATAATTAATTACGAATCCACTCCCAGGAGCTTCTTGAGTGTTTGTAATATTTATCAAAAACATCTCGACTTGGGAAACGTGAGTTTAAATAGGTGAAACGTATTTTATAAGTCGAGTCAACTATGGACTTTTACTATTCGCATGAGTTCCACTAAATGGTCATAACTCATCAACCGTTAACTATATTGACACACCGTTTTCGCGTGCACGACCTAGAGAAGGTCTAGAATATAATCCATCCAAATTTGGGTTCTGGACAGGGGACCAATATTGCCGAAATTGCAAAACAGGGCAGTAGCTTTCCAGAGTATAGCGTTATCGCGCAACCTTTGTTCCAACATTTTTATAAAATCTAAAACTTCATATTTTTACTAATTTCTTTTTGGGTTGTCTTCCTTACTGTCCAAACCTTCTGTAACCAAAGTTTCAGAATTTTATAAATCTTTTAAGGGGTCCGAATTCAATTTACCATCCAGTGTTTTGTAGCAGCTTTTGTTCTTGAACCACTTACACTAAAATGACCATATCTCATAAACCATAAATCCTCTCAACATGAACTTTATATGTACACAAACTAAAAACCAAGATCTTGACAAGTATGGTCAGTGGTTTCTGAGGTTACAAATATTTCTATCCCGAATTCTTGTTACAAGGCAGTCCTAGTGTCAAAGGCCACTATAGTGTTTATACATGTCTCAACTTTCAATTTTAACCTTGTTAAGTCTATTCAAAAATTACCAAAACACCAAGACTCTCATCCTTACTAAATCTCAGTTCTTAAACTTCATAAACATACCACCAACATCAATCCAAAACAATCAACCATCAAGATTTCTTCATTTAAGCACCAAACTTCCAAGAAGTGCACTTATAACAACATCTCTTGAAACTAAACTTAATACTTAACATAGATCAAGGGTGAAGAGAATTTTATACCTTCCTTGGAGCTCTAACAACTATAATCCTTGAATACAAGCCTTAAAAATGCCTTAAAGAAGCTTAATCCACCTTAAACTTTCAAAGAAATCAAGAACAAAAGTTAATATTTTCGGAGTTAATATTCTGCATCAACTTTGACCCAATATTTGAACATGTTACACTACTTGGATTGCCATGAAATTTTGAACGTACCTTGGGTATGGATTGAGGAAGCTCTGGTTAAACTTTGGTGATTTTATCATGAGTAGATATTTAGTTATGAATTTATTTCTCTCCTCTGTTCTTGCTGGGCAGGATGCTGGAAATGGGAGGGGGAGAGCTTTTGCTTTTCTTGGTTTTTGTTTTTGTGTGATAAAATGAGATATATGGCTATATATTCCTACTAATTCTCAGCCATGTCCTTGGTCCAAGGGAGTACAAATCTGTTTCCTTGATCCCTCCCTAAAACATGGAATTATGCCCCCTTTACTATTCACTCTAGTTTGGTTACTTTTTGAACTTGTAGTTTGATTTCTAACTAGCTAGTTTGCATGGAATCTTGCATGGCATCTTGTATGGTATCTTGCATGTATATTACTTAGCTTATTTATTAACCAATGCTTGTCACTTAATCCTTGATGCAAGTTTGATAATTTTCCTGTAAAAGTGTTTCGTCGCGTAGAAATTTCTTTTGTCATCTTTAAGCACTTGGCTTTGATAATCTCTTTAAATTCCATAATTTTCTTTCCGTGGGATTTAATTTAACCTAGGGCTTCCATTATCCTCAATGTCCCACATTTTTATAAATGTTTGGTAGAAGTCAAAATCTTCGCACTCTGACGGCTTTTGCATTGTCTTAATTCCTTGTACCACAATACTACATTCTCAAAAATATAAATATTCAGTCATCCATAAAATGTGAACTCAAAAATTTTCCATAATTCCCAAAATCACTATCCATAATAATTTTTAAAATTTTACCAAAAATCAGGGTTCTCACAGCCTCCCCTCCTTAAAAGGATTCCGTCCCGGAATCTAAAGAAATAACTGAGGTATCTTTCCGAGATCATAATCTCTAGTTCCTAGGTTGACTCTACAACCTTCTGGTCCTCTCACAACACTTTTACTAGTGCTACATTATGTTCTTCCAACGCGTTCTCTTTCTGGTCTATTATCTCTACCAGTTGTTCAATGTAAGGCAATAACGGTCACGCTACTATACGTTTATATCCTATCGCATTCCCAACATCCATGTTGAATCTTCGTATCAAAGACACGTAAAATACATTATGTACACGTTCGAATTTGGAGGGAACATCGTCATCTTCTTTTTTTGTTGAACTCGCGCGGTTCCCGATATCCTTCTCTTTGTGATAAGATCCATAGGTCGGCATCCCTATGTTCGTATGGTAACTACCTTTTGATGAAAGTTCTTTCGGCGATAAGTAGTCTCTTCAGCTGTTCCGGGGAATTCGACACACAGACACGTAATATAACTTTAATTGTCTAGGCATTCGTTTCCTCGATTCGCTAGCTTGCGGGACGTAATTAGTGCTCATGCTTGATCTCGTCGTCGACATTGTTGAAAACTCTTCCAGCATATGGCATCCAATCTTGGGTCTCTATATGATATAATCGTTATGACAACTCCACGTGCATCGCTATATCGTTCGTATACACATCGGAGATCTCTCATTGTTAAGTCGACTTGGTTAATCTACCGATTATAATCCCAAATAATCATCATCGTTCATCTCAATCTTTGGTAATCCTACCACAGACTTCATTGTCATGACTCATATTCTCATTTAGGAATCTCTACGGCTGTAGCAGCCTACTAGGTTTTTTGCGGTTCCGCTTCCATTTTCCGCATATCAAGCACTTACTTAATAACTACCAATATAACTCTTCACACCCAGTCCCCAATGATAATTCCTTAATTTCTATTCATTTTTGTACCCTCGGGTGAATACGACTTCTATAATATGGCTCCTTCCAAGATCCCATCTTTAAATTCTTAAATGCTGGGGATCCGCACTTCGTGAGCATATTCTCACATTCATTTCTCCCTTCTCCTTTCTCATCTCTCATATCTCTTTATCCTTCTGTGTCCTTAAATCACTTTTCATTCCCAATATTCTTCCCTTAACGTAATTTTATCATTTCAGTCAATTCTGACTGAATCCTAATTCCAATTATTCCTCTAGTTCTTTTCCTGAAAATAATCACTTGAAGCTCCATCCTTTCTAATTCTTTTATCGGTTGTATGAAAAACTTAGCATTCTTAATCTCTATTATACTACTTATAGTGTCGGCCACCACATTGGCCTTTCCTTGGTGACAATGAATCTCATAGTCATGATTCTATATCAGTTCCAACCATATTCTCGGCCTTATGTTTAGCTTCCTCCGTTTGAACATACACCTAAGGCTCTCATTGCCTGAATTTTTTTTTTTTACACTTTTCTCCATAAATTGAAGTCTTTAAATTTTCAGTACGAACACTATCGGAACAAATCTCAAATTTCAGGTGTAGGGTATCCTATCACATACCTCTTAAGTTGCTTTGACACATCACTATAATTCATAAAGTCACCTCCATCATCATGTAGTTCTGACAAAAAAGTTGTTACCAACTTTTGCTTCCATCTTTAAACTCTATTCATCAAGTCCATGAGGGCTCCTGGCGCATTTGCTAATCCGGTGACATCATCAAAACTTGTAATGTCTATATCGGGTGTGAAATGCCATCTTTGGCGCATCATCGAGGTTGATCTTAAATTTGGGATACTCTATCCTCAAATAGGTTCAGTCTCATGCTACCATTCTCCTCTTTTAGAAACAAGGGTGGTATACTCAAGGCGACACAATGGGCCTCATTCCTTGCAATCGGGTAGCTAACTATTTTTTATTCAACAGGTGTAGATGGATCCTGGTCTTTAATACTGACGCAATCCCCTACTACTAAGTCAATGGCAAGTCTCATACCTCGATCAGGTGGTAGCTCATGTAAATCATAAATATTACATCCACATATGGAACAAGCCTCGACAATTTTCGTAAACTTCGATTTATAATTTGGCATACCCCTCTCTTTCTATTTAGCTCTAAAACCTCAACATTATATCTCCTCTAAATGCCAAGTAAAATACTTGCATGGTACTAAGAATATTTTGAGCAACAGAAAGTCCATAAAGGAACTTCATAGGAATTCGGGTGATTTAGCACTTAGCTAAACAAAATTTGACAGCTCAATCCATTTCAAACATAACATCTAGCTAGGACAATTAGCTAGACTTTCATTATACCGTTAAAATTCCAACTAGTCAGAACAATTGCTAGTCGTTCAAAATGACATAATCCACTAGTCAGTCTCAAGCTGCTAGTGAAAAATCTCAACAACGTAGCCACTGAAGAAAATTTTGGGCTACTCGAATAACGAGTTAAAAGAAAGAGTAAATAAATGTTCTTGGTATCGGAACAATCGATAACCTCTCACCAAATATTTTTCATGAGTGAAACAGTCCACCCAGAAAAGGGTCTCCGTAGATATATACTTTTCCAACCTCTTTACTAGAACTGAATTCAAAATACCAATACAAATTGATATCCTTTCGCTGATTTCAACGTCTGATGTACAAGCTCATATTGTACCAAAAGAAAATAAATTACGAGGATTCTCTGAAAAATAGATCATCCATATTTTAACAAATAGTTGAATAGTTATGAACTCGACTGAGGAGTCCAAGTATGAAAGGAAGATTCGAATATCGAACAATCGTCGAAAAATATCCATCAAACAATTGGGAAAGGTTAATTGAATACTCCTTGAATGAAAATAATTATTAGAAATAACCATCCCTTGAATAAAAGTGGCGTAAAAGCCGAAGGCGGTTATCATCAACTAATCTCGGTCGCCTCTCGAGTACGAATGAGGTACCTCGAGACATGAATAAAAGACGTGTTCTCCAATCCTTGAGTCAATACGAAGGTTGATAACAATTAAAAGTGAAAGAACACATATCAATACGAGTATCAAGTCTATTTTAAAATATGATACAACGGAACCTTTTTGAATCAAAAGTAGAGCAAAGTTGAAAGGTTCCAGGCTTGCATTCATAGGAATCACAATATAGATTTGGAAGGCTAGACTAATAATAATTTCATCTTCTGGTCATCTTGGAGCACGAACAAGGCACTCCGATAAGTAAAGACAACTTAAATACACATACTCCACCTTAAAGGCAATAAAAGGAGAAGAATGAAAGAAACAGAAGAAATAAAAGAACTAATTCAGTTGTTGGTTACTTCCCAAGTTGAAGTAGGAAGTAAAAAGGGTTACCCGACATAAACTATTCAAGGTAACACAGGACGTGAACAATTTTAGATTGAGTAATGCATCATCAAGTAGATACCAAAGCAAGTCAATGATCATCCGTAAGTTCTAACATCGCCGGTAAGAGGATGATCTCATCTTTACACTTTCATAACATAGGATACTAACTAGATAGTTCCTCAAAATTATACCAACTCCCTTAATAGATTGGGGTTCGTAAACATATCTGCAATATCCCTACAGTCATCCAAAATTTGTGCCTCACATGGTCAAGTCAATATATGTCACAAAAATGGTGGTCTACTTGTTACCAAGTACATAGTCTCTAACAAGAGTTGTATCGAAAGAATCCAACTCTATACATGCTAACCTCCTTTCCGGTAGGTACTGGGATCGCCGTATCGCTCGTTGTAATCGTACGCAATCTACATCGAAGTCATGTCATCAATTCACAACGTTCCCGATCTCTTATTTGAGCTATCCCGTTTTACGGTATGAAGCACACGCATAATGTCGTCTGGCATGCTCTTCTCGAGATAATGTTCCTATAATACATAAACGCAAAAGCTTCCTCGAGGGCAATGAAATCCCCAATAGTCTAGTAGAGACTATCTCTTGTGGAATCGCTATTCTTGGGGTATTGAAACCTCATAGACAAAACAACATCTTTAGATAGTCCATGTATCTAAGTAACCTTAATCGCGCAAAGAATTTTAAACGCCTTGGTCCCCACACTTGCTGCCCCTTGTGGCAATTATGAAGGCTACGAGTAACAAAGCCCGCGCCTGTCCAATCATCCAATAGTACTGGCAATACCGCCTCTAGCTCAACTACTCTTGAGACGCTTCTCCGCGTCATATGTCAATGTCTTTCATAGATCAGGTACATTTCTAGACTCTTTCTTCATCATTCAGATGGTCTCCAAAGATTCTACCGGTCATACTATAAGACCTCAAATAAATATTCCACTCTTATCTTACTTAACGGTATTACATCCGGTAGTCCACCAATGAACTCTATATGAGCTCTCACGTTACTCTCTTACTTAGACATAACTCTTAACACTCTCGTCTCAAAGTACTATAACTTAGGCTCTGATACCATTTCTGTAACACCCCCAGATTCGGGGTCAGGAATCTAGGTTGTCACGCCATCATCCAATCATAAAATACCTGCATTACCTCGATGATCCAACAAAACAACACCAAAGACCCCAATCTCTTACACACACAAGTTATAGCCTTAGAAACGTTACACAGTAACATTAGTTATTACAAACCAAATATACTATCCAGGATCTCATCTATTATTTACAACCTCTACCTGAAGCTACAATAATAGACCTCACAAATCTATACAAGGTTTACTAATACAAACCTACTTGAAAGTAATTCTCACTATATCATTCTGCAATTGTCTTGCTAACTCCGGCAGTATCCATCCTGCTGAACTAACTCAAAGGCGGTCTCTCCATTCCCTTGCTCTCGTAATACGGGGTGAATCAGCAATGTTTTCTTCATGCTGAAAGTTTTAATAAAGCAAGAATGAGCTAATAGCGCTCAGCAAGAAATCTATCCCAGTTTAAATCCTTTTCAAACCTCTAAGGTAAATAATCCATATAGGATCAAAGTTTTAAAACTACTAGGGTTTGACCCAAAATAGTATACAGTTCAATATACTGTATAACTTATAAACATAGCTCAATGCTTTTGTAGATCATTTAGAAATCCTTGGTATCCATATAAGAAACCAAGTTTCAAAACATATCTTTTAAAATAGATGTTAAACATTAGAATCAAGGCTTAAAGCCTAATCATTGATTCAAAATACTATACAGTTCAATATACTGTATATCATAAATACTTTCTCAACATATATTTACGCCTATCTATATAGATATCTCATACTGTTCAAAACACAGTAAAATATCAGTTATGAACACCTTTTTGAAGCTGTTGTGTTGTGATATATAGAATAAACAAGAACGAGCATTAAACTCACAATAATATATAGCAGCTAATATACGGCTCTACAAGCTCATATATCACTTGGAATATTTGAAATCTCATTCGTATATAGAATGATGTTTAGAGTAATTCTTTTCGTCAAAACATGACATACAGTTCAAAATACTGTAGAAGAAGTATACTTTTCAACCACTGTCAACATTATCGGTAACTCAGCACCTAGGCTTTCGTTACAATGTTACAGTACAATTCCAATTGGAAGATGGGACTACTTCCGGAGCCTTTAATAACACCCTACCGTACACGATGATCAGTCGCTTCAGTACGGTAGCACGATCGGTAACCTTTTCTACATGTAGATGGACGAACACCATAGATGGATGTCACCCTAGCCGCATACGGGCTAATACCCAATGGACTGCCACCACAGCCTCTTACATGGTCAAACAGCTGGACTGCCACCACAGCCTCTTACGCAATATCTCCTAGTCCCGGATGAACAATCAAAGAAAACTGGAGCCGGAATTTAATCCCGGTCTCCCAAGCAACTGATACTTGTCAACACTGTTCATTATTTCTGATCGCTTACTCCCAGATTGTTTGGGAAGGTAAGTCACAATGGAAGTTGACTTGTGTCAACCAGATTAATCACCGAGAAGGGTTCGCTTTGCAAAATTTCGACTTGGGAGTAGTCGGAGTTTTCTGAGATGCCTTGATTTGAAATTCGTTAGGAAAGGGCAGTGATCCCAAAACATAAACTCTTTCGAGGAATTGAAAGAGTAAAATCATTGGTCGTTTCTTAAACTGGATTCCCAATTTTGATGAGTTGGGAAGTATTTAATCGTATTTAAGAGTCTTAATAACTCAAATAATATTTGGGAACCCCTACTATTTTGAAAGGATTTTTTCTAAAGGCCAGAAAATATTTTAAATAATTAATGAAGGCCTTAAATAAATTTTAAATAGGGTTTTATGATTTTTAAATCATTTTAGAATATTAAATAAATATTTGAATAATATTTATTAATTAATAAACAATTAAGGATATTTAATAAATATTGAAATAATATTTATTAAATAATAAACAATTACTTAAACTCTTTTTAAATGAATATTCAAAATAATATTCACTCAATTAAATAAATATTCAAATAATATCTCAAACATTATTTAAATATTTATTAAACTTAAAAATATCCAAATTATATTTATTGGAGTATTTTAAATAAATATAAAAGGAATAATCTGTCTCCGGCAAGTCTCCGGGTTTTTATGACAGTGTTCGTAAAATATCTCCGACTCCCGAAGTACGTTTAAAATACGAATATACACTCTTCCCGAGTGTCCTTATACATATACACATATATAAGGTGTCACAAAATTCCACATCGTAAAACATCGTAAGCATCAGGTATTATGAGTAAAACAGTTCGTATAATTCAACAGTAATTATATCACAACCACAACAGTTATAAATTATGTTAAATACTTAAGCTTTGGGTTTGGAAAACTTGCATGCATCTATCATATGCATATATTACGTCTCAACATTTTTAATACAATTACATCTATATACGATGTAAGGTTTGAAAACATGCATAATATCATATCATATGCATCATTAGTACAAGTAATGGAAAACGTAGCATGGAATAAGAAAACTTGCCTGATGTCCAAGCTCTAACTGGGTGTGGGTGTTTCTCTTCTGGTCCTGGAACCTTTACCAAGACAATACATAGCCTCAATTAGTCACTTGATCGACAGTTCACTTATCCTAAGTACACTCAACTTCACCCGACTTTCACTCTCTCGGGTCCACTTAACTTACGATCTTCTTTATCGTTTAATAATCCTTTCTAGTCTCGTTCTTTACCCCAATATGTTCTCTTGATAATCCTTAACAACTTTCGAGTTTTAGTCGACTCGATATTATCATTTTTACTTAGCCAAAATGAATGGTCAAGGTAGTATCTCTAGAGTTGACTTTTCATAGAATCACTATTTCGCAACTCCCACTCTAACACTTTTAATAAATCGGAAAATCAATAATTAATTACGAATCCACTCCCAGGAGCTTCTTGAGTGTTTGTAATATTTATCAAAAACATCTCGACTTGGGAAACGTGAGTTTAAATAGGTGAAACGTATTTTATAAGTCGAGTCAACTATGGACTTTTACTATTCACATGAGTTCCACTAAATGGTCATAACTCATCAACCGTTAACTATATTGACACACCGTTTTCGCGTGCACGACCTAGAGAAGGTCTAGAATATAATCCATCCAAATTTGGGTTCTGGACAGGGGACCAATATTGCCGAAATTGCAAAACAGGGCAGTAGCTTTCCAGAGTATAGCGTTATCGCGCAACCTTTGTTCCAACACTTTTATAAAATCTAAAACTTCATATTTTTACTAATTTCTTTTTGGGTTGTCTTCCTTACTGTCCAAACCTTCTGTAACCAAAGTTTCAGAATTTTATAAATCTTTTAAGGGGTCCGAATTCAATTTACCATCCAGTGCACTTATAACAACATCTCTTGAAACTAAACTTAATACTTAACATAGATCAAGGGTGAAGAGAATTTTATACCTTCCTTGGAGCTCTAACAACTATAATCCTTGAATACAAGCCTTAAAAATGCCTTAAAGAAGCTTAATCCACCTTAAACTTTCAAAGAAATCAAGAACAAAAGTTAATATTTTCGGAGTTAATATTCTGCATCAACTTTGACCCAATATTTGAACATGTTACACTACTTGGATTGCCATGAAATTTTGAACGTACCTTGGGTATGGATTGGGGAAGCTCTGGTTAAACTTTGGTGATTTTATCATGAGTAGATATTTAGTTATGAATTTATTTCTCTCCTCTGTTCTTGCTGGGCAGGATGCTGGAAATGGGAGGGGGAGAGCTTTTGCTTTTCTTGGTTTTTGTTTTTGTGTGATAAAATGAGATATATGGCTATATATTCCTACTAATTCTCTTTTCCTTGATCCCTCCCTAAAACATGGAATTATGCCCCCTTTACTATTCACTCTAGTTTGGTTACTTTTTGAACTTGTAGTTTGATTTCTAACTAGCTAGTTTGCATGGAATCTTGCATGGCATCTTGTATGGTATCTTGCATGTATATTACTTAGCTTATTTATTAACCAATGCTTGTCACTTAATCCTTCATGCAAGTTTGATAATTTTCCTGTAAAAGTGTTTCGTCGCGTAGAAATTTCTTTTGTCATCTTTAAGCACTTGGCTTTGATAATCTCTTTAAATTCCATAATTTCCTTTCCGTGGGATTTAATTTAACCTAGGGCTTCCATTATCCTCAATGTCCCACATTTTTATAAATGTTTGGTAGAAGTCAAAATCTTCGCACTCTGACGGCTTTTGCATTGTCTTAATTCCTTGTACCACAATACTACATTCTCAAAAATATAAATATTCAGTCATCCATAAAATGTGAACTCAAAAATTTTCCATAATTCCCAAAATCACTATCCATAATAATTTTTAAAATTTTACCAAAAATCAGGGTTCTCACAGTAAAGCCACTATTGGTGATAGCATGCTTTGGCACAGGAAACTCTCCCATCTCAACTTCAAGACAATGAATATGCTGATGAAGAAGGAACTGGTGAGAGGACTACCTCAACAGGAATTCTGCCAAGAAGGACTGTGTGAGGATTATCAAATGGGAAAGCTGAGAAGATCTGTGCACAAGTCAAAGCAAGTTAACACCAACACTGAAACACTCAAGCTAATTCATATGGACCTCTTTGGCCCAGTCAATGTTCCATCCCTAGCCAAGAAAAGATATGCATTAGTAATGGTGGATGATTACTCTAGGTACACTTGGGTGAAGTTTCTAGAGTCAAAAGATGAAGCTGCTCAGTTAATCATTGATCACATAAGGGTTCTTGACAGAACTCCAAATGCCAAAGTCCAGATCTTGAGAAGTGATAACGGTACTGAGTTCAGAAATGCCTTACTTGGGAACTTCTGTAAGGATGAAGGCATTATTCAACAATTCTCTGTTGCAAGAACACCACATCAAAATGGAGTTGTGGAAAGGAAGAACATGACACTCATTGAAGCTGCTAGAACTATGTTGCATGATGCAAAATTACCAACATACTTCTGGGTAGAGGCTATTAACACAGCTTGCTACACACAGAACAGAACCATAATCAACAAGACTCATGGAAGCACTCCCTACCATTTGCTGACTGAGAAGAAACCTACTGTCAAGTATTTTCATGTATTTGGAAGTAAGTGTTTCATGATGAAGGACAACCATGAAAAGAAAGGAAAGTTTGATTCCAAAGCTTATGAAGGTATTTTCATGGGATATGGGATAGAAAGGACTGCTTACAGAGTCTATGTCATAGAACACAAGATAATTGAAGAAAGTGTGAATGTCACTTTTGATGAAACCAAGTTTCCAGGGGTACATGAAGATGGTCAAATGCAGACCCTTAGATTTGAAAATCAAGGATACTTGGAAGAAGAAGAAATTGTTGATGAAGAACTCAGTCTTACTCAAACTATTGATATTGAGAAAGATGTTGTCGATGACAATAATGTTGATCAAACACCAACTCAGTCACAAACCATCTCAACCAACTTGCAAGTTGATGGTGATTCTGGAGATAATGAAGAACATGGTGGATATAACTGCACTGGTGAAGATTCATCTCCTCAAATTGAAGCTATTCCACAAGATCAACAAAGAAGCTTGCCCAGAGCCACAAAATGGAACAAGGATCACACCAATGATCTAATCATTGGTGATCCTTCCTCTGGGGTAAGGACAAGGAATAATGTTTCTGCTGACAACATGTTCTCATGTTTTCTGTCTCAAATGGAACCAAAGACAATTGATGAAGCATTGTTGGATTATGATTGGGTGATTGCTATGCAAGAAGAACTTAACCAATTTGAAAGAAACAATGTATGGAAGTTGGTTCCAAGACCTAAAGGAAAATCAGTAATTGAGACAAAGTGGGAATTCAGAAACAAATTGGATGAAAGTGGAATGGTTACAAGAAACAAAGCAAGGCTAGTTGCAAAAGGTTACTGTCAACAGGAAGGAATAGATTATGATGAGACTTTTGCACTTGTTGCCAGACTTGAAGCCATAAGGATATTTCTAGCATTTGCTGCACATTGTAACTTCAAGGTGTTCCAAATGGATGTCAAAAGTGCCTTTCTAAATGGAGAATTGGAGGAAGAGGTGTATGTTGAACAGCCACCTGGATTTGAAGATGTTGAAATGTATAACTTTGTGTACAAACTGTTCAAAGCACTTTATGGATTGAAACAAGCTCCCAGAGCTTGGTATGATACACTCTCCACCTTTCTATTGGAGAATCAGTTTACAAGAGGTGTGGTATATAAAACTATGTTCTACAAGCATCATGGCAAGGACATTATTCTGGTACTGATCTACGTTGATGACATTATTTTTGTTTCTTCAAATGAGAAGCTGTGTGAAAAGTTTTCATCTCTACAAGTTCTTCAGCAAAGTGATGGAATCTTCATTTATCAAGCCAAATATGTCAAGGAACTTCTCAAAAAGTTCAAATTAGAAGATTCATCACCTGCCAAGACTCCCATCTCTACATCAACTAATCTGGATCTTGACCCCAAGGGAAAGAAAGTGGACTCTAGTGCTTACAGAGGCATGGTAGGATCTCTCCTCTATTTAACTGCAAGCAGACCTGGCATAATGTTTGCTACATGTCTCTGTGCAAGATTTCAAGCTGATCCAAAGGAGTCACACTTAGTTGCTATCAAGAGGATTTTTTAGGTATCTAAAGGGCACTCCTAATCTAGGCCTTTGGTACCCTAAAAATACTGGATTTGAGCTAGTTGGGTACTCTGACTCAGATTATGCTGGATGTAGAATTGACAGAAAAAGCACAACAGGTAGCTGTCAATTTCTTGGTGGAAGATTGGTGTCATGGTTTAGCAAGAAGCAACATTCAGTCTCTACATCAACTGCAGAATCTGAATATATTTCAGCTGGAAGTTGCTGTACACAAATTCTGTGGATGAAGAATCAGCTTTTGGATTATGGACTAGTGTTGAACAACATCCCTATCTATTGTGACAACACTAGTTCCATAGCTATCTCAGACAATCCTGTTCAACACTCTAGGACAAAGCACATTGATATCAGACATCATTTCATAAGAGAGCATGTTGAAAGAGGAACTGTGAAACTGATCTATGTCCCAACAGAGAAGCAACTTGCAGACATCTTCACTAAACCATTGGATGAAGCCACCTTTAACATGTTGGTAAGTGAATTGGGAATGCTTAATCTGGTATGTTAACTTACTAGTTTTACATTTTCAATTTCTGAATGCAGCTTGTGACAGTAACCTCCAAGTTGCTGTCATGAGAAGTTACTGTCCACATAGTCTTTATTCTTTTAGACAACATGTTTGCTATGACTTTGCTATACTTGATATATGTGCTAGTCGTATTGTTGTTAGTTAGACTTTGTGTGTCATTAACTTGAATAACCTCATAGTTTGAGATATTGGTCAAAGGCTTTGCATTGATTGGCTGTATGTGTGTTAATTGTTGGATTAGTGGAGGACATGACTCTTAATTGTTATCTGTGGTAGTTGTATGGGTATTCCAAACTGTTGACCGTTTACCTTACCATTCACATAATATGCCTATAAAATGAACACTAGGTCATATTAGTTTTCACAATAAAAAAAGAGGTAAAATGGAAAATATAGTAGGAATCGAGTACAAACCCAAGATTCAGTGTGGTTCTCCACACAAAGAAATTGTGGAAACACTATTCGATCAGTTGGATGACATCCTCGACGAGGAAGCAGAGAAAGAGGTTGTTACCAAGGCCACGGAAGAGGCTAAATGGCAAGATCAAGAGAAAGAATTTCAAGTGCTCCTCAAGCAGGAAGGAAGCACTGAAGAAGGAACTAGTTCGGAAGTTTTAGGATTAGTTGATAAAATCATGAAATCTTAATTTGTAATTTCCTTCTGTTAAGATGATTTTATTAATAAAACTGGTTATATTATCTTTCATTTTGCCTATTTTATGTGGTATGTATCTGTGTTAATTAACTGATTACTCTATTGTGCATGAATACAATCCTTAATTGAATTGGATATGTGTGGATGGTATTTCTTGAGTTAAGTAAATTAATGAAAAGTTCTATTAAAATCCTTGACAGTTATTGTTTACCGCAAAAGTCACTGTCATCAAGAAAGGTAACTGTCCCAGGATTTCATGACAGCTAGTTTCTTGACAGCGGTGAATAACATTTTGTCAAGAGTTTTAAAAGATATTGTCATTGTTAGGTCCAAAGTATCGTAGAAGGGGGGTTGAATATGATACTCACAAATAATTTAATTTCGTTCGCGGATAATTCATTCAGTTCTATAACGAAATCAAACACACCAAACCAAATCAAGTTTCGGGGAATATATCTTTTTATAAATATAAACCTCGAGGGGTGCTACAATTTCTAATCCGTAGATTAGCTTCAATGAGTTCTAAGTTATACACAATCAAAACTTTGATAGAATTCAAGCAGAATTAATTTCTCTGGTATTTTCTCTCTGGCTTGATCTCTCTCAGTTATTTCTACTGTGAAATAACTTCGACTGAAGAAGACACTCCTTCTCTCTGATAGTAATTGTAGACTTGATTTAGAAAAACCATCGAACCAAAAAGAATTGGATTATTCTTGGCCGTTGGATCTTCATCAACCTGACAAACAAAACAAACTTTTCACCTGCTCCCACATTTGAAAACTATCGAATGAATAAATGAATTTACCATTCGATAGTTTTTAAATAAAAACTATCGAAAAGTAAATTACTTTACTTTAGTTTTCAAATGGTTTTCTTAAATCCCATTCGATAGTTTTCTAAATAGAAAAACTATCGAATCCTTTTCTTGTCCTTGATCTTTTAGAAAAGCTTCTGAGCTTCAGGGTGTTTCAGTTTTAGACTGTATCAATTTCTTCTGAGACGATAAAACAACTTGATCTTTTTAGTGCCGTCACCTAGTGCAACTAGTCTGGTTCACAGATGAATAACACTTGATCAATTCTTCTTTTATGTCTTCAATTCAATGCTGCTGATAAGTCCTTTGTCGTTCTGGTTGCTTCGATTAAATCACTGGAATCCTGTGGTACTTAACCCTAAATCATTCACATACTTCTGTCGTCTTGAAAGTCTTGTTTCTTTTGCTGTCACTGAGGCTTGAACATTTTCATAAACTTCTTTCCGTGACCTGTTTACGGACTTCAAGAATACATAACATATTTTGATTCTTTGAGTTTATCTTTTCTTCTTTGATTCTGGATTCCTGTGCTTCTGTTAATACTATTGTTTGTCTTGTCCTTTGTTGAGTTGTAGTTATCTGTTTTACATCTTATGTTACATTATGCTTTACAATCTCCCCCTATTTGATTGGATAGAGTTCGACAAGCAAATAATTTGAGGATAACTCAACTAACTAAGGAAACATGAAACTACTTAAAGTAAGACAGCGTAATAATATTAAATGCATTCTGGATCAGATATATATACATTTCCAGATTTCATAAATCAAAAAACAATAAAACTTTATACAATGAATTTGCTCCTCTAGTCCGAGCGGATAGTTCTTTTGTTCTTTGCTTCAATCTTCAGTCCATTCAGATCTCACCTACCTCAATCATTGGATCGGAGTTAGCAGCTTGATAATCAATCATTGATAGATAGTGCAGTGGTTCTCCAGGTTTAAGGATTGCTCCTTGGATGTGTCTTCCAATATATTCAACCTCTTGACCCACTCCAGCCCATAACCATGCAATGTTAACATCTTCCTTGTTTGGCTTTGGCATGTTTGGTAATCTGGTATGCACTTCCAATCCCCTTTCCACTCTTTTCCTATAGTAAGGAACATTCTCCATTAGAAATCTTCTAAGAGTGTCTGCTGCTTTGTCCTTCTCCGTTGATGTGAATCCAGTGGATCTAAGATACTTCTCAACTGATATTAGATAGTTGCTTGGATAGTCTCTCAGTTTGTCCTCAGCCAAATAGCAGATTCTGAACAAGTCATTCGTCATGAATCTAACCAGTGGAGGATCTTCAGTAATCTCTGGACCGACTTTCATCAAGATCTCCTTAACATGCTCACGGAGCAGTTCATTTAGTCTTGTAGTTCTTTGAATCTTGATGAGTATCACCTGCAGTTCTGTGTATGTTCTCTGTTCTAAAAACTTAGTGGAAATCACAAATGTACCTTTCTCAAGAAAATTGATCAGGATGTTCCAGGCTCCATTTGCTTTAACCCCAGCTTTCAGAAAGATCACAGTATTCCTCAGTGCAGTGAAGTAAACATGATCATCAGGATTTGCACTTCTTATGTTCTGAATTATGACTTCCACCTCTGCATTGTCGTTGACTTCTAATCCGTCTTCGACTCCACAAAAGGTTTTATAAGCCATCTCCCATTCACTTCCATGCTTGCTTGCCAAATCCATCATCTTTTTCTTTCTTACTTCAGCTTGCACCTTGGATCTTTTTAGCTTTTCAATCCTTAGAACTGCTTGGTGTCTTTCTTTCTCAGCATGCCTGGTATCTATTGCGGCTCTTTGAGCTCTTATCGCTTCCAAGGCAGCTTCTTCTTCTTGTGACAGAGGATTTGCTTCTTCTTCCATATTATCCTCCCAGATTGGATATTCAACAGGCTCTGGATAATATGGCTCATGCTCCTCCTAAATTGGTTGCTCTTGCATGACCTCAAATACCTCTTCACTCTTCTCTTCTTATTGTACAAGTTCTTCTATCCAGTACTGTCTTATCGGAATAGCTTCAACCGTTTCCCAAACTCCCCATCCATCTTTCTTCCCATCTCCCACTTTCTCCCCCTTAGTTGAGGAATCCTCGACAAAAGCATCCTCAGCATAGAAGGCAGTAGAAGGATCAGGTTGCTGATTTGAAGGACCAGGTTGTCCAGTTTGTTGGTTCTTCAGCATAGTCCAGATTGACTGTACTCCGTCACCTTGATTTTCCAAGAAATCCATTATCTGCTTATTTATCTCATTCATAGAAGCTAGCGTCAGGTCAATGTTATCCAATCTTGAGTTGGTAGTCTTTTCCATATGATCCAGCCTCTTGTTCAGCTTAGACTCCACTCTCGAAAGTGTATTCATTGCATCTTTTACCCGCGCTTGACCATCCCGGATAACCAGAACGTCCTCTCTCAAAGCTTCTTGTCCTTGTTGCAAAGCATCAACTTCATTCATGAATCCATCTTTAAGCTCTTTGACGTCACTCCTTAGTTCAACCAGTTCTTCCATAGCTTCCTTCTTCAAGGAGTCCACTGCCAGTTTAGTACCTGTTATAGTGCCAGATGCACTGCCTAAGACCTGATAAGTTCTTCTGGAATCAGCTGCAGCCAAGTCAACCTTCTCTTGAATAGTCTTTAAAGAAGTATTGGCTTGACCAGAGGAGATCCCTTGGTCAAAGGAAGGTCGCAGTGGAACCTTGAATAGCGGATTTCCTTGTTTGTCGTGAACTGTCTTCTCCTTGAGAGTGGATTGAACATGTAACTCTCGTTCTGTCGGTAATAGCATATCATCAATATTTGGAAGGGTTAGGGTGTCACTCCTCACGTTTGGCTCTGGGTGTACACTCAACGTTTCTGTCGGTGTTTCACTCATTTTTCCTTTCCCACTCAGGCCAGGTGTAAGTGTTTTTGTTTCACTCATTCCCTTTGTGCTTAGTGTACCTGCAGAAGAAAACACCGTAACCTTCCTTAAGGAGGTCACCGGTGGTGCAATGGGGCTTCGCAAGTCCCCGTCCTTGGATAAACCAAGTTGTTGATCATCCGTAGATGATATATCCTTTGAAGGATCTAGAGTTTGAATCTCTAGGGGGTTAGAAACATGCTCCATTAACAGAAGAGATCCTGAATCTTCCCCAATAGTCTGTGAAGACTTTACCTCAGTTGACTCCTCAATAGTAATTGATTCATCGTCACCGAGTTGCCGATCTGCACCTACGTCAGACCCTTTACCCGCAGGATCCAGATATGTTCCATCTGGGGAGGTAGACAATGACCCTTTAGATTTTGCATTTAGGTCAGAGCTTTCTCTCGACGTCTGTGAAGACCCTTGGTTCTTAGAACCTTCAACCAGTGAACCTGACCGTAATATGGTCGGAACACCAGTTGCTTCCGTCAATTCTTCCTTACATGATTGAGCTATTGGTTCAGATATAGCTTTCGTTATCATGGCCCAATCAAAATCAGAAAAATCTGTGAAGGGTTCTTTGGATAAGAGAAATGAAGTATCAACAGTTGCCTCAGTTTCTGTTCTTCTCCTTTTAGAGGAAGGCAGAGCTGTTGTTGAAGGGTGTATCTCCTTATGTGGTGCTGCTTTGGCACTATCTCCCTCTACACTCAAGGATGTTTGTTTACTGGGTATAGGAGGGGAAGGAGGTGCGTTTATTGTTTCATTTAGCTCTTCCAAAGGCTCTTCGACCGTGGTTAGAGGTTGTGGGTTTGCAACCTCCTGGTCAGGAATGGCCACTGAGGGCTCTGGATCGACATCCATTGGTTCAGGTGCCATTTCAGGTTGAGGTGGAGGAATGTTACCTTCAATTACCTGTTCCCCTGGTGGCAGAAGTGGTAGGGGCACCGTTCTTAGATAATCTGTGAGAACAGTGGGTACCCCTGGAAGATAGTTGTTCTTCCTTATGAGAGCGGTTATTGCATTGCTCTTCATTCTCATGCACTCCTGGTTGGCTTCACCTTCAAATATCTCTCGTTCATCATCTGTTAAGATATCATTGAGAATTAGCTGTAGGAACCTAGGATAGAAACAAAACACATCATCAGTTATGCTTATTTTTTCATCCAGTGGTCCCATGCATAGAATGACTTGATCGATCAGTAGCCTTCTTATGTTAATATGCCTATTGTTCGCAATGGCAAACCCTATCTTTTGAAGGAATAAGGGAATACCATGCAGATTTGTTAGTTTGGCAGTAGAAACATGGATTAGGGTATGAAAGAAAAAAATTCCATGGCTTTGTCAAATAATGCTTAAGGAACTCTCCCACAAAGAAGTTAGGTTGTTGACTTCTTATGAGAGTGAAGAAAGCATAAATATCCTCATTCGTGGGATCCGGAACAAGTTTTTATGTTGGAAAATGAAGTATTCTGTTAAAATCATGTCCCGTCACCCTTATTGTTCTGCCCCCTGGCACAACAAAACTGAAGGACCTTACGTTATTCTCAGTTGTATCCGTGGCGGTTGTGTACAACGCAGTTAATTGATCAATACAAAGGACCACATGAGTACTTAAAGAATATGCCACTAATGAACGTGTGTTCAAAAACTCTGCCCATGCACGAAACTATAAGTTCGTAATGGCTTGCAGGTTTTGAAACGAGACATGATTAGTCTTGGTTACGATAAATTCTCCGGCCATTTTAAATTTCCAGAAAATTAATTTTTAAACCAAAACTAATTTTTCAATTAATTATTTCTAATTAATCAAATTTAACCAAAATTACCCTTTTTATTCGATCTTAACACTTTAACCAAAAACAAATTTCTTGACTAAGAACTCTTAATATAAATTGATAAATCCAATTTAAATTAAACCTTAAGAACTCTTTTGATAAATCAGTAGAGTACCAAATTGGTTTTGAATTATCAAAGTATGTAAAGTTCAATTGTTTCTCTCTCTCTCGATGGTTTACTCTGGAAACCAATTAACAACTCAACAGGACACAAGTACACAGTGATTTCACGGTTAAAGTGAAGTGATTGTTGTAAAAGTGAATTGGTGAAGGTAAATAATCAGTAACAAGATTCAAAACTATCGAGTTCTGTCTTTGTTCTTGGCTGTGTAAAATATGTAAGTATATATATGTATCCTTAGATCTGAGAAAAAAAATGAGAGTGAAAAACGCCTAAGGGGCCACATTTATACTGACCAATCTACAGGGGTATTTTAGTCATTCTATTGTTCGATAGATTTTAAAAGAGCATTCGATGGTTTTCTGCAAGGGGCAAAATTGTCAACTTCCCTTCGATAGTTTTATAAAAACTATCGAAGTTTTTTGAAAATCAGAATTCAGAACGGTTTTCATGAAAACTATCGAAGGTTAATTCTATTTAAAACTGAAAAACTATCGAACTGACCTTTGTTTAAAAAAACTATCGAGAATTAAAATAAAGGAAACATTAATTCTCTCCGATAGATTTTTCTTTCTATTTCAAAAACCATCGAGAATTTAGATATTATTTAATTAAATTGACTTCGATGCATTTTCAAATTATTCTAAAAAACTATCGAAAATTGTTTTCGATAGTTTTTCTTTTTCCTTTTCAAAAACTATCGAAAATTAATTTCGATAGAATTTTCTTTGTACTTGAAAAACTATCGAATTTCCTAAAATTCGATATTTTTTGCTTCTTTTTAAATTCTAAAACCTGTTCATGTTCTAAAATTCAAAACTTTTTATTTTCTGTCAAGTTTTACTTTGAATAAATCTCTTAAAATTTACCAAAATCAATTGTTAACAGAAAATTCACAATTTTCTCAGAATAAAATCAACTGAATATCAACAAATGATATTAATCAATTAAAATCCAATAAATAATGTTGCATTAATCTACAATGTCAAAAACAAAGTAAATTAATTCAAATTAAATAGATGCTTTAATATTTAGAACAAATATTAGCACCTAAATAATTTTAGAATTAATAACCAATTAAATGCGAGAAGATATATCATCCATAATTATGACATAAAATTAGTACAAAAATCCTAACTACGAGAATTGCTCCAGAAAATAAATTCACGAGTCCTAAGGATATAGAAATTCTTAAACTCATGTATTTACTAGGACTATTTGCAGTTACTGACTTCTAATCAAAATCAATTAGAAAGATTTAACATCCCAAGTTCACCAACCAGCTTAGAAAAAGTGGATTCATCAAGCAGTTTAGTAAAGATGTCTGCAATTTGATCCTCTGTGGGTACAAAATGTAACTCCACAGTTCCATTCATGACATGCTCTCGGATAAAATGATACCTGATGTCGATGTGCTTCGTCCTCGAGTGTTGCACTGGGTTGTTTGAGATTGCTATGGCACTTGTGTTGTCGCAAAATATTGGAATCTTTGTGAACAAAAGCCCATAGTCACGGAGTTGGTTTCTCATCCACAAGATCTGAGCACAGCAGCTTCCAGCAGCAATGTATTCAGCCTCAGCTGTTGATGTGGAAACTGAATGCTGCTTCTTGCTATACCAAGAAACTAATCTTCTTCCAAGAAACTGACAGCTTCCTGAAGTACTCTTTCGATCAATCTTACAACCTGCAAAATCAGAGTCTGTATATCCAATAAGATCAAATCCTGTATCTTTAGGGTACCAAATTCCAAGATTTGGAGTCCCCTTAAGATATCTAAATATTCGCTTAACAGCTATTAGATGAGATTATTTAGGATCAGACTGAAACCTAGCACACAAGCATGTTGCACACATTATATCTAGTCTACTTGCAGTGAGATAAAGTAATGAGCCTATCATACCTCTGTAGCCTGTGATGTCAACCTTCTTACCAGTTTCATCCTTATCAAGCTTTGTGGCAGTTGGCATAGGAGTCTTTGCTGTAGATGAGTCTTCCATTTGATACTTCTTCAGAAGATCTTTAATGTACTTGGACTGACAAATGAATATACCATCTTGTTTTTGATATACTTGCAGTCCAAGAAAGAATGACAATTCACCCATCATGCTCATTTCATAACGACTCTGCATTAACTTAGCAAATCTCTTGCATAGATCATCATTAGTAGAACCAAATATTATGTCATCAACATATACTTGCACCAATATCAAATCATTTTTATGCTTTTTGTAAAAGAGAGTTTTGTCTACGACACCTCTTGTAAAGTCATTTTCAAGTAAGAATTCAGAGAGAGTGTCATACCATGTCCTTGGAGCTTGTTTGAGTCCGTAGAGAGCTTTGAATAGAAAGTACACAAAGTCTGCCAGTTTTGAATCCTCAAAACCTGGAGGTTGTTCCACATACACTTCTTCTTCTAACTCCCCGTTCAGAAAAGCACTCTTCACATCCATCTGATATACCTTGTAATTGGAATGTGCAGAAAATGCCAGAAACATTCTGATGGCCTCAAGTCTTGCTACTGGTGCATAGGTTTCATCATAATCAATTCCCTCTTCTTGAGAGTAACCTTTAGCAACCAGTCTGGCTTTGTATCTCGTTACAATGCCATCTTCGTCCAACTTATTTCTGAATACCCATCTTGTTCCAATAACAGATTTTCCCTTAGGCCTGGGTACCAGCTTCCAAACTTTCTGCCTTTCAAACTGATTGAGTTCCTCTTGCATAGCAATCACCCAATCTGGATCATCTAGAGCATCTTCAACTTTCTTAGGTTCTGTTTCTGAAAGAAACCCAGAATAGTGACATTCATTTTGTGATGTTCTCCTAGTTCTCACTCCTATGTCCGGATCACCAATGATCAAGTGAAAAGGATGATCTCTATTCCATACCCTTTGTCTTGGCAGATGCGATCTTGATGATTCTCCTTGTTCTAGATGTTGTGGAGTGTGACTAGTTGATCCTTCTCCTGCCCCCCTGAGTTGTTGACGGTTTGATCTGATGATTCTATAGACTGACTAGTGGATCCTGTAGAATTTTGAGGATCTCCACTTTGGTCACCACTTTGTCCAGAATCATTATCATTATGACTATTATTAATAACTGTAACAACTTCAGGTACTTCTTCATTGTCAGAGAGATCTCCTGATAGATTTTCAAATACCAAGGATTCAGAGTTCTCTCCAGTTTACAGGCCTGGTCTTTTGGTGTCATCAAATGTTACATTAAAGCTTTCCAACACCTTCTTATCTTCAATCACATATACCCTGAAAGCCTTAGATTCCAGAGAATAGCCCAGAAAAATGCCTTCATCTGCTTTGGCATCAAACTTGCCAAGATGTTCTCCATCTTTAAGTACAAAGCACTTTGCACCAAACACATGAAAGAACTTCAGTGTTGGTTTCTTGTTGGCCATTAACTCATACAGAGTCTTTTCATGATCTTTGTTGATCAGGGTTCGATTCTGAGTGTAGCAATCTGTGTTCACTACTTCAGCCCAAAAGTAAGTGGGAAGTTTTGATTCACTCAACATGGTCCTTGCTGCTTCAACCAAATTCCTGTTCTTCCTTTCCACTACTCCATTCTGTTGAGGAGGTCTTGGTGCTGAAAACTATCTTGATATTCCTTTCTCTGAGCAGAAATCATTAAGAACTGCATTCTTGAATTCAGTTCCATTGTCTGATCTGATTGTCCGCACAGGTAGCTTAGCTTCCACTTCTATCTTCTTGATGTGATCAATGATTAGTTGTGTTGCTTCATCCTTTGATTGTATGAACAACACCCACGTGTACTTGGAGTAGTCATCCACCATCACCAATGCATATCTTTTTCTTGAAAGTGACATAACATTGACCGGACCAAATAAATCCATATGAATCAGTTGTAATGGTTCAGTAATGCTTGTCATTCCTTTGCTTCCATGTGATGTTTCTTCGACTTCCCTTTTTCACATGCTTCACATAGTCCCTCCTGATTGAATTCCATCAGGGGCAACCCTCTCACTAACTCTCTCTTTACCAAAGAGTTCATAGTTTTGAAGTTCAAGTGTGAGAGCTTCTTGTGCCATAGCCAACTTTGTTCTGAAGAAGCCTTACTGTAGAAACATGTAACTTCTCCTTCCCTGGTAGAACTTAAGTCAGCTATAAACAAATTTCCTTTTCTCACTCCCAGTAGAGTAAGCTTCTCATCCTTCCTGTTGGTGATCAAGCACTTGTCCTTTCTGAAATCTACATTGTAGCCTTTATCACAGAACTGACTGATACTTAGAAGATTGTGCTTTAATCCTTCAACAAGAGAGATGTTTTCTATGATGACATTTCCAGCTTTCAATTTACCATATCCCGTAGTGAATCCTTTGCTGTCATCTCCAAAGGTTAAAATCGGGCCGGTCTTCTTAACCACCTCTGTAAGCAGGGACTCTTCACCTGTCATGTGTCTAGAACAGCCACTATCTAGAATCCACACAACCTTTGAGCTTTTAACCTTACCCTGCAATCACAGATTGATTAAGCGGACTTTGGTACCCAAAATTGTTTAGGTCCTGAAGGTTTAGATAATTTAACAGGAGTAACATTCAATTTAGTCTTACCCTGTTTGATATTCATAGTATCTGTGGATTTAACATTAACAGTGCTTTTGCTACTATCATTCATCAACTTAAAATAAGCATGCATGATGTTGTACTTACATAGCAAACACTCTTTCTTTCCACAGGGTTCATGAAGATCAGGCATGTCAGACATGTTATGCATTTCAGAAGTATTAGCAGTTTCTACTTTAACCTTTTTACATGCATGTGTAAGGTGTCCAACAGAATTATAAATAGTGCACAACTTCCTAGATGCAATGGGAGAATATGGAACCATTTCCTGATTAACAATCTTCTTCTTCCCATTCCTGTTCTTTTTAGCATTACTAACTAAGTTACCTACTTCAGTTTTAGGTAAATCAGGTTTAGGTAATTCAGTTTTTACTGATTTCCTAGGTAACTTAGTCTTTACCTCTTTTTCCTTCAACAAATCCTCCTCAATCAATTCTTGTCTTATGAAAAGGTCATCCTCATGACAGAGTGGTGGAAAAGGCTTAACAAAAACTGGACAATCAACATTCTTAAGAACATGTGGAGTATTCCTTTTGACAACTGAAGGTGTCACATGGAATTCCACTATCTTCTTACCAGCTTTCTTGCCATAGTCAAATCCTATAGCAGTTTTATTCCCTATAGCCTGAGTATCAATGATCTCCTTAGCAATTAGGGCGGAATTCTTAAAAGCATTCAGCTTCAAATCTAAATCTGAAATCTGCTTCCTGAGGATAGTCTCTATCTCATCATTACACTTGACCTTGTTCTCTAAGTACGCGTTCTTTTGCTTAAGATCTTCTAATGTGACAACTACAAGCTCTAGTTCTTCATTTTTAGATTCTAAATTTTTAATCTTAAGAACTAGTTTAGCATTTTCCATTTCAGATGCTAGCATGCTTGTGTGTACATTAAACAATTCTACACTAAGATCTTGCACAGTTTTCTTGTACTCAGAGTTAGACATATCAATTGTAGTTAAGATAGGTACCTGATATGATTGTGGTGATTCCTCTGAAGAGTCAGCCATTAGGGCAACATTTACATATTCCTCCTCTTCATCCGAATCAGTATCATCCCAGTGCTTTCCCTCTGTTATATAAGCTTTCCCTTTCTGCTTTTCAGAAAATGCCTCCAATTGCTGTTTAAGCTTGGCATTCTCTTTCTTCAACTCATCATAAGAATCCTTCTTTCCATAGACATCTTTCTTGTCTCTCGCTTGACGAGGCTTCCGGCATTCAGTGGCGAAATGCCCTAACTCATTGCAATTGTAGCATCTTGATTTGCTTCTATCAATCATGCCAGTCTTGTAGCCTCCCTTAAAGCCTGTACTAGGTGCATAATTACTCTTCTGGAATCTGTTGGTTGAGCCCTTAAACTTGTACTTAGGGTTTCTCTTGAAACGAATATGACTAAACTTTGCAGCTAAGTACGCCATGGTTTTGTCTTCCATTTGCTCAAGCTCTTCTAGGGTGTAGTAATCACTTTCATCAACACCCAGATTCACAGAATCCATTTCAGCTTCTATTATCACCTCCTTTCCAGCTCTAGGGGTTTGAACCTGAATCTCAGAAGTTATTGGTTCATCCACTACAAGTGCTGCTGATCTCACAAGTGCATTGTGATTGCTGTCCACTGTCCCTGATCCGTAGATTATCACTCTCTGTTCATGTTCCATCTCATAGGTCTTCAACTTGCCATAGATCATCTCTAATGACATCTTTGTGAAGTCAATTCTTTCCCTTATGGATGATGACTTGTGTTCTACATGATGGGGCAGCGTCATCATGAACTTCCTGTTGGTTTCTCTCAAAGGATAGGTCTTCCCTTTCATTGCCAATTCATTTAGGAGCTTGGTATATTTCTCAAAGACCCGAGTTATACTTTCTCCTGGAAGAGACCTAAAATCTTCGTACTGAGAAGTCAGGATGTCCAATCTGTTTTCCTGCACGTCTTTAGTTCCTTCCATTATCAAGTTAATGGTATCCCACATGTGTTTCCCTCTTGTACAGTTCATCAACTGATAGCTCATTTCTTTGTCTGCGGAGTCTGCCAATATCAACATCAAACCTGTATCCAATCGAATCAGTTCTTTGTCAGAATCTGTATACTCAGTAATATCCTTAGGTTGGGTGCCTTGAGGAATCCTGCTACCATCAGGAGCTGTAGATTCACTAACTGGTTTCATTGGTACAAACGGTCCGTTTTCTAATATGCCAATATACAACGGATTAGATGCCTTGATAAATAACAGCATCTTCATCTTCCACAAACCGAAATCATCTCTAGTAAACGGGAGAACTTTAATACCAGCGGTTTTCTTTGGAGCACTCATGGTTTCTGAAAATTTCAAATTGTTTAAAATTCAAGAAATTCCAATTAAATGAAAATTTTTGAAAGTTAAAAAATTTGCTTTGAATTTTCACGCTACGTTTGATTTTGGTCTCATTCACCGGATCTGATTTGTACGTCAATCAAGTAGCTCTGATACCAATTGTTAGGTCCAAAGTATCGTAGAAGGGGGGGTTGAATACGATACTCACAAATAATTTAATTTCGTTCGCGGATAATTCATTCAGTTCTATAACGAAATCAAACACACCAAACCAAATCAAGTTTCGGGGAATATATCTTTTTAGAAATATAAACCTCGAGGGGTGCTACAATTTCTAATCCGTAGATTAGCTTCATTGAGTTCTAAGTTATACACAATCAAAACTTTGATAGAATTCAAGCAGAATTAATTTCTCTGGTATTTTCTCTCTGGCTTGATCTCTCTCAGTTATTGCTACTGTGAAATAACTCCGACTGAAGAAGACACTCCTTCTCTCTGATAGTAATTGTAGACTTGATTTAGAAAAACCATCGAACCAAAAAGAATTGGATTATTCTTGGTCGTTGGATCTTCATCAACCTGACAAACAAAACAAACTTTTCACCTGCTCCCACATTTGAAAACTATCGAATGAATAAATGAATTTACCATTCGATAGTTTTTAAATAAAAACTATCGAAAAGTAAATTACTTTACTTTAGTTTTCAAATGGTTTTCTTAAATCCCATTCGATAGTTTTCTAAATAGAAAAACTATCGAATCCTTTTCTTGTCCTTGATCTTTTAGAAAAGCTTCTGAGCTTCAGGGTGTTTCAGTTTTAGACTGTATCAATTTCTTCTGAGACGATAAAACAACTTGATCTTTTTAGTGCCGTCACCTAGTGCAAATGGTCTGGTTCACAGATGAATAACACTTGATCAATTCTTCTTTTATGTCTTCAATTCAATGCTGCTGATAAGTCCTTTGTCGTTCTGGTTTCTTCGATTAAATCACTGGAATCCCGTGGTACTTAACCCTAAATCATTCACATACTTCCGTCGTCTTGAAAGTCTTGTTTCTTTTGCCGTCACTGAGGCTTGAACATTTTCATGAACTTCTTTCCGTGACCTATTTACGGACTTCAAGAATACATAACGTATTTTGATTCTTTGAGTTTACCTTTTCTTCTTTGATTCTGGATTCCCATGCTTCTGTTAATACTATTGTTTATCTTGTCCTTTGTTGAGTTATAGTTATCTCTTTTACATCTTATATTACATTATGCTTTACAGTCATTAAAGTACTTAACGATAACAGTAAGTTTCTCGCGACAATGCTACTGTCAAGACAAACCTACTGTCATCACCCAAATGTCAGTGACAGTTTGTTTCAGCGCTCAGGTTACTGTCAAAAGCAGTGGACCGTTACAATAGTTAATTCAACCTCCACGTTGACAGAAAATAAAGGGAGTAACCCACGTAGTGGAGTTACTGGGCAAATAGCACGATTCCAAATATCCCCTTTTTCAGTATAACGCTTGAACTACCCTTTTGTACAACAGTTAATCAGACAATATCAAAACTGACACATAACAACCAAAAATCAAAACAACTTTCTTCTCTTTTTCTCTCTCTACTCACTCAACTCATTCTATTTCCTCTTTCCTACCAACAATGGCACCTAAACAATCAATTTCTCAGACTAACTTTGCTGACATCTATTCTCCAAATGATGCTGGTGAAGACTTCAAAATGCTTGTTTCTTTCTTGAATAAGTCCTATCTTGGGTATGCTATTACTTCAACTCCTGTTCTAGACCTAGAAAGGATTGAAAACTTTTGGGAGTCGGCTGTTGCTCAGGGAGATGGAGACAATACCACCATCAAATTGAAAATAAAAGAGCACAGTTACACTCTCACTATTCAGGGCATCAATGCGGCTTTGGGAATTGTGCTTGAACCAGGAAAAACCTACACAGAGCTTGCAAGTGATGAGACCTTAAAGAAGCTCTTCTTGAAAATTGGATATTCGGGACCCATTCTTGAAGAGGGTACAACTAAGTGGTACCCATCTGGAAAAATGGACAGGAAGTATCTTAGGAAGGAATGGAGCATGGTTCTTAATGCCACAGTGAAAGTGTTCTCTTCAAAGACCACTGGTTGGAACGGGATTCCCACCTACATCAAGAAGCTCACACACTCTATTGTCTATGGGTACAAGGTGGATGTTGGAAAGCTACTCATGGCACACCTCAAGGTTGTCATAGGTAAGAAGGTAAATCTCTATCCTCGCTTTCTAATGATGTGTATTAATTCTCTTTGTGATTTTAATGAAGATGCCCCTCGTACAGAGGTCTGCAGTGTTTTGAAAAGAAATACACACACAACCCTCACTTCACAGAATCTCAATGCACATATTCCACTTTGCTTCACTAAATACATGGTTGATCAAGTGCCTAACCTTGATTTTCCATTACCCTCTTGGTATGAAACCTTCTCTCTTGAGGATGAGGCTGGATTAGACCCAAATTCAGTTAACCCCCATTCTACACCATACATTCAGCCTAGGTTCTCTAGACTTCCCAAAGTACAGAGACAAGCCTTGCAAGAATCCAGAAAAAGACCCCTAGAAACTGGTGTTGGTGGTAGTATTGAGAGTCAAGAGGGAGTTCCTGTACCCAGTGCAACAAATAAGGAAGCTAGTCAAACAGAACCCCCAGTGGTTCCTCTTGAGCCTAAGAAGAAGAGAGCTAAGAGGGCCAAAACCACTATCAACCACCCTGCAGTCTCCCAAAGGACTGTAGAGGTAAATAGGGCATTAAACGCCTCCATGGATGTTCCTTCTCAACAAGGGATATCTATTGAAATTGGTCCGTCTCCCAAGGCAACTTGTATAGATTCTGCACACCCTCATGTTTCACCTCATGAGGAGCTTCCACTTGCAGAAACACACATGGAGTCAGGACTCGATGGGGATTTCACTTCACAAGTTCCCTCTGTGGAGCAGCCAATATTCTCTTCTCCACTTTCACCTTCTTCCTTCCCTACTCATTCACTTGTTTCTTCTCCACAACCTAGAGAGGGGGACAGTCCCAACCCTTCAGGTTTTGATCATCCATCTCCAATCATGGATGAGCCCCCATCTAGTGGTGCACAAGAACCCATTTCTCAAAGTGAGATGGAAACCACTCCTTCAAACACTGAGCAAGAACAAGGTACAACTCTTCCAGAAAGAGAAACAACCAGTGCCTTGTTCAATCTCCAAGGAGCATCTTACCTTCAGGAAGATGCTGTCACAGCCTCAGTTGCTGTCAAAGACACTGCAAATGTTGCTGTCACAGACCAACCCGCTGTCAAGGATGTAGACAAAGTTGTTGTCCAAGATGCAGTGCAACCTACTGTCATTCATTCAGCTGATAATAACATTTCTGGTAAAGTTGTTGTCCCCTCTGCCCAGCCCAATTATGATGAAGTTCTCATTGAGGATGCCTCTGATGATGACGAGCCACTCTCTCAGCTTATCAAGGTACATTCTAAACCCTCTCTTTCAATGCATGTAAGTACTGCTCATACCCATGCATCTAGGTTGAGTGAGGGAGTGCAAAAGAAAAGAGAGATAAAAGAACAAAAAGGTGAGCTTAAAAATGAGAGGCAGCCAAATATGTTGGCAAAATGAGAGGGACTTGAGCATGTAAAGAGTGCAATTGAGGGAGCCCACACTGATCAGGCACTAGGCCTTGAGAGTTCTACTGTGAGGAGTGATGAGATCACTCAGAAAAACCCTGAGAGTGTGAGAACCCCATCAGCCTCCAAGCCCCATTCTTTTCCTTCCCCTCCAAGAAGGTTGAGAACTGGTGGCCCTTCTATTCAAACTGCTCTCAGATTAGCAGCCCTGGAGAACAAATGTCTATCCATGGACACCAAGCTTGACAGTCTGTCTACCATGGTGGCCACTAGATTTGCTAGTATTCAGCAGTCTCTTCAACTTTTATCTGCAAGTATTGATGCTTCCAACTTACCTAAGGGGGAGAAAAGTGTAAGATCAGAATCTGTCCAAGAGCAAGGTGTTGGAGCAAAAGAAGTACCTACAACTCAGGGGGAGCCTGCAACTCAGGGGGAGCCTACATCTCAAGGGGAGGGGAGTCAGAAAGAAAGAATGAGAAATCTGCATAACAGCAAGGAAGTGGAACTGGAAATCTATTTGAATATGAGATTGATGGGGAGAAAGTATTAATGTCCAAAGAAGTATTGGAGGAACTGCAAGGAAGATCAAAATCTAAGAGACCAATACTTCCTCATGTATCAATAAGAGAGCCAACTCCACAACCTCAGTAAACTGCACTATGGAAGATGTGGAGAGAAAAGGAGGAGCAGAATAAGTTGGGGAAAGACAAAGGGAAACTGCCTGAATACTGCAATTTACCATCCATGTGGACCGAGGGAGCTGAAATTGATCAGGAAGAGGCAAACATCTTGATGGTGGATTACAGGGAGAGCACACTGCACAATAAAGATGAACAATTCATCAGGATAATTGAGGAGATAACAAAGAGGCCAAATTTAACTATATCTCAAACCTCAATACTCCTGATGAGAAAGATTGTGAGTGTGTGTGTGAAGATCAGTGAAGAAAGAAGATGGGTCATTGATGTGTACTTGGACACATGAATCTCATTGTTCATAACTATGCAGTTGCTACAGAACCTTCAAGCAAGGGTGCTGAGTGTGATGAGAGCCAAGATTACAGCAAACCAATCAACCTTCAATGAGATCTTACAGGTGCAAATCCTGAACTTAATCTCAGAGAAACTTCCAGAAGTGTACCTTAATCCATTTTGTGTCTGCTATGAAATGGTCACAAAGAAAAATGGCAAGAAGTGTGGATATCTAAGTTTAAAGGGCACTTCAAAAATGGATACAAGGTCAGTTTTGAAAGTGCTGAATATGATTCTCAGCTAAAAAATCAACAAGGAGAGAATTCAAGATGTCAAGGCAATTCACAAACTACTGGCAAGGAGAGACATGAAGTACATCTCTATAGTGAAGAAATTAATCTCTAAGGCAAATGCCAGAAGAACATATCAAGGTGAAAGCTGTGCATTTGATAACTCTCTTAATGATGATGATGAGTTGGATGGAAGTGGAGGATCTGGTGTGGCAAGAAATGCTGGTGGAACATCTGCTGAAAATACTGTCAATCCAGCCCAAGAAGAAAGTAAAGAAGAAGCTCCTGTGCAAGAAAAGAAAAATGTTGGTGCTACAGAAGAGGAGGAGATTGAAACACTTGAATCTTTGGAGGCAAACATACTAAGGCGTGCAATTGACAATATCAATGCTGAAAAAGATACTGTCACCAAAGAAGCTGTCAAGAAAGATACTGTCATGGCAGATGCTGTCAGAAAAGACACTGTCATGGAAGACACTGTCGAGAAGGATGCTGTCAGAAAAGACACTATCATAGAAGATACTGTCAAGGATGAAACCAAGAAAGCAGTCAAGCTAAAAGGACAAAATCCTTAGCAAGAGTTTGGTTTTCTAGACAGGAATATGAAGCTGAGAAGACTGTTAAAGCAAAGAAAGGAAAAATGAAGTACTTAGGAAAAGAGAAAGCTACAGGACTTGGCAGGAGTCTGAATAAACCAATCCAAACTAAACTCTACAACAGTTTTGACATGCTGAAGAAAGATGCTCAAGAAATCAAAAATGTTGAAGTAAAGTTGGATAACAACAATGAAGCCAACCAGTATGTCCTTTGGTATGACAGTTCAAGGTCAGTAAAAGTTAAAAAGGATTTTACTCTAGAGCTGGTTTCTCATGTGGTAACAGAAAATCTTTCACTCAGAAAGGGAATGGTCACAAGGAGAATTGATTATTTCATCTTGGAGAGAATGGTAGATCTAATGCAAGGTTATGACAATGTACCTGAAAAGGTCATGGAACATGTTCTGATGTACAAAGCTGAAAGAGATGAAGAATTTTATCAGAAACATGGGAATGTGGCACTGCTTGATGATGCTGACATTGCTCACCTATTGGAGTACTCTGATGAAGAAATAATTGAATATGAAGATGATTTCCCTGAAGAAGAAGTGCAAGTCATGCCAAGTCAAGAGAGATCAACCAAAGCTGAACATGATCAGTCTGTTGAGGAAATGGAAGTTGAACTGTTGAATAAATGCAAGGATATGAATAGAGAAAAAAGTAAAGAACCAAACTTTCAACCTTGTGTACTGGAGAATCCTTTGAGAGTCAAGTATGGAAAGGAAGAAATTTACTTGGACAGTTTTAACAAGCTCAAGACACATGTTCTGAAAGAGCTAAACTACTCATTGGTTGGTTCATCTAACCATCTTGAGCTACTGTGTTCTTTTGAACTTGAGGACATCATTCATAGAAGAAAATGTGAAGACTCAAAGTTGGACAAGGCAAGAAGGACAACTCTCAATGCATTCCCTGGCAGGAGATTTAAGCTTGATCAAGACATCCTAAAATTCAGAGTCTACATATTTGGTCAAGAGCAGTGGATGGATCTCCAGGATGCTCAGCAGGTTAGCTCTAAAATAGCTCAACAGTACATTGATGAAATTGAGGATGATGCAATTTCCCCCATGGAAGTATCTCTGGTGGAAGGTCTCAAAAGGTATGTAACAGAAGCCTCCAGAAGAGAGGAAGTGTTAACGGAGGAATTTGGTGATAACCAATTCGGGGAGGGTTGCTGGAATTGTGGTAGAAACCGAGGATGGTAAGTAGCGTAGGTTACAGAGATTAGGGTTTATGATTTGGAGATGGCTGAGATTGTATGTGAGAATAGGTCGCAATTGAGATTGAATATTGAATTCTCTCTTGTTTGCAAGTTTGCATCGTACCATACAATGTGCCTATGTACCCTATTTATAGGGATCAAGCCATACGTAGTTCTTGGAGAGCAAGTAACCCATGGGCCGAGTTTCCTTCTTTAAAGAGCGAAAAGACCGGGATCACCGCCTTTGATATGTCATTATGAGCTGTCATGATTTCACTATTTTCTTGAGACTTATCAGATAATTCATTGACCCGGATTTATCGGAGCCAACGCTTATCTCGATCCATGGAAAATAAGGAAAGACAGGCTCTTATGAATCTCAAAAGGGCGAGGCTTTTCGCAAGGCGAAGTTTCTCAGCGTTAATAGGTTAATTTTCAATAAATCAATAAAAGTTAAGGAACCTTCATCTTTTAGAAGACGAGGTTCCTATATTTAAACGATGAGGTAAATAAGGTAGTTTATACCTCAGAATAAGCCAAAAAGGGCACATTCCTTACTTACACTAGTCATCCATTTTTATCTGTAACCTAGGTTTCCAAGAAGGCGAGGCTTCGTATGAACCTAGGTTAGACCTGATACCTTGATTGTCACCCAATGGGCTAGGCTTCATATGAGCCTAGGATATACCCAACATGTAATGGGCCAGTAATCTCGCCAAGTAATGGGCTAGGCTTCGTATGAGCCTAGGTTAGACCAAACGTCATCATTAAAGAAGAGGTTGTTATTTTTGGCTATAACAACTACCCCCCATTTTCTTGAAACAAATATTTGTAAAAGAAAAGTTCATCCAAAAATATTCAAAGAAATCTCAAAGGCGAGCCATCATCACCAATCGTTGAGGAACCTCTCTTATACGATGGGCGAGGTATGTCTAATACCTTTGCTCAACAAATCATTCATTATCTAATTTTCTCTCAAGTTTTTAATATCATTTCCAGCTGTCATACCTCGATTACTGCATTTAAGTACGAATCACAAGCAGGCACGTGGCAGCCTCATTTTTCCTATAAAAACCCAATTTTTTTCCCAAAGTTACCATCTTTCTAAAAATCTCTCAAAGTGCTGTCAATTTTCCCTGAAGCTAAGAAGGCGAGGCTCTTGATTTCTGAAGACGAGGCTAGTGGAAAAGAAGGCGAAGCAGAATTCTTCGAGTTTTACCCAATCATCTACTTACCGAGGTATTTTCTATTACTTGTTCATTTGTAATGCATTTTAACCTGTTAAAAAATTATCTTCTAGAATTAGAGCGACACTTAGGGATTGTAACCTTCTCCCTGATCTAGAACTAGGCGCGCCTTTCGTGAGGGCGAGGACTCATTAGACCTTTAGTCATCTTTATTATTTTCCTTCAATCAAATCAGTAATCCTGTCCTCGCCCTCTCTTTTCAGATGTCTCATAATTCAACATCAAATGAGGTCGAGGCATCTTCTGCTTCAAAAACCTTCCCGTCTCGCACTAAAGGCGGGGAAAATCTTGACACTTTTCTAGACTGAGGATGGCTAAGAGCGCATCAAAGGAATCTGAATTCTCACAAAATCATTAAAAACCCAGACGCAGTCATATCTTTATCCGATAACTCTCATCTTGAAGAAAAGAATCCCTGTTCTCCTGGGAGAATTGACGATCAACAAAGCAGTTTCAACATCGGGGACATCAATGAAGGCGAGAAGGACCTTCACGATTTCTTTTCCCCCTTAGACGTTGAGCCTTCCACCTCATCTATGCTAGGAAGAGGGCGAGGTAAAGATTTAAACCAATGTGCCAGGATATTCCAAGAAGATCAAAACGACGAAGATGAAGAAATAGAAAGTCAGTGCTCATATGGAGATGAGGACGAGGCTCAAAGGGGCGAGGATAGACATCCAGATGATGACGATCATCAAGAGGAAGCCGACGTTTCGGATGATGAAGGCGAGGCTCTTTCGGTTTCTCCCATTCGTTGTGTGTTTGATTTTCCCTCACCAAGTCCTTATAACCCCGATACTTATGAGCACGAGATTGATTATGACTTTCCTGAAAGTTACACCGAAGCTGAAAAAATCAAGTATCGAAAGGAAGAGGGCGTAGTTTCTTACGCTGGCCTCGCCTCTGAAATCAGTTCGGAGGAAATTATGTACTTAATGGAATATTTCAATCTTCAAGGGAAATGGCTGAAACCTCGCCTACATATGAGGATGCATTGGTTTGACGTTCCTCTTCTCCAAATCCCAAGAATGGTCTTAACCAACAAATTGGTTGAAATTGGATTTGGATATCCAATGCATAGGTTCCTTCATGAAATTATCGAGTTCTACAAGATCGCCCCTATGCAATTGTCGCCCAATAGCTATAGGATTGCTATTGGATTGTACATGTTGTACAGAAACAACGGTTATGAAGCTCCTTCTTTAGAAGAAATCAATTACTTTCTGTCTCTAAGGAAAAGCGGAAGCGACCTAGG
This sequence comes from Heracleum sosnowskyi, assembly GCA_030848705.1. Classification (NCBI taxonomy): domain Eukaryota; kingdom Viridiplantae; phylum Streptophyta; class Magnoliopsida; order Apiales; family Apiaceae; genus Heracleum; species Heracleum sosnowskyi. Next base: position 49,614,241 of record CM061241.1, read on the forward strand.
CTTCTATTACCTCGCCTTCTTCGCTAAGCATAACAGAAAGGGATTCTATTCCGGCAACCCAAGTAACATGAAGGTATGGAAAGACGATTATTTCTATCTCTACGACGTTCCACGAGTCAGGACACAATTTAACCTGAACGCCTGTAAGTTAAATCATAACCTCGTCTTCTGCCTAGCCTCGTCTTCTTAATTTTTAATAACCTCGGCTTTTATTGCTCGTTTTTCATATATAGATCAACCGAAACAATCTGTACTTTCTGGCGACGCTCTGGATCGCGCGGAGCATATTTTAAGTCTTTTTCCACAAGAGAAAAACTTTGATGTACTTGTAACCTCGGAATCTCTTCAAGCCCACGACTTTTATAACAGCGGGTTCGGGCAAATTGCTCCCGTGAAATTTAAAAGAAATTCTTCAAAAAGGGTTTTAAGAAAAATAACTAAACATTTAACAGGAAGAGGTAACCTCGCCTTCTATCTTTTTATTGTTCTGCAAGCTTAGTAACGTCGCCTTGTATATAACCTCGCTCTCTTTTATTTTGTGCAGGAAAAAAGATGCAGCTCCCGTTTGGAGGAAATCCTTTTGCAAGACCGGCCACGGCTAATCCATCCTCTGCTGCTGGGCAATCTCGTCCTCAGAACATTATCCCAACAAACACAATTGCCCCACCCCCTCCTCCATTCAAAGAGAAAGATAAAGGGAAACGAGGAGCAAACGACATTCCAAGGGGAACGAGCAAAAAATCTAGGATCGGGGCAACGGAAGGCGACCCCCCATTGCAGGTGGTGTCAGCTACCTTTGGTTCCTTAGCTGCGAACCATTATTCTGATGACGACGCTAAACTTTTCATGAAGAGGAATAGCCCAGATGCTGAATTCGCCTTCAAAATGGGTCTAGGCGAGGCTTTTTATCATGGCCTTAATGTTCCGACTGAGAAGAACATGATTATTCAGGATCAAGAAAAAGGCCTCAAGAAATTGAAAGGCGAGGCTACTTCTCTTAAGGATCAAATGTCAAATGTGCAAAAACAGCTTGATAAGGAGTCCAAGGCCAGGAAAGACGAGGTTGGGCGGCTTCAAGATGAGTGCACTAAACTCACAGCTGATGCTAAGCAGGCAGGCGAGGCTTCCAAGAAAGAGAAGGAAGAGATGCAGTCTAAGTTGGACGAGGTTAACAAGAAAATGGAAAAAGAACTCAGCGATGCCTACAGCCTCGGCTTTTTAGGTTACTTCAAGAATTTTCTCGCCGCCGACCCTGATTACGACTGGTCAGTGCACTTTGCTCCCTCAACTTCCCACTATATAGCAACCTTCAAAGCTGAGAATGCTAAGTCCATCGAAGAGGCGAGGAAAGAGCTCCTCCAGAAGATTGAGAGTGAGCTGAAAACCAAAGCTGAAGAAGAGGCGAGGAAGGAAGCTACCAGGGGTGATGCTGAGATCGGCGACACAAGTGGAGCTTCGCCCTCCAATACGACAGCCTCGTGACTGTATGATTTATTTATTTTAGCAAACACTATTGGGGTACAAGGTCCCCCCAACTGTCCTTAACTTTATAGGAGACGCGCACCCTCCTTTTAATGGTGTCGCCTTTGTAAAACTTTTTATCAAATCTACTGTTATTGCATGTGTTTTTTTTCATAATAGAAAATGCATTCTTGAAAACGTAACCTCGCCTTCTTGTATACTCGATGCTAAGCAGAGTTTAAGAGAGGGAAGAGTAACCTCGCCTTCTTGTATACTCGATGCTAAGCAGAGTTTAAGAGAGGGAAGAGTAACCTCGCCTTCTTGTATACTCGATGCTAAGCAGAGTTTAAGAGAGGGGAAGAGTAACCTCGCTTTCTTGTATACTCGATGCTAAGAAGAGTTTAAGAGAGGGAAGAGTAACCTCGCCTTCTTGTATACTCGATGCTAAGCAGAGTTTAAGAGACGGAAGAGTAACCTCGCCTTCTTGTATACTCGATGCTAAGCAGAGTTTAAGAGAGGGAAGAGTAGCCTCGCCTTCTTGTATACTCGATGCTAAGCAGAGTTTAAGAGAGGGAAGAGTAACCTCGCCTTCTTGTATACTCGATGCTAAGCAGAGTTTAAGAGAGGGAAGAGTAACCTCGCCTTCTTGTATACTCGATGCTAAGCAGAGTTTAAGAGAGGGGAAGAGTAACCTCGCTTTCTTGTATACTCGATGCTAAGAAGAGTTTAAGAGAGGGAAGAGTAACCTCGCCTTCTTGTATACTCGATGCTAAGCAGAGTTTAAGAGACGGAAGAGTAACCTCGCCTTCTTGTATACTCGATGCTAAGCAGAGTTTAAGAGAGGGAAGAGTAGCCTCGCCTTCTTGTATACTCGATGCTAAGCAGAGTTTAAGAGAGGGAAGAGTAACCTCGCCTTCTTGTATACTCGATGCTAAGCAGAGTTTAAGAGAGGGAAGAGTAACCTCGCCTTCTTGTATACTCGATGCTAAGCAGAGTTTAAGAGAGGGAAGAGACTCTCTTCTTGGTGAGCTTTCCGGAAGTACGGATAAACACCCCGGAAGTACGGGTTTACCAAGATTTCGTAAAAACATAACGAGTAGTTTCCATTAAGAATTGAAAGCCACAAACAAAATTCTGTCAAAAGATGCATGTTTTATTCATAAATATAAGATAGGTCTTGTCGGAGGAGAAGTACATGCACTACCCCCCTGAAATTTATTGCCAATGAATTAAAATAAAGTTTACATAGTATAGTTAGAATAGCGTACGCTACTGATAATACTTCTTGAGATGCTCCATGTTCCAAGCACGAGGAATATCCTTTCCATTTAGATCAGTAAGATAGTAGGTTCCACTCCATAGCACAGTCCTGACTCGATAAGGTCCTTCCCAGTTGGCTCCAAAGACTCCATGATTGTGAACTTTGGTGTTAGGCATAACTCGTCGCAGGACATAATCACCAATTTTAAGAGGCCTCGCCTTTACTTTGGTATTGTAATGCCTAGCCACCCTTCGATGATAGGCTGCTAACCTAGTCTGAGAGGTAGTCCTGAGTTCTTCTACCATATCTAGATAGAGACGATGATTTACCTCATTAACTTCTGGTTGAAAATTATCCCTTCTAAACGATCCTGCCCCAAGCTCAACTGGTACCATAGCCTCGCACCCATAAGTCAAAACGAAAGGAGTTTCTCCTGTTGTGGTTCTGGGAGTGGTATTATAACTCCAAAGTACATTAGGCAACTCCTCAGGCCAGCTACCCTTGCTATCTTCCAATTTCGCCTTCAAAGTATGTTTGATGATCTTATTAACTGCTTCTGTTTGGCCATTAGTTTGAGGATGACTAACAGCGGAGAAACTCTTTACAATGCCAAGGTTATCACATAGCTCACACATCTCTTTACTATCAAACTGTTTTCCATTGTCGGATATGAGCTTATAAGGAATTCCAAACCGACAAACAATAGAACGATACACAAAATCTACTAACATCTTAGCAGTGATCGTAGCCAAAGGTTCAGCTTCTGCCCACTTGGTAAAGTAATCCACGACAACCACAGCATATTTGACACCTCCCTTTCCTTTAGGTAACTCTCCAATCAAGTCAATCCCCCACATAGAGAAAGGCCAAGGACTAGTAATAGAATTAAGTGGAGCAGCGGGATTATGAATATAATTGGCATATCTTTGGCACTTGTCACAAGCCTGAACAAACTGAGACGCATCCTCCTTTAACGTAGGCCAGAAGTATCCTTGCCGCAACACCTTCTGGGCTAAAGATCCACCCCCCGAGTGATTGCCACAAATACCCTCATGAACTTCTCGGAGAACGTAGGTACATTCATCACCATCCAGGCACTTAAGAAGAGGTTGATTGAAGCCTCGCCTGTAAAGAATCCCTTCGTAATTAACATATCGGGTTGCTTTGTAACGTAACCTTCGAGCCTCTCCTTTGTCTTCAGGAAGAGTTCCCTTTGTTAGATATTCCCAAATCGGAGTTTTCCAGGTGAGGAGGACAGGTTCCTCCAGTTGCATCAAATCAGCTTCTGGCACACTTGGTTGCCTTCTTATTTCCAAAGGAATGACCCCCAAGAGTGCAGCACCTCTTTGAGATCCTAACTTTGCCAGGGCGTCCGCCTCTACATTAGCATCTCTAGGGAGTTGCTCCAACCTAGCCTCCTTAAACAAGTTTATCAACCGCTGAGTGCATCTCATATATAACTCTGTCCGAGGTCCTCTGGCTTGGAACCCCCCGTTGACTTGGTGTACAACCAGCATAGAGTCACTCCAGATGTTTATGTTCTCCACTTTCATCTCAAGGGCAAGTTTCAAGCCGGAAATTAAAGCTTCATACTCAGCATCATTGTTTGTAGCATAGAAGGTGAAGTGTATGGCGCTTTGTAAATGATGTCCCTCAGGACTAACCAAAACTATTCCTCCTCCAGCCCCTTCGTTATTGACAGCGCCATCAACATACAAAGTCCACCATGGGGACGAGTTATCAAATTCAACTTCGGCCTCGGGCAAAGGAATTGAGATTATTGCGAGGTTTTCACCTTCTCGTTCAAGAGGGAACTCTAGAATAAAATCAGCCAAGGCTTGGCCCTTGATAGAATTCCGAGGTTTGTATTCCACATCAAATTGTCCCAACTCAATAGCCCACCGGAGCATACGTCCAGAAGTCTCCGGCTTATGCAGCACCTGCCTCAAAGGATACGCTGTTCGGACCTCTATCTTGTGTGCCTGGAAATAAGGCCTCAATTTTCTGGAAGCTAAGATCAAGGCATAAACAAGCTTCTCCATGTTGTTATATCTGGTTTCTGCATACAATAACCTTTTGCTCACATAGTAGACTGGGAACTGAACCTCGTCTTCTTCACTAACCAGGACTCCGCTTATTGAATATTCCGAAACAGCCAGATACAAAATAAGGGTCTCACCTTCCAGAGGCTTAGATAAGAGGGGAGGCGATCCCATGTGGTCCTTTAGCTGTTGAAAGGCCTCTTCACATTCAACTGTCCATTCGAACCTCTTTCCTGCACCCTTGATAACTTTGAAGAATTCTCGGCACTTATCAGAAGATTTGGATACAAAACGATTCAAAGCTGCCACCCTTCCAGTCAAACTTTGAACCTCCTTCACCGTCCTGGGTGAGTTCATGTCAAGAAGAGCTTGTATCTTTGCTGGGTTTGCCTCTATTCCTCGGTGATTTACCATAAATCCCAAAAATTTCCCAGATTCAACCCCAAATACACATTTTTGAGGGTTGAGCTTCATTCTGTACTTTCTCAATATCTGAAACGTCTCCTCCAGATGAACTATGTGATCCTCTGCCCGTTTAGATTTTACAAGCATATCATCTACATAAACCTCCATCGTCTTTCCAATCTGCTCTTTGAACATCATGTTGACCAGTCTCTGGTACGTAGCTCCTGCATTAATCAAGCCAAAGGGCATTCCTATGTAACAGTACAACCCCCTATCTGTGATAAAAGAGGTGTCCTCATGGTCTGGTTCATACATTGGAATCTGATTATACCCCGAATAAGCATCCATAAAACTAAGGAGAGCATGTCCAGCTGTGGCATCTACCATTTGATCTATTCTAGGCAAAGGGAAGCTATCCTTTGGGCATGCTTTGTTTAAATCTGTGAAGTCTATGCATACTCTCCACTTTCCGTTAGGCTTCTTTACCAAAACAGGGTTTGCCAGCCAGTTAGGATAGAAGGACTCTTTAACCAGGCCGACTTGCATAAGTCGATCAACCTCATCTTTCAAAGCTATCGCTCTTTCTCCACTAATCGGACGCCTCTTTTGCCTGAAGCCTTTCTTCCGAAGGGGGTCAATGTTAAGACGATGACACATAACGTCTGGATCAATGCCTACCATGTCAGCATGACTCCACGCGAAAACATCCAAGTTTTTCTTCAAGAACTCGATCAACCTTGCCCTCAAGCTAGACTCGAGCTTGGCCCCTATCTGAAGTATCTTGGGAGGGTCTGCTTCCTCCATTAGGATTGAGAGAGTATCCTCTGCTGGTGCAATCTTTTTGTCATTCTCCGGTAGACGCGGGTCTAGATCAAACTCGACATCCGTTATGCCGCTAGATTCTCCTACTTCTTGCACAGACACTACCCCATCCTTCCCAGGTAGCTGAGAGGACGATTCTTCCGATAATTTTGCAGGAAATTCTATCAGAGGTTTCAAGCTATCTTCCATGATCATTTTACCTTTCTTTGCTCGTAGACTACGCTGATCTGCTTCATCGTCACTGGCCTCTTCTACAATTCCCTCATAGAAAGGGTTTGGTGGGGGAGCTTCGATCATTAGCACCCCATGTTTCTGGTTCAAAGGAGCCTCGTCTTCTTGCAAAACCTCTTTTGCCTTTAACATGTCAGCAGTTCCGCCCACAGGTGGTGGGGCTTCCAAAAAGAAAATTGGAATTCCATCTCTTGCCAAAGCTTCATAATCCTGAAGCCTATCCTCCTCTGGAAACTCGATTGTATAGACCATATTAGTGTTAGCATACGGGGGTCTGAAAGATGCTTGGGTTTCTTGCGTATCTTCTTGATCAAAGTCAGCCATATATGAGTCCTCCCCTACTCCCTTGCTTCCTTTGCGAGATGATCTGATCATTCTACTATAGCAGTCGCGAGAATCGTATTGGCATCCTTTAATGCAACCTACACCACTTGGAGTTGGGAACTTCATGGACAGATGATAAATTGAGGTGACGATCCGCATCTCCTTTAGGACTGGTCGCCCTAACAAGGCATTATAGTGCGTTGGTTGATCGACAACCAAGAAGTCAAAGACTTGTGTGGCTGAGAGAGGGCCTTCCCCTAGGGTAAGTGGTAGCCTGATTGTTCCTTTAACTCGAACGGAGTCCCCCGTAAAGCCATAGATATGAGTTGTTCCTTGAGTCAGCTCTTTATCTAGCAATCCCATCTTCTTATACGTTCCATAGTAGAGAATGTTTACGGAACTCCCTGTATCCACGAACACACGATGGACATTCCTAGATCCAATTCGAACATTAACCACCAGAGCATCGCTGTGAGGATGATGCACCCACCTAGCATCTTCTTCAGAGAAAATTATCTGAATGTCTTCTCCCTTAAATAACTTGGGAGGTCTTTCTGATAGATGGTTAACATTGGTCAGAGGCGGATGTTGAGCTTCCCGAACGTATCTCTCCATTGCATTTCTCCCGTTTCCCCCAATGTGAGGTCCTCCAAAGATAGTATGTATGCTTTCCTGTCTTACGAACACAGGCTTCTCAAGTTCCTTTCCTTCCGTAGAGCCTTCAATAACTTCGGTTACTTTAACTGGAGCCTCTTCTTTGTATTTCTTTACTTCCTTGACTACCCAGTCAGTAAGCTTTCCTTCCTTTATCAACTTTTCAATTTCTTCGTTCAGCTGTCTGCAAGCATAGGTGTGGTGTCCATGAGACTCATGATATGCGCAGTACCTGCCTTTATCTTTCGCAGCGGCCCTTGACAATGGTGCAGGCTTCTTGTATAGGCCTTGACTCTTGGTGATCTCATAGATATAATCAATAGATGCTGTGAGAGGAGTGTAATACTTGTGAGGCATAGTCTGATTTTCTCGCCGATTTGGGGGCGGAGGTGGACAACTTGGGGGGCTGGGTGATCAAGATCTGATAAATCTATCCCTTCCTTTGTTCTCCTTTGGACTAAGGGACTTCGAGCGGGTTGGTCCACTATCCTCAACTAGATTCACATCTCCTCTCCCATTCTTTTTTTCTGTTTTGGGGCTAGGAGATCTCTCTTTCCGTTTATTCCGTCGTGGTGCATCTCCATAGTCACTCCTCTTCAAAGCCTCTTCCTCTCGTTTGAAAGGCTCTGCCTGTAAGTACAAGGCTGCCAACGTTGAAGGTTCTTCTCTTTGTAGATTTTTCCAAAAATCAGTTCCCACACGAACCCCAGCAATCAAAAAGTTCTTAATGGTTTCCTCGGATGCCCCTCGCACAGTAGGGACCTCTGCATTGAAACGTTTAAAGTATTCTTGGAGAGTGTCTCCATCTCGTTGTTTGATGTTAGCTAGAGTTGTGACAGGTGGAGCATAATGAATTGAAGACTGAAATTGGATTAGAAACATCTTACGCATTTGTTCCTAGGATGTGATTGATGCAGGTCCTAGCTTTTGAAACCATTGGTGAGCATTTCCTCTCAATGTTGAGGCAAGGAGTCTACACTTCGTTAAGTCCTCCACTTGATAGAGTTCCATCTCTGTATTAAACCTACCTATATACTCTGCGGGGTCTGTGCTTCCATTAAAGCGAAGATCTCATGTACCTCTAAATGCCAGTGGAAGAGGAGCCTCTCGTACAGCAGCAGAAAAAGGAGAAGGTGCTGCATCAGGTATCGCCCCTCCTTGACCTTCCGACTGAGCAATAAGCCTTCGCAGTACATTCACATTGATGCCTTCCAATCCTGGGATTGTTTGAGTTCTACCTCCTAGTTCCGCATGAGGTGTAGGTTCCCGTTGCAAGACACTGGGCACTGGTAAGTAAAGGTTTTGTCCTTGCTGAGGTATAGGTCTTCGGGGTGTAGGTTCCCTCTGATGATAGGTTGGCTCTCGGGGTGTAGGTTCCCTCTGATGTCGCGGGCCACTACCATGATTAACGTGATGTCCGCCATGGTTGTGCCGAGAAAAGATTATACCTCTGTCTCCCATTCTTTCATACGAGGGACCACGCTCACCTACTCTCCTTTGATTTAGAGCTTGATCTTCCTGAGGGCGAGGTCTCCTGGAATCCTGTGTTCCCTGATTTGCATGTTCGCCCCTATAGATAGTTTGAATCGGATCTATTATCATAACATCGTCATCAGACTGGGAATTTCTAGGACGATCTCCCATTTGATTGTCTGTTCTCACCCACGGTGGAGAGTGTCGCCCTCCGCCATATCTTGCTTGATAGATCTCTATCCTTCTATGTGGGTCATCAGGTGAAACTGGTCTAGAGCGTCGTCCATATGGTTCGATTCTTAGTTCACCCGGATCTTGACTTCTTGGGGTAGGAGGTCTTGAAGGGTTTCTGGGACGATCAGGGGGGGAATTCCACGTACGGGGTGAGATTATCTTCATAGGTCAATTCCCTTGGGGTCACAACTTGAAATCTTCGGTTCTGACGGGTTTCCTCAACTGTGCGGATTTCTCTCTCGGGAGGAGTATCCTTCCTTGAAGATCGTCTATGGTCGGTGATAGGTTCTTTTCCGGGGCGATGAAGTCTTCTAGTTGTATACTGATGTCGGTTGTTGGTACGTGGGGGACGCCTATCCCTAACAGAGGTAAGTCGTCTATATGGGCTTCGACGGGCCCGCTCAGGTAACCTTCTTTCTCTTTCAAGTGACTCCATACGTTCTGCCATTCTATTCACCGTGTTTCCCATGTGAGCAATTTGACTCAACAGCTCGGTATTGCTCATCAAGACAGGAGGATCACCTCCCAGGCGAGGTACCGGATTTGCTTGGTTCGGCGTGGTGGTCTCTCTCAGATCTGACCGCCTTGGTGGTGGTGGAGGTAGATCTCTTGTGTGGATCTCAACCTCTCTCTCGTCGTTGCCTACATTAACTGGTTCTTCGGTATGGTGCGACATCCTTCCTCCAGAGATGTCAAAAGCCCCTCCTTCTAGCGCCAATTGTTAACGGAGGAATTTGGTGATAACCAATTCGGGGAGGGTTGCTGGAATTGTGGTAGAAACCGAGGATGGTAAGTAGCGTAGGTTACAGGGATTAGGGTTTATGATTTGGGGATGGCTGAGATTGTATGTGAGAATAGGTCGCAATTGAGATTGAATATTGAATTCTCTCTTGTTTGCAAGTTTGCATCGTACCATACAATGTGCCTACGTACCCTATTTATAGGGATCAAGCCATACGTAGTTCTTCGAGAGCAAGTAACCCATGGGCCGAGTTTCCTTCTTTAAAGAGCGAAAAGACCGGGATCACCGCCTTTGATATGTCATTATGAGCTGTCATGATTTCACTATTTTCTTGAGACTTATCAGATAATTCATTGACCTGGATTTATCGGAGCCAACGCTTATCTCGATCTATGGAAAATAAGGAAAGACAGACTCTTATGAATCTCAAAAGGGCGAGGCTTCTCGCAAGGCGAAGTTTCTCAGCGTTAATAGGTTAATTTTCAATAAATCAATAAAAGTTAAGGAACCTTCATCTTTTAGAAGACGAGGTTCCTATATTTAAACAATGAGGTAAATAAGGTAGTTTATACCTCAGAATAAGCCAAAAAGGGCACATTCCTTACTTACACTAGTCATCCATTTTTATCTGTAACCTAGGTTTCCAAGAAGGCGAGGCTTCATATGAACCTAGGTTAGACCCGATACCTTGATTGTCACCCAATGGGCTAGGCTTCATATGAGCCTAGGATATACCCAACATGTAATGGGCCAGTAATCTCGCCAAGTAATGGGCTAGGCTTCGTATGAGCCTAGGTTAGACCAAACGTCATCATTAAAGAAGAGGTTGTTATTTTTGGCTATAACAGGAAGAAACAAGGCAGAAAAGAAGATCTCAAGGATAAGCTAAGTAAAAATTCTATATCTGCTCATTCATTAAGGAGAAATTATATTTATAGCTAATATGATCTTTATTAGTTAAGTTGTCAGCATGTATTAGTTGTAAATTTGTTGTTATTGTCCATAAAAACAAATTGGGGGAGATTGTTAGGATTTATGGGTGATAGCTTAGAAGACAACTTAACTTTATGTTTTGTAATACTTATTTTCATTAAGTAGAACATACTGTCACAGCCAGAGTATGTTCTTGTAGCCATTTCATTTGCTGTAATAAACTTGTTTATAAATCTTGGAACAAGTTCATTCATTTGTTCAAGCCTCAAGGAGTATATCAGGATGACAGCAAGAATAAATATTACAGTCATATCACTGACATTAAGGTTACAAGAAGACAGCATGTTGCAAGTCAAGACAACATATTCACTCTGACAGCAACATTGGCGGAAGCCTTGAGACAACAACTCTCTATTCTCCTAACAGCAAGTTTGGAACTCCTGACAACATCTATTGCGGGGATTTCTTACTGTCACCAAAAGCGCATTCTTGTGACAACAAGCTTGGAGTTCAGGATACTGTCTCAAAGGGATAAACTTTGAATTGGGGATCTACCCAGTCAAACATGTGACAGTTTGGATGTTCAAGAAACAGATGTGTTGCAGTATCCCAACACTGCATCAGGTCTGCAAAGACTACGACAGAAGCTTAAGGGATCACAAGACAAAGCTCACCAATACAAGAGTATGACAAATCAACATCTACTGGAATTATGTTAGCTAAATATAGAATGTATCTAGATTGCTTTTCCTGTAATGTTAAACCTGTTTGTATAGCAATTTAGGTAAGACACACGGGTAGGCAAATTGTAAGGAGCTGCCACATGAAATGACAGCAGCTCCACAAACCCGTGATGATAGAGATATGATTAGTTTACTTAGACAATCTCTCTCATTCTATACTGTGTATCCTTTAAGGAATTGGAGCTTGAGAAAAACCACTTTTTCTCAAGGTTGTAGCAACTCTTTGCAAAATAAATAAAACATTTATTTTGTGAGAAAACTACTTGTGTTTGCATCTCTTCTACTGATAAACATTAATCTTAGTTTTAAGTTGTTGAAACAGAGATTGAAATTTATCAGTATTGCATTCAACCCCCCTTCTGCAATACTCAAGGACCAACACAAACAATGTGAAATTAATGTACCACAAATTTATATAATAATGCACAACTAATCCAACCGATACACATTCAGTCACATTAAGTTTTAAATAGCAAGATCTCTATATATTGACAATTGATTAATCTAGTCTATACACATTTAATTACATCAAGTTTTATATAGCAAGATCTCTATATATTGATTTTTCAATATTAGACATAAGATTTGAGTCGTTACACAAATTCAATGAACTGACCACCATCCAGAAGTACTATAATCTGGTTAACATTGTCAAATATGAACAACATGAAATCAAAATATGTAACCCCAGTTAAAAAAATATACTAAAAAGATAAATTACAAAATCCGAACGCTAAGAAATCGGTTAGACATATGGATTCGCATCTCGAACAGAGAAAACTATCTACTATTTTATTGTTTGGTAGTAGATTAAATTATGTAGTGAAATTTAAAAAATATTATTTGGTTTAGCGTATCCATATACTATATATTCTTTCAAGTGATAAAATATTAACTAATTAATCACTATTTGAATTTAAAGATAATCAAAATTAAACGATCATATATTATCATTATGAGCTAATTTTCATAAGTATTTATTAATCTGACACTCTGACAATTTAGTGTCAATCACAATTGTATTATTATATATTACAATTACATTACAAAAATATATTTTTGGCTGAGTTAGTATATCAAAAATAGAATTGTTTAAAATTTATATCATTATAAATAATAAAATTTTAATTTAATTATTAACACTTTCATAAATCAATATATTACATCATTTTTAAATTTGAGTTTAGAATTCTATTTAGATAGATTTTAAAATCAATCAATGATAGTTAAAAAGAATAGAAGTAGATCTAACCATTTACAATGTTCAGATTAATGTTAGAACTATTACATTCTAACATTTTACTTACAAATATATTTTCAATGAGTGTAGTAATTGGCTAGACAAACAATGTGAAAGTACCGTAACACAAATCTATATATTGACGATTAATCATGACTAAATTTGTCGATATACAATCAATCACATCAAATTTCATATATCAAGATCTTATTTATATATTGATTTTATAATATTAGACATAAGATTCAGTCGTTACAGAAGTTCAATGAACTGACAACCGTCCAAAAGTACTATAAACTAGTTAACATCGTGAAACATGAACAACATGAAACCAACATATGTAACCAACTAAAAACAATTCTAAATAAGATACATTACAAAACCTAAACATTAAGCAATCGGTTAGACAGGTGGATTCACATATCACATAAAGAGAAAATTATCTAACATTTCATTGTTTGAATTTAAAATTATAGTTCGTAAATACTTTTTATCGTAACTTTACCTTATCTTTTCAATTTGAATATTTTTCTTCATGATAAGTTGTTAGATATGAATATCACTAGGAAACTAGAGAGAGGGGGGGGGGTGAATGGATAGTTTGAATGTTTTTCGTTTTCTTGAAACTTAGTAGCTGTGTTAGATTGTGTAGTATGAAAATGCGGAAATAAAATAAGCAAGACACACACAATCACTTTAATCTACTTTGTCTAAAGTAAATCAAATACTACAACTTCCAAAATTTCATAAGTGAAATTTTGGCTTCTAAACAAGAACAGTGTTTTCTTGTTTTCTTATAGAGAAAAGAGTGCTTGGATAATTCTATGTGTATCTCTCTTGCAGCTAACTATAGGGTGTGCACAATATATATATCCTATACAAACTGGTGCACACTCCAATTTACACAGCTACCCCTAACTGTAACTCCAACTTGTCCTTCCATAAGAGGTTAACTGTGTCAGGAAGGACCACTTGCTTTCTGTAGTCCTTTCCCGTATCTGTAGTTGTTTGTCTCTATTCTTTCTCTCCAAGTTTTGCTGTAGATTTGCCATCTATCTTTGGACCACCTAACCATAACAGATGCTTCAGTATTTGTCTCCTTTGAACTTTGATTATGTACCTTGATTTGTCTTGTTGTAAATCGCCTAAGTGTTGACATCGTGAACTCCAACATATTCCTTATCCTGTGACTTGTCGACATAGAGTATTTGAGACTTTGCTATATGAGGACTTTGTTATGTGAGTATTTTAGGAGTATGTGATATGACATATTTCTGACTTCATGATATAGCCTTTGAGGACTTCACGACATAGCCTTTTTGAGGACTTCACGATCTAGTACATTCTGACTTTGCGATCTCAACACTTCACGATATGAGCCTTGAAGACTTCACGACATAGTTCATTTTGGACTATGCGATCTCAGTACTTCACGACATGGATATTGGGGACTTCACGACATAGCTCATTCTGACTTCACGATATGGGGACTTAGACAAATTTCTGCAACTTATTTCTTCAAGGCCTTATTCACATCCTGCTGCATGAACAATTTGAACTTCAACCAGGACAATTATTTCATGGCCTATGTACATTCTAGGTGCAAGAAACTTACTAAGCTCATTATAACCTTGAGCATATAGAATAGAGCTAAGTACATGAAAACAAGACAAGTACAATATAGACCTATACTATATCCCAGTGATAAACTTCACTAGGTCATGTAGAGTGACATAGTCACAATGTGTAGGCTTGTTAATAGTGGTATTCAGACATGCCTTGAGCCTAACAATCTCCCCCAAATTGTGAGTAAGAAACTTAGGCACAATTTCATGTCTGATAACAAGCCTAACTTACATAAAAAGGAAACATACTTCAGAGAAAATAACAGATGAACATTATGAACAGGATTTGATTACAAATAAAAAGTGATAGCTTACAGATGATTTTTCTGTTGCTGAGCAGCTTCAGATTCCATTTGGTTTTCTAGATAATCATCATAAACCTTCTTCTTTCTAGCTTCTTCCCTTATGTTCATTTCTGAAATGGCTTCCAGAATTTCATCCCTTGCAATCCGTTCTTCTAAGAGAGGAGAGTCTTCTAGATCTTCAACAGCAGTCCTCAGGGCACTTTCTACATAAGAGTCCAGGAATTCCATCCTTATTTTGCTTATTCCTCTATTTTTATTTCTTTACTCCACCACATAAGGATTTAGCTTCACTTTGCATAGCCTTTTCTTTCTTAACTCCTTAGCCTTCTCTTCCATTTATGCCATCTCCTTTTCTTTCTGAATTTTCTTCTCTTCATTCCACTTCCTTAGTTCTTCTTGATAATCAGAGTGCATTTTCAAGTACCTGACAATTTCTATCTTCCACATTCTTTCTTCCTTTTCTTCAAAATTCAGCAAGGCATTGATCCTTTCTAGTTCATAGATTGGGAAGTATTGCCAGCTTCCAGTTTTTATCTCTTTCTCCCTTCCATCAGTGTATTTGATCTCTAGATGATCTTTTATCACTTTGACTTCAAAGATTCTTTGGGCTCTCAGGAATGCTAGGGCTTCTTCATCATAGTCTTCATCTAGAGGAGGTACATTCAGCCCTACCACATTTGTGATCACTCCATTCCTCTATGTTATCCTTGTTCTTTTGGCCACACTTTTGATTTTCCAGTGCTTTACTTGTGGTAGCTTTCTTGAACAGGGAGATTTAGTCTTCAGTGTCACATCATTTGGAAGTAGTTTTGATCATTTCCCTTTGATCCACTGCAACACTCCACTAGCTGTGACTTTGTGGAAGTGTCTTTTAGATTTTGTTGTTGTGGCTTCTCTTTTCTTCTGTGGCAAATCAATTTCAGAAGCCTTGGATCTAGATTTTGGAGGATCATTACCAACAGTATCCACCCTAGACTTAGAGTCTTGTTTTGTGGTTAAGATATTGCTAGCAATGTCCTTGGCTTGCTGATTTTCACCTTTTCTCTTTTCATTTTCTTTCTTCCTTTGAGTGTCCTTCTTGTCTTTGTCAGCATCTTTGGATCTTTTGGATGATTTGCTTCTGCCGCTTTCACTTTTCTCATCCTTATCACTCCTTTGTTGACTTCTTCTCCTGCTGCTCTTATCCTCATCATCCTTATCATATTTCTTTTCATTTCTTGCTTTGATTGACTCAGGTATTCTGCCATATGTGAGAAATGTTTACAGAATTTTAATTATCTCTAGCTCTTCTGCAGTCCTGAACCCCCTCTTTGCTCTCAACATTTGAACCACTTGATTGATCTTGTCTTTGTTCTTCATCTCCAATTAAGCAGGAATCACCAATTGATCAATGAAGTTTGCCTTGGAGAGACTTTGGAATATTATGGTTCTTGGATTAGAAATGACCTCAAGCAGCCTCAGGAATTGATCTCTTTTCAGTTCAGCATATAGCATCTTGGTGTTATCCCCTTTTCTTTCAATAAGCTCCAGTAGAGTATCCAGTTCAGTGTACTTCAAGCTGTCAAGAGTTTCAAGAGACAAATGCCAGATGCAATTGCCTATGGAGACCATGATTATCTCTCTCAGGTGCATATCTTTCACTCTCCTGACTACTACTGTAAGATATTTGATTTCTTCATTGAGCTTGTTTATGTAGTCTAGGTTTTTACCTTGTACACTGATTTTGATGGCTTTTAGAAACTCTAGGAAGGCTTTATCATGATAGATGTTGGAGTTGGCAACTTCCTGTAGCTTGGCCTCAGTGACAATATCAGCTATGAGTATGACTGGCTGAGCACTTGATGTGACTTGAGGAGCAGTGACATCCATGGGCATAGTGCCATGATAGAAAGTTGAAGTGACAATACTCTTCTGGCCATCTCTACTTGTGACAAAAATAGTAGGAAGGGTGAGAGGCTTTAGATCTTTTTCAGTGATTTTGCCATTTAGCTTTTGCTTGGCTAATGTTCCCCCTCTCTTTTCCAGACTGATGCTTTCTTTTTCTTTCTCCCCCTTAGGCTTGGGATCAGACAAAATGCCTTGGGCTTCACCAGGAATGGGGAGATTCATGCTTTTCATCATAGCTGTCATCATTTGTTGTTGGACTAGCAAGATATTGGAGGTGGTATTGCTTTGATCATCCAATTTTGAGTTGAGGAGCTCCAAAGAATGAGAAATCCTTTGGTTTTCAGATTTTAGCTCAGCCACCTCTCTTTCCAATCTATCAACCTTGGAGAAAAGTTGCTCAGACTTAAAGGAGTTGAGAGACTGTTCCTTAATCTTGGAGAAGTCAAATTTTGAGATGTTGGAGATGGGAACCTCATCCACTATCTTGTCACCATACTGATTCTTCCACATGATAGAAATCATGGAGTTAGAGTTGATGTTGGATTGCACCTGATTCTCTAGCTTGGTGGACAGCTTCTTGAGATTATCAGTGACCAAGGCTAGAGTGCAATCCATTTTGGTGACATTCTGAGCAATTTTTTGCACTTCCTTTAGGATGCCATCTACCTTGGGAAAATCAGAAAGATAGGAGTTCCTGAGCTTTACCAAAGATTGGTCTGTCTCTTCCTTGATAGTTGAAATTTCTGATTGAAGACCATTCCCAAGGTAATGCAGAGCCTTCAGCTGACTTTTGTACACCTCATTTACTGCATCAAAGACTTCTGCAGGAGAAAGATTCGTGGCATTTGACCCCAAAGAGGTAAGATAATCTCCCCTTAGAAAGGCTAGTGCATCCTTGAGCTTTATTGACCTTTTGGCGTCCAACCAGGCATCCACATTGCCATCCTGTTGAGCCTCATCTACTATCTTTTCCTTATGTGCCTCAACATCCTCCTTGTGACATAAAAGTAATGTCTCATAATCTTTATTTGGGAGGCCAGCTGTAAGGAGATGTTGGGCAATCTTTGAGAACTCATCAATCTGTGCCACATGTAAGCTTTGGAGAGCTTCTTCCGTCAATTGAATGGGCACAGAGGATGATCCTGAAGGCCTATCATGTTGCACAGACTTCAGCCATTGAGACATTGTGGCCTGAACCAAGTGAGAGCTAGTGCTAGGCACTTCTGTCACAGATGAGGGTTCTGCAACAGGGATGAAGGTTGTTTGAGTCTCCTCCAGCCTTGGAATGGCTGTAGAGTATGATGTTGTCTCCATTGAAATGGGATGAGTTACAACATCATCTCTATGTGCCTGTGAAGGCAATTCCAAATCCCTGAGGATTGGAGAAGTAGGCACAGAGTCTCCAGTAAAAACTGGTGAATCCTCCATGTTTGTGTCGGTGTCATTAGAATATGCCCCAGCATGCATTTCCTGACCAACAGAATGGGGGTCCTGGGTGGTGAGCACAGTGTCAAGCACCATGTCACTTGATAGGGGCTCATTCACAGAAGTAAAGAGTGAATGATCAAATGTAGGAAAGTCATGTGAATGACTCTCCTATATAGAAGAAATGTTGGCATTTTTAGAGTCTGAAAGAAAAGAGGAGTTTAGATTTGATTTTGGCAACTCCCCCTGAGAAATAGGAGGAGTTTCAACATTGATGTGCTCTCCACTCTATGTAGTTCCACTCTGATGTTCACTTGAGTCAAGAGTGAGTTCTTGACTCTGAGCAGACTCTTTACAGAATGTAGTGGGGAGACTACTCTTTTCAATACCAATGACCTTTTGAGAGGCCATTGATAGTAATAGGTTTACCCCTTTTATCACATCTGAATCCTGTTGGGAGGATTCAGTGGTGGCTGTTTGTTTGGATTTCTTACTTTGTCTGGTGAGCTGTGACTCAGGTTCCTCACTACCTAAATCTACAGTATCATCAATTATAGCAAGGGCTCTCTTCTTACTCTTCTTTTTAGTAACACCAACCTTTTGAGAGGTTGGTGCACTTGGCTCCCTAATAACTAATGTACTGTTTGCAGGGGGTCACTGGATGGGATAGGAAGGCTTGGGATAGACTCGGAGGCTCCATCAATTTAACCTTCCCTTTCCAGGAAAGTTCATGATATATGGGCTTATCAAGGGTGTAGGTTTCGAATGTGTCTTGCATATGCTTTGTCACACTCAAAACCACATCCACTTGATTCCTAGTGTCCAATGTACCAAAAATGACTTTGTACATGGACTTAGGATAAGCCAATTTTGTTGTGTCTATCCCTTCTACTTCATGCAGTTTATTATCTAAATGATTTAAAATGCATCGAATATAACGAGGGTGGAAGATTTCAGTACCTCTGCCACGTGGAGTCTTACCTAACCTTTGAGCCAACTCCCTAATGATGATTGCTCCAACATTGATTTCCTGGTTGTAGGCCAAGGAATAGGCAAGCTTCACTGCAATGTGGCTGATTTGGTCCCATACTTAATCAAGGTCATGAAGTCTACCATCTCCTTATCATTTGCTTCAGCATCATGATTTTCAGTCTTAAAGCCAAATGTTTCATTTACTTCCTTCTCCCCAAACTGTAATTGCTTGCCTACAACAGTGCAATTTATCTCTAGATATGAATATCACTAGGAAACTAGGCAGAGTAGGGGGGGGTGAATGGATAGTTTGAATGTTTTTCGTTTTCTTGAAACTTAGTAGCTGTGTTATATTGTGTAGTATAAAAATGCGGAAATAAAATAAGCAAGACACACACAATCACTTTAATCTACTTTGTATAAAGTAAATCAAATACTACAGCTTCCAAAATTTCACAAGTGAAATTCTGGCTTCTAAACAAGAACAATGTTTTCTTGTTTTCTTACAGAGAAAAGAGTGCTTGGATAATTCTATGTGTATCTCTCTTGCAGCTAACTATAAGGTGTACACAATATATATATCCTATACAAACTGGTGCGCACTCCTATTTACACAGCTACCCCTAACTGTAACTCCAACTTGTCCTTCCATAAGAGGTTAACTGTGTCAGGAAGGACCACTTGCTTTTTGTAGTCCTTTCCCGTATCTGTGGCTGCTTGTCTCTATTCTTTCTCTCCAAGTTTTGCTGTAGATTTGCCATCTATCTTTGGACCACCTAACCATAACAGATGCTTCAGTATTTGTCTCCTTTGAACTTTGATTTTGTACCTTGATTTGTCTTGTTGTAAATCGCCTAAGTGTTGACATCGTGAACTCCAACATATTCCTTATCATGCGACGTGTCGACATAGAGTATTTGATACTTTGCTATATGAGGACTTTGCTATATGAGTATTTTAGGAGTATGCGATATGGCATATTTCTGACTTCATGATATAGCCTTTGAGGACTTCACGACATAGCGTTTTTGAGGACTTCACGATCTAGTACATTCTGACTTTGCGATCTCAACACTTCACGATATGAGCCTTGAAGACTTCACGACATAGTTCATTTTGGACTATGCGATCTCAGTATTTCACGACATGGATATTGGGGACTTCACGACATAGCTCATTCTGACTTCACGATATGGGGACTTAGACAAATTTCTGCAACTTATTTCTTCAAGGCCTTTTTCACATCCTGCTGCTTGAACAATTTGAACTTCTACCAGGACAATTATTTCATGGCCTATGTACATTCTAGGTGCAAGAAACTTACTAAGCTCATTATAACCTTGAGCATACAGAATAGAGCTAAGTACATGAAAACAAGACAAGTACAATAGAGACCTATACTATATCTCAGTGATAAACTTCACTAGGTCATGTAGAGTGACATAGTCACAATGTGTAGGCTTGTTAATAGTGGTATTCAGACATACCTTGAGCCTAACATAAGTTTATATTTTAGTTACTTTATAAATTATAATAAATAAATAAAATTTACTTATTGTAGTTCTTAACATTATATATAGATTTATAAGTGCACTCTTTAAAATTTGTACTTCCAAAAGTGTGCACTTTCTAAATTATTATTTGATATTCATATAATAAATTGGTTAATTCTGCACAATATTTCCAAAATATGATAAATGATGACTAACTCTATCAATAAATATAAAATTATATAATTTTATTTTATAAATATTTTGTTTTATTCTTAAATTTAAGTATAATAGTATCAATATAATTCATATAAATGAGGGTAATGGTGATATGTGTTTCCTGTATTATCTTTCGGAGGTGATTGTGGACGTTAATGAAACACATGTCAATCATGTGTGCTCACTCTTTTTCCACTACTAGAAAAACTAGATTAGACATCACACTTTAGACATCAGTTAGGAAAGCCACCGATGTTAAAAGTCTTTCTTACATTGGGAAAATTAAGACCGACGTCTAATAATAATCTACACATCACTTACTTGTATAAACGATGTCTAAAACTCTATTTTTTTAAAAAATAAATCCGCGCTTCTCCTTTTTCCTTTGCCCCCTTAACAAAATATTTCCTCCTTACCCAAATTCACCTTCCCCTCTCTTATACTAAAAAAATTTGAAAATCAAAAACATACATTCCTAATAAAAAAAATACTAAGCCCCCTGTTACGTTTATGAAAATCAAAAACATAAAAACCAACCCCCCACCCGCTCCACGCCTCTTTTCCTCAAGAACCCTAACCCTCTATTTTCAACTAAAAGCTTCAATTAGCTTAAATTAACCCTAACCTCGCTCAAATTGTTCGATTCTATCCATCCCCTTTCAATTTATTCAATATTTGTTCAACCCCCTTTCAATATTAGTTCGATTTGAAGCATATTTATTCAATATTCTATCTCTATTTATTCGATTTGAATTAACGTAATTGTTCGGTTTGTTTAATAGACCTGGAGCGTAGCTTGGATCTTGTTCATTTACTAGCTTGGAGCTTGGAGCTTGGATCTTGGAGCTTGGAGCTTGGATCTTGGAGTACTAGTTCGTAGCTTGATTGATTTGGTCGACAAGGTACTTTGCTCGAATTTTTTTTTAATGGTATTTTATTGTATTTGCTTTTTTTGTTATGTTAAGTAGTTTGATGTAAGGATTGATCTGTTCAGGAGATGGATCCATCAAGGAATGGACGTAATGGTGCACTGTTGCTTAGCTTCTGCATATGTAGACTTGTTAAAACACTTGAAAGAACTCAGATAGAGCAGGCTTTCATTTTTCCCTAGTTTAAAGTTTGCAACAGCTGGAAGTGAGTAACTACTATATATTACACAAAGGTTGTTCGTACTGCACAAACTGAAGCTCAATATACAATGTATTAATATTGAGAATTAAGGATAAATTAGTTTTTTAAATTCCATTTCTATGCTATGAGCTCCTTCATATATAAACAATATTGATTTGTTTCTCTATTTTAGTATATACACTTGCGTTTTTATAACGATTTCATAAGTGCAAAAGGTATTTGGTGGTGTAATATGTATTAGAAATAATAGGTTTGTAGTGCTAATGATCATTGTCCTTAGAATAGCTGTGTATTTGAGTGCTTCAAGTCTTAATCATAGTTCTGATGGTGGAAAAGAATTGTTAACTTTCCCTGCTTTAAACATCTACGACTACAATAACATCTACAATCTTCATTGAAACAAATCAGCTATAAATTTGTTTCATTTATTCTTCTATTCTACAGTATAAGTAAAACTTGTGACTATTTCAATCACAGGATAAATGGAGAAATATGAATGCTGTCACCAGTGGGTTATCGCGACAGAGGTGCAAGCCCGTAACTAGTAATACTCAAGTGTCTCTCATGGTTTGTGATGAGTCCATGAATCTAAGCACGGTTCTATCCGGTGATGAAACAATATGTGATGCCAAACCTCTTGCAACGATTAGCGAAAATTTTCCAAATTGTGGTTCTAAAAGACCAATTACAAGGTTACTTCCTGTTTCCTTCATCTGCACTATGAGAATACTCCTCGAGTTTGGAAAATAAATCTTTGTAGTTTTGGTATGTGCTTCAGTAGTTTTTGATTTTATCTTTATCAAAAGAAGTCAAAATAAATGAATCTACACTTTGATCTGGATATGTTTTTATCTAGAAATTTCTGCAGAAGAACTTATGCGTTAAATTAATATTTGATTATTTAAGGTGAAGACTGTAG
Source organism: Heracleum sosnowskyi (assembly GCA_030848705.1). Classification (NCBI taxonomy): domain Eukaryota; kingdom Viridiplantae; phylum Streptophyta; class Magnoliopsida; order Apiales; family Apiaceae; genus Heracleum; species Heracleum sosnowskyi. The sequence goes on from CM061241.1 coordinate 49,636,779, forward strand.
AATGTAGACCAGAATCCAGACCCATATTGCTATGGGGATGTGTGTTGAAAATTGGTTGGACTGCTTTAGACTTTTAATGGATTAATGTACTTTTAGAGTGTAGAAAAGTGATGTGCCATGTGTATATGGAAGTGAAATAGGAGAGACACACGAAAGATCCGAGTGGCCTTGGGCAGTAAATATCTCATAAGACAACATATATGATATTGATATAAATAAGCTAAAACCTATACTTAATAAAACCAGGTTGTGTTAGGTTGCAACTTTCAAAACAAAAACTTATATTTTTAGATGAGTTAAAAAGAATTAAGCATAGAATAGTTTTTAATAATTCAACTAAAACATCATCTTCTATTTGCATATTAAACTAAAACACCATCTTCTATTTGCAGGTCAATTACATCAATGCACATGCAACTTCAACTCTATTTGCATAATTGGTATATAAATATAATAGGATTCATTGTAATTTTTCTTGTGTTTACACTTTTCAGTGGACTACCAAGACTCGCAAGGTAACTTGTTCCAGGGCCGAGCTTGATGAGATCCAATTTGAGACTCTTAGCTATATTGATAGCTTTTTTTAAATAGGGCACACGATTTGGTTTTGGTGTAGTTGTATTATTGACTTTGATACTTGGATGGTTTGGATTATATAGTAGTTTCGATATGAATTGGATAATGTAGTTGGCCAATAGAATTTAATGTTTGGCTTTGGTACATATTGCCTTTTTGATTTCGATATTTGGTTTTGGTACATATTGCCTTTTACTTCAAGTAACATCAACACAGTGATTAACAAAGCAAAGAACTGATGTCTAAAGTATAGAAAGACAACGATTATTGTATAGAACTGATGTAAAAAAGAAACATAGACATCAGTTCCTTATTAAGAAACCGATGTTAAAAAGGAACATAGACATCAGTTGCTTAAAACCGATGTCTAATACCCCTACCTTTCTCTGCACATGCAAAGACATCGCTTCTCTTTTTCAATAGACATCGGTTTTTAGCCGATGTCTATTGCAGTTTTTCTAGTAGTGTTCCTTTTTAAATTTCCTAAAGTACATAACATAATGACGCACACATGAATATGTTAGATATGTGAATAGTGTACAGGCATGCTGAGAATGCGTGTCCCTCACGTCTCTTACAAGCCACAAACAGTCTATCTACACACATTGACTAATTACGTGGGCACTTCCACGCATCCAGCAATGGCATGGGCTATCCATATCATGTACAACACATCATTAGTAACACTGAACACGCATACAAGAAAAACGTGGCCAACGTACACACATCTACCAAAGCGTGCTTAGTTTTGACCACGCGTTTGTCTGATACGCGGTGCTAACCACGTGGTTATCTGACCGGGAAAGCTCACACATTCGTCACAAGCGTTGGTGGATCAGTACACGTATCCTTAAGAAGTGTGAAAGAAGTACAGAAGAAGAGTTGTGGGCAACAGAAAAATGCGTGAATGTGAAGTGTAATTGATGTACACACATCCATGTCAAGCGTAGTCGGTGTACATGCACCCACGAGAAACGTGAATTTATCACCTACGCATACCTTTTATTACTTCGACATTGTACAAGAGAGAGAACACAAATGTTATTGGCACAAGTGATATATGCATGATCTATTTATATCATGTAGAACATATAATCAGTAATGTTGAACACGCATGCAAGGAAAACATGGCCAACGTACACGCATCTACCAAAAGTGTGCTCAGTTTTGACCACGCATAAGTTGGGACGCAGTTAGGGCTGAGCAAAACCGAACCGAAACCGAAAAACCGATCCGAACCGAAAAATTTCGGTTCGGTTTAGATTGAGTTTTTTTCAAAATTTCGGTTTATTCGGTTTTTCAGATTAAACCGGAATAAAATCGGTTCGGTTCGGTTTTAAGAATAGCGGTTCGGTTAAAAACCGAAAAACCGAAATATATTTATATATTTTTAAAAATTATAAATATATTACACATATTATATTTATATTATTAGATTCTTATTTCTTAGTTTCAGAAATCAGAATTCAGACATTCAGTTATTATTACTTTCCTTTTCTTCGAAGTTCGACCCTAGATCTAAAACAGTAAAACTTAAAACACGGTTGATCGATCACCTAAAGCGCCATTATTGCTAGTCATTAACATGGCCATGAGTGAACTTAGCAAAATTGTTGTTGAGGCCAAGAGGGTTGACGCCATTATGTTGTTTCGCAATGTTTACACGGCCAGAACACCCTTAGATGGATCCTGCAGCCATCATATGCAAAAATAGAATTATGCACTCTTTATAGATTACTACAGTACTAGTTACTACTGTATGTCCTAATCATGATTCATGAGTCATCCTGAATTGCTGATCAGCTGATGCACAGGAATTTCGGTTTTAAAGTAAACCGAACCGAAGAAACCGATCCATACTATTTTGGTTCGGTTCGGTTTTGTACAATAATTCGGTTCGGTTCGGTTTGATCAAATCAGAATTTCGGTTTTTCGGTTTTTCTTATCGGTTCGGTTTTTAACCGAACCGACCGAATGATCAGCCCTAGACGCAGTGCTAACGACGTGGTTATCTGGTCGGGAAAACACATGCATTCATCACAAGCGTTCGTGGAGTACACATATCTTTAAGAGACGTTGATGAAGTATAAAAAGTCATGGGCAACAAAGTGGTGCTTAAAAATGTGTGAATGTGAAGTGTAATTGATGTACACGTATCCATGTCAAGCGTAGTTAGTGTACATGCACCCATGAAAAGCGTGGATCTATCACCTACGTATACCTTTTATTACTTCGACTTTGGATAAGAGAGAGACACAATTGTTATTGGCACAAGATTTTTATTCTGTATTAGAACATGCATGTATGTCATGCGCTGTTGGCGAGCAAATACGATCATATTTCTCGCAAATATTATATTGGGCATCTGATCATGGATAATGGGTATGTAAGACAATTTCTCACGTAATTTTGTGTTAACGATAATAAATATTATTTGTTTTTATTTTTTTTCAAATAACTAAAATTATCGTTCGGTGCGTAGCACGGGTAAAAGACTAGTCTTTAGAAAAATTGGAGTCTCTAACTAGCGGGACAGATGCAGCAAAACCCAGCAAGGTCACATCTAATCAAACCCTAAAATCTACAAAATCAGGCGAGTACAATTTTCAACTGCAAACTTAATCAGAACTTTTACTTTTGGATAAAGTTAGCAAAGGTAAAAGGTTAAATTGAATTGAAATTTCTTAACACACAAGTAAACAAGGAGAAATGTAAAGCGAAGCACATCCATGAAATTCAGGGTCTCATTCAAATAATGACCTGTGCACTCACTCACCCTAAAATTCCTCATCGTCTTTTAAAGTTAAATGATGAAACGGTCAAAAGTCTAACAACAACAAATAAATAAATTGATAAATAGAGATAGGGGTGATTGCACGATTATTTTTTATTTAAATACCAAAAAATTCCATGTTTAGTATACTTTATTTTATGAGATGTGAACTAGTTATAGTAAAATTTTGGATGATGAGTTACATAGAAATAATAAGTTTAATATTTGGTTAAATAAAATCAGAAATACTAAAAAGCTACTATCAAATTGTCTTTACTCCACTCGACAGTCGACACAATAACTTTTAAAGAAAAGATGTTCCTTGTATAGTTGTAGTTATAGACTATGACTTTTACGGAACTAGTTTTTTCAATGGGCTTTTATCACTTACAAAATGGTTTCCTTAAAAGTAGATTGGTTAGTGGACCGTGGACCCGGACTTTATTTCATCAAGATATCAACTAAATCTGGCCCATCGATCTCTAGTCATTGTGTATTATCATGATGTCAGGAGCTATATTATATGGTCATATAGCTATCATTTTATGTAGGACAACAAAAGTCGGTAATTTCAGAATTTTTTCTTTAAGAAACTTCAAGTAAATTAGCACGGTTTAAATGTGAAAAATAGTAAATTTCCAAATTTAATTAAAATTAATGAATTATCGTCATTTTATTGGTCATTTGCTCATACATAAAATGAATTATTTGTATACATATAAATTCCACGAATCAAAAAATTTATTTAATATTTAAAAATAATTTTGAGATAGATTTTGAAACACAAACAATATAAGGCAACATCTCTTGAGTCAACTATACTATCAATATTATCTATACTATATTATAATAGACGAAACATTAAAAACTTGGTCCGTCCTAACTGATTTTACTTAATTACCCTTACTTATTTTTAAATAATAACATTATTTATAATCAATTACTTTTTTAGCAAAAATACATTACTTTTCTATTTCTTAAACAAAATCTCCTCTTTTTCTAAAAATATCGTGGGCAATTACCTTTTTCAACTAAAACATGTTACTTTTTCTATTTTTTCTTACTAAAATTTCTCTTTTTCCAAAAATATCATGGACAAATCCTTAGTTATTCATTTTAAACCCTATTTTATTAATTTTAATCACGGACAATTACCTTTTTCAACTAAAACATGTTACTTTTTTTATTTTTCTTTACTAAAACTCCTCATTTCCCAAAAATATCACGCGCAAACCGTTACTTATTTATTTTAAAATTGATTTTAATACTTTTAATTATTAAAAAAAATTAATACACTTACTTATTTGTTTTTAACAAATGCAATGATCGGTCCTAAGTGATTTTACTTAATTACCCTTACTTATTTTTAAATAATAATATTATTTATAATCAATTACTTTTTTAGCTAAAATACATTACTTTTCTATTTCTTAAACAAAATCTCTTTTTTTTTTCTAAAAATATCGCTCACGATTACCTTTTTCAACTAACATGTTACTTTTTCTATTTTTCCTTACTAAAATCCCCCATTTTCCAAAATTATCATGGACAAATCCTTACTTATTTATTTTAAAACTTTTTTTAATAATTTTAATCAGGGGCAATTACATTTTTCAACTAAAACATGTTACTTTTTTTTTCTTACTAATACCCCACATTTTCCAAAAATATCACGGGTCAACTGTTACTTATTTATTTTAAAATCGATTTTAATACTTTTAATTACTTTTAAAAAAATTTGTACACATACTTATTTGTTTTTAACAAATGCAATTAATAAAATATTAAAACATAAATAATAACAATAACAATTACTAAAAAAACAATCTGAGCATTACACGAATTTTAAAAAATACATTATTTTTTTATTTTTTTAATATAATCCCCTCCTTTTCTAGAACATGGGCAATTAACAATGATGCTACTTTTCTGAAGCTGCTTGAGAAGATCAGAATTGTTAATCCAGACAACTCATTATATATGAAGGCATTGAAGCAAGATATATTAAGGATAACGTCTGCATTTGATCAAGTGGACAAGAATTGTTCATCTATGTCTCAAGTGCTCTTGAAGGGTCATTCACTATTTCTCTTGAATTACTCCAAAGAAGATCTCTCTCTGAATTGTGGATTCTGATGAGTAAAGTAAAGAGATCTTCTTGCTTGAACGAGCTTATGTATGACCGGCTGAGAGATTCTGCTATGAAGGCCAGCCCTCAAGTTGTACATTTTCCTTATGAAGTCAAAATCTATAGAGGTACAACTTTGGAGACTGTAAGGCTGGATCCTGATTCGTTGAAGCTACAGACTGCAATGCAACTGGTGAAGTTGGAGAATCTTCTGAGAACATCTGGGTTTGCTACTGTAGAAAAGTCTGAAGTTGCTGATATGATTTCAGACTACTACACGGAGAAAGTACCAAGGTATGCTCAGATGAAGAACAGATTGAAGAAGATCACCAATCAACCAGTAATGCCAAGTGGTGTGGTTTCTGAAAGTGATCGTGTCCTTGACAAAGATCTTCTAGTCACCTTGGCAGAAGCTGAAGAAGGTGAAATTAGAGACTAAAGGCATGATGTAGTTAGCTCAATTTGTAAATGTTATTTGTTTAGAGCTAGGTAAATCAAGATAGGGAAATTTATCATTTGTTCAGGCTAGAGGAACATCTATCTTGTATTTATCTTTATTGTTTGAATCTGGAAATTGTTATATTTAATCCAGAACTTTTTATTATTTGTTTGGCTCTTAAAAGTCTTATCTTTTCTTGTTTTAGTTGAGTTATCCTCTAGAGTATTTGGTTGTTATTGTCTAACAAACAAATAGGGGGAGATTGAAAAGCATATGTCTAGTCCTATTTGTAAACACCGAGGATACTACTCAACTTTAATCAAGATGTAATAAGTAAATAATAAAAATCAAATATCACAGGAATCTCAGAAGGTTATATCTGTCAAAGAATGAAGATTAAAGTCATCTACAGACTTGAAGTGAGTCTACATTGAAAGAAGCTCAATTTATTGATCAAGCCTCAATGAAGTATTCAAGCTCAGTGGATTTATTAAAGTGACGGAGATTTCAAGTGGTGACATAAAAAGATACTGGTTACAGAGTTCTTGAATGAGAAGGAAGTGAATCACTGCTTAAAGTCAAATAGATAAAGAACAAACATTGTCGTTAGTCACTCATGAACCAGACAGTGCATCGAGTGTCAACGTACTAGTTTGTTTGTTATTTATCTAAGTTTTAAGTGATTCTGTAATTAATTGAGAAGGCAACTAATTCTATTTATTCTCTTATAAATAATTAATATTATTAAGTATATTATTTATTAAATTAATTCTGCAAAGAATTAATTTAATACATAATTTATTTAGTTGATTATTTAAATTAGAATAAAAATGAACTAGGAAGACTTAGGTTTGAACTAGGAAGACTTAGTTTATTTAACTAGGAAGACTCACAAGTGAGTCTTCCCGATTGTCTTCCTAGAGCAAATCTCAGTCTTCCCGAATGTCTTCTATGTACAAAGCTTGTCTTCCCGATTGTCTTCCAAGGCAAAAAGGATAGTTTTCCAGCAAGTCTTCTTAATACATTCTGCTAAGTGGATTGGCGCGTGGAAAAATATACAAGTGATTTGTATAAAAGAAAAAGGCAGTTGACATTCATTCATATCATTCCAACAGAAGTAAAGACACAGCAGCTTATTATCAAATACCTCTGTCTTCATAACTTCAACTGCAAAGCTCTAAATTTCTGCAGGAGTATTAATTCTTGATTGTTCTTAACATTTAATCCATAAGAATTGTATCTCTTGTACTGCTTTGACTTTCTAGCGGATCATAATCCCTATATTTTATATCGAACTACTTTTTAGTATTCGATCCTTTTTATTACAAAAATAGATAAATTCATGTCGAATTTATTCTAGATTTGTTTTATCAAGTTCTTTGTAATCAGTGATCAAAATTGTAACACCCCTCAAGTTTAATAGAGTTTCTATTTAACTTGAATATTGTTTCAGTTTTTATTCCGCATTAATTTGTCCTAAATTGTTAAATCTTAAAAGGACAAATTTCGATAAAACGGTATAGTTTGTATTCAACCCCCCTTCTACAAACTTATCAGGACCTAACAACATGTGATAGGCAATTCTGAAACTAAGAGGGTTTTGGTTGACAACGGAGCTTCTGTGGACATATTGTTCCACGATGCTTTCATCAAGATGGGATACACTGATTCTCAGTTGACACCCTCTAATATGCCCATATATGGGTTCAATGGAGTAGAATCAAAGGTGGATGGCACAATTCAGCTCCCTATGACTATGGGACAAGGCTCGAAGACAGTTACTCAGATGTTAAATTTTCTAATAGTAAAGGCAACCTCGACTCATAATGCAATCCTTTAAAGGACGGGTCTTCATGCATTTAAGGCTGTTGCCTCAACTTACCATCTGAAAATAAAATTCCCAACCAAGAATGGAGTTGGTGAGGAGCGGTGTGATCAAAAAATGGCTAGAAGTAGTTATGTAGCTGCATTAAAACCTGACGGAGTTGGGGGGGGGGGGGGCAAGTTCTACTAATTGAAGACATGGACACCCCAGATAATGAAGAAAGAAGAGGGAAGCCGGCTGAGGATTTAATTCCAATTCATTTAGTTTCTGGTGAACTAGAAAAGGTTACTTACGTTGGAGCATTGTTACATTAACCCTTGAAGGGCAAGATCATATCTTTTCTTCAAGAAAATAATGATTTTTTTTCTTGGACATCAACCGATATGTCAGGGATTGATCCCCAAATAATAACTCACAAGTTGAATGTGGATCCTGAAAGGAAGACGGTGAAGCAAAAGAAGAGGAACTTTGCTCCAGAGAGGCAAGAGGCAAGAGGCCATAAAACAAGAAGTAGATAAGCTCTTGGAAGTAGGATTCATTGAAGAAATTCAATCCCCTGAATGGTTGGCTAACCCGATAATGGTCAAGAAATCCAATGGAAAGTGGAGAATGTGCGTGGATTTCATGGACTTGAACGATGCATGTCCTAAGGACTGTTTTCCCCTACCAAGAATTGACATGTTAATAGACGCAACCGCAGGGCATGAGATGTTAAGCTTCATGGATGAATTCAGTGGATATAACCAAATCAAGATGCATAAGGATTACGTTCCCAGGGTGTTAGGTCCTGACATGTTTGTAGAAGGGGGGTTGAATACAAACAGTACCGTTAAATCAAATTTGTATTGTTCTTGATTTAACAATTTCAATAACAAATAACTGTGGAATAAAATGAAACAAGATTCAAGTTAAATAAAACTATATTAAACTTGAAAGGTGTTACAAATCAGTGTATAGATTACAGAGTTCTTGTTAAAACAAATCTAGAATAAATTCGACATGAATTTATCTATATTTGTAATAAAAGGATCGAATACTAAAAATTAGTTCGATATAATTTCTAGGGATTATGATCCGCTAGATTGTCAAAGCAAAACAAGTAATTAAATTCTAGTGGATTGGATATAACATTAATGTCTAGAATTGATTACAATGATTAAATTTGAAGCTTTGCAGTTGGTTGGTTGTTAATGCAGAAGAAATGAATTTGATGCTGTATTCTTTCTGTTTCTGTCTTGTTGAATGATATGTCTTGTTTTGATCATTCACTTGTATTTAAACAAGTCACAAAAGTCTTTTCCACGCGCCAAAATAAACTATTCTGATTTACTACTAGTAGTACTATCCAATACACTTGGAAGTACTATCGGTAGTACTATCCAATTGTATTGGTAGTACTATCAGTTGTACTATTGAATGATAGTACTACTAGTATTAAATGGATAGTACTACTAGTACTTTAATTAGAAAGTAATAATTCTGATTTAATTCATTTTACTTTAATTGATTTAATAAATGAATTAGTTCTAAAAGAATTAATTTATAGATTAAATTAATTATCTTATAGAATAAATTAAAAGAGAATTAAAACTAATTCAAAGAACCACTTAAATTGATGACGAACTTCCACTGAATGACGTTGACACTCCATGTACTGTCTGGTTCATGAGTGACTAACTTTAATGAATGTTCTTCATCTTTTGACTTTAAGCTGTGGTTCTTTCTCCTTCTACTAAACAAAGGACTGTAACCTGTACGTTTCCCGTCACACTTCTGACATCTCTGTCACATTTAAATAGTTCCACTTCCTTGAATACTTCACTGAGGCTTGATCAGTAAATTGAACTTCTTTCAATGTAGACTTACTTCAAGACTGTAGATGACATTAATCTTCATTCTCTTGACAGATATTATCTTCTGAGATTCCTGTGACATTTGAATATATTATTTACTTATTACATCTTAGTTTATGTTGAGTAGAATCTTCGGTGTTTATAAATAGGTCTATACATATGCCTTTCAATCTCCCCCTATTTGTTTGTTTGACAATAATAATCAAATACCTCTAGAGGATAACTCAACTAAAACAAGAAAAGATAAGACTTTTAAGAGCCAAGTAAATAATAAAAGGTTCTGGATTAAATATAACAATTTCCAGATTCAAACAATAAAGATAAATACAAGATATATGTTCCTCTAGACTGAACAAATGATTACATTTTCCTATCTTGATTCACCTATGCTCTAAACATATTACATTAAAAACTGAGCTTTTTTCTCATGCCTTAATCTCTAATATCCCCTTCTTCAGCATCTTGCAGGGTGTTTAGAAGATCTTTATCAAGGACACGATCACTTTCAGAAGCAACACCACTTGGCTTGACTGGTTGAGAAGTGATCTTCTTCAATCTGTTCTTCATTTGAGAATACCTTGAAACTTTTTCAGTGCAGTAGTCTGAAATCATATCAGTAACCTCAGACTTTTCTTCAGTGGTAAACCCAGAAGTTCTAAGAAGATTCTCCAACTTCACCAGTTGCATAGCAGTTTGTAGCTTCAAGGAATCAGGATCCAGCCTTATTGTCTCCAAAGTTGTACCTCTGTAGATTTTGACTTCATATGGAAAGTGTACAACTTGAGGGTTGGCCTTCATTGCAGAATCTCTCAGTCGGTCATAAAGAAGTTCATTCAAGAAGGAAGATCTCTTCACCTTACTCATTAGAATCCAAAGCTCTGAGAGAGATCTTCTTTGTAGGAGTTCAAGAGAAACTGTGAATGACCCTTCAAGAACACTAGAAACATAGATATACAATTCTTGTCTAACTTGATCAAATGCAGATGTAATCTTTAAGATATCTTCCTTCAAAGCCTTTATGTATAATGAATTGTCTGGATTAACTGTTCTGATCTTCTCAAGTAACTTAAGAAAGGTACGATCATTGTTTGTGCCTCTCTAAGGGATATCAAACATCTCCCTTGCCTTATCCCACTTGCTTCCTTCCTTCATCCTGACATCAAATCTCCTTTCCTTGACATGAAAACTATGAAGACGTTGTTTGTATTCATGTTTAGCTTTTTGAATCTTCAGCTTCTGAGATATGATGTCGGAGACCTTGGCATTCTTATCTTCCTTTCTCCTAAGATCTGCTTGTTGTTTCTTCAACTCTTTCTGAAATAAGGGATCAGGAGTATACAGATCATCTTCATCTTCCCAGTCATCAAAGTTGGCCACCTCTTCAACCTCCTCCACACCAATAGTTTCTTCAGGGATAGTCTCTTCTAGATCACCAGACATATCAAATTGAAAATCATCCTATTCACCATGGTAGTAGAAAGCATCATCAAAAGTAGACTCCTCCATTGACTGTTTTTGCTTACCCTTCCCCTTATCTTTTCCAGAAGCTCCTCCAGCTTCTCTTTCTCCCCCTTTCTTCTCCCCCTTAGTTGAGGAATCCTCTACAGATTTAAATGTAACATCTTCAGGATTCACCTCATTTTTTCCCCTTATATCTCCTCCTTCTCTTCTATCTCCTCCTTGATCAGCATCATATTCACCATCTCCCTCAAAGAATGTTCTTTGTTCAGCATTTGGTTGATGTGAATTCTTGATCATGTTGTACAAGTGCTTCATTCCCTCATTAAGATGCTCCATTCCTCCTTCTATCCTCGACATCCTTTCTTCATTAAAAGCTTGATTTTCATCTGTTGTTTACAGAATAAAGTCCACCTTGGCAGAAATAGAAGCAATCTCCTTGACACTCTCTAATATCTGAGCATTTGACGTTGTAAGATCAGAGATTTCCGAAGCGACGAGTACTTGATATTGTTGAACTACATTGATCTTTGGTAGGAGAGAATTTTCCAAGCCGTCAATATCATCTTTAATCATACCCAGCTGATTTGTTACAGAGGTGGAAGAAGAAGAACGTTCAACCACTTGTGCTTTAAGAATGTCCTTTTCAGCCTGGGTTTCTTGCAATTGTTTATGTAGAGCAGCTATTTTGGCTAACAACAAAGCAGTGTTTGTGTCAGTGTGTGCACTCACCTCAATTTCTCTCAGTGGTGTTTCACTCAACTCACGTGCTTGTGTATCACTCTGTGTTTGATTTTGATCTCTAATCACTAGCTGTCTATCTAAGTTCTCAGATGATGTACCTGCAATAGAAATCACCCTAGCCCCTTCAAGAGAGGTCAGTGGTGGTGCAATGGGAGTTTGTAAATCCCAATCCCTGGTTGAGTCTGTCAAGATATTTGACATTGTAAACTGAATTGCTTCAGTGACAGACTCACCCGGTTGCCTTACACTTTCACCAGAGTAAACTGCGAGTGAAAAATCCCTTAAGGGGGCCATAGATGTTCCCTCTGGGAGGGGAGAAAATGATTCTATTAAAAGTGACAAAGAATCAGTTTTTCGCTCTGATGCCTGTGAAGGCACTTCTACCGTGACAATGGTTGGCACTGTTTCAGATCCTAAGTGCTCTCCTAACAATGTGTCCTGAGTTTCTTCTATTTGGATGTCTTCTCCCATTGTGAGTAATGGGAGTGTGCTTGACTCATTACAGGTTTCCAGGGCCCGATGGCGAATTTTAATAGATTCATCCTGTTGAGAGGATGTCTCCAGAGACTGTTCGATGGACATATCCTGTTGGGAGGATATGGATGGGCTAACAGATGTCTCCCTGTAGGTTTTTCTTTTCTTTGGAGGAGGAGACAGAGCTGTGGGTGCACTCAGTGTTTGTTCACTACTTGACCTTTGTCTTACTAAAGAAGCAGTTGCAGGTTTAGAGGTTGAGAGGTTAAAGGATTAGACACTGTGTTTGGCTCTCTGACCTGGGTTAGAGATTGTGGTTCTACAACCTCTTGGTCAGTCCTATCAACCACTTGGGTTTCAGCAGAGGTGCTAGATGATCCAGGGATATGATGTATTACCTGTATTGGCAGTGCCTCTGAAGTTCCAGCTGCAATGACTAGTTGTTGCTCAGGAACAAAAAGGTTGACAAGTAGGAAGTTGAATGAACTGTGACATGAAAGGGCTGACTACCACTGGAGTGATGTTTAATTTAAGAGAAGTGTGGAGTCTGTTAGATCAGAATTCAATGATCGTCAGGAGCTAGACTCAACTGATCAGGATTGCTGACGTCATCAGGATTACATGGTCGTCAGGATCAGAATGCATATCAGGACTGGGATCAGGATTGATCATCAGGACTGGAAGCTGATCAGGATTCCTACTTCGAGTTATATTTGGAGTCTAGTTAAACAAGGAAGTTTATTCTGTCGGTTCCTGGTTTGTAGTATGTAGCTATCAATTATAGATAGGTTTCAATCTTTGTAATTGATTAGGACTTATCATTGATAGAGAAGCTGTGTAGTATATAAACACAGTCTTGGTTTCGATTTATGTATTCGAAAGAGAAGCGAATCAAGATAGAAGCTCTTAAGAACATAGAATTTCTTGAGAGAGTTTTTGTAAGCTAGCAGCTCTCAAGAACATCAGAATTTCTTGAGAGAGTTTGTAACAGTTTTATATCAGATTTAATAAAGCTGTTATCTTTCTTTCATATTTGTGATATATACATTAAGAAGTCGATTATCTTATACTATTGTATTCAACCCCCCTTCTACAATAGATTATTACTGGGCAACAATTGGTATCATAGCAAACTGATTTAATTCTGAATCAGATACGATCTAAAGATGTCGACAACCAAGTATGAAAGCATGAAGATTCCCATCTTGAAGAAATCAGAATATCCAACATGGAGGGTAAAGATGCTGATGTACCTGGAGGCTATGGATCCTGACTATTTGGACAGGATTCGTGATGGACCATATATTCCTACACGAATTGTAGAACGAACAGATACAGTACCTGAACATTATGTGGTCAAGGCTAAAAGTGAATGGACTCCAGAAGAAAAAGCTCATGTACTCAGGGAACCAAAGATAAAGAATATCTTACACAGTAGTCTTGATGCTGTCATGTCAAACAGAGTGATTGCATGCAAGTCTTCAAAAGAAATCTGGGATACTTTGGAAACTCAGTGCCAGGGATCTGCATCTGTCAAGAAAAACAGAAGGGCTCTTTTGATTCAAGAATATGAACAATTTGATGCAAGACCTGATGAGAGCCTAACTGATCTATATGATAGATTTCTGACACTATTGAACAGCTTATCTTTAGTTGACAAGGAATATGAAACTGAAGATTCAAACACCAAGTTTCTAAGAGCCTTGCCTGAAGAATGGGACACTCAGACCTCGATCATTAGACATCAGTATGATCTGAACACTGTGTCTCTTGATGAAGTCTATGGGATGCTAAAAACTCATGATCTTGAAGTTCAACAGAGAAAGAACAAGAAAAGCAGCAAGGCAAAATCAATTGCTTTGAAAGCAAAGGCTAAATCAAAAGGAAAAGCTATGGAGGTCTCTAGAAGTAAAACAAGAATAGTTGAGTCAGATCATGATGACTCTTCATCAGATACTGATGGCAATACTGATGCCAATACTGATGATGATTCTTCTGACTCAGACATTGAAGAGATGGTTGCTATGATTGTCAGAAACTTCAGAAGGATGAAGTTCAGGAAGAATAGAAGACAAGGCAACTTTCAGAAAAAGGCTTTCAATCCAAACGAAGATAAGTATATCAAAAAGGACAGCAAGGGTAGCAAATTTGACAAGTCAAAGGTTAGATGCTACAAGTGCAATGGTTTGGGTCACTTTGCTTCTGAGTGCAAGAAGACGAAGGCACTTATCACATCAAGCAAGGATTGGATGGACTCTTCCTCAGAATCTGATACTGAGGTGGTCAACTATGCTCTAATGGCCTATGCTGATGTAACTGTTGCTCCTGATGATAAGGTACTAAATACTATCTTTGATTTTGATACTGATAATGCTTCTGAGTTAAGACGTTTTCTAAAGTCATTACATATAAGCTTTAGAAGTCAAACTGCTGAAAATACTAGGATCTTATCTGAGATGTCTGAACTTAGAAAAATGAATGATATATTAGAAGCTGAATTTTCTCGTATGCAAGAAGTACAAAAAGAATGTGATAATGCGAATCACATGTTTGTAGAGATGAAATCCAAATGTACTGCTCTTGAAAAGGAACTTGAAAATGCTAATGAGAAAATCAGAACCTGGACAGACTCTGGTAGGAAATTTCATGAGATTAATACCTCTAAGAATTGGAAAGAGTGTCTAGGATATAAGTCAGACGAGGATAAGAAATTGAAAGAGAAAATTGTCATTGATGAGACAGTCATTCCAAAGACCTATAGACATGTTATAGATACAACCAAATCTAAGATTACTCCTGTTAATTTTGTTTTTGGTAAGGATTCCAATTCTACTTTTGAAAAGGGATCTACTTCTACACAAGGAATTAAAATCAAAAAGTCTAAACCTGTCTTGAATAAAGTCATTAAGAATGTAGGTTTATTGTCTCAGAAACAGCTTAAGGATAAAATCTGTGAGGTGACAGATAAGAAAAAGGAAGCTACTGTTAAGAGAAATAGGAATGGTAAAGTTGGGATCAACAAAGAGAATGGTTACAAATATATCCCAAATGCACCTAGAAAGTGTTGTTTTAACTGTGGTAACTCTAATCATCTTGCTATTGATTGTAAGAAGAGTAAGAAGGAGATTACTGATATTCCTAAGTCTGATGTTAGGAATAGATCAGTATTTTATAAACCACAGAAGTCCTGTTTTCATTGTGGTAGTATATGGCATTCTATTTATACTTGTAAAGATTATCATGAGTTGTACTATAACTTTTATGATCCAATGCCTAAAGTTAATAAAAATAGTGCAAACTCTGGTAGCATTAAGAATGTCAAGTTGGAACATGCTTTTGTTAATACTGATACTGACAAAGCAAATCCTGATGGAGTAAATCCTGTCAGGACTGCTAAAGTCAGAAAGTCTTCTGCTGTGAAATTTAATAAATTGCATGGAAAAGGAACCCAACAAGTATGGGTTCCTAAATGTTCTAACTAGTGTGTTTATATTCTGATTGCAGGGTAAAAAGAAAAATGTGTTAGTCATGGATAGTGGATGCTCTGTGCATATGACTGGAAACAAAGCCCTGTTATCAGAATATGAGGAAAAAGCTGGCCCAACTGTGTCTTATGGAGATGGCAACATTGGACAAACCTTGGGATATGGCAATATAATCATTGGAAATGTCATCATTGAAAAAGTAGCTCTAGTGAAGGGACTAAAACACAACCTGTTGAGTATTAGTCAAATCACTGACAGAGGTTATCATGTCAACTTCTATTCCACACATTGTGAAGTAGTCAGTAAAGAAACAGGAAAGATAGCACTGACTGGCTACAGGCATGGTAACATATATGAAGCCAACATTCAATCAAATACTGATGACTCCCCTACCTGTCTGATCAGTAAAGCTTCAGTAGATGAAAGTTGGAATTGGGACAAGAAGCTTTCTCATATCAACTTCAGCAATATCAATGAGTTGGTTAAGAAAGATTTAGTGAGAGGATTACCAAAAGTGTTATATACTCCTGATGGACTCTGTGATGCATGTCAGAAAGCAAAACAAAGAAGGACATCATTCCAGAGTAAATCAGAATCCTCTATTGGAGAACCATATCACATGCTACATCTTGATCTATTTGGTCCTGTCAACATCATGACCATCAGTAAGAAAAGATACACTCTTGTAATTGTTGATGAATATTCTAGATTCACCTGGGTGTATTTTCTGCACAGAAAAGATGAGACTCCTGAAGTTCTGTTGGATCATGTAAGAATGATTGAGACAACCACAAAGTACAAAGTCAAGATACTGAGAAGTGATAATGGTACTGAATTTAAGAATTCAAAGATGGAAGAGTTCTGCAAGTACAAAGGAATCATTCAACAATTCTGTGCTCCTGGCACACCTCAGCAAAATGGAGTAGTTGAAAGGAAAAATAGAACTCTTATTGAAGCTGGCAGAACTATGTTGGAAGAAGCAAAATTACCTACATATTTCTGGGCAGAAGCAGTCAACACAGCATGCTACACTCAAAATCTCACATTAATAAACAGACATGGTGTTACTCCTTATCAGTCTCTCAAGGAAAAGAAACCAAGTCTGAAGCATCTGCATGTGTTTGGCTGTAAATGTTTTGTTCTCAGAACTCATCCTGAACAGCTAGGGAAATTTGAAACAAAGGCTGATGAAGGAATTTTCATAGGCTATCCTGCATCAAGAGCCTTCAGAGTTTTTAATTTGAGGACAAGGACTGTCATGGAGTCAATTCATGTATCTTTTGATGACAAGAAGATAGCTGGAATCAATGAAGACTCTCATGATAGATTGATTTTTGAAAATGAAGCTACCAAGGAACCTGAAGAAAGAGAATCAGATCCTGTCCATACATCAGATCCTGATGGGTCACCAAATCCTGATGACACACCAGATGCTGATGGTGCAAATACTGATGATGCAATCAATAGTAATACTTCTAGTAGTGCTAATGTTGAGGGGGAGCAACAACATTCTACTACAAGTTCAGAGTCAACTCAATCATCAGGACATAATTCTTCAGATACTGATTCAAGTGATGATCCTGATAACTTATCAGGAGGACATAGCAATAATTCAGGGGGAGCTTCAAGACAAGCAAGTTCTTCAAATCAAGATAACACCAATCCAGGGAGAGCATCAACTTCAAGAAACAATTTAACACCAGCAAGGAAATGGACTGCAACTCATACTCCTGATTTGATCATTAGGGATCCTGATGCAGGTGTTCAAACAAGAAGTGCAACTCAGAATGAATGTCTATACAATAACTTTCTATCCAAGGAAGAGCCAAAGAACAAATCCTGACACCTGGTCATGGACATATTCTTGCTACAATTCCTGAAGGTGATGAAGATGTGATTATTGATAATCCTGAAGATGCATCAAATTTATTCCAGAAGTTTTCTACAAAAGATGGCAGAATTGTTTCTCTATATCACACTGATAAAAGAGTTCAACAATTATTTGCTAGAAAAGCACTCTCTACAGCAAGTGAAGAATTTCCAGATCTCTCACATGAAGAATTCTTAAGACAACAAAGAGAAATGATGGAAAGCTTTAAGAACCCTTCTCCTGCTAGAGGTAGAGGAAGCATAGGTAGGAGATGAGATAGAAGAAGTAGAAGAGGTTCTTCAACTCAAACAATACCTAGACAGACAAGGTCTCGAGGGTTAAGAATTGAAGAAATTCCTGAACCTATTCAAACTCTAGTAGTTCCTGACAGATCTACTTTTGGTGATGATGGAAATATTGAAGAAGAACCTGAATTGAGAAGAAAATCAAGAAAATCAAATCTCAGCAATACAAATCAAATTGAAGAATCTAATCCTGATGTTGTTCCTGATGATATTCAAGATCCTGATGATTCTAAAATTCTGCAAGAGATTGACTTGATAATATTATCTACTGTGGTTGATTCTCACAACAAGGAAGTAGATGAAGAAGAAGAAGCCAGAAGAAGAGAAATTACAAGATCAACAAATAGAGATTTCAATCTCTATGTACAAAGGCTTAAACTCTCAAACAGAAGAGTGTGGAGGAACCCAAGCAGACAAGAATTTTCACTGGAAAGAAGCTATGCTTTTGAAAAGGAAAAGGATAAGAAGTGGAAACATATTAGCACATTAAGTTGTGATACACTTATCAATTTTCAGTCTGGAGGAATTATTACAAGCGCTTCAAGTGTTGTTGATTTATCTGGGATGGTTAGATCAAAAGCACTCTGGTTAAAGATGTTTTCAAATCTGAAGCAATTGACAAGTAATTCAAGAGGAGGTATTGGACACAGGGATGCTGAATATCTGAATATGTCATATGTTGATCCTTACTCCTTAACTGAAATTGGAGGTACTTTAACTTCTGAAAACCTGAACAATTTACTAGCTGTTGATATAGTTATAGATTGTCATGATGGTTTTGAAAAGAAAGAAAAGCTTCTGTACTTCATGAAAGATGGTAGTGTGAAGATTTTATCTATTCAAGATATGCTGATGAAAACTACATAGGAACTGAAATATGTTCATTATCTTTTGAGATCGAAGAATCAAATATGCAAAGAATGGAGTGACATGATTTTGTCAACAATAAGAAGAAGACTGGATGGAAACAGTAATTTCAATGGTAATTATACTCCCATGTACTTAAATCAAAGAGGTCAGGATGTGGAAATGCAAAGGGGTACTGCTGTTAAAGAAGTAACTTTTGGCATGACTCATCTTACTCTCAATCCTGATGGGAAGGAAATTGCTTATCTTTTGCTTGAAGAGCATAGTCTTCAGAGAAACTCCATATTGAATCTCAGAGCAGCTATCTACCAGATTAATGAGGAAGATGAAGAACTCAGAAATCTTAAGGAAAGACTGATTCAAATTCTTGAAGAAAAAGAAGAAAATTTGTTATCCAACTTCTTGAAGATGAATTTGTTCTATCAAAGAATTTAAACAGATAAGTTGTTGCTGCAGATTCTGTACATTTTGTATATATGTTTTTGACATCATTGAATCTTAGGAATCTATACTTTATTTCACAAAGTATGAGATTGGGGGAGATTGTTAGATCAGAATTCAATGATCGTCACGAGCTAGACTCAACTGATCAGGATTGCTGACGTCATCAGGATTACATGGTCGTCAGGATCAGAATGCATATCAGGCCTGGGATCAGGATTGATCATCAGGACTGGAAGCTGATCAGGATTCCTACTTCGAGTTATATTTGGAGTCTAGTTAAACATGGAAGTTTATTCTGTCGGTTCCTGGTTTGTAGTATGTAGCTATCAATTATAGATAGGTTTCAATCTTTGTAATTGATTAGGACTTATCATTGATAGAGAAGCTGTGTAGTATATAAACACAGTCTTGGTTTCGATTTATGTATTCGAAAGAGAAGCGAATCAAGATAGAAGCTCTTAAGAACATAGAATTTCTTGAGAGAGTTTTTGTAAGCTAGCAGCTCTCAAGAACATCAGAATTTCTTGAGAGAGTTTGTAACAGTTTTATATCAGATTTAATAAAGCTGTTATCTTTCTTTCATATTTGTGATATATACATTAAGAAGTCGATTATCTTATACTATTGTATTCAACCCCCCTTCTACAATAGATTATTACTGGGCAACAGAGTCTTTGATAGAACTTACGATCATAAGCAGGAGAAGGAACAGATAAAGCATTTAAAAACATCTCCTTATGAGCATCAGATAGCACATGATTGATTAAGATAGTGAGAAATCGAGGATAGAAACATCTGACTTTCCTACCAATATCATGATCAATCCTGGCATTTGCTACTCTTCTAACTATAAGACTCCAAATAAGATGACCAATGTTAAGTCTAACATTAAACACAGCAGCATAAGCAATGTACTGTAACAAAGATGGAATATTTTGAAAGTTGCTTTTAGTACAATTGCTGAAAACCTTAGCCAATGTATCAAATAAAACATCCCATTCACAGACCAAATTAGCTTTACTGAGTTTGGGCAACTCCAAAGGACCTTGATAATGAATTCTGTTGAAAAACTGAATTAATTAAATATCAGAGGGAGTCCTATCAAAGTTGTCCCTAGGAAGTTGAAAAACTTCACAAAACAGGTCCTCAGTAATAGTGTACTGTGTGTGCTCAATTGTGAAAGTTATAGACCTAAAATCATCAGAAATCACAGCACTAGAACACATTAACCTCAAAGGTTCAATTTTTAAATCAGTAGATAGACAAATAGCACGACTAACACAACACTGCATATTTAAAAACTGAATCCAAGGTCGAAAACGATCAACAGGGCATTTCAAAGGATCAAAATACCTATTATAATTGTTTTTAACGACCTCAAAATTCTGAGCCATAATTTACTAAACAAATATTAACACAAATAAACAAAAATACAAATAATTTTGAATAATTCGAATTTAAGGATTTTAAAATTAATTAAAAATCCAAATTTTCAAAGTTCTCCAAAAAATACCAAATTATAGTATGTTATTTCTTAACACAAAACACACACACTGCTATTTTTATAACTCAAAAACACACTTTTAATCACTAAAAACGAAGAGAAAACCCTTGGAATTCGAAAAATCAAAAAACCAGAAACTTAATGAAATATGGATTTTAGATATAAGAATTAAAGGTCTTGATAAGACGAATCTAGTGATGGTTTCAGATTTTAAAAAGAACAAGAATTGAAATCAGAAATTGAAAACCAAATGGGCAGCAGTTCGTTTAGAATTAAGAGAAAGAGAGAATATGAAACAAAAGCAGTTAAGTTAAAACTTGAACTGTGGTAGTACTATGGTAAAATTAAAAAGTAACAAATCTATATATATTAGGCCTAATAGTACTAAGGTAAAAGTAAACTCGGTAGTATTATCAGTAAAAAAGGAAAAAAACAAAAAACAAAATAAAAGAAATAAAGCTGGTAGTACTATCAAAAACACGGTAGTACTATTGAAATAAAAAAGAAAAACAAAATAAATAAATAAAAACAACCTAGTAGTACTAATACTTAATAAGCTAGTAGTAATATCAAGGGATAGTACTACTAGTTCAAAACTAGTAATACTAACGAAAAATAGCAAATAAAAAGAAAGAACTGATTAAAATAAATAGAAAATTCTGAATATTAATAAAACTGCACATAAAATGTTTAAAAATGCAGGAAAAAATATGTACAATTCAGCAAAATTCACAGAAAAATCTACAAGCAACAGAAAAATATGCAGAAAATTATAAAAATGTAATAAAATAATATAAACCTGCAGAAAAATTCAAACAACAATATATACAATCTGAAACTAACTTAAATAATCCCAAATAATTAAATTTTCAATAAAAATAAATTTCTCCACTAAAAAAATGAGAAAAATATTTTTAAAGAATATAGATTATTTAAGATCATTTAAATTAACAAGCTTTTTACTACAAACAAGAATTGGCAATATATATCAATTAATATCAGCAAGATAAAATGATTTTGGCTAAGAACAAACATAACAGAGATATTGTTAATCACTAAGACTGTTCAACATACCCAATTTACCAACTAATATGGTAAATGTGGATTCGTCAAGAGATTTAGTGAATATATATGCAGTCTGTTCTTCTGTGGGTACAAAGTGTAACTCCACAGTTCCATTCATAACATGCTCTCTGATAAAATGATACCTGATATCAATCTGCTTCGTTCTCGAGTGCTGAACAGGGTTGTTGGAGATTGCTATGGCACTTGTATTATCACATAAAATAGGAATTTTGTCTAATACAAAGCCATAGTCCTTCAATTGATTCCTTATCCATAAGATCTGAGCACAACAGCTTCCAGCAGCAATATATTCAGCTTCTGCTGTTGAATTGGAAACTGTTTGATGTTTCTTGCTATACCAAGAAATCAATCTACCTCCTAGGAATTGACAACTCCCAGAGGTACTCTTTCTATCCACAACACTACCTGTATAATCAGAATCTGTATATCCAACAAGATTAAAACCAGAATCTTTAGGGTACCAGATACCTAAATTAGGTGTACCCTTAAGATATCTCAAGATTCTTTTAACAGCAACGAGATGTAAGTCTCTAGGGTCCGATTGGAACCTTGCACACAAGCATGTATCATACATAATATCTGGTCTACTTGCAGTAAGATAGAGTAAGGAGCAAATCATACATCTGTAGCTTGTAACATCTACCATTCAGAAATGCACTCTTAACATCCATTTGATATACTTTAAAATTGGAGTATAATGCAAATGCTAAGAACATCCTGATAGCCTCAAGCCTAGCCACTGGTGCATAGGTTTCATCATAATCAATGCCTTTAGCTTGTGAATACCCTTGATCAACTAGTCTTGCCTTATTCCTTGTTACAATGTCATCCTCATCTAGCTTGTTTATGTATACCCATCTAGTACCAACTACTTTCCTGTTCTTTGGTCTGGATACCAGCTTCCAGACTTGATGTTGTTCAAATTGATTGAGTTCATCTTGCATAGCAATCACCCAATCAGGATCAGTTAGTGCTTCCTCAGTCTTCTTTGACTCCATCTCAGATAGAAACCCTGAATAGTGACATTCATTCTGAGTAGCACTTCTAGTTTTAACTCCAACATCTGGATCACCAATGATTAGCCCAAAGGGATGAGCTCTATTCCATACAATATGTCTTGGAAGATTTGATCTTGATGATTCGCCTTGAAATTCATTATGGTGTTGTGAATGACTAGTTGATCCTTCATTTCCTCCCCCTGAGTTGTTGCTTGATTGCCTTGATGATTCTTCTCCAGTGTTGGTGGTATCTCCATTGTTACCAATGTTTCCACCACTACCACCATGATCATTATCATCATTGTTATTATCATTTCCAGAAATAACCTCAGGTAGAGCTTCATCATCTGATTCTGAGTCTGACAAGTTATCAAACTTCAGTTCTTCAGATGAATCTTCAGTTTGGATACTAGGGAGTTTAGTGTCATCAAATGTAACATTGACACTTTCCTTCATTTGGTGACTATCAATCAAGTACACCCTGTAAGATCTTCTGGAATAACCAACAAAAATAGCTTCTTGTGCCTTGGCCTCAAACTTGCCACGTTTAACATTTTCATCCTTAAGCACAAAGCATTTAGCACCAAATACATGAAAGTATTTGAGAGTTGGTTTCTTGTTGTTCATGATCTCATAAGGAGTCTTCATTAAGTCCTTGTTGATTAAAGTTCGATTCTGAGTCTAACAAGCAGTATTCACAGCTTCAGCCCAAAAGTATATTGGAAGTCTTAATTCACTTAACATAGTCCTATGTTAGATCAGAATTCAATGATCGTCAGGAGCTAGACTCAACTGATCAGGATTGCTGACGTCATCAGGATTACATGATCGTCAGGATCAAGATACATATCAGGACTGGGATCAGGATTGATCATCAGGACTGGAAGCTGATCAGGATTCCTACTTCGAGTTATATTTGGAGTCTAGTTAAACATGGAAGTTTATTCTGTCGGTTCCTGGTTTGTAGAATGTAGCTATCAATTATAGATAGGTTTCAATCTTTGTAATTGATTAGGACTTATCATTGATAGAGAAGCTGTGTAGTATATAAACACAGTTTAGGTTTCGATTTATGTAGGTGAACATAATCGATCATACACTTGAGTATTTGTGTAACATAGAAGCTCTCAAGAACATAGAATTTCTTGAGAGAGTTTTTGTAAGCTAGCAGCTCTCAAGAACATCAGAATTTCTTGAGAGAGTTTGTAACAGTTTTATATCAGATTTAATAAAGCTGTTATCTTTCTTTCATATTTGTGATATATACATTAAGAAGTCGATTATCTTATACTATTGTATTCAACCCCCCTTCTACAATAGATTATTACTGGGCTACAATTGGTATAAGAGCGAACTGATTTAATTCTGAATCAGATACGATCTAAAGATGTCGACAACCAAGTATGAAAGCATGAAAATTCTCATCTTGAAGAAATCAGAATATCCAACTTGGAGGGTAAAGATGCTGATGTACCTGGAGGCTATGGATCCTGACTATTTGAACAGGATTCGTGATGGACCATATATTCCTACAAGGATTGTAGAACGAACAGATACAGTACCTGAACATTATGTGGTCAAGGCTAAAAGTGAATGGACTCCAGAAGAAAAAGCTCATGTACTCAGGGAACCAAAGATAAAGAATATCTTACACAGTAGTCTTGATGCTGTCATGTCAAACAGAGTGATTGCATGCAAGTCTTCAAAAGAAATCTGGGATACTTTGGAAACTCAGTGCCAGGGATCTGCATCTGTCAAGAAAAACAGAAGGGCTCTTTTGATTCAAGAATATGAACAATTTGATGCAAGACCTGATGAGAGCCTAACTGATCTATATGATAGATTTCTGACACTATTGAACAGCTTATCTTTAGTTGACAAGGAATATGAAACTGAAGATTCAAACACCAAGTTTCTAAGAGCCTTGCCTGAAGAATGGGACACTCAGACCTCGATCATTAGACATCAGTATGATCTGAACACTGTGTCTCTTGATGAAGTCTATGGGATGCTAAGAACTCATGATCTTGAAGTTCAACAGAGAAAGAACAAGAAAAGCAGCAAGGCAAAATCAATTGCTTTGAAAGCAGAGGCTAAATCAAAAGGAAAAGCTATGAAGGTCTCTAGAAGTAAAACAAGAATAGTTGAGTCAGATCATGATGACTCTTCATCAGATACTGATGGCAATCCTAATGCCAATACTGATGATGATGATTCTGACTCAGACATGGAAGAGGTGTTTGCTATGATTGTCAGAAACTTCAGGAGGATGAAGTTCAGGAAGAGTAGAAGACAAGGCAACTTTCAGAAAAAGGCCTTCAATGCAAACAAAGACAAGTATATCAAAAAGGACAGCAAGGGTAGCAAATTTGACAAGTCAAAGGTTAGATGCTACAAGTGCAATGGTATGGGTCACTTTGCTTCTGAGTGCAAGAAGACAAAGGCACTTATCACATCAAGCCAGGATTGGATGGACTCTTCCTCAGAATCTGATACTGAGGTGGTCAACTATGCTCTAATGGCCTATGCTGATGTAACTGTTGCTCCTGATGATAAGGTATTAAATACTATCTTTGATTTTGATACTGATAATGCTTCTGAGTTAAGACGTTTTCTAAAGTCTTTACATATTAGCTTTAGAAGTCAAACTGCTGAAAATACTAGGATCTTTTCTGAGATGTCTGAACTTAGAAAAAGGAATGACATATTAGAAGCTGAATTTTCTCGTATGCAAGAAGTACAAAAAGAATGTGATAATGCGAATCACATGTATTTAGAGATGAAATCCAAATGTACTGCTCTTGAAAAGGAACTTGAATATGCTAATGAGAAAATCAGAACCTGGACAGACTCTGGTAGGAAATTTCATGAGATTAATACCTCTAAGAATTGGAAAGAGTGTCTAGGATATAAGTCAGATGAGGATAAGAAATTGAAAGAGAAAATTGTCATTGATGAGACAGTCAGTCCAAAGACCTATAGACATGTTATAGATACAACCAAATCTAAGATTACTCCTGTTAATTTTGTTTTTGGTAAGGATTCCAATTCTACTTTTGAAAAGGGATCTACTTCTACTCAAGGAATTAAAATCATAAAGTCTAAACCTGTCATGAATAAAGTCACTAAGAATGTAGGTCTATTGTCTCAGAAACAGCTTAAGGATAAAATCTGTGAGGTGACAGATAAGAAAAAGGAAGCTACTGTTAAGAGAAACAGGAATGGTAAAGTTGGGATCAATAAAGAGAATGGTTATAAATAAATCCCAAATGCACCTAGAAAGTGTTGTTTTAACTGTGGTAACTCTAATCATCTTGCTATTGATTGTAAGAAGAGTAAGAAGAAGATTGCTGATATTTCCAAGTCTGATGTCAGGAATAGATCAGTATTTTATAAACCACAGAAGTCCTGTTTTCATTGTGGTAGTATATGGCATTCTATTTATACTTGTAAAGATTATCATGAGTTGTACTATAACTTTTATGATCCATTTCCTAAAGTTGATAAAAATAGTGCAAACTCTGGTAGCATTGAGAATGTCATAGTGAAGCATGCTTTTGTTAATACTGATACTGACAAAGCAAATCCTGTCAGGACTGCTAAGGTCAGAACGTCTTCTGCTGTGAAAGTTAATAAATTGCATGGAAAAGGAACCCAACAAGTATGGGTTCCTAAATGTTCTAACTAGTGTGTTTCTATTCTGATTGCAGGGTAAAAAGAAAAATGTGTTAGTCATGGATAGTGGATGTTCTGTGCACATGACTGGAAACAAAGCCCTGTTATCAGAATATGAGGAAAAAGCTGGCCCAACTGTGTCTTATGGAGATGGCAACATTGGACAAACCTTGGGATATGGCAATATAATCATTGGAAATGTCATCATTGAAAAAGTAGCTCTAGTGAAAGGACTAAAACACAACTTGTTGAGTATTAGTCAAATCACTGACAGAGGTTATCATGTCAATTTCTATTCCACACATTGTGAAGTAGTCAGTAAAGCAACATGAAAGATAGCTCTGACTGGCTATAGGCATGGTAACATATATGAAGCCAACATTCAATCAAATACTGATGACTCCCCTACCTGTCTGATCAGTAATGCATCAGTAGATGAAAGTTGGAATTGGCACAAGAAGCTTTCTCATCTCAACTTCAGCAATATCAATGAGTTGGTTAAGAAAGATTTAGTGAGAGGATTACCAAAAGTGTTATATACTCCTGATGGACTCTGTGATGCATGTCAGAAAGCAAAACAAAGAAGGACATCATTCCAGAGTAAATCAGAATCCTCTATTGAAGAACCATATCACATGCTACATCTTCATCTATTTGGTCCAGTCAACATCATGCCCATCAGTAAGAAAAGGTACACTCTTGTAATTGTTGATGAATATTCTAGATTCACCTGGGTGTATTTTCTGCACAGAAAATATGAGACTCCTGAAGTTCTGTTGGATCATGTGAGAATGATTGAGACAACCACAAAGTACAAAGTCAAGATACTGAGAAGTGATAATGGTACTGAATTTAAGAATTCAAAGATGGAAGAGTTCTGCAAGTACAAAGGAATCATTCAACAATTCTCAGCTCCTGGCACACCTCAGCAAAATGGAGTAGTTGAAAGGAAAAATAGAACTCTTATTGAAGCTGGCAGAACTATATTGGAAGAAGCAAAATTACCTACATATTTCTGGGCAGAAGCAGTCAACACAGCATGCTATACTCAAAATCTAACATTAATAAACAGACATGGTGTGACTCCTTATCAATCTCTCAAGGAGAAGAAACCAAGTCTGAAGCATCTGTATGTGTTTGGCTGTAAATGTTTTGTCCTCAGAACTCATCCTGAACAGCTAGGGAAATTTGAAACAAAGGCTGATGAAGAAATTTTCATAGGCTATCCTGCATCAAGAGCCTTCAGAGTTTTTAATTTGAGGACAAGGACTGTCATGGAGTCAATAAATGTATCTTTTGATGACAAGAAGATGACTGGAATCAATGAAGACTCTCATGATAGATTGATTTTTGAAAATGAAGCTACCAAGGAACCTGAGGAAAGTGAATCAGATCCTGTCCATACATCAGATCCTGATGGGTCACCAAATCCTGATGACACACCAGATGCTGATGGTGCAAATACTGATGATGCAATCAATAGTGATACTTCTAGTAGTGCTAATGTTGAGGGGGAACAACAACATTCTACTACAAGTTCAGAGTCAACTCAATCATCAGGACAGAATTCTTCAGATACTGATTCAAGTGATGATCCTGATAACTTATCAGGAGGACATAGCAATAATTCAGAGGGAGCTTCAAGTCAAGCAAGTTCTTCAAATCAAGATAACACCAATCCAGGGAGAGCATCTACTTCAAGAAACAATTTAACACCAGCAAGGAAATGGACTGCAACTCATACTCCTGATTTGATCATTGGGGATCCTGATGCAGGTGTTCAAACAAGAAGTGCAACTCAGAATGAATGTCTATACAATAACTTTCTATCCAAGGAGGAGCCAAAGAAAGTTGAAGATGCACTTAAAGATGCTGATTGGGTTACTGCAATGCAAGAGGAACTAAATGAATTTGAAAGAAATGAAGTCTGGAAACTGGTACCAAGACCAAAGAATAGATCAATTGTTGGTACAAAGTGGATTTTCAAGAACAAGACTGATTCTGATGGAGTAATAATCAGAAACAAAGCAAGACTAGTTGCAAAGGGGTATTCTGAACAAGAAGGAATTGATTATGATGAAACTTTTGCTCCTGTTAAAAGACTAGAAGCCATCAGGATATTTCTTGCTTATGCAGCAC
Organism: Heracleum sosnowskyi; assembly: GCA_030848705.1. Lineage (NCBI taxonomy): Eukaryota > Viridiplantae > Streptophyta > Magnoliopsida > Apiales > Apiaceae > Heracleum > Heracleum sosnowskyi. The sequence goes on from CM061241.1 coordinate 49,665,422, forward strand.
ATAAGAAATTCAAGGTTTTCCAGATGGATGTTAAAAGTGCTTTCTTAAATGGAGAACTAGAGGAAGAAGTCTATGTTGAGCAACCTCCTGGTTTCATTGATCCTAAATATCCAGATCATGTCTACAGATTGGATAAGGCACTTTATGGACTAAAGCAAGCTCCAAGAGCATGGTATGAAACTTTAGCTCTATTCTTACTAGAAAGTGGATTCAAAAGAGGTGCTATTGATTAAACTCTATTTTATTTGAATCATGGTAAGGACTTGTTGTTAGTTCAGATTTATGTTGATGATATCATTTTTGGGTCAACAAACAATAAGCTATGTGAAAAGTTTTCCAAGATTATGCAGTCAAGATATCAAATGAGCATGATGGGAGAAATGAGTTACTTTCTTGGTCTTTAAGTTAAATAGACTGATGAAGGGATTTTTATCAATCAGTCTAAATATACAAGGAATTTATTGACAAGGTTTAACATGCAAGATAGTTCTCCTGCTACAACTCCCATAGCTACAGTTACCAAACTTGATCCTGATCAAGGTGCTGAGGTAGATGTAACTCACTACAGAGGAATGATTGGCTCTGTTAGGTCGAATACAGTATAATCAAATATATATGAGAATAACAATAATCAAGAACACTGTTTATGAATCAATAAACTGTAATTGTATTAACAGCTTCTCTCTTTATGATGTTAATGAATCACAAAGAGCTTCTAGATTATAAGAATAATAATTCTATGTTCGCATCCCTTCTAGGGATAACCTATCTGTGTTTATATAGTACACAGTTACAATCAATCTCTAATTGATACTCCTACAAATTAGCTATACAATTTGCAATCAATTAGAATTGCTTCAGTCCTCTGTCCAGTCTCCTTAGCTGTATCAATATATTCTGCTTCTTTCCATCTTCAGAATATATTGCTTCTAGAATCTTCATGATATGCACCGACAGCTAAGTCAACTTTCACCCCGTCAGACTTTAACAAACTCTGACTGGCTTCCAGTAAACTCTGATAAGTACTTCAGACTAAACTCTGAACAGTACCTGTTACTTAAACACTGATTAAACAAACATAAGCAATTATATCTAACAATCTCCCCCAACTTGTGCATAATAAAAATGTACAAGTTAAACAGATAATTGATGATGTCAAAACATATAACAAATGCAGTGTTTAATCATAACAGAGTTTAATTTTAACTTAGAACAGAAAACTTTAAAAACTTACAGTCAGACTTTATTTAATTTCTTGAATATCAGGAACAGTTCTGAGATAATCTATGAGAAGTCTTCTTTCAGCCTTTTCCAGCTCTTCAATCATAACTTTCTTCAATTCTCTCAATTCTGAATCAGATTCTCCAGTCTGATAAATTGCAGCTCTCAAAGAATAGATGGAATTTTTCCTCATCTCATTCCCTAGCCTAATAAAATATGATTTATCAGATTCTAGATTGAATTCTAAGACTTTAACTCCCAGATCAGTCCTTAGTCTTGCACTGTTTCTTTTCATTTCTACAATCTTTCCATAAGCATCTCTGTACTTAGGAATATATGCACTCGAGACTCCTCCTCCAAGCATTATCTTTGATTTCAGCATCCTTTCTCTGATAACTAAAGCAGCATCATGAGTACTTCTATTTTTGACTTTTAACAAATACAGAACATACTCCAATTCTTCATAAGATTTGAGATTGATGTCAGACTCTGCAACCTTGTAAACTCTTCCATCAGCCATAAAATACAACAAAAACTCTTTCTTTAACACTTTATGAAATATCATCTGAACAGATTCTAGCATATCAAGACTCTCTTGAGTAATAATACCAGGTACTGCCAGTGATGATTGATCTCCAGGCCTGTTGTTTATTCTCTTCTCCCTGTGTGAACCTAATCCAGATTTATCATGAGATTCTTTACCCAATACAGTTCTGGTTTCTGAGAAGTTAACAGTTTCTGGCTTCAGAGTTTCAGGAAGTATAGGTCTTCTAAAAGTACCTTGGAGTTGAGGTGCTAGTTGAGTTTGCACAACATGAGCATTGTCAGAGGTTGTTACAACTTTAGTAGAAACATCAACTTGAGCAGCGTCAGAGGTTGATTTAATAAATTTTGATTCAACTTGAGCAATGTCAGAGGTTGAATAATTCTTCCTTGGTAACTGTCCTTCTTCTACCAGTTTACCCTTGCCCTTATCAGTGTTTGCGATTACAGGCCTCCTGGTGTATTGTATACTCTGTTGAGTATTTTCCTTGATAGAAATTCCAGTTTCTTTCTTTTTAGGAGCCTTGACAGCTTTCTTTTTGTAAGTACCATCCTTCAATTTCTTCTCATGCTCTTCAGCAAGACTCAGCATTTCAGCTTCCATGTCTTCAACTGTAGCTTCATTACCATGTTCTTCATCAGTAGATGGATTGGCTGAAATATTTAAACTCTTAAGTCTTGAACCACTGGCAGAGTTTGAGATTCCTTTACCAGAGTTTGTCAACCTATCAGAATTTAATCTTGATCTTCTTTGCCCTTGAGCAAAAATTTGCTTCCTCTCAGTTTCCTTGCTTCCACCATCAGCAGAATCATCCCTCCGTCTCAGAGTTTGAGTGTCTTTGCATTTGTCATTAGGTACACTCTCCCCCTTTTTGACATCATCAGAAAGTAGTACTGATGTCAGCAATTCTAGAGCAGTAGAAATAGAATTCAATTGTGCAGACATTGTAGTCTGATTCTCCTCAACTTTCCCAAGCCTCTTCTTAATTTCATCAGAATCCTTGGCTTGCTGCTTGAACATGGCAGAATAATAAGACCTATCAGTCTTTAAGGTAAGATCCCTTATACCAACTTCATTCCTAAGATTGGTAACCACTGTTTGTGTTTCATCAAACCTATTGTGTAAGGCTTTGACTTGAACCACAGTGGCCTTTAGACTTGTAAGAACATCAGAGTTTGAAATTTTCTTCACAGAATCATCAAGAAAATCAGCAGCCCTCTGTGCAGAAAAGATACAATCTGCAGCTGCCCATCTTTTATAGTACATATCCTGAAAATGCTCAGCAGTAGCTCGATTGACTTCTCTTTCCTCATCAGAGTTTGCTCGAATATCAGATAACTCCTCTTGTGAATGAGCAGGACTATCTTCAACATTGTCATCCTCTGCTGTATTCTCTGCAGGAACATTCTCGGTCATTGTATCTGGATTATCAGAGTGTGCATTAGTATCAAACTCTGCTTCTTTTTGAACGATCTCAACAACAGATTGTTGCAAAGCTTCAAGAAAAATAATATCCTCAGAGTTTAGCTTATCAGCAGCCTCTTGTACATTCTCTGCTACAGCTTCATCAAGAATTGGCTCTGTAGCAACTTCTATCCTCTGATCAACTTCCTCACCTTGTTCAGAATGTGCATTATGTACTGAAAGAACTTCTGTGTGAGAATCCACAGAGTCTTCAATCACTAAGGTGGCTTGATCAGCTGCCACATCCTCAGTATCACAAATACTGATACTAGGATGTGCTTCCAGAATATCTTCATCAACAAAGAAATCCATTTCCCCAGCTTCATTTTTAAAAACTCTGCTGTCAGAATGATCAGCAGCTTCCTCAACTACATCATCAGCCTTTGATGTAGGAGCTTCTATATCAGCACTTACCATTTCAGGCATAGGTGCTGCTTCAACATTTACATTGGATGCACCAAAGAGATGTGCAGCCACCAGTCTTCTTTTCCTTTGATGAAGAGTTTCATCATCAGTTTCACACTTCTCTTCAGCATCATCAGACTTTGCCCTGTTGGCTCTTCTTTTCTTTAACCTTTTCTCCTGAGGCATACCATCAATGGTTGATACCCCAGCTTCATTTCCTAATGGCTTCACTCTTGCAGACTTAACAGCTCTCAACTTAGACTTCTTTGACCTATGTGATTGAGACACAGAAGGTCCAGCTTCAGAGTTTGCGAGTTGTTGTTGTTGTGACTGGACTAGAAATTGTTGCACAGACTCAGGTAGCAACAAAACACCAACATCCCCTTTCTTGTTATCCTTATTAGTTAGATCAGAGAATATGCGTTTATGTAATTTAAAACAGGGAATCACATCATTCTCAGCTATCTCTACTTCAGAAACACATTCAGAGAATATCAATTGACAGAATCTTGCAAAATAGACTACACCTCTGTTTTCAGTCATTTTCTCACCTATATTATTTAGAACTAGCCTAGCAACATCAAAATTACTTCCATAAAGAAGAGAATACCTGATTTGCAGACTATCAGTGGGAATTGCATCCTAATTCGTGCACTTCTTTCCAAAAGCCCTAGTGATGCAATCGAAAAAGAACATCCATTCCTTGCGCAAAAATGGCCTTTTCAGTTGACCAATCTTTGTCAATGGTCCAGAGTAGCCTATTTCTCTCATCATTCTAACCAACTCAGAATCGCCAACAGAGATTGTGAAAGCATTGAAATCCTCAAGGCCCAAAGCATCACGAACAGTTGTTGGAGTAACTGTAAATTCTTCTTCTTGAAATTCAAATATTATGGACGGAGACCCAGTCTCTCCTCCATCGTCATAAGTTCCTGTCTGCCAAAAAGTTCTGATTTGAGATGCAGACAGCTTCAATGGTGCGGTGAGAGCAGTACCAATATCAGAGTTTGACAAGAATTTCTGAATCAAATGAAACGCCTCCGGTGCGTTCTCATTTGCCAAAGGAGCAGCATAGTTATTTGGAACAAATTCTAACCCAGAAGCAGTAAACATTGTAGTAGCCATTAGAAAAGTTTAGAAATAAGCAAGGAATAAGACAGAGAAAAGTGTAGAATGTATGCAGTGAAAGTGTTTGAGACAGTGTTTGTGAGTAAAAACTTATGAAAAGATGAAGTGTGTAAAAGAATGAACCGTTTATGTGTAGTAAGTTTAAATAATAACTGTGAAAATTAAAACCCAATCGTTTTAATCATTACTACACACAGCAGGCGTCTTTGAAAAATGTGTGAATGGGACAGATGTCAAACATGCATACGCTGACAACTGTATGTAACAACTTCCAATACACACGCGCAGTAAAAATAGCCATAATTACCGCGTTTCACATTGTTCAAAACACTCAACCTCTCTCTCCTCTGTTTAATACAAATATGAACCGTTTGTAATCATACTCTTTCGAATTTCTAAACAAATGTCTAATCTCAAAATTATAAAATGTCTGAAACAAAGAAATCATTTTAACCATCAGAGATTAAAACAAAGTTACCTCGGCGTATTTCACACAATACATCAGTGTTTACCATTTGTCCTTCTTTGTCAATAAACTCTTTTGTCAAACTGTACAGGTGTGAATAATTGTGTGTGCAATAGCAGAGTTTACCGAAATCAATATTTAGATCATCTCAAAGTGCATAAAATCCATAAACTAAAACAGTAAAAACTGGTTGCCTAAACTCTCATGTATAACATAAAATCTGATTTTTATATCTAAACTCTGTATACTGATATCCTTTCATTTGAATATATCTTTTATTTTTCACCCCCTTTATTTATTTATTTTTTTTATTATTATTTATTTTTCCAGTAATCAGTGGTTGACACTAGTCACCAAAAATCAAAGATTTTAGCCCTTATTTCATACAATAAGTTCTTGGATCGTCCTAGGCACAACATGATCTCAAAGGAATTTGTGCTCTTTTTGGCATCTTTTGATTTGAGGGTGAATTATTTACTATTAATAATCAGAGTTTAGACTTTTCATCAGTTAATGCAATTAATTTATGAGAGAAAATGCAAACAGCTAATACAATCTCAGTGTATAGGATCAATAAACTAAGAGATGGTATAAATATAGAGACAGTATCATGCTGTGTTAACTTACTGCACATATTTGAGATCAGAATCTATACAACTCTTAAGGATTCATAATTATTTACTGAGAATTATGCTTCATACAAATTTCTTCATTGGTCCATATGTTTCAGACAAAATTACAATCAGAGTATAGCATTAGACTGTAACTATCAGAGTATGACCAACACTTTATGACTAACAGAGTTTAGCATCAGAGTTTACTTTCAGAGTTTATGACACTGGTACTCATAACAGTTAATACATGCAAGGAATCATGAGCATAAAAATCAAACATGTATAGTTTTTGAGTCTAACCCGTATCTCTAGTCAAAACCAGAGATCATTCCAAGTTCATTTACCAATCTTGTAAAAGTAGCTTCACTCAAAGGTTTGGTGAAGATATCTGCAAGTTGTTGGTCTGTAGACACAAAATGAAGCTCAATGTTTCCTTCTTCCACATGTTCTCTGATAAAATGATACCTTATGCTGATGTGCTTGGTCATGGAGTGCTGTACTGGATTACCTGTCATAGCAATAGCACTTTGGTTATCACAGAAAATAGGTATTTTAGAGTACCTCAAACCATAATCCAGCAACTGATTCTTCATCCACAGAATCTGTGCACAACAGCTACCATCAGCTATATACTCTGCTTCTGCAGTGGATGTGGAAATTGACTTCTGTTTCTTGCTATACCAAGAAACCAATATGTCACCTAAAAATTGACAGCTTCCACTTGTACTTTTTCTGTCTATCTTACAGCCTGCAAAATCTGCATCAGAGTAACCAATTAGCTTAAACTCTGATTCTCTAGGATACCACAAACCCAAGGTTATGGTTCCTTTGAGATATTTGAAAATCCTTTTTACAGCTGTTAGATGAGGCTCTCTGGGATCTGCTTGAAATCTTGCACAAAGACATGTGGCATACATGATATCAGGTCTACTTGCTGTGAGATACAGAAGAGACCCTATCATGCCTCTATAGGTTGTCATATCCACTGTAGCACCTGTGTCTTTGTCTAGCTTTGTTGCAGTAGCCATGGGAGTTGGAGCAGATGAACTATCAAGCATACCAAATTTCTTTAGAAGATTTCTGGTATACTTTGCTTGATTGATAAAAATCCCATCATCTGTTTGCTTGACCTGTAAGCCTAGAAAATAACTAAGCTCTCCCATCATGCTCATTTGGTACCTGGACTGCATAAGCTTTGCAAACTTCTTACAAAGTTTGTCATTAGTAGATCCAAAAATAATATCATCTACATAAATTTGAACTAAAAGCAAATCATCACCAGAATTGAAATAAAACAAGGTTTTATCAATTGTACCTCTTGTGAACCCACTTTCTAAAAGAAATTGAGCAAGAGTTTCATACCATGCTCTTGGTGCTTGCTTTAGTCCATATAATGCCTTGTCAAGCCTGTAGACATAATCTGGATGCTTGGGATCTACAAATCCTGGTGGTTGTTCAACAAACACTTCTTCTTCAAGCTTCCCATTGAGAAAAGCACTTTTCACATCCATCTGAAAGACTTTAAACTTCTTATGTGCAGCATAGGCCAGAAAAATTCTTATGGCCTCCAATCTTACAACTGGAGCAAAGGTTTCATCATAGTCAATTCCTTCCTGTTGTGAATAACCTTTAGCCACAAGTCTAGCCTTGTTTCTTGTAATCACACCTTCACTGTCAGTCTTGTTTCTGAAAACCCACTTTGTACCTACAATTGATCTATTCTTTGGTCTAGGTACAAGTGTCCAGACTTCATTTCTTTCAAATTCATTTAACTCTTCTTGCATTGCTGTAATCCAATTAGCATCTTGAAGAGCTTCCTCCACTTTCTTTGGTTCTGTTTGAGACAAGAAAGCATGATACAGACACTCATTATTTGTTGCACTTCTAGTTCTCACACTAGCATCAGGATCTCCAATTATGAGATCAGGTGTGTGTGCCTGTGTCCACTTTTGTAACAGCCCCAAATCCGGGGTCAGGGATTTAGAGTAGTCACGATCCATTTACTCCTTGCCTTATCTGTATTACTCACACCGTGCATAATTCACCTGCTCATGACCCCACAATATATGTCTCACACACACACACAGGTTAGAGTCTCAGAAACGACACAATACAACAACTGTGGAATAAATAATCTTTATTACAATACCCAAATGTCTTTGAATCTGTCACTGATACAATTTCTAAGTAAGGTTACATTACCAACTTAGCCTTCTGATGCTCACAATCCTCTCATACCATTCATATCTATACATAAGTTGAATACCAAAAGCTGTAGCCTGATTCGATTGGTTCGTACTATTCTCGGGATCACTGCTAGAAACTGTTTGTGGAAACGCCTTGCGGGGTATGTGCCGTCCCATAGGCATCCTGCTTCGCTGCTATATAATATATATATAAAACAATAGCAAGAGTGAGCAATAGCTCAACAAGGTAATGAAAGTATGGCCTAATTCTGCCTTTAACTCAACCCAGAATAAAGCGGGTATAAGACAATAATTTGTCAAAATATCTCGATACTGAAATTATTTCCTTATCGGAAGATATTCCAAAAATAGTACCTTTATTGTAATTCAAATATCATTTCATAATATTTCTGCAACTCTTTTGCTATATTATGAACAAAGTTCTTGTATACAAGATGAGGTTTCAAAATAAACCAAATATAACCTTTCCAAAAATTATCTGCTATATAAGCAGAATATCAACATATAACTTAAAAGATGAAGTTATAAGGAAAATTCAATATAAGCAACTCCCTTACCATAACTCATGTTATGTAGGGTATCCACAGAGTCATATGATATGCTTTAAGCGGATAAGAAACTAGTATAATATAAACGATGAAGTTACGAGGAAAATTAATATAATATTTCCGTAACCCAAACTCCACTTATGCATATATACCTTTAATCAGGTTTTATCAGAGTCATAACTCAAAAGTAAAAGATGGAGTTGCACAAATTTATTGTCACTTCATTTCCAAACACTTTTCAACCCCCTGCCAACATGGTTGGTTCTTCACCCCAATACATGTTGCAGGAAATATCCAAATTGGATGATGAACTAATACTGGAGTTGCTACCGCGTCCGCTGTGCCTAACCTTACTATGATCAGTAGCAGGTCGCACCGCTCAAATAGTTTTCTACATGTAGATGGAAGTATCACGACGGCCTGACATTGTCTACCGCCTTACTATGACCTCCCGACCCATTTGGGGCAATATAAAAGTTGGATGGGCCCACGCAACTTGACCACTTACACCACTCCTAGTTCAGATGAAATCCATGACTCTGAAACGTAAAGATCGTCCTCCTTTCCCCAAGTGTAACACTTGTTGATACGACTCCACTAAGTAGTTATATCTAGGTTGGAAAGGAAGATTCTCCAATATTTTCCAAGCTATGCTTGTTAATGGATATCGACTTGTTCCATGAATTTACCCCTCGATCATTGAGGTGGTAACACAACATTAGACTGGCAGCAATTAAATTGCTCCAAGAAAATATCTGTCCCTTGACAGTTTTTGAATTGAGAGTTTAAAAAGAGTAGTAGTCACTTAAATCAGGTTTCCCGTATTTTTGATAGTTGAGCGAGCATTTGAATCTTCTTAAAAGACGGATTTAAATGGAAAACATTGTTTTGGGAACCTCTTTTGATTTTAAAAATAATCAATGACATTGATTAAGTAAGTAAAGCTTAGATGAATATTCGGAATAATATTCCTTAAGTAAATACTGATTAAATGAATATTCGAAAATAATATTCATTAAGTAAATATAGATTAAATGAATATTCAAAGGTAATATTCATTAAATAAATAACTCTTAAATGAATATTCTAAAATAATATTCATTAAATAAATAAACCTCAAATGAATATTAGGAAATAATATTCATTAAATAAATAAGCCTCAAATGAATATTCAAAAGCAATATTCATTAAATAAATAATTAATCCTCGAATGAATATTCAAAACTAATATTCATTAAATAAATAAATAATCCTCGAATGAATATTCAAAACTAATATTCATTAAATAAATAAATAATCCTCGAATGAATATTCGACATTAATATTCATTAAATAATCCCCAGATGAATATTCACAATAATATTCTTAAAGTCAATAGTCCTCAAATGAATATACATAAATAATGTTCATTAAATACATAATTAACCCTCGAACAAGTAAGCCTCAAATGAATATACATAAATAATATTCATTAATTAATAAATCTCAAATAACAGTCACCCGATGTCTTTATCGGAAAAATAATCTTTAGCATATACAGAAATACAATCACTTCTGATCCTTAATGAAAATCACACGCTCTTATCCTAGGGCATATATAAGAATACTGGCTTATAACTGATATCCCATATTTAACATATAAGCCAATTACCAAATCATTTTCAAATAATAACCTTCGAATGAGGTAATATTCAAATAACATTCCTCAAATCATTTCCAGGTAACTAATACTTTCTAGAAATATAATTAATGTTTAATAATAATATTCCTCAAGATGAATAGTACTCTGCCGCTGGAATCCCTCCGGGTCTCCACGACTATCTATATAACACAAATATCGACTCCCGGTCTAGAGTCGAAACAATAAACATGCTCTTATCTATAGAGCTACGAGGTATACCGGTTCATAAGTACATTATCTCACAGCTCGTATCATATCCAAAAGTCAAATCTTATTGAACACGATATATAACATGTATCGCAAAACTGTATAACTCCTCACATGGCAACAACAGTAATATATAATCAATACTTCAAAGTATAGAATTAGGAAACTTGCCACAATACTCACAACTAAGACTTGATATATATAACTTGGGAATACAGAAGTATTGAATATTTGAAAATATACCTACTCTGAACAATAGATTAAGGTTTAGTAAACTTGCCTGATGCTCGAGAAGTGATAGGGGTTCGCGACGATGCCGGATAATCTAGACAAAGTCAAAGAAAACGTACGATTAATCCCCTGGATAATCCACTTGCTCAATGCTTAAACACGTAGGCGAAACACAACCAAGGCATTACTAGCTCGTTATAGGCTCATACTAAGTCCATGTTAATCGACAATTTCTTAAGTCTTAGGTTTAGTCCGAAATCGATCCTCGAATACAAGTTATATCTAATCATTTACAACATTGGTTTCTAAGTCATGTTCTTAGTGGTTTTCACTTGCGCGACCTCGACTAAAACATTTTTATAAAATCGAAAAATAATCTTTTTAATACGAATCTTTTTCGTGAGCCTTCCTAACTGTCTCTAGTATTATTCCTCAAAATTTCACATTTTAATACGGCTCCGAAGTGGTCCAAATATAGCCTCAAAGTTTCTGGACAGAGATGAGTCATTCTTCCGAACGGCGTTTACTAAAACTCACTTTTCTCCTAAACCGTAAATCGTATAGACATGATCTTTATACCAAAACAAACCTTAAAACAAGACCTACATGTTCATGGTCAGTTCTGTTCAAAAATATTACCAGACCAGTTCGTAATTCTTGCTCAAAACAGCCCTAAATCAAATGGGTATTACGACGGCTATAATCGTAACGTTTTCCATTTTCAAAACACACCCAAATCAATACCAATCAATTCCAAACTCACCATCCACCTTATACACCCTCCACTCAGTCAAATCCTCCAGGAATAATCACAACAAAATTCATAACCCATCCTCCAAACTCAACCAACAATTTATCTAATTACTTAATCATGCTTTTAACTCTACATAAACATCAAAACCATTTCGAAACTCATACAAACAAAAGGGGCAGAGGTTTTATACCTTCTCCAAGCTTGCTTGCTGCTACATACCTTATGTAACCTTAGATCCTTGCTTAATACAACCTTTGGAAGCTACAAACTCAATATCCAAAAACAAAACAAAACACAAGTTACTATTCATCATCTTCTCCGACTGTTAATCACTGAAATCGAAGGGGTAAATCACAGGGTTGAGGTGATTGCTTACCATGGTTACGTCGGGCTTCTCGAGAGCTTCGATTTGAGTGGTAGAACGCCAAAAACGGACCACGGAATCTCGAGTTACGATCGTTTCTTTCTCTCCCATTTTTCTCCTCTTTTCTCCTCCCGAATTTTCTTCTTTCTTTTCTTTTCTTTTTGTCTTGATAATAATGATAAGGATGCTGATTTTTGTGTTTAAAAAGTGGTGAGTCATCACCTTTTGGTGAGTCACCGGGACACGTGTCACGCATGCACGCGTTTGGTTAAAGTAGCTTTATTAGTTCGTTTCTTTTCACATGGATGATCCAAATGTTGCATTTCTCGAATTAATCTTGTTACATGTTACTTCCATGTCTTTATTTAATCCTGTCATAATTTCAATCCTTAATCCATGATTCGTTCTCTTAATCGCTTAATCTCGTTATAAAGTATCAGCGGTTTCTAGTATCTTCGTTTCACTGTCTCAGTGGTTTTCGTTCTAAATTCTCAAATCAAATATAATAAAATTCCAAAATATTAAATCCTCAAATCCTTAATTTAATATCTCATTTCTTGAATATAATAATATATAATTCACTGCCCGGTCAAATACTTCACCAAAATTAAATTTGGAATTTCTGAATTCCGATCGTCTTTGCATTCACTTATTTACTCCGTAGATTACTAATATGACTTCGGAATATCCACACTACGTCTCGTACATAGGTGGCATGAAAAACTTTGTTAATTCTCAAAATCACTATTCATCCACCAAATTCACTATTCACTGATGCACTTAATCATAATAAGAAAAGTTTTAATTCTACCAAAAATTCAGGTTATTACAGTCTCCCCTCCTTAAAAGGATTCCATCCCGGAATCAGCTTAGGAATAACTGGGGGTACTTCTCTCCCATTGCACTTCCTAACTCCCAAGTGGATTCTCCCACTTCTTGATTTTCCACAAACCTCTCACTATCTTGGCAACCTCGTCTTTTAGCACTTGTTCATTTCTATCCGTGATTTCCACAGGTTATCCTTTGTAAGTCAGACCAGGTTGTATATCTACCTGCTCGTATTCTAACATATGACGGGCATCTATAGTATACTGACGTAGCATCGACACATGAACCCCGTTGTGACCATTCTACAAGTTTGGGGGGGTAAGGCTGGCTCGTAGGCCACCTTCCTGACGCGTTTTAAAATCTCAGATGGCCCAGTGAATCTCGGGCTCAACTTCCCTTTCTTTCCGAATCTCATTAATTCTTCCCACGAGGATATCTTTTAGCATCACGAATTTCTAACCTCATATTCTCTATCTTGTTTACACAGAAAATACACCAATCATAAACTTGCTTGTCATCCATCCACATGCCATTTAGCTCATCAATAGCAGTACTATCTCTATACTCGCGGGCTTAGTCCGCATACTTTCTCTGTCTGTCTTGGCTGTTACTAGCCGCCTGTTGGTGAAATCTTCTGTCTTTCTAGTTTGTCGGACTAACTTGGGTTTTGTGTAAAATCTCATCCTTTAATTCCCGATCATTCGGAATCCATCTCAGTCTCATTTTAATTAAGGGTATTGGCCACCACATTGGCCTTTCCCGGATGGTAGTGTATCTCACAGTCATAATCCTAGGTCAATTTTAGCCATTTCTCCATCTCATGTTATCTACTATCACGGGTAACCCAAAGCCAATTCATTACATTCCATAAAATTTGTGGGTGCATTAATCACCCCAAAACAACCTCGCTGAAAACTCGAAGTGCCTATTCCTAATACGAATCGCAATCTTGGGTATATTCTCGTATTTAACTTCCAACCGGTGATATCCAGTTCTTAAATAAATTTGGAAATACACAGCGTTCTTTCGCTGATCTAACAATCATTTACAAGGGTACCTATGCTCCACGTCGAACTCATACAACTCTCGAGGTTCGATGCATAATCTTGTGCTAATATCCTTCTCTCTCACAACAACACCGGGCTCTCCACGGTGGTACAATGGGTCTTATCATATTCTTGCCCAACCATTCTTGTAACTGAGTCACTAACTCTTTCATTCCCACTATACTCGGAATACTCGGTATTCATTCTCATGTCATCCAAATCGATATCTGGTAGCTCCTTAAAACCTTGTACAATCTCCCAAAACCATTGTAGTTCCCTTAATACTTGGTATCTCTTTTCTTGGCGGCAACCATAAGAGCTAATTAAGCCTCGCATTTCTGGCGTAATAGTTTCTTAGTTTAAACTATATTCAAGAATCTCTGAATCTGTCTCCATCCTTTATTTATTACTCTCTCTCTCTTACAATCAGTCTGGACTCCATTGGGTGTCAACCAACCCATCCTTATAATAATATCAACTTCTCCCAAGTCACAATACCAGCTCCCTCTGACTCCATCGCCAGTACTTATCTTGCTAACCCAGAGGTAGTGTCCATTCGTAAACAACTCCTCCAAAATCTTAATTCCATTATAGGGCATCTATCTAACACCGTTGTCACTGGAGTACACGACACATCGCTAGCTATTCCTTTCACACATGTCGATTGACACGCTTTCCATTATCATAACATCCTTGGGAGAATAACCCAATTTCGTTGATACGTCACTAACATTCTATTCGTCTTAGGGATTCGCTCCTGTCATAGGCGATTTCGTTGCGAATCTAATTCCTATCAGTGAATTTTTGACTTATTTGACCTGGTTCGGCTCCCCTTAGAATTCAATGAGGATAACAAAAATCATGGGGCCTTGAAAAGACAGCTCCCATATCAAGGAAAACGTCACACACTGGTGATCATAAGGTTTTGAGTTTTAAGGTAACCTTATTGGAGGTAAGAGAATTTACCAAGAGATCAACATGATCATAAGAACTCAACGTTGTGTGCCTCGATTGAGACATTACTAAAGGTAATTAGCCTTCTTGTATTTCACAACTTACAAGTGATGGCGTCCCATCCGACATCTATCACATAGATAGATAGTCCTTGTAGCCCCTATAAGAATAGGGTTGTTCGTCTCAGTGGAAGTTGAAAAGTACGAAAGCAATTCGAGATCAATTTAATGATTATCGTCTTTCGACAATATTTCTCAAAGGAACACCTCGGATTAAAATTGAACAGATTCCAAAGGTGCGGTTTCTAAAGAAAATACAAGGAAAAGAATAACCAAAAAGATATTGGTACTTTAACAAACAAGTGGTGAGGTATCACCATAGGGTCATTCATTATTCGAAGAAAAGTGAAAGCTTAAATAACATCATTTGACAGGGCTTCGAAAACCTGAAAGCAGGCATTGTGACAGCCTCTGGCACAAGTGAAACTGAATATGGTTTAGCACAAGTGTTATAAAATAACTTCGAAGAGGGAATATACCCTTTATCAGAATTCTTTCTTGGAAAGAGGTCAAGATAGATCATAGATTGGGGAAATATCCCACATAATTTGCAAATGGGGAGGGTACTACCAAGGTCTCTACGGATGTCTTTTTATGTCGGCTCCTCTGATGGATAATCGTTCAATTCCAAAGCTTTTCTTTTCCACGCACCCTAAGGTGTTCGATACTTACGTCATTGCCGACTTATAATAGTCGCTAAGAATTCAACCATCAACATTTGCAATCGTAGGGAGTTCTATTCGACTAGACGCAACATCTCAAGTAAGCGTTCTGTTCTATAAGAAGACTTTGATACCGTTGTTGCCCATAGCAATGACAATTCCACATGTCGACTGGGCAGTACTACGGAAGCTCGTTAGAAACTACAAGCTTAAACCCGGTCTCTATTTCAATCATCATTATATCCAATATTCCTTTTTCCCATATCAATCCTGTGTGCTACATAAGCTTAACACTTTTGGCACAATAGCCTTTTCATTTAAGTCAATCCCGGAACTTCTCAGTCTGTCTTGGTCTTTAAATATATTTCGCCTTTACCGTCCAATCTCAACTTCATCATTTTATCTCCACAATCAATTATAGCAATCAGGGTCTGTCCACCAACCCATATAACGGCTATCTTACCCAATCCACAGGGTTCGCTCTAGTTTCCACTCTCTTTGGTGACATCCTCTGGTAATCAGAAAGACAAGGTTTGCCAAAATTTGCTGAATTTCTTTCCAAAATCAGGGAAACTCGATCAATCTATTTACCTACTAGTAATGCTCGAATATGATTTCCGACCTTTAGGTTCTATCCTCATAATTCCTTCCTGGTTTCCTGAGGGTGGTAAATCTTGTTCTCGATTCTGCCTTAGCGTGCTTGTCTTATAATAACATTTGCATGGTACATATACCCAAAATTCTCCTTGAGATAATAAAATCCCTCAATGATGTAATAGACACTATTTCCAATGGAATCGCTGGTCGTGGGGGATTGAAACCTCATAGCCAAAGAAATATCTTTCACTATTCTAGGCAACTAAGTACCCTTAATCGTTCGTGAAAATCTGAACATCTTGGTTCTTACGTATGCTGCCTCCTTATGGGCAACTATAACTGACTACGAGTAACAGGTTTCGTTCGAGTCGAATCAATCCACTGACACTGGCTATACTGCCTCTACCTCTTCTGCTTTGGAGATTCCACTCCATCTTCTTTGTCATATCTCTTGATAAATCATGAACGATCCTTAGACTCTCGTCTCGTCACTTATTTATCCTCTGAAGGTTCGTCCGGTCTTTATTATACGACCTCAAGTAACATACTACATCTTTATCAATCAACACGTTCTCTACAAGATTCTTTCCTTGACCCACTATGGGGTCTTCCTCTAGATCCTCCTATGGATCTTCCTTTATCGGGTCTCCGTCCATTTCAAGGAACGCGTCATCAATTGCCTACTCGAAGGCCTCGGGGTCTGGTATCTCAGAATCCCATCACTCTATAACTCATACGAATCGAGGTGACTAACCATGAAGTCCTAAGTACGGTTTCCCAGAAGAAGTCCCATCTCGGGCTTCATCTTAAACAGTCAGGGTCATGTCCTCTAACCCGACTACGAACTCAATTTGGGCTCTAGATGTTCTTATCATTCTTAAGGGTATTGTAAGACTCGATCTCCTATCGTTTCTGAGGACTGTAACCTAACGCTCTGATACCATTTCTGTAACAGCCCCAAATCCGGGGTCAGGGATTTAGAGTAGTCACGATCCATTTACTCCTTGCCTTATCTGTATTACTCACACCGTGCATAATTCACCTGCTCATGACCCCACAATATATGTCTCACACACACACACAGGTTAGAGTCTCAGAAACGACACAATACAACAACTGCGGAATAAATAATCTTTATTACAATACCCAAATGTCTTTGAATCTGTCACTGATACAATTTCTAAGTAAGGTTACATTACCAACTTAGCCTTCTGATGCTCACAATCCTCTCATACCATTCATATCTATACATAAGTTGAATACCAAAAGCTGTAGCCTGATTCGATTGGTTCGTACTATTCTCGGGATCACTGCTAGAAACTGTTTGTGGAAACGCCTTGCGGGGTATGTGCCGTCCCATAGGCATCCTGCTTCGCTGCTATATAATATATATATATAACAATAGCAAGAGTGAGCGATAGCTCAACAAGGTAATGAAAGTATGGCCTAATTCTGCCTTTAACTCAACCCAGAATAAAGCGGGTATAAGACAATAATTTGTCAAAATATCTCGATACTGAAATTATTTCCTTATCGGAAGATATTCCAAAAATAGTACCTTTATTGTAATTCAAATATCATTTCATAATATTTCTGCAACTCTTTTGCTATATTATGAACAAAGTTCTTGTATACAAGATGAGGTTTCAAAATAAACCAAATATAACCTTTCCAAAAATTATCTGCTATATAAGCAGAATATCAACATATAACTTAAAAGATGAAGTTATAAGGAAAATTCAATATAAGCAACTCCCTTACCATAACTCATGTTATGTAGGGTATCCACAGAGTCATATGATATGCTTTAAGCGGATAAGAAACTAGTATAATATAAACGATGAAGTTACGAGGAAAATTAATATAATATTTCCGTAACCCAAACTCCACTTATGCATATATACCTTTAATCAGGTTTTATCAGAGTCATAACTCAAAAGTAAAAGATGGAGTTGCACAAATTTATTGTCACTTCATTTCCAAACACTTTTCAACCCCCTGCCAACATGGTTGGTTCTTCACCCCAATACATGTTGCAGGAAATATCCAAATTGGATGATGAACTAATACTGGAGTTGCTACCGCGTCCGCTGTGCCTAACCTTACTATGATCAGTAGCAGGTCGCACCGCTCAAATAGTTTTCTACATGTAGATGGAAGTATCACGACGGCCTGACATTGTCTACCGCCTTACTATGACCTCCCGGCCCATTTGGGGCAATATAAAAGTTGGATGGGCCCACGCAACTTGACCACTTACACCACTCCTAGTTCAGATGAAATCCATGACTCTGAAACGTAAAGATCGTCCTCCTTTCCCCAAGTGTAACACTTGTTGATACGACTCCACTAAGTAGTTATATCTAGGTTGGAAAGGAAGATTCTCCAATATTTCCCAAGCTATGCTTGTTAATGGATATCGACTTGTTCCATGAATTTACCCCTCGATCATTGAGGTGGTAACACAACATTAGACTGGCAGCAATTAAATTGCTCCAAGAAAATATCTGTCCCTTGACAGTTTTTGAATTGAGAGTTTAAAAAGAGTAGTAGTCACTTAAATCAGGTTTCCCGTATTTTTGATAGTTGAGCGAGCATTTGAATCTTCTTAAAAGACGGATTTAAATGGAAAACATTGTTTTGGGAACCTCTTTTGATTTTAAAAATAATCAATGACATTGATTAAGTAAGTAAAGCTTAGATGAATATTCGGAATAATATTCCTTAAGTAAATACTGATTAAATGAATATTCGAAAATAATATTCATTAAGTAAATATAGATTAAATGAATATTCAAAGGTAATATTCATTAAATAAATAACTCTTAAATGAATATTCTAAAATAATATTCATTAAATAAATAAACCTCAAATGAATATTAGGAAATAATATTCATTAAATAAATAAGCCTCAAATGAATATTCAAAAGCAATATTCATTAAATAAATAATTAATCCTCGAATGAATATTCAAAACTAATATTCATTAAATAAATAAATAATCCTCGAATGAATATTCAAAACTAATATTCATTAAATAAATAAATAATCCTCGAATGAATAT
Organism: Heracleum sosnowskyi; assembly: GCA_030848705.1. Taxonomy (NCBI): domain Eukaryota; kingdom Viridiplantae; phylum Streptophyta; class Magnoliopsida; order Apiales; family Apiaceae; genus Heracleum; species Heracleum sosnowskyi. Next base: position 49,684,466 of record CM061241.1, read on the forward strand.
TCGACATTAATATTCATTAAATAATCCCCAGATGAATATTCACAATAATATTCTTAAAGTCAATAGTCCTCAAATGAATATACATAAATAATGTTCATTAAATACATAATTAACCCTCGAACAAGTAAGCCTCAAATGAATATACATAAATAATATTCATTAATTAATAAATCTCAAATAACAGTCACCCGATGTCTTTATCGGAAAAATAATCTTTAGCATATACAGAAATACAATCACTTCTGATCCTTAATGAAAATCACACGCTCTTATCCTAGGGCATATATAAGAATACTGGCTTATAACTGATATCCCATATTTAACATATAAGCCAATTACCAAATCATTTTCAAATAATAACCTTCGAATGAGGTAATATTCAAATAACATTCCTCAAATCATTTCCAGGTAACTAATACTTTCTAGAAATATAATTAATGTTTAATAATAATATTCCTCAAGATGAATAGTACTCTGCCGCTGGAATCCCTCCGGGTCTCCACGACTATCTATATAACACAAATATCGACTCCCGGTCTAGAGTCGAAACAATAAACATGCTCTTATCTATAGAGCTACGAGGTATACCGGTTCATAAGTACATTATCTCACAGCTCGTATCATATCCAAAAGTCAAATCTTATTGAACACGATATATAACATGTATCGCAAAACTGTATAACTCCTCACATGGCAACAACAGTAATATATAATCAATACTTCAAAGTATAGAATTAGGAAACTTGCCACAATACTCACAACTAAGACTTGATATATATAACTTGGGAATACAGAAGTATTGAATATTTGAAAATATACCTACTCTGAACAATAGAGTAAGGTTTAGTAAACTTGCCTGATGCTCGAGAAGTGATAGGGGTTCGCGACGATGCCGGATAATCTAGACAAAGTCAAAGAAAACGTACGATTAATCCCCTGGATAATCCACTTGCTCAATGCTTAAACACGTAGGCGAAACACAACCAAGGCATTACTAGCTCGTTATAGGCTCATACTAAGTCCATGTTAATCGACAATTTCTTAAGTCGTAGGTTTAGTCCGAAATCGATCCTCGAATACAAGTTATACCTAATCATTTACAACATTGGTTTCTAAGTCATGTTCTTAGTGGTTTTCACTTGCGCGACCTCAACTAAAACATTTTTATAAAATCGAAACATAATCTTTTTAATACGAATCTTTTTCGTGAGCCTTCCTAACTGTCTCTAGTATTATTCCTCAAAATTTCACATTTTAATACGGCTCCGAAGTGGTCCAAATATAGCCTCAAAGTTTCTGGACAGAGATGAGTCATTCTTCCGAACGGCGTTTACTAAAACTCACTTTTCTCCTAAACCGTAAATCGTATAGACATGATCTTTATACCAAAACAAACCTTAAAACAAGACCTACATGTTCATGGTCAGTTCTGTTCAAAAATATTACCAGACCAGTTCGTAATTCTTGCTCAAAACAGCCCTAAATCAAATGGGTATTACGACGGCTATAATCGTAACGTTTTCCATTTTCAAAACACACCCAAATCAATACCAATCAATTCCAAACTCACCATCCACCTTATACACCCTCCACTCAGTCAAATCCTCCAGGAATAATCACAACAAAATTCATAACCCATCCTCCAAACTCAACCAACAATTTATCTAATTACTTAATCATGCTTTTAACTCTACATAAACATCAAAACCATTTCGAAACTCATACAAACAAAAGGGGCAGAGGTTTTATACCTTCTCCAAGCTTGCTTGCTGCTATATACCTTATGTAACCTTAGATCCTTGCTTACTACAACCTTTGGAAGCTACAAACTCAATATCCAAAAACAAAACAAAACACAAGTTACTATTCATCATCTTCTCCGACTGTTAATCACTGAAATCGAAGGGGTAAATCACAGGGTTGAGGTGATTGCTTACCATGGTTACGTCGGGCTTCTCGAGAGCTTCGATTTGAGTGGTAGAACGCCAAAAACGGACCACGGAATCTCGAGTTACGATCGTTTCTTTCTCTCCCATTTTTCTCCTCTTTTCTCCTCCCGAATTTTCTTCTTTCTTTTCTTTTCTTTTTGTCTTGATAATAATGATAAGGATGCTGATTTTTGTGTTTAAAAAGTGGTGAGTCATCACCTTTTGGTGAGTCACCGGGACACGTGTCACGCATGCACGCGTTTGGTTAAAGTAGCTTTATTAGTTCGTTTCTTTTCACATGGATGATCCAAATGTTGCATTTCTCGAATTAATCTTGTTACATGTTACTTCCATGTCTTTATTTAATCCTGTCATAATTTCAATCCTTAATCCATGATTCGTTCTCTTAATCGCTTAATCTCGTTATAAAGTATCAGCGGTTTCTAGTATCTTCGTTTCACTGTCTCAGTGGTTTTCGTTCTAAATTCTCAAATCAAATATAATAAAATTCCAAAATATTAAATCCTCAAATCCTTAATTTAATATCTCATTTCTTGAATATAATAATATATAATTCACTGCCCGGTCAAATACTTCACCAAAATTAAATTTGGAATTTCTGAATTCCGATCGTCTTTGCATTCACTTATTTACTCCGTAGATTACTAATATGACTTCGGAATATCCACACTACGTCTCGTACATAGGTGGCATGAAAAACTTTGTTAATTCTCAAAATCACTATTCATCCACCAAATTCACTATTCACTGATGCACTTAATCATAATAAGAAAAGTTTTAATTCTACCAAAAATTCAGGTTATTACAACTTTCTTGCTGTTGGTAAGTCGTTTCTTGCGTCATTATTGGATCCTCCCCCTTGATCCATGCTCTCCTGATTCATATGTTGATTTTCTGCAGCATCTGAGGCTCCCCCTGAATTGGATGGCTCAGAGTTTGAACTGTCAGAGTTTGAATCAGTTTCCTCAACTGACTCACTTGCTGTGTCTTGTTGAGCTTCTTCACGCTCCCCCTCAACTGGTTCACTATTTTGTTCAATTTGAGAATTTCCAGTTTCTCCAGTATTTACCAGTAGAGGTTCAGAGTATGCTTCGTCAGAGTTTGTCGGACCAGCTTCATCAGAGTTTACATCAAAAGAGAATAAATCTTCATTTTCAAAACGTAGTTGATCATATTCATTTTCATCTTCAAGTCCAGTTATTTTCTTGTCATCAAATGACACATGTATGGATTCCATGATCACTTTAGTTCTCAGATTGTAGACTCTGAATGCTTTTGTTGACAATGGATAGCCAACAAAGATTCCTTCATCAGCTTTTAACTCGAACTTGGTCAACTGTTCAGGATGAGTCTTCAACACAAAGCATTTGCATCCAAATATATGAAAATATTTCAAATTTGGCTTCTTATTTTTCACCATCTCATATGGTGTTTTCCCATGCTTGTTGATCAGTGTAGCATTTTGAGTAAAACAAGCAGTTTAAACAGCTTCTGCCCAGAAATAAGTTGGCAATTTTGCTTCGTCAAGCATAGTTCTGGCTGCTTCAATTAAAGTTCTGTTCTTTCTTTCAACTACACCATTTTGTTGTGGAGTTCCAGGTGCAGAAAATTCTTGTTTCACTCCTCTTTCCTTGAAGAAAGCTTCCAAGATTGAGTTTCTGAATTCAGTTCCATTATCACTCCTTATAATTTTGACTTTGTGCTGTGATCCTTTGTCCAGTAGATTTACATGATCCATCAGAGTTTGAGCAGTTTCATCCTTCTTTGATAAGAAATACACCCATGTATATCTAGTATATTCATCAACAATTACTAGAGCATATTTCTTTCTGCCCATAGACATCACATTCACTGGTCCAAAGAGATCAACATGTAGAAGATGATAAGGTTCCACTACTGAAGATTCAGATTTGCTCTTGAAAGATGACTTCCTTTGCTTGGCCTTTTGACAAGAATCACATAGGCCATCTAGACTGAGTATTGATTTTGGGAGTCCCTTTACAAGATCCTTTCTTATTAGTTCATTGATGTTGTTCAAATTGAGATGAGAGAGCTTCTTATGCCATTTCCAACTCTCTTCATTTGACATTCTTGCAGACAGACACACTGTTTTTCCATCAGAGTTTGTTACCAAACTTGCTTCATAAATGTTATTGCGCCTGTGTCCAACTAGAACAACTTTTCCAGTAGATTTACTGATAACTTCACAGTGTTCAGTATGAAAATCTACATGGTTTCCTCTGTCACAGATTTGACTCACATATAGCAGATTATGCTTGAGTCCTGAGACTAGAGCTACATTTGATATGATGACACTTCCAAGATTTATATTGCCATATCCCAGAGTACGTCCTATGTTGCCATCTCCATAGGATACTTTTGGGCCAGCCTTCTCCTCAAAATCTGATAGCAGGGCTTTATTTCCAGTCATGTGTCCTGAGCATCCACTGTCCAAGATAAGGGTGCTCTTTTTTATGCCCTGCAATCACAACCAATTACAAAGAGTTAGTTTTAAGGATCCAGACTTGCTTGGATCCTTTGGCTTTCTTAACATTGTTAGCTTTTGCAGCGGAATCACTATTAACAGAGTTTAAACTAACATTGTCAGACTTTACACTTGCAGAGTTTGCTCTAACCCACTTCAGATTGGGTTTTAGCTCATAGTAGTTGTGATAAATAGCATGATAACTCTTACAAGTATAAATAGAATGCCAAGTGCTCCCACAGTGTGTGCATAAAGTCTGTGGTTTAACCCTTACATAATCATTCTTTACTCCTGATGTAGAAGGTAAAGAATTAATATCTTTGTTCTTATTGCAAAATCTAGCAAGATGGTTAGTACTACCACAATTATAACATGTTTTCCTTGGAGCAACAGCAGTAGGCAAATGATTATTTCTTTTATTTATGCCTATCTTTCCATTCCTATTCTTCTTGGACCCTTTTGGTTTCATGGCAGACTTTACCTCTTTGAGCTTATGATTGAACTGTTTTCCTGTCATCAAGCCAACATTAACCTGTTTTTCACAAGTTTTTACTGGCTTTCTAACAGCTTCTATTTCCATAAGATTTTATGTTATAATATTTTCCTGTCTTTCACAGGTTTCATCTGATTCCATATCAGCTTCTCTTACTACAACAGATTTTAACTTAGTGGACTCTGGAACAAATTTCACAGGTTTAAGTTGTGGTTTAACCTTAACCTTGTCTTTAAACCTAAGTTCATCATTTTCACAATAGCCTAAACCTACAGAATCTGTCTGAAACACTTGATGAGTGTCTCTTCCAGAGTTTGTCCAAGTCTTGATTATTTTTCTTTCTTTTTCTAGATCAGATTCTAGCTGCTTATATCTCTTAGTCAACTCCTGTTCAATATAAACAGCATCATCTCTTTCTTTTTGAATCTGCTTCATATTTTCAAGTTCTCTGACAAGGCTGTCGCGTGCCTATCAAATAATAATATCTAACAAATCCTTCTAACTATGTAGTAGGGCAAGTCAGAGTCGATCCCACAGAGACAAACGTATCAATCACTAGTTATTCTTGATTCAATTCAACTAAGCAAGTAACACAATAAATTGTTGAGAGATTTTTAAACTAATATTATACTAAGGCAAATTGTATTGTATTATAAATTAACTAAAAACATCTAGAATTAAGTATCCCCACTAGCATGAATCAATGCAATCATGATTTTCCACCCCAATTAATCATACGCTACTCAAGAGGAAAGATGCGCCCTATTAAATACCAATAACCTCTCTCGAGTATTAATGGCTTCTCTAAAATACACTCAAGCCTATTTTCATGGTATCATGCAATTTAGAGACATTAAACACAGCATCCTAACTTCCTAACATTCCGTTCTACCTATTTTCATGGAGAAGTTCATGTCCTTATTGGATAAATCACAACCATCTAAGTCCAACTTTCGATGATAAATAGATATTAGGTTCAAACAATACGCATAATCACGTCTGACATGTTATTGTTAATTAAGCACAACTCAATAAGCAAGAGCATACAACATAACTAAATTGGGGGTTATGGAAAATCATACATCAATCATAACTAGGGTTCAACTTAACCCTAGATTAAATATCTACTCACTCATAATTAAACTAACAAAGCACATAATATAATAAGAACACATAATAAAATTAAGAATAGAGAATAAAACCTTCAATCTTTCTCCCCCAAGAAGAAAAGTACCAGATCCGCTCTGTATGTATGTATCTATGTATATGTCTGTCTCCCTATCTCTCAGATCTGATGTCTATATATATATCCTCAAATATTTTAATGCCTTGAGGAAAGTACAAGTATGTTTCCTAAACTGATTCTGTTTTACAAGGAAAATTCGTAGCTGACTTTTCTTCAGTAAATCTGAGCCGTTCCTGAATTAATTTAATAATTGGACCACTTTAGAATAAAAGAGATTTCCATTATCTTCGCGTGGGCTGTTAAATCGTCCAATTCTGACTTCTACATCTCAAGATATGACCCAAACAGTGAATTATGTGCAGGCAGCCCAACAAATCCGATTTTCCTTCTAATAAATCTCCAAATTAAGCTCTTTATTCTCCAATCCTTCCAAGTTTAGGATTTCCATGTTTCCTACAATAAAACATTAAAATTTATTAAATAAAAATCCAATTAAATGCAAAATATAATAAATATGAGGAATAAAATCATATAAAATATATATAAATATATACTCTATCAAACATCCCCACACTTAGTATTTTGCACGTCCTCGGGCAAATAAAGAAATAAAAATAATACTAACTAATAGGACCACCACTTTCGTAGATGACACGATTGCATTGAGCATATGCAACAAGCCGTTAAACCCCTAGGCAGCCCTAGTAGGACGAGTTTTGTCTCGTGAGGGTTTATAGAAGATATACCCACAAAATCAAATATTTTCAACCACCAAGTCTCTCAAACATGCAACATGTCATAGTACTCCACACATTGTAAATCTCAATCACATAACAACCTGAAAGTGTCTGAAAGTACAAGTACTCTCACTTTAAGCATCATTAACACAAAATAATCCAAGTATGCACACAATGTCTAGGTAGACAAAAATATCATGAGATAGACATCAAAATCGCATTCAACAAGTAAGCATGCTATGGATAAATATCTCACATTGCTCTCACTTCACACAAGTGTATGGGTATAAGTGTATCGCTCAAGTTCAATCAATGTACTCATGTGCTACCATATGCTTGGTTGTCCACCAAATCTCCACCACCTCGTTTATATGCATACATGAATCAAAAGGTCTTTGTTAAAGGTTGTAACGGGGCTTAGGTATGGGGTAGGATATCAAAGAAACAGGCTAACAAGTGGCTAAACTTGATAACTGATAGAGAATAATGTTCACTTTTAATTAAAGCACCCAACATGAAACTTAGATCATGTAAAAGTTGATCAAGCTTTCACAAGCATTAAACTTCAAAGCACATATACCCCATGTACTTTCCCACTTTCACATTGTATCAATCAAATGAACACAACTCTACTTTATCTTCCTCTTGCTCATAACTTCTCTTTTTTTTTTCTTTTTCTTTTTCAAAAGTCAAGTCATTCTCCAGTAACCAAGGGCAGTGAAAAGTCACCAAGAATGTACTTAATACCAGCACACATGGATCGTCCCTTTAATATGACATTGCACTTGCCACCCATTGATCTCAAAGGAGTACTTGATACTTGTTTGCAATTCCATACCATATTGTATCCCACCAAAATGTAACACTTTAACCAAAAGAAATCCCCACACTAAATATTCACCAACCCTTGAATTGAATCAATATGCTCTACCAGTAAATCAAGACAAGAATAAATAAGTAGGCTCAAAATTTTTAGATTGGTGATATACGAAAGAAACGGATATAAGCTCAAGGGGTTCACTAAGGATTATTTTTTATATGGGTACTGTTTTGGGTAAATGAGGTTAATCCTAGTGCCTTTATCATATTCATGCATACACATATCATGTAGTCTCAAAACGGTTTAAAACAAGTTCTAGAGCAACATGAATCATGATAATGAACATCACACAACAAAAAAAATGGATTGATAAAAAATGCATCAATCATAAATTAGGCTCAAATCCTCACAAGGTGAAAGCATGCGTAACTCACTAAAATTGACCAAGAAACATCTCAAGTTTTTAAACTTTCGCAAGCACACACAAGGAATTACCAAGCATCAAATGATTTTTCATGAATGTGACATCATAATTAATCATGCGAAATTAATCGACACAATATGTACTTATCCATGCTAACATGCTTTTGAGACAAGGCAATTATATACAAAAAGTTTTAAATTTTTTAAATTTTTTTGGATTTTTATAATATATAATTTTTTTGGGTTTTTTACGTCATTGAGAACTCATCCCCACACTTAAGTGGTTCATTGTCCTCAATGAACAATATATATAAATATACAAAACTAACAAGATCCTAAAAGAAATACAAAAAGAATAAGAGTGAAAAATTATACAAAGAAAGGTTAGAAATACTCCCCTAGTGCATGAAGTCTCGATTGGAAAATGTGGGAGAGTGTTCCTCCTCCAAAATCTTGGGTTGCCTCCCAAGAAGCGCTTTTTTAAGGTCTTTAGCTCGACCTTCTTGTCAATCAACCTGGTGAATGGATCGAAAGTGGAGCATCCACTTTCTCAACATATTTTCTTATGATCTCTCCCAAAAACTTATAAGTTTCATCCACGGCTTTATCCAACAATATTACTCTTCTATCTCGAGCAAACTTTAAGAGTGCAACAATTATTCTTGACGTTTCATCTCGTGAGACAAACTTAAAAAGAAATTTATAAGTAAGTCTTCCCAAGTGGTAATGGAATTTGAGGGTAATGAAAATAACCAATTTTTAGCTCCATCCCTTAAAGAGAAAGGGAATAATCGAAGTCGAATGGCCTCATCAGAAACTCCATCACACTTGATAGTATCACAAATCTTCAAAAAGTTTTCAATATGAGCATCAGGATCTTCAACAGATAATCCACCAAACTGAATTTCACCAATTGATTTCATTGTTGAAGGCTTCAAATCAACATTAGTGACATGTAAATCTCTCACCAAAATTGTTGGAGGTTTAGAGAGAGAAATATCAGCCTTCATATCTTGATCTCCACCCAAAGACTTAACCATAAGAACAGGTTCATTATTATTTCCAAGATCATTCTTCTTCAGAGAAGGGCTAAGCGAAGAGTTGGAAAATTTAAATTCCAATTTCTCATCTCCAACTTCAAAAGAAATTTTTCCTTACATCATATCAACTTTTGCACCAGCTGTAGCTAAGAAAGGTCTTCCGAGAATAATAGAATTTTGTACATCTTCCTCCATCTCCATGACAACAAAATCACATGGAATAAAAAACTTTCCTACCTTGACAGGAACATCTTCAAGTATTCCAAGTGGAACTTTTACACTTCTATCTGCCAATTGTAGAGATATACGTGTGGGTTTGAGTTCACCCATCTGAAGCTTATTGCAGATTGTTAAGGGCATTAGACTTACACTTGCCCCAAGATCACATAGAGCTCTTTTGATTTCAAAATTCCCAAGTTTCACAGGAATAGAATAGCTACCTGGATCAGCTAGCTTTTTAGGAAGACTATTCTGCAAGATGGCACTACACTCTGCCGTTAATGAGATAGTAGAACTTTCTTCAATCTTTCTTTTATTTGACAATAATTCCCTAAGGAACTTCCCATAAGAAGGCATCTCCTTGATAACATCTAAGAAAGGGATATTAAGTTCTAACCTCTTCAAGATATCCATAAACTTTAAAAACTTCTCTCCAAGCCTAGCTTGCACCAACCTTTGAGGAAACGGAACAGGTGGTACGTAAGGTCTGACTAGAGCAACTGTGGGTTCCTTCTTCTCTTCTTCAACTGCTTCTTGCACAATCACATTTTCAGATTGAATTTTCTCTCTATCTTCTTCAACGATCAAATTATCAGTACTCATCTTCATCTCCGGCCCTTGCAATTCCTTATCACTTCTTAACGTTATAGCATTCACGTGGGCTCTATGTGGTTGTTCAGTTTGGCCAGGAAGTTGGCCTGAAGACTTGTTAAGTTGATTCAACTGTTGAGCAATTTGAGTGATTGTATTCTCCATCAACTTGTTATGAGCCTTTATCTCATTGATACTTGATTCAAAGTAATCATTCTTCATTGCTTGTGTAGAGATAAATCCTTCCAAAAGATTTTCCAAGTTAGATTTTTGCGGCTGAGCTTGTTGAAAACCTGGCGGCTGAGAAAAGTTATTTTGTGGAGGTTGAGCTTGAGCCTGCTTATTTCTGTAGGAGAAATTAGGATGATCTCTCCAACCTGGATTGTATGTGTTGGAGTAAGGATTATATTGTGGCCTTTGATTTTGGTTGTAGAGGGCATTTGCTTGTTCCATTGTTGTTCCAGAGGGATTGTATTGACAAGCATGTTGAGTGTGTCCAACTACACCACATATTTCACATGAAGAAACTGTAGATGAAGTTCTAGAATCCAATTTCTCAATCTTCTTAACCATTGCCTGCATAGTAGTATTCAACATGGTTAGAGCATCAACATCATACTTACCACCCTTCTTAGGATGATTTCTGTCACTATAAGGATAATTATCATTAGACGCAATCTCGTCTAACAAAGTTTTTGCATCCTCCGTACTCTTTTTCATAATAGATCCACCAGAAGAAGCATCAACGAAATTTCGAAACTTTTGTGTTAACCCATTGTAGAATGTTTGGATCAACAACCAGTCAGGAATTCCATGGTGAGGGCATTGTCTCTGAAGTCGTTTGAATTTTCTCCAAGCATCATGAAGTGACTCGTCATCATCTTGACGAAAGTTAGATATTTCATTCCTGAGCTTTGAAGATTTCTTTTGACTGAAGAATTTAAGTAGAAACGCCTTTGCAAGACTATCCCAAGTAGTGAATGTGTTTGGTCCTTCATCCTTCAACCAATCTTTTGCTGCATCTCGGAGAGAGAATGGAAATAAGCGCAGCTTAATAGCATCATCACTAACATTGGTCAGCTTTATAGTATCACACTTTTCTAGAAAACTCTCAAGATGATCAACAGGATTTTCAGTGGACAATCCTGCGAAAGAATCATTGGAGACGAATTGTATGAATTGTGGCTTGAGTTCAAAGTGGGTAGCCGTGATTGTTGGTCTGACAATACTGGAGAGTACGTCTGTAGCGTCTGGCATACCATGCTCCCTGAGAGCCTTTGCTGATGTCTCACCCATAACTTCCTTGTCTTTATTTTTCCTTCGTAGTCCTGCTTGTCTTCTTGCTGTAGCTTCAATTTCAGGATCAAGAGCAATCAAATTTTCTGTACCTGAACTTCGAGTGTGCATGCAACAAGAAAACTAGAAACAAAGATCAAATAACAAGGGAATAATAGCCGAAGCAACACAACTAAAAGACTTAGCTAAACAAACTCAAAAATTAACTAATCTAATACCGCTTAGTCCCCGGCAGCGGCGCCAAAAATTTGACAAGGCTGTCGCGTGCCTATCAAATAATAATATCTAACAAATCCTTCTAACTATGTAGTAGGGCAAGTCAGAGTCGATCCCACAGAGACAAACGTATCAATCACTAGTTATTCTTGATTCAATTCAACTAAGCAAGTAACACAATAAATTGTTGAGAGATTTTTAAACTAATATTATACTAAGGCAAATTGTATTGTATTATAAATTAACTAAAAACATCTAGAATTAAGTATCCCCACTAGCATGAATCAATGCAATCATGATTTTCCACCCCAATTAATCATACGCTACTCAAGAGGAAAGATGCGCCCTATTAAATACCAATAACCTCTCTCGAGTATTAATGGCTTCTCTAAAATACACTCAAGCCTATTTTCATGGTATCATGCAATTTAGAGACATTAAACACAGCATCCTAACTTCCTAACATTCCGTTCTACCTATTTTCATGGAGAAGTTCATGTCCTTATTGGATAAATCACAACCATCTAAGTCCAACTTTCGATGATAAATAGATATTAGGTTCAAACAATACGCATAATCACGTCTGACATGTTATTGTTAATTAAGCACAACTCAATAAGCAAGAGCATACAACATAACTAAATTGGGGGTTATGGAAAATCATACATCAATCATAACTAGGGTTCAACTTAACCCTAGATTAAATATCTACTCACTCATAATTAAACTAACAAAGCACATAATATAATAAGAACACATAATAAAATTAAGAATAGAGAATAAAACCTTCAATCTTTCTCCCCCAAGAAGAAAAGTACCAGATCCGCTCTGTATGTATGTATCTATGTATATGTCTGTCTCCCTATCTCTCAGATCTGATGTCTATATATATATCCTCAAATATTTTAATGCCTTGAGGAAAGTACAAGTATGTTTCCTAAACTGATTCTGTTTTACAAGGAAAATTCGTAGCTGACTTTTCTTCAGTAAATCTGAGCCGTTCCTGAATTAATTTAATAATTGGACCACTTTAGAATAAAAGAGATTTCCATTATCTTCGCGTGGGCTGTTAAATCGTCCAATTCTGACTTCTACATCTCAAGATATGACCCAAACAGTGAATTATGTGCAGGCAGCCCAACAAATCCGATTTTCCTTCTAATAAATCTCCAAATTAAGCTCTTTATTCTCCAATCCTTCCAAGTTTAGGATTTCCATGCTTCCTACAATAAAACATTAAAATTTATTAAATAAAAATCCAATTAAATGCAAAATATAATAAATATGAGGAATAAAATCATATAAAATATATATAAATATATACTCTATCATTCTCCTTCAAGAAACTTGTTTCTATTTTTAAGGCTAAGATTCTCAGATTTAATTCTCTCATTCTCTAAAGTCTGATCCCTATAACTAACATGTACGCTTTTCAGATATACTCTTAACTCAGATATATTATCAGTATCATAAGCATAAGTAGTTAGGGGTACCTTATTTTCAGATGATTCAGTCTCATCTTTGACAGTTGCCATAAGAGCATAATTTACTCCATCATCAGAGTCTGAAGTATCTGCCCAGTCTTTGCCTTTAGAGATGAGTGCTTTCTCAGATTTTCCTTTCTTGCACTCTGGGGCATAGTGACCCATCTCCTTACACTTGTAGCACTGGATTTCAGATTTATCCTTCTTGCCAGACTTGGTCTCCCTTCCATCAGACTTTCTAAAACTTTTCCTTTCAGAGTTTGAATCTTTCCTTGAGAATCTCTTTCCTTTCTTGAAGTTCTTGAATCCCATCTTCTTGAAGGTCTTCACCATTAATGCAGCCATTTGCATCATCTGTTCTTCATCATCATCAGAGTCAGAAGCTTCATCAGAGTTTGAGTCATCATCAGAGTTTGATGACTCACTTTCAGATTTAATGACTAAAGCCTTTCCCTTGGCTTTCTTCCTTGATGATTCCTTCTTGATGGGCTTCTCCTCAATTTTGAGAGCAACAGATTTTGTCTTCTTGCTGGATCTCCTGTTTCTTTGTTCTATCTCAAGTTCATGAGTCTTTAACAATCCATAGATCTCATCAAGATCTGTATCTACAAGATCATAATTATCTCTGATTGTTGTCGCCTTTAAATCCCATCTTTCAGGTAGGGATAAGAGAAATTTGAGATTTGACTCTTCAAGCTCATATTCTTTATCAACCAGAGACAGATCATTCAATAGTTTGCAAAATCTGTCATAAGTCTCAGTCAAGGTTTCATTGGCTCTTGAATCAAAGTGCTCATACTCCTGAGTGAGTATAGTTTTCCTGTTCTTCTTTATAGCACTGGTTCCTTGACACCTGACTTCTAAAGCATCCCATATCTCTTTGGCAGTTTTACAGCCAATTACTCTGTTAGACATAACATTGTCTAAAGCACTGTGGAGTAGATGTCTAACTTTTGCATCCTTTGCAATTGATGAGATGTCCTCAGGAGTCATATCTTTCTTTTCCTTTGGAACAGTCTTTTGTTCTTGACCATCAACAACAGGAGACAATTTAGTCGGTATATGAGGACCATCATTGATTCTGTCAAGATATTCTGGATCTGTAGCCTCCAGAAACATGGTCATCTTCACCTTCCAAATTGGATACTCCACTGGCCTGAGAATTGGAACCCTGATTATTTCATATCGACTCACAGAATTAGGTTTAACCTGTTCAACCTTGGGAGGAGCTTGATTTTCTTCAGACATGATTATTACTGTGTTTGAATCGTAAAACTGTATATATTAAACAGCCTAAGCTCTGATACCAATTGTTAGGTCGAATACAGTATAATCAAATATATATGAGAATAACAATAATCAAGAACACTGTTTATGAATCAATAAACTGTAATTGTATTAATAGCTTCTCTCTTTATGATGTTAATGAATCACAAAGAGCTTCTAGATTATAAGAATAATAATTCTATGTTCGCATCCCTTCTAGGGATAACCTATCTGTGTTTATATAGTACACAGTTACAATCAATCTCTAATTGATACTCCTACAAATTAGCTATACAATTTGCAATCAATTAGAATTGCTTCAGTCCTCTGTCCAGTCTCCTTAGCTGTATCAATATATTCTGCTTCTTTCCATCTTCAGAATATATTGCTTCTAGAATCTTCATGATATGCACCGACAGCTAAGTCAACTTTCACCCCGTCAGACTTTAACAAACTCTGACTGGCTTCCAATAAACTCTGATAAGTACTTCAGACTAAACTCTGAACAGTACCTGTTACTTAAACACTGATTAAACAAACATCAGCAATTATATCTAGCAGGCTCTTTATTGTATCTCACTGCAAGTAGACCAGATATCATGTTTGCAACCTGTCTGTGTGCAAGATTTCAAGCAAAGCCTAGAGAACCCCATCTAATTGCAGTCAAAAGAATTTTCAGATATCTTAAAGGCACTTCTTCACTTGGCCTTTGGTATGCAAGGGAATCAGATTTTGGGTTGTGTGGTTATTCAGATGCTGATTTTGCAGGATGCAAAATAGACAGGAAAAGTACTTCAGGAAGCTGTCAGTTTTTGGGTGGAAGACTAGTTTCATGGTTCAGTAAGAAGCAAAAATCCATTTCCACTTCAACTGCAGAAGCTGAGTACATTGCTGCAGGAAGTTGTTGTGCTCAGATAATGTGGATGAGAAATCAGTTGTTAGATTATGGCCTGTCATACTCAAAAATCCCTATTTATTGTGATAACCAAAGTGCTATTGCAATGAAAGGAAATCTAGTTCAACATTTTCTTACTAAACACATCAGTATTCGATATCACTTTATAAGAGAACAAGTTCTGGAAGGAACAATTGAACTTCACTTTGTTCCTACTGATCAACAACTAGCTGATATATTCACCAAGCCACTACCTGAAGCTACTTTCAATAAATTGGTGAATGAACTTGGAATGATGAACTTTGAGAATTTCTGAGGAAAGCTACAGAGAATAAATCCTGATAACTGTCAAATCCTGATGGTTATTCAGAAAGGTATGTATTTTTGATCAACTCCTGATAGGATGCAATCCTGACAGGAAGTCAACTGGTCAAATCCCGATGCTCAGATTTTGAAGCTGGTATGAAAACCAGAGGTTCTATGCTATTTTGTCATCAACACTTCTGGTAAACTCTGGAAATAAGATTTTTACTTAGTCTTTGATTAAGTTTTCAGTCTTAATTCTCAATTTCAATTATACTTTTATCAGAGTTTACTATTCGTCATTTTATATGTCAATATCAGTGTTACTAACAAATTTTGCAGGCAAGTACAGAAAGAAAACAGTTGAGAAAATAGACAAATTTCATTAGTTCTTGAAAATTCATTACAAATGAAAATGGAAATTACATATTTTTTTCCTAGTCTATTGTTCTACTCAGGAACACGTGCCCTGCAAATAAGCATGAACGCTCTTGAGCAGCTTCACAGTCCATCAGGATTGGAAGGTCTCTTGTTCCATCCTTAAAGGACAAGAAGAGGAGCTGATGCACTTGAAGGCGGATCGTCACCGTGACCACCGGGACTCTTCCGTGCCTCCAATTTGCATGAATGTACAAGCATCATGGATTCTCTTCTTTCTTTTCTCAAGCTCTCGTACGAGCTCTTCATCATCTTCATCTTCATCCTCTTCATCATTGACAAATATGAGATTGTCAAGAGGATTCCAGTCAGGATTGGCCTGCTGGAAATTGTGCCAAAGCACATCGGCCATTGCATTAACAAAGGCTTCATGTTCCTGAGGATCAGGAACTGGTTGAGGCTCTTCATCTTCTGCGATCTCAGCCAATGCATCGAACATCTCTTTCCAGATTTCATCGAGATTTTCGACTTCTTCGTCTGGTAAGTTGTTTTGTTGTTGGTTTGCAGCCATTGAAAAACAAAGAAGGTGAAAGGTTTTCGTAAGTTTTTCTATGGAGAGGGTTTGTGTTTTAATAGATATATGATGTTATGTTTAACAGTTCTATTTTATAGAGAATGTGTGTTAAGGATGCAGGTCATTTTCTCAATATCGAGGCGACTGTTCAGTTTCTCATAATTACTTTGCCTCGTTTATTGGTAAGAATGGTTACATGGGTATTATGCTATTTGTTTTGTAATCATTTTTTATATAAAAAAAAGCACTTATCAGGATTGTCAAAATAATTTTTTTTTAAATAAAATTTTATTTTACTTCATATTAATTTTTTTTTTAATCCTGATAAGACAAATGGTTTCATAGGAAATGTTTTTATTCCTGATGAGGTTAGGTTTTTCTTACATAGTAAAATGCCTACTCATTATGGTTTAATTTCTAATGCTATAGAACAAGGCCAATCACACCTTGTTCCTAACCCAAGCATTCATCCTAAAAAGTCTAAACAGTCAACTGCCACCTCTAATGTCTCTCAAAAGACTTTAGTTGTAAAAGCAAAGAAGTCAGCTAGAACTGATGTGTCAGGAAGGCAATCAGGTTCAAAGGACTTTTCCTCTACACCTATCACTAAAAAGAAGTTACAAGGGGGTGTACAAGGGGTCCTGGTGAAGAAAGCTGCAAAGGGAGGTGAGGCTGTTTCTGTTAAAAGAAAATTAGTTCTCAGGGATGAGACTGATTCAAAGGATGAATTACCTATATCCTCTGTGATGAATGTGAATAAGGAAGTTGCTGATACTGCTACTGCAGATGTGGTTCCATTGTCTACACCACAGAAGAAAAGGAAGTTATCAAAAAGCGGGTATCAAATTCCTTTAGAAAAGAAGCAGGATACTGATGTACACGACACTTCTATTCTGAATGAGCAATCAGTTTCTACTGCTCAAGCAAATCCTGATGTTAGTATTCCTGATGCTGCACCAAGTCAAGTGGTTTCTATTTCAGACTCTCCAGCACAGGACTCTCCAACAAAAAGACATGTTGATATTTCATGGGAGAAGTATGGTGGTGCTACTTCCAATCTTGGGATAAAACATCCAATGGAAAAGCTAAGGAAGGCAGAAGAGTTAGTCTATCAGAGACAGAAGAAACTGAAAGGATCAAGCCCACAAGAACCTGAACCTCAAAGTGGTTCAGCAGCTCTTTCTGATGATCCAGCCACACAAGAACCACTCAATCAAAGTTTGAGTGAAGGCTTAGCTCGTGGAATGGTCCCACAAGAACCATTTTCTCAAAGGGAGAATGCAGACATCAACATTACAGCTACACAAGAACCATCTTCTCAAAGTGAAGATGCAGGCCAAGCTACAGTTTCTGAGAAATTTCCTGACAATGCTCAAGGGATTTCTGGTGCAGATGAAGTTCAAAGATTGGTCGAGGACACTGTCAATGAGGGAAGCACACAAGAACCTTTGACTCAAAGTGTTGAAGCAGCTTCTGAACCTCAAGCTCCACAAGAACCATTGGTAGCAAATACTGATGCAAGCATATCAAATCCTGATGATGATGAGAATCGAAAAGAGAAGGAACGGCTTGCTACAGCACTCAAAATTAGTCTTGGAACTAATTTTGGTTCATCAAGTACATATATGGCTGGCAAAGCTTCCACTGGGAAAGATCAGAGACAAGATTTTTCTATTCCTTCCTTTAATCCTGCTGAGGCACTTAGACAGAATGAATGGAACAATTCATGGCACAGATCTGCTGAATCTGCAAGTTATTCTTCTGCTTTGGAACATGCCTATGATGCAGAGAAATCTATAGAGAATCAAGACTTGAAGAATCATCTGAAGGCTACAACTCTGTTATCCAAAAGCCTAAAAAGTGAGATTAATTCTATCAAGAACTCAACTGAGTTGGTGAGGAATGATATTTATCAAAATTTTACAAAGGTGCCTACTGCTTTTCAGCTAAGGGTAGTAGAATCTCAAGTGAAATCCGTTATTTCTGAACAAACCTCCATCAATAGAAGGATTGATTCTCTGGATACTAAGGTAACTAACATTCAAGCCTCTTTTTCCTTAATTTTGAATTTATTGTCAAATCCTGATGTCAAAAAGGGGGAGAAGGTTAGTCGGACAAAATGCACACCTGATCTAGTATTAAGGAATAATGATGATGATACTGGAGATGATGGTAGTGACAAAGTGATACAAGGAGAAACCTCTGATGCTGCTGTTATGAAGTCTACAATTCAAACTTCACAAAGTCAAACAACGCAGTCAACTCATGTTTCTGATTCTGGAGTTAAGACAGTAAGAACGTTGGTGCAATCTCAGATCCTGAAGAAAGAACAAATCCTGACACCTGGTCATGGATATACTCTTGCTACAATTCCTGAAGGTGATGAAGATATTTTTATTGATAATCCTGAAGATGCATCAAATTTATTCCAGAAGTTTTCTACAAAAGATGGCAGAATTGTTACTCTATATCACACTGATAAAAGAGTTCAACAATTATTTGCAAGAAAAGCACTCTCTACAGCAAGTGAAGAATATCCTGATCTCTCACATGAAGAATTCTTAAGACAATAGAGAGAAATGATGGAAAGCTTTAATAACCCTGCTCCTGCTAGAGGTAGAGGAGGCAGAGGTAGGAGAGGAGCTAGAAGAAGTAGAAGAGGTTCTTCAACTCAAACAGTACCTAGACAGACAAGGTCTAGAGGGTTAAGAATTGAAGAAATTTCTGAACCTATTCAAACTCTAGTAGTTCCTGACATATCTACTTTTGGTGATGATGGAAATATTGAAGAAGAACCTGAATTGAGAAGAAAATCAAGAAAATCAACTCTCTGCAATACAAATCAAATTGACGAATCTAATCCTGATGTTGTTCCTGATAATATTCAAGATCTTGATGATTCTGAAATTCTGCAAGAGATTGATCTGATAATCTTATCTACTGTGGTTGATTTTCACAACAAAGAAGTAGATGAAGAAGAAGAAGCCAAAAGAAGAGAAATTACAAGATCAACAAATAGAGATTTCAATCTCTATGTACAAAGGCTTAAACTCTCAAACAAAAGCAAGTGGAGGAACCCAAGCAGACAAGAATCTTACTGGAAAGAAGCTATGCCTTTGAAAAGGAAAAGGATAAGAAGTGGAAACATATTAGTACACTGAGGTGTGATACACTTATCAATTTTCAGTCTGGAGGAATTATTACAAGCGCTTCAAGTGTTGTTGATTTATCTGAGATGGTTAGATCAAAAGCACTCTGGTTAAAGATGTTTTCAAATCTGAAGCAATTGACAAGTAATTCAAGAGGAGGTATTGGACACAGGGATGCTGAATATCTGAATATGTCATATGTTGATCCTTACTCCTTAACTGAAATTGGAGGTACTTTAACTTCTGAAAACCTGAACAATTTACTAGCTGTTGATTTAGTTATAGATTGTCATGATGGTTTTGACAAGAAAGAAAAGCTTCTGTACTTCATGAAAGATGGTAGTGTGAAGATTTTATCTATTCAAGATATGCTGATGAAAACTACACAGGAACTGAAATATGTTCATTATCTTTTGAGATCGAAGAATCAAATGTGCAAAGAATGGAGAGACATGATTTTGTCAACAATAAGAAGAAGACTGGATGGAAACAATAATTTCAATGGTAATTATACTCCCATGTACTTAAATCAAAGAGGTCAGGATGTGGAAATGCAAAGGGGTACTGCTGTTAAAGAAGTAACTTTTGGCATGACTCAACTTACTCTCAATCCTGATGGGAAGGAAATTGCTTATCTTTTTCTTGAAGAGCATAGTCTTCAGAAAAGCTCCATATTGAATCTCAGAGCAGCTATCTACCAGATTAATGAGGAAGATGAAGAACTCAGAAATCTTAAGGAAAGACTGATTCAAATTCTTGAAGAAAAAGAAGAAAATTTGTTATCCAACTTCTTGAAGATGAATTTGTTCTATCAAAGAATTTAAACAGATAAGTTGTTGCTGCAGATACTGTACATTTTGTATATATGTTTTTGACATCATTGAATCTTAGGAATCTATACTTTATTTCACAAAGTATGGGATTGGGGGAGATTGTTAGATCAGAATTCAATGATCGTCAGGAGCTAGACGCAACTGATCAGGATTGCTGACGTCATCAGGATTACATGGTCGTCAGGATCAAGATACATATCAGGACTGGGATCAGGATTGATCATCAGGACTGGAAGCTGATCAGGATTCCTACTTCGAGTTATATTTGGAGTCTAGTTAAACATGGAAGTTTATTCTGTCGGTTCCTGGTTTGTAGAATGTAGCTATCAATTATAGATAGGTTTCAATCTTTGTAATTGATTAGGACTTATCATTGATAGAGAAGCTGTGTAGTATATAAACACAGTTTAGGTTTCGATTTATGTAGGTGAGCATAATCGATCATACACTTGAGTATTTGTGTAACATAGAAGCTCTCAAGAACATAGAATTTCTTGAGAGATTTTTTGTAAGCTAGCAGCTCTCAAGAACATCAGAATTTCTTGAGAGAGTTTGTAACAGTTTTATATCAGATTTAATAAAGCTGTTATCTTTCTTTCATATTTGTGATATATACATTAAGAAGTCGATTATCTTATACTATTGTATTCAACCCCCCTTCTACAATAGATTATTACTGGGCAACATCCTAACAGCTTCAATCAATGTACGATTCTTCCTTTCCACCACTCCATTCTGTTGAGGAGTTCTAGGGGCAGAATACTGTCTTGTTATTCCTTTATCTGCACAAAAGTCATTTAGGACTGCTTTCTTGAATTCAATTCTATTATCTGACCTTATAGCTCTAACAGCGAATCTAGAATCCAGCTCAATCAACTTTATATGATCAATCACCATCTGTGGGGTCTCATCCTTGGAATGTAGGAATAAAACCCAAGTATATTTGGAATAGTCATCAACAATCACAAGTGCATATTGTTTCTTTGACATGGACATCACATTAAATGGACCAAACAAATCCATGTGCAGTAACTGATGTGGTTTAGTTATTGATGATGTGTCAGTGCCATTGTGAGAAGCTTTCTTTGACTTTCCTTTTTGACATGCCTCACACAATCCTTCCTGTGTAAATTCCATCTGAGGTAAACATCTCACCAATTCCCTATTGACTAGAGAGTTCATGGTTTTGAAGTTCAGGTGGGACATCTTCTTTTGTCATAGCCAACTTTCATCTGATGAAGCTTTAGCATAAAAACAAGTAACTTCATCTTTGGATCCAGAGTACAGATCAGCTATGAACAAATCACCTTTCCTTACTCCTTGAAGAGCAGGTTTTCCATTATTCTTGTGAAGGATCTGACACTTCTCTTTATCAAAGGAAACAGCATATCCTCTGTCACAGAAATGACTGATGCTGAGAAGATTGAACTTCAGACCTTCCACAAGGGATACATCTTGAATGATAACATTTCCAAACTCCAAACAGCTATCATATGGTAATACCCTTGCTGTTATCTCCAAAGGTAACGTCTAGGCCAGCTTTCTTAACCATATTTGATAACAGGGCTCTATCTCCAGTCATATGCCTTGAACGTATAACAGCCACTGTCCAGAATCCACATAACACGGTTTACTTGTGCCACATCCTGCAGTATCAAATTGATTAGTCCTTCCTCGGAACCCAAACATGATTGGGTCCGACATACTTAAAGAACTGGCCTTTGTCAGGCAAAACAACATTTTTAACCTTAACTACTTCAACCACTTTCACAAAAGAGCGTTTCCATTTATAGCCAGCCTTAACACATTTCTGAGTAGGCTTAGGGATAAATGAATCCACTCTAGTCTTGGGAGGAGTAGCAGTCTTAGATCTAACATGCTTCTTATTATTAACATGTTGACGTGGAGCAGTCTTATCATCAGATACATGCTTACTATTAAAATAAGCATACATAACATTAAATGCACAAGACATGCAATTCACCACACCACATGCTTTATGAGACAAATTAATAGCAGGCATGTTAGTTCTATAGTTGTTTTGATCCACTTTATGGATATCTGATTTAGTCTCTATTACTGAAACAACTTTGACTTGTTTCTCGGACATACACTTGTTGGACTAAGCAAGTTCAAAAGAAAGATCCTCAATACGCATTTCCTCTTGGATAATGATGGAATGTTCATTAAGAGGTTCTGCCAAGGATTCTCTAAAGAAGGGTGTTTCAATACCCTTAAGCACATATGGTACACCCATTTCTTCAACATTGACTCTATTAGGGGTGTTTATGCTTAATTCTCCAATAGACTCATTATAGTCATACCCTATTCCTACAATATGACCAATAACTTGTTTATTGATGATTTCTTTAGCAGTCTTACAAGAATTATAATAAGCATTAACCTTGATTTTAAGTTCACTGATCTGGTCCTTCAGAATGGTTTCTATTTGAATATAACAATTAACCCTATTATCAAGAAATGCTATTTTCTTAGTGAGTTCATCCTGATTAACATGCACAAGTCTTAATTCTTTTACCTCCTTTTCAAGAGCTGTGTTCAAAAGAATTATTCTATCATTTTCACTACGTGCACAAGAAATAGTACTACTAAGATGATAGATCATTTCAGAATCAGTAACCTTTACCTCTGACATGAATGATGAAGTGCTTGCCTCATTAGCCATTAAAGCTAGGTTTCCAATTTCACCAGCTTCTTCATCACTATCTGTATCATCCTAACTCTTTCCCTCGGCAACATAAGCTTTCCCAATCTTATTCTTCTTGCTAGAATCAAATGAGTTCCTTCTCACTTGCTTTGGCTTTTTACATTCTGTAGCAAAGTGACCCAACTCATTACAATTGTAGCACCTGATTGTGCTTCTGTCCACGGTTCCAGTTTTATAGCCACCCCTTGTGCTATTTAAAGAGGAAGAACCACCTCTCTGAAACCTGGGCTTGAACTTAAGATTAGGATTCCTTCTGAATCTGAATTTGACAAACTTCCTCACTATCATTTCCATAGACTCATCCTCCAGCTGATCAAGTTCTTCCAAAGAATAGAAGTCACCACCAGATTGATCAGTGGATGTTAAGCCATATTCAGCTACAATAACATCCATGTCCGAACTGGAAGGTTGAACAATCTTCACTTCCAGTTGATGTGGGACTTCTGTTGCCAATGCAGTAGAAGTACTAACTACCTTTCCAGTTCCATAAATCTCCTTTTGCTGAATCTGCTCCAGCTCATAGGTCTTCAGAACACCATAGAGTCTTTCCAAAGAAATCTCTCCAAGATCTCTTGCTTCTCTAATTTCAGATTCAGATAGTATAGTGTTTTCCATGGAGATTCAGATCATTTATCAATTTATTGTATCTCTCAAAAACCTGAGAGATACCTTCACCGGGGTTTGATCTGAAATGTTCATAAGAAGAGGTGAGAATTTCCATCTTATTCTCTCTGACTTCCTCTGTCCCCTCATTGATTATCTCTATAGTGTCTCAAATCTGTTTGGCAGAAACACAATTTAGAACATGATTATGCATGACAAGATCAAGACAATCAACCAGTATCAACTGTAAACAGGCATCCAGGGAATTATCCTCTTTCTCATCAGTTGTGTAGTCCTTGGGATCCTTAGGGTACATCCTAGCAGCTCTAGTAACAACATCGTTCTCTATCTGCTCTTCCTCAACAATCATAGGAAGCTTAGGACCATTCTTCAGCACTCCAAGATATTTAACGTTTGCCACTTGAAGAAACCGGAGCATCTTCTTCTTCCACATAGGATAATACTCCTTACTGAACATGGGAATCTTTACTGTAGCAACTTTCTGTGTTGTAGACATTTTTGAGATTTTTGATGAATAATAACAATTTCAGAGTTTAAGAAAAAAATCACAAAAAAATGGATCTTTGATTAGTGTATCAATCAAAAGGCTCTGATGCCAATTGCTAGGTCCAGATATGTTTGTAGAAGGGGGGTTGAATACAAACAGTACCGTTTAATCGAATTTGTATTATTCTTGATTTAACAATTTCAATAACAAATTACCGCGGAATAAAATGAAACAAGATTCAAGTTAAATAAAACTATATTAAACTTGAAGGGTGTTACAAATCAGTGTACAGATTACAGAGTTCTTGTTAAAACAAATCTAGAATAAATTCGACATGAATTTATCTATATTTGTAATAAAATGATCGAATACTAAAAATTAGTTCGATATAATTTCTAGGGATTATGATCCGCTAGATTATCAAAGCAAAACAAGTAATTGAATTCTAGTGGATTGGATATAACATTAATGTCTAGAATTGATTACAATTATTAAATTTGAAGCTTTGTAGTTGTTTGGTTATTAATGGCAGAAGAAATGAATTTGATGTTGTATTCTTTCTGTTTCTGTCTTGTTGAATGATATGTCTTGTTTTGATCATTCACTTGTATTTAAACAAGTCACATAAGTCTTTTCCACGCACCAAAACAAACTATTCTGATTTATTACTAGCAGTATTATCCAATACACTTGGTAGTACTATCGGTAGTACTATCCAATTGTATTGGTAGTACTATCGGTAGTACTATTGAAGGATAGTACTACTAGTATTAAATGGATAGTACTACTAGTACTTTAATTAGAAAGTAATAATTCTGATTTAATTCATTTTACTTTAATTGATTTAATAAATGAATTATTCAATAAATAAATTAATTCTTGAGAATTAATTTATAAATAAAATTACTTAAGATCTAGATTGATTAATTTAATATATGAATTAATTCTAGATTAAATTAATTATCTTATAGAATAAATTAAAAGAGAATTAAAACTAATTCAAAGAACCACTTAAATTGATGACGAACTTCCACTGAATGACGTTGACACTCCATGTACTGTCTGGTTCATGAGTGACTAACTTTAATGAGTGTTCTTCATCTTTTGACTTTAAACTGTGGTTCTTTCTCCTTCTACTAAACAAAGAACTGTAACATGTATTTCCCGTCACACTTCTGAAATCTCTGTCACGTTTAAATAGTTCCACTTCCTTTAATACTTCACTGAGGCTTGATCAATAAATTGAACTTCTTTCAATGTAGACTTACTTCAAGACTGTAGATGACATTAATCTTCATTCTCTTGACATATATTATCTTCTGAGATTCCTGTGACATTTGAATATATTATTTACTTATTACATCTTAGTTTATGTTGATTAGAATCCTCGGTGTTTATAAATAGGCCTATACATATGCCTTTCACAGGGTATCTTTCATCACTGACTTTGGTGTTTACTGTTATCTGGTTATGGCATTTGGGCTCAAGAATGCAGGTGCAACATATCAAAGGTTGGTGAACAAAATTTTTGAGCACCTGATTGGAAAGACTATGGAAGTCTATATAGACGACATGTTGGTCAAAAGCCTCGATAAGGCCGATCATATTGAGCACCTCCGAGAAGCATTTGAAGTGTTGAGACACCATAAGATGATGTTGAATCCTGCCAAGTGCGCCTTTGGCGTAGGATCAGGAAAGTTTTTGGGTCTGATGGTTTCTAAATGAGTAATTGAAGCCAACCCTGACAAAATCAAAGCAATTTTGGACATAGAACCACCACAGTCTGTCAAGGATGTTCAAAAATTTACTGGAAGAGTGGTAGCATTAGGAAGATTCATCTTCAAGTCAGGGGAGAAGTGTTTGCCTTTCTTCAAAGTTTTGAAAAACATGAAGAATTTTGAATGGACAGTAGAAAGTCAGGAAGCCTTTGAGGCCTTGAAGAAGTACATGGTTGAGGCACTGTTGTTGGCAAAGCCAAAACCAGGAGAGACACTCTCCTTATATTTGGTCGTCTCAAACACAACCCTTGGAGCTGTTTTGGTTAAGGAGGAATTGAAGTTTCAGAAACTCATCTACTACGTAAGCAAGATTTTGCATGGGGCAGAGATAAATTATTATGTAATAGAGAATTTTGCCTTAGCCCTGGTCATGGCCTCAAGAAAATTACGCCCGTACTTTCAGGCGCACAAGATACAGGTCTTGACTAATCAACCTCTAAGAAACATTTTGCATAGTCCTAAGGTCAGCGGGAGATTGATCAAGTGGGCGATTGAGTTGGGAGAATTTGACATCAAGTATAAGCCTCGCACGGAAATAAAAACTCAAGCACTTGCTGACTTCATGGTTGAATGTACTATTGACAACCAAGAAGTCGGGGGCAGGAATTAGTATTGGGAGGAAAAGAAGTTGAGAAGCAAGATGAAGACATGGTGTCCAGGGAATATTGGGTGCTCTATTTTGATGGGGCATCAAAAACCAAATCAAGTGGAGCAAATTTGGTGCTGCAAAGTCCCGATGGATTTCTCATAGAGTATGCACTTAAGCTGGACTTCCCAACAACAAACAATAAGTATACATGTTAAAATAGGTAAACTTTTTTAAATAATTAAAAGTATTAAAATAGGTTTTAAAATAAATACAGTAAGTAAAGGTTTGCGCGTGATATTTTTGGAAAAATATACGTTTTAGTAAGGAAAAATATAAAAAATAAAATATTTTAGTTGAAAAAGGTAATTGCCCGTGATATTTTTGGAAAATAAGGGGATTTTGTTAGAAAAATAAAAAAATAGAAAAAGTAATATATTTTAGTTGAAGAATGTAATTGGTTATAAATAAAAATAAATAAGTAAGAATTTGTCCGTGATATTTTTGGAAAATGAGGGGTTTTCTAAGAAAAAAATTAAAAAAGTAACATGTTTTAGTTGAAAAAGGTATTTGCTTTGCATTTGTTAAAAGAAAATAAGTATACATGTTAAATAGGTAAAAATTTTAAATAATTAAAAGTATGAAAATAAATTTTAAAATAAATATAGTAAATAAGGCTTTGCGTGTGATGTTTTTGGAAAAGGAAGGGGGTTTTAAGGAAAATATAAAAATTAAAATATTTTAGTTGAAAATTTTAATTGTCCGTCATATTTTTGGAAAAGAAGTAGATTTTGTCAATTAAAAATAGAAAAAGTAATTTATTTTGGCTGAAGAAGGTAATTGGTTATAAATAAGTAATGTTATTATTTCATAATATTTTTTATTGATAAGTAAGGGTAGTTTTATATAATCATATTTTTTTATTGATAAGTAAGGGTATTTAAATAATTAAAAGTATTAAAATAGATTTTAAACTAAATATGTAATGGTTTGCCCGTACTATTTTTTTGAAAAGGAGAGGTTTTAGTAAGAAAAAATAGAAAAAGTAACATGTTAAAAGAAAGTAAGTATACATGTTAAATAGGTAAACGTTTTTAAATAATTAAAAGTATTAAAATAAATTTTAAAATAAATACAGTAAATAAGGGTTTGTGTGTGATATTTTTGGAAAAGCATGGGGTTTTGTAAGGAAAAATATAAAAATTAAAATATTTTAGTTGAAAATTTTAATTGTCCGTCATATTTTTGGAAAAAAAGGAGATTTTGTCAAAAAACAAATAGAAAAAGTAATCTATTTTGGCTGAAGAAGGTAATGTTTTATAAATAAGTAATGTTATTATTCCATAATATTTTTTTATTGTTAAGTAAGGGTAATTTTATTTAAAAATATATTTGTATTGCTAAGTAGGAGTATTTAAATAATTAAAAGTATTAAAAAGATTTTAAAATAAATATATAATGGTTTGCCCGTGATATTTTTGGAAAATGAGGGGTTTTAGTAAGGAAAATAGAAAAAGTAAAATGTTTTAGTTAAAAAGGTTAATTACCCGTAATTATAATATGTTTTAAATTAAATAAGTAAGGGTTTGTCTATTATGTTTTTTTTTAAAACAAGGGATTTTAGTAAGAAAAAAAATAATGTATTTTAGCTGAAAAGGTAATTGGGTATAAATAATGTAGTTATTTAATAATATCCTTTTAAAAATAAGTAAGAGTAATTATGTAAAATCACTTTGGTACCGACTGACCAAACTTTTAATGTTTATAAAAAGTAAAATATTTTAGTTGGAAAAGTTAACTGTCCGTCATATTTTTGGAAAAGAAGGAGATTTTATAAAAAAAATATTATAAAAAGTAATATATTTTGGCTGAAAATGGTAATTGATTATAAATAAGTAATGTTATTATTTAATAATATTTTTTTATTGATAAGTGATGGTAATTTTATTTAATTATATTTTTTTATTGATAAGTAAAGGTATTCAAATAATTAAAAGTATTAAAATAGATTTTAAAATAAATATGTAATGGTTTGTTCGTGATATTTTTGGAAAATGAGGGGGGTTTTAGTAAGAAAAAATAGAAAAAGTAATATGTTTTAGTTAAAAAAGGTAATTGCCCGTAATTAAAATAGGTTTTAAAATAAATAAGTAAGAGTTTGCATGTGATATTTTGGAAACTGAGGGATTTTAGTAAGAAAAAAATAGAAAAAGTAATGTATTTTAGCTAAAAAGATAATTGGTTATAAATAATGTTATTATTTAATAATATTTTTTTAAAAATAAGTAAGATTAATTAAGTATAATCACTTTGGTACCAACCAAAATTTTAATATTTCGTCTGTTATAAGATAGTATAAATTAGTGGATGACCCCACATACATTCACATAATTTAACGTGTAAACTAATACGCAATTTACGAAAGAAAAATGCTAAGAAATTATAAAAAAAGTTCTTCTAAACTTTCACATAAACCTTATATTTCTTCCTAATTGATCGATATAATAATTAAAGGTATAGATACATGTGTGTTCTGTTAGGAATATGTTGTTCTTGATGATAAACATAAAACACTTAGTAGAATTTTTGTAAAGTCATTTTGTAGCTGTCAACGAAATGGCATGCTTTGCAGCATTCCGTTGACAGGAAGCTCATCAACGAAATGAGTGATGTAGCAATTGCACTGTACAATACTTCTAGTTTGATATGCATTTCATTGTAGATATTGGATAGGTTTTCTCAGTCATGTTGACTAAGTACTAGATAGGCAAAATAGGTTGGTTAATTGTAAATACATCATGCCTTGTAATTTTGCCTAAGTGAAGACCTGTCAACGGAATGAAGATTATCCTATCAACGGTATAGAGTTTACTCATCAACGGAATGAAGATTATCCTATCAACGAAATGAAGTTTACTCATCAACGAAATGAAGAATGAAGCTATCAACGAAACATATCTCCCTGCTATCAATGAATCACTATTACTTTTTGAATAGTTGACAAAGTGATAGTGACAGTTTACTGAACAGATCTAAAGGAGATATGGAAGTGTACTGTGCATTGGAAGCCATCAAAATGGTCACTGGAAATAAGGAAACATTCCAATTTCCAAGAAGGCTCTTGGGAGTGATCATAATAAGCGTGAAGACAAAAGTAAAGATCTCCAAGGACCACTGGACAAAAGGAATGAAAAGCAAGCTACTGATGGTTATTACTAGTGTACATTAGTGTAGCCAAAAATAGTATTGTAAACTTGGGTTATGTATATAACCAAGTGTAGCAGTTAAAATAAGTGTGAGAGAAGAAAAACAAATAGATTGTATTAGCTATCTTTGAGAGCATTTTCTTCTCTACATTCTTGTAACTGAGCAGCTGTGTACATTTGTATCACATATTATTTCCGCAATAAAAATCACTTCAGTTGGATCATCAAACAATCCAACTGAAATTATTTATGTGCTTGTGATTTTTACATTAAGTTCAGTTTTTATTTGTAAGTTGTTTTTAAGTTTAAGAAATATCAAGAATTGTATTCAACCCCCCCCCCCCCCTTCTACAATTTTGTTAGGTCATTTGGGATTAACAATTGGTATCAGAGCAAGCTTCTAACATACAAGAAGTTTAAAGATCAAGACCAAAACAGTAACCATGGTGAAGAAGGATGCAGGAGTAAAGATACCAGTTCTTGATAAGGACAATTACTTTCACTGGAAAGTAAAGATGCATTTACATCTCATGTCTATGGATGAGAGGTATGTAGACTGCATTGAGAAAGGTCCACACGTTCCCATGAAGTTTGCATCTAGAGTTGGAGTGCCAGATGATGCTCCTGATGTGGAAATTCCAAAACTTGTCTCAGAATAGACTATTGAAGATGTTGCAAAAGTCCATAAAGATAAAAGAACCATGAACATTCTGTTTAATGGTTTGGAACAAGAGATGTTTGACAATGTCATAAAATGTACAACCTCCAAAGAAGTATGGGACAATGTTAGAACTCTCTGTGAAGGAACTGAGCAAGTTAGGGAAAACAAAATGCAGCTCCTTATACAACAATATGAGCATTTTCATTTTAAAGCTAGTGAAACCCTAAATGACACGTTTAGTAGGTTTCAAAAGCTTTTGAATGGATTAAAGTTTGTTAGGTCCTGATAAGTTTGTAGAAGGGGGGTTGAATACAAACGATACCGTTTAATCGAATTTGTCCTTTTAAGATTTAACAATTTAGAACAAATTATTGCGGAATAAAACTGAAACAATATTCAAGTTAAATAAAACTCTATTAAACTTGAAGGGTGTTACAATTTTGATCACTGATTACAAAGAACTTGATAAAACAAGTCTAGAATAAATTCGACATGAATTTATCTATTTTTGTAATAAAAAGGATCGAATACTAAAAAGTAGTTCGATATAAAATCTAGGGATTATGATCCGCTAGAAAGTCAAAGCAGTACAAGAGATACAATTCTTATGAATTAAATGTTGAAGAACAATCAAGAATTAATACTCCTGCAGAATTTGAAGCTTGACAGATGAAGAAAAGTTATGAAGACAGTTGAGAGAAATGTGATGTTGAATGTTTCTGTCTTTTCTTTTCTGTTGTAATAAGTGAATTAATTCGTGGCCAATTGTCTTCTGTCTTGTATTTATCATTTCTTTTCTTTTAGTAAACCCACGTGCAATTCACTTATCAGAATAGGAATTGCACTAGGAAGACTAGCAGAAAAACAATCACATTGCCTTAGAAGACTCTCGGGAAGACAATGCTTGTGAAGGGAAGACAACCGGGAAGACAGCCCTTTGGCCTAGGAAGACATTCGGGAAGACAAGGCTTGGCCTAGGAAGACAATCGGGAAGACTCACTTGTGAGTCTTCCTAGTTCATTTTTCTAAGTCTTCCTAGTTCAAACCTAAGTCTTCCTAGTTCATTTTTATTCTAATTTAAATAATTAACTAAATAAATTATGTATTAAATTAATTCTTTACAGAATTAATTTAATAAATAATATACTTGATAGTATTAATTATTTATAAGAGAATAAATAGAATTAGGTGACTTCTCAATTAATTACTTTTTATTCTAATTTAAATAATTAACTAAATAAATTATGTATTAAATTAATTCTTTACAGAATTAATTTAATAAATAATTTACTCAATAGTATTAATTATTTATAAGAGAATAAATAGAATTAATTGACTTCTCAATAAATTCCAGAATCACTTAAAACTTAGATAAATAACAAACACAATAGTACGTTGACACTCGATGCACTGTCTGGTTCATGAGTGACTAACGACAATGTCTGTTCTTTATCTATTTGACTTTAAGCAGTGATTCACTTCCTTCTCATTCAAGAACTCCGTAATCAGTATCTTTTTCTGTCACCACTTGAAATCTCCGTCACTTTAATAAATCCACTGAGCTTGAATACTTCATTGAGGCTTGATTAATAAATTGAGCTTCTTTCAATGTAGAATAACTTCAAGTCTGTAGATGACTTTAATCTTCATTCTTTGACAGATATAATCTTCTGAGATTCCTGTGACATCTGATCTAATATTTACTTATTACATTCTTGTTTAAGTTGAGTAGAATCCTCGAATTACAAATAGGCTATAGCATATGCCTTTCAAAGTTGTATGGGTATCTATCAAACCAAGGATTCAAACCTTAAATTTCTTAGAGCTCTTCCAAAAGAATGGAAGCCTATGACTGTTTCTCTCAGAAACACTCAAGAGTACAAAGACTACACTCTTGAAAGGCTTTATGGAACCTTGAAGACATATGAGTTGGAAATGGAGCAAGATGAAGAAATTGAAAAGGTACAAAAGAAGGGTGGATCTATTGCATTGATTGCATCTGTGAACCAACTGGAATATGACAATGAAGAAGCTGCAAAGGCCACAACTAGTCGAGCTAGTTGTAGGAGTGATGTTAGCAAGGGTAAAGGCAAGATGACAGAAGAAGAAGAATCAGAACCAGCCAACTTGGATGACTTAGATGAGATTGATGAACACATTGCTTTTCTGTCAAGAAAATTCTCTAAGTTCAAGTTTAAGAGAAACTCAGAAGCAAGGCCACCAAGAAGAGACTCTCAACCCATCAAAACTAACTGGATTGAAAAGTCTAAGTCTAAATGTTTCAATTGTGGAATGCTTGGCCACTTTGCTGGAGACTGCAGAAAGCCCAAGGTTGAGAAGGGCAATAGGAAATTTGAGCCTGTTGATTATAAAAAGAAATACTTTGAACTTCTCAAGCAAAAAGAAAAGGCTTTCATGTCTCAGGAGTATGATTGGGCTGGTAATGGTGAAGATTCTGATGATGATGTTGAGTATGTCAACTTGGCTCTTATGGCTAACAATCATGAGCAGGAAGCAAGCTCCTCAAGCAACCAGGTAACAATTACTAATCTTTATGAGCTTTCTAAAGAGGAATGCGATAGTGCAGTAAATGAAATGTCTACTGTACTATATAATTTGCGTGTTACTCTTAAGTCACTTACCAAAGAGAATTCAAGAATAAAAGAGGCTAATCTGCTATTAAGTGATAGGAATGCAATGTTAGAAGCACGGCTCATTGAATTTGAGAAAATGAGGTGTGTTAGTAGGGATGCTAAGAAGGAACTTGAGAACGTGTTAGAAAGGGAAGAAATTCTTAAAACACAACTTGAAATAGAACAAAGTGTTATTGCAAAATAGAAAGATGCCAGGAATGTTGCTACCAACATCATTAATGTTCAAGGTATGGAATCTTCTTGTGAACAATCATGGAAAAAGAACAAAGAAAAGCTAGGGTATGTTAGTGAAACCTTAGAATCAGAAACAGAGTCAACAAACAACAATGATCATTTGTTGAAGGTTGATATGTCAACGGAATGCAATGTTTCGTTGACAGATGAACCATCAACCGATCAGGTTGTTTCGTTGACAGAGAAAAGAAAAGATAAACTCACTAGACTTAATAACAAGTATGGTCCTGTCACCAAGAACTTTGTTCAAGGTGAGTCTAGTAATTCAAAGAAAGTTGAGAAGCCTGTTGAGAGAGATAATGTAGGTCACTTGTCTAACAAGCAATTGAAGGACAAGTTAGAGAAAGTTCAAGTTGAGGCTAAGGGAAATAAAAAGAATAACAGGAATGGCAAAGTAGGGATTAACAAACACAACAATTACACACCTGATAAATATGATCCTAGAAAGACATGTGTCAATTGTGGAAGTGTTAGTCATTTATCTACTAACTGCAAATCTGTCAAGAAGACTGCTAATGTGAAAATTCCCAAGCCTGCAATGAATAGTTCTATGCCTACAATGCCTGTTATGCCTAACATGTTTGCTCCATATGCACAATTTCAGAATCCATATGCTAGCATGTCATTTGTGCCTAATCCACACATGAATATGTTTAATGTACCACAAATGCCATGGAATGTGAATAACATGTTTGTTCCACCAACTATGCATGCTGTGAATGAAAATGTGAGCAACTCTCAGAAATCAACACCAAGGGTAAAGATTGATTTAAATCAATTTGAGCCCAAGGTGAAAAATGATATTAAAGGAAAAGAAAAGGCTAACAAAACAGGACCCAAGGAAACTTGGGTACCAAAATCAACTTGATTTGGTTTTATTGTGTGCAGGGAGACAAAAGGAATCTTTGGTACTTGGATAGTGGTTGTTCAAGACACATGACTGGTGATTCTACCATGCTCACAGAGTTTCAGGAAAGAGTTGGCCCTTGTATTGCTTTTGGAGATGACAGCAAAGGCTACACTAAGGGATATGGCTTGATTTCAAAAGAGAATGTCATCATAGATGAGGTTGCATTAGTGGATGGCCTTAAGCACAATTTGCTTAGTATCAGCCAACTTTGTGACAAAGGATTTTTAGTTACTTTTTCTAGAGAAGCATGTGTTGTTTCTAAAGGAGGAAACAACAATGTGGTAATGACTGGATTCAGAAGAGGGAATGTGTACATTGCTGACTTTAGTAGCACAAGTCCAGACACCATCACTTGTCTCTTCAGCAAGGCAAGCAAAGATGAAAGTTGGCTATGGCACAAGAAATTGTCTCATTTGAATTTTAAAGTTATGAATGATTTGGTGAGGAAAGATCTTGCTATAGGAATTCCACAGGTGGAGTTTTCCAAGGATGGTTTGTGTGATGCCTGTCAAAAAGGGAAACAAAAGAAGGCATCTTTCAAAAGCAAGAGAGAGTCATCAATTGTCCATCAGCTTGAGTTGCTTCATATGGATTTGTTTGGCCCTGTAAATGTCATGTCTATTTCAAAGAAGAAATATTGTCTTGTGATTATTGATGATTTTTCTAGATTTACATGGACCTTCTTTTTGCACTCCAAAGACGAGGCAAGTGAAATCATTATCAATCACATCAAGATGGTAAACAATCATCCTGACTTCAAAGTAAGAAGGATTAGGAGTGACAATGGGACAGAATTCAAGAATTCAAGCATGAAGGTGTTCTGTGAAGAAAATGGTATTTTGCATGAGTTTTCAGCAGCAAGGACACCACAGCAAAATGGTGTAGTTGAAAGGAAAAACAGAACACTTATTGAAGCTGCAAGGACAATGCTAGATGAATCAAAGTTACCAACTTATTTTTGGGCTGAGGCAGTTAACACAGCTTGCTTCACTCAAAATATTTCTTTGATTAATCAGGCCAAGGGAATGACCCCTTATCAATTACTCAAAAGAAAGAAGCCACTATTGGATTTTCTTCATGTCTTTGGATGCAAGTGCTTTGTTCTGAGAAATCAAGCTGAGCATTTGGGGAAATTTGAAGCAAAGGCAGATGAAGCAATATTTGTGGGATATGCAACAGGGAAAGCTTACAGAGTCTATAATCTCAGAACCAACATTGTTATGGAATCTGTACATGTTGTTTTTGATGATCTCAAAATTCAAGGTCTCTGTGATGAAGGTTTCCATGAAAGTCTTTCTTTTGAGAATGAGGAAGGAGATCAAGTGAATCATGTTAAGGCTACTGAGAAACAGCCTAAAGTTGTTGTATCTAGCACAGATGAAAGCAGCAGTGAAGATGAAATTGTTGCATTAAGATTGAAAAGAATAGCTGTTAGCAGATCAAATGATCATTTCGTTGACAGTCATGATGGTGGATTCGTTGACAGTCAAAATGAGCGTTTCGTCGACAGCCAAAATGGTCATACCGTTGACAGTCATAGAAATGCTTCTAGAAGTGATCAATTAGGGACAACAAACTCAGGGGGAGTTTCTCAAGGACAGATATCCAATCAAGGCAATCATGATCATGAAGCTACCTCGTCAAGAGCAAATCTACCTCCCTCAAGGAAATGGACTAAAGATCATCCCTTTGAACTTATTATAGGTGATGTTACTTCAAAAGTCCAAACTAGAAGAGCAACTCAAGAGGAATGTCTATATAGCAGCTTTCTGTCTCAAGATGAGCCAAAGAAAGTTGAGGATGCACTTCTAGATCCAGATTGGGTTTTAGCCATGCAAGAGGAGCTAAACCAATTTGAGAGGAACAATGTTTGGAAGATGGTGCCCAAGCCTAAGGACAGGAGTGTCATAGGCACAAAATGGGTGTTCAGAAACAAGATGGATGAAAATGGCATAGTCACAAGGAACAAAGCTAGATTGGTTGCAAAAGGCTATTCACGGGAAGAAGG
Source organism: Heracleum sosnowskyi (assembly GCA_030848705.1). Lineage (NCBI taxonomy): Eukaryota > Viridiplantae > Streptophyta > Magnoliopsida > Apiales > Apiaceae > Heracleum > Heracleum sosnowskyi. Next base: position 49,720,679 of record CM061241.1, read on the forward strand.
AATTGATTTTGATGAAACATTTGCTCCTGTTGCAAGACTAGAAGCAATAAGGATTTTCCTAGCCTATGCAGCCCATGCCAATTTCAAGGTCTATCAAATGGATGTAAAGAGTGCTTTTCTGAATGGGGAATTGGAAGAGGAGGTGTATGTAAGTCAACCTCCTGGTTTTGAAGATGATGATTTTCCAGAATATGTATACTTCCTCCTCAAAGCACTCTATGGTTTGAAACAAGCACCTAGAGCCTGGTATGACACACTTTAACAGTTCCTCCTTGAGAATCACTTCACTAGAGGTACTGTAGATAAAACTCTTTTTCACAGGGTTGTGAATGGCTCTACTATACTTGTTCAAATTTATGTAGATGACATAATCTTTGGGTCTACAGATGTGAAACTTTGTCAAAAGTTTGCTAAGCTTATGCAAAGTAAATATGAAATGAGCATGATGGGAGAATTAACTTACTTTCTTGGTCTTCAAGTGAAGCAAGTTAATGAAGGCATTTTCATTAGTCAGACAAAATATATTCATGATTTATTAAAGAAATTTAACTTAATGGAATGTTCTCCTGCTAAAACTCTCATGCCTACTGCCACCAAACTTGAATTGAATACTAAGGAAAAATCTGTGGACATTTCAAATTACAGAGGCATGGTAGGCTCACTTTGATATTTAACAGCTAGTAGACCTGATATTATGTTTGCTACATGTCTATGTGCTAGATTTCAGGCTGATCCTAGGGAATCCCATTTAGTTGATATCAAAAGAATTTTCAGATATCTCAAAGGAACACCAAACCTTGGCATTTGGTATCCTAGAGAATCCAGCTTTGAACTAATTGGTTATTCAGATGCAGATTTTGCAGGATGTAAAATTGACAGGAAAAGCACAACTGGCACCTGTCAATTCTTAGGAAACAAGCTTGTGTCATGGTTCAGCAAGAAACAAAACTCAGTTTCCACCTCCACAGCTGAGGCTGAGTATATTGCAGCTGGAAGTTGTTGTGCACAGATTTTATGGATGAAAAATCAACTACTTGATTATGGATTAAGAGTTGAGAAAATTCCTATTTTCTGTGACAACACTAGTGCCATTGCCATTACTGAGAATCCAGTGCAGCATTCAAGGACCAAGCACATTGACATCAAGTACCATTTCATTAGAGAACATGTTATGAATGGTACTGTGGAGTTACATTTTGTTCCAAGTGAACAACAACTTGCAGACATCTTTACCAAGCCACTTGATGAATCAACATTCTCAAGATTAGTAAATGAGCTAGGTATGCTAAATTTCTCTTAATTATTTTTGAGATATTTGCAAGTTATAATGTAGCCAGAAATTTGCTATGTTTTTCTGTGAATGAATTTTCTCAGGAAAAAGTGCAATTTTGTCTAAGTCAAAATTACTATGTCAACGAAACGCACCATTTCGTTGACAGTCCTAGCATTTTTCTGGGTGTTTCGTTGATAGCTCTTTTATATCAACGAAACGCAGCTTTATCAACGAAATAGACGGGACTTTAACCGCCCAATCCTGATTCGTTGATTTAGCACAGTTAATCTGAACCGTTGAAATTTGACACGTCTTTTACCACGATCTATGCATACACCCCTGTAAGTATAAATCATGGTAATACTTTAAAAGTAACGGTTATATTTTTAAGCCAATCCAGTAATTTACATTGATTATTGGACTTAATTTCTGAGAATTTTTGGGGGAGTATTTAAGAAATTCTATTTTCTTTAATTCCTTTTTACCTGTTCTCAAAAATTCCAAAGGCTTTTCTCTCTTCTTCTCTCTAACAAGCAATTCAGTTCGAAGCTTTTTTCTCACTCAACAATGGCACCCATAGTCAAGCTTATGTCTGCTGGAGGGTTTATCTATGAGAAAAACAACTACATCCCCTTTGTTGTCAAGGAAAGCCCGAACATCATCTTTTTCAAGATGATGGACTTCATGAAGAATTGCAAGTTGAGCTATGCAATGTTTCACTCTACACCACTCTACAATGAGATAATCGAGGAGATTTGGACCTCATGTGAGTATAGTGGGACAAATTGCACTTTGCAATTCACCATCCAAGGTAATGAGTATATAGTTAATTCTGATGTATTGCAAGCATGTCTACATATTCCTGAAAATAACTGTAATTCTTTGCCTACATACACTGAAATGGTTAACATGCTAAATTCTATAAACTACTCATTGCCTACTGATAATTTGGGTAAGATAATTAGGAGAGGTTTGGTGAGAGAATACAGTTATTTAGCTGATGCATTCATTAAAGTCTTTTCTGGAAAGATTAGTAATTTTGATGCATTAACTAATTCTATGTTGATTCTCTTAACCATGCTTCTAACTGATAGATATTATAACTTTAGCACCCAACTTATGTATGAAATTGGTGCTAAGTTGGGTGATAAGGCAAATAGGAAAAAGAATATCTATTATGCTAGGTTTCTAATGATGTTGGCTAACCATGTTAGTCCAGCACCATTAGTTATCTCTAACCCTGTTTCCAGGTTTGAGTGTTTTGTGCAAGAAAAGAGAGTTTTGACAGATATACTGAGACTCAACCACAATGGTGATGTCCCAGTGGTATATCTGCCCATCATTGAGGTAACTTCTTCTAACCCTGTTAGTGTAGTTGTTACTTCTATTGTTTCACCTTCCAATGTTGCTATGGAGTCTGTAGTTGTGTCCCAACAGGCTCCTGCCCAAGCAGCAAAACCTAAATCTAAGAAATCCTCAAAGCCAACCTCAGGTGCTTCTCAAAAGGCACCTGTTGCAAAAACTACTTCACAACCCAAGGTGAGTGATTCTGGAGTTGTGAGAGGTAAGGGAAGGGGTGAACATCAAAGAAACCCCAAGAATAAGGAAGGAAAGGAAAGTGTGTCCCAGCCAAGCCCCATTGTGTCTTCCCAACAAGGCACAATGAGTAACATGGATTTAAACACAAGTCTAGTTGCATCCTCCCAAAAGGATGTGATTATTGAAACAAGCTCTCCTCCAAGAGCACACTCCAAGAGGGTAAGGGACACTTCAAGCCCACAGTCTACATTTTCCCAATACCAAAGGAGAGTGAAACAAAAATCCAAGGGTACACAGGGTGCACACACTCTGGAAGCAACACTTCCAGTTTCACAAATTCAATTTGATGTAACCCCTATTGTTACTCTGGGGTTACAGTCTCATTCTCTAAACATCAACCTTGAACTATCTCCACCAAATTCATCAACTCAGTCTCTAGATGTGGACATGATCCATTCATCTTTTCCTGATTCTCCAACCCTTATCTTGGAGAAGCCCCACTCTGAAGCTGGTGGTCATCACTTGTTAAGTGATTTGTTGGGCCATCAACCAATTTTTTCTGAAGTTACAAGAGGATCTGTGGACCAATCTCTAAAATCAATCACCACATATTCTACTGTAATTTCACTTTCTCAAAGTGCTGTATTGACTTCATCAACAAAACAGCCTCTTTCGTTGACAAGTGTTTCTCCATCAACGGTATCCATACCGTTGACAGTTCAAACTACCATTCCGTTGATAGGTCATTCTACACCCATTATTGAAGATCAAGTTGTTTCCACAACTAGTGTAGATGACCTGGTGGTAGTTGAGACACTTTTAGGTTTGAGAGGGAGTGAAACTGAGAGGCTGGCTTGCAGCCAGGCAAAAGGAGAGAATGAGAGTGAGAGGCTGGCTATTTCTTCCAGCCAGGCAAAAGGAGAGATTGAGGGTACCACCTTAGAAGGTGAAGGAGAGGGTGTGAGAGGTGTGAGCCATGGGGAGCCCATGATGCAAGAAAAGAGTGGAGAGAGAGAAGGGACTACAGGAGCAATAAGGGAGGAAGCAGCCATTGCTAGTGAGTTAATGGAGGTCAGTGAGGGAGAAAGGGAACTTACTTTCCAAGAGCATTATCAACAAACTCTGGATAGTATTTCTCTGGATCCTGAGACCTTTACTCACCCTGTGCCAGCCTATCATCTTATGGCTCAGCAGGGCAATGTGGAGGCAGAGAGGTCACTAAACCTAATTCATACAACTGCATCAATGCAAAGAGCAAAGGATGCCTTGACCAATCTATCTCCAGGAGCTGCAGCTAGTGATGAATTTGATTTTTCTGATGATGAGGACAACTTTGGTGTCAATCTACAGGTGGCCACTACTTCACAGACTGGGACTTCTGTGGTGCCCCCTACACCAGACTGGCTTTCTCAGGATGTTCATGGAAGAATCAACCCGGATGCTGCAATCACTAGATAGTACAATGAAGCCTTCTTGGCTCATGCATCTGTTAGTGTTGAACACAAGCCTTTCTACAAAGCCATTATGGACTCCTTGGAGATTCAAAGGCTACAAATGTTGTAGACCAGGGTGGAAGCAAGGGACATCAAGGACTCTGTTGGGAACTTGAAAGATGCTATAGACAGGAGGCTTGATGAGAAACTTCCCTCTCTCACTGTGTCCAAAATGAACAGGTTTTTCTCCAAGAAACCTGAAGTGTCCTCTTCTTTGAAGACTCTCTCCTCTAGAGTGGACAAAGTTGAGGCTACACTTTCTCAAATGCAAAAGGAACAGGAGAAGCAAACTCAGCTACTCACCCAGCTTTTGGCAGCTCAAGGACTCCCTATTATCTCTTTTAATGATAACAAAAAGGGGGAGAAATCTAAGGAGCTAGAGAAATCTAAAGAGCTTGATATACAAATCACAAAGGTTTTGGTCCCAGCCATTTCCTTACCAAATGAGCCACTAGCAATGGGGGAGCTTGGACAGAAGAAAAAGGATGGTATTGACCTGATTCAGGAAGCTTCTATGAGGATGAGACTTGCAGAACAGATTAAAGATCACTGGTCCAACATAGAATCAAGGGTCAAGAGAATTGCTGGAACTGCAATAAACTCAAATCCATCAACGGATTAACCATCAACGGATGCCATGGTTGTAACATCAACGGAATGGGAGCCACAGTTCAAGAGTTCTTATGTTATAGAACCCCTTCAGCATGGACTCTTTCAAGATTCAAGAAATGAGAGAGGGCAAGCTTCATGCTTTAGGAATGTGGATGCAAGAGGGATATCTCCAATATCACCTGTCAAACCCAAGGGCAAGAACACTGCAAGGATATTTTATCCTCCACCAAAGCCAGATGAGTTCAAAATCCTAGGGAAGCTGATTATTGAAAGCAAAGAAAGCAATCATCCAAGCATAAGGAACCAAAGGGCCATCATCTACAGGGATAGCAAGGAAATCTGCATTTGGGTTGGTCACCCAAATTTTGCTAAGGCCAAAGCTGAAGAATCTGAAAGAGCAGCAATGCAAGCTCTTGCAGTTGCTCAATCACTTGAAGATGAAGAAACCCTAAAGGAAGAAAAGGCCAAGGATGAAGCTGAGGAAGCTGGAAAGGAAAGGAAGAGTGTAAGGCAGCCAAAGGCTAGAGCAAAAAGGAATCTAAACTTTGATAAAGATGATTCTCAGGACACTGCCCAAGACTCTTCCACAACTAGTGCACATCAAATTCCTGTTGATCAACCTCATGAAGGAAAGTTGGCCTGTGATCCTGCACATTCTGTCAACTTTCATGATCAACCAATAATGCCAAAAGAGGAGCCTTTTGAATTTGATGAGGCCTGCTTTCCAAAGTTTCTATTTGAGAAAGATCAACCAATGAAGACAAAGAAAAGGGTTGTCAAAGCAAAGCCAGTATTTATGAGAAAGCCACAACCTTAGAAACCCCCTGCAAATCCAGAGGACTGCATGTACATTGCTGACATCAGGGAAGAATCCAGTCTACATCTTGACTTAGACAACCTGGTGGAAGTAAGGGGCATTGCAGCTTCTCAAAAATTGCCTGAGAGACTGGTCTTTGTATTCAAGGGTGGTAGAGAACAGGTGTGGCCTCTCTACAGAATTTTAGGAGAAGACTACCAAACACTACTCTCAGTGTTTAGATGCTTGAAGAAAGACTTTGGCTTCACCAAAACAGCCAGGTCTGAGGTGGTCTCCAAAATTTGTCAGATAAAGGCTAGCTGGAACAAGCCTGAGGCTCTTCCCAGGATGCTTAGAGTGCCCTCAACAGGAAAGAAGATCCATCTTCCATCCTGGATGATGGAATTTAAGTACAAGGACAATTGCAGAAGATTTTTCAGGATGGAAGACCAGCTGGATAAGGCATCTAATCAAACTCTAAAGTTTATGCAATCCATGCTTGGTGATCAAGATGAAGAAGAGAAGATCTTTTACAGAAGGCTACAGGTCCAAATTGAGGAAAACAACTCTAAGAGAGGGAAGAAGACTATGCCACAAAGAAAACACAGATGAATCATTTGTTCAGTCTAGAGGAGCACTTTTGGGCATTAGTCTTGTAAGTCTTGTATTTTGTCTAAAATATTATGAAGCTTAATGCATTTTCTACTTTTGTAATTTATGATGTATCTGAGTGTTTTTGTTATCATCAAGTCTCTTGATTTACGGCTGTTATTCTATCAGTCATAAATTGGGGGAGATTGTTAGGAATATGTTGTTCTTGATGATAAACATAAAACACTTAGTAGAATTTGTGTAAAGTCATTTTGTAGCTGTCAACGAAATGGCATGCTTTGCAGCATTCCGTTGACAGGAAGCTCATCAACGAAATGAGTGATGTAGCAATTGCACTGTACAATACTTCTAGTTTGATATGCATTTCATTGTAGATATTGGATAGGTTTTCTCAATCATGTTGACTAAGTACTAGATAGGCAAAATAGGTTGGTTAATTGTAAATACATCATGCCTTGTAATTTTGCCTAAGTGAAGACCTGTCAACGGAATGAAGATTATCCTATCAACGGTATAGAGTTTACTCATCAACGTAATGAAGATTATCCTATCAACGAAATGAAGTTTACTCATCAACGAAATGAAGAATGAAGCTATCAACGAAACATATCTCCCTGCTATCAACGAATCATTATTACTTTTTGAATAGTTGACAAAGTGATAGTGACAGTTTACTGAACAGATCTAAAGGAGATATGGAAGTGTACTGTGCATTGGAAGCCATCAAAATGGTCACTGGAAATAAGGAAACATTCCAATTTCCAAGAAGGCTCTTGGGAGTGATCATAATAAGCGTGAAGACAAAAGTAAAGATCTCCAAGGACCACTGGACAAAAGGAATGAAAAGCAAGCTACTGATGGTTATTACTAGTGTACATTAGTGTAGCCAAAAATAGTATTGTAAACTTGGGTTATGTATATAACCAAGTGTAGCAGTTAAAATAAGTGTGAGAGAAGAAAAACAAATAGATTGTATTAGCTATCTTTGAGAGCATTTTCTTCTCTACATTCTTGTAACTGAGCAGCTGTGTACATTTGTATCACATATTATTTCCGCAATAAAAATCACTTCAGTTGGATCATCAAACAATCCAACTGAAATTATTTATGTGCTTGTGATTTTTACATTAAGTTCAGTTTTTATTTGTAAGTTGTTTTTAAGTTTAAGAAATATCAAGAATTGTATTCAACCCCCCCTTCTACAATTCTGTTAGGTCATTTGGGATTAACATGTTCATATGAGTTCCTCTAATTGAAATAATTTATTATGTCAACTCACAATTATTACATTATTGTTGAGAATTTTATGATTATCTAGCATTACTCTTTATGAAATAGATTTTCATATTATTTAGTCAAAGCTGATGACCTAGCACTATAGATGTTCAAAACGTCTGAAACTTGAAATCTAGCTCGATCTTGAAAAAAAATTGAAAAGCCCAGCCCAAAAAAGTCTGGCTCGGTTCGGCCCAAGAACCTTAAATGGGCTTCCTATGTTTCATTAAACCCGACCCGAAATCCTGTTAAAAATTCGGGCTTTTGAAAAACTCGAATAAAATCCAGACTTTTAAAAAACTCGGATAAAAGCCCGGTTCAGCCCAGTTAAGAAATTTGGATAAAACTGCAATTTGTTATAGTTAAAATCTAAAAATATATAATATTCAAGAATATTAAACTTCAATGGAGAGGTTACGAAGGATCATTAGGCTAAGAAGAATCAATAATATGCATGACAAATCATTCTTTCCAAAAGATTTATTGAGTGTATTGAATATTGATCAAACAAATATTATGCTTGTAGTTTTTTGATATTAGTTTCGTGGTATCTCTTTTTATGTATTCTGTGGTTCATGGGTGCATCTTTTTAGGGATTATTCATTTTGTAAAGCTTTGTTTCTTCGATAAATTAATATATTAGATTTGAAAAAAAAAAGAAAAAAAATTACATATATAAATATATATTAAAAAAAAATTGGCCCGCCCGGTCCAAGGGTCTAAAACGATCCTCATATTATAGAGAAAGCCTGACTTAACCCCATTTTTGATAAAATCCGACCGACCAGTTTTTAAAAAAGCCCAGACTTTTTAAAGTCCGAATAAAACCCGTTTCGAAGCGTTTTTTGTACATCTCTATCTAGCACATACAAAAAAAAATACCATAAAATCTAGAATTAATACACATCAATTAAATGATAGAATTAACTCAATGTTTATAACAAAAATTCGATAAATAAATATTCGGTAATAAGTAATCTCAATACTGAACAATCTCATCAAAACCGATAATATTTTTCGATCCCTGTAAAAGACTAATACATCTTTAAAATCGATGAATGAATGAACTTAATAAATAAATATAAATCTCACTAATCACATACTTCTTCTATCCCTCTCATTTATTTATACTTTTCTTTTTTGATATGTTTCTCTCATTTTTTTACATACCAAAAATAGTAACATTTTATAATATAAAATTCGATCACATTCAATACTTTCCTCCGCTATACCTACTTTATACCTACTTTATACATTAAATATTGATTGTTCCACCACTTTACTCATTTTTCTTACTTTCTCTATTAATTTACATTTTTTCTTAACTTCCGTGTCGTTCTCTCAATGTAAAGAATTGAGGAGGACGGAGGGAATACTAATTTATCATACAGTTAAAATTCTTTAAAGTAATAGCTTCGGAGCCGGGAAAAAATATTACCTTATCGAGAATAAAAATAAATTATCTTTATTATGTTGAAATCAAAAAAAATATTATTTTAACGAGATCATTATTTTATCGATTATTACTTAATCGAATTCAACTGTATCAATCCAATTAAGTGTGTTTTTGGGTACATTTTTTTACGCAAGATGAAAGTAAATTGGAAGGTGTATATTGGTCTATTAATTGATCATGTCACGAACGTGACCCCAGTTTCCAAACATCTACTTCCCACGAATTACGTTAAAGTTTAAATCACCTAAGAGAAAAATAAATAACTTACCCTAGGCAAAACTGTTAAAAAAACCCACAAAAATCAAAAGGTCAAATCAGTAATTTCACTCTCACCCTTCCCACAACAAACGCGTCTTCCAAGCGCGACGTGTCACCACAACGATCCACTGCAACCATCCTCATCTCTCGCCACGTGCCCCATATCCACTTCTCCACGTCATACGCCACCGTGGCACTCACCTTCCACGTCACCACCACCCCCACTCTCTTTAAAACTCCCCAAACTTCTAGTCTCTTCTTTAGTCATCACAGCCTTATCCTTCCTTTACACATTTCACGGCGATCATCTAACCTGAAAACTCATATCCGGCCGCCGGAATGTCTCTCTGACGTCATTTACCGGTCACCAATCCCAACAAAAATTAATATTTTCTAGTAACTTATCTACAAGTCATTCCTCACACCAACCCTCACAAAATAATGAATTACTATAATATATTAATCGTATTTTTCCGTTCGTAAATAAGTATTGCTTCGATTTTCTGCACGTAAAATATATATGTATCGGTTTTAGCTATAGATCTATAGATTTTCGTGTCTATTCTTTTCGATTGTCGTGTCGATTCTTCTTTTTGTTGATCAACATATATATATATAAATATATATATACATATATATATATAGTTTTGAGTTAGTTGAGCTATAATTTGAATCTATAACGCAATGATTTACAAAAGAAATATATTAATTGTAGTCTGATATATGATATATAGATATAGAGATTGAAAACATGCCTTTTCCGTTGAAGATACAGCCGGTTGATTTCAATTCACCGGTTGACTCGGCTTTTTCTAAACCGGTGGGGAAGTCACGGTTCAAGCGGCTTTTCGAACGGCCTTTCGGTAATGTTTTGAGAACGCCGGTGCCGGAAAAATTTGTTACCGACGCCGGAGCCGATCAGGTGCAGTTAAGTAGAGATGTGAGTGATGAGTTTGAGCCTAGTTCTGTTTGTTTAGCTAATATGGTTCAGAATTTTATCGAGGAGAGTAACGATAAAACGACGTCGAATAAGTGTTGTAAGAATCGGTGTTATTGTTTTAAAGGTGATCGGAGTGATTGCGATGATGATGAATTGGAGTCTAATCACAGTCATGCTTGTGAAATTCTTAAGGTGTGTTTTTCGATTTTTAAAACCGAAGATATATGGTTCCAGTTCCGAGTCCGATTTTAACCTGATCATACTTTTACATAATATGCATATGCATGTTTGTTGATTTAATTGTTGCTACATTTAATATGTTGTTAATTAGTACAGATATCAACAATGAATTAATTTTTTATTAGAAATGTTGTGATTATTTAATTGTGTGTGTTTTTTGTATTAATTTTGTTTCCTGATTGGAACAGAGTTTGGTGATGTGTTCCAGTGTTTTCGAAAGAAATCTGTTGGCGGATACTGCAAGTATTGTTGAGAAGAACAAAATCTCGAAATGCAAGGATGATGTTAATCGGAAATTGGTTACTGATGGTCTTTTAGCTCTCGGATACGATGCTTCGATTTGCAACGCGCGTTGGGAGAAGGCTCCTTCGTATCCTGCTGGTACGAATGAATTTGATTTATCAGGCTTGATTGAATAATTGTTTGATGGAGGTGTGATTAATTGGATATGAATTGTACAGGTGAGTATGAGTATGTTGATGTGATTAAAGACGATGAGAGGTTAATTGTGGACATCGATTTTCGATCAGAGTTTGAAATTGCGAGATCAACTAAAACCTACAACACAATTCTTCAAACTCTGCCTGTTGTTTTTGTTGGCAAAGCTGATCGTCTACAGAAGATAATCTCTCTAGTTTCCGAGGCAGCGAAACAGAGCTTGAGGAAGAAAGGAATGCCCTTTCCGCCTTGGCGAAAGGCGGATTATGTTAAATCCAAATGGCTCTCTCCTTACACTCGAACACCGCCACCGACACCATCCCCATCACCACCACCGACTTTCAAGGACTCCACTGACCTAAAACCTGACAGCCTAATCCCTGTTATGGGAAAGAAGAACCCTTCTATTAATATGAACGAGGTTGCTAATTCTCCGATGAAGATAACTCCCTGTTCTACTGCGAATGAGGGTGCAAATTCGCTAGACTCTTCGGATCATGGTGATGATACCGTCTTCACTATGTCTGAAGACGACGAAGATGCATAGAGTTTTGATCTTTTGACATGATCTTTCCCTAAATATATATCTATATGACTATATCAATCTACAGGTGTTTTTGGGATTTTTCCGGGGTTTTTTAGTGTGGCCGGAAAATCCAAGAAGAAATCAAGATGGTAGTATTAGTAAGAAGGTAGTATATCAGTATATTGTAGAATGAAACTATGATCCCCTTATCCTTTTTTGCTTGTAAGGGTCTTTCAGCTACTAATATGATACTATAACAATCAATAAATTGTAAAAGAAGCCGTCTATCAGTTTGTAATTCTCAGTTTTGGTGATCATCAATCAAATGGAGAATTTTCTCTATGTTTTGACTTTTGAGTTCTTGAGTATTGTAATTTCTTGGTTGGTTTCTTCCATTGTTCTTGAGCTGCATTTTTTGATTCTTGTATTGTTTTTACCTTTGTCTGTAATTCTTGTTTTTTCAGGTTAGATGAAGAACAGACTGGTAGCCTCTTGTAATTTGTTTTTTCTTCTCTACATAGCTTGTATTTATTTACAGGCAGTGGTCTAGTTTGGCTGCACTTGAGATAAGAGGCCTATTTTGACAGTAACTTTTCTTTAACATTTATGCAAAATCTTTTCAACAAGTCCCTGTAAATCTTGTAGAAAACCATGAAAAAGTGGTATTCCTGATTAGCTAGCTGAGCGGATTGGTGTGGTTTTTGTGTACGTTTGTTGCTCATAATACCACTTCTGCACTTCATCTGGCAAATTTTTTGAATAAAAAGGATATAAAATAACATTTATCTATTTTAACCACAAATCAAAATATCTCTTTAGGTTCTTCAAATCTGATGCCAGGACAAGCGAAGACATCACACCAAATTTATGGAAATTAACTGTTCTGAAAAGAGGCCATAGTTAGGTACCTTGAAAACGAATTTTCATATAGAAATGGTACCACTACTGTTCTATTTACGTAACTCTTTGATTTTCTGCACGTATTTTGGGGTGTGTAGCATATAATCGCTTTTACGATATTTATTGTCGAAAAAATGAGAGGTAAATTCAAGTTATGTGTGTTTCATGTCCAAAAAATATGATCACTTCTATCTGCTTTTTCTTTTAACTATGTATAGAAAAGCCTAACATTACTACTATAGAAGAAATAAAATGCTTTAAAATATCTGATATTCTATTTCTTACAACCCCAGTTGTGGTTGTTCAAATTTGAAACTAAAAACGGGATAAAGTGCAATTATACTCTGAGCCAATAGCGATGGTTTCAGAATTTTAAGTCAGTCTACTGTGAGTTTAAAGAAGAAGAAAAAGGTAAGTTGAAGGTAAAAGCTTTCTCTGGTAACTTACAATAAGAGATAGGTCGGTCCCTACCCTCTTTCCTACGTAAGGAATTTCTATTTTTTGACTTGTTTTCAGATTACATTTCAATAATAATTTCGAGATTATACAATTTTTATATTTTTATTTTTAATTATGAGTATTTTTTATTTAAAGATAATTCTTTTTTCTCCCGCGGTCCAAGGTATTATGCAGAAAACAGTCTGCAGGGCGCAGGCCTTAGAAATTGGAAATCTGAAGCTTTCAGTGAATATGTTTTAATTTCGCCCAAAGAAATCTGTGTATTTATGTGCTTAATCATTGCGAATCTTAGGCGTATAAGTATTTTAAAGGCATGTGCTTACAAAGTTTACCATTTTATTAGGTTTCTTGTTTCATTTGGCCTGTAATTTGATTATAGTAATACATTTTATACCAATGAGTTCAAATGTTTAACATAGTAAACTACTCCCTATGTCTCATCCAATAGTATGGATTTGTGCACGAAAGTCAAGAAAAATAAGTAAAGTACGGAGAAAAACGAGTAGAATGAATAAAATGATGGAACATAGAAATATTTAAGGTGTAAAGTAAGTAAGTGAAATAAAGTAGTAGAAATAGTTAATTTTATATTATAAAATTTTCTCATTTTAAAATGTAAAAAATTAAGAGAGACATTCCAAAAAAGAAAGCGTAAATAAATGGATGGGATAGAGAGAGTAATTATTTGTGAAAGCAATATCCCACCAACTTTAGTTTACTTATAATCAGCTCAAGTTTAGGTTCCTTTCTATTGCTCTACTTCTAGAATCACTGACTGCATCATGTTTTTTCGGTTTTTCTTAGCATAAAAGTACCAAAACATTATGTATTTCGGGGGAGTATGACTCAAAAAATATTACGTATTTCGGGAGAATATGATTTCGTATTGAGCCCAACTCATAAAATTTAAAAGAAGTATTAATAAGATAAATCATGAAAAAGGAGGAGAAAATGAGTTTTAAACCGCTCTTAAATTGATGATAGTGAGTTTAGTAGTAAATATACATGTATATCAATATATATAGCCTGTTTTGGAATGCCTTTAAGCCGGAAGCTTAAAATCATTCTCGATTTTAAGTTAAAAAATGTTTGTTTGTGTAATAAATTAAAAAATGAGTTAAAGTTAAAAAAATCAGCTTAAAACCAGAAGTTGGTATAAGATACTTTTTCGAACAACTTGTTTCATTTTAATTGATAAAAGTAAACATCATCATTCAAATATATTATTTATCAAATTTATTTTTAATTTTACATTTTTAATAACACATAAGTTTCTCATTATATAAAATTATTCAACCAAATTTTTTTTACTTTTTATTTATCATTTTAAGTAACTTTAAGTCATAAACAATAATCACAACCTCAGCCAAACAGGCTCTTATTCAGTGACTTACTATAGTTTAGACATTGTTTAAAATAGCAAAAGATTTGGCAGTAAACATGTGCTTAATTGGGCAAATCTTAATTCTGACATTGTGATACATTACTAGTTGTTTGGTGCAGAGGTCAATCATGGTGTCACTGATCTTGATTTTGGATCAGAAAAAAAGATTAAGGCCTATTAAGTTGTGGCTTCTTTTTCTTAAAATAAAGGGAGGAGGTGAGAATCATGTGATCCTTAAAGTTTGAAAGTTAACAAATCATGTGTGATAGATGTACAAAATTGGCTCTATATACTTTTGCAATATTTGTGTGTCACAATTTGAATATTTGTCAAAACAAGAATTCGTTCTACTTTACTTTAGGCCCATACCAATTCATAGGTTTACTATTTCGGTGCTTCGTAGGGCTATAGAATCTTATTTAAATGGAGTGTTTTGGTAATAAAATTCTGACTTAATTGCACGAAGATGTCCGAGTTATAATTTTTTTGCATAAAAATGGTTTTACTATAATAATAGGCACCCGCATGACTCAAATATAAATTTTTAAACACCCGCATGACTTCCGTCAATATATGTCAAACAGACGTTAAATTACAGGGGTAAATTCGGAAATGAATAATGCAACGGCTATTTTAATACAACATATGTTGTATATATATATATATACATCCTTACATGTTTAACCAAATTATAAGTTTGAAGGACAAAATTGGACACCATCACTCATAGAAATAAGCTCATATTACTAAAATCATGGCATACAAATGTTATTGTGGAAATTGGGTTGCGGAGAGAACTGCTCGGACATATGCAAATGTGGGTCAAAAATTTCTTAGGTGTACTATAGGTAGTCGTGGTTGTGGCTTTTTCATGTTGGTTGATGGCTGCATAAGGTGTAGGTGTCTACAAGTTGAATTGGAGAATATGAGGTTGCAAGCTAAAAGATGGAAGCTATGTTTCTTCTTCGTAGTGTTCTTGTTTTTCATTTTTTTTGTCTGGAATGTACCTTCTGTTGAAGATGTTAAGGAAGAAGTTTACTGAATCATGTAATGGTTTCATTGCAATGCGGGATGATGTAATGGATTTCACTGATATGAAGATATAATATTGCAACGTTGTATTCTAATTAAGCCTTTCGAAAATAAGTAAAGCATACGAACATAAAATGCAACATAAATGTCAAAGTGTTTACTTTCATAGCTGTCATAATACAATGTTGGCCACAAAATAGCTGTTTCACTGTCACAATATTTGAAGGCTTCAAGCCATAATTACTAGCTATTACACAACAACAAAATACATAAAATGATATGTAGAAGCTAGCAATCTTCATATCTTCCTTTTTGAGTTGTTTTTCTTGGCCTGATCAGCAAAGCCAGAGGTTGAGCTGCCTTGAGTTCCTTGACCTTGTCTCTTATTCTGCTGCTGCTGCATCATTTGAGGTATGGATTGTTGGTCTTGCTCTCTTGGCACATTGTTTGTAGAAGAATTACCCCCCTGATGCTGTTGTTTCTACACTTACACATAACATATTGATTACAAAGCTTTAAACATCTTAAAACATGCTAAACAAAGCTAATGTTTACAATATTACCTTAACTGCACAAGTCCTAGAATTTTGACCAGGTTGGTTGCATATTTTACACACACAAGTTGACTTAGCAATGACTGGAATGGTCCCCTCATATGCAGCTTTTTTGATGACATCATCTTTCTAGAAATAAAAAAAAATGCAGATGACTATTTAGTGTAACTAAACTTGTGATATTTTTTTAAAAAAATGCATATGACTATTTACCTTCATTTCACAAGTTCTAGCATTGTGCCCCCTTGTTTTACAGTAGGTGCAATTCACTAATGTGCCTACTTTGCTTAATTTGGTAGGATCATGAGGAATATCATTCCTTGTGTTCCTTTTCTTCTTAGGCCTTCCTGCAGGTGTCTTGACATTGGGAGGCAAAGGCCTTGGCTCAGTTGCTGTTTGCCAAAATTCTGGGCCTACAATGGGCTCCAAGGTGCAACTGTACAACTGTTTTGGAAATAAACATAATGTACATAAGATAGCAATTACTAGCATAAAATTACCTTCATGTATAGTTCCTTGGAATAGCAATTATGTATATAATTCTCCCATGGTTCATTCCTAACAACTATGCATGCACAAGCATGATAGCAAGGAATTCCACTTAGGTCCCATTTCCTACAAGTACAACTTTTCTTGAACAAATCAACCACTAGTTCATGGCCACCATCTGTACAAGTGACTAAGTATGTTGTGCCTCCAGACCAGGAAATAACACAATTACCAACATACTGTATTGCCCTAATTTTTCTACATACAAGCAACATATTATTGAAATGAATATATGAAAAACACTAAGTCATGAATTAATGAAAAATATTTACTTGTTCAATTTTTTAAGTGCACTAGGGCATATTACAGTGTCCCTAACTGCCAATTTATCTCTTCTGACTTGAATCCTTTTCATGACAGATTTGTGCAATTCCTTAAACATGGTTATGATTGGCAAGTCCCTAAATTTTCTTATGTTGCTATTGAACATTTCACAGTGATTGTTTACAAACATATCACTGTGAACATGTGTCCTAAAAGCAACTCTTGTCCATTGTGTCTTTGGCTTTGCAGAAACCCACTCATGGCATTTAGGTGCAATCTAAATAAACATATAATACATGAGCTAAAGGCATTTAAATAGATAAGACATGACATGACTGATAACATGAATATATGTACCTCTTTCATTTTGTTCATGTGTAAATTAAACTCCCAATCAGTACTAGATCTTGCTGCTTTCCAGAAAAGGTGTCTCAATGCGATTCCCTTGAATTCCTCGTGCATGTTCTGATACAAATGCATAACACATAATATGTGTTCTGCATTTGGTACAACATCTTCCAGTGCATTTATCAGTCCCTACATGCCATCAACAAACAAATTAGTATGTATCATACATGGCATTTTTAATAGACAGTCTATTTAATATTTCAAAATACAAGATCAAATCCACACACCTTCTGTCTATCAGATATAAAGGTCCATTCTGCATCATTTTGGATCTTCAAATCTTGGCTAAGAAGCTCCAAGAACCACTTCCAGGAATCAGTGGTTTCAGATTCCACAATTGCCCAAGCAATTGGGTACATGCCATCATTGGCATCTACTCCAACTGCTGCTAGTAGCTGTCCACCAAAGGGGCCTTTAAGATAACAACCATCTAGCCCAACCAAATGTCTACGGAACTGGATAAAAGCATTCTTCAAGGGCCCCAAACATATATACATTCTCATAAACCTCCCACTCCCAGTCCCTGGCTCTGGATCTTCACATAAAATCTTAACAGTGCTTTCAGGGAGTACCCTCTTCAACTCATAAGCATAGTCCCATACTTGAGCAAATTGTGCTCTGTGAGTGCCATTTATATTCAACAATGCTCTTGTTTTGGCTCTATACACAACATGTTTTGAGACCTCACATTTAAAATCATGGAAAATCTTCTTATGAAATGCAGCAATGGGCCATGTAGGGTTCATTCTGATTTCCTTCTCATAATGTTCAGCAAGCCACACTGAGTTAATTTGCTTCTGGTGGAATGTAGGCATGCATTTATGATTACTCACTATAGACCTGATTTGATAAGTAGGAGTCTTATTAAATGGAGAAGCATACAAACTCCATTTACAAGGTTTCTTACATACATACTTAACCTATTAGGCTCAAGGCATGTCTGAATACCACTATTAACAAGCCTATACCTTGTGACTATGTCACTCTACATGACCTAGTGAATTTCATCACTGTGGTATAATATAGGTCTCTATTGTACTTGTCTTATTTTCATGTACTTAGCTCTATTCTGTATGCTCAAGTTTATAATGAGCTTAGTAAGTTTCTTGCACCTAGAATGTATATAGGCCATGAAATAATTGTCCTGGAAGAAGTTCAAATTGTTCATGCAGCAGGATAAAAGTGAATAAGGCCTTGAAGAAATAAGTTGCAGAAATTTGTCTAAGTCCCTATATCGTGAAGTCAGAATGAACTATGTCGTGAAGTCCTCAAAGTCCATGTCGTGAAGTGCTGAGATCGCATAGTCTGAAATGAACTATGTCGTGAAGTCCTCAAAGTCCATGTCGTGAAGTGCTGAGATCGCATAGTCTGAAATGAACTATGTCGTGAAGTCCTCAAGGCACATGTCGTGAAGTGTTGAGATCGCATAGTCTGAAATGTACTAGATCGTGAAGTCCTCAAAGGCTATATCGTGAAGTCCTCAAAGGCTATATCGTGAAGTCTGAAATATGCCATATCGCATACTCCTAAAATACTCATATAGCAAAGTCAGAAATGCTCTATGTCGACAAGTCACGGGATAAGGACTATACTGGAGTTCACGATGTCAACACTTAGACGATTTACAACAAGACAAATCAAGGTACAGTATCAGAGTTCGTGGAGACAAATACTGAAGCATCTGTTACGGTTAAGTGGTCCAAAGACATATGGCAAATCTACAGCAAAACTTGGAGAGAAAGAATAGAGACAAGCAGCTACAGATAAGGCAAAGGACGACAGAAAACAAGTGGTCCTTCTTGACACAGTTAACCTCTTATGGAAAAACAAGTTGGAGTTACAGTTAGGGGTAGCTATGTAAATAGGTGTGTGCACCAGTTTGTATAGGTCTTATATATACTGTGCACACCCTATAGTTAGCTGCAAGAGAGATACATATAGATTTTATCAAGCACTCTTTTCTCTGTAAGAAAACAAGAAAACACTGTTATTGTTTAGAAGCCAGAATTTCACTTGTGAAATTTTAGAAGCTGTAGTATTTGATTTACTTTATACAAAGTAGATTAAAGTGATTGTGTGTGTTCTGTTTATTTTATTTCCGCATTCTCATACATACACAATCTAATATAGATCTTAGCTTCAAGAATCGAAAAACATTCAAACTATCCATTCACCCCGCCCCCCCCCCCCCCTATGTCTAGTTTACTAGTGATATTCATATCTAACATAACCTTCCTCCCATAATTTGGAACAAGTTCAACTGGCCTCCTTTCTAAGATTGCATGATTCCTTACAGCTTTCCTGAAAATCTGAGAACTCTTCAACAACATACCTAGCTCAAAAACAGGTTTCTCCATATCTACCTCCTCATTGAACATTGGAAAGTTAGGCTCATCTTTATATATAGAATTTGCTGCCATTCTTTCTTCATCACTCCCTAAGTACACACTCTCATCATCAGTATCAACATTGTCATCTTTCTGAGGTTGTTCTTCTTAGGGATGTCATCATCTTCAAACACAGTTTTTTCAACATTTTTCTCAAACACAAGATCATCATGTTTGGAACTATGTTGTTTCTTGATGATAACCAAATTAACTTAGTAAAAATTGTACAAGTAAATGTAGCCATCAACGGATAGTTTGGTTTTGCAGTATCCGTAGATGGGAAGCTTATCTACGGATAAGACTCAATGTAACATGCTGGTGTATTTTTGATGTTGAAGTTGAAATAGTCTTGATAGGTTAAATGAGTCATGTTGACTATCAATAGATATGTAGAATAGGGAGGCTAATTGTAAATAGTCGATGCCTTATAATTCTGCATACGTGAAATTGACTGTCTACGGATAGCTTGATTAGCCTTATATGGATATGGATATTGTACTGTCTACGGATAGCAGTACTAGTTGATCAAGAAACTGTCAACGGATACAACCCAAGTAGCTTCTACGGATACACTCTGTACTTGTGAAAGGGACAGCGATGTCAGAGCACATGGGTTGATAGACTACACAGAGCATGGAAGCCATTATTTCTGGAAAGATCACAAGAAGATTGCAGCATTCGGTTTGCATGGTCAAAGGTAGCATTTCCATAAAAGACAATCAACCAAGAAAGGCAAGCTACATACACGGACCGCTGCTCGGGATGGAGAAACAAGGATTCTGAACACATGTACTTTTTGTATTATTAGTTGTTCAAGTATCTTTGTAAACTTGGGTTATATAACCAAGTAGTAGCATAACTCTAGAACTAAGAAATCAGGTTTTAGCAATTTAGAGAGCACAAAGCAGTATCCTTTGTAAGTTGCTGAAGCTAGAGTTGTGTACTTGCAGCTGTGTGTTTATTCATAAACATCACAAAGATTTCTTCAATAAAAATCTCTCAAGTGGACAAAAACAATCCACCTGAATTTTTAATTCTTGTATCATCTTATTTGTGTTTCTGTTCTTGTTTTCATTTTCATATTTTTCACTATCAAGAATTGAAAAGTTTTCAAAGATTGTATTCAACCCCCCCCCCCTCTACAATCTTGGTTCATTGTCTGGGAATAACAATCATTGTCATCTTTATTTGAGGCATCTGAATGCCAACTTTCAGAATCACTATCACTCTCATTCAGTTCAAACTCATCACTATCTTTAGGTTCAGAAAAATCCTTGTATACACCCTCAAGATCCCTAAGCTCCTGTTCTTGATCAATTTCTTGTTGTGTAGAATTAGGGAAAGGGTTTCCAATGTGAATTTCCTCTTAGTAGGAATCCTATCATCTTGAACACCTAATGGTCCACAAATTTTGGTCACAAATACTTCTACATACCTATTAGTCTTAAGCCTTTCCTTGTTACTTAACAGTGTACACATCAACATCAGTTCATCATCAGTTTCCAAGTCAAATAAGCCTCTATCCATAGTAGTTCCTGGAAGCTTATACCATAATTTATAACAACCACCCCTAGCTCCAATTTCAACCAACATATTGTTTATCTCTATAAGGCTAATAACATCAGAGTCACAAAAATCCACATAAACCAGTAAGCCTCCATTATATTTCTTAGGGTTATCTTCCATTTTACCATTATAATATAATTTGATGGTGAAAAGCTCATCATCTCGCATTTCAAATTAAATATCCATTTTAAATTCAGTAAAACACTTAAAATCACACTTAAACAAGAACACGAAGAGTACAATTTAAGGCTTAGTTTAACACAACAAATCATCACTAAAATACATACACAATATGATACATGGGCGACTCGATTTGAACTGAAATAACGAAAATAAACTACAAAACATACATTATCACATAATAAATACACATTTTCATGTTTGGATCACAAAATCCCCAAATTTTAAGACCCCGATCAACACAATATGCATGCAAATAAAAAGATTAGTAGTTACCCTGATATTCTGGACATTCGTAAGGTTTGAAACATCTTGATCTTCCTTGGGCATTATAATCCACGCCATTGTGCACTAATTTTATTCTCAGTTGTCGCCACAATTAAGGTTTGGTTTAGGGTTTTCTCAGACCAGGAAAGGGAGGAATGAAGGGTTTAATTTGGAGGGAGTCTCGGGGTACAATAATTGAGGGGTTATGGTTTTACAGAGTGTTATTTTACCAGGTTAGCCTTCTATTTTATTAAAAAAGATTTAAAAATTTAAACGTTCGTTTGACATATATTGACGGAAGTCATGCAGGTGTTTAAAATTTTATATTTGAGTCATGTGGGTGCCTATTATTATAGCTAAGCCATTTTTGTGCAAAAAATTTATAACTCAGGCCATCTTCGTGCAATTAAGTCTAAAGTTCTCCGATTTTTCACATAAGTTTTTCGATTTTTTTTTTAAATTTTAACATATTTATTCATACAATCATTTTCAGATTCTATTATCGTAATTTAAAATAGCGATTTCCGTCAACCCAATTAAATATTATAAACCAGGCGTTATTCTTTAAAATCCTGTAATTTATTCTATCTATCTATCTATATTGTTATATTAAAGACGAAACATTGAAAGTTTTGTAGTCTGGTCCTCAATGTTTTTATAGTCTGGTCAAAGGCAAAAATATTAAAGTTGTATATTTAGTTTCCTCTATCAAGAAAGATTTAACAATGCAGTTGAGATATTTTCTAACCAAAAAATTAGTATTATATTTAAATTGTTTATTTACTTTTCTTCATTAGCAAAACTTTTAAAGGAAAAAATATTAAAATTGTATATTTAGTTTCCTTCTATACTATTATATTAAAGACGAAACATCGAAAGTTTTGTAGTCTGGTCTTGAAAGTTTTTGTAGTCCGGTCAAAGGCAAGAATATTAAAATTGTATATTTAGTTTCCTCTATTAAGAAAGATTTAACAATGCAGTTGAGATATTTTCTAACCAAAAAATTAGTATTATATTTAAATTGTTTATTTACTTTCCTTCATTAGTAAAAATTTTAAAGGCGAAACATTTAAAGTTTTGTAGTCTGGTCTTGGAAGTTTTTGTTGTTTGATCACTTTATTCATAGCCGTTAGATATTTATGATCAAATCGATGAGAACCGTTAGATAAAATATTAAAATTATTATATAGAATATCTTTTCTATTTTTCCTAACTACAACATCTCATTTTTCAAAAATATCGCAGGCAGTTTCATTTAATAAAATAACATAATAATGTTATAATTGCTAATAACTAACCCATTATCATATTTAGCCAAAGTGTATATTTTTTTTTTAAATTTTCTAAATAAATTTATACTTTTCTATTTTTCCTAAATAAAACCTCTCATTTTCCAAAAATATCACGAGTAGTTCTATTTAATAAAATAAAATAATAATATTTTAATTATTAATGACTAACCAATTAGATTTTTTTTCCAAAACGTATATTTTTTTTATATTTTCTAACTAATATTTCTCCTAACTAAAACCTCAAAAATATCACGGGCTATTCCATTTAGTAGCATAAAATACTAATATTAAAAAACTATCTTTCTATCTATATTATCAATACTATTATATAATAGACGAAACATTAAAAGTTTGGTTGGTCGGTATGGTACGTTGTGATTTTACTTAATTGCCATTAATTAACTGTACTTCATGTTTTTACTTAATTAACCTTACTTATTTATAGAAATATATTCTTAAATAATAATATTACCTATTTATAACCAATTACCTTTTCACCTAAAATACATTATTTTTTCTATTTTTTCTAACAAATTCCCCTACTTTTTCAAATATATCACGGGCAATTTACCTTTTTTAACTAAAACATGTTAGTTTTTCTATTTTTCCTTACTAAAACCCCTCTTTTTTCCAAAAATATCACGGACAAACATTTAGTTATTTATTTTTAAACCTATTTTAATATTATAATTATTTTTTAAAAGTTTACCTATTTTAACATGTCTACTTATTTTTCTTAATAAATGCAATTACTAAAAATATTAAAATATAAATAATCAAATACATATTTATAACCAATTACCTTTTCCGCTAAAATACATTATATATTTTTTCTAACAAAATCCCTCATTTTCTAAATATATCACGGGAAATTGCATTTTACAATTTACTTCTTCTATTTTTCTCACTAAAATCCATTATTTTTCCAAAAATATCACAGGAAACCCTTTACTTATTTATTTTAAAACGTATTTAAATACTTTTAATTATTAAATTTTAAAACCTCATTTTCCAAAAATATCACGAGCATTTACCTTTTTAAACTAAATATATGTTACATTTTTTATTTTTTATTACTAAAACCCCTCATTTCCAAAAATATAACGGGCAAACCCATACTTATTTATTTTAAAATCTATTTTAATATTTTTAATTAATTAAAGGTGTTTAGCTATTTTAACATGCATACTTATTTTTTTAACAAATACAATTAAAATAATAATAATAATATAATAATTAACAATCCGTGCATCGCACGGGTTTTAAGCTAGTCAATACTATTATATAATAGACGAAACATTAGAAGTTTGGTTTGTCGGTATGGTACGTTGTGATTTTACTTAATTGCCCTTAATTAACTGTACTTCGTGTTTTTACTTAATTAACCTTAGTTATTTATAGAAATATATTATTAAATAATAATATTACATATTTATAACCAATTATCTTTTTCACCTAAAATACATTATTTTTTCTATTTTTTTCTAACAAATTCTCCTACTTTTTCAAATATATCATGGACAATTACATTTTTTAACTAAGACGTGTTTGCTTTTCTATTTTTCTTTACTAAAACCCCTCCTTTTCCAAAATATCACGGACAAACCTTTAGTTATTTATTTTTAAACCTATTTTAATATTATAATTATTTTTTTAAAAGTTTACCTATTTTAACATGTCTACTTATTTTTCTTAACAAATGCAATTATTAAAAATATTAAAATATAAATAATCTAATACCTATTTATAACCAATTATATTTTCAGCTAAAACACATTATATATTTTTTCTAACAAAATCCATCATTTTCTAAATATATCACGAGAAATTATCTTTTACAATTTACTTTTTCTATTTTTCTCACTAAAATCCATTCTTTTTCCAAAAATATCACGGGAAACTCTTTACTTATTTATTTTAAAACGTATTTAAATACTTTTAATTATTAAATTTTAAAACCTCATTTTTCAAAAATATCACGAACATTTAGCTTTTTAAAATAAATATATGTTACATTTTTTTATTTTATTTTACTAAAATCTGTCATTTTCCAAATATATCACGAGCAAACCCTTACTTATTTATTTTAAAACTTATTTTAATACTTTTAATTGGCAATTACATTTTCCCTCTTTTTCTAAAAAAATCACGGGCAATTACCTTTTTCAGCTAAAACATGTTATATTTTCTATTTTCCTTACTAAAATCTCTGCTCTTCCAAATATATCACGGGCAAACCCTTAATTATTTACTTTAAAATCTATTTTAATACTTTTAATTGACAATTACCTTTTTCAACTAAAACATGTCACCTTTTTATTTTTCTTACTAAAACCTCTCTCTTTTCAAAAATATCATGGACAAATCATTACTTTTATATTTTAAAATTCAACGAAAACATGTTACTTTCTATTTTTCTTACTAAAACCCCTCTTTTTCCAAAATATCACGGGAACCCGTTACTTATTTAAAAATGTTTAACACGCCTACTTATTTTTTTAATAATGCAATTAATAAGATATAAGATATGAATAATAAAATTAACAATTATTAAAAACAATCCTTGCATCGTACGAGTTTTAAGCTATCTATACTATTATATTAAAGACGAAACATTGAAAGTTTTGTAGTCTGGTCAGTTTTTGTAGTCTGGTCCTCCAATTCTCAACCGTTAGATCTTTCAAATCAATATAATATAAGCCGTCAGATAAAATACTAAAAGATATTATATATAAATATAATATTTTATATTATAATTACTAATAACTATCTAATTACCATTTTCAGTTTTAACATATTATCTGTTTATATTTTCTAAATAAAACGACTTATCTTCTAAAAATAATACGGGCAACATATATAATTATTAACAAAAAACCAACTGTCTTTTCAGCACATTACCAGTTTTGTATTTTCTAACTAAAATAACTCATTTTCAAAAAATAACACGGGCACATTACATATTTTATATTTTCTAACTTAAACAACTTATCTTCTAAATATTTTATATTATAATTATTAATAACTATCTAATTACCTTTTTAAGTTAAAACATATTACCTATTTTATATTTTCTAAATAAAATGACTCATCTTCTAAAAATAACACGGACAAAGTACTTGTTTTATATTTTTTAACTTAAACAACTCATATTCTAAAAATAATAGGGGCAACATATCTATATATACGTAATATAATTTTATATAATTATTAATAAATAACCAACTACCTTTTTCAGCAGATTACATGTTTCTTATTTTCTACGTAAAACAACTCATCTTCTAAAACCAACTGCCATTTTCAGCACATAACATGTTTCTTATTTTCTAACTAAAACAACTCATCTTCTAAAAATAACACGGGCACATTACCTATTTCATATT
The DNA here is from genome assembly GCA_030848705.1 of Heracleum sosnowskyi. Lineage (NCBI taxonomy): Eukaryota > Viridiplantae > Streptophyta > Magnoliopsida > Apiales > Apiaceae > Heracleum > Heracleum sosnowskyi. The sequence continues at coordinate 49,746,762 of CM061241.1, forward strand.
TTCTAATTCAAACAACTCATCTTCTAAAAATAACATGAACAACACACACACACACACATATATATATAAAGGTGATATAATTTTATATAATTACTAATAAATAAATTTCTACCTTTTTCAGCACATTACATGTTTTAGGTATTTTAACTAAAAAATTCATCAACATGGTGATATTATTATATATTTATAAGCAATTGCCTTTTTCAGCTAAAACACATTATTTATTTTATATTTTATAACTAAAACAATTCATCTTCTAAAAATAACACGAACCACACACACACACATATATATAACGATACTATATTATATATGATTAGCTAAAACACTTTAGTTGTTTTATATTTTTTAACCACTGATATTCTAAATATAATACGGGCAACACACACACACATATATATATATATATATTAAAAAAATAATACAATCTATTATTATTATTAATAATAATAAATAATTAATTACCCTTTTCAACACATTACCTATTTTATATTTTTAACGAAAATAACTCATCTTCTAAAATATAATACGGGTAACTTCTATATAAAATGGTAATATTATCATATTAAACTTATAAATTTTATGTTTTGTTATAATTTTTTCTATAACTTTCAATTCACATAAAACTATTAATAAAAAATAAAAATAATATTATAATTATTAATAACTACCTAAACTATTAAACACATCTCTATTATATTATTAAATACAAAACTCTTAAAATACAAATTAATCACGAACAAACACAAACACCTACGTCTAGAACTATTCAAAATTTAAAATCTTATTCATGAAAAACAAATATAAATGTAAAAATATTAAATATTAAACTATAAAAAAGATAATAAATTTTATATTTCAACCGTGCATAGCACGTGTTTTGAGCTAGTATTATTAAAGACAAAACATTAAAAGTTTGGTAGTTGGACGGACGGACGATCGGTACTTAGTGATTTTACTTAATTACCCTTATACTTTTAAAAAACTATCACTAAATAATAACATTATTTATAACCGATTACCTTTTCAGCTAAAATACATTACCTTTTTTTATTTTTTTTTCTAACAAAATCCTCTCTTTTGCTAAAAAAAAACATGGGCGATTATCTTTTTTAACAAAACATGTTACTCTTTCTATTTTTTCTCACTAAACCCCCTCATTTTCCAAAAATATCACGGACAAACTCTTACTTATTTATTTTAAAAATCTATTTTAATATTTTAATTATGAGCACTTTTTCAGCCGAAACGTGTTATTTTTTCTATTTTTTCATTTTTACAGAAATTATTATTAAATAATAACATTTTTATAACCAACTACCTTTTTCAGCTAAAATCTATTACCTTTTCTATTTTTTCTAACAAAATCCTCTATTTTTCTAAATAAATCACGGGCAATTATCTTTTTCAACTAAAACATGTTACTCTTTTTATTTTTCTTACTAAAACCCATCATTTTCCAAAAATATCTCGGGCAAATCTTTACTTATTTATTTTGAAACTTATTTAAATATTTTTAATTACGGGCACTTACCTTTTGAGCTAAAACATGTGACTTTTTCTATTTTTACTTACTAAGACCCTTACTTTTCTAAAAATATCACAAGCAAACAATTATTAATTTATTTTAAAATCTATTTTAATATTTTTAATTATTTTAAAAAGTTTAACACGCCTACTTATTTTTTTTAACAAATACAAATTAATAGAATATTAAAACATAAATAATAAATATAATAATTATTAATAACAATCCTGCATCGCGGTTAGTATTTTTATAATCTCCGAAAAGAAATATTTGGCATTAGTCTTGTTTGGTCTAGAGCTGTTATGGATTGAAGAAGTAATACAGGTCATGCTACCATTCAACAATAATTTGAAAAAGACCTTTTAGGCCCTTCAAAACAATCAAACTGGCCCAACAAGTAAATTACATAAGTAATATTGGGCCAGGGCCCATAATGCGCGAAGCCCATCCAATCAAAAGCAAGCCATCTACGTTACGGACACGAAATCCTAAATAATCTGACCAAAATGCCCCTCCATACATTCCCTCTGATCTCTTTTCAATTTCACAGAACATGTGAATTGTTCTGATTTTTTGTTTACAATCCATTTATTACATTTGTTTACTCTCCCATTAAGTCAATTAAAACAAATCTATACACACATATTATATTAAGTCTATTAAACTAAGCTGATTTGATTTTGTGGGCACCAATCTCAAGTCTTGATTTTTGAAAAAAGACCCAATCTTTGATCTGGGGTTGTGCAAATCTGAGTGAAAACACAAAAAAATTTAGAAAAATTGAATCTTGATGATTCTTGAACTTGGTCATGGCTCATTGAGATGGTGCTAATGGGTTTTCAAGTGTGTGTGTTTTTGTTCATTGTGTAGCATTATTGGATTAATGAGATCAGTTATGAAGATTTTGAGCTGGGTCATTGTTTTTCTTGGCTTTTTTCCATCTGGGTTTTCTTTGATTGATGATTTTGGTCAAGCGTAAGTCTTTTTCTTGATTTTGTGTTTTTTTTAGTTTGTAACATTGTGATTTTTATAATTGTTGTGATTTTATTAAACAAAATGTGATCTTTTTTGGATTTAGATTGATTGATATTGAAAGTGTAGTTTTGTGATTATGTACATTGAATTGAATGCATCTGTGGAGAGGTTTAATATTGAAGAGATTTGAGTTTTACATGTAAGCTATCCGTGATTACACCGAGAGGAATGCATTCAGAGAACATGATGCTTGCAGCTTATATGTTTAACAAATTATAGGTTCAGTTTGTTGCTTTGTTAGAAGAGAGTCGTTGCTATATAGACTTAGGGTCATTTAAGAATTGATAAATTAAATCAAAATACAAACTTGATTTAGCATCTTTACTTGTAGAACTTCTACGTATACTGGATAAGCTAATTCTTGCTCGAACCCTACTGCCATAGTGCCATTATATGTACACTATTAGTATTGCCAGTCTCTAATTTCCGTTTTGTGCGAATTTTGTCATCATGTGGTAATTTTCCAGGAGGAAATGGGTTCTATATAGAAGGGACGGAGAAATTTAATTTGTATCTATTAACAGAATTAACTACCTAGTAACCGCCTTGGAAGATTGAGTTGAATTGCGGATCAATGTTAGGGCTTGGGGTCTCGGGTTGCATCTGTTTGGAATTTTTTTCATTCTGTTGTAATCTGAAACAGATATTTCTTTTTAAATTTTATACTTTGAGCGCAACACTGCCACCACATCTATTTTGTACTAGCAATTATGGGAATTGTATTTACTATTTAGGGACTGTTTGGAGGCAGAAGAATGCCAAGATTTTTTTGGCTGCTTTTGCCCTGCTTATATTTTGGATATATGATTATATATGTGCTTTTAGCCTTTAGTCTAAGCTGATACCCTTCCCTCGTCCTCTTCTTCGTAGTTCGTAATATTGCAACATTTCCTGCAGACTTGCAATACTTTTGGTGTCTGTTATGCCTGCTATTAAAAGCATGCCATAAACAAACAAAATCATATAGATATTCATAGGCGATACTACATTTAACCCTATTTATCTTTGTTTCCCGCTTGTAGCATTTTGTCTTTCGCATATTGCAACTTCCTTTATCTAAAAAGCCAAAATTTTAATTCACCGGGATTTGGAACAAGAATCGTAATCACTAGATGATGGGTGGATAGCAGCCTTTGAAGTTTTAAAGTAGATATCCTTCACGATATGATCTATTAAGTGCTTACAGGCAGTGCATATAGTATTACCTACGTGGTTCTAACCAACCTGACATACACAATGCACTAGATTATGTAATTTATCTCTCTATATGTACACTAATGTAAGGCCACATGAATGATGTCTATGCAGCCATCATAGTTGTTTCGTTGAACTCTTTTGCATTGTTAGCTCATGTTCTCTAAAAGAGGGTTCATTTGATCACAGGAAGATAGATATGGTAGACTTTACTTAACTTTATAATAATCCTAGCCAATACATCCTCTATACGGGTCTAGTTGGTCCTTTGCTAATGGTACCTACAAACTTGTTTATTTTACCCTTGGCGAGGTTGGATATTGATTTTTATGAAATTCGTCATCTTTATATAAAAGCTTATTGGACTTCTGGGTGTTTATCTCTAATTTTCAGATACAAATGCAAGCAAGTTCACATGTTGCATTAGTTGTAATGATCCTTTTTTATACAAGGACAAACATATTGTTTTCATTCTCTATCCCAATATAAAATTGGAAATACATCAAACTGAAAATATCGGCGATTTAATGCATTTGCTTTTCCAGGTTTCCTATTGTAGAACCTGATCCTGGTCATACAAAACTTCGCCTTGCGAGGGATGGTCTGGAAGCAATTGAGAGGATTACTACCCCAATTGCGGCTGTTGCTGTAAGCTTCACGTCTCTTAGCAGTTTTTAGTTTAATTTCTATGTTCGTCACTCCTGATTTTCAACAGATAAGTATTAACTATTAACACCATTCTGCATCCATAAATCAGCCTTTCTTCTGTTATCCTAAGTTTTTTTTGGTTGTTAACATGTTTCTTGTTTATTTAAAATGGGGACAGTACACTAGTTTGACATGCACTGCACGAACCCATTACAGTTTGTAGAATTGTAATTTTAGGAAATTTATCAATATCTGTACATATTTCTTTTTTTCTTTTGTAATTTATATTTTTTGTTTTGTATATACTCCATTACCTTGTTCTTACCTTTAAATTTTGTTTACATACCTTAATGTTTTTAATGATGAAGTACACATTATCTTTTTTTTTTTTGGCTTTTAAACAGAAATTTAAATTTAAATTTTTTATACAATACAGAATATACTATGAAGAACTTACGATCAAATATTAAGCTTAATGGACACACATGAAAATCAAAGCGATAATTAAAGTGGAGTGGAGGGAGTATATAAAATCTTATCCTCAGCCCCCGCCAAACCAACGCTCCTGAAGTAATATTAAAATCTGAATTTATTCTATGGGTGTCTTAACAGGTAATTGGTCCGTATCGCTCGGGAAAATCGTTTCTGCTTAATCAGCTTCTCTCACTTTCCTGTAATGAAGGTGCACCCTTTTACCATGTCATAGTTTATCTTGTAAAATGAAGTATTTACTCTTGGTTATATCTCATGATCTGGTACTTCAAGCGAATTTTTGAATTATGATGTTTGAGTGTTTGCAGGTTTTGGTGTTGGGCACATGCGTGATACTAAAACAAAAGGTGGCTGCTAGGATTTATCTTGATGCTGTGCATTTACATGTTTTTTCACTTGTTGATATCACTCACGATATCTGCTTTTGTTCCTCTACAGGTATATGGGTATGGGGAACCCCTATTGAGGTAGATATCGATGGAGTTAAAACTTCCGTCTTTTATCTCGACACAGAGGGGTTTGAAAGTATTGGGAAGTCAAATGTTTACGATGATAGGTAAATTTTAAGCTACAGTTTTACCCTCAATGTGTCTCAAAGGTTTTCTATGTTAGATCCTAAATTTCTGTTTCCTGGCATTCAGGATTTTTGCTTTGGCAACTGTTCTGAGTTCCGTGCTTATCTATAACCTGCCTGAGACGGTTTGTTCTCCTTCCTGTAACACTCTTTTAATTTATCCCTCTCAACTAAACAAGGACACATGCATGCACTAGCATATTTGCATGCGACCTACCCCTCCTGCATCTTGGTTTCAGGTTGGCTGTTGCTGGTTGATACTCTATCCTCACAAGAGATGCTTTAGAATTTGTAAACACATCAGTTGGTGCACATTTAATAGTGCCTGTAGTTCGTAAGTGTAAACAAATCAATGGGCACAATCTGATAATTAATATGCTTTCTAGATGGCTATGAATCTAGCAGTCTGTTAGTTAAAGACTACTATTATTGGTTTACGACTATCAAATCATTCCGTTGGTCAACAACCAACCAGTGATTTCAATAGCAGTTGATTCTTTCCCTCAATACTATTATGTAAACCTGAGACTAGCGAAAGAAAATATAACTTGTTACGATCTATGATATTCTTCTCAAAATAATATTTAAGGGCAAATATGATAATGATATCCAGTGATCGGTTTGATTACTTTAATCATATGGTCTTATATTTGATTGGCTTCCTTCTCTAGTTTTGATGCAAGTAATTTTTTAAGGATCTTAAAATTGTGAAAATAACAGGAAAGAAAATGATAGCAAATTGAAGTAAATAACAGGAAAGAAAATGATAGCAAATTGAAGTAGAACCCATTTTAGTCTAATCAATTTGAGTTCATGCTGGGTAATGCCTTCATGGCCAACATCTTTTTGACCCTTTGTCATAGGTGAACTAGGGGATTGAAGAACGAAGTTAATATGGTATTTATAAAGGTTTAATATAGTGTGAAAGAAGTTGAAGGTAGTACCAAGCAGGACAAGGTATAAACTGACCATATTAAAATTTTGTGGTTGCTTATTTGATCTCATTAGTTTGCGTATATGGTAGGCAGTAGCCACTATGCACAATTTATGAGACAGGATAGCGATTGAATTTAGGATTTGTGGCATGGGCCAGTAATTTATACTGGAATCTGATGCTTTCACATCCATAGTAGTGCATCTATTAATTCTCATGTCGTGCATGGATTTAAATGTGTCGATATTAATATTAGTTTTTTCTTTTGCATGCTTAGATTCGTGAAGCAGACATATCTCGATTGTCATTTGCAGTTGAGCTTGCTGAAGAGTTCTACGGAAGGTCTGCACATCAATTGCTAAAAATACTATGGCTTCTGCATAATCTGGCATTAGAATAATCTTCATCTTTACTATTTTGATATGTTCTTGCACAACACTGACTTGTTTCGTTTGATTTTTCATTTACAGGGTGAAGGTAATCTCAAGCCGTATTAATATTATATGCTATTTTATGTATCCATTCTATGTTTCTTTGCATATTCTTTGTTAAACCGGGCATGTTGCAGGGGCAAGATGTTGCCTTTGAACCAGCTAAGCTCCTATGGCTTATACAACGCGACTTCTTGCGTAAGTTTGCATTGTTTCCTATATTGGTTGTGACTTTGTGTAGTTCTCTCACTGGTAATTGCTTCTTCTTTTTTATTTACGAGCTTGATTGGCATTTTACAGAAGGAAAGTCCGTGAAAGAAATGGTTGATCAAGCACTTCAACATGTTCCTAATTCTGATGGTTAGTTTTCCATTTATGTTTGTGTTTAGCGGTGAGTTTTGTACCTAACACAATTATGTACAAAAGAATTTTGGATTAAAGGTGCTTTGTGTTGTTGCAGGTGATAAATACATTGAACAGGTATTGCTCTTTCCTAAATTTCAGAGTTTAAAATCACATACTGGTTGAAATTCACTTTGTGTGTTTCTGGTATTCATTCAGATTAATCACATCCGTGATTCCTTAGCTATTATGGGTGACAATAGCACAGCTTTTAGCTTACCACAGGTATGCCTTTTTATTTCATTTATACTCTTGCTAGTAGGATGAAGACACTATATGCCTTCAGCTCTCATTTTATATTTTCTTGATATGAGACTTTGGTATCAATTCAACACTATTCATTGTGACATTTATGAGAATAACTAAACATGTGGTGTGAGCATCAATGCCCTTGACAAATTAGTCAGCATCTCTCTGGTAGTAATTTCGTTTGTAATAAGGTGCATTTTTTTTGAAAAGTCACTTGCTTCATCTAATTCAACTTTTCAAACAGCCTCATCTTCAGCGGACAAAGCTTTGTGAATTGAAGGATGGTGATCTTGATCCAGTTTATGTCAAGAAGCGAGATCAGTTAAAACAACTTGTTGTGTCTGTCATTCGTCCAAAAGTTGTGCAAGGCAAATATTTAAATGGGAAGGAGTTTGTAACTTTTCTAGAGCAGGTTCATTGTTCTACCGAATTTATTCTGCTTGTACTGTAAGAACGTTAAGAAGAACTTAGTTTCATAAACTATCAAGAACTAAATGTCAATCCGGTAGTTTTAAGGTGGAAATCAATCACTGGTTAGTATGGCTTCCTTGCTGATGTGGTTGCATCACATTTAGGCAATATAATTGTGTAACAATGTAAAGTGATTCTCTATTGAGTGCTAATAAAGCTATAGATAGGAAGTAATTTACAAGTGTTCCATACTTTCTTGTTGTTATTAGTGACCTGGTTTAACTTCTCATAACATATTCTTTGAGGTACATTATGCTGTGCAGATCATAAGAGTTCATCATATTTTTCTCTTGGTTTGCATATCTTTTTCTGTGCATTTTCATCTTACTAGAAAATACATATTCTTCAGATCCTTGAAGCCTTGAATAAAGGAGAGATCCCTTCAACTGGTTCTCTAGTAGAGGTTTTTAACAAGGGTATTCTGGAGCGATGTCTGAAATTGTACAATGATAGGATGGGAAAAGTGGTTTTACCCGTCTCTGAGGAGTCTCTGCAAGCAGCTCATGAAGCTTCAAGAGAAGTATCATTGAAGTCTTTTGATGAGCAACATTTTGGTCGTCACCACGCACAAAAATCAGTTGAACAATTGAATGAAGAAATTGATAAAGTATGTGTATCTCAACCTAGTACTGGGACTCTACGAGTGGATAAACTTCTACTTATGAAAATTTCTCTGCAGGTGCATAAGAATTTCATTATGGTAAATGAATATAATTCTGCAAAGCTATGTGAGGGACTATATACTAGGTGTGAGGACAAAATGGACCAACTTCAAGTCCTCAGACTTCCATCCATGGCAAAATTTAATGCAGGTTTCCTCCAGTGCAACAGAAGTTTCGAAAAGGAATGTGTTGGCCCATCTAAAATCAGCTATGAAAATAGAATGATGAAGGTATTTCTTGCAATATTTTTTTGATCATTGTTTCAGGAATCACCTTCCTGTTCAGTATTTCTTCTGAATTCTTCTTAAATTTAGTACATCGAAACAACAATAATAAGAAAAACTATGCAGGCTCTTCAGAGAAATGATAATTTAAGAGCTTAGTTGTTGCCAATATCTGTCTCAGTGAAACGTTACTCATATTGGTTTAGTTGAAATTTAAAAATTCGTCCAGCTGGTTCCCAATTTTGTCCATGCTCTCATCTAATACAAAGTTTAATGTTTGTGTGCTTGCTGTATGATTGTGCAGATGTTGGGGAAATCAAAGTCTCTGTTTATTAAAGAATATAACCATCGCCTCTATAATTGGTTGGTGGGCTTTTCTCTTGTTATGGTGGTGGTAGGAAGATTTATTATTAAGTTCTTTCTGATTGAGATGGGAGCATGGATAATGTTTATATTCTTAGAGACATACACGAGGATGTTTTGGTCAGCGGAGGCTCTTTATTACAATCCAGTTTGGCATTTTGTTGTATCGACTTGGGAGACACTTGTTTACAGCCCTATTCTTGATTTGGACAGGTAATAACTTCTTCGCTTTACTTACTGTACATTATTTGTATTCCTAAAGGTAGTTTAAGGTGGAAACAGGATATTTTACTTGGGATTTACCCATCTTCCTGCTTAGCACATACATTGCCTATCTGCTTGCGAAACAACTATTTCCAAATATCATTGTCACAATTAATGATGCATTATTCTGCTTCAACCTAAATAACTGTCATCGGAGAAGCATCATGTTGGTGATGCATGCTTTATGGAAATCTTTTCATGTTGTTTCTCCTTTTAACCAGAAGACACTCATGCGTCTTTGTCACATCTTAGTTATTTGGTAAAGGACAAGGAAGGACCAAAATAGATACTCTTGTTTAAATATATGTAATGAACTTTATATTGTATGCTAGAAGCTTACATTTTGACGGATTGACTTCTATTGTCGACACAGATGGGCCATTCCTCTTGGTATAATAGTATTTGTCTTGGTAATTTATTGGCGGTGTTTTGGAAGGAGAAAACATGGTTCCCAGTGGCTGTTGCCGATGTACAACAGTCCAAAAGATCGACGAAGATCAGATTAAATGGACCAAATTGTTGTGTTATCTCGGTGTACCCTTCCACGTTTATACAATTCATGCTGGATCAAGGTTGATGATACTCCGTTGGTTGGCATCTGCACACCACTGTAACTGTAGCACATAGAAAATTTTACTACAATCATCTTTAATGGTGTTGGATGTATACTAGTGGACAGTTAACTTGTATTCTTTATTTAGGAGCTGGGAATCTGCAACTTTATAGCCAGGAATACAATTTTTGTTTAATTTTTTCAAAATTAAAGTTCAAACATAAAGTTTTTTGCTGGTTCTGTAAGCATCATTCAGTGTATAATATAAGTATATAACTATCCATAGGACTTGGGAGTATGAAATTAAACAAGTATTGTGCAGCAACTCTGAAAGTTCCATTTTCCAAGGATGAAACTTAAACTCATGATAAATACAATGTATTATACAAGTTTACAAGGAAACAAACATAAAATGTACAATAATAATTATGTAAATTTCCGAAAATGACCAGTTAGGACAATATGAGATGAGTTATTTTTTAGTTGCTTGATTTTGAGCTCAACCTGGTTTAACATGATCCTTACTCAAACTTTTTTATTTATTTATTTGAACATGAATTCGAACTTGTAAATGAGTTGAGTTCCTAAATTTTGATTTCAAAATCAATTATGTCTATCAGGATTCACTATTGAAAACGTTATTCAAAGTTACTTTTATAATTAGTTTTATAGTCCGTGCGAGACACGTGCATGTTCTAAAATATTGCATAATTTTTTATTAATTTTGATATATTTTATGAGTTATTTGAAAATTTAAGTTTGCAGTATTTGTTGCGAGACTAAATCCCCTATTTTATATTTGTTGTATTTATTTAGTAGAAAATTCGCGTAAACACGATTATGATTTAGGTATGAATAAATTGTTATCAATTTTACGATAATTTGTTGTTGCATAGCATGTTTTGTAAAATACAAGAATGACCATATTACATATTAATAAAATTATAAAATAATTACTCGATATAATTATGCATGCATATTCTAAATTAATTGATGATTAATAACTACATTTCATCACTCACTTTAAGAACATATAACATATTTCATGTCATATTATTAAGAATTCGAAGTCACAAAATTGTATCATATTTATAATTATTCCAATGTCCCTAACATTTTAATTACATTTTTAGATTTTTAAATAACTTAAAATTATATATATATATATATATATATATATATATATAGTATGCAAAATAATTAGTATGCTTTAATGAAGATTAGTTATCAAATGGGGAAAATATATTCTTTCGTCCTTAAACTATATGTCGTTTTTGGTTTAGGTCCTTGAACTATACGAAAAAATATTACGGTACCTAAATTTTCAAATTTTCTGATTCTCGTCCTTCCGTCAATGCTGACGTGGCAATTACATAAAAATCAAAAATTCTCGGAATGGAGTGGAATTTTGGCATGTTAATCTACGAATGATTACAAGAATATCGGTAGTGAAAGTTTTCGATTTCGAGTTCACTAACATATGAAAATCTGCAGATTTTAGTTAAAAAAAATTATGTTCTTGAAATTAAAGTGCAGATTTTTATATGGTAGTGAACTCGAAATTGAAATTTTTCACCACCTAAATTCTTGTAAGCAGTATTAAATTAACATATCAAAATTTAACTCCATTCCGAGAATTTTTGATTTTCACGTAATTGTCATGTCAGCGTTGACTAACGTCCGTTAGTCAAATTTGGAAGGAAGGACGAGAATCAGAAAATCTGAAAGTTTAAGTACCGTAATATTTTTTTGTATAGTTTAAGGACCTAAACCAAAAACGACATATAGTTTAAGGATGAAAGAATTTGTTTTCCCTATCAAATGGTTAGAGATATTAAGATAACTAATAACAGAGATATTGATATGAGATAATTATAACATAAATTAAAATGTCATTTTGTAATTTGAGAGTATAATTATCATTTCGTATTGAATAAATTAACTCATTGAAATTTCCAGTTCATTAAAAAATTATTGCATTCCCCTTCCACCCGATATATATATCGATTTTCGTGTCAAAGCTTTAGCCTCATTCTCTTCCCCCCTCCTCCGGCGGTGGTTGCCTTCTCTTTTCGGCACCATTGTCCAGAGACCCCTCTCTTATCAATCTTATCCCTCATTTGCTGTCTTTTGGCTTTTCTTTCCTTTCTCTCCGTCTCCTCCACCTTTCTTCTCAACTTTTGTTTTGGATTTGTATTTTGATCGGTTCATTAACTCTATGTCTTCTAGTTTATATTCGTTTCAGGATGTTGTGGCAGATCATTGGTAGTTTTCATGACCGACAACGGATTTCAAGACATGTTACGATTGAGAATTATTTTAGATATAGTTTAGATTTTGTTAGTTTTCTTAATAGTTGGTGTTCTTGGTTCTTGCGTGCACTAACCCAGAATTTTGTTTTTCTAAAAATTTAATCGATTAGAAATCGACATCACTGCAATGTTTCCCTCACTTGCGTGTTGGTGATTATTCTCTTCGATTCGATATATTCTTGGATTTTTAGATGGTCTAATGCTTTGTATTGTTAAATCCCATGTTATATCCCAGTGTTGTGGATTGATTTCTCTTTCATGTAATATCTAGAATGTAATTTTTTTTCTTTAATATTGTAAATTTGGAGAGAAATTTTCAAATTCTCGTTAGTTGCTCTAGTAGATTATTGTTGATTTGTTAATAAGTATTTGATGTTGCATGTTATGTTTTTTAAAATACATGAATGACCATGTTACATGGTATCAAACTTATAAAAATATTACTTGATATGATTTTGCACGCGTACTCTAAATTAGTTGGTGATGAATAACTCTATTTCATCAATACTTTAAAAAACAACTAACATGATATGAAATCATGTTATGTTACTAAAAAATTGATATTACAAATTTTATGTCATATTTATAATTATCTCAATATCAATGTCTTTTTAATTATATTTTATTAATATTTTTAATTATATATATTATAAAAAATAATATATGTACATTTATATGCAAGTATTAATTACACAATAATTAGTTAATTACAAAATAACATATTAATATTTACTTAATGATTATATTTACATGTACATTTATATGCAAGTTTTAATTACAAAATAACATATTTACTTAATGAATATTAGTTATTAATGATTAGAGATATTAAGATGTATTAATAACGAAGATATTAATATAAAGTAAATAGAGTAGGGGTTGAAAAGTCATTTTATACTTTGAAGATTACAGTGAATAAATTGACTCAATAAACCCCTAATTGCTCTATTATATATATAATAGATAGATAATAGATTTGGACACGAAGAAAACATTATATATCAAAAATTTCATTTGTTGAGCTCACAAATGTATTTGAATTTACTTGCTTAGGGGTGTAAATGAGGTAAACGGTTCGTGAGGTACTCGAGCTCGGCTTGTAAAATATTTGAATTAGACTCGATAATAATAGAGCTCGAGTTATTCAAATAGTTTAATGAGTCGAACTCGAGCTTCAAATTACTCGATTCGTGAGGCTCACGAGCCTAATCGAGCTTATATTATTATTAACTTTTATATTTTATTTATATATTATTATATTATATATTTTACATATTTACTCGAGTCGAACTCGAGCCGAACTTATTGCATTCAAGCTTTTCACTCAATATTTAGTAAAATTGATTCGAGCTTTCGAGACGAGTTCGAGTATATCAAATTTTGGTCGAGTTGAGTTTCGAACTTGAAATTTATGGATCAATCGAGTTCAATCGAGCCTGACAGTGTACGGTTCGACTTGTCTCATTCACAGTCCTATACTTGCTTTATATATACAAATCGGCTCATTACTACTTATAAAAAAAAATCAAAATTATTCTTGAATAACGCGTGACATATTTTTTATTGATGAGACTCATATATGAGGATGCATTTTATTTATGAAAAAGTAATCAATAATACTGTGATAACTCACCATTCAGGAACGGTTGTCAAAACAATCAATACTATTATATAAAGGAGAAGACTAAATATTCAATTATAATATTTTTACCTTCAAAATATCTAAATTATAAAAAAAGTGTATTACCTTACATTATTTTGAACTCTCTGCTAATGGAGGAAAGTAAATATAATATTCTTGCATTTAAAATCTCTATTAATGGAGGAAAGTAAATATAATATTCTTGCATTTAAAATCTCTACTAATGGAGAAAGTAAATATACAATAGATCTTTACTAATGGAGGGAACTAAATATTACAAATGGAGGAAACTAAATATTCAATTATAATATTCTTGTCTTCAAATATCTAAATTAAAAAAAAGTGTATTACTTTACATTATTTTGAACTTCCTTTTATTATTATCTAGATATTCTCATAATATTTATTTTCAAATGAAATTATCATCTTAACATTCTGCTCTCCTAAACTTTATTTTTTAATGTAATATAATAGAAAATACAAGAACATATTGGTAAATAAGAAGTTAAGAAATTAGATCGGTCTTGCATAAGAAATTAAGTAATTACTTGGTAAATAATTAATTACCTTTAATACTTTCATACAAACAGCTAATTAATCGTTTAAATATACACCTAAACTCTGTTAATTGTCTACTGCAATTTTTGTTGTCAATATTGTTCTTCTTTAATTTTTTGTTTGTTCATGTTAAAAGTGTGTATATGAGTACATGAGTATGCGACTTTTTCCTTTATGTTATTTATCTTATTATGTTTGTTTGTATCGTGGATCATATTAAAATCTTTGACAAGACAAGTTATTTGCTACTAGTGTTGATTGAGTTAACACATGGATTAATAAGAAAGGGGAGTTAAAATAATAGGCCGAGCAAGGTGATTTTCATGTACATTCAGTCGTGAATTGATTTATATGTTTATGTATGTACGTTATTAGTTTTGAATTTATAGTTAAAAGTTGATACAGCTGTATACAAGGTAACTCGAAAGTGGAGAATTCATCATGTCTTAAAAAACAAATTTTATCATTGTTTTTTAACGTTTAGATAGTTATTGCTCTAATTTTTATGAGAAAAAATTATATCTTTTAGTAAAATATTTTCTATAATTCATACACGAAAATTCAAAGATAAAAATTGTATATTAAGAAATTTATAGTGTATGTATTTCGAAAATATTAGGTTAAGATTTATTCGACTGAAGAATTTATTTAGTGTGTGCATCTTTAACAAAATTCAATAAGTCGGTGCATCTGTAACAAAAGTCATACAAGAATAAGAAACATTGAGAAGATGTCATTAATTTATTTATTTTTAACCTTATCAATTGTGGGTAGAACTGTCGACTCACTCTTTCAAACGGGCACTAGAGATTGGGACTTGGAAATCATCAGGGATATTTTTAATGATAGAGATCAGAGGTGCATTCTCAACACCATAGTTGAACATCAACTGGATAAAGACACTCTCTTCTGGAAGCATGAGCAATCGGGGGATTATTCTGTTCGAAGTGTCTATAAGCTGTTACAGTTGCAGAAAGGGGTATGGAATGTAAATAACAATCTTTCTTTTTGGAAGACAATTTGGAGCACAAAAGCTCCACCGAAGGCCTTGCATTTGATCTGGCGTGCTGCTAATAATTGCCTCCCCACAAAAACTCAGCTAAGAGAGAAGCATGTTCATATTGATGATCGATGTCAAGTTTGTGATAATGGTGTGGAGTCGATTATTTGAATGTACTGTAGCTGCTGAATGTTGGCATATTTTCGATACTGATTTGCAAGTGCAGTCAGGAATGAGTTTTTCGGATTGGCTACATGCTAATACCAATGGCCAGATGATGTCGAGGAAAGCTAAGATGCTTACGCTATGTTGGTCGATTTGGCGTGCTAGAAACGATCTTGTTTGGAACAGGAAGAGATGGTCGGCAATGAAGATTGTTGCAAAAGCTTGGGAGTATCTTTCTCAATGGAATGGAGCTCAGGCCAGAAACTACAAGGTACCACTTCAACCCATGCTTGCTGGGGATGGTGCGGTTTACTGGGCAAAACCTAAAACTGATGTAGTAAAGATAACGGTGGATGCAGCAATTTTTTCTGACCAAGGAACATGTGGCATTGGCATCATCTCTCGGGACCATGATGGCAGCTTACTGGGAGCTAAATCAAAACAGTATGCAGAGGTGTTGAATCCTTCTATGGTGGAAGCCATGGCCATAAAGGAAGCTTTGAGTTGGGCTAAGGACAGACAGTGGAGCTCGGTTATACTCGAATCAGACTGCCTGCTTGTGGTGCAACTGATTCGTAGCGCAACACCAATGAGATCGAGGTTTGGGCAAGTAATTGAGGAGTGGTTTTAACAACTTTGAGTTGTATTTTATTAAGCGATCTGCGAATATGTCGGCACATGAACTAGCTCAGGTGTCCCATATCTATCCTGATTGCATTTTTGACTGGAGGTCTGTTCCAGTTAAAGTCAAGCATTGTATCTTGAATGATTTGAATGAGTAATGAAATTGCATTTTCGTCAAAAAAAAAAGAGGAAGAGGTTGTTGTTGTTTTTTGTCGTTATTTGTTTTGACAAAAGTAGATCATTATTAATAAAAAATTCTCCCAATAACAAAAATGATGTTTATTCATATTTTTTGATTTTTTTCTTACTTGTAGTAGATTTGAAGGTAGTGAAGATTTTAATAGCTCTGAAGGTATAATTGTAGTTTTTTATTGAACGATCTAGAACTTATATATATATATATATATAATTCAAAACAAAACTTAATTTTATATTAGAAATATTATTTTATTTAAACACGTATTTGTAGAATATTTTTAAAAAAATTTAGAGATATTATTATAAAGCCGTTGCGAAGTGCGGCTTAGTAAACTAGTTACAAAATAATTGGAATACTCAAAAAACGTAACTAATATTGTAAGTTAAAAACAAACTTTTACCATAATTAAAAATAAAATTATAATAAGTAGTTAAAATTTAAGAAATCATATAAAATTTTCACAAGACTCAAATTACAACAATATCGTCACTCTCAAAGCATCTTTCACTGAGCCACTTGAATCAAAACTCAACAAAATTCAAAAACTGTGAATTTGAAGCCCTAATTTCTGAAATGGAGCCACACATGGTAGCACCAGTGCGTTCTCTCCCCACACACTCTCCCTCCCCTTCCCACTCCGCCTCCGCCTCCGCCACTTCCTCTCTCCACAAACGCAAACGCGCCTCTCCTCACGCGCCGCCCTTCTCCGACGACCTCGAGAGCATCAGCGGCCGCAACAACTCCTCCTCCTCCCCTTCCTCCTCCGAAGAAGTCGTTGATGAAGACGAAGATGACTACGACGCTACGATACGCACTTTCACTTCTTCGAGACTCGAAAATGGGAGTAGGAGAGGGAATGTGAAGCTTAAGAGGGAGAATTTGGTCAAAGTTGAGGTCAAGGAGAGTGGAGGAGGTGGACAAGTGAGTGCGCCGGGGTTGGTGGTGAAGGAGGATAGTGTTAAGAGTATTTTTACGGAGAATATTCAGACTAGTGGCGCGTATAGTGCTCGAGAAGAGAATTTGAAGCGTGAGGTAGTTTTTGTTATCATTTCGTGATTTTATTGTCGATTGCTGATTATTAATGTATAATTTAGGGCTGTACAATGTAGGTTTAAGTTATCGAGTTTGTTGTGAGTATAGTGTGAGAGAAGAGAATTTGAAATGTGACGTAGTTTTTGTTGTTGTTTCGTGATGTTATTGTCGATTTCTGGTTTTTAATGTATGACAGGGCTGTAATTTGAACAGAGTTGAGTTGAATTTTTGATTATCCAGTTTTGAATTGAGTCACTTTTTTATTGTCGAGTCAAGCAAGTCAAGTTGAACTAAAAATTTATGGGGCCTAGAAATTTTGTTGAAACTTGAAAGCATTGAGTGGAGAATTAGTTTATATGAGAAGGTAGGGTCGTAGGGACTCTAATAGTGCTGGAGAATAGAAAATGTAATGGGAGGTACTCTACAGTCGACTATGATTCTGAATATTTGATATATAAAATTGTATGTATAGAGTGCTGGAGAAGAGAACTGGAAATGCGATGTGTTTTTTATTTCCAATCGCTGATTTTTAATATTTATACATAGCATTTTGTTGAGAACAGTGGCAGTATAAATGTTTATGGAGAATATACAGACTATTGGTGTGTTTAGTGCCAGGGAAGAGAATTGTAAATAAGAACTAATTGGACAGTAGAAATTAGTCTAAAGAATTGAATGACAAAGAGTGTGCAGTCCGGAAAAAGAATTTGAATCCAGAGATACTTTTATTAGCAATTGCTGATCCCAGATTATCGATATTTGTAATTTGTATAGTCATCTGACTCATCTCTGGCCTACAAACTTTATAAACTTCCAGAATACGCTATTTATATTTATACATGATACACTAAATATACGGAGACATTTCATTGTGTAATCTGAACTTCTGAACATGAAAATACAGTTCACAAACATAAGATTCATCAAAATGCAAGCGAAATGCACTAGAATATACATAAAATTCACTGTATGTAGAGTTTGTAGAGTAAGATCGTTGCTTTGAGGACAAGCCTATATCTATGTAGTAGTACAATATAGTGGACAATTAGATACGAACGTAGGAAGATAGGAACTTTAATTGGAGATATTGAATGATAAAAAGAAAGTGCAGCCTAGATTTGTTTTTATCAAGCGAAACTGATTTTTTTTTTCCTTGAGAATGTTGATGGGTTAAAATTGGTTCTTAGATGAACTAAAGACTTACTGTCTGTTAGAGTTCTACTTTCCAGTTAAAAGAAGCGTAGGTAACTATTTGAAAGTTTTCTGCTTTTCTGTAATTTGAGATGCACCATTATAATTAGTCTAATTTTTTTTTAGATTTTCCTTTTGATTTTTTTACAGAATACTCTTATTTGAACTTGATATAATTCAATCCATCCAAAACTTGTATCTGCATGTGTGTGTTTATATATTTGTAGCTCATGAAGTCTATTGTTATTAAAAATATATTGAGTACTTGTTATGTTTTTCAGAGAAAGATAGATTTAGCTCTTAATAATCTGAACCCCCACCCCCGAGGTCAACAGTGTGCCATCTTAAGTCCGGTTGCCACTCGTTACTTGTAGTGGCTTTCTTACTTTTAGCATGTGAAGATGTCATTTAGTAGCACAGAGTTGTTCCTTGTTGTAATACATTGCTTGAAATTCACTTTATTCATTCTGAGTCACTCATCAATCAAGCAATATTGCAATTTTATAGGAGGAAGCAGGACAACTCAAGGTTGCATGCGTAAGAAATGATGGTATTGATGAGCACATGGTTTGGTATCTATTCTTTTCTCCTGTGCATGTCTATTGGTTCTGCATTCATAAATTGCAAAATGAGTCATTTTCTTAGAAATTGAGCTTTCTAACATAAAATTAATTTGATTACATTATGGTGTTTGCATAGGTTAATAGGATTGAAGAACATCTTTGCCAGACAACTGCCAAATATGCCAAAGGAGTACATTGTTCGTCTTGTGATGGACAGGTGATCTTTTGTCAATAGTCAATAAATTGTTAAAGCACAAAGTAATGACAAGAATGTCGCTGTTTGTAAGAGAAACTTCACTGAACCACAAAGTTTCTTAAATTGAGTTATTAAAAATAGGGTTATTAACATTTCAAGTCTCAAAGTTTTCAAGAAAATACACATCAGCCCTTAAAGTAAAAAAACGTACTTCCATATCCTTGAAGTTTGACAATTGTACATTCGGACCCTTGAAATTATCTTTCAGCAATTTTTTTCCTATTTTACCCCCAACTTTGTTTAATGTGATTAAGATCTTAATTCAATGTTGTTTTTTCTCTGGTTGCACCTGACATCGCGAGACATCAGTGTCTAGGATCCTTCAATTATCTAGTGTATGACTTCGAAATGTTTACATTAGTTGCAAGTGCACAACGAACTTTGAAAACATCTTCATTAACTTCTGATTGTTGCAAGTGGTTCTCCTAGATATACTTTTCTAGTTACTGATCCATATCTCACCCATAACTACTTTTCTATATTTACTAGCTAATATTCATCCAAAACATGAGAATATTTATCCAAAATTTCAGCAAATGGAACGTTGTGAGGATTATGAAAACAACTCAATATAAGGGTCAAGATGTACAAATGCGCCATATTTTGAGGACTGATGAGTACTTTTATGCAAACTTTGAGGGTCAAAATTGAAATTATAAGGGTAAAATTGGAAGAAAAAAAATAAAAAAACATGAAAAAGGGTCGGAATGTACAAATGCCAAACATTAAGGGTGTGGAAGTACATTTTTTTATGTTGAGGGCTACTGCGTATTTTTCAGGAAACTTTGAAGGTCAAAATATTAATAATCCTTAAAAATATGTTAAAGTATTTACACCAACCCTCAAATATGTCTGTATGTATATATTTGAACCGTGAAGCGACCTTAATCTAGATCTACGCTTATTATCTTGTGTATCAGAGGTCATTAATAAATCCGTTCCAAAGTTTTTTTACACTGCCACATCTACACATTTCATTAAATCAAGGTATTAGATGATAGAGACTATTTCGGAGTGCAGTTGCCATCTTCTATCACAAGAACTCAGGTCACTATAGGCTATAGTTTGCATGTCAAGGACTTTAAATTGAGATTTTTTCTGCAAATTATAGCAAATTTTTGACCAAATGCTGCCATTATCAAGTATCATATAGCTCAATATATGGTTATTTGTGTTTGTTTTAAATTTTCAGCCTCATTATTTTTTAAATTCATGATCTGGTGAATGTTACCCTCACATTGGATTTATATGTATACGTAAACTGAATCTGGTTCTAGAAGGCAGAAAAATTATATGGACCGGTACTCAAATTCATGATGCTTCCTGTAACTACGAAGCTTTGTGTATTTCTCTGTGTTTCAGTGACACATACTTTTTTCAAATTGTCTGTTGCAGAAGTCATAAATCTGTAATGCTCATCAGACGTAACACAGTTGTTGGTGGCA
Source organism: Heracleum sosnowskyi (assembly GCA_030848705.1). NCBI lineage: Eukaryota > Viridiplantae > Streptophyta > Magnoliopsida > Apiales > Apiaceae > Heracleum > Heracleum sosnowskyi. Next base: position 49,767,773 of record CM061241.1, read on the forward strand.
TAACATACCGGCCATATTTAAGGTACAAGTGTTATAATGTGGTACACATAACTTTTCTTTATTTAGCATTTTATTCGCTAGTCAGGGATTCAGTAAATATATTCAGTCTGAACCAGCAAGTATCTCATCATTAGTATACTTAATCCTGAAGTCTATATATGACGTCATAAGTCTGAATAGTTCTAACCTAAATGAAAGGACACCTACATAACTGCTCATTACAAATAGTCACGTACAAACTTATTAACATCATTACAAACAATTCTTCAAACGGTCACATACAAACTTATAAACACCAACTGCTCAAACACCAACTAATCATTACAAACAATACAAACTTATAAACACCAACTAACTGCTCAAACACCAACTAATCATTACAAACAATTTTTCAAAGAGTCACATACAAACTTATTAACTATTTATAACTCAACACCTTTTGCCTGTAAAAGATTTAGCACCTTTTAGTAAAGTTTTAACAACTCACAGAATACACCTTTAAAATTTAAAATATAAAGTTTCATTCAAAACAATTATTGGCTTGCTACAATTATTTTTCTTAATTATCAACACTTTAGATATCTTCCAACTATTTAACATTTTCTCACTGCATAAATTATAACTTTTTAATATGAATTATTCCACCTTTTAGTGTGGGTTTTTTTTTGAAGAATTTAGTGTGAGTTTTTAATAATTAAGAAAAACAAACAAACTAATGTTATCAATTAAATATATCTTATACTTTTTGTATTTATGTCAACTTTGTGAATATAAATTAAAATGTTATATTATTTAATAGTTTTTGCCTTTAAATTATAATTTTTTATATTAAAAAGTTTATGTATAAATATCTTAATTAAACACCAACTACTACATTATATTTTGAAAATCTAATGACAAACATATGCATTAACTATTACGTAACAATTTTGTGTACAAAATTAATTTTATATTTTTAAAAATTCTTATTATAACTTCCAATTATTTTGTGTACAATTTTGTGTACAATTATTTTTCTCACTTCTCAACACTTTACATAACTTCCAACTATTTAACACATTCCCACTTCATAAATTATAACTTTTTAATATGTATTATGCCACCTTTTAGTGTGAGTTTTTAATAATTAACATTAACTTTTTTTTCTAAACTAAATCTAAGTAATACAACATTTACTTTTACTACTATAAGATTATCAATTTATATTTTGTAAAATTTACATACTAATATCTTAAACTTAACAAATTTCTATTTTAAATAGATTCTACTAATTTTTTAAGAAAATAGAAACAAAATAAACTAATGTTATCTATTAAATATATCTGATATTTTTTGTATTTATGTACTCTTTTTGAAAGATTGAGTTTATATATTTACTCGAACAAAATTCATAAACAACTTTGTGTTAAAACATAATATAAATTAAAACAGTATATTATTTAATAGTTTGTTGTCCTTAAATTACAATTTTTTATATGAAAATGTTTATGTATAAATATCTTAAACATCAACTACTACATCATATTTTGAAAAGTCTAATTACAAACATCTGCAGTAATTATTATATAACAATTTTGTGTACAAAATTAATTTTATAATTTTAACAATTCTTATTATAATTTTTTCTGAAAAAAATTACTCAAAACAAAACTATTATATAGGATCAACTAAACTTAATATATTATTGTATTATAATAAAGTGTAAATTATATTATATTTTTACACTAATCTAAATTTTAAAAATCATCTTTTGTAATCACAAGAAATAAAATATTATTGCAATAAGTACAAAATAAAATATAAATGTTATACTTTGAGATATAACATTTCACTTTTAATAGTAATCCTTAAAATTGTTACACATAGTAAACCTTAAACTAAATTTAAGCATATAACTTTAATTTACTAATCTAAATTATAACTTTGTATATAACTATGGTAAAACTAATACACTTTCATGGGTTCCAAGGGGTAGGTTTTATCCAAACATATTTATTTAGGTAAAAATTAAAAATATTTTTTAGAAAAACTTAAGATAAAACGTACACAAATATAAATTTACGAAATTGATGATGAGTGCTTATTTCTAACCAATTTTAATCTTACTTACAACAATAAACATTTATTTCACTAATTAAAAATGTTTCATAAAAAAATAAGTACTAATTATTTTTTTAATTTTTTTACCATTTAATTTTCAATTAATATATTATAATATAGTATTAAACTAATTAAAAATATAGAAAAAGTTATTATAGAGAAAATGAACTTTGCATTTTTAAAAAAAAATTAAAAAATCCGGGCGAAGCCGGGGCAAACAAGTACTAGTATAATATGAAATCTGAGGTGTGGATATATTGCAGTATTGGATATACACATATATTTTAAAAGATTACAATGTAATATCTGTTGTTGATATCACTCTATGAATCCTGTAGCCAGAAGTTTGGCGAGATAGCTTTCTGTGCAATAACATCAGATGAACAAGTAAAAGGTTATGGCACTAGATTGATGAATCATTTAAAGCAACATGCACGTGATGCTGACGGGCTGACACATTTTCTGACTTATGCTGACAATAATGCTGTTGGATATTTTAATAAACAGGTCAGAGGCGTTTCCTAGTAATGCAGTAATCTAAATCTTAGCTTCTTTTGTAATTTATGTGTCGGCTCAGTTCTAACGGTCTCACAGCCTTTCTTTAATATTGATTGCTTTCACCAACATTGGTTTCAAATGCTCCTGTTTGAAGTGATTCTTTGAAGGTAACTTGTTTTCGTATTTCATTTATACAGGGTTTTACTAAAGAAATATACTTGGAGCAAAAACGGTGGCATGGGTATGTACATGCATAACCCTTTTACTGGTTTAAAGTTTAAGCAACAACTTTTGCTTTTTATTTTATTTCTAGACATTTAATATTCATGTAAATCTTTAGTCTGTACAAGTGAATGTATCTCTAGTATCTACACGAGACATCAATTATGATTTAGTTCTAAATGTTGATTATTGTGTTCTAAGTTTCAATTACGATATCTATATGTCCAGGTATATTAAAGATTACGACGGAGGGATCCTTATGGAGTGTAAAATTGATCCCAAGCTGCCATACACTGATTTGTCAACTATGATCCGACGTCAGAGGCAGGTAATAGGAATTAGCAGAGCTTGTAATCATCTTTTAAGTTTTAATTATTCTATGTGAAAAACTAATTCATAGGCATAGTTTCATTGCATTGTCACTGCTTCTGCATCAGGTTATTCTGGGCCCGTTTGAGTAATCTTAAAATAGGTTACTTTTATCTTAGTTGTGATAAGTGATGTATAAGTAATAAGTTAATTATTAGAAATAAGTTATTTAGATGTTTGAATAACTTTACTTATAAGTGAGGGAATTGTTTGGTGAATTGTTGCTTATAATTAATGAAAGTATTTTTTTTAAGCAATTAGGGAGGGAGAATTTATTTAAATCTAATAAATTATTTTGAATAAAGAAGTACTTAGGAAGAGCCTATTTAATTTTTTAATTTTTTTTCTTAAATAGCACCATAATTTTATAGACTCTTTAAATGTTAAAATTAATGGAATATCTTATAACTTTAAAAATCACTAAAAATCTTCAAATGTTTTAATACAGTACCAGCCCTTAGTTTGAGTAATACATGATTTTAAGCTAAAACACAAAACTAATAACCGAAATTTTGACAAGAAAAGATAGATAATTTAGCTCTCATCGTGCTTATAATGTAAATTAATAGGAAAAAAAATTCAAGTATACCATGTCAAATATAAAAGCATACATCTAAGACAATATAGAATGAATGAGAAAAGAAGAACGGCGCCAATGTATAGTGTTCTTCAGAAAAAAAAGAGGAGAAATGAACAAAGAAAGTACGTTGGTGTCAACTTTTTTACTTATGGAGCATTTAAGTTGTAAAAGCTAATATTTATGGAGTGGCCAAACACACCTCAATAAGTTGAACTGGGTTTTTTAGCCATTTATGTTGCTTATGTGGGCTGCCAAACAGACACTCTCTCTTGTGAGCCATTTTATTGTCTTTTTTCTTTAAAAAAACTGTTTGAATAAGAGGAAGTTTAAACATCAGAATCACGATACTTTTTGAGAAGTGCGAATAAAGCAAAGCAAGCACTTGCATTCAGACATTTCTAACTTTTATCTGATTTTGCTGTTTCATGTTGGCAAGTAACATTTTAAACTGTACTTGTGTTGGTCGGGGCAGGCAATTGATGAAAAGATACGCGAACTATCAAATTGTCACATTGTCTACACTGGAATTGATTTTCAGAAGGTACAGCCGATCTTTTTGACTCCACTTTTCAATTTGCAGCTCTTTTAAGTGAAATTATTCTGTAAATCTTATTGGCTAGCATTCTTACTGATCATTTGAAATTTATTCTAATGGCTAGTCCTAGAAAAGAAAAAGACCTAGCAGTCATTTTCTATTTACTTGTATTTATTCTTTGAGTATGACAACTTGATCAGGGTATCCTTAAAAAATTATTTTTATGTTTTTTAGTGACATAAGCCTGTCTCATCTGCTCTTAAGTTCTTGCATTGAATTTTCTTGTACCCAATTGTAACTAACCTTTTCCTGAATACTTCAACATCTTCAGCCTGTTACTGAAATTAATCTTGAACAAGAGCTAACAATGTAGTGCTGCACAAAACTTGTAACTATTCATATTCTAATGCAGTGGTATCCTGTTTACTGTATAAATATGATTACAAGTATACGATTGGGTGACATGTCTTCCATAATCTGATGTAAATTATCTTGTTCAGAAAGAAGCAGGTGTACCTAAGAAGCTCATCAAAGTTGGGGATATCCCTGGTTTGAGTAAGTTTTTCCTTTCCATATATTTGTTATTACTAGTTAACCCATACTTATCTAAGTACCACTATCATGTCTTCAAACTACATGGAAATTTTGAAACCCGTAGTTCTTTGTGTAAATTAGCATTTTCAGTGCTAAAGAAAGACCGAGTAAAACCATACAAATTTTATTGTACAAATTGTAGAATGAATAGAATCTTATGAACGACTATGCTTCTGAACCATGAAACTTAAGCAAGACTGCTGCCAAGACTGCTGCCTGATCTCTTGGTTACTTTTGTATATTTAGTTGATGTATACAATTGATAGATGCGAATTATATATGAGGTGATCACAGTTGGCATGCATTTCGATCTGGATAATAATTTGAAGTTGGTTCAACATTCATAACAGGAGAAGCTGGATGGAGTCCTGATCAGTGGGGTCATTCTCGTTTTAAAACAGTGAATGCTTCTGCAGACAGCACAGCTAATCAAAAGTCATTGACTGGCTTCATGCGTACACTTCTTAAGGCAAGTTCTTGGAGATTGTTTCTTTCCCCTTGTTTCTGATAGTAATTAATGCTCATTAGTCTACCTCATGCCTAGGTGTAGAAACTACGGTGAAGTATATGGTTTTCAGATGTTCTGTGAATGAGGCAACCATGAGATCCATCCCATCTTCCCATTTCATAAATTCAGAATAGCATATATCACTTGCACTTAGATATACGGGCATCACGAAGTTAACAAGTGGTCCATTAGGATATTTGGAGAGAGCACACTTTAATTAAATTAGTAGTTCCATGTGCAGTACTTCTGTATTTGCACTTTGAGAACCACTTTGTTATTCTCCTCTTAAGTTCTCAATAAGTAGGGTACCATATCTTCTTTCTTACATGGTAGTATAGATACTTTAGACAGGAAAACGGCTTTATGTATATTTAGTAATTTACCTGTCCTACATTATAGAAGATCAAGTTAAGAACCCTTGCTTACTTTCGAAAATTTTCATATGCTGTGGCTTCCTTTCTCTTCTTTAGTACAGTAAATTATATGCGAGTTCTCTGTTTTTGTGCAGGCAATGTATGACCATCCCGATTCTTGGCCATTCAAGGAACCAGTTGATGCACGTGACGTGCCTGATTATTATGACATAATCAGAGATCCTATGGGTAAGTTTCAAAATGAAAATGGTTTGTTTTTTCCTGAATGCATGATTATTGAATTGTGTTTGCTAGGTTTAAAATATTGTTATGGAGAACTTGTGTGTGGGTCTTTTGTCGGAAATGGAATGGCCTTTTTTTTTTTATATTTATTAAAGATGTAAACTTTTTTATTACACATAGTATGCTCGACCCCCATCAGCATATTTTTTGTTTTACGTCCCGTAACTCTTCCCCAACCTGGCTGGGGCAGAATAGTAGAGCAAGTACAAGTATTAGTAGCCTAACAAAAAGCGTTCCTCGTCAGTAATATGTTTTCTTACGGCAATTGTGGACTCTATGGAGAATCGATGACTGCATCTTTCCTGATCAGATTTATTGCCAAGTTTAAAACTTCAATTGCAGTGCAGGTGTAAATTGACATCTATATTGCTTGTTCTCATCGTCTTTGTGCACTGATGCATGTCCAGTATCGTTTTTTTTATACAAATTCACAATTGTTGTTTCTTATTATCTTGCTCCGTTTACTTGAAACTTACAAATTTCCTAAGTGTGCATCATTGCTACATTCCTAAATTACTCTGATGTTATCTTGGATTGTAGATCTAAAGACAATGTCAAAGCGAGTCGAGTCAGAGCAATATTACGTGACATTTGAGATGTTTGTTGCAGATGCAAGGAGAATGTTTTCCAACGCACGGACATACAACTCTCCTGAAACCATCTACTATAAATGTTCAACCAGGTCTGGTGCTGCAACTCCTTACAGATTTTTTCAGTTCGTAAAATTTACCTGATATTAATATTGTTGTGGACAGGTTGGAAGCACATTTCTCAACAAAGGTTCAAACAGCTCTTCAGGCATGTCTCAAGATTCAACAGTAATGCAAGGGATTGGTTGTACAATGACAAGGGGATCATTATTTTATATTAGTGCAGAAGTGAATTTGTCACACTGCACCTAGTTAGTTATTCTCCCAGAATGTTGTACCTAGTCCTCTTTTCCTGAATCAAACTAATTTCTAACATAATTAGTGGACTTTGTGCCTCAGTATCAATGATTTAGATTTTAGATGGAAAATGGGACCATCTTACCGACAATATTGTCTTTTTTTTTTTGCTAAGTTTACTTTTTAGTATTAGTTTGGTAAAAAAATAACTTATATATCTTAGAATAGGCACCAAAATAAGTACATTTTCTAGAGATTTTTTTAGAGAATACATCTTCTGAGATTACTTCAGAAAACTTATTTGAGCCAATTGAATTTAACCGATATAAACATGACACATGACATCTATGTATAAGCAAATATATTATATTTATATGTAGGGTGCCCTTCAACAGCTCGTTGGTCATGGAATGTTGTACAACCAACCCATCATAGCCGTTTAAAAACGATCATACGGCTGAGAAAAAGCACTGCAACAATGTATCATTGCACCCCCCGTAATGATACATTGCTGGACCTTTTATATTTTTTTTTTATCAAAACTACCCTTTTGGGTTCAAAATCATATCCAAGGATCAAAGTCCCTCTTAGATGGTTTAGAATGTACCTTTAGAAGCTGAGACAGTGACACATCATCATCAGAGGCATCCTCAATGAGAACTTCATCATAATTGGGTTGTGCAGAGGGGACATTAGCTTTGTCAGAAATGTTACTGTCAGCTGAAAGATTGACAGTAGGTTTCACTGCAGCTTGGACAGCAGGATTGGCTGTGACAGCAACTTTGACTGAGTCCTTGACAGCAGGGTTACCCGTGACAACAACATTTCCAGTGTCCTTGACAGCAACTGAGGCTGTGACAGCATCTTCCCTGAGGTAAGATGCTCCTTGGAGATTGAATAAGGCACTGACTATTTCTCTTTCTGGCAGAGTTGTACCTTGTTCTTGCTCAGTGTTTGAAGGAGTGGTTTTCATCTCACTTTGAGAAATGGGTTCTTGTGGACCACTAGATGGGGGCTCATCCATGATTGGAAATGGATGATCAAAGCCTGAAGGGTTGGGACTGTCCCCCCCTCTAGGTTGTGGAGAAGAAACAAATGAATGAGTATGGAAGGAAGAAGGTGAAGGTAGAGAAGAGACACAAATGGAACTTGTGAAACATCAATTTGGGAAGTGAAATCCTCACTGTGTCCTGACTCCATGTGTGTTTCTGCAAGTGGAGGCTCCTCATGAGTTGGAACATGAGGTTGTGCAGACTCTATACAGGGTGCCTTGGGAGACATGCCAATTTTAATAGATGTCCCTTGTTGAGAAGGAACATCTAGGGAGGTGTTTAGTGCCATGTTTTCCTCTACAGTCTTTTGGGAGACTGCAGGGTGGCTGGCAGTGGTTTTAGTCCTCTTAGCTCTCTTCTTCTTAGGCTCAAGAGGAACCACTGTGGGTTCTGTTTGACTAGCCTCCTTATTTGCTGCACTAGGTGCAAGAACTCCCTCTTGACTCTCAGTACTACCACCAACATCAGTTTCTAGGGGTCTTTTTCTGGAATCTTGAAAGGCTTGTCTCTGTACTTTGGGAAGTCTAGAGAACCTAGGCTGAATGTATGGTGTAGAATGCAGGTTGGCTGAATTTGGGTCTAATCCAGCCTCATCCTCAAGAGTGAAGGTTTCATACCCAGAGGGCAATGTGAAATCAAGGTTAGGCACTTGATCAACCATGTGTTTGGTGCATTTAAATTCTGTGAAGTGAGAGTTGTGTGTGTGTTCCTTTTCAAAGTGCTGCACACCTCTGTTCGAGGGGCATCTTCAGCAAAATCACAGAGGGAATTAATACACATCATTAGAAAGCGAGGATAGAGATATACCTTCTTACCTATGGCAGCCTTGAGGTGTGCCATGAGTAGTTTTCCAACATCCACCTTGTACCCATGAACAAGAGAGTGAGTTAGCTTCTTGATGTAAGTGGGAATTCCATTCCAGCCAGTAGTCTTTGTGGAAAACACCTTCACCATGACATCAAGAATCATGCTCCATTCTTTTCTCAAATACTTCCTGTCCATTTCACCAGAGGGGTACCACTTAGTTGTTCCCTCTTCAAGAATGGGTCCTGAATACCCAATTTTCAAGAAGAGTTTCTTCAAGGTCTCATCACTGGCAAGCCCTATGTAGGTCTTTCCTGGTTCAAGCACAATTCCTAGAGCTGCATTGATGCCTTGAATAGTGAGAGTGTAACTGTGCTCTTTGATTTTGAACTTGATGGTGGTATGGTCTCCATCTCCCTGAGCAACAGCTGACTCCCAGAAGTTTTCAATCCTTTCTAGGTCTAGAACAGGAGTTGAAGTAATAGCATAACCAAGATATGACTTATTCAGGAAAGAAACAAGCCCTTTGAATTCTTCACCAGCATCATTTGGAGAATAGATGCCAGCAAAGTTAGTCTGAGAAATTGATTGTTTGGGTGCCATTGTTGGTATGAGAGAGAAAATGAATGAGTTGAGTGAGTAGAGAAAGAAATAGAGCAGAAAGTTGTTTTGCTTTTTTTTTTTGGTTGTTCTGTGTCAGGTTTGATATTGTCTGATTAACTGTTGTATACAAGGGTAGTTCAAGCGTTATGTTGAAAAAAGGGATATTTGGAATCATGCTTTTTGCCCAGTAACTCCACCACGTGGGTTACTCCCTTTATTTTCTGTCAACGTGGAGGTTGAATTAACACTTGTAACGGTCCACTACTTTTGACAGTAACCTGTGCGTTGAAACAAACTGTCAGTGACATTTGGGTGATGATAGTAGGTTTGTCTTGACATCAACGTTGTCGCGAAAAACTTACTGTCATCGTTAAATATTTTAATGACAGTATCTTTTAAAACTCATGACAGAATGTTATTCACTGCCGTCAAGAAACTAACTGTCATGAAATTCCGTGACAGTTACTTTTCTTGATGGCAGTAACGTTTGAAGAAAACAATAATTGTCATGAACTTTAATGTATTTAGTCATTAAATTACTTAACTCAAAAGACACTATTCACAAAAATTCAATTGAAACTTGGTATCATGCACAGTAGTATAATCAGATAATTAACACAGAGATAATTCACATAAAGAAAGAGACATGGAAGTTAATGGAACAAGTTTGATTAATAAAATCATCTTTTGAAACAGGAGATTACAAATTATGATTTCACTATTTTATTAACTAGTCCTAAAACTTCTAAACGGGTTCCTTCTTCAGTGCTTCCTTCCTCTTTGAGGAGCTTTTGAAATTCAACTTCTTGCTCCTGCCATTTAGCCTCTTCAATGGCCTTGGCAGTAGCCTCTCTCTCATCTTCCTCATCGAGACTGTATTCTAATTCATCAAACAGTTTCTCAACCTCTTCTTTGTGTGGAGAAACACTCTGAATCTTAGGCCTGTACTCAATTCCTACTTTATTTTCCATTTAACCTTTTTCTGATAGTGACAACTAATATGACCTAGTGTTCATTTTATAGGCATATTAGGGGAATGGTAAGGTAAACAGTCAACAATTTGGAATACCCATTCAACTACCACATATAGCAATTAAGATTCATGTCTTCCACTAATCCAACAATTAACACACTACAGCCAATCAATGCAAAGCCTTTGACCAAAGATCTCAAACTTTGAGGTTATCCAAGTTAATGACACAAAGTTTCATTACTGACAATACGACTAACACAAAATTCAATTTAGCAAAGTCATAGCAAACATGCTGTCGAAAAGAATAAAAACTTATGTTGACAGTAACTTCTCATGACAGTAACTTGGAGGTTACTGTCACAAGCTGCATTCAAAAATTGAAGAATGTAAAAACTAGTAAGTTAACATACCAGATTAAGCATTCCCAATTCACTTACCAACCTGTTAAAGGTGGCTTCATCCAATGGTTTAGTGAAGATGTCTGCAAGTTGCTTTTCTGTTGGGACATAGATCAATTTCACAGTTCCCCTTTCAACATGCTCTCTAATAAAGTGATGTCTGATATCAATGTGCTTTGTCCTAGAATGTTGAACATGATTGTCTGAGATGGCTATGGCACTAGTGTTATCACAGTAGATAGGAATGTTGCTCAACACTAGTCCATAATCCAATAGCTGATTCTTCATCCACAGAATTTGTGCACAGCAACTTCCAGCTGCAATATATTCAGCTTCTACAGTTGATGTAGAAACTGAATGTTGCTTCTTACTAAACCATGACACCAATCTTCCACCAAGAAATTGACAGCTACCTGTTGTGCTTTTTCTGTCAATTCTACATCCAGCATAATCTGAGTTAGAGTACCCAATGAGTTCAAATCCAGTATTTTTAGGATACCAAAGGCCTAGATTAGGAGTGCCCTTTAGATATCTAAAAATCCTTTTGATATCAACTAAGTGTGACTCCTTTGGATCAGCTTGAAATCTTGCACAGAGACATGTAGCAAACATTACGTCTGGTCTGCTAGCAGTTAGATAGAGAAGTGATCCCACCATGCCTCTGTAAGCACTAGAGTCCACTTTCTTTCCCTTGGGGTCAAGATCCAGATTTGTTGATGTAGAGATAGGAGTCTTGGCAGGTGATGAATATTCTAAGTTGAACTTTTTGAGAAGTTCCTTGACATATTTGGCTTGACAAATGAAGATCCCATCATCCTTTTGAAGAACTTGTAGACCAAGGAAGAATGACAGTTCTCCCATCATGCTCATCTCATACTTGTTTCTCATTAGAGATAAGAACTTTTCACACAGCTTCTCATTTGAAGAACCAAAGATAATGTCATCCACATAGATTTGTACCATAATGATGTCCTTGCCATGATGTTTGTAGAACAGAGTTTTATCTACCACACCTCTTGTAAACTGATTTTCCAATAGAAACGGGGAAAGTGTATCATACCAAGCTCTGGGAGCTTGTTTCAATCCACACATTTCTTTGAACAGTTTGTAAACAAAGTTATACATTTCAGCATCTTCAAAGCCAGGTGGTTGTTCAACATACACTTCTTCCTCCAACTCTCCATTTAGAAAAGAACTCTTGACATCCATTTGAAACACCTTGAAGTTACAGTGTGCAGCAAAGGCTAGAAAGATCCTTATAGCTTCAAGTCTGGCAACAGGTGCAAATGTTTCATCATAATCTATTTATTCCTGTTGACAGTAACCTTTTTCCACTAGCCTTGCTTTGTTTCTTGTCACCATTCCATTCTCATTCAACTTGTTTATGAAGACTCGCTTTGTCTCAATGACTGATTTTCCTTTAGGTCTTGGAACCAACTTCCATACATTGTTTCTTTCAAACTGGTTAATTTCTTCTTACATAGCAATCACCCAGTCAGAATCCAACAATGCTTCATCAATTGTCTTTGGTTCCAGTTGAGACAGAAAACACGAGAACATGCTGTCAGCGGAGACATTGTTCCTAGTTCTCACCCCAGAGGAAGGATCACCAATGATTAGATCATTAGTGTGATCCTTATTCCATCTTGTAGATCTGGGCAAGCTTCTTTGTTGAACTGGTGGATTGACTTCACTTTGAGGAAATGAGTCTTCACCAGTGCAATTGTCTTCACCATGCTCTTCATTAACTCCAGAGTCACCATCATTTTGAAGATTGGTTGAAATGGTCTGTGACTGAGCTGGAGTTTGATCAACATTGACAACATCTTTCTCAACATCAACAGTTTGAGTAAAGCTGGGTTCTTCATCAACAATTTCTTCTTCTTCCAGGTACCCCTGATTTTCAAATCTAAGGGTCCGCATTTGACCATCTTCATGCAGCCCTGGAAACTTGGTTTCATCAAATGTGACATTCACACTTTCTTCAATTGTTCTGTGTTCTATGACACAGACTCTGTAAGCAGTCCTTTCCAATCCATATCCCATGAAAATGCCTTCAAGAGCCTTGGTATCAAATTTTCCTTTCTTTTCATGGCTGTCTTTCATCATGAAACACTTACTTCCAAATACATGAAAATATTTGACAGTAGGTTTCTTCTCAGTCAACAGATGGTAAGGTGTGCTTCCATGAGTCTTGTTGATTATGGTTCTGTTCAGTGTATAGCAAGCCGTGTTGATTGCTTCTGCCCAGAAGTATGTTGGCAACTTAGCATCATGTAACATAGTCCTAGCAGCTTCAATCAAAGTTCTGTTCTTCCTTTCCACAACAACATTCTGCTGAGGTGTCCTTGCAGCAGAAAATTGTTGAACAATGCCTTCATCCTTGCAGAAGTTCCCAAGTAAGGCATTTCTGAACTCAGTACCATTATCACTCCTCAGTATTTGAACTTTTGCATTTGGAGTTCTGTCAAGAACTCTCATGTGATCAATGATGACTTGAGCAACTTCATCTTTGGATTCTAGAAACTTCACCCAAGTGTATCTAGAGTAGTCATCCACCATAACTAAAGCATATCTCTTTCTGGCTAAAGATGGAACATTTACTGGGCCAAAAAGATCCATGTGAATTAGTTTAAGTGGTTCAGTGTTGGTGTTGACTTGCTTTGACTTGTGCACAGATCTTCTGAGTTTTCCCATTTGACAATCCTCGCACAGTCCTTCTTGGCAGAATTCCTGTTGAGGTAGTCCTCTCACCAGTTCCTTCTTCATCAGCATATTCATTGTCTTGAAGTTGAGATGGGAGAGTTTCCTGTGCCAAAAGCATGTTGTCACCAATAGTAGCTTTACTGTAAAAATAGTAAACTTTATCCTTCTTTGTTGAGCTTAGGTCTGCAACAAACAGGATTCCTTTTCTTACTCCCTTCAGTGAAAGGCTTCCATCCTTCTTGTGATAAATGTTACACACCATCATGTCAAAGTCAACCTTGAATCCTTATCACTGAATTGGCTGACACTGAGTAGATTATGCTTCAATCTATCCACAAGAACAATATCATTTATGACAACATTCCCAAATTCCGAACAGTCATATCCCACCGTGTAACCTTTGCTATTGTCTCCAAAGGTTATGATTGGGCCAGCTTTCTCTACAAAATGTGATAGGTGGGCTTTATCACCAGTCATGTGTCTTGAGCAACCACTGTCAATGATCCACACAGGCTGCTTCTTTTTCTTGCCCTGCAAAACAAATCGTTCTTAGGTTGCATATGGTACCCAATCCTTGTTGGGTCCTGCAGACTTAGTAGCACATGAGTTTCCTTCATTTTCAATATCAACATAATCATCAGAAAATTTCTGTTCAACTTCCCTTGCCACCCACTTTGGTTTAGAATAAGACCTAGTCTTTTTCTTAGTGGGGGTTGCCTTTTTACTGTTAACAGTAGGCTCAGAGGTTTCACCAGAATTCATGTAAGAGCATTTATCAGTTGACAAAATAGGTAAATTGAAGCAGGTACTCATAGCAGTGATTTTACATGGCATGCAATCAGTGTTATTACAGACATCCATGGATCTATGCATAATGGGGGTTCTATGTAAGTTACCCTTGACCTCAGTCACATTGACTTTGGTTTCAGTTGGTTTCTTACAAACATTTGTCAAATGATGTGAGGAGCCACAGTTATTACATAGTTTCCTGGGTGCATTCTTGACATAAGCATATCCATTACCCTTGTTAATTCCTACTTTGCCATTCTTGTTCTTAGATCTGAAAGTATATGTGTTGACAGCATGTCCTGAAGTTGCTGTCGAGTCTTTCTTGACAGTACCTTTTACGTCCACTATCTTGACAGTAGGTTTCGAGGTTACTGTCTTAGATACTCTCTTGACGGCATCTTTGGAAGATTCTGCCTTGTCATTGCTGATAGCATCTTCAGAACATTCTGTCAGATTGCTAGGCAAAGTTACTGTCTTGGGGGTTGTGACAGTATCTTTTCCTTCAACAATTGTGCTGTCAACGCCTTCATCCTCATCAAGGAGCTATTATTTGATGAACATAGCTTCCTCATCAAAATCAACTTCAACAATCTTGAATTTTGGTGTATGAACCTTTTTGAGGATTTGGGGTTTGACAGCAACATCAGTTGAACAATCAAGAATCACAGATTCCTTTCCAGATCTTCTTCCATATTCAAAACCTACTCCTACCTTCTGATTCTCAGTGTTCTTATCATTAAGATCCTGAAGCAACCTAGAGGAGTTTCTGTATGCCTTGAGCTTAAATTCATTTTCAGTTATTTCCTTTCTCAAGAACTCTTCTACCTCCTCAGCACATACTAGATCATTTTTAAGTCTTGTGTTTTCCTGAGCTAAGGAGTCCAATGTACTGGTCTTAAGTAAAAGCAAATCATTTTCAGAACTAAGTGATTCATTTAGCTTAGTTAACCTAGCTATTTCTTCATTAACAGCAGTTAAACTAGTATGTATATTGAACATTTCTGCACTTAATTCCTCAAGAGTTTTCTTATATTCAGTGTTAGACATATCAAGCAATACAAGTGAAGGTACCTGAGTTGAATGGCTTGGTGATTCATCCTCTGATTTAGCCATCAGGGCTAAGTTCACATATTCTTCTTCCTCTTCCTCATCAGACTCATCCCAACATCCACCTTCAGCCACATAGGCTCTTCCTTGTCCTCTTTTGTACTGTCCATTTGACCCTTTGTCCATTTTCTGATTTTGCTTTGGCCTTCTGCATTCAGTAGTAAAATGACCAAGCTCATTGCAGTTGTAGCATCTGAATTTAGACCTATCCACCATTCCAGTTTTGTATCCTCCTCTTGTAGCATTGCCAGCAGTTTTAGAGGAAGTCCCTTTGCCGAACCTTGATGTTTGACCCTGAGCCTTGTATGGCTTGTTTCTTCTAAATCTTATATTCTTAAACTTCTTTGCCATATAAGCCAAGGTTGGATTATCCATCTTTTCCATCTCCTCTATAGAGTAGAACTCCTCATCTTCAACATCATCCAATTGCAGCACTACTTTCTCCTCTTCATCCACCACCTCTTCAATCTTCAAGGAAGACACTTGAGTTGGATGAATGATTTGAACTACTTCACTTGGCATAGTGATCTTTGGCTCATGAGCTATAAGAGCACCAGACATGTTGGCCATCTTTCCTTTTGATTCACTTTGTATAGCTCTCTTTTGAAAGAGTTCTAGCTCATATGACTTGAGCACATCATACAGAGTTTCAAGAGAGACACTTTTTAAATCTCTTCCTTCTCTGATTGCAGTGACCTTGTACTCAAGATGCTCAGGAAGAGTGAGTAAGAACTTAAGGTTGAGTTCCTTCTTCTCATAGAACTTGCCATGAATCTGGAGTTCAGTGATAAGTTTGTTAAATCTCTCAAACATTTGAGTAAGTTCTTCACTAGGCTTTGCCATGAAGGCTTCATACTGAGAAACAAGAATTTGTCTTTGGTTCTCCCTGACCTCTTCACTTCCTTCACATAATAGCTCGATTTTTTTCCAAATTTCTTTGGCCGATGAGCATCCAATGACATTCCCACACATGGCTTTATCCAAAGTGAGAGAGTCAAGCAGAATGAGTTGCAAGTAGTCATCCAGAACAATCTTTTCCTTTTCTAGATCTAAGAACTTGGATGGCTTCTTGGGAACCCAGTGTGCTGGAATAACAACACCATCAACGGTCGAGGCTGCGATTTCTTTCTGTGGAATAAAGGGACCATTCTTGAGGATTCCAACGTACAGTAGATTCGCAGCTTTGATAAACAGTGAAAATTTTCTTTTCCAAACATTGTAGTTCTCTTTATCAAAAGCTGGGATCTTGATACTACTGGTATACTCGTCATGATCTCATATTTATATATTAATCTGTTGCTCTGATACCAGTTGTTGGTCCTTGAGTATTGTAGAAGGGGGGTTGAATGCAATACTGATAAAATTCAATCTATGCTTCAACAACTAAAACTAAGATTAAATCCTATCAGTAGAAGAAATGCAATCACAAGTAGTTTTCTCACAAAATAAATATTTTATTTATCTTGCAAAAGTGTTGCTACAACCTTGAGAGAAAGTATGTTTTTCTCAAGCTTCAATTCCTCAAGTGATACACAGTATCGAATGAGAGATAGTCTAAGTAAGCTAATCATATCTCTATCATCACAGGTTTGTGAAGCTGCTATCATTTTCATGTGGCAGCTTCTTACAATTTGCCTACCCGTGTGTCTTACCTAAATTGCTATACAAACAGATTTATCATTACAGAAGAAAGCAATCTAGATACATTCTATATTTGGCTAACACAATTCCAGTAGATGTTGATTTGTCATACTCTTGAATTGGTGAGCTTTGTCATGTGATCTCTCAAGCTTCTGTCGTAGTCTTGCAGACCTGGTGCAGTGTTGGGATACTGCAACACGTTTGTTTCTTGAACATCCAAACTGTCACATGTTTGACTGGGTAGATCCCCAATTCAAACTTTATCCCTTTGAGACAGTATCCTGATCTCCAAGCTTGATGTCACAAGAATGTGCTTTTGGTGACAGTAAGAAATCCCCGCAATAGATGCTGTCAGGAGTTCCAAACTTGTTGTTAGGAGAATAAAGAGTTGTTGTCTCACCAATGTTGTTATCAGGGAAAATATGTTGTCTTGACTTGCAACATGCTGTCTTCTTGTAACCTTACTATCAGTGAGATGATAGTAACATTTATTCTTGTTGTCATCCTGATATATTCCTTGAGGCTTGAACAACCGAATGAACTTCTTCCAAGATTTATAAACAAGTTTATTACAACAAATGAAATGGCTACAAGAACATACTCTGGTCGTGGCAGTATGTTCTACTTAATAAAATTAAGTATTACAAAGCATAAAGTTAAGTTATCTTCTAAGCTATCACCCACAAATCCTAACACCGTGTAACCATTCTTGAGGATCTCAGGATACAAAGGATTTGCAGCCTTCAGGAACAGCATCATCTTTATCTTCCATAGATTGTAATACTCTTTGCTAAACTTTGGAACCTTCACTGTGCCTATGGTCTTTTGTGAACTCATCTCGGATCTTTCTCTATTTTGATCAACAACATGCTCTGATACCACTTGTTGGGTATGAGTTTCACAAGAAGATAATATATAGGGGTGAATATATTATCAGTAAATTCTTTGATTATCTTCGTTTTGAATCTGGTTTATTATAGCTTGAAACTTGTTTGTTGAACACGAAAGTAATGCGGAATAAAAACAACACAAACAATTTCACTTTTAATCTAATATTGTATTAGATCGAAAGATGCTACAAACTGTGAATTCGAACTTGAATTCTCAGCTGCATTTTTCTTAGAGAGATACAACTTGTATGTATATGAAAAACTTAACTTCTAAAGATAGGGAAGCTGTGTGTTTATAAACTATAAACAACCCAGTTTTACAAAACTAGTAACAGACAAACAACTTGCCAAACCCTGTCTATACTATTTTGGTGAAAGTTGGCATCATGTGAATTTCTTCTTTGTTTTACATACTGCCAGATCCTTATCTTTAGCTGATTCTTTTGATTGTCTCTCCAAGCTTCTTTGTAGACTTTCCATGTGCATACTGCAATTGATTGAGACAACTGCATACGCCTTGGTTTTAGTTCGATCCTTGTTCCCAGAATATTTGTCTCATTGTTGATTATGAATTCTGCTAAGTCCTTCATTCGACATCTCTGACATACTAGGTTCGACAACTTGACTTCTCGAAACAGTGTAAACTGACTTCTTGAATTGACTTCTCGAGTCAGTATAAAGACACTTCTCGAATCGACTATCTCCACTCTCGAACCAGTAGCTTAGGTACTTCTCGAATCAATATATTGACTTCTGGAATCATGACATCTCGAACCAGTGTTATTATGACTTATCAAATTGACTTATCGAATAAGTATAATAACCACTTCTCGAATCAATATACTTGACTTATCAAATCTTCACACTTAGGACTTCTCAAACATATGACTTCTCGAATAAGTTCATTTTGGACTTCTCGAATCTTCACTTAGACAAATTTCACACTTCAATATTGTAACTTCTTTATTCTTCACACTGTCTTCAAATGTCTTGGGGCATGATCTTGTGATCTTCTTCCAGGTCATCATCAGAACTTATTACATAGTTACATATTGATTTACAGAGTATAGAACCTTTAGGAACAAAGGGATCCCCTAGTTAAAGGGTCAAGTAAGTGACACAAAGTGACACAATACTATAGGCTTGTTATTTATATGTTTATAGAAATGCCTCTGTGACTAACAGAGAATACTGAACCTGAAAGAGAAAAGGTGGCACTTGATGATAACTTACAGTTAATCATTTATGACTCACTCACAGTGGACAAAGCTATGTGTGGGAACGTCATAGGAAGCAAGTCAGCCAAAGAGATGTGGGATAAGATTGAGTTACTATGTGAAGGAAGTGAAGAAGTCAGAGAAAACAGAAGACAAACACTTGTCTCTCAATATGAGGCATTCATGGCTAATCCAAATGAAGACCTTACTGAGATGTTTTCAAGATTCAGTAAGTTACTGTGTGAACTTCAAATCCATGGGAAGTTCTATGAGAAGAAATAGATTAACATCAAGTTTTTGTTAACTCTTCTTGAACATCTTGAACACAGGATCACAGCCATAAAAGAAGGAAGAGATATGAAAAGTGTTTCACTTGAAACTCTTTATGGTGTGCTTAAGTCCTATGAACTTGAGCTTTTCCAGAAGAGAGCCATTCAAGCTGGACACAAAGGAAAGATGGTTAATATGTCCAGTGCTCTAGTAGCTCATGAAACCCCAACTGTTCAAGTCACTGAGTTACCCCAGTCATCCAACTCAGCTATTGTTCCTTCCATCAAAATAGAGGAAATAGTTGAAGAAGATGACAAAGTGATACTTGAACTAAAGGATGTTGAACATGAAGACTTCTACTCCCTAGAAGAGTTGGAAAGCATGGGTAAACCAACCATGGCTTACATGGCTAAGAAATTCTCCAATTGGAGATTCAGGAGAAACAAAGCTTTTAAGCCAAAGGGTTCAACAACCAGGTTCAACCAAGGAAATACTTCAAGGCTTGGAGGAAGTGGAACAAGAGGTGGATACAAGACTGGAATGGTGGACAGATCAAAGTTCAGGTGCTACAATTGTAATGAACATGGACACTTTGCCACAGAATGCAGAAGACCCAAGCAGAATCAGAAGATGGAAAGAGGATTTGGAAACCAGTCAAAGAAAAATCAGGGAAGAGCTTATGTAGCTGAAGGAAAGTGATGGGATGAGTCTGATGAGGAAGAAGATGAGGAATATGTAAATCTTGCCTTGATGGCCAAGTCAGATGATGAAGCATCATCCTCCTTAACTCAGGTACCAACACTTGTTTCCCTTGATATGTCTAATTATGAATTTAAACAGACTGTTGAAAGTTTAAGTGTTGAGATCTTTAACATTCACACTAGTTTAACTGCTGCTAATGAAGAAATTGTCAGGTTAACTAAATTGAATGATAAGATTCAGGCTAAGAATGATATCTTAGAACTTAAGCTTGATCCTCTAGAGTCATTAGTTCAAGAAAATGCCAGAATTAGGAATGATATTGTTTGTGCTAGGGAAATAGAGGAATTTTTGAGAAACAAAATTGAAGATAATGAACTTAGGTTAAAAGCCTACATGAACTCCTCTAAACTAGTTCAAGAATATCATGAGAATCATACTGAGAATCAAAATGTTGGCATAGGGTTTAATTACTCTAGAAGACCTGGTGAGGAGATTGCTTTAGACTCCTGTACAAACAACAATACTGTCAAACCTCATGTGTTGAGAAATGTCAAAAATCCAATATTCAAGAATGTTGAACATGTGTTTGAGGAGGAAGCCTTACTGATCAAACAAGAGATTCTTGAAGAAGATGAAGGCGTTGACAATATGTTATCTGGTAGCAAAGATTCTGTCACAAATCCCCAGATAGAAACTTTGGTAGGAAATATGACAGCATGTTCAAAAGATGCTATCAAAAAGGACGAGACAATAACTTTAAAAGGTATTATGGAAAACAAAGATGTGACAACAACGTCCAAATTTACTGTCAAGACAGTAAAGATGGAAGGTACTGTCAAGGGTTTGTCGACAACAACTTTAGAACATGTTGTCACTCCTAGTACCAGTAGAACTAGAAAGAACAGAAATGGAAAGATAGGACTAAATCAGAAGAGTGATTGTAATATCCCAGATTTTTTTTGTAATTTTAATAGTTTAAAATTTGCTAGAAATTAGAATTAGAAGTGGATTAAAATTTAAGATAATTATATAATTTGATTTTTGAATAAAAACATAGAATTAATGAGTCTTGCTAATTTAATTTTGTTGGGATTTAGTTTAAAGTTTTAGTTGGCCCAATTTAATTAAAATTGACCTATACATATCTAGATACGAGCGTGTTAAAAAAAAGAGATAAAAATCCTAGCAAACATGAGAGAGAGAGACGCCGAAAGAGAGAGAGGAGGAGAAGGAGAATAAGAAGAGCACGAGAGGAGGTCTCATAACAAGTTTAGAAGAAGATGTAACAGCCCCAGATCCGGGGTCGGGGATCCGGTCGTTACGGTCTCAATTCCCATCAATAATACTTGCACTTGAATCAAAACAATTAAACTACATGCTGTGACCCCACAATAACAACACCACTCACACAACAAGTTATAGTTCCAGAGATGAAATTGGAATAAGTATCTAGTCATATGATCCACAAGTTATAAGTTATTACAAACCCAAAAGATTACAGAGTGCATTTAAAAGTTCTTGCCGTTGATTACATTAGTCATAATATAAATAAGTCTGGTACATAAAAGCTGAAGCTTAAAACACTGGTGGTTACTACCTCAGCTATGGCGGCTACGACATCAACGGGTAAATCTCTGACGACTGCTACCCGCTTTCGCAGGGTGTGACTGTTGCGGGCCATCGGCTCTAGCTGTTGTTGTGACATCATAAATAAAGCAAGGGTGAGCAACAAAGCCCACCAAAAATAGTTTATAACAAATAACAGTTCAAAAATATCTCTGCAACCACATGTTATGCCTCAAACGGATAAGAAACTAGTATCATATAAAGGATGAAGTTACAAGGAAAATTAATATAATGTTTCCGTAACCCACAGTCCACTTATAAATATATAACCTTAATCAGGTTTCATCAGAGTCATACTTCATAAAATAAAAGCTGAAATTGCGTGAATTTAATGTCACTTCATTTTCAAATACTTTCAACCCCCTGTCAACATGATTGGTTTTATCTTCCCAATACAGGTTGCAGGAATATCCAAATTGGATGATGAACTAATATTGGAGTTGCTACCGCGCCCGCTGTGCCTAACCTTGCTATGATCAGTAGCAGGTCGCACCGCTCAAATAGTTTTCTACATGTAGATGGAAGAATCACGACAGCCTGACATTGTCTACCGCCTTTCAGTGACCTCCCGGCCCATTTGGGGCCATAAAAATTGGATGGGTCTATCGCAACTGGACCACTTACACCACTCCTAGTTTAGATGAAATCCATGACTCTGAAACGTAAAGGTCGTCCTCCTTTCCCCAAGTGTAATACTTGTTGATACGACTCCACTAAGTAGTTATATCTAGGTTGGAAAGGAAGATTCCCTAATATTTCCCAAGCTATGCTTGTTAATGGATATCGACTTGTTCCATGAATTTACCCCTCGATTATTGAGGTGGTAACACAACATTAAACTGGCAGCAATTAAATTGCTCCAAGAAAATATCTGTCCCTTGACAGTTTTTGAATTGGAAGTTTAAAAAGAGTAAGAGTCACTTAAATCAGGCTTCCCATATTTTTGATAGTTGAGCGAGCATTTAAATCTTCTTAAAAGACAGATTCAAATGGAAAAACAATGTTTTGGGAACCTCTTCTTGATTGGAAATAATTAATAATATTTATTGAATAAGTAAACCTCAAATGAATATTTGAAAATAATCTTCATTAAACAACTAATCCTTAAATGAATATTTGAAAATAATATTCATTAAATACATAATCCTTAAATGAATATTTGAAAATAATATTCATTAAATAAATATTCCTTAAATGAATATTTGAAAATAATATTCATTAAATAAATAATCTTTAAATGAATTTGAAAATAATATTCATTAAATAAATAATCTTTAAATGAATTTGAAAATAATATTCATTAAATAAATAATATTCTTAACGTCAATAATCCTCAAATGAATATAATTAACATCCTTTAAGTAAATAATTAATCCTCGAATGACAGTACCCGATGTCTATCGGAAAATAACCTTTATCAAATACAAAATATAATCACTACTGATCTTTCCAGAAAATCACACGCCCTTATCCTAGGGCAACTATAAAATCCCTGGCTTATAGCTGATATCCCATATCTAACTCATAAGCCCCAACTTCAAGTCATAATCCTCAAGTATTGCTATTCATAGCCATTCGACAACAAGTATGCAATTTATATATATCGCAATCGCATATCATAATTGAAAACAGTTATTATCACAACAACAGTAGTATAGGTTTAGAAAACTTGCCTGGTGGTGAGGTAGGGGTAGTGTGCCTCGAGTCAGTCCGGCGATCTATACATAGTCAAAAGATCCAAGGTTAATCACTTGAATACTTGCACGAAACTAAGTATGTACTTCACTTAAACCAAGACATGATTTCTAGTTAACTCCTTAAGAATCCTCTTGCGCACGCTCGACTCGAACATTTTTATAAAATAGAGATTAAATCCTTTTAACACGAAATCTTTTCGAGGGTCCTCCTAAACATACCTAGCATGTTAACACAAAGTTTCACATTCTGATTGGTCACTTAAGGGGTTTGATCATTGCCTCAAAGTTGGCTAAGTGGTATAGCTCGGTTTCTCGAAACATCCTTAACTAAAACACTCGTTTCTCCTAAACCGTAATTCGGAATCACATGATCTTTATATCAAAACGAACCTTGAAACAATACCTACACAATACTAGGCAGCGGTGACTCTGGACAGAAGTCCTTATGTCCGAACATCACAGACAAAACAGAGCTAGGGAAAACCGGGCATTATAACGGCTATGTTTTAACGATTCCAAAGTTTAATCATAAACTTACAAGACCAATCCAAACCAAATCACCAAGTCAAATCCTCAACATCATTACTAATTCATAATCATCACAAATCAGTCAAAACCAACATCTACTTGCTTATCATCAAAACAACATCAAACTTTCATCAAACCTCCGTTAAAACCACTCAATCATCCTTATGATTATACCAACTAAAGTATACTCAAAACTAACCATATAAATCATATTATAACTAAGAGTTTCAAGAGATTATACCTTCCTTGGAGTGTATATGATCGTAATAAGCCTTGTATAGTCCTTATATAACCTTAAGCTAGCTTGAATCATCAAAAGAAACCAAGAATCAAAAGTTAGTTCTTGAAATCACTATTCATTTCACTATTCATCCTCATCTTTAATCAAGGATTTGAACATGATAACCTTAATAGATGGTTCTAGGATTTAGAGAATACCTTAGTTGTGAAATATGGAAGCTTTTGAATCCAAGAACATGAATTATGGATGCTTGGAAGTTGATCTTTGAAAAATGTATACTTGTTTTTCTTAAAAGGGCCGAATGGTTTTTCTTGAAGATGGGGGAGTTGTTCTTTCTTTTCTTGCCTTGGATAATGATAGAATTTCTGATATTTTGATGGCCAAATGGTGAGTCATCAAGTTCTGGCTTGTCACAGGGGCACGTGTCGCACATGCAGGAGTCCTGATAAAGTGGCTTTACTGGTTTGCTTTACTGGTTTGTTTCCTTTCACATGGATGATCCAAATGTTGCATTCCTCGAATTAATCTTGTTACATGTTACTTCCATGTCTATATTTAATCCCGTAAGGGTTCCGTTGTCCCGTCTCCGTTTAATCGCGTAGAATGTTCGCAGGGTTTCTTAAGTGTTCTATCGAAGTAGTTTATCGCAATCGTTCTTAATATCTCTAATTCTTTTATTAAATCCATATCCATGGAATTGATAATTTAAATCCTCAATTATTCTCAAATAATAATTAATCCGTCCGTTAATGGTGAAATTTCGGAGAAAACGGAAATGCTATTTTTCCGATTCTGACAGCTTTTGCATTCCTTTATTTTCATCGTAGATCACTAATACGGCTTTGAAAGTTCATTATATCGACCCGTATATAGGGTGGTCTGAAAAACTTTTAAACGACAAAATTTACTATTCATCAAAAGTTACTATTCATCAATGGTTTTTCTATAATCCTTTGGATCAATATTCGTTCCAATATTCCTGGTTTACTTCCCTTTACTCCTTGCACTTAGAAAACGTTCTAGTGCTTTCTCGGGCATACGCTATCTTGTTTACGGAGTTGTCGGATGTATTCCAGATATTGATTTGGATGACATAAAAATACTTTTCTTCCCTGGAGTATTGTATTCTTATCTTCCAGATTGATTATTCTTATTTACATGATCAGTCCATTCTTATTATTCTCAAAATGTTTGAAAACTGACATCCATATTCATTTCATACTTAATTCTCCAAAAACCATTACCACCATCCACATATATATATATACATCATCATACAATAAAAGTTTTAATTCTACCCAAAAATCTGGGGTTTTACAGTCTCTCCTCCTTAAAAGGATTCCGTCCCGGAATCACTCTGAAAATAAATGGGGATGTCTTTCTAGCATCTCGCTCTCTAGCTCCCAAGTCGATTCTTCCACATTATGGTTCTGCCACAAAACTCTGACTAGCTTGATGACCTTGTTTCGGAGCACTTGTTCCTTTTGATCTATGATTTCCACTGGCTGCTCCACATAGGTTAGGTCTGGCTGCATGTCTACTTGTTTGTATTCCACTATGTGCTTAGCATCCGGGTTGTACTTCCTCAGCATTGAAACATGAAACACATTGTGCACTTGTTGCAGGTTTGGGGGTAATACTAGCTCATATGCTAAGTTTCCAATACGTCTTAAGATCTAAAATGGTCCAATGTATCTAGGACTCAATTTTCCTTTCTTTCCAAACCTCATCAAACCTTTCCAAGGAGATACCTTTAAGAAAACTAGGTCTCCCACTTCATATTCCTTGTCCTTCCGGGCCAAATCAGCATACTTCTTTTGTCTATCTTGGGCTGCTACCAGCCGTCCTTTGATTAGTTCTACTATGTCCTTAGTCCGTTGGACCACTTCAGGCCCAAGCATCTTCCGCTCTCCAACTTCGTCCCAATACAAGGGAGATCGACATCTTCTTCCATAAAGGGCCTCATAAGGCGGCATTCCTATACTCGAATGAAAACTATTGTTGTAGGAAAACTCAATCAGTGGTAGGTGATCATCCCAATTCCCTTTAAAGTCTATAGCACAGACCCTTAACATATCCTCTAGTGTTTGGATGGTCCTTTCACTTTGTCCGTCTGTTTGGGGGTGATAGGCAGTACTCATGTTCAGCCGGGTTCCTACACATTCCTGGAAGCTCCTCCAGAATCTGGAGTTAAATCTGGGATCTCGGTCAGATACTATGGCGACTGGGACTCCGTGCCGCGCCACTATCTCTTTCAAGTAGATATCCACTAATCTGTCGACAGTGTACCTTTCGTTGATCGGAAGAAAGTGGGCTGACTTCGTTAATCGGTCTATGATTACCCATATGGCATCGTGATTGGCCTTGGTCCTTGGTAAACCCACTACGAAATCCATGGCTAGATGTTCCCATTTCCATTCGGGAATCTCTAAGGGTCGTAAAAGTCCACTGGGCCTTTGGTGTTCCGCTTTCACTCGTTGGCAGGTCAAGCATCTGCTTACCCACTCTGCTACGTCCTTTTTCATGTTAGGCCACCAGTAGTATTCTTTCAAATCTCCATACATCTTGGTGCTTCCTGGGTGGATTGAATACCTAGAACTGTGACTCTCGTGTAAAATTTCGTCTTTCAGCTCTCGAACATTCGGAACCCAAATTCGGTAAGTATACCTCCTTATTCCTTTATCATCCTTGACAGTGTGGATCTCTTCTCCGGTCATTGACTGCCTGTCTTCACTTATCATCCTTTCCTGACACCTTCTTATCTTTTCTAACAACTCTGGCTGCAAGGAAATCTCAAACAGCTTTTCGGTACCGTCTCCGGTCACCTTCACTTCTATTTCCATATTTTCAAATTCTCTGATCAGTTCTTCTGATGTCATTATCATCTTGAGTCTCTCTTTCCTACTAAGGGCGTCAGCCACCACATTGGCTTTCCCTGGGTGATACAGAATTTCACAGTCATAATCCTTGATCAGCTCTAACCATCTTCTCTGGCGCATGTTGAGCTCCTTCTGGGTAAAAATGTACTTGAGGCTCTTATGGTCAGTGTAAATCTCGCACTTCTCTCCATACAAGTAGTGCCTCCAAATCTTTAAAGCGAAAACTACTGCCGCTAGTTCTAGATCATGAGTAGGATATCGAATCTCATATTCCTTCAATTGCCTCGACGCATATGCGATTACCTTACCGTGCTGCATCAGCACGCACCCTAATCCCTTATGCGAAGCATCACTGTAAATCACAAAATCTCCTTTTCCATCTGGTAATGCCAACACAGGGGCAGTCACCAACCTCTTCTTTAACTCTTGGAAACTACTTTCGCACTTTTCCGTCCATTCAAACTTCTCAGTTTTTCGGGTAAGTCGGGTTAACGGGGCTGCGATATTCGCAAAATCCTTAACGAATCTTCTATAATACCCTGCTAATCCTATGAAACTTCTCACCTCTGTTGGTGTGGTTGGTCGTTCCCAATTTGAAACTGCCTCTATCTTGGAGGGGTCAACCAACACTCCCTCCTTATTGATCACATGTCCTAAAAACTGAACCTCATTTCGCCAGAATTCACACTTTGCGAATTTGGCATACAATCGTTCCTTCCTGAGTATTTCTAGAGTTATCCTCAAATGTTCTGCGTGTTCTGCCTCTGTCTTTGAGTAGATAAGAATATCATCTATGAAAACTATAACAAACTCGTCCAAATACTTCTTGAACACCCTATTCATTAAATCCATGAAAGCTGCTGGGGCATTGGTCAATCCAAATGACATCACCAAGAACTCATAATGTCCATATCTGGTACGGAATGCAGTCTTTGGAATATCTTCTGGTTTAATCTTTAATTGGTGGTATCCGGTTCTCAAGTCAATCTTAGAGAAGTACACAGCATCCTTTAGCTGGTCAAATAAATCGTCTATTCTGGGCAACGGGTACTTATTCTTTATAGTTAGCTTGTTCAACTCTCGGTAGTCGATGCATAACCTCATGCTCCCATCTTTCTTCTTAACAAACAACACTGGTGCCCCCCACGGCGACACACTGGGTCTTATCATACCCTTATCCAACAGTTCCTTTAACTGGGTAGCTAACTCTTTCATTTCTACTGGGGCTAACCGGTACGGGGCCTTCGAAACTGGCGCCGTCCCCGGGGCTAATTCGATAGCAAACTCAATTACCCTATCGGGTGGTAGTCCTGGGAGATCCTGTGGAAACACATCTTCGAACTCATTGACTACTGGAATGTCCTGTAACCTAGGCACCTCTCTCTGGGTGTCTACCACATAAGCTAAGTAAGCCTCGTTTCCTTTTCGTAACAATCTCCTGGTTTGCGCCATAGTTAGAAATTTCTGTGTCTGCCTCATTCCCTTAAACACTACCTCCTTCTTCCCGGGGGTATTTAATCTAACCTTTTTCCCTTTACAATCTATCTGGGCGTTATTGCGGGACAACCAATCCATCCCCAAAATGACATCAAACTCTCCTAGTTTAAAAGGAATCAAATCCACACAAAAAGACTGTTCCCCTATTTCTAATTTGCAGTTGGGGTGAATCTGATTTACTGGGACTATTTCGTGGTTAGCTATCTCTACTTGTAGGGAATCCTTTAATGGTTGGGCTCTAAGTTTCAACTTATGCGCAAAATCCCTCGATATAAAAGACTTAGTTGCTCCAGAATCAAATAGAACATTTGCGCTAACTGAATTTAGAGAAAATGTACCTGCTATCACATCCGTGTTCCTCACGGCATCCTGCACTGTCATGTTGAAAGTCCTAGCGGTTGGTGGTTTGTTGGAGGCAGCCTTGCTTGTCCCTGATGCTGCGGGTCGGTTCATGGGGCAATCCTTCCTCATATGACCTTGACGCCCACACTGGAAACAAGTGAGGTGTCTGCTGACGCTAGGGTTAGCTACGGTACAATTCTGAGCATAATGGCCCCCCCGTCCGCACTTAAAACAGATTACCGGTTCCTGCTTGCACACACCGAGATGTTTCCTTCCACAAGTTGTACATGCTGGTAATGGAGGTCGAGATTGGTAGGAGCGGGACACTACTGATGGGTTGCCGCCCTGGTTCACACTTGAGTTTACGGTTCGCTTGAAACCCGTATTCCTTTCAGGTAGGGAGACTGCTCCGTGGTTAAACCTATTTTGGGGGTTTCCTCCTGAAAAACCTCCACCCATACTTGCATGTTTTCTTTTTATTCCCCCTTTCTCTCTTTCCTTATGCATCTGATCACTCCCTGCTTCCACAATCGAAGCCTTTTGCACCAATGTGGCGTAGTCTGTAATCTCTAGGATCGCCACACGATTCTGAATCCACTGCTTCAATCCCTGTTGAAACCTATTAGCTTTCTTCTCTTCGGTATCTACAAACTCTGGCACAAACCTTGATAGCTCGGTAAACTTTGCCTCATAGTCAGCCACTGTCAAATTATTCTGCTTTAGTTCCAAAAACTTGAGTTCCATTTGAGTCTTCATAAACCTTGGGAAATACTTCTCTAGAAACAATTGCTTAAACCTTTCCCAAGTTATGATAGCGTCTGTCTCCATGTTCTTCTTGGCCTCCCACCAATAGTTGGCCTCTCCTTTCAGTAGGTAAGTGGCAAAAACAGTCTTCTGTGCCTCCTCAATACTCAAAATCTCGAAGGACTTTTCCATCTCCTTTATCCAGGCTCTTGCCTCTACTGGGTCAGTCAACCCTTGGAATTCTGGGGGCTTGAGTGACTTAAAGGCCCTGAAAGAGTTTGCTATGGCATTGTTGTTCCCTTGGGGTGGTTGGGGATAACGGTCCAAATTTTGCCTAAGTAGATTCATGAACTGACCCATGGGGTCTCCACCCTGGTCCTCTATTCTTTGTTCCTCTTCGATTTCCTCTTCCTCATCCTCAAATTCCGCAGTGAAAAAGGATTCATCTGCCTCCCCGTACTGGGAGTCGTCCTGTTCATTATAATCCTCATCCATTTCTTCATTATACTCAGGGTTTTCCCTATTTTGATTATGGCTTTCTTGATCATCAGATTCAGGGGGATTAGCC
The DNA here is from genome assembly GCA_030848705.1 of Heracleum sosnowskyi. Taxonomy (NCBI): domain Eukaryota; kingdom Viridiplantae; phylum Streptophyta; class Magnoliopsida; order Apiales; family Apiaceae; genus Heracleum; species Heracleum sosnowskyi. Next base: position 49,797,996 of record CM061241.1, read on the forward strand.
CTAGTTCCCACTCTTCGTGGAGGCATTCTACTGAAATTTGGAAAATTCACATTAGGCTCATTTACTGGGTTATAAATACAGTCGTTACATGATTGGAAGTAGACTTCCGCAGTTTTATATTTTATCGCAATTTAATCGTACGGTGCAGACAACATTATAATAAACTTGTGATCTCGTCACAACAGTACTGGATTCAACTGAAAGGAAACAAATATATACATGATTCCAAAGATACAAAGTTTGGGTCAACATCGACAGTTCACAAGTACAACTGCCCTAACAACATCTAGTCAAAAGTGAAATACATGGTCTATCCTTCTAGTCAGAAAGGGATAATATATACAATGGAACAATCCCACAAAAATGGCACTACTATGTCCGTACGTGACTAGAAGGCTAGACTACCATATCACCAACTCTGAAATCAGCCACTGGTGCGGTGCCATGCCCTCACCCTCGCCATGGCTAGGCGAAAGATCTCCTCAGCATCAACCCTGGATATCCTGCCATTGCCATCAGTAGGCAAAGCTCGAATCCTCATCCGTTCCCTCAACTCAATGCGAGTCATCGCCCTCCGGGCAACCCGAGGGGGCACAGACCTCCCGCCGCCCTGGCGTACCATCCTGGCATCCCTCTCTACTGCTAGTTGCATCCGGGACTCTGCTAGTCTAGCCTCAGCTACCACCAAATCTGTCTGAACTCTGCTCACGGTCCAGTTGTGCACACACACTGGTATCCCCTCTAACGGAACATGGGGTGGGGTAACCGGCTCGGCTGGTGGTGCAGCCTCTGCCTGCTGTGGCTCAGGGGTAGGCTCCTCCTGATCATCAGGGCAAGGGCTCAAGGGCAGTGGTGGAGGGGTAGGGGCTCTCTCAGTAGGAAGTGGAGGCTGGTCCTCAGCATCCCTCTCCATATCCTCAGTATCCGCTAGGGTCTGATCCTCCTCTGGATCCTCATCATCAGAATCCTCAATATCCTCGGTATCCGCATCTACCTGGACCTCCTCCGGGTCCTCCTCAATATCCTCATAGTATGGATCTGAAGTCCTAAGCAAGTCCTCGTCGTGCTGTCTCTCATAAGCCGCAGGGTCAGAGATATCGCTCACCTACACAATAACGAACTATGTTACTATCATGATATTAAAGTTCCCATAAGGGTTTTAGTCGAACTTGGCAAGAGTTCTTATTATCTTAGTGAATTTATTATTGTAACGTCGCATCATCTCTGGGGTTTATAACTCTAACGCTCTGATACCATTTCTGTAACAGCCCCAGATCCGGGGTCGGGGATCCGGTCGTTACGGTCTCAATTCCCATCAATAATACTTGCACTTGAATCAAAACAATTAAACTACATGCTGTGACCCCACAATAACAACACCACTCACACAACAAGTTATAGTTCCAGAGATGAAATTGGAATAAGTATCTAGTCATATGATCCACAAGTTATAAGTTATTACAAACCCAAAAGATTACAGAGTGCATTTAAAAGTTCTTGCCGTTGATTACATTAGTCATAATATAAATAAGTCTGGTACATAAAAGCTGAAGCTTAAAACACTGGTGGTTACTACCTCAGCTATGGCGGCTACGACATCAACGGGTAAATCTCTGACGACTGCTACCCGCTTTCGCAGGGTGTGACTGTTGCGGGCCATCGGCTCTAGCTGTTGTTGTGATATCATAAATAAAGCAAGGGTGAGCAACAAAGCCCACCAAAAATAGTTTATAACAAATAACAGTTCAAAAATATCTCTGCAACCACATGTTATGCCTCAAACGGATAAGAAACTAGTATCATATAAAGGATGAAGTTACAAGGAAAATTAATATAATGTTCCCGTAACCCACAGTCCACTTATAAATATATAACCTTAATCAGGTTTCATCAGAGTCATACTTCATAAAATAAAAGCTAAAATTGCGTGAATTTAATGTCACTTCATTTTCAAATACTTTCAACCCCCTGTCAACATGATTGGTTTTATCTTCCCAATACAGGTTGCAGGAATATCCAAATTGGATGATGAACTAATATTGGAGTTGCTACCGCGCCCGCTGTGCCTAACCTTGCTATGATCAGTAGCAGGTCGCACCGCTCAAATAGTTTTCTACATGTAGATGGAAGAATCACGACGGCCTGACATTGTCTACCGCCTTTCAGTGACCTCCCGGCCCATTTGGGGCCATAAAAATTGGATGGGTCTATCGCAACTGGACCACTTACACCACTCCTAGTTTAGATGAAATCCATGACTCTGAAACGTAAAGGTCGTCCTCCTTTCCCCAAGTGTAATACTTGTTGATACGACTCCACTAAGTAGTTATATCTAGGTTGGAAAGGAAGATTCCCTAATATTTCCCAAGCTATGCTTGTTAATGGATATCGACTTGTTCCATGAATTTACCCCTCGATTATTGAGGTGGTAACACAACATTAAACTGGCAGCAATTAAATTGCTCCAAGAAAATATCTGTCCCTTGACAGTTTTTGAATTGGAAGTTTAAAAAGAGTAAGAGTCACTTAAATCAGGCTTCCCATATTTTTGATAGTTGAGCGAGCATTTAAATCTTCTTAAAAGACAGATTCAAATGGAAAAACAATGTTTTGGGAACCTCTTCTTGATTGGAAATAATTAATAATATTTATTGAATAAGTAAACCTCAAATGAATATTTGAAAATAATCTTCATTAAACAACTAATCCTTAAATGAATATTTGAAAATAATATTCATTAAATACATAATCCTTAAATGAATATTTGAAAATAATATTCATTAAATAAATATTCCTTAAATGAATATTTGAAAATAATATTCATTAAATAAATAATCTTTAAATGAATTTGAAAATAATATTCATTAAATAAATAATCTTTAAATGAATTTGAAAATAATATTCATTAAATAAATAATATTCTTAACGTCAATAATCCTCAAATGAATATAATTAACATCCTTTAAGTAAATAATTAATCCTCGAATGACAGTACCCGATGTCTATCAGAAAATAACCTTTATCAAATACAAAATATAATCACTACTGATCTTTCCAGAAAATCACACGCCCTTATCCTAGGGCAACTATAAAATCCCTGGCTTATAGCTGATATCCCATATCTAACTCATAAGCCCCAACTTCAAGTCATAATCCTCAAGTATTGCTATTCATAGCCATTCGACAACAAGTATGCAATTTATATATATCGCAATCGCATATCATAATTGAAAACAGTTATTATCACAACAACAGTAGTATAGGTTTAGAAAACTTGCCTGGTGGTGAGGTAGGGGTAGTGTGCCTCGAGTCAGTCCGGCGATCTATACATAGTCAAAAGATCCAAGGTTAATCACTTGAATACTTGCACGAAACTAAGTATGTACTTCACTTAAACCCAGACATGATTTCTAGTTAACTCCTTAAGAATCCTCTTGCGCACGCTCGACTCGAACATTTTTATAAAATAGAGATTAAATCCTTTTAACACGAAATCTTTTCGAGGGTCCTCCTAAACATACCTAGCATGTTAACACAAAGTTTCACATTCTGATTGGTCACTTAAGGGGTTTGATCATTGCCTCAAAGTTGGCTAAGTGGTATAGCTCGGTTTCTCGAAACATCCTTAACTAAAACACTCGTTTCTCCTAAACCGTAATTCGGAATCACATGATCTTTATATCAAAACGAACCTTGAAACAATACCTACACAATACTAGGCAGTGGTGACTCTGGACAGAAGTCCTTATGTCCGAACATCACAGACAAAACAGAGCTAGGGAAAATCGGGCATTATAACGGCTATGTTTTAACGATTCCAAAGTTTAATCATAAACTTACAAGACCAATCCAAACCAAATCACCAAGTCAAATCCTCAACATCATTACTAATTCATAATCATCACAAATCAGTCAAAACCAACATCTACTTGCTTATCATCAAAACAACATCAAACTTTCATCAAACCTCCGTTAAAACCACTCAATCATCCTTATGATTATACCAACTAAAGTATACTCAAAACTAACCATATAAATCATATTATAACTAAGAGTTTCAAGAGATTATACCTTCCTTGGAGTGTATATGATCGTAATAAGCCTTGTATAGTCCTTATATAACCTTAAGCTAGCTTGAATCATCAAAAGAAACCAAGAATCAAAAGTTAGTTCTTGAAATCACTATTCATTTCACTATTCATCCTCATCTTTAATCAAGGATTTGAACATGATAACCTTAATAGATGGTTCTAGGATTTAGAGAATACCTTAGTTGTGAAATATGGAAGCTTTTGAATCCAAGAACATGAATTATGGATGCTTGGAAGTTGATCTTTGAAAAATGTATACTTGTTTTTCTTAAAAGGGCCGAATGGTTTTTCTTGAAGATGGGGGAGTTGTTCTTTCTTTTCTTGCCTTGGATAATGATAGAATTTCTGATATTTTGATGGCCAAATGGTGAGTCATCAAGTTTTGGCTTGTCACAGGGGCACGTGTCGCACATGCAGGAGTCCTGATAAAGTGGCTTTACTGGTTTGCTTTACTGGTTTGTTTCCTTTCACATGGATGATCCAAATGTTGCATTCCTCGAATTAATCTTGTTACATGTTACTTCCATGTCTATATTTAATCCCGTAAGGGTTCCGTTGTCCCGTCTCCGTTTAATCGCGTAGAATGTTCGCAGGGTTTCTTAAGTGTTCTATCGAAGTAGTTTATCGCAATCGTTCTTAATATCTCTAATTCTTTTATTAAATCCATATCCATGGAATTGATAATTTAAATCCTCAATTATTCTCAAATAATAATTAATCCGTCCGTTAATGGTGAAATTTCGGAGAAAACGGAAATGCTATTTTTCCGATTCTGACAGCTTTTGCATTCCTTTATTTTCATCGTAGATCACTAATACGGCTTTGAAAGTTCATTATATCGACCCGTATATAGGGTGGTCTGAAAAACTTTTAAACGACAAAATTTACTATTCATCAAAAGTTACTATTCATCAGTGGTTTTTCTATAATCCTTTGGATCAATATTCGTTCCAATATTCCTGGTTTACTTCCCTTTACTCCTTGCACTTAGAAAACGTTCTAGTGCTTTCTCGGGCATACGCTATCTTGTTTACGGAGTTGTCGGATGTATTCCAGATATTGATTTGGATGACATAAAAATACTTTTCTTCCCTGGAGTATTGTATTCTTATCTTCCAGATTGATTGTTCTTATTTACATGATCAGTCCATTCTTATTATTCTCAAAATGTTTGAAAACTGACATCCATATTCATTTCATACTTAATTCTCCAAAAACCATTACCACCATCCACACATATATATATATATACATCATCATACAATAAAAGTTTTAATTCTACCCAAAAATCTGGGGTTTTACAGAAGAGGTAACGATTCTTTAATTCTCTTGTTATTCGTTTTATTTCACGTGTATGATATTTGATTTATTTTGATTATGTCAAGGATCTTTATATGTTCTCTTGAGTATTTGTATATGTGATAATGTTTTGGTATATAATATGATATATATCCATGAGTTCTTTGTTTTGTTCATTGTGTTCGTATGACTATTTCGATTTTGTATGTATACTATATATAAAGTCTGAATTCTTGTAAAAGTCGTATCTGACTCATTATTTGTCGGAATTTTATGCAATTAGACTCTCTGAAAAGGTATTTGAATTATCTACGACTTTGATTCTTTGTGTTTTTCGAAATTAGGTCTGTAGATATAAGTTTTTCTGGGATTTATTGACCAGCCAATATGTTTTTAAAGCTGAGATGTCTAACTTTGAAACTTCGTAATAAATTGAGTTTTTATGATAATTTAATGAGTAATATCAATATTGAAAGGTATTTTTGTGTTCTATGTTTCTTATTGACACTATGCTGCTATATTCTGTGATTTGGATGTCGTAAATAGCATAACACTAAATAAATCAGGGGCTGATTCTGTTCTGCAGTCCGTAAATGTCCATGCTCTGAGTTTGTTACTTGTCTGTTTTTAACGAGCCTTATCATTCTGGAAAGGTCTCAGAATTTCCTACATTTTTCATGTTTTGTACGTTTTCAGATAAAATCATTTTTATAGAGTAAATTGCCAATTTTCAGAACTAGTCAGGATTGAGTTTGTTAATATTGGTCTATTTTGCAAGATGTTTTGGTGTCTGATTTTTGAAATTTCATTGAGTAAGTTATATGTAAGCATCACATTGGTTCTATTAAGACGGTGTGAACATAATTTGAGTTTGACTGGTTTAATAAAATTATAGGATTTGCTCGCATTGATTTCGGTATTTGATCGCTTTTGAGGTAAGTACTTTTTGACTTGCTTTTATTTTCGGAAAATATATTTTGATTCTGTTTTGAATTTCGTATAAGATATAAGAATATTGTTTCGAACTGTATAAGATATAAGAATTGAGAATCTTTTGAATCCCTGAGTCTCTACGTTTCGAACCCGTTCATAATTTACGCTATAGTTCCGGAACTAGCCTTAGATACCCTTAGTAGGCGCACAAGTGTGCAACTTTAGATACCTATTAAGGGCGCACAATTATTGAACTTTAGATGCTGGTCACTGGCAAAGTGTGGCGAAAGAATAAGAATAAGAATAAGATCCCGACTACTGGGAAAGTGTGGCCGTAGAGCAAGACTGTTCTGGATTTTGAAAATATAAACATTGGGTTGGACTTGTTTTCGCAAATGTTTTGTAATTTATTATTGTTTTGAGAAATCTGTTTTAATTAAAACGCCCATTGATTTTCGAGAATATCGATAAGTCAATTTGTTACTTGTTGAGCTGTGTAGCTCACTCTTTCATTGTAACACCCATGTCCCACATCGAGGAGATTTGGGACTTCTGTTCAGTTTATAAGGCAAAGTAATACTACTAATTAGCACCAACAAATCATGATCTTTTGGGGGTCTGTGGTGGGCTATTCGTTACCCAAGTTGGCTGCATTTGGGCCAGTAGGCTTCGGCTTATTCGGACTCGGAATCAGGATTTGACCCGATTTTCGAAAAAGGCTCGGGATTTTACCCGGGTTGTCACATATGGTATCAGAGCCGACTCTCGAAAGCTTGTCGAGGCAAGTTGCCAGAGGTGGGGACACGAAGGCTGGTGGTATTATCCCACAATGGACAGAGGTCCGGAGGTGGGGACACGAAGCTAGCCGGTATTATCCCACAATGGCTAGGGTGGAATGATCTTGGAACCTATGGGCAATCCGATCAGGCTTGACGAGGACGTCAAGAGTTTAAGTGGGGGAGTTTGTAACACCCCTGTCCCACATCGAGGAAATTTGGGACTTCTGTTCAGTTTATAAGGCAAAGTACTACTACTAATTAGCACCAACAAATCATGATCTTTTGGGGGCATGTGGTGGGCTAGTCGTTACTCAAGTTGGCTGCATTTGGGCCAGTAGGCTTCGGCTTATTCGGACTCGGAATCGGGATTTGACCCGATTTTCGAAAAAGGCTCGGGATTTTACCCGAGTTGTCACATTCATAATATTTCAGGTTGGTACACTGTGGAAGCTTGTTGAGAATATCGATGTGAACTTGTGAATTTCGTGCTACGTGATTTGATGTAAATTATTGGTTAATAATAATTGTGCTATTAGAATAAATTTTGTTAATTACAAGATATTGATTATTGAATTGAATATTAGATATATGGAGCTGCGTCTCCGGTTTTATGTTATGAATTATTGAGTTTGACCGCTGATTTGACTTTTGTGTGATTTAGTATTTATTGAGTAAGGAAATGTATTTTATTTTAGTTTTGTATTTAGAATTAATAGTCTGAAAAGTCGGGCTGTTACAGTGATGGAACTCTTGTTAAGGGTGCATCAAGGAAGCTTTGCAACAACTGTGGATCACCACATCATTTAACTTATATATGTAAAAGACCATCCTGTGCTAAGACAAATGCTACATATGAACTTGGTAATTTATAGTAATGCAAAGATCTGTGAATGTTTGTAATAACATTGACTACATTCCTTGTAAAATCACTGTCATGAGCACATGCTTTAATTTATCAATCTTATCTTTTGAGAAATGTTCTTTCAGACCATCTGTTGAGACTCATTCCGAGACTTCAATTTCTTGTACTGACAACAAGAATAAACCATACTCAAGGAGAAAGACCAAGCCTTATCCTAGATCCAAATGGATGGTTAAAGAAGTCAAAAGAGAACCATCTGATACTGATAATGATGTTAATGATGTTGTAAGAAAAATCCCAACTGAGAATGCTAGACCCAACACAGAGTGGGTACCAAAGGCAACCTAATTTAATTGTTTTTGTGCAGGGAAATAAGAAGGTCATGTGGGTCATTGACAATGGATGCTCCAGACACATGACAGGTGATAAAACCCTACTATCACGTTTCTTGAAGAAATCTGGTCCAATCATAACATTTGGAGATAACAACAAAGGATACACAGTTGGATATGGCTCTTTGGAAGTAGGAAACATCATCATTGAAGACATTGCTCTAGTGAAAGGACTAATGCACAATCTACTCAGTGTTAGTCAATTTTGTGATAAAGGATTCAAGGTTGATTTTGGAACTTATGGAATGTTTAATCTACAACAAGAAAACTGACAGCCTAGCTCTCAAAGGAGTAATGAAAGGAAGCTTATTTGTAGCTGATTTGGATTCAGCAAAGAAGGATAAAACTTACTATTTCTACAGTAAAGCCTCAATTGCTGATAATATGCTTTGGCACAAGAAGCTCGCACATCTAAACTTCAAAACAATGAACCTGATCATGAAGAAAGAATTAGTGAGAGGACTTCCTCAACGGGAATTCTTTCAAGAAGGACTATGTGAGGATTGTTAGAAAGGAAAGCTAATGAAATCTGTTCACAAGTCAAAGCAACTCAACACAAATCAGGAAGCACTCAAGTTAATCCACGTGGATCTTTTTGGCCCAGTTAATGTTCTATCTTTAGACAAGAAGAGCTATGCACTTGTCATAGTGGATGACTACTCTAGATACACTTGGGTGAAGTTCTTAGAAACAAAGGATGAAACAACTCAAGAAATCATTGATCACATCAAGGTACTAGACAGAAAGTCTAGCTAAAAAGTTCAAATTCTAAGAAGTGACAATGAGACTGAGTTCATAAATGCAACTCTTGGAAACTTCGGTAAAGAGCTTGGAATTGTTCAACAATTCTCTACTACCAGGACACCTCAATAAAATGGTGTAGTGGAAAGAAAGAATAGAACTCTCATTGAAGCTGCTAGAACTATGTTGTATGAATCAAAATTACCAACATGCTTCTGGGCAAAAGCTATTAACACAACTTGCTATACTCAAAACAGAACATTGGTTAATAAGACTCATGAAGCCACTCCTTACTTTCTTTTAACAAAGAAGAGACCTTCAACAAAGTATTTTTATACTTTTGGAGCTAAATGCTAAGCTATGAAGGATAATTCGGAAAAAAAAGTAAGTTTGACTCCAAGGCTTATGAAAGAATTTTTGTAGGCTATGGTCTTGAGAAGATTGCCTATAGAGTCTACATAATTGAGCACAAGATTATTGAAGAAAATGTGAATGTTTCTTTTGATGAAACCAAAATCCCTAGTCTAGAAGAAGATGGTGACATGGAACTATTAAGATTTGAAAATCAAGGTTTCTTAGAAGAACCATAATTTATTGATGAAGAACCTAGATGCACTCATGAGTTGGATCCAAGGAAAGATGCTGTCACAGAACATGAACAATATCCTGCACAATCTCAAGACAACTCAGGAAGTTTTCCAATGGATATTGATCATGAGACAAACAATGGAAATATGAATGACAACATCTTTGAAGAAGAATCAACTCCCCAAACTGCAACATATCAAAGTCCTCTAGCAAGGACTCTGCCAAGGAATACAAAATGGAACAAGGATCACACAAATTATCTTATCATTGGAGATCCATCCACTGGAGTAAGAACAAGGAGAATTGCTATAAATGAATGCATTTACTCCTGTTTTCTGTCTCAAGTTGAGCCTAAATCAACTGATGATGCATTGTTAGATCCAGATTGGGTAATTGCTATGCAAGAGGAACTAAATCAGTTTGAGAGGAACAAAGTGTGGAAGTTGGTTCTAAGGCCAAAAAGGAAAAAATAGTCATTGGAACTAAATGGGTTTTCAGAAACAAATTGGATGAAGGTGGAATTGTGACAAGGAATAAGGCAAGGCTAGTAAAAAAAGGTTATTGTCAACAGGAAGACATTGATTATGATGAGACCTTTGCACCTGTAGCTAGACTTGAGGCTATAAGAATTTTTCTAGCCTATGCAACACACTGTAACTTCAAGGTATTTCAGATGGATTTTAAAAGTGCTTTTCTTAATGGAGAACTTGAAGAAGAAGTATATGTGGAACAACCTCCTGGTTTTGAGGATGCAAAATTGTTTGATTTTGTATACAAACTCTTCAAGGCTCTTTATGGACTGAAGCAAGCCCCTAGAGCTTGGTATGATACTCTCTCAATTTTACTGTTGGAGAATCAATTCACAAGAGGTGTTGTAGACAAGACCTTGTTCTACAAACACCATGGAAAGGATATCATACTTGTCCAAATCTATGTTGATGACATTATCTTTGCCTCTACCAATGAAAAGCTGTGTGAGAGATTTTCAACTCTCATGCGAAACAAGTATGAGATGAGTATGATGGGTGAACTCTCTTTCTTTCTTGGACTTCAAATCTATCAAAAGGATGATGGTATCTTCATTTGTCAAGCCAAGTACATTAAAGAACTATTGAAAAAGTTTGACCTAGAAGATTCATCACCTGCCAAGACTCCTATCTCTACTGCAACTAAGTTGGATCTAGATCCTAAAGGAAAGAAAATGGATTCTACTATATATATAGGCATGGTTGGATCTTTGCTATATCTTACAACAAGCAGACCTGACATTATGTTTGCAACATGTCTCTGTGCAAGATTTCAATATGATCCTAAGGAATCTCACTTGATAGCCATAAAAAGAATTTTTAGATATCTCAAAGGGACTCCTCACTTAGGTCTCTGGTATCCTAAAAATACTAGTTTTGACCTTATTGGATATTCAGATTCAGACTATGCTGGTTGCAAGATTGACAGGAAGAGTACCAGTGGTAGATGTCAGTTCTTAGGTAGAAGATTAGTTTCTTGGTTCATCAAAAAGCAACACTCTATATCAAGTTCAACTGTTGAGGCTGAATACATTGCAGCTGGAAGTTGTCGTGCTCAAATTTTATGGATGAAGAATAAATTGCTAGATTATGGCTTGGTGTTGAATAACATCCTATCTACTGTGACAACACCAGTGCCATAGCCATCTCAGACAACCCTGTTCAACACTCCAGAACAAAGCACATTGACATAAGACATCATTTCATTAGGGAGCATGTTGAAAAAGGGACTGCGAAGCTGTTCTACATTCCAATAGACAAGCAACTTGCAGACATTTTTACTAAGCCATTGGATGAATGCACATCAACAGATTGGTTGGTGAACTGGGAATGCTAAATCTGGTATGTTAACTCTACCAATTTCATTTTTGTGTTTAGAATCTCAGGACAACATCTTTTTCTCACAAGAAAAAGTTACTGTCATGAGAAGTTATTGTCCTATATAGGTTACACATTATTAGACAACATGTTTATTGACCAATTTGCTTATCTGAAAATGCATGCAGTGTGATTAATTTTCTGTAGCAACTTTATGAGACAAGCACTACGCCATAAATGACTTTCTACAACGCTTTTGTAAGGTGTTTCCATCTACAAGTGTTGTAATAGCCCTATTGAATCCTGCCTATTGCAACATCCATTTCATGTGTTAGCGTAGACATGATAAAGTGTTGGCATAGTTATAGTATAAAACAAAACTTATATTATTATAATTAAAAATTAAATACCACAATAATTTTATATAAAAAATAAAATTTATGAAAATGATTTATTTATAATTTAATTGAAATTTGAATTGGAGTGAAGGATAATTTTTTTGTATATTATTGTATTTTTAATAATTTTAAAATGAACAAATTTTAAAAATAAAACAAATTATGTTTTTGAAGAAAAACTTTATTAATTACATACAAGGTAAAAAATATTTGTGAAAAAGATTTTATTAGTTATTTGAAAATGTTAATTTAACTAGAAGTTTCTGATGATTTATTTAATAATTTTAAAATGAACAAATTACAAAATAAAAAATATATGTTTTCAAAAATTAAATTACTAAAAAATAATACATGGTATTGATGAAAGATCAAAAAAGCGACCATTATTGTTCAAATTGATAAGAGCGGCAAAATATACCGCTTCCCCGCCTTGCCCAAAAATTAACAATTATTGTCTTAAGTAAAAAAAAAACCTTGGTCAATCATTGTCTTCAAAATAGCAACACACACTCCCTCTAACTCTCAAGTCGACTAAGCATCCGCTCAAATAGGGTTTTGGAGCTAGGGGCTTCAAGGTTTCGGAGTAAGGGGCTTTAAGGGGTTTCAAGCTGAGAGGAGCTTCAAGATTGCTTTACACGTTAGGGGATTCAATTAGGGTTCCAATTTAAGTTAAAGAGTTCAATCAGGGGCTACAAATTCAGGTTTAAGCTAAAGGTAACATTCTCCCGACTTTAATTTGCTAATTTGTTTTGTTAACTTTGTGTTTTGTATGTATAGATGTATGTGTATTTGTCTCTCGCTGTTGCCCTCTCTCGCACTCTCTGTCTCACTATATCTTTCTCTCCTCTCTGCATCCCCCCCCCCCCCCCCCGCCGCTCTCTCTCTCTCCCTCTCTCTCATACTACTCATGTATGTAATTTAAAATTTACTTAAATTTTGAAGCAATGATTCTGTAAACATAACATAACCACTGAAAGTGACTTATTCGACAGAAAATAATAATTAAATTTGATAGAATCCAATGTATGTCTTAGACATGCATAGTCACAAGGTTGGAATGATTTTCTAGATTCCTGCTCTTTTTGAAGGTAATTGAACTATAAATTTGTATGTGTTTTCCGAATTCATACTTTAAGAGTTCACTTGGATCTAAGAAAGATCATGACAAAGCACCTTTTTAGGGCAATTAAGAATTTTTGTAGTCTTGCTTGAAACTTTGTTTACTGAAAGTGTTCCATTGTTTTGATTATCTTAAAAGGTACAATTGCTGCTAATATATGATATGGACCTCAATTGAGAGGAAATAAGTTTAGTGACAGTGAAGTGCATAAGATGCTTGAGCTTGTTGACCTTGAGTTATCATTATCTGATAGGCCAGGAAGTGAACTATCATCGTTACCACATTACACACACTGAATTCTTTTTTTTATTCAAGAGTTTAGTATTTAATCCAAAAAATATTTAATCACGGATATAAACACATCCAAAAACAGTAGGAGGAGGAGGCTCCCATAAGCGGTTAAAGGCACATAACAAAGTAGACTTACCCATTGTTGCCAGGCCCTGTTGCTGAAATTTTGACATGAGGTGAACTTATAACTTAAGCATCTTCTGGAATTATATGCAATCTTTTGACATATTTTAAAACAATCTAAATATGGTACAATAGCATATTGTTGTTAACCTATGGGTTAGTTGACATATTTAATTCTCTTGAAATTTTCAAATATCTCGATATTAGAATATAGAGCAACAACAAAGAACCCTTTGCAGAATCCAGTTTTAGTTATAAAGACCTACTTTAAGTATCCATAACTTCTTATTGGATTATGGTATGGATCTGTATTTGGATATTTTTAAGATATGATTTAAATATATTTTGTGATTTTATGAGAATTTTATAAAATGTTTTAATATGGTAAAAACATGGTTGCTATATAGCCAACCTGCTTAATGTTATAGTAAGTAATGTGATTAAACAATATTTTTTATTTGCAGTTGTTTTTATAGTTGAGATGGTGCAGGAAGCCAATTTATCCAAGTTCAAAGCTAAAAATTAAGATATAGATTACAAAAGTGCTAACAAATTACTTGCTTCAACTGATAGCTATTATGCATTCTGATAGTTGTGCCAATTGCTAGTCCCCTACTTATTAGTGTCATTTTTTGTAATCTTGTCATTAAGGTAATATATTGCTTCCTGATAAGTTATTTTTTCCTTACTTTTTAAATGCAACCTTTTGTTTTTTTACTATTCATTAATTGATGTATCCAAAGTAACTGGAGCAGGAGCAGGGTTCTTGTTGCTTGTAAGAAGTTGTTTGTCGGATACAAAAAATAATAAAAAAAAGAATTCAGTGTGTGCAATGTGGTAACGATGAGCATAAGGGAATCTTTTTGCAAGAGATAGCTGAGAGGAAGCTAAGGCATGCCTAGGACTTGTAAGTCTGAACGTTACTCATGTCAAAGTCCAAGGAGAAGTCAACGGTTTGTAATAGTAGTTACCAATGGTTGAAGGCATGAAAAAATAAAAGGGAGCTCGAATCTCAATGTCCACTTTCACAAAATATCTGTGATGTTCATTGTTAATGCTTTTGTAATGTTCAATGTTTGTTTTGCTATTTCTTTGTACCGGGGTTGAGCATTATGATTTGTATCGGTGTTAACAACAATGTATGCACTATATATAAACAAGTTTTTAATTTATCATAAAAAGTGTTATACCAGCTATCATATTGTGTGTCCATTGTTACCTAACAAATGTTACAATAGTCAAATAAAGTGTTGCCATTGAAATGTTGCATATGGGGCCCAAAGATTAGTGGAGCCCATTTGTAGTCCCATATATAGGTCGGGCGAACTAGTGGGGTGCACAAATTAGTGGGGCCCGCATGATGGTCCATGTTTTGGTGGGTCTCACATGTGGGCCCCACCCTTTTTACACCAAAGTCTACCATACTGCAACACAAATATAACATGTTGGCGTAGATAGTAAAGTGTTGGCTTTGAGGCCTAGGGCAACGGTGAAAAAACTAACACTAGAAAAGTGTTGCCTTTGATATTTTTTGGGCTATTCCAACATTTTTTGAGCTTCCTGCAACAGTTTTAAAGGGTTGCAGAAGGCCATCTATGGCGTAGTGAAGTAACTTTAATTAAAGAGTCAAAATGTTTTCGTTGAGATGTGTTGATTGGTTATTTTAGTATGGGTCGGGAGTGTTGATTCGCATTAGTCAAGAGTTTTGAATGCGACAGTTGAATGGGTAATCCACACGTTTGACCTTTGGTCTTACAACCCTTCTATAAAGGACTATATAAAGGATAGAGGGTTCATGGATTATACATCCAACTAGCATAAAATTCTAATGGCTGACAAGGGAGAATCCAACACCTCTCCAAAGAACTTCAACTCCCTTCCTATTAATGAGCAGCTGGACTTCTGCTTCCAGAAAATAGAAGATTGTCTTAGTAATCTTGACAAAGTAAGGGAAGATGAAGCAGCCAGGATAGCGGCATTAGGGGCCAAGGAAGATGAAGATTTCAGGATTGCCCTTGAAAAGGAGGGAAAAACCGAAGAAGAAATTAAGATGGAAGTGATTGATGTCATAAACAAATTGTTCAATTTCAAATGATTGTACTGTTTATTTATGTTAATTCAGACTTCTGTTTCTTCTGTGTTCTATGTTTATCTTCTTCAGTTGAGTTCTTGAATCATTTTAGATGCTTTAAATCTACATGCATAAATGATGAATGTGAATTTAAGTGGATTATTGCATTTAATAACATTATTACTCAGATAAATTAATGATATTTATACTTGCAATTCATAACAGTCAGAATTTTCCAAAGTTGCTGTCATTGTCTGTGAAAACAAATAAACTCGACATTATGGAAAAACTTACTGTCACGAACAACAAATATATTGTCATTAAGTTATTTGTGACATCATGTTTTCCTAATAGTTACTGTCGGCAAACCATACTGTCACAGAGTAATGTACGAACGATTCCACTGTAGCAAACATGTTATTGTCAAAGAATGCAGAATGTTTTTAACCATTAGACCACGATAGCACGTGCGTTAAAACATGGTTAAGACACGAAGCCACTTTCCTATTTTTCAGTATTAACTGTTTGATTGAAGTTCAACAAAATCCCAAAATCATTGTCTAAAGCCACTCATTCACCTTCACAAAAACTCACAAACGTTCAGACTCTCAAATCTTTACAAAATTTATAACTCACAACAATGGCACCAAAAAGAACTTCTCATTCATCTTCTCAAAGTTACAAACCAACAATCACCATTGGCCAAACAAACTGTGTTGGCATTCACTCTCTTGTGGATGCTGGTGAAGGATTCAAAGGACTTGTACACTTCATGAACAAGTCGTATCTTGGACAGACTATCACTTCTTGCCTTGTTCTTGATGTTGAAAGATTGGAGCAGTTCTGGCTCTCTGCAAAACTGGTTGGAGATATTGATGGTGGGTCAATCAGTTTCAAAGTTGGAGACACTTCTTACTCTCTAATTGCAAAAACCATCAATGAAGCTCTGGGAATCACTTTGTCAGAAGGGGAACAATTTCAAAAACTTCCAAGTGATGAAACCCTAACCAAGTTTTTCTTTAAAATTGTTTATTCTGGACCTTTCCTGGAAGAAGACTCGGTCAAGTGGTTTCCAACTGGGGAAATGGACAGGAAGTATCTCAGGAAAGAATGGAGCATGTTTATTGATGCTATGGTAAGGATATTATCTGCAAAAACTTCTGGATGGAATGACATTCCCTCCTACATAAAGAGAATCACTCACTCCTTAGCTCATGGATACAAAGTGGATATTGGGAAACTGTTAATTACTCAATTCAAAGCAGCCCCTGTGAAGTCAAGCTCAAGGAAAAAGGTAATCCTCTATCCAAGATTCTTAATGATGTGTATTAATCATATATGTGGTGTGCGTTTTGAATTTCCTCACTCAGAGGAATGTCTTGTTTTGAAGAAAAACACACACACACACACACACACACACACACTGCACTGAACACACAGAATCTCAACAACTATATTCCATTATGTTTCACAAAGCATATGGTTGATCAGGTGTCCAACCCTGAGTATTCATTACCCTTTGGGTATGAAACATTTACTCTTGAGAGTGAAGCTGAATTAGACCCAAATTTAGCTAACCCACACTCCACTCCATACACTATCCCTAGGTTCTCTAGACTACCTAAAGCCCAAATAATTGCCATCACTGAATCCAGAAAATGCCCCCTTGAAGCTGGTGTTAGTGGTAGCATTGAGGGTAAAGAGGGAGAAACTACATCTAATGCAGCAAATAAGGAAGTCTCTGAGAATGAACCAATAGTAACCTCTCCTGAACCTAAGAAGAAGAGAGTTAAGAGGGCAAATGTTACTGGCAGCCACCCTACAGTCTCTCAAAAGACTGTAGAGGATGAAAGAGAGTTAAACACATCCCTAGATGCCTCTTCTCAATAAGAGACATCTATTGAAACTGGCATGTCTCCCAAGGCACTTTGTAATGAGTCTACAACACCTCATATACTCACTCATGAGGAGCCTCCACTTGCAGAAACTCACAGTGATAGAGAGCACATATAGGAATCTTCTTTCAACTTTGATGTTTCTCACTTTTCCTCTGAGGAGCAGCCAAATCTCAATTCTCTACTTTCTACTTCTTCCTTCCATACTACATCTATTGTTTCTTCTCCACAACGTAGAGAAGGGGAGAGACCAAACCCTTCAGGTTTTGATCATCCATCTTTTCTCATGGATGAGCCCTCATGAAGTGGTCCACAAGAACCCATTGTTCAAAGTTCAATGGACACCACCCCTCCAAATATTGAAAAAGAGCATACTACCACTTTGTCAGAAATTGAAATAGCTAGCAATATGCTTGATCTCCAACAAGCAACTTACCAAGAGGAAGTTGCTGTCACAGCCTCAGTTGTTGTAAATGACACACCAAAAGTTGTTGTCACCCAACATCTTGACAGTAACCTTTTGGATGCTAAAGTCATTGTCAAACCTGAAGTCACTGTCACCTCTACAGTTCCTCCTCTAGAATCTACAACTCAAAATCAACTACCAGAGGAGGTTCTACTTGAATATGTCTCTTTAGAAGATGATCTTCCACTGTCTGCTCTTATAAAGGCACACTCTAAACCTTCCACTTCTGTGCATATTAGTACTGCTCACACATATGCACGTCCAGAGAGAGGGACTTGATCATGTCCAGAGAGAAACTGAGGGAGCCCACACTATACAGGCACTAGGCCATAAGAGATCATTTTGTGAGGAATGATGAGATCATTCGAAAAAATAATGAGAGTGTGAGAATCCCACTAGCCTCCTTGCCCTATTTTTTTCCTTTCCCTGTTTTTGGAAAAAGGAAGAGAAGTAGTGGTCCATCTAACTCTTACAGGTCTGATACTGCAACACTTGAAGCCAAGGTGGATGTATTTTCCCAGTCACTATATGCTAGAATGGATTCCTTTGAAAAACAAGTGGCTGAAGGATTTGCCCAACTGACTCAAGCTGTAGCCACTCTATCTGCACATCTGTAAGTTGTCAACTCAACTAAGGGTGAGAAAAGAAAAGAAAGATCAGAACAGAAATCAGAATAGCCTGGAGATGCAGTTGAGGGGGAACATTTAATTGAGGGGGAGTCAAAAGGAATTGATGAGCATAATGAGGGGCAGTTTCAAGAAGAACCAAGCCATGCTGACAAACTCAAATCAAGAAATATTGGAGAGAAGTTGCTAGAGCATGAGCTGGATGGAGAAACTGTTCTAGTTTCTGAGGAAGTGTTGAAGGAGATAAAGAGATTAAATCCTGCTCAAGGAAAGAAGCCCATTGCAAAGGAAAAGAAAAGTAGAACAATTCTTCCTGGTATTTCAATCAGGGAACCAGTCAATGTTGCCTCAACTAAAGGATTGAAAAGCCTTATTCAAAGATAAGAATTAGAGAATGCTAAGGGAAAAGGAAAAGAAAAGGTTCATAAACAGACTACTGAAAACTCTTTGATATGGACAGATGGAAAAGGATACACTTTGGAAGAAGCAGACTTAATCATGCTTCCTCACCTTGAAAGCACCATGTACAACAAGGACAATGAAGTCACAAAACTGGTACATAGATTGAAGGTTCGGGATGAAGGTAAATTCTGTAACTCAGTCAGATCTGAAATCACTTACATCAGTGTGAAGGTGAACGGTGAGAGAAGGTGGGCTGCGAGTGTTAGCATTGCGGGGAACCTAAACTATTTCATCACTATGGAGTAAATTCAGAATTTATCAGCTCCAGTGATTAATGCCTTAGGAGCAAAGGTTATATCAAATGTCTCTGATTTCAATGAAAAACCCAAAGATGAATTAAGAAGGATGTCTGTGGATAAAATTCCAGAATTGATCTTATTCCATGCAAAGAAAAAGATTGAAAAACCCAAAGATGAATTAAGAAGGATGTCTGTGGATAAAATTCTAGCTGAAGAACCTGGTCAAACCAGAGAAAAATCAAGAAATTGGTAAATCTTCATGCAAAGAAAAAGAGAATGAAGCTCTGTGTCAAGAAGAAAGCTGGGAAGCCAAAATGCTTGAGAAACTTGAGGCCAATATCCTAAGTACTGTTGTAGACAGTGCAAATCTTGAAAAAGATACGATCACAAAAGATGTTGTCATGAAAGATACTGTCAAGGAAGGAGCCTCAGTGGAAGATGTTGTCACGACATAACCAATAGATGCTGTCACAAAAGATGTTGTCATGACAAACTCAATTAAAGTTACTGTCACAGAACCAACTGTCACAAAAGACACTGTCAAAGAATTTCCAGTTCCAAGTAAGAAATTAAGGAGGAGAACCCGTGCAAGAGTTTGGATGAACAAGGTCAACTCAAAAGAAGCTAAGCCCAAGTCAAAAGCTGTGACCAAATCACCAAAAATAAAGAACATACCTTCTACCGGTCCTGCTTTGAAAAAGCTACACATTATCACTCATGATGATCAAAACTTGGAAGCAAATCAAACTCAGATGCCTGAGAGGAAGCTTGATCCAGCCTTAGTAGGACTACCTTCTATAAATCCTATATACTCTCATGGACCTAGCACTATCTCAAATATGTGTGTTCAAGCAATGGACATCACAAGTGTGCTCCTGTACCTTGATGATAAGCAAAATGCAGAATCTTATGAGCTCACATATAAAGATGAGTCAAAGGTGAGAATCACTAAGGATTTTACCTGGAAATTTCAGAAAAATGGCTTTGCAAGGTTAGATTTCTTCATCCTTAAAAGGATGATCTTTTTACTTGATGGGTATGACAATGTTCCTGATCATGTAATGGATCATCTAAATGATTATCTGGCTGAGAGAGAAAAAGAGTTCTATGGTAGATATGGAACTGACTGGATGAGATATAGAGACACGTCTTTGAGTGAATCTGAAGGAGAACATGAAGCTGTTCCAGCTAATCCAAATGAAGCTCCTACAAATTCTGAAACTCAAGAAGGAAAGAATGATGTCAAGGATATGTCTGCTGAAGAAATTGAAGCTGAAATCATCAAAACTTACAGGCAACGTAATTTCATTGTAAGTCAGTATCCTGATTATCAATCCTGTTTCTTGGAGAATCCCTACAGAATCAGAGAAGGGCCTGAGGAAATTCATCTTAACAGTTTACACAAACTCAAGACAAAAACTTTGAACAATCTTTTCTACAAAGTTGTTGGATCTAGACACAACTTGGAAGCTCTATGTGAAATTGAATTGGAAATAATTCTAAAGCAAAGAGAGGGTGAAAATCCAGAGCTTGACTCCAAAAGAAGAAACTCCTTGAAAGCCTATCCTGGAAACAGATTCAGAATTGAGAGAGGCAGGCATGAGTTCAGATCTATCACAAAGATTGGAACCTTCTAATTAATTCCCGAAGACACAAAGTACTGGACCTCTAAGAGAATTCAAAAGGCCATTGAAGAGATTGAAGACTTTTCCATGGATGAAAATGATAAAGCTGTAGTTGGAGAATTAAAAGCCTTTCTACAAAATGCCCTGGAAAGAGAAGATGAAGCAAGGCAGAAAAGGAAGCAAAGAAAAGCTAAGTGATTCTATCAAACTTATATTTCAAAATGCATAAGAATCATTAGTTTACTATAGCTAAAAATGTTGATGCATATAGTTCTCAAATTCTATCAAAAACATTTACAGAATTCACATATGTTAGGTCCCGATAAGTTTGTAGAAGGGGGGGGGGGGTTGAATACAAACTATACTGTTTTGTCGAATTTGTTCGTTTAAGGATTAAACAATTCAAGAACAAATTATTGCAGAATTAAATGAAACAGAATTCAAGTTAAATATAACTTATATTAAACTTGAAAGGTGTTACAAATATTGTACTGGTTACAAAGATTGAATCTCAAACTAATTAAAACAAATCTAGAATAAATTCGACATGAACTTATCTATATTTTTAATAAAAAGAGAGAACGATAAATAATAGTTCGAGATATGTTCTAGGGATAAAGATCTGCTAGATAGTCAAAGCAGTACAAGTAAATGATTTCTAGTGGCTTTAATATAACACTTAATTCTAGAAATGATTTACTGATCAAAGGATTTGTCCGGCAGTTTATTTGAGCTCTTTACAGAAGCTTTTGTTTTGATGATATGTTATCTGTACTAACTGTTGTCTTGATCTTTTTGTTTTGTGTTAATCCACTTGCTATAAAACTGCACGTTTCTTTTCTCTTGGAATGACTATCCAAAAAGGCTTGGAATGACTATCATTTTAAGCCTGGAATGACTATCATTTTGGCTTAGAATGACTATCATAATATTTGAATTAAATTAGACTGACTATCAAATGAACTAGGATGACTATCAGGATGACTATCCTTGATAGTCATTTCAGTTCATTTCTATGAAAAAAATGACCTGACATGACTATCAGGATGACTATCCTTGATAGTCATTCCAGTTCATTTTTCATAGTCATTCTAGCTTTAATTATAATTCTACTTTTAAATTAATTCTTGTAATTAATTAATTTAATAAATTAATTTATTCAATAAATAAATTAATTAACTTATTTAATAAATTAATTCTGATATTTATTCAATAAATTAATAACTAATTTAAGAGAGAATTTATATCCTTTCTTGATAGCATAAACAATCCTTGAACCACTTGAATTTGATGAAGAATTTCCACTGAATGAAGTTGACACTTGATGTACTGTCCGGTTCATAAGTGACTAACTACAATGTCTATTCTTCATACTTCTGACTTTAAGCTGTGGTCCATTAGCTGCTTTTGATTTTGGTCAACCACTGTAATCTGTACCCTTTCTGTCACACTTTTGAAATATCTGTCAATTTAATAAATCCATTTCCTTGAATACTTCACCGAGGCTTGATCAATAAATTGAACTTCTTTCAATGTAGAATCACTTCAAGTCCGTAGGATGACTTTAATCTTCATTCTTTTGACTAATATAACCTTCTGAGATTCCCGTGACACTGAATTATTATTTACTTATTACAAACTTGTTTAAGCTGAGTTGTATCCTCGATGTTTACAAATATGCCTATACATATGCCTTTCAATCTCCCCCTATTTGTTTGTTAGAGAATAACAACCAAATACCGAGGATAACTCAACTAAATAAACAAGTAAAAATAAGACTTTAATAGCTAAGTAAATAATAAAACAAAGTTCTGGATTTCATTAAACATTTTCCAGATTCAAACATTAAAGATAAATACAAGATAGATGTTCCTCTAGACTGAACATATGTTTACATTGATCCTATCTTGATTCACCTAAGATCTAAACAAATTACATTAAATAACAGAGCTTGTGTTCATTTGTCTTCATCAACCATTTCTCCTTCCTCCAGTGCTTCTAGCGAATCCTTGTCAAGTACATGATCAGATTCAGATGTAATATAACTTGGTCTGACAGGTTGAGTTGTGACTTTCTTCAGCCTATTCTTCATTTGATGATACCTTGTAATATTAGCAATGCAATAGTCTTGAATTAAGTCAGCAACTTCTGTCTTCTCTTGAGTAGCAAAACCTGAAGTCCTTAACATATTTTCCATGTAGACAAGATGCTTGGCAGGATAATCTTTCAATGAGACAAGATCCACACCACAAGTCTGAAGTGCCCTTCCTTTATAAAACTTGACTTCATATGGCACTTCTACCACTTGAGGACTGGCTTTCATAGCAAAATCTCTAAGCTGGTCATGCAACAGCTCATTCAATGGAGAAGTTCTTTTAATCTTGCTCATGAACACCCAGATTTCTGATAACGTTCTACTGTCCAGAAGATTGAGAGAAACAATGAAAGTTCCTTCATTGTGTGTGTAGATATAGATATTCATTTCCTCGCTGACCCTGTCAAATCCAGTAGTAATTCTTGAAATCTCTGCATGAAGGGCTTTCATGTACACAGAGTTTTCTGGATTGACCTTCTTATACCTTTCTAAGACACAAAGAAACTTGCCATCATTATTTGTTCCTGTTTGGTGTGCAAACATCTCCCTAGCTTTATCCCATTCTTCTCCTAGTTTCAGCCTCACATTTAACTTTCTGTCTTTGACTTTAAGGTTGTAAAGCCGTTGTTTTTCTTCATGTTCAGCCTTTTGGATTAGAAGCTTTGTAGAAATGATGTTAGACACCTTGACATTCTCATCTTCTCTTCTCTTCAGATCTGCCTTTTGTTTCACCAACCCAGCTTCAAAATCAGGATCAAGTGGAGCATCTTCTTCCCATTCAACATAGTCTGATTCTTCTTCAATTTCCACTTCACCAAAAGTATCTTCAGGGGCTTCTTCAAATGTATCAAAGTCAAACTCACCCTATTCACCATGGTAGTAGTCATCTTCAGAAAAAGTAGATTTCTGCTTTCCTTTATCCTTGCCAGATCCTCCAGCTTGACCTCCTTGATCTCCTCCTTGTTTCTCCTTATTCTCCCCCTTAGTTGAGGAATCCTCTACAAATTTAGATTTTGTAGGATTAACTTCACTTCTTCCCCTTATATCTCCTCCATCACCTCTTTGATCGTCATCTTCATCTTCAGCATCACCCTCAAATAATTTCTTCTATTCAGCAGTGGGTTGATGTGAATTTTTGATCATATAGTACAGATGCTTCATGCCTTCATTCAGGTGCTCCATTCCACCTTCAATCTTAGCAAACCTTTCATCATTAATCATTTGATATTCATCAACTGTTTGCTGAACGAAGTCCACCTGAGCTGAAAGAGTAGCAATCTCCTTGACACTCTCTGCTATATGAGCATTAGAATCTGTAAGTCCAGAGATGTCAGAAGCCACTAGCATTTGTGATTGTTGAATGACATTCATCTTTGGCAGGAGAGAAGTCTTCAGTCCTTCAATATCATCTTTAATCATACCCACCTGATTTGTTACAGAGGTGGAAGAAGAAGACCGTTCAACCACTTGTGCTTTTAGAATCTCTTTTTCAGCCTGGGTTTGTTGAAGTTGTTTTTGTAGAACATCAATTTGAGCTAACAACGAAGCAGTGTTTGTGTCAGTGTGTGCACTCACCTCAATTTCTCTCAGTGGTGTTTCACTCAGCTCACGTGCTTGTGTTTCACTCTGTGTTTGATTCTGATTTCTAACCACTAGCTGTCTATCCAGATTTTCTGATGATGTACCTGCATGAAAAATCACCCTAGCCCCTTCTAGAGAGGTCAGTGGTGGTGCAATGGGAGTTCGCAATTCCCAGTCCCTAGAGAAGTCTAACAAATCATTTTGATTTGAGAACTGAATTGCTTCAGAGTTAGACTGACCATGTTGCCTTCCACTTTCTCCAGTAAAAACTGCGAGTGGAAAATCCCTTTGGGGAGCCAGAGATGTTCCCTCTGGGAGGGGAGAAAATGATTCTATTATTGATGGCAAAGAATCAGATTTTCCCTCTGATGCCTGTGAATGCACTTCTACCGTAACAATGGTAGGCATTGTATCATATCCTATGTGCTCTCCTTGCAAAGTGTCCTGAGTGTCATCTAATAGTATGTCTTCTCCCATTGTGAGTAATGGGAGTGTGCTTGACTCAGTACAAGTTGTCATGGCCATTGGAGAATTTCAATAGATTCACCCTGTTGAGAGGGTGTCTCCAGAGATTGTTGAATGACCATTTCTAAATCCATATCATGTTGAGAGGATACATATGGGCTTACAGATATCTCCCTATATGTTCTTCTCTTCTTTGAAGGTGGACATAGAGTTGTGGGATCACTCACAATACCTTCATCAGTACTACTCCTATTTCTGACATGAATACTGGGTTCATGCTGATTGTTTAAAGAAGTTGACTCTGTGTTTGGCTCTATGACCGGGGATAGAGTTTGTGGTTCTACAAACTCTTGGTCAGCCCTATTAACCTCTTGGGTTTCAATAGCAGTGCCAGAAGATGAACCAGAGTTAGGAATAACTACCTGAAGTGGAATGACTTCTGAAGTTCCAACTGATGTAACTATCCGTTGCTCAGGAACTTGTGGTTCAAAGGATGGAGGATTAATGAAGTTTGTCATGAATGAGGATATGAGTACTGGAACATTGCCATACTTGAAGGTTGTTTGTAATCTTTGAAAGAACTTTCTGTCATTGGTTGGAGAAATAAAAAAGCGACCCTTCCTGAAAAGTTCTTTATGTTCATCAGAAATTAAGGAATTAATGACAAGTGATAGAAAACGAGGATAATAGCATTTAACCTTTCTACCACTATCAAATTCTTTTCTGGCATTGAAAACCCTTCTTACAACAATATCCCAGAGAAGGTGGCCATAATTAAGTCTTTTATTGAAAACAATTGCAAAACCAATAACTTGTAAAAGATAAGTGATGTTTTGAAAGTTATTCTTGGTGCAATTGTTAAAGACCTTAGCTCAACCCGATAGTCATTCCGGTTCATTTCTATGAAAAAATGACATGGCATGGCTATCGGGATGACTATCCTTGATAGTCATTCCAATTCATTTTTCATAGTCATTCTAGCTTTAATTATAATTCTACTTTTAAATTAATTCTTATAATTAATTTATTTAATAAATTAATTTATTCAATAAATTATTAACTAATTTTAGAGAGAATTTATATCCTTTCTTGATAACATAAACAATCCTTGAACCACTTGAATTTGATGAAGAATTTCCATTGAATAAAGTTGACACTTGATGTACTATCCGGTTCATAAGTGACTAACTGCAATGTCTGTTCTTCATACTTCTGACTTTAAGCTGTGGTCCATTAGCTACTTTTGACTTTGGTCAACCACTATAATCTGTACCTTTGCTGTCACACTTTTGAAATCTCTGTCAATTTAATAAATCCACTTCCTTGAGTACATCACCGAGGCTTGATCAATAAATTGAACTTCTTTTAATGTAGAATCACTTCAAGTCTGTAGGATGACTTTAATCTTCATTCTTTTGACTGATATAACCTTCTGAGATTCTTGTGACACTGAATTATTATTTACTTATTACAAACTTGTTTAAGCTAAGTTGTATCCTCGATGTTTACAAATAGGCCTATACATATGCCTTTCAACATAGTTCAGAACTTTAGTCATTTTTACAGTTCTGATCTTTGTTAGTTAAGTTGTCAGCTTTAAACTCAAAATTTGTTGTTATTGTCCATAAAAAAAATTGGGAGAGATTGTTAGGTTTTATGGGTAATTGAAGGTTGATAACTTAACTATGTAATCAGTCTTTAATTAGACTGAAAGAAACATACCGTCACAAGCCATAAATAATGTTCCATGTAATGCCCAATATGTACTATCTTGAATACATGTAATAAAGAATGTAATACGGAAGAATTTCACTTTTTTCAAGCCCCAGAAGATATTCTAAATTTGATATGTACAAGGAATAAACATGTTGTCAAGATTCTCGAAGACAACAACTTTTCAAGGAACATCAAAACATACAGTCCAGACAGCACTCCTCATGACAACAGCTTTCAGTCTTGACAGTAACTTTGGCAGAAGCCCGGAGACAACAACTTTGTACCACAATGACAGCATGTTCTGCAAGGTCACGACAGTAAAGTTCTCTATGACTCCCCAGTCCTAGGAAAATCTTACTTTTAGCTTTAGAACATCCCATAACAACAGAACTTGGCGAGCATAGTACTTTGTCTCACGTGAGGAACTTTTGATTCACCTACAAAGTCAAAAGCGTGACAGATTATTTCAGTAGCAGGTGGTACATAACTCACATGATTCTGTCATAATCTTGAAAGACTACGACAGGAGCTTGAGAGAGAACAAGACAAAGCTTACCAATTCAAGGGTATGCAATTTCTACATCAACTAAGATTGAGTATGCTACAAAAGGAATGTATCTAGATTGCTTTATAGTTTATGTTTAGACTATCTAGTATACATTTTAGGAAAGATCACATATGAGCAAATTGTAAGTAGCTGTCACTTGAATATATAAACAAGTTCACACCTCACATGTAATCTAAGGAACACAATCAAACAGGCTTAGAAAGCTACTCTCACAACTCAGTTGTAATCTCTCTCGAGATAGAAACTGGAAACATTGTTTTTCCAGGTTGTATCGAAACCCTTCACAAGATAAATAAATCAATTATTTTATAAAGTCTCTATCATGTTCGATAACTATTGTTTACATTTATTCTTACTGATAATTGCTAATCTCTTTCTTTGTTGTTGGAAAAAAGATTCTAAATTATCAGTATTGTATTCAACCTCCCTTCTGCAATACGCTCAGGGAGTAAAAAGGCAATTGAGATATTTTCTAATTAAAAATTGAGAAAATTTCATTAGGAAAGATTTTAAAAGGCAATTGAGATATTTTCTAATATATAATTTATGAGTACATTAAATTTTATTTTTAGTTTCCTCCATTAGTAAATATTAGTTTACTAAGCCGCGCTTCGCAGCGGTTTTATAATAATTTTTTCAAATTTTTCTAAAAGTTATTCTAAAAAAAATGTTTTTAAACAAAATTTATATTTAAAACATGAAATTAAGGTTTCTTTTAAATTTTCCGTTTAGTGTTGTTCATTACCGAAATTTTGAATAATTATAGAAAAGGGCAATTGTTTAATATAATTCATTATTTTAATATTATATCAAATATTAATATATTAATCACTTTATTTTTCTAAAACTTTATATTGCTACTTCTATTTAAAAATACATAATACATAAATATAAAATTCTAGCATATAATATGCTCCTCATAATGAATCGCTCTCTCGTTAAACATGTTTCCTCCCAATAACCCGCTTTCTCGTTGTTACCGAATTGAACAGAAAACAAACTAATTACTTAATTAATTACATCATCTATTAATCAATTTTATTATATCATAAAATTTAATTCAAATCTTTTTCAAAATTCTAATTTTTATTGTTTAAAATACAGGTACTCGAGAAAAGAAATGAAAAGAAAATAAGGCTCATATATTTTATTTTATTATATAGAAACTTGCATTTTCTGTAAGTATTACCTTTTACATAATTAGAAGGTAAAAATTTAATAAAAAATGAATTTTAATGTATATGTAAAATATATAGATAAATTAAACGTGGGTTTTTTACAAAAAAATTATGAGAACATAATTTCTAATAATTGTTTTTAGGAGAATGTAAAGATGATAATATGATTTCAAGATAAATTTCAGAACTTCAAGAAAAAATAAATGAGAATATTAAAATGGTAACTTTAAGTTCAAAAGAAAGTTTAGGAAAATATCAACATGGTAATTTGACTTGAAGATAAATTTTAGGACAATATTAAGATAATAATTTGACTTAAGAAGAAAGTTTAGGAGAATATAAGTTAATTAATATTTCCATTACTAAAGATTTAAAAGTCAATTTAGATATTTTCTACTCAAATCATCTAGCACCTCACAAATCGTCTTCTTTATTATTTTCCTCGATTAAAAGATATTAAATAAAAATTAGTAAATAAATTGGACCCGTTGACTGAGTTTAGGAGAATATTAATATAGTATACTTAGTTTCCTCCATTTGAAGATTATTTTTTTACAGTCAAGCAAACCATTTTTAACATAACATATTTAACTTCCTTCCTTGAAAGATAATATTAAATAAATGGATAATTATCAAAGTCATCACTCATTTGGTTCAAATGTATCAAATTAGTCACTAATTTCAAAAATGACTCAATTAGGTAACTAATTTGAAAACTATATTTATATAAGTATAGATCGAAACGATTTGAGAGGCGTCACATCACCGCCATCAGGGCGTTTATGAGAATATTAACATACTATATTTAGTTTCCTCCGTTAGAAAATAGTAAAAAATAAATTGAGAATTTATCTAATATTATAAATGCAAGAATATTAAAATTGTATATTTACTTTCCTCTATTAGTAAAAATTTAAAAGACAATTAAGATATTTTCTAATAAAATAATTTAGGAGACTATTAAAATTGTAAATTTAGTTTCATCCATTAGTAAAGATGTTAGGCCGAATACACAATATATAATCAAATATATGTATGAGAATAACAATAAGAACACTGTTTATGAATAATAAACTGTATGGAATTAATAACTCCTCTCTCGGTGATGTAAAATATCACAGAGAGCTGCTAGGTTACAAGAATAATATTTCAAGTATTCGCATCCCTTTTAGGGTTAACCTATATGTGTTTATATAGTACACAGCTACATACAATCTTTAATTGATATTCCTATAAAGCAGCTATACAATTAATATCAATTAAGAATTGCTTCTGTCTTCTGTTTCGTTTCCTTAGCTATCACGATATCTTTTTGCTTCTTTCCTTCTTCAAAGTATATCGCTTCTAGAATCTTCATTGAATATAACACCGACAGCTAAGTAAACTCTGACTGTTAGAGTTTAACAAACTCTGACCAGTCTTCCAGCTAAACTCTGATATTTACCTGATACTTTAAACACTGATAAACAAACATCAGCAAATATATCTAACAATCTCCCCCAACTTGTGCATACAAAAATGTACAAGTTAACAGATAATTGATGATGTCAAAACATATAGCAAATGCAGTGTTTATAAAATCACAGAGTTTATATTTTAACTTAGAACAGAAAACTTAAAAACTTACAGACTCCATTTACTTAATCTCTTCAACTTCAGGTACAGTTCTTAGATAGTCTATAAGCAATCTTCTTTCAGCCCTTTCAAGCTCAGCTACCATAATCTCTTTCAGTTCCTTCAACTCTGGATCACTCTCTCCAGTTTGATAGATAGCAGCTCTCAAAGCGTAAATATTGTTCCTCCTCATTTCATTTCCCAGCTTTATCATGAAAGATTTATCTGACTCCAGATTAAATTCTAACACTCTTATACCAAAAGCTGTTCTAAATCTTGCACTGTTCCTCTTCATTTCTACAAGCTTTCCATGATGATCTCTGTACTTAGGTATGTAAGAACCTGCAGACTTTAAGCCACTGAGAACTCTAGCTTTCATCATCTTGCTTCTCAATACCTCAGCTGCTTGTTGAGTTCTTTGATGTTTGACTTTGAGCAAGTACAACACATATTCTAGCTCTTCCTTCATCTTCAATTCAATGTCAGCTTCTCCAACTTTGTATACTCTTCCATCAGTTTTGAAGTATAACAGAAAATCCTTTTTCAAACCTCTATGATGTATTAACTGAACAGACTCCAAAGTATCAAGATTTTCTTGAGTCACGCCAACACCAGGTTCAGCTAATGATGTATGATCCATAGGACTATTATTCACCCTCTTCTCTCTGTGAGATCCTAATCCAGATCTATCTCGAGATTCCTTGCCCATGATGGTTCTTCTTTGAAAAATATTCACAGTTCCAGGATTCAGAGTATGTTGAACTGTGATTGGTTTTCCAAATGTCCTTTGAAGTTGAGAAGATAACTGAGTCTGTACAACTTGAGTAGTATCAGTGGTTGTCACAGCTTCCAATGATTTGTCAACTTGAGCATTGTCAGAGGTTGATTTAGCTTTCTTCAGTGCTTGTTCTTCTTCTACCAACTTTCCTTTGCCTTTATCAAGACTGGCTTCAATTGGCCTCCTTGCATACTGTAAACTCTGTTGAGAATCTACATTATCTTTGCTAACAATCCCTTTCTCTTTTGGCCTTGAAACTCTCACAGGCTTCTTGATCTTTCCAGACACCAATTTCTTCTTATGCTCTTCAGCCAGCATCTTTTCTTTAGCTTGAATATCTTCAAATGTTGCATTTGCACTATGCTCTTCCAAAAACAACTGAGCTGCAATCTCTTCATCAGTGACTGGTTGAGAAGTAAGCAGTAAACTTCTAGCTTTTGAAGATGACTGAGCTTCAGTGTTTGTTCTCCCAGAGTTTGTCTTAGCAGAGTTTGACCTCAGTCTCCCTTGCTCTTGATGTGATTTTGACCTTAACTTTTGTTCCTTTGCACCACCATCACCACCATCAGTAGTATCATCCTTTTTGCTCAGAGTTTGAGATTTCTTGCATTTGTCCTTAAATACTCTCTCCCCCTTTTTGACATCATCTGGAATCAACACAGATGTGAGCAATTCGAGTGAAGCAGCAATGGAATCAAGCTTGTCAGACATTACATGTTGATTGTCTTCAACCTTGCTTAGCCTGTTTCTTAAAGCCTCCTGATCTTTAAATAAAGAAACATACAAGGGTTTATCCTGTTTCAAAGACACTTCCCTTGCAGCCACTTCATTTCTCAACCCAGTAACAGCCTTCTGAGTATCATCAAAACGGTTATGAAGAGACTTTACTTGAACTATAGTAGCTTTAAGATGTGTGAGAAGCTCAGGATTGGTGATATTTGCAGCAGACTTTGACACAAAATCAGCTGCCCTCTGATCATGGAAAATACACTCATGGCTTGACCAATTAGCAAAGTACATATCCTGATAATGAGTTTCAGCATCATGGTGAGATGTACCACCAAACTTAGTCACTTTAGGATTTTGTTGAACAGAAACCCTTGGAGAAGATGAGGAATCAGCTATGTCATCAGACTTTGCTGAAGATTCCGCACTTGGAGAATTAGGAACATTCTCAGCAACATTTTCCTGTGCACCTTCATTTGCAATATTTTCAGAGTTTAAGTTCTCAAAAAATTCCTCATTTGCTTGAACAGCCTCAACAATAGGCTCTACAGCAGCTTCAGTAACAGTCTCAGAAATTACAGCCTTTGTTGTCTGATCAACCTCCTCACCCTTTTCAAGAAGCTGGTGAGTAACAGAGCATACCTCTATGTGAGTAGCCATAGACTCATCGAGAATCACAGTAGGTTGATCAGTTGCAGCCACATCCTCTGTT
This sequence comes from Heracleum sosnowskyi, assembly GCA_030848705.1. NCBI lineage: Eukaryota > Viridiplantae > Streptophyta > Magnoliopsida > Apiales > Apiaceae > Heracleum > Heracleum sosnowskyi. The sequence continues at coordinate 49,830,274 of CM061241.1, forward strand.
TCATCAACACTGTCAAACTCTTCAAGAGTTGCAGAAGGATGTGCTTCAACATTCTCCTCTATCTCCATTTCCAGTGGATCAATAAAGTTTGGCTCAGGTTGTTCATCATTCATGTCAGCCATCTCATCAGTATTTGCTCTGGCTTCATCAGGCACAGTAGCATCTTTAGAGATAATTTCTGGAGCTTCAGCAGGTGTTGATTCTTGAACCAATTCATCAAATGAATAAGCAGCTACCAGCTTCCTCCTTTTGGTCTGTAAGGGCTCATTAGAATCAGAGTGTGGTCTGTTTGCCCTTTTCTTTATTCTTGAAGTACCAACAGACTTTGGTAACTCAGCATCAGAAGATGATTTAGCAGCCTTAACAGCTTTAAAAGCCCTGTGCTTAGTTCTACCTCCAGATTTTGGTCTTTGGGATGTAGTTTGAGGAAGACCAGTGTTTAATGGTTGTGATTGTGATTGAGGTTGTGGTTGAGGTGGATTGGTTAGAAACTGTTGGACTGTATCAGGAAGTAATAAGTCACCAACATTCCCCTTCTTAACATCCTTGTTGGTCAAATCAGAAAATATCCTCTTATGCAACTTAAAAGAGGGAATCACATCATCCTCAGCAATTTCAACCCCAGTAACACAAACAGAAAATATCAATTGACAAAAGCGAGTAAAGTACACTACACTTCTATTTTCTGACATCTTCTCTCCTATATTTTACAGTACTAGTCTAGCAAAATCAAAATTATTACCATAGAGAAGAGAATACCCGATTTGCAGACTATCAATAGGAATGGCATCCCAATTTGTGCATTTCTTACCGAACGCTCGAGTAATACAATCAAAGAAAAAGCTCTATTCCTTCCTCAAAAGCGGTCTCTTCAACTGACCTATCCTTGCCAGTGACCCACTGTAACCAATTTCTCTCATCATCCTCTGTAGCTCAACATCACCAACAAAAATTGTGTAAGCATTAAAATCTTCAAAACCCAAAGCATCACGAACAGTGCCTGGAGTAACCACAAACTCTTGCTCTTGAAACTCAAAAACAATCGAAGGAGTCCCAGACTCTCCTCCATCATCATAGACGCCTGTCTCCCAGAAAACCTTGATTTGCGATCCAGAAAGTTTCACAGGTTCAACGAGAGCTTGCCCAATAGCAGACTGAGCAAGAAAGTTTTGGAACAAATGAAACGCCTCCGGTACGTTCTTATTACTCAATGGTGCTGCATAATTGTTAGGAACAAACTCTAATCCAACAGAGTGAAAGACGGTGGTTGCCATTAGAAACAGATTTTAAAATAATCATAGAATAAGCTTTGAAAGGTTTTTGAAAAATCGATGCAGAAAAGTGTTTGTGAAAATGTGTGTGTGACAATATCTGTGAATGGAGTAAGTCTGTAAAGAATACGAACGTTGTGTGTATAATGATTAAGTAAGTAATACAAAAATTAAAACCGAAGAGTTTTAATCATTAAGACACACAACTGGCTTACTCGTGAAGTGTGTGATTGGGACATGTGTCACACATGTAGTAACTGCCAGCAGTAACGTGGTAGTTTCCAACACACATGCGCAGTAAAAACAGGCAATAATTACTGCTATTTTATAGACACATTTCATCCTTTTCAAAACTCATACAAACCGTTGTCAATCATACTCTCTATTTTCAAAAAAAATAATGTTCCTAAAAAATGTGAAATGTCTGAAACACATTTATTTATTTTAATCAACAAAGATTAAAAATAAATTACCTCGGCGTAGAGTACACAGTTCATCAATGTTTATCAATTCTCCAACATCATTAATAAAATCTTTTCTCAAAGTGCACAGTTGTGATTATTTGTGTGTGGATAGCAGAGTTTACTGAATGTAAATATTTAGAGCATCTCAAAGTGCATAAAATCCACAAATTAAATCAGTAAAAACTGGTTGCCCAAACTCTCATATGTAAAACAAAACCTGACGTCATCTAAACTCTGTACCTATGTATTTTTTTTATAAGTATCTATATATATATTGTTTTCACCCCCTGTCTAATTTCATTTTTTTTCTTTTCCAGTAATCAGAGGTTGGCATTAGTCACCAAAAATTTAGAAATTTTAGCCCTTATCTTAACAATAAGTTCCTGGATCGTCCTAAACAATTAACTAGTCACCAAAAGTTTAAATTTTAGCCCTTACAAGCAGAGTAAGTTCCTAGTTCTTCCTAGCCTCTTGACTAGTCACCAAAAATTTAAACTTTAGCCCTTACTGAAACAGCAAGTTCCTGGATCTTCCTAGCGAATTGAGTAGTCACCAAAAATTTCAAATTTTAGCCCTTATTGACACAATAAGTTCCTGGGTCTTTCTAGGCACAACATAATCTCAAAGGAATTTTGTACATGTTTATACATCTTTTGCTTGGGGGTGAAGTAGCAACAACTATTTATAAGAGTTTAGACTGACATCATTTAACACATTTAATTTATGAGAGAAAGTGCAAACAGCTAATACAGACTCAGTGTATAAGACCAATAAACTAAGAGATGCCATAAATATAGAGACAGTATCATGCTGTGTAAAGTTTCTGCACACATTTGAGATCAGATCATATATAACTCAGAAGGATTCATGATTACTTACTGAGAATCATGCTTCATACTATTTTCTTCATCAGTGTTTATGTTTCAGACAATACCACAATCAGAGATTAACATCAGAGTTTAAGCAACAGAGTATGCTAACAGAGTTTAACAACATGATTTGCATGACAGTTAACATATGCATAGAAACATGAGCAACATATCACAGAAGAGTAAATTTTGAGTCTAACCAGTATCTCTAGTCGAAACCAGAGATCATTCCTAGTTCATTTACCAGTCTTGTAAATGTAGCTTCACTCAATGACTTGGTGAAGATATCTGCAAGCTGTTGATCTGTAGACACAAAATGAAGCTCAATATTTCCTTCCTCCACATGTTCCCTGATAAAGTGATACCTTATGCTGACGTGCTTGGTCATGGAGTGCTGTACTGGATTTCCTGTCATAGCAATAGCACTTTGATTATCACAGAGAATAGGTATTTTAGAGTACCTTAACCCATAATCCAGCAGTTGATTCTTCATCCACAGAATCTGTGCACAACAACTACCAACAGCAATATACTCTGCTTCTGCAGTGGATGTGGAAATTGATTTCTGTTTCTTGCTGTACCAAGAAACTAGTCTGTCACCTAGAAATTGATAGCTTCCACTGGTGCTCTTTCTGTCAATCTTACAACCTGCAAAGTCTGCATCAGAGTAACCAATAAGCTTAAACTCTGATTCTCTAGGATACCACAAACCCAAGGTTATGGTTCCTTTGAGATATTTGAAAATCCTCTTCACAGCTGTTAGATGAGGCTCTCTGGGATCTGCTTGAAATCTTGCACAAAGACAGGTTGCATACATGATGTCTGGTCTACTTGCAGTCAGATAAAGAAGAGACCCTATCATGCCTCTGTAGTTTGTCATATCTACTGAAGCTCCTATGTCTTTGTCTAGCTTGGTTGCAGTTGCCATAGGAGTTGTTGCAGATGAACTATCAAGCATACCAAATTTCTTGAGAAGATTTCTGGTATATTTTGCTTGATTGATAAAAATCCCATCATCTGTTTGCTTTACCTGCAAGCCTAGAAAATAACTAAGCTCTCCCATCATGCTCATTTGGTACCTGGACTGCATAAGCTTGACAAACTTCTTACAGAGTTTATCATTAGTAGACCCAAAGATTATATCATCCACATAGATTTGAACTAAAAGCAAATCATTACCAGAATTGAAATAGAACAAGGTTTTATCAATTGTACCTCTAGTGAAACCACTCTCTAAAAGAAATTGAGCCAGAGTTTCATACCATGCTCTAGGTGACTGCTTTAGTCCATAAAGTGCTTTGTCAAGCCTGTAGACATAATCTGGGTGCTTGGGGTCCACAAACCCTGGTGGTTGTTCAACAAACACTTCTTCTTCAAGTTTCCCATTGAGAAAAACACTCTTCACATCCATCTGAAAGACTTTAAACTTCTTGTGAGCAGCATATGCTAGAAAAATCCTTATGGCTTCCAACCTTGCAACTGGAGCAAAGGTTTCATCATAGTCAATTCCTTCCTGCTGTGAATATCCTTTTGCCACAAGTCTAGCCTTGTTCCTTGTAATTACTCCCTTACTGTCAGTCTTGTTTCTGAAAACCCATTTTGTACCAACAACAGATCTGTTTTTGGGTCTTGGTACAAGTGTCCAGACTTCATTTCTCTCAAACTCATTCAACTCCTCCTGCATTGCTGTTATCCAGTTAGCATCTTGAAGAGCTTCATCCACTTTCTTAGGCTCTGTTTGAGACAAGAATGCATGAAACATACATTCATTTGTTGTAGCACTTCTTGTTCTCACACTTGCATTTGGATCTCCAATAATCAGATCAGGTGTATGAGCCTGTGTCCACTTTCTTGCTGTAGGTAAGTGGCTTCTTTCATCATTATTGGATCCTCCCCCTTGATCCACGCTCTCCTGATTTTCTTGTTGACCATCTGTATTATCTGAGGCTTCCCCTGAATTGGACTGCTCATTGTTTGAACTTTCAGAGTTTGAGCCAGAGTTTGTGTCAGATTCTTCAACTGACTCACTTTCAGAATGTGAGTCATCATGTTGAGGTGTTCCCGAAGTATCTTCTTGCTCCCCCTCAACTGGTTCTCTATTCTGTTCTGTCAGAGAAACTTCCTCAGTGTTTACCAGTAGAGGTTCAGAGTATGCTTCAACAGAGTTTGTTGGATAGACTTCATCAGAGTTTACGTCATCAGAGTTTATATCTTCATTTTCAAAGCGTAGTTGATCATGATTTTCTTCATCTTCAAGTCCAATTATTTTCTTGTCATCAAATGACACATGTATAGATTCCATGATCACTTTAGTTCTCAGATTATAGACTCTGAATGCTTTAGTCGATAGTGGATATCCAACAAAAATTCCTTCATCAGCTTTTAATTCAAACTTGGTCAACTTTTCAGGATGAGTTTTCAACACAAAGCATTTGCACCCGAAAATATGAAAATATTTCAGGTTTGGTTTCTTTTTCTTCACCATCTCATATGGTGTTTTCCCATGCCTGTTGATCAGTGTAGCATTTTGAGTAAAACAAGCAGTTTGAACAGCTTCTGCCCAGAAATAAGTTGGCAATTTTGCTTCATCAAGCATTGTTCTGGCAGCTTCGATTAAAGTTCTGTTCTTTCTTTTAACTACACCATTCTGCTGTGGAGTCCCTGGTGCAGAAAATTCTTGCTTCACTCCTCCTTCCTTGCAAAATTCTTCCATTGTTGCACTTCTGAATTCAGTACCATTATCACTCTTGATAATTTTCACTTTATACTGTGATCCTTTGTCCAGTAGCTTTACATGTTCCATCAGAGTTAAGGCAGTTTCATCCTTCTTTGCTAGAAAGTACACCCAGGTGTATCTAGTGTACTCATCAACAATGACTAAAGCATATTTCTTTCTGCCAAGAGACATTACATTCACTGGACCAAATAGATCAATATGAAGAAGATGATAAGGATCCACAACTGAAGATTCAGACTTACTCTTGAAAGATGACTTCCTTTGCTTGGCCTTTTGACAAGAATCACACAGACCATCTAAGCTGAGTATAGATTTTGGAAGTCCCCTTACAAGATCTTTTCGAATCAACTCATTGATGTTGTTCAGATTTAGATGAGAGAGCTTCTTATGCCATTTTCAGCTCTCTTCACTAGACATCTTTGCAGACAGACACACAGCTTTTCCTTCAGAGTTTGTTACCAAACTTGCTTCATAGATATTATTACGTCTGTGTCCAACTAAAACAACTTTCCCTGTAGATTTGCTAACAACCTCACAGTATTCAGGTTGAAAATCTACATGATAACCTCTGTCACAGATTTGACTCACAGATAGCAGATCATGCTTGAGTCCTGGGACAAGAGCTACATTTGTGATGATGACACTTCCAAGATTGATATTGCCATATCCCAGAGTACGTCCTATGTTGCCATCTCCATAGGAAACTTTTGGGCCAGCCTTCTCCTCATAATCTGATAGCAGGGCTTTATTTCCAGTCATGTGCCCTGAACATCCACTGTCCAAGACTAGGGTGCTCTCCCTTATGCCCTGCAATCACAAACAATTACTGAGAGTTAGTTTTAAGGATCCAGACTTGCTTGGATCCTTTGGCTTTCTTAACATTGTTAGCTTTTGCAGCGGAATTCTTATCAACAGAGTTTAAACTAACAGTATCAGAGTTTACACTTGCAGAATCAACTTTAACCCATTTCAAATTGGGCTTCAACTCATAATAGTTGTGATAAATAGCATGATAATTCTTGCAAGTATAAATAGATTGCCAAGTACTCCCACAGTGAGTGCATAAAGTCTGTGGTCTAACCCTAACATAATCATTCTTTACTCCAGACTTGGAGGGTAAATAATTAATGTCTTTGTTCTTCCTGCAGAAACTTGCAAGATGGTTAGTACTACCACAATTATGACATGTTTTTCTAGGAGCATAAGTAATAGGCAAATGATTATTACTTTTATTAATGCCTACTTTTCCATTTCTGTTCTTCCTGGACACTTTCTGTTTCTTGACAGACTTTACCTCTTTGAGCTTAAACTTGAATTGTTTCTCTGTCATTAAACCAACATTAACCTGTTTAACACAAGTTTTTACTGGTTCTTCCTTAACAGTTTCTGTCTCAACTACAGAGTTTAGCTTACTGGATTCAGGAACAAATTTCATAGGTGGAAGATGTGTTTTAACTTTAACTTTATCTTTAAACCTAAGTTCATCTTCCTCACAGTAACCTAACCCAACTGTATCTGTTTGAAACACTTGATGTGTGTCTTTTCCAGAGTTTGTCCAGGTTTTAATTATCTTCCTCTCTTTTTCCAATTCAGATTCTAGTTGCCTAAATCTCTTAAGCAACTCCTGTTCAACATAAACAACATCATCTCTTTCCTTTTGAACTTGTTGCATGTTAACAAGTTCTTCTTCAAGAAATTTATTTCTCTCTCTAAGCTTTAGATTCTCAGATTTAATTCTTTCATTTTCTAAAGTCTGATCTCTGTAACTAACATGTATGCTTTTAAGATAAATTCTCAATTCAGATATATTATCAGTATCATAAGCATAAGTTGTTAGGGGTACCTTGTTTTCAGATGATTCAGATTCATCTTTAACAGTTGCCATGAGAGCATAGTTGACTTCCTCATCTGAGTCTGAAGTGTCTGCCCAGTCTCTCCCTTTAGTGATGAGTGCTTTTTCAGATTTTCCTTTCTTGCACTCTGGATCATAGTGACCCATCTCTTTACACTTGTAGCGCTGGATCTCAGACTTGTCTTTCTTCCCAGATTTGGTATCCCTTCCTTCAGACTTTCTGAAACTCTTCCTTTCAGATTTTGAATCTCTCCTAGAGAATCTCTTTCCTTTCTTGAAGTTCTTGAAACCCATCTTCTTGAAGGTCTTCACCATCAAAGCAGCCATTTGCATCATCTGTTCTTCATCATCCTCGGATTCAGATGATTCAACAGTGTTTGAGTCATAATCAGTGTTTGATGACTCACTTTCAGAGTTTATGACCAAAGCCTTTTCCTTTGCTTTTTTCTTTGATGTCTCTTTCTTAAGAAGCTTTTCTTCAACTTTAAGAGCAACAGATTTTGTCTTCTTACCAGATCTTCTGTTTCTTTGTTCTATCTCAAGTTCATGAGTTTTAAGCAACCCATAGATTTCATCAAGTTCTGTATCTGCAAGCTCATAATTATCTCTTATTGTTGTTGCCTTTAAATCCCATCTTTCAGGTAGAGATAGAAGAAACTTGAGATTAGACTCTTCAAGATCATATTCTTTATCAACCAGAGATAAATCATTCAACAATTTACAGAATCTGTCATATGTCTCAGTCAAAGTTTCATCAGGTCTCGAGTCAAAGTGTTCATACTCCTGTGTAAGTATAGTCTTCCTGTTCTTCTTTATAGCACTTGTTCCTTGACATCTGACTTCTAAAGCATCCCAAATTTCTTTGGCAGTTTTGCAACCAATAACTTTGTTAGACATGACATTATCTAAGGCACTATGGAGAAGATGTCTAACTTTTGCATCCTTTGCAATTGATGAGATGTCTTCAGGAGTCAAATCTTTCTTTTCCTTTGGAATAGTCTTTTGTTCTTCACCAGCAACAACAGTAGACAGTTTAGTCGGCTTATGAGGACCATCATAGATTCTATCAAGTTATTCTGGATCTGTGGCTTCCAGAAACATGGTCATCTTTACCTTCCATATTGGATATTCCGCTGGTCTGAGAATTGGAACCCTAATCGTCTCATATCGACTCACAGAAGTTGGTTGAACCTTTTCGGAATTAGAACCTGCTTGGATATTTTCAGCCATGATTATACTTGTGTTTGGATCCAAAACAAAACTGTATATATTAAACAACCTAGGCTCTGATACCAATTGTTAGGCCGAATACACAATATATAATCAAATATATGTATGAGAATAACAATAAGAATACTGTTTATGAATAATAAACTGTATGGAATTAATAACTCCTCTCTCGGTGATGTAAAATATCACAGAGAGCTGCTAGGTTACAAGAATAATATTTCAAGTATTCGCATCCCTTTTAGGGTTAACCTATCTGTGTTTATATAGTACACAGCTACATACAATCTTTAATTGATGTTCCTATAAATCAGCTATACAATTAATATCAATTAAGAATTGCTTCTGTCTTCTGTTCCGTTTCCTTAGCTATCACGATATCTCTTTGCTTCTTTCCTTCTTCAAAGTATATCGCTTCTAGAATCTTCATTGAATATAACACCGACAACTAAGTAAACTCTGACGGTTAGAGTTTAACAACAGTCTTCCAGCTAAACTCTGATATTTACCTGATACTTTAAACACTGATAAACAAACATCAGCAAATATATCTAACAAAAGATTTTAAAGGCAAGAATATTAGAATTGTATATTTAGTTTCCTCCATTAATAAAGATTTTGAAGACAAGAATATTATAATTGTATATTTAGTTTCCTCTAATAGTAAAGATTTTAAAGTCATTTGAGATATTTTCGAATCTTTAACATTAATTATTCAAAAAATTGAGAAAATTAGAAAAATAGATCGAAACGATTTGAGAGGCGCCACATCACCGCCCTCGTCTTCTCCTTTATATAACTACTAGTTTACTAAGCCGCGCTTCGCAGCGGCTTTATAATAATATCTTTAAATTTTCTCAAAAAAAATTCTACAAAATACGTTTTTAAATAAAGTAATATTTCTAATATAAAATTAAGTTTTGTTTTGAATTATATATATATATATAAAGTTATAGACCGTTTAATCAAAAACTACAATTATACCTTCAGAGCTATTAAAATATTCATTACTTCCAAATCTATTCTCAGTAAGAAAAAAAATCAAAAAATATGAACAAACATCTTTTTTGTTGCTGGGAGATTTTTTTTATTAATAATGATCTCTTTTTGTCAAAACAAATAACAACAAAAACAGCAACAACCTCTTCCTTAAAATAAAATAAAATATTGACCTCTTCTCAATATTTCTTATTCTTGTATGACTTTTGTTATAGATGCATCGACTTATTGAATTTTGTTAAAAATGCACACACTAAATAAATTTTTCAGTCGAATAAATCTTAACATGATATTTTCGAAATACATACACTATAAATTTCTTAATATACAATTTTTATCTTTGAATTTTCGTGTATGAATTAAAGAAAATATTTTACTAAAAGATATAATCTTTTCTCATAAAAATTATAGCAATAACTATCTAAATGTTAAAAAATAATTATAAAATTTGTTTTTGAAGACATGATGAATTCTCCACTTTCGAGTTACCTTGTATACAGGTGTATCAACTTTTAACTATAAATTCAAAACTAATAATGTACACATATAAACATATAAATCAATTCACAACTGAATGTACATTAAAATTACCTTGCTCGACCTATTATTTTAATTGATTAACTGATGAATCCCCCTCCTTATTAATCCATGTCTTAACTCAATCAACACTAATAGCAAATAACTTGTCTTGTCAAAGATTTTAATATGATCCTGCATTAGGATACAAACAAACGTAATAAGATAAATAACATAATGGAAAAAGTCTCATACTCATGTATTCATATACACACTTTTAACATGAACAAACAAAAAGTAAAGAAGAACAATGTTGACAACAAAAATTGCAGTAGACAATTAACAGAGTTTAGGTGTATATTTATACTATTAATTAACTGCTTGTACGAAAGTATTAAAGGTAATTAATTATTTACCAAGTAATTACTTAATTTCTTATACAAAACAGATCTAATTTCTTAATTTTTATTTACCACTATGTTCTTGTATTTTCTATTATATTACATTAAAAAAGAAAGTTTAGGAGAGCGGAATGTTAAGATTATAATTTCATTTGAAAATAAATATTATGAGAATATCTAGATAATAATAAAGGGAAGTTCAAAATAATGTAAAGTAATACACTTTTTTTTAATTTAGATATTTGAAGGCAAGAATATCATAATTGAATATTTAGTTTCCTCCATTTGTAATATTTAGTTTCCTCCATTAGTAAAGATCTATTGTATATTTACTTTCTCCATTAGTAGAGATTTTAAATGCAAGAATATTATATTTACTTTCCTCTATTAGTAGAGATTTTAAATGCAAGAATATTGAAATTGTATATTTAGTTTTCTCAATTATTAAATATTTAAAAGGTAATTGAATTTTTTTCTAGTTTTTTGTATTAATTACTTAATTTCTTATGCAAGACCGATCAAATTTATTAACTTCTTATTTATCAAAACGTTCCTGTATTTTCTATTATATTACATAAAAAAGAAAGTTTAGGAGAGCAGTATGTTAAGATAGTAGTTTCATTAAAAAAATATTATGAGAATATTTAGATAATAATAGAGGAAAGTTCAAAATAATGTAAGGTAATACACTGTTTTGGTAATTTAGATATTTTGAAGGCAAGGATATTATAATTGAATATTTAGTTTCTTTCATTAGTGATATTTAGTTTCCTCATTAGTAAAGATCTATTATATATTTACTTTCTCAATTAGTAGGGATTTTAAATGCAAAAATATTATATGTTTCCTCTATTAGTAAGCATTTAAAAGGTAATTGAGATTTTTTCGAACGAAGCGATCTGAGAGCGCCACCTCACCGCCCCCGTCTTCTCCTTTATATAATAGTATTGATGATATGATTTTAAAGGCAATAATATAAAAATTGTATATTTAGTTTCCTCTTAATAGTACAAATTTTAAAGACAATTGAGATATTTTCGAATATTTAATATTAATAATAAAAAAAATTGAGAAAAATATAAAAATAGATCGAAGTGATTTGAGAGGTGTCAACTCACCTACTGCTAATGAATCGCTCTCTTGTTAAATATGTTTACTCCGAATGACCCGTTTTCTCGTTGTTAACAAATCTAAACAGATATCAAAGTTTAGATTAAAGTTATAATTATATTATAATTATATATTTAGTTTACTCTATTAGTACAAGATTAAAGTTTTCTCCGTGAGTAAAGATTTTAAAGATAAAAATATTAAAATTGTATATTTAATTTCCTTTTCTAATAGATTTTAGAGACAATTGAGTTTTGGAAAATATTTTAAAGATAAAAATATTAAAATAAACCGACGTCCTCTTTACATACTCTTTACAACTTGACAATTCACACTGATCCAAATCTCGCACTACTTCATCAAACAAAATATCTCAGGTACCTTCTTCTCTATACATACATACATTTGTACGTATATCACATCTAAATTTCTAATTACAGTGTCTTATGTTTCTGTAAATTTGATTTATCTTCAGATTTGAACAACTGATACTTTAATTGCTTCTCAAGTTTAATTTTCATTGCTCAATTAAATACATACATATTGAATTAAGTGCATATTTGCTGTTAAAATTCTCAATTTTAACGGTAATGATGTCTAATTCTGTTTGATATTGGTGGCTGAGGTGTGTTTTTAGGGTTTCTGTTTGTTTATAATGGCGAATAGAGGTCAAATCCCGACTAACAATTCTGCGTTAATTGCGATGATTGCTGATGAGGTAATTCTCATTTTATCGGTTTTTCGAGTTTGTATAAATGAATTAAACTTTATTGTATGACTTTGTTGAGATTTTTAGAATGTGTGGATATGCTATTGGCATATATGTGTGTGTGTGTGTGTGTGTGTAAACGGTGAAGATAAGGCGGGATTGAAGTGTTTCGGATTTGTTCGTGTAATGTTGGTGAGGTTTGATGGTAATATTTTGGTTGTGATCGATAGGATGCATTTTGTTCGAAACTTCTAGTGGCGAGTGGGGATGTTCTTATTTAGTCTAGTATCCGGAATACGGAATATAGAATATATGAATATTTGAATTGTGATTCTTGATATTCTTACTTCAAAGAATTGGAATTTGTAGATTGAAATCAAGGTTTAACGAGAAGACAAACCTCTTTTTCGGTTTATAGTCATAATATCTATATGTGGAATAAGTGTTGATTAGAAGTTTCTTGCTTAGGGAATCCTTGGGCTTTTATTAGATTTTTTATTGAATCATTGTGGTTCCAGTATGAATTTGATGTTTTTAATTGATTCATTGGGTCTTAACAACATAATTCCTAGGCTTGGTTTACAGAGTCTAAATTTCCGTCATGGTCCTTTGAGTTACAAATAGGGAAATGGGATTATGGGACCATGTACATTTCCGTGGCGGAGTTGTGAAAAGCTTGCATAACCCCGTGCATTTTGAAGAAGATGGATATAACACGACCTGATCAAAATTGTGGCTGTCCATTTAGTAACTTATTTGAACTGTTAATTCCTGAGGAGCTTGATTCGATTGTAATTTCATAGAAAATCGAAGCTTGGATTTGGGATTTTACCACCTTGCATCCAGATTTTGGTGTTTTGAAAAAAGTCCTCAGTTCATCCTAAACCAAGAATTGTGGCTTTGTTTTTACCATAGAAATCAGCTTCGCTGCTGCTCCTTTTGATTTTCGAAGCTCCACTGTTCTCTTCATCTGAACTCTGTTCGCAGCTTGAGCTCTAAGAGAGATTTGCCTTTTTTTTTTTTTTGCTTTTAGTGTATGACAGCTCTGTTTAATGGGGAGTTCTGAGGACACTTTCTGATTTCAGCCAAATAAGAACAGTGAAGTAGAGTAGTAGATCCAACTCACTTGTGAATCCTCTTCTCCCTTACTGAACTAATGTAGGGCTGTAGCCTGTAGGTTACTCAAGTAGATCTGTTGGGGTAACCGTAAATTGTTTATATAGCAGAAATGTATATATCTACATGCGTATGTGCGAACGATGCGGATTGGAGTTGTTTATTGCCACAAAAACAAGAGTGCAGGCATTTTCTAATAATTGACGTGAATCATTGAAGTACACCATCTTATTAATTCCACAGCAGTTTGACGCTTTTGAGTTGTATGTCGTGATAGGAAGGTGCTGCTTTGAACGAATATTTGTAGGTTGTAGCTTTCAGTTATGGTTAATAGATATTGGTAGGATACACAGAAATGGCTGTACCAATACACACACACACATGTGCAGACACTGGCCTGGTCTGCATTCTATGAAATTCTTAATTGCTCTTGCCTCTTTGTTAGCTGGCAAAATGCTTCAATATGCGTGGGTTCTTGTTAACCTTTTTTTAGGTAAGTTATCTTAATAGTAACTTTCCCGTGCAGGACACAATCACTGGGTTTTTACTTGCTGGAGTTGGAAATGTTGACTTGAGGAGGAAGACGAATTACCTAATTGTGGATGCAAGTGCGTTTTCTACTTGCAGTAGTTATGCTCTGTGCTGAACAAATACTGACTTTATTATACATGATTTCCCTTTTGCTGCATTAGCTTCTTTCAAGTAGAATATCTTGTCACGTAATTATATCTTATCATTGTAATCAGATAAAGGTTAGTTATCAGTGTTCTGTTGTGACATAATTTCCAATGCATGCATCGTCTTTTTACAATCAACATTATGCGCCAAATAAGTGACTGGTTGTACATATGTATCTTTTTAAACACCTCAGATATATCTGGTTGACTGTGCGAGGGTTGAAAAATAAAATTTCTTTCTCGATTTTTTTTCCTTCCTCTCAATAATAATTCTTGATCATGGTTCAGAAACTACTGTTAAGCAAATTGAAGATGCATTCAAGGAGTTCACAGCAAGAGAGGACATTGCAATAGTCTTGGTCAGCCAATATGTAAGTATATAGCTCTTTTTGCATCTTTATCTAATAACTTGTTGGTACTGTTTCACTAATTTATCTTTGGATTTTAATTTAAGAACGGTATTTGGACTAAATGAGCATGTGCGCAATCTCACACTACTATACATTTTTTGTCTTTGTAAAAATGACTGTCACATTACGCATTTGGAACTTCTGCTTTTGATTTTATTTGGACTCTGAGCGAAGCATTCATTTTAACCATGCTTCCTATTAAGGAATGCAAAATTGCAAATTGATATTAATATATTATGCAAATCCTTAATTGTTTAGTTTAGTGACTGGTCAAGATATAACAAGAACTTGATGATAAATCTACCCAATCAATTGTACTTTCTAGAATTCAGTTCTTTCCTTTCTAACACTACCTTGTTCTCTTGATTCTTTCTAGTCTCTTTTTTAAAATACTTCTCACTTCTGATCCAAGTGGAAGCATTTTTCAATATTTACTATGGTAGTGAGTGGTTATTTGTTGTAACATTAAAATTACATATGCATCTCAGGCGGTGCCTATTTTTCCCAAAACTATTCATGGAAGAGTACGACAGGTTCTAATAGTCTATGTTTTAGTAGATAGCTCGGTTTTGTTGTCATGATTGATAGACCCTTTTCTTTTGGCAACTAAGTTTTGTGTGGACCTTGTCACTGTTAGGAATGCAGTAGGAAAGAATCAGCATTATTACTATAGAATGTAGTAGAAGTAATAGGAGGGTATCAAAGTCATTTCCGAGGTAGTTAAGTACTGGACTACTACTATAAATAGAAGTAGTAGAAGTAATTTTCATTATGCTTGACAAAATAACAGAGCAATAACAGAAAAGGGAACTTTGTTTCACCAACTTTTCTCTCCCTTCTGTCTAGGGTTTCTCTCTTTAAAAACCTATCTTTCTCTACAAGTTTCTAACTGAATTCTGCCCTCTCTCTACGTTTCGGATCTGATGCTATCTGCATCTCTCTCTAGATCTCTGCTAAAAATACTATTTTTTCTATCATTTCTATCCCTATATTACTGTAATTCAGCTTATAAACTCAGAAAATACCAAAAATGCTTATAAATCTCTTATCAGAAGCTTTTACACTCAAAAAATACCAAAAATAGTTAAAATTTTTGAAATCTCACATCAGAAACCACCAGTTCCTGACAGTCACATTGTTTTTAAGCTGGCAAGCGATTTACTTTTGCAGTTACATGTGTCCCACTGTTCCGACATTGTAGCAAAGAAAACAGAACAGTAATACTTTATTCCATCCAGCTTAACTCCTTGGTTCCCAACAGCATTTCTGAATAGATGAAGGTGTATATTAAGTGTTTTCCGAAGTAATATGTATGTAGACACTCTAATGCTTTTCAATCTTCAGGTTGCCAACATGATTAGGTTTCTGGTTGACAGCTACAATAAACCAATTCCAGCAATTTTGGAGATTCCTTCAAAAGACCATCCATATGACCCTGCACATGATTCTGTTCTTTCTCGAGTGAAGTATCTATTTTCCTCTGATTCAGTGGCATCTGAACGGCGTTAATCTCTCCTCATGTTATGTTAATCTTGTTACTTGGTTCAGTCAGCCAGTTTCTACTGTAATTTGTTTGTTATGAATCAGTTTTTGGAACCTTCTAAAAAGTTTCATTTTATGGTTATAAATGGATGATGATATTATAAATAAATAAGTGCTGATACATGTACTTGTGTAGTCCCTTGGTGCAAGTCCTTGCTATATTCTGATATAACTTGGGAATTCCCATTCCTTTCATAACGTAGATAGCTACTTGCACCTCGTTGAATTCACTTCAGACTCTGTGTAAAGTTGCGCTGTAAGATTTTTGTTGCATGCACAATATTGGAATGGAGATTTTAGTATATTTATCGAAAGCCATTTGCAATGTGAATGTGAACAAGAGTATGGTTAATAGACTAATAGTTAGGAATATAAAACTGTACATGCATAAGCATTAGTTTACTGAACCCAAACTATTTTGGTTATTAAATCCGGTTCTGTTAACTGATCCGAATAAACCACCCTAGTAGGTAGAGTCATCCTAATGAGCAACAAAAGATCCTAATTTACGTGGGAAAAGAATAATTTAGAGAATTCTGTGCAGTCTTTTTTATTTTAATTTAGAGAATAATTTATTAATAGGTAATGTTATTATTTGATAAAAAAATTTTATCTAACAAATTCTCTCTTTTTTCAAAAATATCATGGACAATTACCCTTTTCAACTAAAATATGTCATTTTTTTTTATTTTTCCTTTAAAATTGAAACATTGAAAGTTTTGATCTTCTGCTTTCGATCATTTATTTAATAAATAATAAAATAATATAAAAATAGTAATTAGTTGATCGATTTTTATAATTAAAACATTTTTTTAATTATCTTTAAATTAAAGCATATTACCTTTTATATTTGTTCTCTCTCACTACAAAAGCTACTCCTTTTTCTAAAAATATCACGGACAATTAATTTTAAATTAAAAAATATTACCTTTTATATTTGTTCTCATTAAAATATCTGTTTTCCAAAAATATCAGGTGCAATTCTTACTTATTTATTTTAAAACCTATTTTAATGGTTTTAATTATTTAAAAAATCTTACATAGTTTAACATGCCAACGTATTTTTTTAACAAATATAATTAATATAATTAAAACACTTCCAAAAATATCACAGACAATTACTTTTTTTAATTAAAACATGTTAGTTTTTCTATTTGTCCTTATTATTATTCCTAAAATATCACGGGCAACTATCTTTAAATTAAGACATATTACCTTTTATATTTGTTCTCACTAAAATCTATCTTTTCCAAAAATATCGGGTTCAACCCTTACTTAATTATTTTAAAATCTATTTTAATTCTTTTTATTATTTAAAAAAGCTTATCTATTTTAACATGTCAACGTATTTTTTTTAACAAATACAATTAATATAATTAAAACACTTCTAAAAATATCACGGGTAATTTCTTTGTTTAATTAAAACATGTTAGTTTTTCTATTTGTCCTTACTATTAATACTAGCTTATAACCCGTGCAACGCGTTGTTATTTTTTTAATATCTATAATTATAATAATTTATAGTTTTTTTTAATAATTATAATTATAATAATTAATTATTTTAATATTAGATATAACGGTTCTCATACATCTTGATATGGTTAGAAAAGTAATTATAGAAATATAATTGACAAGTCAATGGAAAGGCCGATATTTAAGGCCCGACACCCTAATTATTCATTAATTTGGTAATTAATGAATAGGGAAAATATACAGCTCATAAAAAGAGTCCAAACTATGGTAAATTCATCAAAGAAGGATCCGGAATCCCAATTAAAGGCAATTAATGAGTCATAGCCTTTATCAACAAGGAAACGAATTCTCCAGCAAGAAATACAATGTTTATCCAATATCAAAAAGGAGACTTATTCGCTAAGACTCCTAAACATACCATAAATACTAGGCTCTAGACGCCTATATAAGGACCCTGATCCTACAATCAGAACTACATTTCGGACACAGCTCCGTACGTCACGTTTTGGACACAGCTCCATACGTCATCTACTACGTTTTGGGCACAGCTCCATACGTCACAACGCCTCGAAGGCGCAACAAGCCACAAAGGCACCCCTAGAACTACGTTTTAGACTTCATCCACGAATAAGGACATACAAGTCATCTACAACGTTTTAGACTTCATCCTCGAATAAGGACATACAAGTCACTACGTCCTTGGTGTGCCCTTGCCACCATAGCCCCAAGGGCAACACCAAGAACTACGTCTTTGGCTTGATTCTCAATAACGAATTGAGATACGTAGGCATCTTGTGAGGACCGATTTAGTCTCGAAACACAAGTGCAGCCATAAAAGCTCGAAGCTCATTAAACCCTCGCATTAAATTCGTAAGCTCAGATTTTATTCCACAACATTTGGCGCCGTCTGTGGGAAGACAGCATCAACCATGGCAAACACACGAAGAACAATTCGCGATCCTCAAACTTCTGATGGACTCCCAATCACCTCTGCAACAGAGACTCAGGGGAGCCAACCCCCACCAATCACTGGCGCTGAAAGGGCAGACGCCCCCATCATCACCACTCAAGGACCGGAAGTCCCAATTACTGCTGAAGGGACGAATCCCCTACAAATGGTCATTCATGGACGAGATCCACCAGAGACCACTCTCCAGCAACCAATCATAACCACTCCGCTGCTTGCAAACGCACCACGTGGTCTCCAACTTCACACCACGGATCTTCCCCAATATGCGACTCAAACTCTCGGTATGCCAACCTATGGTATGCCTCCTCGACCCCCGGTGGGCAGTAGCGGTGCAAACCCCATCTATCATGAGGCATATGTGCCCCCATATATTCAAGATCTGGGACCCCAAAATCAGCGAACTCCTTTTCAAGACTACTCAGGTCCATACACCGAGGATGAGAATTACTCAACAGGAGACGAGAGTGAAGTTGCCCCAAGAAGGAGACGTTCCTCCCAAACCAATCGAGAAACTACTAAGGAAAAACTTGCGTCCCTTGAAGCCGAGGCTGCAAGGCTCAAGAAGCTACTGGCCGAATAAGAAGCCGCTATGACACAAAATCAAGGCAGGGTCCTGGTAATCAACCTCGACCCAACACCAAGGAGAAGCCATAGGGCTGAAGCCCCAAAGGGTGATCCCACTGTTTTGTTGCCCCTCGGAGATCCTGATGATCCAACACCACCCTTCACTCAAGACATCATGAAATCCAACATCTCTAGAAAATTCAAGATGCCGACGATCAAGGCTTATGATGGAACGGGAGATTCCGCAAACCATGTGAGAACCTTCTCCAACGCACTGCTGTTGCATCCAACCAATGATGCGGTTAAGTGCTGAGCGTTTCCACAATCCCTAGCAGGCATGACACAACGTTGGTATAGCTGCTTGCCTCCCAATTCTATTGGGTCCTTCAAGGAATTAAGCAAGGCTTTCATCAACCAATTCGTAAGTGGGAGAGTGCACGAGAAAAGCTCTGCATCCGCCATGGCAATTCAGCAAGGAAAGAATGAAGCTTTAAGAGATTACATTAATCGATTCACTAGAGAGGCTCTAAAAGTCCCAAACTTGGAGGACAAAGTGGCTATGATAGCCCTACAACAAGGAACTACTGATGATCACTTTAAGAGATCACTGGCAAAACATCCACCCGAGAGCATGATAATGCTCCAAGATAGAGCCGGTAAGTACATCAAGGCAGAAGAAAGTATGAGAAAGCATGAACCCACTACTGGTGGTAATGGAAACTCAAAGAAGAGAAAGGAAGCACAAGAATATGATGTTAAGGAAAAATTTCCTAGAACGTCAAAGGGCTCTGATTCTCCACCAAAGAGAGGCAATTTTGGGCCAAAGTTTACAGAATATGCAAGATTGAATACTCCCAGGAGTCAAATTCTGATGAAGATAGCCAAGGAAGAAGATCTCAAATGGCCAAAGCCAATGAGGGCTGACTTGTCCAAACGGAACCAAAACCAATATTATCGGTTCCACAAAGAAGTTGGTCACGATACCGACGATTGTAGACAACTGAAAGACGAGATTGAGTTTCTGATACGGAGAGGAAAACTCAGTAAATTTACCAAAGATGGTAATCAAGGAAGTCATAGGGGAAACTATGAAAGGAAGGATTATGACAGAAGGGACAACGACCAAGATCGTAACCCTAAGCCCCGAGGGCATGTCATCAACATGATATTTGGAGGACCGACTGCTGCTGGATCCTCCCGAAACTCAAGGAAAGCTTATGCCCGAGAGGTAATGACTGTTGTGGGAGAAGCACCGAAACGTGCCAGAACAGAAGTGTCAATTGGTTTTGATGATTCTGACTTGGAAGGGGTGAAGTTCCCCCACGATGATCCTTTAGTCATCGTACCTGTAATAGGTAATTCCGAAACCAAGAGAGTCTTAGTTGACAATGGGGCTTCAGTGGATATCTTGTTCCACGATGCCTTTATCAAGATGGGTTACACTGATTCTCAATGGAGTGGAATCAAAAGTGGAAGGCACTATCCAACTCCCAATGACCATGGGGCAAGGAATGAATACATCTACTGAAATGCTGAACTTTGTAGTTATAAAGGCAACTTCAACCTACAACGCGATCCTTGGAAGGACTGGTCTTCATGCGTTTAAGGCCGTTGCCTCATCTTATCATCTGAAAGTCAAGTTCCCAACGAGAAATGGGACTGGAGAAGAGCGGGGAGACCAAAAGATGGCTAGAAGTTGTTATGTAGCCGCGCTAAGGCCTGATGGAATCGGGGGCAGGAAGTAACAGTGGAAAGCGAGGAAGACGGTAAAACAAAAGAAGAGAAGTTTTGCTCCAGAGAGGCTTGAAGCCATAAAACAAGAAGTTGAAAAGCTTTTGGAAGCCGGTTTCATTGAGGAAATTCAATTCCCAGAATGGTTGGCTAACCCAGTGATGGTCAAAAAGGCCAATGGGAAATGGAGGATGTGTGTGGACTTCACTGACTTAAATTATGCATGTCCTAAGGATTGTTTTCCCTTACCAAGGATTGATGCACTAATAGATGCAACAGCTGGGCACGAGATGCTAAGATTCATGGATGGCTTTAGCGGATACAACCAAATCAAGATGCACAAAGATGACATCTCCAAGGTATCATTCATCACTGACTTTGGTGTTTTCTGTTACTTAGTCATGGCATTTGGACTTAAGAATGCAGGGGCAACCTACCAAAGATTGGTGAACAAAATTTTTGAACACCTAATTGGAAAAACCATGGAGGTCTACGTAGATGACATGCTAGTCAAGAGCCTCGATAAGGCCGATCACATTGAGCACCTCCGAGAGGCATTTGAAGTGCTAAGGCACCACAAGATGATGTTAAATCCAGCTAAATGTGCCTTTGGTGTAGGCTCGGGAAAGTTTTTAGGCCTGATTGTTTCCAAGAGAGGAATCGAGGCTAATCCCGACAAAATCAAAGCAATTCTAGACATGGAACCACCACGGACTATTAAGGAAGTCCAGAAACTAACTGGAAGAGTGGCAGCATTGGGAAGATTCATCTCCAATTCAGGAGAGAAGTGCTTACCTTTCTTCAAAGCACTTAAGAATGTGAAATTTTTTGAATGGACAGCTGAAAGCCAAGAGGCCTTTGAGGCCTTGAATAAGTACATGGCTGAGCCACCACTATTGGCCAAACCAAAACCAGGAGAGGTTCTTTATCTATACTTGGCAGTATCCAACACTGCCCTTGGAGCTGTTTTGGTAAAAGAAGAATTAAAGGTTCAGAAACCCATCTACTATGTGAGTAAGATTCTACATGGGGCAGAAATAAACTACTCAACGATTGAGAAGTTTGCCTTGGCCTTGATAATGGCCTCAAGAAAGCTACGCCCGTACTTACAGGCTCACAAGATAGAGGTCTTGACTGATCAACCTCTGAGAAACATATTACATAGCCCTCAAGTCAGTGGAAGATTGATCAAATGGGCCATTGAATTGGGCGAATTCGACATCAAGTATAAGCCTCGAACGGCCATAAAAGCTCAAGCACTCGCTGACTTCATGGTTGAATGTCCCATTGACAACCAAGAAGTCGGGGGGCAGGAAGTAATAATGGAAGACAAGGAAGTTGAAGAAATAGTCTCCAAAGAATGTTGGGTGCTCTATTTTGATGGAGCATCAAAAACAAAATCAAGTGGAGCCGGTTTAGTGTTACAAAGTCCCGATGGATTCCTCATAGAGTACGCACTAAAGCTGGACTTCCCAACGACAAACAATGAGGCTGAGTATGAAGCTCTGATAGCTGGTTTAGGGCTGGCTGGAGCCTTGAGGGTCAAAACTCTGAAAGTATATGGAGATTCGAGGCTAGTGGTTTCCCAAGTAAATGGGGAATTTGAGGCCAGAGATGAAGTCATGGCCAAGTACTTGAAACTTGTCAAGGCCATCATGACTCAGTTCAACGAATGCTATGTAGAGCACATTCCAAGGGAAGAAAACGTGAAGGCTGATGCCTTGTCTAAATTTGCTTCTTCCGAAATTGAAAACTATGCAGGGAGTGTTTACTTCCAAGTCCTGAGGACCCCAAGCATCAACGAAAAGTTGGTAGCACCCATTGATGTTGGCAGTTGTTGGTTGGATCCCATCAAATCTCATCTAGAAACTGGGTGGTTACCCAACGACACTTCAGAAGCACGAAAGCTATACGTCAGAGCACTAAGGTATACCCCGATTGAGGGAATACTATACAAGAAGTCTTTCATCATTCCATATCTGAAATGTTTAAGACCTCAAGAGGCAGAATTGGCCCTGAAGGAAGTACATGAAGGAATTTGCGGGCAACGCTTGGGGGGCAGAGCCCTTGCCCATAAAATCACTCATCTAGGTTTCTACTGGCCAAGCATACTAACAGATGCTACAAGCTACGTAAAGAAATGTGAAAGGTGCCAGAAGCATGCCCCAGTGGTTAGGCAACCACCAGAGATGTTGACATCCATAAAATCACCAATCCCCTTTGCCATGTGGGGAATGGATATACTCGGGCCATTTCCAATGGCAAGTGCTCAAAGAAAGTTCTTGATAGTAGCAATCGACTACTTCACCAAGTGGATTGAGGCTAAGCCATTAGCCAAGATAACCACCAAGCAAGTGATGCATTTCTTCTGGGAAAATGTGATATGCAGATATGGAATTCCACGAGTCCTGGTCACAGACAATGGAACTCAGTTTAACAATGATGAGTTCAAGAAATATTACGATAAGAACGATATCAAGTTGCGCTTCACTTCTGTCGCCCATCCTCAAGCAAATGGGCAAGCTGAGGTTGCAAATCGAATTATCCTAGATGGACTGAAGAAAAGAGTTGAACGCTCAAGAAACACTTAGGTGGACGAATTGCTCCCCATACTATGGGCATATCGTACTACCTGCAAAGTCACCACTGGAGCTACCCCCTTTCTGTTGGCATATGGGGCAGAGGCAGTGGTTCCAGTGGAGATTACTCACACGTCTCCAAGAACTGAGGCTTATGAGACAGAAACAAATGAGGAAGGCTTGAGGCTGACCTTAGATTTGATTGATGAAGTTAGAGATGAGGCAAATGCCAAGATAGTTCAGCATTAGAAACGAGCATCTTTCTATTACAACCTAAGGGTTAAAGAGAGATTCTTTCGACAAGGAGATTTAGTCCTCCGAAAGATTGAGGCATCCGGAGTTGGGCAAAAAGGCAAGTTGGCCCCAAATTGGGAAGGACCATATCGCGTCAAGAACGTATTTGGTCGAGGCTCGTACAAGCTAGAAACCCTCGAAGGGCATGAGGTGCCAATGACTTGGTATGCCTCAAATTTGAAAGTCTATTATGTTTAAAGTGTGTCCTGATTGGACTCACTACTAGGACAAATAGAAATAAGGTTCGATGAAATCATGAGCTTCCTAGAAAGCAAATGAAGGGTTGAAACCCCAGAAACCTAAGACACTCAGTCCAAACCCCATCATTCGATATGCTCAATGAAAGGCTTGAAGCCAAAACAAGACGGTATAAGACATAAAAGGCTTATGCAAATGTCAAGTTAGCCTCGAATAAGGCAAAATCGTCGTAAATGTGTAGGTCGCTCCACACTTTACACCAAGACGATACTCGTGAAACACTAGTGTATATTAAAATCCCCAAAAAAGGGTAGTAAGTCCCAGGTAAGGGATAAAAAGACCCCAAGTCTCGAAAAAGACCGGTATAACTTCTATGAAATCCTAGTGCATTATCATAGACGTTGGGAAGCGCGATCAGCCATTTTAAACCCAAAATCTTCAAAGAAAGCCCAGAATCTTCAAAGAATTCTTCAAAACTTCAAGTAAGAAACCCAGAAAACGATGAGATTCAACAGAAAATCTCGCCAGGAGTCGCCTAGTGACTGGAAACCCAACCGGTTAAGGAAGGGCAACCGTCTATAGCTAGTTAAGGCCCACAAATCCATTTATGGATTATAGAGATTAAAACCCAAATAATTTGGGTCTCAGGAAAATTCGAAGCCCAAACAATAAAGGCCCAATAAGGCCCAAGGCTGGAATAATTTAAGTCCAATTAAAAATTGGGCTAGTTAAGGCCCAAGAAAAGAATGAAATTTGAAATATAGCCAAGGCAAAATCAAAGATTTAAGGTCGAAAAGACATTAAATCGAAATCGTACGACCGAGGTCGAAAACATATGGGAAAACGAGGTCGATTCCAACGACCTCGCTCCCAAATAAAGTCGAAAAATAATGAAATTGAGGTCGAAAAAACCTTAGAACGACATCGAAGGCTCGAAGTCGAAAATATACGAGGAATTGAGGTCGTTTCCATCGACTTCGCACCAAAAATCCAGTCAAAAAATTGAAAATTCGAGGTCGAAAAGACCCTAGATCGAAGTCGATTGATTGAGATCGAAAATACACTATAAATCGAGCTCGAACCCCTCGACCTCACACTCAAGTGAGGTCGAAAACAGAAGGATTCAGGGTCGAAAGAATGAGGTCGAATATGACCTAGAAAACGAGGTCTAAGCGTTGGACCTCACGCCAAAATGAGGTCGAATGACCCAGGTCAAAAATGACCTGTAAATCGAGGTCGAAAGTATAAGGGATCGAGGTCGAATGACCGAGGTCGAAAATGATTGGGAAGTCGAGGTCGAAACCATCGACCTGGGACCAATCAAGGTCGAAAAAAGGCTGGATCGAGGTCGAAAAAGACTTAAAAATCGAGGTCGAAACCTTCGACCTCACTCCAATCGAGATCAAAATCCAGATCGAATTTCAGGTCAAAAATGACCTGTTTCCTGGTCGAATTTGAGGTCGAAAATGACTTGTTTCCTGGTCGAAAAGGAGGTCGAAAATGACCTAATTTGAGGTCGAAAATGCCCTTAAAAATGGAAACTTTTGATGAAAAACACGTTATAACTTCTACGAAAACCCCAAGGAGATTTTCCCAGAAGTTGGGGGGCAAATGATATGGTTAGAAAAGTAATTATAGAAATATAATTGACAAGTCAATGGAAAGGCCGATATTTAAGGCCCGACACCCTAATTATTCATTAATTTGGTAATTAATGAATAGGGAAAATATACAGCTCATAAAAAGAGTCCAAAATATGGTAAATTCATCAAAGAAGGATCCGGAATCCCAATTAAAGGCAATTAATGAGTCATAGCCTTTATCAACAAGGAAACGAATTCTCCAGCAAGAAATACAATGTTTATCCAATATCAAAAAGGAGACTTATTCGTTAAGACTCCTAAACATACCATAAATACTAGGCTCTAGACGCCTATATAAGGACCCTGATCCTACAATCAGAACTACATTTCGGACACAGCTCCGTACGTCACGTTTTGGACACAGCTCCATACGTCATCTACTACGTTTTGGGCACAGCTCCATACGTCACAACGCCTCGA
Source organism: Heracleum sosnowskyi (assembly GCA_030848705.1). Classification (NCBI taxonomy): domain Eukaryota; kingdom Viridiplantae; phylum Streptophyta; class Magnoliopsida; order Apiales; family Apiaceae; genus Heracleum; species Heracleum sosnowskyi. The sequence goes on from CM061241.1 coordinate 49,856,046, forward strand.
AGGCGCAACAAGCCACAAAGGCACCCCTAGAACTACGTTTTAGACTTCATCCACGAATAAGGACATACAAGTCATCTACAACGTTTTAGACTTCATCCTCGAATAAGGACATACAAGTCACTACGTCCTTGGTGTGCCCTTGCCACCATAGCCCCAAGGGCAACACCAAGAACTACGTCTTTGGCTTGATTCTCAATAACGAATTGAGATACGTAGGCATCTTGTGAGGACCGATTTAGTCTCGAAACACAAGTGCAGCCATAAAAGCTCGAAGCTCATTAAACCCTCGCATTAAATTCGTAAGCTCAGATTTTATTCCACAACACATCTTTTTTACGATCAATGGTTCTTATTGATTTGTCGGTAGAGAGAACAAAATTTTGAATAAGATCCTTCTTTTAACTTTAGAAAACAAATTCAAATTTAAATTCAGATTAAAATCCAAAATTTCATGTTCAGTAAAATTCAATTAGCACAGATATTCATATTATTTTTACATCCATAATATATTTTTGGAATATTCCATTTGGTACCATTGTACAATTGGTTTTTCCATTTGGTACCATACAAAGTTTTTGACTTCTAAGTGACACCATCATTTTTTTGGCTTTATCTCCATAATACCACTCCGTTAACCAAACGTTAGCCGGACGTTATAAAATTATGGGATTTTACATTTGGTACCACTTGAAATTTTTGACTTTCAAGTGACACCATTCTACTTTCGACTTTAATTCCAAAATACCACTTTTTAATGAATCTGATGAATCTGTTCAAAATCCTTGATTTTATGCCCCCAAAAAAATTGTTGGACATCCCTTTGCCCACCAAAAGCCAATGAGTTTGATGAGAATGATCATATTCATCGAATTTATTAACATATTGGTATTTTGGAGTTGAAATACAAAATAGAAGGGTACTACTTAGAAGTCGAAAACTTTGAGTGGTACCAAATGAAAAATCTCATAATTTTGTAACGGTCAACTAACGTTTGCTTAACAGAGTGCTATTATGTGGATGAAGCCAAAAGTATGATGGTTCCACTTCGAAGCCAAAAACTTCGAATTGTACCAAATGAAAAAGTCAACTGTACAATGGTACCAAATGAAATATCCCTATATTTTCATATAAAAAAATGATATGATACAAAATTTAAATTTTAGTACTTAAACTTTTACTAACTTATATCACGTGTCATGCTAACTGGCACAATTATTCTTTTCTTTTCTTTTTTGTATATTTTATTTTTTAAAGATTGTTTTTTGATATAAATATGTTGATTATAATCAATTTTAAAATAGTTAATCCCATATTTTAAGATAAATAGGCCTAGAGATGTACTCCCTCTGTCCCTCTCATTTCTTTACACTTTTCTTTCTGGGAATTCCCTCTCAATTCTTTACATTCCAAAAGTTTCCTAAAATAGTAAAGTTTTATAATATAAAAATTAATTACATCCATTAATTTCCCTCACTATCTCCACTTTATACATTAAATATTGATTGGTCCCACCACTTTACTTACTTTTCTTCACTAAATTACACTTTTTCTTAACCTCCGTGCCCAACCTCAATGTAAAGAATTGAGGGGGACAGATGGAGTATCTAATTAAATAGTTGGATGCATTTTAAATAGTTTAATTATAATAAGGAAAAAATTTTATTAGAAAAAGTAACGTGTTTTAACTAAAAAAGCTAATTAGTTATAAATATGTACTGTTATTATTTAATAATATTTTTTTATAAATAAGTACGGGTAATTAAGTAAAAACACGTTGTATCAAAAAACTGGTACTGTACCAACCAACCAAGCTTTTAATGTTTCAGCTATTATATTATAGTATAGGTAGATAGCTTATAACCCGTGCAATACACGACTTTTTTTAATATTTATAATTTTATTAATTTTATGTTATTAGTTTTTAGATTTTATTTATTACGTTTTATACGCTTAATACATTATTTTATGTTGTATCTTGAGTTCTAAAAATCAGATTTAAAAAAAACAAATTACACCTCACATAAAACTCACGAAATAATCTTTATTTTAGTAATAGTGTAACATAAAAATTTCCAATTAAAACTACCATGAAATTGAAAAAAGAATAAAATAACGAATTTTTACATTAGTTCTATTCAACTTAGGAATAAAATTAAATTTAGCAATTTTTTTTCCAATTAAAACTACCTTGAAATTGAAGAAAGAATAAAATAACGAATTTTTACATTAGTTCTACTCAACTTAGTAATACATTTAACATAAGGAAAACCAACTCAACTTAAAATTAAAATATAGATCAAGAACCAAATAAATCTACTAAACTTAGAATTTGAAGCTACAAATTTTTACATTGAGAATTCTAGTCAACTTAGAAAACCTACTCATATTTGGTTTATATTATTAAAATAATATTTTTTAAAAAATTAAATCTAACGGTTCTCATTCATCTATTTTAAGATCAACTACCCTTATTAATTTGGCGGGACCAAAGTTTTGAATAATATCTCTCTTACGCTTATTATATGTAAGGATTTAATTGTTTTAATAAATAATAAAATAATATTAATAATGTCTTATTTATCTTCCTCAGCCCCATTTGTATTCTTTATTTATATTTTCTATGTTCCAATTAATATTTAAATTTATCATTTTATAATTTATCATATTGATTTTTATTCTTTATTTAATATTTTCCGTTCCCATTAATTTTTTTAGTTTGTCATTTTTTAATCTCCTTTGATGGTCCGTGCATTGAAAGTTTTTGTTTTCAATTTTCGGTCATTTATTTTATTTAATAAAAAAAAAAAAATAGTAACTAGCTAATCGCCTTTAATAATTAAAACACTTTTTTCTAACAAAATCTACTCCTTTTCCCAAAATATCACGGAAAATTACCTTTAAATTAAAACATATTACATTTTATATTTGTTCTCACTAAAATCTCTTTTTCCAAAAATATCTGGTGCAAACCTTACTTATTTATTATAAAACCTATTTTAATGCTTTTAATTATTTAAAAAATCTTACATATTTTAACATGCCAACGTATTTTTTTAACAAATACAATTAATATAATTAAAATACTTCCAAAAATATCACAGACAATTACTTTTTTTAATTAAAACATGTTAGTTTTTCTATTTGTCCTTATTATTATTATTATTCCTAAAATATCACGGGCAACTATCTTTAAATTAAGACATATTACCTTTTATATTTGTTCTCACTAAAATCTATCTTTTCCAAAAATATCGGGTTCAACCCTTACTTAATTATTTTAAAATCTATTTTAATTCTTTTTATTATTTAAAAAAGCTTATCTATTTTAACATGTCAACGTATTTTTTTTAACAAATACAATTAATATAATTAAAACACTTCTAAAAATATCACGGGTAATTTCTTTGTTTAATTAAAACATGTTAGTTTTTCTATTTGTCCTTACTATTAACACTAGCTTATAACCCGTGCAACGCGTTGTTATTTTTTTAATATCTATAATTATAATAATTTATAGTTTTTTTTAATAATTATAATTATAATAATTAATTATTTTAATATTAGATATAACGGTTCTCATACATCTTTTTTACGATCAATGGTTCTTATTGATTTGGCGGTAGAGAGACCAAAATTTTGAATAAGATCCTTCTTTTAACTTTAGAAAACAAATTCAAATTTAAATTCAGATTAAAATCCAAAATTTCATGTTCAGTAAAATTCAATTAGCATAGATATTCATATTATTTTTACATCCATAATATATTTTTGGAATATTCCATTTGGTACCATTGTACAATTGGTTTTTACATTTGGTACCATACAAAGTTTTTGACTTCTAAGTGACACCATCATTTTTTTGGCTTTATCTCCATAATACCACTCCGTTAACCAAACGTTAGCCGGACGTTATAAAATTATGGGATTTTACATTTGGTACCACTTGAAATTTTTGACTTTCAAGTGACACCATTCTACTTTCGACTTCAATTCCAAAATACCACTTTTTAATGAATCTGATGAATCTGTTCAAAATCCTTGATTTTATGCCCCCAAAAAAATTGTTGGACATCCCTTTGCCCACCAAAAGCCAATGAGTTTGATGAGAATGATCATATTCATCGAATTTATTAACATATTGGTATTTTGGAGTTGAAATACAAAATAGAAGGGTACTACTTAGAAGTCGAAAACTTTGAGTGGTACCAAATGAAAAATCTCATAATTTTGTAACGGTCAACTAACCTTTGCTTAACAGAGTGCTATTATGTGGATGAAGCCAAAAGTATGATGGTTCCACTTCGAAGCCAAAAACTTCGAATTGTACCAAATGAAAAAGTCAACTGTACAATGGTACCAAATGAAATATCCCTATATTTTCATATAAAAAAATGATATGATACAAAATTTAAATTTTAGTACTTAAACTTTTACTAACTTATATCACGTGTCATGCTAACTGGCACAATTATTCTTTTCTTTTTTGTATATTTTATTTTTTAAAGATTGTTTTTTGATATAAATATGTTGATTATAATCAATTTTAAAATAGTTAATCCCATATTTTAAGATAAATAGGTCTGGAGATGTACTCCCTCTGTCCCTCTCATTTCTTTACACTTTTCTTTCTGGGAATTTCCTCTCAATTCTTTACATTCCAAAAGTTTCCTAAAATAGTAAAGTTTTATAATATAAAAATTAATTACATCCATTAATTTCCCTCACTATCTCCACTTTATACATTAAATATTGATTGGTCCCACCACTTTACTTACTTTTCTTCACTAAATTACACTTTTTCTTAACCTCCGTGCCCAACCTCAATGTAAAGAATTGAGGGGGACAGATGGAGTATCTAATTAAATAGTTGGATGCATTTTAAATAGTTTAATTATAATAAGGAAAAAATTTTATTAGAAAAAGTAACGTGTTTTAACTAAAAAAGCTAATTAGTTATAAATATGTACTGTTATTATTTAATAATATTTTTTTATAAATAAGTACGGGTAATTAAGTAAAAACACGTTGTATCAAAAAACTGGTACTGTACCAACCAACCAAGCTTTTAATGTTTCAGCTATTATATTATAGTATAGGTAGATAGCTTATAACCCGTGCAATACACGACTTTTTTTAATATTTATAATTTTATTAATTTTATGTTATTAGTTTTTAGATTTTATTTATTACGTTTTATACGCTTAATACATTATTTTATGTTGTATCTTGAGTTCTAAAAATCAGATTTAAAAAAAACAAATTACACCTCACATAAAACTCACAAAATAATCTTTATTTTAGTAATAGTGTAACATAAAAATTTCCAATTAAAACTACCATGAAATTGAAAAAAGAATAAAATAACGAATTTTTACATTAGTTCTATTCAACTTAGGAATAAAATTAAATTTAGCAATTTTTTTTCCAATTAAAACTACCTTGAAATTGAAGAAAGAATAAAATAACGAATTTTTACATTAGTTCTACTCAACTTAGTAATACATTTAACATAAGGAAAACCAACTCAACTTAAAATTAAAATATAGATCAAGAACCAAATAAATCTACTAAACTTAGAATTTGAAGCTACAAATTTTTACATTGAGAATTCTAGTCAACTTAGAAAACCTACTCATATTTGGTTTATATTATTAAAATAATTTTTTTTTAAAAATTAAATCTAACGGTTCTCATTCATCTATTTTAAGATCAACTACCCTTATTAATTTGGCGGGACCAAAGTTTTGAATAATATCTCTCTTACGCTTATTATATGTAAGGATTTAATTGTTTTAATAAATAATAAAATAATATTAATAATGTCTTATTTATCTTCCTCAGCCCCATTTGTATTCTTTATTTATATTTTCTATGTTCCAATTAATATTTAAATTTATCATTTTATAATTTATCATATTGATTTTTATTCTTTATTTAATATTTTCCGTTCCCATTAATTTTTTTAGTTTGTCATTTTTTAATCTCCTTTGATGGTCCGTGCATTGAAAGTTTTTGTTTTCAATTTTCGGTCATTTATTTTATTTAATAAAAAAAAAATAGTAACTAGCTAATCGCCTTTAATAATTAAAACACTTTTTTCTAACAAAATCTACTCCTTTTCCCAAAATATCACGGAAAATTACCTTTAAATTAAAACATATTACATTTTATATTTGTTCTCACTAAAATCTCTTTTTCCAAAAATATCTGGTGCAAACCTTACTTATTTATTATAAAACCTATTTTAATGCTTTTAATTATTTAAAAAATCTTACATATTTTAACATGCCAACGTATTTTTTTAACAAATACAATTAATATAATTAAAATACTTCCAAAAATATCACAGACAATTACTTTTTTTAATTAAAACATGTTAGTTTTTCTATTTGTCCTTATTATTATTATTATTCCTAAAATATCACGGGCAACTATCTTTAAATTAAGACATATTACCTTTTATATTTGTTCTCACTAAAATCTATCTTTTCCAAAAATATCGGGTTCAACCCTTACTTAATTATTTTAAAATCTATTTTAATTCTTTTTATTATTTAAAAAAGCTTATCTATTTTAACATGTCAACGTATTTTTTTTAACAAATACAATTAATATAATTAAAACACTTCTAAAAATATCACGGGTAATTTCTTTGTTTAATTAAAACATGTTAGTTTTTCTATTTGTCCTTACTATTAACACTAGCTTATAACCCGTGCAACGCGTTGTTATTTTTTTAATATCTATAATTATAATAATTTATAGTTTTTTTTTAATAATTATAATTATAATAATTAATTATTTTAATATTAGATATAACGGTTCTCATACATCTTTTTTACGATCAATGGTTCTTATTGATTTGGCGGTAGAGAGACCAAAATTTTGAATAAGATCCTTCTTTTAACTTTAGAAAACAAATTCAAATTTAAATTCAGATTAAAATCCAAAATTTCATGTTCAGTAAAATTCAATTAGCACAGATATTCATATTATTTTTACATCCATAATATATTTTTGGAATATTCCATTTGGTACCATTGTACAATTGGTTTTTACATTTGGTACCATACAAAGTTTTTGACTTCTAAGTGACACCATCATTTTTTTGGCTTTATCTCCATAATACCACTCCGTTAACCAAACGTTAGCCGGACGTTATAAAATTATGGGATTTTACATTTGGTACCACTTGAAATTTTTGACTTTCAAGTGACACCATTCTACTTTCGACTTCAATTCCAAAATACCACTTTTTAATGAATCTGATGAATCTGTTCAAAATCCTTGATTTTATGCCCCCAAAAATATTGTTGGACATCCCTTTGCCCACCAAAAGCCAATGAGTTTGATGAGAATGATCATATTCATCGAATTTATTAACATATTGGTATTTTGGAGTTGAAATACAAAATAGAAGGGTACTACTTAGAAGTCGAAAACTTTGAGTGGTACCAAATGAAAAATCTCATAATTTTGTAACGGTCAACTAACGTTTGCTTAACAGAGTGCTATTATGTGGATGAAGCCAAAAGTATGATGGTTCCACTTCGAAGCCAAAAACTTCGAATTGTACCAAATGAAAAAGTCAACTGTACAATGGTACCAAATGAAATATCCCTATATTTTCATATAAAAAAATGATATGATACAAAATTTAAATTTTAGTACTTAAACTTTTACTAACTTATATCACGTGTCATGCTAACTGGCACAATTATTCTTTTCTTTATTGTATATTTTATTTTTTAAAGATTGTTTTTTGATATAAATATGTTGATTATAATCAATTTTAAAATAGTTAATCCCATATTTTAAGATAAATAGACCTAGAGATGTACTCCCTCTGTCCCTCTCATTTCTTTACACTTTTCTTTCTGGGAATTCCCTCTCAATTCTTTACATTCCAAAAGTTTCCTAAAATAGTAAAGTTTTATAATATAAAAATTAATTACATCCATTAATTTCCCCCACTATCTCCACTTTATACATTAAATATTGATTGGTCCCACCACTTTACTTACTTTTCTTCACTAAATTACACTTTTTCTTAACCTCCGTGCCCAACCTCAATGTAAAGAATTGAGGGGGACAGATGGAGTATCTAATTAAATAGTTGGATGCATTTTAAATAGTTTAATTATAATAAAGAAAAAATTTTATTAGAAAAAAGTAACGTGTTTTAACTAAAAAAGCTAATTAGTTATAAATATGTACTGTTATTATTTAATAATATTTTTTTATAAATAAGTACGGGTAATTAAGTAAAAACACGTTGTATCAAAAAACTGGTACTGTACCAACCAACCAAGCTTTTAATGTTTCAGCTATTATATTATAGTATAGATAGATAGCTTATAACCCGTGCAATACACGACTTTTTTTAATATTTATAATTTTATTAATTTTATGTTATTAGTTTTTAGATTTTATTTATTACGTTTTATACGCTTAATACATTATTTTATGTTGTATCTTGAGTTCTAAAAATCAGATTTAAAAAAAACAAATTACACCTCACATAAAACTCACAAAATAATCTTTATTTTAGTAATAGTGTAACATAAAAATTTCCAATTAAAACTACCATGAAATTGAAAAAAGAATAAAATAACGAATTTTTACATTAGTTCTATTCAACTTAGGAATAAAATTAAATTTAACAATTTTTTTCCCAATTAAAACTACCTTGAAATTGAAGAAAGAATAAAATAACGAATTTTTACATTAGTTCTACTCAACTTAGTAATACATTTAACATAAGGAAAACCAACTCAACTTAAAATTAAAATATAGATCAAGAACCAAATAAATCTACTAAACTTAGAATTTGAAGCTACAAATTTTTACATTGAGAATTCTAGTCAACTTAGAAAACCTACTCATATTTGGTTTATATTATTAAAATAATTTTTTTTAAAAAATTAAATCTAACGGTTCTCATTCATCTATTTTAAGATCAACTACCCTTATTAATTTGGCGTGACCAAAGTTTTGAATAATATCTCTCTTACGCTTATTATATGTAAGGATTTAATTGTTTTAATAAATAATAAAATAATATTAATAATGTCTTATTTATCTTCCTTAGCCCCATTTGTATTCTTTATTTATATTTTCTATGTTCCAATTAATATTTAAATTTATCATTTTATAATTTATCATATTGATTTTTATTCTTTATTTAATATTTTTCGTTCCCATTAATTTTTTTAGTTTGTCATTTTTTAATCTCCTTTGATGGTCCGTGCATTGAAAGTTTTTGTTTTCAATTTTCGATCATTTATTTTATTTAATAAATAATAAAAAATAGTAACTAGCTAATCGCCTTTAATAATTAAAACACCTTTTCTAACAAAATCTACTCCTTTTCCCAAAATATCACGGAAAATTACCTTTAAATTAAAACATCTTACATTTTATATTTGTTCTCACTAAAATCTCTTTTTCCAAAAATATCTGGTGCAAACCTTACTTATTTATTATAAAACCTATTTTAATGCTTTTAATTATTTAAAAAATCTTACATATTTTAACATGCCAACGTATTTTTTTAACAAATACAATTAATATAATTAAAATACTTCCAAAAATATCACAGACAATTACTTTTTTTAATTAAAACATGTTAGTTTTTCTATTTGTCCTTATTATTATTATTATTCCTAAAATATCACGGGCAACTATCTTTAAATTAAGACATATTACCTTTTATATTTGTTCTCACTAAAATCTATCTTTTCCAAAAATATCGGGTTCAACCCTTACTTAATTATTTTAAAATCTATTTTAATTCTTTTTATTATTTAAAAAAGCTTATGTATTTTAACATATCAACGTATTTTTTTTAACAAATACAATTAATATAATTAAAACACTTCTAAAAATATCACGGGTAATTTCTTTGTTTAATTAAAACATGTTAGTTTTTCTATTTGTCCTTACTATTAATACTAGCTTATAACCCGTGCAACGCGCTGTTATTTTTTAATATCTATAATTATAATAATTGATAGTTTTTTTAATAATTATAATTATAATAATTAATTATTTTAATATTAGATATAACGGTTCTCATACATCTTTTTTACGATCAATGGTTCTTATTGATTTGGCGGTAGAGAGACCAAAATTTTGAATAAGATCCTTCTTTTAACTTTAGAAAACAAATTCAAATTTAAATTCAGATTAAAATCCAAAATTTCATGTTTAGTAAAATTCAATTAGCACATATATTCATATTATTTTTACATCCATAATATATTTTTGGAATATTCCATTTGGTACCATTGTACAATTGGTTTTTTCATTTGGTACCATACAAAGTTTTTGACTTCTAAGTGACACCATCATTTTTTTGGCTTTATCTCCATAATACCACTCCGTTAACCAAACGTTATCCGGACGTTATAAAATTATGGGATTTTACATTTGGTACCACTTGAAATTTTTGACTTTCAAGTGACACCATTCTACTTTCGACTTCAATTCCAAAATACCACTTTTTAATGAATCTGATGAATCTGTTCAAAATCCTTGATTTTATGCCCCCAAAAATATTGTTGGACATCCCTTTGCCCACCAAAAGCCAATGAGTTTGATGAGAATGATCATATTCATCGAATTTATTAACATATTTGTATTTTGGAGTTGAAATACAAAATAGAAGGGTACTACTTAGAAGTCGAAAACTTTGAGTGGTACCAAATGAAAAATCTCATAATTTTGTAACGGTCAACTAACGTTTGCTTAACAGAGTGCTATTATGTGGATGAAGCCAAAAGTATGATGGTTCCACTTCGAAGCCAAAAACTTCGAATTGTACCAAATGAAAAAGTCAACTGTACAATGGTACCAAATGAAATATCCCTATATTTTCATATAAAAAAATGATATGATACAAAATTTAAATTTTAGTACTTCAACTTTTACTAACTTATATCACGTGTCATGCTAACTGGCACAATTATTCTTTTCTTTTTTGTATATTTTATTTTTTAAAGATTGTTTTTTGATATAAATATGTTGATTATAATCAATTTTAAAATAGTTAATCCCATATTTTAAGATAAATAGGCCTAGAGATGTACTCCCTCTGTCCCTCTCATTTCTTTACACTTTTCTTTCTGGGAATTCCCTCTCAATTCTTTACATTCCAAAAGTTTCCTAAAATAGTAAAGTTTTATAATATAAAAATTAATTACATCCATTAATTTCCCCCACTATCTCCACTTTATACATTAAATATTGATTGGTCCCACCACTTTACTTACTTTTCTTCACTAAATTACACTTTTTCTTAACCTCCGTGCCCAACCTCAATGTAAAGAATTGAGGGGGACAGATGGAGTATCTAATTAAATAGTTGGATGCATTTTAAATAGTTTAATTATAATAAGGAAAAAATTTTATTAGAAAAAGTAACGTGTTTTAACTAAAAAAGCTAATTAGTTATAAATATGTACTGTTATTATTTAATAATATTTTTTTATAAATAAGTACGGGTAATTAAGTAAAAACACGTTGTATCAAAAAACTGGTACTGTACCAACCAACCAAGCTTTTAATGTTTCAGCTATTATATTATAGTATAGATAGATAGCTTATAACCCGTGCAATACACGACTTTTTTTAATATTTATAATTTTATTAATTTTATGTTATTAGTTTTTAGATTTTATTTATTACGTTTTATACGCTTAATACATTATTTTATGTTGTATCTTGAGTTCTAAAAATCAGATTAAAAAAAAACAAATTACACCTCACATAAAACTCACAAAATAATCTTTATTTTAGTAATAGTGTAACATAAAAATTTCCAATTAAAACTACCATGAAATTGAAAAAAGAATAAAATAACGAATTTTTACATTAGTTCTATTCAACTTAGGAATAAAATTAAATTTAACAATTTTTTTTCCAATTAAAACTACCTTGAAATTGAAGAAAGATTAAAATAACGAATTTTTACATTAGTTCTACTCAACTTAGTAATACATTTAACATAAGGAAAACCAACTCAACTTAAAATTAAAATATAGATCAAGAACCAAATAAATCTACTAAACTTAGAATTTGAAGCTACAAATTATTACATTGAGAATTCTAGTCAACTTAGAAACCTACTCATATTTGGTTTATATTATTAAAATAATTTTTTTTAAAAAATTAAATCTAACGGTTCTCATTCATCTATTTTAAGATCAACTACCCTTATTAATTTGGCGTGACCAAAGTTTTGAATAATATCTCTCTTACGCTTATTATATGTAAGGATTTAATTGTTTTAATAAATAATAAAATAATATTAATAATGTCTTATTTATCTTTCTCAGCCCCATTTGTATTCTTTATTTATATTTTCTATGTTCCAATTAATATTTAAATTTATCATTTTATAATTTATCATATTGATTTTTATTCTTTATTTAATATTTTCCGTTCCAATTAATTTTTTTAGTTTGTCATTTTTTAATCTCCTTTGATGGTCCGTGCATTGAAAGTTTTTGTTTTCAATTTTCGATCATTTATTTTATTTAATAAAAAAAAAAAATAGTAACTAGCTAATCGCCTTTAATAATTAAAACACTTTTTTCTAACAAAATCTACTCCTTTTCCCAAAATATCACGGAAAATTACCTTTAAATTAAAACATATTACATTTTATATTTGTTCTCACTAAAATCTCTTTTTCCAAAAATATCTGGTGCAAACCTTACTTATTTATTATAAAACCTATTTTAATGCTTTTAATTATTTAAAAAATCTTACATATTTTAACATGCCAACATATTTTTTTAACAAATACAATTAATATAATTAAAATACTTCCAAAAATATCACAGACAATTACTTTTTTTAATTAAAACATGTTAGTTTTTCTATTTGTCCTTATTATTATTATTATTCCTAAAATATCACGGGCAACTATCTTTAAATTAAGACATATTACCTTTTATATTTGTTCTCACTAAAATTTATCTTTTCCAAAAATATCGGGTTCAACCCTTACTTAATTATTTTAAAATCTATTTTAATTCTTTTTATTATTTAAAAAAGCTTATCTATTTTAACATGTCAACGTATTTTTTTTAACAAATACAATTAATATAATTAAAACACTTCTAAAAATATCACGGGTAATTTCTTTGTTTAATTAAAACATGTTAGTTTTTCTATTTGTCCTTACTATTAATACTATCTTATAACCCGTGCAACGCGCTGTTATTTTTTAATATCTATAATTATAATAATTGATAGTTTTTTTAATAATTATAATTATAATAATTAATTATTTTAATATTAGATATAACGGTTCTCATACATCTTTTTTACGATCAATGGTTCTTATTGATTTGGCGGTAGAGAGACCAAAATTTTGAATAAGATCCTTCTTTTAACTTTAGAAAACAAATTCAAATTTAAATTCAGATTAAAATCCAAAATTTCATGTTCAGTAAAATTCAATTAGCACAGATATTCATATTATTTTTACATCCATAATATATTTTTGGAATATTCCATTTGGTACCATTGTACAATTGGTTTTTCCATTTGGTACCATACAAAGTTTTTGACTTCTAAGTGACACCATCATTTTTTTGGCTTTATCTCCATAATACCACTCCGTTAACCAAACGTTAGCCGGACGTTATAAAATTATGGGATTTTACATTTGGTACCACTTGAAATTTTTGACTTTCAAGTGACACCATTCTACTTTCGACTTCAATTCCAAAATACCACTTTTTAATGAATCTGATGAATCTGTTCAAAATCCTTGATTTTATGCCCCCAAAAAAATTGTTGGACATCCCTTTGCCCACCAAAAGCCAATGAGTTTGATGAGAATGATCATATTCATCGAATTTATTAACATATTGGTATTTTGGAGTTGAAATACAAAATAGAAGGATACTACTTAGAAGTCGAAAACTTTGAGTGGTACCAAATGAAAAATCTCATAATTTTGTAACGGTCAACTAACGTTTGCTTAACAGAGTGCTATTATGTGGATGAAGCCAAAAGTATGATGGTTCCACTTCGAAGCCAAAAACTTCGAATTGTACCAAATGAAAAAGTCAACTGTACAATGGTACCAAATGAAATATCCCTATATTTTCATATAAAAAAATGATATGATACAAAATTTAAATTTTAGTACTTAAACTTTTACTAACTTATATCACGTGTCATGCTAACTGGCACACTTATTCTTTTCTTTTTTGTATATTTTATTTTTTAAAGATTGTTTTTTGATATAAATATGTTGATTATAATCAATTTTAAAATAGTTAATCCCATATTTTAAGATAAATAGGCCTAGAGATGTAGTCCATCTGTCCCTCTCATTTCTTTACACTTTTCTTTCTGGGAATTCCCTCTCAATTCTTTACATTCCAAAAGTTTCCTAAAATAGTGAAGTTTTATAATATAAAAATTAATTACATCCATTAATTTCCCCCACTATCTCCACTTTATACATTAAATATTGATTGGTCCCACCACTTTACTTACTTTTCTTCACTAAATTACACTTTTTCTTAACCTCCGTGCCCAACCTCAATGTAAAGAATTGAGGGGGACAAATGGAGTATCTAATTAAATAGTTGGATGCATTTTAAATAGTTTAATTATAATAAGGAAAAAATTTTATTAGAAAAAGTAACGTGTTTTAACTAAAAAATCTAATTAGTTATAAATATGTACTGTTATTATTTAATAATATTTTTTTATAAATAAGTACGGGTAATTAAGTAAAAACACGTTATATCAAAAAACTGGTACTGTACCAACCAACCAAGCTTTTAATGTTTCAGCTATTATATTATAGTATAGATAGATAGCTTATAACCCGTGCAATACACGACTTTTTTTAATATTTATAATTTTATTAATTTTATGTTATTAGTTTTTAGATTTTATTTATTACGTTTTATACGCTTAATACATTATTTTATGTTGTATCTTGAGTTCTAAAAATCAGATTTAAAAAAAACAAATTACACCTCACATAAAACTCACAAAATAATCTTTATTTTAGTAATAGTGTAACATAAAAATTTCCAATTAAAACTACCATGAAATTGAAAAAAGAATAAAATAACGAATTTTTACATTAGTTCTATTCAACTTAGGAATAAAATTAAATTTAACAATTTTTTTTCCAATTAAAACTACCTTGAAATTGAAGAAAGAATAAAATAACGAATTTTTACATTAGTTCTACTCAACTTAGTAATACATTTAACATAAGGAAAACCAACTCAACTTAAAATTAAAATATAGATCAAGAACCAAATAAATCTACTAAACTTAGAATTTGAAGCTACAAATTTTTACATTGAGAATTCTAGTCAACTTAGAAAACCTACTCATATTTGGTTTATATTATTAAAATAATTTTTTTTTAAAAATTAAATCTAACGGTTCTCATTCATCTATTTTAAGATCAACTACCCTTATTAATTTGGCGTGACCAAAGTTTTGAATAATATCTCTCTTACGCTTATTATATGTAAGGATTTAATTGTTTTAATAAATAATAAAATAATATTAATAATGTCTTATTTATCTTCCTCAGCCCCATTTGTATTCTTTATTTATATTTTCTATGTTCCAATTAATATTTAAATTTATCATTTTATAATTTATCATATTGATTTTTATTCTTTATTTAATATTTTCCGTTCCCATTAATTTTTTTAGTTTGTCATTTTTTAATCTCCTTTGATGGTCCGTGCATTGAAAGTTTTTGTTTTCAATTTTCGATCATTTATTTTATTTAACAAATAATAAAAAATAGTAACTAGCTAATCGCCTTTAATAATTAAAACACTTTTTTCTAACAAAATCTACTCCTTTTCCCAAAATATCACGGAAAATTACCTTTAAATTAAAACATATTACATTTTATATTTGTTCTCACTAAAATCTCTTTTTCCAAAAATATCTGGTGCAAACCTTACTTATTTATTATAAAACCTATTTTAATGCTTTTAATTATTTAAAAAATCTTACATATTTTAACATGCCAACGTATTTTTTTAACAAATACAATTAATATAATTAAAATACTTCCAAAAATATCACAAACAATTACTTTTTTTAATTAAAACATGTTAGTTTTTCTATTTGTCCTTATTATTATTATTATTCCTAAAATATCACGGGCAACTATCTTTAAATTAAGACATATTACCTTTTATATTTGTTCTCACTAAAATCTATCTTTTCCAAAAATATCGGGTTCAACCCTTACTTAATTATTTTAAAATCTATTTTAATTCTTTTTATTATTTAAAAAAGCTTATCTATTTTAACATGTCAACGTATTTTTTTTAACAAATACAATTAATATAATTAAAACACTTCTAAAAATATCACGGGTAATTTCTTTGTTTAATTAAAACATGTTAGTTTTTCTATTTGTCCTTACTATTAATACTAGCTTATAACCCGTGCAACGCGCTGTTATTTTTTAATATCTATAATTATAATAATTGATAGTTTTTTTAATAATTATAATTATAATAATTAATTATTTTAATATTAGATATAACGGTTCTCATACATCTTTTTTACGATCAATGGTTCTTATTGATTTGGCGGTAGAGAGACCAAAATTTTGAATAAGATCCTTCTTTTAACTTTAGAAAACAAATTCAAATTTAAATTCAGATTAAAATCCAAAATTTCATGTTCAGTAAAATTCAATTAGCACAGATATTCATATTATTTTTACATCCATAATATATTTTTGGAATATTCCATTTGGTACCATTGTACAATTGGTTTTTCCATTTGGTACCATACAAAGTTTTTGACTTCTAAGTGACACCATCATTTTTTTGGCTTTATCTCCATAATACCACTCCGTTAACCAAACGTTAGCCGGACGTTATAAAATTATGGGATTTTACATTTGGTACCACTTGAAATTTTTGACTTTCAAGTGACACCATTCTACTTTCGACTTCAATTCCAAAATACCACTTTTTAATGAATCTGATGAATCTGTTCAAAATCCTTGATTTTATGCCCCCAAAAAAATTGTTGGACATCCCTTTGCCCACCAAAAGCCAATGAGTTTGATGAGAATGATCATATTCATCGAATTTATTAACATATTGGTATTTTGGAGTTGAAATACAAAATAGAAGGGTACTACTTAGAAGTCGAAAACTTTGAGTGGTACCAAATGAAAAATCTCATAATTTTGTAACGGTCAACTAACGTTTGCTTAACAGAGTGCTATTATGTGGATGAAGCCAAAAGTATGATGGTTCCACTTCGAAGCCAAAAACTTCGAATTGTACCAAATGAAAAAGTCAACTGTACAATGGTACCAAATGAAATATCCCTATATTTTCATATAAAAAAATGATATGATACAAAATTTAAATTTTAGTACTTAAACTTTTACTAACTTATATCACGTGTCATGCTAACTGGCACAATTATTCTTTTCTTTTTTGTATATTTTATTTTTTAAAGATTGTTTTTTGATATAAATATGTTGATTATAATCAATTTTAAAATAGTTAATCCCATATTTTAAGATAAATAGGCCTAGAGATGTAGTCCATCTGTCCCTCTCATTTCTTTACACTTTTCTTTCTGGGAATTCCCTCTCAATTCTTTACATTCCAAAAGTTTCCTAAAATAGTAAAGTTTTATAATATAAAAATTAATTACATCCATTAATTTCCCCCACTATCTCCACTTTATACATTAAATATTGATTGGTCCCACCACTTTACTTACTTTTCTTCACTAAATTACACTTTTTCTTAACCTCCGTGCCCAACCTCAATGTAAAGAATTGAGGGGGACAAATGGAGTATCTAATTAAATAGTTGGATGCATTTTAAATAGTTTAATTATAATAAGGAAAAAAATTTATTAGAAAAAGTAACGTGTTTTAACTAAAAAATCTAATTAGTTATAAATATGTACTGTTATTATTTAATAATATTTTTTTATAAATAAGTACGGGTAATTAAGTAAAAACACGTTGTATCAAAAAACTGGTACTGTACCAACCAACCAAGCTTTTAATGTTTCAGCTATTATATTATAGTATAGATAGATAGCTTATAACCCGTGCAATACACGACTTTTTTTAATATTTATAATTTTATTAATTTTATGTTATTAGTTTTTAGATTTTATTTATTACGTTTTATACGCTTAATACATTATTTTATGTTGTATCTTGAGTTCTAAAAATCAGATTTAAAAAAAACAAATTACACCTCACATAAAACTCACAAAATAATCTTTATTTTAGTAATAGTGTAACATAAAAATTTCCAATTAAAACTACCATGAAATTGAAAAAAGAATAAAATAACGAATTTTTACATTAGTTCTATTCAACTTAGGAATAAAATTAAATTTAACAATTTTTTTTCCAATTAAAACTACCTTGAAATTGAAGAAAGAATAAAATAACGAATTTTTACATTAGTTCTACTGTAAGAACCCGAAATTTTCGGTAGAATTAAATTTTTTTTTATGATAAAGTGCATCAGTGAATATATGAATGATTAGTGGTTGCAACCACAATGTGTTAATGATTTTGAGATTCAAGATTATAAAATGAATATGGATTTCAGTTACAAGTACTTTGTGAATAGAAGGGATGGACTGACCATCTAAATAAGAACAATCTATCTGGAAAATGGGAATATAATATTCCGAGAAAGAAAAGTATTTTCATGTCATCCAAATCGATATCTGTTATGCATCCGACAACTCCGTAAACAAGATAGAGTATGCCTGAGAAAACACTAGAACATTTTCTAAGTACAAGAAACGTTGGAATTGATATTGATCTACAAGATTGTGGATGAATAGTGATTTTGAGGATTAACAAAGTTTTTCCTGCCACCTATGTACGAGACGTAGTGTGGATATTCCGAAGTCATATTAGTGATCTACGGAGTAAATAAGTGAATGCAAAGACGATCGGAATTCAGAAATTCCAAATTTTATTTTGGAATAGTATTTGACCGGGCAGCGAATTATATATTATTATATTCAAGAAATGAGATATTAAAATTGAGGAATTGAGGATTTAACATTTTGGAAATTTAGTATATTATTAAAGTCGATTTAAGGATTCGATTGTTGAAGTGAATAGTGAATAGTTACTATTCACTGCGAGCATCGCGTAAAATTTATTCGCCCTTTAGAAAATATTTCGAATCATTTCAAGAGGAATAAGGTAACATTTACGGGATTAAATATAGACATGGAAGTAACATGTAACAAGATTAATTCGAGGGATGCAACATTTGGATCATCAATGTGAAAAGAAACGAACTAGTAAAACTACTTTATCCAACTCGTGCATGTGCGACACGTGTCCACTGACTAAGCACTAAAGGTGATGACTCACCCTTTTTTTTAACCACAAATATCAGCCAAGATAAGGATAAAAAGAAAACAAATCTTCATCTTTTTGGAAATTCCCGAAGAGAAAAATGAGAAGAAAATGGGGGAGAAAGAAACGATCGTAACTCGAGATTCCGTGGTCCGTTTTTGGCGTTCTACCACTCAAATCGAAGCTCTCGAGAAGCTTTACGCAACCATGGTAAGAGCTCGCTTCACCTCTGTGTTTTACCCATTCGATTCAGTGATTAACAGTTGGAGAAGATGATGAATAGTAACTTGTATCTTGTTTTGTTTTGTTTTGATAATGAGTTTGTAGCTTCCAAAGGTTGTATTAAGCAAGAATCTAAGGCTACATCAGGAGTATGGCAGAAAGCAAGCTTGGAGGAAGGTATAAACCTCTGCCCCTTTTGAGTTATATGAGTTTTAATATGGTTTTGATGTTTATATAAAGTTAAGAGCATGATTAAGTAATTAGATGAATTGTTGGTTGAGTTTGGAGAATGGGTTATGAATTTATTGTGATTATTCATGGAGGATTTGACTGAGTGGAGGGTGTATAAGGTGGATGGTGAGTTTGGGATTGTTTGGTATTGATTTGAGTGTGTTTTGAAAATGGAAAACGTTACGATTATAGCCGTCGTAATGCCCAATTGATTTAAGGCTGTTTTGAGCAAGAATTACGAACTGGTCTGGTAATATTTTTGAACAGAACTGACCATGAACATGTAGGTCTTGTTTTAAGGTTTGTTTTGATATAAAGATCATGTCTATACGATTTACGGTTTAGGAGAAAAGTGAGTTTTAGTAAACGCCATTCGGAAGAATGACTCATCTCTGTTCAGAAACTTTGAGGCTATATTTGGACCACTTCGGAGCCATATTAAAATGTGAAACTTTGAGGAATAATACTAGAGATAGTTAGGAAGGCTCACGAAAAAGATTCGGATTAAAAAGATTATTTTTCAATTTTATAAAAATGTTTTAGTCGAGGTCGCGCAAGTGAAAACCACTAAGAGCGAGACTTAAAAACCAAGGTTCCAAATGGTTAAGTATAACTTGGATTTGAGGATGGTTTTCGAACCAAACTTATGATATAAGTATTTAACGAATAACATGGACTTAGTATGAGCCTATAACGAGTTAGTAATTCCTTGGTTGTGTTTCGCTTACGTGTTTAAGCATTGAGTTATAAGTGGTTTATCGAGGGGATTAACCGTGTGCTTTCGTTTGACTTTGTCTAGATTGTTCGACATGGTCAGGAGCCCTATCACCTCTCGAGCATCAGGCAAGTTTACCAAACCTTACTCTATTATTAGAGTGGGCATATTTTCGAATGTTTAATACTTGTTGATTCAAAAATATATCTATATATATATTCTTTGTTCCAAGTATCGTGCAAGTTTCTAAAACCATATTTTGAAGTATGCATATACTAGATGCAAGTTTTCTTATTCCATGCTATGTTTCCCATTAAGTATACTAATGATGCATACGATATGATGTTATGCATGTTTTCAAACCTTACATCGTATATAGATGTAATGGTATTAAAAATGTTGAGACGTAATATATGCATATGATAGATGCATGCAAGTTTTCAAACCTATACCTTTTTAAAACTGTTGTGGTGATAACTAAAGATTTTGAGATATATGCTATATGTGAATGATTTCTATAATGCTAAGTCAAAGTATTGATACAAGTTGAACTTGTAAGCTATAGGATATAGTAGTATTTTGGAGCTGATGTGCTAAGCAAAACCCTCAGTAGGGGGTGTATACTTTGCAATTATACTTTGGACCGGGAATGGTATCAGTTGTTATCTAGAGATATATTATATATTCTCTATAATTATTATATATACTAGGAATGGTATCAGTTGCTATCTAGGGTTATTTTATTGTGTTATTACAATTAATCTCGATAAGTGGTTTACAAATTAAAGATCATTTGGAGTTTAATCTATTAAGGGTATATTTTTAAATATATGATGAATAGTTGTTATCTACCCCTTTTTGATAAGAAAGTACTTGAGAATTATTTCTAAATAAATATTCTTTATTAAATACAGTTTGCATTAATTATTTAAAGCCCTACTTCTTAAGGAAGTATTTTGTGAAAATTATTTTAAACCCTAGATAGCTAATAAAGTGTATTTCAGTCAACTTTTAAATATAATTAGAGAAGGTTCCCAAAACTATTTCCCGTTTAAGTCTATATTCAGAAAGACTTAAATGCTCGCTCAAACTTCAAAGATACATGGAACCTTTCTCAAGAGTTATGCTTGTTTCAAGTGGACTGCCCGGTCCTAAATCTTTTTAAATCAATGAAATTATCAGTGTGATATACTACCATCAAAAATGATTTTGATTACTCTCTCAAGATTCGAGGAGTAAAAGCAGTGAAATCAGTTGTATCCATGAACAAGCATCAGCTTGGGAAATATGAGTGAATTTTCCTTTCCAACCAGATATGACTACTTTGTGGAGTCGTATACTTGGGAAAAAGGGAAAGGAACTTTATGTTTCAAGGTTATGGATTTTCTCGAACTCGGAGAATGTGTAAGGGACTGAGTGGCGACCTGTCCCCTAAGGGAATTACACGTAGACCGGCAGTCTATGAACGGGTCTGTTCTTCCCTTAGATTATCAGATAGTGCCCGACCGTAGGATAAGAGAAGAGCATCGGAGGCCCCTAAGTGAATGGGTACCCCTAAGTGAATGGGTATGCTCTTCCCCCTACAACCAATTGGCGGGGAGGTGAGAGAAGAGTATCGGAGACCCCTAAGTGAATGGGTACCCCTAAGTGAATGGGTATGCTCTTCCCCCTACAACCAATTGGCAGGGAGGTAGGTCAGTTAGCGTCTGCCCTATTTTCCCTTCTACGTAGAAAAACAGCAGTGGGGATTGCCTTACGACTGATCATCGTAGAGGTATCCTTGTCGCCCAGAATCTCCGTCTACAGTTCATCATCCATGAAAGAAAATGTTTTATGCAAGTTTTCAGAAAGAGAAAGTTTACTCAAGAGTATTCAAGTTTATTCCAGTATATGAGTTTATCAGAAAGCATATGAGATTACAAAAAGGTATATGATTGTTATGAAAGATGATAGTTGAATTTTCCTTATAACTTCATCTTCCAAGTTATATGTTGATAGTCTGCTTATATTTTATATAGCAGATATTTTACAGAAAGGATATACTGAGTATCTTGTTATTTCATCTTTTATACTATACTAGAACTTTGTTCATAGTATAAACATTGAAAGTTGCAGAATATTATGAAATGATATTTGAAATACCACAATGGTACTATTTTTGGAATACATTCCGATAAGAAAATAATTTCAGTATCGAGATATTTTGACAAATTATTGTCTTATACCCACTTTATTTCTGGGTTGAATTAAAGGCAGAATTATGCCATACTTTCATTACCTTGCTGAGCTATCACTCACTCTTGCTATTATTTTATATATATTATATAGCAGCGAAGCAGGATGCCAATGGGACGGCACATACCTCGCAAGGCGTTTCCATTAAGCAGTTTCTAGCAGTGATCCCGGGAGTAGTACGACCCAATCGAATCAGGCTACGGCTTTTGGTATTCAACTTATGTATAGACATGAATGGTATTAGAGGATTGTGAGCATCAGAAGGCTAAGCTGGTAATGTAACAATACTTAGAAATTGTATCAGTAACAGATTCAAAAGACATTTGGGTATTGTAATAATAAGAATTATTTATTCCGCAGTTGTTGTAGTGTGTCGTTTCTGAGACTCTAACCTGTGTGTGTGTGTGAGGTATATGTTGTGGGGTCATGAACAGGTAAACTATGAATGGTGTGAGGAAAACAGGTAAGGCAAGGAATACATGGATTGTGACAACCCTAAATCCCCGACCCCGGATTTGGGGCTGTTACATCTACTCAACTTAGTAATACATTTAACATAAGGAAAACCAACTCAACTTAAAATTAAAATATAGATCAAGAACTAAATAAATCTACTAAACTTAGAATTTGAAGCTACAAATTTTTACATTGAGAATTCTAGTCAACTTAGAAAACCTACTCATATTTAGTTTATATTATTAAAATATTTTTTTTTTAAAAATTAAATCTAACGGTTCTCATTCATCTATTTTAAGATCAACTACCCTTATTAATTTGGCGGGACCAAAGTTTTGAATAATATCTCTCTTACGCTTATTATATGTAAGGATCTAATTGTTTTAATAAATAGTAAAATAATATTAATAATGTCTTATTTATCTTCCTCAGCCCCATTTGTATTCTTTATTTATATTTTCTATGTTCCAATTAATATTTAAATTTATCATTTTATAATTTATCATATTGATTTTTATTCTTTATTTAATATTTTCCGTTTCCATTAATTTTTTTAGTTTGTCATTTTTTAATCTCCTTTGATGGTCCGTGCATTGAAAGTTTTTGTTTTCAATTTTCGGTCATTTATTTTATTTAATAAATAATAAAAAATAGTAACTAGCTAATCGCCTTTAATAATTAAAACACTTTTTTCTAACAAAATCTACTCCTTTTCCCAAAATATCACGGAAAATTACCTTTAAATTAAAACATATTACATTTTATATTTGTTCTCACTAAAATCTCTTTTTCCAAAAATATCTGGTGCAAACCTTACTTATTTATTATAAAACCTATTTTAATGCTTTTAATTATTTAAAAAATCTTACATATTTTAACATGCCAACGTATTTTTTTAACAAATACAATTAATATAATTAAAATACTTCCAAAAATATCACAGACAATTACTTTTTTTAATTAAAACATGTTAGTTTTTCTATTTGTCCTTATTATTATTATTATTCCTAAAATATCACGGGCAACTATCTTTAAATTAAGACATATTACCTTTTATATTTGTTCTCACTAAAATCTATGTTTTCCAAAAATATCGGGTTCAACCCTTACTTAATTATTTTAAAATCTATTTTAATTCTTTTTATTATTTAAAAAAGCTTATCTATTTTAACATGTCAACGTATTTTTTTTAACAAATACAATTAATATAATTAAAACACTTCTAAAAATATCACGGGTAATTTCTTTGTTTAATTAAAACATGTTAGTTTTTCTATTTGTCCTTACTATTAATACTAGCTTATAACCCGTGCAACGCGCTGTTATTTTTTAATATCTATAATTATAATAATTGATAGTTTTTTTAATAATTATAATTATAATAATTAATTATTTTAATATTAGATATAACGGTTCTCATACATCTTTTTTACGATCAATGGTTCTTATTGATTTGGCGGTAGAGAGACCAAAATTTTGAATAAGATCCTTCTTTTAACTTTAGAAAACAAATTCAAATTTAAATTCAGATTAAAATCCAAAATTTCATGTTCAGTAAAATTCAATTAGCACAGATATTCATATTATTTTCACATCCATAATATATTTTTGGAATATTCCATTTGGTACCATTGTACAATTGGTTTTTCCATTTGGTACCATACAAAGTTTTTGACTTCTAAGTGACACCATCATTTTTTTGGCTTTATCTCCATAATACCACTCCGTTAACCAAACGTTAGCCGGACGTTATAAAATTATGGGATTTTACATTTGGTACCACTTGAAATTTTTGACTTTCAAGTGACACCATTCTACTTTCGACTTCAATTCCAAAATACCACTTTTTAATGAATCTGATGAATCTGTTCAAAATCCTTGATTTTATGCCCCCAAAAAAATTGTTGGACATCCCTTTGCCCACCAAAAGCCAATGAGTTTGATGAGAATGATCATATTCATCGAATTTATTAACATATTTGTATTTTGGAGTTGAAATACAAAATAGAAGGGTACT
Source organism: Heracleum sosnowskyi (assembly GCA_030848705.1). NCBI lineage: Eukaryota > Viridiplantae > Streptophyta > Magnoliopsida > Apiales > Apiaceae > Heracleum > Heracleum sosnowskyi. The sequence continues at coordinate 49,881,315 of CM061241.1, forward strand.
ACTTAGAAGTCGAAAAATTTGAGTGGTACCAAATGAAAAATCTCATAATTTTGTAACGGTCAACTAACGTTTGCTTAACAGAGTGCTATTATGTGGATGAAGCCAAAAGTATGATGGTTCCACTTCGAAGCCAAAAACTTCGAATTGTACCAAATGAAAAAGTCAACTGTACAATGGTACCAAATGAAATATCCCTATATTTTCATATAAAAAAATGATATGATACAAAATTTAAATTTTAGTACTTAAACTTTTACTAACTTATATCACGTGTCATGCTAACTGGCACAATTATTCTTTTCTATTTTGTATATTTTATTTTTTAAAGATTGTTTTTTGATATAAATATGTTGATTATAATCAATTTTAAAATAGTTAATCCCATATTTTAAGATAAATAGGCCTAGAGATGTACTCCCTCTGTCCCTCTCATTTCTTTACACTTTTCTTTCTGGGAATTCCCTCTCAATTCTTTACATTCCAAAAGTTTCCTAAAATAGTAAAGTTTTATAATATAAAAATTAATTACATCCATTAATTTCCCTCACTATCTCCACTTTATACATTAAATATTGATTGGTCCCACCACTTTACTTACTTTTCTTCACTAAATTACACTTTTTCTTAACCTCTGTGCCCAACCTCAATGTAAAGAATTGAGGGGGACAGATGGAGTATCTAATTAAATAGTTGGATGCATTTTAAATAGTTTAATTATAATAAGGAAAAAATTTTATTAGAAAAAGTAACGTGTTTTAACTAAAAAAGCTAATTAGTTATAAATATGTACTGTTATTATTTAATAATATTTTTTTATAAATAAGTACGGGTAATTAAGTAAAAACACGTTGTATCAAAAAACTGGTACTGTACCAACCAACCAAGCTTTTAATGTTTCAGCTATTATATTATAGTATAGATAGATAGCTTATAACCCGTGCAATACACGACTTTTTTTAATATTTATAATTTTATTAATTTTATGTTATTAGTTTTTAGATTTTATTTATTACGTTTTATACGCTTAATACATTATTTTATGTTGTATCTTGAGTTCTAAAAATCAGATTTAAAAAAAATAAATTACACCTCACATAAAACTCACAAAATAATCTTTATTTTAGTAATAGTGTAACATAAAAATTTCCAATTAAAACTACCATGAAATTGAAAAAAGAATAAAATAACGAATTTTTACATTAGTTCTATTCAACTTAGGAATAAAATTAAATTTAACATTTTTTTTTCCAATTAAAACTACCTTGAAATTGAAGAAAGAATAAAATAAAGAATTTTTACATTAGTTCTACTCAACTTAGTAATACATTTAACATAAGGAAAACCAACTCAACTTAAAATTAAAATATAGATCAAGAACCAAATAAATCTACTAAACTTAGAATTTGAAGCTACAAATTTTTACATTGAGAATTCTAGTCAACTTAGAAAACCTACTAATATTTGGTTTATATTATTAAAATAATTTTTTTTTAAAAATTAAATCTAACGGTTCTCATTCATCTATTTTAAGATCAACTACCCTTATTAATTTGGCGGGACCAAAGTTTTGAATAATATCTCTCTTACGCTTATTATATGTAAGGATTTAATTGTTTTAATAAATAATAAAATAATATTAATAATGTCTTATTTATCTTCCTCAACCCCATTTGTATTCTTTATTTATATTTTATATGTTCCAATTAATATTTAAATTTATCATTTTATAATTTATCATATTGATTTTTATTCTTTATTTAATATTTTCCGTTCCCATTAATTTTTTTAGTTTGTCATTTTTTAATCTCCTTTGATGGTCCGTGCATTGAAAGTTTTTGTTTTCAATTTTCGGTCATTTATTTTATTTAATAAATAATAAAAAATAGTAACTAGCTAATCGCCTTTAATAATTAAAACACTTTTTTCTAACAAAATCTACTCCTTTTCCCAAAATATCACGGAAAATTACCTTTAAATTAAAACATATTACATTTTATATTTGTTTTCACTAAAATCTCTTTTTCCAAAAATATCTGGTGCAAACCTTACTTATTTATTTTAAAACCTATTTTAATGCTTTTAATTATTTAAAAAATCTTACATATTTTAACACGCCGACGTTTTTTTAACAAATATAATTAAAACACTTCCAAAATATAACTGTTAGGATTTATGGGTGATAGCTTAGAAGACAACTTAACTTTGTGTTTTGTAATGCTTAATTTTATTAAGTAGAACATACTGTCACAGCCAGAGTATGTTCTTGTAGCCATTTCATTTGTTGTAATAAACTTGTTTATAAATCTTGGAAGAAGTTCATTCGTTTGTTCAAGCCTCAAGGAGTATATCAGGATGACAGCAAGAATAAATGTTACTGTCATCTCACTGACAGTAAAGTTACAAGAAGACAACATGTTGCAAGTCAAGACACCATATTCACACTAACAACAACACTGGAGGAAGCCTTGAGACAACAACTCTCTATTCTCCTGACAACAAGTTTGGAACTCCTGATAGCATCTATTGCGGGGATTTCTTACTGTCACCAAAAGCGCATTCTTTTGACAGCAAGCTTGGAGTTCAGGATACTGTCTCAAAGGGATAAAGTTTGAATTGAGGATCTACCCAGTCAAACATGTGACAGTTTGGATGTTCAAGAAACAAGCGTGATGTAGTATCCCAACACTGCATCAGGTCTACAAGACTACGACAGAAGCTTGATAAATCACATGACAAAGCTCACCAATTCAAGAGTATGACAAATCAACATCTACTGGAATTGTGTTAGCTAAATATAGAATGTATCTAGATTGCTTTTTCTGTAATGATAAATCTGTTTGTATAGCAATTTGGGTAAGATACACGGGTATGCAAATTGTAAGAAGCTATCACATGAAAATGATAGCAGCTTCACAAACCCATAATGATAGAGATAGGATTAGTTTACTTAGACTATCTCTCTCATTCCATTCTATGTATCACTCGAGGAATAGAAGCTTGAGAAAAACATACTTTCTCTCAAGGTTGTAGCAACACTTTCGCAAGATAAATAAAATATTTATTTTGTGAGAAAAGTACTTGTGATTGCATTTCTTCTACTAATAGGATTTAATCTTAGTTTTAGTTGTTGAAGCATAAATTGAATTTTATCAGCATTGCATTCAACCCCCCTTCTGCAATACTCAAGGACCAACAACTGGTATAAGAGCAACAGATTGGTATACAAATCTGAGATCATGACGAATATACAGAAGTCAAGTAGTATCAAGATCCCAGCTTTTGATAAAGAGAACTACATTGTTTGGAAAAGAAAAATCTCACTGTTTATCAAAGCTGCGAATCCACTGTACATGGGAATCCTCGAGAATGGTCCCTTTATTCCACAGAAAGAAATTGCAGCCTCAACCGTTGATGGTGTTGTTATTCCAGCACATTGGGTTGCCAAGAAGCCATCCGAGTTTTTAGAACCAGAAAAGGAAAAGATAGTTCTGGATGACTACTTGCAACTCATTCTGCTTGACTCTCTCACTTTGGATAAAGCCATGTGTAGGAATGTTATTGGATGCTCATCAGCCAAGGAAATTTGGAACAAAATCGAGCTGTTATGTGAAGGAAGTGAAGAGGTCAGGGACAACCAAAGACAGATTCTTGTTTCTCAGTATGAAGCCTTCATGGCAAAGTTAAGAGAAGAACTTACTCAAATGTTTGAGAGATTTAGCAAGCTCATCACTGAACTCCAGATTCATGGCAAGTTCTATGAGAAGAAAGAACTCAACCTTAAGTTCTTACTCACCCTTCCTGAGCATCTTGAGTACAAAATCACTGCAATCAGAGAAGGAAGAGATTTGAAAAGTGTCTCTCTTGAAACACTGTATGGTGTGCTCAAGTCATATGAGCTAGAACTCTTTCAGAAAAGAGCCATACAAAGTGGATCGAAAGGAAAGATGGCCAATATGTTTGGTGCTCTTGTAGCTCATGAGCCAAAGATTACTCTGCCTAGTGAAGCAGTACAAATCATTCATCCAACTCAAGTGTCTTCCTTAAAGATTGAAGAGGTGGTGGATGATGAGGAGAAAGTAGTGCTGCAACTGGATGAGGAGTTCTACTCTATAGAGGAGATGGAAAAGATGGATAATCCAACCATGGCTTATATGGCAAAGAAGTTTAAAAACATAAGATTCAGAAGAAACAAGCCATACAAGCCTCAGGGTCAAACATCAAGGTTCAGCAAAGGGACTTCCTCCAAAACTGATGGCAATGCTACAAGAGGAGGATACAAAATTGGAATGGTGGATAGGTCTAAATTCAGATTCTACAACTGCAATGAGCTTGGTCACTTTGCTACTGAATGCAGAAGGCCAAAGCAAAATCAGAAAATGGACAGAGGGTCAAATGGACAGTATAAAAGAGGACAAGGAAAAGCCTATGTGGCTGAAGGTGGTTGTTGGGATGAGTCTGATGAGGAAGAGGAAGAAGAATATGTGAACTTAGCCCTGATGGCTAAATCAGAGGATGAATCATCAAGCCCTTCAACTTAGGTACCTTCACTTGCCGTGCTTGATATGTCTAACACTGAATATAAACAAACTCTTGAGGAATTGAGTGCAGAAATGTTCAATATCCATACTAGTCTAACTGCTGCTAATGAAGAAATAGCTAGGTTAACTAAGTTAAATGAATCACTCAGTTCTGAAAATGATTTGCTTTTACTAAAGACCAGTCCTTTGGACTCCTTAGCTCAGGAAAATGCAAGACTTAAGAATGATCTAGTTTGTGCTAAGGAGGTAGAAGAGTTCTTGAGAAAGGAAATCACTGAAAATGAATTTAAGCTCAAGGCATATAGAAACTCTTCTAGGTTGCTTCAAGATATTAATGAAAAGAACAATGAGAATCAGAAAGTAGGGGTAGGTTTTGATTATGGAAAAAGATCTGGAAAGGAATCTGTAAATCATGATTGTTCAACGGTTGTTACTGTCAAACCCCAAATCCTCAAAAAGGTTCATGCACCAAAATTCAAGATTGCTGAAATTGATTTTGATGAGGAAGCAATGTTCATCAAACAACAGCTCCTTGATGAGGATGAAGGTGTTGACATCATAATTGTTGAAGGAAAAGATATTGTCACTATCCCCAAGATAATAACTTTGCCTAGCAATCCGACAGAATGTTCTGAATATGCTGTCAACAATGACAAGGCAGAATCTTCTAAAGATGCTGTCAAGAGAGTATCTAAGACAGTAATCTCGAAACCTACTGTCAAGACAGTGGATATAAAAGGTACTGTAAAGAAAGACTCGACAACAACTTCAGGACATGCTGTCAACACAGATACTTTTAGATCTAAGAACAGGAATGACAAAGTAGGAATTAAAAAGGGTAATGGCTATGCTTATGTCAAGAATGCACCTAGGAAACTATTTAATAACTGTGGCTCCTCACATCATTTAACAAATGTTTGTAAGAAATCAACTGAGACTAAAGTCAATGTGACTGAGGTCAAGGGTAACTTACACAGAACCCCCTTTATGCATAGATCCATGGATGTCTGTAATAACACTGATTGCATGCCCTGCAAAATTACTATTATGAGTACTTGCTTCAATTTGCCTATTCTGTCAACTGATAAATGCTCTTACATGAACTCTGGTGAGACTTCTGAGCCTACTGGTAACAGTAAAAAGGCAACCCCCACTAAGAAAAAGACTTGGTCTTATTCTAAACCAAAGTGGGTGGCAAGGGAAGTTGAATAGAGATTTTCTGATAATTATGTTGATGTTGAAAATGAAGGAAACTCAGGTGTTACTAAGTCTGCAGGACCCAACAAGGATTGGGTACCATATGCAACCTAAAAACAATCTGTTTTGCAGGGCAAGAAAAAGAAACAGGTCATGTGGATCATTGACAGTGGTTGCTCAAGGCACATGACAAGTGATAAAGCCCTGCTATCACAGTTTGTAGAGAAAGCTGTCCCAATCATAACCTTTGGAGACAACATCAAAGGTTACACAATGGGATATGGCTGTTTGGAATTTGGGAATGTTGTCATAAATGATATTGCTCTTGTGGATGGATTGAAGCATAATCTACTCAGTGTCAGCCAATTCAGTGATAGAGGATTCAAGGTTGACTTTGATATGATGGTGTGCAATATCTATCACAAAAAGGATGGAAGCCTTTCACTGAAGGGAGTAAGAAAAGGAAGCCTGTTTGTTGCAGACCTAAGCTCAACAAAGAAGGATAAAGTTCACTATTTTTACAGTAAAGCTACTGTTGGTGACAACATGCTTTGGCACAGAAAACTCTCCCATCTCAACTTCAAGACAATGAACATGCTGATGAAGAAGGAGCTTGTAAGAGGACTACCTCAACAGAAATTCTGTCAAGAAGGACTGTGTGAGGACTATCAAATGGGAAAGCTAAGAAGAGCTGTGCACAGATCAAAGCAAGTCAACACCAACACTGAACCACTCAAGATAATCCACATGGATCTTTTTGGCCCAGTAAATGTTCCATCTTTAGCCAGAAAGAGATATGCATTAGTTATGGTGGATGACTACTCTAGATACACTTGGGTGAAGTTTCTAGAGTCCAAAGATGAAGTTGCTCAAGTTATCATTGATCACATAAGAGTTCTTGACAGGACTCCAAGTGAAAAAGTTCAAATACTGAGAAGTGATAATGGTACTGAGTTCAGAAATACCTTACTTGGGAACTTCTGCAAGGATGAAGGCATTGTTCAACATTTTTCTGCTGCAAGAACACCCCAGCAGAATGGTGTTGTAGAAAGGAAGAACATGACTTTGATTGAAGCTGCTAGGACTATGTTGCATGATACTAAATTACCAACATACTTCTGGGCAAAAGCAATCAACACAACTTGCTATACACAGAACAGAACCATAATCAACAAGACTCATGGAAGCACCCCTTACCATCTGTTGACTGAGAAGAAACCTACCGTCAAATATTTTCATGTATTTGGAAGTAAGTGTTTCATGATGAAAGACAACCATGAAAAGAAAGGAAAATTTGATACTAAAGCTCTTGAAGGCATTTTCATGGGATATGGATTAGAAAGGGCTGCTTACAGAATCTATGTCATAGAACACAGAACAATTGAAGAAAGTGTGAATGTCACATTTGATGAAACCAAGTTTCCAGGACTGCATGAAGATGGTCAAATGCAGATACTTAGATTTGAGAATCAAGGATACTTGGAAGAAGAAGAAATTGTTGATGAAGAACCCAGTCTTACTCAAACTATTGGTATTGAGAAAGATACTGTCAATGACAATGATTTTGATCAAACTCCAGCTCAGTCACAAACCATCACATCTAATCCTCAAATTGATGGTGATTCTGGAGATAATGAAAAACATGGTGGAGACAACTGCATTGGTGAAGATTCATCTCCTCAAACTGGAGCTAATCACCAGATCAACAAAGAAGCTTGCCCATAGCCACAAAATAGAACAAGGATCACACTAATGATCTAATCATTGGTAATCCTTCCTCTGGGGTAAGAACTAGGAATAATGTCTCTGCTGACAGCATGTTTTCATGCTTTTTGTCTCAAATGGAACCAAAGACAATTGATGAAGCATTGTTGGATTCTAACTGGGTGATTGATATGCAAGAAGAACTTAACCAGTTTGAGAGAAATAATGTATGGAAGTTGGTTCCAAGACCTAAAGGAAAATAAGTCATTGAGACAAAGTGGGTCTTCAGAAACAAGCTGGATGAGAATGGAATGGTGACAAGGAACAAAGCAAGGCTAGTGGCAAAAGGTTACTGTCAACAGGAAAGAATAGATGATAAGTGGATTTCATATCTATTTGGAACACCCTAAATCGGCTTAAATTGATCGTTTTGTTCTCAAGTACATGGTGTTTTTGATGTGTTTTGTGTTAGTGTATGCAGAATTGCTTCGTCAGCAGTGTGGTGAAGTTTCTAGGGTTATGTGGTGCTATTTGATCATTGTTGAAGAAGCCAAGAGGTTGCGGAGTGAAGAGAACATGAATTGTCGAGGAAAAAAGCAAAAGGGAGAATTTGGCAGAATGTTTCAAGGGCGCCCACCCTCTCCAAGCGCGCCCGCGCCCTAGGTGAATTCATTTCAAGCGCGGCCACCCCCTTCAGGCGCGCCCACCCCTGAAACATTCTGGAAAAAGGCAACTTCGATTCTGAAAAGGAAACCAGCAGCAACAAGTCAGCAGAAAGGCCTATTTAAGCACTTGGTGGACGATTTCTGAGATATACATCCATATACATTGACATACAATCATACATATCCATCCACCGGTGAGGAGAACAAGAAGACGGCTGATTACGAAGGTCTACTTTTCATCTTTTCTTTGTATTCTTCTAATTAGGCGATACTTTGGATTCTCGTTTGTTCTTTCTTAAACCCTTGCACTTTTATTCAGTATTCTAGACTTATTATTATCATGTTTTCATCAGAATCCACGATGATGAAAGGTTCGATTATGAACTAATCGTTGTCGTGGGGTTCTAACGGATTTATTTATGGATTTTAGTAGTTAATTGTTTTAAAGATGTGTGTGTGATGGCTAATTGATATCCTAGTTTGGTTGTGCTTATTCTTCTTGGATGCGTAGCTAACATCTAAGTTGTTTGTTAATCTCTATTGAATGCGAAAGTGGATATAGAGGTTTAGAACTTGCCATGCTAGCATAGGTTTATGTATGTTTGTCATGCATGATTCGTAGGTGATTTTAACCATCTTACATGCCCTATGTAATCTGAATGGATAACTTGCTCGTTAAACCATTATGTTTTCAAATCTTATAGACATATAGGGTCTAAGCATAATTGGTGTCTGCCCAACTTCTATCTCTTTTGTGGATGTTTGAGTGGTTTGGTATACGTATACTGAAAGGTAGCGTGTACTGATTTCGTGTTGTCCGATTAGTTATCACAACCGTCACATACATTGATTAAAGACAAAAGGCTCTAGATGAAGTATTTAATGAAGTTAGGATCCCATGTTTTATTCTCATAAGTAATTCGACAGTAAAATCATTAGTTAATTATAGTCTTGGTAATTTGCTTAGTTAATTTAGATAATCAAAACCCAACTTTGATACTTGTCTTAGCATTAAACAATAGCCATACATTCTTGCATAAGTGCATAACTATAATAACCAAAGCAGTCTCTGTGGGAACGAACTCTACTTTCATATATTACTTGTTGACCGCGTACGCTTGCGTGATTTTGTGCGAACAAGTTTTTGGCGCCGCTGCCGGGGACTCGGTGTTATTTATATAGTTTATGTGCTTGTCATCAGTGGTCGTTAAAATTCACTGAATTGGATTATACTCATCAATTTTACTTTGTTTGGTGTGTTTCAGTTACTTTAGTGAGCGTGTATGCGAACACGTTCTCAATCTCAGAAAGAAGAACTTGAATTAAGTCTAGTTATGGGAGAACCAGTAGCAGAAACAAAGGCTTTGAAGGACTATTCTCAGCCAAAGATCAATGACATTCAATCTAGCATTGTCAGGCCGGCTATTGCAGCTAATACTTTTGAAATCAAGCCTGGCACGATTCAGATGGTGCAGAATTCAGTCCAGTTTGGGGGTGCTCCAACGGAGGACCCTAATATGCATATTAGGGATTTCATTGAGATTTGCGACACCTTCAAGTTCAACGGAGTGTCGGAAGATGCTGTGAAGCTGAGACTTTTCCCATTCTCTCTGAGGGATAAGGCTAAAGGCTGGTTGCACTCTCTACCAGCAGGTTCTATTACTACATGGGAGGATTTGGCTCAAAAGTTTCTCACTAAATTCTTTCTTATGGCTAAAACAGCAGCAATCAGGAATGCCCTTACTCAGTTTGCTCAGCATTATGGAGAAATTTTATGTGAAGCTTGGGAGCGCTACAAGGAGATGCTTAGGAAGTGTCCTCATCATGGAATGCCTGATTGGATGGTGATCAATTGTTTCTATAATGGTCTTGGAGGTCAATCTCGACCAATGCTTGATGCGGCATCAGGTGGAGCTCTTTGGGCTAAAAGCTACGATGAAGCTTATGAACTTATTGAGATGATGGCTGCTAATGAATATCAGAATCCAACTCAGAGGCTATCACAAGGCAAGGTAGCAGGGATTCTGGAAGTGGATGCAGCTACGACAATAGCAGCTCAGTTAAAGGGTCTCTCCATGAAGATAGATTCTTTGACCACCTATGGAGTTCAGCAGGTGGCTAGTGTTTATGAGCTATGTGCAGGTGCTCATGAAACGACTCAATGTGCCATATCCAATGAATCGGCACAGTTTGTGAGCAATTTTCAGAGACCACAGCAGCCAGTGCCTAATGCCTATCATCTGAATAACAGGAACCATCCTAACTTCAGCTGGAGTAACAATCAGGGAGGCCAGCAACAACCACAACAACCGTATCAGCAGTATCAAGGTCAGCAATTTGGAGCTAAGCCATTCAACTCTTCTGGTTTTCAGCAACAGTATGCTCCAAGGCAACCATATCAACCACCAGGGTTTCATCAACCATCTCAGGGAAGTGCTGGGCAATCATCTAATGAAAAATCTGAATTGGAGGAATTGAGGCTAATGTGCAAGAGCCAAGCTGTTTCAATCAAGACGCTGGAGAATCAAATCGGTCAGATTGCCAATGCATTGTTGAATAGACCATAGGGAACTCTCCCTAGTGATACGGAAGCTAATCCTGGCAAAAGAGAGGTCAAGGAACATGTCAAAGCAGTTACCTTGCGTTCTGGAAAGGTTACGAGTGATCAGAACTCAGAAAAAGCAGAAAACGAAAAAATTTCAGGATTCCCAACAGAAGGTGGGCGCACCTGCGCCCTAGGGAGCGCGCCCGCGCCTGAGGTTCTGCCAGAAAGTGAAGAAAAAGAGGAAAAAGCTAGTTTGGGGGGAAACGAAGTGGAAAAGCGTGAGAGCAAGGAGGTCTATCCTCCTCCGCCATTCCCTAAACGTCTTCAGAAGCAGAAGTTGGATAAGCAATTCGCTAAATTTCTGGAGGTTTTCAAGAAGTTGCATATCAATATACCGTTTGCGGAAGCTCTTGAACAAATGCCGAGCTACGCGAAGTTCATGAAGGGTATTCTATCTCGGAAGTTGAAGCTCAAGGAGTTGGAGACCGTCGCTTTAACAGAAGAATGCAGTGTTATTCTACAGCAGAAGTTACCTCCTAAACTCAAGGATCCAGGGAGTTTCACCATACCGTGCACAATCGGCAATCTATCTTTCAACAAGTGCTTGTGTGACTTGGGAGCTAGTATTAATCTGATGCCGTTGTCTGTCTTCATGCAACTTGGGCTGCCTGAGCCTAAACCTACAAACATGTCCTTACAGCTGGCTGACAGGTCTGTCACATATCCTAGAGGTATAGTAGAGGATGTTTTGGTTAGAGTGAATAAGCTCATTTTTCCTGCTGATTTTATTATTCTGGACTTTGAGGAAGACAAGAATATTCCGATTATCTTGGGAAGACCGTTCTTAGCTACAGGCTGAACTTTGATCGATGTGCAGAAAGGAGAGCTTACAATGAGGGTTCAAAATCAGAAGGTCACTTTTAACGTGTTCAAGGCAATGAAATTTCCAACTGAGGAAGAAGAGTGCTTTAATTTGGAGATGGTCGATTCTGTCATCAATACAGAGATTGAACAACCGCTGAAGTTAGATACAGTGGATAGAGTCTTGATAGGGGATTCTGATATCGAAGACGAAGGAAGAGCAGAGCAACTTCAGTTGTTGCATGCACCTCCATGGAAAAGAAAAATTGATGCGCCATTCGAATCTCTTGGATTAGCAGAGCTGAACAATTCTCAGGAGCGACTTAAACCATCTATGGAAGAAGCTCCTACACTTGAACTCCAACCACTACAGGATCAATTGAGGTATGGTAAAGTCTACGAGAGCAACAGGTTACATAAGGAGAAGGTTAAGGACTGGCATGAAAGAGGGGTGGTGAAGCATTCATTTGTGCTTGGTCAGCTAGTTCCAAGAAAGCGTAAGTCGAGGTGGTCGGAGCCTATCACGGTTAAATCAGCATTTCCACATGATGCAATAGAAATTTTCCATAAGTTTCCGGACGAAGCGTTCAAGGTTAATGGTCAGTGGCTGAAGCATGACGTTGGTAATACGGTGAACCGTGAGTCGACGTTCACCGTTCTTGCGACTGGATGAGAAGGATTCACGTCAAGCTATTGACGTAAAACAAGCGCTTCGTGGGAGGCAACCCACGCAATTGTTATAGTATTATTCTGTGTGATGTTTTTTTTAAAAAAAAAAAAAAATTCAAAAAACTTTTTCTGGGCAGAAGGTGGAGCGCACCCGCGCCACCCAGGAGTGCGCCCGCGCCACCCAGGAGTGCGCCCGCACTTGAGTTACTGTTCACAAAGAGAAAAAAATAAAAAATCGAAAAAAAATTTCAAAAAAAAGAAAAAAGAAAAAAAGTTAAGTGTTTTGTTCCCCTAGTTAAGCCGCTGGAGTAGATTCTGTTTATCCACCACCGGATACACCACCCGAGGAGGGTGGTCCTGCTGATGATTAGGTATTCTCTGCACTTTCCTTGTTATTACCTTCAATGAGGACATTGAATATTGTAAGTTTGGGGGTGATAATTGAGGATTGTTCGTGTGTGTTCATATAGGATTCATATTGCATTTTTAGTTAGTTCATTCATATATTTGCAGGTTTATGTCATTTAGAGCATTCTGTTTGCATTAGTGTTTATATCTATCATGTGAGTCCATTTAATTGCATTTGCATAGCATATTTCATGATCCCGTGATAAGTGGGTATTTTATTCACTTAGAACGTGTCCGTATGGCTTAAAACGAATGTTTATACTCGAGTTGTGGTATTTTTGATCTCTTTTAAGGGTATTGTGCAGGAATATCTATCACAGGTGTACTAGGAATGAAGCGGAGCAATCGGAATGCAATTTGGAGCTAAAACGAAGAAAATGGAAAAAGTCATTTTCCTGGACAGAAGGCATGGCGCGGCAGCGCCGTGTTTAAGCTTGTCTATGGCGCGGCAGCGCCGCTGGAAAACAGTACAGAAAATCTCTGGCGCGGCAGCGCCGCTCTCCTATGTAATTGTGGCGCGGCAGCGCCGGTCTGTCTGACGAAAATTCCTGTTTTGACCCGATTTGCTGACTTTTCGAGTTGAAGTCAAATTTCAATTCAGTACGACTTGTTGCACCTGGAGGCATATAAAAAGAGAAGAAAACCCTAGAGATGAGGAGAGACACATACCGCATATTATATACAGAGTTTTAAAGCACGAAGAAGAAGGAAGAAGATAGTTTCAATTTATTCTTGTATTCTTTCTATCTTGTGGATGCTTGGTTTGGGTGTATTCTTTAGAACCTTGATATTTATTCAATATAATTCGTTTTCTTTCAACATGTTTACATTAGAACCCATGGTGACGATTAGTTTGATTATGAACTAACTCGTTGTCATGGGGTTTTAGCGGATTTATTCATGAAGTTTATTTGTTGAATTTTCTCGATGCCTATAGTGTGATTGATGCGATATCCTATCATGGTTGTTTTAATTCGTTATAGGAGAGTAGCTAACTCCTGTAATTGTGTGTTAATTCTTATTGAAGCGAAAGTGGATTTAAGAGTTTAGAACTTGCCATGCTAGCATAGGTTTATGCGTGAGAATATCATTCGTAATTAGTGTCGTAACTCTAACCGTTTTATGACGACTATGTGATCAATTGAATGCTTGTACTTCAACCATTATGTTTTCAATCTTTATAGACATATAGGGACTAAGCATAATTGGGAGACTAAGTGATTTCTATCTTAATTGTGGATATTATTTAGGATGGTATTGGTACAACGAAAGTTGGCTTATATCAGTTTTGTGTGTTCGATCAGGTATTAACAAATCACATGAAAGGGCTAGAGAATTGAAGACTTTAGATGGATTGTTTAATGAAGTTAAAATCCCATGTTTTATTCGTATAAGTAATTCGACATAAATCTCAGTTCAAGTAGTTGATAATTAGTTATAATTCTTAGATTAATTATAGGGATAACAAAAATCCACTTTGTTATTTGTTTTAGCATCGGATAATAATCATACATTGGTGAGTGAATTAACTAGACAAACAACGAGTCCCTGTAGGAACGAACCTTATTTGCTATCTGTATTACTTGAGATCACGTGCACTTGCGTGTTGAGTTTGGTCGTAACAAGTTTTTGGCGCCGCTGCCGGGGACTTCGGTTTTATTTGTTTAGTTTCAGTATTTACCATCAGTGGTCATTAAAGTTCGGTGACTAGGACGTTTCTCACCAATTTTCTAGTTGGTGAATTTCAGGTACTTATTGAGAGTGTATGCGTACACGAGCTCGAGCACGTAGAGAAGAATTAGCAAGAAGAGAAGAACTAGCACGAAGGAAACTGGACTTTGAGAACATCAGTGTAGAAAACAATCGTGAATCAAAAGAAGATATGGCAGATGAAGCACAACCAGCGAAGGCTTTGAGTGAATTTTCTCAGCCAAAAGTGGAGGACATTCATACCAGCATTGTTCGCCCAGCTATTGGAGCTAATAATTTTGAGCTTAAGCCAAACATCATTCAGATGATTCAGAATACGGTTCAGTTTGGGGGTAGTCCTGCTGAAGATCCCAATGCTCATATTAGGGACTTTCTTGAGATCTGTGATACCTTCAAATTCAACGGAGTTACAGATGACGCAATCAGATTGAGGCTATTTCCCTTCTCTCTTAGGGATAAAGCCAAGAGTTGGTTACATTCCATGCCATCAGGTTCTATTACAACATGGGCAGACTGTGCTCAAAAGTTCTTGACGAAATATTTCTCCATGGCGAAGACAGCAGCTTATAGAAATTCTATTTCTCAGTTTGCTCAGCAACCCCAGGAATCTTTGGGGGAAGCTTGGGAAAGGTACAAGGAGATATTGGCACGTTGTCCTCATCATGGGATGCCGGATTGGATGGTAATCAGCAATTTCTACAACGGATTGGGAGCTCAGTCAAGGCCCATGCTTGATGCAGCTTCTGGAGGAGCACTGTGGGCAAAAAGCTATGAGGATGCCTATAATCTTATCGAGATGATGGCCGCCAATGAGTTTTAGAATCCTATTCAACGCTTGCCACCTGCTAAAGTGGCTGGAATTCTTGACTTGGATGCAGCTACTGCTATTGCTGCTCAACTCAAAGCGTTGACAATGAAGGTAGATTCCCTTTCTAATCATGGGACTAACCAGGTTGCTATGGTGTGTGAATTGTGTGCAGGGGCTCATGACACGAATCTGTGTGCTATCTCCGCTGAATCAGCACAGTTTGTTAGTAACTTTCAGAGAACTCAGCAACCAGCACCTAATGTGTATCATCCCAACAATCGGAATCATCCTAATTTCAGTTGGAGCAACAATCAGGGTGGTGTTCAGCAACCACAAAATCAGCAGTTCAATGCAAGGCCATATAATCAGAACTATCAACCACCACCTTATGCTCCAAGGCAACCATTCATTCCACCGGGATTTCAACCATCTCAAGGGAATTCATTGAATCAGTCTGAGAAGTCTGAATTGGAAGAGCTTCGAATGATGTACAAGAGTCAAGCGGTGTCGTTGAAAACTTTAGAGAATCAGATTGGGCAACTAGCCAATGCATTGTTGAACCGTCAACCAGGAACGCTTCCGAGTGACACTGAGATGAATCCAGGCAAGAAAGATCACAAGGAACAGGTCCAGGCAGTAACCTTACGATCGGGAAAGATTCTGCAAGGTCAGAACGAAGAAAAGTCAGCCGAGGAAAAAACTGAAAATTCTGATCAGTTAGTACGGCGCGGCAGCGCCGATGCCCAGTACAAAAACGGCGCGGCAACGCCGGCCCTTCTGGAAGAAAAAAATACTTTTGACGCTGGGGTCGATTCTGTTCCTGATTTGGTACCTAATGCTACTCTCTCGACTCATGTAACTGGGAAGAGTGATAATTCTCAGGAAGTAGTAGAAGAAAAGGTGTTTCCACCTCCTCCATTCCCAAAAAGAGTTCAAAGGCAAAAGTTTGACAAGCAGTTTGCTAAGTTCTTGGATGTCTTCAAGAAACTTCAGATTAACATACCATTTGCAGAGGCTCTTGAGCAAATGCCGAGCTATGCGAAGTTTATGAAGGGCATTCTTTCGAAGAAATTGAAACTTGAGGAGCTAGAGACAGTGGCATTGACGGAAGAATGTAGTGCCATCTTGCAGCAAAAGTTGCCACCTAAGTTGAAGGACCCTGGAAGCTTTACCATTCCATGTACTATTGGAGATCTCTCATTCAGCAAATGCTTGTGTGATTTGGGTGCAAGTATTAATCTCATGCCCTTATCAGTTTTCATGCAACTTGGTCTTCCAGAACCAAAGCCAACTACCATGACTTTGTAACTTGCGGACCGTTCAGTTACTTATCCTCGAGGAATAGTTGAGGATGTTTTGGTGAAGGTCGACAAGCTTATATTTCCAGCCGACTTTGTTATTCTCGACTTTGAGGAAGACAAGAAGATCCCTATCATCTTGGGACGACCATTCTTGGCTACAGGTCGGACTCTTATTGATGTCCAGAAGGGAGAACTCACTATGAGGGTGCACGATCAAAATGTCACCTTTAATGTTTTCAAGGCAATGAAGCTTCCAACTGACGAGGAAGTGTGTTTTAAAATTGATATGGTGGACAAGGTGGTTAACTCTGCAACTCAACACTTGATCAAAACTGATGTGTTGGAAAGAGTTCTTGCTAATGACTTGGAGATTGAGAACGAAGTGGATGAAGAACACTTGTAATATCTTAATGCATCTCCATGGAAGAAGTTTAAGATTCCTTTTGAATCTTTGGGGTTGTCAGAGCTGAAGAAGTCTCATGTTAGACTTAAGCCATCTATCGAGGAAGCACCTACATTGGAACTTAAGCCATTGCCTGAACATCTAAGGTATGCCTATCTTGGTGATTCTTCTACCTTACCTGTTATTATATCGTCTAAGCTATCAGGCATGGAAGAGGAAAAGCTATTGCGAATTTTAAGGGATTTCAAATCAGCTATTGGGTGGACTATAGCAGACATCAAGGGTATTAGTCCTTCTTACTGCATGCACAAAATTCCTTTGGAAGAGGGAGCTAAACCTACAGTTGATAATCAAAGGAGACTGAATCCTGTTATGAAGGAAGTTGTGAAGAAGGAAATTCTTAAATGGCTTGATGCAGGCATTATCTATCCGATCTCTGATAGTTCTTGGGTGAGTCCGGTGCAATGTGTGCCTAAGAAGGGAGGCATGACAGTGGTGACTAATGAAAAGAACGAGCTCATCCCTACGCGAACAGTTACTGGTTGGAGGATTTGCATGGATTATAGAAAGTTGAACAAGGCCACTCGGAAGGATCACTTTCCACTTCCGTTCATTGATCAGATGCTCGACAGACTGGCTGGACATCAGTTCTACTGCTTGCTTGATGGGTATTCTGGTTACAATCAGATTTGCATAGCGCCCGAGGATCAAGAGAAGACTACATTCACTTGTCCATTTGGTACATTTGCATTCAGACGTGTTTCTTTCGGGTTGTGTGGAGCACCAGCTACTTTTCAGAGATGCATGATGGCCATTTTTTCTGACATGATTGGAAGTAATGTGGAAGTATTCATGGACGATTTCTCAGTCTTTGGGGATTCTTTTGATGAGTGCTTGGAAAACTTGAGTTTGG
Source organism: Heracleum sosnowskyi (assembly GCA_030848705.1). NCBI lineage: Eukaryota > Viridiplantae > Streptophyta > Magnoliopsida > Apiales > Apiaceae > Heracleum > Heracleum sosnowskyi. The sequence goes on from CM061241.1 coordinate 49,899,037, forward strand.
TTCTAAAGCGTTGTGTGGAGACAAATCTTGTTCTAAATTGGGAAAAGTGCCATTTCATGGTACAAGAAGGTGTCATTCTGGGACACAAGGTTTCGTGTAAAGGTTTGGAAGTTGACAAGGCAAAGGTGGCAACTATTGAGAACCTTCCTGCCCCTGTTTCAGTTAAGGGTATTCGCAGCTTTCTTGGTCATGCGGGGTTCTACAGGCGTTTCATAAAGGATTTCTCAAAAATTTCTAAGCCACTTTGCAATCTCTTGGAAAAAGATGCTCCGTTCAAGTTTGATGAGTCTTGTTTACAGGCATTCGAGATCTTGAAGAAGAAATTAATTTCTGCCCCAGTGATTACAGCTCCTGATTGGAGCCAACCATTTGCTTTGATGTGCGATGCTAGTGATTTTGCGCTTGGGGCCGTTCTAGGTCAAAGGAAGGAAAAGGTGTTTCATGTTATTTATTATGCAAGCAAAACTCTTAATGATGCTCAGATGAATTACACCACCACTGAGAAGGAACTACTTGCTATTGTCTACGGGTTTGAAAAGTTTCGCTCGTATCTGCTTGGTACTAAGGTGACAGTTTATACGGATCATGCTGCTATTCGCTATCTCCTGGCGAAGAAAGATACTAAGCCAAGATTGATTCGTTGGGTTCTTCTGTTGCAAGAATTTGACGTGGAGATCAAGGACAGAAAGGGGACGGAGAATCAGGTAGCTGACCATCTCTCTAGATTGGAAGATCATGGGAAGTCACCTAAAGACAAGACGGTTATTAATGAGTTTTTTCCGGATGAGCAACTATTCAGTGTGAAAGATGTTGAACCATGGTATGCCGACATTGTGAATTATCTAGTAAGTAACATCATACCACCTGAGCTCTCTTATGCTCAAAAGAAGAAATTCTTACATGATGTCAAGCAGTATATTTGGGATGAGCCGTTTTTGTTCAAGCAAGGAGTTGATCAGATTATTAGGCGTTGTGTTCCTTACAGTGAGACCGAGGCTATTCTTAAGGATTTTCATGCTACAGTTTATGGAGGACATTATGCTGGTGAAAAGACAGCCACACGTATTCTTCAAGCAGGTTTCTATTGGCCGACTCTATTCAAGGATGCTCATCAGTTTGTGTTGAGATGTGATCGATGTCAACGAGTTGGTAATATTTCTCGTAGGGACGAGATGCCTCTTAATGTCATGTTGGAGGTAGAGATCTTTGACGTGTGGGGAATCGACTTCATGGGACCGTTCATTCCGTCATGTGGTAATCAGTATATTCTGTTAGCTGTGGATTATGTGTCTAAGTGGGTGGAGGTAAAGGCACTTCCAACGAATGATGCTAAGGTGGTGCTCAATTTCCTTCACAAGAATATATTTACTCGGTTTGGCACTCCACGGGTTATCATCAGTGATGAAGGTACGCACTTTTGCAATCGGAAGTTTACATCTCTTATGGCACGCTACAATATCAATCATCGAGTTGCTACAGCTTATCATCCTCAAACCAATGGGCAAGCTGAAGTGTCTAATCGTGAAATTAAACGGATTCTTGAGAAGGTGGTAAGTCCTTCTAGGAAGGATTGGGCTTTGAAGCTTGATGAAGCAGTGTGGGCTTATCGGACGGCCTATAAAACACCTTTGGGAATGTCACCATTTCAGCTTGTGTATGGAAAAGCATGTCATCTGCCAGCTGAGTTAGAACACAAGGCTTATTGGGCGTTGAAGAAGCTGAATTTTGATCTTACAGCAGCAGGTGAGAAGCGTATGGTTCAGTTGAATGAAATGGACGAGTTTCGTTTGCAAGCTTATGAGAACAACAAGCTATATAAAGAGAAAGTCAAAAGGTGGCATGATCGTCGGTTGGTTCTTAAGACATTTGTGCCCGGGCAATTGGTGTTGTTGTTCAATTCTCGACTTCGGTTATTTCCTGGAAAGTTGAAGTCACGTTGGTCAGGTCCATTCACAGTTAAAACAGTTTTTCAGCATGGAGCAGTGGAGATTTTTGACAAGTCACCGGACCAGTCGTTCAAGGTCAATGGTCAGCGGTTAAAGCCATATTTTGGAGAGAAGTTGAATCGAGAAGTTGAGACCGCGGTTCTAACTTGCCTAACGTAAGGAGATGGGGCTATGTCAAGCTAATGACTTAAAAAGAGCGCTTCGTGGGAGGCAACCCACTTGATTGTATGATTGGATCATTCATTTAAAAAAAAAAAAAAAAAAAAATAGAAAAAATAGAAAAAAAATTTCATCAGAAGGTTTGGCGCGGCAGCGCCGTGCTAAAGCACAATCCTGGCGCGGCAGCGCCGTGTCGACTGTTGAGAAAAAAAAAACAGAAAAATTGAAAAAAAAGAAAGAGAGATAAGTTTGTTGTTGTATTTAGTGGCCCATTATCCTAACCCGCTACCCATACCCACTAACCCTAAAATTCTCTATATAAACCCACATCCCATAACCCTACCTATACAACCTATACATACACTACTTACAAATCTCAAAAATTCTCAACACTCTAAACACTTCTTCCATTCGTTTCAATGGCATCCAAGCGACAACGGGTTGTAATTGGTGGTGGTAGTGAGGGTGCTAGTGGTAGTGGGGCTGGTGGAAGGCACCCTCGTTCTTCATCTTCATCCGATTCTGGGGGAGGCAATGGTGGACCCCAGTTTATTTCTAATGAGGCGCATGAGGCATACACTGATTTGATGGGGCGTTCTATTGCCCGAGAGAGGGGACTTTTGCCTACGGCATCGGATGGGTATATGTTGGAGAATATTCAGGAGAGGGGTTGGGAGCAGATTTGTGAGACTCCGGAGCCTGTTCCATTGTCTGTGGTTCGCGAGTTCTACGCGAACGCTGGTGTAGACAGGAATGGGATTAGCCAGGTTCGTGGGTTCCGTGTGGATTATCGGCCGCGTGCTATTCGTCGTGTTCTTGGTCTTCCGGCTCCTAGGAGGAATCAAGAGGATTGGTCAGGGAGGACTCGCGATGCTGTGGACCTTCAGATGATTATTCAGCGGTTGTGTGTTCCAGGTACGGAGTGGACCTTGAGGCGTGGCACTTCTGAGCCCACGTCGTTTATGTCGACGGCTCTGAATCAGTATGGGCGTACTTGGAATTTGTTTATTTGCGCTAACCTCATCCCTACTAGGCATTCGAATGAGGTGACGGTTAAGAGGGCTATCTTGTTGTATGCTATTTGCAGCAGAGAGTATGTGGATTTGGGTAATTTGATCCATCAGGGGATTCTCCGTTTTATGCAAGGAAGTACCACTGCGGCGATACCTCATGGTTTGGTCATTGTTAGGTTGGCTAGGGATTGTGGTGCTAGTTGGTCAGCGGAGGAGCCTGTACAGCAGCCACAGGCAACACTGGATCATCAGAGTATAAGGCGGTTGAATGTGTGGGATGGAGGTGAGCCGGATTGGTGGGGTCTTGGTTTTGTAGTAGAGGGTCAGCAGCAGCAGCACCAGCAGCAGCAGGAGGAGGCGCCTCAGGATGGAGGTTCTCTTATTAGTCAACGGCAGTATAGGCGATTGACGAGGCGTATCGATGCGGTGCACGATATGCAGGAAGGTTTTGCAGCAGATTTTGGTCAGTTTGCACAGGCTTTGAGCACGGCTTTGCGTGCAAGTGGGGTGGACGTGACTTTTCCGTCCTTTGGAGCTGGCGCTGTCTATCCGCCACCGGACACTCCTAATGGGAGTGGTTCGGACGACGAGTAGGTATGCCTTGCACTTTGTTTATTCTTACCTTCAATGTGGGCATTGAAAATTTTAAGTTTGGGGGTGGGGATGAAAGGTGCATTTGTATAATAGGTATATTGCATGTTAGGAGCATTTGTGCATGTTAGTTAATTACATGTTAGTTTAGAGCATTTTGTTGCATGTTAGTTAGAGCATTTAGGACATTCTGTTTATGGTGATATTTATGTTCATATAGTTGCATGAGCATGGCATGCATTTTCATGATCCCGTAGAACTTGACTATTTCCGTTGGTGAGTCGATATTGATTGGAGTGTGGTTGTGATGAATAGAGGGTTGATTAAGTTTCTAAGTATTGACTTGCATGCCAGAAACAAATCTATTTCATAAGTCTCATTGGTTGCTTTTGAATTTGATCAGACCATGCTTGTTTGGTGTTAGAATTTAACCACTTGTTTACATTTAGAATGTTGGCTAGATTCTTGAAAACGAAGAGCACTTATGTATAAGTTTGGGGGAAACCAGGGATTTCATGCTAGTTGTAATAAAGGCTAGGTGTCAATTGGCTAGTAGCCGGCTCATATTTATATGAGTAGTCTAGGGTTGGAAATGAGAATTCTCATTCCAGATTGTATATATGAAAAAAAAAAGAAAAAAAAAGAAAAAGAAAAAAAAAGAAATAAAAAAAAAGAGTCATGTAAATAGTTAAATGCAAAATTAACCACGAGTGAGCTCTTTAATACTCGAGTAATTAAGTCTGAGGGGACTTAGTCCTAGTGACCTAAGGCTTTTATAGTCTGGGATCCACTGATCTAACACTCGCTACATGGGTATTATTGTATAAGCCTTTTGGGGTCTCACTCATTGCACGGTTAAATAAGCATGTGTATTGTATATAGTAGTATGTGTCGTAGTAATAAAGCATGAATTCTTGTCTAACTCAGATGGACTGCGAAGGTGACTCTTAAGAGTTCTTGTGTCTAGCGTTCATTCTGTTTGTAAGCTTGTGGTTGTTTTGGCTAAGAGTAGGTATGGTCTTGATTTAGTTTGGGAGTATATTGGTGAGCATTGCACACACGCACGTTTCTGTGTTTGTCTCGTTGGTTGATTGGAATTTGGTCGAACTCTGTTTGGAAGACTGTGTTCTTTGAGATGTTGGCTCGTTGATTGGTTTTGGTTGGTTTGAAGGGATCGTTGCATTTCCATATAGTTGCATACATGTAGTTAGTTGCATTTGTAGTTGCATTATTAGATGGATTTTGTGGGTACATTCACTATAGGCCCTCACGAGACCTTACTCGTCCACTAGGGCTGCCTAGGGGTTAAAAGGGCTTGTTGCATATGCCAAATGCAACCGTGATCACCTACGGAAGTGGTACTAGTTAGTTGTAATAAATTATTTGTTTGTGCTCGAGGACGAGCATCGGTTTAAGTTTGGGGGTGTGATAAGTGGGTATTTTATTCACTTAGAACGTGTCCGTATGGCTTAAAACGAATGTTTATACTCGAGTTGTGGTATTTTTGATCTCTTTTAAGGGTATTGTGCAGGAATATCTATCACAGGTGTACTAGGAATGAAGCGGAGCAATCGGAATGCAATTTGGAGCTAAAACGAAGAAAATGGAAAAAGTCGTTTTCCTGGACAGAAGGCATGGCGCGGCAGCGCCGTGTTTAAGCTTGTCTATGGCGCGGCAGCGCCGCTGGAAAACAGTACAGAAAATCTCTGGCGCGGCAGCGCCGCTCTCCTATGTAATTGTGGCGCGGCAGCGCCGGTCTGTCTGACAAAAATTCCTGTTTTGACCCGATTTGCTGACTTTTCGAGTTGAAGTCAAATTTCAATTCAGTACGACTTGTTGCACCTGGAGGCATATAAAAAGAGAAGAAAACCCTAGAGATGAGGAGAGACACATACCGCATATTATATACAGAGTTTTAAAGCACGAAGAAGAAGGAAGAAGATAGTTTCAATTTATTCTTGTATTCTTTCTATCTTGTGGATGCTTGGTTTGGGTGTATTCTTTAGAACCTTGATATTTATTCAATATAATTCGTTTTCTTTCAACATGTTTACATTAGAACCCATGGTGACGATTAGTTTGATTATGAACTAACTCGTTGTCATGGGGTTTTAGCGGATTTATTCATGAAGTTTATTTGTTGAATTTTCTCGATGCCTATAGTGTGATTGATGCGATATCCTGTCATGGTTGTTTTAATTCGTTATAGGAGAGTAGCTAACTCCTGTAATTGTGTGTTAATTCTTATTGAAGCGAAAGTGGATTTAAGAGTTTAGAACTTGCCATGCTAGCATAGGTTTATGCGTGAGAATATCATTCATAATTAGTGTCGTAACTCTAACCGTTTTATGACGACTATGTGATCAATTGAATGCTTGTACTTCAACCATTATGTTTTCAATCTTTATAGACATATAGGGACTAAGCATAATTGGGAGACTAAGTGATTTCTATCTTAATTGTGGATATTATTTAGGATGGTATTGGTACAACGAAAGTTGGCTTATATCAGTTTTGTGTGTTCGATCAGGTATTAACAAATCACATGAAAGGGCTAGAGAATTGAAGACTTTAGATGGATTGTTTAATGAAGTTAAAATCCCATGTTTTATTCGTATAAGTAATTCGACATAAATCTCAGTTCAAGTAGTTGATAATTAGTTATAATTCTTAGATTAATTATAGGGATAACAAAAATCCACTTTGTTATTTGTTTTAGCATCGGATAATAATCATACATTGGTGAGTGAATTAACTAGACAAACAACGAGTCCCTGTAGGAACGAACCTTATTTGCTATCTGTATTACTTGAGATCACGTGCACTTGCGTGTTGAGTTTGGTCGTAACATCCCGTAGGATTTGACTGTTTCCGTTGATGAGTCGATGTTGATTGTAGTGTGGTTATGATGAATAGAGGGTTGATTTAAGTTCCTATGAATTGACTTGCATGCCAGAAACAAATTAATTTCATAAGTCTCATTGGTTGCTTTTGAATTTGATCAGACCATGTTTGTTTGGAAGTTAGAATTTAACCACTTGCTTATATTTAGAATGTTCGTCTATTCTCTTGAAAACAAAGAAGCACTTAAGTCTAAGTTTGGGGGAAACCAGGGATTTCATGCTAGTTGTTAATAAAGGCTAGGCGTAAAATGGCTAGTAGCCGCTCATCGAAAAGATGAGTAGTCTAGGGTGGGATGAGAAAAAGGCAAAGTGCACTCATTCCGAAATGAAAGAAAAAAAGAAAAGAAAATAAAATAAAAGAAAAGAAAAAGTTGTGTTAATTGTTTTATGCAGAATTGATCAGGGTGAGCTCTTTAATACTCGAGCAATTAAGTTCTAGGGGACTTTGTGCCTAGTGACCTAAGACTTTTCCGGTCTGGGATCCACTAACCTAACGCTCGCTACATGGGTATTATTGTATAAGCTTTTTGGGGTCTCATCCATTGCACTGTGAAATAAGCATGTGTAGTAATAAAGCATGATTTCCTGTCTAACTCAAGTGAAGGTTGAGGTGTCTTTTAGTAGTTTCTTGTGTCTAGAGTTCATTCTGTTTATAAGCTTGTGGTTGTTTTGGTGAAGAATAGGATATGGTCTTGGTTTAGTTTGGGAGTATATTGATGAGCATTGCACACACACACGTTTATGTGTTTGTATGGTTAGTATACGGGAATTTGGTCGAGCTCTGTTTGGAAGATTGCATTCTTTGAGATGTTGACTCGTTGATTGGTTATGGTTAGTCTGAGGGGATCGTTTGCATTAGCATATTAGTTGCATTCATGCATTGCATTGTATTGTATTTAGAGTCTATTTATGCTTGTGGACAAGCATCGGTTTAAGTTTGGGGGTGTGATAAGTGGATTTCATATTCACTTGGAACGCCCTAAATCGGCTTAAATTGATTGTTTGTTCTCAAGTACATGGTGTTTTTGATGTGTTTCGTGTTAGTGTGTGCAGAGTTGCTTCGTCAGCAGTGTGGTGAAGTTTCTAGGGTTATGTGGTGTTATTTGATCAATGTTGAGGAAACCAAGAGGTTGCGGAGTTGAAGAGAGCATGAATTGTCAAGGAAAAGCAAAAAGAAGAAATTTGACAGAAGGTCAGGCGCGCCCACCCCCTTCCAAGCGCGCCCGCGCCCTAGGTGAAGTCCATCCAAGCGCGCCCGCGCCCTACCAGGCGCGCCCACTCCTGAAACATTCTGGAAAAAGGCAATTTCAACTCAGAAAAGGAAACAGCAGATGACCAGTCAACTCTAAGGCCTATATAAACTATTGGTGGACGATTTATGAGATACACATCGTCATATATACATACTTATCCATCCACCGGTGAGGAGAACAAGAAGACGGCTGATTACGAAGATCTAGTTTACAACTTTTCTTTGTATTCTTCTAATTAGGCGATACTTTGGATTCTCGTTGGTTTTGTGTTTCTTAAACTTTATCTCTAGTACTTTATTCAGTATTCCAGACATATTTATTATCATGTTTTCATCAGAACCCACGATGATGAACAGTTCAATTATGAACTAATTGTAACAGCCCCAAATCCGGGGTCAGGGATTTAGGGTTGTCACGATCCACTTACTCCTTGCCTTACCTGTATTACTCACACCGTGCATAATTCACCTGCTCATGACCCCACAATATATGTCTCACACACACACACACAGGTTAGAGTCTCAGAAACGACACGATACAACAACTGCGGAATAAATAATTTTTATTACAATACCCAAATGTCTTTGAATCTGTCACTGATACAATTTCTAAGTAATGTTACATTACCAGCTTAGCCTTCTGATGCTCACAATCCTCTAATACCATTCATGTATATACATAAGTTGAATACCAAAGCCGTAGCCTGATCCGATTGGTTCGTACTACTCCCGGGATCACTGCTAGAAACTGTTTATGGGAACACCTTGCGAGGTATGTGACGTCCCATAGGCATCCTGCTTCGCTGCTATATAATATATATAAAATAATAGCAAGAGTGAGCGATAGCTCAGCAAGGTAATGAAAGTATGGCATAATTCTGCCTTTTAATACAACCTAGAAATAAAGCGGGTATAAGACAGTAATTTGTCAAAATATCTCGATACTGAAATTATTTCCTTATCGGAATGTATTCCAAAAATAGTACCATTGTGGTATTTCAAATATCATTTCATAATGCTCTGCAACTTTCAATATTTATACTATGAACAAAGTTCTAGTATAGTATAAAAGATGAAATAACGAGATAACTCAGTATATCCTTTCCGTAAAATATCTGCTATATAAAATATAAGCAGACTATCAACATATACTTGAAAGATGAAGTTATAAGAAAAATTCAATATCATCTTTCAAATCAAACATTTACCTCATATCATAATTTGGAAATAAATACAATGTAAAATATTTCCAATCCATTTTCTAAACTCATCTGATTCCATATATCTTTTTGTAATTTCATATGCTTTCTGATAAACTCATATACTGGAATAAACTTGAATACTCTTGAGTAAACTTTCTTTCTCTGAAAACTTGCTTTAAACATGTTCTTTCTCTGATAACTTGCATAAAACATTTTCTTTCATGGATGATGAACTATAGACGGAGATTCTGGGCGACAGGGATACCTCTACGATGATCAGTCGTAAGGCAAATCCCCACTGCTGTTTTTCTACGTAGAAGGGAAAATAAAACAGACGCTAACTGATCTATCTCCCCGCCTTCGGTTGTAGGGGGAAGAGCAGACCCGTTCATAGACTGCCGGCCTGATACTCTTCTCTGGGTGGGAAAAACAGACCCGTTCATAGACCGTCGGTCTACGCGTAATTCCCTCCTCTTACCCTACGGTCGGGCACATACTGATAATCTAAGGGAAAAACAGACCCGCTCATAGACTGTCGGTCTACGCGTAATTCCCTTAGGGGACAGGCGCCACTCAGTCCCTTACATATTCTCCGAGTTCAAGAAAATCCATAACACTGAAACATAAAGTTCCTTTCCCTTTTTCCCCAAGTATACAACTCCACAAAGTAGTCGTATCTGGTTGGAAAGGAAATTCACTCATATTTCCCAGGCTGATGCCTGTTAATGGATATCGACTTGTTCCATGAATTTACCCCTCGATTGTTGAGGTGGTAACACAATATTAGACTTGCAACAATTACATTGTTCCGAAAAATATCTATCCCTTGACAGTTTTTGAATTGAGAGTTTAAAAAGAGTAGTAGTCACTTAAATCAGGTTTCCCATATTTTTGATAGTTGAGCGAGCATTTAAATCCCCTTTAAAAGACAGATTTAAATGGAAAACATTGTTTTGGGAACCTCTTTTTGATTTGAAAATAATTAATAATATTTATTAAATAAGTAACCTTAAACGAATATTTGAAATTATATTCATTAAGTATGTATCCTCAAATGAATATTTGAAAATAATATTTATTAAATAATTGGGCCTCAAATGAATATTCAAAATAATATTCATTAATTAATAAATTTCAAATGAATATTCGAAAATAATATTCATTAAATAATTACGTCTCAAATGAATATTCAAAAGTAATATTCATTAAATAAATAATCAATCCTCGAATGAATATTCAAAGGTAATATTCATTAAACAATTAAATAACTTTCAATGAATATTCAAACATACTATTCATTAGATAATCCCCAGATGAATATGTACGATAATATTCTTAAAGTCAATATCCTCAAATGAATATAAATGATATTCTGTAAGTCGATAATCCTCAAATGAATATTAATAAATAATATTCTTAAAATGAATATTAGTAAATAATATTCTTAAAGTCAATAATCCTCAAATGAATATTCATAAATAATATTCCTTAAATAAAATAATTAACCCTCGAATAACAGTTACCCGATACCTTTATCGGAAAATAACCTTTATCATATACAAACTATAATCACATCTGACCTTTCAAGAAAATCACACGCCCTTACCCTAGGGCAAATATAAAACCCTGGCTTATACCTGATATCCCATATCTAACTTATAAGCCCCAACTTCAAGTCATAACCTCAAGTATTGCTATACATAACAAATCGAAAACAAGTATGCAATTTATATATATCGCAATCGCATATCATAATTGAAAACAGTTATTATCACAACAACAGTAATATAGGTTTTGAAAACTTGCATCTAGTATATGCATACTTCAAAATTTGGTTTTAGAAACTTGCCTGATGCTCGAGAAGTGATAGGGGTTCGCGACGATGCCGGACAATCTAGACAAAGTCAAACGAAAACACACGGTTAATCCCCTCGATAAACCACTTATAACTCAATGCTTAAACACGTAAGCGAAATACAACCAAGGCATTACTCGCTCGCTCTAGCGTCACACTAAGTCCATGTTATTCGTCAAATACTTATATCATAAGTTTGGTTCGAAATCCATTCTCAAATCCAAGTTATACTTAACCATTTGGAACCTTGGTTTCTAAGTCTCGTTTTCAGTGGTTTTCACTTGCGCGACCTCGGCGAAAACATTTGTATAAAATCGCAAAATAATCTTTTTAATCCGAATCTTTTTCGTGAGCCTTTCTAGCTGTCTCTAGTATTATTACTCAAAGTTTCACATTTTAATATGGCTTCTAAGTGGTCCAAATATAGCCTCAAAGTGACTGACCAGAGAGGGGTTGTTCCTCCGAACGACGTTTACTAAAACTCACTTTTCTCTTAAACCGTAAATCGTATCGACATGATGTTTATATCAAAACAAACCTTAAAACAAGGTCTACATGTTCATGGTCAGTGTTGCCCAAAAATATTCCAAGACCAGTTCACAATTCTTGCTCAAAACAGCCTTAAATCAAATGGGCATTACGACGACTTAAAACTTAACGTTTTCCATTTTCAAAACACAACCAAATCAATACCAAACAATCCCAAACTCACCATCCACCTTATACTCCCTCCACTCAGTCAAATCCTCCATAAATATTCAAAACAAATTCATAACCCATCCTCCAAATTCAACCAACAATTCATCTAATCACTTAATCATGATCTTAACTTTACATAAATATCAAAACCACTTCAAAACTCATATAACAAAAAGGGGCAGAGGTTTTTATACCTTCTCCAAGCTTGCTTGCTGCTATATTCCTTATGTAACCTTAGATCCTTGCTTAATACAACCTTTGGAAGCCACAAACTCAATATCCAAAAACAAAACAAAACACAAGTTACTATTCATCGTTACTTTGTAAATTCCATATAAAATCGACAAACAAGAGTTTGGTTCTCAACTTTTTACCACACCTTCTACTCTTCAAGGGATTTCTTTTGAGTCCTGCCTCATCACCAGGGGATGCTTGAAGCTCGACTTATTGGCTTCCCAAGGTGAGTGGTCGAAACTGGAAAAGCAGGGCAGTTTCTGTTCTCCGACTTGGGGAAGTGATTTGACTAGGCTACTCTCCTTTGTTGGCCATGAAAGTTTGAACGAATGTTGCCCATGGAGTGGAGAAGCTATGGTTAAAATTTGGTGATTTAAGGATGGATAGAAATGGAGTTATGGATTTTTCTTTCCTTGATGCTTTTGCTGGGCAGAATGGGGGAGAAGAGAGTTCTTCTCTTTCTTTTTCTTTTCTTGTTTAATGGATAATGATGCTGATATTTTGTGGTAAAAAGGGGGTGAGTCATCACCTTGGTTGCCTCATCTCTTGACACTTGTCAAGCATGCACTGGCTCAGATAAAGTAACTTTACTGGTTCGCTTTCCTTTCACATGTATGATCCAAATGTTGCATTCGTCGAATTAATCTTGTTACATGTTACTTCCATGTCTATATTTAATCCTGTAAATGTTGTCTTGTTCCTCTTGAAACGATTCGAAATATTTCCTAAAGAGAGCGAATAAAACTCTACGCAATTTTCGCAGTGAATAGTAACTATTCACTATTCACTCCAACAATCGAATCCTTAAATCGACTTTAATAAAATAATAAAGTTCCAAAATATTAAATCCTCAAATCCTCAATTTTCATATCTCATTTCTTGAATATAATAATATATAATTCGCTGTCCGGTCGAATATTACACCAAAATAAAATTTGGAATTTCTGAATTCCGATCGTCTTTGCATTCACTTATTTACTCCGTAGATCACTAATATGGCTTTGGAATATCCACACTACGTCTCGTACATAGGTGGCATGAAAAATTTTCTTATCCCTCAAAATCACTATTCATCCACCAAATTCACTATTCACTGATGCACTTAATCATAATAAGAAAAGTTTTAAATTTTACCAAAAATTCGGGTTATTACACTAATCGTTGTCGTGGGATTCTAACGGATTTATTTATGGATTTCAGTAGTTAATAGTTTTAAAGATGTGTGTGTGATGAATTGTTGATAACCTAGTTTGGTTGTGCTTATTCTTATTGGATGCGTAGCTAACATCTAAGTTGTTTGTTAATCTCTATTGATTGCGAAAGTGGATATAGAGGTTTAGAACTTGCCATGCTAGAATAGGTTTATGTATGTTTTTCATGCATGATTCGTAGGTCATTTTAACCATCTTACCTGCCCTATGTAATCTGAATGGATAACTTGCTCGTTAAACCATTATGTTTTCAAATCTTATAGACATATAGGGTCTAAGCATAATTGGTGTCTGCCCAACTTCTATCTATTTTGTGGATGTTTGAGTGGTATGGTATACGTATACTGAAAGGTAGCGTGTACTGATTTCGTGTTGTCCGATTAGTTGTCACAACCGTCACATGCATTGATTAAAGACAAAAGACTCTGAATGAAGTATTTAATGAAGTTAGGATCCCATGTTTTATTCTCACAAGTAATTCAACATCATTCTCTTTAGTTAATTATAATCTTGTTACGTTGATTAGTTAAATTAGTTAATCAAAACACAACTTTGATACTTGTCTTAGCATTGAACAATAGCTATACATTTTTGCATAAGTGCATAACTATAGTAACCAAAGCAGTCTCTGTGGGAACGAACTCTACTTATTCTTATATTACTTGTGACCGCGTATACTTGCGTGGTATTGTGTGAACAGGTGCCTTTTGAGAAGCACCTGAGGTTGGCTTGGAAGATTTCTTTGATTTTGGTTTTGCTGCTGGGGCAGGAGCCTGTTGGGTCACAACTACAGACTCCATAGCAACAGGGTTGGGTGAAACAGTAGAAGTAACAACTATACTAGCAGGGATAGTAGTAGTTACCTCAATTATTGGCAAATACACCACTGGGACATCACCATTGTGGTTCAGCCTCAGTATGTCTGTCAAGACCCTCTTCTCTTGCACAAAGCAATCAAACCTGGAAACAGGGTTAGTGATAACCAATGGTGCTGGACTAACATGGTTAGCCAGCATCATCAGAAATCTTGCATAATAGATATTTTTCTTCCTATTTGCCTTATCACCCAACTTAGCACCAATTTCATACATAAGTTGGGTGCTAAAGTTGTAATATCTATCAGTTAGGAGCATGGTAAATAGAATCAACATAGAGTTAGTTAATGCATCAAAATTACTAATTTTACCAGAAAAGACCTTGATGAATGCATCAGCTAAATAACTATATTCCCTAACCAAACCTCTCCTAATTATTTTACCCAGATTATCAGTAGGCAAAGAGTAGTTTATGGAATTTAGCATGTTAATCATTTCAGTATATGTAGGCAAAGCAGAGCAATTATTTTCAGGAAGGTGTAAGCATGCTTGCAACACATCAGAATTGACTATGTACTCATTACCTTGAATGGTGAATTGCAAAGTGCAATTTGTCCCACTGTACTCACACGAGGTCCAAATCTCCTCGATTATCTCATTGTAGAGTTGAGTTGAGTGAAACATTGCGTAGCTCAGTTTGCAGTTCATCATGAAATCCATCATTTTAAAAAAGAGTCTGTTCGGTCTTTCCTTGACAACAAAAGGGATGGAGTTGTTCTTCTCATAGATGAACCCTCCAGCTGACATGAGTTTTACTATTGGTGCCATTGTTGAGTGAGAAAAAGCTTGAACTTAGATTTGCTTTGAGAGAGAAGAAGTAATAAAACCTTTGGAAATTTTGAGAGCAGGTAGAAAAGAATTAAAGAAAACAAAATTTCTTAAATACTCCCCCAAAATTTCTCAAAAATTAAGTCCAATAATAAATATAAATTACTGGATTGGCTTAAAAATGTAACCGTTACAATTAAAATGTTACCATGATTTATACTTACAGGGGTGTATGCATAGATCGTGGTAAAAGACGTGACAATTTTCAACGGTTCAGATTAAAAGCGCTATATCAACGAATCAGAATTGGGCGTTTAAGGTCCCGTCTATTTCGTTGATAAAGCTGCGTTTCATTGATATAAGAGATCTATCAACGAAACACCCAGAAAAATGCTAAGACTGTCAACGAAATGGTGCGTTTCGTTGACATAGTAATTTTGACTTAGACAAAATTGCACTTTTTCCTGAGAAAATTAATTCACAGAAAACCATAGCAAGATTCTGGCTGCTTTGTAACTTGCAAAAATCTCAGAAATAATTAAGAGAAATTTAGCATACCTAGCTCACTTACTAATCTTGAGAATGTAGATTCATCAAGTGGCTTGGTAAAGATGTCTGCAAGTTGTTGTTCACTTGGAACAAAATGTAACTCCACAGTACCATTCATAACATGTTCTCTAATGAAATGATACTTGATGTCAATGTGCTTGGTCCTTGAATGCTGCACTGGATTCTCAGTAATGGCAATGGCACTAGTGTTGTCACAGAAGATAGGAATTTTCTCAACTCTTAATCCATAATCAAATAGTTGATTTTTCATCCATAAAATCTGTGCACAACAACTTCCAGCTGCAATATACTCAGCCTCAGCTGTGGAGGTAGAAACTGAGTTTTGTTTCTTGCTGAACCATGATACAAGCTTGTTTCCTAGGAATTGACAGGTGCCTGTTGTGCTTTTCCTGTCAATTTTACATCCTGCATAATCTGCATCTGAATAACCAATTAGTTCAAAGCCAGATTCTCTAGGATACCAAATGCCAAGGTTTGGTGTTCCTTTGAGATATCTGAAAATTCGTTTAATAACAACTAAATGGGATTCCCTAGGATCAGCCTGAAATCTAGCACATAGACATGTAGCAAACATAATATCAGGTCTACTAGCTGTTAAATATAAAAGTGAGCCTACCATGCCTCTGTAACTTGAAATGTCCACAGATTTTTCCTTAGTATTCAATTCAAGTTTGGTGGCAGTAGGCATGGGAGTTTTGGTAGGAGAGCATTCCATTAAGTTAAATTTCTTTAACAAATCATGAATATATTTTGTTTGACTAATGAAAATGCCTTCATTAACTTGCTTCACTTGGAGACCAAGAAAGTAAGTTAATTCTCCCATCATGCTCATTTCATATTTACTCTGCATAAGCTTGGCAAACTTTTGACAAAGTTTTACATCTGTAGACCCAAAGATTATGTCATCCACATAAATGTGAACAAGTATAGTAGAGCCATTCACAATCCTATGAAAAAGAGTTTTATCTACAGTACCTCTAGTGAAGTGATTCTCAAGGAGGAACTGTGAAAGTGTGTCATACCAGGCTCTAGGTGCTTGTTTCAAACCATAGAGTGCTTTAAGGAGGAAGTACACATACTCTGGAAAATCATCATCTTCAAAACCAGGAGGTTGACTCACATACACCTCCTCTTCCAATTCCCCATTCAGAAAAGCACTCTTCATATCCATTTGATAGACCTTGAAATTGGCATGGGCTGCATAGGCTAGGAAAATCCTTATTGCTTCTAGTCTTGCAACAGGAGCAAAGGTTTCATCAAAATTAATTCCTTCTTCCTGTGAATAGCCTTTTGCAACCAATCTAGCTTTGTTCCTTATGAATATGCCATTTTCATCCATCTTGTTTCTGAACACCCATTTTATGCCTATAACACTTCTATCCTTAGGCTTGGGCACCAGCTTCCAAACTTTGTTTCTCTCAAATTGGTTTAGCTCCTCTTGCATAGCTAAAACCCAATCTGGATCTAGAAGTGCATCCTCAACTTTCTTTGGCTCATCTTGAGACAGAAAGCTACTATATAAACATTCCTCTTGAGTTGCTCTTCTAGTTTGGACTTTTGAAGAAACATCACCTATAATGACTTCAAAGGGATGATCTTTAGTCCATTTCCTTGAGGGAGGTAGATTTGCTCTTGAAGAAGTAGCTTCATGATCATGGCTGCCTTGATTGGATATTTGTCCTTGAGAAACTCCCCCTGAGTTTGTTGTCCCTAAATGATCACTTCTAGAGGCATTTCCATGACTGTCAACGGTATGACCATTTTGACTGTCAACGAAACGCTCATTCTGACTGTCAACGAATCCTTCATCATGACTGTCAACGAAATGACCATTTGGTCTGCTAGCAGCTATTCTTTTCAATCTCAATGCAGCAATTTCATCTTCAATGCTGCTTTCATCTGTGCTAGATACAACAACTTCAGGCTGTTTCTCTATAGCCTTGACATGATTCACTTGATCTCCTTCCCCGTTCTCAAAGGAAAGACTTTCATGGAAACCTTCATCACAGAGACCTTGAATTTTGAGATCATCAAAAACAACATGTACAGATTCCATAACAATGTTGGTTCTGAGATTATAGACTCTGTAAGCTTTCCCTGCTGCATATCCCACAAATATTGCTTCATCTGCCTTTGCTTCAAATTTCCCCAAATGCTCATCTTGATTTCTCAAAACAAAACACTTGCATCCAAAGACATGAAGAAAATCCAACAGTGGCTTCTTTCTTTTGAGTAGTTGATAAGGGGTCATTCCCTTGGCCTGATTAATCAAAGAAATATTTTAAGTGAAGCAAGCTGTGTTAACTGCCTCAGCCCAGAAATAAGTTGGTAACTTTGATTCATCTAGCATTGTCCTTGCAGCTTCAATAAGTGTTCTGTTTTTCCTTTCAACTACACCATTTTGCTGTGGTGTTCTTGCTGCTGAAAACTCATGCAAAATACCATTTTCTTCACAGAACACCTTCATGCTTGAATTCTTGAATTCTGTCCCATTGTCACTCCTAATCCTTCTTACTTTGAAATCAGGATGATTGTTTACCATCTTGATGTGATTGATAATGATTTCACTTGCCTCATCTTTGGAGTGCAAAAAGAAAGTCCATGTAAATCTAGAAAAATCATCAACAATCACAAGACATTATTTCTTCTTTGAAATGGACATGACATTTACAGGGCCAAATAGATCCATATGAAGCAGCTCAAGTTGTTGGACAATTGATGACTCTGTCTTGCTTTTGAATGATGCCTTCTTTTGTTTCCCTTTTTGACAGGCATCACACAAACCATCTTTAGAGAATTCCACCTGTGGAATTCCTCTGGAAAGATCTTTCCTCACCAAATCATTCATAACCTTAAAATTCAGATGAGATAATTTCTTGTGCCATAGCCAACTTTCATCCTTGCTTGCCTTGCGGAAAAGACAAGTGATGGTGTCTGGACTTGTGCTACTAAAGTCAACAATGTACACATTCCCTCTTATGAATCCAGTCATTACCACATTGTTGTTTCCTCCTTTAGAAACAACACATGCTTCTTTAGAAAAAGTAACTAAAAATCCTTTGTCACAAAGTTGGCTGATACTAAGCAAATTGTGCTTAAGACCATCCACCAATGCAACCTCATCAATGATGACATTTTCTTTTGAAATCAACCCATATCCCTTAGTGTAGCCTTTGTTGTCATCTCCAAAAGCAATACAAGGGCCAGCTCTTTCCTGAAACTCTGTGAGCAGGGTAGAATCACCAGTCATGTGTCTTGAACATCCACTATCCAAGTACAAAAGATTCCTTTTATCTCCCTGCACACAATGAAATCAAATCAAGTTGATTTTGGTACCCAAGTTTCCTTGGGTCCTGTTTTGTTAGCCTTTGATTTACCTTTTATATCATTTTTTACCTTGGGCTCAGATTGATTTAAATCAACCTTTACCTTTGGTGTTGATTTCTGAGGATTGCTCACATTTTCATTCACAGCATGCATAGATGGAGGAACAAACATGTTATTCATTTTCCATGGCATTTGTGGCACATTAAACATATTGATGTATGGATTAGGCACAAATGGCATGCTAGCATATGGATTCTGAAATTGTGCATATGGAGCAAACATGTTAGGTATAACAGGCATTGTAGGCATAGAACCATTCATTGCAGGCTTAGGCATTTTCACATTAGCAGTCTTCTTAACAGATTTGCAGTTAGTAGATAAATGACTAACACTACCACAATTAACACATGTCTTTCTAGGAGCATATTTATCAGGTGTGTAATTGCTATGTTTGTTAATCCCTACTTTGCCATTCCTGTTATTCTTTTTATTGCCCTTAGTCTCAACTTGAATTTTCTCTAACTTGTCTTTCAATTGCTTGTTAGACAAGTGACCTACATTTGCTCTTTCAACAGGCTTCTCAACTTTCTTTGATTTACTAGACTCACCTTGAACAAAGTTCTTGGTGACAGGACCATACTTGTTATTAAGTCTAGTGAGTTCTTCTTTCCTTTTCTCTGTCAACGAAACAGCCTGATCGGTTGATGGTTCATCTGTCAACGAAACTTTGCATTCCGTTGACATATCAACCTTCAACAAATGATCATTGTTGTTTGTTGACTCTGTTTCTGATTCTAAGGTTTCACCAGCATACCCTAGCTTCTCTTTGTTCTTTTTCCATGATTGCTCACAGAAAGATTCCATACCTTGAACATTAATGATGTTAGTAGCAACATTCCTGGAATCTTTCCATTTTGCAATCACACTTTGTTCTATTTCAAGTTGTGTTTTAAGAATCTCTTCCCTTTCTAACACTTTCTCAAGTTCCTTCTTAGCATCCCTACTAACACACCTCATTTTCTCAAACTCAATGAGCTGTGCTTCTAACATGACATTTCTATCACTTAAGAGCATATTAGACTCTTTGATTCTTGAGTTCTCTTTGGTAAGTGATTTAAGAGTAACACGCAAATTATATAATACAGTAGACATTTCATTTACTGCACTATCGCATTCCTCTTTAGAAAGCTCAGAAAGATTAGTAATTGTTACCTGATTGCTAGAGGAACTTGCTTCCTGCTCATGATTGTTAGCCATTAGAGCCAAGTTGACATACTCAACATCATCATCAGATTCTTCACCATTACCAGCCCAATCATACTCCTGAGACATGAAAGCTTTTTCTTTCTGCTTGAGAAGTTCAAAGTATTTCTTTTTATAATCAACAGGCTCAAATTTCCTGTTGCCCTTCTCAACTTTGGGCTTTCTTCAATCTCCAGCAAAGTGACCAATCATTCCACAGTTAAAACATTTAGACTTAGACTTTTCAATCCAGTTACTTTTGCTAGGTTAAAAGTCTCTCCTTGGCGGCCTTGCTTCTGAGTTTCTCTTGAATTTGAACTTAGAGAATTTCCTTGAGAGAAAGGCTATATGTTCATCAATCTCATCTAAGTCATCCAAGTTGGCTGGTTCTGGTCTTCTTCTTATGTCATCTTGCCTTTACCCTTGCTAACATCACTCCTACAACTAGCTCAACTAGTTGTGGCTTTTGCAGTTTCTTCATTGTCATCTTCTAGTTGGTTCAGAGATGCAATCAATGCAATAGATCCACCTTTCTTTTGTACCTTCTCAATTTCTTCATCTTGCTCCATTTCCAACTCATATGTCTTTAAAGTTCCATAAAGCCTCTCAAGAGTGTAGTCTTTGTACTCCTGAGTGTTTCTCAAGGAAACAGTCATAGGCTTCCATTCTTTTGGAAGAGCTCTAAGAAATTTGAGGTTTGAATCCTTGGTTTGGTAGATTCTCCCATACAGCTTTAATCCATTCAAAAGCTTTTGAAACCTACTAAACGTGTCATTTAGGGTTTCACCAGCTTTAAAATGAAAGTGCTCATACTGTTGTATAAGGAGTTGCATTTTGTTTTCCCTAACTTGCTCAGTTCCTTCACAGAGTGTTCTAACAGTATCCCGTACTTCTTTAGAAGTTGTACAGTTTATAACATTGTCAAACATCTCTTGCTCCAAACCATTAAACAGAATGTTCATGGTTCTTTTGTCTTTATGGATTTCTGCAACATCTTCAATAGTCCATTCTGAGGCAGGTTTTGGAATTTCCACATCTGGAGCATCATCTGGCAGTCCAACTCTAGATGCAAACTTCATGGGAACGTGTGGACCTTTCTCAATGCAGTCTACATATCTCTCATCCATAGACATGAGATGTAGATGCATTTTTACTTTCCAGTGAAAGTAATTGTCCTTAACTAGAACTGGTATCTTTACTCCTGCATCCTTCTTCACCAAGGTAACTGTTTTGGCCTTGATCTTTAAACTTCTTGTATGTTAGAAGCTTGCTCTGATACCAATTGTTAATCCCAAATGACCTAACAGAATTGTAGAAGGGGGGGGGGGGGGGGGGGTTGAATACAATTCTAGATATTTCGAAACTTTAAAACAACTTTCTAAAATAAAAACTGAACTGAAATAAAAACACAAACAAATTTAAAATTTCAGTTGGATGTTCTGAGGATCCAACTGAGATAATTTTTATTGCGGAAATAATCTGTGTTGCACAAGTATCATAGCTGCTCAGTTCATGATACAAAGTGAGAGTGCTCTTGAAAAAGCTAATACAAACTATTTTATCTCACTCACTTCTATATATTTAAAATGAACTGCTACACTTGGTTATATAACCCAAGTTTACAATGCTATTTTTGGCTACTTTAAAATAATCTAAAGTAACTTTTAGTAGCTTGCTTTTCATCTCTTTTGTCCAATGGTCCTTGGAGATCTTGGCTTTTGTCTTCATGCTTATTATGATCACTCCCAAGAACCTAATTGGAAATTGGAATGTTTCCTTATTTCCAGTAACCATTTTGATGGCTTCCAATGCAAAGTACACTTCCATATCTCCCTTTTGATCTGTCAGATAACTGTCACTATCACTTTGTCAACTATTCATAAAAGCAATAATGATTCGTTGATAGTAGAGAGATGTGTTTCGTTGATAGCTTTATTCTTCGTTTTGTTGATGGTATAATCCTCGTTTCGTTGATAGAGTAATCTTCATTCCGTTGATAGAGTAATCTTCACTTAGGCAGAATTACAAGGCATGATATATTTACAATTCACCAACCTATTTTGCCTATCTAGTACTTAGTCAACATGACTTAGAAAACCTATCTAATACCTACAACAAAATGCATATCAAACTATGAAATATTGTACAATGCAATTGCTACATCACTCATTTCGTTGATGAGCTTCCTGTCAACGAAAGCTGCAAAGCATGCCATTCCGTTGACAGTTACAAAATGACTTAATACAAAATCTACTAAGTGTTTTATAATTATCATCAAGAACAACATATTCCTAACAACCTCTCCCTCCTCTTCTGATCAAAGGAACATCATCTTCCTCTTCTTCTTCCTCATGTATCTGAGCAACCCTTAGTTGAGAGGGACCTTCAAGCACTTCTTTTCCTTTTCTACTTACTGAAATTGAAGGTTCTTTAGAAGAAACTTTCTTGTTTGATCCTTCTCTGATTATTATTCCTTTCTGAGGTTTTGTCATCAGCTTGGTAGATATCCCTCTTCCTCAACCATGACCTCTACCTCTGGTTCTGTTGCTCCTCCTTCCACTCCTGATAGTCTCCTTCTGAGATTTTAAGATCTCATACTCCAGCTTTTGAGCTTCAACCATTTCTTCTATATCTTCATCAGGATACATTTCTTGAAGAAGCTTCCTGGCTTGCTGCTCATCAAACGCTTCAAGTCTGGGATCTTTATAGTGTACAGTGTATTCTATTCCATCAATGTTCACAGTTTGATGAAACTTCTTTGCTTGATCAATGGTTGTCACTATAATATCTTGAGATTGAATTCCAGACCTAGACCCAGAGACTTGAGTGTCATGACTCTTCTTAGTCATAGAGATTTTTGAGTTAGTAGCAGCATCAAAATCAGTAATTATCTTCTTCTGACTTGAGCCTCCATCAGGAGCATCATCCTTCTGTTGAACAGTTAACTCAGGAGAGCATTTGGTTGCCAGTACTTTCTCCCCCTTTTTGGCATCAGTACCAGCATCAGGAACAAGAGCAGAGATAAGTAAGTCAAGTTTAGCATCCATAGATGCAGCCTTCTTTTCCAGAATGCCAATCCTTTGTTCAAGAGAAACTTGATCCTTATGAATAGAAGAAAAATTTCTGGATTGACGAAGAACTGAGTTAGCATGATTCTCCACAACATCAGCAATACTCTTAGCAGTAGTTGTCTTGACATCAACAATCCCCTCAAAAATAGCCTTAAGCATAAGAGAGGTTCCTTTAAGATGAGATTGAAGATCAACATTCCTAATCTCCTAGAAAGCAGTAGCCAAGTGATGATGAACATTACTAATGCCAACAGGCGAGTTAGGATCAGTCCAAGAATGATCCCATTGGGCACGCCTATGCCTTGTCAGAAGATCAGTAGAGGAATCATCAGGAGCAGAATCGTCAGTATTAGAATCGTCAGAAGCACCAGAAACATCCGGAGTAAGCGAACCTGCAGGATTAGATGTACCAGCAGGAAAACCCACAATTCCTAAGTCTCTCCATTCTTTTCCAGTGATCTCATCACTGCTCACCAACACATCATCCATACTTTTAGGAGTACGAATTTCCTCACTGGAATGCAAAGCATCCACACTCAATTCTACCTCTCCTTTTGCCAGTTCAGGAGACTGCCTCTCAATCATTCTATTTTTCTCTAAATCTTTTCTCTCAGTCTCACGAAAAAGGCTCAGAGCACTCAGAAACGAAGAAATAAGAGATGGTAGAGAAGGGTGGAGTGGAGTCATACTGATAGGGGTTTCCTCAAGAAAGGATCTATCAGTAGTCATACTCACACTAGGAGAATAGACAACCATAGCTGTATTAGGATAAGAAACATTACCTGATTCCTCAATATCCATAGGGAGAGAGGATAGTGGAGAAATCAGAAGAACTTGATTGTCATGAATTGGGCCTTCTTCCATACTTTGAATGAAAGGTTCTTGAGGAGCCAGGACAGTAGTGACTGCTTCAGAAGAGAGATCTGAAGGTTCTTGTAAGATCCGGGAAAATTACGTGTTATTATGTGATGTGAAATGAAATTTTAATTTCATATTAAGAGTTATTAAATGATTTATCTATTTAAACGTGCTAAGTTATTCGTTAAATGATTGAATATGTGATATTGTGGTGCTATGTGAAATGTGTGGGGAATTAGAAATTATTTTGAAAAGGATGTCATTCTATTTTATTTTATTTTAATTATTGAAAAGGAAATTTTGATCGTTCCCAAATTATTCGGGAGATTGGTATATCGTTCGTACCAATATTTCATTCGTTAAAGTGGGAAGTATTCGAAAATATTCGTAATGGAGGCATTTTGGTTCGTATATTTTGTATTAAACGATACTTGTAGTTATCTGTACTATATGGATGCTTATCGTCTCGTGAAACGTGTATTCTGCTTTATTAAAGGTTTAAAGCATATATTCTATTATATTGTATTTAAAACGATCCATCGGATCAGTATCGATCCAAAAATGTCGTTTGGGTATTATTTTCCGTTTATTATAAAAAGGCAAATCGTACTTTGTTTTCGTATAATCAAGCTTAATTACAGTTAAAAATCCGAAAAACCCTAGAACGTGTTCTTCGTGTTCTTGAGAATCAAACCAACTTTTGAGGGCGTTATCGGAATCCGATTTCGATGTTCTTGTAACCAAAATGAATCTCTCATCATCCTCTACCTAAATCCACCATCGAAATTCAAGTGGGTATGATTTTCTAAACTATTCGATTTTTAATTATTTTATTTATTTCGAATTTTAGGTTTAATTTTGGGGGAATCTTTGTTCTTAATTGTTCTTGTTAATTGATGATATGAATAAGTTGTATGTGTTGTAAGGAATGTTTTGATGATTTTTAACTGATTTTTGGAGCTCGAATTCGAGCTAATCGGAAAATTCGACGTCGCCGGAGTTCTTGAGCTTTTGCCGGATTTTGATTTCCAGGAGCTGCTTCTTGGTTATGTTTATACCATTGAATAGATCTGTGAGTTTAGAATTGAACCATGTAATCAGTTTTGAATTTGGTGTCCGATTTCGGTTGGCCGGAAACGGCACCGCCGTTTTCTTTTCCGATCGTTTTGAACGATTTTGACGTATTTTCAGTTAACTAGGCTCGGTACTGTAATCGTCGAGACAATCCAGTGAGTTCTGCGTAAAAATCCGTGTGTTTGGAATGGTTTTGGTCGCCGGAAACTGGTGGGTTGGCCGGACGCCGGCCGGAAACTAGGAAACCCAGTTTTCCGACGTGTTCTTGGCGACCCACCGTGTTCTTCACGACCCATTTTCAAAATCCTACCCGACTCGGTTTCGATCCAGAAAACCCTAACTGCATTTCTAAATACTGTTTCTGGATTTTAATTTTTAAAATAATTCAAAAATTGTTTTAAAAATTCTAAAAATCATATCTTTGATTTAAAAATACATTTTATTATTCAGAATATTTTATAAATTTCCAAATATTTATTTAAATTCGAAAATTGATTAAACTTAATTATTTTAAATATTTTTAATTAATAATTAATTAATTTAATTAATTGATTAATTCTTTTAATCAGTTAATTCTTAAAAATTGATTATTAATTAGATTTAATTAATTTAAAATTTAGTTTAATTATTTTCAAACCTGATTTATTATTTAAAAATAGTTTGAGCATTTAAAGATTGTCAATTAATTTTATTAATTGATTTATTTGCATTTGAAATACTTATATTGGACTTAAAAATCCAATTTTTGATTTAAAAATTGTTTGTGGCTTATCTAAATTCAAATAAGCTTCGTATGATGTTTTAAAAATAGTTATAAGTGCTATATGGTTTGTATGAGTTGTGTAATGTGTTTTATAGTCCGTATATGCCCGTACTATGGCTAGTATCTGAGTTTTAAATATCGTAAATTAGACCGGGCGTCCGATACGTAACCGGTTACTTGTTTAAATGTGTTATATGAATGATGTGAATTATCTGTTGTTGAGTCATGCATGCGAATAAATTGTGTTGAGACTTGTTTGAGTAATTGGTCGTGTCTAATATTATCACGAGGGGTAGTTGGAATAGAAATTTATCAGTAATGTTAGAAAATGAGATTATTGGACAAGATGAGTCAGATTATCGAAATGAGTAATGTTAGTTGTGATCATTCTATCAATTGAAATGTGGTTGTCTATGCAACAGAGGCTATTGGACAAGACGAGTCAGATTATCGAAGTTAAGTTACAATCGTTTATGGAATGTGAAATCATACGTTGAAGACCAAGTACTGTCTCATGTTTGACTATCGAGGCTGGCACGTGGATTCGAAATGGTAAAAGCAGACTAGTGGTGTTCGCAAGAGCGTTAGAGCAAAGAAGGACGGAAGTAGAGAATCGTGCGATAAGACAGAATAAGGAGGGAATCATATTGTTTCAGCGTTACGAAATAGCTAAGGACCAGAGGCAAGTGTTTGTACCCTTGCTTATTAATTAAGAGATATTATCTTGAATTATTAGTATGCATGTTGAATGCTTTTTACTGAATTTTCAAATGTTGATTTCTTTGCATTAAATTGCAAGTATGTTATTTAAATCTCGTAAGTTGACGAGTATTATTTTATACCTTTTGAGTTTAGATTCATATTTCTAGGTTGGTTGGAAAAATATAAATATTTTGTTGAAACGATTTAGAAGATAGTTATGGGCCGTATACTAAGGATTTCTTTCAAAAAGTTGATTTAAAAATATTAGGTTGGGATATTGCCAACCCCAGATAAGTGGGAACTTGTGAACCCTATGTTGAAAATGTTATTTTAAATTCCGAAGTCGTGGTACTTGTTCTACAAGTATTCCATTTTCCATCTTGCATCCATGCAAGTATTATTATCATTTCTTGTTAATGCGATCATCTGATCCATTCCCTGATTCGAATTCATATATGCTGTGCATGATTTAGTTTACTTCCTTCAAATACAAGGCTTATCTATTATAAGTATATGTTCGAAGGACTTGAACTATTTCTGTCAGAAGTTAATAAACCCTTGTTTTCTTCATTTATAAACTTCACCTTGACTTTTTCTTAAACTTGAACCTGACTTTCTTGTCACTTACCAGATTAGTAAATCTTAACTAATTCTTCCATGATATGATAATTTGAACTGTTGAGGCCATCTAGAGCCTGCTCTTTGAACCCTATTTTATATTGAGTTGTTGCAAATTCTGTTGATATCATAATGCCTGTTTCATATCAGACTTAATCTTGTTGAGCATGTCATTGTTTATTCTTCATTATATCCCAGTTGTTGCATCGATCCCGTCGATGTTTATTATATTGTCACTTTTCATGTGCACCTCCCGATATTGTGTCGATCTCGTCGATACTAGATTATATTGTTATTCCTTGATGGATTCTTCATAGTTGAATTGTTTCCTGGAACGTGAGTTTTCCAGCGTTTGTTGTATTAAGGTTGTCGATTCTTCCGACACCTGATTGTCGAAGTAAGGTTGTCAATTGTTCTGACACCTGACATATATAATATAGGATTGGAATGTTTTTAAATGGGACCAGTAATTGGTCGGGCCATATTTATGGTCGGAATAAATTAAGGCCCAGATTGGCCTAGGATCCAGTAGAGGACTTTGCTATAAGCGAGTCCGGGGTTGATGCGTGGCTGGCCAGCAGCACAACCTTTGATTTGATAAATGTTAAAAATCCAATTATAATATCAATTCTTATTTCTGGGATGAGTTACATCCATATGTTTTGTACTTGTGAGTTATGACCTGATATTCAGGTTTATTCGTTGCGTAAAATTGTTGGTTGTTGATTAATAATAGTGGTTTCAATCTTGCTGAAATCACTTACTCTTAATACATTTGGATTCCAAATAGTCGAAATCCACTTCCTTGATTCCATTGGCAGTCGTGAGATATCTATCTTGATGAGTTTTATTCATACCGCATATCTAGTCGGTACCATGTTGAAGTCTTGAAGTGCGTTCCTTATTCCTTGACCGAGCATGTTGGCTCATTCTTACCCCTTGATTATTCTAACCTTCCAGAGTTGTTGGTTTCAGAAAATGTTGTGAATAGACCTGTTATCTTCAAAACTAGTATTTTTGTACAAACTATGGTCTTGAAGACGTATGAGTTATATTTATTTCATATTTTCTACTTACTATTGTTGTTATTGTTGATTTGGTCACCGTAACGACCAATATAAATCTTTTTGTGTTTTAAACTATTCAATTGCGAGAAGAAGAATGAGAAATTGTGGTAAATTACCAAACTTGATTTGAAAATATTAGAGATTACAAATGTTTAAGCCAAAGGCTTGTTTATTTTAAAATCCAAAGTTTATTTTGGAAACCTTTCATATTATATTTAATAATGCGCTTGCTGAGCAATTCATTCGCTCATACTTGTTTTATTTATATATATTTTAGCCTGCCAGAAAGAAGGTGTATTGGCGAGAGTTGTCCGCGTAGCTGATCAGAGATGGGGAAAGATATTAGCGTAAAGACGTTTTGATCCAGAGCATTTGGAGCTAGTGATAGGTTTTGTATATAGATGTTTCCTATTGGATATTATATTGTGTAAAGTTAGTTGCCTGGTATACTTCTTATCGAAGTTATACTTGTGTATTACAATTTATGTAAAGAGAATGGTTGTAAAGAAGAAAGATTGTTTGTAATGAAATTTTGGATTCTTGTTTCTAGCACTATAACCTTTAAAGATTCTTGGTAGAGTTGGGGTCACAGATATTATTATTGTGTTGATTTTATATTGAACAGGTTGTTTGGATTAAGGGTGCAGTGTGACGACCAAATCCTTTGACCCCGGATTTATGGCGTTACAGTTGGTATCAGAGCAAGGGTTATAGTAAAACTAGAAACGAGAGTGTGTGGGAGTGTATATTGTTATATAAGGAACGTCAGAGCTCATTTAGAGTTTGTGTTGGACTATTGGATATAGTACCGCTGAGTGAGTTGAGATAAAGGTATTTGATTGAGATAGTTGTGCTGAGATGGATAGAACTTCTTACGTTTGTAGACGTCTAAGGCGGAATCTTCGAGGACTATTACGAGTCGACGATGACGTACGATATTGATAACCTTGCGACGTGGAAAAGAAGGGCTGAAATCGAATAACGTGGACAAGAAGGGCTGAAATCGAATAACGAGCTATCGAAGGAGTCGACGGAGGAGTCATATGTGAAGACCTTGGTAAAACCTTCCCATCCAAAGGAAATATTTGACATTTCTTTAAGCGAAACTGTGTTGGTGAATATATTCCACCTTTTGACCTTGTATTTGATACTTTTGATCAATCATGATTGCAATTGCCTCAGAGGTTGTTGTAATATCTATTTCAAATTTGTGAAGCCTGTTGAAAATATGTTATTTAAATTCCAACTCCTTTATTCTTCCGGAGTGGATAACTCTAATTGTGATGTAACACTATTTGTTGATACTTCCTTTCTGGTTGTTCTTCTTTTCTGAAATAACACCTTTGGAATCTATTCAATTTCAATCCAAGGTGTGTATTTGAGATTTCTTATCGAAAGGCCCTGGTTATCATTCCGACTCTAAATTTCTTTCATATTTCTCTACTCCAACTGAGGTAAACAACCCTATTTATAGGGGACACAAGGACTATCTGTCTATGTGATAGAAGTCTGATGGGACGCCGTCACTTGTGTGTTGTGCAATACAAGAAGGCTAATTACCTTTAGTATTGTCTTAATAGAGACACACAACATTGAGTTCATGTGATCAAATTGATCTCTCAGTGATTCTCTTATTTCCAATAATGTTACCTTGGAATATGCAGACTTGGTAACCCCAATTGGGGAACATTTGCTATGATACAGAACCTTTTCTCTTCAAATATCATGAAGTTTCTTATTTCAAAAAATCCGGAAGGTATGCCACCAGGTTGGAAGGAAATTTACCTTACCATAATGAACGAAGAATTTGCGATTGAAATACCACGAGCGAAAGCGGATTACGATGCGATTAGAATACTAGTAACATATAACGGAGCCAGTTGTTCTCTCTCTATCGATTAACGTTATGATGTGGAAGAGGTGAAGTTAGATAATTCAAAAGTTGATTGGAAATTGGGGGAAAATGTGTAATTGTGCTAATGATATCCCGTGTTGTGGAAGATGGATATAATAGATTTTTGTCTCAATGAGAAGAACTTTTAAAAATTTGATGATAGGCTAATAATGGAGAATGAGTTAATCTTTGAGTATTTCAGGATTGTATGACATGGTTGCAAGTCTTTTGTTCACGATAGTTAAGGTAGATCTTACCAGTCAATGTGGATGTATAGGATGAGAATCAAAATGACGTTGAGTTGATCAAGCTGTTTGGGAATTGAGATGGAACCATGGAAAAGGTGTCCTGAGTGTTACTGTGAATGTATCTTCTGAATTATTTAGGAATCAAATGGAGAGCAGTTAAGTTATTGGAAGTAAGTAGAACAATTTTAAAGATATGGGATTAAGTCGCCAAGCTGATAAGGAATATTCTCACGATTATAGATAGGGAAAGAAGCTGAAGAGGTGTTAATACGGATTTAAAGGCAATGGATAAGGTAATGAGGGGTTGTTTTCAGCTGAAGAGTTAATTGGCGTAAAAGGTATGTGATCGTTGAAAGCAATTGTTAAATATATTGGAGGTAGATAGAGTTGACCCAAGAATATGGATGGCTGATAGTATGAGTAGAAAAAGGAAGATTAGAGACGTAAATATCTTCGGTTCAAGGATTAGAAAGGATGGAGTTTTAAGGTTATGATAACAAGAGATCAACTAGAAGGAATGACGGAAATAAGGATTCAACCAGAACTGATTAAAGAAAAAGGGCTACATAAAGGAAAGAGTTATGGAGAAAGAAATGGAATTCAATTACAGGAGGGAACGAGAAAGAATAAGGGATAAGAAAGAAATGTAAGGATATATAAGAGATTTAAAAGAATATTGATGTTAGTGAGTGTTTAAGTACTTGAGATGTTAGAAAATGAAGACAAGATAACAGAGATGTAGTAGATAATTACGACTAAAGAGATTCCTGAAGGGAGATGGAAACATGTTAAGATAAACTGTGTGATGGAGTTGCTAAGGCTTAGAGCTTATCGTGATGTTATTTGGGTTATTATTGGATAATTAATGAGAGATAATAGTACGACATGTAATGACGAGTTCAATTGTATTTGGCAGAGATTCGTGACTTAATTAAAGAATTCAGATAGACTATGCTTGTGTACTAAATTTTGAAGGTAATTGGAAGGATCATTTACCATGATTAGATTTCCTTACGACAACGGTTACTATGACGATTTTGAAATGCTACCTTACGTCGATCTACTGTGTGTTGGGAAAGTTGCGTATAAGTTTGCTTACCACCCCGTGAGTGGTGTATTCATCGTATATTTCATAAAAAAAATATGAACCTATAGAGATCTAGTTAAATTGTTCTATATTGAGTAACCGACTGAGATATTGAGTCAGTATGAGAGAGTGACAAGTAATAGAGGAGTCAAATTAGTATGAGTATGAGGAGAAATCCTAAGGTTGAGGAGTCAACCTAGGAATTTGAGAATGAGATGTTGGAAAAATATCCACCTATGTTTGCGCGAGTTGATTCTGAGGACAGAATCCTGTAAGGGGGGAAGGATGTAAGATCCGGGAAAATTACGTGTTATTATGTGATGTGAAATGAAATTTTAATTTCATATTAAGATTTATTAAATGATTTATCTGTTTAAACGTGCTAAGTTATTCGTTAAATGATTGAATATGTGATATTGTGGTGCTATGTGAAATGTGTGGGGAATTAGAAATTATTTTGAAAAGGATGTCATTCTATTTTATTTTATTTTAATTATTGAAAAGAAAATTTGGATCGTTCCCAAATTATTCGGGAGATTGGTATATCGTTCGTACCAATATTTCATTCGTTAAAGTGGGAAGTATTCGAAAATATTCGTAATGGAGGCATTTTGGTTCGTATATTTTGTATTAAATGATACTTGTAGTTATCTGTACTTTATGGATGCTTATCGTCTCGTGAAACGTGTGTTCTGCTTTATTAAAGGTTTAAAGCATATATTCTGTTATATTGTATTTAAAACGATCCATCGGATCAGTATCGATCCAAAAATGTCGTTTGGGATATTATTTTACGTTTATTATAAAAAGGTAAATCGTACTTTGTTTTCGTATAATAAAGCTTAATTACAGTTAAAAATCCGAAAAACCCTAGAACGTGTTCTTCGTGTTCTTGAGAATCAAACCAACTTTTGAGGGCGTTATCGGAATCCGATTTCGATGTTCTTGTAACCAAAATGAATCTCTCATCATCCTCTACCTAAATCCACCATCGAAATTCAAGTGGGTATGATTTTCTAAACTATTCGATTTTTAATTATTTTATTTATTTCGAATTTTAGGTTTAATTTTGGGGGAATCTTTGTTCTTAATTGTTCTTGTTAATTGATGATATGAATAAGTTGTATGTGTTGTAAGGAATGTTTTGATGATTTTTAACTGATTTTTGGAGCTCGAATTCGAGCTAATCGGAAAATTCGACGTCGCCGGAGTTCTTGAGCTTTTGCCGGATTTTGATTTCCAGGAGCTGTTTCTTGGTTATGTTTATACCATTGAATAGATCTGTGAGTTTAGAATTGAACCGTGTAATCAGTTTTGAATTTGGTGTCCGATTTCGGTTGGCCGGAAACGGCGCCGCCGTTTTCTTTTCCGATCGTTTTGAACGATTTTGACGTATTTTCAGTTAACTAGGCTCGGTACTGTAATCGTCGAGACAATCCAGTGAGTTCTGCGTAAAAATCCGTGTGTTTGGAATGGTTTTGGTCACCGGAAACTGGTGGGTTGGCCGGACGCCGGCCGAAAACTGGGAAACCCAGTTTTCCGGTGACGTGTTCTTGGCGACCCACCGTGTTCTTAACGACCCGTTTTCAAAATCCTACCCGACCCGGTTTCGATCCAGAAAACCCTAACTGCATTTCTAAATACTGTTTCTGGATTTTAATTTTTAAAATAATTCAAAAATTGTTTTAAAAATTCTAAAAATCATATCTTTGATTTAAAAATACATTTTATTATTTAGAAAATTTTATAAATTTCCAAATATTTATTTAAATTCGAAAATTGATTAAACTTAATTATTTTAAATATTTTTAATTAATAATTAATTAATTTAATTAATTGATTAATTCTTTTAATCAGTTAATTCTTAAAAATTGATTATTAATTAGATTTAATTAATTTAAAATTTAGTTTAATTATTTTCAAACCTGATTTATTATTTAAAAATAGTTTGAGCATTTAAAGATTGTCAATTAATTTTATTAATTGATTTATTTGCATTTGAAATACTTATATTGGACTTAAAAATCCGATTTTTGATTTAAAAATTGTTTGTGGCTTATCTAAATTCAAATAAGCTTCGTATGATGTTTTAAAAATAGTTATAAGTGCTATATGGTTTGTATGAGTTGTGTAATGTGTTTTATAGTCCGTATATGCCCGTACTATGGCTAGTATCTGAGTTTTAAATATCGTAAATTAGACCGGGCGTCCGATACGTAACCGGTTACTTGTTTAAATGTGTTATATGAATGATGTGAATTATCTGTTGTTGAGTCATGCATGCGAATAAATTGTGTTGAGACTTGTTTGAGTAATTGGTCGTGTCTAATATTATCACGAGGGGTAGTTGGAATAGAAATTTGTCAGTAATGTTAGAAAATGAGATTTACGAGGCCGTTGACTTAGATGTTGATTTTTTTTTGTATGGGGATTTTCGTCAAGCGAGTTACGAGGATTACTTGTATAGTTAGTTGTGATCATTCTATCAATTGAAATGTGGTTGTCTATGCAACAGAGGCTATTGGACAAGACGAGTCAGATTATCGAAGTTAAGTTACAATCGTTTATGGAATGTGAAATCATACGTTGAAGACCAAGTACTATCTCATGTTTGACTATCGAGGCTGGCACGTGGATTCGAAATGGTAAAAGCAGACTAGTGGTGTTCGCAAGAGCGTTAGAGCAAAGAAGGACGGAAGTAGAGAATCGTGCGATAAGACAGAATAAGGAGGGAATCGTATTGTTTCAGCGTTACGAAATAGCTAAGGACCAGATGCAAGTGTTTATACCCTTGCTTATTAATTAAGAGATATTATCTTGAATTATTAGTATGCATGTTGAATGCTTTTTACTGAATTTTCAAATGTTGATTTCTTTGCATTAAATTGCAAGTATGTTATTTAAATCTCGTAAGTTGACGAGTATTATTTTATACCTTTTGAGTTTAGATTCATATTTCTAGGTTGGTTGGAAAAATATAAATATTTTGTTGAAACGATTTAGAAGATAGTTATGGGCCGTATACTAAGGCTTTCTTTCAAAAAGTTGATTTAAAAATATTAGGTTGGGATATTGCCAACCCCAGATGAGTGGGAACTTATGAACCCTATGTTGAAAATGTTATTTTAAATTCCGAAGTCGTGGTACTTGTTCTACAAGTATTCCATTTTCCATCTTGCATCCATGCAAGTATTATTATCATTTCTTGTTAATGCGATCATCTGATCCATTCCCTGATTCGAATTCATATATGCTGTGCATGATTTAGTTTACTTCCTTCAAATACAAGGCTTATCTATTATAAGTATATGTTCGAAGGACTTGAACTATTTCTGTCAGAAGTTAATAAACCCTTGTTTTCTTCATTTATAAACTTCACCTTGACTTTTTCTTAAACTTGAACCTGACTTTCTTGTCACTTACCAGATTAGTAAATCTTAACTAATTCTTCCATGATATGATAATTTGAACTGTTGAGGCCATCTAGAGCCTGCTCTTTGAACCCTATTTTATATTGAGTTGTTGCAAATTCTGTTGATATCATAATGCCTGTTTCATATCAGACTTAATCTTGTTGAGCATGTCATTGTTTATTCTTCATTATATCCCAGTTGTTGCATCGATCCCGTCGATGTTTATTATATTGTCACTTTTCATGTGCACCTCCCGATATTGTGTCGATCTCGTCGATACTAGATTATATTGTTATTCCTTGATGGATTCTTCATAGTTGAATTGTTTCCTGGAACGTGAGTTTTCCAGCGTTTGTTGTATTAAGGTTGTCGATTCTTCCGACACCTGATTGTCGAAGTAAGGTTGTCAATTGTTCTGACACCTGACATATATAATATAGGATTGGAATGTTTTTAAATGGGACCAGTAATTGGTCGGGCCATATTTATGGTCGGAATAAATTAAGGCCCAGATTGGCCTAGGATCCAGTAGAGGACTTTGCTATAAGCGAGTCCGGGGTTGATGCGTGGCTGGCCAGCAGCACAACCTTTGATTTGATAAATGTTAAAAATCCAATTATAATATCAATTCTTATTTCTGGGATGAGTTACATCCATATGTTTTGTACTTGTGAGTTATGACCTGATATTCAGGTTTATTCGTTGCGTAAAATTGTTGGTTGTTGATTAATAATAGTGGTTTCAATCTTGCTGAAATCACTTACTCTTAATACATTTGGATTCCAAATAGTCGAAATCCACTTCCTTGATTCCATTGGCAGTCGTGAGATATCTATCTTGATGAGTTTTATTCATACCGCATATCTTGTCGGTACCATGTTGAAGTCTTGAAGTGCGTTCCTTATTCCTTGACCGAGCATGTTGGCTCATTCTTACCCCTTTATTATTTTAACCTTCCAGAGTTGTTGGTTTTAGAAAATGTTGTGAATAGAACTGTTATCTTCAAAACTAGTATTTTTGTACAAACTATGGTCTTGAAGACGTATGAGTTATATTTATTTCATATTTTCTACTTACTATTGTAGTTATTGTTGATTCGCTCGCCGTAACGACCAATATAAATCTTTTTGTGTTTTAAACTATTCAATTGCGAGAAGAAGAATGAGAAATTGTGGTAAATTACCAAACTTGATTTGAAAATATTAGAGATTACAAATGTTTAAGCCAAAGGCTTGTTTATTTGAAAATCCAAAGTTTATTTTGGAAACCTTTCGTATTATATTTAATAATGCACTTGCTGAGCAATTCATTCGCTCATACTTGTTTTATTTATATATATTTTAGCCTGCCAGAAAGAAGGTGTATTGGCGAGAGTTGTCCGCGTAGCTGATCAGAGATGGGGAAAGATATTAGCGTAAAGACGTTTTGATCCAGAGCATTTGGAGCTAGTTGGATATTATATTGTGTAAAGTTAGTTGCCTGGTATACTTCTTATCGAAGTTATACTTGTGTATTAGAATTTATGTAAAGAGAATGGTTGTAAAGAAGAAAGATTGTTTGTAATGAAATTTTGGATTCTTGTTTCTAGCACTATAACCTTTAAAGATTCTTGGTAGAGTTGGGGTCACAGATATTATTATTGTGTTGATTTTATATTGAACAGGTTGTTTGGATTAAGGGTGCAGTGTGACGACCAAATCCTTTGACCCAGGATTTGGGGCGTTACAGTTCTTGTGTGTCTAGTCCTTGAAGTTGGTCTGCATCAGAAGATGGTTCTTATGTGACCAAAGAATCAAAAGCAACTACATCAGGAAATGTAGGTTCTGATGGATGTTCCTGAGCTGTAGAATCATCAAACTGAGCGGTGAAAAAATCGTGAAGAGACCCTTGAGCAACGTCAGGAATCAATTCCTCAGAAGTTGAAGGAGTTTGCTCCATGCCTGCAGCTACCCTTTGAGTAGATGATTCTTGTGGGGCTTGATCAATGAGGACTGCCAGTTCACTTTGAGAACCGGGTTCTTGTGTATCCAGATCAATGGTAGGAGCATAGAATGTCCGTGCCTTGACATGCCTTTTCTTGCTTCTTTGAAAACAAAGTTTTCTTTTCGTTCCTGCAGCCTCAACAATCTCTTTTCTTGCTGCTTCTTCCAGTCTCATGACTTGATCATGGGACATATCGACAGATCTCCCATTTGGAGGTGCAGGAGGACTAGAATCAGAAATCACGACTTTATGAGGAGACATGTTCGTACAAAATCACGCAAGCGTATACGGTCACAAGTAATACAGGATTAAGTAGAGTTCGTTCCCACAGAGACTGCTTTGGTTATAATAGTTTAGCACTTATGCAACAATGTATGGTTATTATTCAATGCTAAGACAATTATCAAAGTTGTGTGTTTTAATTAACTAATGAGATTATAATTAACTAAAGAAGAGATTGCTGCAAATTTACTTATGAGAATCAAAACATGGGATCCGAACTTCATTAAATACTTCATTCAGAGTCTTTTGTCTTTAATTAATGCATGTGACGGTTGTGACAACTAATCGGATAACACAAAATCAGTACACGCTACCTTTCAGTATACGTATACCAAACCACCCAAACATCCACAAAAGAGATAGAAGTTGAGCAGACACCAATTATGCTTAGACCCTATATGTCTATAAGATTTGAAAACATAACGGTTTAACGAGCAAGTTATCCATTCAGATTACATAGGGCAGGTAAGATGGTTAAAATTACCTACGAATCATGCATGACAAACATACATAAACCTATGCTAGCATGGCAAATTCTAAACCTCTATATCCACTTTCGCAATCAATAGAGATTAATAAACAACTTAGATGTTAGCTACGCATCCAAGAAGAATAAGCACAACCAAACTAGGTTATCAATTAGCCATCACACACACATCTTTAAAACAATTAACTACTAAAATCCATAAATAAATCCGTTAGAATCCCACGACGACGATTAGTTCATATTCGAACCGTACATCATCGTGGGTTCTGATGAAAACATGATAATAAATATGTCCGAAAAACTGAATAAAAGTACTAGAGTTTAGAAAGAACAAACGAGAATCCAAAGTATCGCCTAATTTAGAAGAATACAAAGATTAGATGAAACTAGGTCTTCGTAAATCAGCCGTCTTCTTGTTCTCCTTACCGGTGGATGGATTAGTATGTAGGTATATGATTATATCCCATGAAATCGTCCATCAATGATTCATATAGGCCTTAGGGTTGACAAATAATCAGCAGGTTTCCTTTTCTGACAAAAAGCTGCCAAATTCTAGGATTCTGCAGGGGCGGGCGCGCGCAGGGAGGCGCGGGCGCGCCTGGAAATCTGTCAAATAGGGCACGGGCGCGCGCAGGGAGGCGCGGGGGCGCCTGAAATTCTGTCTAAAATCCTCAATTTGCTTTCTTTTGCCAATTCTTCGCACGTTCAACCTCCGCAACCACTTGACCTTCACACAAATGCTTAAACACCACCACACAACCATAGAATCACCACAACTCTGCTGATAAAGCAACTCTACACACACTAACACAAAACACATTAAAAACACCACGTACTTGAGAACAAACGATCAATTTAAGCCGATTTAGAACGATCCAAGTAGA
Source organism: Heracleum sosnowskyi (assembly GCA_030848705.1). Classification (NCBI taxonomy): domain Eukaryota; kingdom Viridiplantae; phylum Streptophyta; class Magnoliopsida; order Apiales; family Apiaceae; genus Heracleum; species Heracleum sosnowskyi. Next base: position 49,937,315 of record CM061241.1, read on the forward strand.
TATGAAATCCACTTATCAAGACAGCTGTTCATCAGAAGCATCAGTAGCAGGAACAGTAACAGTATCACTGTCATGCAAAGCTTGAGGTAAGACAACAACCCTAACAGAATGAGAAGTACTGATAGATTTTCTCAATCTGCGTCATTTTGGTGATGGAAATGATTGACTGTTTTGAGAAATGGCAGTGGCATCAGTAGCTGATAACTTAAAAATGGTAGACAAAGGCACATTGTCATCATCTTCATCATCAGTATCAGACTCAACAACAGTTGTACGCTTTCTCCGTGTGGCCAAAATGTTGGATGCCATACCAACTAGTTGATCACCTTGTTTCTCCAAATTTTGGGAGGCTTGAGGTAACAAGGTCCTTGATCCTGACGACTGAGAATGTCGAACAGATTTTGCTAACCTTGTGTGTCTTACAACTGATTGCTTTTGAGAGCCATCAGAGGTGGGGAGCAAGTGTTTGGTAAACTGTTTTGGTTGTGTACCTGGGTTAGATCCAGAGGGGGTATCAGCAGCAGACCTCTGAGTCATAGTACTAAGAGCAATTCCATAAACAGTAGGAAGACTCTGTCGTAGAAGCTGCCTGACCTGTTTAGGATACACAACATCACCAAGAAACATTTGTCGACCTTTTAAAATATACTCCTGAAAAGAGCGAGGAGTATTCTGAAAGACAGGCAACATGTTATCTTCACGAAAAACAACATTAGGGCACATGTAGTAAAAAATCAAGTGAAGAAATTTACCAAAATAGACAACTCCCTATTTTCAGTAACTCGACTACCGATTGAATCAATTAGCATACTAGCAATATTAACATCATAGCCATAGATCAGAGAATACCCTATGTTCTGTGTAGCCTGAGTTAGAGCGTCAAAATTTGAGCTCTTGTTCATGAAGCATTTGCCAATGGAATCAAAGTAAAAGTTCCATTCTTGACGAAGCTTAGTCCGCACCAGTTTTCCCATCCGAGTCATATCACCATGATACCCAATTAAGGTGAAAAACTCCCGAAGTATGTTCTCAGAAAAGAATGGGGTAAATGAGGTGGGACTGCCCAAGTGTAGTGCTTGTTGGACAATAGCCGGAGTGACTTCATATACATCATTTCTGAAAGAGAAGGTAAGAAGTGGTTGGGTATTTGAAGTACCTGGAGTGTAGTGAGCTGTGTTCCAAATCTGCATTACCGCCTTTGCAGATAAGAACTTGGGCTTAGTTAGAGCATACCCAATCGGACTTGTAGCTAGAAAATCCTGAATCAAGTGAAATTCAGATGGTGTATTCGTCTTGTCAAGAATCACAGAGTAGTTGTTGGTGACAAAGAGAACTCCATTATGAGTCAGATTCTTGTTTGTAGGAGATGGAAAGTGAGTTGCTGCCATTGTTGAGAGAAAGAAAATACAGAGAGAATAATATTGATACTCAACAAGGATTAGTGAATAAGAAATTGTAAGATAAAAAATATCTTTTGAGTATAATTAGCAACACAATTTCTCCGAAAAACAAGACTAATGATGAATATTGGACAGATATCGTGCAAAAATGGGTATGCACGATTTCTGAGGACGCGTGATTAAAGCGCTATACACAACGGTTGTATACACAACGCGTTAATATCGCGTTAATAGCACGCGTTAATACCAGCGCGTTGTATATCACAAGTTTGGCCTTGTTCCTTGTGATTACTCCATCAGAATCAGTTTTGTTTCTGAACACCCATTTAGTTCCCACAATAGATCTATTTTTGGGTCTTGGAACCAGTTTCCAGACTTTATTTCTTTCAAACTCGTTGAGTTCCTCTTGCATCGCTGTTACTCAATCAGCATCTTTCAAAGCATCTTCAATTTTCTTTGGTTCTTCCTATGAAATAAAGTTATGAAACAGCACTCATTCTGAGTAGCATTTCTTGTTTGAACACCAGCATCAGGATCTCCAATAATGAGATCAGGAGGATGCGCTTGTGTCCATCTTCTTGCTAAAGGTAACTGAGTTCTTGAACTTGATGCTCCCCCTGCATCAATGTCTTCCTCAAAAGAACTTTCTTGAGTTGTATGAGAAGCTCCCCCTGCATCAGTGTCCTGATAAGATTCGCTGGAAAAGGAGTTTCTCTGATGGATATCTCCTGATGTACTATCAGTACTTGCATCAGTGCTGTTATCAGTACTTCCATCAGTATCTGTAGAAGAGTTGTTCTCAAGAGATTCATTTGTAGTATTATTAGTAGTATTTATGATATCATTAGGCTCCCCCTCAATATCATCACTACTGATTTCAGCTTCTAGTTCATTCCCAAATATCAATTCTTCATGAGTATCTTCATTTATTCCAGTAATTTTCCTGTCATCAAATGATACATTTACTGAGACATTCACAATCTTAGTTCTCAGATTATATACCTTGAAAGCTTTTGTCGAATCAGGATATCCAATAAAAATTCCTTCATCTGCTTTTGTCTCAAACTTTCCAAGTTGTTCTGGATGTGTCCGCAAAATGAAGCATTTACACCCAAACACGTGCAAGTGTTTTAAGCTTGGTTTCTTTCCCTTTATCATCTGATATGGAGTCTTGCCATGTCTTGTGATCAAAGTACAGTTCTGAGTATAGCATGCAGTGTTGACAGCTTCTGCCCAAAAGTAAGTTGGCAGCTTTGCTTCTTCCAGCATTGTTCTTCCAGCTTCAATTAGAGTTATGTTTTTCCTCTCAACTACTCCATTCTGTTGAGGAGTACCAGGAGCGGAGAATTGCTGCACAATTCCTTTTGATTTACAGAATTCTTCCATTGTTGATTTTTTAAACTCAGTTCCATTATCACTTCGAAGAACTTTGACTTTGTTGCTTGATCCGTTCTCCAGCAATTTGACATGCTCTATCAGAATCTCTGGTGTTTGACTCTTTTTATGCAGAAAGTATACCCATGTGAATCTTGTATACTCATCAACAATTACCAGAGTATTCCTTTTCTTGTTAATAGACATTACATTCACAGGACCAAAAAGATCCAGATGTAGCAGGTGATAAGCCGTGTCTATTGAGTATTCTGATTTGCTTTTGAAGCTGATTCTCTTTTGCTTTGACTTTTGACAGGAGTCACAGAGTCTATCAGGGGAATACATCGCTTTTGGGAGACCTCTCACTAAGTCCTTTCTTACTAACTCATTGATGTTATTGAAATTCAAATGAGAAAGCTTCTTATGCCAGTTCCAACTCTCATCTATTGATGCCTTCGATAGAAGACACATCATTTTCCCATTAGTAGCAGAATGTAAGCTGGCTTCATATATGTTACCACGTCTATAACCCGTAAGAATCACTTTTCCATCCTTCTTACTTGCTATTTCACAGTGAGATTCATAAAAATTGACATGATAACCTCTGTCTGTAATTTGACTGATGCTCAAGAGATTGTGCTTCAGTCCTTCTACCAGAGCTACGTTCTGAATGATGACATTTCCAATTATAATGTTTCCATATCCCAAAGTATGTCCTATATTGCCATCTCCATAGGATACCTTTGGTCCAGACTTCCTCTCAAAGTCTGACAGCAGGGCCTTGTTTCCAGTCATGTGTCCTGAACATCCACTATCCAGAACTAGAACATTTTTCCTGTTGCCCTGCAATCATTTATTCAATCAGTTAGAATTTTTAAGAACCCACACTTGTTGGGTCCTGTTTTTCAATTTCTTGTTAAGATTTGCAGCGGAATTTTTCTTTAAATCATTTTCAACTGAATTAGCTCCACTTGAACTTGATTTAACAGAGTCTTTCTTAACATACACATTTCTAGTTAACAAAACCAATCTATCACTAGAATTTGCACCTTTATTGAATTTAGGCAAAGGAACATAATTATTATGGTACAAATTGTGATAACTAGTACATGTGTAAACTGAATGCCATTTGCTACCATAGTGAGAACAAGGATTCTGTGGTTTATAATTAACATTTCTACTCCTAACATCACAAATAGATATTTCAACTCTCCTCTTTTTATTCTTCCTGCAATCAATGGCAAGATGATTAGTATTACCACATGTATGACATGTCTTTCTTGGAGCATTAGGAATATATTTATAATTGTTAAACTTGTCTATACCTAGTTTTCCATTCCTATGCCTTTTAGGAATCTTCTCATTTTTCTTACCTGTCACTGCATTAATCTTTTTCTTTAACTTACCAGAGAAGAAATGTCCTATGTTCTTTTCTTTTGTGATTCTTTTCTTGACAGTCTCAGTGCAAATTTTAGCATCGGTCTTAACAGAAGTTTTAGTGCTGATTTTAGAACAAAGTGCATCAGTAGATTCAGTTTCTGTATCAGAAACAGTTTCTATTTCTTCCTCAGAGATTAATTCAATATTAGAGCTTGATCCTTTCTCAAAGGTAGAATTGACTTTCATGTCACTCGCAGGAACAAACTTTATATGAGTGGATAAGTTGATATTTTCATCTTCTTTTGCCTTATTCTTCTTGTATCCAAGACACTCTTTCCAGTTTCTATCATTTATAAGTAAATGAGTTTGTTTACCAGAATGAGTCCACACTCTTATTTGTTCTCGTTCTTTCTTTAACTCTACTTCTAGAGATTCTATTTTTAACATTTGTTCTATCTCTATCCCTTTAAGTTTCTCACACAAATTTTGAGTATTTTTTAGAATAACTAACTCAGCCTCTAAATACTCATTCCTTTTCTTTATATCAGCTGCTTCTTTTAAAATCCTGATGTTCTCCTTAGACTGATTATTATAACTAATGTGCAAGTTTCTAAGAAAGGATTTTAATTCACACATGTTATCAGTATCAAAAGCATAAGCAGTTTTAGGTACCTTTTCAGATGCCTCTTCAATTTCAGTCATCAGTGCATAGTTTGTTTCTTCTTCTTCTTCTTCAGAGTCAGAAGAATCCATCCATCCTTTGCTTGATGTGACAAGCGCCTTTCCAGCAGATTTTCCAACTTTGGGTTTCTTGCATTCAGTTGCATAGTGACCCATCTTGTCACAATTGAAACATTTAATCTTTGAGAGATCAATTTTCTTCTGTTTGCTTTTCTTGTCAGAATATTGATATCCTTTTGACTTTCTTCCATCTTTCCTGAATTTGCCCTGCTTCATCTTTCTGAAACCTTTAACCATCATAGCCATCATCTGCACCAGTTCTTTGTCAGAATCATCATCTGATTCCTCATCAGTACTTTCATCAGTATCAGCATCAGTGTCTGACTTCATTACGACATGAGCTTTAGCCTTCATTTTTCCTTGGTGCACACGCCTTTCTTTTGATTCCACTTTCAAAGCCACAAATTTAGGCTTTGATCTTGTACCTTCCTTTTGCTTGATCTCCAAATCATATGACTTCAGCATTCCATAGATCTCATCAAGTGTCATCACGTTCATCCTATAGTGTGCCTTATAAGATTCTGTTGAGTTATCCATTCCATGGGTAAGGATCTTAAGAACTTGACGTTTGAGTCCTCAACGTCATACACCTTTCCCACCAATGACAATTCATTTAGAAAAGTAAGAAATCTATCATAGATTTCTGTTATGTCCTTGTAAAGCATAATGTAACATAAGATGTAAAAGAGATAACTACAACTCAACCAAGGACAAGACAGACAATAATATTAACAGAAGAACAGGAATCCAGAATCAAAGAAGAAAAGGTAAACACAAAAAATCAAAATACGTTATGTATTCTTGAAGTCCGTAAACAGGTCACAGAAAGAAGTTCATGAAAATGTTCAAGCCTCAGTGACAGCAAAAGAAACAAGACTTTCAAGACGACAGAAGTATGTGAATGATTTAGAGTCAGTACCACAGGATTCCAGTGATGAAGCAACCAGGACGACAAAGGACTTATCAGCAGCATTGAATTGCAGACATAAAAGAAGAATTGATCAAGTGTTATTCATCTGTGAACCAGACCAGTTGCACTAGGTGACGACACTAAAAGATCAAGTTGTTTTATCGTCTCGGAAGAAAATGATACAGTCTGAAACTTTTCTGAAGACTAACAAAAGAAAAGGTTCGATGGTTTTTCTTTACTGCATTAGAAAACTATCGAATTGAAGTAATCATGACTTGACATGACTACTTTAATATTTGATAGTTTTTCTAATCAAGAAAACCATCGAATGATTTCTTAAGGATTAGTTTATTATTTGATACTTTTCTAGATGAGTAAAACTATCGAATGTGGAGAGGAAATGACTTGATGGTTTTACTTTTTAAAGAAAAGGAAAACAAAACCATCGAATACATTTCTAGGAATTCAATAGAAAAGGAATTTTTCACTTTGATAGTTTTCTTTAAAACTATCGAATGGAAAGTTCCTTTTAATCAATTCGATAGTTTTCATTTGTAAAAGTAGGTGGAAAGTTTATTTGTTTGTCAGGTTGATGGAAATTGGACGGCCAAGATTAATTCTTTAATCTTGGTTCGATAGTTTTCAAAAACAAAGACTACAATTATACAGAGGAGGTAGTGTCTTCCTCAGTCGAGGCAAATTCATAGTAGCAATCACAGAGAGAGAACTTTGAGCCGGAGAAGATCAGAAAATTTATAGTGCTCAGAATTCGATCAATGTATTGATTATGAATAGCCTAGAACTCATTGAAGCTAATCTACGGATTAGAAATTGTAGCACCCCTCGAGGTTTATATTTATAAAAAGATATATTCCCCGACTCTTGGTTTGGTTTGGTGTGTTTGATTTCGTTATAGAACTGAATGAATTATCCGCGAACGAAATTGAATTATTTGTGAGTATCGTATTCAACCCCCCCTTCTACGATACTTCGGGACCTAACAATTGGTATCAAAGCTTGTTAATCGACATACAGATTAGATCCGGGTATTTCAGACCAGTCAGACAAGAATTCTGAGGAGGCCAACTTCTAAATAAATTTATTTTATGAATTTATATTTTAATAAGTTTATTTTATAAATTTAAGTTAAAATGAATTTATCTTATAAATTTAATTTAAATAAGTTCATTATTTAAACTTGAATAAGTTTATTTGATTAACTTAATTTAAATAAATTTATTTTATAAATTCAAGTTAAATAAATTTATATTTTAAACTTAAGTAAATTTAATTTATGTTATGAATTTATTTTAGAGGTGCGGCACAGAGCAATTTGTAGTGTGCTAAAGAGACCCCTTACAATTTAGGTGGCCAATTTTGAGTCTGAGGTGACTTCGATAGTTTTTTCTTAAACTATCGAAGTGGTTTTTTTAATTCTCTTAACAAAAATGGCCAGCTTTACAAAAACACCCCGAATTAATATATTTCTGAGTTATTTATTTATTTCGAATTTTTGTTTAAAAAAAAATTTCTTAAATTCTAATTTTTCTTAAATATTAATTTACATGATTTAATTTTTAAGAATTCGAAATTCTTGAAAATTAAATGTTTTGTAAATATTTATTTTTGATTAATTTATTTTTAAGGAAAATTAAAAATTCTGAATATTTAAATTTTTCTTAAGTATTAAATTGAGGGTGCTCAAGGGCTTGTAGAAGAAGATTCCTCCGGGTGTTAAACTGATTTTTATCTTTCGAAGAAAAAGATGACCATGAAGCTGATTTCAGGAAGAAGTTTCTACGGATATTTTTTTTTTTAAGGAGATTTAATCAAATCTAAAGAGATTATGAAGCGAGGAATAAAGGGTGTTAGAGAATTGAACGGACAAACAAATATCTCAGTAACGTTTATTAATGTTGGAACCTCAGAACAGAATAGAAGAATTACTAGTAGCTGAATCAGAAGAAGCTCAGGTAGAAAACCTCGAGAGACTAGACTAAAGATCAGTGTTTCACTTGTCAAGGAAGTTTAGTCACATCAGATTCAGAAGGAGTAGAAAAGCCACATCCATGGATCAGGCTTATTTATTACGAAGCAAAGATTCTTCAGGATTCAGTTCAAAGAGGTAGTTACAGACTGAGATGGTAACAAAAACAAGAGTGATAGTTTCAACTTTGATAAGAACTATGTAACGAGAAACTATCAGGGTGTGCTACACAATGAAGAAGCCTAACAAACAAAGAAGAATAGGGACTCAGTTAATGAGCTGAAACAGAAGTGGAATGCTTTGTTGAAGAAGCATCAGCACAAAACTTGTTGCTTAAGGAAAGAGTTGGGATGGATCAGATGACGAGAAGATCATGGATATCTTGCTTTCATAGCAATCTCTGAAGATGATTCACCTCACATATCTCAGGTATCTTTTCCTTGAACCAATGCAGTATTTAATTCTCAATATTCAAAGCATGTACATAGGAGATCTTAGGTATGTGTGTATGAATATTTGTAGAATAAGATTTGCAAGTGAGATAGAAGCTTTCTTAAGAAACAACTCTTAGTTTTAGGGGTTAAGTTTCTGGCACATAAGACCTTAGTAAAGCTAAGTTTCAGTATCCCTAGTAGAACAAGATTTGCTCATTTATTCTGAATTGTTTGTTAAGGGATAATCAGTTTGAAGGATGGAGGAATTACCTTTAGAGTCAGTAGAATTTGTAGAACACCAAGCTGTATCTAAAACTGACTTAGGTAATAGAGAAAGTTAGATGCCATACAACAACAGAATGGATTAGATAGAATTAGTGATTTAATTGTTAATTCTTTTATTCCATGTGTGCTTAGAAAATTATTGAATATCTGTAAATCTACTTGCTACCTGTTACACTTGTGTATATTGGTTAAAGTAGAAAGTACTGAATTTTCTAAAATGCAGAACATGCCTAATTTGCACATCTCTTATCTGCAATGTCAAAATGCTCAATGTATGCCATTTATTCTTATTAACATGTTTGCTTATTTAAATATTATGAATGCATATCTTAGAACTTGCATTAATCATAGAAAAAGCATGTTTAAGAATTACATTAGAGCAACGACTGCAAGGTCAGTCAGAGATAAGAATAAGCATGTATAGGTTGAAGCTGTTGTTACCACTTTTAAAAGCAAAATCTCTAATCCATCTGGACCCAAGCAAATAAGTTGGGTACCAAGAACTGTCAATCCATTTGTGAGTGCAGGCAAATCAGGTTAATCGATTTATATGCTTTCTTGATCTTTACTACTGAAGACATATGATCGAAGAAAGAACTTGCCATCAAATGTGATTGGGAAAGCTGTTCCGTTAATAATCTTTGGAGATGACAGCAAAGGTTTTCATCACGGGACATGGCTACGTTTGAAATGGAATGTCATCATGTTTACAATAATTGGTATCATTGATAACAACTAATAGTTGGAGTCAAGGATAACAATTAGAAGCAACTCTCTTGCTGAAGATTCAAAGCACAAATCTTTTTATTCAATGAAGGAGCAGTGTTTTATCTCAAGCAGGAAGGTTGAGAAGCTCTCACCCTTGCATGACAATACAAGGAACTCTTTTCTAAAGATGGTATTGGTGAGAGGACTGCCTCATCTGGGATTCAAGCTAGATGAAATATATGAGGCATGTCATTAAGGGAAGTCAAAGAAACATCACAGAAAAGCTATAATGTGATAAGCATTACTGAGCCGCTTCAGATGATACGTATGGAACTCTACGGACTAGTTAATGTCTTATCTACAACAAAGTAAAGATATACTTCAGTGATGGTTGATGACTACTCTTAATACAAACTGGTGTTGTTTGTTCAATCTGAAGGACAGGACATCACAGATGAGATTAAGCACATTTCCATGATCAGTAACAAATACAGGAAGACCCTGAATTGGCCAATAGAAGCAAACTCTGAATTTCTTTCAGGGGTTTGAAGGAAATTGTTCTACAAGTAAGCATCTTGGCAAGATTGGCAGCTAAGGCTCTTAAGGATATTTTCCTCGGCTAATCAGTGGAATCTAAAGCCTACGAGGTAAATTTGATTAATCAACAAGAGGTGATTGAAAGTCTGAATATGATGTTCAACAACTCCAAGCTCTCAGCTGTTATGTGTGAAATTAATGGTAATGATTATTCAAATCCAAGCAGTGGTAATGGTAATTTAACTACACAGCTCAGTACTTCAACAGAACCACTCAGCGAGGATGAGGATTCTCAGGAAATCCCAGCAACAGCTTAGGGGGAGCAAAAGAAGGATCAATTAGTCAGATCAACACCACAATGAAAATCTAGAGGACACTTCAAGAACGTATCTGTCAAGACAAAGGGTTTAGATTCAATATCATTCCTGATGTCTAGTTCTTAGTGATCCTAGTGGTGGAGTGAAGACTGGAGCTATAGAGTATGAATGATTATTTTCTTGGTTTTCTTTCTGAAGAAGAAACAAAGAAAGGTAAAGAAGCTCTGAGGGATCCAGATTGGGTGATTGCAAAGCAAAATGAACTCAATCAATCTGAAAGGCAGAAAGTTTGGAAGCTGGTACCCAGGCCTAAGGGAAAATCTGTTATTGGAACAAGATGGGTATCCAGGATACTGGACAACATTGGCATTGTTATGAGGGACAAGGCCAAACTGGATGCTAGGTTACTATTAGGAAGCAGTATCTAACAAGAAGCACCAGTGACGAGACTTGAGGATATCAGGATATATCTGTATGGTGAATGTGATCAAGTGCTCTCCTGATTGGTGAGATAGTAGAAGAAGTCAATGTACAACAGATCCTGGCATTTGCTGTTGCAGATCAATTGGACGTTGTATAACTTCTCTTCACAAGATCACTACAGATTGGTATGAACCGGTATCAATACTCAAGCAATCGTCAAAGACATGGTATGACACTCTAACTGAACTTTACAGAATATGAATTTATTAGAGTTGTCATAAGGCACAAACATAATGTCATATATGTGCAGTGATATCATGATTATATTATATGTTGGTCTACTAACGAAAACTTGTGCAAGAAATTTGCCAAGTCATTGCAGAGAATGTACAAGATGAGTATGTTGGGAAAGTTGCAATTCTTTTTGGATTTACTTTGAGCAAGCCAGAAGATTAATTCTTTTAGGAGCACAAGTAAGCCAAAAGAGTGATGGCAATAAAAGTAAGTCAAGAATCTTTTGAATGTGCACAATTGAGAAGATTCTAGACATGCCAAGACTCCCTACCAACAGCAGCCACTAAAGCTTGATCAGGACAAATCAGGTAAAAGACAGAAATGACAAGCTAGAGAGGTATGCGTCTCATTAAGTTATTAGCTGCAAATTGACAACACATATTTTATTCTCAAGTTGCCAATGTGCAAGGTTCCAAGTGGATTTCAAAAATCTAGTCTTATAGTTATCAACATGTTTTTGAAATATCTTAAGGGAATACCAAATCTCAGTATATGGTACCCTAAAGATACTTGTTAACATGTTTAGCTATTTAGATATAAAATACGCAGGTTGTAAGAAAGACAGGAGAAGCATCTCTGAATGACAGGAGGAGCATCTCTAGAAGCTGTCAACTTCGTGGAGGAAGATTGATTTCTTGTTATTATTTCAGGAAATAACTTTATCTCCAACAACTCTGTGGAACGATCCACGACAATGCACCTTGACAACAGGTATCATTTCTTTCGAGAGCATGTCTTCAATTCATAGAGTAACTTGCAGACACGCACCTTATTTGAAAATCTCATCTGCAAGAAACTCTTGAATAAGTTCACAAGTATAAAATTGTTCATATTTTAAGGACTTGTGAATTTATTTAACATCCAGTCCTCATCTTAATAATTTAGTGCTAATATCTAACTCATAGATATTTAGTATTAATTTATTATTATTTATTTAATGAAATTTGAATTATGGAAATTGAAGCAGTTCAATATCTTATTTGCTCCATAATTTAAAATACATAAAATAAATATGCAGCATAATTTATTGGATTTTAATTGGTTAATATCATTCAATGATATTTAGTCGATTTTATTCTGAGAAAATTGTGAATTTTCTGTTGACAATTGATTTTGGTAAATTTGAAAAGATTTATTAGAATTAAAACTTGACAGGAAATAAAACAGTCTAAATTTTAAAACAAGAACAGGTTTTAAAATGAAGATAGAAGCAAAAAATATCGAATTTAGGAAATTCGATAGTTTTTCAAGTACATAGATAAATCTATCGAAACAAATTTTCGATAGTTTTTGAAAAGGAAAAAGAAAAACTATTGAAAACATTTCTCGATACTTTTTGAGGAAAATTTGAAAAAGCATCGAATTGAATTTCATTATTCTTTATCTAAATTCTCGATGGTTTTTGAATTAAAATGAAAATCTATCTGAGAGAATTATTTTTTCCTTTATTTTAATTCTCGATAGTTTTTCCACAAAGGATCCCTCGATAGTTTTTCAAGCTTTAAAAGGTAACAAGTTCGATAGTTTTTCAGATTTTTCAAAATTTATCGAAGTAAAGTTGACAGTTTTACCCCCAACTGAAAACCATCGAACATACTATTAAAAACATCGAACACTGTAAAGACAATATTGCCCCTGTCAATTCAATAAGTATTTAACAACCCCTTACGTTTTTTTTCTTATTATCAGATCTAAGGGCTTTTGTTTATACTTACTAGAATACATATAACCAAGAACATCACTGCCTCAAGAACTTGTTTCTAAGAAAACTATTTTCACTATTGTTCTTTAGAAGTTAATTGTTTTCAATTGATTTCTTCAGATAATTCTGATTATTTGTGTTACCAAAAGTAGGGTTCTTGATAATAGTGATTCGAAGTTGTGTTTTTTTTAAGAAAAAGGGGTAATTTTGTTTTAAGGGTATTTTGTGTCAAGTTTGATTAATTAGTAATAATTAATTAAATTTAATTGGTTTTAGTTTTGGTTTAAAAGTAACCAAGACTAATCATGTCTCGTTTCAAAACTTGCAAGCCATTACGAATTTACAGTTTCGTGCATGGGCAGAGTTTTTGAACACACGTTCATTAGTGGCATACGCCTTGAGTACTCCCGTAGTCCTTTGCTTTGATCAATTGACTGCGTTGTACACAACCGCCACGGATACAAGTGAGAATAACGTAAGGTCCTTCAGTTTTGTTGTGCCAGGGGGCAGAACAATAAGGGTGACGGAACATGACTTTAATAGAATACTACATTTTCCTACAGAAAACCATGTTCTGGATCCCAAAACTGAGGAGATACATGCTTTCTTCACTCTCATAAGAAGTCAACAACCTAACTTCTTTGTGGGAGAGTTCCTTAAGCATTACCTGACATGGGACCACTGGATGAAAGAACATGCATAGATGATGTGCTTTGTTTCTATCCTAGGTTCCTACAGCTACTTCTCAATGATATCTTAACAGATGATGAGCGTGAGACATTCGCCAAAGAGGAGACCATGGAGTGCATGAAGATGAAGAGCAATGCAATAACCGCTCTGATAAGAAAGAATATCTTCCAGGGGTACCCACTGTTCTCACTGAATATCTAAGAACGGTGCCCCTACCACTTCTACCCCCAAGGGAACAGGTAAATGAAGGTAACATTCCTCAACCTGAACTGGCTCCTGAACCACAACAATGGATGTTGATCCAGAGCCCTCAGTGGCCATCCAGACCATGAGATTGCAACCCACAATCTCTAACCACGGTCGAAGAGCCTTTGGAAGAGCCAAATGAAACCACAAACGAACCTCCTTACCCTCCTATACCCAATATTCAGACATCCATGAGTGTAGAGGGAGATAGTGCCAAAGAAGCACCACATAAGGAGATACGCCATTCAACAACAGCTCTGCCTTACTCTAAAAGGAGAAGAACAAAAAACGAGGCAACTGTTGAAACTTCATTTCAATCATCCAAAGCGCCCTTTATTGATTTTTCTGATGCTGATTGGGCTACATTAACTAAAGCAATATCTGAACCAATAGCTCAATCAAGTAAGGAAGAATTGACGGAAGCAACTGGTGTTCCGACCATATTACGGTCAGGTTCACTGGTTGAAGGTTCTAAGAACCAACGGTCTTCACAGACGTCGAGAGAAGGCTTTGACCTAAATGCACAATCTAAAAGGTCATTGTCTACCTCCCCAGATGGAACATATCTGGATCCTGCGGGTAAAGGGTCTGACGTAGGTGCAGATCGGCAACTCGTTGACAGTGAATCAATTACTATTGAGGAGTCAACTGAGGTGAAGTCTTTACAGACTCACGGGGAAGATTCGGGATCTCTGCTGTTAAAGAGCCTGTTTCTAACCCCCTAGAGATTCAAACTCTAGATCCTACAAAGGATACATCATCCACGGATGATCAGCAACTTGGTTTAACCAAGGACGGGGACTTGCGAAGCCCCATTGCACCACCGGTGACCTCCTTAAGGACGGCTACGGTGTTTTCTTCTGCAGGTACAACTAGCACAAAGGGATTGAGTGAAACAAAAACACTTACACCTGGCCTGAGTGGGAAAGGAAAAATGAGTGAAACACTAACAGAAACGTTGAGTGTACACCCAGAGCCAAACGTGAGGAGTGACACCCTAACCCTTTCAAATATTCATGATTTGCTATTACCGAGAGGTACATGTTCAATCCACCCTCAAGGAGATGACAGTTCACAACAAACAAGGAAATCCACTATGGAAGAACTGGTCGAATTGAGGACTGATGTCAAAGAGAATCAATGTGACGGGGTACAGTCTATTTGGAATATGCTGAGGAACCAACAACCCGGACCTTCACAAAAACAACCTGATCCTTCTACTACCTTTTGGAATGAGGATAACTTCATCGAGGATTCCTCAACTAAGGGGGAGAAAGTTGGAGAAGGGGAAACAAATGAAGTGACTAATGAAGGTTGGCAAACAACTGGATGGGGAGTTTGGGAAACCAATGAAGCTATTCCAGTTAGACAGTATTGGATTGAAGACATTGTACAAGAAGAAAAAAAGTGAGGAGGAATTTGAGATCATGCAAGAGCAACCGATTCAGGAGGAGCATGAGCCATATAGAACATCCTATCTTGGATGATGATATGGAAGAAGAAGCAAATTCTCTATCACTGAGAGAGAAAGACACCACTGAAGGTGATTCTCATCAAGATCCAAAGAACTACAAAGCTAAATGAACTGCTCCGTGAGCATGTTAAGGAAATCTTGATGAAAGTCAGTCCAGAGATTACTGAAAACCCTCCTATGGTTAGATTCATGACAAATGACTTGTTCAGAATCTGCTACATGACGGAGGACAAACTGAGAGATTACCCAAACGAATATCTAATATCAGTTGAGAAGTATCTTAGATCCACTAGATTCACATCAACGGAGAAGGACAAAAGCAGCCGACACTCTAAGAAAATATCTTATGGAGAATGTTCCCTACTATAGGAAGAGAGTGGAGAAATGATTGGAAGTGCTTCCCAGACTACCAAACATGCCAAAGCTAAACAAGAAAGATGTTAACATTGCATGGCTGTGGGCTGGAGTGGGTCAAGAGGTTGGATATATTGGAAGACACATCCTAGGAGCAATCCTTAAACCTGGAGAACCACTGCACTATCTATCAGTGATTGATTATCATGCTGCTAACTCCGATCCAATGATTGAAGAAGGTGAGATTGGAATGGACTGAAAAACAGAAGCAAAGAACAACAGAACTATCAGCTCAGACAGGAGGAGCAACTTCAATGTGAAAAGGTTTATTGTTTCTTTGATTTATGAAATCTGGAAAGTATATATATCTAATCCAGAATGCATTAATATTATTACGTTGTCTTACTTTAAGTAGTTTCATGTTTCCTTAGTTAGTTGAGTTATCCTCGAAGTATTTGCTTGTCGAACTCTATCCAATCAAATAGGGGGAGATTGTAAAGCATAATGTAACATAAGATGTAAAAGAGATAACTACAACTCAACCAAGGACAAGACAGACAATAATATTAACAGAAGCACAGGAATCCAGAATCAAAGAAGAAAAGGTAAACACAAAAAATCAAAATACGTTATGTATTCTTGAAGTCCGTAAACAGGTCACGGAAAGAAGTTCATGAAAATGTTCAAGCCTCAGTGACAGCAAAAGAAACAAGACTTTCAAGACGACAGAAGTATGTGAATGATTTAGAGTCAGTACCACAGGATTCCAGTGATGAAGCAACCAGGACGACAAAGGACTTATCAGCAGCATTGAATTGCAGACATAAAAGAAGAATTGATCAAGTGTTATTCATCTGTGAACCAGACCAGTTGCACTAGGTGACGGCACTAAAAGATCAAGTTGTTTTATCGTCTCGGAAGAAAATGATACAGTCTGAAACTTTTCTGAAGACTAACAAAAGAAAAGGTTCGATGGTTTTTCTTTACTGCATTAGAAAACTATCGAATTGAAGTAATCATGACTTGACATGACTACTTTAATATTTGATAGTTTTTCTAATCAAGAAAACCATCGAATGATTTCTTAAGGATTAGTTTATTATTTGATACTTTTCTAGATGAGTAAAACTATCGAATGTGGAGAGGAAATGACTTGATGGTTTTACTTTTTAAAGAAAAGGAAAACAAAACCATCGAATACATTTCTAGGAATTCAATAGAAAAGGAATTTTTCACTTTGATAGTTTTCTTTAAAACTATCGAATGGAAAGTTCCTTTTAATCAATTCGATAGTTTTCATTTGTAAAAGTAGGTGGAAAGTTTATTTGTTTGTCAGGTTGATGGAAATTGGACGACCAAGATTAATTCTTTAATCTTGGTTCGATAGTTTTCAAAAACAAAGACTACAATTATACAGAGGAGGTAGTGTCTTCCTCAGTCGAGGCAAATTCATAGTAGCAATCACAGAGAGAGAACTTTGAGCCGGAGAAGATCAGAAAATTTATAGTGCTCAGAATTCGATCAATGTATTGATTATGAATAGCCTAGAACTCATTGAAGCTAATCTACGGATTAGAAATTGTAGCACCCCTCGAGGTTTATATTTATAAAAAGATATATTCCCCGACTCTTGGTTTGGTTTGGTGTGTTTGATTTCGTTATAGAACTGAATGAATTATCCGCGAACGAAATTGAATTATTTGTGAGTATCGTATTCAACCCCCCCTTCTACGATACTTCGGGACCTAACAGTCCTCATTGTGCTTTGCCTCAAATTGCTCATATTCTTGAATAAGAATACCCCTCCTGTTTTTCTTGATTTCTTCAGTTCCTTGGCATTGAACTTCCAAGGCATCCCATATCTCTTTAGCAGTCTTACAAGCAATAACTCTGTTAGATAAGACAGTATCTAAACTATTGTGTAAGATGTTTCTAACCTTTGCATCTTTAATCATTTCAGCTTTATCTTCATGCGTCCATTGACTCTTTTCTTTTATTACCAGCCCTGTAGGAGTTTTCTCAGTTGCTGCGACTGGTTTTGATGGAATGAATGGTCCATTGTATATCCTGTCTATGTAGTCAGGATCTGAATCTTCAAGATACATAAGCATTCTTACCTTCCATGTTGAAAATTTTGATTTCTTCAACATCAGAATCTTCATGGTTTCATATCTGTTTCCCGACATTTCGATCGTTTCTGATTTGATAGATTATCAGTTTGCTCTTATACCAATTGTTACCCAGTAAATATCGATTACAGAATGGGGGTTGAATATAATCGTGTAAAATAACCGATTTAAAACAGATATTAAAACAATCAATACCAACTTTTATTAATCTTTATAAAAACTAATACAAACTCTCTCAAGAAACTGTGTGTTCTTAAGAGCTGCTACGTTTACAAAAATACTCGTGTAAAAGCTATTAATCTCGTAAAACCTATCCTGTGTTTATATACATACACAGCTTCTCATTCTGTTACAAAAGATAATCTTTATTAAATTAAATTGATCTTCCTGTCGCTTATCTTCTATAACAGCTTTAGTGAAGTGTATCTTCTGCAAATCAATCATTTCCTGAATTTGTGGAATAGTATCAATCAATATCCCTGACTTGTATCGCCACTGATGATGACATCATCAGACGTCAGCTCCTGATGCTCCAATTACTGATGCTATCCAATCCTGACGCACTCATTAAACCATCAGTTCCCAACACTCAACATCCCTGATGGACATAATTGTGAGTGTATATGTGAAGCTTAATGAGGAAATAAGATGGAAAATTGATGTATACTTGAACACAGGGATTTCAATGTTCATCACTATGCAGTTGTTACAGAACCTACAAGCAAGGGTGTTGAGTGTGATGAAAGCTAAGATTAAAGCAAACCACTCAACCTTCAATGAGATATTACAAGTGCAACTTCAGAAACTAATGACAGAAAGACTTCTAGAGGTGTACTTTGATCCATTCTGTGTCTGTTATGGAGCAATCTCAAAAGAAGGTGTAAAGAGGTGTGCATATCTAGATCTGCAAGGCACTTCAAGAATGGAGACAAAGACAGTAATGAAAGTACTAAATGTAATTCTCAAATCCAAAATCAACAAGGAAATAGTCCTAGTTATCAAAGCAATTCACAAGCTACTGGCAGGAAGAGATGTTAAGCTAAGCTCCAGAGTGAAGAAGTTAATTTCTAAAGCTAATGCTAACAGAGCTGATCAAGGTGAAAGTTGTGCTTTTGATGCCTCTCTTGATGATGATGAATTGGATGGAAGTGGAAGTTCTGGAGTTGCTAAGAATGTTGGTGGAACAACTGCTGGGGACACTAGAAGTCAAGCCTAGGATACAAGCAAGGAAGAAGCCCCTAAGCAAGGAAAGAAAGATGTTGTTGCTACAGAAAAAAAGGAGAGTGAGATAATTGAAGCTTTGGAGGCAAGCATCTTAAGGTGTGCTATTGACAGTATCAATGCTGAAAAAGATGTTGTCACAAAAGATGATGTCAACAAAGATAAAGATACTGTCATGGAAGACCCTGTGAAAGAAGACACTGTCAAGAATGACACCGTCATGGAAGATGCTGTCAGGGATGAAACCAAGAAAGCAGTCAAGCCTAAAAGGACAAAATCCTTAGCCAGAGCTTGGTTTTCTAGACAGGAACCTGAAACTGAGAAGACTACTAAAGCAAAGAAAGGAAAGACTAAGTACTCAGGGAAAGAGAAAGCTACAGGGCTTGGCAGGAATCTGAAGAAGCCAATCCAAACAAAATCCTACAGCTCTTTTGATCTACTGGAAAAAGAGGCTCAAAGAATCAAGAATGTTGAGGTAAATTTGGATGACAACAAAGAAGCAACCCAGTATGTTCTCTGGTTTGATCAGTCAAGGTCAGTAATTGTTGATAAGGACTTTATCATGGAGGTGGTTTCACATGAGGTAACAGAATCTCTTACACGCAAAAAGAGGATGGTCACAAGAAGAAATGAGTACTTCTACTTAGAGAGGATGGTCAATCTAATGCAAGGTTATGACAATGTACCTGATAAAGTCATGGAACATGTTCTGGCATACGAGGCTGAAAGAGATGAATAATTCTATCAGAAACATGGGGATTGGTCATTGCATGATGATGCTGACATTGTTCATCTATTGGAGTACTCTGATGAAGAAATAGCTGATTATGAAGATGATTTTCCTGAAGAGGAAGTGCAAGCCATGCCAAGTCAAGAGAGATCCACCAAAGCTGAACATGATCAGTCTGTTGAACAAATGGAAGTTGAACTGTTGAATGCATGCAAGGATATGAACATTAGAAGAAGTAAAGGTCCAAACTTTCAACCTTGTGTGCTGGAGAACCCTTTCAGGATCAAACATGGAAATGAAGAAATCTACTTGGATAGTTTCTACAAGCTCAGAACCAGTGAGCTGAAATAATTGAACTTCTCAGTGGTTGGATCAACTAATCATCTAGAGATGCTGTGTTCCTTTGAACTTGAGGATATTATTAATAAGAGAAAGGGTGAAGACTCAAAGCTGGACAGGGCAAGAAGGTCTACTCTAAATGCATTCCCTGGCAGGAGATTCAAGCTGGATAAAGACAGCTTAAAATTTAGAGTCTATATCTTTTGACAAGAAAATTGGATGGATCTCCAGGATGCTCAACAGAGTAGCTCCAAAATAGTTCAACAATACATTGATGAAATTGAGGATGATTCTCTATCTCCTATGGAAGTATCTCTGGCGGAAAGTCTCAGAAATCATATAGCAGAAGCTCTCAAAGGAGAGGAAGAAAGAAGGAAGAAAAGAAAGACTGAAGCTCAAAACTAGGTAAATGGTTCTATTTGCTCATTCATTCTGGAGCACCTATGTTTGTATTCATTCTGATCTTTGTTAGTTAAGTTGTCAGCATGTGTAGTTTGAAAATTTGCATTTATTATCCATAAAAACAAATTGGGGGAGATTGTTAGGATTTATGGGTGATAACTTAGAAGACAACTTAACTTTGTATTTTGTAATGCTTAATTTTATTAAGTAGAACATACTGTCACATCCAGAGTATGCTCTTGTAGCCATTTCATTTGTTGTAATAAACTTGTTTATAAATCTTGGAAGAAGTTCATTCATTTGTTCAAGCCTCAAGGAGTATATCAGGATGACAACAAGAATAAATGTTACTGTCATCTCACTGACAGTAAGGTTACAAGATGACAACATGTTGCACGTCAAGACAACATATTCACACTGACAGCAAAATTGGCGGAAGCCTTGAGACAACAACTCTCTATTCTCCTGACAGCAAGTTTGGAACTCCTGACAGCATCTATTGCGGGGATTTCTTAATGTCATCAAAAGCGCATTCTTGTGACAACAAGCTTGGAGTTCAGGAGACTGTCTCAAAGGGATAAAGTTTGAATTGGGGATCTACCCAGTCAAACATGTGACAGTTTGGATGTTCAAGAAACAAGCGTACTGTAGTAACCCAACACTGCATCAGGTCTGCAAGACTACGACAGAAGCTTGAGAGATCACATGACAAAGCTCACCAATTCAAGTGTATGAAAAATCAACATCTACTGGAATTGTGTTAGCTAAATATAGAATGTATCTAGATTGCTTTTTCTGTAATGATAAATCTGTTTGTATAGCAATTTGGGTAAGACACACGGGTAGACAAATTGTAAGAAGCTGCCACATGAAAATGACAGCAGCTTCACAAACCCGTGATGATAGAGATATGATTAGTTTACTTAGACTATCTCTCTCATTCCATTCTATGTATCACTCGAGGAATCGAACCTTGAGAAAACTACTTGTGATTGCATTTCTTCTATTGATAAGATTTAATCTTAGTTTTAGTTGTTGAAGCATAGATTGAATTTTATCATTATTGCATTCAACCCCTTCTGCAATACTCAAGGACCAACAATAACAGACAATTATTATTATTTAATTAAAACATGTTAGTTTTTCTATTTGTTCTTACTATTAATATTATTTTAATAATATCACGAGCAATTACCTTTAAATTAAAACATATTATCTTTTATATTTGTTCTCACTAAAATCTCTATTTTTCAAAAAATATCGGGTTCAACCTTTACTTATTTATTTTAAAATCTATTTTAATGCTTTTTTATTATTTAAAAAAGTTTATCTATTTTAACATGCCAACATATGTTTTTAACAAATACAATTAATATAATTAAAACACTTCTAAAAATATCACGGAAAATTACTTTTTTTAATTAAAACATGTTAGTTTTCTATTTGTCCTTACTATTAATATTATTTTAATAAATAATATTAATAATTCCCCATTAATCTTCCCACCCCTATTTGTATTTTTTATTTATATTTTCTATGTTCCAATTAATATTTAAGTTTCTCATTTTATAATTTATCATATTAATTTTTATTCTTTATTTAATATTTTCCGTTACCATTAAATTTTTTAGTTTGTCATTTTTTAATCTCCTTATCCTTATGATACGATAAGCTGACCAATTTCATTCTGAATTCATTGATTTTAAAATTATTATTATCTTTATTGAGATGAATAGTAGCAAAATTTTAGTTCCAACATATTTAGACAGACTAGTAAATTCACATCTAATGCAAATTAAAAGATTATGTTTCGTGCTGGTCAGAAAATATTGATGAAGAGAAAGTACAGGACTTGAACCAGGAAATATAGTACTGTAGTTGTTCTTCCGCTTCCCTTCAACAAGGGCATATCTGAATGCATATGGTAGTAATTTTGTTTCGTTACAATGCACATGACTACTTTTTGACCACTTCAATGGGACAGTTCCGCTTATTGTTTCCCACATTAAGAGACCCTATATATGATGCGGATGCTCTAATGCAATTACTACATAACTTTCTTAAAACTGGAAACACGTTAGAAGAATAATAAAGCAGTGCCCTCTAGCATGTGTATATAAAATCATTAACTTATAAATAGTCAGCTAATGTGTTTAAATTATGCAATCCAGAATATCAAAAATGAAATTCAGAGGTTTTCTACGTAGATTTTAAATTTCATGACTTGCAGATGATCACAAAGCAAGGAAGGATTGCTCTAGGATTCATTATGTAAAGTTCCTGGATGTTGGAGTTGAGGTCTTCATTTCCAGCCAATGAATCGAACTCTAGTTGATTATCCGTTTCTTCAGTATTCTCCAAAGGGATATGCACTATGCCTGCAATAACTCTGCAGACAATCAAAGCCTTCCTTGAGTTACTGTTGTTACTATCAACCATATTAACCGATGCCAACGCCTTTTCACTGCTAGAAGCAGTAAAAACTCCTGCACAATCATCGACTTCGTTCTCATCAAATAAAAACCCGTGTCTTAGGATTTGACACACACCACAACTTTCAGATAAGCAAAGTCTAGATGATCCATTGATACCAAGTAAGCACTCGGTAGTTGTACCATGAAATCTTAATAGCTCATTTCCATCAGCTAGACAGCGGGGATTTTCCTTTGACAGTTCACTTGCTTTTAGTTTCAACTTTTCTCTGTATTCTTCAAATTTATTTATAGTTTTCTGCAGATTGTGAACCTTCAGAATTCTTTCAATATCACAACTTAAGTTGTTGGGCTTTAGCAAGCCGGATATGCATATTATCTGCACAATGTTTCTTGACGACTCTCCTTCAACAAGTTCAGTAACTACATGCAAATAGACAATTGATGTTAGGTAGCTAACTTATAAAAGTTTTCCATCTGACAAGTATACACAGGAGGTACAAAGATAGAAAATCACAAAACAGCAAGCTTATTAGTGAACATTTTTTTTTTTCATCAAGACACGTCATAATAGAAGTGATTAAACTCATGTTTTAGGCGCGCACCTAGATGTTTCTTATGTTTTCGCTTTTCATTCTAATATCACTTAGGTAGGAAATGGCCTCGGATTAGCACAAAAGTCGAATATGGGATAGAGACCTGTCCCTAAAATGGTTTAAATGCACTATGACTAATGGACTGTCAGAAACTCTCCGTAGAAGCTTGCTTGCACCCACGCTGCTGAAAATGATTAAGACTTCCATTTTCAGCTGCTTCCTTGTGTCCGACAACATTGACTGGTCAAGGCAATGGAGAAGATGGTTTGGTGGCTACTAACTATAGAGGTTCGTGTTTGTGAGGAAATCAAGTTCTAAAATTTGGAATGGACATCATGCGGAAGAGGGCATGGGCATCTGAGCTTGAGAAAGAAGGTTCAGTTATGAAGCATGAGATTTGAAAACCGGGTCGTGTTGGAACCAGCTCTTGGGGAAACATGTCTAAGAAATTCAGGTTTGATTCGAAGTCACAGATGTGCAGTGCTCAGGAGGATCTGTTGGTAACCACAAAGTTTTTTTTTTGTTGTCTTTTCACCCTTTCCAGTTTCCAGATTGTGATACTAGCAGATCCCTCCCGAGCACTGCACATCTGTGACTAGAATTTTGACCCGAACTTTTTGGACATGCTTTTCCAAGTGCTGGTTCCAAGACAACCTGATTTTTTAATTTCCTGCTTCATAATTCAACACACTTCCTCGAGCTCAGATTCCCTCATCCAGATGCTGTCTATTCCAACTGTATAATTTGATTTTCTCTCACAGCTATATTCTAACCTCCATCATTGGACGCCACCAAACCACTTCTCAGTTGCCTTGTGTTACAATTCTTGATACCGAATGTAAACTAAACAAAATTCATAAACTGTAAATCATATTCATATCTTGTTCATCAATACTACAACAACACAAGACAGGTAAACTAAGAGAGATAGAGAGAGTGAGAGAGAGAGAGTTGTTATCAATATTTGAGAGACTCAGCCAATGGCAGCGCGGGTACAAGTTGTCATGGAGAGTTTCTAACAATCCATCATAATCATTACAGAATCACAATGGTAACTAAGTGAATGCCAATTATCAGAGTAGTTTAATGCTCTTAACATGACTATTGAAAGCAAATAAACAGAGCAGTTTTTTCATGCACTTGTATTGTTTTTGTAAGCGGGATGTGCTTCAGAGGACTCGTTATGATTCGCAATATGAATGAAACAATACCAAACAAAAATCACTAACTTAACGCATCAACAATATCAGGGAAAGAAAGAAGCGGAGAAATTAAATCACTAATGCATAAAACAGAATATAACAACATGAATAAACTCCAAAAAATATAACAAGAAGCACCATTCTCAAAGTTACCTGCATGATTGGAAAGATGATGTTCTTCAACATCCTGCAACTTGAAAAATTTCTCGCCACATTTACGACAAGGAAATGCTGAAACATTATTATGAGATTCCGATTTATAAGAATCAACCCTGCGCTTCCTGAATCCAGAACTTAAAATTTTTTTCCGAAAACTATCGCTTTTTCCTGGAGACTTGCTCAAACTTCTAGATCTGTCGGTGTCACTAACTGAGCGTGACATAAGTTCTCCAGGACCTGGTGTCCCCGGTACTAATGTTCCAATTGATCTCCCAGAACCATTACGAATCCTAAGTTCATAAGTTTGGTTATTACGAACCACTTCATGAACGATAGGACTAATCGGTTCATCATTACCCTCAGCAACAGATTCTTGTGGTTTATGCATGTTCCTTTTAGTCATGTTTCTTCTATTCACTACTTTGACGTTAACATCAACATTCGAAACCGACCCCGAACAACAGTCGCTGTGTGTTCTCCTTGTAGTCCTTCGAACAATTTTCTTGGGATCATGAGCATCAGATGGTTGCGTTTTGCATGCCAATGATTTTTTCAGGGCAAACCATACTGAAGGCATTTTATCTTTGTTTTCGTGTGTCCTGCTTTGTTTTTGTTCGATCGATTATAACATCGAACTGTCGTAGCTCTTTTTCTAGCTCCTGGTTCGTAAGTTATATGGCAACTTTAAATTAGTACAAGCAGGTGAATCAATTAAGAGAAAAAGGTCCCTGACAAAATAAATTAATTAAGAAAAAGGTCATATAATAAAATCTCGTCAAATTTTTGTCAAATATTATTACTTATTTGCTTGACTGTTTTTTTAGGAAACTTTCCTAAAATAATCTAAGATTTGACCATTTCAAAATTTGTTACATATTATTTGCATCACATTAGCTATGTACGTACGTAGCGTTTTTAATATAATAATTCATCAATTTCTATAAAAGACTATATTAGTTTAAGCAGCTCGGCTTATAAATTACTAAAATGTATAAATATCGAATATACCCAATTGCTGAAAAATGACTTTTAATACCCCTTGATTACTTTTTTTTTTTTGAACTAAACGTACTTGCTTTCATTAAATCAAATCAGAAATTAATACATCAGAGATAAAATCGGAGCAGCATACCACTCCTGGAAGTCTGACATAGAAAGAGTAGCTCTCGCTAATGTGTGAGCCACAACATTCACAGACCTATGGACGTACTCGACTAGCACTGCATCAAAGTGCTTAAAAGACTCTACACAATCTAACACAATCGTGTGAAAATACTATATTATTTCGTCTGTTGTAACAGTGTTACTCAGTTTCCTCTGCCGTATATATCTATCTATACTATATTATTAAAGATTGAAAGTTTTAGTTTTCGATTTTCGGTTTTCGATCCTTTATTCTAACTAGGTTACTAAGTCACGCTTCGCAGCGACATTATAATATATTTGTTAAGAAAAAGAATATTAGAAAAAAAATTATGAAATTAATATCTACAAAATTATTTAAATTATCAAATAAAATATATTCTATAAAATCAGCGGCATTAGAATATATTTGTTAAAAAAAAGAATATTAGAATAAAAATTGTGAAATAAATATCTACAAAATTATTTAAATTATCAAATACAATATATTCTATAAAATTTGTATTTGGGTAGGTAATATTATAAAGTTTTTACATATTCCTTTTGTTTATATAGTTTGATTTTTTATTTTCTTGGACCGATACCATTACCATATATATATATAAGGAAATTTATATTGATAAAAAAATTACTAAATTTATATTGATTTATATTTCTGTGTAGATGTGACAATTATTATATATGGTCCACCATCCTCCTTGTATAAATTTGTATCAACCATCTCGGCCAACTTTTCCCACAAAGTTATGGTACTGGTAATGGAGCTGTTTAAGAAAAAAATTAGAACAAATTAAATAAGTAAAACAAATAAATTTGGATAACCAAAGAAGTAATATAAAATTACAAGAACAATAAAAAACAATTAACAATTATATTAAAATTAATATAATGCATAACTTACTAATTTGTGACAATTTTGAGATCTCTTTTTTTTTTCCAACCGCTTTTGACAACTTCAATACCACCCAAGTAGGTCAAGCCGCGCACAACATCTAAATCAATATAGAAAAAATAATATTAGAACACGATAGTTTGAATTAAAACTTATATAATAGTATTACTTATATATTACTCTAATATATTACTGCATCAAAAACCTGAGAGTATGTTTGTGTCATTAATACGTGCATCAATCATATCCTCACATATGAACTGAAATCCATGCAGTGTGTTAATCCCAAATGACCTAACAGAATTGTAGAGGAGGGGGGGGGGGTTGGATACAATTCCTTGATATTTCTCAAACTTAAAACAACTTACAAATTAAAACTGAACTTATAAAATAAAAACCACAAGCACTTAATAATTTCAGTTGGATTGTTTGATGATCCAACTGAAGTGATTTTTATTGCGGAAATAATCTGTGATACAAAAGTACACAGCTGCCCAGTTACAATAATGTAGAGAAGAAAAATGCTCTCAAAAATAGCTAATACAATCTATTTGTTTTTTTCTTCACACTTCCTAAAGTAACTGCTACACTTGGTTATATAAACCCAAGTTTACAACTCTATTTTTGGCTACACTAAAAGTACAATGAGTAACCGCCAATAGTTTGCTTTTCATCCCTTTGTCCAGTAGTCCTTGGAGATATTTGCTTTTGTCTTCATGCTTATTATGATCACTCCCAAGAGCCCAATTGGAAACTGAGATGTTTCCTTATTCTTCATGTCCATTTTAATGGTTTCCAATGCAAAGTACACTTCCACATCACCTTTAGATCTGTTCAGTAAACTGTCACTATCACTTTGTCAACTATTCAGAAAAGCAATAATGATTCGTTGATAGCAGGGAGATGTGTTTCGTTGATAGCTTTATTCTTCATTTCGTTGATGAGTAAACTCCATACCGTTGATAGGATAATCTTCATTCCGTTGACAGGTCTTCACTTAGGCAAAATTACAAGGCATTAGATATTTACAATTAACCAACCTATTTTGCCTATCTAGTACTTAGTCAACATGACTTAGAAAACCTATCCAATATCTACAATGAAATGCATATCAAACTAGAAGTATTGTACAGTGCAATTGCTACATCACTCATTTCGTTGATGAGCTACCTGTCAACGGATTGCTGCAAAGCATACCATTCCGTTGACATCTACAAAATGACTTTACACAAATTCTACTAAGTGTTTTATGTTTATCATCAAGAACAACATATTCCTAACAATCTCCCCCAATTTATGACTGATAGAATAACAGCCATAAATCAAGAGACTTGATGATAACAAAAACACTCAGATACATCATAAATTACAAAAGTAGAAAATGCATTAAGCTTCATAATATTTTAGACAAAATACAAGACTTACAAGACTGATGCCCAAGAGTGCTCCTCTAGACTGAACAAATGATTCATCTGTGTCTTCTTTGTGGCATAGTCTTCTTCCCTCTCTTAGAGTTGTTTTACTCAATTTGGACCTGTAGCCTTCTGTAAAAGATCTTCTCTTCTTCATCTTGATCACCAAGCATGGATTGCATAAACTTTAGAGTTTGATTAGATGCCTTATCCAGCTGGTCTTCCATCCTGAAGAATCTTCTGCAATTGTCCTTGTCCTTAAATTCCATCATCCAGTATGGTTGAAGATGCACTACAAGAAAAACAGCTTCACACAACGGGGGATGCCCGTTGTGTAACACCCTGTTTTCCTGTTGTCTATTGAGGCGCTGTCTCTTACGCATATCATACAACAGTGCATAATCGTTGTGTGACTCGCTTACAACAACACTCAGTATTTACCATTCTGTTGTGTAACAACCAGAAACAACAACACATTTTTTTAGAAAAGTGTTGTAAATATTCATCTCTAACAAGACATTTTAATTACAGTTTTGTTGTTATTCGCTAAAGAGACAATAGTTTTCAATTAAAAAGAACTTGTTGGTGTTTTTTTTGTACAACGGTTTTCCTGATCAAATGGTTGTTTGCGTTAGGTTTCAATAATGGTCTTCTTGTTCGGAAATTGTTGTGTTTGTTGTTTCTAGACAACGCTTTTTTGTTTAAGGTCTGTTGCGTTTAAGAAGTTACACAATGGACATTTTGTTTTATTTGTTGTATGAATTTCTTATTCACAATGGTTTTTCCTAAACAACTTGTTGTTTACATTTATTTTCAACAATGGTCTTTTTGGTAGAGAATGGATATGCTTTTGTATTCTAGACAACGTTTTCTTAATCATTCTTTTGTTCCATAAGTTGTAACACAATGGTATTAAACAATGGTTTTACATCTACAAACAAAACAAGGCTACAGTATTTGATCAACAACCATTACAAAACAAAATCCAAACCAAAGAATCATTGCATTACCACAATTATGAACTATAAGCGTAAGTAACAAATATGCAACAGGGCTAACAATATCAACCAAATTCTCTTAGCAGGAGTATAAGCTCATTGGTTAACAGAAGAATCCAAGGATAGCCAAACTTGTGCTACTCTTTTTGCATGTTGATTGCTTGAAGTATCAGCAACAGTTTGTGCATGAAAATTCAATCCTTGTGGTACGTTCACTGGTTTGGTCTGTCCCCGATTCTTCTTTGTAGGTCTAGTCGCAACATCACAGTTTCTCAAGTTCTTTCCTGAGATCTTAGCTTTAGGTTTGCCTATAGACTTGCTGGATGATGCTCCCTCGGTAACAGTTTCATCGTAGTTTCTGATGTTTCCTGCTTATGTTAGAGGGTTCTTGGGATTTGTTTCCTGGAGGACTCTCCAACAGAAAACTTATGCAGAATCAAGATAATAACACAATCAACATATCAGTTAGAGGTCTAAAACTACTAATGACCTACCTGGAAGTGATCCAGTAAAATAAAAAACTAATATCTAAAACTAATATCTCTATAATAACACATTATAGGAAGTGATCCAGGAAAATAAAAAACTAATATCTAAAACTACTAATGACCTACCCGGAAAACTTTTGACATGGATGCTCCTATGGAATAACCATTTGATGAAACACTACCATGAGTAAAAGGTTGCTTGCTCGGTCCAAGACTAATCCTTGACGCACCAAATGTCCTACTGAATGAGTTTGTTAGGTCAGAAGTAATCCTCAAAGGATTCATGGGTTGTATCCTCAAAGGATTCATGGATTGTATGGAGTCTGTGAATACCCATAGCCAGGTGTATGATATATATAAGGAAAATTTTCATTTTGGGAACCCTGAGAAAAGAACATTACAGAAAATTTAGCTCTATCTGAAGATCAATATAAAAAAGGATCCAAGGTTCAAAAAGCCAATAATATGTATACATCTGCATAAATATAAATTTTTGTTGGTGCAAAACTTTTTCTAAAAATCACTCGGGCCTAAATTGCAATTCACAACTTAACTAACCTTGCCAAGTCAAGCAGATCCTTTCTCCAACTAGAGCTTTAATCCCACATACATTCTAGTAAAATGACACTCTAATGCAATCTCAATCTCCACGCAATTTGTCTCACCCACTATAATAGTCCCTTGGCAAATAAATGTCCTTGAGATTGCCAAACTGTTCAAATGGCCTTCGAAGATCTTCAGAGCCCTGGATTACATAACAATGACGATGTATAAGTAACACAACAGAATCCAATCACAAAAACTATAATTATTTTTTCGTTGTAGTATAATAAAAATCTAGAAGTCACATGTATAGAAAAATCATAAGCCAATATATATGTTTGTCTTACCAAATAAACTACATAATTTCAAAATCATATAATAGTTTTTCTTAATAAATATGTCAGTCCAATCATATAATACGCTGAATTCCTGCCAGGAGCAGAAATATTACGTAGTACTTTGTTGAAAGGCCTTGAACATAAAATGTCAAGTATGATAATCATATTTAGAACTTTCATAAGAAGACTACTAATCAATAATCATAAATGTACAATTGCCCCAGTATAGCCTAGGACTCGGACTCCTTCCTCTTCTGCCATAGCCCCTTGGCGGCGGTGAAGGACTGTAACTTCGTCCCCTCATGTTTTATATTCCACAAATCTGTTCATCATAAATCACATATAAATAAGTAAAGCCTTCTAAAAACATTCAAGACGAAACAAATAACAAAACCTAACCGATATCAATCACATAAGAAACCGCACAAAAAACTTTATTTTTTGCCCCCTCCTTCACGAAACCAGGTGGCTAGTCAATGCAAACCTCCTCTTTTAACTCACCATTGAGGAACACAGACTTAACATCCATCTCGTAAATGCTCCAATTATTTTGAGTAGCAAGAGCAAGTACTAAACTAATGGTAAATCACTGTTTAGTAAAAAAAACAGAAACTAAAACTCCAGTCATGGCCCTAAATAAAGTACCAACTGTAACAACAAGACAATCATAGTATTTCATCAGGCACTAGGCCAAATTATAACTTGATTTACAATGTAATACAAACCAACAATCCAACTTGTTATCCTTGAAAAGAGGCACAATCTTGGAACTTCATAACCCAACAATTTAAAAACTAGACGAAAACAATAAAATTGCGGAATATAATACAAAATATAACCCAAATTAGATAGAGAAAAAGATGAGATTGGTGAAGGCATAGAACAAGATGGGTAAGCATATAACGAGATGGGTAAGCATGAACGAGATTGCAACATAAACAATTGGTATACACATACCGATTGAGAGAAGAATACACAAATTCAAAGCACTATTCTGAAATTGAAAGCCATTTTCCATGGTCGACTGCTTCATAGATGCAATACCTAGGGTTTCAAATTAGATGCAAATTCCCAAATCAGAAAAAGCGAGAGATGATTTAGATGAGTTATGATGCGGAGAGAGAGAGAGAGAGAAAAAGAGAGAGAGAGATTAGTTTTTGTTAGATAAGATAAGGTTTTGGCTGTGGTTTGTATCTGAGAGACTAAGGGGGAAACGAAAATTTCATATGTGGGAAATGAATTATTGGGTAGGCGGAAAGGAAAACATAAGAGGGAAAAAAAATTTGGGTTAGGATAATTTTTTTTTAAAAATAAATTTATTTGTTTCTAAAAGTTTTTGTATTATTATAAAAATATATAAATTTTGAAATCCGTATGATTTATTATTGAGAATATTTTAAAAATCTATTATCTAGAATATTTTTTAAAAAAACTAAAACAACAATTCGCGAAGAAACACTAGTTGGATCGTCGAGATATTTTTTTAAACAAATCGAAACACCAAACTTGGATGAAACACTAGTTAGAATTAATAGTCAAATGACTAGTTGACCGTTAAATCTCAAATCAAACAAATTTACTTTTTTCTGAAATTTTTGGAATATAACTAAAATATATATAACTCGACATCCATCCATTCGGACACTTTTATAAAATCCATGACGAAACTAAATAGAATTACTAGTGAAATCACTAGTTGACCGTTAAGATCTCATACCAAATAAATCTATTTTTTTCTAAATTTTTTGTAATATCATTAAAATGCATAGATCTTGATATCCATACGGTTGGAACATCGATAGTTATTTTTTTTAAAAATCCAAACATCAATCTAGGACGAAACACTAGTTAGAATTACAAGTCAAATCACTAGTTGACCGTTAAAATATCAAACCATATAAATATTTTTTAAAAAATTGAATGCAACAAGTGTGGGATAATATTAAATATTCAAGATTCATATGATAACATTGCATCAAGTGTGTGACACATGTTTTAAGGACAACAAATAAAATTTATAAAAGAAAAATCAACGATTTTGATACAGACAACGATTTTGCTAATAAAAGCGTTGTAAAGTAATTACTTACACAAGGATTTTCTAAAAAAATCCGTTGTGTATATCATACAACGGTTTGACAACATAAACAATAGTTACAAATAATATTCAACAACGAACGGATCAAAGCACAAACCGTTGTGTATATTTTACAACAGTTTTTCAACCAAAACCATTGTTAAGTACTATAACTTACAACACTTTTTTAAAACAAACCAGTGTCTTAAACATTTATGAAATCGAATAAACAAAACATACGGGAGTACCAGTCAAATTAGTAGTTGACCGTAAAGATCTCAAACCAAATAAATTTATTTTTTTGTGAAATTTTTGTAATATCATCAAAATACATATATCTTGATATCCATAAGGTTGGATAGTCGATAAATATTTTTAAAAAAATCAAAATATCAATCTGGGACGAAACACTAGATAGAATTACTAGTGAAATCACTAGTTGACCGTTAAGATCTCAAACCAAATAAATCTATTTTTTTCTAAATTTTTTGTAATATCATTAAAATGCATAGATCTTGATATCCATACGGTTGGATCATCGATAGTTATTTTTTTTAAAAATCCAAACATCAATCTAGGACGAAACACTAGTTAGAATTACAAGTCAAATCACTAGTTGACCGTTAAGATATCAAACCATATAAATATTTTTTAAAAAATTGAATGCAACAAGTGTGGGATAATATTAAATATTCAAGATTCATATGATAACATTGTATCAAGTGTGTGACACATGTTTTAAGGACAACAAATAAAATTTATAAAAGAAAAATCAACGATTTTGATACAGACAACGATTTTGCTAATAAAAGCGTTGTAAAGTAATTACTTACACAAGGATTTTCTAAAAAAATCCGTTGTGTATATCATACAACGGTTTGACAACATAAACAATAGTTACAAATAATATTCAACAACGAACGGATCAAAGCACAAACCGTTGTGTATATTTTACAACAGTTTTTCAACCAAAACCATTGTTAAGTACTATAACTTACAACACTTTTTTAAAACAAACCAGTGTCTTAAACATTTATGAAATCGAATAAAAAAAACATACGGGAGTACCAGTCAAATTAGTAGTTGACCGTTAAGATCTCAAACCAAATAAATTTATTTTTTTGTGAAATTTTTGTAATATCATCAAAATACATATATCTTGATAACCATAAGGTTGGATAGTCGATAAATATTTTAAAAAAAATCAAAATATCAATCTGGGACGAAACACTAGATAGAATTACTAGTGAAATCACTAGTTGACCGTTAAGATCTCAAACCAAATAAATCTATTTTTTTCTAAATTTTTTGTAATATCATTAAAATGCATAGATCTTGATATCCATACGGTTGGATCATCGATAGTTATTATTTTTAAAAATCCAAACATCAATCTAGGACGAAACACAAGTTAGAATTACAAGTCAAATCACTAGTTGACCGTTAAGATATCAAACCATATAAATATTTTTTAAAAAATTGAATGCAACAAGTGTGGGATAATATTAAATATTCAAGATTCATATGATAACATTGCATCAAGTGTGTGACACATGTTTTAAGGACAACAAATAAAATTTATAAAAGAAAAATCAACGATTTTGATACAGACAACGATTTTGCTAATAAAAGCGTTGTAAAGTAATTACTTACACAAGGATTTTCTAAAAAAATCCGTTGTGTATATCATACAACGGTTTGACAAAATAAACAATAGTTACAAATAATATTCAACAACGAACGGATCAAAGCACAAACTGTTGTGTATATTTTACAACAGTTTTTCAACCAAAACCATTGTTAAGTACTATAACTTACAAC
Source organism: Heracleum sosnowskyi (assembly GCA_030848705.1). NCBI lineage: Eukaryota > Viridiplantae > Streptophyta > Magnoliopsida > Apiales > Apiaceae > Heracleum > Heracleum sosnowskyi. The sequence continues at coordinate 49,971,493 of CM061241.1, forward strand.
ACTTTTTTAAAACAAACCAGTGTCTTAAACATTTATGAAATCGAATAAACAAAACATACGGGAGTACCAGTCAAATTAGTAGTTGACCGTTAGATCTCAAACCAAATAAATTTATTTTTTTGTGAAATTTTTGTAATATCATCAAAATACATATATCTTGATATCCATAAGGTTGGATAGTCGATAAATATTTTAAAAAAAAATCAAAATATCAATCTGGGACGAAACACTAGATAGAATTACTAGTGAAATCACTAGTTGACCGTTAAGATCTCAAACCAAATAAATCTATTTTTTTCTAAATTTTTTGTAATATCATTAAAATGCATAGATCTTGATATCCATACGGTTGGATCATCGATAGTTATTTTTTTTTAAAATCCAAACATCAATCTAGGATGAAACACTAGTTAGAATAACAAGTCAAATCACTAGTTGACCGTTAAGATATCAAACCATATAAATATTTTTTAAAAAATTGAATGCAACAAGTGTGGGATAATATTAAATATTCAGGATTCATATGATAACATTGCATCAAGTGTTTGACACATGTTTTAAGGACAACAAATAAAATTTATAAAAGAAAAATCAACGATTTTGATACAGACAACGATTTTGATAATAAAAGCGTTGTAAAGTAATTACTCACACAAGTATTTTCTAAAAAAATCCGTTGTGTATATCATACAACGATTTGACAACATAAACAATAGTTACAAAGAATATTCAACAACGAACGGATCAAAGCACAAACCGTTGTGTATATTTTACAACAGTTTTTCAACCAAAACCATTGTTAAGTACTATAACTTACAACACTTTTTTAAAACAAACCAGTGTCTTAAACATTTATGAAATCGAATAAACAAAACATACGTGAGTACCAGTCAAATTAGTAGTTGACCGTTAAGATCTCAAACCAAATAAATTTATTTTTTTGTGAAATTTTTGTAATATCATCAAAATACATATATCTTGATATCCATAAGGTTGGATAGTCGATAAATATTTTTTAAAAAAATCAAAATATCAATCTAGGACGAAACACTAGTTAAAAGTACTATTCAAATCATTAGTTGATCGCTAAGATCTCAAACCAAATAAATTTATTTTTTTCTAAAATTTTTAACATCATTAAAATACACAAATCTTGATATCCATACGGTTTGATGGTCGATAAGTATTTTTTAAAAAAATCGAAACATCAATCTGGGACGAAACACTAGTTAGAATTACAAGTCAAATCACTAGTTGACCGTTAAGATATCAAACCATATAAATATTTTTAAAAAAATTGAATGCAATAAGTGTGGGATAATATTAAATATTCAAGATTCATATGATAACATTGCATCAAGTGTGTGACACATGTTTTAAGGACAACAAATAAAATTTATAAAAGAAAAATCAACGATTTTGATACAGACAACGATTTTGCTAATAAAAGCGTTGTAAAGTAATTACTCACACAAGGATTTTCTAAAAAAATCCATTGTCTCAGGATTATTGGCACAATACGACTAAGAAAACTGTTGTACCATTATAACAACGGTTTTCTGTAGCATTGTCTTAGGTTTATTCACACAATACTGTTGAAAATAGTTTTCTATTGGTCACGCTTACGCAACAGCACTTTAAAAATACCGTTGTCTAATTCAATTTTCTAGACAATGTTTTTTAAACCGTTGTAATCACCCTGGATTAGACAATACTTTTTCGAGGTTGAAAAATAACCGTTGTCGGTTAATTCTGGGCAACACTTTTTCGACCGAGCGTTGTGTGATCAGTGTTGTCTGATTGCGTTTTTCTTGTAGTGATGGATCTTCTTTCCTGTTGAGGGCACTCTAAGCATCCTGGGAAGAGCCTCAGGCATGTTCCATCTAGCCTTTATCTGACAAATTTTGGAGACCACCTCAGACTTGGCTGTTTTGGTGAAGCCAAAGTCTTTCTTCAAGCATCTAAACACTGAGAGTAGTGTTTGGTAGTCTTCTCCTAAAATTCTGTAGAGAGGCCACACCTGTTCTCTACCACCCTTGAATACAAAGACCAGTCTCTCAGGCAATTTTTGAGAAGCTGCAATGCCCCTTACTTCCACCAGGTTGTCTAAGTCAAGATGTAGACTGGATTCTTCCCTGATGTCAGCAATGTACATGCAGTCCTCTGGATTTGCAGGGGGTTTCTGAGGTTGTGGCTTTCTCATAAATACTGGCTTTGCTTTGACAGCCCTTTTTTTTGTCTTCATTGGTTGATCCTTCTCAAATAGAAACTTTGGAAAGTAGGCCTCATCAAATTCAAAAGGCTCCTCTTTTGGCATTATTGGTTGATCATGAAAGTTGACAAGATGTGCAGGATCACATGCCAACTTTCCTTCATGAGGTTGATCAACAGGAATTTGATGTGCACTAGTTGTGGAAGAGTTTTGGGCAGTGTCCTGAGAATCATCTTTATCAAAGATTAGATTCTGTTGGGATTTATGGGTGATAGCATAGAAACAACTTAACTTTGATTGTACTTAATTTTTTAAATTAAGTAGAACATACTGTCATAGCCAAAGTATGTTCTTGTAATCAGTATGTAATGTTATTCTAGTTGTATTATTTGAAAGAAGTTCACTTGTGTGTTCAAGCCTCAAAGAATGCTTTTTGGATGACAACATGAATAAAGGTTACTGTCCTAAAGCTGTGACAGTAAGATTACAAGAAGACAGAATGTTGCAAGTCACGACAGCATATTCACTCTGACAGCAACATTGGCGGAAGACTACGCGACAACAACTATTGCCCTCGACAGCAAGTTTGGGATCCTCGACAGCACTCTATGCGGGGAACTCATACTGTCACCAAAAGATCATTCCTGTGACAGTAAGCTTTGCGGCAAAAGTAACTGTCTCAATAAAGATCCTTATGCTAGGTATCTTTCTCAGTCAAATCCCGTGACAGTTTAAATGTTCAAGAAACAGGCGTGATGCAGCATCCCTAAGCTGCACCAAGTCTGCAAGACTACGACAGAAGCTTCAAGGCACTACAAATCAAAAGCGAATCAATTCAAGAGCAAGGTCAAGTCTTTATCTGCTGAATTGGTTTAGCTGGAAATAGAATGAATCTAGGTTGCTTTCTTTGTAATGTATATCTGACATGTTAGCAATTTAGGAAAGTCACATGGGTAAGACAATCTGTAAGAAGCTGCCACTTGACAGTGACAGCAGCTTTACAAACCCGTGACTGATAGTGATAGGGTTAGTCATATACCTACTATCAACTCATTCTAGAAAAGTAACGAAGAGAAGCAAGGGTCTTAGAAGAAAAACCCGAAGCTCGAGATCTTTTTCTTGAGGTTGTAGCAACACTTTGCAAAATAAATAAAACATTTATTTTGTGAATCTTGTTCTTACTAAATACTGTTCGTGATTGCATATATTGCTGATAACGTTTAATCTTGATTTTAGTTGTTGAAATTTAGATTGAATTTTATCAGTATTGCATTCATCCCCCCCCTTCTGCAATACACAAGGACTAACAACTGGTATCAGAGCTTTCAGATTAACATACATATCTGAGATCCCGGAGAAAATGCAGAAATCAAACAGTATCAAGATCCCAGCTTTTGATAAAGAGAACTACAGCATTTGGAAAAGAAAAATCTTGTTGTTTATCAAAGCTGCAAATCCACTATACCCAGGTATACTCGAGAATGGTCCTTTCATTCCAAGAAAGGAAATTGAAGCCACAACAGTGAATGGTGAGATTATTCCTGCACATTGGGTTCCCAAAGATCCCTCAGAAATCTTGGAACCTGAAAAGGAGAAAATGGTGCTAGATGATCATTTGCAACTTATCTTGCTCGATTCTCTCACGCTGGATAAAGCCATGTGTGGAAGTGTAATAAGCTGCACATCAGCCAAGGAGATGTGGATCAGGTTAGCCTTACTCTGTGAAGGAAGTGAAGAGGTTAAGGGCAACCAAAGGCAAATTCTAATATCTCAATATGAGGCATTCATGGCCAAGCCTGGTGAAGACTTAACCTCCATGTTCGAAAGGTTCAGTAAGCTCTTAACTGAATTACAGATACATGGCAAGTACTATGACAGAAAAGAATTAAACGTCAAGTTCCTGCTCACACTGCCTGATCACCTTGAACACAAGACAACAGCCATACAAGAAGGAAGAGATCTCAACACTATAACCTTTGAGACACTTTATGGTATTCTGAAATCCTATGAACTCGAACTCTTTCAAAAGAGAGCCATACAAAGTGGAACAAGGAACAAGATGGCTAATATGTCAAGTGCCCTAGTAGCACATGTGCCAAGGATCACACAGCCAAGTGAAGTACCACAGATCACACAATCAACCCCAACACAGACCTTGAAGATAGAAGAGGTGGTTGAAGATGATGAGAAAGTGGTACTACAGATTAAAGATGTGGAAGATGAAGACTTCTACACAATGGAGGAACTGGAAAGCATGGACAACCCTACTATGGCTTACATGGCCAAGAAGTTCAAGAACTTTAGGTTCAAGAAGGATAGGTCATACAAGCCTCAAGGCCAAGCATCCAAGTTCAGCAAAGGAAGCTCATCAAAGGCTGCTGTGGGAAGTTCAACCAAAGGAGGATACAAAACTGGATTTGTGGATAGATCAAAGTTCAAATGTTACAACTGTGGAGAACCTGGTCATTTTGCTACTGAATGCAAAAGACCCAAACAGGTTCAAAGATATGAGAAAGGAACTGGTGGATACTCTAAGAAAAATCAAGGTAGAGCCTATGTGGCTGAAGGAAAGTGTTGGGATGATTCTGATGATGAAGAAGAGGAAGAGTATGTTAACCTAGCTCTCATGGCTAGCACTGATGAGGTAGCATCAACTCCTTCAAGTCAGGTACCTTCACTTGTCTTACTTGATATGTCTACTGATGAGTATAAGAAAACCATTAAAGACTTAAGTGCTGAAATGTTCAATGTCTATACTAGCTTATCTGCTGCTAATGAGGAAATCTCTAGACTAAGTAAGCTAAATGAAACACTTCAGTCTAAAAATGATTCTCTTTTTCTCAAAACCAGTTCTCTAGGCTCTTTAGCTCAAGAGAATGCCAAACTTAAAAATGAATTAAAATGTGCTAAGGAGGTTGAGGAATTCCTGAGGAATGAGATTGCTGAAAATGAATTTAAGATTAAGGCCTATAGAAACTCATCAAAGATACTTCAGGATTACAATGATAAGCATACAGAAAATCAGTCTGTTGGTATAGGTTTTTCTTATGGTAGAAGACCTGGAAAGGAAACTGTGATTCAAGATTGTCCTGGAATAGCTGCTGTCAAACCCACCATTCTCAAGAAAGTTAAAACTCCTATTTTCAAAGCTGCTGAAATTGAGTTTGATGAAGAAGCCATGCTCATCAAACAAGAAATTCTTGATGAGGATGAAGGTGTTGACAGCACATTCAAGGAAGGAAAGGATACTGTCACAATCCCCAAGACAGTAAACTTACCAAGCAATCAGACAGTAAGTTCAAAGGATGTTGTCACGATTGGCAAGACAGAATCTTTCAAAGATACTGTCAAGAATGAGTCCAAGACAGTAACTCTCAAACCTTCTGTCAAGACAGTAGGATTAAAAGATACTGTCAAGGATAGTTCGACAGCAACTTCTGAACATACTGTCAATCCAGTGACTCCCAAGTCTAGGAACAGGAATGGTAAGGTAGGTGTCAACAAAGGAAATGGATACACTAATGTTGGAGGTGCTTCTAGGAAACTATGCAATAACTGTGGATCTACACATCACTTAACACATGTTTGTAAGAAACCAATTGAGGATAAGATCAATGCAACTGAACTCAATGGTAACTTACACAGAACCCCCCTTATGCATAGAACTATGAGTGTCTGTAATAACATTGATTGTATGCCATGCAAAATCACTGCCATGAGTACATGCTTTAACTTACCTGTTCTCTCTACTGAAAAATGCTCATACCTAAACACTGTTGAGACTTCTGAGCCTGCTGGCAACAGCAAAAAGGCTTCATCCACTAAGAAAAGGACCAAGTCCAATTCTAAACCTAAGTGGGTGAAAAGAGAAGTCAAACAGGAAGTCTTTGATAATGCTTGTGATGTTGTGACTGGAAGAAACTCATGGAACACTGAAACTGCAGGACCCAACAAAGATTGGGTACCATATGCAACTTAGAAACATTCTGTTTTGCAGGGTAAGAAGAAAAATCAGGTCATGTGGATAATTGACAGTGGTTGCTCAAGACACATGACAGGTGATAAAGCCCTGCTATCACATTATGTAGAGAAAGCTGGCCCAATCATAACCTTTGGAGACAACAGCAAGGGTTACACAGTGGGATATGGCTGTCTGGAAATTGGAAATGTTGTCATTGAAGATATTGCTCTTGTGGATGGATTGAAGCACAACCTACTCAGTGTCAGCCAATTCAGTGACAGAGGATTTAAGGTTGACTTTGACATGATGGTTTGCAACATCTATCACAAGAAGGATGGAAGCCTCTCTCTAAAAGGGGTCAGAAAAGGAAGCTTGTTTGTTGCTGATCTAAGCTCAACAAAGAAGGATAAAGTTTACTGTTTTTACAGTAAAGCTACTGTTGGTGACAGTATGCTTTGGCACAGGAAGCTCTCACATCTCAACTTCAAGACAATGAATATTCTGATGAAGAAGGAGTTAGTGAGAGGTTTGCCCCAACAGGAATTCTGTCAAGAAGGACTGTGTGAAGATTGTCAAATGGGCAAACTGAGAAGAGCTGTGCACAAGTCCAAACAAGTAAACACCAACACAGAAGCACTCAAGTTAATTCACATGGACCTCTTTGGACCAGTCAATGTACCATCTATGGCCAGAAAGAGGTATGCCTTGGTAATGGTGGATGATTACTCAAGGTACACTTGGGTGAAATTTCTTGAATCCAAAGATGAAGCTGCTCAAGTGATTATTGATCAAGTCAGAGTTCTTGATAGAACCCCAAACTCAAAAGTTCAAATCTTGAGGAGTGACAATGGTACAGAATTCAGAAATGCCACTCTTGGAAATTTCTGTAAAGATGAAGGAATTGTACAACAATTCTCTGCTGCAAGAACTCCACAGCAGAATGGAGTTGTAGAAAGAAAGAACAGGACTCTCATTGAAGCAGCTAGAACTATGTTGCATGATGCTAAGTTGCCAACATATTTCTGGGCTGAAGCTATCAACACAGCCTGTTATACTCAGAACAGAACCATGATCAACAAAACTCATGCAAGTACTCCTTACTGTCTGCTAACTGGAAAGAAACCTACTGTCAAATATTTTCATGTGTTTGGGAGCAAATGCTTTATGATGAAAGACAACCATGAGAAGAAAGGAAAATTTGACACCAAGGCTTTTGAAGGATTATTCATGGGTTACAGCACAGAAAGGACTGCCTACAGAGTTTATGTCATGGAACACAGGATTATTGAAGAAAGTGTTAATGTCACATTTGATGAAACCAAGTTTCCAGGACTGCATGAAGAAGGAAAGATGCAGACATTCAGATTTGAGAATCAAGGATACCTGGAAGCTGAGGAGATTGTAGATGAAGAACCTAGCTTCACTCAAATTGTTGAAGTTGACAAAGATGCTGTCAACACCACTACTGTCATTCAAACTCCAGCTCAATCACACACCATAACATCTAACATTCAGAACAGTGTTGACTCTGGAGACAATGAAGAACATGGTGGAGACAATGAAATTGATGAGCATTCAACTCAACAAGCTGAAGCAAATGCTCCTGTTCAATCAAGTAGCTTGCCCAGAATCACCAGGTGGACCAAGGACCACACAAATGACCTTATAATTGGTGATCCCAATTCTGGTGTGAGGACAAGGAACAAAGTCTCTGCTGACAGCATGTTCTCATGCTTCCTGTCACAAATGGAACCCAAGACAATTGATGAAGCATTGTTGGATTCTGACTGGGTGATAGCCATGCAAGAAGAGCTAAATCAGTTTGAAAGAAACAATGTATGGAGATTGGTTCCAAGACCTAAGGGAAAGTCAGTTATTGAGACCAAGTGGGTTTTCAGAAACAAACTTGATGAAAATGGATTGGTGACAAGGAACAAAGCAAGGCTAGTGGCTAAAGGTTACTGTCAACAGGAGGGAATAGATTATGATGAGACATTTGCTCCTGTTGCCAGACTTGAAGCTATAAGAATCTTTCTAGCTTATGCTGCACACTGCAACTTCAAAGTATTTCAGATGGATGTCAAAAGTGCCTTTCTAAATGGAGAGCTGGAAGAAGAAGTGTATGTGGAACAGCCACCAGGGTTTGAGGATGCTGACATGCATAACTTTGTGTACAAACTCTTCAAAGCTTTGTATGGACTAAAGCAAGCACCCAGGGCATGGTATGACACACTTTCCACCTTTCTTCTGGAAAACCAGTTTACCAGAGGAGTTGTGGACAAGACACTTTTCTACAAGCATCATGGCAAGGACATCATTCTGGTACAAATCTATGTGGATGATATCATTTTTGGTTCTACAAATGAGAAGCTGTGTGAGAAGTTTTCCCATCTCATGAGTAACAAATATGAGATGAGCATGATGGGAGAATTGTCATTCTTTCTAGGGTTACAAATTCTTCAACAAACTGATGGAATCTTCATAAGTCAAGCTAAGTATATCAAGGAACTTCTCAAAAAGTTCAACTTAGAAGATTCATCTCCTGCAAGGACACCAATGTCCACAGCAACTAGTCTGGATCTTGATCCTAAAGGAAAGAAAGTTGACTCAAGCACTTATAGAGGCATGGTAGGATCCCTCCTATACCTAACAGCTAGCAGACCTGACATCATGTTTGCTACATGTCTTTGTGCAAGGTTTCAAAGTGATCCAAAGGAGTCACACTTGGTAGCCATCAAGAGAATCTTTAGATACTTAAAAGGCACTCCTAACCTAGGCCTTTGGTATCCTAAGAATACTGGATTTGATCTAATTGGTTACTCAGACTCAGACTATGCTGGATGCAAGATTGACAGAAAAAGTACTACTGGTAGCTGTCAATTTCTTGGTGGAAGATTGGTATCATGGTTTAGCAAGAAGCAGCATTCAGTTTCTACCTCAACTGCAGAAGCTGAGTACATTGCTGCAGGTAGTTGCTGTGCACAAATTCTATGGATGAAAAGTCAACTTCTAGATTATGGTCTAGTGTTAAGAGATATTCCTATTTACTGTGACAACACTAGTGCCATAGCCATCTCAGACAATCCAGTTCAACACTCTAGGACAAAGCACATTGATATAAGACATCACTTTATCAGAGAGCATGTTGAACAAGGAACTGTGAAGCTGATTTATGTCCCAACTGACAAGCAACTTGCTGACATCTTCACTAAGCCATTGGATGAAGCAACCTTCAACAGGTTGGTAAGTGAATTGGGAATGCTGAATCTGGTATGTTAACTTACTAAGGTTTCTAAATTTTCAATTATTTTTATGAAGCTCATGACAGCAATTTCAAACCTGCTGTCAAGAGAAGTTACTTTCTACTTGGTTTATGTCTGTTATGTGACAGCATGTGTTGATTTGACTACTCATGTCAGTATTTTTGTGCCAGTCTCATATTTTTAAACCGTGTATGACTTTAATGTGGTTATCTGGTAAGTTTGAGAGTTAAAAATCTGTTCCATTGGACTTTCACACTCTTTTGCATTAATCTGTAGGATTAAAGGTGGACACGACCATTAATTACTTTTGTGGTAGTTGTATGGGTACTCTAACTGTTGACCATTAGACTTTAATCCTTAGACGGTTTTGCCTATAAATTAACCTTAGGTTTCACCAGTCTGCTCTCAGTTTTAAAGTAAATAATGGAAAACAAAGTAGGAATTGAAGTTGGTCTAAAGAAGTGTGATAGTGAACCCGACAATGAAGAGATCGACGAGCTCTTTGAAATGTTGTTGGACGCCATGGATGAGATCGATGAGGAAAAGGAGGCCAAGGCTAAGGAAGAAGAAGCCAAGGCTGTGGAAGAAGAGAAGGAGCTTCAGGCCCTTCTTGAAAAAGAAGGCCGCTCTGAAGAAGAGATTAAGGAAGAAGTCTTAGAACTAGTTAATAAAATCATAGAATAATGTACTAAATGTTCAATTTTAATGATTTTATTAATAATAATAAAAGTTCCTGTTTATGTGGTTATTGAGTTTATGATTTGTCTGTGTTAATTGCTTAATATCTGTGTTCAAAAGATTACATTGCTAAATCCATAATTTGTCAATATTAAGTTCAGTGTATGAATCAAGCATTCTAATAAGTTCATGACAGAACCATTTCCTAATCGAAGTTACTGTCGTTAAGAAGGATACTGTCATGTGTTTCTTGACAGCAACCTTCTTGACAGCAGGAAAAGACCTTCTGTCAAGACTTGTAAAGGATACTGTCATTCATATGCTTAACGGTGACAGCAAGTTTTTGCGCAATAGTTGCTGTCGCGCAAAACCTACTGTCACCACCTCCTCTTACTGACAGATTGTTTCTAGTGCACAGGTTACTGTCAACAATAGTGGACCGTTGTAATTGGACATTCACCCCACGATTGACAGTGAATAACGGGCAGTAACTCACGTGTTAAGAGAGTGGATTAAGACACGTCCTTTAACTCCACTCTTTGAGCAAACGTTTGAGAAACCCATATTTATTCTCCAGTTACTCAGACATATCACTCTCACAAAACTCAAGGCAAAATACTTTTCTTCAAGCAAAAAGCTACTTTCTCACTTTCTTCTTTTCTTGAAATCTCCATGGCCCCCAAACAGACTCTCTCTCAAACAAACTTTGCTGGCATCTTTTCCCCAAATGATGCTGGTGAGGATTTCAAAGGACTGGTGTTTTTCTTGAACAAGTCCTATCTTCGTTCAGCCATTACCTCAACTCCAATTCTCGACCTAGACAAACTTGAGGAATTTTGGCGCACTGCTGTTGCTCAAACTGAGGGTGAAAACCCAGCTATTCAATTCACGATTAATGGGCAACAATACATTCTCACAGCTGAGGTCATCAATACTGCTCTTGGAATTACACTGGAAGCAGGCCAAAACTTTGCTCCACTTGCTAATGATGACACTCTGAAGAAGCTCTTCTTGAAGATTGGGTATGCAGGCCCTATTCTCGAAGAGGGGACAACCAAGTGGTACCCGTCTGGTGAAATGGACAGAAAGTATCTAAGGAAGGAGTGGAGCATGATATTTGATGCAATGGTCAAGGTGTTCTCTACCAAGTCCACAGGCTGGAATGGGATACCCTCTTACATCAAGAAACTGACACATTCTCTTGTCCATGGATACAAGGTGAATGTTGGTGCTCTCCTCATGGCACAACTCAAAGCTGCCATAGGTAAGAAGGTATCACACTACCCTCGCTTTCTTATGATGTGTATCAATACTTTCTGTGACTTTAATAATGATGCCCCTCGTCTAGAGGTTTGTTCTGTCTTGAAAAAGAACACACACACACTGTTATCTTCACAGGATCTAAATGCACATATTCCACTTTGCTTCACTCAGCACATGGTTGATCAAGTGACCAACCTTGATTATCCATTACCTACTGGTTATGATTCTTTTTCTCTTGAGGCTGAAGCTGGATTAGACCCAAATTCAGTTAACCCCCATTCAACACCATACACTCAGCCTAGGCCCTCTAGACTTCCCAAAGCCCAAAGAGAAGCCTTGCAAGAATCCAGAAAAAGATCCTTAGAAGCTGATGTTGGTGGTAGCTCTGTTAGTCAAGAGGGAGACACTGCACCTAGTGCAGCAAATAAGGAAGGTAGTCAAGCAGAACCCACAGTGGTTCCCCCTGAGCCTAAGAAGAAGAGAGCTAGGAGGACCAAAACCACTGTCAGCCACCCTGCAGTCTCCCAAAAGACTGTGGAGGAAACCAGGGAAATAAACTCCTCCCTAGATGTGCCTTCTCAACAAGGTGCTTCTATTGAATTTGGCCTGTCTCCCAAGGCACCCTGTACAGAGTCTGCACAAACTCCTGGTTCCCAACCTGAGATACCCCCACTTGAAGAAACACACAGTGAGTTAGGGCACAGTGAGGATTTCTCTACTCCTATTGATGGTTCACATGTTTCATCTGTGAATCAGCCCCCACTCTCTACTACACTTTCACCTTCTTCCTTCCCTACACATTCTTTTGTTTCTTCTCCACAACCTAGAGAAGGGGACAGTCCCAACCCTTCAGGTTTTGATCATCCATCTCCAATCATGGATGAGCCCCCCTCTAGTTGTCCACAAGAACCCATTTCTCAAAGTGAGATGGACACCACTCCTCCAAACACTGAGCTAGGGCAAAGTGGTATTTTGTCAGAAACTGAAACAGCCAACACTTTGTCTGACCTCCAAGGAGCATCTTACCTTCAGGAAGATGCTGTCACAGCCTCTGTTGCTGTCAAAGACACTGGGGATGCTACTGTCCTGGGCACAGCTACTGTCAAAGGTGGAGAGAAAGATGCTGTCACTACCGAACATACTGTCACTCCACCTCCCAAAGATGCTGTCATGCCAGAACCTGCTGTCCAGACTACAACTGACAGTAACATTCCTCCCACAGATGCTGTCAAGTCCTCCCAGCCTAATTTTGATGCTGTACTTGTTGAGGATGCCTCTGATGATGACCTACCTCTTGCCAAACTCCTAAAGGTACATTCTAAATCTTCTCCTTCCATGCATGTTAGTACTGCTCATACCCATGCATCTAGGTTGAGTGAGGGTGTGCAAAAGAAAAGAGAGATAAAAGAAAAGAGAGGTGAGCATAAAAATGAGAGGCAGCCAAATGAGCTGGCAAAAGGAGAGGGACTTGAGCATGTCCAGAGAGATCTTGAGGGAGCCCACACTATTCAGGCACTAGGCCTTGAGAGTCAAACTGTGAGGGGTGATGAGATCACTCAAAAACACCCTGAGAGTGTGAGAACCCCCATAGCCTCCAAGCCCCTGTCTTTTCCTTCCCCTCCAAGAAGGTTAAGGTCTGGTGGCCCCTCTGCTACTTTTGGTAACAGGATTGCAGCTCTTGAAGGACAGTGTGCTACTTTGGACTCCAAGCTGGACTCTCTCTCTCAACTGGTGGTTGATGGTTTTGCTGCTACTCAACTTTCTATTCAGTTCCTTACTGACCTGGTAGCTGCCAACTCAACTAAGGGGGAGAAGGTAGCAAGATCAGAATCAATGCCTATTCAAGAATCAGGTGGAACTCAGGGGGAGCCTGTAGCTGTGAAGACCAGAGGGGGAGCTAAAAGGAAAGCAATGTCTCAGGGGGAGCAAGTCAAACCAAGCAGTGCAAAACCACAGGATAAAGCTGAAAGGACTATTGAAGTGGAAATGGATGGAGAAAGGGTGTTAATGTCAAAGGAAACTCAAGATGCATTGCAAAGAAGACCTGCATCTAGACATCCAATCTTGCCTCCTGTGGTGATTAGAGAACCTATTCAAGAAACTCAAGAAACTGCTCTACAGAAGAAATGGAGAGAAATGGAGGAACAAAACAAAATTGGGAAAGGTAAAGGGAAACTGCCTGAATCCATCTATAAAGGAACTACTTGGTCCAATGGTACTGAGTATGATCAAGAGGAAGCCAATGTCTTGATGGTGGATTACAGGGAGAGCACATTACACAACCATGACAGTAAGTTTAGCAGTTTGGTGGAAGAAGCAATGAATGCTCCTAGCAACCGTCCAACCAACACCACAAACCTGTTAAAGGAACAAATTACCAGTGTCAGTGTAATGGTGAATGATGAGAAAAGATGGGCTGTAAGTATTTATCTAACTTCTGGCATATCTTATTTCATCACAATGCAGCTATTGCAGAGTCTGCCAGCAAAGGTGTTGTGTGCTTTGAAGGGAAAGATCAGGGCAACTCAAACACCATTCAATGAAATATTGGATATGCAAATCCAGAACCTGATCATACAGAAGCTACCTGAAGTCTACTCAAATCCATCATGTGTTTTCTACAGATCTAAATCTAAGGATGGCATTAGAAGGAACAGCTACATGAATATTGGTAGCCCATCCAAAATGGAAACCAAGTCAATTCTGAAGGTACTAGATGGAATACTCAGTTCAAATGCCAATCCAGGAAGAGTTCATGCTGTTCAAGAAATCTACAAAATGCTGGTGTTGAGAGACAAGGCACTGGGAGCTAGAATAAAGGAGCTAATCACTAGAGCCAATGCCAAAAGAAATGATCAAGGTGGAAGCTGCTTCTATAACATTCCTCCCCATGATGATAATGATGATGATGATGATGAAGATGGCGAGGATGGAGGTGGTGAAGCTTCTGGAAATGCTGGAAATGCTGGTGGAAGTAATTCTGGGAATACTGGTATTCAATCTCAGAATGAAGGCAATGAAGAAACTCCTAGCCAGGAAAAGAAAGATGCTGGTGCAACAGATGAAGAGGAGTCAAGAATACTGGAAGCTTTGGAGGCAAGCATTCTTAGATGTGCTATTGACTGCATAAATGCTGAAAAAGATGCTGTCATCAAAGGTACTGTCGACAAGGATACTGTCATAGAAGATGCTGTCTTGAAAGATGCTGTCGACAGAGGTACTGTCAAGGAAGGTTCTGTCAAGGATGAAACCAAAGCTGCTGTCAAGCCCAAGAGACTGAAAGCTAATGCTAAGGCATGGTTGTCTAGACAGAAACCTGCAGGAAAGCACAAATACTCAGGAAAGGAAAAGGCCACTGGATTTGGCAGAAATCTAAGGAAGCCAATTCAATCAATTCCTCCCAACAGTCTTAAGATTCAACAAATGAAATCAAAAGAAATTAAGAGTGTTGAGGTTAAGCTGGATGCAAATCAAGAGGCCTCTGAGTATATTCTGTGGTGGGAAGAATCAAGGTCTGCCAAGATTGACAAGGACTTCAATCTGGTAGCCACATCAACCAAGAACAGCACATCAACCATAGATAAAAGAAGAATTGATTTCTTCTACCTGGAAAGAATGGTAGAGTTGCTGGAGAGCTATGATAATGTTTCAGAGGCTGTCATGGAACATGTTCTAAAATATCAGGCAGATAGGGATGCTGAATTTTATCAGAAATTTGGCTATAACTTTGCAGATTTTGATGATGCTGATATTCTTACTGATCTCCCAGCCTCTCCTATACCATACCACTGGTACTATGAGTTTGATGACTTACCCACAGAAGAAGGGCAAGCCCAACCAACCCAGGAAGGGCAACCCAAGCCAAGCAAAGGACCTGAATCTTCTGCATATTCTCAAGCTCAGACAGAACTTGATAAGAAGGAAGCTGAATTGCTAGAAATTCACAAGGCCTCTAACAAGGCAGAAAGTGAAGCTCCAAATTATCAACCATATATGCTGGAAAATCCCCTAAGAGTCAAGTTCCTAAAAGAAGAAATCTATGTTTGCAGCTTGCATAAGCTTAAAACATCCACTCTGAAGGATTTACAGTATATGGTAGCTGGTTCAATTCACCCCTTGGAACAGATTTGTTCTTATGAGATAGAGAAGTTATTGGAAGGGAGAAAAGGAGAAGACTCAAAGCTGGACAAGCAAAGAAGGAAGTCTCTCAATGCTTATCCTGGAAGAAGATTCAAGCTCATTAATGAAGAACTTCATTTCAGAACTTATCCATATGATATAGAGCAATGGCTGAATCTCAGGGATGTTAGCTCTCTCATATCTCCTTCCATAAAGAAGATCATTGATGAAGTAGAGGATGATGCAGTGTCTGCTGCTGAAATTTCTCTTGTAGAAAGTCTAAGAAGCTGCTTGGCAGAAGCTCTCAAAAGAGAGGATGCAGCAAGACAGAAGAGGAAATCTCAAGCTAAGTGAAAATTCTTGAATTCTGATCTTGTTAGTTAAGTTGTCAGCACATATTGTAAATTTGCTGTTATTTTCCATAAAAACAAATTGGGGGAGATTGTTGGGATTTATGGGTGATAGCATAGAAACAACTTAACTTTGATTGTACTTAATTTTTTAAATTAAGTAGAACATACTGTCATAGCCAAAGTATGTTCTTGTAATCAGTATGTAATGTTATTCTAGTTGTATTATTTGAAAGAAGTTCACTTGTGTGTTCAAGCCTCAAAGAATGCTTTTTGGATGACAACATGAATAAAGGTTACTGTCCTAAAGCTGTGACAGTAAGATTACAAGAAGACAGAATGTTGCAAGTCACGACAACATATTCACTCTGACAGCAACATTGGCGGAAGACTACGCGACAGCAACTATTGCCCTCGACAGCAAGTTTGGGATCCTCGACAGCACTCTATGCGGGGAACTCATACTGTCACCAAAAGATCATTCCTGTGACAGCAAGCTTTGCGGCAAAAGTAACTGTCTCAATAAAGATCCTTATGCTAGGTATCTTTCTCAGTCAAATCCCGTGACAGTTTAAATGTTCAAGAAACAGGCGTGATGCAGCATCCCTAAGCTGCACCAAGTCTGCAAGACTACGACAGAAGCTTCAAGGCACTACAAATCAAAAGCGAATCAATTCAAGAGCAAGGTCAAGTCTTTATCTGCTGAATTGGTTTAGCTGGAAATAGAATGAATCTAGGTTGCTTTCTTTGTAATGTATATCTGACATGTTAGCAATTTAGGAAAGTCACATGGGTAAGACAATCTGTAAGAAGCTGCCACTTGACAGTGACAGCATCTTTACAAACCCGTGACTGATAGTGATAGGGTTAGTCATATACCTACTATCAACTCATTCTAGAAAAGTAACGAAGAGAAGCAAGGGTCTTAGAAGAAAAACCCGAAGCTCGAGATCTTTTTCTTGAGGTTGTAGCAACACTTTGCAAAATAAATAAAACATTTATTTTGTGAATCTTGTTCTTACTAAATACTGTTCGTGATTGCATATATTGCTGATAACGTTTAATCTTGATTTTAGTTGTTGAAATTTAGATTGAATTTTATCAGTATTGCATTCATCCCCCCCCCCCTTCTGCAATACACAAGGACTAACAGATTCCTTTTTGCTCTAGCCTTTGGCTGCCTTACACTCTTCATTTCCTTTCCAGCTTCCTCAGCTTCATCCTTGGCCTTTTCTTCCTTTAGGGTTTCTTCATCTTCAAGTGATTGAGCAACTGCAAGAGCTTGCATTGCTGCCCTTTCAGATTCTTCAGCTTTGGCCTTAGCAAAATTTGGGTGACCAACCCAAATGCAGATTTCCTTGCTATCCTTGTAGATGATGGCCCTTTGGTTCCTTATGCTTGGATGATTGCTTTCTTTGCTTTCAATAATCAGCTTCCCTAGGATTTTGAACTCATCTGGCTTTGGTGGAGGATAAAATATCCTTGCAGTGTTCTTGCCCTTGGGTTTGACAGGTGATATTGGAGATATCCCTCTTGCATCCACATTCCTAAAGCATGAAGCTTGCCCTTTCTCATTTCTTGAATCTTGAAAGAGTCCATGCTGAAGGGGTTCTATTACATAAGAACTCTTGAACTGTGGCTCCCATTCCGTTGATGTTACAACCATGGCATTCGTTGATGGTTGATCCGTTGATGGATTTGAATTCTTTGCAGTTTCAGCAATATTCTTGACCCTTGCTTCTATGTTGGACCAATGATCTTTAATCTGTTCTGCAAGTCTCATCCTCATAGAAGCTTCCTGAATCAGGTCAATACCATCCTTTTTCTTCTGTCCAAGCTCCCCCATTGCTAGTGGCTCATTTGGTAAGGAAATGGCTGGAACCAAAACCTTTGTGATTTGTATATCAAGCTCTTTAGATTTCGCTAGCTCCTTAGATTTCTCCCCCTTTTTGTTATCATCAAGTGAGATGATAGGGAGTCCTTGAGCTGCCAAAAGCTGGGTGAGTAGCTGTGTCTGTTTTTCCTGTTCCTTTTGCATGTGAGAAAGTGTAGCCTCAACTTTGTCCACTCTAGAGGAAAAAGTCTTCAAAGATGAGGACACTTCAGGTTCCTTGGAGAAAAACCTGTTCATCTTGGACACAGTTAGAAGAGGAAGCTTTTCATCTAGCCTCCTGTCAGTAGCATCCCTGAGGTTGCTGATGGAATCCTTGATTTCTGTAGCTTCAATCCTTGTCTGTAGCATCTGTAGTCTTTGGATTTCCAGAGAATCCATGATGGCCTTGTAGAATTTCTTGTCCCTTGCATTTGCAGACTCATGAGCTAGATATGCCTCAGTGTACTGCCTTGAGATAGCAGCATCTAGAGTGCATCTTCCTTGCATATCCTGAGAAAGCCAGTTTGGTCTAGGAGGCACCACAGAAGTCCCAGTCTGTGAAGTAGTGGCCACCTGTAGATTTTCACCAAAGCTGTCCTCATCATCAGAAAAGTCAAAGTCTCCACTTGCTGCAGCTGTTGGAGATAGATTGGTCAAGGCATCCTTTTCTCTTTGCATTGATGCAGTTGTATGAATTAGGTTTAGTGACCTCTCTGCCTTCACATTGCCCTGTTGAGCCATAATTTGATAGGCTGGCACATGGTGAGTAAAGGTCTCAGGATCCAGGGAAATACTATCCAGAGTTTGTTGATAATGCTCTTGGAAAGTAAGTTCCCTTTCTCCCTCATTGACCCTCATTAACTCACTAGCAATGGTTGCCTCCTCCCTTGCTGCTCCTGTAGTCCCTTCTCTCTCTCCTCTATTTTCTTGCATCACGGGCTCCCCATGGCTCACACCTCTCACACCCTCACCTTCACCTACTAAGGTGGAACCCTCAGTCTCTCCTTTTGCCTGGCTGGAAGAAATAGCCAGCCTCTTACTCTCATTCTCTCCTTTTGCCTGGCTGCAAGCCAGCCTCTCAATTTCACTCCCTCTCAAACCTAAAAGTGTCTCAACTACCACTAGGTCATCTACACTAGTTGTGGAAACAACTTGATTTGCAATAAGGGGTGTAGAATGACCTATCAACGGAATGGTAGTTTGAACTGTCAACGGTATGGATACCGTTGATGGAGAAACACCTGTCAACGAAAGAGACTGTTTCGTTGATGAAGTCAATAAAGCACTTTGAGAAAGTGAAATTACAGTAGAATCTGTGGTGATTGATTTTAGAGATTGGTCCACAGATCCTCTTGCAACTTCAGAAAAAGTTGGTTGATGGCCCAACAAATCACTTAACAAGTGATGGCCACCAGCTTCAGAGTGGGGCTTCTCCAAGATAAGAGTTGGAGAATCAGGAATAGATGAATGGATCATGTCCACATCTAAAGACTGAGTTGGTGAATTTGATGGAGATAGTTCAAGGTTGATGTTTAGAGAATGGGACTGTAACCCCAGAGTAATAATAGGGGTTACATCAAACTGAATTTGTGAAACTGGAAGTGTTGCTTCCAGAGTGTGTGCACCCTGTGTACCCTTGGATTTTTGCTTCACTCTCCTTTGGTATTGGGAAAATGTAGATTGTGGGCTTGAAGTGTCCCTTACCCTCTTGGAGTGTGCTCTTGGAGGAGAGCTTGTTTCAATAATCACATCCTTTTGGGAGGATGCAACTAGACTTGTGTTTAAATCCATTTTACTCATTGTGCCTTGTTGGGAAGACACAATGGGGCTTGGTTGGGACACACTATCCTTTCCTTCCTTATTCTTGGGGTTTCTTTGATGTTCACCCCTTCCCACACCTCTTACAGCTCCAGAATCACTCCCCTTAGGTTGTGAAGTAGTTTTTGCAACAGGTGCCTTTTGAGAAGCACCTGAGGTTGGCTTTGAGGATTTCTTAGATTTAGGTTTTGCTGCTTGGGCAGGAGCCTGTTGGGACATAGCTACAGACTCCATAGCAACATTGGTAGGGGAAACAATAGAAGTAGCAACTATACTAACAGGGTTAGAAGAAGTTACCTCAATGATGGGCAAATACACCACTGGGACATCACCATTGTGGTTAAGTCTCAGGATATCTGTCAAAACCCTCTTCTCTTTCACAAAACACTCAAACCTGGAAACAGGGTTAGAGATAACCAATGGTGCTGGACTAACATGGTTAGCCAACATCATCAAAAACCTAGCATAATAGATATTCTTTTTCCTATTTGCCTTATCACCCAACTTAGCACCAATTTCATACATAAGTTGGGTGCTAAAGTTATAATATCTATCAGTTAGGAGCATGGTTAAGAGAATTAACATGGAATTAGTTAATGCATCAAAATTACTAATTTTGCCAGAAAATACCTTTATGAATGCATCAACTAAGTAACTGTATTCTCTAACCAAACCTCTCCTAATAATCTTACCCAAATTATCAGTAGGCAATGAGTAGTTTATAGAATTTAGCATGTTAACAATTTCAGTGTTTGTAGGCAAAGCATTACAGTTATTTTCAGGAATATGTAGACATGCTTGCAATACATCAGAATTAACTATATACTCATTACCTTGGATGGTGAATTGCAAAGTGCAATTTGTCCCACTATACTCACATGAGGTCCAAATCTCCTCGATTATCTCATTGTAGAGTGGTGTAGAGTGAAACATTGCATAGCTCAACTTGCAATTCTTCATGAAGTCCATCATCTTGAAAAAGATGCTGTTCGGGCTTTCCTTGACAACAAAGGGGATGGATTTGTTTTTCTCATAGATAAACCCTCCAGCAGACATAAGCTTGACTATGGGTGCCATTGTTGAGTGTAGAAAAGCTTCGAACTGAATTGCTTGTTAGAGAGAAGAAGAAAGAAAAGCCTTTGGAATTTTTGAGAACAGGTAAAAAAGAATTAAAGAAAATAGAATTTCTTAAATACTCCCCCAAAAATTCTCAGAAATTAAATCCAACAATCAATGTAAATTACTGGATTGGCTTAAAAAATATAACTGTTACCTTTAAAGTATTACCATGATTTATACTTACAGGGGTGTTTGTATAGATCGTGGTAACGGACGTGTCAAATTTCAACGGTTCAGATTAATTGCGCTAAATCAACGAATCATGATTGGGCGGTTAACGTCCTGTCTTATTTCGTTGATAAAGCTGCGTTTCGTTGATATAAAAGAGCTATCAACGAAACACCCAGAAAAATGCTAAGACTGTCAATGAAATGGTTCGTTTCGTTGACATAGTAATTTTGACTTAGACAAAATTTTACTTTTTCCTGAGAAAATTAATTCACAGAAAAACATAGCAAATTTCTGGCTGCATTTTAACTTGTAAACATCTCAAAAATAATTAAGAGAAATTTAGCATACCTAGCTCACTTACTAATCTTGAGAATGTTGATTCATCAAGTGGCTTGGTAAAGATGTCTGCAAGTTGTTGTTCACTTGGAACAAAATGTAACTGCACAGTACCATTCATAACATGTTCTCTAATGAAATGGTACTTGATGTCAATGTGCTTGGTCCTTGAATGCTGCACTGGATTCTCAGTAATGGCAATGTCACTAGTTTTGTCACAGAAAATAGGAATTTTCTCAACTCTTATTCCATAATCAAGTAGTTGATTTTTCATCCATAAAATCTGTGCACAACAACTTCCAGCTGCAATATACTCAGCCTCAGCTGTGGAGGTAGAAACTGAGTTTTGTTTCTTGCTGAAACATGAGACAAGCTTGTTTCCTAAGAATTGACAGGTGCCAGTTGTGCTTTTCCTGTCAATTTTACATCCTGCAAAATCTGCATCTGAATAACCAATTAGTTCAAAGCCAGATTCTCTAGGATACCAAATGCCAAGGTTTGGTGTTCCTTTGAGATATCTGAAAATTCTTTTAATAGCAACTAAATGGGATTCCCTAGGATCAGCCTGAAATCTAGCACATAGACATGTAGCAAACATAATATCAGGTCTACTAGCTGTTAAATATAGAAGTGAGCCTACCATGCCTCTGTAACTTGAAATGTCCACAGATTTTTCCTTAGTATTCAATTCAAGTTTGGTGGCAGTAGGCATGGGAGTTTTGGCAGGAGAGCATTCCATTAAGTTAAATTTCTTTAATAAATCATGAATATATTTTGTTTGACTAATGAAAATGCCTTCTTTAACTTGCTTCACTTGGAGACCAAGAAAGTAAGTTAATTCTCCCATCATGCTCATTTCATATTTACTTTGCATAAGCTTGGCAAACTTTTGACAAAGTTTCACATCTGTAGACCCAAAGATTATGTCATCTACATAAATTTGAACAAGTATAGTAGAGCCATTCACAACCCTGTGAAACAGAGTTTAATCTACAGTACCTCTAGGGAAGTGATTCTCAAGGAGGAACTGTGAAAGTGTGTCATACCAGGCTCTAGGTGCTTGTTTCAAACCATAGAGTGCTTTGAGGAGGAAGTATACATATTCTGGAAAATCATCATCTTCAAAACCAGGAGGTTGACTTACATACACCTCCTCTTCCAATTCCCCATTCAGAAAATCACTCTTCACATCCATTTGATAGACCTTGAAATTGGCATGGGCTGCATAGGCTAGGAAAATCCTTATTGCTTCTAGTCTTGCAACAGGAGCAAAGGTTTCATCAAAATCAATTCCCTCTTCCTGTGAATAGCCTTTTGCAACCAATCTAGCTTTGTTCCTTGTGACTATGCCATTTTCATCCATCTTGTTTCTGAACACCCATTTTGTGCCTATGACACTCCTGTCCTTAGGCTTGGGCACCAGCTTCCAAACATTGTTCCTCTCAAATTGGTTTAACTCCTCTTGCATAGCTAAAACCCAATCTGGATCTAGAAGTGCATCCTCAACTTTCTTTGGCTCATCTTGAGACAGAAAGCTGCTATATAGACATTCCTCTTGAGTTGCTCTTCTAGTTTGGACTTTTGAAGAAACATCACCTATAATAAGTTCAAAGGGATGATCTTTAGTCCATTTCCTTGAGGGAGGAAGATTTGATCTTGACGAGGTAGCTTCATGATCATGATTGCCTTGATTGGATAATTGTCCTTGAGAAACTCCCCTTGAGTTTGTTGTCCCTAATTGATCACTTCTAGAAGCATTTCTGTGACTGTCAACGGTATGACCATTTTGGCTGTCAACGAAACGCTCATTTTGACTGTCAACGAATCCTCCATTATGACTGTCAACGAAATGACCATTTGGTCTGCTAGCAGCTATTCTTTTCAATCTCAATGCAGCAATTTCATCTTCACTGCTGATTTCATCTGTGCTAGATACAACAACTTTAGGCTGTTTCTCAGTAGCCTTAACATGATTCACTTGATCTCCTTCCTCATTTTCAAAAGAAAGACTTTCATGGAAACCTTCATCACAGAGACCTTGAATTTTGAGATCATCAAAAACAACATGTACAGATTCCATAACAATGTTGGTTCTGAGGTTATAGACTCTGTAAGCTTTCCCTGCTGCATATCCCACAAATATTGCTTCATCTGCCTTTGCTTCAAATTTCCCTAAATGCTCAGCTTGATTCCTCAAAACAAAGCATTTGCATCCAAAGACATGAAGAAAATCCAATAGTGGCTTCTTTCCTTTGAGTAGTTGATAAGGGGTCATTCCCTTGGCCTGATTAATCAAAGAAATATTTTGAGTGAAGCAAGCTGTGTTAACTGCCTCAGCCCAAAAATAAGTTGGTAACTTTGATTCATCTAGAATTGTCCTTGCAGTTTCAATAAGTGTTCTGTTTTTCCTTTCAACTACACCATTTTGCTGTGGTGTCCTTGCTGCTGAAAACTCATGCAAAATACCATTTTCTTCACAGAACACCTTCATACTTGAATTCTTGAATTCTGTCCCATTGTCACTCATAATCCTTCTTACTTTGAAATCAGGATGATTGTTTACCATCTTGATGTGATTGATAATGATTTCACTTGCCTCATCTTTTGAGTGTAAAAAGAAGGTCCATGTAAATCTAGAAAAATCATCAACAATCACAAGACAGTATTTCTTCTTTGAGATAGACATGACATTTACAGGGCCAAACAGATCCATATGAAGTAATTCAAGCTGATGGAAAATTGATGACTCTGTCTTGCTTTTGAATGATGCCTTCTTTTGTTTCCCTTTTTGACAGGCATCACACAAACCATCCTTGGAGAACTCCACTTGTGGAATTCCTCTAGCAAGATCTTTCCTCACCAAATCATTCATAACTTTAAAATTCAGATGAGATAATTTCTTGTGCCATAGCCAACTTTCATCCTTGTTTGCCTTGCTGAAGAGACAAGTGATGGTGTCTGGACTTGTGCTACTAAAGTCAGCAATGTACACATTCCCTCTTCTGAATCCAGTCATTACCACATTGTTGTCTCCTCCTTTAGAAACAACACATGCTTCTTTAGAAAAAGTAACTAAAAATCCTTTGTCACAAAGTTGGCTGATACTAAGCAAATTGTGCTTAAGACCATCCACCAATGCAACCTCATCTATGATGACATTCTCTTTTGAAATCAAGCCATATCCCTTAGTGTAGCCTTTGCTGTCATCTCCAAAAGCAATACAAGGGCCAGCTCTTTCCTGAAACTCTGTGAGCAGGGTAGAATCACCAGTCATGTGTCTTGAACAACCACTATCCAAGTACCAAAGATTCCTTTTGTCTCCCTGCACACAACAAAACCAAATCAAGTTGATTTTGGTACCCAAGTTTCCTTGGGTCCTGTTTTGTTAGCCTTTTATTTTTCTTTTATATTATTTTTCACCTTGGGCTCAGATTGATTTAAATCAATCTTTACCCTTGGTGTTGATTTCTGAGGGTTGCTCACATTTTCATTCACAGCATGCATAGTTGGAGGAACAAACATGTTATTCATATTCCATGGCATTTGTGGCACATTAAACATATTCATGTATGGACTAGGCACAAATGGCATGCTGGCATATGGATTTTGAAATTGTGCATATGAGGCAAACATGTTAGGCATAACAGGCATTGTAGGCATAGAACCATTCATTGCAGGCTTAGACATTTTCACTTTAGCAGTCTTCTTAACAGATTTGCAGTTAGTAGATAAATGACTAACACTTCCACAATTGACACAAGTCTTTCTAGGAGCATATTTATCAGGTGTGTAATTGTTGTGTTTGTTAATCCCTACTTTGTCATTCCTGTTATTCTTTTTATTTCCCTTAGCCTCAACTTGAACATTCTCTAACTTATCTTTCAATTGCTTGTTGGACAAGTGACCTACATTAACTCTCTCAACAGGCTTCTCAACTTTCTTTGATTTACTAGACTCACCTTGAACAAAGTTCTTGGTGACAGGACCATACTTGTTATTAAGTCTAGTGAGTTCTTCTTTTCTTTTCTCTGTCAACGAAACAGCCTGATCGGTTGATGGTTCATCTGTCAACGAAACATTGCATTCCGTTGACATATCAACCTTCAACAAATGATCATTGTTGTTTGTTGACTCTGTTTCTGATTCTAAGGTTTCACCAACATACCCTAGCTTCTCTTTGTTCTTTTTCCATGATTGTTCACAGAAAGATTCCATACCTTGAACATTAATGATGTTGTTAGCAACATTCCTGGCATCTTTCCATTTAGCAATCACACTTTGTTCTATTTCAAGTTGTGTTTTAAGAATTTCTTCCCTTTCTAACACGTTCTCAAGTTCCTTCTTAGCATCCCTACTAACACACCTCATTTTCTCAAAATCAATGAGTTGTGCTTCTAACATTGCATTCCTATCACTTAAGAGCAAATTAGTCTCTTTTATTTTTGAATTCTCTTTGGTAAGTGATTTAAGATTAACACGTAAATTATATAGTACAGTAGACATTTCATTTACTGCACTATCGCATTCCTCTTTAGAGAGCTCAGAAAGATTAGTAATTGTTACCTGGTTGCTTGAGGAGCTTGCTTCCTACTCATGATTGTTATCCATAAGAGCCACGTTGACATACTCAACATCATCATCAGAATCTTCACCATTACCAGCCCAATCATACTCCTGAGACATGAAAGCCTTTTCTTTTTGCTTGAGAAGTTCAAAGTATTTCTTTTTATAATCAACAGGCTCAAATTTCCTGTTGCCCTTCTCAACCTTGGGCTTTCTGCAGTCCCCAGCAAAGTGACCAAGCATTCCACAATTGAAACATTTAGATTTAGACTTTTCAATCCAGTTACTTTTTCTGGGTTGAAAGTCTCTCCTTGGTGGCCTAGCTTCTGAGTTTCTCTTGAACTTGAACTTAGAGAATTTTCTTGACAGAAAAGCAATGTGTTCATCAATCTCATCTAAGTCATCCAAGTTGACTGGTTCTGGTTCTTCTTCTTCTGTCATCTTGCCTTTACCCTTGCTAACATCACTCCTACAACTAGCTCGACTAGTTGTTGCCTTTGCAGCTTCTTCATTGTCATCTTCCAGTTGGTTCACAGATGCAATCAATGCAATAGATCCACCTTTCTTTTGTACCTTTTCAATTTCTTCATCTTGCTCCATTTCCAACTCATATGTCTTCAAGGTTCCATAAAGCCTTTCAAGAGTGTAGTCTTTGTACTCTTGAGTGTTTCTGAGAGAAACAGTCATAGGCTTCCATTCTTTTGGAAGAGCTCTAAGAAATTTAAGGTTTGAATCCTTGGTTTGATATATCCTCCCATACAACTTTAATCCATTCAAAAGCTTCTGAAACCTACTAAACGTGTCATTTAGGGTTTCACCAGCTTTAAAATGAAAATGCTCATATTGTTGTATGAGGGGCTGCATTTTGTTTTCCCTAACTTGCTCAGTTCCTTCATAGAGAGTTCTAACAGTGTCCCATACTTCTTTGGAGGTTGTACAGTTTATGACATTGTCAAACATCTCTTGCTCCAAACCATTAAACAGAATGTTCATGGTTCTTTTATCTTTATGGACTTCTGCAACATCTTCAATAGTCCATTCTGAGACAAGTTTTGGAATTTCCACATGAGGAGCATCATCTGGCACTCCAACTCTAGATGCAAACTTCATGGGAACGTGTGGACCTTTCTCAATGCAGTCTACATACCTCTCATCCATAGACATGAGATGTAAATGCATCTTTACTTTCCAGTGAAAGTAATTGTCCTTATCAAGAACTGGTATCTTTACACATGCATCCTTCTTCACCATGGTTACTGTTTTTGGTCTTCATCTTTAAACTTCTTGTATGTTAGAAGCTCGCTTTGATACCAATTGTTAATCCCAAATGACCTAACAGAATTGTAGAAGGGGGGGGGGGGGTTGAATACAATTCCTTGATATTTCTCAAACTTAAAACAACTTACAAATTAAAACTGAACTTATAAAATAAAAACCACAAGCACTTAATAATTTCAGTTGGATTGTTTGATGATCCAACTGAAGTGATTTTTATTGCGGAAATAATCTGTGATACAAAAGTACACAGCTGCTCAGTTACAATAATGTAGAGAAGAAAAATGCTCTCAAAAATAGCTAATACAATCTATTTGTTTTTTTCTTCACACTTCCTAAAGTAACTACTACACTTGGTTATATAAACCCAAGTTTACAACTCTATTTTTGGCTACACTAAAAGTACAATGAGTAACCGCCAATAGTTTGCTTTTCATCCCTTTGTCCAGTAGTCCTTGGAGATATTTGCTTTTGTCTTCATGCTTATTATGATCACTCCCAAGAGCCCAATTGGAAACTGGGATGTTTCCTTATTCCCCATGTCCATTTTAATGGTTTCCAATGCAAAGTACACTTCCACATCACCTTTAGATCTATTCAGTAAACTGTCACTGTCACTTTGTCAACTATTCAGAAAAGCAATAATGATTCGTTGATAGCAGGGAGATGTGTTTCGTTGATAGCTTTATTCTTCATTTCGTTGATGAGTAAACTCCATACCGTTGATAGGATAATCTTCATTCCATTGACAGGTCTTCACTTAGGCAAAATTACAAGGCATGAGATATTTACAATTAACCAACCTATTTTGCCTATCTAGTACTTAGTCAACATGACTTAGAAAACCTATCCAATATCTACAATGAAATGCATATCAAACTAGAAGTATTGTACAGTGCAATTGCTACATCACTCATTTCGTTGATGAGCTACCTGTCAACGGATTGCTGCAAAGCATACCATTCCGTTGACAGCTACAAAATGACTTTACACAAATTCTACTAAGTGTTTTATGTTTATCATCAAGAACAACATATTCCTAACACAGTGATATGTTTACGATGCCTTCTTCCAATCTCCTAGGCAACATTATGCGTATGAAGAGCAATCTAGACCCATGTGATAGTGGTCTATATTTCCCTGTCCTCGAAACAACTTTCAGATTTTTGATGCTGTACACGGAGCCTTCCTCTAAAAGATTTTTGAACCGAGAGACCACAATCTTCGGGATCATGGCATGGATCAAATTTTCCTGTCATACAACATATCTTAGAAAAGTTAATAATATCATACAATTTGACAAATTAATAAGTTATAAGTATATTGATTTATTAACCTTTTCATCGATCAAAATCATGTCAAGACTGATCAGTTCTTCAGTATTTGGATTGACAGATTCCCACATTCTACACACTCTTACTCTTATCATCCAGGTATAGCTGTTGTCGTTCAAAGCATCCAACATGGTGTAGGCCATAGTTGTATTGATCGTAAATATGGTTGTAAAAATTTGAAGCTATGTAAAAAAGTTTCGGTGTAGATTTTTTGTCATGAATGACCTTTAATTTATAGGTGTTTGTAAGGTGAATAATATGGAAATCTGTTATGTTTAAAAGTCAAGAAGTATTATAAAAGAAAAGTTCTATAAAGTTTGAAAATAATAAAAGAAAGTTTTATCAAGTTTGAAAATAATAAAAGAAAGTTCTATCAAGATTGAAAATAATAAAAGAGAAAATTGTAATTATTAACATAAGATCCTAAAAATTCAAAAATAATAAGAAAGTTGTAATTTCCTAAATCAAAAAAAGTTCTATCAAGTTTGAAAATAAAAAAAGAAAGTTATATCAAGATTGAAAATAATAAAAAAGAAAATTGCAATTATTAACATAAGAGCCTACAAATTCGAAAATAATAAGGAAGTTTTAATTTTCTAAATCAAAGAAAGTTCTATCAAGTCCTATAAATTCGAAAATAATAAAGAAGTTGTAATTTTTTAAATCAAAGAAAGTTTTATCAAGTTTGAAAATAATAAAAGAAAGTTCTATCAAGCCTACAAATTCGAAAATAATAAGGAAGTTGTAATTTTCTAAATCAAAGAAAGTTCTATCAAGTTTGAAAATAATAAAAGAAAGTTCTATCAAGCCTACAAATTCGAAAATAATAAGGAAGTTGTAATTTTCTAAATCAAAGAAAGTTCTATCAAGTCCTACAAATTCGAAAATAATAAGGAAGTTGTAATTTTCTAAATCAAAGAAAGTTTTATCAAGTCCTACAAATTCGAAAATAAAAAGGAAGTTGTAATTTTCTAAATAAAAGAAAGTTCTATCAAGTTTGAAAATAATAAAAAAAGTTTTATCAACCCTATAAATTCGAAAATAATAAGGAAGTTGTAATTTTCTAAATCAAAGAAAGTTCTATCAAGTCCTACAAATTCGAAAATAATAAGGAAGTTGTAATTTTCTAAATCAAAGAAAGTTCTGTCAACTTTGAAAATAATAAAAGATAATAAAAGTGTAATTTTCAATTTCTTCCTACAAAATCGAAAATAATAAAGGAAGTTGTAATTATTAAAATTAAAAATTGTGAAAAATTGAGAAAAATAGAAAAATAGAACGGAGCGATTCTAGAGGCGCCACATCACCGCCCCCGTCTTCTCCTTTATATAAGTATATTGATTAAAAAATAATTTAATAATATATAGTAACTAGCTAATTATCATTTATAATCAAAAGACATTGTTTCTATTTTTTCTAACAAAATTCAGTCCTTCTCTAATAATATCACTGACAATATCTTTTCAACTAAAACATGTTACCTTTTTCATTTATCCATACTAAAATCTCTCTTTTTCCAAAAATAGTACGAAGCCATTCCCCTTGAATTTAGTAGTTAACCTTTGGGCTTCAATGTTGGGTTTTAGAAATATTAAGAACGAGGAATAATCCGTATACGGACTTAGGGTTAAGGTTTAGGGTTTAGGGTTATTTACAACCCTAAACTCTAGACTCTAAACCGTACCCTGATTTTAGGGTTGTAAAACAACCCTAAAATCAGGACGTCGGGAAAAAAATATTTTTGATTAAAAAGTTGCATATGTGGTTGATTTTGGTTGCAGTTGCAGATATGGTTGAAAGTAGTTGTAGACCGTATTTTTGAAAATATTTTTAAAAAGTTGGTATTTTTGCAAATATTTCCAGAAGATGGTAAAATTGCAAAAAAAAACTTAGAAAAAGTAGTATTTTTGATAATTTCGCTATTAATAATAAGGACAAATAGTAACATTTTTTAATTAAAAAAAACTAATTGTCCGTGATATTTATAGAAGTGTTTTAATTATATTAATTGTATTTGTTAAAAAATATGTTGGCATGTTAAAATATGTAAGCTTTTTTAAATAATTAAAAACATTAAAATATATTTTAAAATAATAAGTAAGGGTTGCACCTAATATTTTTGGAAAAGGGAGATGTTAGTGAGACCAAATATAAAATGTAATATGTTTTAATTTAAAGGTAATTGCTCATGATATTTTTGGAAAAGGAGTATATTTTATTAGAAAAAAGTGTTTTATTTATAAAAGACAAATAATAAGGACAAATAGAAAAACTAACATATTTTAATTTTAAAAAGGAAGTGCGCGCACGTGATTTTTAGAAGTGTTTTAATTATATTAATTGTATTTGTTAAAAATGTATGTTCACATGTTAAAATAGGTAAGCTTTTTTAAATAATTAAAAGCATTAAAATAAATTTTAAAATAAATAAGTAACGGTTGCACCTGATATTTTTGGAAAATAGAGATTTTAGTGAGAAAAAATATAAAAGGTAATATATTTTGATTTAAAGATTATTGCCCGTAATATTTTCGGAAGTAATAGATTTTGTTAAAAAAATGTTTTAATTGTAAAAGGCAATCATTTAGTTACTATTTTTATATTATTTTATTATTTATTAAATAGAATAAATGACCGAAAACCGAAAATGAAAAACCAAAACTTTCAATGTTTCGGCTATAATTATTTTGTTTTATATTTTATATAATTATTTTTAATGTTATACGGTTATAAATCTTAATGGTAATATAATTAATGCGTTTAATTTTTTAAAACAGTTTACCTATTTTAACATGTCTATTTATTTTTTTAAAAAATACAATTAAAAAAATATTAAAACGTACATAATAAAATAATAACTTTTAAAAACAATCCGTTCATGCCGAAACATTAAAAGTTTTGGTTTTCGTTCATTTATTTTATTTAATAAAATAATATAAAGTATAAATATAAAAAATGTTACCTTTTAATGAAAATATATTAGCTCTTATAAACACGCCTAAAAATAAAAATTAGTACAATACATCTTTTTATCATTAATATTGATTTTTTAATTATATATCTTACAATTATTAATACATTCCAACAAATATCAAACAATATATTTTCTTAATGAAAATGTCTATTATAATATAAAAAAATATTTTTACTATAAAGAAATATTATATTATATCAAAAGAAGCTCGTGCAAATTTTAGTTTTCGATTTTCGATCCGTTATTTTAATTAAAAAATAATTTAATAATATAAAAATAGTAACTAGCTAATTGTCTTTTATAATCAAAACATATTGTTTCTATTTTTTCTAAAAAAATTCACTCCTTTTCTAATAATATCACGTGTAGTATATTTTCAACTAAAACATATTACCTTTTCCATTTATCCATACTAAAATCTCTCTTTTTTCAAAAATATCACGGGTAACCCTTACTTATTTATTTTAAAATCTATTTTAATGCGTTTATTTATTTAAAAAAGTTTAACTATTTTAACATGTCTACTTATTTTTTAACAAATACAATTAAAAAAAATTAAAACGTACATAACAAATAAGAACTGTTAAAAACAATCTGTGCATGCCAAAACATTAAAAGTTTTGGTTTTCGATTTTTGTTCATTTATTTTTTTAATAAAATAATATAAAGTATAAATATAAAACATATTACCTTTTAATGAAAATATATTAGCTTTTATAAACACACCTAAAAATAAAAATTAGTACAATATATCTTTTATCATTAACATTGTTTTTAATTATATATCTTCCAATTATGAATACATTCCAAAAATATTAAACACTATATCTTCTTAATAAAAATGTCTATTTTACTATATTCTATATATTTCTATTATTAATACAAAAAAATAATATAAAAAAATATTATATTATATCGAAAAAAGCCCGTGTTTAGCACGGGTTATAAGCTAGTACCTTGTAATGCGGCAGTTCGTTAAACGTATTACAACTATAATACGGAAAGAAATCTACTACGTTACATGTGTTGTAGATAATCGATGGTATTTAGAGAACTTCCAAGGCCTTTTATAGGCTCTACAAGTATAGGTTACATTGGCAATGGAAAGCCAAAGGTTGTACTATTTAGGGGTAAGCTAAAGGTTGTACTAAATAGATGTAAGCTAAAGGTTGTACTAAATAGAGGGTAATATGAAGGGGTATAGTCATCCATTACATAACACTCCCCCTGGATGACTCATACAATTATCATGCCTCGTTAAAACCTTACTAGGAAAAACCCAGTGGGAAAAAACCTAGTGAAGGAAAAAGAGTACATGAGTTGTAAAAATAAAATTTATGTCTCCCCCTCATTATAATATGACTATAAACTTTAGCAAATATCTCGAAGCCTGCGCATCCCGATCTTGTGCACAAATTTCTCGAAAGGAGTTGTGGGAAGTGCCTTTGTGAACAGATCTACTGGATTCTCACACGATCGAATTTGACAAACATCTATTTCTCTCCTTTGTTGAAGTTCATGTGTAAAGAAGAATTTTGGATCAATGTGCTTCGTCCTGTCTCCTTTAATATAACCTTCTCGCGTCTGAGTGATACATGCTTCGTTATCTTCAAACAGAACAGTAGGACTTCCCTTATTGACTGAAAGACCACATGAATCTCGAATATGATGGACCAAAGACCTTAGCCACACGCATTCTCGACTGGCTTCATGAAGTGCTAACAATTCAGCATGATTCGAAGATGTTGCTGCAAGAGTCTGTTTTGTAGACCGCCAAGATATCGCGGTGTCACCATATGTGAATATGTAACATGTTTGTGATCTTCCTTTGTGAGGATCAGATCGATATCCTGCATCTGCATAACCAACTAATTCCACTCGTGAGTCTTTAGAATAAAACAAACCCATATCCATTGTTCCTCAAAGATATCTAAATATTTGTTTCACACCAGTCCAATGTCTTCGAGTTGGAGCATAACTATGTCTTGCCAATAAATTAACAGAAAATGCAATATCAGGACGTGTGCAATTGGCAAGATACATTAGTGCACCAATAGCACTAAGGTATGGTACTTCAGGACCAAGAAGTTCTTCTCCCTTTTCTCTTGGGCGAAATGGATCCTTTTTCTTTTCAAGTGAGCGAACAACCATGGGTGTACTCACAGGATATGCTTTATCCATTATAAATCTTTTAAGGATCTTTTCGATATATGATGACTGGTGGACAAAGATTCCTTTAGATAAATGTTCAATCTAAAAACCAAGGCAAAGCTTCGTTTGACCTAAATCTTTCATTTCAAATTCTCTTTTCAAATATTCAATCGTCTCATGAAGTTTATCTGGGGTCCCAATGATATTTAAATCATCAACATAAACTGCAATGATAGTAAACCCCATATTTGTCCTTTTAATAAAAACACATGGACAAATCACATTATTAACATAACCATTTTTCAAAAGGTACTCACTAAGATGATTATACCACATTCGACCTGATTGTTTCAACCCATACAATGATCTTTGTAACTTAATTGAGTAAATATCTCGGGTTCTTGAACTACATGCTCCAGGCATTTTTAATCCATCGGGGATTTTCATGTAAATGTCATTATCTAGTGACCCATACAAGTAAGTAGTCACATCATCCATTAAATTCATGCGGAGCCCTTCCAAAATTGATAAACTGAGTAAAAATCTGAATGTTGTTGCATCCATTACCGGGGAATAAGTCTCTTCATAATCAATTCCCGGTCTTTGTGAGAACCCTTGTGCAACAAGGCGCGCCTTGTATCTCACAACTTCATTTTTCTCATTTCTTTTGCGCACAAATACCCATCTATATCCAACGGGTTTTATACCTGCAGGTGTTTGGACAATAGGTCCAAAAACTTGTCGTTTTTCAAGTGATTTCAATTCTGTCTCAATTGCGTCTTTCCATTTTGGCCAATCATTTCTTCTTTTACATTCATAGATCGATCTAGGTTCATGATCCTCAATTTCTTCAGAAATGTCAAGAGCTCTGCATATGCAAATATTTCATCCATGACAATTTCTTTTCTATTCCACCTTTTTCCTGAAATGATATAATTTATCGAGATCTCTTCATTGTCCTCAATTTCAGGTGTTTGATCATCTTTTGAAGACGTCTCTTCAGTGATCAATTTTATTTCATTTGGAATGATATCATTTGATGTACCAGCTTGTTTATCAAGTTTCCTTGATTTTCTAGGATTTTTATCTTTGGATCCAATAGGTCTACCACGCTTCTGGCGTGCTTTAGATTCATTTGCTAGCATACTTTTATTCCCTTCATCAGGAAGTTTAATTTTACAAGGAACATTAACAACTGGTATATGTGACTTCGTCACTGTCTTGACATCAGTAAATGCATTTGGCAATTTATTTGCCACTTCTTGTAGGTGGATAATCTTTTGAATTTCAAGCTCACATTGATTTGTGCAAGGATCATAATGAGACAAAGATACTGCATTCCACAAAATTTCTTTTCTTTCTTTTTCAAATTTTGACTTATCTCCCCCTAATGCAGGAAAAGTTGTCTCATCAAACTGACAGTCGGCAAATCTTGCCTTGAATAAATCACCAGTTAAGGGATCCAAATATTTTATAATTGAGGGAGATTCAAACCCAACATATATCCCTAATCTCCTTTGTGGTCCCATTTTTGTTCGTTGGGGAGGAGATATTGGAACATAAACCGCACACCCAAAAACTCTTAAGTGCAAAATATTTGGTTCTTGACCATTTACAAGCTGTAATGGGGAATTTTTATGATAAGCAGTCGGTCTTAAACGAACAAGTGATGCAGCATGTAATATTGCATGTCCCCCAAGCAGTATTTGGTAAATTTGTTTTCATAAGTAAGGGCCTAGCAATCAATTGTAGTCTCTTAATAGAAGATTCTGCTAGACCATTTTGGGTATGCGTGTGCGGAATCGGATGTTCCACATCAATCCCAATTTCCATGCAATAATCATTAAAAGATTGAGAATTAAATTCTCCTGCATTATCCAATCGGATTTTCTTGATTGCATGATCAGGGAATTGTGCCCTTAATCGAATTATTTGGGCAAGGAGTCTTGCAAATGCAACATTACGAGTGGACAATAAACTAACATGCGACCAACGGGTCGATGCATCTATAAGTACCATAAAGTACTAAAATGGCCCACTTGATGGGGTAATAGGCCCACATATATCTTCTTGAATTCGCTCTAAAAATGATGGACATTCAATTGCAACTTTCATAGGTGATGGCCTTGTTATTAATTTTCCTTGGAAACAAGGAACACAAGAAAAATCCTTGGACAATGGAACAATCATGTTCTTTAAAGGATGCCCATTTGAATTTTCTATAATTCTTCGCATCATTGTTGAACCCGGATGACCTAAACGATCATGCCATATAAGAAAATTATCTGGGTCTGATAATTTTTGGCGTATCACCATGTGCGTCTCTACTGGATTAATAAAGGTATAATATAATTCAGATTTATATGATGGGAGCTTTTCTATTATTTGTTTCCTCCCAGAGACTATTGACGTGATACATAGATATTCATCGTCATTTTCATTTGTAGTCTCAATATGGTAGCCATTGCGACGTATATCTTTGAAACTCAAAAGGTTTCGTTTTGATCGAGTGGAAAACATTGCATTCTCAATAAATAAACGTGTACCATTAGGTAACACTATATTTGCTCTTCCGGAGCCTTCAATAAGGTCTGATGCACCCGATATTGTATTTACATTAGCTCTAGCTAATATGAGATGCGAAAAATATTCTTTATTTCTCAAAATCGTATGTGTCGTTGCACTATCCGCCAGACAAAATAATTCCTCATCTTTTGCAACACATGATGAGAGGCTGCTAGCCATATTTCTTCACAAAGATAAATACCATAAAGTTTAGAATTATAAGCAACATAATGTTAAAAACAGTTCAAATATAAACACTTATAGTTCAAATATAAATACATAAAAACTTAATAACTCAAAGGGAGACCTTATTATTTCAATTATTATTAGCCACATCACCAAATTTGGCCACCTCCACATTTCCATCTTCAAAGAAATTAGTCCAACATATCTTTATAAGTGATACTTTTGCCACATAATTTCAATTGAAATGTAATTTAAACATTGCAGAGTTATACTCGCGCACACTTTTATAATCTTGCAAACGCAAGTGTAGCCAATCATAGCGAGCTTTAGGAAGTATCACCATTTTTTGATGGTCATGTCTTTCTTTGAGATCATTCCAAAGAGCTGATGAATTTTTGATAGTCAAATATTCAGTTTTCAATCCTTCATCAAGGTCATGGCGAAGAAATATCATAGCCTTTGCCTTATTTTCCTTGGAGGTTTTATTTCCCTCTTTTATGGTGTCACCAAGACCCATAGCACTAAGATGAATTTCAGCATCAAGAATTCATGTCAAATAATTTTTTTTTCCATGACATCAAGTGCATTCAACTCAAATTTTGTAAGATTCGACATTATCATTAAAAAAACACAAATCTAATTATTATATAATCACAAAAAAAATGTAACACATTTTATCAATAAAAATCATACAATGATGCATCTATTGAGAGGAACGGATAACAAATAAATTCGATAAAAACATGTTGTGTTTATAAGATCTTGTTAAAGTAAAGATTAATATTTTATGCAACTATATTAGGCTACTAGTCATGTCGACCTATACACATGCACTTACATAGTCACATAACTTGGTATCACATTTTTCTAACATGTCATTTTAAATCAGTCTTTGAACCCGTGTATTTAGAAAATCATATTAGAATTTTTGTATACTTAAAAAGGTGTTATAATTTTATAAGTAGCATATAATTTGGACAACACCAAAAGAAAGTATCATGTGTATCTTTAATAAGCAGGAAAGCTTCAAGTAAATAAATAAACATGGGTACAAAAAGTTTGCTCCATTAAAATTAACGAAATTACAAAACTAGTCATGCACTAACCATATCCATAAAATAGTCCTAAATTATACACAAATATATCAGTCCTCTAAAAAGTGTTATATTTAGTGCTGGTGCTCATAACTTGGGTGTTATTCAAATGCAAGCAAGACAAGAAAACATTTATTGTTAAGAAATGAACTCACAAAATTCTTGGTAAACATAAATAGAGTGGACAATTTATTTATTTTTATTTTAAACATAATCATAAAGTCAATAAAATATCCATTTAATGAAATAAATCTTTCTGTAACCATTATTGATCCGCACTCCTATATCTTAACAAATATTATTCACAATATATATAGAAACCGGTAACATAAGTCATTAATGGATTGACGAAACATAAAATTAAAACTGGGATCAAATCAATAATTTTTTTTCAGAACCCACGTACATAATTATCACATAAAACATGACTATCAAAAGTAGATAAATGACTATTAATTTACTAATGAAAACATGCAGGAAAATTACCAGAACATATAGGTTTACCATTAATAAAGTAACTAGCACATTTTAGTGTTATGCATGCTAAGAAAAATATAAGAATAACTAGAAAATCACAAAATGGTAGTTGTTAGGTTCAAAGTATCGTAGAAGGGGGGGTTGAATACGATACTCACAAATAATTTAATTTCGTTCGCGGATTAATCTTTCAGTTCTATAACGAAATCAAACACACCAAACCAAATCAAGTTTCGGGAAATATATCTTTTTATAAATATAAACCTCGAGGGGTGCTACAATTTCTAATCCGTAGATTAGCTTCAATGAGTTTAAGGTTACACAAATACAAAACAATGATCAAGTTCTGAGCACTATTAATTTCTCTGATAATTTTCTCCGGCTCTTCTCTCTCTCAGTAATGTCTTTGTGTTGAATGCCTTAACTGAAGAAGACACTATCTTCTCTCGAGTTAATTGTAGACTTGAATTGAAAAACCATCGAACCATTTAGAATAGAATATTCTTGGCCGTTGGATCTTCATCAACCTGTCAGACAAGCACAACTTTTCACCTGCTCCATGAATTGAAAAACCATCGAATGGATTAAAAAAACCATCGAATGGATTAAATCAATTTGCCATTCGATAGTTTTTAAATCAAAACTATCGAATGCCAAATTAATTTACTTTGTTTTTCAATGAATCACTTCAACCACCATTCGATAGTTTTTTCAATAGAAAAACTATCGAATTCTTTTTCTTGTCTTTTGTCCTTTAGTAATTACTCCTGAGCTCCTGGGTGTTTAAGTTTTAGACTGTATCAATTTCTTCTGAGACGATAAAACAACTTGATCCTTTTTTTTTAGTGCCGTCACCTAGTGCAACTGGTCTGGTTCACAGATGAATAACACTTGATCAATTCTTATTTTATGTCTTCAATATAGTGCTGCTGATAAGTCC
This sequence comes from Heracleum sosnowskyi, assembly GCA_030848705.1. Taxonomy (NCBI): domain Eukaryota; kingdom Viridiplantae; phylum Streptophyta; class Magnoliopsida; order Apiales; family Apiaceae; genus Heracleum; species Heracleum sosnowskyi. The sequence continues at coordinate 50,010,215 of CM061241.1, forward strand.
CTTGTCGTTCTGGTTGCTTCATCACTGGAATCCCGTGGTACTGAACCCTAAATCATTCACATACTTCTGTCGTCTTGAAAGTCTTGTTTCTTTTGCTGTCACTGAGGCTTGAACATTTTCATGAACTTCTTTCCGTGACCTGTTTACGGACTTCAAGAATACATAACGTATTTTGATTTTTTGAGTTTACCTTTTCTTCTTTGATTCTGGATTCCTGTGCTTCTGTTAATATTATTGTCTGTCTTGTCCTTTGTTGAGTTGTAGTTATCTCTTTTACATCTTATGTTACATTATGCTTTACAATCTCCCCCTATTTGATTGGATAGAGTTCGACAAGCAAATACTTCGAGGATAACTCAACTAACTAAGGAAACACTAAACTACTTAAAGTAAGACATCGTAATAATATTAATGCATTCTGGATCAGATATATATACATTTCCAGATTTCATACATCAAAGAACAATAAAACTTTTCACATTGAAGTTGCTCCTCTTGTTTGAGCTGACAGTTCTCTTGTTCTTTGCTTCAATCTTCAGTCCATTCCGATCTCACCTTCTTCAATCATTGGATCGGAATTAGCAACTTGATAATCAATCACAGATAGATAGTGCAGTGGTTCTCCAGGTTTAAGGATTGCTCCTTGGATGTGTCTTCCAATATATTCAACCTCTTGACCCACTCCAGCCCATAACCATGCAATGTTAACATCTTTCTTGTTTAGCTTTGGCATGTTTGGCAGTCTGGTATGCACTATAGTAAGGAACATTCTCCATTAGAAATCTTCTAAGAGTGTCTGTTGCTTTGTCCTTCTCCGTTGATGAGAATCCAGTGGATCTAAGATACTTCTCAACTGAGATTAGATAGTTGCTTGGGTAGTCTCTCAGTTTGTCCTCGGCCAAATAGCAGATTCTGAACAAGTCATTCGTCATGAATCTAACCATTGGAGGATCTTCAGTAATCTCTGGACTGACTTTCATCACGATCTCCTTAACATGCTCACGGAGCAGTTCATTTAGCCTTGTAGTTCTTTGGATCTTGATGAGTATAGCCTGCAATTCTGTATATGTCCTCTGTTCTAAAAACTTAGTGGAAATCACAAATGTACCTTTCTCCAGAAAACTAATTAATAAGCTCCAGGCACCATTTGCTTTAACCCCAGCATTCAGACAGATTATAGAGCTTCTCAGTGCTTTAAAGTAAGTCTGATCTTCAAGATTAGCACTTCTGATGTCCTGAATAATAACTTCCACCTCAGCATTGTCGTTGACTTCTAATCCGTCTTCAACTCCGCAAAAGGTTTTATAAGCCATTTCCCATTCAGTACCATCTTTCTTTGCCAGATCTATCATCTTCTTCTTCCTCACTTCATTATACACTTTGAATCTCTTCAGTTTTTCACTCCTCAGAATTGCTTGCTGTTTCTCTTTCTCAGCTTGCCTGGCATCTATTGCAGCTCTCTGAGCTCTTATTGCTTCCAAGGCAACTTCTTCTTCAGGTGATAGAGAATTTATTTCTTCTTCCATAATATCCTCCCAGATTGGATGTTCAACGGGCTCTGGATAATATGGCTCATGCTCCTCTTGATTAGGTTGTTCATGCATGACCTCAAATTCCTCTTCACTCTCCTTCTCTTCTTCTACAAGTTCCTCTATCCAGTGTTGTCTGATAGGAATAGCTTCAACTGTCTCCCAAACTCCCCATCCATCCTTAGGCTTCTCTTTCTCCCCTTCTCCAACTTTCTCCCCCTTAGTTGAGGAATCCTCGATAAAAGCATCCTCAGCATAAAAGGTAGTAGAAGGATCAGGTTGCTGATTTGAAGGACCAGGTTGTCCAGATTGTTGGTTCTTCAGCATACTCCAAATAGACTCTACTCCGTCACCTTGATTCTCCAAGAAATCCATAAGCTGCTTATTAAACTCATTTATAGAAGCTAGCGACCGGTCAATGTTCTCCAATCTTGAGTTGGTAGTCTTTTCCATATGATCCAGCCTCTTGTTGAGCTTAGACTCCACTCTTGAAAGGGAATTCATTACATCTTTCACTCGCGCTTGACCATCCCGGATAACCAGAACGTCTTCTCTCAAAGCTTCATGTCCCTGTGACAGTGCAGTTACTTCATTCATGAATCCATCTTTAAGTTCCCTGACGTCCATTCTCAATTCGACTAGTTCTTCCATAGCTTCCTTCTTTAAGGAGTCCACTGCCTGCTTCGTACCTGTTATAGTGCCAGATGCACTGCCAATGACCCTGAATGTTCTTCTGGAATCAGCTGCAGCCAAGTCAACCTTCTCTTGAATAGTCTTTAAAGAAGCATTGGCCTGACTAGAGGAGATCCCCTGGTCAAAGGAAGGTCGCAGTGGAACCTTGAATAATGGATTTCCTTCTTTGTCCCGAACTGTCATCTCCTTGAGAGTGGATTGAACTTGTAGCTCTCTTTCTGTCGGTAACAGCAAATCATGAATATTAGGTAGGGTTAGGGTGTCACTCCTCACATTGGCTCTGGGTGTACACTCAACGTTTCTGTCGGTGTTTGAATCATTTTTCCTTTCCCACTCAGGCCAGGTGTAAGTGTTTTTGTTTCACTCAAATCCTTAGTGCTGATTGTACCTGCAGAAGAAATCACCGTAGCCGTCCTTAAGGAGGTCACCGGTGGTGCAATGGGGCTTCGCAAGTCCCTGTCCTTGGTTAAACCAAGTTGCTGATCATCCGTGGATGATGTATCCTTTAAAGGATCTAGAGTTTGAATCTCTAGGGGGTTAGAAACAGGCTCTTTTAACAGCAGAGATCCCGAATCTTCCCCGTGAGCCTGTAAAGACTTTACCTCAGTTGACTTGTCAATAGTAATTGATTCATCATCACCGAGTTGCCGATCTGCACCTACGTCAGACCCTTTACCCGCAGGATCCAGATATGTTCCATTTGGGGAGGTAGACAATGACCTTTTAGATTGTGCATTTAGGTCAAAGCCTTCTCTCGACGTCGGTGAAGACCCTTGGTTCTTAGAACCTTCAACCAGTGAACCGGACCGTAATATGGTCGGAACACCAGTTGCTTCCGTCAATTCTTCCTTACTGGATTGAGCTATTGGTTCAGATATAGCTTTCGTTAGCGTAGCCCAAACAGCATCAGAAAAATCAATAAAGGGCGCTTTGGAAGTTTGAAATAAAGTATCAACAGTTGCCTCGGTTTCTGTTCGTCTCCTTTTAGAGGAAGGCAAAGCTGCTGTTGAAGGGTGTATCTCCTTATGTGGTGCTGCTTTGGCACTATCTCCCTCTACACTCATGGATGGTTCTTTACTGGGTATAGGGGGGAAGGAGGTTCGTTTATGTTTTCATTTGGCTTTTCCAAAGGCTCTTCGACCGTGGTTAGAGGTTGTGGGTTTGCAACCTCCTGGTCTGGAATGGCCACTGAGGGCTCTGGATCAACATCCATGAGTTGTGGTTTAGGAGCCAGTTCAGGTTCAGGAATGTTACCTTGAATTACCTGTTCCCCTGGGGGTAGAAGTGGTAGGGGCACCGTTCTTAGATATTCAGTGAGAACAGTGGGTACCCCTGGAAGATAGTTGTTCTTCCTTATCAGAGCGGTTATGGCATTGCTCTTCATCTTCATACACTCCATGGTCTCCTCTTCGGCGAATGTCTCGCGCTCATCATCTGTTAAGATATCATTGAGAATTAGCTGTAGGAACCTAGGATAGAAACAAAGCACATCTTCATCTATGCCCGTTCTTTCATCCAGTGGTCCCATGCATATGATTACTTGATCAATCAGTAACCGTCCAATGTTAATATGCCTATTGTTGGCAATGGCAAACCCTATCTTTTGAAGGAATAAGGGAATACCATGCAGATTTGTTAGCTTGGCAGTAAAAACATGGATTAGGGTATGAAAGAAAAAGTTCCATGCTTTTGGCAAGTAATGCTTCAGAAACTCTCCCACAAAGAAGTTAGGTTGTTGACTTCTAATGAGAGTGAAGAAAGCATGTATCTCCTCAGTCGTGGGATCCGGAACAAGGTTTTCTGTAGGAAAATGTAAGATTCGATTAAAATCATGTTCCGTCACCCTTATTGTTCTGCCCCCTGGCACAACAAAACTGAAGGACCTTACGTTATTCTCACTTGTATCCGTGGCGGTTGTGTACAATGCAGTCAATTGATCGATGCAAAGGACCACGGGAGTACTCACAGCATATGCCACTAATGAACGTGTGTTCAAAAACTCTGCCCATGCACGAAACTGTAAGTTCGTTATGGATTGCAAGTTTTGAAACGAGACATGATTAGTTTTGGTTATTATAAATTCTCCAGCCATTTTAAAATTTCCAGAAAATTTAAATAAACCAAAACTATTTTTCCTTTTAAATTTAATTAATTATCACTAATTAATAAAACTTAAACAAAATTACCCCTTTTTAATCACTTAAGAACACAAACTCAAACCACACAGAACTCAAATACAACCCTAATTTGTTAAATCTGAATATGCACTCAAATTCAAAGAAATCAATTGATTGACAATTAATTTCTAAAGAACAATCCTGATAACACTTTTATAAGGTCAAAAGTTCAGGTTCGATAGTTTTCTTTCTCTTTCTTTTCCAGAAACACAAAAGGATTCAAACTTCACGGTTAAAACAATTAACAGTGAAAGAATAGTCTCTTTTTGAGGTTTTTACTCGGTTATTCTTGAAGAAAAGTATCGATGGTGATGGTTGTTTGTGTATGAATATATAATGTAAGTATTATGCACGACCTTAGCTTTTTTTTTTTTAGATCTGAAAATGAATAGAAAACTTCTAAGGAAAAGTATTTATACTTGCTGAAACTGCAGGGGCAATTTTGACATTTAATGTTCGATAGTTTTTATTTATGCTGTCGATAGTTTTAATTCTAGGGGCATAAAGGTCAAAAACACTTCGATAGTTTTTTCAAAACTATCGAAGTGTTTAAATTCAAGAATTTAAACCGACCTTTTAGAAAAACTATCGAAAGCTGTTCTCAATTAAACCAAAATCTATCGAACATGCTTTGTTTAGAAAAACTATCGAGAATTTGAATATAGAAATAATTAAAATTCACTTCGATGGTTTTTCTACTAATTTTCAAAATCTATCGAGAATTTAAATATTAAATCAGATAAATTCACTTCGATATATTTGAAAGATATTCTCAAAAACTATCGAGACATGTTTTCGATGGTTTTTCTTTTCCTTTTAAAAAACTATCGAAAATTAATTTCGATAGATTTATCTATGTACTTAAAAAACTAGCGAATTTCCTAAATTCGATATTTTTTGCTTCTGTCTTCATTTTAAAACCTGTTCTATTTTAAAAATCAGACTTTTTATTTCCTGTCAAGTTTTATTTTGAATAAATCTTTTAAAATTCACCAAAATCAATTGATAACAGAAAATTCACAATTTTCTCAGACTAAAATCAACTAAATATCATTAACTGATATTAATCAATTAAAATCCAATGAATAATGCTGCATTAATCTACAATGTTAAAAACAAAGTAAATTAATTCAAATTAAATAAATGCTTGAATATTTAGAAAAAATATTAGCACTTAAATAATTTTAAAATTAATAACCAATTAAATGCCAGAAGATATATCATCCATAATTATGACATAAAATTAGTACAAAAATCCTAACTACGAGAATTGCTCCAGAAAATAAATTCACGAGTCCTAAGGATATAGCAATTCTTAAACTCATGTATTCACCAGGACTATCTGCAGTTACTGACTTCTAATCAAAATCAATTAGAAAGATTTAACATCCCAAGTTCACCAACCAACTTATTGAAAGTGGATTCATCAAGCGGTTTAGTAAAGATGTCTGCAATTTGATCCTCTGTGGGTACAAAATGTAACTCCACAGTTCCATTCATGACATGCTCTCGGATAAAATGATACCTGATGTCGATGTGCTTCGTCCTCGAGTGTTGCACTGGGTTGTTTGAGATTGCTATGGCACTTGTGTTGTCGCAAAATATTGGAATCTTTGTCAACAAAAGTCCATAGTCACGGAGTTGGTTTCTCATCCACAAGATCTGAGCACAACAGCTTCCAGCAGCAATGTATTCAGCCTCAGCTGTTGATGTGGAAACTGAATGTTGCTTCTTGCTATACCAAGAAACTAATCTTCTTCCAAGAAACTGACAGCTTCCTGAAGTAGTCTTCCGATCAATCTTACAACCTGCAAAATCAGAGTCTGTGTATCCAATAAGATCAAATCCTGTATCTTTAGGGTACCAAATTCCAAGATTTGGGGTCCCCTTAAGATATCTAAATATTCGCTTAACAGCTATTAGATGAGATTCTTTGGGATCAGACTGAAATCTAGGACACAAGCATGTTGCAAACATTATATCTGGTCTACTTGCAGTGAGATAAAGTAATGAGCCTATCATACCTCTGTAGCCTGTGATGTCAACCTTCTTACCAGTTTCATCTTTATCAAGCTTAGTGGCAGTTGGAATAGGAGTCTTTGCTGTAGATGAGTCTTCCATTTGATACTTCTTAAGAAGATCCTTGATGTACTTGGACTGACAAATGAATATACCATCTTGTTTTTGGTATACTTGCAGTCCAAGAAAGAATGACAATTCACCCATCATGCTCATTTCATAACGACTCTGCATTAACTTAGCAAATCTCTTGCATAGATCATCATTAGTAGAACCAAATGTTATGTCATCAACATATACTTGCACCAATATCAAATCATTTTTATGCTTTTTGACAAAGAGAGTTTTGTCTACAACACCTCTTGTAAAATAATTTTCAAGTAAGAATTCAGAGAGAGTGTCATACCATGTCCTCGGAGCTTGTTTGAGTCCATAGAGAGCTTTGAATAGAATGTACACAAAGTCTGCCAGTTTTGAATCCTCAAAACCTGGAGGTTGTTCCACATACACTTCTTCTTCTAACTCCCCGTTCAGAAAAGCACTCTTCACATCCATTTGATATACCTTGTAATTGGAATGTTCAGCAAATGCCAGAAACATTCTGATGGCCTCAAGTCTTGCTACTGGTGCATAGGTTTCATCATAATCTATACCCTCTTCTTGAGAGTAACCTTTAGCAACCAGTCTGGCTTTGTTTCTCGTTACAATGCCATCTTCGTCCAACTTATTTCTGAATACCCATCGTGTTCCAATAACATATTTTCCCTTAGGCCTGGGTACCAGCTTCCAAACTTTCTGCCTTTCAAACTGATTGAGTTCTTCTTGCATAGCAATCACCCAATCTGGATCATCTAGAGCATCTTCAACTTTCTTAGGTTCTGTTTCTGAAAGAAACCCAGAATAGTGACATTCATTTTGTGATGTTCTCCTAGTTCTCACTCCTGTGTCCGGATCACCAATGATCAAGTGAAAGGGATGATCTCTATTCCATACCCTTTGTCTTGGCATATGTGATCTTGATGATTCTCCTTGTTCTAGATGTTGTGGAGTGTGACTAGTTGATCCTTCTCCTGCTCCCCCTGAGTTGTTGACAGTTTAATCTGTTGATTCCGAAGACTGACTAGTGGAGCCTGTATGTTGAGGATCTCCACTTTGGTCACCACTTTGTCCAGAATCATTATCATTATGATTATTATTAATGACTGTAACAACTTCAGGTACTTCTTCATTGTCAGAGAGATCTCCTGATAGATTTTCAAATACCAAAGATTCAGAGTTCTCTCTAGTTTGCAGGCCTGGTCTTTTGGTGTCGTCAAATGTTACATTAAAGCTTTCCAACACCTTCTTATCTTCAATCACATATACCCTGAAAGCCTTAGATTCCAGAGAATAGCCCAGAAAAATGCCTTCATCTGCTTTGGCATCAAACTTGCCAAGATGTTCTCCATCTTTAAGTACAAAGCACTTTGCACCAAACACATGAAAGTACTTCAGTGTTGCCTTCTTGTTGGCCATTAACTCATACAGAGTCTTTTCATGATCTTTGTTGATCAGGGTTCGATTCTGAGTGTAGCAAGCTGTATTCACTGCTTCAGCCCAAAAGTAAGTGGGAAGTTTTGATTCACTCAACATGGTCCTTGCTGCTTCAACCAAGGTCCTGTTCTTCCTTTCCACTACTCCATTCTGTAGGAGTTCTTGGTGCTGAAAACTGTCTTGATATTCCTTTCTCTGAGCAGAAATCATTTAGAACTGCATTCTTGAATTCAGTTCCATTGTCTGATCTGATTGTCCGCACAGGTAGCTTAGCTTCCACTTCTATCTTCTTGATGTGATCAATGATTAGTTGTGTTGCTTCATCCTTTGTTTGTATGAACAACACCCACGTGTACTTGGAGTAGTCATCCACCATCACCAATGCATATCTGTTTCTTGAAAGTGACATAACATTAACTGGACCAAATAAATCCATATGAATCAGCTGTAATGGTTCAGTAATGCTTGTCATTCCTTTGCTTCCATGTGATGCTTTCTTCGACTTCCCCTTTTCACATGCTTCACATAGTCCCTCCTGATTGAATTCCATCAGGGGCAACCCTCTCACTAACTCTCTCTTTACCAAAGAGTTCATAGTTTTGAAGTTCAGATGTGAGAGCTTCTTGTGCCATAGCCAACTTTGTTCTGAAGATGCCTTTGCATAGAAACATGTAACTTCTCCTTCACTGGTAGAACTTAAGTCAGCTATAAACAAATTTCCTTTTCTCACTCCCAATAGAGTAAGCTTCTCATCCTTCCTGTTGGTGATCAAGCACTTGTCCTTTCTGAAATCTACATTGTAGCCTTTATCACAGAATTGACTGATACTTAGAAGATTGTGCTTTAATCCTTCAACAAGAGAGATGTTTTCAATGATGACATTTCCAGCTTTCAATTTACCATATCCCGTAGTGTATCCTTTGCTGTCATCTCCAAAGGTTACAATCGGGCCGGTCTTCTTAACCACCTCTGTAAGCAGGGACTCTTCACTTGTCATGTGTCTAGAACAGCCACTATCCAGAATCCACACAATCTTTGAGCTTTTAACCTTACCCTGCAATCACAGGTTGATTAAGCGGACTTTGGTACCCAAAATTGTTTGGGTCCTGAAGGTTTAGATGATTTAACAGGAGTAACATTCAATTTAGTCTTACCCTGTTTGATATTCATAGTATCTGTGGATTTAACATTACTAGTGCTATTGCTACTATCATTCATCAACTTAAAATAAGCATGCATGATGTTGTACTTACATAGCAAACACTCTTTCTTCCCACAGGGCTCATGATTATCAGGCATGTTAGACATGTTATGCATTTCAGAAGCATTAGCAGTTTCTACTTTAACCTTTTTACATGCATGTGTAAGGTGTTCAGCAGAGTTACAAATAGTGCACAACTTCCTAGATGCAATGGGAGAAAATGGAACCATTTCCTGATTAACAATCTTCTTCTTCCCATTCCTGTTCTTTTTAACAATACCAACTACGTCACCTAATTCAGTTTTAGGTAAATCAGGTTTAGGTAATTCATTTTTTACTGATTTCCTAGGCAACTTAGTTTTTACCTCTTTTTCCTTCAACAAATCCTCCTCAAGCAATTCTTGTCTTATGAAAAGGTCATCCTCATTAAAGAGTGGTGGAAACGGCTTAACAAAAACTGGACAATCAACATTCTTAAGAACATGTGGAGTATTCCTTTTGACAACTGAAGATGTCACAGGGAATTCCACAATCTTCTTACCAGCTTTCTTGTTATAGTCAAATCCTATAGCAGTTTTATTCTCTATGGCCTGAGTATCAATGATTTTCTTAGCCACTAGAGCGGAATTCTTAAAAGCATTCAGCTTCAAATCTAGATCTGAAATCTGATTCCTGAGGATAGTCTCTATCTCATCATTACACTTGACCTTGTTCTCTAAGTACGCATTCTTTTGCTTAAGATCTTCTAATGTTACAGCTACAAGCTCTAGTTCTTCATTTTTAGATTCTAGCTTTTTAATCTTAAGAACTAGTTTAGCATTTTCCATTTCTGATGCTAGCATGCTTGTGTGTACATTAAACAATTCTACACTAAGATCTTGCACAGTTTTCTTGTACTCAGAATTAGACATATCAATTGTAGTTAAGATAGGTACCTGAGATGATTGTGGTGATTCCTCTGAAGAGTCAGCCATTAGAGCAACATTTACATATTCCTCCTCTTCATCCGAATCAGTATCATCCTAGTGCTTTCCCTCTGCTATATAAGCTTTCCCTTTCTGCTTTCCAGACAATGCCTCCAATTGCTGTTTAAGCTTGGCATTCTCCTTCTTCAACTCATCATAAGAATCCTGCTTTCCATAGACATCTTTCATGTCTCTTGTTTGACGAGGCTTCCGGCATTCAGTGGCGAAATGCCCTAACTCATTGCAGTTGTAGCATCTTGATTTGCTTCTATCAATCATGCCAGTCTTGTAGCCTCCCTTAAAGCCTGTACTAGGTGTATAATTGCTCTTCTGGAATCTGTTGGTTGAGCCCTTGAACTTGTACTTAGGGTTTCTTTTGAAACGAATGTGACTAAACTTTGCAGCTAAGTACGCCATGGTTTTGTCTTCCATTTGCTCAAGCTCTTCTAGGGTGTAGTAATCACTTTCATCAACACCCAGATTCACAGAATCCATTTCTGCTTCTATTATCACCTCCTTTCCAGCTCTAGGGGTTTGAACCTGAATCTCAGAAGTTATTGGTTCATCCACTACAAGTGCTGCTGATCTCATAAGTGCATTGTGTTTGCTGTCCACTGTCCCTGATCCGTAGATTATCACCCTTTGTTCCTGTTCCATCTCATAGGTCTTCAACTTGCCATAGATCATCTCTAATGACATCTTTGTGAAGTCAATTCTTTCCCTAATGGATGATGACTTGTGTTCTACATGATGGGGCAACGTCATCATGAACTTCCTGTTTGATTCTCTCAGTGGATAGGTCTTTCCTTTCATTGCCAATTCATTGAGAAGCTTAGTATATTTCTCAAAGACCTGAGTTATACTTTCTCCTGGCAGGGACCTAAACGCTTCATATTGAGAAGTCAGGATGTCCAATCTGTTTTCCTGAACGTCTTCAGTTCCTTCCATTATCAAATTAATGGTATCCCACATATGTTTCCCGCTTGTACAGTTCATCAACTGATAGCTCATTTCCTTGTCTGCGGAGTCCGCCAATATCAACATTAAACCGGTATCCAATCGAATCAGTTCTTTGTCAGAATCTGTATATTCAATAATATCCTTAGGTTGGGTGCCTTGAGGAATCCTGCTACCATCAGGAGCTGTAGATTCACTAACTGGTTTCATTGGTACAAACGGTCCGTTCTCTAATATGCCAATATACAACGGGTTAGATGCCTTGATAAATAACAGCATTTTCATCTTCCACAAACTGAAATCATCTCTAGTAAATGGGTGAACTTTAATACCAGCGGTTGTCTTTGGAGCACTCATTGTTTCTGAAAATTTCAAATTGTTTAAAATTCAAGAAATTCCAATTAAATGAAAAATTTTGAAAGTTAAAAAATTTGCTTCGAATTTTCACGCTACGTTTGATTTTGGTCTCATTCACCGGATCTGATTTGTATATCAATCAAGTAGCTCCGATACCAATTGTTAGGTCCAAAGTATCGTAGAAGGGGGGGTTGAATACGATACTCACAAATAATTTAATTTCGTTCGCGGATTAATCTTTCAGTTCTATAACGAAATCAAACACACCAAACCAAATCAAGTTTCGGGGAATATATCTTTTTATAAATATATACCTCGAGGGGTGCTACAATTTCTAATCCGTAGATTAGCTAATGAGTTTAAGGTTACACAAATACAAAACAATGATCAAGTTCTGAGCACTATTAATTTCTCTGATAATTTTCTCCGGCTCTTCTCTCTCTCAGTAATGTCTCTGTGTTGAATGCCTTAACTGAAGAAGACACTATCTTCTCTCGAGTTAGTTGTAGACTTGAATTGAAAAACCATCGAACCATTTAGAATAGAATATTCTTGGCCGTTGGATCTTCATCAACCTGTCAGACAAGCACAACTTTTCACCTGCTCCATGAATTGAAAAACCATCGAATGGATTAAAAAAACCATCGAATGGATTAAATCAATTTGCCATTCGATAGTTTTTAAATCAAAACTATCGAATGCCAAATTAATTTACTTTGTTTTTCAATGAATCACTTCAACCACCATTCGATAGTTTTTTCAATAGAAAAACTATCAAATTCTTTTTCTTGTCTTTTGTCCTTTAGTAATTACTCCTGAGCTCCTGGGTGTTTAAGTTTTAGACTGTATCAATTTCTTCTGAGACGATAAAACAACTTGATCCTTTTTTTTTAGTGCCGTCACCTAGTGCAACTGGTCTGGTTCACAGATGAATAACACTTGATCAATTCTTATTTTATGTCTTCAATATAGTGCTGTTGATAAGTCCCTTGTCGTTCTGGTTGCTTCATCACTGGAATCCCGTGGTACTGAACCCTAAATCATTCACATACTTCTGTCGTCTTGAAAGTCTTGTTTCTTTTGCTGTCACTGAGGCTTGAACATTTTCATGAACTTCTTTCCGTGACCTGTTTACGGACTTCAAGAATACATAACGTATTTTGATTTTTTGAGTTTACCTTTTCTTCTTTGATTTTGGATTCCGGTGCTTCTGTTAATATTATTGTCTGTCTTGTCCTTTGTTGAGTTGTAGTTATCTCTTTTACATCTTATGTTACATTATGCTTTACAGTAGTGATACAAAATTCGTACATATAATATAAAGCATATGTATTAGATAAATATTAGATAAGTCATGTGTGTAGTCCTTGTACCTTGATCTTCAAGAAGCGCTGGTAAGTAGTGCTATTAGGTAAATAACGGTGAGTGGTGATGTTTGAAATATACCCTGCTCCCACAAAAACAGGTGCTTCGAATAATCATCAAAATAAATCTTGCAACTTCTTAGCAACCCATACTTGTTTAAAACTTCGTGCTGATAACGTGTTGTAGATAATCGATGGTATTTAGAGAACTTCCAAGGCCTTTTATAGGCTCTACAAGTATAGGTTACATTGGCAATGGAAAGCCAAAGGTTGTACTAATTAGGGGTAAGCTAAAGGTTGTACTAAATAGAGGTAAGCTAAAAGTTGTACTAAATAGAGGGTAATATGAAGGGGTATAGTCATCCATTACATAACAACATGACTTTTATCACACGTAAATGCATTTTATGAATTGGGTTTGGAATATGGACTTGGGCTTTGAATTTGGTCCTAGTTCAGAAGAGTTCACGGACCAGCCCATTAATCTGATGTCAATTTATACAAATACAACACAAAGAATTTATATACATTTCACGTTAGGGTAGCCTATAAGTTTATGCCTGGACCCAAACTTGGTGTCAAATTTTGGTTTATGATACGGTATCGCTTACGCAGCATCAAAAGAGAGATTGTGCCATTTCCTCTGCCGTGTCAAGGGGTATTTAGGGCTACAATTTACAGGATGGGTATTGAGAGCCACATGTCCTCAAATATGGATAATTTGGGCAATTTTTCTTATTTAACATGGTTAAACATAGATAAATAAATAAATATAATCTAGCATCATTTATTTAATTCTAATTAACTAAGTTCCAGTTAAGCGAGGATTAAATGAAATAAACATCTATGGGCTCAAATCAATTGTCAAAGTTTAACAAACATCAAAAATTTTATTATATAATTTTATTCCTATATTTTGTTAAAGCCTCTCCGAAAATACTTTTTATGATAATTTTGTGATATTGCACATTATTTTCATATTTTAAATATATACTTATAAATTTGATTAGATTTCGTGATTATTCGATTAATTTCTATGTGATAAAAGTCACATAATTAATTTTATCGATGTAAACTATGATTGAATAATATTTATGACTTGTGCTTATATCTATTCTAAACTATAATAAGCGTGCAAAGGTATAATCAACCCGTACTTTGCACGGGTTATAAAATTGTGGAAAATAAAATTTTTTATCACTGAACTTTATATACTTTTAGAAACCAACCACTGAACTATAAACTTATTTGTTTATATCACTAATGCTACTCTCGAATTTCAAAATTAGCATTCCGTTAAAAAATCAGTGACGGACGTTAAGTTATTTATCCACGTGTAAAAAGTTCAACACGTGGCTGCTGACTCAATGGCTGATTATTAAAACAAAAAAATAAAAAAGAAAATGACAAGAATGATATGATCCGAACAAAATACACTCCGACTGTTCCAATACCAAACACAAATCTAGGGTTCCAATCAAAAATCCAACGATACTCGTCTCTAAAATTTAGGGTCGACTACTCATATATTAAGGTATGCTTTAACTCCACAAAAGCATCGTACTTCACTCGGTTTAGCTTAAGAATCGATTGAAGATGATGAATTTCTCAAATCCATTGATTGTAGATGCTTAATTGATTCTAGATTGGTGCTTGAACCCTAGTTTGTATTAAGCCCCAATCTGAACATCAGTTGTGTTTTTATATTACAACCGGGTTATATATACAAATATAGACGTCATCAAGCCACATCAGCAAAATAGTATACAGATATATACGTTGTATTTAACGGAATGTTAATTTTAAAATTCGAGAGAACGTTAGTGATATGAACAAATAAGTTTATAGTTCAGTGGTTGGTTTCTAAAAGTATGTAAAGTTTAGTGATAAAAAAATTCATTTTCCCTATATAAAAAATCTAAAAACCTATTTTTTGGTTGCATTTTTCTAAAAAAATGTATGTTTTAACTTAAATATTATATAATATTAAAAATCTAAATTCAAAAAATTCATTTCTAACTCAAATAAAATTATTTTATAAAAATTTTAAGAATTCATGTATGCTGTTCAATTATATAATTTAAAATGTTTTGCTACAATTTGATGAATTATAAATCATATTAAACTATAATAAGCAAAATAAAGTGAAATTTACAGCTTTTACACCTCTTTTTTTATTATCCTTTCAACCACAATAGTTTGATAAAATCTATTTTTATTGCACTCAACGACCCAATCAAAAGTTGACGGATTGTTTCGTAATGATTTGTTTCAGGAATTGAAGTTCTTACGTGATCGCTGACATGTTGATGTGTAAAAATAATGTAAACTGCAAGCGCACAGTGTTTAGTTGTAGCAATCACAGATCGATCCACAGAGACTATGTATTTTCGAAAACCCAAACAATTAATTCAGGTGAACTAGACAATAAGATTTGAGTTGAGATTTGTTTAACCTAATTAACAATTAAAATCAGATATGCAAAACCTAGGAATCCGAATCCATTAATCAATCAAAATTAATATCAACTCACCCTAAAATCAATTCTTTTTCCTTCACAAATAAGATATATCAATTAACGAGACAATCATATACTATGAAACTTGTTATCTAACAATAACCCATCAAAAATTCATGGAGCAAGCATAGGCTACGAAAAATAAATCCGGTAACAATAATATATCAAAATCACTTTGTCAATTGAACAATTAAGCACCAAGAAAAATTATGAGAACCAATTAATATGAACAAGAAGATATCAACAATAATCAAATTAACTTCATCTTCATCTTAGGAGAATTAACTTATCTAGACATGGTAGAAGAAACAAAACAATTAAATATAAAGAATGCAAGCAAAAGTGTTTGAATAGAATAAAGAACTTGTATCGAAAGACAATAATAAATCTATCCTACTCCTAATTATCAGATCTAGTCTAAATTCTAGGTGTCTAAATTGATGTCTCAATTCTAGGTGTCTCAAATATAAGAGAGGAGATCTATATATATATAGGAAAAATAATGGGTTTGGGCTCTTTGACTACAAATCGGATTCTAAAAATATTTCCTCAATTCATTTTTCTTCTCCTATAAGTTTTCCAATTTTTCTCCAATTTCCTTTTGACTTCAAGTATTTCCACCTCCTTGGCCTTTTTTTACCTTTTTCTGCTTGAAATATGATTTTATTTATTTTCCTACAAATTAAACAAAAGAAAACAATTTATTAAATAATAAAATTACGAAAACAGACATAAAATAGGTATTAAAATTGTATTGAATTATGGACCTATCAAATGCCCCCATACCTATCTTTTGCTCGTCCTCGAGAAAAACTAATATAATATGGACTACTATATAATAGATAATACCACTTCCATAGGTGATCACGGTTGCATTTGGCATATGCAACAAGCCCTTTAAACCCCTAGGCAACTCTAGTGGACGAGTAAGGTCTTGTGAGGGCCTATAGTGAATGTACCCACAAAATCCATCTAGCTCATATAAAAGATTGCATGGCAATGCAACGCCACACATACAAGTCCTCTCATGCTACATCAACTTAAGAATCAAAAATGACTTTGCAATGTCTTGATGTGGAAGATGAAAGGATTCACATAGTCTACTCAAAGAAATATGCATAAGTGCTCAAAAGTCCATGTCAAGTGTAAGAACAAGTTGGTAACCATGCTAAGCACACAAGAGTACACCTTTGAGTCAAAACTTGGGATCTCAAATATAAAAATAAGCAATAACTCACCTTTCACTCACAAAAGAATATTCACTCAAGAAGAACAAGGGTAAGTGTATCACTCTATTCCAACAAAATCATAAGCATGCTTGACATTTGGTATCAATCTAACTTTAACACAACATACATCAATGATGATAATCAAAAGGTCTTTATTTGGGTTGTAACAGGGCTAGGGACAAGGTATGTCAAGTAAGGCCAAAGAAGGTGAAGTGTCAAAAGCTAGTAGGCACCATAATAAATCGTACACATCACCAAACATCCTCCACACACATGAATTTTCTCATTTTCTTCAACAAAAGGCTTGATTAGTCGAATGAAGAAGGATCACACAAACATAAGTATGCTCTCATAATATTATATTATTTTTTTCATATATATATATATATATATATTTCTCTTTTTTTCATCTTTTTTTTCGAGAGCTAAGAGATAGATATAAGCAACCACAATCCTCCTTCAAAAATTTCTTGAACAACGACTATCAAGTAAGCAATCAAACCAAATATTTCCTCAAAAGTAATTAACAAAAGTAAATCCATCTTACACACCTTATTACTCCCTCAAGTTCCTACTAGCCATTGACAATTTGGGATCAAGCATAAGTAAGGCTAAACAAGAAAAAGGTCTAGGCACATAATGTGGTGTGTCACCGAAAAAATAGGATTAAGCTCAAGAGGGTAACTAATTGATCATATATAAATGGTGTGTGGTAATTTGGAAAATATAGGTTATTCCTAAATGCCTTTATCATCTTATCATCAAATAATGTCATGCGTTTCAAGAAAGGTCTCAAACAAGCGCTAGCAATGCAAATAACATGTGGACACTCAAGCAAGCGAATATAAAATGCAAAAGATATGCATATAGGCTCAAAAACTCACTTGGTGGTAAAACATAATCAATCCCAAACAAAAATCTCTTCAATGCACCAACTTGTACTCAAAGCATGAAAATCAAATCACTTTGCACATATTCATGTCCTTCTAATTACTTGCAACATTCAGTAAGTCTACTAGTTTCACCTTGCTAGTGTATGTGTGTGAACAAGAACTTAGCAAATCACTTCTCAATCAAAAGTATCAGAAACACAAGATTACTATAGCATGTAAGGGTGCATCAAGCCACTAACAATCATTTTACAAGGCTAGAATTCTACAATTTACAAGACAAATTCTTTTTGGGATTTTTTTTTTCAATTTTTTTTGGATTTTTTTTCATTTTTTAATAATACTACTAAACCCCTCCCCCATACCTAAATCATGCATTGTCCTCTATGTATGCAAATGGGAGAAAAATGACAAAGTAAGAGGACGAGAATACCTAATAACGACATGATGGAGGAATAGAACAGTACCTATAACACACAGAAAAACACACACACACACACACATACACACACTCACACACTCTCCCGTCCCTACACTTAACTATGGGAGACACAAAACAAAAGCACATACTAACCAATACCAGATCGAGGAAAAACTTCTTTCTTAACAGAATCATCAAACATGTGAAACTCACCCACAAAGACAACATTATTCACTAGAGAAAGATGATCTTGAACCAGAATAAAACTCATACCACTAACATCATTCATAGACCAATTATACGCTTCTTTCTGTTGTTTAAGTAGATTAATTACTTGAAATTCTTGGTTATGAACTATGTCACTAGAAATAACAACATGATGAGTTTCATTATTAACTACCAAAGACTGATCAAGAGTGGAAAATGATAGATTAGGAACAAGTGGGGATGGCTCACCAACAGATTTCTTAACAACTAACTTAGGATCAAAAGAACTATCCTCAAGTTGGGTTTCATGCTTAGAACAAATAGCATTTAATTCATCTAACATCTCATTAGAAGAAAAAATCTTATATAACTCATGAATTTCTTTATTACTCTCATACTCTAACAAAATATCGTTCTCAAGAAAAGACACAATTGCACTTTCCTCAAGATGTGACCATGAAATAACTTCATCAATCAAATTAACTCCTACGGGTTGTTCAAAAAGCTCATTAGGTTGATTACCTACATTAAAGACATTAAGATCTATTGTCATATTTCCAAAAGTGAGTTTCATCGAACCATTCCTACAGTTAATCAAAGCATTAGACGTGGCAAGAAAAGGTCTTCCTAGAATGATGGGAATTTGATTTTTGAGATTTTGGACAGGTTCGGTTTCTAGAACAATGAAATCGACGGGGAAGACAAAATCACCAACCTTAATCAACACATCTTCCACCATACCCTTAGGAATTTTGACAGAACGATCAGCTAATTGAAGAGTGATACTAGTCTTTTTAAGTTCACCTAAACCCAGGTCTTGATAGACAGATAATGGAAGAAGATTCACACTAGCTCCTAGATCGAGTAAAGCTTTATCAATGAAAGTATTACTAATGACACAAGAAATGGTAGGACAACCAGGATCCTTATACTTCAAAGGGATTTGATTTTACAAGATGGAGCTAACATTAGATGTTAGGAAAGCTTTCTTAGGAACATGAGTGGTTCTTTTATGAGTACACAAATCTTTTAGACACTTAGCATACGAGGGAACTTGTTGAATTGCATCTAAAAGAGGAATGTTAATCTTGACTTGCTTGAAGACTTCCAAAATCTTATCTAATTGAGCAGATTGTTTGTTTGAAGTAAGTCTTTGAGGAAACGGAGCTTTTGGCTTAAAGACTTTTTCATTAGACACATCAGAGTGGGATTTTGAAGGTGGTTCATCGGAGGGTGATGACTCATTAGATTCAACTTCTTCAGGACTCTTGGGATTGGAAGATTGTTTAATACTAGGATTCAAGAGTAACGGATTTGGTTCATATGTAATCTTATCTTCTGCTTGAGTATTGACACCAACATGATTATTGAATTGATTACCAGACCTTAGAGAGATAACATAATTCACATTTTCATGAGACTTTTGATTTGGATGAAATTTAGGATTAATCTCGGGTTGACTAGGAAATCGATTTTTCTCTCTCTCACTGATGGTGTTTGCCAATTGACTAACTTGGACCTCTAGTTTAGATATGACTTGAGCATTGGAATTTAGCAATTGCCTATCTTGGGTCATAGTGTTCATGAAATTTTGTTGAGATTTGAGCAATGCCTCTAAGCTCTTTTCAATGGAAGTAAATCTTTTGTCAGATTCACTAAAACCAGGAAGATTCAAGGGGACTGAATTTTGATATTGACCGAGATTTTGTGGAGGATATGAGTTAGGATTTTGAGTTGGGTATGGACCATGATTGGGCTTTTGAAAAGCAGGTTGAGAATTTTGGTTATACTGATTGTATTGACCTTTGTTCCATGAGAAATTTGGATGATTTTTCCAACCAGGATTGTATGTGGATGAATAGGGATCATTCCTAACTCTAGATTGAAACATGGCATTTGCTTGTTCAATTTCAGGACAATTTTCTATCAAATGAGTAGGAGAATTACAGTTTGCACACAGAAACACTTGTGAGGACACCTTGTTGGTTTCTAAAGCTTCTAGACGTCTAGTGAGTGTAGCTAACTTAGCTTCGGTTGAAATCGAATTACCAACTACGTGTACGCCTTTAGATTTTTTAGTTTCTTGACTGGGTTCCCTAGTTGACTCCCACAACATTGTTCTTTCAGCTAACTCCTCAAAAAATTGCCAAGCTTCTTCATCGGTTTTATCCATAAACCTACCATTACACATAGACTCTAACAAGGTAGTGGTTTGGCTATCTAAGGCTTCATAAAGAATTTTACAAAGTCTCCATTTTTCTATACCATGTTGAGGACACTTAGACAACAACTTTTGAAATCTATCAAAATATTTCCAAAAAGGCTCATTTGGATTTTGTTGAAATTGGTTGATTTCATTCCTAAGCCTGTTAGCCTTATGGTTGGGAAAATATTTTTTAAGAAATATAGCAACAAATCCCTCCCATGTGGAAATAGAATTAACGGGTAGACTATACAACCACTGTTTAGCATCTTCTTTTAAAGCAAAGTTAATGAGTCTAAGCCTAATGGAATCCTCACTTAGTTGTTGAAGTTTTTGTAAAGCACACACTTCCTCAAATTCTCGAATGAAAAGATATGGATCCTCTCCCTCTACCCCAGCAAACCTAGGTAACATGCTAATGTTATGATGTTTGATTTCAAAAAATTTTGCGGTTACTGCTGGTAGCACTATGCATGAGGGTTGAGCGGTACGAGCGGGTTAACAACGTTCTTTAAGTGAAACAGCCATGACAGTTATTATAACTTCTACTTCTTTTGACTCAATTTTAGTGGATGAAGAAAAATCAAGTAAGCACGTAGCAGACAAGAGCTATAAGTAAACACCCAAAAAAATGGAAAATCAAAAGAAAAATTTATCTTATCCTAAAAAATCTAGACCTTGCTCCTAACAATAAGATACTACTAAAAGTAATAGCTCAAAAAGCATTCGTCGTGACTGGCCAGGCAGGAGGAAGCATTGCCAAGAGGCTAACCACCATTCTAGGCACCAGTCTAAAGGCCAGGTAAGCTTTCGCTAGCCTAGACACCACCGAAAAATACTTAGTGATTTGTTCCTCCTAGATTCTCTTCCTAGTTGAGCGTGATATCCTAGGGGCTAACGTCTAATTAATTTTATTAAGGAAAAAGGAATACAAGATGAACGAATTAGTGATTTGTGGGCCAAGGAAAGGGTGATGAAATCCCTCACCTTATCTTGAAATTTGGTGGCGCCCTTAAGATTGATTAGATGATGCAACACACAAAGAACGAGAAATAAACACTTATGGATGCACTACACTACGTGTTCTATTCTAAATTGTACGTACCTCTTTCATCCAGCAATCACCACAATTGTATAATATGGAAAGCGATAAAGACAATAAATAAATCAAGATGATGTGATCATATGTGAGAGAATGAATGATGCAACAAATTGGTTTTTAACAAATAACTAACTAATATTTTTGAAATTTTCAAATATTTAATTTTTTTGGATTTTTCAATAATGATGGAAAAAAAACAGAGAGGTGATACGGAATACCGAAAAACGCTTCCAAAAATTTCACAAGAGACGACGAGCCTTCTAGCAATCTTCTTGTCCAAGCTTTCCTCTGCTTCACTATTCCCTAAAAGACAAACAATGCAGAACAAGAAACTAATCCGAAGAATTAAATATCAAGGAGTGAAAATTACCAATAATCCCCGGCAGCGGCGCCAAAAACTTGATGTGTAAAAATAAAGTAACTGCAAGCGCACAGTGTTTAGTTGTAGCAATCACAGATCGATCCACAGAGACTATGAATTTTCGAAACCCTAACAATTAACTCAGGCGAACTAGACAAATAAGATTTGAGTTGAGATTTGTTTGACATAATTAACAATTAAAATCAAATAAGGAAAACCTAGGAATCCGAATCCATTAATCAATCACAATTAATATCAACTCACCCTAAAATCAATTCTCTTTCCTTCACAAATAAGATATATCAATTAACGAGACAAGCATATACTATGAAACTTGTTATCTAACAATAACCCATCAAAACTTCATGGAGCAAACATAGACTATGAAAAATAAATCCGGTAACAATAATATATCAAAATCACTTTGTCAATTGAACAATTAAGCACCAAGAAAAATTATGAGAACCAATTAATATGAACAAGAAGATATCAAAAATAATCAAATTAACTTCATCTTCATCCTAGGAGAATTAAATTAGCTAGACATGGTAGAAGAAACAAAACAATTAAATATAAAGAATGCAAGCAAAAGTGTTTGAATAGAATAAAGAACTTGTATCGAAAGACAATAATAAATCTATCCTACTCCTAATTATCAGATCTAGTCTAAATTCTAGGTGTCTAAATTGATGTCTCAATTCTAGGTGTCTCAAATATAAGAGAGGAGATCTATATATATATAGGAAAAATAATGGGTTTGGGCTCTTTGACTACAAATCGGATTCTAAAAATATTTCCTCAATTCCTTTTTCTTCTCCGATAAGTTTTCCAATTTTTCTCTAATTTCTTTTTGACTTCAAGTATTTCCACCTCCTTGCCTTTTTTACCTTTTTCTGCTTGAAATATGATTTTATTTATTTTCCTACAAAACAAAAGAAAACAATTTATTAAATAATAAAATTACGAAAACAGACATAAAATAGGTATTAAAATTATATTGAATTATGGACCTATCACATGTCGCCCACATGGGATGTTGCATACTTGCATCACTTAATGATCCTTCGATAAAAATCAACACATTTAATTCGATATTAAGCTTTTTTAGCTAATGACTCAACTATTTCAGTACGGTAATAAATTGATGATTTTTCCAATTTGTCAATACAAAACTTTAGTTTAACTGGAAACCCTGGCCAATATATATATATATATAGGGCTACTCTAATGAGAATCCTGCAATTATGAGAACTGAGAACCAGGTGAAATCAAGCCCACTAGGCCCAAAAGCCTCGGTGGTATTTTGGTAATTAAGAGCAAAATCATGCCTACATCTGTTAAATTGAATAAAACTGTTTGAGCAATTAAATCCTCGCTTAATTGTTTACGGTTCCCCGTACAACTACCCACTCAGTCCGCCTTCATCGACAAATCACTCAAACTACATCAAACCTCAATTAAAATTGAATTGCTCAGTGAGACGAAGCTTTATCAGACCTCTTTTTCACGATTTTGAAGCAAATTTGAATTTAACACCATAAAATCACTAAATCATCTCAGGTATGTGTATTTTTTTGTCATTGAACAAGTAATTCAAAATTATTATCACTTAATTGTGTACGAAATAGATATATTAACAATAATCCCTATTATTCTCATTTTTTTATACTTACATGTTTGTATATGATGTTACAGAACTTCAAAAGCTATTATAGAATGTCTATACGTCGTGAAGGTAAAAATCTAGTGATTTTGCTAATTTTTTTAGTGATTTTTATCTATTTTTGGTGATGCAATGCATTTTTTGATGATTTTTATCTTTTAAAAATAAATGCATGTGTTATGATTTGGTGATACTTTTATTAGTACTATTGGTGATACAAGTTTTAGAAGAGGTGTGTTTGTTATGTTTTGATGATAGTAGTTTTAGTGAAAATGTTATGCATTTTTTGGTGATATATCTTTTAAAAAAAGTACATATCTGTTTTGTTTTGATGATGCGGTTTTAGTGATACTAATTTTGGTGATAGTAGTTTACTAGTTTGGGTGATAGTAGTTTTGGTGATACTATCTTTTGTGTATACTAGTTTTGGTTTTCTGTTATACTTTTAGTGATACTCCGTCCTTTTTTTGAAATGCAAATGATTTATTTAATGATATGATGCTATTTGTTTTGGTAATTTAGTGATACAATGCAATTTGTTTTGGTAATTTAGGTCCGTTTTTTGGTATGGAATGATTTATTTAGTGATATGATACAATTTTTTTAGTGTGTGATATGTACAAGGTTTTGTGTGCAAAAATGAGTTTGGAATGTACATTTTCTTCTCTCTACGTAGAGGAATTTTTTGGTAACTTGTATTGTATAACATTTGAAGATTTTTATTAAAAGTCAAGTTGCATTTTTTGGCTACTTTGCTTGTGTAGTATTTTCTTCCAGAAAATGCAATTTGACCGAGTTGGTATGATTATTTATAACAAATAGATGCAGATTCGACTATAAAAAGGGAAAGTCGGAGGCTAAAATTACTAAATATAGGAAAAACTACCTATAGTAAGCCGATGGAACTTGATCAGGAGGGTGCTGGGCAGCCTAATGTTGTTACTAACACTAGATCTGTCGATTTTGATGACGATGATGATTTTGCAACTCCACGACCTAAGACAAAGAGGAGTGCACCAATATTGATAATAGGTACATCAACAGCTGCTAAAGAAACAATCACAAAGACCAAAAGGAGGCTTTATGTTGAGGTAAATGCATATAAAATCACCTTTGCACAAAAATTACACACACGAAAGATTCTTATAATGTATTAATACATGGCAGGATATGGGACAAGAAGAGCAAGAAAAAACTAAAGGGAAAAAGTTGAGGATCATAAATAAGAATCCCAAATTTGGACTTGTTGATGAGGTAAAATAACAACTTTTCTTCTGGATCTTGTCAGAAATAAATGTTGCTGATTTTTCAATGTTCTATATTAGGAAAGCGATGAAGATCAACTTGGTGATGTTGATGCCAAATAAAGGAATAAGAAAAAAACAAAGACCGCTAAAGTAGATATGATGCACAATTACCAATATGAAATGAATATCACTGAAACTGAAAAACATGTTTAGTTGTTGTCCGTTCACTATTTTTTTAATTTTAACAGGAACCAAATGAAGATAAATGGGATGGGAAAGCCGGCAAAGCTGGAAAAGTAAATGTGACAGAGAAATTCAAAATACGAAACTCACCTAATACTTTGACATACATGGTAACAAACCTATCTGAACATCAAAAACAATGGGTGAAAAGCACTGGTTTCAAACATATACTTGACTTCCATTTGGGAAAAATTCCACATAGACTAGCATGTAGCGTACTCGAAGCATTTGATACCGAAACCTGCTCCCTCAAACTTCAGGGTGAAAGCATTGTTATCACTGATCATGATGTCTATAATGTGCTTGGTTTGTCGAATAGGGATAAAATTTTCACACTGGCAACATATGATAAAGCTTTAGAGAGACATAACTTGCGGAAAGAAGAATTTGGAAAGAATAATATCACAACAACAGCAGTGGCGAAAAGAATAAAAGAAAGTCAAGAAGCCGATGATCAATTTAAACTGAGCTTTCTCATGGTATTGTCCAACATCCTAATTGAAAGACAAACCGGATCGTATATGCATAGGGACATACTAGGATTTGACATTCAACTCGATGATTGTAATCAATACAATTGGGGGGAATTCTTACTTATATGTTTGGTGAAAACAAAAGCAAACTGGAGGAAGACTACAAGATCACTCTTTTACAGTGTTCCGATAATATTCCTCATTGTAAGTACATTTATCACTACTCTTTAGTTGCAGAAATCACTAGTTTTTTTTTGTAAACGCAAAAATGATTGGTATTTCTTGAAATAAATATGGCAAATATTTTATGTTGACCGTGTGATATTCAAAGGCCTAACCCCTGTTGAAAGAAAGTTTCCAGCATTCAAAAATTGGACAATGGAACTTCTCAAGCAGAGGTAGAACTATGAGAAGCAATATGGAAATTTTGGAGAAAATCTAGTAATTAGGCAACAAGCAGAAATTGATCAAGTAAGAAACAAAAATTTTACTTTATTCGTACCTTTATAGAATACTTGGTTTTGGTATTAATAGTTGTTTCGGTAGATAATGAAGGATGATCATGGAGTTGAGGAAAGCAACACTAGCCACGAAGATCACCAAAACAATGCAAGATAGGTGAAATTGGTGTACAAAAAGACTATGGATCACTAAGTTACATTTAAAAAATACCAAAACAATTAGTGATTTCATAGTAAAAATCACCAATTAATAATAAAAAATTACCAATAATTTAGTAATTTAATAATTAAAATTTTAGTGATAATAATATAGAATGCATATTACTTTATATTTGATATTTGAAGCTTTGTTCTATTAATATTGTGCAGGATGGTTTTGATCATATGAGGAATGATGAAACAATACCACAAGCCAGGAAAAGACAAGAGGTAGTGTTCGATGCAAAAAACTTGACTTTCCTATAAATGTACTTGCTCATTATATTTATCAATCACTTAATATCTTAGTGATTTATTAGCGATTCACCAAAAAGCTGTAGTTAAATTATCTTAAGGATTTTACAATTACTCTCACGGGAACAACCTGGCCAAAAAATTGATAAATTCATATGTCCTGGACAGCATGAGGCCGAAGAAAAAGAAGAGGTAAACTATGATAAATCAAATATTCGCTCTTCTATGTACATGGCTGGAAGTGGTCTTATGAGTATAATTGTTTTTCTTTTCAAAACTGGTTTGAGACATTGACTACAAAAGCTACAACATTGATAATTGTAATGGATGCTTACATGTTTGAGTTGGAATCTGCAAAGGCAAAACATCCAGATGACAAGAACATTTCTGAACTTCAAGCCAAAGTCATTGGAATGCTTACACAATTGAAGGAAAAAACTGAAAGCAACACAACTTCAAAAAGTAAAGATAATTTTGAACCGGAACACACAGAAACAAATATTAGTTTGGAAGTAACAGTTAAGGAAGACAATGTCAGTCGTGAAAAGTGGATCAGTGAAGAGTATTTAATCGATCCAGTAGAATTAGATCATATTGAGCTTATTGAATATCTTTACTTGTCCCAAGGAAAAAAAGACATGGAAATGGACATGCAAGAGTTGTCAGTACTTTCATTTTCTCTTGGAACGGATCTTTAGAATTATGTTATTGACATATACAAGGATATAAGTAGAGAACATGGTGATGACACCATTGTTGAGCAGGAGTCTGATAAAAATACCACTATAACGCCTATGCCTTAACAACTGATAAGGGAGAAGAGAGAAACAAAAGTCACTGCTGCTTATCGATCACCCTATGTTCAAAGGAAAATCAATATAAATACAAAATACTCAACCCAAGAGTATGCTGTATGGAGATGGATAATCCAGAAGGGTAAAAATGACATGTAAGCATCAATTTTAAATAATCACATGTACTTATTTATCTTTCTCTCTTTTAATGCACTGTATTGATTTATTTTTCAGTGAACATGTGTTTGACTATAAAGAACAATATTGTATTCGCGAGCACAAGGCAACCCTCAGACCAGGGGAAAAAATATACACTTCTGTAATAGACGTGTGGTGTACCTTGCTGAACGATAAAGAAAAATACAAATCACCAGAATCACCACTACGCTTATTCTTCAACATTGGCTTTTCAGTAATTTTTAATAAATTTTACTATTATGCACATTTCTGCTAGTTAACTAACTAGTTACTAATTTCTACATATCTAAAAAAAATGAACATGTTGGACCCCTGGATGACAGCAAATCAGAGGAGGATCAATATGAAAGATTTGGAGTTGAAATGAATCACTTCTTTGAAAAAAAACCCAGACAAGAAAATTGAAGACCACAATTTGGTAATTGATACGAAAATTATTGAACTTGGTTGGTATGAATTAAACTAACTATAATTTTTTGTATATTGTTTTCCCAATGTTCCAAGATGAACACTACTACTTGATTTTCATTAACTTGAAGAAATCAAGTTTAGAGGTCATTGATAACATCAGAGTCCGTAAAGCTGGTAATAAGGAATATGGGAGATATGCTCGTAACCTGTTAAGCTTCACTAAACTTTATAAGCATATAAATCACCAAGTAGCAAGTAGAAGCATATAAATCAGCAAGTAGAACAACACAAAATCACCAAAATATTTTTTTAGAAACTACTATATTTTATATGCTCTGAATAGAACAATTGTTGATATTGATTTTCAGAAAAATCATTTTGTCAAGTATTTGGAGGAAAAAGAGCTAAATTCATTGGCAAAGATAATCAAAAAGGTCAAAGTCTCTTACTTGTCCATGACTTGACAGACATTCCAAAACTACACAGACTGTGGTGTTTTCCTTATGTGGCATATGGAGACGTATAAAGGAAAGCTCAACAAGTGGAATACTCAGTTAAAAACAGAAAAGGTAATCTAAAGAAATTGTAGAACATTAGCCATAAGTTGCTAATTTATCAAATTTTCCTTTAAATTTCTTAATTTTTCTATTTAATTCTAATGCGGATGGGACAGAAAGGACAAATGGATAAGCTAAGAACGAAATATGATCATGCCATTTTGACATCGCATCTTAATGAGAGGAGGCATTTTATTTTAGATGAAGCAAAGTCGGTATACGACAAAATAGCAACAGAGAAATTAATGGGCATAGTGATTGTAGCAAGCTCAAGGAAGGAAAAGAGAGAGAAAATCAGTGGGACTGTTCTCTTTTCGGACGAACAAACAACTGCTGAGAAGACAACTGCTCATGTCTCTGTTGGCACTTGTGATATCAAAAAAGTGAAAACTTCTGGAACTGTTCTATTTCCGGATGAAGAAAAAAATGCTGAACAGAAGACCATTGAAGAAGAAGTCGCACAGAAGACAATTGTTAATGGTAGTACTGCAACCGATGATCGCAAAGAATTGCAAACCTAGATTTTACTGACTACTTGATTGGATACATTAGATTTAAAAACATTGTTCATTGGTAATCTTTCATGTTGATGTTTAAACGAGATTTGGTGAGCATTGTAATAGAGCAAGTTTGAGATTCAATTTGAATGAAGGTGAAACATTGTTAATTTCTATATTTTGTTTGGTTCCTTTTTTAGTCTATAGAAAGGTAAAATATATCTTATATTTCTAAAAACTCATAAGATGCTACAAATGACCAAAATGTTCACAGAATCACTAATCTTGTTTTACTAATATCACCGGATTTTGATATAATTCACTAAAAATTCACTCATATATAATTAAAAAATAATTCTTAACCATTTTAATCATGTTTATTCAAATCACCAAAAATTTGATACGCATCACTAAAAGGCACCCTTCATATAATATTAAATCAAAAAATATATTTTAAGGAAATATAAAAAGGTAAAAAATATATTGTGTCTCAAAAAACTCATATACACTACAAATAACCAAAATGTCAAAAAAAATATTGTTCATGGATACTTAAATCACTAAAACTTTTGGGACAAATCACTAAATAAATTATCCTCTATATAATATTAAAAAAAAACCTTTTGAAATAATGTAAAAATTCTTAAAAATGTGCAAAAAAGAAAGTTAAATACAATCATATGTGAAAATAGCTAAAAGAAGGGGTTAAATAGCAAAGTGCTCACTGAAGTGGGGGGCTGGTATCAAATCGCTCACTCTAGTTATCGGCGTCTCATGTGTACCATTCTAGTAGCCAGTGAGGACATCGACGTTAACTCTATTATTTGACCTAACGGAACCGGGTTGACTGCAATGTCACCCAATACGTGTATACACACGTGGACACACATGGCATACAACTCTTTTCTTTTAAAAATATAAGAATGCCCGCAATTCACTCATACTAGATTACCGTTGAATTTGGGGGAGAACCCTAGAAAGGGACCGGAGTTCATCTTCACTGAAATTGGTTCAATCGACTTGGAGTAGGCGCTCGAGTAAAGCAGTAAAGCAAGGTCTGTATACCCCTGAAATTGGTCTATATACGAAGTGTAGATAATCTCAATTTTTTGCTCGAATTCTTGTATGTCTACTACTGCTATGTATCCAATTCTTGTATGTCTATGTTTTCATCCCCTAATTTTAGAAATTTCTACTACTGTTATGTATCCGCAATTCTTGTATGTGTATGTCTTCACCCAAACAGGAAAATGGCACAAAACATGGCTGAAGTTGATGATGTATTCGACCTTATTTGTGATTGCGATGAAATGAGTGTGGTGAAGACTCGTTGGTACGGGGAAAATGCTGGTCGGAGGTATAGGGAGTGTGGGACTGATACTTGTGCATACCGTAAGTGGATTGACCCACCACTCGGAGCTCGCGCTGTAGAGGCCATCACAGAGTTGCAAGATCGTTTGTTTGAGACGCATGAGAAGTACAGGCGCAGGTTGGATCGTATGATAGAGGGGCATGAAGCCAAGATGGTGAATCTGAAAATTAAGCAAGCTTTCACTATGGTTGCAATGTTCATGGTCTTTGGTGTGATGATGAGTAAGGCAATCACCTCGGTTATGCCTGATAATGTAGCTGAGGATTACGACACTGATGACAGTTCAATGTAGTTTTTTAATTATGTTTCGATGTAATGGATGTTTAGCATTAGAAGGTTTGTAAAAGTAATGTGCTGACAATGTAATGTAATGTTTAGATGTGTAAGACAATGTACTGCCATCTATATGTCTTGTGTAATGTCATCTTTTGTACAATGACATCTTTTGTATAATCTAAAATTGTATTGCATAATACCATTCCATAAAATAGGGATATCATTCCATAATACCATAATTAAAGCATGTCTTACGCAAAAGCTAATACCATACAGAAAAGCTGATAACCATAAGTACCATGTCTTAAAGGTTGTCTTACGCAAAAGCTAATACCATAATTTAAAGCTTAACAAATAGTCACAGATAAATTAAGCAAGGTGAGAACTCAATCTTGTGCTCTTTTGAGAAGGCAGTTTGGCAGGCTTTTTAACAATAT
Organism: Heracleum sosnowskyi; assembly: GCA_030848705.1. Lineage (NCBI taxonomy): Eukaryota > Viridiplantae > Streptophyta > Magnoliopsida > Apiales > Apiaceae > Heracleum > Heracleum sosnowskyi. The sequence continues at coordinate 50,041,023 of CM061241.1, forward strand.
TTGGTGGGGTTGAAGCTGGTGGTATCGACCTTGGAGGTGCAAACGGTACCAGACCAGGGGTAGGCATAAATATTGCCTCGTATCCAACAGGACCCCTAAGTTTTTCACTAAAATTAACATAATCCTTACCACTTGTATCCCACTCATCTACTTCTTCACCTCTGACCAAAGGCATCTTTTTTCTTGGGACCCTTGAAAGAAAAGACATCCTGTCTTCATATTTTTTAACATTGACCTCATCCTCTTTATCTTGTTTGTCTTCATCCTCCACCCCTACATCCTCATCTTCAAGTTCATCTTCAACAAACTCTTTTTCTGCTTCTTCTTGAGTAATCATCTCAACAAGTTCTTCAAATTCTGCTTCAGTTTCTTCATATGGCTTACACAATTCAACCAATTCCCTTTTTGAAATATCATCATAAACCAACCTAGTACCCTTACTAAAAGTATGTCCATCACATTTAAAATACACCAGGGCATTAACATCATACGAGTATTTACTAGCAAATTCTTCTAAATCTCGAAAACTCAACAAATCACAGTCGAAATCAGGAATTACTTCAACTTTACCACCCAAATACTTAACATCAGGAGGGGGACTAAAATCACCATGGTGGTGAAGATATAAAGTAGTAGTAGACATACTGTGAATTGAAAACACAAACAATAAACAATATCACTACAAACATATCATTTCAATCAAATAGACAAATAAACAATATATGAATACAAACATTAACAATATTGAGTTAGGGTTCTACATACCTTGATGATGTCTGAAGATATTTGAACTCCTATTTCCAATTAATGGAATTACTCGAAGTCGATTCAAGGATTTGCCCTAATTCGCCATTTAGGGTTTATTTCCCCCAAATTAGATGTTAGATCAGAATTCAATGATCGTCAGAAGCTAGACTCAACTGATCAGGATTGCTGACGTCATCAGGATTACATGGTCGTCAGGATCAGAAGGCATATCAGGACTGGGATCAGGATTGATCATCAGGACTGGAAGCTGATCAGGATTCCTACTTCGAGTTATATTTGGAGTCTAGTTAAACATGGAAGTTTATTCTGTCGGTTCCTGGTTTGTAGTATGTAGCTATCAATTATGGATAGGTTTCAATCTTTGTAATTGATTAGGACTTATCATTGATAGAGAAGCTGTGTAGTATATAAACACAGTCTTGATTTCGATTTATGTATTATTCGGAAGAGAAGAGAAGCGAATCAAGATAGAAGCTCTCGAGAACATAGAATTTCTTGAGAGAGTTTTTGTAAGCTAGCAGCTCTCAAGAACATCAGAATTTCTTGAGAGAGTTTGTAATAGTTTTATATCAGATTTAATAAAGCTGTTATCTTTCTTTTCATATTTGTGATATATACATTAAGAAGTCGATTATCTTATGCTATTGTATTCAACCCCCCTTCTACAATAGATTATTACTGGGCAACAATTGGTATCAGAGCAAACTGATTTATTTCTGAATCAGAAACGATCTAAAGATGTCGACAACCAAGTATGAAAGCATGAAGATTCCCATCTTGAATAAATCAGAATATCCAACATGGAGGGTAAAGATGCTGATGTACCTGGAGGCTATGGATCCTGACTATCTGGACAGGATTCGTGATGGACCATATATTCCTACAAGGATTGTAGAACGAACAGATACTGTACCTGAACATTATGTGGTCAAGGCTAAAAGTGAATGGACTCCAGAAGAAAAAGCTCATGTTCTCAGGGAACCAAAAATAAAGAATATCTTGCACAGTAGTCTTGATGCTGTCATGTCAAATAGAGTGATTGCATGCAAGTCTTCAAAAGAAATTTGGGATACTTTGGAAACTCAGTGCCAGGGATCTGCATCTGTCAAGAAAAACAGAAGGGCTCTTTTGATTCAAGAATATGAACAATTTGATGCAAGACCCGATGAGAGCCTAACTGATCTATATGATAGATTTCTGACACTATTGAACAACTTATCTTTAGTTGACAAGGAATATGAAACTGAAGATTCAAACACCAAGTTTCTAAGAGCTTTACCTGAAGAATGGGACACTCAGACCTCAATCATTAGACATCAGTATGATCTGAACACTGTGTCTCTTGATGAAGTCTATGGGATGCTAAGAACTCATGATCTTGAAGTTCAACAGAGAAAGAACAAGAAAAGCAGCAAGGCAAAATCAATTGCTTTGAAAGCAGAGGCTAAATCAAAAGGAAAAGCTATGGAGGTCTCTAGAAGTAAAACAAGAGTAGCTGAGTCAGATCCTGATGACTCTTCATCAGATACTGATGGCAATCCTGATGCCAATACTGATGATGATTCTTCAGACTCAGATATGGAAGAGATGGTTGCGATGATTGTCAAAAACTTCAGAAGGATTAAGTTCAGGAAGAATAGAAGACAAGGCAACTTTCAGAAAAAGACTTTCAATGCAGACAAAGACAAGTATATCAAAAAGGACAGCAAGGGTAGCAAATTTGACAAGTCAAAGGTTAGATGCTACAAGTGCAATGGAATGGGCCACTTTGCTTCTGAGTGCAAGAAGACAAAGGCACTTATCACATCAAGCAAGGATTGGATGGACTCTTCCTCAGAATCTGATACTGAGGTGGTCAACTATGCTCTAATGGCCAATGCTGATGTAACTGCTGCTCCTGATGATAAGGTACTAAATACTATCTTTGATTTTGATACTGATAATGCTTCTGAGTTAAGACGTTTTCTAAAGTCATTACATATTAGCTTTAGAAGTCAAACTGCTGAGAATACTAGAATCTTATCTGAGATGTCTGAACTTAGAAAAAGGAATGATATATTAGAAGCTGAATTTTCTCGTATGCAAGAAGTACAAAGAGAATGTGATAATGCTAATCACATGCATTTAGAGATGAAATCCAAATGTATTGCTCTTGAAAAGGAACTTGAATATGCTAATGAGAAAATCAGAACCTGGACAGACTCTGGTAGGAAATTTCATGAGATTAATACCTCTAAGAATTGGAAAGAGTGTCTAGGATATAAGTCAGATGAGGATAAGAAATTGAAAGAAAAAATTGTCATTGATGAGACAGTCAGTCCAAAGACCTATAGACATGTTATAGATGCAACCAAATCTAAGATTACTCCTGTTAATTTTGTTTTTGGTAAGGATTCCAATTCTACTTTTGAAAAGGGATCCACTTCTATTCAAGGAATTAAGATCATGAAGTCTAAACCTGTCTTGAATAAACTCATTAAGAATGTAGGTCAATTGTCTCAGAAACAGCTTAAGGATAAAATCTGTATGGTGACAGATAAGAAACAGGAAGCTACTGTTAAGAGAAACAGGAATGGTAAAGTTGGGATCAATAAAGAGAATGGTTATAAATATATCCCAAATGCACCTAGAAAGTGTTGTTTTAACTGTGGTAACTCTAATCATCTTGCTATTGATTGTAAGAAGATTAAAAAGAAGATTGCTGATATTTCTAAATCTGATGTGAGGAATAGATCAGTACTCTATAAACCGCAGAAGTCCTGTTTTCATTGCGGTAGTATATGGCATTCTATTTATACTTGTAAAGATTATCATGATTTGTACTATAACTTCTATGATCCATTGCCTAAGTTAAATAGGAGTACAAAGTCTGATAGAGTTGATAATGTCATTTTGAAGCATGCTTTTGTTAATACTAAAACTGACAAAGTAAATCCTGATGGAGTAAATCCTGTCAGGACTGCTATGGTCAGAAAGTCTTCTGCTGTGAAAATTAATAAATTGCATGAAAAAGGAACCCAATATGTATGGGTTCCTAAGTGTTCTAACTAGTGTGTTTCTATTCTGATGCAGGGTAAAAAGAAAAATGTGTTAGTCATGGATAGTGGATGTTCTGTACACATGACTGGAAACAAAGCCCTGTTATCAAAATATGAGGAAAAAGCTGGCCCAACTGTGTCTTATGGAGATGGCAACATTGGACAAACCTTGGGATATGGCAATATAATCATTGGAAATGTCATCATTGAAAAAGTAGCTCTAGTGAAGGGACTGAAACACAACTTGTTGAGTATTAGTCAAATCACTGACAGAGGTTATCATGTCAACTTCTATTCCACACATTGTGAAGTAGTCAGTAAAGAAACAGGAAAGATAGCACTGACTGGCTACAGGCATGGTAATATATGTGAAGCCAACATTCAATCAAATACTGATGTCTCCCCTACCTGTCTGATCAGTAAAGCGTCAGTAGATGAAAGTTGGAATTGGCACAAGAAGCTTTCTCATCTCAACTTCAGCAACATCAATGAGTTGGTTAAGAAAGATTTACTGAGAGGATTACCAAAAGTGTTATATACTCCTGATGGACTCTGTGATGCATGTCAGAAAGCAAAACAACGAAGGACATCATTCCAGAGTAAATCAGAATCCTCTATTGGAGAACCATATCACATGCTACATCTTGATCTATTTGGTCCAGTCAACATCATGACCATCAGTAAGAAAAGGTACACTCTTGTAATTGTTGATGAATATTCTAGATTCACCTGGGTGTATTTTCTGCACAGAAAAGATGAGTCTCCTGAAGTTCTGTTGGATCATGTAAGAATGATTGAGACAACCACAAAGTACAAAGTCAAGATACTGAGAAGTGATAATGGTACTGAATTTAAGAATTCAAAGATGGAAGAGTTCTGCAAATACAAAGGAATCATTCAACAATTCTCTGCTCCTGGCACACCGCAGCAAAATGGAGTAGTTGAAAGGAAAAATAGAACTCTTATTGAAGCTGGCAGAACTATGTTGGAAGAAGCTAAGTTACCTACATATTTCTGGGCAGAAGCAGTCAACACAGCTTGCTATACACAGAATCTCACTTTGATAAACAGACATGGTGTTACTCCTTATCAATCACTCAAGGAGAAGAAACCTAGTCTGAAGCATCTGCATGTGTTTGGCTGTAAATGTTTTGTTCTCAGAACTCATCCTGAATAGCTAGGGAAATTTGAAACAAAGGCTGATGAAGGAATTTTCATAGGTTATCCTGCATCAAGAGCCTTCAGAGTTTTTAATTTGAGAACAAGGATTGTCATGGAGTCAATACATGTATCTTTTGATGAGAAGAAGATAACTGGAATCATTGAAGACTCTCATGATAGATTGATTTTTGAAAATGAAGTTTCCAAAGAACCTGAAGAAAGTGAATCAGATCCTGTCAATACATCAGATCCTGATGGGTCACCAAATCCTGATGACACACCAGATACTGATGGTGCTAATACTGATGATGCATCCCATAGTGATACTTCTAGTAGTGCAAATGTTGAGGGGGAGCAACAGCAATCTACTACAAGTTCAGAGTCAACTCAATCATCAAGACAGAATTCTACAGATACTGATTCAAGTGATGATCCTGATAACCATTCAGGAGGAGATAGCATTAATTCAGGGGAAGCTTCAAGACAAGCAAGTTCTTCAAATCAAGATAACACCAATCCAGGGGGAGCATCTACTTCAAGGAACAATTTGACACCAGCAAGGAAATGGACAAAAGATCATACTCCTGATTTGATCATTGGAGATCCTGATGCAGGTGTTCAAACAAGAAGTGCAACTCAGAATGAATGTCTATACAATAACTTTCTATCCAAGGAGGAACCAAAGAAAGTTGAAGATGCACTTAAAGATGCTGATTGGGTCACTGCAATGCAAGAAGAACTGAATGAATTTGAAAGAAATGAAGTCTGGAAACTGGTACCAAGACCAAAGAATAGATCAATTGTTGGTACAAAGTGGATTTTCAAGAACAAGACTGATTCTGATGGAGTGATAATCAGAAACAAAGCTAGACTAGTTGCAAAGGGGTATTCTCAACAAGAGGGAATTGACTATGATGAAACTTTTGCTCCTGTTGCAAGATTAGAAGCCATCAGGATATTTCTTGCTTATGCAGCTCATAAGAAATTCAAGGTTTTCCAGATGGATGTAAAAAGTGCTTTCTTAAATGGAGAACTGGAGGAAGAAGTCTATGTTGAGCAACCTCCTGGTTTCATTGATCCTAAATATCCAGATCATGTTTACAGATTGGATAAGGCACTTTATGGACTAAAGCAAGCTCCTAGAGCATGGTATGAAACCTTAGCTCTATTCTTACTGGAAAGTGGATTCAAAAGAGGTGCTATTGATAAAACTCTATTTTATTTGAATCATGGTAAGGACTTGTTGTTAGTTCAGATTTATGTTGATGATATCATTTTTGGGTCAACAAACAATAAGTTGTGTGAAAAGTTTTCTACGCTTATGCAGTCAAGATATCAAATGAGCATGATGGGAGAAATGAGTTACTTTCTTGGTCTTCAAGTTAAACAGACTGATGAAGGGATTTTTATCAATCAGTCTAAATATACAAGGAATTTATTGACAAGGTTTAACATGCAAGATAGTTCTCCTGCCACAACTCCCATAGCTATAGCTACCAAACTTGATCCTGATCAAGGTGCTGAGGTAGATGTAACTCACTACAGAGGAATGATTGGCTCTTTATTGTATCTCACTGCAAGTAGACCAGATATCATGTTTGCAACCTGTCTATATGCAAGATTTCAAGCAAAACCTAGAGAACCCCATCTGATTGCAGTCAAAAGAATTTTCAGATATCTCAAAGGCACTCCTACACTTGGCCTTTGGTATACAAGGGAATCAGATTTTTGGTTGTGTGGTTATTCAGATGCTGACTTTGCAGGATGCAAAATAGACAGGAAAAGTACTTCAGGAAGCTGTCAGTTTTTGGGTGGAAGATTAGTTTCATGGTTCAGTAAAAAGCAAAAATCTATTTCCACTTCAACTGCAGAAGCTGAGTACATTGCTGCAGGAAGTTGTTGTGCTCAGATAATGTGGATGAAAAATCAGTTGTTAGATTATGGCTTGTCATACTCAAAAATCCCTATTTTTTGTGATAACCAAAGTGCTATTGCAATGACAGGAAATCCAGTTCAGCATTCTCTTACTAAACACATCAGTATTCGATATCACTTCATAAGAGAACAAGTTCTGGAAGGAACAATTGAACTTCACTTTGTTCCTACTGATCAACAACTAGCTGATATATTCACCAAGCCACTACCTGAAGCTACTTTCAATAAATTGGTGAATGAACTTGGAATGATGAACTTTGAGAATTTCTGAGGAAAGCTACAGAGAGGAAATCCTGTTAACTGTCAAATCCTGATGGTTATTCAGAAAGGTATGTTTTCCTTGATCAAATCCTGATAGGATGCAATCCTGACAGGAAGTCAATTGGTCAAATCCTGATGCTCAGATTTTGAAGCTGGTATGAAAACCAGAAGTTCTAAGACAATTTGTCAACAACACTCCTGGTAAACTCTGACAAATAAGATCATTACTTAGTCTTTGATTAAGTTATTAAGTCTTACTTTTCAATTGTAATTATATTTTTGTCAGTGATTACTATTCGTTATATTATGTATCAACTGCAGTGTTACTAACAAATTGTGCAGGAAAAGTAAGAAGGACAAGAACAATTGAGCAAATTGATAGTTTTCATTCAATCTTGAAGATTCTTTACAAATGAAAATGGAAATTACATATTCTTTTCCTAGTCTACTTTTCTACTCAGGAACACGTGCCCTTCAAATAAGCATGAACGCTCCTGAGCAGCTTCACAGTCCATCAGGAATGGACTGTCTCTTGTTCCATCCTTAAGAGACAAGAAGAGGAGCTGATTTACTTGAAGGCGGATCGTCACCGTGACCACCGGGACGCTTCCGTGCCTCCAACTTGCATGACATACAAGCATCACGGATTCTCTTCTTTCTTTTCTCAAGCTCTCGGACGAGCTCTTCATCATCTTCATCCTCATCCTCTTCATCATCCTCATCCTCTTCATAGATGAGGTTATCAAGCGGATTCCAGTCAGGATTGGCCTGCTGGAAATTGTGCAACAGCATATCAGCCATTGCGTTTATAAACGCTTCATGTTCCTGAGGGTCAGGAACTGGTTGTGGCTCCATCTCAGCAAGAGCCTCATCCATCACTTGCCAAATTAAGTCAAGCTCTTCTTCAGGTATGTTGTTTTGTTGATTGGCAGCCATTGAAAAACAAAGAAGGTGAAAGGTTTTCGTACGTTTTTCTCTGGATAGGGTTTGTGTTTTAATAGATATATGGTGATTATGCTTAACAGTTCTATTTAATAGAGAATGTGTGTTGAGGATGCAGGTCATTTTTGTTTATCGAGGCGACTGTTCAGTTTCTCATAATTACTTTGCCTTGGTAATTGTTAAGAATGGTTACATGGGTATTATGCTATTTGTTTTGTAATCATTTTTTTTTTTTAAAAACAGCACTTATCAGGATTATCAAAATAAATTTTGTTTTCCTAAATAAAATTTTATTTTCATCTGATCGCAAATATTTTTCAATCCTGATAAAGCAAATGGTTTCATAGGAAATGCTTTTATTCCTGATGAAGTTAGGTTTTTCTTACATAGGAAAATGCCTACTCGTTATAGTTTAATCTCTAATGCTATGGGGCAAGGCTCAACCCACCTTGTTCCTAACACAAGCATTCATCCTAAACAGTCTAAACAGTCAACTACCACCTCTATTGTCTCTCAAAAGACTTTAGTTGTAAAAGCAAAGAAGTCAGCTCGAACTGATGTGTCAGGAAGGCAATCAGGTTCAAAGGACTTTTCCTCTACACCACTCACTAAAAAGAAGTTACAAGGGGGTGTACAAGGGGTCCTGGTCAAGAAAGCTTCAAAGGGAGGTGAGGTTGTTTCTGTAAAAAGAAAGTTAGTTCTCAGGGATGAGACTGACTCAGAGGATGATTTACCTATATCCTCTGTGCTGAAAGTGAGAAAGGAAGTTGCTGATACTGCTACTGCAGCTGTGGTTTCATTGTCTACACCACAGAAGAAAAGGAAGTTAACAAAGAGCATGTATCATATTCCTTTAGAAAAGAAGCAGGATACTGATGTACAGGACACTTCTATTCTGAATGAGCAATCAGTTTCTACTTCTCAAGCAAATCCTGATGTTAGTACTCCTGATGCTGCACCAAGTCAAGTGGTTAATATTTCAGACTCTCCAGCACAGGACTCTCCAACAAAAAGACATGTTGATATTTCATGGGAGAAGTATGGTGCTGCTGCTTCCAATCTTGGGATCAAACATCCAATGGAAAAGCTAAGGAAGGCAGAAGAGTTAGTCTATCAAAGACAGAAGAAACTGAAAGGATCAAGCCCACAAGAACCTGAACCTCAAAGTGGTTCAGCAGCTCTTTCTGATGATCCAGCCACACAAGAACCACTCAATCAAAGTTTGGGTGAAGGCTTAGCTAGTGGAATGGTCACACAAGAACCATTTTCTCAAAGGGAGAATGAAGACATCAACATTCCAGCTACACAAGAACCATCTTCTCAAAGTGAAGATGCAGGCCAAGCTACAGTTTCTGAGAAATTTCCTGACAATGCTCAAGGGATTTCTGGTGCAGATGAAGTTCGAAGATTGGTCAAGGACACTGTCTATGAGGGAAGCACACAAGAACCTTTGACTCAAAGTGTTGAAGCAGCTTCTGAACCTCAAGCTCCACAAGAACCATTGGTAGAAAATACTGATGCAAGCATATCAAATCCTGACGGTGTTCATCCTGAAGCTAGTGGTGCTCCTGATGTTGAACCTATTTTGATACAGCCACTTCGCTCAAGACCAATGGATCATCCTATCACAGATTCACAGGATAAAATGAAAGGTATAGTTCTTCCTGATCCTGATGATACTCATAGTACTGATGATGATGACTCTGGTGATAGTGATGATGATGAGAATCGTAAAGAGAAGGAACAGCTTGCTACAGCACTCAAAATTAGTCTTGGAACTAATTTTGGTTCATCAAGTACATTTATGGCTGGCAAAGTTTTCACTAGGAAAGATCAGAGACAAGATTTTTCTATTCCTTCTTTTGATCCTGCTGAGGCATTTAGACAGAATAAATGGAACAATTCATGGCACAATTCTGATGAATCTATCAGTTTTTCTTCTGCTATTGAACATGCCTATAAAGCAGTGAAATCTATAGAGAATCAAGACTTGAAGAATCATCTGAAGGCTACAACTCTGTTATCCAAGAGCCTGAAAAGTGAGATTGATTCTATCAAGAGTTCAACTGACAAAGTGAGGACTGATATCTTTACTAATTTTACAAAGGTGCCTACTGCTTTTCAGCTAAGGGTAGTAGAATCCCAAGTAAAATCTGTTGTTTCAGAACAAACCTCAATCAACCGAAGAATTGATTCTCTGGATACTAAGGTAACTGACATTCAAGCCTCTCTTTCCTTAATTTTGAATTTATTGTCAAATCCTGATGTCAAAAAGGGGGAGAAGGTTAGTCGGACAAAATGCACACCTGATCTAGTATTAAGGAATAATGATGATGATACTGGAGATGATGGTAGTGACAAAGTGATACAAGGAGAAACCTCTGATGCTGTTGTTATGAAGTCTACAATTCAAACTTCACAAAGTCAAACAACGCAGTCAACTCATGTTTCTGATTCTGGAGTTAAAACAGTAAGAACAATGATGCAATCCCAGATCCTGACGGAAGAACAAATCCTGACACCTGGTCATGGACATATTCTTGCTACAATTCCTGAAGGAGATGAAGATGTGATTATTGATAATCCTGAAGGCATAAAGGCGTTGTGTCATGCCAATTGAACTGAACAGTGCCTCCGCTCATCTTCTCCAGAAAGGGGCTTTGTTAATCTTGGGTATTTCAATCAAATCTAGAACCAATTGTTGTTGTATAAGAAGGAAAAAAAGGATATGATTGGGGTTCTTGTTTTAGGCGGCAAAATAGAAGAGTGTGTGGCTAACAGTACTCGACTGTACTGCTGTGTGTAGCAATGAATTAGGGACAAAAACATAACCATATGTACCCTCTACTTTACTAATTTATTATACTACTTTGCTGAAAATCAAATTTAATCACTTATTAATCTGAAGTTTAAATAGAAGATAATTTCTAAAATCAAAATTTTAATTAAAAAAAACAAGATCACAAAATTAGCTTCATTACCATATTTTTAAAATAATTTTGGGATCAAAAATGAATTTATTATGATTTTTACAAGTTTTACCTCGAAATGAAAATTAATTTTCAAAAATCATTTTAAAATACCAAAACTCCAAATTTAATTCATCTAATTTTTTTAAATCATTTTGGAATATTTAGAAGACATATGCAAAATTTAAAAAAAAATCTAAATTTATCTTGTACGACTTTATAACAAAAATCAAGTGAAAGTACTATTTCCCGCTACGAGACTACTACCCACTTAACAAACTATTTTTTTAAATTAATTTTTGGGTGATCCAACCGTACGGATATGAACAACTACTTATATTAGTAATTTGCAAAATTTTTAAAAAAATCTAAATTTATCTTGTACGACTTTATAACAAAAATCAAGTGAAAGTACTACTTCGAGAAACGAGAGTACCACCCACTTAACAAACTATTTTTTTAAATTTATTTTTGGACGATCCAACCGTACGGATGTGAACAACTACTTATATCAGTGATATTCAAAATTTTAAAAAAAAATCTAAATTTATCTTGTACGACTTTATAACAAAAATCAAGTGAAAGTACTACTTCGAGAAACGAGACTACCACCCACTTAACAAACTATTTTTTTAAATTTATTTTTGGACGATCCAACCGTACGGATGTGAACAACTACTTATATCAGTGATATGCAAAATTTTAAAAAAAAATCTAAATTTATCTTGTACGACTTTATAACAAAAATCAAGTGAAAGTACTACTTCGAGAAACGAGAGTACCACCCACTTAACAAACTATTTTTTTAAATTTATTTTTGGACGATCCAACCGTACGGATGTGAACAACTACTTATATCAGTGATATGCAAAATTTTAAAAAAAAATCTAAATTTATCTTTTACGACTTTATAACAAAAATCAAGTGAAAGTACTACTTCGAGAAACGAGAGTACCACCCACTTAACAAACTATTTTTTTAAATTTATTTTTGGACGATCCAACCGTACGGATGTGAACAACTACTTATATCAGTGATATGCAAAATTTTAAAAAAAAATCTAAATTTATCTTGTACGACTTTATAACAAAAATCAAGTGAAAGTACTACTTCGAGAAACGAGACTACCACCCACTTAACAAACTATTTTTTTAAATTTATTTTTGGACGATCCAACCGTACGGATGTGAACAACTACTTATATCAGTGATATGCAAAATTTTAAAAAAAAATCTAAATTTATCTTGTACGACTTTATAACAAAAATCAAGTGAAAGTACTACTTCGAGAAACGAGAGTACCACCCACTTAACAAACTATTTTTTTAAATTTATTTTTGGACGATCCAACCGTACGGATGTGAACAACTACTTATATTAGTGCTATGCAAAATTTTAAAAAAAAATCTAAATTTATCTTGTACGACTTTAAATTTATCTTGTACGACTTTAAATATATCTTGTACGACGTTGTATAAAAATCTAAATCTAAACGATATTTCATTTCCCGCTTCCTCTTTCCCTCCTATGTACCCAATAATTCACTTCCCTCCCTACCCAGTATTTCATTTCCCCATTTTCCCCCTTCTTTTTCAGCACACACATATGTTCACGGCTCTTAGCTCGATTTCAGTATGTTCACGGCTCAAGTTCAAATCAAACACACACATACAAATTGATTTTGCTAGATAGTCCCGGCCCCGATCTGTTTGTTGGTCAGTTGATTTTGGTAGATGTAGGTGTTCGTGTTTTTGTCACAAACATAAAGGTGCTTTCATTATCTTGATTATCAATTTCTGTTTGTGACAAAAGCAGGGAACACATACATCGAGCAAATCCCAAGCTCTCTCAATCGCTGTTTACTGGTTACTGTTGTCGGCAGGTATGAGATGTTGTTTCATTTTCGATTGTTTCGATATTGTTTTGTTTTCGAATATTTCGATAATGTTTTGTTCAAAATTTGATTGTATTGTATGTATGTATGATTGATTTATGCTTTTGTGGTGATAAGTTATAATTATATACGATATTGAGCCGATTTGTTTGTTATATATGATTGTTGAATTAGTTGTTGTTCAGTGTAGTGGTTGATGTTATTGTGGTTGTATTGGGGGGAAAATGTGTTTGGGCTTGATATCGTGTTAGTATTCTGTGATCTTTCCTCGGACTTTTTTGTTATTTCCCTGAATACAGTTGAATACTATGCAATCCATTTCTTCATTTCATTGAGATGATGACTAATTTCATGACTCCAATTTTATCTGAGGTATAGATATATTTGGAGCTATAGTCCCCGTACTATGTGTAAGAAACTTAGTTGATTTTAAGCTGGCAGTTGGCAGTAGTCCCTCTGTAGAGTGTAAGATTGGTCACCTGTGTATGTACTATACGACAAGCACATAGTCTAATCATTTATTATCATTATTTGTGTGTTTTCATATATGTGTAATAATCTGTTTTGTTGTGTATATGTCTCTGTTTCGAGGCTGCTGAAGATGAAATATAATCCTTTTATCTCTTCGATATATCAGAAGCGATAGAACACATAGATGGATTCTTGTTTCTATCAAGCAATGGTAAATGCTTGTAATGCCTGATTATTTGAGTGATCAGTACATTATGTACATAATTTAACATGATTTTGTTGGCTAAATATCTAGGTTGCAGATGCCATAACACCAAATCAAATGGTGAGAAGTGTTCTTGCCCAGCTTGCCCTAGTAATTCCTTCTTGGAGATTAATCCCAACACAAGATATCACTGATGCCGCCAATAGAGACAATCAGAGGAATCAACAATCTCAAGTAAAATTCAGAAGCATAAGCAAGTTGAAGTTATAACGTTGAAGTTATTACATTACTTGTGTTAGAATGGTCTTAACTTGAGGGCTGTTGGAATGATCATCGTATTTGTTTTCATGTTTTACTCTAGGTACCAAATCCAACGGCCAATGGGAAAGGGGAAGAACATAGCGCAGCTCAAGCTAAGGAAGAACATAGCGCAGATCAAGTTAAGGAGAAGAAGAGATGTAATACCATTACTGGTTCCCCAGTAACACGTTCAAAGGCTAAGGCGAACAAGGCAGACAAGCTGAGGAAGAAGCGGAAGCTGGTGGTGTAATTGTAAACTGAATTTGACTCATGTTAATGTGGTTTTCTGGTTGTGAACTTTTCGATAAGTTGTTAATTTTCTGTACTCTGGTTATGGTTATGTGGTTTTTATGGATTGTGGAGTTATACTCCATATCGTTGTTATGGATCATGGATTTAGTATGGATTTTATGGATTAATATGGACTAGTTTGGAATTTGGCATTTTTTTTACTTGTATTTTGGCATTTTACTTGTTTGCATATTGTGGCCTTTTTGAATTGGATTGTGGCCTTTTGGTATTGTGATTTGTATCGGCTTTTTGGTACGGCCGTGGTCATTTATATTACAAATGAAACCTGTTTGTGATGTGGTTAAGTATGTGTGGCTAGTACCACACTTCAGCCACACTACCTATTATATTATATTGGGGGATAGTTACTACAATTATTAGTGACTAAAAGCAGTTATTTAATAGTATATAAAACATACAAACGACTACAGAAAAATTATAAAATGTGGCCATACCCAAGTTTTTTGCCACGATTTACCAATAAATAGTGCGACCAAAACTAAGCCTTTGATGAATGTTGGTATTTAGCCACGTTATTAATTATCTTTAGCCACGACCCATCCTGTGGCTGAAAGCTGGTATTTAGTCACACTTTTGAGCTTAAAACAGGGGCTGTCAGACCCAAGGGGTGGTATGCTTTAGTCACTCTGTTTTGAGTTACAGCCACACATCTGGGGTGTGGCCGTAGGGGGCGTAAAATGATCCGACCTTAGGTGACACTTTGCTGAAAAATTAAAACGTGACGTAAAGTGCTTAGCCACACGTATTTTATGTGACGGAAGCCAAAATTTGACGTAGTGAATTGGAGGTACGTTAACTTCTGAAAACCTGAACAATTTACTAGCTGTTGATATAGTTATAGATTGTCATGATGGTTTTGACAAGAAAGAAAAGCTTCTGTACTTCATGAAAGATGGTAGTGTGAAGATCCTATCTATTCAAGATCTGCTAATAAAAACTACACAGGAACTGAAATATGTTCATTATCTTTTGAGATCGAAGAATCAAATATGCAAAGAATGGAGTGACATGATTTTGTCAACAATAAGAAGAAGACTGGATGGAAACAGTAATTTCAATGGTAATTATATTCCCATGTACTTAAATCAAAGAGGTCAGGATGTGGAAATGCAAAGGGGTACTGCTGTTAAAGAAGTAAATTTTGGCATGACTCATCTTATTCTCAATCCTGATGGGAAGGAAATTGCTTATCTTTTGCTTGAAGAGCATAGTCTTCAGAGAAACTCCATATTGAATCTCAGAGTAGCTATCTACCAGATTAATGCAGAAGATGAAGAACTCAGAAATCTTAAGGAAAGACTGATTCAAATTCTTGAAGAAAAAGAAGAAAATCTATTATTCAACTTCTTGAAAATGAATTTGTTCTATCAAAGAATCTAAACAGATAAGTTGTTGCTGCAGATTTTGTACATTTTGTATATATGTTTTTGACATCATTGAATATTTGGAATCTATACTTTATTTCACAAAGTATGAGATTGGGGGAGATTGTTAGATCAGAATTCAATGATCGTCAGAAGCTAGACTCAACTGATCAGGATTGCTGACGTCATCAGGATTACATGGTCGTCAGGATCAGAAGGCATATCAGGACTGGGATCAAGATTGATCATCAGGACTGGAAGCTGATCAGGATTCCTACTTCGAGTTATATTTGGAGTCTAGTTAAACATGGAAGTTTATTCTGTCGGTTCCTGGTTTGTAGTATGTAGCTATCAATTATGGATAGGTTTCAATCTTTGTAATTGATTAGGACTTATCATTGATAGAGAAGCTGTGTATGTTGGGTTTTATACTAAACTATTCATTAGTAGTATATAAACATTGTCCATTTTATTGAGAATCTTGATTGCATATTTTTACATTGTCTATTTATTATATATTGTGGATAATTTAGTATCAAATGGGATAACAGAAGATTAAATTATCAGTGTCTATATATAATATAAAGGGTTCACAGTTTAAGTGGAATTAGACAAACCACTGGAATAACTGAAGTATTATTTGGGAATAGTTTATCTTGACTATTAAATAATACTTGTATACTTTGTGTATATTGAACAGGATCAAATTTAGAATTGTTCCCTTAAACTGATTAAGAAGGTGAACTAAGATTCTATGTTATTATTAATGCTTAGGTTCTTAATCCGGATATAGTAATTGACACGTGTATATTATTTACATGCTTTGATTTATATATGAAATAATTCTTTTGAATTATATCATTATATTTTGGGTGATGGAATAATATATATGGTGGATATTATTTATTGAAGGAATCTGTGTCCTGATAATATTCGGGTTAATGATGTCCCCTTGAAAGCTCAAAAGGATTTAATTATGTGAAACCCTGCAGGTGGATTTATTCCGGCATAATTAAATAAAGGTAGAGTGGATGATCAAGGATATAAGATGTTAATTAAATGAATTATCAGTAATTTATTTAATTAATGGGCATGCGCTATTTTAAACATGGGGAATTTAATAAGCAAATAATATTGGAACCGAATTAATTAATTAAGTTGCGGTATTAGGAAAGGTAGTGCAAATATTAATTCTTTAGTGGATTGAATTAATATTTAATTACATTGGGCTCGGCCCAGGATGTAATTAAAAGGCCCAACCTAATTATCCATGATCCCTATTGTAGCCCTATATATATTCTTATTCTCTTCTTGCTAGGGTTGGTTAAGAAAAATATTGTAGCCACCTAGGAGCAAGAAGAGAGGTTAACTTGAGAAGACGGAGGCCACACTGTTATTCCCAAATGACCTAACAGAATTGTAGAAGGGGGGGTTGAATACAATTCTTGATATTTTCTTAAACTTAAAACACTGATAAAATAAAACTGAACTGAATAAACAAAAACACAAGATATAAATAATTCAGTTGGATTGTTTGATGATCCAACTGAAGTGTTTTTATTGCGGAAATAATCTGTGATACAAAAGTACACAGCTGCTCAGTTACAGAGTTGTAGAGAAGAATGCTCTCAAAGATAGCTAATACAAACTATTTGTTTTTCTTCTCTTACTTCTTTCTAACTGCTACACTTGGTTATATATATTCCCAAGTTTACAATACTATTTTTGGCTACTCTAAAGTACACTAAAGATAACCGCCAATAGTTTGCTTTTCATCCCTTTGTCCAGTGGTCCTTGGAGATCCTTGCTTTTGTCTTCATGCTTATTATGATCACTCCCAAGAGCCCAATTGGAAACTGGGATGTTTCCTTATTCCCCATGTCCATTTTAATGGTTTCCAATGCAAAGTACACTTCCACATCTCCTTTAGATCTGTTCAGTAACCTGTCACTATCACTTTGTCAACTATTCAGAAAAGCAATAATGATTCGTTGATAGCAGGGAGATGTGTTTCGTTGATAGCTTTATTCTTCATTCCGTTGATGGTGTTTCTCTCGTTTCGTTGATAGAGTAATCCTCATACCGTTGACATGTCTTCACTTAGGCAAAATTACAAGGCATGATATACTTACAATTAACCAACCTATTTTGCCTATCTAGTACTTAGTCAACATGACTTAGGAAACCTATCTAATACATACATCAAATGCATATCAAACTGTGAAGTATTGTACAGTGCAATTGCTACAACACTCATTCCGTTGATGAGCTTCCTGTCAACGAAACACTGCAAAGCATGCCATTTCGTTGACAGTTACAAAATAACTTAATACAAAATCTACTAAGTGTTTTTACAATTATCATCAAGAACAACATATTCCTAACAATCTCCCCCAATTTATGACTGATAGAATAACAGCCATAAATCAAGAGCCTTGATGATAACAAAAACACTCAGACATATTATCCATGATAAAAGTAAAAATTGCATTGAGCTTCATAAAGTTTTAGACATAAAACAAGACTTACAAGACTAATGCCCAAATGTGCTCCTCTAGACTGAGCAAATGATTCATCTTGGTCTTCTTTGAGGCATAGTCTTCTTCCCTCTCCTAGAGTTGTTCTCCTCAATCTGGACCTGTAGCCTTCTGTAAAAGATCTTCTCTTCTTCATCTTGATCACCAAGCTTGGATTGCATGAACCTTAGAGTTTGATTAGATGCCTTATCCAGCTGGTCTTCCATCCTGAAGAACCTTCTGCAGTTGTCCTTGTCCTTAAATTCCATCATCCAGTAAGGTTGAAGATGGATCTTCTTTCCTGTTGAGGGCACTCTTAGCATCCTGGGAAGAGCCTCAGGCTTGTTCCAGCTAGCCTTTATTTGACATATCTTGGAGACCACCTCAGACTTGGCTGTTTTGGTGAAGCCAGAGTCTTTCTTCAAGCATCTAAACACTGTGAGTAGTGTTTGGTAGTCTTCTCCTAAAATTCTGTAGAGAGGCCATATTTGTTCTCTACCACCCTTGTATGTGAAAACCAATCTTTCAGGTAACTTTTGAGAAGCTGCAATGCCCCTTACTTCCACCAGGTTGTCTAAATCAAGATGTAAGTTGGATTCTTCCCTGATGTCAGCAATGTACATGCAGTCCTCTGGATTTGTAGGGGGTTTCTGAGATTGTGGCTTCCTCACAAATACTGGATTTGCCTTGACAGCCCTTTTCTTTGTCTTCATTGGTTGATCCTTTTCAAATAGGAACTTTGGAAAATAGGCTTCATCAAATTCAATAGGCTCCTCCTTTGGCATGATTGGTTGATCATGAAAGTTGACAGGGTGTGCAGGGTCACAGGCCAACTTTCCTCCAATAGGTAGATCAATAGGAATTTGATGTGCACTTGTTGTGGAAGGGGCTTGAGCAGTGTCCAGAGAGTCCTCTTTTTCAAAGTTCAGATTCCTCTTAGCTCTAGCCTTTGGTTGCCTTACACTTTTCTTTGCTGGTTCAGCTTCATTAGCTCCATCCTTGGCTTTTTCTTCCTGAAAGGTCTCTTCATCTTCAAGTGCTTGAGCAACTGCCAATGCTTGCATTGCTGCCCTTTCAGATTCTTCAGCCTTGGCCTTTGCAAAATTTGGGTGACCAACCCAAATGCAGATTTCCTTGCTGTCCCTGTAGATGATGGCCCTTTGATTCCTTATGCTTGGATGATTGCTTTCCTTGCTCTCAATGATCAGCTTCCCTAGGACTTTGAACTCATCTGGCTTTGGAGCAGGATAAAATATCCTTTCAATGTTCTTGCCTTTGGGTTTGGCAGGTGATATTGGAGACATCCCTCTTGCATCCACATTCTTAAAGCATGAAGATTGACCCTTCTCATTTCTTGAATCTTGAAAGATTCCATGCTGAAGGGGCTCTATAGCATAAGAGCTCTTGAACTGTGGCTCCATTTGTACAATCACCATTGCATTTGTTGATGGCTGATCTGTCTTTGAAGATTCAGTAATGTTCTTGAACCTTGCTTCTATGTTGGACCAGTGATCTTTGATTTGTTCTGCAAGTTTCATCCTCATAGAAGCTTCCTGGATCAGGTCAATACTATCCTTATTCTTCTTTCCAAACTCCCCCATTGCTAGTGGCTCCTGTGGCAGTGAAATGGCTGGGACCAACACCTTTGTAATTTGAATGTTTAGCTCCTTAGATTTCTCCCCCTTTTTGTTAGCATCAAGAGAGATGACTGGGAGTCCTTGAGCTGCCACTAGCTGAGTGAGTAGCTGAGTTTGCTTCTCCTGTTCCTTCTGCATTTGAGAAAGCGTAGCTTCCACCTTGTCCACTCTTGTAGAGAGAGTTTTCAAGGATGTAGCCACCTCAGGTTCCTTAGAGAAAAACCTGGTCATCTTGGACACAGTGAGAAGAGGGAGCTTTTCATCTATCATCCTGTAGTTAGCATCCCTGAGATTGCTAATGGAGTCCTTGATTTCTGTAGCCTCAATCCTTGTCTGCATCATTTGTAGCCTTTGAATTTCCAGAGAATCCATGATGGCCTTGTAGAATTTCTTGTCCCTTGCATTTGCAGACTCATGAGCTAGATAGGCCTCATTGTACTGTCTTGAGATAGCAGCATCTAGAGTGACTCTTCCATGCACACCCTGAGAAAGCCAGCCTGGTATAGGAGGCACCACAGAAGTCCCAGTCTGTGAAGTGGTGGCCACCTGTAGATTATCACCATAGCTGTCCTCATCATCAGAAAACTCAAAGTCTCCACTTGCTGCAGCTCCTGGAGGTAGATTGGTCAAGGCATCCTTTGCTCTTTGCATTGATGCAGTAGTATGAATTAAGTTGAGTGACCTTTCTGCCTCCACATTGCCCTGTTGAGCCATAACTTGATAGGCTGGCACAGGATGAGTAAAGGTCTCCGGATCCAGGGAAATACTATCCAGAGTTTGTTGATAATGCTCTTGGAAAGTAAGTTCCCTTTCTCCCTCACTGACCTCCATTAACTCATTAGCAATGGCTGCTTCCACCCTTATTGCTCCTGTAGTCCCTTCTCTCTCTCCACTCTTTTCTTGCATCATGGGCTCCCCATGGCTCACACCTCTCACACCCTCACCTTCATCTACTAAGGTGGTACTCTCAATCTCTCCTTTTGCCTGGCTGGAAGAAATAGCCAGCCTCTCACTCTCATTCTCTCCTTTTGCCTGGCTGCAAGCCAGCCTCTCAATTTCACTCCCTTTCAAACCTAAAAGTGTCTCAACTACCACCAGGTCATCTACACTAGTTGTGGAAACAACTTGATTTTCAGTAAAAGGTGTAGAATGACCTATCAACGAAATGGTAGTTTGAACTGTCAACGGTATAGGTACCGTTGATGGAGAAACACTTGTCAACGAAAGAGGCTGTTTCGTTGATGAAGTCAATAAAGCATTTTGAGAAAGTGAAATTACAGTAGAATCTGTGGTGATTGATTTGAGATTGGGGTCCACAGATTCTCTTGCAGTTTCAGAAAAACTTGGTTGATGGCCCAACAAATCACTTAATAAGTGATGACCATCAGCTTCAGAGTGGGGCTTCTCCAAGATTAGAGTTGGAGAATCAGGAAAAGATGTATGGATCATGTCCACATCTAAAGATTGAGTTGGTGAATTGGATGGAGATAAATCAAGATTAATGTTTAGAGAGTGGGACTGTAACCCCAGAGAAATAATAGGGGTTACATCAAACTGAATTTGAGAAACTGGAAGTGTTGCTTCCAGTGTGTGTGCACCCTGTGAACCCTTGGTCTTTTGCTTCACTCTCCTTTGGTATTGGGAAAATGTAGACTGTGGGCTTGAAGTGTCCCTTACCCTTTTGGACTGTGCTCTAGGTGGAGAGCTTGTTTCAATAATCACATCCTTTTGGGAGGATGCAATTAGACTTGTGTTTAAATCCATTTTACTCATTGTGCCTTGTTGGGAAGACACAATGGGGCTAGGCTGGGAAACACGTACCTCACCTTCCTTATTCTTGGGGTTTCTTTGATTTTCACCCCTTCCCTCACCTCTCACAACTCCAGACTCACTCCCCTTAGGTTGTGTGGTAGTTTTTACAACAGGTGCCTTTTGAGAAGCACCTGAGGTTGGCTTGGAGGATTTCTTTGATTTTGATTTAGTTGCTGGGGCAGGAGCCTGTTGGGTCACAGCTACAGACTCCATAGCAACAAGGTTGGAGGAGACAATAGAAGTAACAGCTATACTAACAGGGATAGTAGTAGTTACCTCAATGATTGGCAGATACACCACTGGAACATCACCATTGTAGTTCAGCCTCAGTATGTCTGTCAATACTCTCTTTTCTTGTACAAAGCACTCAAACCTGGCATTAGGGTTAGAGATAACTAATGGTGCTGGACTAACATGATTAGCCAGCATCATCAGAAACCTTGCATAATAGATATTTTTCTTCCTATTTGCCTTATCACCCAACTTAGCACCAATTTCATAAATAAGTTGGGTGCTAAAGTTGTAATATCTATCATTTAGAAGCATGGTTAGGAGAATTAACATAGAGTTAGTTAATGCATCAAAATTACTAATCTTTCCAGAAAAGACCTTAATGAATGCATCAGCTAAATAACTGTATTTCCTAACCAAACCTCTCCTAATTATTCTACCCAGATTATCAGTAGGCAAAGAGTAGTTTATAGAATTTAGCATGGTAGTTATTTCAGTGTTAGTAGGCAAAGCATCACAGTTATTATCAGGAATATGTAAACATGCTTGCAAAACATCAGAATTAACTATGTACTCATTACCTTGGAGAGTGAATTGCAGAGTGCAATTTGTTCCACTATATTCACATGAGGTCCAAATTTCCTCAATTATTTCATTGTAGATTGGTGTAGAGTGGAACATTGCATAGCTCAACTTGCAATTCTTCATGAAATCCATCATTTTGAAGAAAAGTCTGTTCGGGTTTTCCTTTGCAACAAAAGGGATGGAGTTGTTCTTCTCATAGATGAACCCTCCAGCAGACATAAGCTTGACTATGGGTGCCATTGTTGAGTGAGATAAAGCTTCGAACTGAGTTGCTTGTTAGAGAGAGAAAGAGAGAGAAAAGCCTTTGGAATTTTTGAGAGCAGGTAAAAAAAGAATTAAAGAAAATAGAATTTCTTAAATACTCCCCCAAAAATTCTCAGAAAATGAGTCCAATAATAAAAGTAAATTACTGGATTGGCTTAAAAATATAACCGTTACTTTTAAAGTATTACCATGATTTATACTTACAGGGATGTATGCATAGATCGTGGTAAAAGACGTGTCAGTTTTCAACGGTTCAGATTAAGAGCGCTAAATCAACGAATCAGAATTGGGCGTTTAAAGTCCCGTCTGTTTCGTTGATACAGCTGTGTTTCGTTGACATAAAAGAGCTATCAACGAAACACCCAGAAAAATGCTAAGAATGTCAACGAAATGGTTTGTTTCGTTGGCATAGTTATTTTGACTTAGACAAAATTTTACTTTTTCCTGAGAAAATTAAATCACAGAAAATCATAGCAAATTTCTGGCTGCATTATGACTTGCAAATATCTCAAAAATAATTAAGAGAAATTTAGCATACCTAGCTCACTTACTAATCTTGAGAATGTTGATTCATCAAGTGGCTTGGTAAAGATGTCTGCAAGTTGTTGTTCACTTGGAACAAAATGTAACTCCACAGTACCATTCATAACATGTTCTCTAATGAAATGGTACTTGACGTCAATGTGCTTGGTTCTTGAATGCTGCACTGGATTCTCAGTAATGGCAATGGCACTAGTGTTGTCACAGAAAATAGGAATTTTCTCAACTCTTAATCCATAATCAAGTAATTGATTTTTCATCCATAAAATCTGTGCACAACAACTTCCAGCTGCAATATACTCAGCCTCAGCTGTGGAGGTGGAAACTGAGTTTTGTTTCTTGCTGAACCATGACACAAGCTTGTTTCCTAAGAATTGACAGGTGCCTGTTGTGCTTTTCCTGTCAATTTTACATCCTGCATAATCTGCATCTGAATAACCAATTAGTTCAAAACCAGATTCTCTAGGATACCAAATGCCAAGGTTTGGTGTTCCCTTGAGATATCTGAAAATCCTTTTAAGAGCAACTAAATGGGATTCCCTAGGATCAGCCTGAAATCTAGCACATAGACATGTAGCAAACATAATATCAGGTCTACTAGCTGTTAAATACAAAAGTGAGCCTACCATGCCTCTGTAACTTGAAATGTCCACAGATTTTTCCTTAGTATTCAATTCAAGTTTGGTGGCAGTGGGCATGGGAGTTTTGGCAGGAGAGCATTCCATTAAGTTAAATTTCTTTAATAAATCATGAATATATTTTGTTTGACTAATGAAAATGCCTTCATTAACTTGCTTCACTTGAAGACCAAGAAAGTAAGTTAATTCTCCCATCATGCTCATTTCATATTTACTTTGCATAAGCTTGGCAAACTTTTGACAAAGTTTCACATCTGTAGACCCAAAGATTATGTCATCTACATAAATTTGAACAAGTATAGTAGAGCCATTCGCAATCCTGTGAAAAAGAGTTTTATCTACAGTACCTCTAGTGAAGTGATTCTCAAGAAGAAACTGTGAGAGTGTGTCATACCAGGCTCTAGGTGCTTGTTTCAAACCATAGAGTGCTTTGAGGAGGAAGTATACATATTCTGGAAAATCATCATCTTCAAAACCAGGAGGTTGACTTACATAGACCTCCTCTTCCAATTCCCCATTCAGAAAAGCACTTTTCACATCCATTTGATAGACTTTGAAATTGGCATGGGCTGCATAGGCTAGGAAAATCCTTATTGCTTCTAGTCTTGCAACAGGAGCAAATGTTTCATCAAAATCAATTCCTTCTTCCTGTGAGTAGCCTTTTGCAACTAGTCTTGCTTTGTTCCTTGTGACTATGCCATTTTCATCCATCTTGTTTCTGAACACCCATTTTGTGCCTATTACACTCCTGTCCTTAGGCTTGGGCACCAGCTTCCAAACATTGTTCCTTTCAAATTGGTTTAGCTCTTCTTGCATAGCCAAAACCCAATCTGGATCTAGAAGTGCATCCTCAACTTTCTTTGGCTCATCTTGAGACAGAAAGCTGCTATATAGACATTCTTCTTGAGTTGCTCTTCTAGTTTGGACTTTTGAAGACACATCACCTATAATAAGTTCAAAGGGATGATCTTTAGTCCATTTTCTTGAGGGAGGTAGATTTGCTCTAGACGAGGTAGCTTCATGATCATGATTGCCTTGATTGGATATTTGTCCTTGAGAAACTCCCCCTGAGTTTGTTGTCCCTAAATGATCACTTCTTGAGACATTTCTATGACCTTCAACGGTATGACTGTTTTGGCTGTCAACGAAACGCTCATTTTGACTGTCAACGAAACCACCATCTTGACTGTCAACGAAATGACCATTTGGTCTACTAGCAGCTATTCTTTTCAATCTTAATGCAGCAATTCCATCTTCACTGCTGCTCTCATCTGTGCTAGATACAACAACTTTAGGCTGTTTCTCAGTAGTCTTAACATGATTCATTCGATCTCCTTCCTCATTCTCAAAAGAGAGACTTTCATGGAAACCTTCATCACAGAGACCTTGAATTTTGAGATCATCAAAAACAACATGTACAGATTCCATAACAATATTGGTTCTGAGATTATAGACTCTGTAAGCTTTCCCTGCTGCATATCCCACAAATATTGCTTCATCTGCCTTTGCTTCAAATTTCCCCAAATGCTCAGCTTGATTTCTCAGAACAAAGCACTTGCATCCAAAGACATGAAGAAAATCCAATAGTGGCTTCTTTCTTTTGAGTAGTTGATAAGGGGTCATTCCCTTGGCCTGATTAATCAAAGAAATATTCTGAGTGAAGCAAGCTGTGTTAACTGCCTCAGCCCAAAAATAAGTTGGTAACTTTGATTCATCTAGCATTGTCCTGGCAGCTTCAATAAGTGTTCTGTTTTTCCTTTCAACTACACCATTTTGCTGTGGTGTCCTTGCTGCTGAAAACTCATGCATAATACCATTTTCTTCACAGAACATCTTCATGCTTGAATTCTTGAATTCTGTCCCATTGTCACTCCTGATCCTTCTTACTTTCAAGTCAGGATGATTGTTTACCATCTTGATGTGATTGATAATGATTTCACTTGCCTCATCTTTAGAATGTAAAAAGAAGGTCCAAGTAAATCTAGAAAAATCATCAACAATCACAAGACAATATTTCTTCTTTGAAATAGACATGACATTTACAGGGCCAAACAGATCCATATGAAGTAACTCAAGCTGATGGACAATTGATGACTCTGTCTTGCTTTTGAATGATGCCTTCTTTTGTTTCCCTTTTTGACAGGCATCACACAAACCATCCTTGGAAAACTCCACCTGTGGAATTCCTCTAGCAAGATCCTTCCTTACCAAATCATTCATAACCTTGAAATTCAGATGAGATAATTTCTTGTGCCATAGCCAACTTTCATCCTTGCTTTCTTTGCTGAAAAGACAAGTGATGGTGTCTGGACTTGTGCTACTAAAGTCAGCAATGTACACATTCCCTCTTCTGAATCCAGTCATTACCACATTGTTGTTTCCTCCTTTAGAAACAACACAGGCTTCTTTTGAAAAAGTAACTAAAAATCCTTTGTCATAAAGTTGACTGATACTAAGCAAATTGTGCTTAAGACCATCCACCAATGCAACCTTATCTATGATGACATTCTCTTTTGAAATCAAGCCATATCCCTTTGTGTAGCCTTTGCTGTCATCTCCAAAAGCAATACAAGGGCCAGCTCTTTCCTGAAACTCTGTGAGCAGGGTAGAATCACCAGTCATGTGTCTTGAACAACCACTATCCAAGTACCAAAGATTCCTTTTGTCTCCCTGCACACAATGAAACCAAATCAAGTTGATTTTGGTACCCAAGTTTCCTTGGGTCCTGTTTTGTTAGCCTTTGCTTTTCCTTTTATATCATTTTTCACCTTGGGCTCAGATTGATTTAAATCAACTTTTACTCTTGGTGTTGATTTCTGATTGTTGCTCACATTTTCATTTACAGCATGCATATTTGAAGGAACACACATATTATTCATATTCCATGGCATTTGTGGCATACTAAACATATTCATGTATGGATTAGGTACAAATGGCATGTTAGCATATGGATTCTGAAATTGTGCACATGGAGCAAACATGTTAGGCATAACAGGCATTGTAGGCATAAGATTATTCATTGCAGGCTTGGGAATTTTCACATTAGCAGTTTTCTTAACAGATTTGCAGTTAGTAGATAGATGACTAACACTTCCACAATTGACACAAGTCTTTCTAGGAGCATATTTATCAGGTGTGTAATTGTTGTGTTTGTTAATTCCTACTTTGCCATTCCTGTTATTCCTTTTATTTCCCTTAGCCTCAATTTGAACATTCTCTATCTTATCTTTCAATTGCTTGTTGGACAAGTGACCTACATTAGCTCTCTCAACAGGCTTCTCAACTTTCTTTGATTTACTAGACTCACCTTGAACAAAGTTCTTGGTGACAGGACCATACTTATTATTAAGTCTAGTGAGTTCATCTTTTCTTTTCTTTGTCAACGAAACACCCTGATCGGTTGATGGTTCATGTGTCAACGGAACATCGCATTCCGTTGACATATCAACCTTCAACAAATGATCATTGTTGTTTGTTGACTCTGTTTCTGAATCTAAGGCTTCACAAGCATACCCTAGTTTCTCTTTGTTCTTTTTCCATGATTGTTCACAGAAAGATTCCATACCTTGAACATTAATGATGTTGGTAGCAACATTCCTGGCATCTTTCCATTTAGCAATCACACTCTGTTCTATTTCTAGTTGTGTCTTAAGAATTTCTTCCCTTTGTAACACGTTCTCAAGTTCCTTCTTAGCATCCCTACTAACACATCTCATTTTCTCAAATTCAATGAGCTGTGCTTCTAACATTGCATTCCTATCACTTAAGAGCAAATTAGTCTCTTTAATTCTTGAATTCTCTTTGGTAAGTGATTTAAGAGTAACACGCAAATTATATAATACAGTAGACATTTCATTTACTGCACTATCGCATTCCTCTTTAGAAAGCTCAGAAAGATTAGTAATTGTTACCTGGTTGCTTGAGGAGCTTGCTTCCTGCTCATGATTGTTAGCCATAAGAGCCAAGTTGACATATTCAACATCATCATCAGAATCCAGCAAAGTGACCAAGCATTCCACAATTGAAACATTTAGATTTAGACTTTTCAATCCAGTTACTTTTGTTAGGTTGAAAGTCTCTCCTTGGTGGCCTTGCTTCTGAGTTTCTCTTGAACTTGAACTTAGAGAATTTTCTTGACAGAAAAGCAATGTGTTCATCAATCTCATCTAAGTCATCCAAGTTGGCTGGTTCTGGTTCTTCTTCTTCTGTCATCTTACCTTTACCCTTGCTGACATCACTTCTACAACTAGCTCGACTAGTTGTGGCCTTTGCAGCTTCTTCAGTGTCATCTTCCAGTTGGTTCACAGATGCAATCAATGCAATGGATCCACCCTTCTTCTGTACCTTTTCAATTTCCTCATCTTGCTCCATTTCCAGCTCATAAGTCTTCAATGTTCCATACAGCCTTTCAAGAGTGTAATCTTTGTACTCTTGAGTGTTTCTTAGAGAAACAGTCATAGGCTTCCATTCTTTTGGAAGAGCTCTTAGAAATTTAAGGTTTGAGTCCTTAGTTTGGTAGATTCTCCCATACAACTTTAATCCATTCAGAAGCTTTTGAAACCTACTAAACGTGTCATTTAGGGTTTCACCAGCCTTAAAGTGAAAGTGCTCATATTGTTGTATAAGGAGTTGCATTTTGTTCTCCCTTACTTGCTCAGTTCCTTCACATAGTGTTCTGACAGTGTCCCATACTTCTTTGGAGGTTGTACAGTTTATGACATTATCAAACATCTCTTGCTCCAAACCATTAAACAGAATGTTCATGGTTCTCTTATCTTTATGGATTTCTGCAAGATCTTCAATAGTCCATTCTGAGACAAGTTTTGGAATTTCTACGTCAGGAGTATCATCTGGCACTCCAACTCTAGATGCAAACTTCATGGGAACGTGTGGACCTTTCTCAATGCAGTCTACATATCTCTCATCCATAGACATGAGATGTAAATGCATCTTTACTTTCCAGTGAAAGTAATTGTCCTTATCAAGAACTGGTATCTTCACACCTGCATCCTTCTTCACCATGGTTTCTGTTTTGGTCTTGATCTTTAAACTTCTTGTATGTTAGAACCTGTCTCTGATACCAATTGTTATTCCCAAATGACCTAACAGAATTGTAGAAGGGGGGGTTGAATACAATTCTTGATATTTTCTTAAACTTAAAACACTGATAAAATAAAACTGAACTGAATAAACAAAAACACAAGATATAAATAATTCAGTTGGATTGTTTGATGATCCAACTGAAGTGTTTTTATTGCGGAAATAATCTGTGATACAAAAGTACACAGCTGCTCAGTTACAGAGTTGTAGAGAAGAATGCTCTCAAAGATAGCTAATACAAACTATTTGTTTTTCTTCTCTTACTTCTTTGTAACTGCTACACTTGGTTATATATATTCCCAAGTTTACAATACTATTTTTGGCTACTCTAAAGTACACTAAAGATAACCGCCAATAGTTTGCTTTTCATCCCTTTGTCCAGTGGTCCTTGGAGATCCTTGCTTTTGTCTTCATGCTTATTATGATCACTCCCAAGAGCCCAATTGGAAACTGGGATGTTTCCTTATTCCCCATGTCCATTTTAATGGTTTCCAATGCAAAGTACACTTCCACATCTCCTTTAGATCTGTTCAGTAACCTGTCACTATCACTTTGTCAACTATTCAGAAAAGCAATAATGATTCGTTGATAGCAGGGACATGTGTTTCATTGATAGCTTTATTCTTCATTCCGTTGATGGTGTTTCTCTCGTTTCGTTGATAGAGTAATCCTCATACCGTTGACATGTCTTCACTTAGGCAAAATTACAAGGCATGATATACTTACAATTAACCAACCTATTTTGCCTATCTAGTACTTAGTCAACATGACTTAGCTAGGAAACCTATCTAATACATACATCAAATGCATATCAAACTGTGAAGTATTGTACAGTGCAATTGCTACAACACTCATTCCGTTGATGAGCATCCTGTCAACGAAACACTGCAAAGCATGCCATTTCGTTGACAGTTACAAAATAACTTAATACAAAATCTACTAAGTGTTTTTACAATTATCATCAAGAACAACATATTCCTAACACACACTTCGCTCAAGGGAATTTGGGAATACAATAGAAGAGCGTGGAATCAACCGTTAACAAGGTGATTTTCTTTTCGCACTCCTTAATTGTGTATCATAAAATGTAGTAGAACCCCAAGTCCGTGGTTCCCAACAATTGGTATCAAGAGCTTGGTTATGGGTTCTATGTTTTATGATATGATGTCCATGTCGTAATTAAAATTGGTTATGTATGTATAGTGGTATGCTTGGATAATAATCTTTTGCAGGTTGTTTAGTATCCACTATTATGGCCTCGTTTTATTTTAATTATGTGTTTGGATCCCACGTGGTTTAATCGTGGTTATTTTTTGTTTTGGTTTCCACGTGGTTTATCGTGGTTGTAAATCACGAGGGTTGATCGTGCTAGTTTTGTTTTCTATTATGATTTTGCAATCTTGTAATCATGATTTGTATTCATGTTAGATTATGATCTGATGTAATAGAATAGGTATGTTATGTTGTATGTAACTATTTGATCGACGGAGTTGCAAGAAAACAAAGTTCTTCCGCTGATGTTACAAGATTTCGCCTATGCAACTTCGAACTGTTGTAACTTTTGCATACGGTGTCGGATTTCGATGAGTAATACCTTTTCGGAAAGGGCTTTCGATGTTCTACACGATTGAAAAATGACGTTGTCAAAGTTTCATGTGCGTCTGAGCTCGTTTAGACCCTCAAACAGCGAGTTGAAGTTTTCGCAGGATTTTCGGATGAATTTTTTTTTTTGGCCATAATAGTGGATTTATTTTTTATTTTAATTTTTCTGCTATTTAATTTTAATTATTGCATTAAATAATTATTATGTGTGTTGTTAATTATGTGTGTAATTTTAATTGCATGGTTAACATAAATAGGACGACATGGACATAAATTTTCATTTATTGCTTTAATTAAATGTTTTATGTTATTAAATTATGTGTGTATTTGGAATGCATGTTAGACATAATTATAATGACATAGGCCCCATTTAATTATGTAGAGATGCATGCTATGCTATGTTATGTGTTCTTTGTATTGTTATTTTGATAATATGTGGACCTCGAAGAAATAACATAGGGCGATGCATCTAGATAAAATTACTCATGTTAAAATACTAAGTGGGAGAGGGAATTAATTTGATATTAGATCCCATGGTCATCCATTATTGGTTGTATGTAATTTAACACTAGGACGATTATGAATTGGATATATGTCACCCATCGTGGCGTATGATTTATGACGTCTGGGTAGTGTTAAGGATATTACTAGGACAATCTTCTTAAGTTAATCACGAATAATGAAAGGTAAGCTCACCCCATCGTGACATACCAAGTTTTATAGAATTCGAGAAAAAAGTTGGACATTCCTTGATTGATGTTGATAATGGATATTTCTGTCTTAGGGGTTGTGTTCTTAAGCGAGTCCGTCTTTGACTTCACCAAAAACACCTGGGATTTATCCATTGATACATCGAACGGATGGGTCTGACTAAAGGCAACTTAAGATCTAAATAATGGTATACACTTAGCTATGAAAGATAATATATAGTCCACCCTAACGTGGCGTATTATTTAGTAGTAGGACCGAAGTAATATTTAAATTTAAATGGTATATATGTCACCCATCATGACGTACCAGATATTTATGGAATTTAAATATTAGTGCATTAATTTTAATTAATTGTTAGAGGAAACAAATTGGTTTTAAGATATATGCAATTTTCTGATTAAGTGTTATATGCATGATTCTCAGGATAGAATGGGCTTTAATCCACTTTTCACCATACTTAAGGATAACAAACTTACCGGACCTAACTATATTGAATGGAAACGCAATTTGGACATAGTGTTGACTGCTGAAGAGTTTAAATTCTGTACTATTGAACCCAAACCGGAACAGCCTGCTGCCGATGCTCCGGATGAGGAAAAAGAGTATTTTAAGAAGTGGACTAAGGCAGATGAGATGTCGCGATGTTACATTCTAGCAACCATGTCGGGTGTTTTGCAACATCAGCATCAGGCCATGACCACTGCTGCAGATATGCTCTATAACCTCAAGGAGCTTTTCGGAGATCAAAATAGGGCTGCTAGGCAAGTAGCAATGAAGTCTCTAATGAACACTCAGATGGCTGAAAAAACACCTGTAAGGGACCATGTTCTTCTGATGATGTCTCATATAAATGAACTAGAGGTCCTTGGTGCTGATATTGATGCGGAAACGCAGGTCGATATCATACTTATGAGTTTGCCCAAAAGCTTTGAGCCATTTCGCTTGAATTACAACATGAACAAGAAGTTGTATAGTCTTGCAGAACTTCTGACAGAGCTTCAGGCAGCGGAATCATTATTTCAGCAGCATGTTCAGGTAAATGTGGCTGAGAAAGTTTCTTCTTCAAAATCGAAAGGAAAGAAGAAGAAGAAGGTTCAGACACAGAAAGTTGTGAAACCATTGGGAGTTCAGAATTCAGTGAAGAAGCCTAAGGGCAAGTGCTTCAAGTGCAAGCAGTCGGGTCACTGGAAAAAGGATTGTCCTCTTTCTAAGAAGAACAATGCTGGTATGTCTCTTTCTCTTGTTACGGAAACATATATAGCGGCTATGTCTACGAGCACTTGGTGTGTAGACACAGGAGCCACTGATCATGTTTGTAATTCCATGCAGGGGTTCCAGAAAACCAGGCTGCTTAGAGATGGCGAGATATATGTGTTCATGGGAGATGCTACGAAAGTAGTAGTGGTTGCAGTTGGAGTTATTTCTTTATCTTTTGGTTATGATAGGATTTTGGTTTTGAATAATTGTCTTTATGTACCTTCATTTAGAAGGAATTTAATTTCGGTTTCTAAACTTGCTATGGATGGTTATAATGTTTGTTTGGATCATAATGTTTCCATTATGATGAATAAACGAGTTATATGTTCTGGTACATTGCAAGACAATTTATATATTATTGATCCTATAGTACCAATGCTGCAACCAAGTGAAATTAATAATACATTTTCTACCTCTAGTAAAAGAAAGGAACCTTCTGGATTGAACCAAACATATCTTTGGCACTTGAGATTAGGTCATATTAACTTGAGGAGGATTCAAAGATTGGTAGTAGATGGGCCTTTAGGCTCGTTGGCAGTGGAGCCATTTCCAGTCTGTGAATCTTGCTTGGAAGGAAAAATGACCAGTAGACCTTTTAAGGCAAAAGGAAATAGAGCCAAAGATGTGTTAGAATTGGTTCATACTGATTTATGTGGACCTATGAATATCCAAGCGAGAGGTGGGTATGAATATTTTGTCACTTTCATTGATGATTATTCGAGATATGGATACATTTATCTGTTGCACCGCAAGTCTGAGTGCTTTGAAAAATTCAAAGAGTACAAAGCAAGTGCGGAGAAGCGACATTCAGGAAAATGTATCAAGTCACTACGATCAGATCGTGGGGGCGAATACCTGCTTAGAGAATTTAGAGAATATTTATCAGAACATGGGATTTCATCCCAGTTGACTGCACCTGGCACACCTCAGTAGAATGGTGTAGCAGAAAGAAGGAACCAGACTCTTTTAGAGAGTGTTAGATCGATGATGAGTTATTCGAATTTACCCAAGTCGTTTTGGGGGCATGCTCTAGAAACAGCGGCTTATCTTCTAAACTTGGTACCTTCTAAGTCAGTTCCAAAAACTCCAAAAGAATTGTGGACTAGTACCAAACCTAGTTTGAAACACATTCGGATTTGGGGTTGTCCAGCACATGTGCTGAACAAGAACGTGACTAAGTTAGATTCTCGTACAAAAGTGAGGCTGTTTGTGGGTTATCCCAAGGGAACAAAAGGGTTTTGTTTTATAGTCCTAAGGATCGGGATATCATTGTAAGCACCAATGCTAGATTCTTAGAGGAAGACTATATAATGAATCACAAACCCATGAGTACTGTTGTTTTAGAGGAACTAGTGGGAGGACAAGATAATTCTAATATGCCACCGGTACAAGTAGAACAACCACAAGTAAATGAACAACCTATCACTAATACCACTCCAATGCTTCGTCGTAGTGGGAGGGTTGTTAAACAACCTGAGAGGTTCATGTTTTTGGGAGAGTCTTCGGACTTAGTCTCTGGTGAACATGATGAGGATCCTAGGACATACGAAGAAGCAATGCAAGATAAGGATGCAGATCTTTGGCAAAAGGCTATGCAATCTGAGATGGAATCTATGTATTCCAATAAAGTCTGGGATCTCGTGGAACCACCCAGTGGTGTAAAACCCATTGGATGCAAGTGGATCTACAAAAGAAAAAGAGGATCTGACAAAAAGGTGAAAGCCTGGAAAGCAAGACTTGTTGCGAAAGGGTATACTCAGAAACAAGGAATTGATTATGAGGAAACCTTTTCTCCGGTAGTCATGCTTAAGTCAATCCGGATTCTTTTATCTATAGCAGCTCATCTCGATTATGAGATTTGGCAAATGGATGTCAAGACAGCTTTCCTACATGGAAGTCTTGATGAAAACATCCATATGCAGCAACCAGAGGGATTCATCAAAGAGGGCCAAGAGCATCTAGTGTGTAAGCTTAAGAAGTCCATTTATGGACTGAAACAAGCTTCCAGGGAGTGGGACATTCGTTTTGATCAGGCCGTCCAGACAAATGGTTATGATCAGAGTCCAAGCGAAGCATGTGTGTATAGGAA
Source organism: Heracleum sosnowskyi (assembly GCA_030848705.1). NCBI lineage: Eukaryota > Viridiplantae > Streptophyta > Magnoliopsida > Apiales > Apiaceae > Heracleum > Heracleum sosnowskyi. The sequence goes on from CM061241.1 coordinate 50,075,624, forward strand.
AAGTGAAGGAAATGCAGTGGTTTTTCTAGTACTATATGTAGATGACATTTTGCTCATTGGAAACAATGTAGAGATGTTGTCATCTATTAAGGCATGGTTGTTCAAACAATTTGAAATGAAAGACTTATGTGAAGCCGCATACATTCTTGGGATCAAAGTTATAAGAGATCGCAAGAAAAGAACATTGGCTTTATCTCAAGAACCGTACATTGATGAGGTATTGACTCGTTTTAACATGCAGGACTCTAAGAAGGGTAATTTACCTTTTAGACATGGAGTCTCTCTATCAAAGGAGCAGTGTCCTAAGACACCTAAGGAGATAGAGAACATGAAAGCAGTTCCTTATGCTTCAGCATGTGGAAGCTTAATGTATGTCATGTTATGCACGAGACCTGATATTTGCTTTGCCGTAGGCATGGTCAGTAGATATCAGTCCAATCCAGGTCAGGAACATTGGAGTGCAGTAAAAACGATACTTAAGTACTTGCGAAGGACTAAGAAGTATATGTTAATTTACAAGGCTTCAGACTTGTTTCCTGTGGGTTATACCGATTCAGATTTCCAGACAGATAGGGATAAGAGGAAGTCAACCTCGGGGTGTGTTTTTACTTTAGGAGGTGGAGCTATAATATGGAGGAGTGTGAAGCAGAAATGCATCGCAGACTCAACCATGGAAGCTGAATATGTGGCAGCCTCTGAGGCAGCCAAGGAGGCTATATGGTTCCGGAATTTCCTGCTGGATTTGAATGTAGTTCCTAATTTGCCACGGCAAATCACAATTTATTGTGATAATACTGGTGCTGTTGCAAATACAAAGGAACCACGAGAACATAAAGCAGCAAAACACATTGAGCATAAGTATCACCTCATACGACAGTTCGTTAAGCGAGGAGATATTATTGTGACTGATATAGCATCAAAGGACAACCGGGCTGATCCTTTCACGAAGAGTTTACCAGCTAAGGTTTTTGAAGAACACGTGGAGGAGATAGGAGTCAGATGTCTGGTCACGGAATAGTTATTTAAACTGGTAGCGGATTATATTAATAAACACTGATATACTCAAAGAATAGCTTGAGTATAAGTGGGAGATTGTTGGGTTTTATACTAAACTATTCATTAGTAGTATATAAACATTGTCCATTTTATTGAGAATCTTGATTGCATATTTTTACATTGTCTATTTATTATATATTGTGGATAATTTAGTATCAAATGGGATAACAGAAGATTAAATTATCAGTGTCTATATATAATATAAAGGGTTCACAGTTTAAGTGGAATTAGACAAACCACTGGAATAACTGAAGTATTATTTGGGAATAGTTTATCTTGACTATTAAATAATACTTGTATACTTTGTGTATATTGAACATGATCAAATTTAGAATTGTTCCCTTAAACTGATTAAGAAGGTGAACTAAGATTCTATGTTATTAATAATGCTTAGGTTCTTAATCCGGATATAGTAATTGACACGTGTATATTATTTACATGCTTTGATTTATATATGAAATAATTCTTTTGAATTATATCATTATATTTTGGGTGATGGAATAATATATATGGTGGATATTATTTATTGAAGGAATCCGTGTCCTGATAATATTCGGGTTAATGATGTCCCCTTGAAAGCTCAAAAGGATTTAATTATGTGAAAACCCTGCAGGTGGATTTATTCCGGCATAATTAAATAAAGGTAGAGTGGATGATCAAGGATATAAGATGTTAATTAAATGAATTATCAGTAATTTATTTAATTAATGGGCATGCGCTATTTTAAACATGGGGAATTTAATAAGCAAATAATATTGGAACCAAATTAATTAATTAAGTTGCGGTATTAGGAAAGGTAGTGAAAATATTAATTCTTTAGTGGATTGAATTAATATTTAATTACATTGGGCTAGGCCCAGGATGTAATTAAAAGGCCCAACCTAATTATCCATGATCCCTATTGTAGCCCTATATATATTCTTATTCTCTTCTTGCTAGGGTTGGTTAAGAAAAATATTGTAGCCACCTAGGAGCAAGAAGAGAGGTTAACTTGAGAAGACGGAGGCCACACTTCGCTCAAGGGAATTTGGGAATACAATAGAAGAGCGTGGAATCAACCGTTAACAACGTGATTTTCTTTTCGCACTCCTTAATTGTGTATCATAAAATGTAGTAGAACCCCAAGTCCGTGGTTCCCAACAGTGTAGTATATAAACACAGTCTTGATTTCGATTTATGTATTATTCGGAAGAGAAGAGAAGCGAATCAAGATAGAAGCTCTCGAGAACATAGAATTTCTTGAGAGAGTTTTTGTAAGCTAGCAGCTCTCAAGAACATCAGAATTTCTTGAGAGAGTTTGTAACAGTTTTATATCAGATTTAATAAAGCTGTTATCTTTCTTTTCATATTTGTGATATATACATTAAGAAGTCGATTATCTTATGCTATTGTATTCAACCCCCCTTCTACAATAGATTATTACTGGGCAACATTAGAGTAGTTTCGATTGTAAATAAATGGGTTAACTTTATTTCAGTCTAATAAAGTTACAAACGAGCTGAGTTGTACGCCATGTAATCGTCCATCTGGCTCCACCTGTCTCCACGTAATTTTGACGTTAAAGTCAAGACGGATCCGTTAGGTCAACTATTCAAAGTTAACGTCGATGTCCTCACTGGCTACTAGAATGGTACACATGAGACGCCGATAACTAGAGTGAGTGATTTGATACCAGCCCCCCACTTCAGTGAGCACTTTGCTATTTAACCCAATATTACCCCTAAAAGAAGTATAGAAGGTAAAAACAAGATTAACTCCTCAAAGGCACATTAGTTACTTTTTATGCCTAAAGCAAAAATTTACGTCCATGAAAATACCACTGTAACACAAAATTAAGAACTAATTTGTACTCAGTCTTGCTCAAATTGCCTAGTTCTTTGTTGGACATGTCCTTACATCAGCTAAAACTTTCTCTAGCAAAATATTATGATCTCAACATAAAATGAACAAACTACTAACTGCCTTCTTCTTGGTCATCATCAGATTTGTTGATATCAACAGTTGGATCGACACGTGCCTTTTTCTTCTTTGGTCGGTCTTCATTGATATCAACATTTGGATCGACACATGCCTTGTTCTTATTTGGACAGGTTCTTGCATCATGCACAGTCGAATTACATAACTTGCATTTTCTTGGACGTTTGTTTCATTCTTTATCGCCTTCTCTCTTGCACTAACAAGTCTTTTTAGCCCTGAACCTTTGTTTGAACATTCCTTTGGAACATGGATAGTAAGATCTTCTCTTGGATGTGGACCCATTAACATCTCTATATGAGCTTTCTTACATAAATAACTATCATCACCAAGATCAGAGACCAACGGTTTAACCGTTTTCTCAACATAAGCCAACTTGTCTAGATTAACTCTTGCCTTGTTCATCGATTTTTGAAAACTAAACCAGATATTTGTTTGCTTCAAAGATGCAGTTTCCATCCTTTTAAAGTCATCTGAAACACCCAATAACTTTATAGATAATGGTGCATTTTCAGCATTTTTGCTCCATCGGTTGAGCACAAGATTTCTCGATAATTTAGTCACCTCATAGTGCCTAAGAGCACAAAATGCATGCCTACACAGAATCCCACACATGAGAAACTTTTTTCAAGAACATTCTGTTAGGCTCAAGGCATGTCTGAATACCACTATTAACAAGCCTACACCTTATGACTATGTCACTCTACATGACCTAGTGAAGTTTATCACTGGGATATAGTATAGGTCTTTATTGTACTTGTCTTGTTTTCATGTACTTAGGTTTATTCTGTATGCTCAATTTTATAATGAGCTTAGTAAGTTTCTTGCACCTAGAATGTACATAGGCCATGCAATAATTGTCCTGGAAGAAGATCAGTTTGTTCATGCAGCCGGGTAAAAGTGAATAAGGCCTTGAAGAAATAAGTTGCATAAATTTGTCTAAGTCCCTATATCGTGAGCTATGTCGTGAAGTTCTCAAAGTCCATGTCGTGAAGTGCTGAGATCACATAGTCTGAAATGAACTATATCGTGAAGTCTTCAAGGCACATGTCATGAAGTGTTGAGATCGCAAAGTCTGAAATGTACTAGATCGTGAAGTCCTCAAAAAGGCTATATCGTGAAGTCCTAGAAAGGCCATACTGTGAAGTCAGAAATATGCCATATCGCATACTCCTAAAATACCCATATAGCAAAGTCCTCATATAGCAAAGTCACAAATGCTCTATGTCGACAAGTCACAGGATAAGGAGTATGCTGGAGTTCACGATGTCAACACTTAGGCGATTTACAACAAGACAAATCAAGGTACAGTATCAGAGTTCATGGAGACAAATACTGAAGCATCTGTTACGGTGAGGTGGTCCAAAGATAGATGCAAATCTACAGCAAAACTTGGAGAGAAAGAATAGAGACAAGCAGCTACAGATACGGGAAAGGACTACAGAAAGCAAGTGGTCCTTCCTGACACAATTAACCTCATATAGAAAAACAAGTTGGAGTTACAGTTAGGGGTAGCTGTGTAAATATGTGTGTGCACTAGTTTGTATAGGTTTTATATATATTATGCACACCCTATTGTTAGCTGTAGGGGAGATACACATAGAATTATTCAAGCACTCTTTTCTCTGTAAGAAAACAAGAAAGAACTGTTCTTGTTTAGAAGCCAGAATTTCACTTGTGAAATTTTGGAAGTTGTAGTATTTGATTTACTTTATCTAAAGTAGATTCAAGTGATTGTGTGTGTTCTTGTTCTTTTTATTTCCGCATTTTCATACATACACAATCTAATACAGTTTTTAGTTTCAAGATTCGAAAAACATTCAAACTATCCATTCACCCCCGTCCTCTGTCTAGTTTCCTAGTGATATTCATATCTAACAAGTGGTATCAGAGCAGGCTGTTGAAATACAAACAGAAAAAGATCAAGAATGAGTTCACAGAAACTAAGCAATATCAAGATTCCTCCCTTCAATAAGGAACACTACAATCTATGGAAGAAGAAGATGTTGCTATTCATCAAAGCTTCAAACCCCATGTATTTAGACATCCTAAAACATGTTCCCTTCATTCCAATGATTGAGATTGCTAAAATAACGGTTGGTACTGAGAAAATACCACAGCATTGTGAGCCTAAAGATCCTTCCAAATACACTGATTCTGAAAAAGAGAAAGTTGCTCTAGATGGAAATCTCCAACTCATTATTTGTGAATCTATGGATCTTAACATGTATGGAACTATTGCTCATTGTAGTAGTTCTAAAAAGATGTGGGATCTCATTGAAGTGCTATGTGAAGGAACTCCTGAAGTAAGGAAAAACAAGAAACAGATTCTTGTTTCTCAGTATGAAGCCTTCATGGCTCAGCCAAAAGAGGGCATCACGGAAGTGTTTGAAAGGTTCAACAGGTTGATAAATGATCTTAAACTCTATGACAAACACTATGAAACTGAAGAGCTTAACAAGAAGTTCTTATTGACTCTTCCAAACCATTTGGAGCCAAGGATCTTGTAATAACCCCAAATTTTGGAATTAATTAAAACTTTGATGAATAATGAATTTTGCTGGCTAAGAAAATTTTCAGACCACTGTATATGCAAGCTTGGAATGAATGTTTCGAAGTTATATTAGTGATGTATAAGGAGAATCAGTGAATGCAAATGCGATCAGAATCAGAAGATTTCTACTTGAGTTTTATACCACTATTCATCGGACAATCGAGGATGTATTAAATTGATCATTTTGAGAGAGTATATAGAATGAGGAAATCCATGATCACATATTAAGCCAAGGCAATAAAAGGTCAAGGAAGTATCACCTAGCATTGGTGCAACGAAATATTTTCAAAATCACTTGAACCTATATCAAGACCTAGTAACAAAGCAAAAGCGTAACGAATTATGGATTAAAACCTAACCAAAGGGGAAGTATCATATAATATCATCAAGTGCAACATATGAGAGGATTGATGACACAAGCAATGACAAAAGTAATGACACAAGCATGACCTAGGTGATGAATCACCACCTTGTCACCATTTTGTTCAAGTAATCATCCAAAGCTTGACAACTGTCCTTGGTGACTTAACTAGCATTTTAACCACAAGGATTAGAAGTATCTACTTCAGATTTTATTAAGCAAAAGAAAAGAAAAGAAAGCAAGTATCCATCTCCCCCATTTCTTCAAAATTCTGCCCAGCTTGAACAAGGGAGAAAGAAAAATTCATAACTCAAACTCTACTCATCCAAAACTCTCCAAATTTGGACCATAGCTCCCTCAATGTATACACAAGATACTTTTAAAATTTCAGGGCCATACAAGAATTATAGCATGGTCAAATATTGGATCAAAGTTGAGGCATGAATAGTGATTTCGAAAATACTAACTTGTGTTCTTGAAGATTAAAGCTTATTAAGGTTGATTAAGGATCAAGCAAGGATATATAAGCCATTTTTAGTGTATACCAAGAATCAAGGAAGGTATTAACATCTCACACCTTTAGTTATATTTTTATTATTATGCTAAGATTGATGATAGTTTGTGATAGTATGAATTAAAAGTTGAATCCTTGGTTATGGTGATTGTTTAGTGATTATTTTGATGGTTGGACTTGTGAACATTGGTATGAACTTTCTAGGGAAGATTATGAGTTGTTTGATATGGGGAATTAGAATTATTGATGATTTGTTGTTGATTAATGGATTATTGGAGTGTTATAAACACGGGAATCTTGATTAAGCGTCATTGTCATGTCGAATTTTCCTTAGATTAGTTGGGCAGTAGCCTCGGGTACCTTCAAGGCATGATAAAAATAATTACTGACCATGATAATGTAGGTCTTGTTTTTTAGTTTATTTTGGCGAAAGAATCGTGTCGTTTCGATTTATGGTTTAGGAGAAACACTCGTTTTAGTGAAAGTGGTTTCGGGTAACTAAGTAGTTCACTATATGAACTTTGAGCATATGATCAAGCCCTTTAAAAAAATGGAAATAGGTCATGATATTAAGGTGGATACTAGTATGGATAGTTATTAAGGGAACCGAGAAGGTTTCGTGTTAAAAAGATAAATTTTTGATTTTATAAAAATGCGAGAACCAAAGTTGCGCGAGGATGAATGGTTTCTGCACTCTACTGCCTTAAACTGCTGCTCTCGGGATTTTCATCCCCCGAACCGAAAAAACATTTTCAAGTATTTTGTTCCATTCTTTCTCTGGATCGCGCATGCGAAAACGGTGTGTCATTTCAGTTAACGGTTAAGGAGATATGAGCATTTTAGTGAAAGTAGTGCGAATAGTAACTTTCCGTAGCTCATCCAAGTTTGAAAATACATTTCACCAAGTTAAACCCCTGTTTTGAGATCAAAACTTTTTTGATAAATATTACAAATACTAATAATGATTTTAGAAGTGGTTTCATATTTAAATGTAAATTTTCTAATTTATTAAAAGTGTTAGAGTGTGAGTCGCGTAATAGTAACTCCATGAAAAGTCAACTCTAGGGGTACTACTTTGACCACCCGTTGTAACTGAGATAAAGGGTTATTTCAGGTCGAGTAAAACACGAACGTTGTTGAGGAATAACATGACTACATGATGTGTTTGACTTATGGTAGACTTAAAGTGAGTGTCTTAAGGATAAGCGAAGTATTATGAATGAGTTGTTATGAGCGAATGATTACGCTAGGGGACTGATCGAGTATTTCTTTGTTTATAGATTTCCCAAAAAATTCTCGAACGCCTAACAACCGAGGACTCAAGGCAAGTTTTCTCATCCCATGCTGTATTTCAAATTACAATATACTGATTATTACATGTGATATGTTATGCAAGCTTTCAAACCCTACATCTGATAATAGATGCGGTTGTGATAAATTGTTGTGATTGTGATATAAACTGTTTAATTATTTTAAAGGATTTACGAACTGATTTATATATTGACTTAAATCTTTCGTAGCTTAATATGGTTTATATGCTATGAGTATATTTGTAACAGCCCGACTTTTCGGACTATTAAATCTAAATTCAAAACTTAAATAAAACACTATACAATGACAATGACAGACGGAAGCGTGACAAAAGTTCTATTACAAAGCTAACTATTACAAAAGCGCAGCTAACGATAATCCAAAAACCAATCTATTCCGAATCTAAGATCCTCGAATCCAATGCTATCCCACTTGAGTTACACCAAACCTGAAAATTGTAAGGAATGAGCTATACAGCCCAGCAAGAAACCAATCGATCCAACTAGTCGGGCAAATAACATGTATACATACAAGATAATACGATATTCAATACGATACAATAACGATACACAATACATAACTTTCAATTCACATATTCTTATTCTTATTCGATAAATACGATACCACATATCAACAATAACTTGAAACCCACAATTCATGCCACGATCACTATAACCCGGTGATAACGGTCCTAAATTTTCAGAAAACTGTCACTATAACCCGGTGACTCGGTCCTTATTCTTATTCGATATTTTCACAAAACATGGCACAAATCAGAATTCCAAGACTATTATTGCTTACACATAACACATGTCAAATAAACATAACACTTCAAAATATAATTTCACTTAGCCCGAGTTTATATAATCAAATATACACTCAACAAATAATTTCAAAAACACTAGAGAGAACAATCGGAAACTTACCTCAACGCGAAAAATCAAGAATCAAATCATCCTAAGCACGTACACATTTCTGACCAGAACTGTATTTAACCTTTTTGACCCTCTAAACGATGTTTTCTTGAAAACCTCAAAGGACGAAAGTTGTACAGAATGAAAATACATTTCTGAAAAGATATGACTCATCAGAATCGGACTTATAACGAATCGGGAATTGAATAAAACGTTCGCTGAATTTGAACAGAAACTGAAAAACAAAATCTGTTTGTATTTTGTGATTTTAAGAACAGTTAATAGCATAATCTGGAAAAATACTGTGAAACAAAAGTTGTAGAAAATTGAAAGAGCTTTCTGAAAAGTCCAGAATAATCAAATTCCGACTTACGATGAATTTATTACGAATTTTACAAGACAGCTGAATTGTATGTATAAAAACCCTACGAATTTTGACAATAAAAACGAAGAAATAGAATATGATGTTTATATAAAGACCCGGAACCCTAATTCCAAACCTACTACTTACCCGTGTTCAAATCTGATCCAAACTTTAGGCCCATTAGTCTAATTTCATATTAAATCCTATTCTTTTTCAAATTTTAATCTAATTTTCTATTATTCTTTTATAATTATTAATCTAAAAATTACGGGATATTACAATATTAGATATAAACCGAGGTTTTATAAAGGCTCTAAGTGTAGAGCACTTGTATGGTAGTTTAAACTTAGACCGGGAGCCAAATTATTATTTTGTTTTGATTATACTGTCATAAAAGCTGGAGGGTTCCAGAGACAACCATATTTTTATATTGATTAAATATTCCAATATTAATATCATTGGAAATTTAATGTGAGATATTTAAATAATATTATTATAAATATTATTTGAATATTTATTTAATCGAGTGAATATTATTTTGGAATATTCATTTAAGTAGAATTTTATTGAATAGTAATTCAATAATTATTATTTGAATATTTATTAAATATTCCAAAAATGATTTAAAAATCATAGAACCTTATTTAAATATTACGTAAGGTTCCAATAGTTATTTAAAATATTTTCTGATCTTAAAAAGATTTATTTGATTGTAGTAGGGGTTCCCAACTATTTTAATTGAATTATCTCAAATGATGACTATGGTTTTTGACTTATAAAAATTGGGAATATATTCCAAGAAGTGAACATGTGATTTCACTTGCCTCTTTCATTAAAAGTGATATATTTTGGGTTTCTGAATTATCAAAACTAAAGATATTTTACAAAACTCTCAGGTCGTGATTTGAAATGTTTTACTCGAGGATCGAGGTCAGTTGACAACGGTCAACCCACATTGTGACTTACTTCCGATATAATCCGGAAGTAAGGGTGTTTTTACAAAACCTATCAACAAGCTTATGCTTGGGGAACCGGAGTAATATCCGTTCCAGTTATATATAGTTGGGGGAACGACTTTTTCGCGTAAGTAGCCGAGTAACGCACGGTCCCGCAAATAAAAACTATATTTTTCTGGCCTTGATGTCGCCAGGTTAGCGTAAGAGATCGGGTGACGCCGGCCCAGCAGAAAACTATTTTCTGGCCTTGATGTTGCCATGGGTAAATATAATAAGAGGCTGGATGATGCCAGTCCAGTGGAATCCGTTGGCAGGGAGCGGTCCACTTGTGTGGCCTTGATGTCGCCATGGGGTTACCAATATGTAAGAGGTCGAGTGTCGCCGGTCCAACTTAAAAGCCCGTATGCGGCTAGGGTAATGACCTTCGGGATTATCCATCTACTAGTAGAGAATCTATGGTATGATGACTGATCATCGTATACTAGTGAGTAGCCCTGTACAGTTCCCCATGTTTTCCAAGGATTGGAATTTCAAAAATGTTTTGGTAACTTTGGTTAAATACCGGTTACAGATACTTGTTAATGATATTTTAACAAAGTACTATACCTCATACAGTATTTGAACTGTATGGCATGTTTTGACGAAAAGATTTCTCTAAACATCATTCTGTATACGAATGAGATTTCAAATGTTGCAAATGATATATGAGCTTGCAGATTTTTATATAAGCTGCTATATATTATTGTTGAGCTTTAATGCTCATTCTTGCTTCTTTTATATATCACAACACAACAGCTTCAAAAAGGTGTTCATAACTGATATTTTACAGTGTTTTGAACAGCATGAGATATCTATATAGATATGCGTATATATATATTGAGAAAGTATTTAAGATATGCAGTATGTTGAACTGCACAGTATTTTGAATCAATGAATAGGCTTTAGGCCTTGATTCCAATGTTAATATCTATTTTAAAAAGATGTGTTTTGAGTCTTGGTTCATTATATCGATACCAAGGATTTCTAAATGATTTACGAGAGTATTTGAGTATGATTATAAGTTATACAATATTTTGAACTGTATACTATTTTGGGTCAAACCCTAGTAGTTTTAAAATTTTGATCCTATATGGATTATCTACCTTAAAGGTTTAAAGATTTAAACTGGGATAGATTTCTTGCTGAGCGCTATTAGCTCATTCTTGCTTTATTAAAACTTTCAGCATGAAGAAAACATTGCTGATTCACCTTGTATTACGAGAGCAAGGGAATGGAGAGGCCACCCTAGAGTTAGTTCAGCAGGATGGATACTGCCGGAGTTAGCAGAACAGTTGCAGATGGAATTAGGGAGAATTGTTTTCGAGTAGGTTTGCATTATTGAACCTTGTATAGAATTGTGAGGTCTATTATTTTAACTTCAGGTAGAGGTTGTAAATAATAGATGAGATCCTGGATAGTACATTTGATTTGTAATAACAAATGTTACTTATTGTTGCTCAATTCCAAGGCTATAACTTGTGTGTGTGTGCGGAAGTGATTGGGGTCTTTGGAGTTGTATTATTAGAATATTGTAAGTGATGCATGTATTGTATGATTGATGGAGTGTGACAACCCAGATTCATGACCCCGGATTTGGGGGTGTTACAGATCTCTTCTCTCATGGAAAGAGATCTAACTAAGATTGGCTTTGATATGGTGTGCTGAAAACATATGAACTGGAGCTGTTTCAGAAGAGATCCATTTAGGCAAAGAAAGGCATAATGGCCAACACATCATGTGCCCTCATTGCTAATAATCTAAGCCAAAGGTTGGAAGTTGTGAAAGTCAATCAAGCTAAGGTTGAAGAGCTGGATGTTGAGGAAACTTTTGAAGAACCTCAAGTCACCTATGACTTGCCTGAGGAAGATGACTTATATAGCATAGATGAACTGGATAAAATGGAGAATAAATCTTTTGCTTACATGGCTAGGAGGTATCCTAATATAAGATTCAAAAGGAAGCAGCCATTTAAGTCTAAGGTTAATGCTAGTGGAGCTGGTGGATCAAGTGGCTCAAACAACTTCAACAAAGGGAAAGGAGATGTTGGTGTTGCAAAGGGTGGATACAAAACTAGAAGTGTGGATAGAACAAAGATAGGATGCTACAACTGTAATGAACTTGGACACTTTGCTACAAAGTGCAAGAAGCCCAAACAAGTCAAGAAGGACAAAGCATACTTGGAACTTGAAGCAAAGTATGAAGCTCTACTCAAGAAACAGCAGGGAAAGGCTTTTATTGCAGAGGGAAAATGCTGGGATGACTCAAATAAAGAAGAAGAACAGGAGTATGTAAACTATGCCTTGATGGCTTATTCTGATGATGGTGATTCTAACTCTTCAAATTAGGTACCTATTCTTACTTCTCTTGAAATGTCTCCCTCTCAATACAAGCAAACTGTTGAAGATATGAGTACAGAGATGTTTAATATTCATACTAGTATGTTAGTTGCTAATGAAGAAATTGATAGTCTAACTGTTAAGAATATTGAAGTTACAGAAAAGAATGAGGAACTTGAGTTAATGGCTGTGAATCTTGATGGTTTGAAAAAGGAAGTTGAGTATCTTAAAAATAAGGTAGTTTGTGCTGAACAAATAAAAAAAGCCCTTAGGGAACAAATTGCTGAAAATGAATTGAAGATAAGAAGCTATAGAAACTCTGCTGAGATTGTTCAAGCCTATCATGAGGAACATACTAAAAACATTAAGGTTGGAATTGGTTTTGATTATGAGAATGACAAGTGAAGGAAGAAGAGTAAGGGCAAGGAAAAAGAATCTTTTGTAAACAAAAATGCCCCCAACTATCTTGTCTAGTGTCAAAAAGCCCATCTTCAAAAAGAGTGTTGTTGAGTTTGATGAAGAATCAATGGTCATCAAACAACAGCTACTTGAAGAAGATGAAGCTGCTAAAGACATGTCTTCATCCCCTGAATCTAAAACTCAGAAAGAAACCAAAGACAATCTTATCAAGAGTCCTAAAATCACTAAGGAAGTTGTTAAGAAAAAGAAACAAAATAGGAATGGGAAAGTAGGTGTTAACAAGGGTAATAGTTATGCTTATGTGCCAAATGCTCCTAGGAAAAAATGCCAGAAATGCTCATCTGTTAATCATTTGACTCACAAGTGTAATAAACCTGTTACCAATGAAGTGGACAATCTGAGTAACCATTATGTTGGCATGAATGATATCCATGATTCTTTCTGTGGTAAATCTAACTGCATGACATGCTATGTGACTGTGATTGCTAATTGCTTATCTTTGAAGCAAAAACTTGACTCTACACACTCAAGTGAATCACACACACATATGCACACTCACAAGACAGGATCCCCAATCAGAGTTGATAGGGTAAAGATTTCATGTGAGCCTAAGAGTGTCAACTCTAAAGCTTCCAAAATAGTGAAGTCTCCTACTGTGAAGAATGCTGATTATGACAGAAGAATCAATTACAAAAATGTTTCTAAGTCAACTGGACCCTACCAAGTGTGGGTACCAAAAACAACTTAGTCATTTTGTGAATGTAGAGCAACAGGAATAAAAGAGTCATATGCATCTTGGACAGTGGATGCTCAAGTCACATGACTGGTGATATAGCCCTGCTATCACATTTTGAGAAGAAGGCTGGCCCATCAGTAACCTTTGGAAATGACAACATTGGTTATACAATGGGATATGGCAGTGTTGAATCTGGAAATGTCATAATTGAAGATGTAGCATTTGTTGAAGGACTGAAGCACAATCTCTTGAGTATTGGACAATTCACTAATAGGGGATTTAAAGTGGAATTTGTTGAAGATCAATGTCTATTCTCTAAAAGAGGAAGTGGTGAAGTTGTTTTAACTGGTGTAAAGAAAGGAAGCTTGTTTGTGTCTAATCTAAAGGCTGCAGACAAGGGTGAAAATTGTTGTTTCTACACAAAAGCCACAAATGAAGAATTTTGGCTGTGGCACAAGAAATTGTCTCACTTAAATGTCAAGGCAATGAATTCTCTAGCAAAGAGAGAACTTATCAGAGACATGCCTGCCTTGGAATTTGTTCAAGATGGAGCTTGTGAAGCATGTCAACGAGGGAAGATAAAAAGGTCAAGTCACAAGAACAAATTACTCAACTCAAACTGAAAACCTCTGCAGTTAATTCACATGGACCTATTTGGTCCTGTAAATGTAATGTCCCTTTCCAAGAAGAAATATGCTCTAGTTATGGTTGATGACTATTCAAGATACACTTGGGTGGAATTTCTATTTTCCAAGGATGAAGCTCATCAAGTCATTATAGAGCATATCAAGAGAGTAGATAGAGAAGCACAAAACACTGGTTCCTCTGTGGTTGCTTTGAGAAGTGATAATGGAACTGAATTTAGAAATACCACATTGTATAAGTTCTGCAAAGACAAGGGCATCTCTCAACAATTTTCAGCTCCAAGAATTCCACAACAAAATGGAGTGGTGGAAAGAAAGAATAGAACTCTCATTGAAGCTACAAGAACAATGTTGTTGGATGCAAAGCTACCTACTAGCTTTTGGGCTGATGTTGTTAACACAGCATGCTATGTGTAAAATAGAACATTGATCAATAAGAGGTCTGGAAAAACTTCTTACTCTTTGATGACTGGAAAAAGAGCATCCTTCAAGCATCTTCATGTATTTGGAAGCAAGTGTTTTGTGATGAAAGATACATCCGAGCATGTTGGAAAATTTGATGAAAATGCATTTGAAGGTATCTTCATTGGATACTCTCTGGAAAGGACAGCATACAGAGTGTTTGTACCTGAGCAACACAAAGTGATGGAAAGCATGGATGTTACTTTTGATGACAAGAAATTCCCTGGACTTGCAACAAGTGAAAAAGACAGTGTGCCATTGAGATTTGAAAATCAAGGATATCTTGAAGATTCTGAAAGTGAAGATGAGACACCTGTTGTAACTGTTCCACATGATGAAAGAAATGAAATTGATGATCACCTGTTAGGTCCTGATAAGTTTCTAGAAGGGGGGTTGAATACAAACTATACCGTTTTATCGAATTTGTTCTATTTAGAATCAAACAATTTAAGAACAAATTATGGCGGAATTAAATGAAACAGAATTCAAGTTAAATATAACTTATATTAAACTTGAAAGGTGTTACAAATGAAGTACTGATTACAAGATTGAATCTCAAACTAATTAAAACAAATCTAGAATAAATTCGACATGAATTTATCTATTTTTGTAATAAAAAGATATAACAATATTTGATAACTTGAGATACGTTCTAGGGATAAAAATCCGCTAGATAGTCAAAGCAGTACAAGTAAATGAATTCTAGTGGTTTAGATTTAACACAATAATTTTCTAGAATTAATTCACTGAAGAAAAAGATTCGGCAGAGTTCTTCACTTTTCTTCACAGAAGCTTTTTATGAATGTAATGTTCTTGATATGTATCTTCTGTCTAATCTTTGATTATGTGAGAATGAATCACTTTAGTAATCCACTTGACACAAAAGGTAACATGCACGTTTCTGCTTATCATTCCACTAGGAATTACTATCAAAATAGTCTTGGAATGACTATCTTAAAAGCCTGGAATAACTATAAAAAGAACTGGAATGACTAAGAGAATATACATAAATTAAATCTGAATTTCTAGAAATGTACTAGGATGACTATCGGGATGACTATCCCTTGATAGTCATTCCAGTACATTTTTAATATAAATAGACTTGGAATGACTATCGGGATGACTATCCTGGATAGTCATTCCAGTTCATTTTAATTAAGAAATTCTGAATTAATTCTAATTCTAATTTAAATTAATTCTGTTAATTAATTTATTTGTTAAATTAATTCAGAAGAATTAATTTAATAAATAAATTAATAACTAATTTAAAAGAGAATGTAAATTTTTTAATCATAGAAAAACCAATTCTTGAACCACTTGAACTGCTGAAGAGTATCCATTGTCAGAGGTTGTCATTTGATGCACGGTCTGGTTCATAAATGACTAACTTCAATGTCTGTTCTTCATCTTGACTTTAAGTTGTGGTTCATTGTCTGCTTTTGACTGTTGATCAACCTTTGTAACCTCTACATTTGCTGTCACAAATCTGAAACCTCTGTCACTTTAATAAATCCACTTCTTTGAAGACTTCACTGAGGCTTGAACAAATAATTGAACTTCTTTCAATGTAGTATTTCTTCAAATCTGTAGGATCACTACACCAAAAATGACCTATTGCAACCCCAAAAAAGTGTATTGTTAGACCCCAAAAATGTTACAGTAGATGTTTATGTAACGTTTTGGCCAAAATTCGGCGTTACATTTACTGGCGTTGCCTATGGCCTCTATTGCAACATTATGTGTACTTGTTGCAACATTTTTTGAAATATTACAATAGCACTTTTTTGTAACACTTTTGTCTGTTTTAGTAACATTTTTAAGGTGTTACAATAGACTAATGCAACACTTGTTTGCAACATTTATTAAGTTAAAAAGTTACAAAGTCAGTTTATTGTAACATTTTAATGCAACATTTTGATGCATTTTGCAATACTTTTTGTTTTTTTGCAACAACTATCTGCAACATTTTGATGCCTGTTGCAATGCTTTTGGTTTTTTAGCAACATTTATCTGCAACTTTTTTATCCCTATTGTAATACTTTTAGATTTTATTGACAATTGTTATTTGCAACACTTTTTATTGGTCCAATTAAAATGTCCAAAAGCATACCAAACCACAAATCACATTCCAAAATTTTCAAATGACAAACCAACAAAACATATGTCAATAAAGTCCAAAGTCGGGTTGTAGTACAATATCATCTTACATCTAGTACTTAAGTCAAATCGAAGTACATGGTCGACTTACACCAGAATTCTACATTAAACATAGTCTTTCATGTCAAATTACCAACCTATTAAAAATGTAGGCACATACAAAGTAAAAGAACTGAACTGATCATAAACCATCACTTTTGTCATCCTCATGATTGTCGGCTCATGATCATTGTCTTCCAAATTGTCCTTCCAATCCATTGCAACATAGTAAACAACATCCTGTTTGGAACAATCCCTGTTTTTCAAAGCATTGGAGCTTGTCACAATAAAATAAAATTAGAAAATGTGAAACAGTAAATTGTAATCTTTAAGACAAAAACTGCTACTATGTTGTACGATGTCGGGAACTGTATGTAAAGACGGCTAAAAGTTCTGTTGTGACTTCGTCTACCCAGTATAAGACTACATGTAGTTCAAAAATTTCACTCTATGATAAAATAGGAAAAGGCCTTCAGTTACTGATGGTCTGGATGTTTTCGACCATAAGTAAGAACCATAACAAATTCCTCAGTCGAGTCTCCCACCGCTGCTTGCAACTTTTCTGAATCTGATATTGCCTGTGACCACATATCAGCTAATTGATGCAGCTCCAAATCTTGAGGAAGACACATACCCCACAAACTGATCTCCACCTATTATACCACATTTTGAAAACAATCAGAATGTTAATGTGCATTTAGCATTACGCCATATATTGCTACAACACATACATAAAACATTTATTTATATGATGATATGCTAGACAATGTTGGGAACATATATAACAGAGGTACAATATACTAGATGATTTGACTTACCTCGTCTTCTCTATCAAGTCCCAGTTACTTCTTGATAAACGAAATTGTAAGGGTAACATTCCTTGGACACCAAAATAAAGTTAAAATAAGAATTACTGGCTTTGCACGATGCTAATTTAGCAGAAAGCATAAAATATTTATTTGAGAGTAGAGACTATCGTATCTAAACTCATCAGCATACAGTTATGCATGCATTTTCATGCCAGTTAGACAATCGCAATGCTTAAAGGAAACCGAAGCCTCAAAGAATACTTTACATAACTAATATTTTTCAGCAAAAGTAGTACACATGCTCATCGGATACTTGAGATGACAGAAAACTTCTGAATGAGGCGGCTTAGTGCTTGAGAACTAGGCAGGAAATCTACTAATTACCATACATGTGGATACATTATGTGACTAATTACCATAATAGAGGAAAAAATTATTTATCCACTAAGCATAGCATTGTAAAGAAATCATTCTAGCTTTTAAATGGAAGTACTAATAATGTGTTTTAGGCATAATAAAGAAGCCGCATGGTAGAAAAATACTATACTCTCAAACCATTTATATTGTGACTTAATAATGGGATCTGAGTGAGAACAATTAAATACTCACTTTATCATCAAGTAGCAACGAGGAATTTGTGGCAGTTGTTCAACTCCTTCCCTATAAACAATAAGCGCAAAGACAAATATGTTTATAACAGAGCTCATAGTCCTAGTAAGTTTTATAAATAGTTTCACCTGAGAATACCATTTTACAATCAAGAGAACAACGCAAGTCCACGAGAGAGAGAGAGAGAGAGAGAGAGAGAGAGAGAGAGAGAGAGAGAGAGAGAGAGAGAGAGAGAGAGAGAGATTAATTATTAAATTCATATAGTGTAGACCAACCTGCTTATCACCTGGAACACAGTTATTTAAATTCATGGAAGGTTTTATGCTCTCTGAGTGTGCTTCCACTGATTTATGTGTGTCCTGAATGAAGGTAGCTGATCCTTCAGAGGGTAAAGCCTTTCTTGCAATGGATTTTCTTTGTCTACCCATACAATTTAAGACCTAAACAAAATAATATACTAGCAATGGATTTTCTTTCTCTACCCAAGAAACATGAATAATATACTAGCAATTGCCATCTTCAAAAACAATCCTTTACAACACAATCTGAATTCTTGAATGCTGACTACACATCCCAACAAGAGAATAAAGAAATACCGTATTAGTCCGATCCCTAAATACAATTATTTTCTACAATATTCAAGACAAACTTGACATTTCCAAGCCACCACAAATATCAGAGCAAATAATATCAGTTTGCCCCGTTTTTCTGTCTACAACTATGCGGTTCAAGCAAAGTGATAACTGAGGAGTAAAGTGTGTCCCTTTCTCTCTTTTACCAAGAGAGGGGTATACATTGGGCTAAAGCCAGTAGACATGCTATAGTTTTTCAAAACAAAATCTTAAAAGGTAAGACTTTTGGACAAAACACACTGAAGGAAATTATTCGTTCAAAAAAATATTACTAAACACTTCCAAGTTCCATCTTTTAGAAACTTACAGTTCTTCTCAGTAACTGCTGGAAAGATCAAAGAACAATTGATTACATTCATAAAAAATTAGAGCAAACAAATAATTGGTAGCAACTTCAATAAGCAAATGATAAGGTTCGGATTTGCTAGCTTACAGAATCTGATGCTGCCTGTAAGGTGATATGATCTCCCCACTCGCCATTCCTGGTGTAAAAGATGTCAAAGTTGTAAAAAAAAATGGTAACAATTAAAGATCTGAAAAAGACAAACACTTTAAGTAAACAAAATTATGCATTACTTTGACATTTTCTTCAAATAATCACCATAAGCCATGGGAACATATCCCTCGTACAAATCTGGATGTAACTTAAGCTGACAAAATCATCAATATAGAAAAATATTTAGAATCACATCATCCACAATTTACAAATTAAAGTAGCATAAATTGTGAAAAGTTAAATCACTATATAACACAAGATCACCTGAGCAATAATTTGTCTTCTCACAAATTTGTGATGTTCTGGGGAACGATAAAATTGATCTGATAGAGCGCGAAACTGTGGAAAGAAACAGGTGAGATGAATAAATTCATATTTAGAGAAAATTTAAGATTATATGCAATTTAACCCAACGAAAACACATCAAGTATACAAAACAAATAAAAATTAAAAAAACATACCAGACAAGTTCTTATTATCCAATCCATCTCCCAGATCAATCTTTTCTGGCTATACCTTACATCTAATTGAATCTTTACCCTAATTGAAGCTCCAATCAGTTTTGGGGTTTTTGGTTCTCTAATCAGTTTTAGGGATTTGAGAGGTGTAGGAGATGAGATAGAGAGATCAGAGGTCGATAGAGAGAGAGATATATGAGGTTGATCGAGAGAGGCGCGGTCGAGGGAGATATGTGAGGTTGAGAGAGAGAGAGAGGCGTGGGATTGTGAGGGAGATGGATGTATTTTTGTGTAATTAAATTTTATTTTGTGAGGGATTGTGTTTTTGGGCTCTGGTACGAAATATTTTAGTGCCAAATTTTAGCCCGCTCAGCCAAATGTTTAAATTCCTGCCTTTAAATTTTGGTCAATTTGATTAAAAACGTAATAGGTATTGTAACGCTTTTGTAAAAGTATTGCAATTGTCAAAATGATACTTCCGTTTGTAACACTTTTCAATTTTTTATAACGTTTTTAAAAAATGTTACAATAGATTAGCAAGTCTTTTGTTTATAGCAACACTTTATGCAACACAAACCTAGTTTGGGGTTGCAATATGTCAAATATGGTGTAGTGGATGACTTTAATCTGTATTCTTCTGACAGATATGATCTTCTGAGATTCCTGTGACTGTGACAATTGAATTATTACTTACTTATTACAAACTTGTTTAAGTTGAGTTGAATCCTCGATGAAAACAAATAGGCCTAAACATATGCCTTTCAATCTCCCCCTATTTGTTTGTTAGAGAATAACAATCAAATACCTAGAGGATAACTCAACTAGTTAAACAAGTAAAAATAAGACTCTAAAAGTTAAGTAAATAATAACACAAAGTTCTGGATTTCATTAAACATTATCCAGATTCAAATAGTAAAGATAAATACAAGATAGATGTTCCTCTAGACTGGACATGTGTTTACATTGATCATATCTTGATTTACCTAAGCTCTATACATATGACATTTACATAACAGAGCTAATTTTCCTTTACTCCCCTGAAACTCCTCCTTTTCCTTTTATATCTTTTCAGCTCCCTTTTCCTGGCTTTTCCAAACTTCTCCCCCTTAGTTGAGGAATTCTCTACAGATTTAACTTTATGAGTCTCTGAAGCTAGTAGGAGTTGAGATAGTTGATGGAGTTGATCTTGGGAAGTAACTTTGTCTTCAATATTTCCTTGAGCAGTCCCAGCTGATTGTTGACAGAGGTGGAAGAAGAAGACCGTTCAACCACTTGTGCTTGCAAAATTTCTTTATCAACCTGGGTTTTGAATAGATGTTCCTGTAGATCAGCTATGTGAGCTAACTACATTGCAGTGTATGTGTCTGTGTTTTGCACTCACTTGAATTTCTCTTGTAAGTGTATCACTCATCTCACGTGCATGTGTTTCACTCAGTGTTTGACTCGCATCACTCAACATTAGTTGTCTATTTGCTCCTTTTTGATCAGTACCTGCATTGAAAAACACCCTAGCCTCTTCAAGAGAGGTCAGTGGTGGTGCAATGGGAGTTCGCAAATCCCGATCCTCAATCATGTCTATCAAATCACTTGGATTTGAAATCTGAATTGCTTCAGTGATAGACTGACCAAGTTGCCTTCCACTTTCTCCAGATAAATCTGCGAGTGGAAAATCCCTTTGGGAGCCAGAGATGTTCCCTCTGGGAGGGGAGAAAATGATTCTATTTGATTTGGCAAAGAATCAAATTTTCCCTCAGATGCCTATGAATGCACTTCTACCGTAACAATGGTAGGCACTGTAACCAGTTGCAGGTGCTCTGCTTTCACTGTGTCCTGAGTTTCATCTAATGGAATTGTCTTCTCCCATTGTGAGTAATGAGAGTGTGCTTGACTCAGTACAAAGTGCCATGACCCTATGGCGAATTTCAATAGATTCATCTTGTTGAGAGAATGTCTCTAGAAACAGTTCATTGGCCATTTCAAAGTCCATATCCTATTGAGAGGATACAGATGGGCTGACAGATGCCTCAGTATATATTGAATTTCTTTAGAGGAGGCAGAGCTGTGGGATCACTCACTGTTTCAATCAAAATACTTCTTTGTTTAACATTTGATTTCTGTTCAGGCTGAGAGGTCAAGAAGGTTGTAGACTCATTGTTTGGCTCTAAGACCTGGGATAGAGATTGTGGATCTATAATCCCTTGGTCAGCCCTAACAACCACTTGGGTTCAGCAATAGTAAAAGAAGTGTATTGAGAGATAGAAAGTAATACCTGAATTGGATTTGGCACTGAAGTTCCAGCTAAGCAAGAGCTAGATCAGAAATAATATATACAATATATTTACAAAATATTTACACACAACTAAGACAAATAGAAAAATAAAAGATAATCAATAAAAATCAATAAAAATAAAATACAATAATATATATACAGAATACAATAATATATACAGAATACAATAATATATACAGAATAAAAATAAAAACTATTATCATTATAACTGGCATGACTATCGGGATGACTATGGAATAGTCATGCCGATAGTCATTCCAGTTCAAATGACTAAAACAGAATAAATAAAACAGAAATAAAATCTAATTAAACTAAATTCTAGTAATACTAGAATGACTACTGGAATGACTATGTAAGATAGTCATTCTGATAGTCATGCTAGTACAACCTAGCACAGACTTACAAAATATCTAATAAAAACACAAACCTGTTAACAAAAATTAAGACAAATAATCAGAAAAGAAAAAAGAAAAGAAAAAAAACAGAATTATCTAGAAAATGCACAACTGTTCTGAAAAATGCAAATGACATAAAAATAAAATATCACAACCTAATATTCACAGATCAAACATTAAATGGCTGAATAAAGGATTAAGCAATATAAATATTCCATTTGACCTTTGACTTACTTGCAATCCAAGAAAGAACTTCAGCTCCCCCATCATACTCATTTCAAACTTACTCTGCATTAGCTCAGCAAATCTCTTACAGAGATTATCATTAGTAGACCAAAATATGATGTCATCCACATAGACTTGGACTAATATCATATCACTTTTGTGTTTCTTTGAAAAAAGAGTTTTGTCTATGATACCTCTAACAAAACCATTTTCTAAAATAAAACCAGAGAGAGTGTCATACCATTTTCTTGGGGCTTGTTTGAGACCATAGATAGCCTTGAAGAGAAAGTACACAAAGTCCAGCAGCTCCTGATTTTCAAAGCCAGGGGCTGTTCCACATAAACTTCTTCATCAAGCTCACCATTCAGGAATGCACTCTTAACATCCATTTGATAGACTTTAAAATTGGAGTAAGCTGCAAATGCTAAGAACATCCTGATGGCCTCAAGTCTAGCCACTGGTGCATAGGTTTCATCATAATCAATGCCTTCAGCTTGAGAATACCCTTGTGCAACCAGTCTTGCCTTGTTCCTTGTAACAATGCCATCCTCATCTAGCTTGTTCCTGTATACCCATCTTGTACCAACTACTTTCTTGTTCTTTGGTCTGGGTACCAGCTTCCAGACTTGCTGATGTTCAAACTGATTGAGTTCATCTTGCATAGCAATCACCCAATCTGGATCAGTCAGTGCTTCCTCAGTTTTCTTTGGCTCCATTTCAGATAGAAATGCTGAATAATGACATTCATTCTGAGTTTCACTTCTAGTTTTAACTCCAACACCTGGATCACCAATGATCAGCTCAAAGGGATGAGCTCTATTCCATACAGTCTGTCTTGGAAGATTTGATCTTGATGATTCGCCTTGAAATTCACTTTGATGTTGTGAGTGACTAGATGATCCTTCATTTGCTCCCCCTGAGTTGTTGCTTGATTGCCTTGATGATTCATATCCAGTGTTGGTGGTATCTCCATTGTTACCAGTGTTTCCACCACCACCACCATGATCATTATCATCATTGTTATTCTCATTACCAGCAATAACTTCAGGTGGGGCTACATCATCTGATTCTGAGTCTGGCAAGTTATCAAACTTCAGCTTTTCAGATGAGTCTTCTTTTTGGATATTAGGGAACTTAGTGTCATCAAAAGTAACATTGACACTTTCCTTTACTGTGTGACTGCCAACCAAGTAGACTCTGTAAGATCTTCTGGAATAACCAACAAAAATAGTTTCTTGTGCCTTTGCATCAAACTTTCCACGTTTAACATTGTCATCTATAAGCACAAAGCATTTTGCTCCAAATACATGAAAGTACTTGACAGTTGGTTTCTTGTTGTTCATGATCTCATAAGGAGTCTTCATTAAGTCCTTGTTGATTAAAGTTTGATTATGAGTATAACAAGCTGTATTCGCTGCTTCAGCCCAAAAGTACGTTGGAAGTTTGGACTCACTTAACATAGTCCTAGCAGCTTCAATCAATGTACGATTCTTTCTTTCCACTACTCCATTTTGTTGAGGAGTTCTAGGGGCAGAATACTGTCTTGTTATTCCTTTATCAGCACAAAAGTCATTTAAAATTTCATTCTTGAATTCAGTACCATTATCTGACCTTATGGCTCTAACAGGGAATCTAGAATCAAGCTCAATCAACTTTATATGGTCAATCACCAGGTGTGGGGTCTCATCCTTGGAATGTAGGAATAAAACCCATGTATATTTTGAAAAGTCATCAACAATCACAAGTGCATATTGTTTCTTTGACATAGACATCACATTAACTGGACCAAACAAATCCATGTGCAGTAGCTGAAGTGGTTCAGTTATTGATGATATGTCAGTGCCCTTGTGAGAAGCTTTCTTTGACTTTCCTTTATGACATGCCTCACACAGTCCTTCCTGTGTAAATTCCATCTGAGGCAAACCTCTAACCAATTCCCTCTTAACTAAAGAGTTCATGGTTTTGAAGTTAAGGTGAGACAACTTCTTGTGCCATAGCCAACTCTCATCTGATGAAGCTTTAGCATAAAAACAATTAACTTCATCTTTGGATCCAGAGTGCAGATCAGCTATGAACAAGTCACCTTTCCTTACTCCTTGAAGAGCAGGCTTTCCATTCTTCTTGTGAAGGATCTGACACTTCTCTCTTTCAAAGGAAACAGCATATCCTCTGTCACAGAAATGACTGATGCTGAGAAGATTGAACCTCAGACCTTCCACAAATGATACATCTTCAATGATAACATTTCCATACTTCAAACAGCCATATCCTTTCGTAATACCCTTGCTGTTATCTCCAAAGGTAACTACTGGGCCAGCTTTCTCAACCAAATCTGATAGCAGGGCTCTATCTCTGGTCATATGCCTTGAACATCCACTGTCAAGAATCCACATAACACGGTTTACCTGTTTAACTCCCTGCAATATCAAATTGATTAGTCCTTCCTCGGAACCCAAACTTGATTGGGTCCGGCATACTTAAAGAACTGGCCTTTGTCAGGCAAAACAACATTTTTAACTAAAACTACTTCAACCTCTTTCACAAAAGAGCGTTTGCATTTATAGCCAGCCTTAACACATTTCTGAGTAGGCTTAGGGATAAATGAATCCAATCTAGTCTTAGGAGGACTAGTAGTCTTAGTTTTAACATGCTTCTTATTATTAACATGTTGACGTGGAGCAGTCTTATCACTAGATACATGCTTACTGTTAAAATA
This sequence comes from Heracleum sosnowskyi, assembly GCA_030848705.1. Lineage (NCBI taxonomy): Eukaryota > Viridiplantae > Streptophyta > Magnoliopsida > Apiales > Apiaceae > Heracleum > Heracleum sosnowskyi. The sequence goes on from CM061241.1 coordinate 50,101,091, forward strand.
AGCATACATAACATTGAAAGCACAAGACATGCAATTAATCACACCACATGCTTTATGAGAAGAATTAACAGCAGGCATGTTATTTCTACAGTTGTTTTGATCCAACTTATGGATATCTGATTTAGTCTTTTTAGTTGTAGCAACTTTGACTGGAATATCAGATATACACTTTTTGGACTGTTCAACTTCCAAAGCAATATCTTCTTCACGAATCTCCTCAGCAATGATGATAGAGTATTCATTCAAAGGATCTGCCTCGGACTCCTTACAGAAGGGTGTTTCAATACCATAACCATAACCTATACTAACATGATTACCAATAGCTTGTTGTTTGAAAATATCTTTAGCAGTCTTGCAAGAATTATAGTAAGCATTGGCTTTAGTATTAAGCTCACTATTCTTTTGTTTAAGAATGGTTTCCAGTTGAATATAACATTTAACCCTATTCTCAAGAAATGCTATTTTTTCAGTAAGTTCATCCTGATTAACATGCACTAGTTTCAATTCTTTTATCTCCTTTTCAAGATTTGTGTTCAAAAGAATTATTCTATCATTTTCAGTGCGTGCACAAGAAATAGTACCACTAAGATGACGAATCATTTCAGTGTCAGTGAACTTTACCTCTGACATGTATGCAGATGAAGTGCTTGCCTCTTTATCCACTAAAGCAAGGTTCCCAATCTCCCCTGCTTCTTCATCATTGTCAGTGTCATCCCAACTCTTTCCTTCAGCAACATAGGCTTTCCCAATCTTGTTCTTCTTGCTAGAATCAAATGTGTTTCTTGTCACTTGCTTTGGCTTTCTGTATTCAGTAGCAAAGTGACCCAACTCATTGCAATTGTAGCATCTGATTGTGCTCCTATCCACAGTTCCAGTTTTGTAGCCACCCCTTGTGCTACTTGAAGAGGAAGATCCACCTCTCTGAAATCTGGGCCTGAACTTAAGATTGGGATTCCTCTTGAATCTGAACTTCCCAAACTTTCTGAATATCAAAGCCAAATCACCATCCTCCAGCTGATCAAGTTCCTCTAAAGAATAGAAGGCACCACCAGATTGATCAATGGATGTTAATCCATATTCAACATCAATAACATTCATGTTAGAACTGGAAGGTTGAACAACCTTCACTTCCAGTTTCTGTGGGACTTCAGCAGCCAATGCAGTAGAAGTACTAACTATCCTCCCAGTTCCATATAACTCATCCTGTTGAATCTGCTCCAGCTCATAGGTCTTCAGAACACCATATAGTCTTTCCAAAGCAATCTCTCCCAGATCTCTTGCTTCTCTAATGGCAGATATTCTCTGCTCCAAATGACGTGGAAGTGTAAGTAGGAACTTCTTGTTAATTTCCTTGATAGTGTAGAGCTTCCCATTGAGATTCAGATCATTGATTAATTTGTTGTATCTCTCAAAAACCTCAGAGATACCTTCACCAGGGTTTGATCTGAAATGCTCATATTGAGAGGTGAGAATTTCCAGCTTATTCTCTCTAACTTCCTCTGTCCCTTCATTGATTATCTCTATAGTGTCCCAAATGTGTTTGGCAGTATCACAGTTTAGAACATGATTATGCATGACAGGATCAAGACAATCAACCAGTATCAACTGTAGACAGGCATCCAAGGTAACATCCTCTTTTTCATCAGGAGTGTAGTCCTTGGGATCCTTAGGGTTCATCCTAGCAGCCCTAGTAACAACATCATTCTCTATTAGCTCTCCCTCAATAATCATAGGGAGTCTTGGTCCATTCTTCAGCACATCAACATATTTAACATTAGCAACTTTAAGAAATAGGAGCATTTTCTTCTTCCACATAGGATAATGCTCCTTGCCGAACATGGGAATTTTGACTGTACCCACTTTCTGTGTAGTAGACATCTTTTGAGATTTTTAGGAAAAATAAAAAATTCAGAGTTTAAGAAAAATCTCAAAACAATTGGATCTTTGATTTGTATATTAATCAAAAGGCTCTGATGCCAATTGTTAGGTCCTGATAAGTTTGTAGAAGGGGGGGTTGAATACAAACTATACCGTTTTATCGAATTTGTTCTATTTAGAATCAAACAATTTAAGAACAAATTATGGCGGAATTAAATGAAACAGAATTCAAGTTAAATATAACTTATATTAAACTTGAAAGGTGTTACAAATGAAGTACTGATTAAAAGATTGAATCTCAAACTAATTAAAACAAATCTAGAATAAATTCGACATGAATTTATCTATTTTTGTAATAAAAAGATATAACAATATTTGATAATTTGAGATACGTTCTAGGGATAAAAATCCGCTAGATAGTCAAAGCAGTACAAGTAAATGAATTCTAGTGGTTTAGATTTAACACAATAATTTTATAGAATTAATTCACTGAAGAAAAAGATTCGGCAGAGTTCTTCACTTTTCTTCACAGAAGCTTTTTATGAATGTAATGTTCTTGATATGTATCTTCTGTCTAATCTTTGATTATGTGAGAATGAATCACTTTAGTAATCCACTTGACACAAAAGGTAACATGCACGTTTCTGCTTATCATTCCACTAGGAATTACTATCAAAATAGTCTTGGAATGACTATCTTAAAAGCCTGGAATAACTATAAAAAGAACTGGAATGACTAAGAGAATATACATAAATTAAATCTGAATTTCTAGAAATGTACTAGGATGACTATCGGGATGACTATCCCTTGATAGTCATTCCAGTACATTTTTAATATAAATAGACTTGGAATGACTATCGGGATGACTATCCTGGATAGTCATTCCAGTTCATTTTAATTAAGAAATTCTGAATTAATTCTAATTCTAATTTAAATTAATTATGTTAATTAATTTATTTGTTAAATTAATTCAGAAGAATTAATTTAATAAATAAATTAATAACTAATTTAAAAGAGAATGTAAATTTTTTAATCATAGAAAAACCAATTCTTGAACCACTTGAACTGCTGAAGAGTATCCATTGTCAGAGGTTGTCATTTGATGCACGGTCTGGTTCATAAATGACTAACTTCAATGTATGTTCTTCATCTTGACTTTAAGCTGTGGTTCATTGTCTGCTTTTGACTGTTGATCAACCTTTGTAACCTCTACATTTGCTGTCACAAATCTGAAACCTCTGTCACTTTAATAAATCCACTTCTTTGAAGACTTCACTGAGGCTTGAAAAAATAATTGAACTTCTTTCAATGTAGTATTTCTTCAAATCTGTAGGATGACTTTAATCTGTATTCTTCTGACAGATATGATCTTCTGAGATTCCTGTGACTGTGACAATTGAATTATTACTTACTTATTACAAACTTGTTTAAGTTGAGTTGAATCCTCGATGAAAACAAATAGGCCTAAACATATGCCTTTCATCACCCTCAAACACTTGTACAAGGGAACACTAACACAGGGGGAGAAGAAGAGAATTCCAATGTTGGTGATCAAAATGACCCTGAGTCAAGCCAAAGAGATGATCAAGGTCATACAAGAAAATGGAACAGACCCCACACTAGGGAACAAATCATTGGTGATCCTAGTGAAGGTGTTAGAACAAGGAGAGCTACAATGAATACATGTCTGTATAGCTGCTTTCTGTCACAGGAAGAACCAAAAGTAATTGAAGAAGTTTTGAAGCACTCTGACTGGATTGTTGCCATGCAAGAAGAATTGAATCAATTTGAGAATAATAAAGTTTGGGAATTAGTACCACCTCCTGAAGATAAAAATGTCATTTAAACCAAATGGGTATTCAGGAACAAAATGGATGAAGAAGGTGTGGTTGTGAGAAACAAAGCAAGGTTGGTTGCTAAAGGATACTGTCAACAAGAAGGCATTGATTATGATGAGACATTTGTACCTGTAGCTAGACTGGAGGCCATCAGAATATTTTTGGCCTTTGCAGCTCATTTAGGCTTCAAGGTGTATCAAATGGATGTGAAAAGTGCTTTTCTCAATGGTGATCTTGCTGAAGAAGTTTATGTGTCACAACCTCCTGGCTTTGAGAATGAAAAATTTCCAGACTTTGTGTATAGATTGCTCAAGGCACTCTATGGTCTCAAACAGGCACCTAGAGCCTTGGTATGAAACTCTTTCTCAATTTCTTCTTGAGCAACAATTCACAAGAGGGACAATAGATAAAACTCTTTTCTTCAAGAAGCATGGTAATGATATCATTCTAGTTCAGATTTATGTGGATGATATCATCTTTGGCTCTTCAAATGAAAAACTCTGTCAAAGGTTTTCCAGGTTGATGCAAAGCAAGTATGAGATGAGTATGATGGGAGAGTTAACCTACTTCCTAGGCCTGCAAGTTAATCAAAGGGAGGATGGCATCTTCAAAAATCAATCAAAGTATGTCAAAGATCTTTTAAAGAAATATGGTTTAGAAGATTCATCCCCTGCAAAAAGTCCAATGTCTACTGCAATCAAGCTGGATGAAGATAAAAGAGGGAAGAGAGTTGACATCAAGGTTTACAGAGGCATGGTTGGATCATTACTCTATCTCACAGCTAGCAGGCCAGACATCATGTTTGCCACATGTCTATGTGCAAGGTTTCAATCTGATCCCAAGGAATCTCAGATGATGGCAATCAAAAGAATCTTCAAATATTTGAAAGGGACTCCTAATCTTGGCTTATGGTATCCAAAGGGCACTGGGTTCAACTTGGTTGGTTATACAGATTCTGATTATGCTGGATGCAGAATTGACAGGAAGAGCACTTCAGGAAGCTGCCAATTCTTAGGTCAAAGGTTAGTATCCTGGTTCAGTAAGAAACAACAATCCACAACAACATCTACAACTGAGGCTGATTATATTGCTGCTAGAAGCTACTGTGCTCAATTGCTTTGGATTAGAAATCAACTCATGGATTATGGACTAGTGTTGGAACACATTCCTCTGATGTGTGATAACACTAGTGCAATATCCATTGTTGCTAATCCTATTAATAATTCTACTACAAAGCATATTGAGATAAGGTACCATTTCATTAGGGAACATGCTGCAAATGGTACTATAGCAGTCTCTTATGTTCCAACTGAGAAACAATTAGCTGACATATTTACTAAATCTCTAAATGAAGTTGTCTTCAACAGACTAGTGAGTGAAATTGGAATGCTCAATCCTTCATTTACTAGTTCTAAGTAATTATGCTAGTTAATTGTTGCAGCAGTAAATTTTCACTGTATTTAAATGCTCTATTTGATTGGATTGAAAATTAGCTGAGATATGATTTATAAATATTTCAGTATTCTACTGCATATTTTTCAAAATCGTATTTGTTTGTGGAGTTGTGAGTTTTTAAGAGTTCACGACTTAGTTCAAAGTAAACAGACCTATATCGCAAACTGTTAAAGTTGTGAGACTTCGCGATATAGTTCAATTCTTGAGTTTGCGATCTACTTAGTGGACTTCGCGAGACATAATAACTATATCGACAAGTCCCTGCACATTAACAGAATTTTGAATTAAATTGATTTTATTTCAAAATTTTGATATATGTCTGACAAATTGATTGAAATTCCAAACGAGAGTTCTCGATAAGGTATTTATACTATATCGCAAAGTCTCCTCTATACTCCTACATGTTAGGATTTATGGGTGATAGCTTAGAAGACAACTTAACCTTGTGTTTTGTAATACTTAATTTTATTAAGTAGAACATACTGTCACAGCCAGAGTATGTTCTTGTAGCCATTTCATTTGCTATAATAAACTTGTTTATAAATCTTGGAAGAAGTTCATTCGTTTGTTCAAGCCTCAAGAAGTATATCAGGATAATGGCAAGAATAAATGTTACTGTCATCTCACTGACAGTAAGGTTACAAGAAGACAACATATTATCTCTGACAACAACATTGGCGGAAGCCTTGAGACAACAACTTTCTATTCTCCCGACAACAAGTTTGGAACTCATGACAGCATCTATTGCGGGGATTTCTTACTATCATCGAAAGCGCATTGTTGTGACATCAAACTTGGAAATGCAGGATACTGTCTCAAAGGGATAAACTTTGAATTGGGGATCAACCCAGTCAAACATGTGACAGTTTGGATGTTCAAGAAATAGGCATGTTGTAGTATCCCAACATTGCATCAGGTCTGCAAGACTACGACAGAAGCTTGAGAGATCACATGACAAAGCTCACCAATTCAAGAGTATGACAAATCAACATCTACTGGAATTGTGTTAGCTAAATATAGAATGTATCTAGATTGCTTTTTCCTGTAATGATAAACTTGTTTGTATAGCAATTTAGGTAAGACACACGGCCGGTAGGCATATTGTAAGAAGCTGCCACATGAAAATGACAGCAGCTTCACAAACCCGTGATGATAGAGATATGATTAGTTTACTTAGACTACCTCTTTCATTCTATACGGGTATCATCTTGAGGAATCGAAACTTGAGAAAAACATAATTCTCTCAAGGTTGTAGCAACACTTTCGCAAGATAAATAAAATATTTATTTTGTGAGAAAACTACTCGTGATTGAATTTCTTCTACTGATACGATTTAATCTTAGTTTTAGTTATTGAAGCATAGATTGAATTTTATCAGTATTGCATTCAACCCCCCTTCTGCAATACTCAAGGACCAACACTGCCCTCTATACTTTGCGACATAGTTCATTTCTAGACTTTGCGATGTACTTTGCAAGACTTCGTGATATAGTCTATTTTGAGACTTCACGACATCAAAATAGTCTGTACACATCCATATCTCTATATCGCACTGTCTCAGTCATATAAATACCTTTTGCAAACACTTTTACCCTTTTCATCTTGTCGATTACTCTCAATCCCTAAACCTAATTTCAAATCTTTCCCCCTCCTTTTAATCTCAAACTCAGAAATGGCACCCAAATCTCAAACAACTGCTTCATCTAATCCTTTAACCATACCCAAAGAAACCAACTTTCTCACAATCCCCTCTGATACTGAAGCCTACCTTCGTCAAGCTCTTACAATGAACCCACCCTTGTATGTTGACCTACTAGAAGCTTTCTGGAGGACTGCAACATGTACTGTAATGGCCAAGGAGGATGTAACTTCATTTTTGGAGATACATTGCACGGTTGGAGGCAAAGAATTGCAGTTTGGGGAGAAAGAAGTGAATGAAACTTTTGGATTTAAGACTGAAAATTATGATGATGAAGCAACTGATCAACAGATGGTGGATTTCATGACCTTAATTAAGTATGCAGATATAATTGACATGGCCAAACTGAACAAGAAGAATGTTAGGAGGGAGTGGTCATATCTGTTTGATGCTCTCCAGAAAGTGTTCCTGTGCAGAAAGACAAGATGGGATCAAATTAGCCACATTACTGTGAAGCTTGCCTACTCTTTGGCCTACAATCAAGAAATCAATGTTGGAGCAATCATCATTCGGGAATTGGCTCAAAGGTTAGGTAAGACTCTATGTGGCAGAGGTACTGAAATCTTCTACCCTCGCTTTATTCAATGCATTTTAAATCATTTAGATAATAAGTTGCATGAAGTAGAAGGTATAGACACAACAAAGTTGTCTTATCCTAAGTCCATGTCCAAAGTCATTTTTAGAACATTGGACACGAGGAATCAAGTGGATGTGGTTTTGAGTGTGACTAAGAATATGCAAGACACATTTGAAACCTACACACTTGATAAGCCCATATATCATTCACTTTCCTGGAAAGGGAAAGCTAAGACTGATAGAGCTTCAGAGTCTATCCCAAGCCTTCCTAACCCATCCAGTAACCCTTCTGCAAACAATACTTTAGTCATTAGGGAGCCAAGTACACCAACTTCTCAAAAGGTTGTTGTTACTAAAAAGAAGAGTAAGAAGAGAACCCTAGCTATTACTGATGATTCTGTAGATTTAGGTAGTGAGCAACTTGAGTCACAGCTCACCAGACAAAAGAAGAAATCCAAACAAATAGCTACCATTGAATCCTCCCAACAGGATTCAGATGTGATAAAAAAGGTAAACCTATTACTATCAATGGCCTCTCAACAGGTCATTGGTATTGAAAAGAGTAGTCTCCCCACTACAACCTGTATAGAGTCTGCACAGAGTCAAGAACTCACTCTTGACTCAGGTGAACAATAGGGTGGAACTACACTGAGTGGAGAGCACATCAATGTTGAAACTCCTCCTATTTCTGAGGGGGAGTTGCCAAAATCAAATCTCAACCCCACTTCTCTTTCAGACTCTACACATGCAAATATTTCTTCTATACAGGAAAGTCATTCATATGACATTCCTACATTTGATCATTCACTCTTTAACTCTGTGAATGAGCCCCTTTCAAGTGACATGGTGCATGACACTATGCTCACCACCCAGGACCCACATTCTGTTGGTCAGGAAATGCATGCTGGGGCATATTCTAATGACACCAACAAAAACATAGAGGATTCACCAGTTTTTACTGGAGACTCTGTGCCAACTTCTCCAATCCTCGGGGATTTGGAAATGCCTTCACAGGCACATAGAGATGATGCTGTAACTCATCCCATTTTAATGGAGACAGCATCATACTCTACAGCCATTCCAAGGCTGGAGGAAACTCAAACAACCTTCATCCCTGTTGCAAAACCCTCATCTGTGACAGAAGTGCCTAACACTAGCTCTAACTTGGCTCAGGCCACTATGTCTCACTGGCTGGGGTCTGTGCACCCTGACAGGCCTTCAGGATCATCATTTGTGCCCACTCAATTGACGGAAAAAGCCCTACAAAGCTTACACATGGCACAGATTGATGAGTTCTCAAAGATTGCTCAACATCTCTTAACAGATGGCCTCCCAAATAAGGATTATGAGGCAATTCTATTATGTCACAAGGAGGATGTTGAGGCACGGAAGGAGAAGATAGTTGATGAGGCTCAACAGGATGGCAATGTGGATGCCTGGTTGGATGCCAAGAGGTCTGTGAAGCTCAAGGATGCTCTAGCCTTTCTCAGGGAAGAATACCTTACATCTTTGGGGTCCAATGCCAAATGTCTTTCTCCTGCAGAATTTTATGATGTAGTCAATGAGGTTTATAAAAGTCAGCTCAAGGCTCTGCACTATCTTGGGAATGGTCTTCATTCAGAAATCTCAACTATCAAAGAAGAAACAGACCAATCTTTGGCAAAGCTCAAGAAATCCTATCTTTCTGATTTTCCCAAGGTAGATGGCATCCTCAAGGAAGTACAAAAGACTGCTCAAAATGTCACCACGATGGATTTCACCCTAGCCTTGGTCACTGATAATCTCAAGAAGCTGTCTACCAAGCTAGAGAATCAGGTGCAATCCAATATCAAGTCCAACTCCATGATTTCTGTTATGTGGAAAAATCAATATGGTGACAAGCTGGTGGATGAAGTACCCCTCTCCAATATCTCAAAATTTGACTTCTCCAAGCTCAAAGCTCAATCTCTTAATCCCTTCAAGTTTGAGCAACTACTTTCCAAGGTTGATAGATTGGAAAGAGAGGTGGCTGAGCTTAAATATGAAAACCAAGGGATTTCTCACTCCTTGGAGCTCCTTAATTCCAAACTGGATGATCAAAGCAATACCACCTCCAACATCTTGCTAGTCCAGCAGCAAATGATGACAACAATGATGAAAAGCATGAATCTTCCTATTCCTGTTGAAGCCCAGGGCATCTTGTCTGATCCCAAGACTAAGGGGGAGAAGGAAAAGGAAAACAGCATCCTGGAGAAGAGAGGGGGATCTCTAGCTCTAGCAAAGGAAAATCAAAACGGCATCAAAATCAAGGAAAAAGATCTTAAGCCTATGACCCTTCCTACAGTGACTGTCACCAGTAGAGATGGCTAGAAGAGTAATGTCACCTCAACATTCTATCCTGGCACTATGCCCATGGATGTTAATGCTCCTCAAGTCACATCAAATGATCAACCAGTCATAACTGATATTATCACTGAGGCCAAGCTACAGGAAGTTGCCAACTCAAACATCTATCATGATAAAGCCTTCCTGGAGTTTTTGAAAGCCATCAAAATCAGTGTACATGGTCAAACCCTGAACTACAGAAACAAACTCAATGAAGAAATCAAATATTTTATAGTGGTAGTCAGGAGAGTGAAAGAAATGCATCTGAGAGAGATAATCATGGTCTCCAAAGGCAATTCCATATGGCATTTGTCCTTTGAATCTCTAGACAACCTAAAGTACATTGAACTGGATACACTACTGGAGCTCATTGAAAAGAAAGGGGAGAACAACAAAAGGTTATATGATGAACTGAAAAGAGATCAATTTCTGAGGCTGCCTGAGGTCATTTCCAATCCATGAACAATAATATTCCAAAGCATCACAAAGGCAAACTCTATTGATCAATTGGTGATTCCTTCTCACCTAGAGATGAAGAGCAAAGACAAGATCCTTCAGGTGATCCAAATGCTAAGAGCAAAGAGAGGATTCAGGACTGCAGAAGAATTAGAGACAATGCAAATTCTGCAAACATTTCTTACTTTTGGCAGAATACCTGAATCAATCAAAGTGAGGAAAGAAAAGAAAGAAGATAAGGATGATGAGGATAAGAGCAGCAGAAGAAGAAGTCTCCAAAGGAGTGATATGGATGGAAAGAGTGAAAGCAGCAAAAGCAAATCATCCAAGAAATCTAAAGATGCTGATAGTGACAAGAAAGACACTCATGGAAAGAAGGAAGTTGAAAAGAGAAAGAGTGGAAATCAGCAAGCTAAGGACATTGCTAGCAGTATCTTAACCACAACACAAGACTCTAAGTCTAGGGTGGATACTTTTAGTAATGGTCCTCCAAAATCTAAATCCAAGGCTTCTGAAACTGATTTGCCACAGAAGAAAAGTGAAGCCACAACAGCAAAATCTAAAAGACTCTTCCACAAAGTCACAGTTAGTGGAGTTCTACAGTGGATTAAAGGGAAAGGATTAGGTTACTTCCAAGTGATGTGGAACTGAAGACTAAATCTCCTTGTTCAAGAAAGCTACCACAAGTGAAGCACTGGAAAATCAAAAGTGTATCCAAAAGAACAAGGATAACAAAGAGAAATTGAGTGATCACAAATGTTATTGGGCTAAATGTACCTCCTCTGGATGAAGACTATGATGATGAAGCCCTAGCATTCCTGAGAGCCCAAAGAATCTTTGAAGTCAAAGTGATACAAGATCATCTAGAGATCAAATACACTGATGGAAGGGAGAAAGATATAAAAACTGAAAGCTGACAATACTTTCCAATTTATGAGCAAGAAAGGATCAATGCCTTGCTGAATTTTGAAGAAAATGAAGAAAGAATTTGGAAGATAGAAATTGACAGGTACTTGAAAATGCACTATGATTATCAAGAAGAACTAAGGAGGTGGAATGAAGAGAAGAAAATTCAGAAAGAAAAGAAGATGACAGAAATTGAAGAGAATGCTAAGGAGCTAAGAAAGAAAGGGCTATGCAAAGTGAAGCTCAATCCTTATATAGTGGAGTACATAAATAAAAATGGAGGGATAAGCAAGATAAGGATGGACTTCCTGGACTCTTATATGGAAAGTTCCCTGAAGACTGCTGTTGAAGACTTAGAAGACTCTCTTCTCTTAGAAGAATTGATAGCAAGGGATGAAATTCTGGCAGCCATTTCAGAAATGAACAGAAGTGAAGAAGCTAGAAAGAAGAAAGTTTATGATGATTATCTAGAAAAACAAATGGAATCTGAAGCTATTCAGCAACAGAAAAATCATCTGTAAGCTATCATTTTCTGTTTGTAATCAAATCCTGTTTATAATGTTCATCTACTATTTTCTCTGAAGTATGATTCCTTTTATGTAAGGTAGGATTGTTATCAGACATGAAATTGTGCCTAAGTTTCTTACTCAGAATTTGGGGGAGATTGTTAGGCTCAAGGCATGTCTGAATACCACTATTAACAAGCCTACACCTTGTGACTATGTCACTCTACATGACCTAGTGAAGTTTATCACTGGGATATAGTATAGGTCTCTATTGTACTTGTCTTGTTTTCATGTACTTAGCTTTATTTTGTATGCTCAAGTTTATAATGAGCTTAGTAAGTTTCTTGCACCTAAAATGTACATAGGCCATGAAATAATTGTCCCGAAAGAAGTTCAGTTTGTTCATGCAGCAGGATAAAAATGAATAAGGCCTTGAAGAAATAAGTTGCAGAAATTTGTCTAAGTCCCTATATCGTGAAGTCAGAATGAGCTATGTCGTGAAGTCCTCAAAGTCCATGTCGTGAAGTGCTAAGATCGCATAGTCTGAAATGAACTATGTCATGAAGTCTTCAAGGCACATGTCGTGAAGTGTTGAGACCGTAAAGTCTGAAATGTACTAGATCGTGAAGTCCTCAAAAAGGCTATATCGTGAAGTCCTCAAAAGGCCATATCGTGAAGTCAGAAATATGTCATATCGCATACTCCTAAAATACCCATATAGCAAAGTCCTCATATAGCAAAGTCACAAATGCTCTATGTCGACAAGTCACAGGATAAGGAGTATGCTGGAGTTCACGATGTCAACACTTAGGCGATTTACAACAAGACAAATCAAGGTACAGTATCAGAGTTCATGGAGACAAATATTGAAGCATCTGTTACGGTGAGGTGGCCCAAAGAGAGATGGAAAATCTACAGCAAAACTTGGAGAGAAAGAATAGAGACAAGCAGCTACAGATACGGGAAAGGACTACAGAAAGCAAGTGGTCCTTCTTGACACAGTTAACCTCTTATGGAAAAACAAGTTGGAGTTACAGTTAGGGGTAGCTGTGTAAATAGGTGTGTGCACTAGTTTGTATAGGTTATATATATATTGTGAACACCCTATAGTTAGCTGTAAGAGAGATACACATAGAATTATTCAAGCACTCTTTTCTCTGTAAGAAAACAAGAAAGAACTGTTCTTGTTTAGAAGCCAGAATTTCACTTGTGAAATTTTGGAAGCTGTAGTATTTGATTTACTTTATATAAAGTAGATTAAAGTGATAGTGTGTGTTCTTGTTCTTTTTATTTCCGTATTTTCATACATACACAATCTAATACAGTTTTTAGTTTCAAGATTCGAAAAACATTCAAACTATCCATTCACCCCCCCCCCCTGTCTAGTTTCCTAGTGATATTCATATCTAAAACATTCTACATGATTTCTACTTACTTTAACCTGAAATTAAAAACAAAAAACGCAAAAAGACATTAATTAAAAGTACAACAATCACTAAATATAAGCCCAAGAATCACCAAACTGTCTATAAATCACCAAAAAACCATAATTATTCCTATATAAATAATGAAAATAAACTACATTTCCACCGATTAGGTCCTACCGTCACCAACTTAGTATGCGAAACAGAGTTAAAACACACAGGATGACAAGCAAATTAAGAATCAGAGAGCATCCATTAAATCCCTCTTTCATGGTTTATGAGCATAAATAAGCACCTCATAGTCACTATACTACAATACTAATTTAGTAACTGAACAGATCAAAAACTTCTAATGCCTACCAAAGATTATCAAATGAAAGAGGGATTCATAAAAGAAACTTGAATATTAAAATAACTAACAGCCCTAGGAGAAAACCTGAGCATAAATTTAAACTTGTAATTACCTTAAAAACTTGGTCTTTGAGCATGACATCTTTCATTTCATAACACTTAATACCATCAACTAAATGACCAATTGTTTGTATTCTCATATCATAACCTGAAGCCACCATCTCTTGTTGTACTTTGTAAAAAAGTGGACGAGTATACACTTATGCAGATTCAGCCTCCATAAACAACTTTGTAATTGTTGCAGGTATAGGAAATGAACCCTCCTAATTTTAACCGAGCAGTTTCATATCTTTGCTTATCCATCGCACTTTCAAAATGCAAATAGAACTCACATAAAGTATCACTCTGCCTATAAACCTAGCTGAAAAAGTTGTTCTCACTTTCTGATCTCGAAGTTGTCCTCATTAAACCAAAAATTCATAAAATTGAAGGCCCGTATCATTGATAACCCAAAAATGTAAACAATTGAAGGCTCATATAATTGAAGGCCCATTAAAATGACCCAACAAAGCAAGGAAGGAGAGTTTGGTAATTAAAAAAAATATAGCCTCTGCAATGATAGGTTGCGGGGGTGAGGGAATTTTGGTAATTTTTACCTCCGCAATGTTTGGTTGTGGAGGCTCAGATTTGGTGGTTGTGACATTTTGCCAACCACCCGTATAACCACAACCACCATTCGATACTAATCATCTACCACTATGAAACATAGCGGCAGCAATCACCTTCTGCTATGAAACATAACAGAGTTGCTATGAAATATAGCGGCAAGTGGTTGGTATCCACTGGTGGCTGCGGACCAAATCCATATATATATATATAGGAAAATGCTCAAATGAGACCCTCCCTTAAAATGAGAACTGAGACTCTATCTCAGCCCCACGTTTTTTAATTTAATATTATATCCTGACCATATAATTATACATATATGAATTGTTTTCTTCTTTCTTCCTCATCCCATTTCCATCTGTCATTTTCAACTCCGGCCACCATCTCTCATTCCTGATGCCGCTATAGATCACCATCGTTATTCAACAAAAATCGTTGTCAGTGTGTCATTAAACCCCTAGTTTCTGCTATCGTCAGCATATATACCTTTGATTCATCATTTTCGATCTATTACTATCATTGTTGTCTGCTACAATTTCTGAATCGATGTAACCAAAAAAGAAATATAGTCATGTACGACTTGTTTCGAATTGAAAACTTCTCAGATGTGTTTATCAAAAAACTGGTGGTTATGAAGATTATGGTGGATACAATGGTGTTTAAGATATGGTGACAAATAATATAGTGAAGATGATGGTGGTAAGTATGGTAGAGGCAACGTTTTCTGGTGACTGGTTTAAAAATTTTTGATGATTTGTTTTGAAATTTGGTGATCTATTTTGAAATTGAAGTAATTTGAACTTAGTTTTTTAGTGATTATAGTCAGTTTTGATTGTGACGATGTGGTGGTGATTTATGTAGATGAGGATGATTGGTGATAAATAAGATTATGGTGGATACAATGGTGTTTAAGATATGGTGACGAATAATATAGTGAAGATGATGGTGGTAAGTATGGTAGAAGCAACGTTTTCAGGTGATTAGTTTAAAAAATTTTGGTGATTTGTTTTGAAATTTGGTGATTTGTTTTGAAATTTTGGTGATTGGTTTAAAACATTGGTGATTTGTGTAGAAATTAGGTGATTTGTCTTGAAATTTTAGTAATTTAAGCATAATTTTGATGATTTTGTATGTTATGATAATATTGGCGTTGTGACTCTTTTATAATGGTGGTAGAGGTGAAAGAGCTGTGATGGAGAGTTATGGTATGGTGGATATTATGTTAATGATGGTGGTGATTTTCTTTAATAAATTATGGTGATTTCTGATGAAATTTAGTGATTCGTGTTGAGTTTTGAGTGATTAGGGTTTGAATTTGATGATTATGTAGGTGGTGGTGATAGCTAATTTAATTTTTGTGATTTGATGTGGTAGACTACGGCAGTGATTGTGGTGTTGGTGATGCTAGTGATGATGGGCTGATGATCATTGTGGTGATGGTTACACATACAGTATTGTTTTATGACCATGATTGTACATACAGTTAGAAAGTAAATATGTGTGTATATAATAATTTAGTAATTTGTTGTAAAATTTTAATGATTTCGTGATAGGCTCTCAATTCTCATAATAAGAGGGGTTTCATTGGAGTAGCCCCTATATAAATCACCTTGGAGAATGATATGGGTTAAAAATAACCCTAAAGACATAATTAATATTGCATTAATTAAACCTAGATGGTCCATAAATAAGGCCCATTAATAAGGCCCAAAACTCTAATTAAATATTAATTTCGTAATTAATATTTGGGCTAGAAGTACAACCTGTATTAGGAGACGTCCAATACAGGCTTGTTCTAATACAAGTGGGCTTGTTTCAATACAAGTCCGTTATGATATGGAAACAACTCCTACAAGGAAGGATCTAGAATTTATCATTATCCACTGTCAAGGATAAGACTTATTCTTTAAGAAAGTAAATACTTATCCACCGTCAAGGATAAGATTTATCCTTCAAAGAAATCAATACTTATCCATTAGGCTTTTAAACGCCAATATAAAGGGTCTGACCCCTCATCTCAGAACTACGTTTTGGACACAGCTCCATATGTCCTCTACTACGTTTTGGACACAGCTCCATACGTCATCTACTACGTTTTGGACACAGCTCCATACGTCATCTACAACATTTTAGACTTCATCTTCGAATAAGGACATACAAGTCACTACGTCCTTGGTGTGCCCCTGCCGCCATAGCCCCGAGGGCAACACCAAGAACTACATTTTATTGGCTTGATTCTCAGCACTGATTGAGATACGTAGGCATCTTGTGAGGACCGATTTAGTCACGAAACACAAGAGCGGCCATTAAAGCTCGAAGCTCTCTAACCCTAGCATTAAATTCGCAAGCACAGTTTTTATTCCACAACATTTGGCGCCGTCTGTGGGAAGACAACATCAACCATGGAAAACACACGAAGAACAACTCGAGATACTCAAACTTCTGAGGAGCTTCCTATCACCTCTGAAGCTGATACTCACGGAAATCAACCACCGCCAACTACTGGAATTCAAGGGGCGAATATCCCCCTCACCACCACTCAAGGACCGGAAATCCCAATCTCGGTTGAAGGGACGAATCCCCTGCAGATGGTCGTTCATGGATCTAATCCACAAGAGACCGCTCACCAGCAACCAATCACGACATCCCCACTGCTCATGAATGCACCAAGTGGTCTTCAACTCCATACTACTGATCTTCTCCAACGCAACTCAAACTTTGGGGATGCCAAGCTATGGCATGCCCCCTCGACCCATGGCGGGCGGTAGTGGTCTCAATCCCACCTACCACGAGGCATACGTTCCTCCTTATATACAAGGTCTGGGTCCCCAAAATCAACAAACTCGACGGACCCCTTTGATTCAGGACTACTCGGGTCCCTATACCGAGGACGAGAATTATACATCCACAGAAGAGAGGGATGTTGCCCCAAGGAGGAGGCGTTCTTCCCAAACAAATCGGGAACAACCCCAAACTACTAAGGAAAAGATTGCGGCCCATGAGGCGGAGGCTGCAAGGCTCAAGAAATTACTGGCAGAACAGGAGGCCGCGAAAGTTCAAAGCCAAGCAAGTGGAAGGGTCCCGATAATCAAACTGGACCCAACACCGAGAAGAACCAAGAGGGCTGAAGCCCCAAGGGGTGATCCTAGTGTTTTGTTGCCCCTAGGAGATCCTGATGATCCTACACCACCATTCACTCAAGACATCATGAAAGCTACCATATCCAGGAAATTCAAGATGCCAACGATTAAAGCTTATGATGGAACGGGAGATCCCGCGAATCATTTAAGAACCTTCTCTAATGCACTGCTGTTGCAGCCAACCAATGATGCGGTCAAGTGTAGGGCGTTTCCACAAACCTTGGCAGGCATGGCCCAACGTTGGTATAGCTGTCTTCCTCCCAACTCTATTGGGTCTTTCAAGGAACTAAGCAAAGCATTCATCAACCAATTTGTTAGTGGAAGGGTGCACGAGAAAAGTTCTGCATCACTCATGGGAATCCAGCAAGGAAAGAATGAAGCTATAAGGGATTACATCAACCGATTCACCCGGGAGGCTCTGAAAGTCCCGGACTTGGAGGACAAAGTAGCTATGATAGCCCTGCAGCAAGGAACCACCGATGATCACTTCAAAAGATCATTGACAAAACATCCACCCGAGAGCATGCTGAAGCTCCAAGATAGAGCCGGAAAGTACATCAAGGCTGAAGAAAGCATGAGAAAGTATGAACCCACTGTTGGTGGTAGTGGAAATTCAAAGAAAAGAAAGGAAACACAGGAGTATGACATCAAGGAAACGTTTCCTAGAACGTCAAAGGATTCTGATTCTCCACCCAAGAGGAACAATTTTGGGCCAAAGTTTACGGAGTATGCAAGATTGAACACTCTCAGGAGCCAAATTCTGATGGAAATAGCAAAGGAGGAGGAACTCCGATGGCCGAAGCCACTAAGGACTAATATGTCTAAACGGAATCAAAATCAATTTTGTCGGTTCCACAAGGAAGTCGGTCACGACACCGACGATTGTAGACAATTGAAAGATGAGATCGAGTTTCTGATACGGAGAGGAAAGCTCAATAAATTCACCAAGGACGGAAATCAAGGGAGTCAAAGAGGAAACTATGAAAGGAAATATTATGACAGAAGGAACAACGATCAAGATCGAAATCTCAAGCCCCGAGGGTCAGTCATCAACATGATATTCGGAGGACCAACTGATGCTGGGTCCTCCCGAAACTCAAGAAAGGCCTATGCCCGAGAAGTAATGATTGTGGTCGGAGAAGCACCGAAACGTGCCCGAACAGAAATATCAATAGGTTTTGATGATTCTGACTTGGAGGGAGTGAAGTTTCCCACGATGATCCCTTAGTCATCGTACCTGTGATAGGGAATTCTGAAACAAAGAGAGTTTTGTTCGACAATGGAGCTTCAGTGGACATCTTGTTCCATGATGCTTTTATCAAGATGGGCTATACTGACTCTCAGTTGACACCCTCGTATATGCCCATATATGAATTCAGTGTAGTGGAGTCGAAGGTGGAAGGCACTATCCAACTCCCAATGACAATGGGGCAAGGGTCGAATACGTCTACTCAGATGTTGAATTTCATAGTTATAAAGGCAACTTCGACCTAAAATGCAATCCTGGGAAGGACGGATCTTCATGCGTTCAATGCCGTTCCCTCATCTTATCATCTGAAAATCAAGTTTCCAACGAGGAATGGAATTGGTGAAGAACGGGGAGACAAAAGATGGCTAGAAGATGTTATGTAGCCGCGTTAAGGCCTGATGGAATCGGGGGGCAGGTTCTCCCCATTGAAGACATGGATACTAGTGATAATGAGGACCGAAGAGGGAAACCAGCTGAGGATTTAATCCCAATTCCCTTAGTCCCTGGTGAACTGGAGAAGGTGACTTACGTTGGAGAACTATTGCCTGAACCATTGAAGAGCAAGCTCATATCTTTTCTTCAAGAGAACAATGACGTTTTTAGTTGGACAGTAGCTGACATGCTAGGGATTGATCCCCAATTGATAACCCACAAACTGAATGTGGATCCTGTAAGGAAGACGGTGAAACAGAAGAAGAGAAATTTTGCTCCGGAGAGGCAAGAGGCCATTAAACAAGAAGTAGATAAGCTTCTGGAGGCCGGGTTCATTGAAGAAATACAATTCCCAGAATGGTTGGCTAACCCGGTGATGGTCAAAAAAGCCAATGGAAAATGGAGGATGTGTGTGGACTTCACTGATTTAAACGATGCATGTCCTAAGGATTGTTTTCCTTTACCAAGGATTGATGCCTTAATAGATGCCACAGCTGGACACGATATGCTCAGCTTCATGGATGGCTTCAGTGGATACAACCAAATCAAATTGCACAAAGATGACATCTTCAAGGTATCATTCATCACCGACTTTGGTGTTTTCTGTTATCTAGTCATGGCATTTGGACTTAAGAATGCAGGGGCAACCTATCAAAGATTGGTGAACAAAATTTTTGAACACCTGATTGGAAAAATCATGGAGGTTTATGTGGATGACATGTTGGTTAAAAGCCTCGATAAGGCCGATCATATAAACCATCTACGGGAAGCATTTGAAGTGCTAAGGCACCACAAGATGATGTTGAATACAGCTAAGTGTGCCTTTGGTGTAGGCTCGGGAAAGTTTTTAGGCCTGATGGTTTCCAAGAGAGGAATTGAGGCTAATCCCGACAAAATCTAAGAAATTCTAGACATGGAACCACCACGGACTGTCAAGGATGTCCAGAAACTAACGGGAAGAGTGGCAGCATTGGGAAGATTCATCTTCAAGTCAGGAGAGAAGTGTTTACCTTTCTTCAAAGCACTCAAGAACGTGAAAAATTTTGAGTGGACAACTGAAAGCCAAGAGGCCTTTGAGGCCCTGAAGAAATACATGGCTGAGGCACCACTGTTGGCAAAGCCAAAGCCAGGAGAAATTCTCTATTTGTACTTGGCGGTTTCTAACACAGCCCTAGGAGCCGTTTTGGTAAAAGAAGAATTAAAGGTTCAGAAACCCATTTACTACGTAAGCAAGATCCTACATGGGGCAGAAATAAACTACTCTACGATTGAGAAGTTTGCCTTAGCCTTGATAATGGCCTCAAGAAAGCTACGCCCATACTTCCAGGCTCACAAGATAGAAGTCTTGACCAATCAGCCTCTAAGAAACATCTTGCATAGCCCTCAAGTTAGTGGAAGGTTGATGAAATGGGCTATTGAATTGGAAGAATTTGACATCAAGTATAAGCCTCGAACGGCCATAAAAGCTCAAGCACTCGCTGACTTCATGGTTGAATGCACAATTGACAACCAAGAAGTCGGGGGGCAAGAAGTAGTAGTGAAAGACAAGAAAGATGAAGAGATGGTGTTCAAAGAATGTTGGGTGCTCTATTTTGATGGAGCATCAAAAACAAAATCAAGTGGAGCAGGTTTGGTGCTACAAAGTCCTGATGGATTTCTCATAGAGTACGCACTAAAACTGGACTTCCCAACGACCAACAACGAAGCTGAGTATGAAGCCCTGATAGCTGGCTTAGGGCTGGCTGGAGCCTTGAGAGTTAAAACTCTGAAAGTGTGTGGATACTCGAGGCTAGTGGTTTCCCAAGTAAATGGGGAGTTTGAGGCTAGAGATGAAGTCATGGCCAAGTACCTAAAACTTGTCAAGGCCATCATGACTCAGTTCGATGAATGCTATGTGGAACACATTCCAAGGGAAGAGAACATGAAGGCCGATGCCTTGTCTAAGTTTGCCTCTTCTGAAATTGAGAACTACGCAGGAAGTGTATACTTCCAAGTCTTGAAGACCCCAAGCATCAATGGAAAGTTGGTAGCACCCATTGATATTGCCAGCTGTTGGATGGATCCCATCAAATCCCATCTGGAAACTGGGTGGTTACCCAACGACACTTCAGAAGCACGAAATTTATATGTGAGAGCACTAAGGTATACCATGATTGAGGGAATCCTATAAAAAAGTCTTTCATTGTTCCTTATCTGAAATGCTTGAGACCCCAAGAGGAAGAGTTGGCCCTAAGGGAAGTGCATGAAGGAATTTGTGGACAGAACTTGGGGGGCAGAGCCATTGCCCATAAAATCACTCGTCTAGGTTTCTATTGGCCAAGCATATTTGCAGATTCTAAAAGTTACGTGAAGAAATGTGAACGGTACCAAAAGTATGCACCAGTGGTTAGGCAACCACCCGAGATGATGACATCCATAAACTCACATATCCCATTCGCCATGTGGGGAATGGATATACTTGGACCATTTCCAATGGCAAGTGCGCAAAGTTCTTGATAGTAGCAATCGACTACTTCACCAAGTGGATTGAGGCTAAGCCTTTAGCCAAGATAACCACCAAGCAGGTGATGCATTTCTTCTGGGAAAATGTGATATGCAGATACGGGATTCCACGTATCTTGGTCACAGACAATGGAACTCAGTTTAACAACGATGAATTCAAGAAATATTATGACGAGAATGATATCAAGTTACGTTTCACTTCTGTTGCCCATCCTCAAGCAAATGGGCAAGCTGAGGTTGCCAATCGAATTATCCTGGATGGACTAAAGAAAAGAGTTGAACGCTCTAGAAACACTTGGGTAGACGAATTTCTCCCCATACTATGGGCATATCGTACTACTTGTAAAATCACCACTGGAGCAACCCCCTTTCTGCTGGCATATGGGGCAGAAACAGTGGTTCCAGTGGAAATTACTCACACATCTCCAAGAATCGAAGCTTATGAGCCAAAGACAAATGAAGAAGGCATGAGGCTAGCCTTAGATCTAATTGATGAAGTTAGAGATGAGGCAAATGCTAAAGTAGTTGAACATCAAAAAAGGGCATTTTTCTACTATAACCTAAGGGTTAAAGAGAGATTCTTCCATCAAGGAGACTTAGTCCTCCGAAATATGGCGCCCACCGTGGGGCATTAATTTGCTTTCGTATCCCTCATAATTCTTCCATCAAGGAGACTTAGTCCTCCGAAAGATTGAGGCATCCGGAGTTGGACAAAAAGGCAAGTTGGCCCCAAATTGGGAAAGACCATATCGCGTTAAGAACGTATTTGGTCGAGGTTCGTACAAATTGGAAATCCTGTAAGGGATTGAAGTGCCAAGAACTTGGCATGCTGCAAACTTGAAAGTCTATTATGTTTAAAGTGTATCCTGACTGGACTCACTATTAGGACAAGTAGAAATAAGGTTCGATGAAATCATGAGCTTCCTAGAAAGTAGGTGAAGGGTTGAAACCCCAGAAAACCTAAGACATTCAGTCCAAACCCCATCATTCGATATGATCAATGAAAGACTTAAAGCCAAAACAAGATGGTATAAGACATAAAAGGCTTATGCAAATGTCAAGCTAGCCTCGAATAAGGCAAAATCGTCGTAAATGTGTAGGTCGCTCCACACTTTACACCAAGATGATACTCGTGAAACACTAGTGTATATTAAAATTCCCAAAAAAGGGTAGTAAGTCCCAGGTAAGGGTTAAAAAGACCCCAAGTCTCGAAAAAGACCGGTATAACTTCTATGAAATCCTAGTGCATTATCATAGAAGTTGGGGGGCAAATGATATGAGTTAAAAATAACCCTAAAGACATAATTAATATTGCATTAATTAAACCTAGATGGTCCATAAATAAGGCCCATTAATAAGGCCCGAAACTCTAATTAAATATTAATTTCGTAATTAATATTTGGGCTAGAAGTACAACATGTATTAGGAGACGTCCAATACAGGCTTGTTCTAATACAAGTGGGCTTGTTTCAATACAAGTCCGTTATGATATGGAAACAACTCCTACAAGGAAGGATCTAGAATTTATCCTTATCCACTGTCAAGGATAAGACTTATTCTTTAAGAAAGTCAATATGTATCCACCGTCAAGGATAAGATTTATCATTCAAAGAAATCAATACTTATCCATTAGGCTTTTAAACGCTTATATAAAGGGTCTGACCCCTCATCTCAGAACTACGTTTTGGACACAGCTCCATACGTCATCTACTACGTTTTGGACACAGCTCCATATGTTATCTACAACGTTTTAGACTTCATCCTCGAATAAGGACATACAGTCACTACGTCCTTGGTGTGCCCCTGCCGCCATAGCCCCGAGGGCAACACCAAGAACTACGTTTTATTGGCTTGATTCTCAGCACTGATTGAGCTACGTATGCATCTTGTGAGGACCGATTTAGTCACGAAACACAAGAGCAGTCATTAAAGCTCGAATCTCTCTAACCCTAGCATTAAATTCGCAAGCACAGTTTTTATTCCACAACCGAGAACCCATCCTCAAGGGTACAATCGTATACATATGTACTACTTAATACTTATATGTGAGTATCAACAAAATTAAAAATTACAATTACTATCATTTATAAACACCCTGAGCCTTTAGCTTCTGAAGCTTTCATGATTCTCATCCTTTTGCAAGAGGTAATAAACATTTCCCATGGAACATCTCCTGCCAACATCCAGTCTCCATCTTTATCTTCGTAAGTTGGTGCATGCTCAGATCCATTGTATCCTATAGTACACTTGAACATGTTTTGTAAAGCCTCCAGGAGTTGCGGGTAATTGTTGTAGAGCTTTAGATCAATCTTTCTAAGAAATGGAGCTCCATCCATACCCACTTTTACGTACATCCCGGTAGCATCGGCCTCCTTTTTGTGTTGTTGCAAAATATTTTTCCGGTGAGATCGTACCGGCGGCCATCCTACCACTTGTGTCCTATAAAACAATCAAATAATTATAGTTAATAACTTAGAAGCATAAACATGTCTGATGCATGTAAGAAATTAATCAAGTAACTCAAATGAAAATTAGTTTTTTGGGATAATTAGTTGTTTAATGAAGAATGATAAACTCGTTTTTCTAATACCTTAATATTTTAGAAGAACTTGTTGCTATTTAACATGATATAAGAGGTGGTTTATGGAGAAGTCTCAAGTTCGAGTACTCACTTGGTGGGAGGAGGAGATGAATCTTGATCACCCTTATTAGCTACTTCGTTGTCCACCACCTCTGATGAAGCTCTTTTGCTACCACTTTTCTTTTCCAGGGTTTCGTGGGATCCCGGTAACCCTAGTCTTAAATTTAGATGAACATCATCATTCTCATATATCACTTCCTTTTCCATCTCCATTGATTTCTTGAAAGTATGTATTAATTTTTCGAGGCAAGAATATGGTGTAATCTTAAGTTTCCGGCTAGTTTCTGGTCTAGTTGTTTTTTTTAGGTTTATGGTGTAAGCAAAGGTAGACTTTGAAAAGGTGTTGTACATTGTGAGGAATAGTTAGATGGATGGAAGTTATATAGAATAATTAGGGTTAGAAAAATTATTTTCTTTGTGCATGAATTTCACGACAGGGATACTTATGTTCACGCGCTTTCTTTCACGCTCTCTCATTTTTAAAGAAATTTTTTAACTCGTTAGGTACGTTTCGTTTTTCTGTAATGGAGTTGGTACAACTTTTAACTTGTCAAATAATAATAATTGATATTTATATAATCATGTAAGAATTTTTTTTTTATGCGGTCAAGCTGTATATAACATCAATTTTAATAAACTATTAAATAACCTTATATAAGAATATATATTAACTGAGAAAAACATAAATTATTTATATTTAGGTTGAATGAAAAACGGAAAATAAGAAATTGAAAAAAGTAAGTGGGAATCAATTGGGAAACTTTTATTGTTTATATTATTTTGAAAATTATCATAAATAAATTAAACATCCAAAAAGAGTTAAGAAATAGGTGAAAGAGAGCGATGTAGACAAATTTAAATAATGGTTTAAAATAAATATTTTGTAATCGTGAGTACAAGCAAATGGAGCGCGTGGATATCAAGCACACGGATGGGAGACAAAGTGAGACCAATGCAGCTACCCTGTCAGTGAGGTAGGGATAGAGGAGACAAACCATAGACAAACTGAACTGATTGGTAATAAAGTCTATGGTCCATTAAAACCAACGGCTCTGATGTATTCTAGAGTGACCTTTGCAGAGGCAATCATGATCGTTGGATCAAGTGCGAAAACTGTGGGGAAGAACGCATGTGAGTGCGACCAGGTGATGTCGAGAAAAGATATTGAAATTGGAATCTGTGCTGAGTGGGACCCATGGATGAATAGCATGTGAATGGTGGGTGTGATGGCATGTGGGTGTGGCCATGGCTCACCGAGTTATCATGGACTCGTGATCCTGAATTTCCTCTGAATAATTATGAAGATGATCAGAGAAGAGGGAACCAAATAATCTAAGGTAACATTTCGATGGACATTTTATAATTCATTCATTGTTTAAGACGGATTTAAAATTTATCCAATGATTTTTCAGTTAAGTAAACATTAACATGTTTCGACAAGGTTTAATGGTTTATTAAACATTATAGTTGTTTCTAATGAGTGGATGCGGTATTTGTTTCGATTTCAATTATTATTTAGTATTGGTTGTTTCCTTTCTTTTTTCGCTAACCATGTAAGCTTTACTATGTGTTTGGATCAGTTGCGTGCACCTCGATTCATTTTGATACTTCGTTTATAATAAACCCCAAAGATCATGGGATTAACCAGCTGAGACACCGGTGCAAACAATATCGGTTATTTTGCGGTAGGTGTCGAGTGGTATAAGTCTAATGTTTGATGCAACCGATATCAAAAATTTATAATACAGATTCCGAAATATGCAATAATTTCATGAGCCTACGATCAACCCATTCATGCAATATTGGAAATATTAGACACAAAGAGGATGGGAATATGCATGCGTGGGTATCATGAAATTACGTTTGAGTATTGTGGAAGACGATTGTCACAATTTTAAAACAGTACACATGCAGCACTAAACATAGTGGTAGACCAGCAAGTTGTTATATATATTAAGTCGGAAAGAAAATCATATTCAAATCGCAGCATATATACATGGAGGGATGCTCAGGCCTCAGCTCTATCTATAAATATATTATATATACCTTAAAACGTAGGTTTAGGGTTACACTAATTGCTTATTATAACTTGGCGCTTAGTAAGTTGATGAAAAACTTTTAGAAACAATATGTAATTTTTGATAATAAGAGGTCGAGAATAAAAAATACGATATTGAAAATATCATACGAGAGGCTTTTATTCGATTCTTTAAAATTTACTTGCTAAAAAAACAAATTTAAACACATGCAGTACCTCAACATCTCTGGTATATATGGATATAATAATATCACAAAAGCTTAGAGTTTTCCGTACATAAGACCACATGCGTCATGACATGTTGCATATCTTCAAGGTCAAAAAATAAAACACACCATGCATGCATGTATTTGAATATTTGATACTAAATCCAACCAAGGAAACTCCAAGTTAGCCAGCAAGTATACAGCCTATATTGCATGGAATTCGACAAACCTTTTTCTCATTGCTCCGAAACACCCATTGAAAAAGGAAGAGAAAAAAGAAACATACAATGCCCGATGCACCCCATACCCACCCCCTCCCTACCCCTCCACCCCGATGCACCCCATACCTAAAACACATTTAGGTGCAGTTGTGCTCAATGTATATGTTTGTAATCGTACGTACATAGCTATATGCATTGGTGTAATCAAGACTTCGAAATTGGCGTAACCAAAATTTCGAAATAGTTACGGTTGAAAATAATTATTTCTAAATTTCGAATGGCAATCCGGTCTTGAAACATTTTCTATACTGATTTTTAACTATTTACTGAAATTCGATTTTTTAAATTACAAATTCTACCTAATTTTCTGAAATGCAATCATAAATTCATAATTACAACCTAAGTTCGGTGGAAAACACCCAAGATGCAACTCATTTCTCTTGTTATATATGCTTGTTACTAGAGTGTTGTGGGTCTTTAATATTGTGAGCCCAATTCACTTACAATTATATGGCTGTATGGACCACAGGCACGGGGGCCTACCTCTTGGTTGGATCATGCAAGATTTTGAATAAAACTTGTGAAGACCAGTTGAATATTTTGAAACCCCTCCGATGTCAGGAATAAGTCATAAGTCATAAAGTTTGACCATATTTTCCACCCTCTTTTTAATTAAGCGTAGAGGCAAGTTTTGCATATTCAGGATCAGGAATCATAAATTTTCTTTTGCCTAATGAGAATCGTAATCTTTATCTTAAAATAAGAAGGTTAATAGTTGTTTGAGTATAAAAAATCTTATAATTTGGCTCAATTTTTCTGTCATGAGATATTTAAATTTATCGCTCAGAAATTATCACTCCATTCTTTATAAGAATTTATGAATTTAGTGTCACTTTGTTCGCGAATAAGTATGAGGTTATAATCATGAAACGGGTTAGAATGGTGCGTATTTTCTTGAAATCACGTGTCAGTTGAGTGTTAGAATAAATATGTTTGATGCTATTTATTTTAGTTAATTTGAAATATAAATGCAATTAATACTTATGAATGTTTGTGTCATTAATTTAGTTTTGTATTTAATTGTATAGAAAGCAATTACATGTAATTGTATAGAAAATGTTCAAAAAATATATATTCCATTTCTGAAACTAATGCTTCCACATGCGCATGCACCTCCCTAGTAGATATCAAAATTTTATATCTTTGTTAATTTGAGGCACGAGTTTGGAGTAAGAAACCTTTTAATCAGACATCAAAAATGGGAATGAACAAATACCTAAAACTCTTGAACTAAATAATCTCTAAAATTTTAATTTTTTTTTTTAAATTTTGATTAATTATATTATAAGAATACTCATTAGTATGTATTCAATAAATATCA
The DNA here is from genome assembly GCA_030848705.1 of Heracleum sosnowskyi. Lineage (NCBI taxonomy): Eukaryota > Viridiplantae > Streptophyta > Magnoliopsida > Apiales > Apiaceae > Heracleum > Heracleum sosnowskyi. The sequence goes on from CM061241.1 coordinate 50,129,020, forward strand.
ATATAAGCAAGAATAGAACCCAACTTTTTGGGACGATTGATGAATAACTCTACCATTGAGCTACTTTCAGTCCATTAGAATTTTAAAAAAATTATTATTACTCACATTTACTAAAAAATTAATAGTTCATGCACCATGAAAAGCCCTACGATGATAATGATGTGGGCACACACGTGTGACGAATTAAATGGTGATGGGGAGAGGTAGGACCAAATCCACACGTGTGATAAGTAGGGTCTTGGACTTTGAGGTACTTAAGTCCCTACCTATTTTAACTACTCACTTTCCCATATGTTTCCTTGTCTAGTCTTTTACAAGTGTGTTTTACCTACCAAAAATAAAAAATTAAAAACCTTTTTTCAATTAAATTTGTTTCTTTACTTATGGAAATAAAACACTACTATTGTATTCAATGGGCCACCACAAAACTGCTCATGGTCCACCATGGACCCTAATACTACATTACAATGGACCTTGTAGGAAATGCAAGTCTATCTATGTATCGCAATTAGGGTAACAATTATACGTATAATAATTAATCCTCATGCATAAGATTTACGTACGTATTTATAAAAGTAAACATGCATGCAGGATCCTTAAACCCTAGAAAGTAAGAACATTAATACCGTACACAGCTAGAGGTGCATGCATGAATATATATATACACATGCGCGCGCACTAGCTAGTAAATAGCTAGTACTAGCTACATAAAATACATGACCCGATCTGCACAATGTTACCCAGTTCTTGACTTCCTGTCTGACCCTGTCCAGATTCTGAGAAGGTGCCAAGGAAGGTTCTTCAATCTCTGTGAGTTGGTCATTTCAGTCCTATCAACAACTTTCGAATATCAGGTCTATATAACTTATTAGATCGGATCCGATCCGATTGCATTTTACGAATCTACGTTTTCGATGTATCCAAACTTTTTTATCTCATGTCATATTTCGACAATACTAAGTCTTAGCTAGTGCTCCGAATCTAACTCATATATAAAAGTGTGTGTGTACTGTAAACATCTGCTGTTCTATATGTCAATTTGACACTTAGACTTAGATGTCATGCTTTGGAATTTAGAATACTAGCGAGAACAAGTGCCAAAAAAAAGAGGTTGTTTACATCGACTTAAATCAGTAAAATAAGGGTTCATTTCTTTAAAGCCTATTAAAACAAAATCAATCAAACTCTAGGCCGTTGTCGTTGTGGTCCAAATCTTACAAGACTTAAATATACACTACTAATACTGTATATCAGAATGTTCGAGACAAGCTAGAAGCCAAATAGTTGAAGCCACGAACTTTTTGATGCGCTATTCACAGGACATGTATAATTATCCAAGTCCAGTTCAGAAAAATTTGAAATCTGATCCTCCTATTTAAAAAATAATAATTAAGTTTATGTACATTATAAGTTAGAGTATCTATTCTAACAAATCTAATAGGTGAGCTGAACGATATTCAAATTCAAAATATATATTACAAATGATATTTAATTATATATGTGTAAGTGCCTAATTAATTAGTTATCTATATATGTAACTTGAAAAACTCAAGAATTTTAGTTCTTCACGACAAATTACATGTTTTAATTCATGAACGCATATTTATACATGTAAGATCTCGTATTATTATTAAGAAAATTTGTATTCGAAACCTGACTGCATAAGCATTTGATAACAGTTTTTAAAAAACATTTTCGGGGCCGTAGCATTTTTCAAATTTAATCTTACTCGCCATCAAACACACGCACAATCACCTACATCCTAAATCCTGCCATTTAATCCCGCTCCCGTTTTGAACCCATGAATCCACTTCATTAAACTTTGATTACTTCATATAAAAAATACGTAGTTTATCAATATAGAGGTTGTGTGTCCAATTTTGTGAACAAGTTTATACGTACATGAGCTTCAATGTGTGTAAGATTATTAATATTTGATGCTACTCCTACATGCATGGTATATGAATATAAACACAATCACACAATGATAAGGCTATGATGCTATTTTCTCGGTTTTTCTCATTTCCTTATATATTTTTTTAGAAAGTCTTTATTGATTTTTTATATTTTAAAAGTTTTTTAAAATAATTAAATTTTATGATATAAAAATTAAATACATTCATTACTTTTTTTAGCTTTCGTACCTGATCCGTAATTTAAAGAATCGGAGTACCGAAGGAGTAGCAAATAGTCATAAGAAATAACCAAAACTAAAATCTCTACAAAATATGCGAGAAATATTAACTTTTTATACTGATTTTTAAGAAGAAAACAATGCATAACAACAAAAAGAGTAGCGGAAGCCTGGAAGATAAAAGTTCATTCGTTTTCCGGCTTAATCGAAATTTTAGCTTTCCTAATCCCGTCATTCGATACATGGACTGGCGCTGCAGAAAAGCCATATACAGAGCAAAAGATTTTGTCTTAATACAAGATAAAGTGAAAAGGAGACGGGTAATGAATGAAAAATTATGCAAAAAGAAGAAAAGTGTGACTAATTAGTGGAGGTGCCCTACAGCGGCGCACATGGAAGAGGGTTTGACTCTTAGGTGACAGTCCGCCAACAATTTCACATGCTCCGCCTCTTGTGTAGGACCTTTCTTTTGCATCTCACCACATGCCTCTTCCCGATCCTTCGATCCTCTATACATAATCTGCATATTATTATATATTAACTCCATTTTACCATTAATCCATTCATACCCTTCTTTTAGAGCAGGTCAGAATGCAATGTTAAAGAATGTTAAAGAATGTGTAATTTTTCTAATATAGAATCAATTACAGAATACACTCTTTCAATACAATCTTAAACTTGGTTCTTTTCTTTTTTGAAATGCATGGTAGATTTTATAAATAATAACCGGAGTCCAAGAAAAACCATGCTCAAAAAAGTAAGTTCATGATTGTTAAAAGTAGAAAAATGTAATAATTGATTGTAAATATAGAATCAAGATATTACTATAAGGGGATCGTCTAGAACAAATGAGTGTTTACCTGTACAACGGGTCTGTTTGGCTGAGGGTTTATAAGTCAGAATGTTAGAAAATACTAACATTTTGCTCAACTTATTTCATTTTTCATGATTTCTTTATCTATTTATACTTTTAAATGTTTATATTTAATCTAAAACTAGCTTTATAGCCCGTGTGAGGCACGGGCATGCCCTAGTTATGTTTAGTTGCTTGAGATTTGGATGCACACTAAAAATGCAAATACCTATTGTATTGTGAGCGCACTTTTCTGATTTCTTTGTTATGTTTGCATGCTGTTATCCGTTGCAATGGATGAGCTCCTAAGCTCATTTCTTTGGCTTCTTTTCCCCGTACAGAAGAAGTAGTTTCTGGGCTCTTATCAAAATTTCATTTTCTATTACTGACATCAATCAACTAATTGCCATAACTAAAATATTGAATAGATACATTGTATTAAGCAAATGCATCATAATTATTTTAGAACATGAAAAATATCATACAATTCTATGTAAGATTCGATGGTGTGACAAAAGGAGTTGAAACTAAAGAAAGAGAACAAAAAGAACAAATTTATTAATAAGCTTTAAAAGGTACCAGAACCTTGAGCCTAGAGTAGTAAAAAATCTAGGTTATCTTTGTGTACCGTCCATGGTTTCCTACTACTGATGCGACTGCACTTGTACCCGTGCAAGGCACGGGATCGCTCTAACCGACAGAACTTGATGTCATTTTATGACGATATTTTCTAGTTCACGTCAGTTTAATTTTGCGATGATAAGTATTCTTCAGTTTGTTGTGGTGATCCTGCCACCAGTTTGAACTTGTTGGTGACACTATGTGACATGATTGAGAAGATTTGCAAGGAAGATCGGTTTGGTATTAGTCCGAAGAAGATTTTGTTCTTAGTTGAATGTATTTGATGATTAGTTTTATAAGCTAATTAATAATCAGATAGGAATTAGTTAAAGGTGTCAAATAAAGGCTCCATTTCGAAAGTACCAATACTCTCCGGTCTCCATAATTCTCTATAAGCGGCCGGAGTAGTATACTTATCCTTAATGCATGAGGTGGCGGGATTGAGATACACACAAATTCGTATTCGAAAAAAACTGTTCAAACTGGTTAAAAAAATCGGAAAAAATCTGATTAAAAAAAAAATCCACCTCAATTGGATCCAGCCCGCAGGCTTAAACGTATTGCGTATTTTTCACAAAACCCCGATCCGGTTTGACCATGAGGGAAATTGATAATTAAAATAATGATTATAAATATAATTTATAATTTATAATTTGGGCGGTTGGAATATAGCTAAGTGTAGATATAGTTGATACTATATTTTAAATCCATGAACTATAAATTATATTTTAACATGATCATTAATGAACTTGCTCTTACCATTTAATCTTGTAAAAGAACCCCTAATTGTGAGCTTAAAATTACTATTACTTATCACTTAACATTATTTAAAATAATTAGTGAGAAGTGAAAATTTTAAATTGATATTTATTTAGATAAATTTGTATCATGGATGACTTATAAGTTACTTTAAATATATATATAAAAAAGAAAATGATAAATAGTACATTCAATGATGATACTAATTTTTATTAAATAAAATTATTAAAATAAAATAAATTATTTAAAAAAATATGTCATACCAACTTAATTCCGACTTTTAACTATTTTCTTAACTCAAAAACATTTTTTGAATTTATTACACAAACAATAACTTTTAATTTTAAGTTAAAAATAATTTTAAACTCATAACTTTAATCATTTCCAGGCAGGCTCTAAATTATATTCGAATGTAAGAGTTAAAATTCAACTTATATTAATAATCATGTACGTATTTTTTGAGGCACATGCAAACTATATGGCAAAACTAAGTAGGCAACATATATAGGCTAGCTGTTGATACAGATTTGGTTTATAGCCGTTCTAGGCAAATATCATTCGATCATATAACAGCACCGCTCATGTTGTGTTTGTGCTTTAAAAACGGAGTTTCGTGTGTATATATAATGCATTTTGTTTATTAATAGTTCCACGTATAAATAGCCATGCATGTCTTAGGTTTCATGCAATCCGATCATGATATGTCGTCGGTGCCTGTCTATAATTTCATCTTCACTTAATTACTATTAGCTGTTTAATCAACTAATTGATTTTAAAATCGTAATTATGTGTGTGGAAACGAAACAACTGAATTTGACAATTTAAAGCAGGATGAGAGAAATGTGTTGACATTCCAACTAATTACCAATCAATAATCAAATGTCCACACTACAGAGAGCGACTATACTAAAATGAGTACTGCTAAGATACGAGTATTGATAGGGAATCCAAAAATATCTTTCAAAATTTGTACAAAATGATCTCAAAAATAAATGATGTGTTTTAATTCGTGGACACATATACATGCATGCAGAGTCTCATATTTATATTAGGATAGTTATCAAAGGACACATAAGTTTTTGAAAGATTTTTTGGAACAATTTTTGGATTATTTAATATTAATTGGTGTTTTTGTCAAGGGTTAATTTTGAATCCCAATGATTGCTCAAATCAATAGTGTTATTTAAAGATAGTCACAAGATTGAGTAGTTTTCAGTTATAACCAAGTGCAAGTGATAATCTAGCTAGAAAGAAGGAAATGCTAGCTGTGAGTATTGTATGAAAGAGACAAAACGATGAATTAGAATCCGAGTTTGAGTTGCTTGATCAAGCTACAAGCCACACAGCTAGAGTTAACTAAGTGACACATTGATTGTATTATCATGTGTATCTGTTTGTTGTGGTCGCTAGCTAGATGTTAGCTCGCGGCCTATCCTCAATTTTTTCCCGATGATGCAACTCATAATTTTGTATTTTAAAAATGTGTTCAAAAATCATAATTTAAACTTAGAATATTGTAATTTGTACAATTTAACTCATTATCAATTATTTTACAAACAAAATTGTAATGAAACTCACCTCTAACTTTTTCCATGGCTCCATCATATATATATACATAATTGAGTAGGTTTGTTAACTTGTTATTGTGTAATAACCTGCATTGATTTTATCTACAGAACACTTGTAACAACTGAAATATATATAGACCAATTCCAAGAATCTAGTAGAAATCTCCCTGTATATATAGTTTAATTTATTTACTTAGATATGTTCAGATATAGAACTTAGGTTTTGTTGGTACCCCATCAAAGATAGGAAGGCTCCAGCTCAGGATTTGACAACGTGGCAAGGCCATGTACGATCATAGGAAGTAAGTAATCGACAAATAAGGCCCAGCAGTAAATGAACACACAACTTGAGTTCTATTTAACTTCTTCCCCATATAATTTTATACAAATGTATTACATTTATTTATTTATTTAATTAATAATGTTTACCTCAAATAATACTAATAAACATATATGATACTGTGATCACTTTGTCTCACCTTCTAAAAGAAAACACCAAGTACTCCACACATCAACAACAAAAACAAAAGCAAGTACTAAAGAAATATATATAGCCTAGCTAGCCTATTCATATATCAAAACAAGAAAATAATTGTGTGATAATTGTTCAAATCATGGAAGTTGTGAGCATACTAGGGGAGATGAAGGGGAAGATGAAGTACGACGAGACGGAGCTCCGTCTCGGAATCGGATTGCCGGGAAATGGTAACAAAGTGAAGAATAGAGCTATGCATGTTAGTTCCGGTGCTACGAATGTTAATGGGAAAAGAGGTTTTGTTGAAACTACAAATGTGGATTTGAAGTTGAATCTTGTGTCTTCCAAACTTGAAAGTGAAGTTGTGGATCAAGATGTAGATTCTAAGGAGATCAAGAATCTTCTTGGTGCTGCTGGCTCTACAGATTCAGTTGTTAAACCTCCAGCCAAGTAAGACTAATTATTTCTGTGTGTGTTTTAATTTTGTGAAACTATTCAACTTTTCTTATCTGTTTATTAATCTTTTTCTTGTGGGCTCATCATGTATTTGTGTGAAGGAGAGTGAACTAACTTATTTATCATGTTTTATAACTAGCTTGCTTTATACAGAAAGAGCTTAATTAGCTAGATCTCATTGTTAGTTCAGTGCAAGTACAAAATCATTATGCAGTAGTATCTTCCTTGCTCCCTTTAAAAAATGTCTAAGGTTCGAAATTTGTCAAATACAAGGTGGGGATATATGTTCAGTTGGAAAAAAAAAGTACAAAATCATTGCTTTAAGATTGACTAGTAATTATATAAGAAGTACCTGTGAACTATATGAATTCATGTGTGTGGTGCTTATAGTTTAACTATGAATTCATGTGTGGTGCTTATGAATTCATGTTTGGTGGTGGTGCTTATAGTGACTAGCTTAATGATTTTAACTTTTCATTTCCTCTTCTTTTCATTAATCAATCATGTGTTTTTCCTTCAAACATGACATGTTCAAGCATATCATTGTTATCAGATACATAACTAACTAATTATTGAGTTCCTTTATATTTAGAAAGAAAAGAAACTAAAGCAATTTCAAAGGTGCATACATAAATACATGCTTAAATTGCATGCACATAATTATTAGAAAGTTATTGCCATGATGAGTTAATCATAGATTTTCATTAACAATACCATTGAATTATTGAGGACATGTATGTCAATCATATATGGGGACTGGGGTCATGTGTAAATGAGAACTTTAATTTAATCTCTAATATATGAGTTTCTAATTTGAATCGATTAGATCCTTTTTTTTTTTTTTGAAACCTGAATCAATTAGATCCTAAACCCGTATATACACACACGTTGGGTGCGTGGACTATGGTAATTAAACACACAAGTAGAACTTCGGTAATTATTTGCAAAAGATCAAACTCCTCTTTAAAATTCATTTGAATAATTTTGCCATAATCTATGATCAAGTGAAAGTTGAACTTGCTATTCATAAGAGAGAATTGTATTTATAATGTATGTGTGTTTATAGGTATAAAATAAATTAACATTATTGCATGGAACATTCAGGGCACAGGTTGTAGGTTGGCCTCCAGTGCGATCATCATACCGAAAGAATATCAGCTCTCTACACAAGGCAGCTAGCAAAAAGGGTGATGAGGGGAATGAGAAAGTGAGCAGCCCCATGGGCGCCACCTTTGTGAAGGTAAGCTTGGATGGTGCACCTTATCTTCGAAAAGTGGATCTCAAGATGTACAAGAGTTACCAGGAACTCTCTGATGCCTTAGGCAACATGTTCAATTCCTTCACTATTGGTAATAATAACTAGCGACATTTTTTATAATTAGAAACACCTGCACACTCACTTTGTTTGCGACAAGATTTGAACTCTTGACCTGATCTTGACCTGATCCTATAATACGAGTGAATGAGATACCGCTAGACAAAGAGTCTTTATTTCCATTGATGAACATTGTTATAGAATATTTTAATGAATGAAGGTAACTGTGGGAGCCAAGGGATGATGGATTTTATGAATGAGAGCAAGCTGATGGATCTGCTGAATAACTCTGATTATGTTCCTACTTACGAAGACAAGGATGGTGACTGGATGCTCGTGGGAGATGTTCCTTGGGAGTAATTATCTAGCTACCCTTTTACTAATTCTTATATCCTCTCCTACATTATACTTCTATCTATCCATCTATTTACAAATGATAATATATCTGTATATATATATATATATATATATATATATATATATATGTCTAATTAATTTGACAGATTTTGTTCGTCACCCGAAAATTTTGAATGTGCAGGATGTTTGTTGGTTCTTGCAAGCGCTTGCGCATTATGAAAGGAGCTGAAGCAATAGGCCTTGGTGAGTAGTACTATAAAATTACGCATTATAGATTCTCGATAAATTAATTTAGGGTTAGAGTTTTTGCACTTGTATGAATGCTGGTGAAATTAAAAAATGAAAACAGGAGTGCTATATATATAAAATCCGAAATGACGACACTAAATAAAGAGGAGTAATTCGCATGAATTTTTAGTAAAGAATGTGCACCCGATTGCATCAAAACTTCGTATTTACATAAATATAAATTTTGTGAATTTATGTTTATAAATTGACAGTGGTTTTTTATTTTTTATTTTGCCCCCCTCCCTTTAAAACAGCACCAAGAGCCATGGAGAAGTGCAAGAACAGAACCTGATCGATCGTCCACATCGAAATGGACACATGCATGCAGCAGGTTGATATTTCAGTACTAAATATGGTTTGTATGATAATTAATTAATTAGCGTGAGATTTGGAAAACAAAAAAAATAAATATTGGATTTGAAACATGCATGGTTTGGCTAGCTCCAACATATATGATTGTTTAATTACTAGTAGTACTTATTGTGGTTTGCTTAATAAGGTTTATTAATTATAAAACCCGTTTGTTTGAATAATTTTCTTTGAATTTTTATTATTCAAATCTCGTTCGATTAAATGCCAACTAGTAGAAGCGAAGAGTGTGGGGGGCAAGAACATGTGCAAGAGTAAGAAGAGCATTATTTAATCATCATGCCGGTCCATTTCAAAATTAAAAGGGTACATGGTGGTATGTCCATTTTGTGTTTTCTTTATAAGGTGCATGTACGAGTCTGTGCGCCCAACTCGGGTCCCTTAGCTTTAACATTAATGCCCATTGCTGCCGGATCCAAACTCATATTTTCCAACGCGATCGATCATGCCCACGTTTACGATATTTCAAGTTGCAAAATCTAGGAATTGGGTTGTGTGTGTAATAATGGAGAAATTCCTTCATTAAAATGTTACAATAAATTTTTATATAGTAATATTCTTGAAATTGAAAAAAAAAATTATTATAAGAAATTATTCTTAAATAGAGATAATTTTTATATTGATTATATAATGTTGGAACCGTAGTTTTTTACTATTGCAAAGAGATTATTACTGTATAGAATATTATTATAGATTAATAATATTCATTTTTAAATTAAATTTATTTTTTTAGTAAACTAATAGTTGTACAAAACTCAAATATTATATTTTGGAAAGAAACTTTTTTTCCTAAACCACACCCGGAAACAACCTAGTGAGTTAAAGATGCAGGAGGATTCAAAAGATTACCCAAAATTTGTCTCAAAATGATGCGGTTTTTGGGTAATTGATAATAATTTTAATAAAATAATGGACCTTGCGTACATAAATATGCACCCACGAATTATAATTTGACATATATCATATCACGTCATTTGAAAAGAATTTTGGGAGAGAATTTTTGATTCTCTAACATAAATAACATAAATATATAGATTAATCATTTGAAAACAATCAATTTTTTCTCACATTTGTTTCTTACTTAAAATCATATATAGTACTAGCTTAAAACCCGTGCGATGCACGGATTGTTAATTGTTATTTTATTATTATATTTTAAATATTTTATTAATTGTATTTGTTAAAAATAATAAGTAAGCATGTTAAAATAGCTAAATACTTTTAATTAATTAAAAACATTAAAACATATTTTAAAATAAATAAAAATAAAAAATGTAACATATATTTAGTTTAAATAGGTAAATGCCCGTGATATTTTTGAAAAATAAGGTTTTAAAATTTAATAATTAAAAGTATTTAAATTCGTTTTAAAATAAATAAGTAAAGGGCTTCCTGTGATATTTTTGGGGAAAAAAATGAATTTTAGTGAGAAAAATAGAAAAAGTAAATTGAAAAACACAATTTCCCGTGATATATTTAGAAAAGAAGGGAATTTGTTAGAAAAAATCTATAATGTGTTTTAGAGTAATTGGTTATAAATAGGTATTTGATTATTTATATTTTAATATTTTTAGTGATTGCATTTGTTAAGAAAAATAAGTAGACATGTTAAAATAGGTAAACTTTTAAAAAATAATTATAATATTATAGGTTTAAAAATAAATAACTAAATGTTTGTCCGTAATATTTTTGGAAAATGAGGGGTTTTAGTATGGAAAAATAGAAAAACTAACATGTTTTAGTTAAAAAAGGTAATTGCCATGTTTGAAAAAGTAGGGGAATTTGTTAGAAAAAAAAATGTATTTTAGGGAAAAAAAGGTATTTGGTTATAAATAGGCAATATTATTATTTAATAATATATTTCTATAAATAAGTAAGGTTAATTAAGTAAAAATACGAAATATAGTTAAGGGCAATTAAATAAAATCACAACGTACCATACCGACCAACCAAACTTTTAATGTTTCGTCTATTATATAATAGTATTGATTGATATGTTTGGGATTTGATTGTCCGCTTCATATTTTATCCATAACTTGGTTCAGATCGCAATGAATATCATAAAAAACGGTTAACTCGATCTTTGTACTCAGAAATTGAAAATCAATCGAATTGAATTTAACTGAATTGTTGACTCGAGTACTCCGGAGTTCGACCAATATTTGTTGAGGATTCTAATTTTAACATGTATAACTTTGTTGTAGTGCAAGGAGCCGAATCTTAAGAACTAAACATGCATAGTAAAGATATATCATATACACACACAATATATTTGTTGAGGATTCTAATTTTAACATGTATAACTTTACTCATTTAATTTTATCAACCAATCAAGAGAGCCAAAAAACATTCATCATATATATTTTATCAATCAATTAAATTAAATTATAATATAATCTTTTATTATATTTATATACTTCGAGATTACGATCATTTGTTGTACAATGCATTCAATAAATAATCGTCTACTTTATAGATTAATTTCTAATATCACTTTATGATCTAACACACTTAATGAGAAAATATTTTGAGTATATGTATAATTTTTACAACTTTAATCTATAATTTATGTTTTTTTTTATTTAATTGTTAAAAGTCGTAATTTCGGGTTTTTACATAGATGTGAGGCTAATTATCCAATATATTATTTATTGTAATTAAAAAATTCGATGTTAATCGATTATGTTAAAAAAATTAAAGAAAATGTTACTTAATATATTAATAAATACTTGAAACAATTGATTTATTTTATGGATATTTTGAGCATAAAAATTATTGTAATCCTGTATTATAATGCTTGAGTCTAGATACTATATACTTCACCAATCAAAATATATTAATTATTTTAAGACCAATCAAAAACCACTCCTAAATTTTAGACCAAACATATTACTAATTTTTTTTCTTCTTAATTATCATTCACAATTATAATTTAAATCCAGTAATTACTTGATTTAAAATATCCATGTATTACATATTTGGTTTAGTCAACAAAAATTATTTGTTAATAAATCACTTTTTATTTAAAATTATTCACAATTATATTACCATATTTATAATTAAAGTTTCATAAATATTTATTAATCAAACAATTTGATTAATATTTTACATTAAATATGATATTAATAATTCAATTTCAAGTATAAAATTTATAATACATAATTTTAATAAGTATTTTTTATTGATTTATTTACATGAATATTACATTAATTATATAGATTAACATTTACATTATTGTATGCTTTAAATAAATGTTAAAATTTTAAAAGTAGAAAAACCATTTTAATACAATTTCTGCCTCAATTTATCAATATATAATTATTTTAAATTTGTCTAATCTTCGTAAGTATACTTATTTTGAATTTAATCAAAATTAGAATTTAAAAGTAAATGAAATTAATTTTAGTACAAAATATGTTGACCAGGTACTAAAATTTTAATTTACCGATGTAAAAATAATTTAAACCTATCTCATACAAATTATATGTGGGGTCAACTATATTGTTTTCCAGGTCATTGTAAAATAATAATAGCAATATAAATTCAATTAATAACATAAAATTTTAAATTATTTTAATACATAAGTTACTTTTAACATTGTACGTGAACGAATACATCATCTTTTTAAGTACTTTTAATTTTTTAATAAGACATATCTTCACATTAATTAGCTTGATAATATATTCTATATAATAGTAAACCACCTTACTTCTTCTTTATTTCGTTATCAATTAGGTGCAGTCATTAGACTCATCACTTTTTCAATATTAAAACTTTTAAAATCTTAATGCAAATGGAGGCGATATATTAGTTATGAGTTTTTAGTGTTGAAGAAGTAATTCGGGGAACTCTGTATCATTAACCATACATCCATACATATAAATGCAAATGTGGTAAAATCATCTCAACCCCGAATAGAAGGCATCATGTTTAATAAATCAATTTTTTCAAAAATATTTTTCTTCTTATCCTCTTTACCATAATTATATTAGGTTTAGGGTAACCATGTATATTATTAAATCAAGTGAAGTAGTTAAAAGATTGTGAACTGGTGGGTCAATATCATCAAATGTTGACGAGAACCTTTGTGTTCAAAGGTAGTGACGTACTAAATACAAAATCCTAAAAGTATAGCATATTAAATGTAAGTTTAAAATTTATACTAATGAATTTAAAACCTTCATCATAAGAAGAAAATGAAAACCAGTATCCTGGAAAATTGAAAATCATTACAGGAGAAATTCAAACATTCACTATATCTTTGAATGATTGAAAGTTAGTACATATCAATACAATATCTTGGTATCTTTGAATGATTGAATGATTTAATTTTAGAGTTTCAACGCCCTCAAAAGAATTTAAAATCACCTCATACAATGTTAATTTTGACGTGGTGAACATAAAATTTTCAATTCAAATAATTAATTATGATTTTTGTCCAACATCAAATTTGACTTTCTCATTCTTAATAACTCAACCATTTTGTTTCTTTTCAAGCATGTGCATGATTCAACTAATAATGATAATTTTATTGTGTTAATCCAGAAAAAATAAACGCATATCCACGTCAATGATGATGGTGTTAAAAAGAAGTATAATTATAAAATGGGTTAGGACGTTTAACATTCTTATTAGTTTAAAAATTGATGGTACATTTCAAACAAATTCTAATATCGTATTTTATGTTATTTTGTTATGATGACAACATTTTATATATATGTTCAATCAATATTTTATGCGTTGAATATTTAATTTTTAATTATAAATATTTAGTTTTTAGCAATCAATAACATAACTAGGGATGAACGTCAGATCACTTCAGGGTCGGGGAGTGTTATCCCCGCACCCGACCCCGAAATCAGTCCTGAACCCACCCCGATCCCGTACGGGGTGGGCATCGAATCGGGATCGGCGCGGCGGGGAGAATACTCATCCCTAAACATAACTTATATTTACACGGGTGCGTATTTTTAGTAAATGTATCTGAAAAAAAATTAATATGAGTTCTATTATATAATGTATTTTTAATTATTTCAAAAAAAATTAGATTAAAAAAATTTTAAGCGTGTGCTTTCGGTGCGTAGCACGGGTAAAACGCTAGTTTTCTATAATGTATGTGGTATGTACATTTTTAAAATTTACTAGATATCTCTGATATGGATCATAAAAAGTCCTAAAAATATAATTAATGATATATTAATTAGACCTAGATTGGTCTAAAAATTAAGCCCGGTAAATGAGACCTGAAACCCTAATTATTTATTAATTTCGTAATTAATAAAAGGGGAAACACTACAAGAAATTTGATCTTTATCTACCAATGTTAAATGTAGGTAAAACTAGTTTATTGGTAGATAAAGATTTTTATCTACAAATATAATATTGGTAACGATTGGTAGGTAAAAGTTGGTGGAGAAAGACTCTTTACGTACATATTTATATATTGGTAGGCAAATATAATGTGGATCCCACTTATAAACAAGTCAGCAATAATGAGTCAGCAAGTGACATGTACTTGACCTAGGTGACTAGGATGATCCACATGGCAACTTCTAACTGGGTCACATGGCATCATATAAATGGTCCACATGTCAACTTCTAATTGGGCCACATGGCATCACATAAACGGTCCACATGGCAACTTCTAATTGGGCCACATGACAACTCATGAATGGTCGACATGGCACGTTAAAACCACATGGAGCCTCATAAGTTGGCCCCATGGCACCACACAAGCAATCCACCTGGCAACTCAGGGACCATCCACATTGGTGTAATAAATACTTTATAGTCATAATTGTATTTTTTTTATTTTGCTTATAAAAATAGTGAAAACGCAAAACAATTGTATGAAATTCAGAATCGTATTATAAAATGGAATATTTACATAAAAGAAGTCAACACAGTTTACAAAATTATAGTCAAAAAAATAAAAGGTAATCTACAATTTATCTTGAGAATGATAATAAATAAGGCTGCCAAATTTCTCATAGTTCCAGTAAAAGCTTCACTCCTCCACGCCTTTCCAAATTTGATCTTCATGCACTCCATTTGATCGTGCCTTTTCCATTTGATCAATGTTATGAATTTTTACTTGTCGTATCACATAATATGGATATCAATAGTTTCCTGTAAATATAACAAAAGGATGTTAACTACGTATCTTTGATTCTACATTATTAGTCTAAATTATGAGAAAAAGACATTTGAGATATGTAATTAACAAGTGTCACCGCTTAGTACCCTATCTTCTTTGCGACAACAGTGAATTACTTCTGCCTTGTCAAAATTTGATTTTCTGCAATAGCAAAAAAAAAAACTAATCAAAATCATAAAATTTATCAGTAGCACAATGACTTCAAGTAATAATATGTAACTTAAAATATATAAGCATCATTATTCTAATAAATTTATAAGCAAACAAATAACAAACACCTTTTTGGACACCCAGCCCATCATCATGCTAACTTCTTTACAAAATATATAGGGATATGTACCATAAAGAGATTCAAATACATATCACATGAAAACATGGTTAAAGGAAAGAATTTATGTAGAGTATGTTAGTCAGCCCCTCTACTTCACTCAAATGACACACTAATTACAAATTCATAACAAACTACTGTATTATAAACATTAAGAAAAATCAAAACATATTTACCTTGGCGTTACAAAAAAAAAATATTTACCTTTAAGCGGCGAGAATTAAAATCTCCCCTTCAAGCATTCTAGCCACTTAGCACAATTTGTGTACCACTAGCATCAAATCTCATCCAAACTACAACAAAATTAAGAACATGTCTAATTTTAACATTCTTAGAGCAAGTCCAACAATGTCCTAGTTGGTTACTTATAAATATTATATAATAATGTGTCCTAGTGATTTAGGGACTTGATTTCTTGTAGGAACTCCAACAATATTACTTATATCCATTCCCTATTATTATTATAATAATATATTTGAAAAGAGAGAGAAAAATAGTGGAAGAAAGAGAGAGAAAAGAAATGTGGAAAAAGGAGAGAAGTGAATTTTTTATTATTGGAAATTGAATAGGTAATGGCTAGTGGTTACCTATTAATAGGTAATGAGATGGATGTCCTAGTGATTTAGGTAACCACTAGGACATTGTTGGAGCATCATTTTTTGCTAGATTACTTATATTTGAGTTTAGGACATGATATAAGTAAGCTCTTGGACTTGCTCTTATGTAACAATACATGTGGGTGAGTGTGTATTCTATTATAAAGAGAAGATTTACATTTTCGAACATAACTTGTAAAACTTAAACTACAAAAAAAAAAAATTGACGTATCCTGAATTGAATTCCTGATACCCAACTTGTACATATCCATCTTGTTCAAATATAACTGAAAGAAGAAGAATGAAAGAAGAAGAGTGAAAGGAACGATTATGATATAAAATTTTTTGGGGTTTCCACCGACCATAAAAGGTCCGTGAGATCAGAACGAGGAAGTTTTGTTTTCGAGTCCATTATGTCGACCTACGTGTGAATGACAATACTATCAATATATAAACTGATAAATGGTAAGTCCATATCCTCCGCTATCTTATTAAATTTTAAATACTTTTGAATCCAGCTCCAAATGTTTTGAACTAAATTTTTTGCGCGTCATTTTTCAGAAATTTCATTTTAGCCGCCTAAAACTTGTAGTTAGAAAATGCATGGTGAACCTTTTTTAATATAAAGTACAAATATTTAATGAGAAAATATTTATTCTAAAAATATTAACAAAATGCAAAATCAGTTTTTCGATGAAATTATCATTGGTTTGGTTTTTCGATGAAATATGAGTAAATACATATTTTATTTTTAAAATTAAACTTAAAAATTTGTATATTTGAAGTTTTTTATGTAGACTCATTTTATAATTTTGAAAATATATCAATTTTTAGAAAAATATTTGCAAAATAGAGTTTGAAACTTTACAAAATATTTTTAGAGTTTGATTGTCTTTTATCATTAAAACACTTTTTTGTAACAAAATCTACGATTTTCGGTCATTTATTCTTTTTAATAAATTATAAAATAATATAAAAATAGTAACTAGATGATTGTCTTTTATCATTAAAACACTTTTTGTAACAAAATCTACTTATTTTCCAAAAATATCACGAATAATTACATTTAAATTAAAACATATTACATTTTATAATAACTAATAAAATAATATAAAAATAGCAATTAGTTGATTATCTTTTATCTTTAAAACACTTTTTTGTAACAAAATCTACTCCTTTTTTCAAAAATATCACGGACAATTACCTTTAATTTAAAACATATTACCATTAATAATAAATAATATAAAATACTAAGTAGCTTATTACTTTTTATCATTAAAACACTTTCTTAACAAAATCTACTCTTTTTCCAAAACTATCACGGAAAATTATCTTGATATTAAAACATATTACCTTTTATAATAAATAATAAAATAATATAAAAATAGTAACTAGGTGATTGCCTTTTATTATTAAAACACTTTTTTGTAACAAAATTTACGGTTTTCAATAATTTATTCTATTTAATAAACAATAAAATAATATAAAAATAGTAACTAGCTGATTGTCTTTTACCATTAAAACACTTTTTGTAACAAAATTTACTCATTTTTCAAAAATATCACGGTAATTACATTTAAATTAAAACATATTACTTTTTATAATAACTAATAAAATAATATAAAAATAGTAATTAGTGATTGTCTTTTATCTTTAAAACATTTTTTTATAACAAAATCTACTCCTTTTTTCAAAAATATCACGGACAATTACATTTAATTTAAAACATACCATTAATAATAAATAATATAAAAATACTAACTAGCTTATTACCTTTTATCATTAAAATATATTTTTTTAACAAAATCTACTCTTTTTCCAAAACTATCACGAGAAATTATCTTGATATTAAAACATATTACCTTTTATAATAAATAATAAAATAATATAAAAATTATAACTAGTTGATTGCCTTTTATCATTAAAATATTTTTTTCTAACAAAATTTATTTTTTTTTCCAAAAATATCACGGGCAATAATTACCTTTAAATTAACATATTAACATTTATATTTTTTTTCACTAAAATCTCTTTTTTCCAAAAATATCAATGCAACCCTTGCTTATCTATTTTAAAACGTATTTTAATGTTTTTCAATATTTAAAAAAACTTAACAATTTTAACATGCCAACGTATTTTTTTAAGAAATACAATTAATATAATTAAAACACTTCTGAAAATATCACGGACAATTATTTTTTTTTATAATTAAAACATGTTAAGTTTTCTATTTGTCCTTATTATTAATATTATTTTAATAAATAATAAAATAATATTAATAATGTCTCATTTATCTTACTCACCCCATTTGTATTATTTTTTTATATTACAATAAATATCTAAATTTTTCATTTTATAATTTATCATATTAATTTTTAATTGTTTTCGATGGGCTATATCTTTTGATATTAAGTTAACTATATTGTTAATTAAAGATTAATGTAAATAGGTAATAACCAGCTCATCACGGTTATAATCCGGTACCAGTACATGAGTTGGCCCCTCTTTTCGCCGGGAATGGAGAGATAAGTTGATGCATGCTGAAAAGATTGGGCGATAAATTTGGATCCCATCCTTATCATAATGTGATGACGTGGTGGTTTAATTGAATAAACTAAGAATATCATGTTGATGCACCAACGAACACAGAAGCATCTACATTAACTGTAACCGTACCAGCCTCTGGTTTCTTCCAATTATTATCGCACTTAGCTGCTGTGTTGCCTGCATCTGGAGGACTGCAGACAGAAGCTTAGTGAGATGCCGTTGACATCAATTCGTTTTGTTCGGAAGAATGCTAACAGGGTAGCACATGAGATTGCTAGATACCCGTGTTTAGCTGATGATCATATTGTATTCACGTCTCCTCCTACGTGCGTGTTGGAGGCCCTTACTATTGATCGTTTGAATTAATGCATTACTCTTGGTTTCAAAAAAAAGAAAAAAAGAATATCATGTTAATAATTTATAATTTTACAGTACTAAATTAAAAAAATAAATGTTCCTTGCTAATATTATTGGTAATAACTAATTAATAGAGGTCTTACGGCCTTGTTAATACTTTTTTCTAATGAAAAAAATTATTATTGAATACAAGAAAAACTAAAAATTTCAACACTGCATAAATATTAATAAACAGAACATAATCGTAATTAGAGTTTATGCATGAAAAATTAGAAGACCGAAATTTTATTACAAAATATCCAACTTACATGTTAGTTTTTAACAGTACTAAGTTTCGTGACATTGGATCCAATACACCGATAAATATAAATATAGTGTCATTAATATATAATGGTACGATGATGGTATCTTAAAAAAATTGACTTATATCTTAAAATGAATAAGTGTCATAAGTGATAAGTGGATGAATTCTTAGGTGTTTGGATAAATTTACTTATAAGTTAGTTACAAATTTGATAATTTACATTTTAAAAATAATTATCAAATACAATGAGTTAAATACATACATTTTAAATTAAAAAAACATTCAAAAACACAAATGTAAAAATATGAAATATTAAAAGACAAAGAAATCAAACAATAAGTCAATAAAGTTAAGAAAAATATACGTTGTTACTAACATTCAACTTATGAATATATAAATTATAAGTTGGGTTGACAAATAACCTTCTTAAACTATTACGGATTTATAAGTTATAAGTTAGCTTATAAAACTTTAGCCAAACAGGCCCTTAGTTTATTTGGTCTAACTTAATTTGCAATTGGAAATGAGTATATAAGATTTGCCATGTCATCTTATACATACAAAATAATTTTGTTATTTTAAAACTATGAAAAAAGGTGGAAGAGTTGGCCTGTAAAACCAAAAACATTCGTGCTAAAATATCATGTAGACGCTAGACAACTATAACCCATCCTTTTCACTTTGTTGCAATCCGAGAGAACGTAATGTTTAGGTACCAATATATTTTACCGATTATTATTGGTAGCTAAATGTTAGTTTTACCTACTAATACGTATTGGTAAATAAAATATTGGTAGATAAATATCTAATTTCTTGTAGTGAAAATGTGCAGCTCATAAAAAGAGTACAAAGTGTGCCAACTCCTTTAAGGATTAGCCACCAAGGTATACAAACTTAATAGGAGTCAGCCTCCTACAAAGAAGGATTCACAATCCTGATCTAAGAAGGTGACTTGACCCCCAAGTCACCCAATTCTACAGTAAATGCAAGGCTCCTGACGCCTATATAAAGGACCTGATCCTTCAATCAGAACTACGTTTTTTGGCTTGATTCTCAATTACGAATTGAGATATGTAGGCATCTTGTGAGGACCGATTCAGTCATGAAACACAAGAACATCCATTAAACCTCGAAAGCTCCTAAACCCTAGCATTAAATTCGAAAGCATAGTTTTTATTCCACAATATTTAACACCGTCTGTGGGAATTTCGAACATCAACCATGTCGAATACACGAAGAACAAGTCGAGAAACTCAAACCTCTGAGGGGCTGCTCTTAACTTCTGAAGCAGCGACCCATGGTTCGGGATCTCAACCTCCTCCCATCACGGGAGAAGAAGGGGCGAATATCCCCCTCACCACTAGTCAAGGACCAGAAATCCCAATCTCAGTTCAAATGACGAATCCTCTGGAGATGGTGGTCCATGGATCACATCCTCATACTCAAGAGACTATTCTCTGGCAACCAATCACAACCTCTCCACTACTTTTGATTGCACCACGTGGCCTTCAACTTCACACCACGGATCTTCCCTAATATACGACTCAAACCCTCGGGATGTCAACCTATCGTATGCCACCTCGACCCACAACGAAGTAGTGGTATTAATCCAACATACCACGAAGCTTATGTGCCCCCTTATATTCAAGGTCTGGGACCCCTAAATCAACAAACTCAAACTCGACAGACCCCCTTGATCCAAGACTACTCAGGTCCTTATACTGAGGACGAAGATAATAATTCCGATGATGAAAGAGATGTACCCCCAAGAAGGAGGCGTTCTTCCAAAACAAATCAGGAACAAACCCAAACCAATAAGGAAAAGATTGCGGCCTATGAGGCAGAGACTGCAAGACTCAAGAAGGTGTTGGCGAAAGAGGAGGCTGCAAAAGCACAAAACCAAGCAATCGGGAGAGTCCCGGTGATCAATTTAGATCCGGCACCAAGAAGAACTAAGAGGGTTGAAGCCCCAAAGGGTGATCCTACTGTTTTGTTACCCTTAGGAGATCCTGATGATTCTACACCACCTTTTACTCAGGATATCAAGAAAGCTAATATATCCAGAAAATTCAAGATGCCAACCATCAAAGCTTCTGATGGAACAGGAGATCCCGCGAATCATGTAAGAACTTTCTCTAATGCACTGTTGTTGCAGCCTACCAATGATGCAGTCAAATGCAGAGCGTTTCCACAAACCCTTGCGGGCATGGCTCAACGTTGGTACAGTCGTCTCCCTCCCAACTCTATTGGATATTTTAAGGAATTGAGCAAGGCGTTTATCAATCAGTTTGTTAGTGGAAGGGTGCATGAGAAGAGTTCTGCATCTCTTATGGGAATCCAGCAAGGTAAGAATGAAGCCTTGAGGGACTACATAAATCAATTCACTAGGGAGGCTTTGAAAGTCCCAGATCTAGAGGACAAAGTAGCAATGATAGCCCTACAGCAAGAAACCACTGATGATCATTTTAAAAGGTCTTTGGCTAAGCATCCACCCGAAAGCATATTGAAGTTACAAGACCGGGCTGGAAAGTATATCAAGGCTGTAGAAAGCATGAGGAAATATGAACCTGCTGCTGGTGGAAGCGGGAATGCGAAGAAAAGAAAGGAGACTCAAGAATATGATGTTAAGGAAAAGTATCCTAGAACATCAAAGGATTCTGACTCTCCACCTAAAAAGAACAACTTTGGACCCAGGTTCAATGAGTATGCAAGGTTGAACACCTTAAGAAGTCAAATTCTGATGGATATTGAGAAGGAAGAAGATCTTCGATGGCCAAAGCCACTAAGATCCGACTTGGAGAAACGAAACAAGAATCAATTCTGCCGTTTCCATAAAAAAGTTGGTCATGACCGACGATTGTAGACAACTGAAAGATGAGATCGAGTTCTTAATCCGAGGAGGAAAACTCGATAAGTTCACTAAGGATGGGAATCGAGGAAATCAATAAGGAAACTACGAAAGGAAAGACTATGATAGGAGGGACAACGTCCAAGATCGTAATCCTAAGCCCCGAGGGCCTGTCATCAACATGATATTTGGAGGACCGACTGCTGCTGGGTCCTCCCGAAACTCAAGGAAAGCTTATGCCCGAGAGGTAATGAATGTTGTAAGAGAAGCACCGAAACGTGCCAAGACAGAAGTGGCTGTTAGCTTTGATGATTCTGATCTTGAAGGGGTGAAGTTCCCCCATGACGACCCGTTGGTCATTATACCTGTAATAGGCAACTCTAAAACCAAGAGGGTTCTAGTAGATAATGGAGCTTCCGTGGACATCTTGTTCCATGGCGCCTTCATCAAGATGGGATATACCGATTCACAACTGACTCATTCAAACATGCCTATATACGGGTTCAATGGGGTTGAATCTAAAGTAGAGGGAACTATTTAGCTCCCTATGATAATAGGGCAAGGTTCACAAATAGCAACTCAAATGCTGAACTTCTTGGTGATAAAGACAACCTCGACTTATAATGCAATCCTTGGGACGACAGGCCTTCATGCATTCAAGGCTGTTGCCTCAACTTACCATTTGAAAATCAAGTTCCCAACAACGAACGGGGTTGGTGAAGAACAAGGAGATCAAAAGATGGCTAGGAGTTGCTATGTAGCCGCGTTAAGGCCTGATGGAGTCGGGGGCAGGTTCTCCCAATTGAGGTTATGGATTCAAGAGACGATGAAGAAAGAAGGGGAAAGCCAGCTGAGTATCTGATTCCTATTCCCCTAATCCCAGGAGAACCGGACAAAGTCAATTACATTGGAGCATTGTTGTCTAAACCCTTGAAGGGACTGAGGTGCCAGGAACTTGGCATGCCTCAAATTTGAAAGTTTATTATGTTTTTTTTATCCTGGATATCCGACTCACTATTGTGAGCCGACTAATTCCAGAGGAGGACTAGCCGAGCTCCACCACCCAGGCCCTCCACGTAAATCTGCAGTTTTCATTTGCTCCGCGGTGGATTCGAACCCCTGACCAGGATTTACCCAGGGTCAGGGGGTATCCGCTAGGCTATTGCCCGCAGATTGAAAGTTTATTATGTTTAAGTGTTTCCTAAAAGGATCCACTAATATGACAAGTAGAAATAAGGTCGACGAAACCATTTCTGAGCTCTTAAGCTCTTAGTAGGAAATATGTAAGGGTTGAACCCATTTTTCAAGTTATTTATTAAAGAATGTTCTCATTCATTACTTTCATTTATCAATGAAGAACTAATATGTATAAAGCATCGACAAAATATGCAAGGCTAAGTAAAAAGCTAAATATGCAAAGAAATTAAGATCAAACTTATAAAAAAGTTTAAGTTCTAACAATACAAAAGCCACGAAGGGCTACATAATAAGCAACATAAAATAACTGAGCTATTCATCCTCCTCCTCGCTGCTTGTATCATCAACTTCTTCTTCTTCTTCACCTTCTGAGCTAGAGCCAGAACTGGTGCAAGTAGCATCCCCAGAAGTATCGCCCTTTGTGTTAGCAGGATGAGAGGAATGCTCGGGATCTAAGATTCGATCATCTTCCTCCATATCATCCTCACCAGCCAAAGCTCTCTCGAGAAGATAGCGGGATCAAAAGCACCAGGATGCTTCCCTAAGACTGCCTCTAAAGTCTCGTCACATCCCTTTGAGTATTGGACGGGAAAGAGGAGCTCGTCATGATCGCCTATCAAATCCTTGTATTCCTGGGAATCAAGGTAATAGTCAATGCAGTCATCCTTTCTCTTTCTTAACGCCACCAACTCAGCTTGAGCATCCTCTAGCTCCTTATCCTTCCTTGCCAAAGCCTTTTTTAAGGACTTCACCTCCTCTTCAGACTTTTCTAGCTTGTCCTTGTTAGCCTCAGAAGAGGTACGCCAAGCTTTAGCTTGAAATAGGGCTCCCTGAAAGTTGGCATTATTCAGCAAAATAAAAAGAAATTCAAATTAAGACAAATATTGCATAAAAAGAAGAAAGAGTTGATAGAACAATGAAAGAAATATACCGCAGCTATGGCTTGAGCGCCCAAATGCTCAACTCCCTCGATAGTAGAGTTTGCAACAAAATCCTTGTAGTCGCAGGGAGTGAATGAGTGGTATGACCACTCAAGAGCATGTTTGGACACACTAATAATGGTGTCCTTCTTCCTAATACCCCAGTTGGGACGCCAAACTGAGGACTTTGAAGATGCAGGAGTTTCTTCCACCTCAACAGGAATTTGAGATGGAATCAGAAAACGGGGAACTTCAAGCTTCCCACGAGGATCCTCTCCTATCCTAGCCCTTTTCATCCTAGTAGTCTCATCGTCCTTGGGCTCATTAGTCTTGTTAATAAAGGCCGCAGCTGCAAATATAAAAACAAACAAGAATGGGTATAAGAAATCTCAAAAAAGAAAGAATAAATAAAGAAAGTAAGGAAATTTACCCTTGTCTGATACACTTGAAAGATAAACAGACTTGAGGACAAACTCGTCTAGAAGCTCCCAAGCCACAGCAGTCCCATTGTCCTTGATTAGCTCAGAATAGGCATGGGACTCCTCGTCATTCAAATTTATGTTGTTGGGACTACCGTCCGCAACTCTACCAAATGATTTGCGGAATAGGGTTCCCCAATCCCCACCTTCCCAAATGAGGTACATGAATACATTTTTCCACCTAGGATTGTTATCAGGAATAGATTTTGGGTGTAAAATGAAAGGAAGGCCAACTTTGTGGTTAATGTATACCCAACCTAAGTTACTGGCAGAACTATTCTTAAATTGGAATATTTTCCTAAACAAAGGGACGGAAAGAGGAAAATTGTTCCGCAAGCACAAAACCATAAAACAATTGATTATCCTTCAGGCATTTGGAGGCAATTGACAAGGATTTACTTGAACATCAGCCAAAAGTCTAGGTATAAATTCATGAAAAGGAAACCTAAGACTGGCAACTATGGCATCTTTATAAATACACAAAGTGTTAGACCGCCAATGGCAAGAACGGTCACCGGGACCGGCGGGGACTAATTTTAAGGGAGCCTTAACCCTATACATTTTATTATAATCTCTAATTTTGTCAACATCATGAAACCTATTACTATAATCATACGAGTCTAGAGCAGAAACAGCCGGATATTCATCCCCACATTCATTGATCATATCATGTACAGACATGTACTTGGAACGAATAGGAATGAGGGTACCTCGTTTAGATGCAGAATTCATTTTTTGAAGACGTTGAGATGCACAGTTAGCCATTTGAGGGAGGAAGGTTGAAAACCTAGAAAATTCTTCAAATCTTCAAAGAATACCCAGAAAATCTTCAAAGAATCTTCAAATCTTCAAAGATGAACCCAAAAATCTTCAAATCTTCAAGCTAAAAACCCAGAAACTAATGAATATCAATCAGAAAAACTAGTCTGAAATCGCCTTAACATAGAGAGAATTTGAGAGAAAAATCTAACAAAGTAACTGTATGAAATGAAAGTTGAAATGTGAGAAATGAAAAATGAAACTCTACTCTTATATAGAGAGAGTAGCCAGTCAATGGGCTAGTTAAGGGAAGGGCAACCGGCACTAACCGGTATAACCCATTAAAGCCAAAAACTATAATGAGCCCGATCACAATTTAGCCCAAGGAAAATGGGTAAAAATCTTGAGCTCAATCTAGGCCCAACAAGACGAATGGCCCAAAAATAAAAGAGAATAACTCAAAAATAAATATCAGCATTTTTGAAGAAGTCGAAAAAAACCTCAAAGAGCACAAGAGGTACAACTTAAAGAAACTCACGAGTTATGTTCGACCCCAAGCGAGATCGAAATGGTAGACCACAATCCTGGTCGAAGTAGTTCGACCAGGAGCCAAAATGGGCCTTAAATTCAACCTCAATCAAGGTCGAAAACCCACGACTTCAATCCTGGTCGAAGTAGTTCGACTAGGAGCCAAAATGGGCCTTAAATTCGACCTCAATCAAAGTCGAAACCCACGACTTTAATCCTGGTCAAAGTAGTTCGACTAGGAGCCAAAATGGACCTTAAATTTGACCTCAATCAAGGTCGAAAAACCCACGACTTCAATCCTGGTCGAAGTAGTTCAACTAGGAGCCAAAATGGGCCTTAAATTCGACCTCAATCAAGGTCGAAAACCCACGACTTCAATCCTGGTCGAAGTAGTTCGACTAGGAGCCAAAATGGGCCTTAAATTCAACCTCAATCAAGGTCGAAAACCCACGACTTCAATCCTAGATGAAGTAGTTCGACTAGGAGCCAAAATGGGCCTTAAATTCGACCTCAATCGAGGTTGAAGACCCACGACCTCATTCCTGGTCGAGGTTGTTCGACCAGGAGGCAAAATGGGCTTTAAATTCAACCTCAATCGAGGTCGAAAAACCACGAACTCATTCCTAGTCGAAGCTGTTCGACCAGGAAGCAAAATGGGCTTTAAATTTGACCTCAATCGAGGTCGAAAACCCACGACCTCATTCCCGGTCGAAGCTGTTCGACCAGGAGGCAAAATGGGCTTTAAATTCGACCTCAATCGAGTTTGAAAACCCACGACCTCATTCCCGGTCGAAGCTGTTCGACCAGGAGGCAAAAAGGGCCGAAAATTTGACCTCAATCGAGGTCGAAAATGTCGACCTCAATCCTGGTCAAAGCTGTTCGACCAAAAGGTGATTTGACACCAAAATTCGACCTCAAGTGAGGTCGAAATTATATGGATTTTTTGAATTTTGTATCATTTCCTAGAAAATCAATAAAAACTCTTGATTTCTATTCTGAGAGATTAAAGAAGTTGGAATTAATTCAGAATTCTATACTCGAAGTACCAAACAATTACAAGAAATACGAAAAAGACCCTTTAAATCTCGAAGAAGGTCAAGATAATTTCTACGATAATCTAAAAGGATTTTCTTAGAAGTTGGGGGGCAAATGATATGGGCCAGAAAAATCCCTAAAAATATAATTAATGACGTATTAATTAGACCTAGATTGGTCCAAGAATTAATCCTGATAAATGAGGCCTGAACCCCTAATTATTTATTAATTTAGTAATTAATAAAAAGGGAAAATGTACAGCACATAAAAAGAGTCCAAAGTGTGCCAACTCCTTCAAGGATTAGCCACCAAGGTATACAAACTGAATATGAGTTAGCCTCCTACAAAGAAGGATTCACAATCCTGATCTAAGAAGGTGACTTGACCCCCAAGTCACCCAATTCTACCTTAAATGCAAGGCTCCTGACGCCTATATAAAGGACCAGATCCTTCAATCAGAACTACGTTTTTTGGCTTGATTCTCAATTACGAATTGAGATATGTAGCCATCTTGTGAGGACCGATTCAGTCACGAAACGCAAGAACAGCCATTAAAGCTCGAAAGTTCCTAAACCCTAGCATTAAATTCGAAAGCACAATTTTTATTCCACAACAATCTCCTGGCGGATTATAATCTACTATGTACAAAATTTACATGTAGAAAAAGAAAATTAAAATACTTAAACATTCCACATGTAACATGATATTTTCGTCTACATTTAACAATATCTTCGTTCAAAAGTAGGAGATAGTACGATGACTTGATCAATCAGGATAGTTTAAATCAAATCATGTTAATTTCATCTATATCAATCAGTAAACAGCAACACTTCAAGCAAGCAATACAATAACACAGCAATGGTGATGAACATTAGCCAATTTCATTATCCATCATTGGAGAAGAAAGTTAAACTGTATTTACAGAAAATGTAACTATATCTCTATCATTGAGTTGCTCTCATTCTAACTTATATATCTATATCGTAACTAACTATATACAAGATGCTACTCTAAGTTTGTTATGCTAACATGACAGATTCTGTTACATTTCTTGACAGCTCATTTCCTAGCTGGAAATGAATTAAAATAATATTAACCAATACCCCCCCCCCCTCAAGGTGGGCGATTGTTAGGAATATGTTGTTCTTGATGATAATTATAAAAACACTTAGTAGAATTTGTGTTAAGTCAATTTTGTAACTGTCAACGGAATGGTATGCTTTGCAGCTTTCGTTGACAGGTAGCTGATCAACGAAATGAGTAATGTAGCAATTGCACTGTACAATACTTCACTACTTGATAGGCATTTGTTGTAGGTATTAGATAGGTTTTCTAAGTCATGTTGACTAAGTACTAGATAGGCAAAATATGTTGGTTAATTGTAAATATATTGTGCCTTATAATTTTGCCTAAGTGAAGACTTGTCAACGGAATAGAGATTACACTATCAACGGAATGAAGAATGTACCATCAATGGAATGAAGAATGTACCATCAACGGATTGAAGAATAAAGCTATCAACGGAATACATCTCACTATTATCAACGAATCACTATCACTTTTCTGAACAGTTGACAAAATGATAGTGACAGTTTTCTGACAGATCAAAAGGTGATGTAGAAGTGTACTTTGCATTGGGAGCCATTAAAATGGTCACTGGGAATGAGGAAACATTCCATTTCCCAATTAAGTTCTTGAGTGGGATCATAATAAGTATGAAGACAAAAGACAAGATCTCCAAGGACCATTGGACAAAAAGAATGAAAAGCAAGCTACTGGCGGTTACCTTTAGTACATTTTAGAGTAGCCAAAAATAGCATTGTAAACTTGGGATATATAACCAAGTGTAGCAGTTCATTTTAATGCAAGGAGTGAGATAGAATAATTTTGTATTAGCTTTCTTTTAAGAGCACTCTCACTCTACATTTAGGAACTGAGCAGCTGTGCTACATTTGTAACAAAGATTATTCCCGCAATAAAAACACCTCAGTTGGATCCTCAAAACATCCAACTGAAATTTTATATTTTCTTGTGTGATTTTATTTTCTCTGTCAAGTTATTTAAAAGTTGTTTTAAGTTTAAAAATATCTAGAATTGTATTCAACCCCCCCCCCCTTCTACAATTCTGTTAGGTCATTTGGGATTAACAATTGGTATCAGAGCAAGCTTCTAACATACAAAGAGTTTAAAGATCAAGGCCAAAACAGAAACCATGGTGAAGAAGGATCCAGGTGTAAAGATACCAGTTCTAGATAAGGACAATTACTTTCACTGGAAAGTAAAAATGCATCTACATCTCATTTCTATGGATGAGAGATATGTAGACTGCATTGAGAAAGGTCCACACGTTCCCATGAAGTTTGCATCTAGAGTTGGATTGCCAGATGATGCCGAAGATGTGGAAATTCCAAAGCCTGTCTCAGAATGGACTGTTGAAGATGTTGCAGAAGTCCATAAAGATAAAAGAACCATGAACATTCTGTTCAATGGCTTGGAGCAAGAGATGTTTGACAATGTTATCAACTGTACAACTTCTAAAGAAGTATGGGACACTGTTAGAACACTCTGTGAAGGAACTGAGCAGGTAAGGGAGAACAAAATGCAACTCCTCATACAACAATATGAGCACTTTCATTTTAAAGCTGGTGAAACCCTAAATGATACATTTAGTAGGTTTCAAAAGCTTTTGAATGGATTAATGTTGTATGGGAGGATCTACCAAACCAAGGATTCAAACCTCAAATTTCTTTGATCTCTTCCAAAAGAGTGGAGGCCTATGACTGTTTCTCTGAGAAACAATCAAGAGTACAAAGACTATACTCTTGAAAGGCTTTATGGAACTTTAAAGACATATGAGCGGGAAATGGAGCAAGATGAAGAAATTGAGAAGGTGCAAAAGAAAGGTGGATCTATTGCATTGGTTGCATCTGTGAACCAACTGGAAGATGACAATGAAGAAGCAGCAAGAGCCACAACTAGTCGAGCTAGTTGTAGGAGTGATGTTAGCAAGGGTAAAGGCAAGATGACAAAAGAAGAAGAAGAACCGGCCAACTTGGATGACTTAGATGAGATTGATGAGCACATTGTTTTTCTTTCAAGAAAATTTTCTAAGTTCAAATTCAAGAGAAACTCAGAAGCAAGGCCACCAAGGAGAGACTTTCAACCTAGCAAAAATAATTGGGTTGAAAAGTCTAAGTCTAAATGTTTCAACTATGGAATTATTGGTCACTTTGCTGGAGATTGTAGAAAGCCTAGAGCTGAGAAGGGCAACAGGAAAATTGAGCCTATTGATTATAAAAAGAAATACTTTGAACTTCTCAAGCAAAAAGAAAAGGCTTTCATGTCTCATGAGTATGATTGGGCTGGTAATGATGAAGATTCAGATGATGATGTTGAGTATGTCAACTTGGCTCTAATGGCTAACAATCATGAGCAGGAAGCAAGTTCCTCTAGCAACCAGGTAACAATTACTAATCTTTCTGAGCTTTCTAAAGAGGAATGCAATAGTACAGTTAATGAAATGTCTACTGTATTGTATAATTTGCGTGTTACTCTTAAATCACTTACCAAAGAGAACTCAAGAATTAAATAGACTAATTTGCTCTTAAGTGATAGAAATGCCATGTTAGAAGCACAACTCATTGAGTTTGAGAAAATGATGTGTGTTAGTAGGGATGCTAATCTAGAACTTGAGAAAGTGTTAAAAAGGAAAGAGATTCTTAAAACACAACTAGAAATAGAACAGAGATTGATTGCAAAATGGAAAGACTCCAGGAATGTTGCTAGCAACATCATTAATGTTCAAGGTATGGAATCCTTCTGTGAGCAATCATGGAAAAAGAACAAAGAGAAGCTAGAGTATGTCGTTGAAACCTTAGAATCAGAATCAGAGTCAACAAACAACAATGATCATTTGTTGAAGGTTGATACGTCAACAGAATGCAAGCTTCCATCGACAGATGAACCATCAACCGATCATGCTGTTTCGTTGACAAAGGAAAAGAAAGAAGAACTCACTAGACTTAATAACAAGTATGGTCCTGTCACCAAGAACTTTGTTCAAGGTGAGTCTAGTAAATCAAATAAAGTTGAGAAGCCTGTTGAAAGAGCTAATGTAGGTCACTTGTCTAACAAGCAATTGAAAGACAAGTTAGAGAAAAGTCAAGTTGAGGTTAAGGGCAATAAAAAGAATAACAGAAATGGCAAAGTAGGGATAAACAAACATAACAATTACACACCTGATAAGTATGCTCCTAGAAAAACATGTGTTAATTGTGGTAGTGTTAGTCATTTATCTGCTAATTGCAAATCTGTTAAGAAGCCTACTAATGTGAAAATGCCTAAGCCTGCAATGAATGTCTCTATGCCTGCAATGCCTCTTATGCCTAATATGTTTGCTCCATATGCACAATTTCAAAATCCATATGCTAGCATGCCATTTGTGCCTAATCCATACATGAATATGTTTAATGTGCCACAAATGCCATGGAATGTGAATAACATGTTTGTCCTCCAAATTTGCATGCTATGAATGAAAATGTGAGAAACCCTCAGAAATCAACACCAAAGGCAAAGGTTGATTTAACTCAATCTGAGCCCAAGGTCAACAATGATGTGAAGAGAAAATCAAAGGCTGACAAAACAGGACCCAGGGAAACTTGGGTACCAAAATCAACTTGATTTGGTTTTATTGTGTGCAGGGAGACAAGATGAATCTTTGGTACTTGGATAGTGGTTGTTCAAGACACATGACTGGTGATTCTACCCTGCTCACAGAGTTCCAGGAAAGAGCTGGCCCTTGTATTGCTTTTGGAGATGACAACAAAGGCTACACTAAGAGATATGGCTTGATTTCAATAGAAAATGTCATCATTGATGTGGTTGCATTGGTGAATGGTCTAAAGCACAATTTGCTTAGTATCAGCCAACTTTGTGACAAAGGATTTTTAGTTACTTTTTCAAGAGAAGCATGTGTTGTTTCTAAAGGTGGAGACAACAATGTGGTAATGACTGGATTCAGAAGAGGGAATATGTACATTGCTGATTTTAGTAGCACAAGTCCAGACACCATCACTTGTCTTTTCAGCAAGACAAGCAAGGATGAAAGTTGGCTATGGCACAAGAAATTGTCTCATTTGAATTTCAAGGTTATGAATGACTTGGTGAGGAAAGATCTTGCTAGAGGAATTCCACAGGTGGAATTCTCCAAGGATGGTTTGTGTGATGTCTGTCAAAAAGGGAAACAAAAGAAGGCATCATTCAAAAGCAAGACAGAGTCATCAATTGTTCAACAGCTTGAGTTGCTTCATATGGATCTATTTGGCCCTGTCAATGTCATGTCCATTTCAAAGAAGAAATACTGTCTTGTGATTGTTGATGATTTTTCTAGATTTACATGGACTTTCTTTTTGCACTCAAAAGATGAGGCAAGTGAAATCATTATCAATCACATCAAGATGGTAAACAATCATCCTGATTTCAAAGTAAGAAGGATTATGAGTAACAATGAGACAGAGTTTAAGAATTCAACTATGAAGATGTTCTGTGAAGAAAATGGTATTTTACATGAATTTTCAGCTGCAAGGACACCACAGCAAAATGGGGTAGTTGAAAGGAAAAACAGAACACTCATTGAAGCTGCAAGGACAATGCTAGATGAATCAAAGTTACCAACTTATTTTTGGGCTGAGGCAGTTAACACGACTTGCTTCACTCAAAATATTTCTTTGATTAATCAAGCCAAGGGAATGACCCCTTATCAACTACTCAAAAGAAAGAAGCCACTATTGGATTTTCTTTATGTCTTTGGATGCAAGTGCTTTGTTCTGAGAAATCAAGCTGAGCATTTGGGGAAATTTGAAGCAAAGGCAGATGAAGCAATATTTGTGGGATATGCACCAGGAAAAGCTTACAGAGTCTATAATCTCAGAACCAACATTGTTATGGAATCTGTACATGTTGTTTTTGATGATCTCAAAATTCAAGGTCTCTGTGATGAAGGTTTCCATGAAAGTCTTTCTTTTGAGAATGAGGAAGGAGATCAAGTGAATCATGTTAAGGCTATTGAGAAACAACCTAAAGTTGTTGTGTCTAGCACAGATGAAAGCAGTAGTGAAGATGAAATTGTTGCATTAAGATTGAAAAGAATAGCTGCTAGCAGACCAATTGGTCATTCCGTTGACAATCATGATGGAGGATTCGTTGACAGTCAGAATGAGCATTTCGTTGACAGTCAAAATGTGCATTCCGTTGACAGTCATAGAAATGCTTCTAGGAGTGATCACTTAGGGACAACAAACTCAGGGGGAGTTTCTCAAGGACAAACATCTAATCAAGGCAATCATGATCATGAAGCTACATCTTCTAGAGCTAATCTACCTCCCTCAAGGAAATGGACTAAAGATCATCCCTTTGAACTCATCATAGGTGATGTCTCTTCAAAAGTCCAAACTAGAAGAGCAACTCAAAAGGAATGTCTATTTAGTAGCTTTCTGTCTCAAGATGAGCCAAAGAAAGTTCAGGATGCACTTTTAGATCCAGATTGGGTTTTAGTTATGCAAGAGGAGCTAAACCAATTTGAGAGAAACAAAGTTTGGAAGCTGGTGCCCAGGCCTAAAAACAGGAGTGTTATAGGCACAAAATGGGTGTTCAGAAACAAGATGGATGAAAATGGCATAGTCACAAGGAACAAAGCTAGATTGGATGCTAAAGGCTACTCACAGGAAGAGGGAATTGATTTTGATGAAACTTTTGCTCCTGTTGCAAGACTAGAAGCAATAAGAATCTTCCTAGCCTATGCAGCCCATGCCAATTTTAAGGTCTACCAAATGGATGTGAAGAGTGCTTTTCTAAATGGGGAATTGGAAGAGGAGGTGTATGTGAGTCAACCTCCTGGTTTTGAAAATGATGATTTTCCAGAGTATGTGTACTTTCTCCTCAAAGCACTCTATGGTTTGAAACAAGCACCTAGATCCTGGTATGACACATTTTCACAGTTCCTCCTTGAGAATCACTTCACTAGAGGTACTGTAGATAAAACTCTTTTTCATAGGATTGTGAATGGCTCTACTATACTTGTTCAAATTTATGTAGATGACATAATTTTTGGGTCTACAGATTAAAAACTTTGTCAAAAGTTTGCCAAGCTTATGCAAAGTAAATATGAAATGAGCATGATGCGAGAATTAACTTATTTCCTTGGTCTCCAAGTGAAACAAGTTAATGAAGGCATTTTCATTAGTCAAACAAAATACATTCATGATTTGTTAAAGAAATTTAACTTAATGGAATGCTCTCCTGCCAAAACTCCCATGCCTACTGCTACTAAACTTGAATTGAATACTAAGGAAAAATCTGTGGACATTTCAAGTTACAGAGGCATGGTAGGCTCACTTTTATATTTAACAACTAGTAGACCTGATATTATGTTTACTACATGTCTATGTGCTAGATTTCAAGCTGATCCTAGGGAATCCCATTTAGTTGCTATTAAAAGAATTTTCAGATATCTCAAAGGAACACAAACCTTGGCATTTGGTATCCTAGAGAATCTGGCTTTGAACTAATTGGTTATTCAGATGCAGATTATGCAGGATGTAAAATTGACAGGAAAAGCACAACTGGCACCTGTCAATTCCTAGGAAATAAGCTTGTG
The DNA here is from genome assembly GCA_030848705.1 of Heracleum sosnowskyi. NCBI lineage: Eukaryota > Viridiplantae > Streptophyta > Magnoliopsida > Apiales > Apiaceae > Heracleum > Heracleum sosnowskyi. Next base: position 50,163,924 of record CM061241.1, read on the forward strand.
TCATGGTTTAGCAAGAAACAAAACTCAGTTTCTACCTCCACAGCTGAGGCTGAGTACATTGCAGCTGGAAGTTGTTGTGCACAGATTTTATGGATGAAAAATCAACTACTTGATTATGGATTAAGAGTTGAGAAAATTCCTATTTTCTATGGCAACACTAGTGTCATTGCCATTACTGAGAATCCAGTGCAGCATTCAAGGACCAAGCACATTGACATCAAGTACCATTTCATTAGAGAACATGTTATGAATGGTACTGTGGAGTTACATTTTGTTCCAAGTGAACAACAACTTGCAGACATCTTTACCAAGCCACTTGATGAATCAACATTCTCAAGATTAGTAAGTGAGCTAGGTATGCTAAATTTCTCTTAATTATTTATGAGATTGTTGCAAGTTAAATTTTTAATTTTTGCAGCCAGAAATTTGCTATGATTTTCTGTGGATTAATTTTCTCAGAAAAAGGTGAAATTTTGTCTAAGTCAAAATTACCATGTCAACGAATGTCTTAATCCGTTGCTAGTCTTACCATTTTTCTGGGTATTCCGTTGCCAGCTCTTTTATGACAACGGAATGCAGATTTATCAACGGAATAGGCGGGACCTTAAACGCCTAATTCTAATCCGTTGATATAGCGCTGTTAATCTAAACCGTTGAAATTTGCACGCCTTTTTACCACGATCTATACATACACCCCTGTAAGTATAAATCATGGTCATGTTTTAATTATAACGGTTAGATTTTAAGCCAATCTAGTAATTTACAATTATTATTGGACTTAATTTTTGAGAAATTTTGGGGGAGTATTTAAGCAATTTGCTTTCTTTAATTCTTTTTTTATCTTACTCTCAAAATTTCCAAAGGCTTTCTCACTTCTTCTCTCTCAAAGTAAAACACAATTCGAACTCAACTCAACTCAACAATGGCGCCCATAGTTAAACTTATGTCTTCTGGAGATTTCATTTATGAGAAGAACAACTCCATACCATTTGTTGCCAAGGAAAGCTCGAACGAAATCTTTCACAAGATGATGGATTTCTTGGTGAACTGCAAGCTCAATTATGCTATTTTTCCTCCACTCCACTTTATAATGAAATCATTGAGGAGATTTGGACCTCTTGTGAGTACAGTGGAACTAACTGCACTTTGCAATTCACAATTCAAGGTAAAGAGTATGTTGTTAATTCAGATGTTTTGCAAGCATGCCTTCATATTCCTGAGAATAATTGCTTAGTTTTACCCACAAATTCTGAAATTTTTAACATGCTTAACTCTGTTAATTACTCTTTGCCAACTGTGAATTTGGGTAAGATTATTAGGAGAGGTTTGGTAACGGAGTGGAGCTACTTAGCAGATGCTTTCATTAAAGTGTTTTCTGGAAAAATCAGTAATTTTGATGCTTTAACTAACTCCATTCTAATCTTGTTTACCATGCTTCTCACTGATAAATACTATAACTTTAGCACCCAATTAATGTATGAACTTGGTGCTAAATTGGGTGATAAGAAATCTAGGAAAATAACATTTATTATGCTAGATTTCTAATGATGTTGGCCAACCATGTTAGTCTAACACCATTAGTTATCTCTAACCCCAATTCCAAGTTTGACTGTTTTGTTCAAGAGAAGAGGGTGCTAACAAACATCTTGAGGCTCAATCACAATGGTGATGTCCCAATGGTGTACTTGTCAGTCATTGAGGTAACACTTTCTCAATCTGTTAATTTAAATGTTACTTCAATTTCTGCTACTGCAACTGCTGTTGTTGCAATGGAGTCTGTAGCTGTGACCCAACAGGCTCCTGCCCCTGCAACTAGACCTAAATCTACAAAGTCTAAATCTACCAAGCAAACCTCAGGTGCTTCTCAAAAGGCACCTGTTGTAAAATCCACTACACAGCCTAAGGGGAGTGAAACAGGTGTGGTGAGTGGTGAGGGAAGGGGTGAACATCAAAGAAACCCCAAGGATAAGGTGGGAGAGGTGAGTGTTGCCCAAATTAGCGCCATTGTGTCTTCCCAACAAGGCACAATGAGTAACATGGATATTAGCTCAAGTCTAACAACATCCTCTCAAAAGGGTGTAGTTATTGAAACAAGCTCTCCTCCAAGATCACACACCAAAAGGGTAAGGGACACATCTAGCCCCAAACATCTATCTCCCAATACCAAAGAAGGGTGAAACAAAAATCTCAGGTCACACAGGGTGCACACACACTGGAAGCAACAATTCCAGTTTCTCAAATTCAGTTTGATGTAGCCCCAATTATTACTCTGGGGTTACAGTCCCATTTCCTCAATATTAATATTGAGACAACTCCACAAAATTCTCCTTCACACTCATTAGATGTGGATATGATCCATTCATCTATTCCTGATTCTCCAACTCTATTCATGGAGAAGCTCCACTCTGAAATTGGTGGTCATCACTTATTAAGTGATTTGTTGGGCCGCCAATCATCTTTTTCTGAAACTACAAGAGGATCTGTGGAACCATCTTTAAAATCAATCACCATAGATTCTACTGTAATTTCACTTTCTCAAACTCCTTTATTGACTTCATCAACGGAACAATCTCTTCCGTTGACAAGTGTTTCTCCATCAACGGAATCCATTCCGTTGACAGTTCAAACTACCATTCCGTTGCTAGCTCATTCTGCACCAATTATTGAAAATCCAGTTGTTCACACAACTAGTGCATATGACCTAGTGGTAGTTGAAACACTTTTAGGATTGAAAGGAAGTGATTCTGAGAGGCTGGCTTGCAGCCAGGCAAAAGGAGAGAATAGAGGAGAGGGTGTGAGAGGTGTGAGCCATGGGGAGCCCATGATGCAAGAAAATAGAGGAGAGAGAGAATGGACTACAAAAGCTCTAAGGGATGCAACAGCCATTGCAAGTGAGTTAATGGAGGTTAGTGAGGGAGAAAGAGAATTGTCTTTCCAAGAGCATTATCAACAAACTCTGGATAGCATTTCTCTGGATCCTGAAACCTTTACTCACCCTGTGCCAGCATATCAAATCATGGCTCAACAGGGCAATGTGGAGGCAGAGAGGACATTCAATCTAATTCATACAACTGCATCCATGATGAGGGCTAAGGATGCACTTGCCAATCTGTCTCCAGGAGCTGGTGGAAGTGATCAGTTTACTGATTTTTCAAGTGATGATGATAGTCTTGATGCTGATTTACAAGGGGTGGCTACTACTACACAGACTGTGACATCTGTAATGCCTCCTAAGCCAAGATGGCTTTATCAAGATTCACTTGGATATCATGGTTTGGATACTGCAATTACAAGGCAATATAATGAAGCTTACTTGGCTCATGAGTCCGCACCCCAAAATTCTACAAGGCAATTTTGGACTCTCTAGAAATCCAGAGGCTCCAAATGCTACAGACAAGGACTGAGGCCAGGGAAATCAAGGACACCATTGCAAGCTTTAAGGACTCCACTGATATGAGGTTTGATGAAAGACTTCTACTTCTCATTGTGACCAAAATGGACAAATTCTTCAGAAGGGATCATGAGGTGGCAACCACCTTGAAAACCCTTACTGATAGGGTGGACAAAGTGGAAGCCACATTAACTCATATGCAACAAGCACAGGAGAAGCAAACTCAGTTATTAACTCAGTTAGTGGCAGCTCAAGGTCTCCCTCTCATCAATCTTGATGATAACAAAAAGGGGGAGAAATCAAAGGAGCTTAATATTCAAGTCACAAAAGTTATGGTCCCAGCCATTTCTTTACCACAGGAGCCACTAGCTATGGGGGAGTCTATCAAGGATAAATTGGATGGAATTGACCTGATTCAACGTACATCTCTGAGACTACAACTTACAGAACAGATAAAAGAGAAAATGAAGGATATAGATGCACGGGCTAAGAAGATAGCTGAAAATGCAAGAAATAAACATCCATCAACGGATCAAGTTACTTCTACAGCAACGGATGTGCCCATCCCATCATCAACGAATGCCATGGTCTTAGTGTCAACGGATTTGGAGCCACAGACTAAACTCTCATATGATCTAAAGCCTCTTCTACATGGAGTGATTCCTGGTCCAAGGAAAGAAAAAGGACAAACTTCATGTATTAGAGATGTGGACCCAGCTACTTTTCAAAAATGCTTATCTCCAAAATCCCCAGCTAAACAAAAGGGCAAGAATATTGCTAGGACATTCTATCCTCCTCCATTTCCAGATGAGCTCAAGGTTCTGAGTGAACTTATTATAAAATGAAAGGAAAGCAATAAGCCTGAAATTAGGAATCAAAGAGCAATAGTCTACAGGAATGGGCAAGAGATCTGTGTTTGGGCTGGTCACCCAAATTTTGCTGAAGCTAAAGCTGAGGAATTAGCTAGGGCAGATATGCAAGCTCTTGCAGTTGTCCAAGCTCTAGATGAAGAGGAAAGATAGCAAGAAGAAATAGCTAGAGCTGAAGCTGAGCAAGCAAAAAGAAAAAGTACAAGGCAACCTAAAACAAGAGCTAAAAGAAACTTGGCTTTTGATAAGGATGATTCTCAAAGCACTGTAACAGATGCACCTGTAACAGCTGTGCCTTCAACTTTTTCTGATCCAGGTTTTGGAGCAAAATTAGCTTGTGACCCTGAACATCTAGTCAATTTTCATGATCAACCAATTGAGCCAAAGGAGGAGCCATTTGAGTTTGATGAAGCTAATTTTCCCAAATTTCTGCTTGAAATGGAATCAAAGAAGAAATCAAAGCAGAGGGCTACTAAGGCTAAACCAGTTTTTGTGAGAAGGCCACGGGTTAAAAAACCACCTACAAACCCAGCGGACTTTATCTACATTGCAGATATAAGGGAGGAGTCAGACTTAAACCTATATCTTGATGACTTGGTGGAAGTGAGAGGAATAGGAGCTACTCATAAACTACCAGAGAGATTAGTGTTTGTCTACAAGGGTGGAAGGGAACAGATTTGGCCTCTACACAGAATTCTAGGAGAGGATTATCAGACATTGCTAGTGGTGTTCAAGTGCTTAAAGAAAGATTTTGGGTTCACCAAAACTGCTAAGTCTGAGGTTGTCTCCAAGATATGTCAAATAAAAGCTAGCTGGAACAAGCCTGGTGCACTTCCCAGAATTCTAAAGGTCCCTCAAACAGGAAAGAAAATTCATCTCCAACCCTTTTGGATGATGGAATTCAGAGACAAGGACAACTGTAGGAGATTCTTCAGAATATAGGACCAATTGGAAAAGGCATCTAATGAAACTCTAAGATTTATGCAATCCAAGTTGGGTGAACAAGATGAAGAAGAGAAGATTTTCTACAGGAGGCTCCAAGCTCAAATTGAGGAGAACAATGCTAAGAAGGGGAAGAAAACAAGGCCACAGAGACAAAGATGGTAAATCTGCTCAGGCTAGAGGAGCAACTCTGTGCACCTGTGTTGTAAGAATTTCTACTTTGTTTTCAATAAATCTTTAAAGTATCATGAAGCTCAATACAATTTCTACTCTTGTAATTTGTAATTTGTTTAAGTGTTTTTGTTATCATCAAGGCTCTTGATTTATGGTTGTTATTCTATCAGTCATAAATTGGGGGAGATTGTTAGGAATATGTTGTTCTTGATGATAATTATAAAAACACTTAATAGATTTTGTGTTAAGTCAATTTTGTAACTGTCAATGGAATGGTATGATTTGCAGCTTTCGTTGACAGGTAGCTCATCAACGAAATGAGTAATGTAGCAATTGCACTGTACAATACTTCACTACTTGATAGGCATTTGTTGTAGGTATTAGATAGGTTTTCTAAGTCATGTTGACTAAGTACTAGATAGGCAAAATAGGTTGGTTAATTGTAAATATACTATGTCTTGTAATTTTGCCTAAATGAAGACTTGTCAACGGAATGGAGATTACACTATCAACGGAATGAAGAATGTACCATCAACGGATTGAAGAATAAAGCTATCAACGGAATACATCTCACTACTATCAACGAATCACTATCACTTTTCTGAACAGTTGACAAAATAATAGTGACCATTTTCTGACAGATCAAAAGGTGATGTAGAAGTGTACTTTGCATTGGGAGCCATTAAAATGGTCACTGGGAATGAGGAAACATTCCATTTCCCAATTAAGTTCTTGAGTGAGATCATAATAAGCATGAAGACAAAAGACAAGATCTCCAAGGACCATTGGACAAAAGGAATGAAAAACAAGCTACTGGCGGTTACCTTTAGTACATTTTAGAGTAGCCAAAAATAACATTATAAACTTGGGATATATAACCAAGTGTAGTAGTTCATTTTAATGCAAGGAGTGAGATAGAATAATTTTGTATTAGCTTTCTTTTAAGAGCACTCTCACTCTACATTTAGGAATTTAGCAGCTGTGCTACATTTGTAACACAGATTATTCCCATAATAAAAACACCTCAGTTGGATCCTCAAAACATCCAACTGAAATTTTATATTTGCTTGTGTGATTTTATTTTCTCTGTCAAGTTATTTAAAAGTTGTTTTAAGTTTAAAAATATCTAGAATTGTATTTAACCCCCCCTTCTACAATTCTGTAAGGTCATTTGGGATTAACAATGCGGAAGCCTGAGATGGTGAAGGCTGAGACATACCCAGCTTGGATAGAAGATCTTTAAACTGTGGAGAAGGAAGAACCTTAGTAAGAATATCTGCCAATTGGTGTTGTGTAGGCAAGTAAGAGAGCTGCAATAAGCCTTCAAGAACTTTGTCATGGGTGAAATGACAATCAAGCTCGATGTGTTTAGTACGCTCATGAAAAACAAGATTCTTTGCAATGTATGTATAAGGCAGACTGATTGTCACAATGTAGAGTAATGGGTTTGAGATTAGTGACACCAAGTTTTTCGAGTAGGCGAACCAGCTAAGTGACTTCACTAGCAGCAGAGGCCATGGCCCGATACTCGGCCTCTGCAGAGGAACGAGAAACAGTTGACTGTTTCTTGCACTTCCATGAAACATGAGAATTGCCAAACAACATAATGTAACCAGTAATAAATTTCCTAGTATCAACACACGAAACCCAGTCCGAGTCAGAAAAGGCCCGAAGACGTAGATTATCAGCAGCATTCAAGAGAATACTTTGGCCTATTGTATGAGATACATATCTCAAAGTATGGCATAAAGCGTCAAAATGAGGAACTCAGGGCATTTGCATAAACTAGCTAAGTGTTTGAACGACATAAAATAAATTTGGGCGAGTGTTTGTGAGGTAGTTTAATTTGCCAACAAGATAGCGATAATGATCAGGATGAGCATAAAATTCACCTTGTGTAGCAGATAATTTCAAGTGAAGAGGAAGAGGTGTGACAGCGGGCTTAGTAAGATCAAACGTGCAATCCTTTAAAATATCACTAGTAAACTTTCGTTGACTAAGAAAAATGCCTTCAGTAACATACCCAACCTCGATGCCCAAAAAATAGTGAAGAATGCCCAAGTCTTTGATGCTAAAAACATTATGTAAATGTGACTTAAGATCCTGGATTTCGGAAGAATTGTCCCCAATAACAATTATATTGTCGACATAGACAGCAACTATAGTGATTGTATTTGAACATTTCTTTATAAACATACTATAATCGTTCTTGGATTGAGTGTACCCAAGAAAAATTAATTCACTAACCAACTGCTTAAACCATTTACGAGATGCTTGATTTAGTCCGTATAAAGATTTTCTAAGACGACAAACCTGGTTAGCCTTGTGCGGTACACCTTGAGGAACTTTCTTGTAAACCTCCTCACTAAGATCCCTATGTAAGAAAGCGTTGTTGACATCTAACTAAAAGAGAAGACATTTACGACTAGCTGCCAAGGATAGCAAGCAACGAACTGAACTCATTTTAATAACCGGGGAGAACGTCTCATCATAATCTATTCCATATTGTTGAGTGAAACATTTGGCTACTAAATGAGCTTTGCAATGCTCGAGGGATCCATCATCATTCAACTTGGTTTTAAAGACCCATTTGCAACCAATCATTTTTTTATTATGGGGCAAATCAACTAAGTCCCATTGTTGATTAGTATCAAGTGTAGTAAGTTCTTTGGACAAAGCTGCAACCCATAACGGATTACTAGCATCTTCTGTGTAACTAGTAGGTTCAGTAATAGATTCATGTTGAACCAGGAATGCTTTATGATATGAAGGCATAATATCATAGCTTACTAGATTACACCAATGAGGAGACGTATTTAGAGAAGCAAGATGACATTGGTAGGAATCAAGATATGAAAGAGCCTTTTTAACCCGAGTGGATTGACGAATAACAGGAGTAGGAATAGACTCCATAGGCTGAAGAAGAAGAAGTATGGGACGGTGAAGAAGAATGAATAGGATCAGTATGTGCATCGGTAGAGAAAGAATGTAATGTGGGTTCATCATCAAATTAAGACGTCGTAGATGACGTATGGAACTGTGTCCAAAATGTAGTAGATGACGTATGGAGCTGTGTCCAAAATGTAGTTCTGAGATGAGGGGTCAGGCCCTTTATATAGGCGTTTAAAAGCCTAATGGATAAGTATTGATTTCTTGAAGGATAAGTCTTATCCTTGACGGTGGATAAGTATTATCACTTTCTTGAAGGATAAATCTTATCCTTGACAGTGGATAAGTATTATCACTTCCTTGAAGGATAAGTCTTATCCTTGACGGTGGATAAGTATTATCACTTCCTTTAATGATAAGTCTTATCCTTGACGGTGGATAAGGATTAATTCTAGATCCTTCCTTATAGGAGTTGTTTCCATATCATGATAACGGACTTGTATTGAAACAAGCCCACTTGTATTAGAACAAGCCTGTATTGGACGTCTCCTAATACAGGTTGTACTTCTAGCCCAAATATTAATTACGTAATTAATATTTAATTAGAGTTTCGGGCCTTATTAATGGGTCTTATTTATGGACCAGCTAGGTTTAATTAATGCAATATTAATTATGTCTTTAGGGCTATTTTTAACCCATATCAGCAGGATAACCAATGAATACACACGGTTTAGCTCGAGGTGAAAATTTTGTGCGATGAGGTTTAAGTGTAGAAACAAAACATAAGCAAACATAAACGCGAAGATTATCTAGAGAAGGTTCAATATTAAAAAGTTTGAAATAAGGAGTGATATAATCAATACTCTTAAGTGACATACGATTGATTAAATACGTAGCACACAGAATAGACTCACCCCAGAAGTGATCTGGAAGATTGGATTGAAAGTGCAAAGCCTGAGCAGTTTCCAAGAGATGTCGGTGTTTTCTTTCGACAACCCCGTTTTACTGAGGGGTGTAAATACAGCTTGTCTGGTGTATAATGCCTTTGGACTGAAGAAACGTCTTAAGAATACCTTCTATAAACTCTTTAGCATTGTCAGACCATATGCACAAAACTTTGGTTGAGAATTGAGTCTCAACATGTGTAATAAAGGATGATAGAACAGAGGCAATTTCAGATTTGTACTTTATCAAGTGCACCCATGTATAACGACTGTAATCATCAACCAAAGTCACAAATTGATTACAATTATTGTGATTCTTGACCTTATATGGTCCCCATACATCCATATGTACCAATTGAAAAATAGAGGTTGTCTTGATACTACTTATAGGAAAAGAACATCTTGTCTATTTCGACTTTGGACAGATTTGACAAAAGGAGTCGGATATATTATCCTTGTCAATACATGAAAGTTTAAGTATCTTTAAAAGAGAAAATGGAACATGGCGCATTCGAAGGTGCTATAACTTGGAGTTATCAGAAACACTGAGATTATCAGCTTTATTATTGAAGAAATTGGTAGTAGAAACATCTTGCTGAGTCTTGACAGTATAGAGACCATAATGAAGTTCACCAAGAAGCAGTGCTGGTTTCTTCTGAGAAAGGTCCTGAATATGACAATGTGTAGCAGAGAAAACGACATTAGAATGCATATTTGCACAGAGTTTACGAACTGATAACAATCTATAATGGAAAGCTGGGACAAGTAGAACGTTTGACAAAGTGATTTTATCATTCAAAATCACTGTCCCAGTGTGAGTAACTTGAATTTTGCTGCCATCTGGAATAGTGATAAAATTGTTCGTGCTTGCAATAGGTGTAAGCAAAGTAAAATCTTCTGAGTAGGGACTGATGTGATCAGTAGCCCCACTATCCAAGAACCAATCCTTTTTAAAGGACGACATAAGACATACTTTACCTGACAACAATGCATGGCTAGTTTGAGTATCCTGATCTTTATCATAAGGCCTTTGTTCGGAAAGCAATTCAATTAAATGATTATATTGATCCACTGAAATAGAAGAACTAGAAGAATGTTGATCAAATATATGCTCATCAGTTGACTCAGGAGTTGCAGATACAGGAATATTCTGTGAAAATGTTGCAACTTTCTTATCTTTATTAATTTTGAAGCCATGTGGAAAACCATGAATTCGAAAACATCTTTCTAGGTTGTGACCATTCATCTTGCAGTGAGTACAGTAATATGCCATTCCTGGTTTCTGTCAAAAACAAAAGCCATAGAGTCAGTTTGAGCAACATGTTGTGACATTTCTTTATGGTTCTCTTCTTGAGCAACCAGTCGATAAGCCTGAGTCACATTTAACAGAGGTGTCATCATCAAAATGTTACCACGAACTTCTGAAAAATTATCATTAAGCTTCATCAAAATTGAAGAACACGTTGTTCTTGCTGCATCTTTTGAATTCGACATGTCAAGTCACAAGTGCATTTCTCACAAGTGCAGGTTGGCAAAGTATAAGCATCATCTAGATTGTCCCAAATAGTCTTGTGTTTCGTATAGAATTCAGAAACACTAAGTTGTCCTTGATGAAGATCAGCCAATTGATGTTCCAAAGTAGAAATTTTAGGCATAGATGCATAGCCAAATCTTTCTTCTAAATCCTTCCATATTGCCCTAGTTGTCTAAAAAACAACACACTCCTGGCAATGTTATCATCTAGATTGAACAAAAGCCATGAAATCACCAAGTCATTGCAACGTTGCCAGGCTTTATATTCAACTGCAGTAATAGCAAGTGCACTGATAGTGCAAGTCACAAACCCTAACTTGTTTTTAGCAGATAGAGTTAACATCATGCTTCGTTTCCAATTGTTAAAACCATCATCATTAAATTTGACTGAAACAAGTTGATTTGTGGAGGAATCTGATGGATGAATATTGAAAACACTGGCGGGATCTTGATTTGTTAAATTAGATTGAGTAGATGTAGTTGCCATGAATTTCTTAACAGTTTCGTCAAGATTTTGGGAATAAACGAACAATTTCAACAAGAGATTAACAATTTTAACAGAATCGATATGATTTTTACTAAATCTAGAGATGATCTCAAGATATCAATGGATTAAAACAAATCGATGATGAAATATTGAGAGAATGAACAGATCAGATAGATCGAAAACAGAATGACAAAATCTGAGAACAGATTGAAGAGATTTTACGAAGACGAACAGAATCTCAATCAAAAATTCACAAAATGTTTCAAAGAATATCAAATTACGTAGTTATAGGAGAACACTCAACAAATTGAAACAGAATATCAAAGATAAGTTCAAGATACACCTGATGAAGACGATCAATCACTTCAATCAAAGATCAAATCTAAGAAAAGTCGTAAACGTTGAGGAAAAAAAATTAATTTCGCTCTGATACCATGTTAATTTCATCTATATCAATCAGTAAACAGCAACACTTCAAGCAAGCAATACAATAACGCAACAATGGTGATGAACATCAGCCAATTTCATTATCCATCATTGGAGAAGAAAGTAAAACTTATTTACAGAAAATGTAACTATATCTCTATCTTTGTGTTGCTCTCATTCTCTCATTCTAACTTATATATCTATATCGTAACTAACTATTTACAAGATACTACTCTAAGTTTGTTATGCCAACATGACAGATTCGGTTACATTTCTTGACATCTCATTTCCTAGCTGGAAATGAATTAAAATAATATTAACCAATAAATCATGGCATCATCTACGTATAATTACAGTTTAAACACAAATTATTATTCGTTGTTACGTGTTCTTTGTAATTTAGAACCACCATCTTCTTCAGAAACTACATGAAAAGCCACAAAAATCAACTGTAATTCGATCAGTAATTCGTCGACTAAGAACCTGCGCAAATGATTTTGGGAATGAGCCAGGTACTTGCTGCAGTTTATATACATCTTAGTGCTCCCTGGCACAGGGGCGGACCTATGTATATCTGTGTGGGTGCCTGGGAACCCACTCGGCTCTGGCCCGAAGGGTAATTATATAGTAAATTTTAACCTAAATTTATATTTGATACTTAGAGGAACCCACTTAATTTTTTTGCAGGAACCCACTTGAATTTCTTTTTAATCAAACAACAAATAAAAAATTGAAATAAAAAATAATATAAAAAATAAAAAATGATAAATCTATGTTTTTTAATATTTAACGCTTTAATTTTTGGCACACATGTTTAGTTGTTTTGACTAAATAGTAACAATTATTGTTTTTTGTTAATTTTTTTGTGAATTAAAATTTTGATTATATATTTTTATTCACAAAAATAAAATTTTAATTATATGGTCAAAATACCTAAACATCTTTTCCAAAAATCAAAGTGTCAAATATTAAAAAACAGAGAGTAATAAATATCTAGTAGAGTATTTTAAAAGATAAAAACCCGTACAAAAATAACTCTAAAATATAGAATATTTTCAAAAATTGAAATTTGTAGTTTTTTAATTTTTTAATTTTAATTTTCCTTTTAATTTTAATATTTATATTAGGAACCCACTAAAAAAAAATCTTGGGTCCGCCACAGCCCTGGCATATACAGCAGCCATCTCCATGCATGATACTCGGAAACTGGATATTCAAATAATTATATACTTCTATCATTTGGGCTTCAGATGTGGGGAAAACTTAGAATGGAGAACGGCCCAGTGGGTACTGACCCCCATTAGGCCCATACATGATCAACATTGGGCCCGTTTAGAGATGATATATCGTATATAGTGCAAAGGAATGACATATATACAGACAATCAATAATCAAAAGAATTTATTTTAAACGAACAAAATGCTACGTGGAAGGACCCAATTGGGTAATAATAGATGAGGTGCAATCTGCGAATCTAAGTTGTGTGGTACTACCACCTAGACTAATAATTATTTATTTTAAAAATGAAAGCGAAACCCCTGTTGTTTCCAAAAGCAGTGTAAAAAAAAGAGTTGAATTGAGATCATTGTGTACAAAAATGGCCACCACAATCTCTGCTTGCATTGCCATCAACCATGTTGGCCTAGTTCAGAAGGCACCCATTGTGAGAGCTTCTTCTCCACTTCTTGGTAAATTGATCTTATAAATTTTAATGTTTTTATTTGCATTGGACTCTATTTTTTGTCTTTTTAATTCTAATGTATTTTACTTTATGAATCACATGTTAAGTTCTATATTAATTCAACTAATCTGATTTTAAGTCAATGTAGATCATGTTATCATACAGGATATGGTATGCTAATGTTAATATTTAGCTAGTCGTTTATCCCGCATAGGTTGTGGAAGGGCCATAGGTTCTTTGTAAGGCGGGGAAAGTTGAAATATGATTAAAATATAATTTAAGATTCAATATAAAGAGTAATGTTGGAGTTGACACGAATATCTATGTACTAACTTACTAAAAGCCTATTATTTATATTATATCTAGGAGCCAAACTAGGAGATTATCGGAGATGCTCTTATGAATGACCAAGATCATACACCGCCAGTTAGCCTACACTATTTTAACGAACATCTCGTTACTGCACTTAAAGCGCGACTGAACTGAATGTTCCATGTTAATCCTGTGCAAAAGACTTGTACACAGATTACTGCTGCTTAATTATTTGTAGAGTGTACAGAAGAATGAAAATTAAGGGAGTAGATCACTGATCAGTGTGGAATAATTTAAGAGTTCGATCATCTTTATCCCATGGTCACTCTTAATGCCCCCCTCCATATATAAGCAAAACAGGGAATAATGACAGTAGGAAGAATGTATATATCTACTACTCAAGCCAAGTTGGAAATGCCACCAAAACGTTTTAATTAACACACAGTAAGAACTTTATCAACAAAATATTGAAATCGATGAAGCCTAAAAACATACAGGATATAAAGAGACTGTAGGCTGGAATCTACACGAGCATGGTATTTTTATTTCGGCTACATTACAAATGATAATGTACTAAATGACTTGCCTCCATTTTTTCACTAAAAATTATCTGGATTCTTAATTGTTAAAGTACAAATGTATTCGTGCAGGGTTGCCAGTCATGGCGAAAGTGGGAAAAGTAAAATGTTCGATGGAAAGAAACATTGGGGGACAAGAGGGCAGCTCAAAAGTGAGCATGGGAGCATCATTGATGGCTGCAGCTAGCGCCGCAGCCATGTCAAGCCCAGCAGCAATGGCTTTGGTGGATGAAAGATTAAGCACAGAAGGAACCGGACTTCCATTTGGCTTAAGCAATAACCTTCTTGGCTGGATCCTTTTCGGTATGTTCGGTTTGATCTGGTCTCTCTACTTTGTTTACACCTCTGGCCTCGATGAGGATGAGGAATCAGGATTATCCCTCTAGACTTGTACATCTTTTGTAAAATTAATACTCTGATCATCAGTTTCGTAAATGTACTCATTGAGTTTGTGCTTCTCAGTAATGATCAGAGGTGCAACTTTTGTTTTTTGAGTAGTTCACTGTAAATCTGTAATCGTGTGTTTGCCTATACTATAATTTGCATTGTTGATTTGATATGATGTTCATGCATTTATATAAAAAAGGTACCAAGTTTTGGAGATAATTGAATTTAATAAATTTTATTAAATTGGAATTTTTGTGGTGTTGTGATGATTCATTCACAAAAGCCGGTTAGACAGCCATTTGTAAGAAATACATACATTAATTTCTAAACTATAGTTTGATTCGTTGTGTAGACCTCAATAAAAAGTATTAACAATAAGTGAATCTATAACTTAACTTTTATTAATTAGTGAATTTTTTTTTTAATCATACCTCTTTATATTAAATTTGGTTTCACCTTTTCTTCTGTTCTACCCCTAAAGTTGTATCTCACGTAGTCATACATAAAACTCTCACATAGAACTAAAGTCAATCTCACATAAAATTTAATATTATTTTTTAATTTAAAATATATTACCAGTTCTTCTGTACTTCGAATAAAAAATTTAGGTTACTTCGATAGTTAATTATTTTGCATATTTCTTTGTTTTATCTCACATAGAATTTAATATTTGTTTTTCTAAAATATATTATCAGTGCTTCGGTACTTCGAAGTACCAAATTTGCTTTCATCTTTTTTTGATTTCACCCCCAAAAAATATTAATTAATTTAATAAATTATCTCGGCTCGTACGTTGCACGGGTTATATTAGAAGTAGAATATGTGTTCGAATTTATTGAGGAGAAGAGTTCGAATTTATAATGAATACGTATAATTAAAAGTTATATTTGAAGTAGAATAGGTGTTGAATTTGTAGAAGGGAAGAGTTCAAATATAAAATAAGTACTTGCAAAGTTCTGTTTGAAGTAGAACTACTTGCAATTAAAAGTTCTATTGGAAGTAGAATAAGCGTTTGTAATACATAACTAAAAGTTCTATTTGAAGTAGAACATGTGAAGTTATATAGGTGTTTTTTCAACGAAAGAGTGACTCATTAGAAAGAAGTATGGTAACATAAAAATTAATATATAAGACAAATATATATTCAATATATTAAATTTGAGATTTTGATATTAAAAAAAAGCGTATTTCATGGGACGACGGCTTATTAGCGAGAACCGAGTAATTTTCGTAATTTAATTGATAGAATTTTTTTAAAAAATTATTGTGTCATCGTGAAGCGCGACTTTTTTAACTAGTATATATATATATATAGAGTCCTACTCAAATAAAAACTAATTTAAAATAAAAACTAGAAACTGCACCCCACACAATTAAATACACCCTCTCACACACAACCCCACCTAATCCCCTCCATTCGTAATTATCCCATTAATTGGTGAACTTTTTTTGAAATCTGAATTCATTGTATTTTTATTCATCTCGCCACAATCAGTTTGCATACCATTTTTGATATATTCTGACGATAAATCACTATTTATACTGTGAGAATCACTAAAATATTGTTGATTCCTATAAAAATAAATAGTGATTTATGCGTAAATGTAGTGATTTTTTCTCGAGATCTATATGTAAATTACAAATTTTGTACCGCAAAATCAGTAAATTTATACGTATATAAAAATAAATCATAAGATCTATACTGAAATCGCTATTTATTCTTACAGAAATCACTAAAATTTTAGTACTCCGTAATATAGCACATATGGTATGCATATTGATCGTTAGAAGATGGAGAAAAATATAGTAAAGTCGGATTTCAAAAAAAGTTCACCGATTCACGGGAAAAAACAAATTTAAAACTAAGGGGATTATGTGGGATTGTGTATGTGAGGGTGTATTTTAATTGTGTGTGGTGCAGTAGGGGGCCGTTAGATTAGATTAATCTAAAGGCTTAGATTAGTTTCTAGTTTCTATTTTAATTTTAGTTTCTATTTTATCGCTAGCTATATATATATATATAGAGAGCTACTCCAATGAGACCCTGTTAGAATGAGAACTGAGAACCCGGTGGCAATTTTGTAAATAAACTGAATTATAATGACCTTTTTTCACGCTACCCACCCCAACCCCCGTTGAACTTATCGTCTTCCCAAATCTTCGTTTCTACGCATTCGCACCCCCAAAATCATCGTCAAAAATCACTTCAAAAACTCCATTAACTACTCACAATCATCGATCAAAGTCTATATATTGTATTCATATCATTACATCGGACTATATGTTTAATCTATAAGAACTTTACAGAGATTTAAAAGGTATGGATCACCAAACATCTCAGTGGGTTATTGCCAAGCAAGGCCCAAACAATCAACCTAAAGACTAACAGATTAAACCACCATATTGCCACCTACCACCACCTCCTCAACATCATAGAATCACCAAAGTTTATCCCGAATCACCAAAATCTATATTCAAGTCACCAAAAATTTTAAATGAAAATCACAAACAGATAAAGAAATAAGAGCATCTTTCTCACTATTTTATCTTAAATCAACATCAGAAATCTTCAGTTACGCCTCGTATATGCATCATCATCGATTCAAAACACCTACACAACATCTACAACTACCACCACCATTTCCCTTGATAATCGTCACCTTCCACAAAATCGGTCCACTCATATCAACAATAAAGTTATGACATTGGTCTTGATAAACATCCACCATCACCACAACCAGAATCACTAAATTCAAAATCAAATCACCTAACATCACAACAACTACTCAACAGAAGCACCAAATTAAAATACAAATTACGAAATTTAAACTTGCATCACCAATATCAGTATATAAATCATAAAATATACATACACAAATCACCAGATAAAAAAGGTGATTTATATTAAAGAAAAGGTGATTGGTCATGAAAAAAAGTGATTTGGGTATAAAATTGACTAAATTGCACAAACATGACTACTCCAAACAACACTTTTTATTTTGTCCTTTGTTCATTTGAGGCATCGTCGTTGTTTCCTTTGTATGTATTCCAATGCACTCTTCTTTTCATTACTTACGTCGCTATCAGATCTGAAGATGGCATCGAAAATAACTTGATAAAATCAGACAACAATGGCACCATGAATGTAACGCCCCCAAATCCGGGGTCAAAGGATTTGGTCGTCACACTGCACTCTTAATCCAAACAACCTGTTCAATATAAAATCAACACAATAATAATAATAATGATATCTGTGACCCCAACTCTACCAAGAATCTTTAAAGGTTATAGTGCTAGAAACAAGAATCCAAAATTTCATTACAACAATCTTTCTTCCTTACAACCATTTTCTTTACAAAATTCTAATACACTAGTATAACTTCGATAAGAAGTATACCAGGCAACTAATCTTATACAATATATTAAGCAATAGAAACATCTATATACAAAACCTCTCACTAGCTCCACTGCTCTGGATCAAAACGTCTTTACGCTAATATCTTTCCCCATCTCTGATCAGCTACGCGGACAACTCTCGCCAATACACCTTCTTTCCGGCAGGCTAAAATATATATAAATAAAACAAGTATGAGCGAATGAATTGCTCAGCAAGCGTATTATTAAATATGATACGAAAGGTTTCCAAAATAAACTTTGGATTTTCAAATAAACAAGCCTATGGCTTAAACATTTGTAATCTCTAATATTTTCAAAGTAAGTTTGGTAATTTATCACAATATCTCATTTAGCTTCTCGCAACCGAATAGTTTTAAAACACAAAAGATTTATATAGGTCATTACGATGACCGAATCAACAATAACTACAATAGTATGTAGAAAATATGAAATAAATATAACTCGTACGTCTTCAAGACCATAGTTTGTACAAAAATACTAATTTGAAGATAACAGGTCTATTCATGACATTTTCCGAAATCAACAACTCTGGAAGGTTAGAAAAATCAAGGGGCAAGAATGAGCCAACACGCTCGGTTAAGAAATAAAGAACGCACTTCAAGACTTCAACATGGTACCGACTGGATATGCGGTATGAATAAAACTCAACAAGATAGATATCTCACGACTGCCAATGGAATCAAGGAAGTGGATTTCGACTATTTGGAATCCGAATGTATTAAGAGTAAGCGATTTCAGCAAGATTGAAACCACTATTAATAATCAACAAACCAACAACTTCACGCAACGAATAAACCTGAGAATCAGGTCATATCTCACAAGTACAAAGTATATGGATGTAACTCATCCTAGAAATGAAAATTCATATTAGAATTGGATTTTTAACAATTATCAAATACAAAGGTTGTGCTGCTGGCCAGCCACGCATCAACCCCGGACTAGCTCATGTCATAGTCCTCTACTGGATCCTAGGCCAATCTGGGCCTTAATTTCATCGACCAATAATTGGTCCATTTTTAAAAACATTCCAATTCTATATTATCTATACGTCAGGTGTCAGAACAATTGACAACCTTACTTTGACAATCAGGTGTCGGAAGAATCGACAACCTAATACAACAATTGCTGGAAAACTCACGTTCCAGGAAACAGTTCAATTATGAAGAATCCATTAAGGAATAACAATATAATCTAGTATCGACGAGATCGACACAATATGGGGAGGTGCACATGAAAAGTGACAATATAATAAGCATCGACGAGTTCGACGTAACAACTGGGATATAATGAAGAATAAACAATGACATGCTCAACAAGGTTAAGTCTGATATGAAACAGACAATATGATATCAACAGAAAAGTGTAACAAGTCAATATAGAGTAGGGTTCAAAGAATAAACAATAACATGCTTAACAAGATTGAATCTGATATGAAACAGGCATTATGATATCAACAGAATTTGCAATAACTCAATATGGAATAGGGTTCAAAGAACAGGCTCTAGAT
Source organism: Heracleum sosnowskyi (assembly GCA_030848705.1). Classification (NCBI taxonomy): domain Eukaryota; kingdom Viridiplantae; phylum Streptophyta; class Magnoliopsida; order Apiales; family Apiaceae; genus Heracleum; species Heracleum sosnowskyi. Next base: position 50,183,461 of record CM061241.1, read on the forward strand.
GGCCTTAACAGTTCAATTCATCACATTATGGAAGAATTAGTTAAGATTCAACAATCTGGTAAGTGACAAGAAAGTCAAGTTCAAGTTTAAGAAAAATTCAGGGTGAAGTTTATAAATGAAGAAAACAAAGGTTTATTAACTTCTGGCAGAAATAGTTCAAGTCCTTCGAACATATACTTATAATAGATAAGCCTCGTATTTGAAGGAAGTAAACTAAATCATGCACAGCATAAATGAATTCGAATCAGGGAATGGATCAGATGATCGCATTAACAAGAAATGATAATAATAGTTGCAAGGGTGCAGGATGGAAAAATGGAATACTTGTAGAACAAGTACCACAACTTCGGAATTTAAAATAACGTTTTCAACATAGGGTTCGTAAGTTCCCACTCATCTAGGGTTGGCAATATTCCAACCTAATATTTTAAAATCATGTCTTTTAAAAGAGAGCCTTAGTATACGGCCCATAATTATCTCTTCAAACTTTTCAATATAATAAGTATATCTTTCCAATCAATATGAAAATATGAATCTAAACTCAAAAGGTATAAAAGAGTACTCGTCAATTTACGAGATTAAATAACATACTTGCAATTCAATGCAAAAGAAATCAACATTTGAAAATTCAGTAATAAGCATTCAACATGCATACTAATAATTCAAGATAATATCCCTTAATTAATAAGCAAGGGTATAAACACTTGCCTCTGGTCCTTAGCTATTTCGTAACGCTGAAACAATACGATTTCCTCCTTATTCTGTCTTGTCGCACGATTCTCTACTTCCGTCCTTCTTTGCTTTAACGCTCTTGCGAATACCACTAGTCTGCTTTTACCATTTCGAATCCACGTGCCAGCCTCGATAGTCAAACAGGAGACGGTACTTAGTCTTCAACGTATAATCCTCATATTATATAAATGATCGTAACTTAACTTCGACGCACTTACCGATCTTACCGATATCTCTGTTGCATAAACATCCACATCTCAACTGATAGACCAATCGCAATCAACCACATAAGTAATCCACGTAACTTGCTTGACGACAATCCCCATACTATAAAAAGTCAACATCCAAGTCAACGGCCTCGTAAATCTTACTTTCTAACATAACCGACAAATTTCTATCCTATCTACCCCTCGTGATAACATTAGACACAACCAATTACTCAAACAAGTCTCCACACAATTTATTCGCATGCATGACTCAACAACAGATAATTCACATCATTCACATAACACATTTAAACAAGCAACCGGGTACGTATCAGACGTCCGGTATAATTTACGATATTTAAAACTCAGACACTAGCCCTAGTACGGGCATATACTGACTATAAAACACATTACACAACTCATACAAATCACATAGCACTTATAACTATTTTTAAAACATCACACAAAGCTTATTTGAATTTAAATAAGCCACAAACAATTTTTAAATCAAAAATCGGATTTTTAAATCCAATATAAGTATTTTAAATGCAAATAAATCAATTAATAAAATTAATTGACACTCTTTAAATGCTCAAACTATTTTTAAATAAATAAACCAAGCTAGAAAATAATTAAACTTAATTTTAATTAATTAAATCTAATTAATAATTAATTATTAAGAATTAACTGATTAAAAGAATTAATCAATTAATTAAATAAATTAACTATTAATCAAAAATAATTAAAATAATTAAATTTAATCAATTTTCGAATTTAAATAAATATTTATGAATTTATAAAATTTTCGGAATAATAAAATGTATTTTTAAATCAAAGATATGATTTTTAGAATTATAAAACTATTTTTGAATTATTTTAAAAATAAAAATCCAGAAACAGTTTTTAGAAATGCAATTAGGGTTTTCTGGATCGAAACCGGGTCGGGTAGGGTTTTGAAAACGGGTTGCCAAGAACTTTCCGGGTCGCCAAGAACAGCCGGCGGAAACCCAGAATCCGGCCGGTGTTCCGGCCACCGGGAAAAATTCCGGCAACACCAAAATCAACTCTAAACACACAGATTTTTGAGGGGAAAACACGGGCTTCACAACAACCACACAACACCAGTTAAAAACCATTCAAAATCGTTCGAAAACGCACGGAAACGGACCCCGCCGTCGGCGGTAGCTTTTCCGGCCAACCAAAAACAACGACTGACTTTAAAACTAATTATACGAATCAATTCTACAGCTCACGATCTATCTAATCGCTAGAACAAAATCAAGAAACAGTTAGCCGATCAAAATCCCGACCAAACTCCGGTCATTACACCGTTTTCCGATCTATACGATTTCCAGCTCAAAACTTAAATTAAAAATCATGTCTGCACTCTAAATCACACAACAAACACGATTAAGCAATCAAACATCAAGAACAATCAATAATAAAGAAACCCCCAAATTAAACCTAAAATTCGAAATAAATAATTAAATTCAAAATCGGAAAAATCAGAAAATCATACCCACATGAATTTTGATGGTGGATTTAGGTAGAGGATGATGAGAGATTCGATTTGGTTACAAGAACATCGAAATCGGAATCCGATAACGCCTTCAAAATTGAGTTTGATTCTCAAGAACACGAAGAACACGTTTCAGGGGTTTTTAGATTTTTAACTGTAATTAAGCCTTGATTATACGAAAAACAAAGTACGATTTGCCTTTTTATATTAAACGGAAAATAATACCCCAAACGACATATTTGGATCGATACTGATCTGATAGATCGCTTTAAATACAATTTAACAGATAAAACGCTTTAAATCTTTAATAAAGCAGAATACACGTTTTACGAGACGATAATCATCCATAAAGTACAGATGACTACAAGTATCGTTTAATAATAGATATACGAACCAAAATACTTCTATTACGAATATTTTCGAATACTTTCCACTTTAACGAATGAAATATTGGTACGAACGATATACCAATTGCCCGAATAATTTGGGAACGATCCAAATTTTCTTTCCAATAATTATAATAAAATAAAATAGTATAACATCCTTTTCAAAATAGTTTCAAATTCCCCACACATATCACATAGCATCACATTGTCACATATTCAATCATTTAACGAATAATTTAGCACGTTCAAACAGATAAATCATTTAATAACTCTTAATATGAAATTAAAATCTCATTTCATATCATATAATAACACGTAATTTTCCCGGATCTTACATCCTTCCCCCCTTAACAGGATTCTGTCCTCAGAATCAGCTCGCGCAAACATAGGTGGATAATTTCCAACATCTCATTCTCAAATTCCTAGGTTGACTCTTCAACCTTAGGATTTCTCCTCATACTCATACTAATTTGACTCCTCTATTACTTATCACTCTCTCATACTGACTCCATATCTCAATCGGTTACTCAACATAGAACAATTTAACTAGATCTCTATAGGTTCATATTCTACGAAATACACTATGAATATACCACTCACGGGGTGGCAAGCAAACTTATACGCACTTTCCCAACACTCAATAAATCGTCGTAAGGTAGCATTTCAAAATCGTCATAGTAACTGTTGTCGTAAGAGAATCTAATCAACGGTAAACGATCCTCCCAATTACCTTCAAAATTTAGTACACAATCATAGTCTGTCTGAATTCTTCAATTACGTCGCGGATCTCTGTCAAATACAATTGAACTCGTCATTCCATGCCGTACCATTATCTCTCATTAATCGGTCAATAATAACCTAAATAACACCACGATAAGCTCTAAGCCTTAGCAACTCCATACCACAGTTTATCTCAACATGTCTTCGTCTCCATTCAGGAATCTCTTTAGTTGTAGTCGTCTACTATACCTCTGTTATTTTGTCTTCATTTTCCAACACCTCAAGTACTTAGATATTCACCAACACTGGTATCCCTTTTGAAACCCCTCATATATATCCTTGCATTTCCTTCTTATTCTTTATACTTTCTCGTTCCCTCCTATAATTGAATCCTTTTCTATTTCCATAACTCTTTCCTTTATGTAGCCCTTTCTCTTTAATCAATCCTGGTTGAATCCTTATGTCCGTCATTTCTTTTAATTAATCTCTTGTTATCATAACCTTAAAACTTCATCCTTTCTAATCCTTTTACCGAAGATATTTACATCTCAATTCTCTCCTTTACTACTCATACTATCAGCCATCCACGTTCTTGGGTCAACTCTACCTATTTCCAATATATCTAACAACTGCTTTCAACAATCACATACCTTTCATGCCAATTAACTCTTCAGCTGAAAACAACCCTTCATTACCTCATCCATTGTCTTTAAATCCTTATTAACACCTCTTCATCTTCTTTTCCTATCTTCACAGTAACACTCATGACACCTTTTCCATGGTTCCATCTCATTTCCCAAACAGCTTGATCAACTCGACATTATCTTGATTCTCATTCTATACATCCACATTGACTGGTAAAATCTACCTTAACTATCGTGAGCAAAAGACTTGCAACCATATCATACAATCCTGAAATACTCAAAGATTAACTCATTCTCCATTATTAGCCTATCATCCAATCTTAAAAGTTCTTCTCATTGAGACAAAAATCTATTATGTCCATTTTCCACAACCTAGGATAACATCAGCACAATTACACATTTTCCCCAATTTCCAATCAACTCTTGAATTATCTAACTTCACCTTTTCCACATCGTAACGTTAATCGATAGAAAGAGAACAACTGGCCCCGTTATATGTTACTAGTATTCTAATCGCATCGTAGTCCGCTTTCGTTCATGGCAATTCAATCGCAAATTCTTCGTTCGGTAAGGTAGGGTAAATTCCAGTTCACCCTAATGGCATACCTCCCAGATTATTTGAAGTAAGAAGTTCATGATAGTTTGAAGTGAAAAGATTCTATATCGTAGCAAATGTCCCACAATTGGGGTTACCAAATCTGTATATTCCAAAGCAACATTATTGGAAGTGAAAGGATTACTGAGAGACCAATTTGATCACATGAACTCAATGTTGTGTGTCTCTATTAAGACAGTACTAAAGGTAATTAGCCTTCTTGTATTTCACAACACACAAGTGACGGCGTCCCGTCAGACTTCTATCACATAGACAGATAGTCCTTGTGTCCCCTATAAATAGGGTTGTTTATCTCAGTTGGAGTAGAGAAATATGAAAGAAATTTAGAGTCAGAATAACAATCAGGGCCTTTCGATAAGAATTCTCAAATACACACCTTGGATTGAAATTGAATAAATTCCAAAGGTGTTATTTCAGAAAAGAAGAACAACCAGAAAGGAAGTATCAACAAATAGTGTTACATCACAATTAGAGTTATCCACTCCGGAAGAATGAAGGAGTTGGAATTTAAATAACATATTTTCAATAGGCTTTATAAATTGAAATAGATGTCGCAACAACCTCTGATGCAATTGCAATCATGATTGATCAAAAGTATCAAGTACAAAGTCAAAAGGTGGAATATATTCACCAACACAAGTTTCGCTTAAAGAAATGTCAAATATTTCCTTAGGATGGGAGGGTATTACCAGGGTCTTCACACATGACTCCTCCGTCGACTCCTTCGATAGCTCGTTATTCGATTTCAGCCCTTCTTCTCCACGTTATTCGATTTCAGCCCTTCTTTTCCACGTCGCAAGGTCATCAATATCGTACGTCGCCGTCAACTCGTAATAGTCCTCGAAGATTCCGCCGTAGACATCTACAATCGTATGAAATTCTATCCACCTCAGCACAATCATCTAAATTGAATACCTCTATCTTAACTCACTCAGTGGTACTATATTCAATAGTCCAACACGAACTCTAAATGAGCTCTGACGTTCCTTATATAACTATATACACTCCCACACACTCTCGTTTCTAGTTTTACTATAACCCTTGCTCTGATACCAACTGTAACGCCCCCAAATCCGGGGTCAAAGGATTTGGTCGTCACACTGCACTCTTAATCCAAACAACCTGTTCAATATAAAATCAACACAATAATAATAATAATGATATCTGTGACCCCAACTCTACCAAGAATCTTTAAAGGTTATAGTGCTAGAAACAAGAATCCAAAATTTCATTACAACAATCTTTCTTCCTTACAACCATTTTCTTTACAAAATTCTAATACACTAGTATAACTTCGATAAGAAGTATACCAGGCAACTAATCTTATACAATATATTAAGCAATAGAAACATCTATATACAAAACCTCTCACTAGCTCCACTGCTCTGGATCAAAACGTCTTTACGCTAATATCTTTCCCCATCTCTGATCAGCTACGCGGACAACTCTCGCCAATACACCTTCTTTCCGGCAGGCTAAAATATATATAAATAAAACAAGTATGAGCGAATGAATTGCTCAGCAAGCGTATTATTAAATATGATACGAAAGGTTTCCAAAATAAACTTTGGATTTTCAAATAAACAAGCCTATGGCTTAAACATTTGTAATCTCTAATATTTTCAAAGTAAGTTTGGTAATTTATCACAATATCTCATTTAGCTTCTCGCAACCGAATAGTTTTAAAACACAAAAGATTTATATAGGTCATTACGATGACCGAATCAACAATAACTACAATAGTATGTAGAAAATATGAAATAAATATAACTCGTACGTCTTCAAGACCATAGTTTGTACAAAAATACTAATTTGAAGATAACAGGTCTATTCATGACATTTTCCGAAATCAACAACTCTGGAAGGTTAGAAAAATCAAGGGGCAAGAATGAGCCAACACGCTCGGTTAAGAAATAAAGAACGCACTTCAAGACTTCAACATGGTACCGACTGGATATGCGGTATGAATAAAACTCAACAAGATAGATATCTCACGACTGCCAATGGAATCAAGGAAGTGGATTTCGACTATTTGGAATCCGAATGTATTAAGAGTAAGCGATTTCAGCAAGATTGAAACCACTATTAATAATCAACAAACCAACAACTTCACGCAACGAATAAACCTGAGAATCAGGTCATATCTCACAAGTACAAAGTATATGGATGTAACTCATCCTAGAAATGAAAATTCATATTAGAATTGGATTTTTAACAATTATCAAATACAAAGGTTGTGCTGCTGGCCAGCCACGCATCAACCCCGGACTAGCTCATGTCATAGTCCTCTACTGGATCCTAGGCCAATCTGGGCCTTAATTTCATCGACCAATAATTGGTCCATTTTTAAAAACATTCCAATTCTATATTATCTATACGTCAGGTGTCAGAACAATTGACAACCTTACTTTGACAATCAGGTGTCGGAAGAATCGACAACCTAATACAACAATTGCTGGAAAACTCACGTTCCAGGAAACAGTTCAATTATGAAGAATCCATTAAGGAATAACAATATAATCTAGTATCGACGAGATCGACACAATATGGGGAGGTGCACATGAAAAGTGACAATATAATAAGCATCGACGAGTTCGACGTAACAACTGGGATATAATGAAGAATAAACAATGACATGCTCAACAAGGTTAAGTCTGATATGAAACAGACAATATGATATCAACAGAAAAGTGTAACAAGTCAATATAGAGTAGGGTTCAAAGAATAAACAATAACATGCTTAACAAGATTGAATCTGATATGAAACAGGCATTATGATATCAACAGAATTTGCAATAACTCAATATGGAATAGGGTTCAAAGAACAGGCTCTAGATGGCCTTAACAGTTCAATTCATCACATTATGGAAGAATTAGTTAAGATTCAACAATCTGGTAAGTGACAAGAAAGTCAAGTTCAAGTTTAAGAAAAATTCAGGGTGAAGTTTATAAATGAAGAAAACAAAGGTTTATTAACTTCTGGCAGAAATAGTTCAAGTCCTTCGAACATATACTTATAATAGATAAGCCTCGTATTTGAAGGAAGTAAACTAAATCATGCACAGCATAAATGAATTCGAATCAGGGAATGGATCAGATGATCGCATTAACAAGAAATGATAATAATAGTTGCAAGGGTGCAGGATGGAAAAATGGAATACTTGTAGAACAAGTACCACAACTTCGGAATTTAAAATAACGTTTTCAACATAGGGTTCGTAAGTTCCCACTCATCTAGGGTTGGCAATATTCCAACCTAATATTTTAAAATCATGTCTTTTAAAAGAGAGCCTTAGTATACGGCCCATAATTATCTCTTCAAACTTTTCAATATAATAAGTATATCTTTCCAATCAATATGAAAATATGAATCTAAACTCAAAAGGTATAAAAGAGTACTCGTCAATTTACGAGATTAAATAACATACTTGCAATTCAATGCAAAAGAAATCAACATTTGAAAATTCAGTAATAAGCATTCAACATGCATACTAATAATTCAAGATAATATCCCTTAATTAATAAGCAAGGGTATAAACACTTGCCTCTGGTCCTTAGCTATTTCGTAACGCTGAAACAATACGATTTCCTCCTTATTCTGTCTTGTCGCACGATTCTCTACTTCCGTCCTTCTTTGCTTTAACGCTCTTGCGAATACCACTAGTCTGCTTTTACCATTTCGAATCCACGTGCCAGCCTCGATAGTCAAACAGGAGACGGTACTTAGTCTTCAACGTATAATCCTCATATTATATAAATGATCGTAACTTAACTTCGACGCACTTACCGATCTTACCGATATCTCTGTTGCATAAACATCCACATCTCAACTGATAGACCAATCGCAATCAACCACATAAGTAATCCACGTAACTTGCTTGACGACAATCCCCATACTATAAAAAGTCAACATCCAAGTCAACGGCCTCGTAAATCTTACTTTCTAACATAACCGACAAATTTCTATCCTATCTACCCCTCGTGATAACATTAGACACAACCAATTACTCAAACAAGTCTCCACACAATTTATTCGCATGCATGACTCAACAACAGATAATTCACATCATTCACATAACACATTTAAACAAGCAACCGGGTACGTATCAGACGTCCGGTATAATTTACGATATTTAAAACTCAGACACTAGCCCTAGTACGGGCATATACTGACTATAAAACACATTACACAACTCATACAAATCACATAGCACTTATAACTATTTTTAAAACATCACACAAAGCTTATTTGAATTTAAATAAGCCACAAACAATTTTTAAATCAAAAATCGGATTTTTAAATCCAATATAAGTATTTTAAATGCAAATAAATCAATTAATAAAATTAATTGACACTCTTTAAATGCTCAAACTATTTTTAAATAAATAAACCAAGCTAGAAAATAATTAAACTTAATTTTAATTAATTAAATCTAATTAATAATTAATTATTAAGAATTAACTGATTAAAAGAATTAATCAATTAATTAAATAAATTAACTATTAATCAAAAATAATTAAAATAATTAAATTTAATCAATTTTCGAATTTAAATAAATATTTATGAATTTATAAAATTTTCGGAATAATAAAATGTATTTTTAAATCAAAGATATGATTTTTAGAATTATAAAACTATTTTTGAATTATTTTAAAAATAAAAATCCAGAAACAGTTTTTAGAAATGCAATTAGGGTTTTCTGGATCGAAACCGGGTCGGGTAGGGTTTTGAAAACGGGTTGCCAAGAACTTTCCGGGTCGCCAAGAACAGCCGGCGGAAACCCAGAATCCGGCCGGTGTTCCGGCCACCGGGAAAAATTCCGGCAACACCAAAATCAACTCTAAACACACAGATTTTTGAGGGGAAAACACGGGCTTCACAACAACCACACAACACCAGTTAAAAACCATTCAAAATCGTTCGAAAACGCACGGAAACGGACCCCGCCGTCGGCGGTAGCTTTTCCGGCCAACCAAAAACAACGACTGACTTTAAAACTAATTATACGAATCAATTCTACAGCTCACGATCTATCTAATCGCTAGAACAAAATCAAGAAACAGTTAGCCGATCAAAATCCCGACCAAACTCCGGTCATTACACCGTTTTCCGATCTATACGATTTCCAGCTCAAAACTTAAATTAAAAATCATGTCTGCACTCTAAATCACACAACAAACACGATTAAGCAATCAAACATCAAGAACAATCAATAATAAAGAAACCCCCAAATTAAACCTAAAATTCGAAATAAATAATTAAATTCAAAATCGGAAAAATCAGAAAATCATACCCACATGAATTTTGATGGTGGATTTAGGTAGAGGATGATGAGAGATTCGATTTGGTTACAAGAACATCGAAATCGGAATCCGATAACGCCTTCAAAATTGAGTTTGATTCTCAAGAACACGAAGAACACGTTTCAGGGGTTTTTAGATTTTTAACTGTAATTAAGCCTTGATTATACGAAAAACAAAGTACGATTTGCCTTTTTATATTAAACGGAAAATAATACCCCAAACGACATATTTGGATCGATACTGATCTGATAGATCGCTTTAAATACAATTTAACAGATAAAACGCTTTAAATCTTTAATAAAGCAGAATACACGTTTTACGAGACGATAATCATCCATAAAGTACAGATGACTACAAGTATCGTTTAATAATAGATATACGAACCAAAATACTTCTATTACGAATATTTTCGAATACTTTCCACTTTAACGAATGAAATATTGGTACGAACGATATACCAATTGCCCGAATAATTTGGGAACGATCCAAATTTTCTTTCCAATAATTATAATAAAATAAAATAGTATAACATCCTTTTCAAAATAGTTTCAAATTCCCCACACATATCACATAGCATCACATTGTCACATATTCAATCATTTAACGAATAATTTAGCACGTTCAAACAGATAAATCATTTAATAACTCTTAATATGAAATTAAAATCTCATTTCATATCATATAATAACACGTAATTTTCCCGGATCTTACAATGAAAACGAGTGCTACTAGAGAATCATGATTCAATGATGATGAAGAATACGAAGAAGGTGTGGTGGGGTCGGATTTCAAGGATGAAGACGGCGGCGAAGAGAAATTTAGAGATTTTGGTAAGAGGGAGAAGAATAGAGGGGGAGAGAAAATAGTGGAGTAAGATGAGAGAGAGAGAGAGAGAGAGAGAGAGAGAGAGAGAGAGACATGTGAATCTGGAGATTAAGAAATGAAAAGGAAAAGGCGAGCAGAGTTGAATGAGAGATAAGTTTTTAGATCTAAAAATACATGGTTGAGATTCAACGTGAGCATAAAAAACATGGGGCTGAGATTCGGTCTCAGTTCTCATTTTAATGTAGGGTCTCATTTGAGCACTTGCCTATATATATATATATAAAGGAGAATACGCGGGAGATGATGTGACGCCCCTAAGATTGTCTCAATTTATTTTTCTAATTTTGTAAATTTTTTGAATTTTAAATACTAATAATTCAAAAAAATATCCTTTAACATATTATAAGTAGAATAGGTGTTCGAATTTATTGAAGAGAAGAGTTTGAATTTATAGTGAATACATATAATTAAAAGTTTTATTTGAAGTAGAACATGTGTTTGAATTTGTAGAGGGGAAGAGTTCAAATATAAAAGAAGAACTTGCAAAGTTCTATAAGTGTTTCAATTTATAAAGAAGAAGAGTTCGGATATAAAAAGAGTACTTGCAATTAGAAGTTCTATTGGAAGTAGAATAAGCGTTTGTAATACATAACTAAAAATTTTATTTGAATTAGAATATGTGAAGTTATATAGGTGTTTTTTCAACGAAAGAGTGACTCATTAGAAAGGGAGTATGGTAATATAAAAATTAATATATAAGATAAGTATATATTCAATATTTTAAATTTGAGATTTTGATATTAAAAAGAAAAGTGTGTTTCACGGGAGGACGACTTATTAGCGAGGATCGAGTAATTTTCGTAATTTAATTGATAGAGTTTTTTATAAAAATTATTAAGCCGCCGCGAAGCGCGGCTTTTTCATCTAGTATTAACTCCTTATATATAATAAGCGTAAGGGAGATCTTATCCAAAACTTTGGTCGGTCACTGTACTACCAAAAGTATATGATCCGTTGGATTATAAAACTATAAATATTCAAATAGATGAGGACCGTTAGATATAATATTAAAAATTGTATTTGATTAATAATAGGATAGTATTTAAATACTAAAAGGTGTATTTTTATAATTTAAACCAATTATAAATAGGTTTTCTATATTGAATAGAAATCTTTATGTAACAAATCGTAATTATATTTTCTCTTTAGTTTATGGATAGTTCCAGTTAGATAATAATTATTAAACCATCATTAAATTAAAGATAATTTTGTTAGCTTCGCGTGGGCTGTAAAATTGTTAAAATCTGTTGTCTAAAACTCAAGATAGAGCCCAAACAGTAAAGTGATTATCTAAATTTTAATAATTTTTTTTATTTTTGTAGCACCAATTTAATTTTTTTTCCTAATTCTTTTAAATTTATAAATTCTATGTTTATTTCAATAAAATATTAAAATCAATTTAAGAAAAAATTAAAATCGATCTGGTCCGTGTACGACCACTATACGGCCAAATTAATTATTACAGTTAGATCTTAAATAGATCGATGAAAATTGTTATATCTAATATTAAAAAGTGTATCTGATTAATAATAGAATTATATTTAAATACTAAAAAGTGTATTTTGATAATTTAAAATTTTTCTATGTAAAAATTATTAAATATCTTTTATCTTTAATTTATGTATAGTTCGAGTTAGATAATAATTGTTAAACCAAATATCAGATAACAATTCATATCGATTACAATATTAAAAATTATCAATATAATGCTCATGTATATCATACTAACAATGATACATGTGGACCCTACGTTATAAAAGACTTAGGAGAACTCATGTACATGAATAAATTTAAACATTTTTTTTGTGAAAGAACATAACAATTTGATTAATCCAAATTATAATTATATTATTTTACATATAACAAACATAAAAGGATAATATCAAAATATTATTAAAATATTGAGGGTTTCATATTCATAAACAATAATTTTGAATATAATACTTTGAAAGGCATATGTCTAGTCCTATTTGTAAACACCGAGGATTCTACTCAACTTTAATTAAGATGTAATAAGTAAATAATAAAAATCAATTGTCACAGGAATCTCAGAAGGTTATATCTGTCAAAGATTGAAGATTAAAGTCATCTACAGACTTGAAGTGATTCTACATTGAAAGAAGCTCAATTTATTGATCAAGCCTCAATGAAGTATTCAAGCTCAGTGGATTTATTAAAGTGACGGAGATTTCAAGTGGTGACAACAAAAGATACTGATTACGGAGTTCTTGAATGAGAAGAAAGTGAATCACTGCTTAAAATCAAACAGATAAAGAACAGACATTGTCGTTAGTCACTCATGAACCAGACAGTGCATCGAGTGTCAACGTACTATTGTGTTTGTTATTTATCTAAGTTTTAAGTGATTCTGGAATTAATTGAGAAGGCAACTAATTCTATTTATTCTCTTATAAATAATTAATATTATTAAGTATATTATTTATTAAATTAATTCTGCAAAGAATTAATTTAATACATAATTTATTTAGTTGATTATTTAAATTAGAATAAAAATGAACTAGGAAGACTTAGGATTGAACTAGGAAGACTTAGTTCTTTGAACTAGGAAGACTACCAAGGCTGTCTTCCCGATTGTCTTCCTAGAGCAAATCTCAGTTTTCCCGAATGTCTTCCATGTACAAACCTTGTCTTCCCGAGAGTCTTCCAAGGCCATTTACATTGTTTTCCAGTAAGTCTTCCAAGGCATTTCTACATTCTGACAAGTGGGTTGCAAGTGGACTTAAAGAAAAGTAATGCAGTGCATTTAAATACAAGGCAATTCGAAGGCTTTACATGACATTCAATACAACTGAAGAAAAGACACAGAAACCTCAAACATTACATTTCTCTCTCTGTCTTCATAACTTCTTCAACGGCAAAGCATTTCTTTTTACTCAGTGAATTAATTCTTGACTTGATTATAACATTAAATTCATAAGGATCATTTCACTTGTACTACTTTAGCTTTCTAGCGGATCATAATCCCTAGATTTTATATCGAACTACTTTTTAGTATTCGATCCTTTTTATTACAAAAATAGATAAATTCATGTCGAATTTATTCTAGATTTGTTTTATCAAGTTCTTTGTAATCAGTGATCAAAATTGTAACACCCCTCAAGTTTAATAGAGTTTCTATTTAACTTGAATATTGTTTCAGTTTTTATTCCGCATTAATTTGTTCTAATTTGTTTAATCTTAAACGAACAAATTTCGATAAAACGGTATAGTTTGTATTCAACCCCCCTTCTACAAACTTATCAGGACCTAACATACTTAACCATCTTTTCTTTTCGGTTTATGGGTAGGTCAACTGGTCAAGTTAGATAATAATTATTAAATCATCATTAAATTAAAGATAATTTCGTTAGTTTCACATGGGTTGTAAAATCGTCAAAATTCAATTTCTAAAACTCAGGATAGAACCCAAATAGTAAAGTAAGTATCTAAATTTTAATAATTTTTTTTATATAATTGTAGCACCAATTTATTTATTTTTCCACTAATTCTTTTAAATATAGAAATTTTATCTTTATTTCAATAAAGTATTAAAATAAATTAAGAACAAATTCAAATCGATAAAGACTATAATAATATGAGAGTAAAATTTTATATAATCATAACATAAGTACTAACCAAATTAATAAGGACTAACTATATAAATGAAAATCGTTTGATCAAATATTAAAAAAGTGTATTTTATTTATAATAGGATTATATTTAAATTATAAAAAGTGTATTTTGATAATTTAAACCAAATATAAATAAGTTTTCTATATTGAATAGAATTCTCCATGTAAAAGATTCGTGACTTTCTTTTCTCTTCCATGGACAATTCCGGTTAGATAAAAATTGTTAAACCATCTTTTAATTAAAAATAATTTAATTATGGTGTAAAATCGTCAAAATCTGATTTTTAAAACACAAGATAAAACTCAAATCAGTAAAGTGAGTATTTAAATTCTAATAATGATTATTATGTCATCATTATTTTAACGTCAATTTAATTACTTTTTTCTAACTATTTTAAATTTAGAAATCTATGTTCAAAAATTAAAATCAATCTAAGAAAAATTCAAATCAACAAAGAATATAATAATACGAGAATAAAATTTTATAAAATTGTGCATATTTTTTATCCTATTTTATTAAGTTATAGATCATAACTAATCAAATATAATTTATTATTAAATAATAAATTATACGCAAATGGTGATTTTGTTTTATAAGAACTCATAGAGACCTAATTTCATTGTTAGCAGGACTATATTCATATTAAAAAAAACCGTATTTTGAAATTGTAGACTCAGCTACAGAACAGACCTAACTTTTTTAACCTATATACATTGTAAATTATTAAATTCGAAACTTTAAAAGTTTGTTAATCAATTAGTATAGTACTTTTCTGAAAAATCGTACTTTACAAAAAATATTATCAAATAACCTATGTCTGAAAGAAAAAAAATGAAAAAAATTCTTTTTTTTTTCAAAAAAAACCTGTAAATTTTAATATGTTGTTGGTAGATTCAAATCTTAGATCATTCTACATGATAATTTTACTGTTATATGTAACGTTTCTCAATAATTTAATTTGAAAGATCCAACGATTATTGATTGAGTGATCAAACAAAGCGACCACACTTATAAGAAAACTTTCATTATTTAGTCTTTAATATAATAATATAGATATTTACGGGATATACTATAAAAAAAACGAATTTTATACAGAATTTTGATCGTCATGGTGTACTACTTTAAAAGAAGAACTATTACAATATATATATATATATATATATATATATATATATATATTAATTGATAATTTATTTTCTCAAAAGTTCAAAGTTCCCGCATCATTAACATATTACAAAAAAGAGTATATTATATTTTAGCAATTAATATTTAAAAAAATTAAAAATTAAAAATATTAAAAATATTAAGAAAAATTAATGATGTTATCCTGGTAGTTTGGTCCTAAATACCGCCAAAACATTCTCAACCGTTAGATCCAATACTTTTAAAAATAGATGATCAAGATTATATCATATAAAAAAAAATTATTATCTAAAAATGATATAAGTTAAAAGATATTATATTAGGATTGGATTTTCCAAAAAGTTAAAACATAAAAATAGTTGTAATTAAATAAGGAAACCGATTTATAACCAAAATAATAAAAATCGTTTAATCTTAAATAGATAGGTGAAAACCGTTAGATTTAACATTAAAACCTGTATTTGGTTAATAAAGGTTATTCTAATAATCTAAACTACATATAAGTTAGGTAGATTTCCTAAATCTAATAGAATTCTCAACATTAAATTTCGTCACTTTATTCTCTTTTTAGTTTTAGAATAGTTTTTAATTGAAAAAGAACTATTAAACCACAACTAAATTAAAGATTATTTTGTAAATTTCATGTGAACAGTAAAATTGGCTAAATATAACTTTTATAACTCAATATAAACAAATATTAAATTGAGCGTGTAAAATATAATAAATATCAAATTTTTAACTATAATTTTTTTTGGCTAAATCTTTTTTAACAATAATTTAATCATGTAAACTAATAACTTTTAAATATTAAAATATTCATAAATAAATATAATTATAAATATTAAAAAAACAATCGCGTGTTGCATCGTAATAAAAATATAATTATAAACAAATTAATTATAAATAAAATTTAAGTAATCGTGCATCGTAACTTTAAACAATTTTAAGTCAAAAAGAAGACTGTCTGTCGCTCGTCCCTTCTAGCCAAGCCAAGCCCAGAGCTCTTAATATTGAGTTTTAAGCCTAATAGCTATTTTATGAGTTCTGGCATATCTATACTATCTATACTATAATATTATAAGCAAACTACCCTCTGGTTGGTAGTTTGGTCATTTGGTTTGGTCCTCTAAATAATAACTTTTAGATGTAAATATAGGTAAATGAGAACCGTTGGATGTAATATTAAAAGAATATTCTTTTTTTGATATCTAAAATGCTCCCACGGGTTCAAGGTTCGAATCCCGTCAATAACATATTAAAAAATTTTAAGATCAAAATACAAATAAATGCTAATAAAATAAGATAAAAAATACTAAAAAAATCATATAAAAAAAATACTATTATAAGCAAACTACCATCTATTTGGTTGGTTGATAGTTTGGTTCTCTAAATAATAAAAGTTAAATATAAATATAGATAAATGAGAACCGTTTAATGTAATATTAAAAGAATATTATTTTCTTGGTATCTAAAATACTTCCACGGGTTCAAGATTCGAATCCCGTCAACAACATATTATTATTATTAAATATTTATATCATCTATTTTTCTAAGCTACATTCAAAAGTTCAAGATATTATTCCGTCGACAACATATTAAAAAATTTTAAGATCAAAATACAAATAAATGATAATAAAATAAGATAAAAAATAATAATAAATCATATAAAAATACTAAAATAATAAATTAAAAATACTAAAATTCATCCGTGTATCGCACGGTTATAGGCTTGTATGTAATATGAGAGAAACTGTGGTTTAATCAAATAGAGAATTGTACAAATAAACAGTAAAAGGACTAATATTTGATCAGTGTCCACTGTCCACTACTGACTGACTGAATGAATCATAGTTAAGATGATTGATCCACATTTAGATTAGATTTCAATTTTGATTTCAGCGTTAATAGCTTATGCTATAATTACTAATTATTGCTATTGCTTACATATAGTAATTGTTTGCAGATTCTAGTGAAAAGAAAAAAGATGATAATATGCAAAGGACATTGCCAATTCTCATCGCACTTATCGCTATTGTTGCATTGGTTATTCATACACATAGCTCTTCTACAACTCTTCTTAAACTTAATTTTACTTACTGATCCTAAAAGTCTCGAATCAAGTTACAAAATTGGCATTTTGGCTAGTTTGGGCCAATATATGTAATGAAGCAGGAAACCTCCATGTAACTGCTCTGTAGAAATGTATTTTATTAGCAACTTCAAGAATGAAAACCATCAGCACAACAATATTACATCACCATTTCATATGACAATTATTAATTGGCATATGATATTGGGTCCTTAAAGTTTCAGTTCATTGGGTCAAAATTCCGAAACAATGGCATTATGCCAATGCCGGTGTGTTCACCACAAACATATTTACTTCATTGAACTATACCACAAACATAGTGAATAAACCTTCGTTCCACTTTAAGACAACCAGAATGAATATAGAAACTGTTCGTAGATAATTATACAATAATGTGGCATAAAATACAAGTTAAGCTATTTATCAAAGAATTCTCAGCTGAAGATCAGCATGGCCTGCCTTTGCTTTATGTCTTTCAAAAAGATCCCCAAGCGCATCAATATATTGATTTTGTACTTCCACAACCTACATTAAGTCGAACAAAGATGTACAAAGAAAATCAACATACTAATCTATCAATAACTACTAAAATATAAATATAAATTGTTAATAAAATATGTTATGACCCTCCATGGCTGACATGACAATATCCAAAAATGCTGTGCTCAGAAACTATACAGTCCTTACTTGGCAGATTACTACAAGCTTTTTAGTCAAGCAGCTCTCTGTAATTTTTAGTGGGAGGTAAAACTGTATATTTTTGGAGGTGGTTCGGGTGGAATATCTATATTCTATAGTCACTTTTTACACACGGGTCAGTTTTTTTTCCAGCTCCTTTTTCCAGACGTGGACTGCCACACATTACAACCACACAAACTCTAGGGGGAAAGGGGGGAACATGCAGATGCTTTCACACACCAATTTTTACTTATTGGGTTGTGGTGCGTGGGGGGGGGGGGGGGGGGGAGTTACAATGCTGCCGATTACGTTTTCCTATATTATGTTGTTTCGGCTTGCTAATCTTTCCTATGCCTATTATTTCAGAATTAAGTTCCACTTCACCTATAAAATAGTCAGTTCTCACTACAGAAAAAGCTTTAGAAGATCTCAGTTAACTCACAAAAAAAGGCATATGTCCTGTTTGGGGAGCGGGGGTAATTAAGTTACATAAAGATAAAAATGAGCATACCTCTTCAGGGGTAGGTTGTGGGTTTTCCTTGAACTTAATGGGTTTACCGACCACCACATACATTGGTCTGCGGAAGGGTAGAGGAGATCTGCAAAAAACAACCATCACGGAAGAGTATAGGCAGATAATAACAAATGCATGCCCATAACCGACATGAATGGACAAATAAAATGATCCACACATATGTGGAAATGCATCACTCTATGACTGCATGCAAAGATCCAACGGCCTGTTGACAGTTTTGTTATCTTTCACTTAATTTCTTAGTTGATGAAAAAGATTACTCAATGCCTGCAATTATTGCATCATTAACATTGATCAAGTTCCATGTAAAAATTAATTGTCTATTGCATGTCATGTGAGAGGTGTAGGCTCATCACAAGAATATAAGAGCATCGGATGCTAGTCAAACCCTCTGATATTAGATGTATTCCACAGACCTGCTAGGCATGCTCCGACTAACATTAAGAGACATAGTTTGACTCCTTGAATTTTGTTTTATAACAGAAGGAAATGAAAAAAACTAGCATGGACCTTTTGATGCTCACTAGACATCTTCGAACAAGTTATGCAGTATGTACAACCACTTGCAATTACCATGAAATTCATATTTATAATTGGTTTGGAGAGTTAGATGCTCAAGACATACCCATATATACCCCAGAAAACAATTGGTGTAAACTTTATAGCTCTAGCAAGTTGGAAGATCAATTTTCCACCAGGCTTCCACCATTTGTAGATATCTGTCTGCAGCAGTTTGAGAAAACTTTGTAAATCTATTCATGTACACAAGGAGCACATGCAGTACAAGACAAACTCTACAGGACAATTGTACATTGAAGATGAGAGAAGAAAAACGCTGTGAACAAGCAGTCAAGGTAAACAAGAAAATGAATTACCAGTGTTTCACTACATATCATATACATTTTGGAGTGACAGAGTACATGTATAAAAAAGGCTATGTTAACAATAAGAATGCTGCACCTGGCCAGTATAAAGATGCCACAAATCTGGAAAGCATATAATACAAAAATAAGAAAGAGAAACCAGTACCTGACCAAAACAAAACACTGGAACTATTGGGCATCCCTTCTCCATTGCTATTCGTACAAATCCTCTTCTTGATTTAAGAAAAGCAACCTACAAAATAAAACTAGCTCAAAAACTTTGAAATAAACAAAATAAGGTATTTAAGATTGTCAGTTATGCATGTGCGCAGCTTTGCTTAAAACAGAATTCCAGTCAGAATAGCACTGGGTTCTTCTTATATAAGATACTGACTGAACCCTACCGAAAGATGTAAAGCTGCACAAAGTAATCCAAAAAACCTTCACACTGTTTTGTCAAAGTAATTTTCTTTACAGTTATTACATCTGCCTTGATGGCAGTTTAGTAGGCATGAAGACAAAGTATACCATTAGCAACAAGTAGTGATCTAGATCGATGACAATTCTCAACTTCGACATAGTATGCGGATCATATTACGCATGATAGATGTGCAGATCATATAGTTTTGAAGTTAATTAGTGCATGACCTACCAATGCAACCTTGAAACCTAAACAAGGAAGGCTAAAAGGTATTCAAAGATTTTGTATGCCTAGATCTGTAATACATTATAGTGATAAGAAAGAGGCAAAAAGGACGTCAACCTCAGAACCATGTTCCATGTATAATGTCTCTTGGACTCCACCTGGCACTACAATGCAGCTATAACCAGATGACAAGAAGCTATAAAAGTTTTTCCTTGATGCCGCTGCAAGTCCCAACCAAGACCATATATGCCTTAGAAATGGAGTGTGGAACACCTACATATTTAATTGCCAAATTGTGGAAATAGATCAAACAAATAAACATACAACTCTAGCTCTCATAAGTTTACAAAGGCAGTGAGTCTTACAGCACTACTTGCAAGGACCTTTATTTTCGGAAGAGGCATGAAGCCTGTAAGGTCAGCTAGTGCAACGCAGGCAATTGGTAAAACCGAATGTGGCTCATAGCCAAAAACTACATAAAGCAAGCCAACTTTATTGTTGTTGAAAAACAAAAGCCGAGCTAGCATAATAGAGAAAGGTGTACCAAACAAGATCTGGACCGCCTAAGTAGACAAAAGTTAGCTTTAAGAATTATACAAAAATACTAAGCGTAGAATTTTCACTTCTGAAAAGTAGATAGCTTTTTTAGTTGATCTTTTTTTTATAAGTTGATCTGTTTAATTTCATTAAATCCATTAACATACCTCAGTAACCTAGTTTAAGACGACAACTAATTTTATACCGACTCTTTACAAGGAAGTAATTTTTTAACATGAAGTTAATTCGAAATGGCATAAGGGCCCGTTAACGAATCTCTTAATTTGAAATGGCACAAGGGCTCGTTAACAAATGTCTTCAGCACTTTTTTTTTTTTTTGCTAAGTATACCTTCAGCATATTTAACACTGATAACATCAGAATCACTAGAAATTCAAAGAACAAGTTACCATAAGCCTGATCTGGGCTGAAAGCATTGATATCTTCAACATATAAAGTCAATGGGAAATATCCACAGACATGCTTGCATATGTACCTGCATATGGTAAATTACTAGTACATAATCAACACAAAATCTCATTACACACACAGACAGATATATAGATTTAAAGGTAGAATCTTTTTGTCAAAACCTTGCTAGATTACGGCCCCATGGGCTATTAGAATCAACCGGAATCAGAGCAAGAATCAGCAGAAATCCATATACACTGTTCAATAACAAACAAATTTAACAAAGTCCTAATCAATATATGAGAGAGAGAGAGAGATAGGGAGAGAGGGGGGAGAGAGAGGGGGAGAGATAGAGGGAGAGAGAGGGGGAGAGATAGAGGGAGGGAGAGAGAGAGTGAGATAGGGAGAGAGAGATAGGGAGAGAGAGAGAGAGAGAGAGAGAGAGAGAGAGAGAGTACTAACAGTAGAGATTTGGAGAAAGAGAGGAAAAAGAAGGAGAATAAAATGAGAAAGACGATGAAATGAATGGATCCCAGCCACAATAACATAGTTAGATAGGAGTGAAAGGGTGAAGTTTCTTTGGCTTTGAAGATCGTTGGCTCCGATGATGAAGTTTCAGGGACTCCGTCGGCCGCCATCACCAGTACAGAGAGTTGTTATTTAAATCAATACTATACGTGTGACTACAGAGAGAGTGGGTGGGTGTAGTGTATCGGAGGTAATAATTACTCAAATTCCGGGCCAAGCAGTGGGAAGCAGATAATATGAGGAAAATTGACGATGACAGGATGGAATTCCAGCTAGTTGTCATTGCCTTTTTTTTTTAAAATTCAAATAATTCATCGATAAGTAATCCGACATCTATAAATATAATTAAATTTTAATGAATACATATTAAAATAAATTAAATTCATAATTTTTTTTATCAAAACTACGATCGTTGAGTATATCTTTCACCGTGGAGCATCTCTCGCTTTCATTGTTGAAACATGAAGCCTTTTCAAAGGGCAATCTAACGATTCAATGTAGTTGCGGAAAACACGATGTTATGCCATATTTTCGGCTGCCTCAATTATCTCCTAATTTCTCAATATTAATCATAGAAAATATCTCCAAACGATTCTTTCAAATCAGGAAAGAATCACAACACTAATATAACTCTAAAAAGATAAAATCAACTTATCTCAAGATATCCCTTAACAATCACATGGATTAAAAACACTATCCTATCATAGAAATGTGTTGGCTTGATCCCTATATATAAACAGGGTACACAAGCATCTTGGAATAAGATCCGACACATCTAACAAGTCAAGACACCTTTCAAGTATAGCCCCAAACATTCAAAAATCCCAAATCCCCCTATTATCACAATTTCGTTATTTCAGCAATCACCGAAATTTGTTATCACCAAATTCCTCCGTTAACAATTGGCGCTAGAAAGAGGGGTTATTTTTTGGTGGTGGAGGACAATCAAATCATCTGCATCATGCACAAGGGGGGTTTTATCGGATCTGGAGTGGCTTTAATGGAGGAGCAGAACGATGAAGGCGGTGATTCGTGGTTCTATTCAAAATTAAGATAAGTTTTCTTATGATTTTGTCCGTACAAATAAGTTATCTTATAAAATTCGTACTAAATTTATTACATGTCAGATTTTGATGATTTTTTATGATCCGGAAAGATTTTGTGATTTCCTACAACTTTCGTTCTTGGTGTTTTCTCCGATTATGTTTCCATCTATTCTTGAAATCACAAAACATAATCAGATCCCGTTTTTCAGTATTGAGAAGTTAATCAACAGACGTTTTATTTGATTCCTGATTCGTTATAAGTCCGGTTCTGACGAGCCATATATCATCGGAAATCTATTTTCGTTTCCTACAACTTTCATGTTTTGTGTTTTTCAAGAAAATATTGTTTACAGGGTCAAAAAGGTAAAAAATAGATCTTGGCAGAATCTGAATCATGGAGATGTTAAAGAATTGTGATGCAATATTCATAGCACACGATTTGATTACTTCACTAGCTCGTGCATGGACAAAAATAAGTGTGGAAGGTCCTTATTTGAAAAGGGTAATGTTTTCGAAATCCCTCTTTCAAGAAGGATAATATTTTTGAAGACCCTCTTTCGAAGATGATAATATTTTTGAAGACCCTCTTTCGAGGAGGATAATATTTTAGAAGAACCTCTTTTGAAGATGATAATCTCGTTTGAAAAGGGTAATGTTTTCGAAAGCCCTCTTTCAAGAAGGATAATATTTTTGAAGACCCTCTTTCGAAGATGATAATATTTTTGAAGACCCTCTTTCGAGGAGGATAATATTTTAGAAGAACCTCTTTTGAAGATGATAATCTCGTTTGAAGTCTCTACAAGTTAATCATCTTCTGAAGGTCTTTTAGGGTAATCTTGTTTTGAAGGCCCTGCATCATTCGCATCATGCATTCATTAATCATCATGTGCATCATTCGCATCATGCATTCATTCATATCATCATTAGACATTCTTAGATTCTGTGGTTGTCTCTTTGTGATATTTTTGAAGGCCCTTCTTTGATGAAGGTGTTTCTTGGAATTATTTTTGAAGACCTTTCTTTGATGAATGTGTTGTTTGGAATTATTTTTGAAGGCCCTTCTTAATGAAGGTGTTGCTTAGAAATTATTTTTGAAGGTCCTTCTTTAAGGTGTTGCTTGGAAATTATTTTTTGAAGGCCTTTCTTTGTGGAAGGTGTTGCTTGAAATTTATTTTTGAAGGCCCTTCTATGAGGAGGGTACTGCTTGGAATACCTTGGTAAACCCGTACTTCCGGGGTGCTTATCCGTACTTTCGGAAAGCTCACCAAGAAGAGAGTCCACCCTCTTATGTTGAAGAGAGTCATCCCTCTTATGGAGAGATATGGAGAAGAGAGTACTCCTTCTTATGGAGAGAAGAATCCACCCTCTTATAGGTGAAGAGAGGCATCCCACTTATGGAGAGAACCTTGGTAAACCCGTACTTCCGGGGTGCTTGTCCGTACTTCCGGAAAGCTAACCAAGAACAGAGTCCACCCTCTTATGGTGAAGAGAGTCCTCCCTCTTATGGAGAGAAGAGTCCTCCCTCTTAAGGAGAAGATCCTCCGGGATAATGCTTGGACTACAATCTCAATACATTACATTCTCTCCTTAGTTCAACATACGAGGACATCACTACTACTGCTACTACATTTTGCTACTTCTATCTCTTGAATAGTGGATTCACAAATCTAACTTTACAAGGGGAAGCACAACAATATCTACATAAAGCCGCTCATTCTCCTACCTTGTAAAACTACTCGTACATATGTTCTTCTCACATCTCGCATGTTGTCTCTCTCGCAAGCACAGACATATTACGTGCACATCATGTTGTCTCCCGTGCATCTACAGACATATTACGGCCACATCATGTTGTCTCCCTCGCATCTATAGACATATTACGGGTAATTATCTGCTCCATATTATTTGCTAATCTTCTACTCCTAGTTGTTTCATTGACTCAGGAAATTCGGAAGATCAAAGCACGATTAGTTCTCCAGTCCATCAAGTTGCACTGAAGAATTGGGGGGGGGGGGGGGTAGTTGTTACGCCATATTTTCGGTTGCCTCAATTATCTCCTAATTTCCCAATATTAATCATAGAAAATATCTCCAAACGATTCTTTCAAATCAGGAAAGAATCACAACACTAATATAACTCTTAAAAGATAAAATCAACTTATCTCAAGATATCCCTTAACAATCACAGGGATTAAAAACACTATCTTATCACAAAACTGTGTTGTCTTGATCCCTATATATAAACAGGGTACGCAGGCATCTTGGAATAAGATCTGACACATCTAAGAAGTCGACACACCTTTCAAGTCCAGTCCCAAACATCCAAAAATCCCAAATCTCCCTATTATCACAATTTCGTTATTCCAGCAATCCCCGAAATTTGTTATCACAAATTCCTCCGTTAACATACGCAAATCTGACTCATCATTAAAACGTATCCGAAAAATCAACCGTATATACAAGTCTATACAACTCACCAATGAACCAAAATTCTGAAAATCCTACAGATCTGTGATCCCGGACATGAAAACCAAACAAATTCCCACAAGGAAAGAGAACAAATCCAAAATATGGGTAGATAAACCCAAAAATTGGGTAGAAAAACTGACAATGAAGAGAGAAATTTATTAAACAAGAGTGAAATTAAGAAAAAGCAAAGAACATGGGGCTTATCATCAACCAAATGGATGATAATAGCCCTGATGAATAGGTTTTTTTGTTGGGAGGGGAAGAAAGGAGATGCTGGTTTTTTTGTTAAACACTAAACCCACTTTATTATATCCTAAAATAAATAAACAATACCTTATCTTTTCTTTTAACTAATTTTTTAATATAAGTAATAAATTTATAGGTATAATAATATTTTATTATTAAAAAATATTGAAATGGATGAAAATCGAATTTAGAAATATAATTATTACTTGTGATTATGTCGTCGCAGTCTTCGTTGAACTAACTCAATTTTATAATAATAAATTTTTTACAAAAAGATACTAATTGTCTAAGCACCTAACTCATGTTTGTTTATGTGAGTATCTAATATAGAATTATTTATATAAATAAGTTGGTAAAGATGTGCTTCGCGATCGCGTTATTATTTTTTTAAAATACCTTAAAGATATATTTATCCTATATTAAATTATTAATATAAAATTTAAACAGTTAACGTTATCCTCTCTAATGAATCGCGCCTATATATATATATATATATATATATATATATATATATATATATATATATATTGATTGTTAAAAAAATGATATATTATAATAATGTGACGGTAAAATATGGACCATTGATACAAAATCTATCGATTTATCGAATAGGATAATAGTTTAATATTGATTTTAAATTATTTTTCTAAATCTACCATCTCGTGCAAGCGCTCATCCATCACCTATTGCTTGTGATTTTGATCAAGGTGCTTGATTTTTTTGGATTTTGCAATAAATAATCAGATTATTTGATTGTAGTTTTCATCATCTTTTGTATAAGAACGAAAGGGGTTTGTGATTCTTGTGACGGTGGGAAGGATTGATACCCTTCATCAAGCTTTAGCGAGTCTTGTATTCTCTGAGTTGCATATTGATTTTGGACACACATAATAGATTTGTTCTCTTTTCCTTTACTTTTAGTTATCTTTTTATATTGATTTGTTAGTTTTAATATGTGAGCATTCGATCCCATAATGGAATGCGGTTCATCCATGAACTAATCTCCATTATGGGACTCTATTGAACTTTGTTGTTATTATGCTATGTTGAATATCTATGATTATGCCTAGTGTATTTTGGGTTAATTGATTAGATGCATAGCTAATATCTACCGGGTTAAAATCAATAGCAATAAGACGAGATTTGAGTTATTGGTTAGTACTATTCACACTAGCATATGACATAATTGTGGGTTTGTAATCCGTAAGGAGTAGCGAGAGTGAATCCTTGTTGTATGTAGCTAACCGGGGGGGGGGGGGTAAATCCCAAACATGTATTTGCCAAATACACGAAAGTATACACGATCAAAGTAGTATCCTCTAACTAAAAGTTATCGTTCCCACAGAGACCACATTATGGGATGATCATGCCAATGCAACATAGTATATTATTTTTAATAGTTCGTGCAACAAATATATGTTTCACCCATCCTAAGAGGTATGGAATGACATGGTCACCCAATTACACCTTTAATCCCCAATCCCTTGGTGAATTAAGACAATAATCAGATTTTATACACAAGTTCTGTTTTAATAACACATGGTAAGGAATCACTCTCGCTCCTACTTACGAGTTCATAACTCACTCCAAGGCCACATGCTAGATAATCCAGTTCTATACATGACTCAAATTCTCATTTTATTGCCATTGATTTAACATATTATAAGGTGATCAAGCTTATATCTATTAATACATATTACTCTAGGCATGCATCGCTAAGATTCCGACAAGTATTAGACAAAGACTATCATTCAATCTAATAGATGGGTTTCATCTTAAACCCCATAAGCAGATTAGTTACTCATGGTATAATAAACACATAAACATTTAATAAATATCACAATAAACATGATTATACTAAATCAAAAGAATTGAGAGTGGAACGATATTACTTTATTGATGAAAAAACCTCCAAAGCGGAGTAGTAGTCAACAAGAATTAAAACAAAGCAATCTTCTCCCTTGTGAAGTAATTAAAATCTATAAGTATTTTTTACTCTCTAAATACTGAATAAAAATATGCGTAAAACAAATTCTGAACGTATGAATATGAATCAATGTTTTCTTCTTGGACAAGGCCTAGGTATTTATAGCCTTGTCTCACAATCAATTACGATCAAAACAAATCAAGACCGAATCACGATAGAATTAATATTTTGGATAGACGCGGCTTGCGATGCCGCGAGGAATGAATGGGTCGCTCCGCGGTATCGCGGAGCGCGTGTTAGGCAGAAGCCTTGGCTGTTGGCCCAACAATTCCTTGATATTTTGTCCCTTTTTTTGGCTATAAGGCATTATATTCTCCCTTGTAATTGTTGAGTATGAGTTTCACTTGAAAATAATATAAAGGGGTGTGAATATATTATCAGTCATTTCTTTGATTATCTTCATTTTGAGTATTGATTACTTGTAGCTTAAAGATGTATTTTGTAAAAGAAATATTGCGAAAATAAAACAACACACAAATCTAATTTAAATCTAATGTTGTATTAGATCAAAGATGCTACAAACTGTGGATTCGAAAAATGAATTCTCAACTTCGTTTTTCTCAGAGATACAACTTGAAATTATAATTGAAAAACTTACAACTAAAGATAAGGAAGTTGTGTACTAATAAATTGCGCATAGATCACTTTTGCAAAACTAGTAATAGACAAAAACATTGCCAAACTATGTCTATACTATTTTGGTGAAAGTTGGCATCTTGTGATCTTCTCTTGTTTTGCATACTGCCAGATCCATATCTTTAGCTGTTCACTTTGACTATCTCTCTGAGCTTCTTTGTAGGCTTTCCATGTGCATACTACAACGATTGAGACCATTGCATATGCCTTGGTTTGATTTGATTATTTATCTCCAAAACTTTGTCTGTTGTTGATTAGATATTTTGTTAAGTCCCCCATTCGATATCTCTGGATTACTTGATTCAATATCTTGACTTCTCTAGCAGTTGAAATATAATAGTGTAGGCTGAATAAGTCATGTTGACTTACAAATAGATATGTAGAATAGGGAGGCTAACTGTAAATACTCTGTGCCTTGTAATTTTACATAAGTGAAATTCTACTTCTACGGATAGCCATTTAGCCTTCAACAGATGCACCTTGGAAAGCTTCAACGGATGCAACCACAACACTTTCAATAAATGCTACATCATTAACCTCAACCGATACCACTTCAATTATTAACAGTTGAAATTGTGAAAGGGACAGTTCTGACAAGTCACATGGGTTGATGGAATAGAAAGAGCATGGAAACCAGCATTTTGGGAAATCCTGAAGAAAAGGAAGCATTCTATTTCCATATGGTCAAAAGAGATGATTCTTCAAGGACAATTATCTAAAAGGCAAATCATTGCAAGGACCATTTGACTTAGAGTGAAAAAGCAAGTTTTTGGACTTTACATACTGTACACTTTTATGTAGTTCAATTAAGCTTGTAAACTTGGAGTATATAACCAAGTGCAGCAATATTTTTGTAGCCAAGAAATCTGATTTAGTTATAAGAGCTTAAGCAATATTTCTTTGTAAATTGCTGAAGCAAAAACATTGTAACTGCGGCTGTGAGTTTGTTCAAAAACTACACAGAGATTTCTTCAAATAAAATCTCTCAGGTGGAACAATCAATCCACCTGAATTTTTAATTCTTGTGTTATTAGTTTTCTGCAATTTCACATTTCTGTTCTAAAGTTTAGCTTTGTCAGGGAAAAAGAATTGGAAATTTAAAGGATTGTATTCAACCCCCCCCCCCTTCTACAATCCTGTGATTTCATTGTTAGGGAATAACAATTGGTATCAGAGCAAGCTTCTAACATACAAGAAGTTTAAAGATCAAAGATAATCAGAATCATGGGAAAGAATGATAATGGAGTAAAGATACCAATTCTTGACAAAGACAATAACTTTCACTGGAAAGTAAAGATACATCTACACCTCATGTCTATGGATGAAGGGTATGTGGATTGCATTGAGAAAGGTCCTCATGTACTGAAAGGCATATGTTTTAGCCTATTTGTTTACATCGAGGATTCCACTCAACTTAGACAAGTTTGTAATAAGTAAGTAATACTTCAATTGTCATAGTCACAGGAATCTCAGAAGATCATATCTGTCAGAAGAATACAGATTAAAGTCATCCTACAGATTTGAAGAAATACTACATTGAAAGAAGTTCAATTATTTGTTCAAGCCTCAGTGAAGTCTTCAAAGAAGTGGATTTATTAAAGTGACAGAGGTTTCAGATTTGTGACAGCAAATGTACATGTTACAAAGATTGATCAACAGTCAAAAGCAGACAATGGACCACAGCTTAAAGTTAAGATGAAGAACATACATTGAAGTTATTCATTTATGAACCAGACCGTGCATCAAATGACAACCTCAGACAATGGATACTCTTCAGCAGTTCAAGTGGTTCAAGAATTGGTTTTACTATGTTATAAGAATTTACATTCTCTTTTAAATTAGTTATTAATTTATTTATTAATTTGATTCTTCTGAATTAATTTAACAAATAAATTAAGTAATTTATTTATTGAATAAATTAAATTCATCAGAATTTAATTTATGAAATAAATTAATTATCAGAATTAATTTAAATTAGAATTAGAATTAATTTAGAATTTCTTAATTAAAATGAACTTGAATGACTATCCAGGATAGTCATCCCGATAGTCATTCCAAGTTTATTTATATTAAAAATGTACTAGAATGACTATCAAGAGATAGTCATCCCGATAGTCATCCTAGTACATTTCTAGAAATTCTGATTTAATTTATGTAAATTCTCATAGTCATTCCAGTTCTTTTGATAGTCATTCCAGGCTTTTAAGATAGTCATTCCAAGACTATTTTGATAGTCATTCCTAGTGGAATGAAAAGCAGAAACGTGCAGGCTTTTGTGTCAAGTGGATTAAAGTACAAAAGGAAAGAAAAAGACACAGAAGAAATTAACTCAACATAATATCATCAAGAACAACTTCTGTGAAGAAAAGAAAAAGCCACTGCCGAATCATTTCTTTTACAGTGAATTAATTCTAGATTTATTCTGTTAAATCCAAACCACTAGAATTCATTTACTTGTACTGCTTTGACTATCTAGCGGATTTTTATCCCTAGAACGTATCTCAAATTATCAAATATTGTTATATCTTTTTATTACAAAAATAGATAAATTCATGTCGAATTTATTCTAGATTTGTTTTAAT
Source organism: Heracleum sosnowskyi (assembly GCA_030848705.1). Taxonomy (NCBI): domain Eukaryota; kingdom Viridiplantae; phylum Streptophyta; class Magnoliopsida; order Apiales; family Apiaceae; genus Heracleum; species Heracleum sosnowskyi. The sequence continues at coordinate 50,214,500 of CM061241.1, forward strand.
TAGTTTGAGATTCAATCTTGTAATCAGTACCTCATTTGTAACACCTTTCAAGTTTAATATAAGTTATATTTAACTTGAATTCTGTTTCATTTAATTCCGCCATAATTTGTTCTTAAATTGTTTTATTCTAAAACAGAACAAATTCGATAAAACGGTATAGTTTGTATTCAACCCCCCCTTCTACAAACTTATCAGGACCTAACAATTGGCATCAGAGCCTTTTGATTGATATACAAATCAAAGATCCAATTGTTTTGTGATTTTTTTCTTAAACTCTGAAATTTTTATTATTCCTAAAAATCTCAAAAGATGTCTACTACACAGAAAGTGGGTATAGTCAAAATCCCCATGTTCAGCAAGGAGCATTATCCTATGTGGAAGAAGAAAATGCTCCTATTTCTTAAAGTTGCTAATGTTAAATATTTTGATGTGCTGAAGAATGGACCAAGACTCCCTATGATTATTGAGGGAGAGCTAATAGAGAATGATGTTGTTACTAGGGCTGCTAGGATGTACCCTAAGGATCCCAAGGACTACACTCCTGATGAAAAAGAGGATGTTACCTTGAATGCCTGTCTACAGTTAATACTGGTTGATTGTCTTGATCCTGTCATGCATAATCATGTCCTAAACTATGATACTGCCAAACACATTTGGGACACTATAGAGATAATCAATGAAGGGACAGAGGAAGTTAGAGAGAATAAGCTGGAAATTCTCACCTCTCAATATGAGCATTTCAGATCAAACCCTGGTGAAGGTATCTCTGAGGTTTTTGAGAGATACAACAAATTAATCAATAATCTGAATCTCAATGGGAAGTGCTACACTATCAAGGAAATTAACAAGAAGTTCCTACTTACACTTCCATGTCATTTGGAGCACAGAATATCTGCCATTAGAGAAGCAAGAGATCTGGGAGAGATTGCTTTGGAAAGACTGTATGGTGTTCTGAAGACCTATGAGCTGGAGCAGATTCAACAGGATGAGTTATATGGAACTGGGAAGATAGTTAGTACTTCTACTGCATTGGCTGCTGAAGTCCCACAGAAACTGGAAGTGAAGGCTGTTCAACCTTCCATTTCTAACATGAATGTTATTGATGCTGAATATGGATTAACATCCATTGATCAATCTGGCGGTGACTTCTATTCTTTAGAGGAACTTGATCAGCTGGAGGATGGTGATTTGGCTTTGATAGTCAGGAAGTTTGGGAAGTTCAGATTCAAAAGGAATCCCAATCTTAAGTCCAGGCCCAGATTTCAGAGAGGTGGATCTTCCTCTTCAAGTAGCACAAGGGGTGGCTACAAAACTGGAACTGTGGATAGGAGCACAATCAGATGCTACAATTGCAATGAGTTGGGTCACTTTGCTACTGAATATAGAAAGCCAAAGCAAGTGACAAGAAACACATTTGATTCTAGCAAGAAGAACAAGATTGGGAAAGCCTATGTTGCTGAAGGAAAGAATTGGGATGACACTGACAGTGATGAAGAAGAGGCGAGATTGGGAACCTTGCTTTAGTGGCTAAAGAGGCAAGCACTTCATCTGCATACATGTCATAGGTAAAGTTCACTGACACTGAAATGATTCGTCATCTTAGTGGTACTATTTCTTGTGCACGCACTGAAAATGATAGAATAATTCTTTTGAACACAGCTCTTGAAAAGGAGATAAAAGAATTAAAACTTGTGCATGTTAATCAGAATGAACTTACTGAGAAAATAGCATTTCTTGAGAATAGGGTTAAATGTTATATTCAACTGGAAACCATTCTCAAGGAAAAGAATAGTGAGCTGAAGACTAAAGCTAATGCTTACTTCAACTCTTGTAAGACTGCTAAAGAAATTATCAATAAACAAAGTATTAGTCAGACCGTAGGAATAGGGTATGACTATAATGAGTCTATTGGTAAATTAAGCATAAATACCCCTAATAGAGTCAGTCCTGAAGAAAGGGGTATTCCTGATGTGCTTAAAGGTATTGATAAACCTTTCTTTAGAGAGTCTCAAGCAGATACTTTGAATGAATACTCTATCATCATTGCAGAGGAGATACGTGAAGAAGATCTTGCCTTTGAAGTTGAACAGTCCAACAAGTGTATATCTGATATTCCAGTCAAAGTTGTTACAACTAAAAAGACTAAATCAGATATCCATAAGTTGGATCAAAACAACTGTAGAACTAACATGCCTGCTGTTAATTCTTCTCATAAAGCATGTGGTGTGATTAATTGCATGTCTTGTGCTTTCAATGTTATGTATGCTTATTTTAATAGTAATCATGTGTCTAATGATAAGACTGCTCCACGTCAACATGTTAATAATAAGAAGCATGTTAAAGCTAAGACTACTAGTCCTCCTAAGACTAGAGTGGACTCATTTATCCCTAAGCCTACTCAGAAATGTGTTAAGGCTGGGTATAAATGGAAACGCTCTTTTGTGAAAGAGGTTGAAGTAGTTGTAGCTAAAAAGGTTGTTTTGCTTGACAAAGGCCAGTTCTTTAAGTATGCCGGACCCAATCAAGTTTGGGTTCCGAGGAAGGACTAATCAATTTGATATTGCAGGGAGTTAAACAGGTAAATCGTGTTATGTGGATTCTTGACAGTGGATGTTCAAGGCATATGACCGGAGATAGAGCCCTGCTATCAGATTTGGTTGTGAGAGCTGGCCCAGTAGTTACCTTTGGAGATAACAGCAAGGGTATTACGAAAGGATATGGCTGTTTGAAGTTTGGAAATGTTATCATTGAAGATGTATCATTTGTGGAAGGTCTGAGGTTCAATCTTCTCAGCATCAGTCATTTCTGTGGCAGAGGATATGCTGTTTCCTTTGAAAGAGAGAAGTGTCAGATCCTTCACAAGAAGAATGGAAAGCCTGCTCTTCAAGGAGTAGGGAAAGGTGACTTGTTCATAGCTGATCTACACTCTGGATCCCTAGATGAAGTTAATTGTTTTTATGTTAAAGCTTCATCAGATAAAAGTTGGCTGTGGCACAAGAAGATGTCTCACCTTAACTTCAAAACCATGAACTCTTTAGTTAAGAGGGAATTGGTTAGAGGTTTGCCTCAGATGGAATTTACACAGGAAGGACTGTGTGAGGCATGTCATAAAGGAAAGTCAAAGAAAGCTTATCACAAGGGCACTGACACATCATCAATAACTGAACCACTTCAGCTACTGCACATGGATTTGTTTGGTCCAGTTAATGTGATGTCCATGTCAAAGAAACAATATGCACTTGTGATTGTTGATGACTTTTCTAAATATACATGGGTTTTATTCCTACATTCCAGGGATGAGACCCCACACCTGGTGATTGACCATATAAAGTTGATTGAGCTGGATTCTAGATTCCCTGTTAGAGCCATAAGGTCAGATAATGGAACTGAATTCAAGAATGCAGTCCTAAATGACTTTTGTGCTGATAAAGGAATAACAAGACAGTATTCTGCCCCTAGAACTCCTCAACAAAATGGAGTAGTGGAAATAAAGAATCGTACATTGATTGAAGCTGCCAGGACTATGTTAAGTGAGTCTAAACTTCCAACGTACTTTTGGGCTGAAGCAGCAAATACAGCTTGTTATACTCAGAATCGAACTTTAATCAACAAGGACTTAATGAAGACTCCTTATAAGATCATGAACAACAAGAAACCAACTGTCAAGTACTTTCATGTATTTGGAGCAAAATGCTTTGTGCTTATAGATGACAATGTTAAACGTGGCAAGTTTGAGGAAAAGGCACAAGAAGCTATTTTTGTTGGTTATTCCAGAAGATCTTACAGGGTCTACTTGGTTGGCAGTCACACAGTAAAGGAAAGTGTCAATGTTACTTTTGATGACACTAAGCTCCCTAATATCCAAAAAGAAGACTCATCTGAAAAGCTGAAGTTTGATAACTTGTCAGACTCAGAATCAGATGATGCAGCCCCACCTGAAGTTATTGTTGGTAATGATAATAACAATGATGATAATGATCATGGTGGTGGTGGTGGAAACACTGGTAACAATGGAGATACCACCAACACTGGAGAAGAATCATCAAGGAAATCAAGCAACAACTCAGGGGGAGCAAATGTAGGATCATCTAGTCACTCACAACATCAAAGTGAATTTCAAGGCGAATCATCAAGATCAAATCTTCCAAGACAGTCTGTATGGAATAAAGCTCATCCTTTTGAGCTGATCATTGGTGATCCAGATGTTGGAGTTAAAACTAGAAGTGCAACTCAAAATGAATGTCATTATTCAGCATTTCTATCTGAAATGGAGCCAAAGAAAACTGAGGAAGCACTAACTGATCTAGATTGGGTGATTGCTATGCAAGATGAACTCAATCAGTTTGAACAACAGCAAGTCTGGAAGCTGGTACCCAGGCCAAAGAACAAGAAAGTAGTTGGTACTAGATGGGTATACAAGAACAAGCTAGATGAGGATGGCATTGTTACAAGGAACAAGGCAAGACTAGTTGCACAAGGGTATTCACAAGCTAAAGGCATTGATTATGATGAAACCTATGCACCAGTGGCTAGACTTGAGGCCATCAGGATGTTCTTAGCATTTGCAGCTTACTCCAATTTTAAAGTCTATCAAATGGATGTTAAGAGTGCATTCTTGAATGGCGAGCTTGATGAAGAAGTTTATGTGGAACATCCCCCTGGCTTTGAAAATCAGGAACTGCTGGACTTTGTGTACTTTCTCTTCAAGGCTATCTATGGTCTCAAACAAGCCCCAAGAAAATGGTATGACACTCTCTCTGGTTTTCTTTTAGAAAATGGTTTTGTTAGAGGTATCATAGACAAAACTCTTTTTTCAAAGAAACACAAAAGTGATATGATATTAGTCCAAGTCTATGTGGATGACATCATATTTGGGTCTACTAATGATGATCTCTGTAAGAGATTTGCTAAGCTAATGCAGAGTAAGTTTGAAATGAGTATGATGGGTGAGCTGAACTTCTTTCTTGGATTGCAAGTAAGTCAAAGGTCAAATGGTATATTTATTTGTCAATCCAAGTATCTCAAAGAACTCCTCAAGAAATATCACATGGAGGATTCAGCATCAGCAAGGACTCCATCTTCAATAGCAATCAAACTTGGAGCTTTTGACAATTCTATCAAGGTAGATGTTACAAGCTACAGAGGTATGATTGGCTCCTTACTCTATCTTACTGCAAGTAGACCAAATATTATGTATGCTACATGCTTGTGTGCAAGGTTCCAAGCGGACCCTAGAGATTTACATCTCGTTGTTGTTAAAAGAATCTTGAGATATCTTAAGGGTACACCTAATTTAGGAATCTGGTACCCTAAAGATTCTAGTTTTAACCTTGTTGGATATACAGATTCTGATTATGCAGGTAGTGTTGTGGATAGAAAGAGTACCTCTAGGAGTTGTCAATTCCTAGGAGGTAGATTGATTTCCTGGTATAGCAAGAAACAGCAAACAGTTTCCAATTCAACAGCAGAAGCTGAATATATTGCTACTGGAAGCTGTTGTTCTCAGATCCTATGGATAAGGAATCAATTGAAAGACTATGGCTTTGCATTAGACAAAATTCCTATCTTATGTGATAATACAAGTGCCATAGCAATCTCCAACAACCCTGTTCAGCACTCGAGAACAAAGCACATTGATATCAGGTATCATTTTATTAGAGAGCATGTTATGAATGGAACTGTGGAGTTACACTTTGTACCCACTGAAGAACAGACTGCAGATATATTCACTAAATCTGTTGACGAATCCACATTTACCAGGTTAGTTGGTAAATTGGGTATGCTGAACAGTCTTAGTGATTGACAATGTCTCTGGTAGGTTTGTTCTTATCTAAATCATTTTCTCTTGTTGATTTTAGATGTTAAATATTGCCAGTCCATGTTTATTGTGTATAGCTTGTTAATTTAAATATTCTGAATAATTTATTTTCTTTAAAAATATTTTTCTCATATTTTTTAAGTGGAGAAATGTATTTTTATTGAAAATATATTTATTTAGAATCATTTAAGTTATTTTCAGATTGTAAATATAGTTGTTTAAATATTTCTGCAAGTTTATATTATTTTTATGCAATTCTAAAATATTATGCATATTTTTCTAGGATTTATGGAATTTTCTATGAATTTTTCTAGTCTTTTATAAATATTTCATGCATTTCTATTAGTTTTATGCATTTTTCTGTATTTATTTTAATTAAATTCTGCTAGATTTTGTTATCAGGTTTGTTTATTTTGTTTTTGTACTAGCATGACTATCGGAATGACTATCTTACATAGTCATTCCAGTAGTCATTGTAGTTTAGTTTAGTTTTAATTCTTTTTAATTACTTTTTCTGCCGGTTAATTCAGTACTTTAATTTTTGTACTAGAATGACTATCGGTATGACTATCCCATAGTCATCCCGGTAGTCATTCCAATAGTATTTTAATTAATCTTTTATTTTTTGTCCTAAAAACCTGTTAGTATTCTTATTCATTTCAGTTTACACTGGAATGACTACCGGTATGACTACCCGGTAGTCATCCCGGTAGTCATCCCAGGCATAACCGGTTTGTCTATAAATACTATTCCATACTTCTCATTTTTTTACTTCTTTTCAAACTCTTGTTTTTACAAAGTTTACATTTCTCTTGTTTGGATTCTTTATTCTCTAAGATAAAGAGGTGCTGTCAATTTTTCTGTGCGCATTTGATAAGTGGATTTTATATCTACTTGGAACGCTTCAAATCGGCTTAAATTGGCTGTTTGTACTCAAGTACGTGGTGTTTTTAATATTTTTTGTGTTAGAATGTGCAGGGCTTAGTTATTGGCAGAGTATAGAGTTTCTGTGGATAAATGGTAGTGTTTGATCAATGTTGTGAAAGCCAAGTGGTTGCGGAGTTTGAGAGTGCAAGAATTGTCAAGGAAATGCATGTTGAAGGTTTCTGGTAGAGAGCCAAGCGCGCCCGCGCCCTAGTTGAATTCATTTGAAGCGCGCCCTCCCTTGGTGAATGCTGGAAAAGGCAATTTCTGTTCTGAAAAGGAAATAATCGAAGACCAGTCAACCCTGAGACCTATATAAACCATTGGTGGACGATTTCAGAGATATATCTTGACATACATCCATCTACATACTTATATATATCTATCCACCGGTGAGGAGAACAAGAAGACGGCTGATTACGAAGATCTACTTTTCATCTTATCTTTGTATTCTTCTAATTATGCGATACTTTGGATTCTCGTTTGTTTCTTCATAAACCCTAGTACTTTTATTTAGTATTCCAGACATATTTATTATCATGTTTTCATCAGAACCCACGATGATGAACGGTTCGATTATGAACTAATCGTTATCGTGGGATTCTAACGGATTTATTTATGGATTTTAGTAGTTAATTGTTTTAAAGATGTGTGTGTGATGGCTAATTGATATCCTAGTTTGGTTGTGCTTATTCATCTTGGATGCGTAGCTAACATCTAAGTTGTATTGTTAATCTCTATTGATTGCGAAAGTGGATATAGAGATTTAGAACTTGCCATACTAGCATAGGTTTATGTATGTTTGTCATGCATGATTCGTAGGTAATTTTAACCATCTTACCTGCCCTATGTAATCTGAATGGATAACTTGCTCATTAAACCGTTATGTTTTCAAATCTTATAGACATATAGGGTCTATGCATAATTGGTGTCTGCCCAACTTCTATCTCTTTTGTGGATGTTTGAGTGGTATGGTATACGTATACTGAAACGTAGTGTGTACTGATTTCGTGTTATCCGATTAGTTGTCACAACCGTCACATGCATTGATTAAAGACAAAAGACTCTAGATGAAGTATTTAATGAAGTTAGGATCCCATGTTTTATTCTCAAAAGTAATTCAACAGTAACTCCTTAGTTAATTATAGTCTTGATAATTTTTTTAGTTAATTTAGATAATCAAAACTCAAATTTGATACATGTCTTAGCATTGAACACTAGCCATACATTGTTGCATAGGTGTATAACTATAATAACCAAAGCAGTCTCTGTGGGAACGAACTCTACTTATTCTTATATTACTTGTGACCGCGTACGCTTGCGTGATTTTGTGCGAACAAGTTTTTGGCGCCGCTGCCGGGGACTCGGTGTTATTTATATAGTTTATGTGCTTGTCATCAGTGGTCGTTAACGTTCACTGACTCGGATTATACTCATCAATTTTACTTTGTTTGGTGAGTTTCAGTTACTTTAGTGAGCGTGTATGCGAACACGTTCTCAATCTCGTAAGGAATCACTTGAATTGAATCTAGTTATGGGAGAACCAGTAGCAGAAACGAAGGCTTTGAAGGATTCTTCTCAGCCGAAAATCAATGACATTCAATCTAACATTGTCAGGCCGGCTATTGCAGCTAATACTTTTGAAATCAAGCCTGGCACGATTCAGATGCTGCAGAATTCAGTTCAGTTTGGGGGTGCTCCAACGGAAGATCCTAATATGCATATTAGGGATTTCATCGAGATTTGCGACACCTTCAAGTTCAACGGAGTGTCAGAAGATGCTGTGAAGCTGAGACTTTTCCCATTTTCTCTGAGGGATAAGGCTAAGGGCTGGTTGCACTCTCTACCGGCAGGTTCTATTACTACATGGGAGGATCTTGCTCAGAAGTTTCTCACTAAATTCTTCCCGATGGCTAAAACAGCAGCAATCAGGAATGCTCTTACTCAGTTTGCACAGCATTCTAGAGAAACTTTATGTGAAGCTTGGGAGCGCTACAAGGAGATGCTTAGGAAGTGTCCTCATCATGGATTGCCTGATTGGATGGTGATCAATTGTTTTTATAATGGTGTGGGAGGTCAATCTCGACCAATGCTTGATGCGGCATCAGGTGGAACTCTTTGGGCTAAAAGCTACGATGAAGCTTATGAACTTATTGAGATGATGGTTGCTAATGAATATCAGAATCCAACTCAGAGGTTATCACAAGGCAAGGTAGCAGGAGTTCTGAAAGTGGATGCAGCTACGGCAATAGCAGCTCAGTTAAAGGCTTTGTCTATGAAGGTGGATTCCTTGTCTAACTATGGAGTTCAGCAGGTGGCTAGTGTGTGTGAGCTATGTGCAGGTGCTCATGACACGACCCAGTGTGCCATATCTAGTGAATCGGCACAGTTCGTGAGCAATTTTCAGAGACCACAGCAGCCAGTGCCTAATGCCTATCATCCCAATAACAGGAACCATCCTAACTTCAGCTGGAGTAACAATCAGGGAGGCCAACAACAACCACAACAACCGTATCAGCAGTATCAAGGTCAACAATTTGGAGCTAAGCCATTCAACTCTTCTGGTTTTCAGCAGCAGTATGCTTCAAGGCAACCGTATCAACCACCAGGTTTTCAACAACCATCACAAGGCAATGTTGGTCAGTCGTCCAATGAAAAATCTGAATTAGAGGAATTGAGGCTAATGTGCAAGAGCCAAGCTGTTTCAATCAAGACTCTGGAGAATCAAATCGGTCAGATTGCCAATGCCTTGTTGAATAGACCATAGGGAACTCTCCCTAGTGATACGGAAGCTAATCCTGGTAAAAGAGAGGTCAAGGAACATGTAAAGGCAGTTACCTTGCGATCTGGGAAGGTTACGAGTGATCAAAACTCCGAAACGGCAGAAAACGATTTTTTTTTGAATTCCCAGCAGAAGCTCGAGCGCGCCCGCGCCTGACCTTCTGCCCGAAGTTGAGAAAAATGGAGAAAAAGCTATTCAGGGGGGAAACGACGGAAAAAAGCGTGACCATTCTAACCAGAAATCTGTTCTGAAGCGAAGTACAGAGACCAAGGAGGTCTATCCTCCTCCGCCATTCCCTAAACGACTTTAGAAGCAGAAGTTGGACAAGCAGTTTGCTAAGTTTCTCGAAGTTTTCAAGAAGTTGCAGATCAACATAACTTTTGTGGAAGCTTTAGAATAGATGCCGAGCTACGCAAAGTTCATGAAGGGTATTCTATCTCGGAAGTTGAAACTCGAGGAGTTGGAAACCGTTGCTTTGACAGAAGAATGCAGTGCTATCCTACATCAGAAGTTACCTCCTAAACTCAAGGATCCAGGGAGTTTAACCATACCATGCAGCATCGGCAATCTATCTTTCAACAAGTGCTTGTGTGACTTGGGAGCTAGTATTAATTTGATGCCGTTGTCTGTCTTCTTGCAACTTGGGCTGCCGGAGCCTAAAACTACTACTATGTCCTTACAGCTGGCTGATAGGTCTGTCACATATCCTAGAGGCATAGTAGAGGATGTCTTGGTTAAGGTGGATAAGTTTATCTTCCCTGCGGATTTTGTTATTTTGGACTTCGAGGAGGATAAGAGGATTCCTATTATCTTGGGAAGACCGTTCTTGGCAACAAGCCATACTTTGATAGATGTGCAGAAAGGAGAGCTCACAATGAGGGTGCATGACCAGAATGTTACCTTCAATGTCTTCAATGCAATGAAATTTCCTACAGAAGAGGAAGAATGCTTCAAGGTGGACTTGGTTGAGTCTGCAGTTTACATGGAGATTGAGCACTAGCTAAAGTCAGATACTTTGGAAAAAGTACTGACAAGGGATTCTGATTCTGAAGATGAAGAAAGAGAAGAGCAATTGAGGTTCTTGAATGCATCTCCGTGGAAAAGAAAGACTGATATGCCATTTGATTCTCTTGGCATAGCTGAGCTGAAGAAATATGAGGAGCGTCTCAAACCATCTATTGAAGAAGCTCCTACACTTGAACTCAAACCACTACCAGAGCACTTGAGGTATGCTTTTTTAGGTGATGCATCTGCGTTACCTGTGATTATTGCATCTAACTTGTCAGGTAGTGAAGAGGAAAAACTTTTGCGAATTTTGAGAGAGTTCAAGTCAGCAATTGGTTGGACCATAGCGGATATCAAGGGAATCAGCCCTTCGTATTGCATGCATAAGATTCCGCTTGAACCAGGAAGTAAACCAACTGTGGATCCTCAGAGGCGGCTGAATCCTATCATGAAAGAGGTGGTGAAGAAAGAAATTCTTAAGTGGCTAGATGCAGGAATCATCTATCCTATTTCAGACAGCTCGTGGGTGAGTCCAGTGCAATGTGTGCCTAAGAAAGGAGGCATGACAGTAGTTGCTAATGAGAAGAATGAGCTTATCCCTACTCGGACAGTTACAGGGTGGAGAATTTGCATGGACTACGGAAAGCTGAATAAAGCCACCAGAAAAGATCACTTTCCTCTTCCATTCATTGATCAGATGCTAGACAGGTTGCCTGGTCATGAATTCTATTGCCTACTTGATGGTTATTCAGGGTACAACCAGATTTGTATTGCTCCAGAAGATCAGGAGAAGACTACTTTCACATGTCCTTTTGGCACTTTTGCGTTCCGTCGCGTTTCTTTCGGACTCTGTGGTGCACCTGCTACCTTTCAGAGGTGTATGATGGCCATATTCTCAGATATGATTGGCATTAATGTGGAAGTGTTCATGGATGACTTCTCAGTGTTTGGAACTTCTTATGGTGAGTGTTTACTGAATCTGGGCATGGTGTTGAAAGAATGTGTTGAGACCAATCTGGTGATCAACTGGGAAAAATGTCAATTCATGGTGCAAGAAGGTATCATTCTTGGGCATAAGGTATCTAGCAAGGGACTTGAAGTGGATAAAGCCAAAGTGGAGACGATTGAAAATCTTCCTCCACCAATTTCAGTTAAGGGAATTCACAGTTTTCTTGGTTATGCGGGTTTCTATCGGCGATTCATTCAAGACTTCTCCAAAATCTCTAAACCCTTATGTAATTTGCTGGAAAAGGATGTTCCTTTAAAGTTTTATGAAGATTGTTTGGCTGCTTTCGAGTTGTTGAAGAAGAAGTTGACTTCAGCACCTATTATTACTGCGCCTGATTGGAGTGAACCGTTTGAGTTGATGTGTGATGCTAGTGACTATGCGGTGGGAGCTGTTCTTGGACAAAGAAAGAAGAAGGTGTTCCATGTGATTTTCTATGCTAGCAAAACCCTCAACGATGCGCAGCTGAACTACACTACTACTGAAAAGGAACTTTTGGCAATTGTGTACAGTTTCGAGAAATTCAGGTCTTATTTGCTTGGGACTAAGGTAGTAGTCTATAATGATCATGCAGCCATTCGATATCTAATTTCGAAGAAAGATTCAAAGCCTCGGTTGATTCGTTGGGTTCTTTTGCTCCAAGAATTTGATTTGGAGATTAAAGACAGAAAGGGTACTGAAAACCAGGTGGCGGATCATTTGTCACGTTTGGAAGACCACGGTACGGATTCAAGGGATAAAACTCTAATCAATGAATCTTTTCCTGATGAACAACTTTTTGGGGTGCAAGATGAAGAACCATGGTTTGCATATATTGTGAACTATCTTGTGAGTAATGTCATCCCTGCTGAATTCTCTTATGCTCAAAGGAAGAAGTTTCTACATGATGTAAAGTGGTACCGTTGGGACGAGCCATTCTTATTCAGGCAAGGAGCTGATCAGATTTTAAGAAGATGTATTCCCTATAGTGAAACTGAGGGTGTCTTGCGAGATTACCATTCCACCACTTATGGAGGCCATTATGGTGGAGAGAAGACAGCCACTCGAGTACTTCATGCAGGATTCTACTGGCCAACTCTATTTAAAGATGCGCACCAGTTTGTGTTGAGATGTGATCGATGCCAAAGGGTTGGTAATATCTCTAGGAGGAATGAGATGCCTCTTAATATGTTGCTTGAAGTGGAGATTTTCGATGTTTGGGGAATCGATTTTATGGGACCGTTTGTTTCGTCTTGAAATAATCAGTACATACTATTAGATGTGGACTATGTTTCTAAATGGGTCGAGGTGAAGGCTTTACCGACCAATGATGCTAAAGTGGTGCTGAATTTTCTGCATAAGCAAATTTTCACTCGTTTTGGAACTCCGAGGGTAATTATCAGTGATGTGGGTACGCATTTTTGCAACCGCAAGTTTACAGCCTTAATGGCTAGGTATAATATCAATCATCGCGTTGCTACTGCCTATCACCCTCAAACTAACGGTCAAGCAGAAGTTTCTAATAGGGAGATTAAGCGTATTCTAGAGAAAGTGGTAAATCCTTCGAGGAAGGATTGGTCATTGAAGCTAGATGAAGCTGTTTGGGCTTACAGGACAGCTTACAAGACTCCGTTGGGTACGTCACCGTTTCAGCTGGTGTATGGTAAGGCTTGTCATTTGCTTGCCGAGCTAGAGCACAAGGCATATTGGGCATTGAAGAAGTTGAACTTTGATTTATCAGCTGCTGGTGAGAAAAGAATGATTCAGATTAACGAGTTGGATGAGTTTCGGCTACAGGTTTATGAAAATCACAAGTTATACAAGGAGAAGGTCAAGAGATGGCATGATAAGAAGTTGGTGCACAAGTCATTTGTACATGGCCAGCTAGTTTTGCTTTTCAACTCTCGTCTCAAACTTTTTCCTGGAAAACTTAAGTCAAGGTGGTCGGGGCCATTCACGGTAAAAACAGTGTTTCCACATGGTGCAGTGGAAGTTTATGATAAGTCACCAGATGAAGCTTTCAAGGTCAATGGTCAGAGGTTGAAACCGTACTTTGGTGAACGGGTGAATCGCGAGGCAGAGACCGCGGTTCTTGTTTCAGCTGATTAAGGAGTCGGTATCACGTCAAGCTATTGACGTAAAACGAGCGCTTCTTGGGAGGCAACCCATGTTATTGTTGTAAGTATTTGTTTAAAAAAAAAATGAAAAATCAGAAAAAAAAAATTCTGGACAGAAAGGGTAGCGCGCCCGCGCCCAGTCTCTGGCCAGGAAGCAAAAAAAACGAGAAAAAAGTCAAAAATCCAAAAAAATTAGTTTTTCTTTGTATTTTTTCCTATTTAAGCTTAACCATACCCCTGCCCATCCCTTATCTTTCTAAACCCTAGCCTCCCACTCTCTTTTCATCTTCAATCTCTAATCTATACATACACATCCTTACATATCCTTACCTCTCATCTCAATTCCATGGCACCACCAAAGAGAGGTCGATTTGCGGGTAGTAGCAGCACTCGTCGCTTTTCATCTGAAGAGGAATCGAGTATGGGTGTTGGGGGTGAGAAATTTTCTTCTCCGGAGACTCAAACAGAATTCACACGGTTGCTTTCTAAAGCCGTGGCTAAAGAAAGAGGGTTTTTGCCTCAGCCTACAGATGGGCATTTGTTTAGTATGATTACGAAGAGGGGTTGGGAAAGTTTTTGTGAAGCGCCCGGACCGTTCCCGTTGAGTATTGTTCGGGAGTTCTACGCTAATGCTAAAGCCGACAAGAATGGATATAGCGTGGTTCGGGGCTTGACTGTGGATTACACTGCGAAGGCGATTCATCGGGTTTTGAATTTGCCTAGGAAGAAGAGGGGTGAAGAGGATTGGTCTTTGAAGACTCGGGATGATCTTGATCTCGAGTACATTCTTGGGGAGATGTGTGTTCCGGGTACTACTTGGAAGTATAAGGCTGGCACCACTGAGCCGATTACTTTCCCGGCTTCTGCGATGAACAGGTATGCGAGGGCTCGGAATATGTTTTTATGTGCTAATATTTTGCCTTCTTCGCATTCGCATGAGGTTACGGTGGACAGGGCCATTGTTCTTTGGGGAATTCTGAATGAGGAGTACATTGATCTTGGAGAACTCCTTCATAAGAATATTGTGAAGTTCTTGAAAGGTGGTACAACAGGGGCGATTCCTCATGCCTCTATTGTTATCAAGCTATGTTTAGCTGTTGGTGTTCGTTGGTCTGAGGAGGAGCAGGTTCAGTTACCTAGTGCTTCTATTGATCATTCGACGATTTCTAGGATGGAGGATTGGACAGGTGGTGCCCCGGATTACTTTGGTTTGGGCTATACTGATTTTGATGATGAGGAAGGAGAGGCTCCACCTCGTGAGCCTGCAGCACGGAGGGGACGTCCATCTGGGATTCAGCGTGAGGTGGATAGGTCTGGTTTTGGCGATACTCAGTATAGGCGGCTGACTCGGCGCATTGATGCCATGCATGACATTCAGAGCCGCTTTGCTCAAGACTTGACTCAGGCGTTGGGTACTGCATTCCGTGCCACTGGAGTTGATGTTGCTTGGCCTACCTTTGGAGCTGATTCTGTTTATCCACCACCGGATACACCACCCAAGGAGGGTGGTCCTGCTGATGATTAGGTATTCTCTGCACTTTCCTTTTTATTACCTTCAATAAGGACATTGAATATTTTAAGTTTAGGGGTGATAATTAAGGAATAGTAGTGTTAGTGTGTGTTCATATAGGATTCATATTGCATTTTTAGTTAATTCATTCATATCTTTGCATGTTTATGTCATGTAGAGCATTCTGTTTGCATTAGTGTTTATATCTATCATGTGAGTCCATTTAGTTGCATTTGCATAGCATATTTCATGATCCCGTAGGACTTGGCTATTTCCGTTGGTGAGTCGATGTTGATTGGAGTGTGGCAGTGATGAATAGAGGGTTGATTAAGTTCCTATGAATTGACTTGCATGCCAGAAACAAATTAATTTCATAAGTCTCATTGGTTGCTTTTGGATTTGATCAGACCATGTTTGTTTGGATGTTAGAATTTAACCACTTGCTTATATTTAGAATGTTCATCTATTCTCTTGAAAACGAAGAAGCACTTAAGTCTAAGTTTGGGGGAAAACAGGGATTTCATGCTAGTTGTTAATAAGGCTAGGCGTCAAATGGCTAGTAGCCGCTCATTGTAAAAAATGAGTAGTCTAGGGAGGGATGAGGAAAAGCAAAGCACACTCATTCCGAAATAAAAAAAAGAAAAAGAAAGAGTTGTGTTTATGCAAAATTGATCAGGTTGAGCTCTTTAATACTCGAGCAATTAAGTTCTAGGGGACTTTGTGCCTAGTGACCTAAGACTTTTCTGGTCTGGGATCCACTAACCTAACGCTCGCTACATGGGTATTATTGTATAAGCCTTTCGGGGTCTCAACCATTGCACGGTCAAATAAGCATGTGTGTCGTAATAAATCATGAATTCCTGTCTAACTCAAGTAGATTATGAGGTGTCTTTAGTGGTTTCTTGTGTCTAGAGTTCATTCTTTTTATAAGTTTGTGGTTGTTTTGGTGAAGAATAGGATATGGTCTTGATTTAGTTTGGGAGTATATTGATGAGCATCGCACACACGCACGTTTATGTGTTTGTATGGTTAGTATACGGGAATTTGGTTAAACTCTGTTTGAAAGATTGCATTTCTTGAGATGTTGGCTTGTTGATTGGTTTTGGTTAGTTTGAGGGGATCACTTGCATTAGCATATTAGTTGCATTCATGCATTGCATTATAGTTATATAGAGTCTGTTTATGCTTGAGGACAAGCATCGTTTTAAGTTTGGGGGTGTGATAAGTGGATTTTATATCTACTTGGAACGCTTCAAATTGGCTTAAATTGGCTGTTTGTACTCAAGTACGTGGTGTTTTTAATATGTTTTGTGTTAGAATGTGCAGGGCTTAGTTATTGGCAGAGTATAGAGTTTCTGTGGATAAATGGTAGTGTTTGATCAAAGTTGTGAAAGCCAAGTGGTTGCGGAGTTTGAGAGTGCAAGAATTGTCAAGGAAATGCATGTTGAAGGTTTCTGGCAGAGAGCCAAGCGCGCCCGCGCCATTCCAAGCGCGCCCGCGCCCTAGTTGAATTCATTTGAAGCGCACCCGCGCCCTATCAAGCGCGCCCTCCCTTGGTGAATGCTGGAAAAGGCAATTTCTGTTCTGAAAAGGAAATAAGCGAAGACCAGTCAACCCTGAGACCTATATAAACCATTGGTGGAATATTTCAGAGATATATCTTGACATACATCCATCTACATACTTATATATATCTATCCACCGGTGAGGAGAACAAGAAGACGGCTGATTACGAAGATCTACTTTTCATCTTATCTTTGTATTCTTCTAATTAGGCGATACTTTGGATTCTCGTTTGTTTCTTCATAAACCCTAGTACTTTTATTTAGTATTCCAGACATATTTATTATCATGTTTTCATCAGAACCCACGATGATGAACAGTTCGATTATGAACTAATCGTTATCGTGGGATTCAAACGGATTTATTTATGGATTTTAGTAGTTAATTGTTTTAAAGATGTGTGTGTGATGGCTAATTGATATCCTAGTTTGGTTGTTCTTATTCTTCTTGGATGCGTAGCTAACATCTAAGTTGTATTGTTAATCTCTATTGATTGCGAAAGTGGATATAGAGATTTAGAACTTGCCATACTAGCATAGGTTTATGTATGTTTGTCATGCATGATTCGTAGGTAATTTTAACCATCTTACCTGCCCTATGTAATCTGAATGGATAACTTGCTCATTAAACCGTTATGTTTTCAAATCTTATAGACATATAGGGTCTAAGCATAATTGGTGTCTGCCCAACTTCTATCTCTTTTGTGGATGTTTGAGTGGTATGGTATACGTATACTGAAAGGTAGCGTGTACTGATTTCGTGTTATCCGATTAGTTGTCACAACCGTCACATGCATTGATTAAAGACAAAAGACTCTAGATGAAGTATTTAATGAAGTTAGGATCCCATGTTTTATTCTCAAAAGTAATTCAACAGTAACTCCTTAATTAATTATAGTCTTGATAATTTGTTTAGTTAATTTAGATAATCAAAACTCAAATTTGATACTTGTCTTAGCATTGAACAATAGCCATACATTGTTGCATAGGTGCATAACTATAATAACCAAAGCAGTCTCTGTGGGAACGAATTCTACTTATTCTTATATTACTTGTGACCGCGTACGCTTGCGTGATTTTGTGCGAACAAGTTTTTGGCGCCGCTGCCGGGGACTCGGTGTTATTTATATAGTTTATGTGCTTGTCTTCAGTGGTCGTTAACGTTCACTGACTCGGATTATACTCATCAATTTTACTTTGTTTGGTGAGTTTCAGTTACTTTAGTGAGCGTGTATGCGAACATGTTCTCAATCTCGTAAGGAATCACTTGAATTGAATCTAGTTATGGGAGAACCAGTAGCAGAAACGAAGGCTTTGAAGGATTATTCTCAGCCGAAAATCAATGACATTCAATCTAGCATTGTTAGGCCGGCTATTGCAGCTAATACTTTTGAAATCAAGCCTGGCATGATTCAGATGGTGCAGAATTCAGTTCAGTTTGGGGGTGCTCCAACGGAAGATCCTAATATGCATATTAGGGATTTCATCGAGATTTGCGACACCTTCAAGTTCAACGGAGTGTCGGAAGATGCTGTGAAGCTGAGACTTTTCCCATTTTCTCTGAGGGATAAGGCTAAGGGCTGGTTGCACTCTCTACCGGCAGGTTCTATTACTACATGGGAGGATCTTGCTCAGAAGTTTCTCACTAAATTCTTCCCGATGGCTAAAGCAGCAGCAATCAGGAATGCTCTTACTCAGTTTGCACAGCATTCTGGAGAAACCTTATGTGAAGCTTGGGAGCGCTACAAGGAGATGCTTAGGAAGTGTCCTCATCATGGAATGCCTGATTGGATGGTGATCAATTGTTTTTATAATGGTCTGTGAGGTCAATCTTGACCAATGCTTGATGCGGCATCAGGTGGAGCTCTTTGGGCTAAAAGCTACGATGAAGCTTATGAACTTATTGAGATGATGGCTGCTAATGAATATCAGAATCCAACTCAGAGGTTATCACAAGGCAAGGTAGCAGGAGTTCTGGATGTGGATGCAGCTACGACAATAGCAGCTCAGTTAAAGGCTTTGTCTATGAAGGTGGATTCCTTGTCTAACTATGGAGTTCAGCAGGTGACTAGTGTGTGTGAGCTATGTGCAGGTGCTCATGACACGACTCAGTGTGCCATATCTAGTGAATCGGCACAATTCGTGAGCAATTTTCAGAGACCACAGCAGCCAGTGCCTAATGCCTATCATCCCAATAACAGGAACCATCCTAACTTCAACTCGAGTAACAATTAGGGAGGCCAACAACAACCACAACAACCGTATCAGCAGTATCAAGGTCAACAATTTGGAGCTAAGCCATTCAACTCTTCTGGTTTTCAGCAGCAGTATGCTCCAAGGCAACCGTATCAACCACCAGGTTTTCAACAACCATCACAAGGCAATGTTGGTCAGTCGTCCAATGAAAAATCTGAATTGGAGGAATTGAGGCTAATATGCAAGAGCCAAGCGGTTTCAATCAAGACTCTGGAGAATCAAATCGGTCAGATTGCCAATGCCTTGTTGAATAGACCACAGGGAACTCTCCCTTGTGATACAAAAGCTAATCCTGGCAAAAGAGAGGCCATGGAACATGTAAAGGCAGTTACCTTACGATCTGGGAAGGTTACGAGTGATCAGAACTCCGAAACGGCAGAAAACGATTTTTTTTTGAATTCCCAGCAGAAGCTCGAGCGCGCCCGCGCCCTAGGGAGCGCGCCCGCACCTGACCTTCTGCCCGAAGTTGAGAAAAATGGAGAAAAATCTATTCAGGGGGGAAACGACTCGGAAAAGTGTGACCATTCTAACCAGAAATCTGTTCTGAAGCAAAGTACAAAGACCAAGGAGGTCTATCCTCCTCCGCCATTCCCTAAACGACTTCAGAAGCAGAAGTTGGACAAGCAGTTTGCTAAGTTTCTCGAAGTTTTCAAGAAGTTGCAGATCAACATACCTTTTGCGGAAGCTTTAGAACAGATGCCGAACTACGCAAATTTCATGAAGGGTATTCTATCTCGGAAGTTGAAACTCGAGGAGTTGGAAACCGTTACTTTGACAGAATAATGCAGTGCTATCCTACATCAGAAGTTACCTCCAAAACTCAAGGATCCAGGGAGTTTCACCATACCATGCAGCATCGGCAATCTATCTTTCAACAAGTGCTTGTGTGACTTGGGAGCTAGTATAAATTTGATGCCGTTGTCTGTCTTCTTGCAACTTGGGCTGCCGGAGACTAAAACTACTACTATGTCCTTACATCCGGCTGATAGGTCTGTCACATATCCTAGAGGCATAGTAGAGGATGTCTTGGTTAAGGTGGATAAGTTTATCTTCCCTGCGGCTTTTGTTATTTTGGACTTCGAGGAGGATAAGAGGATTCCTATTATCTTGGGAAGACCGTTCTTGGCAACAAGCCGTACTTTGATAGATGTGCAGAAAGGAGAGC
This sequence comes from Heracleum sosnowskyi, assembly GCA_030848705.1. Lineage (NCBI taxonomy): Eukaryota > Viridiplantae > Streptophyta > Magnoliopsida > Apiales > Apiaceae > Heracleum > Heracleum sosnowskyi. Next base: position 50,234,624 of record CM061241.1, read on the forward strand.
TCACAATGAGGGTGCATGACCAGAATGTTAGCTTCAATGTCTTCAATGCAATGAAATTTCCTACAGAAGAGGAAGAATGCTTCAAGGTGGACTTGGTTGAGTCTGCAGTTTACATGGAGATTGAGCACTTGCTAAAGTCAGATACTTTGGAATGGATTCTGATTCTGAAGATGAAGAAAGAGAAGAGCAATTGAGGTTCTTGAATGCATCTCCGTGGAAAAGAATGACTGATATGCCATTTGATTCTCTTGGCATAGCTGAGCTGAAGAAATCTGAGGAGCGTCTCAAACCATCTATTGAATAAGCTCCTACACTTGAACTCAAAGCACTACCAGAGCACTTGATGTATGCTTTTTTAGGTGATGCATCTACGTTACCTGTGATTTTTGAATCTAACTTGTCAGGTAGTGAAGAGGAAAAACTTTTGCGAATTTTGAGAGAGTTCAAGTCAGCAATTGGTTGGACCATAGCGGATATCAAGGGAATCAGCCCTTCGTATTGCATGCATAAGATTCCGCTTGAACCAGGAAGTAAACCAACTGTGGATCCTCAGAGGCGGCTGAATCCTATCATGAAAGAGGTGGTGAAGAAAGAAATTCTTAAGTGGCTAGATGCAGGAATCATCTATCCTATTTCAGACAGCTCATGGGTGAGTCCAGTGCAATGTGTGCCTAAGAAAGGAGGCATGACAGTAGTTGCTAATGAGAAGAATGAGCTTATCCCTACTCGGACAGTTACAGGGTGGAGAATTTGCATGGACTACCGAAAGCTGAATAAAGCCACCAGAAAAGATCACTTTCCTCTTCCATTCATTGATCAGATGCTAGACAGGTTGGCTGGTCATGAATTCTATTGCCTACTTGATGGTTATTCAGGGTACAACCAGATTTGTATTGCTCCAGAAGATCAGGAGAAGACTACTTTCACATGTCCTTTTGGCACTTTTGCGTTCCGTCACGTTTCTTTCGGACTCTGTGGTGCTCCTGCTACCTTTCAGAGGTGTATGATGGCCATATTCTCAGATATGATTGGCATTAATGTGGAAGTGTTCATGGATGACTTCTTAGTGTTTGGAACTTCTTATGATGAGTGTTTACTGAATCTGGGCATGGTGTTGAAAGAATGTGTTGAGACCAATCTGGTGCTCAACTGGGAAAAATGTCACTTCATGGTGCAAGAAGGTATCATTCTTGGGCATAAGGTATCTAGCAAGGGACTTGAAGTGGATAAAGCCAAAGTGGAGACGATTGAAAATCTTCCTCCACCAATTTCAGTTAAGGGAATTCGCAGTTTTCTTGGTCATGCGGGTTTCTATCGGCGATTCATTCAAGACTTCTCCAAAATCTCTAAACCCTTATGTAATTTGCTGGAAAAGGATGTTCCTTTAAAGTTTGATGAAGATTGTTTGGCTGCTTTTGAGTTGTTGAAGAAGAAGTTGACTTCAGCACCTATTATTACTGCGCCTGATTGGAGTGAACCGTTTGAGTTGATGTGTGATGCTAGTGACTATGCGGTGGGAGCTGTTCTTGGACAAAGAAAGAACAAGGTGTTCCATGTGATTTTCTATGCTAGCAAAACCCTCAACGATGCGCAGCTGAACTACACTACTACTGAAAAGGAACTTTTGGCAATTGTGTACAGTTTCGAGAAATTCAGGTCTTATATGCTTGGGACTAAGGTAGTAGTCTATACTGATCATGCAGCCATTCGATATCTAATTTCGAAGAAAGATTCAAAGCCTCGGTTGATTCGTTGGGTTCTTTTGCTCCAAGAATTTGATTTGGAGATTAAAGACAGAAAGGGTACTGAAAGTTGATCCTTTATATTTACTTTGTTCTACTGTTGTTGTCTCTGATGATTTCTCAACTATCTCTTTCAATATTCAGGACACACAGTACATTATTACTGAGGAAACATTTTGTAATGCCTTGCAGTTTCCTCGGGATAATTTTGACAGACTCCCCACTGAAGAAGAATTAACTAGGTTTTTCATCAGTATTCTCTATCAAGGTCCCCTAAATATGACTAAATTACTTAAGGGGAATCTTGTGTGTGAATGGGATTTATTCTTTGATACCTTGGCTAAGGTCTTTGGCAATTGCACGAAAAATAACTTTCAGAATATTCCTTATCTTTTACAAGTTATTGGTTATGCAATTGTCTTCAACAAAAGACTCAATTTTGGCCACCTTCTATGGGAAATTGTTGTTAGGAGGGTGTTTAATGCTAGAAAGGAATTTGACCATAGTAGAAATATTAAATGTTTTTATCCTCGTTTTCTATCACTTGTTCTTAATTCTTTACTTTCTAATGAGCATCAAGAACTGTTCAGGAATGGTCGTTTTTTTATTTCTCCGACCACTGACAAAAAGTTCTTTCAAAGATTGGAAACATCCTTCAGGTATAGCAATGTTCCAGTTCTCATATCCAACTACATGACGAACTTCATCAACCTGCCATCTTTTGAACCACCAGTTCCCGAGCAAAGGATAGTTACATCAGCAAGAACTGAAGAAGTCATACAACCACAGGTAATGACTTCTATCCCTGGTTCTTCTGGTACTGTTTCTGAAACCCAAGAGGTTGATAGGACTGACCAAGAGTTTGTAGAACCACAAACTCTATCCCCGATCATAGAGCCAAACACTGAGTCATATCCAAATCAACCTGAACCTTATCTCTATACCATAAACAGAAATAGTAGTGATGAAGAAACAATGAGTGATCCCGCAGCTCTATCTCCACCTCCTAAGAAAAGAAGAACATATAGGGAGATATCTGTAAGCCCGTCTGTATCCTCCCAACAGGATATAGATTTTGAAATGGCCAATACACAGTTTCTGGAAACATCCTCTCAACAGGGTGAATCTATTGAAGTTCGCCATAGGGCCATGACATCTTGTACCGAGTCAAGCACACTCCCGTTACTCACAATGGGAGAAAACATAACTTTAGATGCAACTCAGGACACTTTCCTAGGAGAGCACTTAGGACATGAGACAGTGCCTACCATTGTAACGGTAGAAGTGCCTTCACAGGCATCTGAGGGAAAATTTGATTCTTTGCCAACTCAAATAGAATCATTTTCTCCCCTCCCAGAGGGAACATCTCTGGCTCCCTTAAGGGATTTTCCACTCGCAGTTTTTACTGGAGAAAGTGGAAGGCAACCTATTGAATCCAACACTGAAGCAATTCAGTTTCAAATTCCAGATGATCTATTGGATTTCTCTAGGGATTGGGAATCGCGAACTCCCATTGCACCACCACTGACCTCTCAAGAAGGGGCTAGGGTGATTTTTCCTGCAGGTACATCAACTCCTAATATGGATAGACATCTAGTGGTTAGATCTGAGAGATAAACACAGAGCGATACACAAGCACGTGAGCAGAGTGAAACACCATCGAGAGAAATTGAGATGAGTGCACACAATGACACATACACTGCTTCGTTGTTGGCTCAAATAGCTGGTCTACAGAAATAACTTCAACAAACCCAGGCTGAAAAAGATATTCTCAAGGCACAAGTGGTTGAACGGTCTTCTTCTTCCACCTCTGTAACTAATCAGCTGGGTAGTATCAAGGATGAAATTGAAGGATTGAAGACTACTCTTATCCCCAGGATGAATGTCATTCAGGAGTCCCAGGTGTTAGTGGCTTCAAACATCTCTGAAATTATAACGTCAAATGCTGAGATAACAGAGAGTGTCAAGCAGATTGCTTCCATTTCAACTCGGGTGGACTACATTCAGGAGACTATTGATGAAAACTAGTGGTTCAATGATGAAAGGTTTACAAGGATTGAAGGAGGGATGCAGCATCTGAATGAAGGCATGAAGCATCTGTACAACATGATCAAGAACTCACATCAACCCAATGCTGAACAGAAGAAATTCTTTGATGGTGATGATGATGATGAGGATAATGATGGTAAGGATGAAGGAGGAGATGAAGAAGGAAAAGGAAGAAGTAGGAAGGAGGATCCTAAAACTGATAAAGTTAAATCCATAGAGGATTCCTCAACTAAGGGGGAGAATAAGGAGAAGGAGAAACAAGGAGGAGAAGGAGTGAGAGATCAAGGAGGTGAAGCTCAAGGTTCTGGTTCTGGAAAGGACAAAGGGAAGCAAAAGTTAACTTTTTCTGATAATGTCTACTATCAAGATGAACATGGAGAGTTTGATGATATTGAATCTGAAGAAACCCCTCTGAAGATATCTTTGGTGAAGTGGAGGTTGAAGGAGAGGCTGATTTTGCTGACTGGGAAGATGAACCTGAAGTGGATCCTGCCTTTGAAGAGAAGAGAGGAGGAGAATGCTAAAGTGTCTGACATCATCTCAAAGCATCTAGTTATCCAAAAAGCTGAACATCAAGAAAAGCAACGACTTCATGATATAAAGGTCAAGGACAGGAAGTTATATGTGAGGCTGAAGCTTGGAGAAGAATGGGATAGAGCTAGAGAGATGTTCTCACATCCGACAGGGTCAGACAATGATGGAAAGTTCTTTAGCATGTTGGAAAGGTACATAAAGGTCAATCCAGACAACACAATCTATATGAAAGCTCTTCATGCGGAGATTTCAAGAATTACTACTGGATATGATAGAGTCAGAGAGGAGTTGAAGATATACATCTACACTCATAATGAGGGAACTTTCATAGTTTCTCTTAATCTTCTGGAAGATAGAACTCTCTCTGAGCTTTGGGTTTTCATGACAAAGATTAAAAGGTCTTCACCTCTATGTGAGCTGTTGCATGATCAGCTTAGAGATTTTGCCATGAAAGCTAGTCCTCAAGTTGTGGATGTGCCATATGAAGTTAAATTTTATAAAGGAAGGGCACTTCAAACTTGTGGTGTGGATCCCATCTCTTTGAAAGATTATCCTGCCAAACATCTTGTCTATATGGAGAACATGTTGAGGACAACAGGGTTTGCTACACAAGAAAAGACAGAATTTGCTGATTTGATTCAAGACTATTGCAGTGCCAATATCAAGAGATATCATCAAATGAAGAATAGGCTGAAGAAAGTTACAACTCAACCTGTCAGACCAAGTGGCATTACTTCTGAATCTGATCGTGTTCTGGACAAGGATTTGCTTGAAGCTCTTGAAGAAGGAGAGATGATGGATGAATAAATATGAAGAAGCTCTGTTCTGTAAATGTTAAATGTATAGAGCTTAGGTAAATCAAGATAGGATCAATGTATACATATGTTCAGTCTAGAGGAACATCTATCTTGTATTTATCTTTACTGTTTGAATCTGGAAAATGTTTAATGAAATCCAGAACTTTGTGTTATTATTTACTTAACTTTTAAAGTCTTATTTTTACTTGTTTAGTTAGTTGAGTTATCCTCTAGGTATTTGCTTGTTATTTTCTAACAAACAAATAGGGGGAGATTGAAAGGCATATGTTTTAGCCTATTTGTTTACATCAAGGATTCAACTCAACTTAGACAAGTTTGTAATAAGTAAGTAATAATTCAATTGTCATAGTCACAGGAATCTCAGAAGATCATATCTATCAGAAGAATACGGATTAAAGTCATCCTACAGATTTGAAGAAATACTACATTGAAAGAAGTTCAATTATTTGTTCAAGCCTCAGTGAAGTCTTCAAAGAAGTGGATTTATTAAAGTGACAGAGGTTTCAGATTTGTGACAGCAAATGTACAGGTTACAAAGATTGATCAACAGTCAAAAGCAGACAATGGACCATAGCTTAAAGTTAAGATGAAGAACAGACATTGAAGTTAGTCATTTATGAACCAGACCGTGCATCAAATGACAACCTCAGACAATGGATACTCTTCAGCAGTTCAAGTGGTTCAAGAATTGGTTTTACTATGTTATAAGAATTTACATTCTCTTTTAAATTAGTTATTAATTAATTTATTAATTTAATTCTTCTGAATTAATTTAACAAATAAATTAAGTAATTTATTTATTGAATAAATTAAATTCATCAGAATTTAATTTATGAAATAAATTAATTATCAGAATTAGAATTAATTTAGAATTTCTTAAGTAAAATGAACTGGAATGACTATGCAGGATAGTCATCCCGATAGTCATTCCAAGTTTATTTATATTAAAAATGTACTGGAATGACTATCAAGGGATAGGCATCCCGATAGTCATCCTAGTACATTTCTAGAAATTCTGATTTAATTTATGTAAATTCTCATAGTCATTCCAGTTCTTTTGATAGTCATTCCAGGCTTTTAAGATAGTCATTCCAAGACTATTTTGATAGTCATTCCTAGTGGAATGAAAAGCAGAAACGTGCAGGCTTTTGTGTCAAGTGGATTAAAGTACAAAAGGAAAGAAAAAGACACAGAAGAAATTAACTCAACATAATATCATCAAGAACAACTTCTGTGAAGAAAAGAAAAAGCCACTGCCGAATCATTTCTTTTACAGTGAATTAATTCTAGATTTATTCTGTTAAATCCAAACCACTAGAATTCATTTACTTGTACTGCTTTGACTATCTAGCGGATTTTTATCCCTAGAACGTATCTCAAATTATCAAATATTGTTATATCTTTTTATTACAAAAATAGATAAATTCATGTCGAATTTATTCTAGATTTGTTTTAATTAGTTTGAGATTCAATCTTGTAATCAGTACCTCATTTGTAACACCTTTCAAGTTTAATATAAGTTATATTTAACTTGAATTCTGTTTCATTTAATTCCGCCATAATTTGTTCTTAAATTGTTTTATTCTAAAATAGAACAAATTCGATAAAACGGCATAGTTTGTATTCAAGCCCCCTTCTACAAACTTATCAGGAACTAACATGTACCTATGAAGCCAAACACTGGAATTGCTCATCAAGGACAAGGAGCCCCAGATACAATTCCTAAACTGTCATCAGACTGGACATTGGAAGACATGGTTGAATTACATAAGGATAAAAAGACCATGAATATTCTGTTCAATGGTCTAGAAAATGATATGTTTCACAATGTTATCAACTGCACTACAACCAAGGAAGTCTGGGACACAGTTCAAACTTTGTGTGAAGGAACTGAGCAAGTTAGAGAGAACAAGATGCAACTTCTCATACAACAGTATGGACAATTTCACTTCAAAAATGGTGAATCTCTGAATGATACTTTTATTAGATTTCAGAAATTATTAAATGGATTGAAGTTGTATGGAAGATTGTACCAAACCAAGGACTCAAACCTCAAATTTCTGAGAGCCTTGCCCAAGGAATGGAAGCCTATGACAATTTCTTTGAGAAACACTCAAGAGTACAAGGATTTCACTCTTGAGAGGCTTTATGGAACATTAAAGACTTATGAGTTAGAAATGGAGCAAGATGAAGAGATTGAGAAGGTCCCGCAGAAAGGTGGATCTGTAGCTCTATTTGCTAGTGTGGATGAGGCTGAGGACATGAAGATGAAAGAAACTACTAAAGCTACACCAAATAGAGATGTTTGTGAAGGTAGAGCTGAATCAAGCAAAGGCAAGGGAAAGATGTATGCAGAAGGTGAATCATCAAATCAAGAGGAAATGGATGAGCTAGATGAATATTTATCCTTCCAATCAAGGAGATTTTCAAATCTCAAGTTCAAGAAAAGTCCTGAGGTGACCAAGCCATTCAGAAAGGACTTTCAACCAAACAAAAATTATGTTGAGAGGTCTAAATTCAAATGTTTCAACTGTTGAATGGGAGGTCACTTTGTCAGTGAATGCAAAAGGCCTAAGAATGAGAAAAAGGACAGGAAGTTTGAGCCTGTTGATTATAAAAAGAAATATTTTGAACTTCTCAAGCAAAAGGAAAGGGCATTCATTACTCAGGACTATGATTGGGCTGTTGATGGAAATGACTCTGATGAAGACACTGAATTTGTCAACCTTGCACTCATGGCTGATTCAACTGAGCAGGAAGCAACTTCATCAAGCAATCAGGTAATCACTACAAACCTCACTGAGCTTTCTAAAGATGAATGAAATAGTACCATTAATGAAATGTCTAGTGAATTGTATCATTTGCGTGTAACTCTTAAATCACTTACCAAAGAGAACACTAGGATTAAAGATGTTAATCTGTTCTTAAGTGATAGGAATGCTATGTTAGAATCTCAATTCATTGAGTTTGAGAAAATGAGGTTAGATTATCAGAATGCTAAGAATGAACTGCTAGATGTATTGAAAATGAACTGCTAGAACATGAAATAATTGCTACTTGGAATGATGTCAAGAATGTTGCAACCAACATTATTAAAGTTCAAAGAATGGAAACATTCTGTAAAGAAACCCGGAATAAGGAGAAAAAGAAACTAGATGTTGTTGTTGATGATCTATGAGCTGATGATGCTTCAACGGATAGTGACCATCCGTTGAAATATGAAGCCAGCATCAGTAAAGAAAATCTTGAGAAGTTGAACAGGAAGTATGGTCCAACCAGTAACAACTTTGTTCAAGGAGAAAGTAGCAACTCTAAGAAAGTTGAGAAAATGAACATAGGCCATTTGTCCAACAAGCAATTGAAGGAAAAATTAGAAAACATTGAGGTTAAGGCTGAGGTTAAAAAGAAGAAAAACAGAAATGGCAAAGTAGGCATTAACAAACACAACAATTACAGTCCTGATAAATATGCTCCTAGAAAGACATGTGTTAATTGTGGTAGTGTTAATCATTTGTCTACTAACTGCAAGTCTGGTAAAAGTGCAAATGTTCAAATGCCAATGCCTATGTCTGTCATGCCTAACATGTTTGCTCATAATGCTCATGTATCAAATCTGTATGCTAACATTCCATTTGTTCCTAATCCTTTCATGAATGCATTTAACATGCCACAAATGCCATGAAACCTGCCAAACATAAGCACTATGTATGCACAGCTTTCACAAATGCTTGCATCAAACATTTATGCACCTGAGAACATGCAAAGAGATATATCTCAAAGGTCAAGGTTGATTTAAATCAATCAAAACCTAAAGTGCAAAACGACTTGAGAAATAAGGTGAAGGCTAACAAGACAGGACCCAAGGAAACCTGGGTACCAAAATCAACTTGATTTGGTTGTGATGTGTGCAGGGAAACAAAAGGAATCTATGGTACCTGGATAGTGGTTGTTCTAGGCATATGACTGGAGATTCTACCCTGCTCACAGAGTTCAAGGAAAGAGTTGGCCCTAGCATTACCTCTGGAGATGACAACAAAGGTTATACAAAGGGATATGGCTTAATTGCAAAAGAAAATGTCATCATTGATGAAGTAGCACTGGTTGATGGACTCAAGCATAATCTGCTAGGTATTAGTCAACTGTGTGATAAAGGTTTTTCAGTTTCATTCTCACAAGAAACATGTGTTATCTCAAGCAAAAAGGACAACAATGTGGTGTTGACAGGCTACAGAAAGGGAAATGTATACATTGTTGACTTCAATTCAACACATGGAGATGAAGTCACTTGCCTTTTCAGCAAGCCAAGTAAGGATGAAAGTTGGCTGTGGCACAAGAAGCTGTCACATTTGAATTTCAAGTCTATGAATGACTTGGTGAAGAAAGATCTAGTGAGAGGAATTCCACAATTGGAGTTTTCCAAGGATGGATGATGCATGCCAAAAGGGGAAACAAAAGAAGGCCTCTTTCAGAAGCAAGAGTGAATCATCAATTGATCAACCTCTACATCTTCTACACATGGATTTATTTGGACCAGTTAATGTGATGTCAATCTCAAAGAAGAAATACTGCCTTGTGATTGTGGATGATTTTTCTAAATTTACATGGACTTACTTTTTGCACTCCAAAGATGAGGCAAGTGAAATCATACTCAATCACATCAAGGTTGCAAACAATCATCCTGAACTCAAAGTCAGAAGAATCAGGAGTGACAATGGTACTGAGTTCAAGAATTCAACAATGAAGTTGTTCTGTGAAGAAAATGGAATTGTTCATGAGTTTTCTGCAGCAAGAAGACCACAACAAAATGGAGTGGTGGAAAGGAAAAATAGGACTCTTATTGAAGCTGCAAGAACAATGTTAGATGAATCAAAGTTACCTACTTATTTCGGGGCTGAGACAGTTAATATTGCATGTTTCACTCAGAACATTTCTTTGATAAATCAAGCAAAAGGAATGACTCCATATCAGTTATTGAGGAAAAAGAAACCAACACTGGACTTTTTACATGTCTTTGGATGCAAGTGTTTTGTACTGAAAAATCAAGGTGAAAATCTTGGAAAATTTGAAGCAAAGGCAGATGAAACCATTTTTGTTGGATATGAAGCTGAAAAAGCTTATAAAGTCTACAATCACATAATCAACATTGTTATGGAATCTATACATGTTGTTTTTGATGATGCAAAAGTTCAAGGGCTTACAGATGAGGGTTTTCATGAAACTCTCAGGTTTGAGAATGAGGTCGAGGGACAACTGTATCATGGAGAAGATGATGAAGTCAATGATCAAGAAAGTGAAGAAATTCCATCAAGAGTTAATGTTTCAACCATGGACAACTCAAAAAGTACAAGTGTCTTGGCACCATCTGTTGAAGGGTTAAATGGAGCATCGGTTGAAAGACAAAATGTCATATCTGGTGAAAGTCAACTTGATGCATTCGTTGAAAGTCATTTTGAGGCATTCATTGAAGGATCACAAACCAGAATGACTAAAACTCAGGGGGAGTTTCTCTAAGTCAAAACTCAACATCAAACTTTCCTGATCACAATCATGACAATGAAGCAACTTCTTCAAGACCTCCTTTGACACCTCAAAGAAAATGGACAAGAGATCACCCATTTGAACTGATAATTGGTTATGCCTCTACAAAAGTCCAAACTAGAAGAGCCACTCAAGATGAATGTTTATACAGTAGCTTTCTTTTACAAGATGAACCAAAGAAAGTGGAGGATGCTCTTCTAGATCCAGATTGGGTATTATCCATGCAGGAAGAGCTAAACCAATTTGAGAGAAACAATGTATGGAAGATGGTACCTAAGCCTAAAAACAGAAGTGTTATAGGTACAAAATGGGTATTCAGAAACAAGATGGATGAAAATGGCATTATGACAAGGAATAAAGCTAGAATGGTTGCCAAAGGCTATTCTCAAGAGGAAGGAATTGATTATGATGAAACATTTGCTCCTGTTGCAAGACTAGAAGCAATAAGGATATTCCTAGCCTATGCAGCCCATGCCAATTTCAAGGTCTATCAGATGGATGTCAAAAGTGCTTTTCTGAATGGGGAATTGGAAGAGGAGGTGTATGTCAGTCAACCACCTGGTTTTGAAGATCCAAATTATCCAGAGTTTGTTTATTTCCTACTCAAAGCATTTTATGGACTGAAGCAAGCACCTAGAGCCTAGTATGACACACTTTCACAATTTCTTTTAGAGAATCACTTCACTAGAGGTACTATTGATAAAACTCTTTGTTTTATAAATGTTAATGGCTCTAGTATACTTGTTCAAATTTATGTAGATGACATAATATTTAGGTCTACAGATGAGAAACTTTGCAAAAGGTTTGTCAAACTTATGCAAAGAAAATATGAAATGAGCATGATGGGTGAACTTACCTATTTCATTGGCTTACAAGTTAAACAAGTGAAAGAGAGAATATTTTTAAGTCAAACAAAATATGTTTATGAGCTTCTAAACAAAATATGTTTATGAGCTTCTAAAGCAAATATGTTTATGGTAGTATTTAACCAACTTATGCTCCCTAAAAAATTAAATAACACATTGCAGCTTAGAAAAAAAAAACACAATTGGAGGATTGAGTACCCTCTACACCAACTTAAATAGAAATCTCAAGCAAGGAACTATATTCTCAAAATGAGGCCTTTTATTCTCTTTTTTTGTTCAACAATTACCTTCAATCATGTACTGTTTTTTATCTAATTTGATTAAAAAGAAAAAAACTAGCAACAAGTAGATCTTTTGAGTAATAAAACTACAGGTCTTGGTTTCATTTCTACTTTAAAATTAATAGTTATAGTTCTGTTAGATATAATTGCTGATGATTGTTTATCAGTGTTTAAGTAACAGGTACTTATCAGAGTTTACACTAGAAGCCAGTCAGAGTTTGTTAAAATCTGACGGGGTGAGAGTTTATTTAGCTGCCGGTGCATACTTGAAGATTCTAGAAGCAATATATCTTGAAGATGGAAAGAAGCAAGATATATTGAGATAGCTAAAGAAACGGGACAAAAGACAGAAGCAATCCTAAATTGATATAAATTGTATAGCTGATTTATAGGAATATCAATTTGAGATTGATTGTGTAACTGTGTTCTATATAAACACAGATAGGTTAACCCTAAAAGGGATGCGAATACTGAATACATTATTCTTGTAACCTAGCAGCTCTCTGTGATATTTTACATCACTGAGAGAAGAGTTATTTAATATAATTCAGTTTATTGTTCATAAACAGTGTTCTTGATTGTTATTCTCATATATATATTGATTATATATTGTGTATTCGGCCTAACAATTGGTATCAGAGCCAAGGCTGTTTAATATATACAGTTTATTGATCCAAACACAAGTATAATCATGACTGAAAACTCCCAGGCAGGTTCTAATGGAGGTTCTAATGCTCAAAAGGTTCAATCTGCTTCTATAAGTCGATATGAGTCAATCAGGGTTCCAATTCTCAAACCATTGGAATATCCAATATGGAAGGTTAAGATGACCATGTTTCTAGAAGCCACAGATCCAGAATACCTTGATAGAATCTATGATGGTCCTCATATGCCAACTAAACTGTTTCCTGTAGTTGCTGGTCAAGAACAAAAGACTGTTCCGAAGGAAAAGAAAGATATGACTCCTGAGGACATCTCATCAATTGCAAAGGATGCAAACGTTAGACATCTTCTTCATAGTGCCTTAGATAATGTCATGTCTAACAGAGTTATTGGTTGCAAGACTGCCAAAGAAATCTGGGATGCTTTAGAAGTCAGGTGTCAAGGAACAAGTGCTATAAAGAAGAACATGAAGACTATTTTAACACAGGAGTATGAACACTTTGACTCTAGATCTGATGAAACTTTGACAGATACATATGACAGATTCTGTAAATTATTGAATGATTTGTCTCTTGTTGATAAAGAATATGACCTTGAAGAGTCAAATCTCAAGTTTCTACTATCTTTACCTGAAAGATGGGATTTAAAGGCAACAACAATAAGAGATAATTATGATCTTGCAGAAACAGATCTTGATGAAATTTATGGGTTGCTTAAAACTCATGAACTTGAGATAGAACAAAAAAACAAAAGATCTGGAAAGAAGACAAAATCTGTTGCTCTCAAAGTTGAAGAAAAACTCATGATGAAAGAAACATCAAAGAAGAAAGCTAAGGGAAAAGCTTTAGTCATAAATTCTGAAAGTGAGTCATCAAACTCTGATGGTGACTCAAACTCTGATGCTTCTTCTGAATCTGAGGATGATGAAGAACAAATTATGCAAATGGCTGCTTTGATGGTGAAGACCTTCAAGAAGATGGGTTTCAAGAACTTCAAGAAGGGAAAAAGATTCTCAAGAAAAGATTCAAACTCTGAAAGAAAGAATTTTAGAAAGTCTGAAAGAAGGGATATCAAACCTGGAAAGAAAGACAAGTCTGAAATCCAGTGCTACAAGTGTAAAGAGATGGGTCACTATGCTCCAGAGTGCAAGAAAGGAAAATCTGAAAAAGCACTCATCACTAAAGGAAGAGACTGGGCAGATAATTCAGATTCAGATGAGGATGTAAACTATGCTCTCATGGCAACTGTCAATGATGAATCTGACTCATCTGAAAATAAGGTACCCCTAACAACTTATGCTTATGATATTGATAATATATCATAATTGAGAATTTATCTTAAAAGCATACATGTTAGTTATAGAGATCAGACTTTAAAGAATGAAAGAATTAAATCTGAGAATCTTAAGCTTAAAGATAGAAATAAATTTCTTGAAGAAGAACTTGTTAACATGCAACAAGTTCAAAAGGAAAGAGATGATGATGTTTATGTTGAACAGGAGTTGCTTAAGAAATTTAGGGAATTAGAATCTGATTTGGAAAAAGAAAGGAAGGTAATTAAAACCTGGACACATTCTGGAAAAGACACACATCAAGTTTTTCAAACAGATACAGTTGGGTTAGGTTACTGTGAGGAAGATGATCTTAGGTTTAAAGATAAAGTTAAAGTTAAAACACAACTCAAACCTATGAAATTTGTTCCTGAATCCAGTAAGCAAAACCCTGTACTTGAAAAAGAAGCTGTTAAGAAAGAATCAGTAAAAACTTGTGTTAAACAGGTGAATGTTGGTTTAATGACAGAGAAACAATTCAAGTATAAGCTCAAAGAGGTAAAGTCTGTTGAAAAACAGAAAGTGTCCAGGAAAAACAGAAATGGAAACGTAGGCATTAACAGAAGTAATAATCATTTGCCTATTACTGATACTCCTAGAAAAACATGTCATAATTGTGGTAGTACTAACCATCTTGCAAGTTTTTGCAGGAAGAACAAAGATATTAATTCTTTACCCTCCAAGTCTGGAGTTAAGAATGAATATAGTAGGGTTAGACCACAGACTTTATGCACTCACTGTGGGAGTACTTGACATTCTATTTATACTTGCAAGAATTATCATGCTACTTATCACAATTATTATGAGTTGAAGCCCAATTTGAAATGGGTTAAAGTTGATTCTGCAAGTGTAAATTCTGATAGTTCAAACTCTGATACAGTTAGCTTAAACTCTGTAGATAAGGATTCCGCTGCAAAAGCTAACTATATTAAGAAAGCCAAAGGATCCAAGAAAGTCTGGATCCTTAAATCTAACTCTTTTTAATTGTTTATGATTGCAGGGCATAAGGGAAAGTACCCTAGTCTTGGACAGTGGATGTTCAGGACACATGACTGGAAATAAAGCCCTGCTATCAGATTATGAGGAGAAAGCTGGCCCAAAAGTTTCCTATGGAGATGGCAACATAGGACGTACTATGGGATATGACAATATCAATCTTGGAAGTGTCATCATCACCAATGTATCTCTTGTCCCAGGACTCAAGCATGACTTGCTATCTGTGAGTCAAATCTGTGACAGAGGTTATCATGTAGATTTTCAATCTGAATACTGTGAGGTTATCAGAAAATCTACAGGGAAAGTTGTTCTAGTTGGAC
This sequence comes from Heracleum sosnowskyi, assembly GCA_030848705.1. NCBI lineage: Eukaryota > Viridiplantae > Streptophyta > Magnoliopsida > Apiales > Apiaceae > Heracleum > Heracleum sosnowskyi. Next base: position 50,249,761 of record CM061241.1, read on the forward strand.
ACAGACAGAATAATATCTATGAAGCAAGTTTGGTAACAAACTCTGAAGGAAAATCTGTGTGTCTGTCTGCAAAAATGTCTAATGAGGAGAGTTGGAAATGGCATAAGAAGCTCTCTCACCTAAACTTGAACAACATCAATGAGCTAATTCGAAAAGATCTTGTAAGGGGACTTCCAAAGTCTATACTCAACATAGATGGTCTGTGTGATTCTTGTCAAAAGGCCAAGCAAAGGAAGTCATCTTTCAAGAGTAAGTCTGAATCTTCAGTTGTGGATCCTTATCATCTTCTACATGTTGATCTATTTGGTCCAGTAAATGTAATGTCTCTAGGCAGAAAGAAATATGCTCTAGTCATAGTTGATGAGTATACCAGATACACTTGGGTGTACTTTCTAGCAAAGAAGGATGAAACTGCCTTAACTCTGATGGATCATGTAAAGTTACTGGATAAAGGATCACAGTATAAAGTGAAATTTATAAGGAGTGATAATGGAACTGAATTCAGAAATGTAACGATGGAAGAATTTTGCAAAGAAAGAGGAGTGAAGCAAGAATTTTCTGCACCAGGGACTCCACAGCAAAATGGTGTAGTTGAAAGAAAGAACAGAACTTTAATCGAAGCTGCCAGAACAAGGCTTGATAAAGCAAAATTGCCAACTTATTTCTGGGCAGAAGCTGTTCAAACTGCTTGTTTTACTCAAAATGCAACACTGATCAATAGGCATGGGAAAACACCATATGAGATTGTGAAGAAAAAGAAACCAAACCTGAAATATTTTCATATTTTCGGGTGCAAATGCTTTGTGTTGAAAACTCATCCTGAACAGTTGACCAAGTTCGACTTAAAAGCTGATGAAGGAATTTTTGTTGGATACCCACTGTCAACTAAAGCATTCAGAGTCTACAATCTGAGAACTAAAGTGATCATGGAATCTATACATGTGTCATTTGATGACAAGAAAATAACTGGAATAGAAGATGAAGAATATCATTATCGACTTCGCTTTGAAAATGAAGATCTAAACTCTGATCACGTAAACTCTGATGAAGCAAATCTAACAAACTCTGATGAAGCATACTCTGAACCTCTACTGGTAAACACTGAGGGAGTTTCTCTGACAGAACAAAATAGAGAACCAGTTGAGGGGGAGCTTGAAGATACTTCAGAAACATCTCAACATGATGATACACATTCTGAAAATGAGTCAGCTGAAGAATCAAATAGAAACTCTGGGTCAAACTCTGAAAGTTCAAATAATGAACAGTCCAATTCAGGGGGAGCCTCAGAGAATGCAGATGGTCAAGAAGAAAATCAGGAGAGCATGGATCAAGGGGGAGGATCTAATAATGATGAAAGAAGCCACTTTCCAACAACAAGAAGGTGGACACAAGCTCATACACCTGATCTGATAATTGGAGATCTAGATGCTAGTGTAAGAACAAGAAGTGCAACAACAAATGAATGTCTGTTTCATGCATTTCTATCCCAAACTGAGCCCAAGAAAGTGGAAGAAGCTCTTCAAGATGCTAACTGGATAACAGCTATGCAGGAAGAGTTAAATGAATTTGAAAGAAATGAAGTACGGACTCTTGTACCAAGACCCAAAAACAGATCTATTGTTGGTACAAAATGGGTTTTCAGAAACAAGACTGACAGTGAGGGAATAATTACAAGGAATAAGGCTAGACTTGTGGCAAAAGGATATTCTCAACAGGAAGGAATTGACTATGATGAAACCTTTGCTCCAGTTGCAAGATTGGAGGCCATAAGAATTTTTCTAGCATATGCTGCTCACAAAAAGTTCAAAGTCTTTCAGATGGATGTGAAAAGTGCTTTTCTCAATGGGAAACTTGAAGAAGAAGTGTTTGTTGAACAACCACCAGGGTTTGTAGATCCCAAGCATCCAGATTATGTCTACAGACTTGACAAAGCTCTTTATGGACTAAAGCAGGCACCTAGAGCATGGTATGAAACTCTGGCTCAATTTCTTTTAGAAAGTGGGTTCACTAGAGGTACAATTGATAAAACCTTGTTCTATTTCAATACTGGTAATGATTTGCTTTTAGCTCAAATCTATGTGGATGACATAATTTTTGGGTCTACTAATGACAAACTCTGCAAGAAATTTGCCAAGCTTATGCAATCCAGGTACCAAATGAGCATGATGGGAGAGCTTAGTTATTTTCTAGGCTTGCAGGTAAAGCAAACAGATGATGGGATTTTTATCAATCAAGCAAAATATACCAGAAATCTTCTCAAGAAATTTGGTATGCTTGATAGTTCATCTGCCACAACTCCCATGGCTACTGCAACAAAGCTAGACAAAGATACAGGGGCTTCAGTAGATATTACAAACTACAGAGGCATGATAGGGTCTCTTCTTTATCTCACTACAAGTAGACCAGATATCATGTATGCAACATGTCTTTGTGCAAGATTTCAAGCAGACCCTAGAGAGCCTCATCTGGCAGCTGTGAAGAGAATTTTCAAATATCTCAAAGGAACCATAACCCTTGGTTTGTGGTATCCTAGAGAATCAGAGTTTAAATTAATTGGTTACACTGATGCAGATTTTGCAGGCTGTAAGATAGACAGAAAAAGCACTAGTGGAAGCTGTCAATTTTTATGTGACAGATTAGTTTCTTGGTACAGCAAGAAACAGAAATCAATTTCCACATCCACTGTAGAAGCAGAGTATATTGCTGCTGGTAGTTGTTGTGCACAGATTCTGTGGATGAAGAATCAATTGATGGATTATGGGTTAAGGTACTCTAAAATACCTATTTTCTGTGATAATCAAAGTGCTATTGCTATGACAGGTAACCCAGTACAGCATTCCATGACCAAGAACATCAGTATAAGGTATCACTTTATCAGGGAACATGTGGAGGAAGGAGATATTGAGCTTCATTTTGTGTCTACAGAACAACAGCTTGCAGATATCTTCACTAAGCCTTTGAGTGAAGCTAAATTTACAAGACTGGTAAATGAACTTGGAATGATCTCTGGTTTTGACTAGAGATATTGGTTAGACTCAAACTTTACTCATCTGTGAAAATTTGCTCATGTTTTTCTGCATGTGTTAACTGTCATGCAAACCATGTTGATGAGTTCATGGCAACTCATGCAGAAAATGTAGCTATGAGTTGCCACTCTAGTAGTTGATGAGTCTTTGGCAATTCATACAGAGATTCTCTCTGTCACCAATCAAATTCTTGAATTGGGTGAGGAAGTTGATCAGGGAGCAAAATCTGTCTCTTCTGAGAAGATTGTTGAAGCTGCTGTTGAGAAGCTAGATGAAGCTACAACAGAGAATTTGGAAGAAGAAGAAGAAGTTGCTGAGGCAGTTAACTCTGAGAAGCATAAAGCTGTTGCAGAGCAAGTTCATGATGAAGCTGCACAGTTAAACATTGAAATTACTGCAGAGAATACAGCTGCAGAGCCTTTAGCAGAAAATGTTGATGCAGACAGAGTTGTCTCTGACAGTGATGATCACACTTCTGCAAATTCTGATCATGCAAACTCTGGAATCAATATTGCACTCTCAGACTCTGATGATCATGAATCAATACCTTTTCTAAGGGATCCTACTGCAGAGTCTGTCAAGGAAAATCAACGTGCCACTGAAGATCATTATAGAGAAATGTACTATTCAAATTGGTCACGGGCAGATTGTATTTTCTCTACACAAAGAACTGCTGATTTTGTTGCTAAGTCTGCTAAATAAATTTCAAATCCTGAGCTGTTGACACATTTGAAGGCCACAATTGTTCAAGTAAAATCTTTGCACAATCGCTTTGATGAGACTCACAAAGCTGTCATAGGCCTGAGGAATGATAGTGTTGCTAAGGAATTGGCCTTGAAAACTGATAGAGCTCAATATTCTTCTATGATCAAGGATCAGGTCGAAATCAAGCAGAGACTAAGCACAGTTGAAAGAAATCAAGATGTAATGGCTACAAAGATTGATTCTATTGCTGCATCTTTAGAATTGCTGACATCTGTACTTATTCCTGATGATGTCAAAAAGGGGGAGAGAGTTCCTAAAGACAAATGCAAAAGGACTCCAACTCTGAGACGGAGGGATGATGCAACAGATGGTGGAAGCAAAGAATCTGAGAAAAGGTCAAAATCTGCTCAAGAGCAAGGGAGACTTAGGTCAAACTCTACTAAGCTGACAAACTCTGATAGAGTAAACTCTGGTGCTCAATCTTCTTCAAGACTTAAAAGTCTAGTGATTTCAGCCAATCCAATTACTGATGAAGAGATTGCAGCTAAGATGTTTCTGGAAGAACATGGTGGTGAAGCCACAGTTGAAGATATGGATGCTGAAATGCAGATTCTTGCTGAAGAGCATAAGAAGAAGGTTGAAGCTGGAACTTACAATAAAAAGGTTGTCAAGGCTCCTAGGAGAAAGGAACAAGGAATCTTTATTAAAGAGAATGTGAACTCTCAACAGAGTTTACAATATTCAAGGAGGATAAAGGTAAAGGTAAATTGATTGAAGAACCCGAGTTATCAAAGAAGGCTCATTCAACCTCTGACATGGCTCAAGTTGAATCAAGACCTAATCAATCAACCACCGACGTTGCTCAAGTTGATAATTCTGCTAAAGTTGTGACAACCTCTGACACTGCTCAAGTTGTACAAACTCAGTTGATATCTTCACAACTCCAAGATATTTTTGGAAAATCAACTAGAGATGAAACTCTGAAGCCAGGAAATGTGAATTTTCTTCAAACCAGATCAGTGTTAGGAAAGGAAACTTATGATAAATATGGTTTGGGATCACATAGAGAGAAAAGAATAAATAACAGTCCTTTAGATCATACATCACTGGCAGAACCTGGTGTTGGGGTAACTCAAGAAAGCCTTGACAAGCTAGAGTCTGTTCATATGATCTATCACAAAGGAATTAAAAAGGAGTTTCTGTTATACTTCATGGCTGATGGAAGAGTTTATAGAGTTGGAGAAGCTGACATTCATCTGAAGCTATGGGAAGAGCTGGAGTATGTTTTATATCTATTGAAAGTGAAAAATCAAAGTACTCATAATGCTGCTCAAGTTTTGAAAGAGAGAATGATGAAGTCTAAAGTTTTGTTTGGAGCCAGAATTTCAAGTGCTTATATTCCTAAATATAGAGATGCTCATGGAAAGATGGTAGAGATGAAGAGGAATAGTGCAAGGTTCAGGACTGCACTGGGACTAAAAGTCTTAGAGTTCAATCTAGAGTCTGATAAGTCTTTTTTTATAAGACTTGGAAATGCGATGAATAAAAACAACATTTATTCTCTGAGGGCTGCCATATATCATACTGGTGAAAGAGATCCAGAACTTAAGGAGCTGAAAGAGATTATGACTGCTGAGCTAGAAAGAGCTGAAAGAAGACTACTTACAGATTATCTCAGAACAGTGCCTGACATTGAAGAAATTAAGTAAAGGCTGACTGTAAGTTTTTAAAGTTTTCTATTTTAAGTAAAAGTTAAACTCTGTTATGTTATAAACACTGCATTTGTTAATGTTTTGACATCATCAATTATCTTTTAACTTGTACATTTTTGTCATGCACAAGTTGGGGGAGATTGTTAGATATAATTGCTGATGATTGTTTATCAGTGTTTAAGTAACAAGTACTTATCAGAGTTTACACTAGAAGCCAGTCAGAGTTTGTTAAAGTCTGACGGGGTGAGAGTTTATTTAGCTGTCGGTGCATACTTGAAGATTCTAGAAGCAATATATCTTGAAGATGGAAAGAAGCAAGATATATTGATATAGCTAAAGAAACGGGACAGAAGACAGAAGCAATCCTAAATTGATATAAATTGTATAGCTGATTTATAGGAATATCAATTTGAGATTGATTGTGTAACTGTGTTCTATATAAACACATATAGGTTAACCCTAAAAGGGATGCGAATACTGAATACATTATTCTTGTAACCTAGCAGCTCTCTGTGATATTTTACATCACTGAGAGAAGAGTTATTTAATATAATTCAGTTTATTGTTCATAAACAGTGTTCTTGATTGTTATTCTCATATATATATGTTAGGCTGAATACACAATATATAATCAAGTATGTATGAGAATAACAATCAAGAACACTTTATAAATCAACAAACTGTAATTATATTAACAGTTTCTCTCTTAACGATGTTAATGAATCACAAAGAGCTACTAGGTTACAAGATAATATATTCAATGTTCGCGTCCCTTCTAGGGATAACCTATCTGTGTTTATATAGTACACAGCTACATACAATCCTTATCTAATTGATACTCCTATAAATTAGCTATACAATTATTATCAATTAAGGATTGCTTCAGTCTTCTGTCCAGTCTCCTTAGCTGTATCAATATATTCTGCTTCTTTCCATCTTCAGAATATATTGCTTCTAGAATCTTTATCTTTGCACCGACAGCTAAGTCAACTATCACCCTGTCAGACTTTATCAAACTCTGACCGGCTTCTATGTAAACTCTTCACCCAGTCAGACTTTATCAAACTCTGACTGGCTTCCATGTAAACTCTGATATATACCTGGTACTTAAACACTGATGAACAAACGTCAGCAATTATATCTAACAATCTCCCCCAACTTGTTCATACCAAAATGTACAAGTTAAACAGATAATTGATGATGTCAAAACATATCACAAATGCAGTGTTTAAAATATGTCAGAGTTTAACTTTAAAACAGAGTTTAAATTTAACTTAGAACAGAAAACAACAAAAACTTACAGTCAGACTTTACTTGACTTCTTGAACATCAGGTACAATCCTGAGATAATCAATCAACAGTCTTCTTTCAGCATTCTCAAGTTCAGCTATCATAATCTCTTTCAGCTCCTTATATTCTGGATCTCCTTCACCAGTTTGATATATGGCAGCCCTCAGAGAATAGATACTGTTTTTCTTCATGTCATTCCCTAGTCGAATGTAATGAGCTTTGTCTGACTCTAGGTTAAATTCTAAAACCTTTACTCCAAGTGCAGTTTTAAATCTAGCACTGTTTCTTTTCATTTCCACTATTTTTCCAGCATGATCCCTATACTTTGGAATATAAACACTTGACACTCCTCCTCCAAGCATAGCTTTAGATCTCAGCATCTTTTCTCTCAACACTTGAGCAACATCATGAGTGTGTCTGTTTTTGACTTTCAAAAGATAAAGTACATATTCAAGTTCTTCCCATGATTTGAGATTGACATCAGATTCTCCAACCTTATAAACTCTTCCATCACTCATGAAGTATAACAAAAATTGCTTCTTCAATACTCTGTGAAAAATCAACTGTACAGACTCTAGCTTATCAAGGTTTTCTTGTGTAATCCCAATACCAGACTCTGCCAGTGAAATGTTGTCTTGAGATCTGTTATTTGTTCTTCTCTCTCTGTGTGAACCCAGTCCAGATTTATCAAAGGCTTCTTTTCCCAATACTGTTCTGGTTTCTGAGAAATTCACAGATTCAAGCTTTAAGTCTTCAAGAATTTTTGGTTTGCTGAATCCTGGAAGTAGTGTAGATTTCTGTACAACTTGAGCAACGTCAGAGGTTGTCAAAACTTTGGTAATAACATCAACTTGAGCAGCGTCAGAGGTTGATTTAGCTAATCTTGTTTCAACTTGAGCAATGTCAGAGGTTGATTTAAACTTCTTATTCAGGTTAGGCTCTTCAATCATCACGCCTTTACCTTTATCAGCATTTGAACAAATAGGCCTCCTTGAGTACTGTAAACTCTGATCAGAGTTTACATTCTCTTTGATAACAATTCCTTTTTCTTTTCTCCTCGGAGCCTTGATAATCTTCTGTTTGTAAATTCCAGCTTCAACATCTTTCCTGTGTTTTTTAGCAAGCAATTGCTCTTCTGCCTGGATATCTTCAATAGTAACATTTTTACCATGTTCTGCTAAGAATAACTGTGTAGCAACTTCTTCATCAGTAACTGGAGATTTAGAGGAAAGAAGTAAACTTCTAACCCTTGAAGAAGACTGCCCTCCAGTGTATAATCTTTTTCCATCAGCATTTGTCTGAGCATCAGAAGACTGCCCTCCAGTGTATAATCTTTTTCCATCAGCATTTGTCTGAGCATCAGAGTTTGACCTCCTCCCTTGCCTTTGATCATTCTTTGATCTTGGATGATGTTTGTCTCTTGCACCACCATCAGCAGTATCATCCTTCTGAGTCAGAGTTTGAGAGCTCTTGCATTTGTCCTTAGATACTCTCTCCCCCTTTTTGACATCATCAGACAGCAAAACTGATGTGAGCAATTTAATGGAATTTGCAATTTCATCCAACTGAGTTGACATTTTTACTTGATTTTCTTCAACTTTGGACAACCTGGAATCAAAATTCTTCTGATCTTTACACAAAGAAATATACAATGATTTATCCTTCTGTTGTGTAAGCTCTCTTGTAGCTATATCATTCCTCAAGCTTTCAATCACCTTGTCAGAAGCATCAAAACGATTGTTTAATGATTTGATTTGTACAATAGTTGCTTTGAGATGACTGAGAAGTTCTGGATTATTAATCTCTTTGGAAGACTTTGTCACAAAATCTGCAGCTCGTTCATTTGAAAAGATAGTATCCTTGCTGGACCAATTTGAGAAGTACATATTCTGAAAATGTTCTGCAGTAGCACGATTGACTTCTCTTGCTTCATCAGAGTTAGCTTGAATATCAGATAACTCTACTTGAATATCAGGATTTGAATGAGTAGGACTAGCTTCAGCATTGTCATCCTCTGCTTCATTCTCTGTAAGAACATTCTCTGCCACTTTTTCAGGATCATCAGAGTGTGCATTATGACTATACTCTGCTTCTCTTTGAACAATCTCAACAACAGATTGTTGTAGAGCTTCAAGAACAAGAGCATCCTCAGAGTTTGCAACAAACTCTGCTTCAAAAGGAACATTTTCTGTTGCAGCCTTTTCAACAACATCAGGATTTTCAGCAACAGTTTCTGTAGCATTAGCAGCAAAAATCTGATTTACTTCCTCACCTTTCTCAACTTCAAAAGTAAGTATTTCTGTGTGAGAAGCCATAGATTCTTCAATTTGCACAGTATCTAGATCAGCTTCCAAACCCTCTGTAAAATGTTCAGAGTTTAAAGAGGTGTTTGCTTCAACTTCCATATGAAATTCTTGAGGCTCAAAAATCCTGCTATCAGAGTGATCAGCAGCTTCCTCAACTACATCATCAGCATTTGATGTAGGAGCTTCTGTTGCAGTATTTACTCTGTCCTTAGTAGGCACAGTAGTATCAAAAATCTCCTCTTGTACTTCAGAAGGTATATTCTCCATAGAAACTCTGTCCTCAAAGACAGCTTCATCCTCTTGAATCTGAACTTCAAGATTTTCTACAGCTGTGGAAAAAATTTTCTCAGCACCAAATAGATGTGCTGCTACTAATCTTCTTTTTCTCTGATGAAGAGTTTCTTCATCAGTTTCACTATCCTCAACAGCAGCATCAGACTTTGCTCTGTTGGCTCTTCTTTTCTTTAGCCTTTTCTCCTGAGGCATACCATCAGTTTTTGATGCCCCAGCTTCAGCATTTGACTTAGCAACCCTAGCAGGTTTAGTACCAACATGCTTAGTCCTACCACCCCTTTTAGATGTAACAGAAGTTGACGGAGGCAGTTCTTGTTGTAGAGGCTCAGGTTGAGAAGAAGCTTGTGGTAGTGGATTGACTTGAGCATTTAAAAACTGTTGCACAGATTGAGGTAGCAACAAGTCTCCAACAACCCCTTTCTTAACATCTTTATTAATAAGATCAGAAAATATTCTCTTATGTAATTTAAAACAAGAAACATCTTCTTCACCAACTTCCACTCCTTCAACACAGTAAGAAAACAAAGTCTGACAGAATCTAGAGAAATAGACTATTCCTCTATTCTCTGTCATTTTCTCTCCTAGATTATTCAAAACAAGTCGTGCAAAATCAAAATGATTATTGAATAAAAGAGAATACCCGATTTGCAGACTGTCTGTGGGAATAGCATCCCAGTTGGTGCATTTCTTGCTAAAAGTCCTTGTGATGCAATCAAAGAAAAAGCTCCACTCCTTCCTTAAGAATGGTCGTTTTAGCTGTCCAATCTTCGACAAGGGTCCAGGATACCCAATTTCTCGCATCATTCTTATCAAGTCCTCATCACCCATTCCAATTGTATACGAAGAAAATTCAGGAAACCCCATTGCAGCGCGAATGGTTCCAGCAGTTATTACATACTCTGTATCTTCATATTCAAAAATAATCGATGGGTTACCTGTTTCACCACCATCATCATACAATCCTGTTTCCCAGAACGCCTTTATCTGTGAACTAGAAAGTTTTTCAGGTTCCACCAAAGCATGCCCAATTGCTGACTGAGCGAGAAAGTTCTGTATGATATGAAACACCTCTGGGACATTGACAGTGTTTAATGGGGCTGAATAATTATTAGGAACAAACTCTAACCCAGAAGCAACAAAAACTATAGTAGCCATTAGTACGAATCGAGAAGAAAAATCAAAGAACCTGATTCAAAAGAGTTTGTGTGTAGAAAAGTGTTTGTGTATATGCTTGTGTGACAATTGATGTGTGTTGGAGTAAGATGTGAAAAGTTTTGACGACGGTGTGTGTATTGTATAAATGTAAAATTCAAAATTAAAAACTGAACAGTTTTTAATCATTAATACACAACTGTTACATACATGACCAATTGTTAGTGGGACACGTGGCATACATGCAATGACTGACAGCAAATAATTGACAGTTTTCAATGCGCATGCGTAGTAAAAACAGCAATAATTACCGTCTGTTACACTTTTCTAGGTATTAACCTCTCTCCTCTGTTCAAAAACATCTTTGAACAACTGTCCAATCATACTCTTTTTAAATTTTCAAAACAAATGTCTTTTTCTCAAAATTATAATATGTCTGAAACCAACAAAATTTATTTTAACCATCAGAGATTAAAATTAAATTACCTCGGCGTAGAGTACACAAATCATCAGTGTTTATCAATTCTCCTCCTTTATACATAAACTCTTTTCACAAACTGTACAGGTGTGTGTATTTGTGTGTGAATTAGCAGAGTTTACTGAATATAAATATTTAGACCATCTCAAAGTGCATAAAATCCACAAACTAAAGCAGTAATAACTGGTTGCCTAAACTCTCATGTATAAAATAAAATCTGATTCTTATGTCTAAACTCTGTATACTGATATCCTTTCATTTGGATATATCTTTTATTTTTCACCCCCTTTCTATATATGCTTTCATATATATATTTTTTTTTTTTTTTTTTTATATTATTTTTCCAGTAATCAGTGGTTGGCACTAGTCACCAAAAATCAAAGAATTTAGCCCTTATTTCATACAATAAGTTCCTGGATCTTCCTAGGCACAACATGATCTCAAAGGAATTTGTGCTCTGTTTGGCATCTTTTGATTTGAGGGTGAATTATTTGCAATTAATAATCAGAGTTTAGACTTTTCATCAGTTAATACAATTAATTTATGAGAGAAAATGCAAACAGCTAATACAATCTCAGTGTATAGGATCAATAAACTAAGAGATGCTATAAATATAGAGACAGTATCATGCTGTGTAAAATTTCTGCACATTTTGTAATCAAAGTTTATAATACTTAGAAGGATTCATGATTACTTACTGAAAATCATGCTTCATACATTTTTCTTCATCGGTCTTTGTGGTCCAGACAAAATTACAATCAGAGTATAACATTAGACTGTAACTATCAGAGTATGACTGTCAGAGTATGACTATCAGAGTATGACTAACAGAGTTTACTTATCAGAGTATAACATGCTGGTACAAATAACAGTTAAGACATGCAAGAAATCATGAGCATAAAAATCAAACATGTATAGTTTTTGAGTCTAACCCGTATCTCTAGTCGAAACCAGAGATCATTCCAAGTTCATTTACCAATCTTGTAAAAGTAGCTTCACTCAAAGGTTTGGTGAAGATATCTGCAAGTTGTTGGTCTGTAGACACAAAATGGAGCTCAATGTTTCCTTCTTCCACATGTTCTCGGATAAAATGATATCTGATGCTGATGTGCTTGGTCATGGAGTGCTGTACTGGATTTCCTGTCATAGCAATAGCACTCTGGTTATCACAGAAAATAGGTATTTTAGAGTACTTCAAACCATAATCCAGCAACTGATTCTTCATCCATAGAATCTGTGCACAACAGCTACCAGCTGCTATATACTCTGCTTCTGCTGTGGATGTAGAAATTGATTTCTGTTTCTTGCTATACAAAGAAACCAATCTGTCACCTAAAAATTGACAGCTTCCACTTGTACTTTTTCTGTCTATCTTACAACCTGCAAAATCTGCATCAGAGTAACCAATTAGCTTAAACTCTGATTCTCTAGGATACCACAAACCCAAGGTTATGGTTCCTTTGAGATATTTGAAAATCCTTTTTACAGCTGTTAGATGAGGCTCTCTGGGATCTGCTTGAAATCTTGCACAAAGACATGTTGCATACATGATATCAGGTCTACTTGCAGTAAGATGCAGTAAAGACCCTATCATTCCTCTGTAGTTTGTCATATCTACTGAGGCTCCTGTGTCTTTGTCTAGCTTTGTTGCTGTAGCCATGGGAGTTGAAGCAGATGAACTATCAAGCATACCAAATTTCTTGAGAAGATTTCTGGTATATTTTGCTTGATTGATAAAAAGACCATCATCTGTTTGCTTGACCTGTAAGCCTAGAAAGTAACTAAGCTCTCCCATCATGCTCATTTGGTACCTGGATTGCATAAGCTTTGCAAACTTCTTACAAAGTTTGTCATTAGTAGATCCAAAGATAATATCATCTACATAAATTTGAACTAAAAGCAAATCATCACCAGAATTGAAATAAAACAAAGTTTTATCAATTGTACCTCTTGTGAACCCACTTTCTAAAAGAAATTGAGCAAGAGTTTCATACCATGCTCTTGGTGCTTGCTTTAGTCCATATAATGCCTTGTCAAGCCTGTAGACATAATCTGGATGCTTGGGATCTACAAATCCTGGTGGTTGTTCAACAAACACTTCTTCTTCAAGCTTCCCATTGAGAAAAGCACTTTTTACATCCATCTGAAAGACTTTAAACTTCTTGTGTGCAGCATAGGCCAGAAAAATTCTTATGGCCTCCAATCTTGCAACTGGAGCAAAGGTTTCATCATAGTCAATTCCTTCCTGTTGTGAATAACCTTTAGCCACAAGTCTAGCCTTGTTTCTTGTAATCACACCTTCACTGTCAGTCTTGTTTCTGAAAACCCACTTTGTACCTACAATTGATCTATTCTTTGGTCTAGGTACAAGTGTCCAGACTTCATTTCTTTCAAATTCATTTAACTCTTCTTGCATTGTTGTAATCCAATTAGCATCTTGAAGAGCTTCCTCCACTTTCTTTGGTTCTGTTTGAGACAAAAAAGCATGATACAGACACTCATTATTTGTTGCACTTCTAGTTCTCACACTAGCATCAGGATCTCCAATTATGAGATCAGGTGTGTGTGCCTGTGTCCACTTTCTTGCTGTTGGTAAGTGGTTTCTTGCATCATTATTGGATCATCCCCCTTGATCCATGCTCTCCTGATTCATATGTTGACTCTCTGTAGCATCTGAGGCTCCCCCTGAATTGGATGGCTCAGAGTTTGAACTGTCAGAGTTTGAATCAGTTTCCTCAACTGACTCACTTGCTGTGTCTTGTTGAGCTTCTTCACGCTCCCCCTCAACTGGTTCTCTATTTTGTTCAATTTGAGAATTTCCAGTTTCTCCAGTATTTACCAGTAGAGGTTCAGAGTATGCTTCGTCAGAGTTTGTCAGAACCGTTTCATCAGAGTTTGTCGGTACTGCTTCATCAGAGTTTACACCATCAGAGAATAAACCTTCATTTTCAAAACGCAGTTGATCATATCCATCTAAGTCATCAAGTCCAATTATTTTCTTGTCATCAAACGACACATGTATGGATTCTATGATCACTTTAGTTCTCAGATTGTAGACTCTGAATGCTTTTGTTGACAATGGATAACCAACAAAGATTCCTTCATCAGCTTTTAACTCGAACTTGGTCAACTGTTCAGGATGAGTCTTCAACACAAAGCATTTGCATCCAAATATATGAAAATATTTCAAATTTGGCTTCTTATTTTTCACCATCTCATATGGTGTTTTCCCATGCTTGTTGATCAGTGTAGCATTTTGAGTAAAACAAGCAGTTTGAACAGCTTCTGCCCAGAAATAAGTTGGTAATTTTGCTTCTTCAAGCATAGTTCTGGCTGCTTCAATTAAAGTTCTGTTCTTTCTTTTAACTACACCATTTTGCTGTGGAGTTCCAGGTGCAGAAAATTCTTGTTTCACTCCTCTTTCCTTGCAGAAAGCTTCCATGATTGAGTTTCTGAATTCAGATCCATTATCACTCCTTATAATTTTGACTTTGTGCTGTGATCCTTTGTCCAGTAGATTTACATGATCCATCAGAGTTTGAGCAGTTTCATCCTTCTTTGATAAGAAATATACCCATGTATATCTAGTATATTCATCAACAATTACTAGAGCATATTTCTTTCTACCCATAGACATCACATTCACTGGTCCAAAGAGATCAACATGTAGAAGATGATAAGGTTCCACTACTAAAGATTCAGATTTGCTCTTGAAAGATGACTTCCTTTGCTTGGCCTTTTGACAAGAATCACATAGGCCATCTAGACTGAGTATTGATTTTGGGAGTCCCCTTACAAGATCCTTTCTTATTAGCTCATTGATGTTGTTCAAATTGAGATGAGAGAGCTTCTTATGCCAATTCCAACTCTCTTCATTTGACATTTTTGCAGTCAGACACACTGTTCTTCCATCAGAGTTTGTTACCAAACTTGCTTCATAAATGTTGTTGTGCCTGTGTCCAACTAGAACAACTTTTCCAGTAGATTTACTGATAACTTCACAGTATTCAGTATGAAAATCTACATGGTTTCCTCTGTCACAGATTTGACTCACAGATAGCAGATTATGCTTGAGTCCTGAGACTAGAGCTACATTAGTGATGATGACACTTCCAAGATTAATATTGCCATATCCCAGAGTGTGTCCTATGTTGCCATCTCCATAGGAAACCTTTGGGCCAGCCTTCTCCTTAAAGTCTGATAGCAGGGCTTTATTTCCAGTCATATGTCCTGAGCATCCACTGTCCAAGATAAGTGTGCTCTCTTTTATACCCTGCAATCACAAACAAACACTAAGTGTTAGTTTTAAGGACCCATACTTGCTTGGATCCTTTGTCTTTCTTAACAGTGTTAGCTTTTGCAGCGGAATTACTATCAACAGAGTTTAAGCTAACATTGTCAGACTTTACACTTGCAGAGTTTGCTCTAACCCATTTCAGATTGGATTTTAGCTCATAATAGTTGTGATAAATAGCATGATAACTCTTGCAAGTATAAATGGAATGCCAAGTGCTCCCACAGTGTGTGCATAAAGTCTGTGGTCTAACCCTAACATTATCATTCTTTACTCCTGATGTAGAAGGTAAAGAATTGATATTTTTATTCTTTGTGCAGTAATTAGCAAGATGATTAGAACTACCACAATTATAACATGTTTTCCTTGGAGCAGCAGCATTAGGCAAATGATTATTTCTTTTATTTATGCCTATCTTTCCATTCCTATTCTTCTTGGATCCTTTTGGTTTCAAGGCAGATTTTACCTCTTTGAGCTTATGATTGAACTGTTTTCCTGTCATCAAACCAACATTAACCTATTTTTCACAAGTTTTTACTGGCTTTCTAACAGCTTCTCTTTCCATAAGTTTTTCTGTTATAATATTTTCCTGTCTTTCACAGGCTTCATCTGATTCCATATCAGCTTCTCTTATTACAACAGATTTTAACTTATTGGCTTCTGGAACAAATATCACAGGTTTAAGTTGTGGTTTAACCTTAACCTTGTCTTTAAACCTAAGTTCATCATTTTCACAATAGCCTAAACCTACAGAGTCTGTCTGAAACACTTGATGAGTGTCTCTCCCAGAGTCTGTCCAAGTCTTGATTATTTTTCTTTCTTTTTCTAGATCAGATTCTAATTGCTTATATCTTTTGAGCAATTCCTGTTCTACATAAACAGCATCATCTCTTTCTTTTTGAATCTGCTTCATATTTTCAAGTTCTCCTTCAAGAAACTTGTTTCTATCTTTAAGACTAAGATTCTCAGATTTAATTCTCTCATTCTCTAAAGTCTGATCCCTATAGCTAACATGTACGCTTTTCAGATATACTCTTAACTCGGATATATTATCAGTATCATAAGCATAAGTAGTTAGGGGTACCTTATTTTCAGATGATTCAGTCTCATCTCTGACAGTTGCCATAAGAGCATAATTTTCTCCATCATCAGAGTCTGAAGTATCTGCCCAGTCTTTGCCTTTAGAGATGAGAGCTTTCTCAGATTTGCCTTTCTTGCACTCTGGAGCATAGTGACCCATCTCCTTACACCTGTAGCACTGGATTTCAGATTTATCCTTCTTGCCAGACTTGGTCTCTCTTCCATCAGACTTTCTAAAACTTTTCTTTTCAGAGTTTGAGTCTTTCCTTGAGAATCTCTTTCCTTTCTTGAAGTTCTTGAATCCCATCTTCTTGAAGGTCTTCACCATCAGTGCAGCCATTTGCATCATCTGTTCTTCATCATCCTCAGAGTCAGAAGCTTCATCAGAGTTTGAGTCATCATCAGAGTTTGATGACTCACTTTCAGATTTAATGACTAAAGCCTTTCCCTTGGCTTTCTTCCTTGATGATTCCTTCTTAATGGGCTTCTCCTCAACTTTGAGAGCAACAGATTTTGTCTTTTTACTCAATCTTCTATTCCTTTGTTCTATCTCTAGTTCATGAGTTTTCAACAACCCATAGATTTCATCAAGATCTGTATCAGCAAGCTCATAATTATCTCTTATTGTGGTTGTCTTTAAATCCCACTTTTCAGGTAGAGATAACAGAAACTTGAGATTAGACTCTTCAAGCTCATATTCTTTATTAACCAGAGACAGATCATTCAACAGTTTGCAAAATCTGTCATAAGTCTCAGTCAAGGTTTCATTAGTTCTTGAATCAAAGTGCTCATACTCCTGTGTGAGTATTGTCTTTCTGTTCTTCTTGATAGCACCTGTTCCCTGGCATCTGACTTCTAAAGCATCCCATATCTCTTTGGCAGTTTTGCAGCCAATTACTCTGTTAGACATAACATTATCTAAAGCACTGTAGAGAAGATGTGTAACCTTTGCATCTTTTGCAATTGATGAGATGTCCTCAGGAGTCATATCTTTCTTTTCCTTTGGAACAGTCTTTTGTTCTTGTCCATCAACAACAGGGGACAATTTAGTCGGCATATGAGGACCATCATAAATTCTGTCAAGGTATTCTGGATCTGTAGCCTCCAGAAACATGGTCATCTTCACCTTCCAAATCAGATACTCTACTGGCCTGAGTATTGGAACCCTGATTGTTTCATATCGACTCACAGAATTAGGCTTAATCTGTTCAGCCTTGGGAGCAGTTTGATTTTCTTCAGACATGATTATTACTGTGATTGAATCGTAAAACTGTATATATTAAACAGCCTTGGCTCTGATACCAATTGTTAGGCTGAATACACAATATATAATCAAGTATGTATGAGAATAACAATCAAGAACACTTTATAAATCAACAAACTGTAATTATATTAACAGTTTCTCTCTTAGCGATGTTAATGAATCACAAAGAGCTACTAGGTTACAAGAATAATATATTCAATGTTCGCGTCCCTTCTAGGGATAACCTATCTGTGTTTATATAGTACACAGCTACATACAATCCTTATCTAATTGATACTCCTATAAATTAGCTATACAATTATTATCAATTAAGGATTGCTTCAGTCTTCTGTCCAGTCTCCTTAGCTGTATCAATATATTCTGCTTCTTTCCATCTTCAGAATATATTGCTTCTAGAATCTTTATCTTTGCACCGACAGCTAAGTCAACTATCACCCTGTCAGACTTTATCAAACTCTGACCGGCTTCTATGTAAACTCTTCACCCAGTCAGACTTTATCAAACTCTGACTGGCTTCCATGTAAACTCTGATATATACCTGGTACTTAAACACTGATGAACAAACGTCAGCAATTATATCTAACAATATATATATATATATATATATATATATATATATATATATATTGATTATATATTGTGTATTCGGCCTAACAAGTTCATTAAACCATGGATGTAACTTCTTAGTAAATTAAAAATACACCAAGTTCAAAACACATACAACTATATATATTTCCAGGTTTGGGGTATCAAATATAGGAGTACTTGGGAACATAAGAAAAAGCACCATTTATAATCATTGCCGGGAAGCTTTAATTTTTTTTCTTCTTTTGTTCTCTTATTTTGTAACAACTTGAGAGATTCTAAATGCATCTATACAATGTAGATGTTGCAGTTGCAGATGTGGGTAGGAAGTAGGAGGAAGTAATCAGCAGTTAGTTGAATACATTAGATATTAGTTAGTAGTGTTAGCTATTATTTAAGCATTAGCTATCATGCAGGTGTTGGGTTCATATTTCCATGCTAGTAACTTTATCTTTTCACTCATGTATCTGATTATAAATAGAAGAATAGGCTACTAAATAAATTATCATATTAGTTATCATTGTTGTGTATCTCTCTGGAGGCATTAGGGTTCCTCGAATTACCCCTATTTTTCTACACTTTAACTCTCGGTATAAGCATGTCAAAGGCAACTGTACCAGCTTGGTATCAGAGCCTGGGCATAGATGACCGAGTTCAGCGGATTGAACAGTCCCTGGAGTCTCTTTCTTCTGGTCAAAACGAGATTATGCTTCAAGTTAGAGAGATGTTTGATAGGTTATCCACTCGTGTGGAAAACATAGCCACGAAGCCTACTGTTAATTTCGAGGGGGAAAGTTCTAGAGCTCGACGTACTGTAGATTTAGGTGGCTCTCACAGACTCAATTCTTCGAGTTATCTATTGCCAAAAACAATGACACTTGATTTCCCACGGTTCAACGGGGTAGAAGATCCAACAAGTTGGTTATGCAGGGCTGAACAGTTCTTTGAAATTCATGGAACTCCAAGCCAAGAACGCGTTCCATTGGCATCTTTTAATCTTGAAGGTGAGGCACAATTGTGGTATCAATTGCTAAAACAGGAAAAACCAGTGATTTCATGGGAGGAGTTCAAAGATGGCCATAATTTCCGCTACGGGCCTGATCAATTCTTTGACTTTTTTGGTGAACTCACCTAATTACAACAAACCACTATTGTTCAAGACTACCAGGCACGATTCGAAAAACTTTTGGCAAAAGCAGGTTCACTACCCCAAGACCACCAAGTTAGTTGTTTTATCAGTGGGTTGCACGATTCTATTCATGCCGATGTGCAAGCTAATAAGCCTGCAACATTGACAATGGCGATTGGTCTTGCCCGTCTATATGAACCCTGTAATATGTCCCTAAAGTGTGCAAATTCACCTACAAAGGAATTGTAAAGCATAATGTAACATAAGATGAAACAGAGATAACTACAACTCAACAAAGGACAAGACAGACAATAATATTAACAGAAGCACAGGAATCCAGAATCAAAGAAGATAAGGTAAACTCAAAAAATCAAAATACGTTATGTATTCTTGAAGTCCGTAAACAGGTCACAGAAAGAAGTTCATGAAAATGTTCAAGCCTCAGTGACAACAAAAGAAACAAGACTTTCAAGACGACATAAGTATGTGAATGATTTAGGGTTAGTACCACGGGATTCCAGTGATTTAATTGAAGCAACCAGAACGAAAAGGGACTTATCAGAAGCATTGAATTCAAGACATAGAAGAAGAATTGATCAAGTGTTATTCATTTGTGAACCAGACCAGTTGCACTAGTTGACGGCACTAAAAAGATCAAGTTGTTTTATCGTCTCAGAAGAAAGTGATACAGTCTATTACTTAAACACCCAGGATCTCAAGAGTAATTATTAAAAGATAAAAGACAAGAAAAATGATTCGATAGTTTTTCAATTCAGAAAACTATCGAATGATATAAAAAGTGATTCATTGAAAACCATTTTAACTTAATTTGGTATTCGATAGTTTTGATTTAAAAACTATCGAATGGTAAATTAAGTTAAGTCATTCGATGTTTTTTTAATTAGGAGCATGTGAAACGTATTCTTGTTTTACAGGTTGATTTTGAAGATGGACGGCCAAGATTGTTTCTACAATTAAGGTTCGATAGTTTTCAAATCCAAGTCTAAAATTACTATCAGAGAGAAGAAGTGTCTTCTTCAGTTAAGGAAAAATACACTGAGACATTACTGAGAGAGAAGTTTGAGCCGGAGAAATTCAGAGAAATTAATAGTGCTCAGAATTTGATCATTGTATTGAATTTGTGTAACCTTAAACTCATTGAAGCTAATCTACGGATTAGAAATTGTAGCACCCCCTCGAGGTTTATATTTATAAAAAGATATATTCCCCAACTCTTGGTTTGATTTGGTGTGTTTGATTTCGTTATAGAACTGAATGATTAATCCGCGAACGAAATTGAATAATTTGTGAGTATCGTATTCAACCCCCCCCCCCTTCTACGATACTTTGGACCTAACAATTGGTATCAGAGCTACTTGATTGACGTACAAATCAGATCCGGTGAATGAGACCAAAATCAAACGTAGCGTGCAAATTCGAAGCAAATTTTTTAACTTTCAAAATTTTTCATTTAATTGGAATTTCTTGAATTTTAAACAATTTGAAATTTTTAGAAACCATGAGTGCTCCAAAGACAACTGCTGGTATTAAAGTTCCCCCGTTTACTAGAGATGATTTCGGTTTGTGGAAGATGAAGATGCTGTTATTTATCAAGGCATCTAATCCGTTGTATATTGGCATATTAGAGAACGGACTGTTTATACCAATGAAACCAGTTCGTGAATCTACAGCTCCTGATGGCACCAGGATTCCTCAAGGCACCCAACCTAAGGATATCACTGAGTACACAGATTCTGACAAAGAACTAATTCGATTGGATACAGGTTTGATGTTGATATTGGCAGACTCCGTAGACAAAGAAATGAGCTATCAGTTGATGAACTGTACAAGCGGGAAACATATGTGGGATACCATTAACTTGATAATGGAAGGAACTGAAGACGTGCAGGAAAACAGATTGGACATCCTGACTTCTCAGTACGAAGCTTTTAGGTCTCTTCCAGGAGAAAGTATAACTCAGGTCTTTGAGAAATATACTAAGCTTCTAAATGAATTGGCAATGAAAGGGAAGACCTATCCACTGAGAGAAACCAACAGGAAGTTCATGATGACGCTGCCCCATCATGTAGAACACAAGTCATCATCCATAAGGGAAAGAATAGACTTCACAAAGATGTCACTAGAGATGATCTATGGCAAGTTGAAGACTTATGAGATGGAACAATAACAACGAGTGATAATCTACGGACCAGAGAAAGTGGATAACAAGCACAATGCACTTGTGAGATCAGCAGCACATGTAGTGGATGAACCAACAACTTCTGATATTCAGGTTCAAACCCCTAGAGCTGGAAAGGAGGTGATTATAGAAGCTGAAATGGATTCTGTGAATCTAGGTGTTGATGAACGTGATTACTACACCCTAGAAGAGCTTGAGCAGATGGAAGACAAAACCATGGCGTACTTAGCTGCAAAGTTTAGTCATATTCGTTTCAAGAGAAACCCTAAGTATAAGTTCAAGGGCTCAACCAACAGATTCCAGAAGAGCAAGTATTCACCAGGGACTGGCTTTAAGGGAGGCTACAAGACTGGCATGATTGATAGAAGCAAATCAAGATGCTACAATTGCAATGAGTTAGGGCATTTCGCCACTGAATGCCGGAAGCCTCGTCAAGCAAGAGACAAGAAAGATGTCTATGAGAGGAAGGATTCTTATGATGAGTTGAAGAAAGAGAATGCCAAGCTTAAACAACAATTGGAGGCATTCTCTGGAAAGCAGAAAGGGAAAGCTTATATAGCAAAGGGAATGCACTGGGATGATACTGATTCGGATGAAGAGGAAGAGTATGTAAATGTTGCCCTAATGGCTGACTCTTCAGAGGAATCACCACAATCATCTCAGGATAAGGTTAAAAGCTCAAAGGTTGTGTGGATTCTGGATAGTGGCTATTCTAGACACATGACAGGTGAAGAGTCCTTGCTTACAGAGGTGGTTAAGAAGACCGGCCCGATTGTAACCTTTGGAGATGACAGCAAAGGATTCACTACGGGATATGGTAAATTGAAAGCTGGAAATGTCATCATTGAGAACATCTCTCTTGTTGAAGGATTAAAGCACAATCTTTTTAGTATCAGTCAATTCTGTGATAAAGGCTACAATGTAGATTTCAAAAAGGACAAGTGCTTGATCACCAACAGGAAGGATGAGAAGCTTACTCTACTGGGAGTGAGAAAAGGAAACTTGTTTATAGCCGACTTAAGTTCTACCAGTGAAGGAGAAGTTGCATGTTTCTATGCAAAGGCATCTTCAGAACAAAGTTGGCTATGTCACAAGAAGCTCTCACATCTGAACTTCAAAACTATGAACTCTTTGGTAAAGAGAGAGTTAGTGAGAGGGTTGCCCCTGATGGAATTCAATCAGGAGGGACTATGTGAAGCATGTGAAAAAGGGAAGTCGAAGAAAGCATCACATGGAAGAAAAAGAATGACAAGCATTACTGAACCATTACAGCTGATTCATATGGATTTATTTGGTCCAGTTAATGTTATGTCACTTTCAAGAAATAGATATGCATTGGTGATGGTGGATGACTACTCCAAGTACACGTGGGTGTTGTTCATACAAACAAAGGATGAAGCAACACAACTAATCATTGATCACATCAAGAAGATAAAAGTGGAAGCTAAGCTACCTGTGCGGACAATCAGATCAGACAATGGAACTGAATTCAAGAATGCAGTTCTTAATGATTTATGCTCAGAAAAAGGAATATCAAGACAGTTTTCAGCACCAAGAACTCCTCAACAGAATGGAGTAGTGGAAAGGAAGAACAGGACCTTGGTTGAAGCAGCAAGGACCATGTTGAGTGAATCAAAACTTCCCACTTACTTTTGGGCTGAAGCAGTGAATACAGCTTGCTACACTCAGAATCGAACCCTGATCAACAAAGATCATGAAAAGACTCCGTATGAGTTAATGGCCAACAAGAAGCCAACACTGAAGTACTTTCATGTGTTTGGTGCAAAGTGCTTTGTACTTAAAGATGGAGAACATCTTGGCAAGTTTGATGCCAAAGCAGATGAAGGCATTTTTTTGGGCTATTCTCTGGAATCTAAGGCTTTCAGGGTATATGTGATTGAAGATAAGAAGGTGTTGGAAAGCTTAAATGTAACATTTGACGACACCAAAAGACCAGGCCTGCAAACAAGAGAGAACTCTGAATCCTTGGTATTTGAAAATTTATCAGGAGATCTCTCTGACAATGAAGAAGAACCTGAAGTTGTTACAGTTATTAATAATAATCATGATGATAATGATTCTGGACCAAATGGTGATAGTGGTGGACATACTCAAACTACTACTGGATCCACTAGTCAATCAACAGGGTCAACAGATCATACCGTCAACAACTCAGGGGGAGCAGGAGAAGGATCAACTAGTCACACTGCACAACATCTAGAACAAGGAGAATCATCAAGATCGCATCTGCCAAGACAAAGGGTATGGAATAGAGATCATCCCTTTCACTTGATCATTGGTGATCCAGACACAGGAGTGAGAAGTAGGAGAACATCACAAAATGAATGTCACTATTCTGGGTTTCTTTCAGAAACAGAACCTAAGAAAGTTGAAGATTCTCTAGATGATCCAGATTGGGTGATTGCTATTCAAGAGGAACTTAATCAGTTTGAAAGGCAGAAAGTTTGGAAGCTGGTACCCAGGCCTAAGGGAAAATCTGTTATTGGAACAAGATGGGTATTCAGAAATAAGTTGGACGAAGATGGCATTGTAACGAGAAACAAAGCCAGAGTGGTTGCTAAAGGTTACTCTCAAGAAGAGGGAATTGATTATGATGAAACCTATGCACCAGTAGCAAGACTTGAGGCTATCAGAATGTTTCTGGCATTCGCAGCACATTCCAATTACAAGGTATATCAGATGGATGTGAAGAGTGCTTTCCTGAACGGGGAGTTAGAAGAAGAAGTGTATGTGGAACAACCTCCAGGTTTTGAGGATTCAAAACTGGCAGACTTTGTGTACTTTCTATTCAAAGCTCTCTATGGACTCAAACAAGCTCCGAGGACATGGTATGACACTCTCTCTGAATTCTTACTTGAAAATGATTATGCAAGAGGTGTTGTAGACAAGACTCTCTTTTACAAAAAGCACAAAAATGATTTGATATTGGTGCAAGTATATGTTGATGACATAATATTTGGTTCTACTAATGATGATCTATGCAAGAGATTTGCAAAGTTAATGCAGAGTCGTTATGAAATGAGTATGATGGGTGAATTGTCATTCTTTCTTGGACTGCAAGTGTATCGAAGGCAAGATGGTATATTCATTTGTCAGTCCAAGTACATCAAAGATCTTCTTAAGAAGTATCAAATGGAAGACTCATCTACAACAAAGACTCCTATGCCAACTGCCACTAAGCTTTATAAGGATGAAACTGGTAAGAAAGTTGACATCACAGGCTACAGAGGTATGATAGGCTCATTACTTTATCTCACTGCAAGTAGACCAGATATAATGTTTGCAACATGCTTGTGTGCTAGGTTTCAGTCTGATCCTAAAGAATCTCATCTAATAGCTGTTAAGCGAATATTTAGATATCTTAAGGGGACTCCAATCTTGGAATTTGGTACCCTAAAGATACATGATTTGATCTTATTGGATATACAGACTCTGATTTTGCAGGTTGTAAAATTGATCGGAAGAGTACTTCAGGAAGCTGTCAGTTTCTTGGAAGAAGGTTAGTTTCCTGGTATATCAAGAAGCAACATTCAGTGTCCACATCAACAACTGAGGCTGAATACATTGCTGCTGGTAGCTGCTGTGCTCAGATCTTGTGGATGAGAAACCAACTCCGTGACTATGGGCTTTTGTTGAAAAAGATTCCAATATTTTGCGACAACACAAGTGCCATAACAATCTCTAACAACCCAGTGCAACACTCGAGGACGAAGCACATCGACATCAGGTATCATTTTATCCGAGAGCATGTCATGAATGGAACTGTGGAGTTACATTTTGTATGTTGCCCAGTAATAATCTATTGTAGAAGGGGGGTTGAATACCATAGTATAAGATAATCGACTTCTTAATGTATATATCACAAATATGAAAGAAAGATAACAGCTTTATTAAATCTGATATAAAACTGTTACAAACTCTCTCAAGAAATTCTGATGTTCTTGAGAGCTGCTAGCTTACAAAAACTCTCTCAAGAAATTCTATGTTCTTGAGAGCTTCTATCTTGATTCACATCGAACCAAAACCAAAACTGTGTTTATATACTACACAGCTTCTCTATCAATGATAAGTCCTAATCAATTACAAAGATTGAAACATATCCATAATTGATAGCTACATACTACAAACCAGGAACCGACATAATAAACTTCCATGTTTAACTAGACTCCAAATATAACTCGAAGTAAGAATCCTGATCAGCTTCCAGTCCTGATGATCAATCCTGATCCCAGTCCTAATATGTATCTTGATCCTGACGACCATGTAATCCTGATCAGTTGAGTCTAGCTCCTGACGATCATTGAATTATGATCTAACAATCTCCCCCAATCTCATACTTTGTGAAATAAAGTATAGATTCCTAAGATTCAATGATGTCAAAAACATATATACAAAATGTACAGTATCTGCAGCAACAACTTATCTGTTTAAATTCTTTGATAGAATAGATTCATCTTCAAGAAGTTGGATAACAAATTTTCTTCAAGAATTTGAATCAGTCTTTCCTTAAGATTTCTGAGTTCTTCATCTTCCTCATTAATCTGGTAGATAGCTGCTCTGATATTTAATATGGAGTTTCTCTGAAGACTATGTTCTTCAAGAAAAAGATAAGCAAAAGTTACTTCTTTAACAGTAGTACCCCTTTGCATTTCCACATCCTGACCTCTTTGATTTAAGTACATGGGAGTATAATTACCTTTGAAATTACTGTTTCCATCCAGTCTTCTTCTTATTGTTGACAAAATCATGTCACTCCACACTTTGCACATTTGATTCTTCGATCTCAAAAGATAATGAACATATTTCAGTTCCTGTGTAGTTTTCATCAGCAGATCTTGAATAGATAAAATCTTCACACTACCATCTTTCATGAAGTACAAAAGCTTTTCTTTCTTGTCAAAACCATCTTGACAATCTATAACTATATCAACAGCTAGTAAATTGTTCAGGTTTTCAGAAGTTAAAGTACCTCCAATTTCAGTTAAGGAGTAAGGATCAACATATGACATATTTAGATATTCAGCATCCCTGTGTCCAATACCTCCTCTTGAATTACTTGTCAATTGCTTCAGATTTGAAAACATCTTTAACCAGAGTGCTTTTGATCTAACCATCCCAGATAAATCAACAACACTTGAAGCGCTTGTAATAATTCCTCCAGACTGAAAATTGATAAGTGTATCACACCTTAGTGTACTAATATGTTTCCACTTCTTATCCTTTTCCTTTTCAAAAGCATAGCTTCTTTCCAGTGAAGATTCTTGTCTGCTTGGGTTCCTCCACTTTCTTCTGTTTGAGAGTTTAAGCCTTTGTACATAGAGATTGAAATCTCTATTTGTTGATCTTGTAATTTCACTTCTTCTGGATTCTTCTTCTTCATCTACTTCCTTGTTGTGAGAATCAACCACAGTAGATAAAATTATCAAATCAATCTCTTGCATAATTTCAGAATCATCAGGATCTTGAATATTATCAGGAACAACATCAGGATTAGATTCTTCAATTTGATTTGTATTGCATAGAGTTGATTTTCTTGATTTTCTTCTCAATTCAGGTTCTTCTTCAATATTTCTATCATCACCAAAAGTAGATCTGTCAGGAACTACTAGAGTTTGAATAGGTTCAGGAATCTCTTCAATTCTTAACCCTCTAGACCTTGTCTGTCTAGGTATTGTTTGAGTTGAAGAACCTCTTCTACTTCTTCTAGCTCCTCTCCTACCTCTGCCTCCTCTACCTCTAGCAGGAGCAGGGTTATTAAAGCTTTCCATCATTTCTCTCTGTTTTCTTAAGAATTCTTCATGTGAGAGATCAGGATATTCTTCACTTGCTGTAGAGAGTGCTTTTCTTGCATATAATTGTTGAACTCTTTTATCAGTGTGATATAGAGTAACAATTCTGCCATCTTTTGTAGAAAACTTCTGGAATAAATTTGATGCATCTTCAGGATTATCAATGTAACGCCCCCAAATCCGGGGTCAAAGGATTTGGTCGTCACACTGCACTCTTAATCCAAACAACCTGTTCAATATAAAATCAACACAATAATAATAATATCTGTGACCCCAACTCTACCAAGAATCTTTAAAGGTTATAGTGCTAGAAACAAGAATCCAAATTTCATTACAAACAATCTTTCTTCTTTACAACCATTCTCTTTACACAAATTCTAATACACTAGTATAACTTCGATAAGAAGTATACCGGCAACTAATCTTATAAAATATATTATTCAATAGAAAACATCCATATGCAAAACCTCTCACTAGCTCCAAATGCTCTGGATCAAAACGTCTTTACGCTAATATCTTTCCCCATCTCTGATCAGCTACGCGGACAACCCTCGCCAATACACCTTCTTTCTGGCAGGCTAAAATATATATAAATAAAACAAGTATGAGCGAATGAATTGCTCAGCAAGCGCATTATTAAATATAATACGAAAGGTTTCCAAAATAAACTTTGGATTTTCAAATAAACAAGCCTTTGGCTTAAACATTAGTAATCTCTAATATTTTCAAATCAAGTTTGGTAATTTACCACAATTTCTCATTCTTCTTCTCTCAATTGAATAGTTTAAAACACAAAAAGATTTATATTGGTCGTTACGGCGACCGAATCAACAATATCTACAATAGTAAGTAGAAAATATGAAATAAATATAACTCATACGTCTTCAAGACCATAGTTTGTACAAAGATACTAATTTTGAAGATAACAGGTCTATTCATAACATTTTCTGAAACCAACAACTCTGGAAGGTTAGAGTAATCAAGGGGTAAGAATGAGCTAACACGCTCGATCATGGAATACAGATCACACTTCAAGACTTCAACACGGTACCGACTTGATATGCGGTATGAATAAAACTCATCAAGATAGATATCTCACGATTGACAATGGAATCAAGGAAGTGGATTTCGACTATTTGGAATCCAAATGAATTAAGAGTAAGTGATTTCAGCAAGATTGAAACCACCATTTATTAATCAACAACCAACAATTTTACGCAACGAATAAACCTGAATATCAGGTCATAACTCACAAGTACAAAACATATGGATGTAACTCATCCCAGAAATAAGAATTAATATTAGAATTGGATTTTTAACATTTATCAAATCAAATGTTGTGCTGCTGGCCAGCCACGCATCAACCCCGGACTTGCTTATAGCAAAGTCCTCTACTGGATCCTAGGCCAATCTGGGCCTTAATTTATTCCGACCATAAATATGGCCCGACCAATTACTGGTCCCATTTAAAAAAAAACATTCCAATCCTATATTATATATATATATACGTCAGGTGTCAGAACAATTGACAACATTCCTTCGACAATCAGGTGTCGGAAGAATCGACAACCTAATACAACAATTTCTGGAAAACTCACGTTCCAGGAAACAGTTCAATTATGAAGAATCCATTAAGGAATAACAATATAATCTAGTATCGACGAGATCGACACAATATGGGGAGGTGCATATGAAAAGTGACAATATAATAAGCAACGAAGAGTTCGATGTAACAACTGGGATATAATGAAGAATAAACAATGACATGCTCAACAAGATTTAGTCTGATATGAAACAAGCATTATGATATCAACAGAATTTGTAACAACTCAATATAGAATAGGGTTCAAAGAACAGGCTCTAGATGGCCTCAAAAGTTCAAATTATCACATCATGGAAGAATTAGTTAAGATTCAACAATCTGGTAAGTGACAAGAAAGTCAAGTTCAAGTTTAAGAAAAATTCAGGGTGAAGTTTATAAATGAAGAAAACAAGGGTTTATTAACTTCTGACAGAAATAGTTCAAGTCCTTCGAACATATACTTATAATAGATAAGCCTCGTATTTGAAGGAAGTAAACTAAATCATGCACAGCATAAATGAATTCGAATCAGGGAATGGATCAGATGATCGCATTAACAAGAAATGATAATAATACTTGCAAGGGTGTAGAATGGAAAAATGGAATACTTGTAGAACAAGTACCACAACTTCGGAATTTAAAATAACATTTTCAACATAGGGTTCACAAGTTCCCACTCATCTAGGGTTGGCAATATTCCAACCTAATGTTTTAAAATCATGTCTTTTAAAAGAAAGCCTTAGTATACGGCCCATAATTATCTCTTCAAACTTTTCAATATAATAAGTATATCTTTCCAATCAATATGAAAATATGAATCTAAACTCAAAAGGTATAAAAGAGTACTCGTCAATTTATGAGATTAAATAACATACTTGCAATTCAATGCAAAGAAATCAACATTTGAAAATTCAGTAATAAGCATTCAACATGCATACTAATAATTCAAGATAATATCCCTTAATTAATAAGCAAGGGTATAAATACTTGCCTCTGGTCCTTATCTATTTCATAACGCTGAAACAATACGATTTCCTCCTTATTCTGTCTTGTCGCACGATTCTCTACTTCCGTCCTTCTTTGCTTTAACGCTCTTGCGAATACCACTAGTCTGCTTTTACCATTTCGAATCCACGTGCCAGCCTCGATAGTCAAACATGAGACGGTACTTAGTCTTCAACGTATGATTTCACATTCCATAAACGATTGTAACTTAACTTCGATAATCTGACTCGTCTCGTCCAATAGCCTCTGTTGCACAGACAACCACATTTCAATTGATAGAATGATCACAACTAACTATACAAGTAATCCTCGTAACTCGCTTGACGAAACTCCCCATACTATAAAAGTCAACATCTAAGTCAACGGCCTCGTAAATCTCACTTTCTAACATAACCGACAAATTTCTATCCCAACTACGCCTCGTGATGATATTAGACACGACCAAATACTGAAACAAGTCTCAACACAATTTATTCGCATGCATGACTCAACAACAGATAATTCACATCATTCACATAACATATTTAAACAAGTAACCGGTTACGTATCGGATGCCCGGTCTAATTTACGATATTTAAAACTCAGACACTAGCCCTAGTACGGGCATATACTGACTATAAAACACATTACACAACTCATACGAATCACATAGCACTTATAACTATTTTTAAAACATCACACAAAGCTTATTTGAATTTAAATAAGCCACTAACAAATTTTTAAATCAAAAATCGGATTTTTGAACCCAATATAAGTATTTAAATGCAAATTAAATCAATTAATAAAATTAATTGACACCCTTTAAATGCTCAAACTATTTTTAAATAAATAAACCAAGATAGAAAATAATTAAACTTAATTTTAATTAATTAAATCTAATTAATAATTAATTATTAAGAATTAACTGATTAAAAGAATTAATCAATTAATTAAATTAATTAATTATTAATAAAAATAATTAAAATAATTAAATTTAATCAATTTTCGAATTTAAATAAATATTTATGAATTTATAAAATTTTCGGAATAATAAAATGTATTTTTAAATCAAAGATATGATTTTTAGAATTTTTAAAACAATTTTTGAATTATTTTAAAAATAAAAATCCAGAAACACTATTCATCTTCTTCCTTGAAAGCTTCAAGCCAGCTTTAATGGCTGACCGGCCGCCGCCGGCGGTAACTCCGACCAAAATCCGGCCAAATCGTTTTTACACAAAAACTCAACCAAACTCAACGTTCTATACACCAAAACAAAGCTTGAAACACGTACAATCTAACCCACATATCCACATACACAAACAATCAACAGATTTTACGAACTAATGGTTTGAAAATTCGAAAAAAACTTAACAATTCGATCTAACAATTCTAGGAATAGAACGACTCAATTAAACATGCAAATCGATTACCCATGATCATATGAAGCTATAGGAACCATCAAAATCAACGGACAAACTCTAAATCAAAAAGCCCCAATTTTCGAGCTCAAGAACCCTAACTTTCGAATTGGACAATCCGGGAATCAAACAATGAAATTGAACACATATTTGGACTCCCTACAACCATACGAAGCTATACATACCATCAAATCACATGAACAAGCTCAGAATTAAAAAACCCCCAAATTTCACATGAACCCTAATTTTCCAGATTTAAAGAAAAATTCGTATGAAGTTGAAATATTACCTGACATGAAATCTGATGGTATATTATGAAACTAGATTCCAAGACCTTCGATTTGACTATAAGAACGTCGAAATCGGATTCCGATAACGCCTTCAAAAGTTGGTTTGATTCTCAAGAACACGAAGAACACGTTCTAGGGTTTTTCGGATTTTTAACTGTAATTAAGCTTGATTATACGAAAACAAAGTACGATTTTCCTTTTTATATTAAACGGAAAATAATACCCCAAACGACATTTTTGGATCGATACTGATCCGATGGATCGCTTTAAATACAATATAACAGAATATATGCTTTAAACCTTTAATAAAACAGAATACACGTTTCACGAGACGATAAGCATCCATAAAGTACGGATAACTACAAGTATCGTGTAATTCAAAATATACGAACCAAAATACCTTTATTGCGAATATTTTCGAATACTTCCTACTTTAACGAATGAAATATTGGTACGAACGATATACCAATCTCCCGAATAATTTGGGAACGATCCAAATTTTCTTTTCGATAATTAAAATAAAATAAAATAGTATGACACCCTTTTCAAAATAATTTCAAATTCCCCACACATTTCACATAGCACCACAATATCACATATTCAATCATTTAACGAATAACTTAGCACGTTTAAACAGATAAATCATTTAATAACTCTTAATATGAAATTAAAATTTCATTTCACATCACATATTAACACGTAATTTTCCCGGATCTTACAATCAATAAAAATATCTTCATCACCTTCAGGAATTGTAGCAAGAGTATGTCCATGACCAGGTGTCAGGATTTGTTCTTCCGTCAGGATCTGAGATTGCACCAACGTTCTTACTGTCTTAACTCCAGAATCAGAAACATGAGTTGACTGCGTTGTTTGACTTTGTGAAGTTTGAATTGTAGACTTCATAATAGCAGCATCAGAGGTTTCTCCTTGTATCACTTTGTCACTACCATCATCTCCAATATTATCATCATTATTCCTTAATACTAGATCAGGTGTGCATTTTGTCCGACTAACCTTCTCCCCCTTTTTGACATCAGGATTTGACAATAAATTCAAAATTAAGGAAAGAGAGGCTTGAATGTCAATTACCTTGGTATCCAGAGAATTAATCCTTCTGTTGATAGAGGTTTGTTCAGAAATGACAGATTTCACTTGGGATTCTACTACCCTTAGCTGAAAAGCAGTAGGCACCTTTGTAAAACTTTAAGAAATATCATTCCTCACCAACTCAGTTGAGTTCTTGATAGAATCAATCTCACTTTTTAGGCTTTTGGATAACAGAGTTGTAGCCTTCAGATGATTCTTCAAGTCTTGATTCTCTATA
The DNA here is from genome assembly GCA_030848705.1 of Heracleum sosnowskyi. Classification (NCBI taxonomy): domain Eukaryota; kingdom Viridiplantae; phylum Streptophyta; class Magnoliopsida; order Apiales; family Apiaceae; genus Heracleum; species Heracleum sosnowskyi. The sequence goes on from CM061241.1 coordinate 50,282,690, forward strand.
GATTTCACTGCATCATAGGCATGTTCCAAAGCAGAATAATAACTTACAGATTCAGTAGATCTGTGCCATGAATTGTTCCATTCATTCTGTCTAAGTGCCTCAGCAGGATTAAAGGAAGGAATAGAAAAATCTTGTCTCTAATCTTTCCCAGTGGAAGCTTTTCCAGCCATGTATGTACTTGATGAACCAAAATTAGTTCCAAGACTAATTTTGAGTGCTGTAGCAAGTTGTTCCTTCTCTTTTTGATTCTCATCATCATCACTATCATCAGAGTCATCATCATCAGTACTATGAGTATCATCAGGATCAGGAATAGCTATACCTTTCATTTTATCCTGTGAATCTGTGATAGGATGATCCATTGGTCTTGAACGAAGTGGCTGTATCAGTATAGGTTCAACATCAGGAGCACCACTAGCGTCAGGATGAACACCATCAGGATTTGATATGCTTGCATCAGTATTTGCTACCAATGGTTCTTGTGGAGCTTGAGGTTCAGAAGCTGCTTCAACACTTTGAGTCAAAGGTTCTTGTGTGCTTCCCTCATTGACAGTGTCCTCGACCAATCTTTGAACTTCATCTGCACCAGAAATCCCTTGAGCATTGTCAGGAAATTTCTCAGAAACTGTAGCTTGGCCTGCATCTTCACTTTGAGAAGATGGTTCTTGTGTAGCTGGAATGTCGATGTCTGCATTCTCTCTTTGAGAAAATGGTTCTTGTGGGACCATTCCACGAGCTAAGCCTTCACCCAAACTTTGATTGAGTGGTTCTTGTGTGGCTGGATCATCAGAAAGAGCTGCTGAACCACTTTGAGGTTCAGGTTCTTGTGGGCTTGATCCTTTCAGTTTCTTCTGTCTTTGATAGACTAACTCTTCTCCCTTCCTTAGCTTTTCCATTGGATGTTTTATCCCAAGATCGGAAGCAGCAGCACCATACTTCTCCCATGAAATATCAACATGTCTTTTTGTTGGAGAGTCCTGTGCTGGAGAGTCTGAAATATTAACCACTTGACTTGGTGCAGCATCAGGAATACTAACATCAGGATTTGCTTGAGCAGTTGAAACTGATTGCTCATTCAGAATAGAAGTGTCCTGTACATCAGTATCCTGCTTCTTTTCTAAAGGAATATGATACCTACTTTTTGACAACTTCCTTTTCTTCTGTGGTGTAGACAATGGAACTTCAGCTGCAGTAGCAGTATCAGCAACTTCCTTATTCACATTCATCACAGAGGATATAGGTAAATCATCCTCTGAGTCAGTCTCATCCCTGAGCACTAACTTTCTTTTAACAGAAACAACCTTACCTCCCTTTGCAACATTCTTCACCAGGACCCCTTGTACACCCCCTTGTAACTTATTTTTAGTGAGTGGTGTAGAGGAAAAATCCTTTGAACCTGATTGCCTTCCTGACACATCAGTTCTAGCTGACTTCTTTGCTTTTACAACTAAAGTCTTTTGAGAGACATTAGAGGTGGTAGTTGACTGTTTAGACTGTTTAGGATGAATGCTTGGGTTAGGAACAAGGTGTGATTGGCCTTGCCCCATAGCATTAGAAATTAAACCATAACGAGTAGGCATTTTCATATGTAAGAAAAACCTAACCTCATCAGGAATAAAAGCATTTCCTATGAAACCATTTGCCTTATCAGGATTGAAAAAAAATTTAATATGAAGTAAAATAAAATTTTATTTAAGAAAACAAAATTTAATTTGATAATCCTGATAAGTGTTGTTTTTTTTTTAAAATGATTACAAAACAAATAGCATAATACCCATGTAACCATTCTTACCAATTACCGAGGCAAAGTAATTATGAGAAACTGAACAGTCGCCTCGATATTAAGAAAATAACCTGCATCCTTAACACACATTCTCCATAAAATAGAACCGTTAAGCATAAACATCATATATCTATTAAAACACAAACCCTCTTCAGAGAAAAACTTACGAAAACCTTTCACCTTCTTTGTTTTTCAATGGCTGCCAACCAACAACAAAACAACTTACCAGACGAAGAAGTCGAAAATCTCGATGAAATCTGGCAAGAAATGTTCGATGCACTGGCTGAGATCGCAGAAGATGAAGAGCCTCAACCAGTTCCTGACCCTCGGGAACATGAAGCCTTTGTTAGCGCAATGGCCGATGTGCTTTGGCACAATTTCCAGCAGGCCAATCCTGACTGGAATCCTCTTGACAATCTCATATTTGTCAATGATGAAGAGGATGAAGATGAAGATGATGAAGAGCTCATCCGAGAGCTTGAGAAAAGAAAGAAGAGAATCTGTGATGCTTGTATGTCATGCAAGTTGGAGGCACGGAAGAGTCCCGGTGGTCACGGTGACGATCCGCCTTCAAGTGCATCAGCTCCTCTTCTTGTCCTTTCAGGATGGAACAAGAGACAGTCCATTCCTGATGGACTGTGAAGCTGCTCAGGAGCATTCATGCTAATCTGTAGGGCACGTGTTCCTGAGTAGAACAATAGACTAGGAAAAAAATATGTAATTTCCATTTTCATTTGTAATGAATCTTCAAGAATTAATGAAATATGTCTATTTTCTCAACTGTTTTCTTTCTTTACTGGCCTGCAAAATTTGTTAGTAACACTGATATTGACATATAAAATGACGAATAGTAAACTCTGATAAAAATATAATTGAAATTGAGAATTAAGACTGAAAACTTAATCAAAGACTAAGTAAAAATCTTATTTTCCAGAGTTTACCAGAAGTGTTAATAACAAAGTAGCATAGAACCTCTGGTTTTCATACTAGCTTCAAAATCTGAGCATCAGGATTTGACCAGTTGACTTCCTGTCAGGATTGCATCCTATCAGGATTTGATCAAAGAAAACCTACCTTTCTGAATAACCATCAGGATTTGACAGTTATCAGGATTTCCTCTATGTAGCTTTCCTCAGAAATTCTCAAAATTCATCATTCCAAGTTCATTCACCAATTTATTGAAAGTAGCTTCAGGTAGTGGCTTGGTGAATATATCAGCTAGTTGTTAATCAGTAGGAACAAAGTGAAGTTCAATTGTTCCTTCCAGAACTTGTTCTCTTATGAAGTGATATCGAATACTGATGTGTTTAGTAAGAGAATGTTGAACTGGATTTCCTGTCATTGCAATAGCACTTTGGTTATCACAATAAATAGGGATTTTTGAGTATGACATGCCATAATCTAACAACTGATTTCTCATCCACATTATCTGAGCACAACAACTTCCTGCAGCAATGTACTCAGCTTCTGCAGTTGAAGTGGAAATGGATTTTTGCTTTTTACTGAACCATGAAACTAGTCTTCCACCCAAAAACTGACAGCTTCCTGAAGTACTTTTCCTGTCTATTTTGCATCCTGCAAAATCAGCATCTGAATAACCACACAACCCAAAATCTGATTCCCTTGCATACCAAAGGCCAAGAGAAGAAGTGCCTTTGAGATATCTAAAAATTCTTTTGACTGCAATCAGATGGGGTTCTCTAGGTTTTTGCTTGAAATCTTGCACACAGACAGGTTGCAAACATGATATCTGGTCTACTTGCAGTGAGATACAATAAAGAGCCAATCATTCCTCTGTAGTGAGTTACATCTACCTCAGTACCTTGATCAGGATCAAGTTTGGTAGCTATAGCTATGGGAGTTGTAGCAAGAGAACCATCTTGCATGTTAAACCTTGTCAATAAATTCCTTGTATATTTAGACTGATTGATAAAAATCCTTTCATCAGTCTGTTTAACTTGAAGACCAAGAAAGTAACTCATTTCTTCCATCATGCTCATTTGATATCTTGACTGCATAAGCTTGGAAAACTTTTCACAAAGCTTATTGTTTGTTGACCCAAAAATGATATCATCAACATAAATCTGAACTAACAACAAGTCCTTACCATGATTCAAATAAAATAGAGTTTTATCAATAGCACCTCTTTTGAATCCACTTTCCAGTAAGAATAGAGCTAAAGTTTCATACCATGCTCTGGGAGCTTGCTTTAGTCCATAAAGTTCCTTATCCAATCTGTAGACATGATCTGGATATTTAGGATCAATGAAACCAGGAGGTTGCTCAACATAGACTTCTTCCTCCAGTTCTCCATTTAGGAAAGCACTTTTAACATCCATCTGGAAAACCTTGAATTTCTTATGTGCTGCATAAGCAAGAAATATCCTGATGGTTTCTAGTCTTGCAACAGGAGCAAAAGTTTCATCATAATCAATTCCCTCTTGTTGAGAATACCCCTTTGCAACTAGTCTTGCTTTGTTTCTGATTATTACTCCATCAGAATCAGACTTGTTCTTGAAAATCCACTTTGTACCAACAATTGATCTATTCTTTGGTCTTGGTACCAGTTTCCAGACTTCATTTCTTTCAAATTCATTCAGTTCCTCTTGCATTGCAGTAACCCAATCAGAATTTTTAAGTGCATCTTCAACTTTCTTAGGCTCCTCCTTGGATAGAAAGTTATTGTATAGACATTCATTCTGAGTTGCACTTCTTGTTTGAACACCTGCATCAGGATCCCCAATTATCAAATCAGGAGTATGACTTGCAGTCCATTTCCTTGTTGGTGTTAAATTGTTTCTTGACGTAGATGCTCTCCCTGGATTGGTGTTATCTTGATTTGAAGAACTTGCTTGTCTTGAAGCTCCCCCTGAATTATTGCTATGTCCTCTTGATAAGTTATTAGGATCATCACTTGAATCAGTATCTGAAGAATTCTGTCCTGATGATTGAGTTGACTCTGAACTTGTAGTAGAATGTTGTTGCTCCCCCTCAACATTAGCACTACTAGAAGTATCACTATTGATTGCATCATCAGTATTTGCACCATAAGCATCTGGTGTGTCATCAGGATTTGGTGACCCATCAGGATCTGATGTATGGACAGGATCTGATTCACTTTCCTCAGGTTCCTTGGTAGCTTCATTTTCAAAAATCAATCTATCATGAGAGTCTTCATTGATTCCAGTTATCTTCTTGTCATCAAAAGATACATGTATTGACTCCATGACAGTCCTTGTCCTCAAATTAAAAACTCTGAAGGCTCTTGATGCAGGATAGCCTATGAAAATTCCTTCATCAGCCTTTGTTTCAAATTTCCCTAGCTGTTCAGGATGAGTTCTGAGAACAAAACATTTACAGCCAAACACATGCAGATGCCTCAGAATTGGTTTCTTCTCCTTGAGTGACTGATAAGGAGTAACACCATGCATGTTTATTAATGTGAGATTTTGAGTATAGCATGCTATGTTGACTACTTCTGCCCAGAAATATGTAGGTAATTTTGCTTCTTCCAACATAGTTCTGCCAGCTTCAATAAGAGTTCTATTTTTCCTTTCAACTACTCCATTTTGCTGAGGTATGCCAGGAGCAGAGAATTGCTGAATGATTCCTTTGCACTTGCAGAACTCTTCCATCTTTGAATTCTTAAATTCAGTACCATTATCACTTCTCAAAATCTTGACTTTGTACTTTGTGGTTGTCTCAATCATTCTCACATGATCCAACAGAACTTCAGGAGTCTCATCTTTTCTGTGCAAAAAATACACCCAGGTGAATCTTGAATATTCATCAACAATTACAAGAGTGTACCTTTTCTTACTGATGGACATGATGTTGACTGGACCAAATAGATCAAGATGTAGCATGTGATATGGTTCTTCAATAGAGGATTCTGATTTAATCTGGAATGATGTCCTTCTTTGTTTTGCTTTCTGACATGCATCACAGAGTCCATCAGGAGTATATAACACTTTTCGTAATCCTCTCACTAAATCTTTCTTAACCAACTCATTGATATTGCTGAAGTTGAGATGAGAAAGCTTCTTGTGCCAATTCCAACTTTCATCTACTGATGCTTTACTGATCAGACAGGTAGGGGAGTCATCAGTATTTGATTGAATGTTGGCTTCATATTTGTTACCATGCCTGTAGCCAGTCAGTGCTATCTTTCTTGTTGCCTTACTGACTACTTCACAATGAGTGGAATAGAAGTTGACATGATAACCTCTGTCAGTGATTTGACTAATACTCAACAGGTTGTGTTTTTGTCCCTTCACTAGAGCTACTTTTTCAATGATGACATTTCCAATGATTATGTTGCCATATCCCAAGGTTTGTCCAATGTTGCCATCTCCATAAGACACAGTTGGGCCAGCTTTTTCCTCATATTCTGATAACAGGGCTTTGTTTCCAGTCATGTGCACAGAACATCCACTATCCATGACTAACACATTTTTCTTTTTACCCTGCAATCAGAATAGAAACACACTAGTTAGAACATCTAGGAACCCATACTTGTTGGGTTCCTTTTCCATGCAATTTATTAACTTTCACAGCAGAAGACTTTCTGACCTTAGCAGTCCTGACAGGATTTACTCCATCAGGATTTGCTTTGTCAGTATCAGTATTAACAAAAGCATGCTTCTCTCTGACATTCTCAATGCTACCAGAGTTTGCACTATTTTTATCAAATTTAGGCAATGGATCATAAAAGTTATAGTACAACTCATGATAATCTTTACAAGTATAAATAGAATGCCATATACTACCACAATGAAAACAGGACTTCTGTGGTTTATAAAATACTGATCTATTCCTAACATCAGACTTAGAAATATCAGCAATCTTCTTCTTACTCTTCTTACAATCAATAGCAAGATGATTAGAGTTACCACAGTTAAAACAACACTTTCTAGGTGCATTTGGGATATATTTGTAACCATTCTCTTTATTGATCCCAACTTTACCATTCCTGTTTCTCTTAACAGTAGCTTCCTCTTTCTTATCTGTCACCTCACAGATTTTATCCTTAAGCTGTTTCTGAGACAATAGACCTACATTCTTAATGACTTTATTCATGATAGGTTTAGACTTCATAATTTTAATTCCTTGAGTAGAAGTAGATCCCTTTTCAAAAGTAGAAGTGGAATCCTTACCAAAAACAAAATTAACAGGAGTAATCTTAGATTTGGTTGTATCTATAACATGTCTATAGGTCTTTGGACTGACTGTCTCATCAATGACAACTTTCTCTTTCAATTTCTTATCCTCATCTGACTTATATCCTAGACACTCTTTCCAATTCTTAGAGGTATTAATCTCATGAAATTTCCTACCAGAGTTTGTCCAGGTTCTGATTTTCTCATTAGCATATTCAAGTTCCTTTTCAAGAGCAGTACATTTGGATTTCATCTCTAAATACATGTGATTAGCATTATCACATTCTTTTTGTACTTCTTGCATACGAGAAAATTCAGCTTCTAATATATCATTCCTTTTTCTAAGTTCAGACATCTCAGATAAGATCCTAGTATTTTCAGCAGTTTGACTTCTAAAGCTAATATGTAAAGACTTTAGAAAACGTCTTAACTCAGAAGCATTATCAGTATCAAAATCAAAGATAGTATTTAGTACCTTATCATCAGGAGCAGTAGTTACATCAGCGTTGGCCATTAGAGCATACTTGACCACCTCAGTATCAGATTCCGAGGAAGAGTCCATCCAATCCTTGCTTGATGTGATAAGTGCCTTTGTCTTCTTGCACTCAGAAGCAAAGTGACCCATACCATTGCACTTGTAGCATCTAACCTTTGACTTGTCAAATTTGCTACCCTTGTTGTCCTTTTTGATATACTTATCTTTGTTTGGATTGAAAGCCTTTTTCTGAAAGTTGCCTTGTCTTCTATTCTTCCTGAACTTCATCCTTCTGAAGTTTCTGACAATCATAGCAACCATCTCTTCCATGTCTGAGTCAGAAGAATCATCATCAGTATTGGCATCAGGATTGCCATCAGTATCTGATGAAGAGTCATCAGGATCTGACTCAGCTACTCTTGATTTACTTCTAGAGACCTCCATAGCTTTTCCTTTTGATTTAGCCTCTGCTTTCAAAGCAATTGATTTTGCCTTGCTGCTTTTCTTGTTCTTTCTCTGTTGAACTTCAAGATCATGAGTTCTTAGCATCCCATAGACTTCATCAAGAGACACAGTGTTAAGATCATACTGATGTCTAATGATCGAAGTCTGAGTGTCCCATTCTTCAGGTAAAGCTCTTAGAAACTTGGTGTTTGAATCTTCAGTTTCATATTCCTTGTCAACTAAAGATAAACTGTTCAATAGTGTCAGAAATCTATCATATAGATCAGTTAGGCTCTCATCAGGTCTTGCATCAAATTGTTCATATTCTTGAATCAAAAGAGCCCTTCTGTTTTTCTTGACAGATGCAGATCCCTGGCACTGAGTTTCCAAAGTATCCCAGATTTCTTTTGAAGACTTGCATGCAATCACTCTATTTGACATGACAGCATCAAGACTACTGTGCAAGATATTCTTTATCTTTGGTTCCCTGAGTACATGAGCTTTTTCTTCTGGAGTCCATTCACTTTTAGCCTTGACCACATAATGTTCAGGTACTGTATCTGTTCGTTCTACAATCCTTGTAGGAATATATGGTCCATCACGAATCCTGTCCAAATAGTCAGGATCCATAGCCTCCAGGTACATCAGCATCTTTACCCTCCATGTTGGATATTCTGATTTCTTCAAGATGGGAATCTTCATGCTTTCATACTTGGTTGTCGACATATTTAGATCGTATCTGATTCAGAATTAAATCAGTTTGCTCTGATACCAATTGTTGCCCAGTAATAATCTATTGTAGAAGGGGGGTTGAATACAATAGTATAAGATAATCGACTTCTTAATGTATATATCACAAATATGAAAGAAAGATAACAGCTTTATTAAATCTGATATAAAACTGTTACAAACTCTCTCAAGAAATTCTGATGTTCTTGAGAGCTGCTAGCTTACAAAAACTCTCTCAAGAAATTCTATGTTCTTGAGAGCTTCTATCTTGATTCACATCGAACCAAAACCAAAACTGTGTTTATGTACTACACAGCTTCTCTATCAATGATAAGTCCTAATCAATTACAAAGATTGAAACCTATCCATAATTGATAGCTACATACTACAAACCAGGAACCGACAGAATAAACTTCCATGTTTAACTAGACTCCGAAGTAAGAATCCTGATCAGCTTCCAGTCCTGATGATCAATCCTGATCCCAGTCCTGATATGTATCTTGATCCTGACGACCATGTAATCCTGATGACGTCAGCAATCCTGATCAGTTGAGTCTAGCTCCTGACGATCATTGAATTCTGATCTAACATTGTACCCACAGAGGAACAAATTGCAGACATCTTTACTAAACCGCTTGATGAATCCACTTTTTCAAAGCTGGTTGGTGAACTTGGGATGTTAAATCTTTCTAATTGATTTTGATTAGAAGTCAATAACTGCAGATAGTCCTAGTGAATACATGAGTTTAAGAATTTCTATATCCTTAGGACTCGTGAATTTATTTTCTGGAGCAATTCTCGTAGTTAGTATTATTGTACTAATTTTATGTCATAATTATGGATGATATATCTTCTGGCATTTAATTGGTTATTAATTCTAAAAATTATTTAGGTGCTAATATTTGTTCTAAATATTGAAGCATCTATTTAATTTGAATTAATTTACTTTGTTTTTAACATTGTACATTAATGCAGCATAATTTATTGGACTTTAATTAATTAATATCATTTAATGACATTTAGTTGATTTTATTCTAAGAAAATTGTGAATTTTCTGTTAACAATTGATTTTGGTAAATTTTAAAATATTTATTCAAAATAAAACTTGACAGAAAATAAAAAGTTTGATTTTTGAAGCATGAACAGGTTTTAAAAATTGAACAGAAGCAAAAACCATCGAATTTAGAAAATTCGATAGTTTTTCTAAGTACTAAATAAAAACCATCGAAGTCAAAATTCGATAGTTTTTAAATAGGAAAAGAAAAACCATCGAAAACACCTTTCGATAGTTTTTGAGAATACTTTTAAAATATATCGAAGTGAATTTATCTAATTAAATATTTAAATTCTCGATAGATTTTGAAAATTAGTAAAAAAACCATCGAAGGGAATTTAATTAATTTTATATTAAAATTCTCGATGGTTTTTGAAAAGGAAAAGAAAAACTATCGAAAACTTTTTCTCGATAGTTTTTGAAAGTTAATTGAAATTATATCGAAAGGAATTCAGTTAATTTAATATATGAATTCTCGATACTTTTTCAAATAGTGCTTCGATAGTTTTTGGTTTTAATTTAGAAAACCTTCGATAGATTTTCAGAAAACTTTTAAAATTCTAAACTCTCATACACTTCGATAGTTTTTAAGAAAACCATCTAAGTACAGATGACTGTTTTGCCCCTCTGAAAATCCATCGACAGTTCAAATAAAAACTATCGAACAGTTAAATGACTAAAATGCCCTTGTCAGTTCAAAAGTGTATATAAGAACCCCTTAGCCGTTTTTTTTATTTTATTCTCAGATCTAAGAACAGGTTTTTATATATACAAGAATAATTACACACACAGAACATCACTATCGATATTTTTTCTTCAAAATTAACCGAGTAAAACCTGAGAAAGTTACTATTCTTTCACTGTTAAGTGTTATTAACCGTGAAGATTGTTGCTTTTTGAGTTTTTGATACATATAAAGGAAGAAAAAGCATCGAACTTGAACTTTGGACCTTATCAAAGTGTTAACAGATTTGTTCTTTAGAAATTGGTTGTTTAACAATTAATTTCTGTGGATTATTGTTCGTAATCTAAGTTAACAATTTAGGGTTCTAATTTGAGTTGTGTTTTGTTCAAGTTTGTGTTTTTAAGGAAAAAGGGTTATTTTAGTTATAAGTTTGATTAATTAGAAATAATTAATTAAATTTAAGTGAAATTTAGTTTTGGTTTAAAATTAAATTTTCTAGAGATTTGAAACATAATGGCTGGAGAATTTATTATTAACAAGACTAATCATGTCTCGTTTCAAAACCTACAAGCCATTACGAACTTAAAGTTTCGTGCATGGGCAGAGTTTTTGAATACACGTTCATTAGTGGCATATGCTTTGAGTACTCTCGTAGTCCTTTGCATCGATCAATTGACTTCGTTGTACACAACCGCCACGGATACAAGTGAGAATAACATCAGGTCCTTCAGTTTTGTTGTGCCAGGGGGCAGAACAATAAGGGTGACGGAACATGACTTTAACAGAATACTTCGTTTTCCAACAGAAAACCATGTTCCGGATCCCAGGACTGAGGAGATACATGCTTTCTTCACTCTCATAAGAAGTCAACAACCTAACTTCTTTGTGGGAGAGTTTCTGAAGCATTATTTGACAAAGCCATGGAACTTTTTCTTTCATACCCTAATCCATGTTTTTACTGCCAAGCTAACAAATCTGCATGGTATTCCCTTATTCCTTCAAAAGATAGGGTTTGCCATTGCTCACAATAGGCATATTAACATAGGAAGGCTACTGATTGATCAAGTCATTCTGTGCATGGGACCACTGGATGAAAGAACAGGCATGGACGATGTGCTTTGTTTCTATCCTAGGTTCCTACAGCTAATTCTCAATGATATCTTAACAGATAATGAACGGGAGATTTTTGAAGGTGAAGCCACACAAGAGTGCATGAGGATGAAGAGCAATGCCATAACTGCTCTGATCAGAAAGAATCATCTTCCAGGAGTACCCACTGTTCTCACTGAATATCTAAGAATGGTGCCCCTACCACTTCTACCCCCAGGGGAACAAGTAATAGAAGGTAATATTCCTCCACCTCAACCTGAAATGGCACCTGAACCAATGGATGTTGATCCAGAGCCCTCAGTGGCCATTCCTGACCAGGAGATTGCAAACCCACAATCTCTAACCACGATCGAAGAGCCTTTGGACGAGCCAAATGAAAACATAAACGAACCTCCTTTCCCTCCTATACCTAGTATACAAACATCTATGAGTGTAGAGGGAGAAAGTGCCAAAGCAGCACCACATAAGGAGACACACCCTTCAACAGCAGCTCTGCCTACCTCTAAAAGGAGAAGAACAGAAACCGAGGCAACTGTTGATAGTTCATTCCTCTCATCCAAAGAACCCTTCACAGATTTTTCTAATTTTGATTGGGCAATGCTAACAAAAGCAATATTTGAACCCATAGCTCAATCAAGTAAGGAAGAATTGACGGAAGCAACTGGTGTTCCGACCATATTATGGTCAGGTTCACTGGTTGAAGGTTCTAAGAACCAAGGGTCTTCACAGACGTCGAGAGAAGGCTTTGACCTAAATGCACAATCTAAAGGGTCACTGTCTACCTCCCCAGATGGAACATATCTGGATCCTGCGGGTAAAGGGTCTGATGTAGGTGCAGATCGGCAACTCGGTGACAATGAATCAATTACCATTGAGGAGTTAACCGAGGTAAAGTCTTCACAGACTATTAAGGAAGCTTCAGGATCTCTGCTGTTAATAGAGCCTGATTCTAGCCTCCTAGAGATTCAAACTCTAGATCCTACAAAGGATACATCATCTACGGATGATCAGCAACTTGGTTTAACCAAGGACGGGGACTTGCGAAGCCCCATTGCACCACCGGTGACCTCCTTAAGGACGGCTACAGTGTTTTCTTCTGCAGGTACAATGAGCAAAGAGGGATTGAGTGAAACAAAAACACTTACACCTGGCCTGAGTGGGATAGGACAAATGAGTGAAACACCAACAGAAACATTCAGTGCACACCCAGAGCCAAATGTGAGGAGTGACACCCTAACCCTACTAAACATAGATGATTTGATATTACCGCCAGAAAGAGAGGTACATGTTCAATCCACCCTCAAGGAGATGACAGTTCACGACAAACAAGGAAATCCACTATTCAAGGTTCCACTGAGACCTTCCTTTGACCAAGGGATCTCCTCTGGTCAATCCGATGCTTCTTTAAAGACTATTTAAGAGAAGATTGACTTGGCTGCAGCTGATTCTAGAAGAACTTATCGGGTCTTAGGCAGTGCATCTGGCACTATAACAGGTACTAAACTGGCAATGGACTCCTTGAAGAAGGAAGCTATGGTAGAACTGGTCGAACTGAGGACTGATGTCAAAGAGCTTAAGGATGGTTTCATGAATGAAGTTAATGCTCTGCAACAAGGACAAGAAGCTTTGAAGGAAGACGTTCTGGTTATCCGGGATGGTCAAGCTAGGGTAAAAGATGCAATGAACACCCTTTCAAGAGTGGAGTCTAAGCTAAACAAGAGATTGGATCACATTGAAAAGACTACCAACTCACGATTGGATAACATTGACCTAAAGCTAGCTTCTGTGCATGAGATGAATAAGGAGATTATGGAGTTCATGGAGAATCAAGGTGACGGGGTACAGTCTATTTGGAATATGTTGAGGAACCAACAACCCGGACCTTCACAACAACAACCTGATCCTTCTACTACCTTTTACAATGAGGATAACTACATCGAGGATTCCTCAACTAAGGGGGAGAAAGTTGGAGAAGGGGAAACAAATGAAGTGACTAATGAAGGTTGGCAAACAACTGGATGGGGAGTTTGGGAAACCAATGAAGCTATTCCAGTTAGACAGTACTGGATTGAAGACATTGTGCAAGAAGAAGAGAGTGATGAGGAATTTGAGATCATGCAAGAGCAACCACTACAGGAGGAGCATGAGCCATATTATCCAGAGCCAATAGAACATCCTATCTTGGGTGATGATATGTAAGAAGAAGCAAATTCTCTGTCACTAGAAGAACAAGCTGCCTTGGAGATGGTGAAAGTTGACAGAGCTGCAATAGATGCCAGGCAAGCTGAGAGAGAGAGAGAGAGACAACAAGCAGTTCTAAGGAGTGAAAAGCTTAAAAGATTCAAGGTGTATGCTGAAGTAAGGAAGAAGAAGATGATGGATTTAGCACAGAAGGAAGGTATTGATTGGGAGGTGGCTTACAAAACCTTTTGTGGAGTTGAAGAAGGATTGGAAGTCAACGACAATGCGGAGGTGCAAGTCATAATTCAGGACATAAGAAGTGCAAATCTTGATGATCATACTTACTTCACTGCATTGATAAATACTGTGATATTTCTGAAAGCTGGGGTTAAAGCAAACGGTGCCTGGAACATAATGATCAACTTTCTTGAGAAAGGTACCTTTGTGATTTCCACTAAGTTTTTTGAATAGAGAACATACACAGAACTGCAGGTTATGCTCATCAAGATACAAAGGACTACAAGGCTAAATGAACTGCTCCGTGAGCATGTTAAGGAGATCTTGATGAAAGTCGGTCCAGATATTACTGAAGATCCTCCAATGGTTAGATTCATGACGAATGACTTGTTCAGAATCTGCTATTTGGCTGAGGACAAACTGAGAGATTATCCAAGTAATTATCTGATATCAGTGGAGAAGTATCTTAGATCCACTGGATTCACATCAACGGAGAAGGACAAAGCAGCAGACACTCTGAGAAGATTTCTAATGGAGAATGTTCCTTACTATAGGAAGAGAGTGGAAAGAGGATTGGAAGTGCTTCCCAGACTACCAAACATGCCAAAGCTAAACAAGAAAGATGTTAACATTGCATGGTTGTGGGCTGGAGTGGGTCAAGAGGTTGAGTACATTGGAAGACACATTCAAGGAGCAATCCTTAAACCTGGAGAACCACTGCACTATCCATCAGTGATTGATTATCAAGCTGCTAACTCCGATCCAATGATTGAAGAAGGTGAGATCGGAATGGACTGAAGATGAGAAGCAAAGAACAAAAGAACTATCAGTTCAGACTAGAGGAGCAACTTCATTGTATAAAGTTTTATTGTTTTTTGATTTACGAAATCTGGAAATGTATATATCTGATCCAGAATGCATTTAATATTATTCAAGTTGTCTTACTTTAATTAGTTTAATGTTTCCTTAGTTAGTTGAGTTATCCTCGAGGTATTTACTTGTCGAACTCTATCCAATCAAATAGGGGGAGATTGTAAAGCATAATGTAACATAAGATGAAACAGAGATAACTACAACTCAACAAAGGACAAGACAGACAATAATATTAACAGAAGCACAGGAATCCAGAATCAAAGAAGATAAGGTAAACTCAAAAAATCAAAATACGTTATGTATTCTTGAAGTCAGTAAACAGGTCACGGAAAGAAGTTCATGAAAATGTTCAAGACTCAGTGACAGCAAAAGAAACAAGACTTTCAAGACGACAGAAGTATGTGAATGATTTAGGGTTAGTACCACGGGATTCCAGTGATTTAATTGAAGCAACCAGAACGACAAGGGACTTATCAGAAGCATTGAATTCAAGACATAGAAGAAGAATTAATCAAGTGTTATTCATCTGTGAACTAGACCAGTTGCACTAGTTGACGGCACTAAAAAGATCAAGTTGTTTTATCGTCTCAGAAGAAAGTGATACAGTCTATTACTTAAACACCCAGGAGCTCAGGAGTAATTATTAAAAGATAAAAGATAAGAAAAATGATTCATTGAAAACTATCGAATGATATAAAAAGTGATTCATTGAAAACCATTTTAACTTAATTTGGTATTCGATAGTTTTGATTTAAAAACTATCGAATGGTAAATTAAGTTAAGTCATTCGATGGTTTTTTAATTAGGAGCAGGTGAAAAGTATTCTTGTTTTACAGGTTGATTTTGAAGATGGACGGCCAAGATTGTTTCTACAATTAAGGTTCGATAGTTTTCAAATCCAAGTCTATAATTACTATCAGAGAGAAGAAGTGTCTTCTTCAGTTAAGGCAAAATACACAGAGACATTACTGAGAGAGAAGTTTGAGCCGGAGAAATTCAGAGAAATTAATAGTGCTCAGAATTTGATCATTGCATTGAATTTGTGTAACCTTAAACTCATTGAAGCTAATCTACGGATTAGAAATTGTAGCACCCCTCGAGGTTTATATTTATAAAAAGATATATTCCCCGACTCTTGGTTTGATTTGGTGTGTTTGATTTCGTTATAGAACTGAATGATTAATCCGCGAACGAAATTGAATAATTTGTGAGTATCGTATTCAACCCCCCTTCTACGATACTTTGGACCTAACAGGAATCTAATTATTATTCTAGTGTTGGTAATAAGGTTGCAGAATCAACACCAACACGTAAGTTGTCGGCTGCTGAATTACAAGATCGAAAAAGACAAGGATCATGTTACAATTGTGACGAGAAGTTCAACCCTGGTCATCGCTGCAAGAAACTATTCTTTATTGATGCATCTTTAAACGAGGAAGATGGTGACGTGATCATGGACGGAAATCAAATTCAGTAGTTGTGCACTTGAGGACAAGTGTTTTCACAAGGGGAAGGATATGTTGCAGTTGCAGACATGGGTAGGAAGTAGTAGGTAGTAATCAACAATTAGTTGAATAAATTAGATATTAGTTAGTAGTGTTATCTATTATTTAGGCATTAGCTATCATGTAGGTGTTGGATTCCTATTTCCATGCAAGTAACTTTATCTTTTCACTTATGTATCTGATTATAAGTAGGAGAATAGGCTACTAAATAAACTATCAAATTTGTTATCATTGTTGTGTATCTCTATGAAGGCATTACAGTTCCTCTAATAACCCTTTTTTCTACACTTTAACTCCCGATATAAGCATGTCAAAAGCAATTATACAAGTAGATATATCATTTCTACTAAAAAACAAAATCCTAAATACATAATGTGAAGTACTACTTGGACCATGTGGGGGATGGATATCCTTGGACCATTTCCAATGGCAAGTGCGCAAAGAAAGTTCTTGATAGTAGCAATCGACTACTTCACCAAGTGGATTGAGGCTAAGCCTTTAGCCAAGATAACCACTAAGCAAGTGATGCATTTCTTCTGGGAAAATGTGATATGCAGATACAGGATTCCACGTATCTTGGTCACAGACAATGGAACTCAGTTCAACAATAATGAATTTAAGAAGTATTGTGACGAGAATGATATCAAGTTACGCTTCACTTCTGTTGCCCATCCTCAAGCAAATGGGCAAGCTGAGGTTGCCAATCGAATTATCCTGGATGAACTGAAGAAAAGAGTTGAACGCTCTAGAAACACTTGGGTAGACGAATTGATCCCCATACTATGGGCATATCGTACTACTTGTAAAGTCACCACTGGAGCAACCCCCTTTCTGTTGGCATATGAGGCAGAGGCAGTGGTTCCAGTGGAGATTACTCACACGTCTACAAGAGTTGAGGCTTATGAGCCAGAAGAAAATGAAGAAGGCTTGAGGCTAGCTTTAGATCTAATTGATGAAGTTAGAGATGAGGCAAATGCCAAGATAGTTGAACATCAGAAACGAGCATCTTTCTATTACAACCTAAGGGTTAAAGAAAGGTTCTTTCGACAAGGAGACTTAGTCCTCCGAAAGATTGAAGCATCCGGAGTTGGACAAAAAGGCAAGTTGGCCCCAAATTGGGAAGGACCATATTGCGTCAAGAACGTATTTGGTCGAGGCTCATACAAATTAGAAATCCTCAAAGGGCATGAGGTGCCAAGGACTTGGCATGCCTCAAACTTAAAAGTTTATTATGTTTAGTGCATCCTAAAAGGATCCGCTAGTATGATATGTAGAAATGAGGTTCGATGAAATCATGAGCTTCCTAGAAAGCATATGAAGGGTTGAACCCGTTTTGATTGGTAGAAACATCCTTAAAGCATTGCCAAGACAAACTACAAATGAATGCAAGGAAGGCATACAAAATTTGCATGTCAACTGCACAGATAGAGCTGAATACAACGAACCCCGAAGGGTGAATGTTGCTAATAAATATACAAAAGAAAGCCTAAGATGCTTATTGTTAATTAGCCAAAATTTCAAGCTCAAGAGAAGTTTGATATGATAGACTTGAGAAAGAATCACTACGAGTGGAGCCATCAATAAGAACTCGTAAGGGTGAAGGGTGGAAACCCCAGAAACCTAAGACATTCAGTCCAAACCCCATCATTCGATATGCTCAATGAAAGGCTTGAAGCCAAAACAAGACGGTATAAGACATAAAAGGCTTATGCAAATGTCAAGTTAGCCTCGAATAAGGCAAAATCGTCGTAAATGTGTAGGTCGCTCCACACTTTACACCAAGACGATATTCGTGAAACACTAGTGTATATTAAAATCCCCAAAAAAGGGTAGTGAGTCCCAGGTAAGGGATAAAAAGACCCCAAGTCTCGAAAAAGACCGGTATAACTTCTATGAAATCCTAGTGCATTATCATAGAAGTTGGGGGGCAAATGATATGGGTTAAAAATAACCCTAAAGACATAATTAATATTGCAATAATTAAACCTAGTTGGTCCATAAATAAGGCCTATTAATAAGGCCCGAAACTCTAATTAAATATTAATTTCGTAATTAATATTTGGGCTAGAAGTACAACCTGTATTAGGAGACGTCCAATACAGGCTTGTTCAAATACAAGTGGGCTTCTTTCAATACAAGTCTGTTATGATATGGAAACAACTCCTACAAGGAAGGATCTAGAATTAATCTTTATCCACCGTCAAGGATAAGACTTATCCTTCAAGGAAGTGATAATACTTATCCACCGTCAAAGATAAGACTTATCCTTCAAGGAAGTGATAATACTTATCCACCGTCAAAGATAAGATTTATCCTTCAAGGAAGTGATAATACTTATCCACCGTCAAGGATAAGATTTATCCTTCAAGGAAATCAATACTTATCCACTAGGCTTCTAAACGCCTATATAAAGGGTCTGACCCCTCATCTCATAACTACGTTTTGGACACAACTCCATATGTCATCTACGACGTTTTAGACTTCATCCTCAAATAAGGATGTTCACACAATATCACGCAAGTATACGCGGTCACAAGTAATATAAGAATAAGTAGAGTTCGTTCCCACAGAGACTGCTATGGTTATTATAGTTATGCACTTATGCAACAATGTATGGCTATCGTTCAATGCTAAGACAAGTATCAAATTGTGTTTTGATTAACTAAATTAACTAAACAAATTATCAAGACTATATTAAACTAAAGATTGCTGATATATTACTTATGAGAATAAAACATGGGATCCTAACTTCATTAAACAATCCATCTATAGTTTCCAATTCTCTAGCCTTTTCATGTGATTTATTAATACCTGATCGAACACACAAAACTGATATAAGCCAACTTTCGTTGCACAAATACCATCCTAAATAATATCCACAATAAAGATAGAAATCACTTAGTCTTCCAATTATGCTTAGTCCCTATATGTCTATAAAGATTGAAAACATAATGGTTGAAGTACAAGCATTCAATTGATCACATAGTCGTCATAAAACGGTTAGAGTTACGACACTAATTACGAATGATATTCTCACGCATAAACCTATGCTAGCATGGCAAGTTCTAAACTCTTAAATCCACTTTCGCTTCAATAAGAATTAACACACAATTACAGGAGTTAGCTACTCTCCTATAACGAATTAAAACAACCATGATAGGATATCGCATCAATCACACTATAGGCATCGAGAAAATTCAACAAATAAACTTCATGAATAAATCCGCTAAAACCCCATGACAACGAGTTAGTTCATAATCAAACTAATCGTCACCATGGGTTCTAATGTAAACATGATGAAAGAAAACGAATTATATTGAATAAATATCAAGGGTTCTAAAGAATACACCCAAACCAAGCATCCACAAGCTAGAAAGAATACAAGAATAAATTGAAACTATCTTCTTCCTTGCTTCTTCGTGCTTTAAAACTCCGTAGATAATATGTGGTATCTGTATCTCCTTTATCTCTAGGGTTTTCTTCTCTTTATATAGGCCTCCAGGTGCCAACAAGTCGTACTGAATGGAAATTTTGACTTCAACTCGAAAAATCAGCAAAGCGGGTCAAAACAGGAAATTTCGTCAGACAGACCGGCGCTGCCGCGCCAGGATTGTATAGGATAACGGCGCTGCCGCGCCAGAGAATTGCTGCTTCTTTTTCCAACGGCGCTGCCGCGCCATAAACAAGCTTAAACATGGCGCTGCCGCGCCGTGCCTTCTGTCCAGAATTATAGAAAATGTTGTCCTCTTCGCGTGAGCTGTAAGATCGTCAGAATCGGACTTGTAGAACTCCAGATATGGCCAAAACAGTGAAGACTGCGCAACCTACCCGGAAAATCCGAATTTTAATCAAATTAACCTCCAACTCTTGGTTCTGCAAAACTTAATGAAAACACATTAAACACACCACATACTTGAGTTCAAGTCATCAATTTAAGCCGATATGAAGCGTTCCAAGTGGATTAAAAATCCACTTATCACACCCCCAAACTTAAACCGATGCTTGTCCTCAAGCATAAATAATATAACTATATACAACTAACTAGTACCACTTCCGTAGGTGATCACGGTTGCATTTGGCATATGCAACAAGCCCTTTAAACCCCTAAGCAGCCCTAGTGGACGAGTAAGGTCTCGTGAGGGCCTATAGCGAATGTACCCACAAAATCCATCTACTCATGCAACTAACAATGCAATGCATGTATGCAACTAATATGAAAATGCAACGATCCCTTCAAACCAACCAAAACCAATCAACAAGCCAACATCTCAAAGAACACAGTCTTCCAAACAGAGTTCGACCAAATTCCCATCGACCAACAAGACAAACACAGAAACGTGCGTGTGTGCGATGCTCACCAATATACTCCCAAACTAAATCAAGACCATACCTATTCTTCACCAAAACAACCACAAGCTTACAAACAGAATGAACACTAGACACAAGAACTCTTAAGAGACACCTTCGCAGTCCATCTGAGTTAGACAAGAATTCATGCTTTATTACACAAAAACAACTACACACAACACACATGCTTATTTGACCGTGCAATGGATGAGTCCTCGGAAGGATTATACAATAATACCCATTTAACGAGCTTTAGGTCAGCGGATCCCAGACCGGAAAAGTCTTAGGTCACTAGGCACAAAGTCCCCAAAGAACTTACTTGCTCGAGTACTAAAGAGCTCACCCTGATCAATTCTGCATAAACACAAAACAAACACAACTTTTTTTTTTCTTTTTTAACTTTTCTTTTTTTTTTTCTTCTTTTTTTTTTTCAACAATTTCGGAATGAGTGCTCTTTGCCTTTTTCTCATCCCACCCTAGACTACTCATCTTTTCAATGAGCCGGCTACTAGCCATTTGACGCCTAGCCTTTATTACAACTAGCATGAAATCCCTGGTTTCCCCCAAACTTATACATAAGTGCTTCTTCATTTTCAAGAATCTAGCCAACATTCTAAATGTAAGCAAGTGGTTAAATTCTAACACCAAACAAGCATGGTCTGATCAAATCTAAAAGCAACCAATGAGACTTGTGAATTTACAATTGTTTCTGGCATGCAAGTCAATTTCTTAGGAACTTAATCAGCTCTCTATTCATCATAACCACACTCCCATCAACATCGACTCACTAACGGAAATAGTCAAGACCTACGGGATCATGAAATATGCATGCTATGCAAATGCAACTAAATGGACTCACATAATAGATAAACAAAAATGCAAAACAGAATGCTCTATATGACATAAACATGCAAAACTACGAATGAACTACAACTACATATGCAATATGAATCCTACATGAATCCTACATGAGACACACACTAACACTACCAACCCACACATCACCCCCAAACTTAAAATATTCAATGTCCCCATTGAATGTAAATAAATACAAGGAATAGTAGGAAACATACCTAAAAATACCGAAACACGTGGGTTGCCTCCCACGCAGCGCTTGTTTAGAGTCAATTAGCTTGACTACGTCCAAGTCTCCATTAAGGATGATAATAGTTGGCCTGGTCATCTCTTCGTGAGACTTCATCGTCATCACGACGGCACACTTTCTGCCCCTTCTCCTCGCTTGGCCTATTCGTATAACAACTATGTCCTATTCCAATGCCTTCATCGGTTGACCCAAAATTTGTCAATTTGTAGAACAACACACATTTGCGGGCTTCACTTGAATATAATGGAGGAGGGTAAATGTAAGTTGTTGAAGCCTTTGGTTCCTCAAAGAGAACTTCCTCCAATGGCTCTAATGCGCTACCTCCATCTTTATACTCTGAGACAAGTAGAAGACCTGCATCTTTCCCATGGTCATCAGCCTCTTGGTACGCACATACCAATTCTTGAAATTTGTGTAGCTCATTAGTGTCTGTCCCATATAGTGCCCTTTCCAAATCATCCACCATACTAGCATGATCAAATTCTTCACATGGCTTGTGAACGCTCACCTCACCTTGGAATTTGCCTTCTTCAATTATGCATACAGTACCTTGCTCCAAGTCACCATTATTTCCTGGAATTGCCTCTAGGATGATTCGTTGATTCTCTTGTTTCAAGGCTCTCACAGCTCGAGCAACTAGTGGCTCCAAAGCTTTGACAGACTCTTCGTTACTCTTTGCAAGAATCCTAATCTCCTCCATAGTCTCTTGTTCCAAGGATCTCACAGCTTGAGCAACGAGTGTCTCCAAAGATTTTAAAGACTCCTCGTTACTCTTTACAAGCATCCTAATCTCCTCCATATCAACAACCTCATCTGACTGAAAAGTAGGAGTATGTTGTTGATGTTGAAACTCTTCACTACCAAAGAAATATGACATTTTTGGAACATCTTGCTGGTACTGTTGAGGATGGTATTGAGAATATGGTTGTTCCTCATAAGTGACATATGGATTAACTCCTTCGTAGTAACAATATTGTGAGGCCTCATGAACGCCCAAACATTGCTCACATTGCTGAGGCATGGATGTCCTCGAATATGCCCACCATGGCAACTCCTTGCCTGCCATTTTCAAACACTCAAGTACCTGAAACACACCGAACTAAACAAGATAGGTTAGAAAAACAATCCGAGTCAGTGAACTCTAACGACCACTGATGACAAGCACATAACTATATAAATAACACCGAGTCCCCGGCAGCGGCGCCAAAAACTTGTTCACACAATATCACGCAAGTATACGCGGTCACAAGTAATATAAGAATAAGTAGAGTTCGTTCCCACAGAGACTGCTATGGTTATTATAGTTATGCACTTATGCAACAATGTATGGCTATCGTTCAATGCTAAGACAAGTATCAAATTGTGTTTTGATTAACTAAATTAACTAAACAAATTATCAAGACTATATTAAACTAAAGATTGCTGATATATTACTTATGAGAATAAAACATGGGATCCTAACTTCATTAAACAATCCATCTATAGTTTCCAATTCTCTAGCCTTTTCATGTGATTTATTAATACCTGATCGAACACACAAAACTGATATAAGCCAACTTTCGTTGCACAAATACCATCCTAAATAATATCCACAATAAAGATAGAAATCACTTAGTCTTCCAATTATGATTAGTCCCTATATGTCTATAAAGATTGAAAACATAATGGTTGAAGTACAAGCATTCAATTGATCACATAGTCGTCATAAAACGGTTAGAGTTACGACACTAATTACGAATGATATTCTCACGCATAAACCTATGCTAGCATGGCAAGTTCTAAACTCTTAAATCCACTTTCGCTTCAATAAGAATTAACACACAATTACAGGAGTTAGCTACTCTCCTATAACGAATTAAAACAACCATGATAGGATATCGCATCAATCACACTATAGGCATCGAGAAAATTCAACAAATAAACTTCATGAATAAATCCGCTAAAACCCCATGACAACGAGTTAGTTCATAATCAAACTAATCGTCACCATGGGTTCTAATGTAAACATGATGAAAGAAAACGAATTATATTGAATAAATATCAAGGGTTCTAAAGAATACACCCAAACCAAGCATCCACAAGCTAGAAAGAATACAAGAATAAATTGAAACTATCTTCTTCCTTGCTTCTTCGTGCTTTAAAACTCCGTAGATAATATGTGGTATCTGTATCTCCTTTATCTCGAGGGTTTTCTTCTCTTTATATAGGCCTCCAGGTGCCAACAAGTCGTACTGAATGGAAATTTTGACTTCAACTCGAAAAATCAGCAAAGCGGGTCAAAACAGGAAATTTCGTCAGACAGACCGGCGCTGCCGCGCCAGGATTGTATAGGATAACGGCGCTGCCGCGCCAGAGAATTGCTGCTTCTTTTTCCAACGCCGCTGCCGCGCCATAAACAAGCTTAAACACGGCGCTGCCGCGCCGTGCCTTCTGTCCAGAATTATAGAAAATGTTGTCCTCTTCGCGTGAGCTGTAAGATCGTCAGAATCGGACTTGTAGAACTCCAGATATGGCCAAAACAGTGAAGACTGCGCAACCTACCCGGAAAATCCGAATTTTAATCAAATTAACCTCCAACTCTTGGTTCTGCAAAACTTAATGGAAACACATTAAACACACCACATACTTGAGTTCAAGTCATCAATTTAAGCCGATATGAAGCGTTCCAAGTGGATTAAAAATCCACTTATCAAAGGACATACAAGTCACTACACCCTTGGTGTGCCCCTGCCGCCATAGCCCCGAGGGCAACACCAAGAACTACGTTTTATTGGCTTGATTCTCTAAACACTAGAGATACGTAGGCATCTTGTTAGGACCGAGTTAGTCCCCGACAACAAGAGCAGCCATTAAAGCTCAAAGCTCTTTAAATCTTAGCAATTAATTTACAAGTACACTTTTTAATCCATAACATAAAATTAAGGTTTTTTTAATTTTCCGTGTCGTCTTGATCATTGACGAAAATTTTGAATAAATATAAAAAATGAAATTGTTTAATATTTTCATTTTTTTTAATATTATATCGAATATTATTATATTGATTAGCTTTTATTTTGTTTTTAAAAATTTGAATCCCAACTTAAAATTTAAATACATAACATAACATCAATATTTAATTATAGCATATAATACGATGCTCTTAATGAACTTCCCTCCCTTTAAAAATGTTTTCTCCCAATAAGGCGCTCTCTCATTATTAAAAAATTTAACAGATAACACATTAATATTACTCTAATGTATAAATTACATGTTTTTTAAATTTGTTTTGTTTTGTTTTGTTTTTAAATTTAAGGGTTTTTAAATTTGTTTTGTTTTCTAATGTATAAATTTTGTTTTGTTTTCATGAAATTTCAATTTTTTGATCATACGAATCACTAACACGTATATATGTTAGCTTTAGGTTTCTAAACAAATAAATGGATTAGGACATGATTGATGCAAGTCTTACAATTAGTTAAATTAAGTGGTGAAGTGTATTATTCTTGGAGCTTTTATAAAGTTCGGCTAATTTTTTTTGATATCTTTGAAATCATGTTTTTTATTTTTAATTAATCCTCATCTTTTACACACATAGATTCTTTTAAGGTGCAGATGACTGCGATAAGAAGGTTGAAAGATAAGTAAATTAAATATTGTTTTTTCTCTATTTTTCATTTAGTAGTTACACCGTTTATAATCTAGACAAGTTTATATTCTGTAATGTTATAGTTTTCAGTTTGTGATTGACTTCATTTCACTACATTTATTAATAGTTACCCATTTATATTTGGTTGATATATATAAAAGAACCAGAGGAGGTAGTCAAATTAAAATGTGCCTACCCCATAATGAGACCCTTTTAAGGTGTTATATTTATAACGTTAAATCCAAGTTAGTAATGTGCAGAATAGTCCGTAGTCAACTGAAATGATAATCTAGCAAAAAGGGAATTGATGTTTGGATTAAAAGAGAAATGACGTTTAAATTTCAACGATTACAAATATTTTACTCTAATTTTTTTAATATGTGTCTTTTTCATGTATTATACATATTATAGTTTTTTTGTTAGAATTTGAAGTTAGTTCTTCAATTATTTTACTTTGATTTTTAGTCTTTCTCCTCGGTTATACAATTCTAGAAAAACGAGGCACCGTGCCTGCAAGGAAAATTTAGCACAAACTTTTTTGTATATCTTCTTCTCTATGTTATATTGTGTTTATGTTACAATTTCAATGCAGCGATATACTCCCCATGTCCCTCTCATTTATTTACACTTTCCTTTTTGAGATGTCCCTCTCAATTCTTTACATTCCAAAAGTTTCCTAAAACAGTAAAGTTTTATAATATAAAAATTAACTACACCCACTACTTTCCCCCATTATTCCCACTTTATACATTAAATAATGATTGGTCCCACAACTTTACTTACTTTTTTTTACTTTTCTTCACTAAATTACACTTTTACTTAACCTCCGTGTCCAACCTCAATGTAAAGAATTGATGGGGACGAAGGGAGTATTTGATAATTTTAGAACAAATAAGGTACCAGAATTTAGTGGCTCATTTATACAAAATGGGTGAATATACCTTAAATTTACTTCAATGTGAATTAAGATTTTCGTTTGTTTTAACATTTGCTTTTTATGGCTTAATCCTTTATTTATATTATGTGAAAAATGGAGATATGATAAATATTTTATTAAAAACATTTTTTTGGTAAATGAACAAAATTATATAATATACTTTAGAGACTAATTGCAGTCATATCAATTATGATTCTAATTGAAGTTAAAGTTGTTTCATTGATTGTTCTTTTATTTTCTTTTGTTGGGTTCTTCCATTATCTAATGTTTAAAATACATGAATATGTGATGCAAGGTATTTTTTAGTGTTTCAATAAAAAATTTAGAAAGAAGCTTATTTTCAAAACAATTGTTTATAATATATATATATATATATATATATATATATATATATATATAACTTGAATCTACTAAAAAAATATTAAAAAAGATAATTACTAAAATTAAAAGGATAAAACATCACCGTGTGCGAAGCACGGGTATATTCCTAGTATAATACAATAGTTACAAAAACATACCTTCATAGTTTTGAAGATAGATTTTTTTAATTTTTTTTGAGGAATTTTGGACCAGAAACTACATTCAATAACCAAAACTTTTATTAAAATAATATAAAAACTATATTTGATGGCGTGAAATCTCCACCTTATAATCTATAGTAGAGTCTAGATTTGTAGATTTGTGTGGATTAGAATTGAGTGTTGAGTTATATGGAGACCATATTTCATTGGAGACCTTGGAGACCATATATGTTCTGCAATCAAAATCTTTCAAAATACAATATTATATCAATTATGTTATATGAAAATTACTATTTCATTTAATTTTTTTAAAATTGTATATGTTTTGCAAGCAGAACATTGCAAAACATATTATTCTGTAAAACATATCGAATTTGCAGAACATACATGTTTAGTTTGCAAAACATACATAATTTTCAAGATTTGCAATAAAATAATGATTTTAATAGAACATTCCTTGCAAAATAATACGTTTTGAAACTTTTTGATTACAAAATATTATATATTTTGCAATTTTTTGATTGCAGAACATAGGTGGTCTCCAAGTCTCTAATAAAATTGTGTTCTTCATAAAAATTTTCTATTAAAATTGATATATGCAAAATGTCATAATATATGCATTCACTTTCTTTGTTTGAGAATACAACTAAAGTCTTCAAATTCCCATTCTTTGTAGTATAACAGAACTTTGACTTCCGACTTATTCATCTTTATAATTGACATCTTCTTGATTTTTATAATTTATTTATATATATTATAGAATTTAATAAAGTTTATAATTGTAGAATTATATATTTAGTCAACTGACTGTAGAATTTGATTAGATTCATAATTTCTAAAGAACTTATCTTGTATAAGTTTCCGTTTTTATGAATTATAAGTTAAAAAAAAAATTTAATTTTTATAATTTCAATTTTTTTTGAATTATGAGTTAAAAAAGAAAAATAATTTTTTAGTATTTCAAATAGAGGTGCCCTAGACTAATAGATATATAGAATACAAACAATTTCAGATCGTTAGGAGATTTTTCTTTTTATAAAGATAAAAGATAAATATAATAAAATAATAATAAAGATAATGATATTGATTAGCAAGTATATTAATAAATAAAAAATTTACGAAAATATTAAAATTGTATATTTAATTGTATCCATTACTAAAGATTTAAAGGCAAGAATATTAAAATTGTATATTTAGTTTTCCTCAATTGGGAAAGATTTAAAAAACAATTAAGATATTTTGTAATTAAAAATTTAGTAGGATATTTGAAATTGTATATTTACTTTCCTCCATTTGTAAAAATTTTAAAGACAATAATATTAAAATTGTATATTTAGTTTCCTCCATTAGTAAAGATTTAAAAGGCAAATGAGATTTTTTCTAATTGAAAATTTAGTAGGATATTTAAATTATATATTTACTTTCCTCCATTTGTCAAGATTTTAAAGACAAAAATATTAAAATTGTATATTTTGTTTCCTTCATTAGTACAAATTTAAAAGGCAAATGTGATTCTTCTCCTTTATATAACTGAGATATTTTCTAATCGAAAATAAAGTAGGATATTTAAATTGTATATTTACTTTTCTCCATTTGTCAAGATTTTAAAGATAATAATATTAAAATTGTATATTTAGTTTCCTCTAATAGTAAAGATTTAAAAGACAAATGCGATTTTTTCTAAGCTTTGAAATTATTAATTCAAAATCGTGAGAAAATTAGAAAAATGGATCAAAGCAATACGAGAGCCGCGACCTCACAATCCTCATCTTTTCCTTTATATAAGTATATTAATGGTTTTCCCGTGATATTTTTGAAAAAAAAAAGAGTTTATTAAGAAAAATAGAAAAAATGACATGTTTTAGTTGAAAAAGATAATTGCCAATTAAAAATATTAAAATAGGTTTAAAATAAATAACTAAGGATTTGCCTGTGATATATTTGGAAAATAAGGGATTTTAGTAAAGAAAATAGAAAAAATATTGTGTTTTAGCTAAAAAAAGATAATTGCCCATGATTTTTCTAAAAAAATAAGGGAAAGGTAATTGAAAATTAAAAATATTAAAATAGATTTTAAAAGAAATAAATAAGGGTTTGCTCGTGATATATTTGAAAAAGGAGGGTGTTGTGGAATAAAAACTGTGCTTGCGAATTTAATGCTAGGGTTAGAGAGCTTCGAGCTTTAATGGATGTTCTCGTGTTTCGTGACTAAATCGGTCCTCACAAGATGCCTACGTATCTCAATTCGTAATTGAGAATCAAGCCAAAAACGTAGTTCTGATTGAAGGATCAGGTCTTTTATATATGTGTCAGGAGCCCAGCATTTAGAGTAGAATTAGGTGACTTGGGGGCCAAGTCACCTTCTTAGATCAGGATGGTGAATCTTATTTTGTAGGAGGCTGACTCTTATTAGGTTTGTATGCCTTGGAGGCTACTTTTTGATGAAGTTGACACACTTTGGACTCTTTTGATGAGCTGTAGATTTTCCATTTTTATTAATTACGAAATTAATAAATAATCAGGGTTTCGGGGCCTCATTAATGGCGCTTAACTCTTGGACCAATCTAGGTTTAATTAATACGTAATTAATTATATTTCTAGGGTTTTTTTTAGCCCATATCATTTGCCCCCCAATTTCTAGGAAAATTTTTCAAGCTTTCGTAGAAATTATATTGACCTTTTTCGAGATTCAGGGTCTTTTTTATCCTTTACCTAAGACTTTATTTACACTAGTGTTTCACAAGTATCGCCTTATTGCAAAGTGTGGAGCGACCTACACATTTACGACGATTGTTGCCTTATTCGAGGCTAATTTGACATTTATATGAACCTTTCACGATTTATATTGTCTAAATTTCATGGTCATTATAAAAAAGAATGTCTTAATTTCAAAAATTTTGGGGAAAACGATCCTTTATTTGCACCTTTCTAAGGTAACTACGGGGCTTTTTACATATTATCTACATAAATTATTGCCCTTCTTACAAAGGAAATATTTAAATAATTTCTCTTGTATTTTTCCATATTTTTCCTAATATTTCAAGAATTTGTTTTGAACACACATGTATTTTTAATAATTATTCCTAATATTTAAGGAATTTCCATGTACCCACAGGTATTTTTAATAATTATTCTTAATATTTAAGGAATTTCCATGTACCCACAGGTATTTTTAATAATTATTCCTAATATTTTAAGGAATTTCCACGTACCCATAGGTATTTTTAATAATTATTCCTAATATTTTAAGGAATTTCCATGTACCCACATTTATTTTAATAATTATTCCTAATATTTAAGGAATTTCCATGTACCCACGGGTATTTTTAATAATTATTCCTAATATTCAAGGAATTTTCATGTACCCATAGGTATTTTTAATAATTATTCCTAATATTTAAGGAATTTCCATGTATCCACGGGTATTTTTAATAATTATTCCTAATATTTAAGGAATTTCCATGTACCCAGAGGTATTTTTAATAATTATTCCTAATATTTAAGGAATTTTCATGTACCCACAGGTATTTTTAATAATTTTTGCAAATATATATATTTTTTGCAAGTATTTCAAAATTATAGACACCTTTTCATAATTTTTTAGGGTCTAATTCGTAATTTTCCAAAGCTCAGGGATGAATCTGTCAGATTTGAAACTTCAGTGGAAAATCTGTTAGTTTATAAAGTTCAGGGGTTAATCTATCAGTTTCTAAACTTTAGTGGAGAATCTGTCAGTTTCTAAACTTCAGTGGAGAATCTGTCAGTTTATAAACTTCAGGGAAGCATTTGTCAATTATCCAGAACTTGGGGTACTAAACTGCACTTTGGCAGTTTAGTCGTAGAATTTTTCATTTCGCTGTGAGGTCGAATGAAAATAGCTCATTTTGAGGACCTCATTTGAGGTCGATTTTGAAATAATAATTTATTTATTTATTCAAATATTATTATTGAATAATAATTTTTATTTTACCCAATTTTTTTTAATTATTTCGATCTCGTTTTGAGGTATTTTCGACCTCATTTTGAGGTATTTTTGACCTTATTTTGAGGTCAACAGGGGGCTCACTTTTGGTTCCAGGTCGAACGAAACGACTTGGGTTTGAAGTCGTGAACCTTCGACCTCGTTTGAGGTCGAAGAAAGGCTGTGTTTGTTATTCCCAGATACTGAACCAAGATTGTAGAAGGGGGGGTTGAATACAATCTTTGAAAACTTTTTCGTTCTTGATAATGAAAATATGAAAAGTATAACAAGAACAGAAACACAAATATAAGTATACAAGAATTAAAAATTCAGGTGGATTGTTTTTGTCCACCTGAGAGATTTTTATTGAAGAAATCTCTGTGATGTTTATGAATAAACACACAGCTGCAAATACACAACTCTAGCTTCAGCAATTTACAAGGATACTTCTTTTTGCTCTCTAAATTGCTGAAGCCTGATTTCTTAAATTCTAGAGTTATGCTACAACTTGGTTATATAACCCAAGTTTACAAAGATACTTAAACATCTAATAATACAAAAAGTACATGTGTTTAGAATCCTTATTTCTCCATCCCGAACAGTGATCCATGTTTGTAGCTTGCCTTTCTTGGCTGATTTTCTTTTAAGGAAATGCTACATTGGACCATGCAAACAGAATGCTTATTTCTTCTTGTCACCTTTCCAGAAATACTGGCTTCCATGCTCTGTGTAGTCTGTCAACCCATGTGCTCTGACATCGCTGTCCTTTTCACAGGTACAGAGAGTATCCGTAGAAGCTATCTGAGTTGTATCCGTTGGTAGTTTCTTGATCAGCCATTACTGATATCCGTAGACAGTACAGTGTCCATATCTGTAGAAGGTTAGTCAAGCTATCCGCAGACAGTCAACTTCATGTATGCAGAATTACAAGGCATCGACTATATACAATTCGCCTCCCTATTCTACATATCTATTGATAGTCAACATGACTTAATTAACCTATCAAGACTACTTCAACTTCAACATCAGAAATACACAAGCATGTTATATTTGATCTTATCCGTAGATAAGCTACCCATCTGCGGATACTGCAATGGCAAACTATCCATTGATGGCTACGTATACTTGAACAATTTTTACTAAGTCAGTTTGGTTATCATCAAGAAACAACATAGTTCCTAACAATCTCCCCCAATTTATGTCTGGTTGAGAATCAGACATAAATTAAGAGTCTTAATGATAACAAAACCACTTTCAGCATATGGATATTAGCAGTAAAAGTTATGTCAAGCTACATGAATTGAAAATCAGAAGAGAAGAGATAGTTACATAGAGAGTGCTCCTTTAGTCTGAGCAAAATCAATTTCTTTTCTTCTCTCTTGGAGGTTGAATCTTCTGTCTCCCTTCCTTAGCATAGTTTGCCTGGATTTTTTCTTGAAGCTTTCTGTAGAATGCATCTTCTTCAGCAATTTTTGGATCCAGCTTGCCTTGCAACCATCTAAGATACCTATTGCTGGCCTTAGACAGTTGATCTTGAATTCTAAAGAATCTTCTACAGCCCTTTTCATCATTGAATTCCATCATCCAGTAAGGTTGAAGATGAATTCTTTGTCCATTAAAAGGGATCTTCAGCTTCCTTGGCAAACAATCAAGAGAGTTCCAGCTGTTCCTTATTTCCTCAATCTTCTTTAACACAGCACCCCTGGAAACCTCAGAGAATCCCCTTAGATTTTTGAAGCCTGAAAAGACTTTCACCAAGGTAGAGTATCCTTCATTCAGAACTTGTTGCAGGGGCCATGCTCTCACCTTTCCTCCTTTGTAGACAAAAGTTAGTCTTTCAGGCAACTCTCTGAATTTGTCTGTGCCTCTGATTTCACTAACTTCCACAAGGAATAGATCCATGGTTGAGTACTCATGTATCTCTGTAATGTACAAAAAGTCTGCCTTGTTCTCAACTGGTTTGGCAACTTTTGGTGCAACATTAAGCTTGATTGGTCCTTGTTGAGCTTTCTTGACTAGTGTCCTTTTCCTTGATGTCTTTTCTTTCTCAATTAAGAACTTAGGAAAAACTAGGTCTTCAAGATCAATAGGTTCTTCTTTAAATTCCACAGGAGTTCCATGGAAGGTGACTTGAGATTGGGTTGAAGCTAGGACAGAATCTTCAAAGACAATCCTCCTCTGTGTATCTCTTCTCTCTTCTCCTTTCACAGGAGAGACATTCCTATTTGATCTCTTCTTCCATCTAGGGGGCTTGGATTTAGGAACTGTCTTCCTTTTCTTCAACCTCTTCTTAGTAGGGGCCTTTTTCACATCAGCCTCACTACTTTCTTCCTCCAATTCCCTCTCTAGTTCTTGGGCTAATCTAGCCTGTCTTTCAGGTGTAGATTCATAACCCTGGGGATTGGCTTCTCTCCTTATCCTGGAAATCTCTTCTGCCTTTGC
The DNA here is from genome assembly GCA_030848705.1 of Heracleum sosnowskyi. NCBI lineage: Eukaryota > Viridiplantae > Streptophyta > Magnoliopsida > Apiales > Apiaceae > Heracleum > Heracleum sosnowskyi. The sequence goes on from CM061241.1 coordinate 50,315,863, forward strand.
TTCATTGAACCGGGGGTGGCTGCTTGTGATGTGAAGTTCTTTGTCATTTCTATAGATAACAGCTAGCCCTTGTCTCAGCATTACATCCTTGGAATTTTTGAGATCCATGATAAGAGTTGCTAGCACCTTTTTCTCATCAGGCTTAGGAAGTGGAAAGTCCACCTCTAGCTTGTTCTTGCCATGATGTTTAGGTGGTGATCCAGTCCTGCCACTGAAGAGAGGTTCAAACTCCTTGACACTAGAATGTTCAACATCATAATTACTTTGCAGAACAATGGTGTCAGGGGTGAGAACCTTCAGAATTGTTGTGTGGACATGATGGCTTCTTATGGATGAAGTCACAGCCTGGAAGATGGATTCCTTGATCAGATTTTCAGAGTTGAGAAACATTTGGACATCCTCAGGTCGAGGAGAGACCACCTTTGTGAGTTGAAACTCACTCGGATTAGCTATAATTTGAGGTGACTCCCCCTGACTTGATGGCACACCTTTAGTTGTAAAGACCACTAGTGCACTCCCCCCTTACTTGAATTCTCCCCCTTTTTGTTATCATCAAGGGTTTGAGTGATAGCAGTTGACTGCAGCAACTGTTGCAGAAGCTTAGTCTGTAGATTTTGGTTAGCCAAAAAGGTGTCCATTTGCTTTTCCATCTTATCCATTCTCCCAGTAAGAGCATCCACATCCTTTACCAGCTTGTCTTGCTTGCATCTTTGAGATGTGGAAGGAGCAACATCATCAATTTGTCTTGCCAAAGCATCCTTTACCCCATCCAGATGGTTCTTGATATCATCAGTGCTAGCTCTTTGTTGCAGGATGTGGGCTTGATGAAGCTGAAGTGATGCCACAAAGTTTTGAACTGAGGTGGCATGCTGTGAATTTGATGTTTTAGCTTCATCATATGCCCTTTGATGATTCCTGAGAATGACTGACTTGGTGGCATTGTGATCATAGGAGTTGGAGAACAACCAAGTAGGCATCTCTTGAAGAGTGGAAGGGCCTTCATCTCCTTCTTCAGCTCTCTCAGAATCATCACTGTCTTCATCATAGCTGAAATCTTCACCGGCTCCTGGAGGCAGATTTTGAATGGCTTCATTTGCTCTAGACATTGATTCAGTTGTGTGTACTAAATTCAACATCCTTTCTGCCTCCACATTGCCCTGTCCAGCCAAGACTTGATAGGCTGGGTCAGGATGAGTAAATGTCTCAACATTCAGGTTGACTTGTTCCAACGCATTTTGGTATTCAAGTTGGTACAGTCTTTCCCTGTCTGCATCACTGACATCCATTGACTCACTTGCAATGGCTGAGTCTTCCATCCTTATCTCTCCTGTACCTGCTTTTCTCTCATTTTCTCTCTTTTCTTGCATCAGGGGTTCCCCCTGGCTCACACCTCTCACACCCTCACCGTCACCTACTAAGGTGGAACTCTCATTGCTCACTTTTACCAGACTAGAAGAAATAGTCTGTCTCTCTTGCTCTTCCTCTCCTTTTGCCTGGTTGCAAACCAGCCTCTCACTCTCAGTTGCTTCACTCCCTTCCCTCAATCCTAGAAGTGTTTGAACTACTTCTAACTCATCCACACTTGAAGTAGAAATACTTGAAGTTTGAAGTGCAAGTGTGTAAGGGTTATCCGTAGAGGCAGTAGAAATGGATGTCAACGGATAGCTGACTTGGGGCATATCCGTAGACGGACAAACACTTGTCAACGGATGAGAGATATCCGTAGATGAAGGAAAAGATGGAGCTCTCGAAATGGAGACTAAGGCGGAATCTGTGGAGATTGATTTGAGATTTGAAGCAATAGATTTAGCTAGAGTCTGAGAAATGATAGATTGGTGATCCAACAAATCATCAATAAGATGATGATCACCAATTTCAGAGTGGGGCTTCTCCAAGAAGGTTAAAGATGGAGAATCAGGAAGTGATGTGTGAATCATATCCACATCCAGAGAGAGTGGGTGAGCTTGGTGCTTCTGTTTCAGTTTGAATGATTAGAGAGGAAGGCTGTGACTCCACATTTACTGGAGCCACATCAAACTGAATTTGAGATGGTGTCACAGACACTGTGTGTGATCCCTGTGTAACCCCAGATGGTTTAGACCGTTTTCTCCTTGAATAGGCCATAATTGTATCTGTGAGGCTGCTTGTGTCCCTATCCCTCTTGTTCTGTGTCCCTGGTTGGGGACTATTTTCAATAGTAACATCCTTTTGGGAGAATGCCACTAGGGATGTGATATTTTCCTTTTCAACCACTGCATCCTTTTGAGAAGATACAGGGTGGCTAGGCTGGGACACACTTATCTCACCCTCTTTGTTCTTGGGGTTTCTTTGATGTTCACCCATTCCCTCACCTCTCACTACCTCCTTCACACTCCCCTCAAGGGTTTTGGTAGTTTTTGCAACAGATGCCTTTTGAGAAGCACCTGAGGTTTGATTTCTAGACTTTGATTTGGGAAGAATGGTGGTGACCACTTGGGTAGGAGACTGTTGGACAGTTCCAGTCTCCATTGTGATACTTGGAATCAAAGAAACAACAACAGAGGTAGGAACAATTGAGGAGATTACCTGACTCACCTGTGCCTTTTGAGCTGCAATGACAATTGGTGGATACACCAATGGAACTTCCCTATTGTGGCTCATCCTATTCAAGTCCTCAAGGACTCTCTTATTCTGAACCCAACACTCCTTGGAGTTTGCAGGGAATTGGATCACCAGGTTGCTTTCTACATGGTTAGCTAGCATCATAAAGAATCTAGCATAATAGATATTCTTGCTTCTAGATGCTTTGTTTCCTAACTTAGCACCTAATTCATAAGGAATCAGAGATCCTAGGTTGAAAAATCTATCATTAAGAAGCATGAAAGCAATATCTAGCATGGAAGAAATAACTGTATCATAATTGCTAATCTTACAAGAAAACACATTTAGAATGGCATCAAAGAAAAAGCTCCATTCTTTGACCATTCCTTTTCTTTGAATTTTACTCAGATTATCAGTAGGTAAGGCATAGTTAATCATATTCAGCATGTTAACTATATCAGTATCACTATGCTTTTCCAACCTATTGTTATCAGGTAAATTCAAGCAAGCAGAAATGACATCACCATTAATCACATGTTCCTTACCTTGAAGAACAAAAGTAATTGTAGCATTCACAGAATCAAAAACTGCCGATTCCCAGATAGCTTCAATTACCTCAAAATAAAGAGTGGGGGCTTCGAGCATAGCTTTGGAGAGCCTGTAGTTCTGAATGAACCTCATCATAGTGTGATATGATGAGCTCTTTTCCTCAAAGTCCACCAGAGCTTTGAAGTTGTTCTTCTCATAGGTGAACCCAGTTAGTGACATTATTTTGGTTACAGGTGCCATTGGTAACAGCTTTGAGCTTGCAGAGAGAGATTAGTCTTGAGAGAAAAGAGGGTTTCTTGCCTTAGTGAATTTTTGGAGAAAGATAGAAGAAAATTAGCTGAGAGTAAAATTTAATTTATACTCCCCCAAAGTAATTCACTAATTAAATCAGAGTAATTAGAAGAAATTATCTGATTTGGCAAGAAAGTAACTGTTTAAAGATAATGAAGTGAAAAGTAAAGTCACGAATTTACCGTAATTACTCACATGTACTGTACGCAGGTAACTACTGATAAGATTGTGACTTTAACGGTCACGATTAAACTAAAATATCTACGGATAGAATTCTACCTAGGGATTTGATATCCGTAGAGGTGTAAAACTATATCCGTAGAGAAAGAAAAATCCAGTGTCAGAAACGACCAACAACGGATGAAGGTATCCGTAGAGGGAGAAATTTTGTCTTGGCAAAATTCTTCTTTTTTAGAGAGTTTTAATTCTCATGAAAATCATTTTGACACTAGCTGCATATCAGACTATCAGACATTTTAAATAGATTAAGAGAAGTTAAGCATACCTAGCTCACTTACCAACCTAGAGAATGTTGATTCATCAAGTGGCTTGGTAAAAATGTCTGCAATCTGCTGCTCACTTGGAACAAAATGAAGTTCCACAGTACCGTTCATCACATGTTCCCTGATGAATCAATGTGCTTGGTTCTTGAGTGCTGCACTGGATTCTCAGTTATAGCAATTGCACTAGTGTTGTCACAGAATATTGGAATCTTATTGACTATCAGACCATAGTCTATGTAACGTCCCCAAATCCAGGGTCAAAGGATTTGGTCGTCACACTGCACTTTTAATCCAAACAACCTGTTCAATATAAAATCAACACAATAATAATAATAATAATATCTGTGACCCCAACTCTACCAAGAATCTTTAAAGGTTATAGTGCTAGAAACAAGAATCCAAAATTTCATTACAACAATCTTTCTTCTTTACAACCATTCTCTTTACATAAATTCTAATACACCAGTATAACTTCGATAAGAAGTATACCAGGCAATTAACTTTACACAATATAATATATATTCAATAGAAAACATCTATATGCAAAACATCTCACTAGCTCCAATGCTCTGGATCAAAACGTCTTTACGCTAATATCTTTCCCCATCTCTGATCAGCTATGCGGACAACTCTCGCCAATATACCTTCTTTCTGGCAGGCTAAAATATATATAAATAAAACATGTATGAGCGAATTAATTGCTCAGCAAGCGCATTATTAAATATAATACGAAAGGTTTCCAAAATAAACTTTGGATTTTCAAATAAACAAGCCTTTGGCTTAAACATTTGTAATCTCTAATATTTTCAAAACAAGTTTGGTAATTTACCACAATTTCTCATTCTTCTTCTCTCAATTGAATAGTTTAAAACACAAAAAGATTTATATTGGTCGTTACGGCGACCGAATCAACAATATCTACAATAGTAAGTAGAAAATATGAAATAAATATAACTCATACGTCTTCAAGACCATAGTTTATACAAAAATACTAATTTTGAAGATAACAGGTCTATTCATAACATTCTCTGAAACCAACAACTCTGGAAGGGTAGAATAATCAAGGAGTAAGAATGAGCCATCATGCTCGGTCAAGAAATAAAGAACGCACTTCAAGACTTTAATATAGTACCGACTGGGTATGCGGTATGAATAAAACTCATCAAGATAGATATCTCACGACTGCCAATGGAATCACGGAAGTGGATTTCGACTATTTGGAATCCAAATGAATTAAGAGTAAGTGATTTCAGCAAGATTGAAACCACCATTTATTAATCAACAACCAACAATTTTACGCAACGAATAAACCTGAATATCAGGTCATAACTCACAAGTACAAAACATATGGATGTAACTCATCCCAGAAATAAGAATTAATATTAGAATTGGATTTTTAACATTTATCAAATCAAGGTTGTGCTGCTGGCCAGCCACGCATCAACCCCGGACTTGCTTATAGCAAAGTCCTCTACTGGATCCTAGGCCAATCTGGGCCTTAATTTATTCCGACCATAAATATGGCCCGACCAATTACTGGTCCCATTAAAAAACATTCCAATCCTATATTATATATATATACGTCAGGTGTCAGAACAATTGACAACCTTCCTTCGACAATCAGGTGTCGGAAGAATCGACAACCTAATACAACAATTGCTGGAAAACTCACGTTCCAGGAAATAGTTCAATTATGAAGAATCCATTAAGGAATAACAATATAATCTAGTATCGACGAGATCGACACAATATGGGGAGGTGCATATGAAAAGTGACAATATAATAAGCATCGACGAGTTCGATGCAACAACTGGGATATAATGAAGAATAAACAATGACATGCTCAACAAGATTTAGTCTGATATGAAACAGGCATTATGATATCAACAGAATTTGTAACAACTCAATATAGAATAGGGTTCAAAGAACAGGCTCTAGATGGCCTCAACAGTTCAAATTATCACATCATGGAAGAATTAGTCAAGATTCAACAATCTGGTAAGTGACAAGAAAGTCAAGTTCAAGTTTAAGAAAAATTCAGGGTGAAGTTTATAAATGAAGAAAACAAGGGTTTATGAACTTCTGACAGAAATAGTTCAAGTCCTTCGAATATATACTTATAATAGATAAGCCTCGTATTTGAAGGAAGTAAACTAAATCATGCACAGCATAAATGAATTCGAATCAGGGAATGGATCAGATGATCGCATTAACAAGAAATGATAATAATACTTGCAAGGGTGTAGGATGGAAAAATGGAATACTTGTAGAACAAGTACCACAACTTCGGAATTTAAAATAACATTTTCAACATAGGGTTCACAAGTTCCCACTCATCTAGGGTTGGCAATATTCCAACCTAATGTTTTAAAATCATGTCTTTTAAAAGAAAGCCTTAGTATACGGCCCATAATTATCTCTTCAAACTTTTCAATATAATAAGTATATCTTTCCAATAAATATGAAAATATGAATCTAAACTCAAAAGGTATAAAAGAGTACTCGTCAATTTACGAGATTAAATAACATACTTGCAATTCAATGCAAAGAAATCAACATTTGAAAATTCAGTAATAAGCATTCAACATGCATACTAATAATTCCAGATAATATCCCTTAATTAATAAGCAAGGGTATAAACACTTGCCTCTGGTCCTTAGCTATTTCGTAACGCTGAAACAATACGATTCCCTCCTTATCCTGTCTTATCGCACGATTCTCTACTCCCGTCCTTCTTTGCTTTAACGCTCTTGCGAATACCACTAGTCTGCTTCTACCATTTCGAATCCATGTGCCAGCCTCGATAGTCAAACATGAGACGGTACTTAGTCTTCAACGTATGATTTCACATTCCATAAACGATTGTAACTTAACTTCGATAATCTGACTCGTCTCGTCCAATAGCCTCTGTTGCACAGACAACCACATTTCAATTGATAGAATGATCACAACTAACTATACAAGTAATCCTCGTAACTCGCTTGACGAAACTCCCCATACTATAAAAGTCAACATCTAAGTCAACGGCCTCGTAAATCTCACTTTCTAACATAACCGACAAATTTCTATCCCAACTACCCCTCGTGATGATATTAGACACGACCAAATACTCAAACAAGTCTCAACACAATTTATTCGCATGCATGACTCAACAACAGATAATTCACATCATTCACATAACATATTTAAACAAGTAACCGGTTACGTATCGGACGCCCGGTCTAATTTACGATATTTAAAACTCAGACACTAGCCCTAGTACGGGCATATACGGACTATAAAACACATTACACAACTCATACAAACCATATAGCACTTATAACCATTTTTAAAACATCACACAATATAAGTATTTTAAATGCAATTAAATCAATTAATAAAATTAATTGACACTCTTTAAATGATCAAACTATTTTTAAATAAATGAACCAAGCTAGAAAATAATTAAACTTAATTTTAATTAATTAAATCTAATTAATAATTAATTATTAAGAATTAACTGATTAAAAGAATTAATCAATTAATTAAATTAATTAATTATTAATCAAAAATAATTAAAATAATTAAATTTAATCAATTTTCGAATTTAAATAAATATTTATGAATTTATAAAATTTTCGGAATAATAAAATGTATTTTTAAATCAAAGATATGATTTTTAGAATTATAAAACTATTTTTGAATTATTTTTAAAAATAAAAATCTAGAAACACTATTCAGAAAAGGGATTAGGGTTAGGAAGATTGAAACCGGGTCGGGTTGGATGGCTAACCGGGTCGCGAAGAACACGACCGGGTCGCCAAGAACAGCCGCCGGTTTCTGGCAACGTTCCGGCCGACCGGTCGGTCTCCGGCCTCCCGACTCACCCCACAACCCTCAGTTTCATCCCCCCTTCAACCCACAAACTCACCACAACACTTATACAAACCAAACCGTGCCCACAAATCGCCCAATCGAACCCGGAGTTGGCCGGAAAACGCGAAAGCCGGCGAGCTTCGATTTTCCGGTCACCTCCATAACCCAATCCAAACTTAAAACTAATCACATAATCAAACTCCCCATTACCCGATCTATCTAATGGTATAAACACAATCGAGAACCGATCAATCAATCAAAAATCCGGCCGAAACTAAAACATTTTCCGGTGACTTCTATAATTTCCGATTTGGCCATTTTCGAACTCAAAAATTCACACAAAAATCATCAGTATGCTTCTCATGACATGTACAATCCAACCATGTACTCAATTAACAAGAACAATCAAGAACAAAGATTTCCCCAAATCAATAAATTCGAATTAAATAATTAAAAATCAAGAAATTCGAAATTCATACCCACACAGATGATGATGATGGATTCGGATAGAAGATGATGAGAGATTCATTTTGATTACAAGAACATCGAAATCGGAATCCGATAACGCCTTCAAATTTGAGTTTGATTCTCAAGAACACGAAGAACACGTTCAGGGGTTTTTCGGATTTTTAACTGTAATTAAGCTTGATTATACGAAAAACAAAGTATGATTTGCCTTTTTATAATAAACGGAAAATAATACCCCAAACGACATTTTTGGATCGATACTGATCCGATGGATCGCTTTAAATACAATTTAACAAAATAAACGCTTTAAATCTTTAATAAAGCAGAATACACGTTTCACGAGACGATAAGCATCCATAAAGTACGTATAACTACAAGTATCGTTTAATACAAAATATACGAACCAAAATACCTCTATTACGAATATTTTTTAGTACTGCCCACTTTAACGAATGAAATATTGGTACGAACGATATACCAATCTCCCGAATAATTTGGGAACGATCCAAATTTTCTTTTCGATAATTAAAATAAAATAAAATAGTATGACACCCTTTTCAAAATAATTTCAAATTCCCCACACATTTCACATAGCACCACAATATCACATATTCAATCATTTAACGAATAACTTAGCACGTTTAAATAGATAAATCATTTAATAACTCTTAATATGAAATTAAAATTTCATTTCGCATCACATAATAACACGTAATTTTCCGGATCTTACATCCTTCCCCCCTTAACAAGATTCTGTCCTCATAATCAACTTGCGCAAACATAGGTGGATATTTTTCCAACATCTCATTCTCAAATTCCTAGGTTGACTCTTCAACCTTAGGATTTCTCCTCATACTCATACTAATTTGACTCCTCTATTACTTATCACTCTCTCATACTGACTCAATATCTCAATCGGTTACTCAACATAGAACAATTTAACTAGATCTCTATAGGTTCATATTCTATGAAACACACTATGAATACACCACTCATGGAGTGGTAGGCAAACTTATACGCAACTTTCCCAACACACAGTAGATCGACGTAAGGTAGCATTTCAAAATCGTCATAGTAACTGTTGTCGTAAGGAAATCTAATCAACGGTAAATGGTCCTTCCAATTACCTTAAAAATTTAGTACACAACCATAGTCTGTCTGAATTCTTTAATTAAGTCGCGGATCTCTGTCAAATACATTTGAACCCATCATTCCATGTCGTACTATTACCTCATTCAAATAGCTAGGGATGAACCAATTCATCTAATAAATATCTCTCGTTAATCGGTCAATAATAACTCAAATAACATCATGATTAACTCTAAGCCTTAGCAACTCTACTACAAAGTCTATCTTAACATGTCCCCACTTCCAATCAGGAATCTCTTTAGTTGTAATCGTCTACTATACCTCTGTTACTCTGTCTTCATTTTCTAGCATCCCAAGCATTTAAATTGTGACGCCCTCCGAACCCGGGGTACAGATTTGAGGAGTCATCCGGCCAACGGAACACTATTTAACACATGCATAATATATATATAAAGACACAATTACCCCTTGACCAAGACCGCATCCAGATTATGGCAATGAACACAAGCTACTACAATCTTTTATTATTACAAACCAGTTTTATCAGAGTTATTACATCACAACTAAAGTTCAAATCTAGACATTAAATCTAGAAAAGCAAAACAACAACTACCCTGCCAATAACAGTGACTCGAGGGGCTCTCCTGACTGCTGGTGAACTATCGGTCACGCTATGCCAACTCATACTCTCGCTTCACTGGAATAGGGTTAGAAAACAACAAGCAAGAGTGAGCCAAAATTGCTCAGCAAACATCAACGAATCATTTCTATCACGGTTGTAAGGATATGAATTTAAGATATCAGAATCAACAATATTTAGCTAACACATGCTTTGTATCAATAATGATTGAAGTAAAGAATTAGAATTTGGCTTATACATTTTATTCAAATCAAAGGTTGTGCTGCTGGCCAGCCACGCATCAACCCCGGACTAGCTCATGTCATAGTCCTCTACTGGATCCCAGGCCAATCTGGGCCTTAAGTTACTTCGACCAATTACTGGTCCATTTTTAAAAACACATGCCAATTCTATAATAGGGTATAAACAATAACATGCTCAATAAGATAAACCGAATGTATAGTAATTGCAAAAGAGCTTCAACTGTTCAGTATCAACGAAGATCGAGAAAGGATCATGGAGTAGTTTCAAGATGGAAATCAAACAATCAAAGGTTGTCAATGATAATCAAAGGATGATAAATAGCAACAATAGGTGGTAAACAATAATCAAGTAAATTGGAAATAAGGGTTTCCGATGCAGATCAAATCAAAGAATCAAGAATTTCTAAGGAAATGGAATCAGTTGTCCCAATGCGGTTAAAAGATGGATAATTTGAATTGTTCTGGGGATAACGGTATTCAAGTAATCAAGACAATAATAATTTTTATCACAAGTAAAGGCACAGATACTTGCCTGGTCTAAGCTGCTGTCGGATCGACTCTGCTCACTCTACTTTCCCCTTTCCCTTGCTCCGGGAACTCGATTCTATAATTTAAACAACTCATCACAATAAGTCTAACTATGCTCGTTCTACTCTCGACACTTATTCAATCAATAATCACATTTAAACAAGTAACCGGTTACGTATCGGACGTCCGGTATAATTTACGATATTTAAAACTCAGATATTTGCCCTAGCACGGGCATATACAGACTATAAAACACGACACACAATTAATATGAACCATATAGCACTTATAAACATTTTTAAAACATCATACGGAACTCATTTGAATTTTTAATAAGTCATTACTAATTTTTAAATCAAAAATCGGATTTTTAAATCCAATATAAACATTTAAATGAAAATAAATCAATTAATAAAATTAATTGACACTCTTTAAATACTCAAACTATTTTTAAATAAATAAATAGGCTTGAAAATAATTAAACTGAATTTTTAATTAATTAAATCTAATTAATAATTAATTTTTAAGAATCAATTGATTAAAAGAATTAACCAATTAATTAGTAAATTAATTATTAATTAAAAATAATTAAAATAATTAAGTTTAATCAATTTTCGGATTTAAAATAATAAATATAATTTATCAGAATTTTTCTGATATAAAAATATATTTTTAAAATAAAAATATGAATTTTTAAAGTTTTTAAACTATTTTCGAATTAAATTTAAAAATAAAATTCAAAAACAGTTTTCTGAAATTGAATTAGGGTTTTGAAGATTGAAACCGGGTCGAAAAATCGGGTAAACGGGTCGGGAAGAACGAATCCGGGTCACCAAGAACAACCCGCCGGAATCTGGGTTTTCCAGAATCCGGCCGGCGTCCGGTGGCCGGACTTCGCCGTTTCCGATCAAAACCAAACCAAACTATAGGGCTTTTGTTCGCTTTTGCAAGACAAACACAACCCACATACACACACATCTGTCCCATGCCGGAATCGTGCCCAGAATTCATTCAAAGAACTCGCCGGCGACGACCTCGGCCGGAAACCCGATCTACTTAAATCCTACATGAAACTCAAAGATTAATATACCAAAATGAAGCTTATAACTCATACAATAAAAGCCCTTTACCAAAAACAATGTCAGATCAATATCAAGAACGTACGAATTGAAAGAAGAAATCGGGTCAAAACCCGAAAATCAAACCCGACTAAATCGAACATAAACATGAAATTAAAGCATGGATTCTTGCTAATTAGAACCCTAGGAACATGTTAGAAGCAACCAATTGAACGGAGAATCAACAGAATGAAAATCCCCAAATCGAATCAAGAACCCTAATTTTAATTCGAAACTTGTAAAATCAATATAAAATCGAATACTTACCAGATGATGATGAGGTTGGAAGATTCTGAAACTAGATTTTTGGGGCTTTGATTTGAGTATAAGAACTTCAGATTTGGACTTCAATAACCCTTAGAACGAATTGATTGAAGATCAAGAACACAAAATAATTATTTGGGAATTTCGGATTTCTTGAGTAATTTCTGAAGAATTGCTAGGGTTATGAAGTCTGATTGGTCATTTTATATTTTTGGAAAAATAATACCCCAAATAACATTTTTGGATCGATATTGATTCGTTAGATCGTTTAAAAACCCTAATTAGGTCAAAAACACGTTTTACGAAAAGTAAGGGGTTAAAAAGGTTGATGATTATCCAAATTGATATATATCATTATATAACTAATGCTCAAGAATACTAGGGCTATAACAACTTCAATATTGATATAGAACGATAAATCCGTCCCCTTAAGCAATTAGGGTTCGGAACGATTTTTCCTTTTTCGGATCAAAAATTGAAATTAATTTGCAGAATCAAATAGGTAGGGTTAAATAGAATCCCATAACCCTTTCGATAACGATTCGAATACGAAAGACGAAGAATTAAAAATGAATGTACGAAATTTCAACGGGCTCTTGAATTATCAAAACGGCTCAAATTTGAAGAAAATTCCAAATGACGAAATTTTTGAAAGGGGCTTCCGACTCACCATTTAGCACATAATTACACACTAAATATCATATAATAATATTCCAATATTCCAAAATAAATATTTTAGATTAAATATATCATTTAATCAATTAATAAAATTCACGGATATTACATCCTTCCCCCCTTAATAGGATTCTGTCCTCAGAATCAGATCAAGGAAACAACTGGGGATACTTCTCTAACATCTCACTCTCTAACTCCCAGGTAGACTCTTCTACTTTAGGATTCCTCCACAAAACTCTCACTAACGCTACTGTCTTATTCCTTAGTACTTTCTCCTTACGATCCACTATCTGAATTGGTCGTTCTACATACGATAAATCTGCCTGGACCTCTATTGGTTCATACTCTATTACATGATTCGAATCTGGTCGATACCTCTTAAGCATAGATACATGAAATACATTATGAATGTGCTGCATATGCGGTGGCAACGCCAACTCGTAAGCTACTTCGCCCACTTTCTTCAAAATCTCAAACGGCCCAACATATCTCGGACTCAACTTCCCTTTCTTTCCAAATCTAACTAATCCTTTCCATGGTGAAACCTTTAGTAACACTTGCTCTCCTTCTTCGAATCCCACATCCTTTCTGGCTAGATCCGCATACTTCTTCTGTCGGTCTTGAGCTGTTATCAATCTTCTCTGAATCAATTGAACCACTTCTTTTGTTCGTTGTACTAGTTCTGGTCCTATCATTTTCCGTTCACCAACTTCTTCCCAATATACTGGAGATCGACACTTTCGTCCATACAAAGCTTCGTACGGTGGCATTCCGATGCTCGCGTGAAAACTATTATTATATGAAAATTCCACCAAGGGTAGATGATCGTCCCAACTGCCTTCAAAATCAAGTGCACACGTCCTAAGCATATCTTCAATAGTCTGAATTGTCCTTTCGCTCTGACCGTCCGTCTGCGGATGATAAGCCGTACTCATTCTCAACTCGGTGCCCAAACACTCTTGAAAACTCCTCCAAAATCTTGAATTGAATCGAGGGTCTCTATCAGACACTATCGATACTGGAACTCCATGTCGTACTACGATTTCTTTTATGTACATATGAACTAACTTATCCAGCGAGAATCTCTCGTTAATCGGAAGAAAATGCGCAGATTTCGTCAATCGATCCACGACAACCCAGATGGCATCATGGTTAGCTTTTGTTCTAGGCAATCCTACTACAAAGTCCATCGCAATGTGTTCCCACTTCCATTCGGGAATCTCCAATGGTTGAAGTAATCCACTTGGTCTCTGATGTTCCGCCTTAACTCTTTGACACGTAAAGCATTTACTTACCCATTCCGCAATCTCTCTCTTCATATCTGGCCACCAAAAGTTCGTCTTAAGATCTCGATACATCTTCGTACTCCCTGGATGAATTGAATACTTCGAGTTATGTGCTTCGTGCAGAATCTCACTTTTCAGTTCCGTTACGTTAGGTATCCATATCCGAGAAGCAAATCTCAAGATCCCTTTGTCGTCCGGTTGGCTACATATTTCCTCACCTGTCATTTTATTCACATCGTCGTTCATAACTTGCTCTTGGCACTTTCGTATCTTCTCCAACAATTCAGGTTGAAACGTCATGGTATAAATTATTTCCGTAGCGTCCTTCGGATTAATTACTTCGATTTCCAATTTCTCAAATTCCTTGTATAATTCTTTGGTCATCATTAGTGTATTTAATCTCTCTTTTCTGCTCAATGCATCTGCTACCACATTTGCCTTGCCGGGATGATAGTTGATAGAAACGTCGTAGTCCTTGATTAGTTCTAACCATCTTCGTTGCCTCATGTTCAGCTCTTTCTGAGTAAAGATATACTTCAAACTTTTGTGATCGGTGTAAATTTCACATCTCTCTCCATACAAGTAGTGTCTCCATATCTTCAAAGCAAACACAATAGCTGCTAACTCCAAATCGTGTGTAGGGTACTTCTGTTCGTGGGGTCTCAACTGTCTTGACGCATAGGCAATCACCTTGTCATGTTGCATAAGTACGCATCCTAATCCTTTGTACGATGCATCACTATAGATTACGAAATGACCTTGATCGTCTGGTAACATCAATACCGGTGCCGTAGTTAGTCTTTTCTTTAACTCTTGGAAGCCTTCTTCGCATTTATCGTTCCATATGAATCGCTCGCTTTTCCTTGTCAGCTTGGTCATTGGAGTAGCTATCTTCGCAAAATCTTGCACAAATCTCCGGTAGTATCCGGCTAATCCCAAGAAACTTCTGACTTCAGTCGGTGTCCTTGGTCTCTCCCAATCTTTCACTGCCTCTATCTTTGCTGGGTCCACTTTGATGCCTTCGCTGCTCACCACGTGTCCTAAGAAATGAACTTCTTTCAACCAGAATTCACACTTGGAAAACTTCGCGTATAGTCCTTCTTGTCTCAACGTTTCTAACACAATTCGCAACTGGTCTGCATGCTCTTCTTCTGTCCTTGAGTATATCAAGATGTCGTCGATGAATACCACTACAAACTTGTCCAAATATCTCTTGAAAATCCTGTTCATTAGATCCATAAAAGCTGCGGGTGCATTCGTTAGTCCAAACGCCATTACTAAAAATTCATAGTGCCCATACCTTGTTCGAAAGGCTGTCTTCGGTATGTCGTCTGGTCTAATCGATCTTCGAAAAATGTACCGCTCCCTTCAGCTGGTCAAACAGATCATCTATTCGAGGTAACGGATACTTGTTCTTAATGGTCAGCTTGTTCAACTCCCGATAGTCTATACACAATCTCATGCTTCCATCCTTTTTCTTGACAAACAGTACTGGTGCTCCCCACGGTGAAACGCTGGGTCTAATAATTCCTTTTTCTAGCAAACCTTGCAGTTGATCAGCCAATTCCTTCATCTCCACTGGTGCCATCCTGTAAGGGGCCTTCGATACTGGCTCCGCGCCCGGTACTAAGTCTATCGCAAATTCAATTTCTCTATCTGGAGGTAAACCTGGTAATTCTTCCGGAAAAACATCTGGAAACTCATTTACGACTGGAATATCTTCTAACTTAGAAACTTCCTTATCTATATCTATTACATAAGCTAGATACGCCTCACAACCTTGCCTTAATAACCTCTTAGCCTGAATCATTGTCAGGAACCTCTTTCTTTGTTTCTCTCCTCTAAATATTATCTCTTTCTTTTCTAGGGTAATCAAAGTAACCCTCTTATTCTTACAATCAATACTTGCATCATGCTCAGTCAACCAATCCATCCCTAATATCACATCAAATTCACCTAACTTAAAAGGTAACAAGTCAACATAAAAACGATTTCCCAAAATCTCTATCTCACAACGGGGATAATATGAACTGACCGCGATACGATCCTGATTAGCTATCTCTATAGTCAACACTCCACTTAAAGGTTTCATTACGCAATTCAATCTATGAGCAAACGTTTCAGAAATAAAAGACTTCGTCGCTCCCGAATCTATTAACACTTGTGCAGGAATAGAATTTACTAGAAGTGTACCTGCCACCACGTCGGAATCTCTCACTGCTTCTCCCATTGACATATTGTAGGTCCTGGCTAACGGCTGAACGTTAACAACTGGGGGTGCTTCAATTGCCCGAATCATATTGTTCACGGTTGCTGGTGCTCTGCAGTCCTTAATCATGTGACCTGGTTTCTTACACCGATGACACACGATGCCTATCTTGCAATCCCGGGAATAATGTCCCTTCTGATTGCATTTAAAGCATGTGACAGTCAATCGATGGCATATCCCTAGATGTCGCTTCCCGCATGTCTTGCATTCTGGTAGTGGGGGTCTAGAAAGTCCCTGCTGACCGCCGGTTAGTAGACGGTTATCTTGTCCTACGTTTCCGGTGTCTGGTTTCCTGAAACTTGTATTCCTTCCGTGCTGAAATCCCAGCTTCTTATTTGCTTGCCCTTGAAAACTTCCCTGCTGCTGTCCCTTATCGGGTATCCCTGCTTTCCTTTTCTTGTTCTCCTTCTCTCTCATGTAAGAATCACTCTCTGCCTCCGCAATCATTGCCTTTTGGACCACCGCTGCATAGGTGTCCAACTCCAATACAGCTAACTTACTACGAATCCAAGACCTCAGTCCCTGCTGGAACCTCTTGGCCTTCTTCTTTTCCGTATCCACATAGGTTGGAACAAACCTTGACAACTCCGTAAACCTTGTTTCATATTGGGGCACTGTCATGCTTCCCTGCTTTAATTCCAAAAACTTCAATTCCATCTGATCTCTCATATAGTCCGGAAAATATCTTTCCAAAAACAGCTCTGTGAATCTTGCCCACGTAATCAATCCCTCGGGCTCCATAGCCCTACTCGTTTCCCACCAATAACTAGCCTCATTCTTCAGAAAATAGCTTGCATACTCTGTCTTCTTATCCTCTGTCACCTCTATCAAGGCAAAAGCCTTTTCCATCTCTTTCAACCATGCTTTAGCCTCTACAGGGTCTGCTGATCCTTTAAATTCTGGAGGTTTTGCTGCCTGGAAAGATTTGAACGTAACTGCCGGTGCTGCTTGCTGGTGCTGTTGTTGATGCTGCTGATGCTGATGTTGCTGATGCTGATGTTGCTGATGCTGTTGCTGCTGTTCTAAGAGCTGTTGCTGAAATGCACGTTGCTGCTGTGCTAATGCGGCAGTCTGTTGAGTAAGGGTATTTAACAACTGGATTACCATCGGGTCCACACGGCCCGTGGGAGGTGTATTTTGTTGACCTTCTTGGTCAGAAGTATCAGTTGAACGGGTTTGTCGTCTAGGAGCCATATCGCTAATGAATAAACAATAATTGGCTTAATCAAACAGTTCATATAAGAGAAGGAAGGATCACAATTGATATCTCGAAGGTTTACAGATCTTCTCAACGGTGTATGGATACACTCGTTGCAATAAGTAGAATAACAGTTATGATGCTGGAAATGAATGACAGGGGAATAAATACAGTTCTATAAAAGAGGTTTATCATATATATATAGATAGAGTTAGTACAAGCGTAGAACGCTTCAAAAGAAAGTATATCATGGCTGAACCATAACTGCCGACCAGCAATACAACAACAAAAATGCAACAACAACCCGAGGCGTTCCTATAAGCCCGGTGCACTGCTGATTCTACTATATGCATCTATATACTAACTATCTAGAACCATACATCCATGTCACATCTGTCTACTACCGATACCTGCTCACAGATCACCTGCTCCTGCCGGCCATAACGGGGGTCCTGAAACCTCTGCAATCTCACTCATCGCATAATCCAAAATCTGTCTCATCCCTGCTACTGTCTCTCCCTCTCGACTAGAAGCTAATCCATGCAATCGAGTCTCAACCAAAGTCCTCGTAACCCTAAACCTCATCTGAATGTCTCTCATCTGATCTCTAAGTCTGTCTCTCTCTCTGACAGCGGCTGCCTCGATCGAACGAATCCTACCCATCTCCATAACCTGTCCATAAAGGAAATCCTTCTCTCTTCTCACCCTCTGATACACATGGTGTGGAACTGGTGGCTCACATAACTGATACAAAGGCCCACAAACTGATGCCTGAGACGCTGGTGCTGGGGCTACTTGCCGGAGTGGAATAGGACAAGGTATCTGATCTCTCCTGACTACTGGGCCCTGATGCCTAGGCTGATATCGCACTGGCCGAGACGGTCCTGCTCTCTCAACGGGTGTAGGTATCTCTGATA
Organism: Heracleum sosnowskyi; assembly: GCA_030848705.1. Taxonomy (NCBI): domain Eukaryota; kingdom Viridiplantae; phylum Streptophyta; class Magnoliopsida; order Apiales; family Apiaceae; genus Heracleum; species Heracleum sosnowskyi. The sequence continues at coordinate 50,334,335 of CM061241.1, forward strand.
TCGTATCCTCGGAAGGGTCTGAGTCTGAACTAGAACTAGGGGGCTGCAATTATAACCACATTTAATTACTACGCGTAATATCCCTAGTTGACCTCCTAATATCCTTACGTGACTTCCTAACTCTCTATGTTATCCTGGACCCTAAGTCCTAACTTGTTTCAAATGCCATAACCTGTTTCTCTGATACCAACTGTGACGCCCTCCGAACCCGGGGTACAGATTTGAGGAGTCATCCGGCCAACGGAACACTATTTAACACATGCATAATATATATATAAAGACACAATTACCCCTTGACCAAGACCGCATCCAGATTATGGCAATGAACACAAGCTACTACAATCTTTTATTATTACAAACCAGTTTTATCAGAGTTATTACATCACAACTAAAGTTCAAATCTAGACATTAAATCTAGAAAAGCAAAACAACAACTACCCTGCCAATAACAGTGACTCGAGGGGCTCTCCTGACTGCTGGTGAACTATCGGTCACGCTATGCCAACTCATACTCTCGCTTCACTGGAATAGGGTTAGAAAACAACAAGCAAGAGTGAGCCAAAATTGCTCAGCAAACATCAACGAATCATTTCTATCACGGTTGTAAGGATATGAATTTAAGATATCAGAATCAACAATATTTAGCTAACACATGCTTTGTATCAATAATGATTGAAGTAAAGAATTAGAATTTGGCTTATACATTTTATTCAAATCAAAGGTTGTGCTGCTGGCCAGCCACGCATCAACCCCGGACTAGCTCATGTCATAGTCCTCTACTGGATCCCAGGCCAATCTGGGCCTTAAGTTACTTCGACCAATTACTGGTCCATTTTTAAAAACACATGCCAATTCTATAATAGGGTATAAACAATAACATGCTCAATAAGATAAACCGAATGTATAGTAATTGCAAAAGAGCTTCAACTGTTCAGTATCAACGAAGATCGAGAAAGGATCATGGAGTAGTTTCAAGATGGAAATCAAACAATCAAAGGTTGTCAATGATAATCAAAGGATGATAAATAGCAACAATAGGTGGTAAACAATAATCAAGTAAATTGGAAATAAGGGTTTCCGATGCAGATCAAATCAAAGAATCAAGAATTTCTAAGGAAATGGAATCAGTTGTCCCAATGCGGTTAAAAGATGGATAATTTGAATTGTTCTGGGGATAACGGTATTCAAGTAATCAAGACAATAATAATTTTTATCACAAGTAAAGGCACAGATACTTGCCTGGTCTAAGCTGCTGTCGGATCGACTCTGCTCACTCTACTTTCCCCTTTCCCTTGCTCCGGGAACTCGATTCTATAATTTAAACAACTCATCACAATAAGTCTAACTATGCTCGTTCTACTCTCGACACTTATTCAATCAATAATCACATTTAAACAAGTAACCGGTTACGTATCGGACGTCCGGTATAATTTACGATATTTAAAACTCAGATATTTGCCCTAGCACGGGCATATACAGACTATAAAACACGACACACAATTAATATGAACCATATAGCACTTATAAACATTTTTAAAACATCATACGGAACTCATTTGAATTTTTAATAAGTCATTACTAATTTTTAAATCAAAAATCGGATTTTTAAATCCAATATAAACATTTAAATGAAAATAAATCAATTAATAAAATTAATTGACACTCTTTAAATACTCAAACTATTTTTAAATAAATAAATAGGCTTGAAAATAATTAAACTGAATTTTTAATTAATTAAATCTAATTAATAATTAATTTTTAAGAATCAATTGATTAAAAGAATTAACCAATTAATTAGTAAATTAATTATTAATTAAAAATAATTAAAATAATTAAGTTTAATCAATTTTCGGATTTAAAATAATAAATATAATTTATCAGAATTTTTCTGATATAAAAATATATTTTTAAAATAAAAATATGAATTTTTAAAGTTTTTAAACTATTTTCGAATTAAATTTAAAAATAAAATTCAAAAACAGTTTTCTGAAATTGAATTAGGGTTTTGAAGATTGAAACCGGGTCGAAAAATCGGGTAAACGGGTCGGGAAGAACGAATCCGGGTCACCAAGAACAACCCGCCGGAATCTGGGTTTTCCAGAATCCGGCCGGCGTCCGGTGGCCGGACTTCGCCGTTTCCGATCAAAACCAAACCAAACTATAGGGCTTTTGTTCGCTTTTGCAAGACAAACACAACCCACATACACACACATCTGTCCCATGCCGGAATCGTGCCCAGAATTCATTCAAAGAACTCGCCGGCGACGACCTCGGCCGGAAACCCGATCTACTTAAATCCTACATGAAACTCAAAGATTAATATACCAAAATGAAGCTTATAACTCATACAATAAAAGCCCTTTACCAAAAACAATGTCAGATCAATATCAAGAACGTACGAATTGAAAGAAGAAATCGGGTCAAAACCCGAAAATCAAACCCGACTAAATCGAACATAAACATGAAATTAAAGCATGGATTCTTGCTAATTAGAACCCTAGGAACATGTTAGAAGCAACCAATTGAACGGAGAATCAACAGAATGAAAATCCCCAAATCGAATCAAGAACCCTAATTTTAATTCGAAACTTGTAAAATCAATATAAAATCGAATACTTACCAGATGATGATGAGGTTGGAAGATTCTGAAACTAGATTTTTGGGGCTTTGATTTGAGTATAAGAACTTCAGATTTGGACTTCAATAACCCTTAGAACGAATTGATTGAAGATCAAGAACACAAAATAATTATTTGGGAATTTCGGATTTCTTGAGTAATTTCTGAAGAATTGCTAGGGTTATGAAGTCTGATTGGTCATTTTATATTTTTGGAAAAATAATACCCCAAATAACATTTTTGGATCGATATTGATTCGTTAGATCGTTTAAAAACCCTAATTAGGTCAAAAACACGTTTTACGAAAAGTAAGGGGTTAAAAAGGTTGATGATTATCCAAATTGATATATATCATTATATAACTAATGCTCAAGAATACTAGGGCTATAACAACTTCAATATTGATATAGAACGATAAATCCGTCCCCTTAAGCAATTAGGGTTCGGAACGATTTTTCCTTTTTCGGATCAAAAATTGAAATTAATTTGCAGAATCAAATAGGTAGGGTTAAATAGAATCCCATAACCCTTTCGATAACGATTCGAATACGAAAGACGAAGAATTAAAAATGAATGTACGAAATTTCAACGGGCTCTTGAATTATCAAAACGGCTCAAATTTGAAGAAAATTCCAAATGACGAAATTTTTGAAAGGGGCTTCCGACTCACCATTTAGCACATAATTACACACTAAATATCATATAATAATATTCCAATATTCCAAAATAAATATTTTAGATTAAATATATCATTTAATCAATTAATAAAATTCACGGATATTACATAAATACTCACCAACATTAATATCCTTTTAAACCTCTTATATATCCTTACATTTCCTTCTTATCCATTATACTATCTCGCTCCTTCCTGTAATTGAATTCCATTTCTCTTTCCATAACTCTTTCCTTTATGTAGCCCTTTCTCTTTAATCAATCTTGGTTGAATCCTTATTTCCGTCATTTCTTTTAGTTAATCTCTTGTTATCATAACCTCAAAGCTCCATCCTTTCTACTCCTTGTACCGAAGATATTCACATCTCAAATCTCTCTTTTACTACTCATAATGTCAACCTCTAATATAATCTCTTGGTTAATTCTATTTACTCCCAATATATCTAACAACTGCTCTCAACGATCATATACCTTCCGTGCCAATTAACTCTTCAGCTTAAAACAACCCATCATTACCTTATCCATTGTCTTTAAATCCTTATTAACACCTCTTCATCTTCTTTTCCTAGTTTCAATTGTGAGAATATTCCTTATCAGCTTGGTGACTTAATCCATATCTTTAAAAAAATTGTTCTACTTAGTCCTAAGAACTTAATTAATCTCCATCTGATTCCCAAATAATTTAGAAGATACATTCACAGTAACACTCAGGACACCTTTTCCATGGTTCCATCTCATTTCCCAAACAGCTTGATCAACTCGACATTATCTTGATTCTCATTCTATACATCCACATTGACTGGTAAGATCTACCTTAACTATCGTGAGCAAAAGACTTGCAATCATATCATACAATCTTGAAATACGCAAAGATCAACTCATTCTCCATTATTAGCCAATCATCAAATTTTAAAAGTTCTTCTCATTGAGACAAAAATCTATTAGGTTCATCTTCCACAACATGGGATATCATCAGCACAATTACACATTTTTCCCCAAATTTCCAATCAACTCTTGAATTATCTAACTTCACCTTTCCATATCGTAACGTTAATCGATAGAAAGAGAACAACTGGCTCCGTTATATGTTACTAGTATTCTAATCGCATCGTAATCCGCTTTCGCTCGTGGTAATTCAATCGCAAATTCTTCGTTCATTATGGTAGGGTAAATTTCAGTTCACCCTAATGGCATACCTCCCAGATTATTTGGTATAACAAAAATTCATGATATTTTGAAGTGAAAGATTCTAAGGAATTACTGAGAGACCAATTTGATCACATGAACTCAATGTTGTGTGTCTCTATTAAGACAGTACTAAAGGTAATTAGCCTTCTTGTATTTCATAACACACAAGTGACGGCGTCCCGTCAGACTTCTATCACATAGACAGATAGTCCTTGTGTCCCCTATAAATAGGGTTGTTTACCTCAGTTGGAGTAGTGAAACATGAAAGAAATTTACGGTCAAAATAACAACCAAGACCTCTCGATAAGAAATCTCAAATACACACCTTGGATTGAAATTGAATAAATTCCAAAGGTGTCATTTCAAAAAAAAAAAAAAGAACAACCAGAAAGGAAGTATCAACAAATAGTGTTACATCACAAATAGAGTTATCCACTCCGGAAGAATGAAGGAGTTGGAATTTAAATAACATATTTTCAATAGGCTTCACAAATTTGAAATAGATGTCACAACAACCTCTGATGCAATTGCAATCATGATTGATCAAAAGTATCAAGTACAAGGTCAAAAGGTGGAATATATTCACCAACACGGCTTCGCTTAAAGAAATGTCAAATATTTCCTTAGGATGGGAAGGTATTACCAAGGTCTTCACATATGACTCCTCCGTCGACTCCTTCGATAGCTCGTTATTCGATTTCAGCCCTTCTTCTCCACGTTATTCGATTTCAGCCCTTCTTTTCCACGTCGCAAGGTTATCAATATCGTACGTCGTCGTCGACTCGTAATAGTCCTCGAAGATTCCGCCATAGACGTCTACAAACGCAAGAAGTTCTATCCATTTCAGCACAACTATCTCAATCAAATACCTCCATCTCAACTCACTCAGCGGTACTATATCCAATAGTCCAATACGAACTCTAAATGAGCTCTGACGTTCCTTATATAACTATATACACTCCCACACACTCTCGTTTCTAGTTTTACTATAACCCTTGCTCTGATACCAACTGTAACGTCCCCAAATCCGGGGTCAAAGGATTTGGTCGTCACACTGCACTCTTAATCCAAACAACCTGTTCAATATAAAATCAACACAATGATAATAATAATAATATCTGTGACCCCAACTCTACCAAGAATCTTTAAAGGTTATAGTGCTAGAAACAAGAATCCAAAATTTCATTACAACAATCTTTCTTCTTTACAACCATTCTCTTTACATAAATTCTAATACACCAGTATAACTTCGATAAAAAGTATACCAGACAACTAACTTTACACAATATAATATATATTCAATAGAAAACATCTATATGCAAAACCTCTCACTAGCTCCAATGCTCTGGATCAAAACGTCTTTACGCTAATATCTTTCCCCATCTCTGATCAGCTATGCGGACAACTCTCGCCAATACACCTTCTTTCTGGCAGGCTAAAATATATATAAATAAAACAAGTATGAGCGAATGAAGTGCTCAACAAGCGCATTATTAAATATAATACGAAAGGTTTCCAAAATAAACTTTGGATTTTCAAATAAACAAGCCTTTGGCTTAAACATTTGTAATCTCTAATATTTTCAAAACAAGTTTGGTAATTTACCACAATTTCTCATTCTTCTTCTCTCAATTGAATAGTTTAAAACACAAAAAGATTTATATTGGTCATTACGGCGACCGAATCAACAATATCTACAATAGTAAGTAGAAAATATGAAATAAATATAACTCATACGTCTTCAAGACCATAGTTTGTACAAAAATACTAATTTTGAAGATAACAGGTCTATTCATAACATTCTCTGAAACCAACAACTCTGGAAGGGTAGAATAATCAAGGAGTAAGAATGAGCCATCACGCTCGGTCAAGAAATAAAGAACGCACTTCAAGACTTTAATATAGTACCGACTAGGTATGCGGTATGAATAAAACTCATCAAGATAGATATCTCACGACTGCCAATGGAATCACGGAAGTGGATTTCGACTATTTGGAATCCAAATGAATTAAGAGTAAGTGATTTCAGCAAGATTGAAACCACCATTTATTAATCAACAACCAACAATTTTACGCAACGAATAAACCTGAATATCAGGTCATAACTCACAAGTACAAAACATATGGATGTAACTCATCCCAGAAATAAGAATTAATATTAGAATTGGATTTTTAACATTTATCAAATCAAAGGTTGTGCTGCTGGCCAGCCACGCATCAACCCCGGACTTGCTTATAGCAAAGTCCTCTACTGGATCCTAGGCCAATCTGGGCCTTAATTTATTCCGACCATAAATATGGCCCGACCAATTACTGGTCCCATTTAAAAACATTCCAATCCAATATTATATATATATATACGTCAGGTGTCAGAACAATTGACAACCTTCCTTCGACAATCAGGTGTCGGAAGAATCGACAACCTAATACAACAATTGCTGGAAAACTCACGTTCCAGGAAACAGTTCAATTATGAAGAATCCATTAAGGAATAACAATATAATCTAGTATCGACGAGATCGACACAATATGGGGAGGTGCATATGAAAAGTGACAATATAATAAGCATCGGCGAGTTCGATGTAACAACTGGGATATAATGAAGAATAAACAATGACATGCTCAACAAGATTTAGTCTGATATGAAACAGACATTATGATATCAACAGAATTTGTAACAACTCAATATAGAATAGGGTTCAAAGAACAGGCTCTAGATGGCCTCAACAGTTCAAATTATCACATCATGGAAGAATTAGTCAAGATTCAACAATCTGGTAAGTGACAAGAAAGTCAAGTTCAAGTTTAAGAAAAATTCAGGGTGAAGTTTATAAATGAAGAAAACAAGGGTTTATGAACTTCTGACAGAAATAGTTCAAGTCCTTCGAACATATACATATAATAGATAAGCCTCGTATTTGAAGGAAGTAAACTAAATCATGCACAACATAAATGAATTCGAATCAGGGAATGGATCAGATGATCGCATTAACAAGAAATGATAATAATACTTGCAAGGGTGCAGGATGGAAAAATGGAATACTTGTAGAACAAGTACCACAACTTCGGAATTTAAAATAACATTTTCAACATAGGGTTCACAAGTTCCCACTCATCTAGGCTTGGCAATATTCCAACCTAATGTTTTAAAATCATGTTTTTTAAAAGAAAGCCTTAGTATACGGCCCATAATTATCTCTTCAAACTTTTCAATATAATAAGTATATCTTTCCAATCAATATGAAAATATGAATCTAAACTCAAAAGGTATAAAAGAGTACTCGTCAATTTACGAGATTAAATAACATACTTGCAATTCAATGCAAAGAAATCAACATTTGAAAATTCAGTAATAAGCATTCAACATGCATACTAATAATTCAAGATAATATCCCTTAATTAATAAGCAAGGGTATAAACACTTGCCTCTGGTCCTTAGCTATTTCGTAACGCTGAAACAATACGATTCCCTCCTTATCCTGTCTTATCGCACGATTCTCTACTCCCGTCCTTCTTTGCTTTAACGCTCTTGCGAATACCACTAGTCTGCTTCTACCATTTCGAATCCATGTGCCAGCCTCGATAGTCAAACATGAGACGGTACTTAGTCTTCAACGTATGATTTCACATTCCATAAACGATTGTAACTTAACTTCGATAATCTGACTCGTCTCGTCCAATAGCCTCTGTTGCACGGACAACCACATTTCAATTGATAGAATGATCACAACTAACTATACAAGTAATCCTCGTAACTCGCTTGACGAAACTCCCCATACTATAAAAGTCAACATCTAAGTCAACGGCCTCGTAAATCTCACTTTCTAACATAACCGACAAATTTCTATCCCAACTACCCCTCGTGATGATATTAGACACGACCAAATACTCAAACAAGTCTCAACACAATTTATTCGCATGCATGACTCAACAACAGATAATTCACATCATTCACATAACATATTTAAACAAGTAACCGGTTACGTATCGGACGCCCGATCTAATTTACGATATTTAAAACTCAGACACTAGCCCTAGTACGGGCATATACGGACTATAAAACACATTACACAACTCATACAAACCATCTAGCACTTATAACCATTTTTAAAACATCACACGAAACTTATTTGAATTTTAAATAAGTCATTACTAATTTTTAAACCAAAAATCGGATTTTTAAATCCAATATAAGTATTTTAAATGCAATTAAATCAATTAATAAAATTAATTGACACTCTTTAAATGATCAAACTATTTTTAAATAAATGAACCAAGCTAGAAAATAATTAAACTTAATTTTAATTAATTAAATCTAATTAATTATTAATTATTAAGAATTAACTGATTAAAAGAATTAATCAATTAATTAAATTAATTAATTATTAATCAAAAATAATTAAAATAATTAAATTTAATCAATTTTCGAATTTAAATAAATATTTATGAATTTATAAAATTTTCGGAATAATAAAATGTATTTTTAAATCAAAGATATGATTTTTAGAATTATAAAACTATTTTTGAATTATTTTTAAAAATAAAAATCCAGAAACACTATTCAGAAAAGGGATTAGGGTTAGGAAGATTGAAACCGGGTCGGGTTGGATGGCTAACCGGGTCGCGAAGAACACGACCGGGTCGCCAAGAACAGCCGCCGGTTTCTGGCAACGTTCCGGCCGACCGGTCGGTCTCCGGCCTCCCGACTCACCCCACAACCCTCAGTTTCATCCCCCCTTCAACCCACAAACTCACCACAACACTTATACAAACCAAACCGTGCCCACAAATCGCCCAATCGAACCCGGAGTTGGCCGGAAAACGCGAAAGCCGACGAGCTTCGATTTTCCGGTCACCTCCATAACCCAATCCAAACTTAAAACTAATCACATAATCAAACTCCCCATTACCCGATCTATCTAATGGTATAAACACAATCGAGAACCGATCAATCAATCAAAAATCCGGCCGAAACTAAAACATTTTCCGGTGACTTCTATAATTTCCGATTTGGCCATTTTCGAACTCAAAAATTCACACAAAAATCATCAGTATGCTTCTCATGACATGTACAATCCAACCATGTACTCAATTAACAAGAACAATCAAGAACAAAGATTTCCCCAAATCAATAAATTCGAATTAAATAATTAAAAATCAAGAAATTCGAAATTCATACCCACACAGATGATGATGATGGATTCGGATAGAAGATGATGAGAGATTCATTTTGATTACAAGAACATCGAAATCGGAATCCGATAACGCCTTCAAATTTGAGTTTGATTCTCAAGAACACGAAGAACACGTTCAGGGGTTTTTCGGATTTTTAACTGTAATTAAGCTTGATTATACGAAAAACAAAGTACGATTTGCCTTTTTATAATAAATGGAAAATAATACCCCAAACGACATTTTTGGATCGATACTGATCCGATGGATCGCTTTAAATACAATTTAACAAAATAAACGCTTTAAATCTTTAATAAAGCAGAATACACGTTTCACGAGACGATAAGCATCCATAAAGTACGGATAACTACAAGTATCGTTTAATACAAAATATACGAACCAAAATACCTCTATTACGAATATTTTTGAGTACTTCCCACTTTAACGAATGAAATATTGGTACGAACGATATACCAATCTCCCGAATAATTTGGGAACGATCCAAATTTTCTTTTCGATAATTAAAATAAAATAAAATAGTATGACACCCTTTTCAAAATAATTTCAAATTCCCCACAAATTTCACATAGCACCACAATATCACATATTCAATCATTTAACGAATAACTTAGCACGTTTAAACAGATAAATCATGTTAGATATAATTTCTGACGTTTGTTCATCAGTGTTTAAGTACCAGGTACATGGAAGCCGGTCAGAGTTTGTTAAAGTCTGACAGGGTGATAGTTGACTTAGCTGTCGGTGCAAAGATAAAGATTCTAGAAGCAATATATTCTGAAGATGGAAAGAAGCAGAATATATTGATACAACTAAGGAGACTGGACAGAAGACTGAAGCAATCCTTAATTGATAATAATTGTATAGCTAATTTATAGGAGTATCAATTAGATAAGGATTGTGTAACTGTGTACTATATAAACACAGATAGGTTATCCCTAGAAGGGACGCGAACATTGAATATATTATTCTTGTAACCTAGTAGCTCTTTGTGATTCATTAACATCACTAAGAGAGAATTATTTAATATAATTCAGTTTGTTGATTTACAAACCTGTGTTCTTGATTGTTATTCTCATACATACTTGATTATATATTGTGTATTCGGCCTAACAATTGGTATCAGAGCCAAGGCTGTTTAATATATACAGTTTTACGATTCAAACACAGTAATAATCATGTCTGAAGAAAATCAAACTGCTCCCAAGGCTGAACAGGTTAAGCCTAATTCTGTGAGTCGATATGAAACAATCAGGGTTCCAATACTCAGGCCAGTAGAGTATCCAATTTGGAAGGTGAAGATGACCATGTTTCTGGAGGCTACAGATCCAGAATACCTTAACAGAATCTATGATGGTCCTCATATGCCGACTAAATTGTCCCCTGTTGTTGATGGTCAAGAACAAAAGACTGTTCCAAAGGAAAAGAAAGATATGACTCCTGAGGACATCTCATCAATTGCAAAAGATGCAAAGGTTAGACATCTTCTCCACAGTGCTTTAGATAATGTTATGTCTAACAGAGTAATTGGCTGCAAAACTGCCAAAGAGATATGGGATGCTTTAGAAGTCAGATGCCAGGGAACAGGTGCTATTAAGAAGAACAGAAAGACAATACTCACACAGGAGTATGAGCACTTTGATTCAAGACCTAATGAAACCTTAACTGAGACTTATGACAGATTTTGCAAACTATTGAATGATCTGTCTCTGGTTGATAAAGAATATGAGCTTGAAGAGTCTAATCTCAAGTTTCTGTTATCTCTACCTGAAAAGTGGGATTTAAAGACAACCACAATAAGAGATAATTATGAGCTTGCTGATACAGATCTTGATGAAATCTATGGGTTGTTAAAAACTCATGAACTGGAGATAGAACAAAGGAATAGAAGATTGAGTAAAAGGACAAAATCTGTTGCTCTCAAAGTTGAGGAGAAGCCCATCAAGAAGGAATCATCAAGGAAGAAAGCCAAGGGAAAGGCTTTAGTCATTAAATCTGAAAGTGAGTCATCAAACTCTGATGATGACTCAAACTCTGATGAAGCTTCTGACTCTGAGGATGATGAAGAACAGATGATGCAAATGGCTGCATTGATGGTGAAAACCTTCAAGAAGATGGGATTCAAGAACTTCAAGAAAGGAAAGAGATTCTCAAGGAAAGATTCAAACTCTGATAAGAGAAGTTTTAGAAAGTCTGATGGAAGGGAGACCAAGTCTGGCAAGAAGGATAAATCTGATATCCAGTGCTACAAGTGTAAGGAGATGGGTCACTATGCCCCAGAGTGCAAGAAAGGAAAATCTGAGAAAGCACTCATCTCTAAAGGCAAAGACTGGGCAGATACTTCAGACTCTGATGATGGAGTAAATTATGCTCTTATGGCAACTGTCAGAGATGAGACTGAATCATCTGAAAATAAGGTACCCCTAACTACTTATGCTTATGATACTGATAATATATCTGAGTTAAGAGTATATCTGAAAAGCGTACATGTTAGTTATAGGGATCAGACTTTAGAGAATGAGAGAATTAAATCTGAGAATCTTAGTCTTAAAGATAGAAACAAGTTTCTTGAAGGAGAACTTGAAAATATGAAGCAGATTCAAAAAGAAAGAGATGATGCTGTTTATGTTGAACAGGAGTTGCTCAAAAGATATAAGCAACTAGAATCTGATTTAGAAAAAGAAAGAAAAATAATCAAGACTTGGACAGACTCTGGAAGAGACACTCATCAAGTGTTTCAGACAGATTCTGCAGGTTTAGGCTATTGTGAAAATGATGAACTGAGGTTTAAAGACAAGGTTAAGGTTAAACCACAACTTAAACCTGTGAAATTTGTTCCAGAAACCACTAAGTTAAAATCTGTTGTAATAAGAGAAGCTGATAGGGAATCAGATGAAGCCTGTGAAAAACAGGAAAATATTATAACAGAAAATCTTATGGAAATAGAAGCTGTTAGAAAGCCAGTAAAAACTTGTGAAAAACAGGTTAATGTTGGTTTGATGACAGGAAAACAGTTCAATCATAAGCTGAAAGAGGTAAAGTCTGCCATGAAACCAAAAGGGTCCAAGAAGAATAGGAATGGAAAGATAGGCATAAATAAAAGAAATAATCACTTGCCTACTACTGGTGCTCCAAGGAAAACATGTTATAATTGTGGTAGTTCTAATCATCTTGCTAATTACTGCACAAAGAATAAAAATATCAATTCTTTACCTTCTACATCAGGGGTAAAGAATGATTATGTTAGGGTTAGACCACAGACTTTATGCACACACTGTGGGAGCACTTGGCATTCTATTTATACTTGTAAGAGTTATCATGCCATTTATCACAACTACTATGAGCTAAAACCCAACTTGAAATGGGTTAGAGCAAACTCTGCAAGTGTAAAGTCTGACAATGTTAGTTTAAACTCTGTTGATAGTCATTCCGCTGCAAAAGCTAACACTGTTAAGAAAGACAAAGGATCCAAGCAAGTCTGGGTCCTTAAAACTAACACTTAGTGTTTGTTTGTGATTGTAGGGTATAAAAGAGAGCACACTTATCTTGGACAGTGGATGCTCAGGACATATGACTGGAAATAAGGCCCTGCTATCAGACTTTAAGGAGAAGGCTGGCCCAAAGGTTTCCTATGGAGATGGAAACATAGGACACACTCTGGGATATGGCAATATTAATCTTGGAAGTGTCATCATCACAGATGTAGCTCTAGTCTCAGGACTCAAGCATAATCTGCTATTTGTGAGTCAAATCTGTGATAGAGGAAACCATGTAGATTTGCATACTGAATACTGTGAAGTTATCAGTAAATCTACTGGAAAAGTTGTTCTAGTTGGACACAGGCACAACAACATTTATGAAGCAAGTTTGGTAACAAACTCTGATGGAAGAACAGTGTGTCTGACTGCAAGAATGTCAAATGAAGAGAGTTGGAACTGGCATAAGAAGCTCTCTCATCTCAATTTGAACAACATCAATGAGCTAATAAGAAAGGATCTTGTAAGGGGACTCCCAAAATCAATACTCAGCCTAGATGGCCTATGTGATTCTTGTCAAAAGGCCAAGCAAAGGAAGTCATCTTTCAAGAGCAAATCTGAATCTTCAGTAGTGGAACCTTATCATCTTCTACATGTTGATCTCTTTGGACCAGTGAATGTGATGTCTATGGGCAGAAAGAAATATGCTCTAGTAATTGTTGATGAATATACTAGATATACATGGGTATATTTCTTATCAAAGAAGGATGAAACTGCTCAAACTCTGTTGGATCATGTAAATCTACTGGACAAAGGATCACAGCACAAAGTCAAAATTATAAGGAGTGATAATGGAACTGAATTCAGAAACTCAATTATGGAAGCTTTCTGCAAGGAAAGAGGAGTGAAACAAGAATTTTCTGCACCTGGAACTCCACAGCAAAATGGTGTAGTTGAAAGAAAGAACAGAACTCTAATCGAAGCTGCCAGAACAATGCTTGATGAAGCAAAGTTACCAACCTATTTCTGGGCAGAAGCTGTTCAAACTGCTTGTTTTACTCAGAATGCAACATTAATTAACAAGCATGGAAAAACACCATATGAGATGGTGAAAAATAAGAAGCCAAATTTGAAATATTTACATATATTTGGATGCAAATGCTTTGTGTTGAAGACTCATCCTGAACAGTTGACCAAGTTCGAGTTAAAAGCTGATGAAGGAATCTTTGTTGGTTATCCATTGTCAACAAAAGCATTCAGAGTCTACAATCTGAGAACTAAAGTGATCATGGAATCCATACATGTGTCATTTGATGACAAGAAAATAACTGGACTTGATGACTTAGATGGATATGATCAACTGCGTTTTGAAAATGAAGGTTTATTCTCTGAGGATGTAAACTCTGATGAAGCAGTACCGACAAACTCTGATGAAGCGGTTCTGACAAACTCTGACGAAGCATACTCTGAACCTCTACTGGTAAATACGGGAGAAACTGGAAATTCTCAAATTGAACAAAATAGAGAACCAGTTGAGGGGGAGCGTGAAGAAGCTCAACAAGACACAGCAAGTGAGTCAGTTGAGGAAACTGATTCAAACTCTGACAGTTCAAACTCTGAGCCATCCAATTCAGGGGGAGCCTCAGATACTGCAGAAAGTCAACATATGAATCAGGAGAGCATGGATCAAGGGGGAGGATCCAATAATGATGCAAGAAACCACTTACCAACAGCAAGAAAGTGGACACAGGCACACACACCTGATCTCATAATTGGAGATCCTGATGCTAGTGTGAGAACTAGAAGTGCAACAAATAATGAGTGTCTGTATCATGCTTTCTTGTCTCAAACAGAACCAAAGAAAGTGGAGGAAGCTCTTCAAGATGCTAATTGGATTACAGCAATGCAAGAAGAGTTAAATGAATTTGAAAGAAATGAAGTCTGGACACTTGTACCTAGACCAAAGAATAGATCAATTGTAGGTACAAAGTGGGTTTTCAGAAACAAGACTGACAGTGAAGGTGTGATTACAAGAAACAAGGCTAGACTTGTGGCTAAAGGTTATTCACAACAGGAAGGAATTGACTATGATGAAACCTTTGCTCCAGTTGCAAGATTGGAGGCCATAAGAATTTTTCTGGCCTATGCTGCACACAAGAAGTTTAAAGTCTTTCAGATGGATGTGAAAAGTGCTTTTCTCAATGGGAAGCTTGAAGAAGAAGTGTTTGTTGAACAACCACCAGGATTTGTAGATCCCAAGCATCCAGATTATGTCTACAGGCTTGACAAGGCATTATATGGACTAAAGCAAGCACCAAGAGCATGGTATGAAACTCTTGCTCAATTTCTTTTAGAAAGTGGGTTCACAAGAGGTACAATTGATAAAACCTTGTTTTATTTCAATTCTGGTGATGATTTGCTTTTAGTTCAAATTTATGTAGATGATATTATCTTTGGATCTACTAATGACAAACTTTGTAAGAAGTTTGCAAAGCTTATGCAATCCAGGTATCAAATGAGCATGATGGGAGAGCTTAGTTATTTTCTAGGCTTACAGGTCAAGCAAACAGATGATGGTATTTTTATCAATCAAGCAAAATATACCAGAAATCTTCTCAAGAAATTTGGTATGCTTGATAGTTCATCTGCTACAACTCCCATGGCTACAACAACAAAGCTAGACAAAGACACAGGAGCCTCAGTAGATATGACAAACTACAGAGGAATGATAGGGTCTTTACTGTATCTTACTGCAAGTAGACCTGATATCATGTATGCAACATGTCTTTGTGCTAGATTTCAAGCAGATCCCAGAGAGCCTCATCTAACAGCTGTAAAAAGGATTTTCAAATATCTCAAAGGAACCATAGCCTTAGGTTTGTGGTATCCTAGAGAATCAGAGTTTAAGCTAATTGGTTACTCTGATGCAGATTTTGCAGGCTGTAAGATAGACAGAAAAAGTACAAGTGGAAGCTGTCAATTCTTAGGTGACAGATTGGTTTCCTGGTACAGCAAGAAACAGAAATCAATTTCCACATCCACTGCAGAAGCAGAGTATATAGCTGCTGGTAGCTGTTGTGCACAGATTTTATGGATGAAGAATCAGTTGCTGGACTATGGATTAAGGTACTCTAAAATACCTATTTACTGTGATAATCAAAGTGTTATTGCTATGACAGGTAATCCAGTACAGCACTCCATGACCAAGCACATCAGCATAAGGTATCATTTTATCAGGGAACATGTGGAAGAAGGAGATATTGAACTTCATTTTGTGTCTACAGACCAACAGCTTGCAGATATCTTCACCAAACCTTTGAGTGAAGCTACCTTTACAAGACTGGTAAATGAACTTGGAATGATCTCTGGTTTTGACTAGAGATACTGGTTAGATTCAAACTTTATACATGATTTTTCTTTGCATGTGTTAACTGTTATTTGCACCAGCATGATAAACTCTGATAAGTAAACTCTGTCAGTCATACTCTGTCAGTTAAAGTCTGATGTTAAACTTTGATTATAATTTTTGTCTGAAACACATGGACCGATGAAGAAAAATGTATGAAGCATGATTTTCAGTAATTAATTGTGAATCCTTAAGAGTTATATAGATTCTGATCTCAAATATGTGCAGTAAGTTAACACAGCATGATACTGTCTCTATATTTATAGCATCTCTTAGTTTATTGATCCTATACACTGAGTCTGTATTAGCTGTTTGCATTTTCTCTCATAAATTAATTGCATTAACTGATGAAAAGTCTAAACTCTGATTATTAATTGCAAATAATTCACCCTCAAATCAAAAGATGCCAAACATAGCACAAATTCCTTTGAGATCATGTTGTGCCTAGGAAGATCCAGGAACTTATTGTATGGAATAAGGGCTAAAATCTTTGATTTTTGGTGACTAGTGCCAACCACTGATTACTGAAAAATAAAAAATAAAAAAAATAAAAATAAATAAATATATATATAAAATAAAGGGGGTGAAAAATAAAAGATATATCCAAATGAAAGGATATCAGAATACAGAGTTTAGATATAAAAATCAGATTTTATATTATACATGAGAGTTTAGGCAACCAGTTTTTACTACTTTAGGTTGTGGATTTTATGCACTTTGAGATGATTTAAATATTGATTTCGGTAAACTCTGCTATTGCACACACATATTTTCACACCTGTACAGTTTGAGAAAAGAGTTTATTGACAAAGAAGGACAAATGGTAAACATTGATGTATTGTGTGAAATACGCCGAGGTAACTTTGTTTTAATCTCTGATGGTTAAAATGATTTCTTTGTTTCAGACATTTTATAATTTTGAGATTAGACATTTGTTTTGAAATTCAAAAGAGTATGAGTACCAACGGTTCCTTTCTGTATTAAACAGAGGAGAGAGAAGTTGAGTGTTTTGAACAGTGTGAAAAGCGGTAATTATGGCTATTTTTACTGCGCGTGTGTATTGGAAGTTGTTACATACAGCTGTCAGTGAATACATGGTTGACATCTGTCCCACTCACACATTTTTCAAAGACGCCTGCTGTGTGTAGTAATGATTAAAACGATTGGGTTTTAATTTTCATAGTTATTATTTAAATTTACTACACATAAACGGTTCATTCTTTTACACACCTTAACTTTTCATAAGCTTTTACTCACACACATTGTCTCAAACATTTTCACTACACACACTATAATCTATTCTCTGTTTGTTTTCTTCTAAACTGTTCTAATGGCTACAATAATGTTTATTGCTTCTGGGTTAGCATTTGTTCCTAACAATTACTCAGCTCCTTTAGCAAATGAGAACGCACCGGAGGCGTTTCATTTGATTCAGAGTTTCCTGTCAAACTCTGATATCGGCACTGCTCTCACCGAACCGTCGAAGCTGTCTGCAACTCAAATTCGGACTTTTTGGCAGACAGGTACTTATGATAATGGAGGAGAGACTGGTTCTCCATCTATCATTTTTGAGTTTCAAGGAGATGAATTTACTGTTACTCCTACTACTGTTCGTGATGCTTTGGGTCTTGAAGATTTCAATGCATTCACAATCTCTGTTGGAGATTTTGAATTAGTCAGAATGATGAGGGAGATAGGCTACTCTGGACCTTTGACAAAGATAGGTCAACTCAAAAGGCCATTTTTGCGCAAGGAGTGAAGCTTCTTTTTCGATTGCATTACTAGGGCTTTTGGAAAGAAGTGCACGAATTGGGATGCGATTCCCACGGATAGTCTGCAGATCGGGTATTCTCTTCTCTATGGCAGTCACTTTGATGTTGCTAGATTAGTTTTAACTAATATTGGTGAGAAAATGCTAGAGAATAGGAATGTTGTTTACTTCTCTAGATTTTGTCAGTTAATATTCAACCTTTGCTGTCCTAATGTTGAGATTTTAGAGGATGATGTTATCCTCTCATTTAAATTACATAAACGCATATTTTCTGATCTCACTAACAAGGATAACAAGAAAGGCGATGTTGGTGTGTTACTGTTGCCTGAGTCTGTGCAACAATTCCTGGTCAACTTACAACAACAACAACAACCACAACTGGCAAACACTGAAGCTGGACCTTCTGTGTCTCAACCACAAAGGTCAAAGAAATCTAAAGTAAGGGCTGTTAAGTCTGTCAGGATAAACACTGAAGCTGGGGCATCAAATGCTGATGATATGCCTCAGAAGAGAAGAATGAAGAAAAGAAGAGCAAATAGGGCAAAGTCTGATATTGTTGATGAAGAGACTGAAACTGATGAAGAGACTCTTCATCAGAGAAAAAGAAGATTGGTAGCAGCACATCTGTTTGGTGCTGAGAATATCTCTTCAAATGCTGTTGAAGATCTTGAAATTGAGATTCCCGAAGATGAAATTGTTCCTGAGGACAGAGTTTTTATGGAGACTGTTCTTCAAGAGGAAGCTCCTACATCAAAGTCTGATGATGTAGTTGAGAAAGCTGCAAATGAAGCTCCTATGTCCACAGAGGATAGGGCACATGTTGAGATTGCAGATGAAGAGGCTACAGAGCCACAAGGATTTTATATGGAAATTGAAGCAAATCTCTCTATAAACTCTGAACATTTCACAGAGGGTTTGGAAGCTGATCAAGATACTGTTGAACTTGCAGAATCTATGGCTTCTCACACTGAAATAATTTCTTTTGATCTTGAGAAAGGTGAGGAAGTCGATCAGACTTTGGATGCTAATGCTACAGAAACTGTTGCTACAAATCCTGATGTTGCTGATAAGGATGCAACAGAGAATGTTCCTGTTGAAGCAGAGTTTGTTGTAAACTCTGAGGATGTTATTGTTCTTGAAGCTCTACAACAATCTGTTGTTGAGATTGTAACAAAAGAAGCAGAGTTCCTGCATACTGCAAACTCTGAGATTCCAGATCCTGTTGCAGAGAGTGTTATTGTTGAAGCTGCACAGAGAAATTTTGAAACTACTGATGAGAATATTCCTACAGAGAATGCAGAGGATGACAATGTTGAAGCTAGTCCTGCTCATTCAAACCTTGATATACAAGTAGAGCTATCTGATATTCAAGCAAACTCGGAAGAGGAAAGAGAAGTCAATCGTGCTACTGCTGAGCATTTTCAGAATATGTATTTCTCGAATTGGTCAGGCAAAGACACTATCTTTTCTGATGCACGAGCTGCTGACTTTGTGTTAGGCCGATTACACAATATAATCAAGTATGTATGAGAATAACAATAATTAAGAACACTGTTTATGAATCAATAAACTGTATTTATATTAACAGCTTCTCTCTTTATGATGTTAATGAATCACAAAGAGCTTCTTGGTTACAAGAATAATATATCAATAATCGCGTCCCTTTTAGGGATAACCTATCTGTGTTTTTATATTACACAGCTACATACAATCCTTATCTAATTGATATTCCTACAAGTTAGCTATACAAAACTTATCAATTAAGGATTGCTTCTTATCTTCCATTCTGTTTCCTTAGCTGTATCAATATATTCTGCTTCTTTCCATCTTCAGAATATATTGCTTCTAGAATCTTCAATTCAGCACCGACAGCTAATTCAACTATCACCTTGTCAGACTTTAAATAAACTCTGACCGGCTTCCTTTAAACTCTTCACCCTGTCAGAGTTTAATTAAACTCTGACCAGCTTCTGATAAACTCTTGTCAGTACCTGTTGCTTAAACACTGATAAACAAACATTAGCAATTATATCTAACAATCTCCCCCAACTTGTTCATAATAAAATGTACAAGTTAAACATATAATTGATGATGTCAAAACCATTTAACAAATGCAGTGTTTAACATATAACAGAGTTTAATTTAAAACAGAGTTTAAATTTGACTTAGAATAGAAAATATTAAAAGCTTACAGTCAGACTTTACTTGACTTCTTCAATATCAGGTACAGTCCTGAGATAATCAATCAGCAGTCTTCTCTCAGCATTCTCAAGTTCAGCTATCATAATCTCTTTCAGCTCCTTATACTCTGGATCTCCTTCACCAGTTTGATATATGGCAGCCCTCAGAGAATAGATACTGTTCTTCTTCATATCATTCCCTAGCCGAATGTACTGAGCTTTATTTGACTCTAAGTTGAATTCTAAGACTTTTAATCCCAGTGCAGTTTTAAATCTAGCACTGTTTCTCTTCATCTCCACCAACTTTCCAGCATGATCTCTATACTTTGGAATATAAGTATTTGAGACTTCTCCTCCTCCAAGCATCACTTTTGATCTCAGCATCTTTTCTCTTAAGATTTGAGCAACATTATGGGTGTGTCTGTTCTTAACTTTCAACAGATAAAGTACATATTCAAGTTCTTCCCATGATTTGAGATTTACATCAGATTCTCCAACTCTATAAACACTTCCATCATTCATGAAGTATAACAGAAACTGCTTCTTCAAGACTCTGTGAAAAATCAACTGAACAGATTCTAACTTATCAAGATTTTCTTGTGTATCCCTAATACCAGATCCTGCCAGTGAAATATTGTCTTGAGATCTGTTATTTATTCTCTTTTCCCTATGTGAACCTAAACCAGACTTATCATAAGATTCTTTTCCAAGTACAGTCCTGGTTTGAGAAAAATCCACAGGTTGAAGTGTCAGAGTTTCAGAGAGTACAGGTCTTAAGAAACCTTTGAGTTGAGGAGATAGCTGAATTTGCACAGCTTGAGCCTTGTCAGAGGCTGGCTTAACTTCAATAGTATCATCAACTTGAGCAGCGTCAGAGGTTGATTTTGCTAATCTTGTTTCAACTTGAGCAATGTCAGAGGTTGAAAAAATCTTCTTAGGTAACTGTTCTTCTTCTACCAGTTTACCTTTTCCTTTATCAGCATTTTTAATCACAGGCCTCCTTGAGTACTGTAAACTCTGATCAGAGTTTACATTCTCTTTTATAACAATTCCTTTTTCTTTCTTTCTAGGAGCCTTGATTTCCTTCTTTTTGTAGATTCTAGCTTTAAGATTTTTCTTGTGTTCTTCAGCAAGCATCTGTTCTTCAGCTTGGATATCTTCAATTGTAACATCTTTTCCATGCTCTTTAATAAAGATCCTAGCAGCAATCTCTTCATCAGTAGATGGGTTAGTTGGAACAACTAAACTTTTGTTGAGGTTTGAAGTAGATTGACCACCAGAGTTTACTACACTTCTGTGCTTTTGAGCAGAAATCCTTCTTTCATTTCCTCTGCTTCCCCCATCAGTAGAATCATCCTTCCGTCTCAGAGGTTGAGTATCTTTGCATTTGTCTTTAGGTATACTCTACCCCTTTTTGACATCATCAGAAAGTAGTACTGATGTCAGCAATTCAAGCGCAGTAGAAATTGAAGTCAGTTGAGCAGACATAGCATTCTGATTGTCCTCAACTGTCCCAAGCCTCTTCTTGATTTCTTCAGAATCCCTGGCTTGCTGCTTGAACATGGCATAGTAAGAAGTTCTGTCAGCCTTTAAAGTAAGATCCCTCAGACTTACTTCATTCCTCAGTTTTGTAAGCATTTGTTGATTCTCATCAAATCTATTATTGAGAGATTTGACTTGAATAACAGTTGCCTGTAAGCTCGTAAGGATATCAGGATTTGTAATCTTCTTGACAGAATCAGATAAAAAATCTGCAGCCCTTTGTGCTGGAAAGACACAATCTGCATTAGCCCATGCATTGTAGTACATATTCTGAAAATGCTCAGAAGCAGCTCTTTGAACTTCCCTCTCTTCAGTAGAATTTGCTTGAAGATCAGAAATTTCCACTTGAATATCAGAGTTTGAATGAGAAGGACTAGCTTCAGCATTGTCATCCTCTCTGTGAATATCTTCAAGCACATTTTCAGCAGTGATTTCATCAAGTAACGGGGCAGTGGCATCAGGTACTTGATCTGCTACAGTTTGAGGAACATCAGAGTTTGCTGGAGCAGTAACCTCTGCTTCTCTCTGAACAATCTCAACAACTGATTGTTGCAAAGCTTCAAGGAAAACAATATCCTCATGATCATTATCTGTCGCATCAGCTTGTACAGCAACAGCTTCTGGAACTGAATCAACTCTAATCTGATCAACTTCCTCACCTTTCTCAAAATCAATAGAAATGATTTCTGTATGAGAAGCAATAGGTTCTACTAACTCAGTAGATGCTTGATCAGCTTCCAGTACAGTATCTTCATGATCAAGAATCCTGCTGTCAGAGTATGCAGCAGCTTCCTCCACTACATCATCAGCTTTTGATGTAGGAGCTTCTGTTTCAAAATCCATCAGAAGAGTTTCAGGATTTGCAGCATCCTT
Organism: Heracleum sosnowskyi; assembly: GCA_030848705.1. Lineage (NCBI taxonomy): Eukaryota > Viridiplantae > Streptophyta > Magnoliopsida > Apiales > Apiaceae > Heracleum > Heracleum sosnowskyi. The sequence continues at coordinate 50,357,253 of CM061241.1, forward strand.
AGCAGTTTGAACAGTCTCCTCAACAACAACTGTAGGAGTACTTGAAGGAACAGTTGTAATCACAATCTCCTCATTCTCTGATGTAGGAGCTTCAGTGTCTTCATGTTCTTTGTCCATATTGGCAATGATATCACCAAAAAGTTGATCAGCAACTAGTCTTCTCTTTCTCTGATGAAGAGTCTCTTCATCAGCTTCAGTTTCTGAGTCTATATTAGAATCAGCAGCAACAGACTTTGCCCTGTGGGCTCGCCTTTTCTTCATTCTTTTTCTCTGAGGCACAGCATCAACATTTGATACCTCAGCTTCAGTGGGTTGCAAACCAGACTTAACTGCTCGAACTTTAGATCTCTTTGACCTCTGTGGTTGAGACTCAGAAGGTCCAGCTTCAGCAGTTGAGACTTGTTGTTGCTGTAAAGTGTCAAGAAATTGTTGCACTGATGCAGGCAACAGTAAAGGACCAACTTCTCCTTTCTTGTTGTCCTTGTTGATAAGGTCAGAGAATATACGTTTGTGCAGTTTAAACGAAAGTATAACATCATCCTCTACTATCTCAACATTTGGACAGCAAAAATCGAATATCAATTGACAAAACCTAGAGAAATAAACAACATTTCTATTCTCTAGCATTTTCTCACCAATATTAGTTAAAACTAATCTAGCAACATCAAATTGACTGCCATAGAGAAGAGAATACCCGATCTGTAGACTATCCGTGGGAATTGCATCCCAATTGGTGCACTTCTTTCCAAAAGCCCGAGTAATGCAATCGAAAAAGAAGCTCCATTCCTTGCGCAAAAATGGCCTTTTGAGTTGACCTATCTTAGTCAAAGGTCCAGAGTAGCCGATTTCTCTCATCATCCTAACCAACTCAGAATCACCAACAGATATCGTGAAAGCATTAAAATCTTCAAGACCCAAAGCATCACGAACAGTAGTAGGAGTAACAACAAATTCATCTTCTTGAAACTTAAAAATGATAGATGGAGATCCAGACTCTCCTCCATTATCATAAGTACCTGTCTGCCAAAAAGTTCGAATTTGAGTCGCAGACAGCTTCGATGGTGCTGTTAAAGCAGTACCAATATCAGAGTGTAACAAGAACCTCTGAATCAAATGAAACGCCTCCGGTGCGTTCTCATTTGCTACAGGAGCAGAATAATTGTTGGGAACAAATTCTAAGTCAGAAGCAATAAACGCTGTAGTTGCCATTAGTAAGATTTGAAAAACAAGAAGAACTGGGCTCAGAAAGTGTTTGAGTGTTTGCGTGTGAGTAATAGCTTAGTGAAAAGATGAGGTGCGTAAAAGATTGAATTGTGTGTATGTAGTGTATTAAATAATAACTGTAAAGATGAGAAGTATGTTAGTGGAACAGATGTCAGTCGTGAATACGCTGACAGCTGTATCTAACAACTTCCAATACACACGTGCAGACGTGGAGACACCTGTCATCACATATAACACTCAAAATATCCGCTTAAAAGAAAAAAAATCAATAATGATAAAATTATCAATTTAAATAATAAAGTACAGAGGAGCTCAACAGTCAGAATAATAATGACTGTCTTGAAACTCCGCACCTTATTATCCCAAGCGCTTCGATTCTAGTAAAAAAACCTTTCAGTTACCCTGTTGAATGCTTTAAAAATCGAAGCATTTTATCAACAGGCTTCATATCTTAAAATTACCATACACCAAATGGCAGGAACCTTTGAGTTCATGGATGTCGAATCATTCGTGAACATGAACTGGCAGCAACAAGCAAACTATATCATCGATGAGTTTCTTGTTCTGTCTTTTCTGAATGATGAAGGTCTTATAGCAGATGATGAAATAGTAGAAGGACCGATCTCTAATCCTTATGTGCACATCATCCGTCCCGGTCCATATGATGTGCCCATCCTGGCAGACGAGGATACTATGGAGATTTGTATGATGCTCTTCCAGCAGAGCTTCCTGATGGGTACGGAGGAGTCAATCTTCTTGGAGTCCTGCAAGCTGCAAAGCAGAAAGAGAATCCAGGAAGATGATGATGATGATGATAATTCATCCTCAGGATGTTGTCAAGCAATCCCAGATGGTATAATGATCAGATGAACAACTGGGTAGCTCTCATCAGAAGTAGTAGAGCACAATAGCTTCTGGCTCTAGCTCTTCTGCTTCAGATGTAGCATTCAAGTACTTGTCCTGGTTAAATAGATCTTCTCTTTGTAACCATAGTGATTAGTATGTACCAGAAAGATTAGCTAAACATGAGCATGAAATTGTCTGAATGTAAATTTGAATCAATTAATGAAAACAAATTTGTTTCTTTACATATCAGTATTATCAATATTGCATAGTAATTGTAAGGTGAAAAAAAAACGATATCACTTTAAACAATAAACTAACATACTCAGCCGCACTACGAATCACTATCAGGACTTATCAAACGCACTCTTTCTTTTCTCCGTTCAATCATACTTTTTCCGAAAAACAAATGACTAATCTCAAGAGTATAAAATGTCTGAAACAAAGAAATTATTTTAACCATCAGAGATTAAAACAAAGTAACCTCGGCGTATTTCACACAATACATCAGTGTTTACCATTTATCCTTCTTTGTCAATAAACTCTTTTCTCAATCTGTACAGTTGTGAGAAATGTGTGTGTAGTAGCAGAGTTTACCGAAATCAGTATTTAGATCATCTCAAAGTGCATAAAATCCACAAAGTAAAGTAGTAAAAACTGGTTGCCTAAACTCTCACATACACACTGATTTTTCTATCTAAACTCTGTATTACTGATATCCTTTCATTTGGATATGTCTTTTATTTGTCACCCCCTGTATTATTTATTTTTATTTTATTATTTTTTTTTATTTTTTTTTTTTATTTTTTTATTTTTCCAGTAATCAGTGGTTGGCACTAGTCACCAAAAATCAAAGATTTTAGCCCTTATTTCATACAATAAGTTCCTGGATCGTCCTAGGCACAACATGATCTCAAAGGAATTTGTGCTCTGTTTGGCATCTTTTGATTTGAGGGTGAATTAATTGTAGTAAGTAATCAGAGTTTAGATTTTTCATCAGTAATTATAATTAACTTATGAGAGAAGATGCAAACAGCTAATACAGACTCAGTGTATAGGATCAATAAACTAAGAGATGCTATAAATATAGAGACAGTATCATGCTGTGTTAGCTTACTGCACATATTTGAGATCAGAATCTATCAACTCTTAAGGATTCACAATTACTTACTGAGAATTATGCTTCATACAAATTTCTTCATTGGTCCATATGTTCCAGACAAAGTTATAATCAGAGTATGATCAACAGAGTTTAGCATCAGAGTGTGACCGACAGAGTATGACTAACTTTTTATGACTCACAGAGTTTATCATCAGAGTTTAACATGCTGGTTCACATAACAGTTAACACATGTAAGAAATCATGAACAGTAAAAATGAGTCTAACCCGTATCTCTAGTCAGAACCAGAGACCATTCCGAGTTCATTTACCAATCTTGTAAAAGTAGCTTCACTCAAAGGTTTGGTGAAGATATCTGCAAGTTGTTGGTCTGTAGACACAAAATGAAGCTCAATGTTTCCTTCTTCCACATGTTCTCTGATAAAATGATACCTTATGCTGATGTGCTTGGTCATGGAATGCTGTACTGGATTACCTGTCATAGCAATAGCACTTTGGTTATCACAGAAAATAGGTATTTTAGAGTACCTTAACCCATAATCCAGCAGTTGATTCTTCATCCATAAAATCTGTGCACAACAGCTACCAGCTGCTATATACTCTGCTTCGGCAGTGGATGTAGAAATTGATTTCTGTTTCTTACTGTACCAAGAAACCAATCTGTCACCTAAAAATTGACAGCTTCCACTTGTACTTTTTCTGTCTATCTTACAGCCTGCAAAATCTGCATCAGAGTAACCAATTAACTTAAACTCTGATTCTCTAGGATACCACAAACCCAGGGTTATGGTTCCTTTGAGATATTTGAAGATCCTTTTTACAGCTGTTAGATGAGGCTCTCTGGGGTCTGCTTGAAATCTTGCACAAAGACATGTTGCATACATGATATCAGGTCTACTTGCAGTAAGATACAGTAGAGACCCTATCATTCCTCTGTAGTTAGTCATATCTACTGAGGCTCCTGTGTCTTTGTCAAGCTTCGTTGCTGTAGCCATGGGAGTTGTAGCAGATGAACTATCAAGCATACCAAATTTCTTTAGAAGATTTCTGGTATACTTTGCTTGATTGATAAAAATCCCATCATCTGTTTGTTTGACCTGTAAGCCTAGAAAGTAACTAAGCTCCCCCATCATGCTCATTTGGTACCTGGATTGCATAAGCTTTGCAAACTTCTTACAAAGTTTGTCATTAGTAGATCCAAAAATAATATCATCTACATAAATTTGAACTAAAAGCAAATCATCACCAGAATTGAAATAAAACAAGGTTTTATCAATTGTTCCTCTTGTGAACCCACTTTCTAAAAGAAATTGAGCAAGAGTTTCATACCATGCTCTTGGTGCTTGCTTTAGTCCATATAATGCCTTGTCAAGCCTGTAGACATAATCTGGATGCTTGGAATCTACAAATCCTGGTGGTTGTTCAACAAACACTTCTTCTTCAAGCTTCCCATTGAGAAAAGCACTCTTTACATCCATCTGAAAGACTTTAAACTTCTTGTGTGCAGCATAGGCCAGAAAAATCCTTATGGCCTCCAATCTTGCAACTGGAGAAAAGGTTTCATCATAGTCAATTCCTTCCTTTTGTGAGTAACCTTTTGCCACAAGTCTAGCCTTGTTTCTTGTAATCACACCTTCACTGTCAGTCTTGTTTCTGAAAACCCACTTTGTACCTACAATAGATCTATTCTTTGGTCTAGGTACAAGTGTCCAGACTTCATTTCTTTCAAATTCATTTAACTCTTCTTGCATTGCTGTTATCCAGTATGCATCTTGAAGAGCTTCCTCCACTTTCTTTGGTTCTTTTTGAGACAAGAAAGCATGATACAGACACTCGTTATTTGTTGCACTTCTAGTTCTTACACTAGCATCAGGATTTCCAATTATGAGATCAGGTGTGTGTGTCTGTGTCCACTTTCTTGCTGTTGGTAAGTGGTTTCTTGCAGCATTATTGAATCCTCCCCCTTGATCCATGCTCTCCTGATTCATATGTTGACTTTCTGCAGCATCTGAGGCTCCCCCTGAGTTGGATGGCTCAGTGTTTGAACTGTCAGAGTTTGAATCAGTTTCTTCAATTGACTCACTTGCTGTGTCATTTTGAGCTTCTTCACGCTCCCCCTCAACTGGTTCTTTATTTTGTTCAATTTGAGAATTTTCAGTTTCTCCAGTATTTACCAGTAGAGGTTCAGAGTATGCTTCGTCAGAGTTTGTCAACCCTGCTTCATCAGAGTTTATATCATCAGAGAATATATCTTCATTTTCAAAACGCAGTTGATCATATCCATCCTTGTCTTCAAGTCCAATTATTTTCTTGTCATCAAACGACACATGTATAGATTCCATGATCACTTTAGTTCTTAGATTATAAACTCTGAATGCTTTTGTTGACAATGGATAGCCAACAAAGATTCCTTCATCAGCTTTTAATTCGAACTTTGTCAACTGTTCAGGATGAGTCTTCAACACAAAGCATTTGCATCCAAATATGTGAAAATATTTCAAATTTGGCTTCTTGTTTTTCACCATTTCATATGGTGTTTTCCCATGCTTGTTGATCAAAGTTGCATTTTGAGTAAAACAAGCAGTTTGAACAGCTTCTGCCCAGAAATAGGTTGGTAACTTTGCTTCATCAAGCATTGTTCTGGCAGCTTCGATTAAAGTTCTGTTCTTTCTTTCAACTACACCATTTTGCTGTGGAGTTCCAGGTGCAGAAAATTCTTGTTTCACTCCTCTTTCCTTGCAGAAAGCTTCCAAGATTGAGTTTCTGAATTCAGTTCCATTATCACTCCTTATAATTTTGACTTTGTGCTGTGATCCTTTGTCCAGTAGATTTACATGATCCATCAGTATTTGAGCAGTTTCATCCTTCTTTGACAAGAAATATACCCATGTATATCTAGTATATTCATCAACAATTACTAGAGCATATTTCTTTCTGCCCATAGACATCACATTTACTGGTCCAAAGAGATCAACATGTAGAAGATGATAAGGTTCCACTACTGAAGATTCAGATTTGCTCTTGAAAGATGACTTCCTTTGCTTGGCCTTTTGACAAGAATCACATAGACCATCTAGATTGAGTATTGATTTTGGAAGTCCTCTCACAAGATCCTTTCTAATAAGCTCATTTATATTGTTCAAGTTTAGATGAGAGAGCTTCTTGTGCCAATTCCAACTCTCTTCATTTGACATTCTGGTTGTCAGACACACTGTCCTTCCATCAGAGTTTGTTACCAAACTTGCTTCATAAATGTTGTTGCGCCTTTGTCCAACTAGAACAACTTTTCCAGTAGATTTACTGATAATTTCACAGTATTCACTATGAAAATCTACATGGTTTCCTCTGTCACAGATTTGACTCACAGATAGCAGATTATGCTTGAGTCCTGAGACTAGAGCAACATTTGTGATGATGACACTTCCAAGATTGATATTGCCATATCCCAGAGTGTGTCCTATGTTGCCATCTCCATAGGAAACTTTTGGGCCAGCCTTCTCCTTAAAGTCTGATAGCAGGGCTTTGTTTCCAGTCATATGTCCTGAGCATCCACTGTCTAAGATAAGTGTGCTCTCTATTATACCCTGCAATCACAAACAAACACTAAGTGTTAGTTTTAAGGATCCAGACTTGCTTGGATCCTTTGTCCTTCTTAACAGTGTTAGCTTTTGCAGCGGAATCAGCATTATCAGAGTTTAAACTAACATTGTCAGATTTTACACTAGCAGAGTTTGCTCTAACCCATTTTAAATTGGGTTTTAGCTCATAATAGTTATGATAAATTGCATGATAACTCTTACATGTGTAAATAGAATGCCAAGTGCTCCCACAATGTTTACATAAAGTCTGTGGTTTTACTCTAACATAATCATTCTTTACTTCTGAAGTAGAAGGTAAAGAATTAATATGTTTGTTCTTAGTGCAAAATCTAGCAAGATGATTAGAACTACCACAATTATAACATGTTTTTCTTGAGGCACTAGCATTAGGCATATGATTATTTCTATTATTTATGCCTACTTTTCCATTCCTATTTCTCTTGGACCCTTTAGGTTTCATGGCAGACTTAACCTCTTTGAGCTTATGTTTAAACTGTTTTCCTGTCATTAAACCAACATTAACCTGTTTCTCACAGATTCTAATTGGTTCTTTAACAGCTTCTAGCTCAACAAGCTTCTCTGTTTTAGATTCAATATCTACTTGTTCAGCACAAGCTTCAACTGGCTCCATAACAGCTTCTTTCACAACTACAGATTTTAGCTTGGTGGATTCTGGAACAAATATCACAGGTTTAAGTTGTGGTTTAACCTTAACTTTGTCTTTAAACCTAAGTTCATCGTTTTCACAATAACCTAAACCTACAGAATTAGTCTGAAACACTTGATGAGTGTCTCTTCCAGAATCTGTCCAAGTCTTGATTATTTTTCTTTCTTTTTCTAAATCAGATTCTAGTTGCCTATACCTTTTAAGCAACTCTTGTTCAACATAAACAGCATCATCTCTTTCTTTTTGAATCTGCTTCATATTCTCAAGTTCTCTTTCAAGAAACTTGTTTCTTTCTTTAAGACTAAGATTCTCAGATTTAATCCTCTCATTCTCTAAAGTCTGATCCCTATAACTAACATGAACACTTTTCAGATATACTCTTAACTCAGATATATTATCAGTATCATAAGCATAAGTAGTTAGGGGTACCTTATTTTCAGAAGATTCAGTCTCATCTCTGACAGTTGCCATAAGAGCATAGTTTTCTCCATCATCAGAGTCTGAAGTATCTGCCCAGTCTTTGCCTTTAGAGATGAGTGCTTTCTCAGATTTGCCTTTCTTGCACTCTGGAGCATAATGACCCATCTCCTTACACTTGTAGCACTGGATTTGAGACTTATCCTTCTTGCCAGACTTGGTCTCCTTTCCATCAGACTTTCTGAAACTTCTCCTTTCAGGGTTTGAATCTTTCCTTGAGAATCTCTTTCCTTTCTTGAAGTTCTTGAATCCCATCTTCTTAAAGGTCTTCACCATCAATGCAGCCATTTGCATCAACTCCTCTTCATCATCCTCAGAGTCAGAAGCTTCATCAGAGTTTGAGTCATCATCAGATTTTGATGACTCACTCTCAGATTTAATAACTAAAGCCTTTCCCTTGGCTTTCTTCCTTGATGATTCCTTCTTGATGGGCTTCTCCTCGACTTTGAGAGCAACAGATTTTGTCTTCTTGCTGGACCTCCTGTTTCTTTGTTCTATCTCAAGTTCATGAGTCTTTAACAATCCATAGATCTCATCAAGATCTGTATCAGCAAGATCATAATTATCTCTGATTGTTGTTGCCTTTAAATCCCACTTTTCAGGTAGAGATAACAGAAACTTGAGATTTGACTCTTCAAGTTCATATTCTTTATCAACCAAAGACAGATCATTCAACAGTTTGCAAAATCTGTCATAAGTCTCAGTCAAGGTTTCATTAGATCTTGAATCAAAGTGCTCATACTCCTGTGTGAGTATTGTTTTTCTGTTCTTTTTAATAGCACCTGTTCCCTGGCATCTGACTTCCAAAGCATCCCATATTTCTTTGGCAGTTTTGCAGCCAATTACTCTGTTAGACATTACATTATCTAAAGCACTGTGGAGAAGATGTCTAACCTTTGCATCTTTTGCAATTGATGAGATGTCCTCAGGAGTCATATCTTTCTTTTCCTTTGGAACAGTCTTTTGTGCTTGACCATCAACAACAGGGGACAATTTAGTTGGCATATGAGGACCATCATTAATTCTGTCAAGGTATTCTGGATCTGTAGCCTCCAGAAACATGGTCATCTTCACCTTCCAAATCGGATACTCTACTGGCCTGAGAATTGGAACCCTGATTGTTTCATATCGACTCACAGAATTGGGCTTAACCTGTTCAGCCTTAGGAGCAGTTTGATTTTCTTCAGACATGATTAATACTGTGTTTGAATCGTAAAACTGTATATATTAAACAGCCTTGGCTCTGATACCAATTGTTAGGCCGATTACACAATATAATCAAGTATGTATGAGAATAACAATAATTAAGAACACTGTTTATGAATCAATAAACTGTATTTATATTAACAGCTTCTCTCTTTATGATGTTAATGAATCACAAAGAGCTTCTTGGTTACAAGAATAATATATCAATAATCGCGTCCCTTTTAGGGATAACCTATCTGTGTTTTTATATTACACAGCTACATACAATCCTTATCTAATTGATATTCCTACAAGTTAGCTATACAAAACTTATCAATTAAGGATTGCTTCTTATCTTCCATTCTGTTTCCTTAGCTGTATCAATATATTCTGCTTCTTTCCATCTTCAGAATATATTGCTTCTAGAATCTTCAATTCAGCACCGACAGCTAATTCAACTATCACCTTGTCAGACTTTAAATAAACTCTGACCGGCTTCCTTTAAACTCTTCACCCTGTCAGAGTTTAATTAAACTCTGACCAGCTTCTGATAAACTCTTGTCAGTACCTGTTGTTTAAACACTGATAAACAAACATTAGCAATTATATCTAACACTTTGTGACTAAGTCTTCAAAGGAGATTCAAAATCCTGAACTTTTAACTCATCTAAAAGCTACAATAGTCCAAGTCAAGTCATTAAACAATCGTTTTGCTGCTTCTGACAAGGTTATTGAAGGTCTTAGGAATGATATAGCTGCAAGGGAACTTACACAACAGAGGGATAAATCATTGTATATTTCCTTGTGTAAAGATCAGAAGATTTTTGATTCCAGGTTGTCCAAGGTTGAAGAAAATCAAGTCAAAATGTCAACTAAGTTGGATGAAATTGCAAACTCCATTGAATTGCTCACATCAGTTTTGCTGTCTGATGATGTCAAAAGGGGGAGAGAGTGTCTCAAGAGGACAAATGCAAGAGCTCTCAAACTCTGACTCGGAAAGATGACACTACTGATGGTGGTGCAAAAGGTCAAAATCCAAGGACAAGGAATGTTCAAAGGCAAGGGAGGAGATCAAACTCTGATGCTCAGAATGCTGATGGAAAAATATTATACACGGGAGGGCAGTCTTCTTCAAGGGTTAGAAGTTTACTTCTTTCCTCTAAATCTCCAGTTACTGATGAAGAAGTTGCTACACAGTTATTCTTAGCAGAACATGGTAAAGATGTTACTATTGAAGATATCCCGGCAGAAGAGAAATTGCTTGCTGAAGAACACAGGAAAGATGTTGAAGCTGGAATCTACAAACAGAAGGTTATCAAGGCTCCGAGGAGAAAAGAAAAAGGAATTGTTATCAAAGAGAATGTAAACTCTGATCAGAGTTTACAGTACTCAAGGAGGCCTATTGGTTCAAACGCTGATAAAGGTAAAGGTGTGATGATTGAAGAGCCTAACCTGGAAAAGAAGAATTATTCAACCTCTGACAATGCTCAAGTTGATGTTATTGTTAAGAATGTGCCAACCTCTGACAATGCTCAAGTTGTGCAAACTCAGCTATCTTCACCACTTCAAGGTTTCAAAAGATCTTCATTACCTGAAACTCTGAAGCCTAGCCAGGTGAACTTTCTACAAACCAGAACAATACTTGGAAAACAATCTTATGATAAATCTGGTTTGGGTTCCCACAGAGAGAAAAGAGTTAATAATAGTCCTTTAGATCATACATCACTGGCAGAACCTGGTGTTGGGGTTACTCAAGAAAACCTTGATAAACTAGAATCTGTTCAGATGATTTACCACAGAGGCTTGAAGAAGGAGTTTTTATTATACTTTATGGCTGATGGCAGAGTTTACAGAATTAGAGAAGATGATATTTGTCTAAAATTCTGGGAAGAGCTAGAGTATGTTCTCTATCTCCTGAAGATCAAAAATAGAAATACTCATAATGCTGCTTTGGTTTTAAAAGACAGAATGATGAAATCGAAAGTTCTTTTTGGAGGAAATGTTTCTAGTGCTTATATTCCTAAGTACAGAGATGCACATGGAAAGTTGGTGGAAATGAAGAAAAATAGTGCTAGATTCAGGACTGCACTAAATAAGAAAGTTCTAGAGTTCAATCTAGAGTCTGATAAGGCTTTTTATATCAGACTTGGCAATGAAATGAACAAGAACAGCATCTATTCTTTAAGGGCTGCCATTTATCAAATTGGTGAAGATGAACCAGAATTGAAGGAGCTGAAGAAGGATATGATTGCTGAACTAGATCGAGCTGAGAGAAAGTTACTGTCAGATTATATCAGGACTGTACCTGATATCCAAGAAATTCAGTAAAGTCTGACTGTAAGTTTTTATGTTTTCTGTTCTAAGTTAAATTTAAACTCTGTTTTAAAATTAAACTCTGACATATTTTAAACACTGCATTTGTTATATGTTTTGACATCATCAATTATCTTTTTAACTTGTACATTTTTATTATGAACAAGTTGGGGGAGATTGTTAGATATAATTGCTGACGTTTGTTCATCAGTGTTTAAGTACCAGGTACATATCAGAGTTTATATAGAAGCCAGTCAGAGTTTGATAAAGTCTGACTGGGTGAAGAGTTTACATGTAAGCCGGTCAGAGTTTGTTAAAGTCTGACAGGGTGATAGTTGACTTAGCTGTCGGTGCAAAGATAAAGATTCTAGAAGCAATATATTCTGAAGATGGAAAGAAGCAGAATATATTGATACAACTAAGGAGACTGGACAGAAGACTGAAGCAATCCTTAATTGATAATAATTGTATAGCTAATTTATAGGAGTATCAATTAGATAAGGATTGTGTAACTGTGTACTATATAAACACAGATAGGTTATCCCTAGAAGGGACGCGAACATTGAATATATTATTCTTGTAACCTAGTAGCTCTTTGTGATTCATTAACATCACTAAGAGAGAATTATTTAATATAATTCAGTTTGTTGATTTACAAACCTGTGTTCTTGATTGTTATTCTCATACATACTTGATTATATATTGTGTATTCGGCCTAACAAATCATTTAATAACTCTTAATATGAAATTAAAATTTCATTTCGCATCACATAATAACACGTAATTTTCCCGGATCTTACAGTCTATTAGTTGATTTTTCATCCACAGTATCTGTGCACAACAACTTCCAGCAGCAATGTATTCTGCCTCAGCTGTAGAGGTGGAGACAGAATTTTGCTTCTTACTGAACCATGAGACAAGCTTGTTTCCTAGAAATTGACAGGTGCCTGTAGTACTTTTTCTGTCAATCTTGCAACCTGCATAGTCTGCATCTGAATAACCAATTAGATCAAAACCAGATTCTCTAGGGTACCAAATGCCAAGGTTTGGTGTTCCCTTGAGATATCTGAAAATCCTCTTGATAGTAATTAAGTGAGACTCTCTAGGATCAGCCTGAAATCTAGCACAAAGATATGTAGCAAACATAATATCAGGTCTACTAGCTGTTAAATATAGAAGTGAGCCTACCATGCCTCTATAACTTGAAATGTCCACAGATTTTTCCTTAGTATTCAGTTCAAGTTTAGTGGCAGTGGGCATGGGTGTTTTAGCAGGAGAGCAATCCATTAGATCAAACTTCTTCAATAAATCAAAGATATATTTAGTTTGACTAATAAAGATTCCTTCTTTCACTTGCTTAACTTGTAAGCCAAGGAAGTAGGTAAGTTCACCCATCATGCTCATTTCATATTTACTTTGCATAAGTTTGACAAACCTTTTGCAAAGCTTCTCATCTGTAGACCCAAAAATTATGTCATCTATATAAATTTGAACAAGTATGCTAGAGCCATTAACATTTCTAAAGAAAAGAGTTTTGTCAACAGTACCTCTAGTGAAATGGTTCTCTAAAAGAAACTGTGACAGAGTGTCATACCAGGCTCTAGGTGTTTGCTTCAGTCCATAGAGTGCCTTGAGTAGGAAGTAGACAAATTCTGGATAATCTGGATCTTCAAAACCAGGAGGCTGATTGACATATACCTCCTCTTCCAGTTCCCCATTCAAAAAGGCACTCTTGACATCCATTTGATAGACTTTGAAATTGGCATGGGCTGCATAGGCTAGGAATATCCTTATTGCTTCCAGTCTAGCAACAGGGGCAAATGTTTCATCATAATCTATTCCTTCTTCTTGAGAATAGCCCTTAGCAACCAATCTAGCTTTGTTCCTTGTAACTATGCCATTTTCATCCATCTTATTCCTGAATACCCACTTTGTACCTATAACACTTCTGTCCTTAGGTTTGGGTACCAGCTTCCATACTTTGTTTCTTTCAAATTGGTTTAGCTCTTCTTGCATGGCTAAAACCCAAACTGGATCTAGAAGAGCATCCTCAACTTTCTTTGGTTCTTCTTGAGAAAGAAAGCCGTTGTATAGACATTCATCCTGAGTAGCTCTTCTAGTTTGGACATTTGCAGAAGCATCACCAATGATCAGTTCAAATGGGTGATCCCTTGTCCATTTTCTTCTTGTAGCAGGTGTAGGTCTTGAAGATGCAATGTCATTCTCATTATCATGATCATGTGAGGTTGATCCTGGACTTAGAGAAACTCCCCCTGAGTTTAATGGGGTTGTAACTCTATGTTGCGATCCACCTCCGGATGCTCCAATTTGGCTTCCTACGGATGCTCCCATTTGGCTTCCTACGGATGCTCCCAATGTTCCTTCTATGGATGGCTCATTAGAACTTGAGTTGTCCATATTAGAGACAGTCGTTCTTGGAGGAACTGATTCATCCTCATGATCATCATCTTCATCACCAAAGTTGAGACCTTCCACCTCATTGTCAAACCTGAGAGTCTCATGAAAACCCTCATCAGTAAGACCCTGTATTCTGGCATCATCAAAAACAACATGTACAGATTCTATAACAATGTTGATTCTGTGATTAAAGACCCTTTAGGCTTTTCCAGCTGCATATCCCACAAAAGTGGCTTCATCTGCCTTGGATTCAAACTTTCCAAGATTTTCACCTTGATTTCTCAGTACATAGAATTTGCATCCAAAGGCATGTAGAAAATTCAAGGATGGTTTCCTTCCTTTGAGCAGCTGATATGGAGTCATTCCTTTTGTTTGATTGATCAAGTGGTTGATCAATTGATGAATCCAGATTGCTTCTGAAAGAAATCTTTTTCTGCTTCCCTTTCTGGAAAGCATCACACAGTCCATCCTTGGAAAATTCCAGTTGAGGAAGTCCTCTTACTGGGTCTCTTCTTACCAACTCATTCATAGATTTGAAGTTCAAATGTGACAGTCTTTTGTGCCATAGCCAACTTTCATCCTTGCTTGCTTTACTCAGAAAACAGGTGGTGGAATCAGCACTTGTAGAGTTGAAGTCAGCTATGTACACATTGCCTTTCCGGTAACCTGTCATCACCACATTGTTGTTTTCCTTGCTGGATACAACACAGGCTCCTTGGTTGAATGAGACTGAAAAACCTTTGTCACACAGTTGACTGATACTCAACAAGTTGTGCTTGAGTCCGTCAACCAGTGCTACTTGATCAATTATGACATTATTCTTTGAAATCAAGCCATATCCCTTAGTTAAACCTTTGCTGTCATCTCCAAAGGTAATGCTAGGGCCAGCTTCCTCCACAAACTCTGTGAGCAGGCTAGAATCTCCAGTCATATGCCTAGAACATCCACTGTCTAAGTACCATAGATTATTTATGTATCCCTGATTAGATGATGAACTGGCCTCCTGCTCGCTTGAATCAGCCATCAATGCAAGGTTCACAAATTATGTGTCGTCCTCAAGATCATTCCCGTCTTCAGCCCAGTCATAATCCTATGTAATGAATGCTCTACCCTTTTGTTTGAGAAGATCAAAGTATTTCTTCTTGTAGTCAATAGGTTCAAACTTCCTGTCACTCTTCTTAGACTTTGGTTTCTGCACTCATTTGCAAAGTGACCTCCCATTCCACAGTTGAAGCATTTGAATTTGGACCTATCAACAAGATCCTTCTTGAATGGTTTGGACACATCAGGGTTTCTCTTGAACTTGAGCTTTGAGAACTTTCTTGACAGAAAAGCTAAGTGATCATCAAGCTCATCCATCTCCTCTTGATTGATGGGCTCGCTTTCTTCAATCATCTTCCCTTTGCACTTTCTTGATTCAGCTCTACCTTCACAAGCAATTTGGCTTGGTGTAGCTTCAGCAGCTTCTTCTTTCATGTCCTCAGCCTTTTCAACACTTTCAACTAGAGCAACAGATCCAATTTTCTTTTGGACCTTCTCAATTTCTCCATCCTGCTCTATTTCCAGCTCATATGTTTTTAGGGTTCCATACAGCCTCTCAAGAGTGTAGTCCTTATATTCTTGACTGTTCCTCAAGGAGACAATCATGGACTTCCCCTCTTTTGGCAAGGCTCTGAGAAATTTGAGATTTGAGTCATTGACTTGATACACTCTTCCCTACAACTTCAATCCATTTAGCAATTTTTGAAATCTACTGAAGGTATCATTCAAAGATTCTCCACTTTTGAAGTGAAAGTGTTCATACTGTTGTATGAGGAGTTGCATCTTATTTTCTCTCACCTGCTCAGTCCCTTCACATATGGTTTGGGCAGTGTCCCAAATCTCTTTGGTTGTAGAGCAGTTGATGACATTGTCGAACATATCAGAATCAAGACCATTAAACAAAATGTTCATGGCCTTCTTTTATTTATGAACAACGACGGTGTCCTCAGGAGTCCATTCTGCACGAGGCTTTGGGATTGTTCTTGGAGCTCCTGCTGGTTCCTGAGTTAATGAGGTGTTTGGCTTCATCGGTACATGAGGGCCATGTTCTATGCACTCTACATTAGCTTCATCCATTGACATACGATGTAGGCGCATCTTTACTTTCCAGTGAAAGTAATTTTCTCTATCAAGAACTGGTATCTTAACTTCATGATCCTTCTGACTCATGATTCAGCTGTCTTTGATCTTTAAACTTCTTGTATGTTAGAAGTTTGCTCTGATACCAATTGTTATTCCCAGATACTGAACCAAGATTGTAGAAGGGAGGGTTGAATACAATCTTTGAAAACTTTTTCGTTCTTGATAATGAAAATATGAAAAGTAAAACAAGAACAGAAACACAAATATAAGGATACAAGAATTAAAAATTCAGGTGGATTTTTTTTGTCCACTTGAGAGATTTTTATTGAAGAAATCTCTGTGATGTTTACGAATAAACACACAGCTGCAAATACACAACTCTAGCTTCAGCAATTTACAAGGATACTGCTTTTTGCTCTCTAAATTGCTGAAGCCTGATTTCTTAAATTCTAGAGTTATACTACAACTTGGTTATATAACCTAAGTTTACAAAGATACTTGAACAACTAATAATACGAAAAGTACATGTGTTCAGAATCCTTGTTTCTCCATCCCGGACAGTGATACGTGTTTGTAGCTTGCCCTTCTTGGCTGATTGTCTTTTAAGGAAATGCTACATTGGACCTTGCAAACAGAATGCTTCTTTCTTCTTGTCACCTTTCCAGAAATACTGGCTTCCATGCTCTGTGTAGTCTGTCAACCCATGTGGTAGTCTATCAACCCATTTGCTCTGACATCGTTGTCGTTTTCACAGGTGCAGAGAGTATCCGTAGAAGCTATCTGAGTTGTATCTGTTGGTAGTTTCTTGATCAGCCAGTACTGCTATCCGTAGACAGTACAGTGTCCATATCCTTAGAAGGTTAGTCAAGCTATCCGCAGACAATCAACTTCATGTATGCAGAATTACAAGGCATCGACTATATACAATTCGCCTCCCTATTCTACATATCTATTGATAGTCAACATGACTTAATTAACCTATCAAGACTACTTCAACTTCAACATCAGAAATACACAAGCATGTTACATTTGATCTTATCCGTAGATAAGCTACCCATCTACGGATACTGCAATGGCAAACTATCTGTTGATGGCTACGTATACTTGAACAATTTTTACTAAGTCAGTTTGGTTATCATCAAGAAACAACATAGTTCCTAACAGTGTTTGGGCTCAATTTCTTAATCATTTTGGCTTCCAGGTCGATCGATTCGACCTGGATTTGAGGTCGTGGCTCTTCGGCCTCATTTGAGGTTTCAACAATGCCAAACGTGGCTTATAGGTAGAAGACCTGATTTGAGGTCTAACACCTTAATTTTCACATCGAGAGGTCTTCATGAACGAAGACAGACATAACGTTTCACTCGTTTCTTTAATTTGAGCTTCCAGTATATCGAATCGAAGCTCATTCTGAGCTCTACTTCCTCAAATTTTCAGGGGTTTAAACCCATATATTAACATTCTTCCAATAGGTCTCTTTAGGTTTTTAGTTGAGCTTGAGGTTTTTAGGACTACAATTGATCTTCCGATTTTAAGAATCGTGGTTTTCATGACTTTTTAATCTAAATTGGAGATCTAGATAGGACAAACTCAAGCATTTAATTAATTTGAGGTCTTCAAGACTAGGATCCAAAATTTTCAAAACTAAGATTCGAGTCTTCAATTCATGTTATATAGGATCACCTATTTCGAGGCAGCTTGCCTTTTTGGCATACTTCTGATACTTCTTTCCAATGGAGGAGTCCGAGCCTACTGATGACTTCATAGAGGACTTAGATGCCCCTCGTAGGGATGCCCTTGTCTTTGAAAAGGACCCGTCTGATGACTTAGAGTAGATTTTATTGGCCCTGCATGGCTCTCTATATCTTGCTTTTATTCAGGGTCCTTTCATGGACTTTAGGACTTTATTTGGACTTTATTTGATGCTTGTAACATAACTCTTTGATCCTTCGGGATCTTCTATCCATGCATGCCATTTATGTTATATCTTGTAGTCTTATTTTTTCGATACTTCTTCTTCGGGGTTTATGCAACTTATTTATGCATATTCTGTTTCGTCATTCTTGCATTCACTTATATTTATTTAGCTTATCTTTTGTAAGGCAATTCCTAGTACTTGGTCTCTTGAATGGGCTGACACTTTGATCAAGTGCTATTGGTACAACTTGTTCTTTAGTAAAACAATAAGGAAATACTCAATCAAAGATAAGTAATAAAATAGTGAGAAAGAACTTGAAATATTTTCTTTTAAAAAGAGGGTTTGACCCTTACATAGTACTGTACTCCCTACTAAGAGCTTAAGAGCTCAGAATGGTTTCGTCGACCTTATTGCTACTTGTACTACTAGTGGATCCATTAAGGAAACACTTAAACATAATAAACTTTCAAATTTGAGGCATGCCAAGTTCTTGGCACCTCAGTCCCTTCAAGGGTTCATGCAATAATGCTCCAATGTAAGTGACTTTGTCTGGTTCTCCAGGGATTAGGGGAATAGGAATTAGATCCTGAGCCGGCTTTTCCCTTCTTTCTTCATCATCTTTTGAATCCATAACCTCGATTGGGAGAACCTGCCCCCCGACTCCATCAGGCCTTAACGCGGCTAAATAGCCACTCCTAGCCATCTTTTGATCTCCATGTTCTTCACCAACCCCGTTCCTTGTTGGGAACTTGATTTTCAAATGGTAAGTTGATGCAAAAACCTTGAATGCATAAAGGCCTGTCCTCCCAAGGATTGCATTATAAGTCGAGTTTGCCTTTATCACCAAGAAGTTCAGCATTTGAGTTGCCGTTTGTGAACCTTGCCCTATTGTCATAGGGAGCTGAATAGTTCCCTCTACTTTAGATTCAACCCCATTGAACCCGTATATGGGCATGTTTGAAGGAGTTAGTTGTGAATCGGTATATCCCATCTTGATGAAGGCGTCATGAAACAAGATGTCCACGGAAACTCCATTATCTACCAGAACCCTCTTGGTTTTAGAGTTGCCTATTACATGTATGATGACCAACGAGTCGTCATGGGGGAACTTCACCCCTTCAAGGTCAGAATCATCAAAGCTAATAGCTACTTCTGTCTTGGCACGTTTCGGTGCTTCTCCTACAACAGTCATTACCTCTCGGGCATAAGCTTTCCTTGAGTTTCGAGAGGACCCAGCAGCAGCCGGTCCTCCAAATATCATGTTGATGACAGGCCCTCGGGGCTTAGGATTACGATCTTGATCGTTGTCCCTCCTATCATAGTCTTTCCGTTCATAGTTTCCTTGTTGATTTCCTCGATTCCCATCCTTAGTGAACTTATCGAGTTTTCCTCTTCGGATTAAGAACTCGATCTCATCTTTCAGTTGTCTACAATCGTCGGTGTCATGACCAACTTCTTTATGGAAATGGCAGAATTGATTCTTGTTTCGTTTCTCCAAGTCGGATCTTAGTGGCTTTGGCCATCGAAGATCTTCTTCATTCTCAATATCCACCAGAATTTGACTTCTTGAGGTGTTCAACCTTGCATACTCATTGAACTTGGGTCCAAAGTTGTTCTTTTTAGGTGGAGAGTCAGAATCCTTTGTTGTCCTGGGATATTTGTCCCTAGCGTCATACTCTTGAGTCTCCTTTCTCTTATTTCCGTTTTCATTTCCCTCAACAGTGGGTTCATATTTCTTCAAACTTTCCTCGGCCTTGATGTACTTTTCGGCTCTATCTTGGAGCTTCAACATACTTTCGGGTGGATGTTTTGCCAAGGATCTCTTGAAGTGATCATCAGTGGTTCCTTATTGCAGGGCTATCATAGCTACTTTGTCCTCCAAGTCTGGGACTTTCAGAGCCTCCCTAGTGAATCGATTTATGTATTCCCTCAAGGATTCATTCTTACCTTGTTGAATGCTCATTAGAGATGCAGAACTCTTCTCATGCACCCTTCCACTGATAAACTGATTGATAAACGCCTTGCTCAGTTCCTTAAAAGATCCAATAGAATTGGGAGGGAGACGAATGTACCATCGTTGAGCCATGACCGCCAGGGTTTGTGGAAACGCTCTGCATTTGACTGCATCATTGATAGGCTGTAACAGCAGTGCATTATAGAAAGTTCTTACATGATTTGCTGGATCTCCTGTTCCATCATAAGCTTTGATTGTTGGCATCTTGAATTTTCTGGATATGTTAGCTTTCATAATATCCTGAGTGAAAGGTGGTGTGGGATCATTAGGATCTCCTAGGGGTAACAACACAGTAGGATCACCCTTTGGGGCTTCAGCCCTCTTGGTTCTTCTCGGTGCAGGATCTAAATTGATCACCGGGACTCTTCCAGTTGCTTGGCTTTGTGCTTTTGCAGCCTCTTCTTCGGCCAGTAGTTTCTTGAGTCTTGCAGCCTCTACCTCATGGGCCGCAATCTTTTCCTTAGTGGTTCGGGGTTGTTCCCGATTTGTTTGGGAAGAACGTCTCCTCCTCGGGGCAAAATCCCTCTCATCTCCAGTTGAATTATTCTCTTATTCAGTATAAGGACCTGAGTAGTCTTGAATGACGGGGGTCTGTCTAGTTTGAGTTTGCTGATTTTGGGGTCCCAGACCTTGAATATAAGGGGGCACATATGCTTCGTGGTAGGTTGAATTGATACCATTGCTGCCCATCGTGGGTCGAGGCGGCATACCATAGGTTGGCATCCCTAGAGTTTGAGTCGCGTATTGGGGAAGATCCGTGGTGTGAAGTTGAAGGCCACGTGGTGCATTCATGAGTAGTGGAGAGGTTGTGATTGGTTGTTGGAGAGTAGTCTCTTGAGGATTAGGGCCATGAACGACCATTTGCAGGGGATTCGTCCCTTCAACCGAAATTGGGATCTCTGGTCCTTGAGTAGTGGTGAGGGGATATTTGCCCCTTTAGTGCCAGTGTTTGGCGGTGGTTGGTTTCCACGAGTCTCCATTTCAGAGGTAAGAGGAAGTCCTTCAGAAGTCTGAGTTTCTCGAGTTGTTCTTCGTGTATTTTCCATGGTTGATGTTGTCTTCCCACAGACGGCGCCAAATGTTATGGAATAAAAACCGTGATTTCGAATTTAATGCTAGGGTTAAAGAGTTTCGAGCTTTAATAGTTGTTATCGTGTTTCGTGACTAAATCGGTCCTCAAAAGATGCCTACGTATCTCAATTCGTAATTGAGAATCAAGCCAAAAACGTAGTTCTGATTGAAGGATCAGGTCCTTTGTATAGGCGTCAAGAGCCCAGCATTTAGAGTAGAATTAGGTGACTTGGGGGCTTAGATCAGGATTGTGAATCCTATTTTGTATGAGGCTGACTCCTATTAGGTTTGTATGCCTTGGAGGCTACTTTTTGATGAAGTTGACATATTTTGGACTCTTTTGATGAGCTGTAGATTTTCCATTTTTATTAATTATGAAATTAATAAATAATTAGGGTTTCGGGGCCTCATTAATTGGGCTTAACTCTTGGACCAATATAGGTTTAATTAATACGTCATTAATTATATTTCTATGGTTATTTTTAGGCCATATCAGAGGGAAAAAGGTAATTGCTTGTGATTTTTTTAGGAAAAAAAGGATTTTGTTAGAAAAAATAGGAAAAATAATGTATTTTAACTAAAAGGTTAACTGATTATAAAAATTTTATAATAATTAAATAAATAATTAAATAAGGTAAGTACCGTACCAAAAAATAGGTACTAAAAAACTAGTACCAAAAATTTTAATGTTTCGTCTTTAATAATATAATACTAGCTCAAAACCCATTCGATGCACGGATTAGATTGTTTTTTATAATTATTATTTAATTATTTACATTTTAATATTTTATTAATTTTATTGTTTTTAAAAATAATTAGACATGTTAAAATAGGTAATTTTTCTAAATAATTAAAAGCATTAAAAGAGATTTTAAAATAAATAGGTATGATTTGTCCGTGATATTTTTGAAAAAGGAGGAGTTTTAATAAGGAAACATAGAATATATAATATTTTTAGTTGAAAAATGTAATTCCCCGTGATATTTTTAGAAAATGAAGGAATTTTGTTAGGAAAAATAGAAAAATAATGTGTTTAATTTAGCTAAAAAGGTAATTAATATTTAATGTAATTATTATTTTAAATAATTCAAAACAGTAAAAGAGGTTTTAAAATAAATAATTAATAATGTTTTGCCCGTGATATTTTTGGAAACAGAAGAGTTTTAGTAAGGAAAAATAAAAAAGAAACATTTTTTTAGTTAAAAAAGATAGTTCCTCGTGATATTTTTGAAAAAAGAGGGGATTTTTTTTAGAAAAAATGGAAAAATAATGTGTTTTTAGTAGAATAAATTAATTATTATTTAATATTTTTTTATAAATAGGTAAGAGTAATTAAGTAAAATCACAAAATAAAAAAAAATACCTTACCAACCAAAATTTTAATGTTTCGTGTATTATAATATAATATAAATAGATAGATATCAATATTTTATTAACGGATATATATTTTATTTTTATTTACGGATTACAACATTTTATATTATTGCATGTACATGCCTGTCATGAGAGTCCCGAGATGGAGATAAACATAAAATAAACAATATGATGATATTTATATGGTAGCTGGTAGGGTAGGTGATTCTATTGATTAGCTAGACCTAATTCTCTGAGGTGATGGTGCATGGTATCATGAGCATGATCATCCAACTTGGGCCTCTCTCTTTGAATCCAACGGCCATCTTTTGTTCTGGTCATCCCTTTATTCTCATCTTGTCTCCAATGTGGTGGAATAAAATAGTGATCTTTCAGAAAATCACAAGCTTTGTTCACCAATGCAATGTCTCTTCCTGTTGCCAACACAAATCTATGCCCTCTTCCATGATACCTGAACATTTAAATGTACACCCCCAGTGTTATACAAAATGTTTTCTCAGCGATGGGAGCTTTTAAAACACGGAGATTTGTTTGCACGATAAATTACAAATTCGATTCTCATTATTTTGTAAATTTATTGTCACGAGCGTGAACTAAAACTTTACTTCGTATTGTATTTTTAAATAATTAAATTCATGATGGTGCAATTAATCACGCAATCTCTGTTCGTTTACGGCCCTGCGTTTGGGTGCATTATCATGTCCTACATTGTATTGTATTTACCGAAAGTTGAATCCAATAATATGAAGTTGTTGGGTGTTAATTTTGTTATAGACCACATGTGTTTTTAATATGTGAAAACCTCTTTGACTTTTTGAATACACATGTGAAATAATAATTGAAATTTTCTTAAACAGAACTCTTTTGACTAAAATTCCAGGTCGTGTTGCCAACTATGACTCTGTTAGTGCTGCATGAAATGTCATTTACTAGTATTTAATTAGATATAGAAAAAAGAAACTAATATAAAATCAAATATTCGGTTTCCTAAGGTCTGTGCAGGGTGCTAAAGACAAATGCTTCAATTTGATTATTAACATAAGTCTACTTTTCTATACCAGAACTTGATTTTGTCCCAGATTGTGCCCATCTTCTTCAATTATTAAGTATCCTTTCTTTACGAGAAAGTTGATTACTTAACATGATATTATACGATTATATTAAACTTTTTAAGTTCGGATTCTTTTGTTCATAGGAACTAGTAAGTAATAATTTTAATTTTAAATCCCTGACACTAAAATTTTATTTTATTGTAGGAGGTGGGTTCAAAGTGATCAAAGCTCCGTCCCATTGATAGAAATTGGAGTGAGTTAGCAAGCATTATATTAACATACAAATGTACCATATTCTGCATTATCTTATCTTATCTTTGGCCACTATGATTTGTGTTAAGTAATCAAGGTTAAAGCTAATCAAAACTTAATCAAAGTCAAAATTAGAAAATAAAACTAACCCGTCAAGCAAATGCAGGTGAGCCTCCAAATTATGAGCACAAACCAGATCAGCATTCTGCTTCAAGAACGGAGAGTTCTTGTGATCCAACGCCAATTCGATCCCGACGTGCGAGTAACTCCACGGTGATCCTTTCACCAACTTCATCAACATTGCAGGAGAAGCCTCATTAAAAATCATTCCCGGTGCCTTTGGCACCATGTCATGAACATTAACAACTCTCAACACTTTTACCCCGAGCAACTCGACCCTTTCTTTGAATCGATCATTTCCAACCCGAGGACCGGAAAATGAGAAAACAGATACCGGTATAGCCCGAGCATCAGCCATCTCATTTATCCCCGTTTCGACAATATCGTATGCACTTAATAATGCAAGTGCACTCCCTAGGCTATGACCAGTTATTGTAATGCTCATTTCCTCGTTGGAGTACAATTCTGTCAATCTCTTGATCTCTGCTAAGATTTGTTCTCGGGCAGAGTACTTACAAAACTTGCAACTCTCATCTTTATCGGTGTAAAGATCGAGAAACCCCGATTCGACTTTAACATCCGAATCAGGGCACGGAATTTTCTCGGACGAAATTGGTCTCAAATAATCCATTAAATCCGCAATCCATTCTAGCCGTGTAACTGTGCCTCTCCATGCAACTGTTATATCTCTCCGACCTAAACGCTTTGATAATTCATCGTTGGAGACAGCAACATAACCAATCCAATTAGCATTTTTGCTCCACACTTTAGGCCATCTCGATTTCTTGAAAAAGTTTGGTAAATTAATATTAGATGTCGCATATAAATACCGCGAAACATCGTAACCCTGGTCTGGTATGCCTAAACCTTGGAAAAAATCGTGCCGATTAAATCTACAACTTCCACAGTACTTGGAGAATGGATCAAAATCGAAACCGTCGTAACAAGCTTGTGCCATTTCCCCATACCTACAGTGGCGTAACCAAAAAAGTTCATTTACTTGGAACAAATTATTTAAAACTTTACTCGGGATACGTCAAGTTATCAGTTCTCCTAAAACCCGTTTAACAGAAGTTTGAGTATAAGAGTCAAACCTGATAAGCTCCGTTCGTAAAAGAGGATCCATTGGATCAAGCAAACCCACCCAATCATCTTCACCATGAATTTCTCTCCAACAATCAGATAATTTTCTTTCTTCTTCTTCTTGTTTCTTTCTAACCACAGCTTCTTTTGCATCACCATTAAACACAGACCTTCCTTTCTCAAGCTCATGAGAGACTAAAGATGCAAAAATCTCATTGTTTCCAGATACAACCTGAGCTTTAGATAGTTTTGCAAGCCTTTTTGGCAACTTTTGACCAAAAAATGGTAACAAAACATCATTTTTTGATGGCTTATAGGGAAGAATGCCAAGATTACATATAGAAATTGCCATAGATCAATTTTTTTTTAATTGGAGCTAAACTTGTTGGATATAGATAACAAATTTCTGGCAAGAGCTGTGATTGGTTTGTTGTACAACTTTTTGGATTGAGATTGATGAGCTCAAGTGCCGGTTGCTTTTATCAATAGTAACTTAGCAAGACACTAACTAATAATTTATATAGGATGACCTACTGGATTGTTGGATGTTGTCGACTTGGGAATACATAAAGAAATGTATTTACGTGTTTTAACACAGAGTAGTCTATCTATTTTTATTCGCACGTTGATCTTTGAAAATCTACGAGTATTCTCGTACATTTATACCCCTCGGTACCATCCATTTCAATTTCTATTTTTTTGATGTACTTTTATTTTTATACATTTTAAAAATAGGAATTTTTAATAATATAAAATACTATTACACCCATTATTTTTTTTTATTATCTATATTCTATAATAATATAAAATATTATTATATTATTAAATATTGATAAGGCCTATCACTTTACCCATTTTTCATCCAACTTTACTCATTTTTATATCTTTTTTTTGTCTCGGTATTCATCCCCAATGTATAGAATTCAACCGAAAAGAGGTAATATCAAATACTTTCGTGAGAATATATTTTTGGTTCCAAATAAAAACTTAGAACATTAACAATTGTAGGGAGAAAGTAGTGCAACTTGTAACGTGTACAAAATATTTGCATGACAATAAATAACATGATTCCCATGAATATTAAATGTATTCAACTTTACCTAAATTTGAATATAATTTTAAATCGAGCACAAAATTTTAAACCAGTTGTAACAAAAATAAAACGAGTGTATAATTTCTAAATCAGTTGAGGATCGGAAGCCGCACTGGCATTTCCCTTCCTACACGTAGTAACATGTGGAGGACATGATCACAATTAATATTCAAAGGTTGTTGCAGACTTGCATCCTGTCCTAAATTATTTGTAGTGATTTATACCTCCGTTGCATTTGCCCACGTGCTTGTAAATTTATGTTTTATATATCGAATTCGGGTAAACTACGTAAAATAGTTTTAAAAAAAATTACATAATGGGGTAAAATGATGAAATTAATTAATATCTAAAATATAAAAAGTGGAAAAAGTCGAAGAAAATGATGAGTGTAATTAATTTTTTAAATGCGGAAAATTGAGAGTGACAAATAATGACCGCTAAATTATGACTTAAAGTTATGAGTGATTGGTTTCGTTGTCAAAATCCTATAATAAATTATACTAGCTTATAACCCGTGCCAAGCACGGGCCGAGCATGAGTCGACATTAAAATATTAGTATTAATAAATTATTAATAAATATTATTTAAAAATGTATTTCTCGAGAATTGAATGATAAAAATATATAATAAATAAATAACTATTTAATTATGTAGTTATAGGCAATCGAACTATGCATAAAGTTAAAGAAATTAAAGTAAATAAATAAATCGTGTATGATTACGTAGCTGCAAAGAATCTAACGCTCGATGAAGCTATTGAATTTAAAGTAAATTAATAAATCTTGTATAATTACGTAGTTGTAAGGAATTGAATCCTGGATGAACCTAATTAAAGAATTTAAAGTAAATAAATCTTATATAATTATGTAGTTGCGAGGAATCGAACCCGGGTTAAGTGATAACCAAATTTGGTATTTTGGTACTTTGGTACTTTACTACCGCGCGCCATTTTCAAATTATTTTGCTTATTAATAAAGAGTATAGATAAGAAATTTCATATTGGTCAATGTAGTTAATAAAATGAGTAGTGTCTGTCTATAAGTTTTTTCAAAAAATTCGCAAATAATACATGATATCTATACTATTATATTAAAGACGAAACATTGAAAGTTTTGTAGTCTGGTCATGAAAGTTTTTGTAGTCTGGCCACTCCATTCATAGCCGTTAGATATTTTTGATCAAATCATTGAGAACCGTTAGATAAAATATTAAAATTAGTATATAGAATATCTTTCCTATTTTTTCTAACTAAAACATCTCATTTTCCAAACATATCAGGGGCAGTTTCATTTAATAAAATAACATAATAAGGTTATAATTGCTAATAAATAACTCATTACCATTTTTAGCCAAAGTGTATATTCTTTTTTATATTTTATAACTAAAATTTCTACTTTTCTATTTTTCCTAAATAAAACCTCTTATTTTCCAAAAATATCACGAATAACTCTATTTAATAAAATAAAATAATAATATTATAATTATTAATGACTAACTGATTAGTTTTTTTCCCAAAACGTAAATTCTTTTTTATATTTTCTAACTAATATTTCTCTTAACTAAAACCTCAAAAATATCACAGGTTATTTTATTTAGTAGCATAAAATACTAATACTATGAATATATCTCTCTATCTATACTATATTATCAAAGAAGAAACATTGAAAGTTTTAGTACATGTTTTTTTGTACCTGTTTTTTGATACAATATTTGTCTTATTTAATTGTTTATTTAATTATTATAATCAGTTACCCTTTCAATTAAATTATATTACCATTTTTTTCTAAAAAAATCAGGGGCAATTTTATTCTCAGCTAAAACATGTTACTTTTTCTATTTCCTTTGCTAAAATCCTTTATTTTTCAAATATATCACGAGAAAACCCTTACATATTTACTTTAAAATCTATTTTAATACTTTTAATTGTCAATTACCTTTTTCAACTAAAACATGTCACCTTTTCTATTTTTCTTACTAAACCCCCTCTTTTTTCAAAAATATCACGGGCAAATCGTTACTTTTATATTTTAAAATTCAACGAAAACATGTTACTTTCTATTTTTATTACTAAAACCCATCTTTTTCCAAAATATCACGGACAAACAGTTAATTATTTATTTTAAAATTCATTTTAATACTTTTAATTATTTTAAAATGTTTAACATGCCTACTTAATTTTTTTAATAAATGCAATTAATAAAATATAAAATATAAATAATAAAATTAACAATTATTAAAAACAACCCGTGCATCATACGAGTTTTAAGCTATATTATTAAAGACGAAACATTAAAAGTTTGGTAGTCGGATAGACGGACGGTCGTTACTTAGTGATTTTACTTAATTACCTTTACTTATTTTTTTTTTAAAAACTATCACTAAATAATAACATTATTTATAACCAATTACCTTTTCAGCTAAAATACATTACCTTTTGTTATTTTTTTTCTTACGAAATCCTCTCTTTAAAAAAAAACACCGGTGATTATCTTTTTTAACAAAAACATGCTAATCTTTCTATTTTTCCTTACTAAAACCCCTCATTTTCCAAAAATATCACGGACAAACCATTACTTATTTATTTTAAAATCTATTTTAATACTTTTAATTATGTTACTTTTTCTATTTTTTTCATTTTCTAAAAAAATTATTAGTAAATAATAACATTTTTATAACCAACTACCTTTTAGCTAAAATACATTATCTTTTCTAACAAAATCTTCTCTTTTTCTAAAAAAATCACGGGCAATTACCTTTTTGAACTAAAACATGTTACTATTTCTGATTTTTCTTTACTAAACCCCTCATTTTCCAAAAATATTCCTGACAAATCCTTACTTATTTATTGTGAAGCATATTTAAATACTTTTAATTACGGACACTTACCTTTTCAGCTAAAACATGTTAATTTTTCTATTTTTCCTTATTAAGACCTCTCCTTTTCCAAAAATATCAGGAGCAAACAATTATTAATTTATTTTAAAATCTATTTTAATATTTTTAATTATCTAAAAAAGTTTATCCGTACCTCGAAAATGCAATCTCAAAACTAATAATATCCACAAATGATCCGCTAAATTCCCAACACTTGATCTATTTACAAAATTATAATTTATCATTAATATACACTGTTTCTTAAATTAATTAGAAGTTAATCAAAATAAAATTTATATTCATGTACAACTGCACTGTTCCTTAACTCATGTTATATTGTTGAATTTGACACCACAAACAGAACCATTTCGATATTATATATATTTATATTTATAAAATAAACTTTGTACGAAACCAACATATATCAACCGTGTCTTCTGTTTGCTAAGTTATTGAATGACATGTACACTTATTGACATAGTCCAGAAACAAATCACACCATTTAAACAATAATACATATAAATACTATCAATACTATTATATAATAGACGAAACATTAAAAGTTTGGTTGGTCGGTATGGTACGTTGTGATTTTACTTAATTGCCCTTAACATTAAAAGTTTGGTTGGTCGGTATGGTACGTTGTGATTTTACTTAATTGCCCTTAACTGTATTTCGTGTTTTTACTTAATTAATTTAACTTATTTATAGAAATATATTATTAAATAATAATATTACCTATTTATAACCAATTATTTTTTTCCCCTAAAACACATTATTTTTTCCTAACAAACCTATTTATAACCAATTACCTTTTCAGCTAAAACACATTATAGATTTTTTCTAACAAAGTCCCTCCTTTTCTAAATATATCACGGGAAATTGTCTTTTTCAATTTATTTTTTCTAATTTTCTCAAATAAATTCATTTTTTTTTCAAAAATATCAGAGGAAACCCTTTACTTATTTATTTGAAAACGTATTTAAATACTTTTAATTACTAAAATTTAAAACCTCATTTTCCAAAAATATTTCGAGCATTTACCTTTTTAACTAAATATATGTTACATTTTTTATTTTTTTCTTACTAAAACCCCTCATTTTCCAAAAACATAACGGGCAAACCCTTACTTATTTATTTTAAAATATGTTTTAATGTTTTTAACTAATTAAAAGTATTTAGCTATTTTAACATGTATACTTATTTTTTTTAACAAATACAAGTAATAAAATATTAAAAATATAATAATAAAATAACAATTAACAATCCGTGCATCGCACGGGTTTTAAGCTAGTATTATATAATATACGAAACATTAAAAGTTTGGTTGGTCGGTATAGTACGTTGTGATTTTACTTAATTGCCCTTAATTAACTGTACTTCGTGTTTTTACTTAATTAACCTTACTTATTTATAGAAATATATTAGTAAATAATAATATTATCTATTTATAACCAATTACCCTTCTCACCTAAAATATATTATTTTTTCTAACAAATTCCCCTACTTTTTCAAATATATCACGGTCAATTACCTTTTTTAACTGAAAATGTTAGTTTTTCTATTTTTCCTTACTAAAACCTCTTCTTTTCCAAAAATATCACGGACAAACATTTGGTTATTTATTTTTAAACTTATTTTAATATTATAATTATTTTTTAAAAGTTTACCTATTTTAACATGTCTACTTATTTTTCTTAACAAATGCAATTACTAAAAATATTAAAATATAAATAATCAAATACCTATTTATAACCAATTACCTTTTTAGCCAAAACACATTGTATATTTTTTCTAACAAAGTCCATCCTTTTCTAAATATATCACGGGAAATTGCTTTTTACAATTTACTTTTTTGATTTTTCTCACTAAAATCCATTCTTTTTCCAAAAATATAACAGGAAACCCTTTACTTATTTATTTTAAAACGTATTTAAATACTTTTAATTATTAAATTTTAAAACCTCATTTTCCAAAAATATCACGGACATTTACCTTTTTAAACTTAATATATGTTACATTTTTTATTTTTTCTTACTAAAACCCCTCATTTCCAAAAATATAACAGGCAAACCCATACTTATTTATTTTAAAATCCGTTTTAATTTTTTTAATTAATTAAAAGTGTTTAGCTATTTTAACATGTCTACTTATTTTTTGCACAATTATAATTAATAAAATATTAAAAAAATAGTAATAAAATAACAATTAACAATCCGTGCATCGCACGGGTTTTAAGTTGGTATTGATTTATACGCCTATATGTATAATACATGGGATAATTTTTGGAATTTTTCTAATAAAATTTAGTTTAAATGGTTATTTTTCTACGTATTGTTCTCTCTCTTCTCTCTCCTCGCTCTCTTTCTTCTCTTTCCATCATTTCCTCTTTTTCACATTTTCCTTCTTCCCCACCTCCCTTCCCACCTTGAGCTTTCTCTTCTTCTTGTCTCTTTCCCATGACTTTTCTCCACCACCTCCCGATTCCTCGGATTCGAACTCCGGTGTTAATTTGGGGGAGATTTCGTCTCCCGTGTACTTGTGTTAATCCCAAATGACCTAACAGAATTGTAGAAGGGGGGGGGGGGGGGGTTGAATACAATTCTAGATATTTTCTAAACTTAAAACAACTTCCAACTAAAACAATACTAAAAATAAAAACTCAAGCAAATATAAAATTTCAGTTGGATGTTTTGAGGATCCAACTGAGATGATTTTATTTCAGAAATAATCTGTGTTACAAAAGTATCATAGCTGCTCAGTTCCTGATTTGGAGTGAGAGTGCTCTTTTAAAGAAGCTAATACAAACTATTTTTATCTCACTCGCTTATCTTAAAATGAACTGCTACACTTGGTTATATAACCCAAATTTACAATGCTATTTTTGGCTACTCTAAATTAATCTAAAGGTAACCTCCAGTAGCTTGCTTTTCATCCCTTTTGTCCAATGGTCCTTGGAGATCTTGGCTTTTGTCCAATGCTAATTGGAAATAGGAATGTTTCCTCATTCCTAGTGTCCATTTTGATGGCTTCCAATGCAAAGTACACTTCTACATCTCCTTTTGATCTGTCAGAAAACTGTCACGATCACTTTGTCAACTATTCAGAAAAGTGATAATGATACGTTGATAGCAGGGAAATGTGTTTCGTTGATAGCTTTATTCTTCATTCCTTTGATGGTATATTCTTCATTTCGTTGATGGAGTAATCTTCATTCCGTTGATAGAGTAATCTTCATTCCGTTGACATGTCTTCACTTAGGCAAAATTACAAGGCATAATATATTTACAATTAACCAACCTATTTTGCCTATCTAGTACTAAGTCAACATGACATAGAAAACCTATGTAATACCTACAACAAAATGCATATCAAACTGTGAAGTATTGTACAGTGCAATTGCTACATCACTCATTTCGTTGATGAGCTACCTGTCAACGAAAGCTGCAAAGCATACCATTCCGTTGACATTTAAAATATTGACTTAATACAAAATCTACTAAGTGTTTTATAATTATCATCAAGAACAACATATTCCTAACAATCTCCCCCAATTTATGACTGATGGAATAACAACCATAAATCAGAGGCCTTGATGATAACAAAAACACTTAAGCAAATTATACATGATAAAAGTAGAAAATGCATTAAGCTTCAAAATGTTTTAAGAATTTATTGAAATACAGAGTAAAAAAGTCTTACAAAACAAGTGCACAGAGTTGCTCCTCTAGTCTGAGCAAATTTCATCTTTTTCTCTGTGGCAGTGTTTTCTTTCCCTTCCTTGCATTGTTCTCCTCAATTTGAGCTTGGAGCCTCCTATAGAAAATCTTCTCTTCTTCATCTTGATTCCCCAACTTGGATTGCATTGATCTTAGAGTTTCATTGGATGCTTTTTCTAGTTGGTCTTCTATCCTGAAGAATCTTCTACAGTTGTCTTTGTCTCTAAACTCCATCATCCAATAGGGTTGAAGATGGATCTTCTTTCCAGATTGAGGGACTTTAAGAACCCTGGGAAGTGCACCAGGCTTGTTCCAACTTGCCTTAATTTGACAGATTTTGGAGACAACCTCAGACTTGGCAGTTTTGGTAAAGCCAAAGTCTTTCTTCAAGCATTTGAACACTGAAAGCAGTGTTTGGTAGTCTTCTCCTAAAATCCTGTAGAGAGGCCAAGTTTGTTCCCTTCCACCTTTGTAGATAAATACCAATCTCTCTGGCAGTTTATGAGAAGCTGCAATACCTCTCACTTCCACCAAGTCATCAAGATTAATATTTAGGCTAGACTCCTCCCTGATGTCAGCAATGTACATGAAGTCTTCTGGATTGATGGGAGGTTTCTCAACTTGTTGTCTTCTCACAAATACTGGCTTAGCCTTAACAGCCATTTGCCTTGCTTTCTTCTTTGCATCCATTTCAAATAGAAACTTTGGGAAGTTAGCCTCATCTAGCTCAATTTGCTCTTCCTTTGGCTGAATTGGCTGATCATGAAAATTCACTGGATGTTCAGGATCACAGGCTAACTTATCTTTGAAGATTAGATCAGGAAAAGTTGGAGGTGCAGCTTTTGTAGAGGAATATGTTGTTGTGCTTTGAGAGTCCTCTTTGTCAAAGGGCAGATTCCTTTTAGCTGTCTGTTTAGGCTGCCTTGTACTTTTCCTTTTCTTCTTTGCTTCATTGGCTTTTTCCTCTTGTTGTCTTTCTTCTTCATCAAGAGATTGAGCAACTACAAGAGCTTGCATAGCTGCTCTTTCTGACTCCTCAGCCTTAGCCTCAACAAAATTTGGGTGACCAGCCCAAACACAGATTTCTTGTCCATTTCTGTAGACAATTGCTCTCTGTTTCCTTACCTCAGGATCATTGTTCTCCTTGCATTTGATGATAAGCTGTCCTAGAACCTTGAGCTCATCTGGATAAGGTGAAGGATAAAAAGTCCTTGCAATGTTTTTGCCCTTTGGTTTAGCAGGGGATTTTGGAGATAGGCTTCCTTGAAGTGTAGCTTGATCCACATCCCTAATGCATGAAGTTTGTCCCTTTTCTTTCCTTGGACCTTGAGTTACTCCATGTAGAAGGGGCATTAGATCATAGGAAGAATTTGTCTGTGGCTCCCATTCCGTTGACACTAAAACCATGGCATTCGTTGATGGTGCTGTAGAAGTAGCTTGATTCGTTGATGGATGTGTGTTCTTTGCAGTTTCAGCTATCTTCTTGATTCTTGCATCTATGCTAGACCATTGGTCTTTTATCTGTTCTGCAAGTTGTAGCCTCATAGATGCTTGTTGAAGAAGATATATTTGAAGAAGCTTACCTTAGTAAGATATACTCAACTAAGGGGGAGATTATAAGCTTACCTTAGTGAGGGGGAGATTTTCTATCTAAGGGGGAGAGATATGAAAAAGGATATACCTTAGAAAGGGGGAGTATTCACCTTGTTAGGGGGAGATAGATTTATTCGCCTTGTCAGGGGAAGATGAAAAGTATTCACCATTAAAAGGAGGAGACATATCACCTTAGGTAGGGAGACATAAGGAAGGAGAGAAGTATGAAACGACAAAGAAGAATTCTTCAGTATGTGGTTGAAAAGTCATATTCTTTACCACTGAAGAATTTCCAAGTATCTGCTGATAATGTTCAATGTTAAATGTAAAGTGTTATCATGCAGATATGTCCAGAAATGAAGATGAGTTACTTAATGAAGATCAGTTCAGTGTCAGAGGAACGATCATCTTTCATTTCATCTACTGAGATTCTGGAAATGTTATATCTAAACCAGAAATTTTTTTTATGTATTATTTACTATAGTTCTTTAATGCTTTATCTTCTTCTTGTTTATAGTTGAGTTATCCTCTAGGTATTTGTATGTTATTGTTTAACAAACAAATAGGGGGAGATTGAAAGTCATATGTTTACCCTATTTGTAAACATCGAGGATTCAACTCAACTTAAACAAGAATGTAATAGTAAATAGTATATACATACTGTCACAGGGATCTCAAATGCTCAACAGTCAGAAGAAAGAAGACAAAGACAATCTATAGTTTTGATGTTTTACTACATTGAAGAAGTTCATTGTTTGATCAAGCGTCAATGGAGTAGTCAAGACAGTGGATTCTATTTATAGTGACAAGAGATTCCTACAGTGACAGAATACAGATTAGAAAGGTTTGAAAAAGGGTGAAGAAAAGGAAGACATGAACCACAGTTTTAAAGTCAAATGTGAAGAACAACCATTGGAGTTAGTCGTTCATGAACCAGACCGTGCATCGAACGTCAACAGTCAAGTCAGTGGTACTTCTTTATTACATACAGTGGTTCGAGGAAAGAATTTGCGCTATCAATAGATTTATATTAATTCTTATTTAATTAACATATTATGTAATTTATTTAATTAATAAATTAATTCATTCTGAATTAATTTATTTATTAAATTAATTATCATGTTAATTAACGTTGAATTAATGTATTAATCTAAGTTGATTTAATTAAGTAATTAATGAATTAATCATTATTTGTTTAAATGATTAATTGATTAAGTAATTAATTAAATTAAAACTAAAGAGAATGGGTTATGAATTTGCTGGGCTACATGTTTAAATTTGGTGGGCTGAATCCAAAAGAAATGTATTGGGCTGGTTGAAATTGGATTGGGCTCAAGGCCCAACAGATGTGTAATAAATTGACAAAGCTGGGTACCTAGTTGCACTTTTGTGTGTGAACACAAAATTTCCGAACTGGTTTACTAATGGCAAATGAATTGAAAAAAAAGAAGAATGGTCTGTGCACGTGAAGAGCTGTCGGCAGAATTGATTTCCACGCCACTCGCCTGTCAGCGCGTGTAACTCACGCGCCCGAGAAATGGACAGGAACAGCCCGCGCCTGCAGCACACAGCCTCTTCCTGCAAGTGGTTTTCGTCTGCAGCACTAATTCAATTTATTCAGTTAATAATTTTAATACCCTGATCAACATAAGATCTTCACACTTCTTCTTCAACACAGACAGAGAGAAGAAAAAGAGAGATCAAGAGAAAATAGTTCTGTGCTTCAAATTAAATTCCTGTAAATTATTTCTGAGCTGTATCATTAAATCTAAACCGATAGAAATAGTTTACTTGCAATCTTGGAACTATCTAGCGAGTTTTTACTCCTAGTTTTTATCTCTCGAATTGCTTTTAGCATTCGATCTTTTTATTACAAATATAGAAAAGTTCATGTCGAATTTTCTATAGAATTTGTAATAATTAGTTTGGTCATCAAACCTTGTAATCTGTACCCGTGTATTTAGACACACCCATCCAAGTTTAATATAATTTTATATTTAACTTGAAATATTGGCTTCGTTTATTCCGCATCAATTTGTTCTTGATTTAATATTTTAAGAAAAGAGCAAATTCGATTAAACGACATAGTTTGTATTCAACCCCCCCTTCTACAAACTAAATTGGACCTAACAATTGGTATCAAAGCCTTTTGATTGACGCACAAATCAAGATCCTTATTTTTGTGGTCCTCCAATTGGTTTTCGAGTTTGTTGACCCATACACAAATTAAATCCGGTATTAGACCAAAAAGTCAACTCCTCTATTTTCGAATTCTTTAACCTTCAAAAATTTTCAATTTATGATATTTTTGATTTTTAAACAATATGAGTTTATTTTCAAAGTTTAATTAACTTGAATTTATTCTTAAATTGTTTAACCCTCAAAAATTTTCATTTCTTGATATTTTCGATTGTTAAATAATCTTAACTTATTTTCGAATTTTTTAATTCTTGAAATGATTAATTCTTGGAAATTTTGATTTTTAAACAACTTGAGTTAATTTTCAAATTGTTTAATTTTCAAAATTTTTAATTCTTGATACTTTCGAATTTTAATTAACTTGAATTTATTTTCGGATTCTTTAACTCTCAAAAATTTTCATTTCTTGAGATTTTTTGATTCTTAATTAATTTGACTCTAATTTCAAATTTTAATTAATTTGAACTTACATTCAAATTTTTTATTTCTCAAAAATTTTCAAGTCCTTGAAGTTTTTGAATTTTAAATATTTTGAATTTATTCTAAGCCAATGGTTCTTAGAAGTTTGTTAGTTGAAGATTCCTCCGGACGTCAAAGATGATTGTGAATCTTTTGAAGAAAATGCATTATTCCATTGAGAATAATTTCTACCTGCTGAAGATTAATTTGTTTAGTTTTTGTAAGTCATATTCCATGTGACTTATTGGTTTTTCAGAAGCAGGAAAGGAAGAGGTTTTAGTGGATAGAATTTTTCTTGAAGATTTTAGTCAACTCTAGTGATTCAATGATATACAAACACTTAGTGGATTTCCCCAATGCTAAATTCAAAACACTTAGTGGTTTGTACCAATTGTATATCTTTCAAGAAATCAATAGAGATTTTAGAAGAATGGAATCAAGGAGGTTTGAGAATGGACTAGACTGCAAACATCTCAGTCGGGAATTAATGATGGAACCTCAGAACAGACAGGGAGAGTTACTAATTCAGAAGGAGTATTAATGCTACATCCAGGGATCAGGCCTATCTACTCCGAAACGGAAACTCTTCAGGATAAAGTTCAACTCAAGAGGTGGTTACAAGACTGAGATGGTGGAAAGAAACAAGACTTGATAGTTATAGCTATGGAAAGCTATATGTGATAAATAACTATCAAGGTGTGCAACACAGTATAGAATTCTGACAGACAAGGATGAATAGGGATTCTTTAAATGAGATGAAACAGAAGCATCAGTGCAGAACTTATATTGCTAAATGAAAGAGTTGGGATGGATCAGATGATGATGAGAAGAACATAATGAATATCTTGCTTTCATAGCAATCTCTGAAGATGATTCACCTCACATGTCTCAGGTATCAATTCTTCGAACTATTGTAATATGTAATTCTCAGAAATTCAAAGCATGTTAAGATCTTAGTTTTTATATCTTTGGTTAGAAGATCTTAATATGTGTATGAATATTTGTTGAATTTAAGTAATTGCAGCAGTGAGTTAGAGCTGTTTCTTAGACAATATCTTTTAATTCTTAATTGTTATATGTTAAGCATCTAAGACTTCTGCTTAAGCTAGTTTCAGGATCCCCAGTAAAACAGATTTGCTTATTCATTCTGAATTGTTTGTTAAGGTTTAAAAAGTTTAAAAGATGGATTGATTACTTAGGTATTACAGACTATTAGCTGGTTTATAACAACATACTTGGACTGGATAGAATTAGTGATTACTTATTAATTTTTCTATTCCAACTGGTTTTAGAAAATTCTTGCATATAGGTTAAATGGATTTTCTAAATAGCATTACATGTCATAGTTTGCACGTTTTAAATGTGTGATGGTTTAATTGCTATATGAATGCTATGTTTGTTGTTACCACTAATGCATACATGTCATAGTTTGCATGTTTTAAATGTGCGATGGTTTAAATGCTGTATGTATGCCATGTCTGTAGATTACTCTATAAATAGAGAAATCTCTAATCCATCTGGACCCAAGTAAATTTGGGTACCAAGAACTTTTTATCCATTTGTGAATGTAGGGCTTAACAGGTTAATCGATTATGCATTGTCAATGATTTATTCAAAGCATATCATCGAAGAAAGAACTCTACTATCAAATGTGATTGTGAAGACAGACCAAGTGGTTATCCCTTGGAGACAACAGCAAGGGTATGACCCAGGGTCATGGCTATTCAATAGCTAGGAATGTTGTCAGTAATAAAGCATCTTTAGAAGATGAAGAGCCTACTATTCGAGAAGTAAGGAAAGAGAACTTATTTGTAGTTGACATGGAATCTCAGTCAAAGGTGAAGTCAACAAGGTCTAATCTAAAGCTTCATCAGACTAGAGTTCAGCTATGACATAAGGAGCTCTCTCACCTGAATGTCAAATCAAGAGATTCTTTCCCGGAAATCGAATCAGTAAAGGAGACTGCCTCATCTGGAACTAAAACAAAATGAAATTATGAGGCATGTCATAAAGGGAAGTCAAAGAAGCATCACACAGAAGTTCAACATCAAATAAAAATATACTTTAGTGGTGATGACTGATGGCTTCTCTCAACAAACAAGTTGTTGTTCAGACAATCTGAAGACAAGACACCACTGATGGTGATTAATCACATCTAGAAGATTTGCAGGAAGCAAAACTGACTATGACAACTTGGAGACAGATTACAGGACCTATCAATTAGTGTTCTGGATGATTTCTGCACCTTCAAGAGTATTAATGTTAAGGGAGTCAATAGTTTGCTACTAGCATGATCGAACCCTGATCAGTGAGAAATATAGGAAGACCCCACAAGTATGAAGGAAATTGTTTTGCAATGATAAATGAAAGTGAGCATCCTAGCAATCAGCTAATGCTCAAAAGAAAAATTTCCTTGGTTACTAAATGGAGTCTACAGCCTTCAGGGTGATTGTTATTAATCAACAGAAGGTGATTGAAAGTCTTAGTGATGTTCAACAACTTCATGCTCCCAGCTATCAATGGTTATGATGATTCAGATCCAAGCAGTGATAAACATGGAGAATCTTCATGTAAACCCAGCAACAGCTTAGGGGGAGCAAAAGAATGATCAACTAGTCAACTCAACACCACATTGAAAATCATAGGACACTATGAGAACATGTCTGCCAAGACAAAGAATGTTGACTCAATTAATTCTTTGTCCTAGTTCTTAGTGTTCCTAATGGTGGAAGTAAAAGACTAGCAGAGCTTCAAGCACCAATGATTATTTCTTTAGTTTTCTTTCAGAAGAAACTAAGAAAGCTTCAAAGGCTCTGAAAGATCCAGATTGAGTGATTGCAATGCAAGATGATCTCAATCAGTACAAAAGGCAGATTGAAGGGAAGCTGGTATCCAGACCAAACAACAAGGCTGTAATTGGTACAAGGATAACCAGAAGTCAAACTGGATGTCAAGGCATTGTTATGAGGGACAAAGCCAAACTGGATGCAAGGTCACTAGCTGATAAGACAGTATATCTGACAAGATGCACCAGTGACAAGACTTGAGGATATCAGGCACCTGCTACACATTCAAGATTATGATGGACATCTGGACCTTCTGAATCTGGATGCTAAAGGAATGTGAACAAGTGCACTCCTGGTTGTGAGATAATGAAGATCTCTACAGGTTAGTATGAACTGGTATCATCACTCAAGCAATCATGGAAGACATGGTATGACACCCTAACTATAATTTAACATTTGGTATCAATCTTTAACAATTGATATCATTTAGCAATTGGTGTTATATTTACATAACTCTCTACATCATAAGGCACAAATACAATGATATATATGTGCAATGATATCTTGTTTATATTATATGTTGGTCTACTAACTATAAATTGGTATAAGATATTTGCTGTTTTGATGTTGGTAAAGTTGCAATTCTTTTGAATTACTTCTTGTAAGGTAAAAGAATTATGGCAATTAAAGTAAGTCTACAATCTTTTGTTTTTGATAAGATTCTAGACCTGCCAAGACTCCCTGTCAATATCAGCCACTAAAGCTTGCTTGGTACCTACCTTTTATTTGGACTTTACAAGCTTTAGGGGAATCAATAAAATCTCATTATCTTATTCAATTGCTGGAAGATCACTTACACACATATTATATTCTCATATGCAAATGTGCAAGGCCCCAAGTGGATCCTAGAGAATCTATTCTTGTAGTTATTACACTTGATTTTCAGATGTCTTAAGTTGGACCCAAATCTGCGGAGATGGTACCCTAGAGACATCAGTTCTGACATGTTTTGCTGCATAGAGACAGATCAAATGAGTTGTACGAAAGCAGGAGAACACAAGGAATCAAATTCATCTCCAACAACTCTGTGGAACACTGAAGGCCAAGCATCTTGCATAAGGTATTTATTCTTTCGAGAGCTTGTCTTGCATGCTAAGAATGTGTTTCTTACATAGTTCACAAGTTGTCAATTGTCCGTTTTGAAAGGACTTGTGAGCTCATGATTGCAAGTACCACTTTGTCCATATCTCAAGGACTTTTGAAGTTTATTTACAAGTATTCAATTGTCAGTATTGAAAGGACTTGTAAGTAATATTTAAATGATTTCATAAGTACTCAATTGTCCGTATTGTAAGGACTTGTGAATTCATTTACATCCAGACCTCTAATTATCTATTGAATGATTGCCATGTGTATAAATGAATATATTTCATTGGTGATTATTTAAGGATAATTTAAATACTTAAATGCTAAAATCTAACTCATAGAGATTTAGTATTTATTTATTTATTTGTTATTTATTTTGATTTATATGGGTTATGGAACTTGAAGCAATTCAATATAAGTATTTGCTCTGTACCTCATATTTATTAAAATAAATATACATCATAACTAATTTGGACCTATCTGTCTTGGTCTTCAATTGGTTGTGAGATGTTAATTCTAGTGAATTTATCAATGCTCCATTTTCAAAAATTCACTATAATTAATATCATGGTTCTAACAATTGGTTGTATTGAAGTTTTGACCTATATCAGTTAATGATATTTAGTTAAAATTCTATTTACTAACTAATTGTGAGATGTATTGGTATGAGTGAAATTACTTAGAACTCCTCTAAGTAATTTATGTTGTATCTTTTGAAATTCACTCATACTACTATACATAGTGTGAAAATTCTCTGAGTAGAACTATGGATATTGTAATATCTAAAGAGACCATAGTTCATTTACTTGGAATAATTTTTATGCTTATTTGCAACTTCTGATCACCTTGATAATAATGTTGTTTACTATGAATCAAGGTGTATTGGACTTAGAATATCATTTCTAAGATTGCAGACAAGACAAGTTTGGTAATTTAATCTTATCTATAGAACCAAGGTTGTCTACCAAAAAACAGTTGTTAGGAGTTAACAATTGTTATTATCAAGGAGTTGCCTTATTCTGGCAATGACTCGGAAGGAGTAAATAAAGGATCTACTAGTCAAACACAACATCACAATGAAGAACAAGGCGATTCATCAAGATCTAACCTTCTCAGACAGTCTGTTTAGAATAGTGCTGATCATTGGTGATCCAGATGTTGGAGTAAGAACTAGAAGGGCTTCTCAGAATCAAGGTATAGAATCTAAGGCATCTGAGGAAGCACTTGCTGATCCTGAACAACAAGAAGCATGGAAGCTGGTGCCCAGGTCTAAGCACCAAGTAAATGGTATGACATTCTTTCCAAATTCTTACTTGTTATCTTTCTAAAAGGATTGTCATAGTCATTCTCTTGTTATACTCCATGTTTCTGTATTTTAGAATAATAAATTTTCTCTAAAAATATTTTTCTCTAATTCTCTAGTTAGAATTTTTGAGGAAACTATTTTTGTTAAAAATTTCATTATTTTAAAGTAACTACAATGTTTATGATATTTTATTAAATCATATTTTCTCTCTAAATAATTTTCTAGTAGAAAGTTATTTTGTTAGAAAATATATGGATTTACTAACTTGTTATAAATATTATTGTATAATTATAATTAATATGTTTTTGTACAGGTATTGTAATTTTCGAATGTTATTTTAGTTTAATATGTTTTGTAGTGTTTGTCCTTTTATTTTTGTCTTATGTCTATTTATAAGTCAACCTATGTAAATTATTAATATATTTATAGTTCTTATTTTGTTCAAGTTATTATGCATATTTTTCTTATTTTTATATATATAGTATTTTGTTTTAAATATAAATAGTTTGTATAGTTTTTACAGTTTAGTCACTATACTAGCAAAACTTACAAACAGGTCCCTGTACTTGGTTCTTTTGTTGTTCTTCTTCTTAACACACACAAAACCTGTAGTTTTGAGTCTAAATCTTTGTTTTGTGATTGCTGTTAACAGACCTTAATGTTAAGGACTTAACAATTGACCAGTGTTCGTATCAATATTGGTATCTGTCAATCCAATTGATTTTAGGAACTAACGTTTGATTTTCAGGACCTAACAATTGGAAGACAAGACCTAACAATTGCTAACAGTTGGTATTTAACATACAGGACCTAAAACATGTTAAGATAGTTTTGTTTGTATTGGTTTGAACATTAACTTACATTTATTCGATTAATTTATTAATTGAATTTTTGACTTTGTTTTTGTTTAGTAAAACTGGCTCAAGATCTATATATTTCCTAAACTCAATTCTTTCTACAGTTGTGATTGCTTATATTGTAAAATTTTTTGAAGTCACAACTGTACATCATTTCTCTCATATGATACAATGCATATGCTTTCACTCAATGTTCTGGTATGATGTAAATGCATTCTATCTCTATATTGCTCTACTGCTATGTGATGCAGGTTCAGCTCCTAGTGGAAGTTTTCTCACAATTGAAAGTCATGAGGTTGTAAACCCAACAACTTCTATCCCGGACTATAAATCCAAATCTAAACACATCCTAACTTACCCCTGAAGTGGAAGTAACCTTTTATATACTGAAGCTGGTTAAGGGAGTAACTGCACTTGATGCAGCAAATAAGGATGTGAGGGATAGTAAACCCACAGCTCTACCTCTCAAGGAGAATAGATGTATACAACTTGAGGTATCTGTAAGCTCGCCTGCATTCTCCCAAAAGTATGCAGAGCTGAAAATGGCACTAAAACAGTCTCTAGATTCATTCTCTCAAAAGGATGAGTTTATTGAAATTCGCCTGTCAGCCAGGGCATCTGTTGGTAAGTCACTACCTCATACACAAGACTAAATTACTTCCTATGCACAAAGTGAGATTGCACACACTAAGGACGAATTAACGAAAACAACTAATACTCCGACCATATTACGGTTAGGATTATAAGTTGAAGGTTCCTCAAAGAACCAAGAGTCTTCACAGACCTCGAGAGAAGGTTTTGATCCCTAATGCAAAATCTTTCAGGATCATTGTCTAACTCCCCAGAGGGAACATCTCTGGATCCTGCGGGTAT
This sequence comes from Heracleum sosnowskyi, assembly GCA_030848705.1. Taxonomy (NCBI): domain Eukaryota; kingdom Viridiplantae; phylum Streptophyta; class Magnoliopsida; order Apiales; family Apiaceae; genus Heracleum; species Heracleum sosnowskyi. The sequence continues at coordinate 50,401,012 of CM061241.1, forward strand.
CGGGTCCGACATAGGTGCGGATCGGCAACTTGTTGACTATGATTCAGATTCACCTGATGAGTTAAACAAGGAGATGTCGTCGCAGACATAAGAAGGAAACATGATCTTAATTCTAAGTTTTGATTTCATTGTTTACTTTCTCAGAATTCAATTCTGAAACCCACAAAAAGGGAAATTTTTTATCAACTTGTAGATTATGACTCAGATTCGTCTGACGAGTCCAACGAGGATTGGGATTTGCGAACTCCCATTGCACCACCACTGACCTCTCTTGAAGGGGCTAGGGTGATTTTCCTTGCAGGTACACATGGATGTTGGAGCTATGAGAGATAAGAGTGATACACTAGTGAGCATGAGTGTAAACACTTTTAGAGATGAGAGAAGAGATCACTCATTTTAAGTGATATGAGTGGAGAGATGAGTTAAACACTTGCGAGGTACACGAAACAGAATCACACACTCACAGTGAGGAAGAAACATAAACACCAAATCCCATTCCCTATTCCCCAAACAAGGTTCACTTACAAGAGTTGGGAGATATAAGGAAATTGTCGGGAGATTTGGTTGTCAGGATGATCAACAGTGAAGCCATTCTATAATATCTAAAGGGCAAAGTTGATCAGTCTACATACTTCTATTCTGGAAGTCTTCATGAAAATCCTTCAACACAAGCAAAGCTTCTTTTCTTTATTGCAGCAGACAATGTTACATGTATGAAGAATTTGTTGTACTAAAGGTAAGAGGTGAGTTATAATTGAATATTTGGTATCATCTAATTTAATTGGATGTTTGCTATAATTGAATGCTTGGAGGATTACTCAACTAAGGGGGAGAGATATTTTGAAGAAGAAGATATATTTGAAGAAGATATACTCAAAGCTTACCTTAGTAAGATATACTCAACTAAGGGGGAGATTATAAGCTTACCTTAGTGAGGGGGAGATTTTCTATCTAAGGGGGAGAGATATGAAAAAGGATATACCTTAGAAAGGGGGAGTATTCACCTTGTTAGGGGGAGATAGATTTATTCGCCTTGTCAGGGGAAGATGAAAAGTATTCACCATTATAAGGAGGAGACATATCACCTTAGGTAGGGAGACATAAGGAAGGAGAGAAGTATGAAACGACAAAGAAGAATTCTTCAGTATGTGGTTGAAAAGTCATATTCTTTACCACTGAAGAATTTCCAAGTATCTGCTGATAATGTTCAATGTTAAATGTAAAGTGTTATCATGCAGATATGTCCAGAAATGAAGATGAGTTACTTAATGAAGATCAGTTCAGTGTCAGAGGAACGATCATCTTTCATTTCATCTACTGAGATTCTGGAAATGTTATATCTAAACCAGAAATTTTTTTTATGTATTATTTACTATAGTTCTTTAATGCTTTATCTTCTTCTTGTTTATAGTTGAGTTATCCTCTAGGTATTTGTATGTTAATGTTTAACAAACAAATAGGGGGAGATTGAAAGTCATATGTTTACCCTATTTGTAAACATCGAGGATTCAACTCAACTTAAACAAGAATGTAATAGTAAATAGTATATACATACTGTCACAGGGATCTCAAATGCTCAACAGTCAGAAGAAAGAAGACAAAGACAATCTATAGTTTTGATGTTTTACTACATTGAAGAAGTTCATTGTTTGATCAAGCGTCAATGGAGTAGTCAAGACAGTGGATTCTATTTATAGTGATAAGAGATTCCTACAGTGACAGAATACAGATTAGAAAGGTTTGAAAAAGGGTGAAGAAAAGGAAGACATGAACCACAGTTTTAAAGTCAAATGTGAAGAACAACCATTGGAGTTAGTCGTTCATGAACCAGACCGTGCATCGAACGTCAACAGTCAAGTCAGTGGTACTTCTTTATTACATACAGTGGTTCGAGGAAAGAATTTGCGCTATCAATAGATTTATATTAATTCTTATTTAATTAACATATTATGTAATTTATTTAATTAATAAATTAATTCATTCTGAATTAATTTATTTATTAAATTAATTATCATGTTAATTAACGTTGAATTAATGTATTAATCTAAGTTGATTTAATTAAGTAATTAATGAATTAATCATTATTTGTTTAAATGATTAATTGATTAAGTAATTAATTAAATTAAAACTAAAGAGAATGGGTTATGAATTTGCTGGGCTACATGTTTAAATTTGGTGGGCTGAATCCAAAAGAAATGTATTGGGCTGGTTGAAATTGGATTGGGCTCAAGGCCCAACAGATGTGTAATAAATTGACAAAGCTGGGTACCTAGTTGCACTTTTGTGTGTGAACACAAAATTTCCGAACTGGTTTACTAATGGCAAATGAATTGAAAAAAGAAGAATGGTCTGTGCACGTGAAGAGCTGTCGGCAGAATTGATTTCCACGCCACTCGCCTGTCAGCGCGTGTAACTCACGCGCCCGAGAAATGGACAGGAACAGCCCGCGCCTGCAGCACACAACCTCTTCCTGCAAGTGGTTTTCGTCTGCAGCACTAATTCAATTTATTCAGTTAATAATTTTAATACCCTGATCAACATAAGATCTTCACACTTCTTCTTCAACACAGACGGAGAGAAGAAAAAGAGAGATCAAGAGAAAATAGTTCTGTGCTTCAAATTAAATTCCTGTAAATTATTTCTGAGCTGTATCATTAAATCTAAACCGATAGAAATAGTTTACTTGCAATCTTGGAACTATCTAGCGAGTTTTTACTCCTAGTTTTTATCTCTCGAATTGCTTTTAGCATTCGATCTTTTTATTACAAATATAGAAAAGTTCATGTCGAATTTTCTATAGAATTGGTAATAATTAGTTTGGTCATCAAACCTTGTAATCTGTACCCGTGTATTTAGACACACCCATCCAAGTTTAATATAATTTTATATTTAACTTGAAATATTGGCTTCGTTTATTCCGCATCAATTTGTTCTTGATTTAATATTTTAAGAAAAGAGCAAATTCGATTAAACGACATAGTTTGTATTCAACCCCCCCTTCTACAAACTAAATTGGACCTAACAGGTCAATTCCATCCATTTTATTCTTTGCTAACTCCCCCATAGCTAATGGCTCCTTTGGTAAGGAAATGGCTGGGACCATAACCTTTGTGATTTGAATGTCTAGCTCCTTAGATTTCTCCCCCTTTTTGTTATCATCAAGAGAGATGATAGGGAGTCCCTGAGCTGCCACTAGTTGGGCTAAGAGTTGTGTTTGATTCTCCTGTTCCTTTTGCATTTGAGTAAGTGTAGCTTCCACTTTGTCCACCCTAGAAGTAAGAGTCTTCAGAGTAGTTGCCACTTCAGGTTCTTTGTTGAAGAATCTGTTCATCTTGGACACAGTAAGAAGAGGAAGTTTTTCATCAAGCCTCCTGTCAGTAGTATCCTTCAGGTTCCCAATAGAGTCCTTGATGTCCCTGACTTCACTCCTAGTCTGCAGCATCTGTAGCCTTTGAATTTCCAGTGAATCCATGATGGCTTTGTAAAATTTCTTGTCACTGGCATTAGCAGACTCATGAGCCAGATAGGCCTCCTTATACTGCCTTGTAATTGCAGCATCCAGGCTGATTCTTCCATGCATATCCTGAGAAAGCCAGTTTGGTGTAGGGGCACCACAGAAGTCCCAGTCTGTGAAGTGATGGCCACCTGTAGATTGTCACCAAAACTGTCATCATTATCAGAGGAATCAAACTCACCACTTGCTGCAGCTCCTGGAGACAAATTGGTCAATGCATCATTTGCTCTTTGCATAGATGCGGTTGTATAGATTAGGTTGAGTGACCTTTCTGCCTCCACATTGCCCTGTTGAGCCATAATTTGATAGGCTGGCACATGATGAGTAAAGGTCTCAGGATCCAGGGAAATACTATCCAGAGTCTGTTGATAATTCTCTTGGAAAGTAAGTTCCCTTTCACCCTCATGAACCTCTATTAACTCACGTGCAATGGTTGTTTCCTCCCTTGTGGCTCCTGTAGTCCCTTCTCTCTCTCCACTATATTCTTGCATCATGGGCTCCCCATGGCTCACACCTCTCACACCCTCACCTTCACCTACTAAGGTGGAACCCTCAGCCTCTCCTTTTGCCTGACTGGAAGAAATAGTCAGCCTCTCACTCTCAACCTCTCCTTTTGCCTGGCTGCAAGCCAGCTTCTCAGATTCACTCCCTTTCAATCCTAGAAGTGTCTCGACTACCACTAGATCATCTGCACTAGTTGTGTGAACAACTTGATTTTCAATAAAAGGTGCAGAATGAAATATCAACGGTATGGTAGTTTGAACTGTCAACGGTATGGATACCGTTGATGGAGAAACATTTGTCAACGAAAGAGACTGTTTCGTTGATGAAGTCAAGAAAACATTCTGAGAAAGTGAAATTACAGTAGAATCTGTGGTGATTGATTTTAAAGATTGTTCCACTGATCCTCTTGTAGCTTCAGAAAAAGATGATTGGTGGCCCAACAAATCACTTAACAAGTGATGACCACCAATTTCAGAGTGGGGCTTCTCCAAGAACAAGATTGGAGAATCAGGAATAGATAAATGGATCATATCCAACTCTAATGACTGTGTTGGTGAATTTTGTGGAGTTGGTTCAAGATTTATGTTTAGAGAATGGGACTGTAACCCAGAGTGATAATAGGGGTTACATCAAACTGAATTTGAGAGACTGGAAGTGTTGCTTCCAGTGTGTGTGCACCCTGTGTGACCTGGGATTTTTGCTTCACTCTCCTTTGGTATTGGGAAATTGCTGAATGGGGGCTTGAAGTGTCCCTTACCCTTTTGGAGTGTGCTCTTGGAGGAGAGCTTGTTTTAATAACTACATCCTTTTGGGAGGATGCAATTAGACTTGTGCTAATATCCATTTTACTCATTGTGCCTTGTTGGGAAGACACAATGGGGCTAGTCTGGGAAACACTCATCTCTCCCACATTATCCTTAGGGTTTCTTTGATTTTCACCCCTTCCCTCACCTGTCACATCACCTGCACCACTCCCCTTGGGTTGTGTAGTGGATTTTACAACAGGTGCCTTTTGAGAAGCACCTAAGGTTGGCTTGGAGGATTTCTTAAATTTTGGTTTTGTTGCAGGGGCAGGAGCCTGTTGGGTCACAACTACAGATTCCATAGCAACAGAGGTGAATGAAGTAACAATTAAACTAACAGGGTTAGAAGTGGTTACCTCAATTATTGGCAGATACACCACTGGGACATCACCATTGTGATTGAGCATCAGGATGTCTGTCAAGACTCTATTTTCTTGTACAAAGCAGTCAAACCTGGAATTTGGGTTAGAGATAACCAATGGTGCTGGACTAACATGGTTAGCCAACATCATTAGAAATCTAGCATAATAGATATTCTTTTTCCTATTAGCCTTATCACCCAACTTAGCACCAATTTCATACATAAGTTGGGTGCTAAAGTTATAATATCTATCAGTTAAGAGCATGGTAAACAGAATTAAAATTGAGTTAGTTAATGCATCAAAGTTACTGATTTTACCAGAAAAGACCTTAATGAATGCATCAGCTAAGTAACTATATTCCCTAACCAAACCTCTCCTAATTATCTTACCCAAATTATCAGTAGGCAAAGAGTAATTTATAGAATTAAGCATGTTAACCATTTCAGTATATGAAGGCAAAGCTAAGCAGTTATCCTCAGGAATGTGAAGGCATGCTTGCAATACATCAGAATTGACAATATACTCTTTACCTTGAATGGTGAATTGCAAAGTGTAATTTGTCCCACTGTACTCACAGGAGGTCCAAATCTCATCTATGATTTCATTGTAGAGCGGAGTTGAGTGAAACATTGCGTAGCTCAGTTTGCAATTCTTCAAGAAATCCATCATCTTGAAAAAGATTTTGTTCGGACTTTCCTTGACAACAAATGGAATGGAGTTGTTCTTCTCGTAAATGAACCCTCCAGCTGACATGAGTTTGACTATGGGTGCCATTGTTGAGTGAAGAAAAGCTCGAACTTAGTTTTGCTTTGAGAGAAAAAGAAGTAAGAAAGCCTTTGAAAATTTTGAGAGCAAGGTAGAAAAGAATTAAAGAAAACAAAATTTCTTAAATACTCCCCCAAAATTTCTCAAAAATTAAGTCCAATAATAAATATAAATTACTGGATTGGCTTAAAAATCTAACCGTTACAATTAAAATGTTACCATGATTTATACTTACAGGGGTGTATGCATAGATCGTGGTAAAGAGACGTGCAAATTCAACGGTTCAGATTAACTACGCTGTATCAACGAATCAGAATTGGGCGTTTAAGGTCCCGTCTATTTTGTTGATAAAGCTGCGTTTCGTTGATTTAAAAGAGCTATCAACGAAACACCCAGAAAAATACTAAGTCTGTCAACGGAATGAAGCATTCGTTGACATAGTAATTTTGACTTAGACAAAATTTCACTTTTTCCTGAGAAAGTTAATTCACAGAAAATCATAGCAAATTTCTGGCTGCATTTTAACTTGCAAAAATCTTAAAAATAATTAAGAGAAATTTAGCATACCTAGCTCACTTACTAATCTTGAGAATGTTGATTCATCAAGTGGCTTGGTAAAGATGTCTGCAAGTTGTTGTTCACTTGGAACAAAATGTAACTCCACAGTACCATTCATAACATGTTCTCTAATGAAATGATACTTGATGTCAATGTGCTTGGTCCTTGAATGCTGCACTGGATTCTCAGTAATGGCAATGGCACTAGTGTTGTCACAGAAGATAGGAATTTTCTCAACTCTTAATCCATAATCAAGTAGTTGATTTTTCATCCATAAAATCTGTGCACAACAACTTCTAGCTGCAATATACTCAGCCTCAGATGTGGAGGTAGAAACTGAGTTTTGTTTCTTGCTGAACCATGACACAAGCTTGTGTCAATTTTACATCATGCATAATCTGTATCTGAATAACCAATTAGTTCAAAGCCAGATTCTCTAGGATACCAAATGCCAAGGTTTGGTGTTCCTTTGAGATATCTGAAAATTCTTTTAATAGCAACTAAATGGGATTCCCTAGGATCAGCCTGAAATCTAGCACATAGACATGTAACAAACATAATATCAGGTCTACTAGCTGTTAAATATAAAAGTGAGTCTACCATGCCTCTATAACTTTAAATGTCCACAGATTTTTCCTTAGTATTCAATTCAAGTTTGGTGGCAGTAGGCATGGGAGTTTTGGCAGGAGAGCATTCCATTAAGTTAAATTTCTTTAACAAATCATGAATATATTTTGTTTGACTAATGAAAATGCCTTCATTAACTTGCTTCACTTGGAGACCAAGAAAATAAGTTAATTCTCCCATCATGCTCATTTCATATTTACTTTGCATAAGCTTGGCAAACGTTTGACAAAGTTTTTCATCTGTAGACCCAAAAATTATGTCATCTACATAAATTTGAACAAGTATAGTAGAGCCATTCACAATCCTATGAAAAAGAGTTTTATCTACAGTACCTCTAGTGAAGTGATTCTCAAGGAGGAACTGTGAAAGTGTGTCATACCAGGCTCTAGGTGCTTGTTTCAAACCATAGAGTGCTTTGAGGAGGAAGTACACATATTCTGGAAAATCATCATCTTCAAAACCAGGAGGTTGACTCACATATACCTCCTCTTCCAATTCCCCCTTCAGAAAAGTACTCTTCACATCCATTTGATAGACTTTGAAATTGGCATGGGCTACATAGGCTAGGAATATCCTTATTGCTTCTAGTCTTGCAACAGGAGCAAAGGTTTCATCAAAATCAATTCCTTCTTCCTGTGAATAGCCTTTTGCAACCAATCTAGCTTTGTTCCTTGTGACTATGCCATTTTCATCCATCTTGTTTCTGAACACCCATTTTGTGCCTATAACACTTCTGTCCTTAGGCTTGGGCACCAGCTTCCAAACTTTGTTTCTCTCAAATTGGTTTAGCTCCTCTTGCATAGCTAAAACCCAATCTGGATCTAGAAGTGCATCCTCCACTTTCTTTGGCTCATCTTGAGACAGAAAGCTACTATATACACATTCCTCTTGAGTTGCTCTTCTAGTTTGGACTTTTGAAGAAACATCACCTATAATAAGTTCAAAGGGATGATCTTTAGTCCATTTCCTTGAGGTAGGTAGATTAGCTCTAGAAGATGTAGCTTTGTGATCATGATTGCCTTGATTAGATATTTGTCCTTGAGAAACTCCCCCTGAGTTTGTTGTCCCTAATTGATCACTCCTAGAGACATTTCTGTGACTGTTAACGGAATGCCAACTTAGACTGTCAACGAAACGCTCATTCTGACTGTCAACGAATCCTTCATCACGACTGTCAACGAAATGACCATTTGGTTTGCTAGCAGCTATTCTTTTCAATCTTAATGCAGCAATTTCATCTTCACTACTGCTTTCATCTGTGCTAGACACAACAACTTTAGGCTGTTTCTCAATAGCCTTAACATGATTCACTTGATCTCCTTCCTCATTCTCAAAAGAAAGACTTTCATGGAAACCTTCATCACAGAGACCTTGAATTTTGAGATCCTCAAAAACAACATGTACTGATTCCATAACAATGTTGGTTCTGAGATTATAGACTCTGTAAGCTTTCCCTGCTGCATATCCCACAAATATTGCTTCATCTGCCTTTGCTTCAAATTTCCCCAAATGCTCAGCTTGATTTCTCAGAACAAAACACTTGCATCCAAAGACATGAAGAAAGTCCAATAGTGGCTTCTTTCTTTTGAGTAGTTGATAAGGGGTCATTCCTTTGGCTTGATTAATCAAAGAAATATTTTGAGTGAAGCAAGCCGTGTTAACTGCCTCAGCCCAGAAATAAGTTGGTAACTTTGATTCATCTAGAATTGTCCTTGCAGCTTCAATAAGTGTTCTGTTTTTTCTTTCAACTACACCATTTTGTTGTGGTGTCCTTGCTGCTGAAAATTCATGCAAAATACCATTTTCTTCACAGAACATCTTCATATTTGAATTCTTGAATTCTGTCCCATTATCACTTCTAATCCTTCTTACTTTGAAATCAGGATGATTGTTTACCATCTTGATGTGATTGATAATGATTTCACTTGCCTTATCTTTGGAGTGCAAAAAGAAAGTCCATGTAAATCTTGAAAAATCATCAACAATCACAAGACAATATTTCTTCTTTGAAATGGACATGACATTTACAGGGCCAAATAGATCCATATGAAACAACTCAAGCTGTTGGACAATTGATGACTCTGTCTTGCTTTTGAATGATGCCTTCTTTTGTTTCCCTTTCTGACAGGCATCACACAAACCATCCTTGGAGAATTCCACCTGTGGAATTCCTCTAGCAAGATCTTTCCTCACCAAATCATTCATAACCTTAAAATTCAAATGAGACAATTTCTTGTGCCATAGCCAACTTTCATCCTTGTTTGCCTTGCTGAAAAGACAAGTGATGGTGTCTGGACTTGTGCTACTAAAGTCAGCAATGTACACATTCCCTCTTCTGAATCCAGTCATTACCACATTGTTGTCTCCTCCTTTAGAAACAACACAGGCTTCTTTCGAAAAAGTAACTAAAAATCCTTTGTCACAAAGTTTGCTGATACTAAGCAAATTGTGCTTAAGACCATCCACCAATGCAACCTCATCTATGATGACAATCTCTTTTGAAATCAAGCCATATCCCTTAGTGTAGCCTTTGCTGTCATCTCCAAAAGCAATACAAGGGCCAGCTCTTTCCTGAAACTCTGTGAGCAGGGTAGAATCACCAGTCATGTATCTTGAACAACCACTATCCAAGTACCAAAGATTCATTTTGTCTCCCTGCACACAATAAAACCAAATCAAGTTGATTTTGGTACCCAAGTTTCCTTGGGTCCTGTTTTGTTAGCCTTTGATTTTCCTTTTATATCATTTTTCACCTTGGGCTCAGATAGATTTAAATCAACTTTTACCTTTGGTGTTGATTTCTGAGGGTTGCTCACATTTTCATTTATGGCATGCATATTTGGAGGAACAAACATGTTATTCACATTCCATGGCATTTGTGGCACATTGAACATATTCATGTATGGATTAGGCACAAATGGCATGCTAGCATATAGATTCTGAAATTGTGCATATGGAGCAAACACATTAGGCATAACAGGCATTGCAGACATAGAGGAATTCATTGTATGCTTAGGCATTTTCACATTAGTAGACTTCTTAACAGATTTGCAGTTAGCAGATAAATGACTAACACTACCACAATTAACACATGTCTTTCTAGGAGCATATTTATCAGGTGTGTAATTGTTATGTTTGTTAATCCCCATTTTGCCATTTCTGTTATTCTTTTTATTGCCCTTAACCTCAACTTGAATTTTCTCTAACTTGTCTTTCAATTTCTTGTTAGACAAGTGGCCTACATTAGCTCTTTCAACAGGCTTCTCAACTTTCTTTGATTTACTAAACTCACCTTGAACAAAGTTCTTGGTGACAGGACCATACTTGTTATTAAGTCTAGTGAGTTCTTCTCTCTTTTTCTCTGTCAACGAAACATCCTGATCGGTTGATGGTTCATCTGTCAACGAAACCTTGCATTCCGTTGACGTATCAACCTTCAACATATGATCATTGTTGTTTGTTGATTCTGTTTCTGATTCTAAGGTTTCACCAGCATACCCTAGCTTCTCTTTGTTCTTTTTCCATGACTGTTGTTGCCCAGTAATAATCTATTGTAGAAGGGGGGTTGAATACAATAGTATAATATTATCGACTTCTTAATGTATATATCACAAATATGAAAGAAAGATAACATCTTTATTAAATCTGATATAAAACTGTTACAAACTCTCTCAAGAAATTCTGATGTTCTTGAGAGCTGCTAGCTTACAAAAGCTCTCTCAAGAAATTCTATGTTCTTGAGAGCTTCTAACTTGATTCGCCAATATTCGATTATGTTCACGTGTGTACATAAATCGAAACCAAAACTGTGTTTATATACTACACAGCTTCTCTATCAATGATAAGTCCTAATCAATTACAAAGATTAAAACCTATCCATAATTGATAGCTACATTCTACAAACCAGGAACCGACAGAATAAACTTCCATGTTTAACTAGACTCCAAATATAACTCGAAGTAGGAATCCTGATCAGCTTCCAGTCCTGATGATCAATCCTGATCCCAGTCCTGATATGTATCTTGATCCTGACGACCATGCAATCCTGATGATGTCAGCAATCCTGATCAGTTGAGTCTAGCTTCTGACGATCATTGAATTCTGATCTAACAATCTCCCCCAATCTCATACTTTGTGAAATAAAGTATAGATTTCTAAGATTCAATGATGTCAAAAACATATATACAAAATGTACAGTATCTGCAGCAACAACTTATCAGTTTAAATTCTTTGATAGAACGGATTCATCTTCAAGAAGTTGGATAACAAATTTTCTTCTTTTTCTTCAAGAATTTGAATCAGTCTTTCCTTAAGATTTCTGAGTTCTTCATCTTCCTCATTAATCTGGTAGATAGCTGCTCTGAGATTCAATATGGAGCTTTTCTGAAGACTATGCTCTTCAAGCAAAAGATACGCAATTTCCTTCCCATCAGGATTGAGAGTAAGTTGTGGCATGCCAAAAGTTACTTCTTTAACAGCAGTACCCCTTTGCATTTTCACATCCTGACCTCTTTGATTTAAGTACATGGGAGTATAATTACCATTGAAATTACTGTTTCCATCAAGTCTTCTTCTTATTGTTGACAAAATCATGTCACTCCATTCCTTGCACATTTGATTCTTCGATCTCAAAAGATAATGAACATATTTCAGTTCCTGTGTAGTTTTCATCAGCAGATCTTGAATAGATAAAATCTTCACACTACCATCTTTCATGAAGTACAGAAGCTTTTCTTTCTTGTCAAAACCATCATGACAATCTATAACTATATCAACAGCTAGTAAACTGTTCAGGTTTTCTAAAGTTAAAGTACCTCCAATTTCAGTTAAGGAGTAAGGATCAACATATGACATATTCAGATATTCAGCATCCCTGTGTCCAATACCTCCTCTTGAATTACTTGTCAATTGCTTCAAATTTGAAAACATCTTTAACCAGAGTGCTTTTGATCTAACCATCTCAGATAAATCAACAACACTTGAAGCGCTTGTAATAATTCCTCCAGACTGAAAATTGATAAGTGTATCACACCTTAGTGTACTAATATGTTTCCACTTCTTATCCTTTTCCTTTTCAAATGCATAGCTTCTTTCCAGTGAAGATTCTTCTCTGCTTGGGTTCCTCCACTTTCTTCTGTTTGAAAGTTTAAGCCTTTGTACATAGAGATTGAAATCTCTATTTGTTGACCTTGTAATTTCTCTTCTTCTAGCTTCTTCTTCTTCATCTACTTCCATGTTGTGAGAATCAACCATAGTAGATAAAATTATCAAATCAATCTCTTGCATAATTTCAAAATCATCAAGATCTTGAATATTATCAGGAACAACATCAGGATTAGATTCTTCAATTTGATTTGTATTGCATAGAGTTGATTTTCTTGATTTTCTTCTCAATTCAGGTTCTTCTTCAATATTTCCATCATCACCAAAAGTAGATCTGTCAGGAACTACTAGAGTTTGAATAGGTTCAGGAATTTCTTCAATTCTTAACCCTCTAGACCTTGTCTGTCTAGGTATTGTTTGAGTTGAAGAACCTCTTCTACTTCTTCTAGCTCCTCTCATACCTCTGCTTCCTCTACCTCTAGCAGAAACAGGGTTATTAAAGCTTTCCATCATTTCTCTCTGTTGTCTTAAGAATTCTTCATATGAGAGATCAGGATATTCTTCACTTGCTATAGAGAGTGCTTTTCTTGCAAATAATTGTTGAACTCTTTTATCAGTGTGATATAAAGTAACAATTCTGCCATCTTTTGTAGAAAACTTCTGGAATAAATTTGATGCATCTTCAGGATTATCAATAAAAATATCTTCATCACCTTCAGGAATTGTAGCAAGAGTATGTCCATGACCAGGTGTCAGGATTTGTTCTTCCGTCAGGATCTGAGATTGCACCAAAGTTCTTACTGTCTTAACTCCTGAATCAGAAACATGAGTTGACTGCGTTGTTTGACTTTGTGAAGTTTGAATTGTAGACTTCATAACAGCAGCATCAGAGGTTTCTCCTTGTATCACTTTGTCACTACCATCATCTCCAGTATCATCATCATTATTCCTTAATACTAGATCAGGTGTGCATTTTGTCCGACTAACCTTCTCCCCCTTTTTGACATCAGGATTTGACAATAAATTCAAAATTAAGGAAAGAGAGGCTTGAATGTCAGTTACCTTGGTATCCAGAGAATCAATCCTTCTGTTGATAGAGGTTTGTTCAGAAATGACAGATTTCACTTGAGATTCTACTACCCTTAGCTGAAAAGCAGTAGGCACCTTTGTAAAATTTTGAGAAATATCATTCCTCGCCAACTCAGTTGAGTTCTTTATAGAATCAATCTCACTTTTTAGACTTTTGGATAACAGAGTTGAAGCCTTCAGATGATTCTTCAAGTCTTGATTCTCTATAGATTTCACTGCATCATAGGCATGTTCCAAAGCAGAAGAATAACTTACAGATTCAGTAGATCTGTGTCGTGAATTGTTCCATTCATTCTGTCTATGTGCCTCAGCAGGATTAAAGGAAGGAATAGAAAATTCTTGTCTCTGATCTTTCCCAGTGAAAGCTTTGCCAGCCATATATGTACTTGATGAACCAAAATTAGTTCCAAGACTAATTTTGAGTGCTGTAGCAAGCTGTTCCTTCTCTTTTCGATTCTCATCATCATCACTATCATCAGAGTCATCATCATCAGTACTATGAGTATCATCAAGATCAGGAATAGCTATACCTTTCATTTTATCCTGTGAATCTGTGATAGGATGATCCATTGGTCTTGAACGAAGTGGCTGTATTAGGATAGGTTCAACATCAGGAGCACCACTAGCGTCAGGATGAACACCGTCAGGATTTGATATGCTTGCATCAGTATTTGCTACCAATGGTTCTTGTGGAGCTTGAGGTTCAGAAGCCGCTTCAACACTTTAAGTCAAAGGTTCTTGTGTGCTTCCCTCATTGACAGTGTCCTCGACCAATCTTTGAACTTCATCTGCACCAGAAATCCCTTGAGCATTGTCAGGAAATTTCTCAGAAACTGTAGCTTGGCCTGCATCTTCACTTTGAGAAGATGGTTCTTGTGTAGCTGGAATGTCGATGTCTGCATTCTCCCTTTGAGAAAATGGTTCTTGTGGGACCATTCCACGAGCTAAGCCTTCACTCAAACTTTGATTGAGTGGTTCTTGTGTGGCTGGATCATCAGAAAGAGCTTCTGAACCACTTTGAGGTTCAGGTTCTTGTGGGCTTGATCCTTTCAGTTTCTTCTGTCTCTGATAGACTAACTCTTCTGCCTTCCTTAGCTTTTCCATTGGATGTTTTATCCCAAGATTGGAAGCAGCAGCACCATACTTGTCCCATGAAATATCAACATGTCTTTTTGTTGGAGAGTTCTGTGCTGGAGAGTCTGAAATATTAACCACTTGACTTGGTGCAGCATCAGGAATACTAACATCAGGATTTGCTTGAGCAGTTGAAACTGATTGCTCATTCAGAATAGAAGTGTCCTGTACATCAGTATCCTGCTTCTTTTCTAAAAGAAATATGATACCTGCTTTTTGATAACTTCCTTTTCTTCTGTGGTGTAGACAATGGAACCACAGCTGCAGTAACAGTATCAGCAACTTCCTTATTCACATTCATCACAGCTTTCTTTTAACAGCTGCAGTAAGTCATCCTCTGAATCAGTCTCATCCCCGAGAACTAATTTTCTTTTAACAGAAACAGCCTCACCTCCCTTTGCAGCTTTCTTCACCAGGACCCCTTGTACACCCCCTTGTAACTTCTTTTTAGTGATAGGTGTAGAGGAAAAGTCCTTTGAACCTGATTGCCTTCCTGACACATCAGTTCTAGCTGACTTCTTTGCTTTTACAACTAAAGAGGTGGCAGTTGACTGTTTAGACTGTTTAGGATGAATGCTTGGGTTAGGAACAAGGTGTGATTGGCCTTGCCCCATAGCATTAGAAATTAAACCATAACGAGTAGGAATTTTCCTATGTAAGAAAAACCTAACCTCATCAGGAATAAAAGCATTTCCTATGAAACCATTTGCCTTATCAGGATTAAAAAATTTTTAATATGAAGTAAAATAAAATTTTATTTAAGAAAACAAAATTTATTTTGATAATCCTGATAAGTGCTGTTTTTTTTAAAAATGATTACAAAACAAATAGCATAATACCCATGTAACCATTCTTACCAATTACCGAGGCAAAGTAATTATGAGAAACTGAACAGTCGCCTCGATATTGAGAAAGTGACCTGCATCCTTAACACACATTCTCTATAAAATAGAACTGTTAAACATAACATCATCTATCTATTAAAACACAAACCCTCTCTAGAGAAAAACTTACGAAAATCTTTCACCTTCTTTGTTTTTCAATGGCTGCCAACCAACAACAAAACAACTTACCTGATGCTGAGCTCGATATCATATGGCAAGAGATGGAGGAGGCTCTTGCTGAGATTGAGCCACAACCAGTTCCTGACCCTCAGGAATATGAAGCATTTGTTAACGCAATGTTTGATGTGGTTTGGCACAACTTCCTGCAAGCCAATCTGGACTGGAATCCGCTTGATAACCTCATCTATGAAGAGGATGAGGATGATGAAGAGGATGAGGAGCTCAACCAAGAGCTTGAGAAAAGAAAGAAGAGAATCCGTGATGCTTGTATGTCATGCAAGTTGGAGGCACGGAAGAGTCCCGGTGGTCACGGTGACGATCCGCCTTCAAGTGAATCAGCTCCTCTTCTTATCCTTTAAGGATGGAACAAGAGACAGTCCATTCCTGATGGACTGTGAAGCTGCTCAGGAGCATTCATGCTAATCTGTAGGGCACATGTTCCTGAGTAGAACAATAGACTACGAAAAAAATATGTAATTTCCATTTTCATTTGTAATGAATCTTCAAGAATTAATGAAATATGTCTATTTTCTCAACTGTTTTCTTTTTTTTACTGGCCTGCAAAATTTGTTAGTAACACTGATATTGACATATAAAATGACGAATAGTAAACTCTGATAAAAATATAATTGAAATTGAGAATTAAGACTGAAAACTTAATCAAAGACTAAGTAAAAATCTTATTTTCCAGAGTTTACCAGAAGTGTTAATAACAAAGTAGCATAGAACCTCTGGTTTTCATACCAGCTTCAAAATCTGAGCATCAGGATTTGACCAGTTGACTTCCTGTCAGGATTGCATCCTATCAGGATTTGATCAAAGAAAACATACCTTTCTGAATAACCATCAGGATTTGACAGTTATCAGGATTTCCTCTATGTAGCTTTCCTCAGAAATTCTCAAAATTCATCATTCCAAGTTCATTCACCAATTTATTGAAAGTAGCTTCAGGTAGTGGCTTGGTGAATATATCAGCTAGTTGTTGATCAGTAGGAACAAAGTGAAGTTCAATTGTTCCTTCCAGAACTTTTTCTCTTATGAAGTGATATCGAATACTGATGTGTTTAGTAAGAGAATGTTGAACTGGATTTCCTGTCATTGCAATAGCACTTTGGTTATCACAATAAATAGGGATTTTTGAGGACAGGCCATAATCTAACAACTGATTTCTCATCCACATTATCTGAGCACAACAACTTCCTGCAGCAATGTACTCAGCTTCTGCAGTTGAAGTGGAAATGGATTTTTGCTTTTTACTGAACCATGAAACTAGTCTTCCACCCAAAAACTGACAGCTTCCTGAAGTAATTTTCCTGTCTATTTTGCATCCTGCAAAATCAGCATCTGAATAACCACACAACCCAAAATCTGATTCCCTTGCATACCAAAGGCCAAGTGAAGAAGTGCCTTTGAGATATCTGAAAATTCTTTTGACTGCAATCAGATGGGGTTCTCTAGGTTTTTCTTGAAATCTTGCACACAGACAGGTTGCAAACATGATATCTGGTCTACTTGCAGTGAGATACAATAAAGAGCCAATCATTCCTCTGTAGTGAGTTACATCTACCTCAGCACCTTGATCAGGATCAAGTTTGGTAGCTGTAGCTATGGGAGTTGTAGCAGGAGAACTATCTTGCATGTTAAACCTTGTCAATAAATTCCTTGTATATTTAGACTGATTGATAAAAATCCCTTCATCAGTCTGTTTAACTTGAAGACCAAGAAAGTAACTCATTTCTCCCATCACGCTCATTTGATATCTTGACTGCATAAGCTTGGAAAACTTTTCACAAAGCTTATTGTTTGTTGACCCAAAAATGATATCATCAACATAAATCTGAACTAACAACAAGTCCTTACCATGATTCAAATAAAATAGAGTTTTATCAATAGCACCTCTTTTGAATCCACTTTCCAGTAAGAATAGAGCTAAAGTTTCATACCATGCTCTTGGAGCTTGCTTTAGTCCATAAAGTGCCTTATCCAATCTGTAGACATGATTTGGATATCTAGGATCAATGAAACCAGGAGGTTGCTCAACATAGACTTCTTCCTCCAGTTCCCCATTTAAGAAAGCACTTTTAACATCCATCTGGAAAACCTTGAATTTCTTATGTGCTGCATAAGCAAGAAATATCCTGATGGCTTCTAGTCTTGCAACAGGAGCAAAAGTTTCATCATAATCAATTCCCTCTTGTTGAGAATACCCCTTTGCAACTAGTCTTGCTTTGTTTCTGATTATTACTCCATCAGAATCAGTCTTGTTCTTGAAAATCCACTTTGTACCAACAATTGATCTATTCTTTGGTCTTGGTACCAGTTTCCAGACTTCATTTCTTTCAAATTCATTCAGTTCCTCTTGTATTGCAGTAACCCAATCAGCATCTTTAAGTGCATCTTCAACTTTCTTTGGCTCCTCCTTGGATAGAAAGTTATTGTATAGACATTCATTTTGAGTTGCACTTCTTGTTTGAACACCTGCATCAGGATCCCCAATTATCAAGTCAGGAGTATGACTTGCAGTCCATTTCCTTGCTGGTGTTAAATTGTTTCTTGACGTAGATGCTCTCCCTGGATTGGTGTTATCTTGATTTGAAGAACTTGCTTGTCTTGAAGCTCCCCCTGAATTATTGTTATGTCCTCCTGATAAGTTATCAGGATCATCACTTGAATCAGTATCTGAAGAATTCTGTCCTGATGATTGAGTTGACTCTGAACTTGTAGTAGAATGTTGTTGCTCCCCCTCAACATTAGCACTACTAGAAGTATCACTATTGATTGCATCATCAGTATTTGCACCATCAGCATCTGGTGTGTCATCAGGATTTGGTGACCCATCAGGATCTGATGTATGGACAGGATCTGATTCACTTTCCTCAGGTTCCTTGGTAGCTTCATTTTCAAAAATCAATCTATCATGAGAGTCTTCATTGATTCCAGCTATCTTCTTGTCATCAAAAGATACATGTATTGACTCCATGACAGTCCTTGTCCTCAAATTAAAAACTCTGAAGGCTCTTGATGCAGGATAGCCTATGAAAATTCCTTCATCAGCCTTTGTTTCAAATTTCCCTAGCTGTTCAGGATGATTTCTGAGAACAAAACATTTATAGCCAAACACATGCAGATGCTTCAGACTTGGTTTCTTCTCCTTGAGAGACTGATAAGGAGTAACACCATGTCTGTTTATTAATGTGAGATTTTGAGTATAGCATGCTGTGTTGACTGCTTCTGACCAGAAATATGTAGGTAATTTTGCTTCTTCCAACATAGTTCTGCCAGCTTCAATAAGAGTTCTATTTTTCCTTTCAACTACTCCATTTTGCTGAGGTGTGCCAGGAGCAGAGAATTGTTGAATGATTCCTTTGTACTTGCAGAACTCTTCCATCTTTGAATTCTTAAATTCAGTACCATTATCACTTCTCAAAATCTTGACTTTGTACTTTGTGGTTGTCTCAATCATTCTCATATGATCCAACAGAATTTCAGGAGTCTCATCTTTTCTGTGCAGAAAATACACCCAGGTGAATCTAGAATATTCATCAACAATTACAAGAGTGTACCTTTTCTTATTGATGGACATGATGTTGACTGGACCAAATAGATCAAGATGTAGCATGTGATATGGTTCTTCAATAGAGGATTCTGATTTACTCTGGAATGATGTCCTTCTTTGTTTTGCTTTCTGACATGCATCACAGAGTCCATCAGGAGTATATAACACTTTTGGTAATCCTCTCACTAAATCGTTCTTAACCAAAATCATTGATATTGCTGAAGTTGAGATGAGAAAGCTTCTTATGCCAATTCCAACTTTCATCTACTGATGCTTTACTGATCAGACAAGTAGGGGAGTCATCAGTATTTGATTGAATGTTGGCTTCATATATGTTACCATGCCTGTAGCCAGTTAGTGCTATCTTTCGTGTTGCTTTACTGACTACTTCACAATGTGTGGAATAGAAGTTGACATGATAACCTCTGTCAGTGATTTGACTAATACTCAACAAGTTGTGTTTCAGTCCTTTCACCAGAGCTACTTTTTCAATGATGACATTTCCAATTATTATGTTGCCATATCCCAAGGTTTGTCCAATGTTGCCATCTCCATAAGACACAGTTGGGCCAGCTTTTTCCTCATATTCTGATAACAGGGCTTTGTTTCCAGTCATGTGCACAGAACATCCACTATCCATGACTAACATATTTTTCTTTTTACCCTGCAATCAGAATAGAAACACACTAGTTAGAACATTTAGGAACCCATACTTGTTGGGTTCCTTTTCCATGAAATTTATTAATTTTCACAGCAGAAGACTTTCTGACCTTAGTAGTCCTGACAGGATTTACTTCATCAGGATTTGCTTTGTTAGTATCAGTATTACCAAAAGCATGGTTCACTATGACATTCTCAATGCTACCAGAGTTTGCACTATTTTTATCAACTTTAGGCAATGGATCATAGAAGTTATAGTACAACTCATGATAATCTTTACAAGTATAAATAGAATGCCATATACTACCACAATGAAAACAGGACTTCTGTGGTTTATAAAATACTGATCTATTCCTAACATCAGACTTAGAAATATCAACATTCTTCTTCTTACTCTTCTTACAATCAATAGCAAGATGATTAGAGTTACCACAGTTAAAACAACACTTTCTAGGTGCATTTGGGATATATTTGTAACCATTCTCTTTATTGATCCCAACTTTACCATTCCTGTTTCTCTTAACAGTAGCTTCTTTTTTTTCTTATCTGTCACCTCACAAATTTTATCCTTAAGCTGTTTCTGAGACAATAGACCTACATTCTTAATGACTTTATTTATGACAGGTTTAGACTTTATAATTTTAATTCCTTGAGTAGAAGTAGATCCCTTTTCAAAATTAAAATTGGAATCTTTACCAAAAACAAAATTAACAGGAGTAATCTTAGATTTGGTTGTATCTATAACATGTCTATAGGTCTTTGGACTGACTGTCTCATCAATGACAATTTTCTCTTTCAATTTCTTATCCTCGTCTGACTTATATCCTAGACACTCTTTCCAATTCTTAGAGGTATTAATCTCATGAAATTTCCTACCAGAGTCTGTCCAGGTTCTGATTTTCTCATTAGCATATTCAAGTTCCTTTTCAAGAGCAGTACTTTTGGATTTCATCTCTAAATACATGTGATTAGCATTATCACATTCTTTTTGTACTTCTTGCATACGAGAAAATTCAGCTTCTAATATATCATTCCTTTTTCTAAGTTCAGACATCTCAGATAAGATCCTAGTATTTTCAGCAGTTTGACTTCTAAAGCTAATATGTAATGACTTTAGAAAACGTCTTAACTTAGAAGCATTATCAGTATCAAAATCAAAGATAGTATTTAGTACCTTATCATTAGGAGCAGAAATTACATCAGCGTTGGCCATTAGAGCATAGTTGACCACCTCAGTATCAGATTCTGAGGAAGAGTCCATCCAATCCTTTCTTGATGTGATAAGTGCCTTTGTCTTCTTGCACTCAGAAGCAAAGTGACCCATACCATTGCACTTGTAGCATCTAATCTTTGACTTGTCAAATTTGCTACCCTTGCTGTCCTTTTTGATATACTTATCTTTGTTTGGATTGAAAGCCTTTTTCTGAAAGTTGCCTTGTCTTCTACTCTTCCTGAACTTCATCCTTCTGAAGTTTCTGACAATCATAACAACCATCTCTTCCATGTCTCAGTCAGAAGAATCATCATCAGTATTGGCATCAGGATTGCCATCAGTATCTGATGAAGAGTCATCAGGATCTGACTCAACTATTCTTGTTTTACTTCTAGAGACCTCCATAGCTTTTCCTTTTGATTTAGCCTCTGCTTTCAAAGCAATTGATTTTGCCTTGATGCTTTTCTTGTTCTTTCTCTGTTGAACTTCAAGATCATGAGTTCTTAGCATCCCATAGACTTCATCAAGAGACACAGTGTTAAGATCATACTGATGTCTAATGATCGAGGTCTGAGTGTCCCATTCTTCAGGTAAAGCTCTTAGAAACTTGGTGTTTGAATCTTCAGTTTCATATTCCTTGTCAACTAAAGATAAGCTGTTCAATAGTGTCAGAAATCTATCATATAGATCAGTTAGGCTCTCATCAGGTCTTTCATTAAATTGTTCATATTCTTGGATCAAAAGAGCCCTTCTGTTTTTCTTGACAGATGCAGATCCCTGGCATCAAGACTACTGTGCAAGATATTCTTTATCTTTGGTTCTCTGAGTACATGAGCTTTTTCTTCTGGAGTCCATTCACTTTTAGCCTTGACCACATAATGTTCAGGTACTGTATCTGTTCGTTCTACAATCCTTGTAGGAATATATGGTCCATCACGAATCATGTCCAAATAGTCAGGATCATTAGCCTCCAGGTACATCAGCATCTTTACCCTCCATGTTGGATATTCTGATTTCTTCAAAATGGGAATCTTCATGCTTTCATACTTGGTCGTCAACATCTTTAGATCGTATCTGATTCAGAATTAAATCAGTTTGCTCTGATACCAATTGTTGCCCAGTAATAATCTATTGTAGAAGGGGGGTTGAATACAATAGTATAAGATAATCGACTTCTTAATGTATATATCACAAATATGAAAGAAAGATAACAGCTTTATTAAATCTGATATAAAACTGTTACAAACTCTCTCAAGAAATTCTGATGTTCTTGAGAGCTGCTAGCTTACAAAAACTCTCTCAAGAAATTCTATGTTCTTGAGAGCTTCTAACTTGATTCGCCAATATTCGATTATGTTCACGTGTGTACATAAATCGAAACCAAAACTGTGTTTATATACTACACAGCTTCTCTATCAATGATAAGTCCTAATCAATTACAAAGATTGAAACCTATCCATAATTGATAGCTACATTCTACAAACCAGGAACCGACAGAATAAACTTCCATGTTTAACTAGACTCCAAATATAACTCGAAGTAGGAATCCTGATCAGCTTCCAGTCCTGATGATCAATCCTGATCCCAGTCCTGATATGTATCTTGATCCTGACGACCATGCAATCCTGATGATGTCAGCAATCCTGATCAGTTGAGTCTAGCTTCTGACGATCATTGAATTCTGATCTAACAACTGCTCACAGAAAGATTCCATACCTTGAACATTAATGATGTTGCTAGCAACATTCCTAGAATCTATCCATTTGGCAATCACTTTCTGTTCTATTTCTAGTTGTGTTTTAAGAATTTCTTCCCCTTTTAACACTTTCTCAAGTTCCTGCTTGGCATCCCTACTAACACACCTCATTTTCTCAAACTCAATGAGTTGTGCTTCTAACATGGCATTTCTATCACTTAAGAGGAAATTGGTCTCTTTAATTCTTGAGTTCTTTTTGGTAAGTGATTTAAGAGTAACACGTAAATTATACAGTACAGTACACATTTCATTAACTGCACTATCGCATTCCTCTTTAGAAAGCTCAGAAAGATTAGTTATTGTTACCTGGTTGCTAGAGGAACTTGCTTCCTGCTCATGATTGTTAGCCATTAGAGCCAAGTTGACATACTCAACATCATCATCTGAATCTTCACCATTACCAGCCCAATCATACTCCTGAGACATGAAAGCCTTTTCTTTCTGCTTGAGAAGTTCAAAGTATTTCTTTTTATAATCAACAGCCTCAAATTTCCTGTTGCCCTTCTCAACTTTGGGCTTTCTGCAATCTCCAGCAAAGTGACCAATCATTACACAGTTGAAACATTTAGACTTAGACTTTTCAATCCAATTATTTTTGCTAGGTTGAAAGTCTCTCCTTGGTGGCATTGCTTATGAGTTTCTCTTGAATTTGAACTTAGAGAATTTCCTTGAAAGAAAAGCAATGTGTTCATCAATCTCATCTAAGTCATCCAAGTTGGCTGGTTCTTGTTCTTCTTCTGTCATCTCGCCTTTACCCTTGCTGACATCACTCCTACAACTAGCTCAACTAGTTGTGGCTTTTGCAGTTTCTTCATTGTCATCTTCCAGTTGGTTCACAGATGCAATCAATGCAATAGATCCACCTTTCTTTTGTACCTTCTCAATTTCTTCATCTTGCTCCATTTCCAGCTCATATGTCTTTAAGGTTCCATAAAGCCTTTCAAGAGTGTAGTCTTTGTACTCTTGAGTGTTTCTCAGAGAAACAGTCATAGGCTTCCACTCTTTTGGAAGAGCTCTTAGAAATTTGAGGTTTGAATCCTTGGTTTGATAGACCCTCCCATACAACTTTAATCCATTCAAAAGCTTTTGAAACCTACTAAACGTGTCATTTAGGGTTTCACCAGCTTTGAAATGAAAGTGCTCATATTGTTGTATGAGGAGTTGCATTTTGTTCTCCCTAACTTGATCAGTTCCTTCACATAGTGTTCTAACAGTGTCCCATACTTCTTTAGAAGTTGTACAGTTTATGACATTGTCAAACATCTCTTGCTCCAAACCATTAAACAGAATGTTCATGGTTCTTTTATTTTTATGGACTTCTGCAACATCTTCAACAGTCCATTCTGAGACAGGTTTTGGAATTTTTACATCTTCAGCATCATCTGGCAGTCCAACTCTAGATGCAAACTTCATGGGAACGTGTGGACCTTTCTCAATGCAGTCTACATATCTCTCATCCATAGACATGAGATGTAGATGCATTTTTACTTTCCAGTGAAAGTAATTGCCCTTATCTAGAACTGGTATCTTTACACCTGCATCCTTCTTCACCATGGTTACTGTTTTGGCCTTGATCTTTAAACTTCTTGTATGTTAGAAGCTTGCTCTGATACCAATTGTTAATCCCAAATGACCTAACAGAATTGTAGAAGGGGGGGGGGGGGTTGAATACAATTCTAGATATTTTCTAAACTTAAAACAACTTCCAACTAAAACAATACTAAAAATAAAAACTCAAGCAAATATAAAATTTCAGTCGGATGTTTTGAGGATCCAACTGAGATGATTTTATTTCGGAAATAATCTGTGTTACAAAAGTATCACAGCTGCTCAGTTCCTGATTTGGAGTGAGAGTGATCTTTTAAAGAAGCTAATACAAACTATTTTTATCTCACTCGCTTATCTTAAAATGAACTGCTACACTTGGTTATATAACCCAAGTTTACAATGCTATTTTTGGCTACTCTAAATTAATCTAAAGGTAACCTCCAGTAGCTTGCTTTTCATCCCTTTTGTCCAATGGTCCTTGGAGATCTTGGCTTTTGTCTTCATGCTTGTTATGATCCCACTCAAGAACCTAATTGGAAATTGGAATGTTTCTTCATTCCCAGTGTCCATTTTGATGGCTTCCAATGCAAAGTACACTTCTACATCTCCTTTTGATCTGTCAGAAAACTGTCACTATCACTTTGTCAACTATTAAGAAAAGTGATAATGATTCGTTGATAGCAGGGAGATGTGTTTCGTTGATAGCTTTATTCTTCATTCCGTTGATGGTATATTCTTCATTTCGTTGATGAAGTAATCTTCATTCCGTTGATAGAGTAATCTTCATTCCGTTGACATGTCTTCACTTAGGCAAAATTACAAGGCATAATATATTTACAATTAACCAACCTATTTTGCCTATCTAGTACTAAGTCAACATGACTTAGAAAACCTATCTAATACCTACAACAAAATGCATATCAAACTGTGAAGTATTGTACAGTGCAATTGCTACATCACTCATTTCGTTGATGAGCTACATGTCAACGAAAGCTGCAAAGCATACCATTCTGTTGACAGTTACAATATTGACTTAATACAAAATCTACTAAGTGTTTTATAATTATCATCAAGAACAACATATTCCTAACAACTTGGTATCTCTACTTCAAGACATCCTCGAGATTTTATTTTTGGAGATGGTCTTTGATGACTCTTCCTTGGCTCTCAGTCCAAAAGTGAACAATAGTGGTACAAAAAAGATGGAGGATTCATCTGATTTAGCCACTATTAATGAATCAGAATCGAGTAAGATGGGTCATGGGTCTATCCAATCGATTGGAAATATGTCTGAAATTTCTTCCGGAAGCTGTGTTCAATTATTTTCTATGAACTTAGTGTCTCGCCTAACTTCAGGCTTTGCACAGAAAGGAGGAGTTACTAAGGTTTGGATCTTCTATAATGAGTCTCTTGGAATCGGTTATGGTATGTTTTTTCCGTTACATATATTTCGAATCAGTAATTTTAATTATAAGAGTTTTGCATCCGCACTACAAGAAAAACGCTTTTCAGCGACGACATATCAGCTACCATCCCCCGTAGCTAATATCCATCAGCTACCGATTACGGTCGCGGATGGTTGTGGCAGATAAACTAGTAGCTGATGCACATTTTTGCGACGGCTTTCCGCGACCGCACTATTAGCGACTGCTATCAGCGACAGTGCGGTCGGAAATCCTAGTCAGCTTTCATTTGTCAGAAATTCATGTGTCAGCGACGACAGTGGTGACGACTGTCAGTCACTAATATTGGAGACCATCTTTAGCTACTACAATACGTCGATAATGTTAGCGACCAACACCAGCTACCAAATTTTGTCGCTAATATTAGCGACCAACATTAGCTACCAATATCTGTTGTTAAGTTTAGCGACCACTAACATCGACCACTTTTTGTCGCTAGTTTTAACGACCCATATCATCTACCGCTGTTAGTAGCTAAATTGTACATTTTATCAGCTACCGAATACGGTCGCGGATATATTTTACTATATTTAATATTTTTATTATTTTTACAAATACCCAAAAATGTACACCTGTTTTGTTCCAACACATTCACAACATAAACATATACGACATCTCACATTCACAACACTAATATCTACTACATTTTACATTCATAACAATTGTTCCAATAAAATCTAAGTAAATATAATAATTTGCTCTGACCAACAAAATCCAAGTTCTGAAATAGAATAAATTAAAATTTTCACGTCATCTTAAAAATCCAACCTTAGATCCTTAACAAACACAACCATATGTTCGAGTATCATTCAAGTACGAAACTACAATAATGACATAAGTGCAACCAAAATAAAGTAAGATCCGCCAGACTCGCCATCCCGATCATCATTATGTGCATGATGTGATCCCTGTAATTAACAATAATAAAAGAAGTTACCTATACAAATTATTTAAGAAAATTCAAGAATAGAAATAAAGGGATCTCAAGTAGCTTTACTAAACAATATACCTGGCTGTCAACAGCCCACTATGTTGCTGCCTTCGTCATTGCACGAGCTAAATCATTAGGATCCAAAGCCCCAAGATGCCCTCCGAGTATGCGAAGAAGCTCAGGATCTGAGCATATGGCCTTGACACAGTCTGCGGGAGTATGAGTAGGTGGATGACTAGATGATTGTGATGACTGAGTGCTCCCAGAACCACTGAATGAACCACTAAAAGATGGGCGTCTTTTTTGCCCTTGACGCTTTATATAGTTTTTCTTCCCAATAGAAGCCCTTTTCCACAACTCTTGATCAAAGTCTGGATGCTCAGTGCCCTCAGGATAGCGCTCATCCATTAAACGTCGATAATCAGCCTGTTATAACAATTAGATAGGTAAAAAATAAGGTTAAAATTATCCTAAAGTTATTTATCAAAACTACATATTCTTTCAAAAGATATTGTTGCTTACTAATAATTCAGTATAATCCTAGAAAATGATGTTGAACTTAAACAAAAAGTATGAAAGTTATACCGCTATTTTCTGCGCATCGGGGAGACCATCACGAGTGGACGTGTACACATCCAACCATTGGATAGGAGTGCCTTCAGACTCAGACTCCTATAAAAAACATTATATGATTAGTACCAAGTAAACATTTGAAATTATATGATATTTCAGGATAGTAGAAATAAAAACCTTATTTATACTAGAAGGTACAACAGATTCATGATTGTACAAATAAACCAACCATTAATATCTTCTTTTTTGTTTTTTATAAATATGTAATATCTAAAAAAATCACAAATTATAAAATACCACAAGTTTAATACTCACTAATAACAAATTTTTAAATTTAATATTTAATTATAACCATTGTTCTAAAAATTTGCTGTAAAGCATAATGTAACATAATATGTAACAGAGATAACAACAACTAAACAAAGGAACAAGACAAACTATAATATTAACTGAAGCACAGGAATCCAGAAGAAAAGAAGAAACGGTAAACTCAAAAAATCAAAATATGGTATGTATTCTTGAAGTCCGTAAACAGGTCACAGAAAGAAGTTCATTAATATGTTCAAGCCTCGGTGATAAATAAAGATACAAGACTTTCAAGACTACATAAGTATTTGAATGATAAAGAGTTAGTACCAGAGGATTTCAGTGATTTTAATAAAGCAACCAGAACGACAAGATACTTATCAATGGTATTGTATTGAAGACGTAGAGGTATTGATCAATTGCTAGTCATCTGTGAACCAGCCCAGTCGCACTAGTTGTCAGCGCTAAAAAGATCAAGATGTTTATCGTCTCAGGAGAAATTGATTTTAAGTCAGACCTGAAACATCCTGTGAGTAAAAAGTTTATAAGGTATGTTTAGGTTAAATTGAAGTGGAATATTCTTGATGCAAGAAGATAGAATCTTCAAGGATCAAACTGCATATAAAGACATTCGATAGTTTTCATTTATGAAAAACTATCGAGAAGAAGAAAGTAAGGTTTGAAAAATACTGTCAATGAAGGAAAACTAGTTCGATAGTTTCTTTTTAAGAAACCATCGAAGTGGATAAAGAAAGATGTCTACGATAGTTTTTGAAAAAGTGGAGCAAGTGAAAAGAATTCAATTCTTGGCAGGTTTATCAAAGAAATAGACGGCTAGGATCTTCTCTAGGCCTTCGATACTTTTTCCTAAGCCTACAATTGAGAAATGAAGACAGTGTCTTCTTCAGCAGACAGTTACGGAAGATCATTAACTTTGATGAATTTAAGAGCTTGAACAAATTCTACAGAAGAAATTAATTGTGCCTTGAATTCTATCATTTGTATTGATTACTGTAACTTGAACTCATTGCAGCTAATCCTACGGATTAGAATTGTAGAACCCTTCGTGGTTTATATTTATAAAATGATATATTCCCCGGCTCGTGTTTTGATTTGGTAAATTTGATTTCGGACAAGAACACAATTAATTATCCGTGAACGAATTGAATAATTTGTGAGTATCGCATTCAACCCCCCTCCCTTCTACGATACTTTGGACCTAACATTTGCTTAACACGGTCAAGTATTCGAAAATCAATGGAGGTCGATAACTCTAATCTTGAAAACACGCACTTCATAAATTTTCGAGTAATTTTGAAGACACGTACTCCTAAATTTTATTAAATTAATGAATAATATACGTTAGAGCCATGTTTTGCACGAGATAAAATCTATTAAGTAAAGTTGCATTAGATTACAAATCAACCTTGATCTAAAAATTGACCTTAAATTTTCAATAAAAATACTAAATTAAATTTTAATTATAAAAAATATTTTAACATAGCTATAGCGGGCTGCGACCAGCTCCGTCGCTAAAAACTGACATGGCACTTTCGGCTACCGCAATCGGTCGCTGATAACGTTGGGTCGCTAAATATTACCGCGTAATTTCCGTGCAAAAAATGAGGGAAAATTTTAACTACAGTGACGGATTAGCTACAGCTTTCGGTCGCTGATGTTTTGCTTAGGTGGCAGTTTTAATGACGGAATTCGGTCGTAGATAAAAATCTTTCGCTAAAAAGAAAGCGGTAATTTTTCCCGGCCTCACCTTTGGCGGGAAACGAAGTTTAGCGATTGAATAGCGACGGAGGGTTGTCGCCGAAGTTCTTTAGCTACGGAATTTGTTTCTGTCGCTGAAGTCTGTCGCTGATGCTTGTTAATAGCGACGGAAGATGCGGTCGCTGATAAATATGGTAGCTGATAGGCGTTTTTCTTGTAGTGATCAGTGGTTGTAAAAGTGATTATATTATTGGCTTGGATTTTGGTAATTCAAAAACTGATAACTGGGTTCTAAACCATGGTTGATTACGAGAACCACTTCCGTGTTCTTTGGTACTGATTGTGAGGTCTGGATTGTGTCCTTGAACTTTCGTTGGACTAGTGTTGACTTGAATTTTTATCTGGATACTCATGTGCATGAATATCTGTTTAAGAAATTCTTTGAATTGTGTTAACCTAATTAAAGATTTTAAGAGTCGCTGGTTTATTCTTGGCTGTGATAAACTGATTGGTTTTTATGACTATGAATCGTGGGTCTGTTGGTTCTTTGGGAGAAAGTTTATTCAGCTTCCTCAGTGCTTGTTTATTGAAGAAACTAAGCCACTGGACAATCTTTCACGCAGTTCTGGTGAGCGTGGAAAGAAACAAGACTTGCAAAGGAAACTGGAGAATGATAACTTGGGTTTAGTCATGAAGAGTAGGAGTACAGTCATTGCTGATGGTCTTGATGTGACTTATGTTGATCCTTTAGGTTCAAAGGTTGTTTGGTTGCTTGTGTTATGGTGTAAACATGAACGAGATTTCCTTAGGGTATTTTCTATTAATCTTATGGCTTTTTTTAAGAGAACTCTTGTTGATTCAAGCTTCTTGATACTTTTACAGTTGCATAGTGAAGAAGCAAAGAAAAGATAGAGAGAAAAATAAGACTTAGATTCATTCAATAACAAACTGTTCTACCAAATACATAGACCTGCCCATATTTGAAAGACATATGTATAGGCCTATTTGTAAACACCGAGAGGCCTATTTGTAAACACCGAGGATTCTACTCAACGTAAAAAAGAATGTAATAAGTAAATAATAAATTCATATGTCACAGGAATCTCAGAAGATAATATCTTTCAAGAGAATGAAGATTAATGTCATCTACAGAGTTGAATTTATTATACATTGAAAGAAGTTCAAATTATTGATCAAGTCTCGGTGGAGTATTCAAGTTAAGTGGATTTATTAAAGTGACAGAGATTTCAACAGTGTGACAACAAATGTACAGGTTACAGGGTTTGTTAAAAGGGAAAAGAAGATGGACCACAACTTAAAGTCAAAAAGATAAAGAACAGACATTGCAGTTAGTCACTCATGAACCAAACAGTACATCGAGTGTCAACATTCTACAGTGTTAGCTCTTCTTCTAATTTCAGTGGTTCAAGGATTTCTTCTACAGTCAAGGAATTTTATTTATTCTCTTTTAAATAATTAAATTAGTTAAGTAATTTATTTATTAAATTGATTCTATTAAGAATTAATTTATTACTTAAATTATTTAAAAGGTTATTTAAATTAGAATTAATACATAACTAGGAAGACTGAGAAAAACATTAGGAAGACTGTCATTGGGTAATCTTCCTGAGAGTCTTCCTAAGTCTTTCTTCAGTCTTGCCAATCAATATCTAAATATTCCTGTAAAGCATAATGTAACATAAGATGTAACAGAGATAACTACAACTCAACAAAGGACAAGACATACAATAATATTAACAGAAGCATAGGAATCCAGAAGTAAAGAAGAAAAGGTAAACTCAAAAAATCAAAATATGGTATGTATTCTTGAAGTCCGTAAACAGGTCACGGAAAGAAGTTCATTAATATTTTCAAGCCTCAGTGACAAATAAAGAAACAAGACTTTCAAGACTCCAGAAGTATTTGAATGATTAAGAGTTAGTACTATAGGATTCTAGTGATTTTATTGAAGCAACCAGAACGACAAAGGACTTATCAACATCATTGAATTGAAGACATGGAAGTATTGATCAAGTTTTAGTCATCTGTGAACCAAACCAGTTGCACCAGTTGTCAGCACCTAAAAGATCAAAATGTTTATCGTCTCGGAAGAAGTTGATTTAAGTCTAAATCTAAAACATCCTGAAAGTGAAAAGAATATTACAAAGTATGTTTAGGTTTAAATGGAAGTACAAATCACTTGCTAAAAAAGAAAAGAAACTTCAAGGGTCAAAGTGAAAGAAGAAAGGATTCGATGGTTTTCTTTTTAGAAAAACCATCGAAGTGGATCAATTGAAGTTGAACAAAAAACCATCGAAGGAAAGCTTTTCCATTCGATAGATTTTATTTAAAATCTATCGAATTAAGTAAAAACTAATCCATTCGATAGTTTTTAAATAAGGAGCAGGTGAAACTTTTGTGAACTTTGTCATGTTGATGAAGAATTGGACGACCAGGATTATTCCATAAATGGTTCGATAGTTTTTCAAAGAAGACTACATTTACGAGGATGAAGACAGTGTCTTCTTCAGTTGGTTAGCAGTTAATCAAAATAGATAGAAGAATTTAAGAGCTGAAGAACTTTGACAAAAGAAAATTTATAGTGCCTTAATTTCTATAGTTTGTATTGATTACGATAACCTGAACTCAATGAAGCTAATCCTACGGATTAGATTTGTAGCACCCCTCGCGGTTTATATTTATAAAACGATATATTCCCCTACTCGTGTTTTGATTTGGTGTATTTGATTTCGAACTAGAACTGAAAGAATTATCCACGAACGAAATTGAATAATTTGTGAGTATCGTATTCAACCCCCCCCCCCCCTTCTACGATACTTTGGACCTAACACTTCCCGAAAGTCTTCCCTTTGTAATTGGTAAACTTCCCGATAGTCTTCTCAGCAAAAGTAGAAGTGTACTTTAAAAACAAAGTGGACAACAGCTTTGAAGACAGACAGAAGAAAAGAAAAGAAGCAATACAGTTGAAAGAACAAAAAAGCTCACGGCCATTAACATTCAAAACCAACCAAGCTTTTTAATTCTTTGATTGGCATAAATTCTAGCACTTATTGTATAATCCAAACAACTAGAATTTACTCTCTTGTATGGCTTTGACAATCTAGCGGATCATAATCCCTAGAATTTATATCAAACTACTTTTTAGTATTCGATCATTTTATTACAAAATAGATAAATTCATGTCGAATTTATTCTAGATTTGTTTTAACAAGAACTCTGTAATCTGTACACAGAATTGTAACACCTTTCAAGTTTAATATAAGTTATATTTAACTTGAATTTTGTTTCTTTTAATTCCGCCATAATTTGTTCATCAATTGTTTAATCGTAAAACAAACAAATTTGATAAAAAAAAGTATAGTTTGTATTCAACCCCCCCCCCCCCCCCCTTCTACAAACATATCGGGACCTAACAATTGGCATCAGAGCCTTTTGATTGATACACTAATCAAAGATCCAATTTTTGTGATTTTTTTCTAGAACTTTCATATTTTTATTCTTCTACAAAAATCTGAAAATGTCTACAAAGGAAAGTTGGGACAGTTAAAATCCCCATGTTCAGCAAGGAGCACTATCCAATGTGGAAGAAGAATATGCTCTTGTTTCTTCAAGTTGCAAATGTTAACTATCTTGGTGTACTGAAGAATGGACCTAAACTTCCTATGATTGTTGAGGAAGAGCAGATTGTGAATAACATTGTTACTCAAGCTGCTAGGATGTACCCCAAGGATCCCAAGGACTACACAGCTGATGAAAAAGAGGATGCTTCTCCGGATGCCTGCCTATAGTTAATTCTGGTTGATTGTCTTAATCCAATCATGCATAATCATGTTTTAAATTGTGTTACTGCCAAACACATTTGGGATACGATTGAGATTATCAATGAAGGGACAGAGGAAGTCAGAGAGAATAAGATGGAAATTCTCACCTCTTCATATGAACACTTCAGATCAAACCCTAGTGAAGGTATCTCTGATGTTTTTGAGAGATATAACAAATTGATTAATGATCTGAATCTCCATGGAAAACACTACACTATTAAGGAGATTAACAAGAAGTTCCTTCTGACACTTCCATCTCATCTGGAGCACAGAATATCAGCTATTAGAGAAGCAAGAGATCTAGGTGAGATTTTTTTGGAAAGACTCTATGGTGTTCTGAAGACTTATGAGCTGACAGATTCAGCAGAAGGAAATATATGGAACAGGGAAAATAGTCAGTACTTCTACTGCACTGGTGGCAGAAGTCCCACAGCAACTGGAAGTGAAGGTTGTTCAACCTTCCAGTTCTGACATGGATGTTACTGTAGCTGAATATGGCTTAACATCCACAAGTCAATCTGGTGGTGACTTCTATTCCATGGAAGAACTTGAACAGTTGGAGGATGAGTCAATGGCAATGATAGTGAAGAAGTTTGGGAACTTCAGATTCAGAAGGAATCCTAATCTTAAGTTTAAGCCCAGGTTCCAGAGAGGTAGCTCTTCTTCCTCAAATAACACAAGGGGTGGCTATAAAACTTGAACAGTGGACAGAAGTACAATTAGATGCTATAACTGTAATGAGTTGGGACACTTTTCTACAGAATGCAAAAAGCCAAATCAAGTGAGGAGGAACTCATATGATTCTAGTAAGAAGAACAATATTGGGAAAGCTTATCTTGCCGAGTAAAAAAGTTGGGATGATACGGATAGTGATGAAGAAGATGGTGAAGTTGTAAATTTAGCACTCATGGCTAATGAAGGCAGCACTTCATCTTTCATGTCAGAGGTAAAGTTCACTGACTCTGTAATGATTTATCATCTTAGTAGTATTGTATCTTGTGCACGTAGTGAAAATTATAGAATAATTCTTTTGAACACTGCTCTTGAAAAGGAGGTTAAAGAATTAAGACTTGTGCATGTTAATCAAGATGAACTCACTAAGAAGATAGCTTTTCTTGATAATAGAGTTAATTTTTATATTCAATTAGAAACCATTCTTAAGGATCAGATCACTGGACTTGAAACAAAGGTTAATGCTTACTATAATTCTTGTAAGATTGCTAAAGAAATATTCAATAAACAAGCTGAAAGGCATATGTAAAGGCCTATTTGTAAACACCGAGGATTCTACTCAACATAAAATAAGATGTAATAAGTAAATAATAAAAGTCATTTGTCACAGGAATCTCAGAAGATAATATCTATCAAAGAATGAATATTAAAGTCATCTACATACTTGAAGTAATTCTACATTGAAAGAAGTTCAATTTATTGATCAAGCCTCAGTGAAGTATTCAATCTCAGTGGATTTATTAAAGTGACAAAGATTTCAAGATGTGACAACAATTGTGCAGGTTATAAAGTTTAAGGAAAAGGGAAAAGAAAGTGGATCACTGCTTAAAGTCAAATAGATGAAGAATAGACATTGTCGTTAGTCACTCATGAACCAGACAGTACATTAAGTGTCAACTTTCTACAAGTGTTATTTCTTCATCTAAGTTTTAGTGGTTCAAGAATTAATTGTGAAGACAAGGAAGTTTATTTATTCTTCTCTAAATAATTATTACTACTAAGTAAATTATTTATTAAATTAATTTTGTCAAGAATTAATTTAATATATAAATTACTTAAATAATTATTTGAATTAGAATAAGAAATGAACTAGGAAGACTTAGTTTATTAACTAAGAAGACTAAGAAGAGAGTCTTCCCGAATGTCTTCCTAAGCCAAAGAGAGTCTTTCCGAATGTCTTCCCAAGCCAATGGTGAGTCTTCCCAAAAGTCTTCACAAGCCAAAAGTAAGTTTTCCCGATTGTCTTCCTAATACAATTTCAGAGAATTGATATGGCGCGTGAAGATTAATGAAGGAAGTTGTATAAAGGCAAGTCTGTGATAAAAAAACAATTACATTACACAATACATAACACAAGACAGAAAAGCAAGAAACATTCTATTAAAAGCTTCTGCCTTTACTTCTCAACTGTCTGAGCTTAATTTCATCAGTGATTAAATTCTTGAATTGATTGTAACATTTAATCCATAAGAATTGTATCACTTGTACTGCTTTGACATTCTAGCGGATCATTATCCCTAGAAATTATATAGAACTACTTTTTAGTATTCAATCTTTTTTATTACAAAAATATATAGATTCATGTCGAATTTATTCTAGGTTTTTTTTATCAAGAACTCTGTAATCCGTTCTCAGATTGTAACATCTTTCAAGTTTAATATAAGTTAAATTTAACTTGAATATTTTTTCAGTTTATTCCGCAATTAATTTGTTCTTTAATTGTTATATCTTCAAACGAACAAATTCGATTAAACAGTATAGTTTGTATTCAACCACCCTTCTACAAACTTATCAGGACCTAACAATTGGTATCAGAGCCTTTTGATTGATACACTAATCAAAGATCCATTTTTTGTGATTTTTTCTTAAACTCTGAAATTTTTATTATTCATCAAAAATCTCAAAAATTTCTACAAGTCAGAAAGTTGGTACAGTGAAGATTCACATGTTCAGTAAGGAGCATTATCCTATGTGGAAGAAGAAGAAGATGCTCCTGTTTCTTCAAGTGGCTAATTATAAATATCTTGGAGTGCTGAAAAATGGTCCTAGACTTCCTATGATTGTTGAGGAAGAGCATATAGAGAACAATGTTATAACTAGAGCTGCTAGGATGGACCCTAAGGATTCCAAGGATTACACAGCTGATGAGAAAGAGGATGCTTCCCTAGATGCATGTTTACAGTTGATACTGGTTGATTATCTTGATCCTATCATGCATAATCATGTTCTAAACTGTGCTACTTCCAAACACATTTGGGACACAATAGAGATAATCAATGAGGGGACGGAGGAAGTCAGAGATAATAAGTTGGAAATTCTCACCTCTTCATATGAGCGTTTCAGATCAAACCCTGGTGAAGGTATCTCTGAGGTTTTTGAGAGATACAACAAATTGATAAATGATCTGAATCTCAATGGAAAGCACTACACTATCAAGGAAATTAACAAGAAGTTCCTCCTGACACTTCCATCTCATTTAGAGCACAAAATATCTGCTATTAGAGAAGCAAGAGATCTTGGGGAGATTTCTTTGGAAAGACTTTATGGTGTTCTGAAGACCTATGAGCTGGAGCAGATTCAGCAAAATGAGATATATGGAACTGGAAAGATAGTTAGTAATTCTACTGCATTGGCAACAGAAGTCACACAGCAACTGGAAGTGAAGGTTGTTCAACCTTCCTGTTCTGACACGGATTTTATTGTAGCTGAATATGGATTAACATCCAATGATCAATCTAGTGGTGACTTCTATTCTTTGGAAGAACTTGATCAGCTGGAGGATGGGGATATGGCAATGATAGTGAGGAAGTTTGGCAAATTCAGATTCAGAAGGAATCCTAATCTTAAGTTCAAGTCCAGGTTTCAGAGAGGTGGTTCTTCCTCTTCAAATAGCACAAGGGGTGGCTATAAAACTGGAACAGTGGACAGAAGCACAAAGAGGTGCTATAACTGTAATGAGTTGGGTCACTTTACTACAGAATGTAAAAAGCCAAAACAAGTGAGAATGAACTCATTTGATTCTAGCAAGAAGAATAAGATTGGGAAAGATTATGTTGCCGAAGGAAAGAGTTGGGATGAAACGGATAGTGATGAAGAAGCTGGTGAAATTGGAAACCTAGCTTTAATGGCTAATGAGGCAAGAACTTCATCATCATTCATGTCAGAGGTAAAGTTTACTGATTCTGAAATGATCTATCATCTTAGTACTACTGTTTCTTGTGCACGTAGTGAAAATGATAGAATAATTCTTTTGAACACTGCTCTTGAAAAAGAGGTAAAAGAATTCAGACTTGTGCCTGTTAATCAGGATGAACTTACTAAGAAAATAGCATTTCTTGAGAATAGGGTTAAATGTTATATTCAACTAGAAACCATTCTTAAGGATCAGATTGGTGAACTTGAAGTCAAGGTTAATGCTTATTATAAATCTTGCATTAATGCTAAAGAAATCTTCAATAAACAAGTTATAGGTCAAACTGTAGGAATAGGTTATGACTATAATGAGTCTATTGGAGAATTAAGCATAAACACCCCTAATAGAGTCAGTGCTGAAGAAAGGGGTGTACCACATGTGCTTAAGGGTATTGATAAACCTTTCTTTAGAGAATCCTTGGTTGAACCTCTGAATGAATATTCCATCATTATTCAAGAGGAGATGCGTATTGAGGATCTTGCTTTTGAACGTTCTCAGTCCAACAAGTGTATGTCTGATAGCAAAGTCAAAGTTGTTTCAGCAACGGAGACTAAGTCAGACATTCATAAAGTGGACCAAAACAACTGTAGAACCAACATGCTGCTGTTAATCTTTCTCATAAAGCATGTGGTGTGGTGAATTGCATGTTTTGTGCTTTCAATGTTATGTATGCTTATTTTAATAGTAAGCATGTATCTGATGATAAGACTGCTCCACGTCAACATGTTAATAATAAGAAGCATGTTAGATCTAATACTACTAGTCCTCCAAAGACTAGAGTGGATCCATTTATCCCTAAGCCTACTCAGAAATGTGTTAAGGCTGGCTATAAATGGAAATGCTCTTTTGTGAAAGAGGTTGAAGTAGTTATAGTTAAAAATGTTGTTTTGCCTGACAAAGGCCAGTTTTTTAAGTATGCCGGACCCAATCAAGTTTGGGTTCCGAGGAAGGACTAATCAATTTGACAAAGATGAAGTTACTTGTTTTTATGCTAAAACTTCATTAGATGAAAGTTGGCTATGGCACAAGAAGATGTCTCACCTAAACTTCAAAACCGTGAACTCTCTAGTCAAGAGGGAATTGGTGAGAGGTTTGCCTCATATGGAATTTACACAAAAAGGACTGTGTGAGGCATGTCAGAAAGGAAAGTCAAAGAAAGCTTCTCACAAGGGCACTGACACATCATCTATAACTGAACCACATCAGCTACTGCACATGGATTTGTTTGGTCCAGTTAATGTGATGTCCATGTCAAAGAAACAATATGCACTTGTGATTGTTGATGACTATTCCAAATACACATGGATTTTATTCCTACATTCCAAGGATGAGACCCCACAGATGGTGATTGATCATATAAACTTGATTGAGTTGGATTCTAGATTCCATGTTAGAGCTATAAGGTCAGATAATGGAACTGAATTCAAGAATGCAGTCCAAAATGACTTTTGTGCAGATAAAGGAATAAAAAAACAGTATTCAGCCCCTAGAACTCCTCAACAGAATGGAGTGGTGGAAAGGAAGAATCATACATTGATTGAAGCTGCAAGGACTATGTTAAGTGAATCAAGACTTCCAATGTACTTTTGGGTTGAAGCTGTGAATACTGCTTGTTATACTCAGAATCGAACTTTAATCAACAAGGACTTAATGAAGACTCCTTATGAGATCATGAACAACAAGAAACCAACTCTCAAATACTTTCATGTATTTGGTGCAAAATGCTTTGTTCTTAAGGATGGAGATGTTAGACGTGGCAAGTTTGAGGCCAAGGCATATGAAGCTATTTTTGTTGGTTACTCCGGAAGATTTTAAAGGGTGTACTTGATTGACAGTCACCAAGTGAAAGAAAGTGTCAATGTTATATTTGATGACACTAAACTCCCAAGTATCCAAACAGAAGATTCATCTGAAGAACTGAAGTTTGATAACTTGCCAGACTCAGAATCAGATGATGAAGCTCCACCTGAGATTGTTGTTGGTAATGATAATAACAATGATGTTAATGATCATGGTGGTGGTGGTGGTGGAAACATTGGTAACAATGGAGATACCAACGATGTAAGATCCGGGAAAATTACGTGTTATTATGTGATGTGAAATGAAATTTTAATTTCATATTAAGAGTTATTAAATGATTTATCTGTTTAAACGTGCTAAGTTATTCGTTAAATGATTGAATATGTGATATTGTGGTGCTATGTGAAATGTGTGGGGAATTATAAACTATTTTGAAAAGGATGTCATACTAATTTATTCTATTTTAATTATCGAAAAGAAAATTTGGATCGTTCCAAAATTATTCGGGACATTGGTATATCGTTCGTACCAATATTTCATTCGTTAAAGTGGGAAGTATTCGAAAATATTCGTAATGGAGGTATTTTGGTTCGTATATTTTGAATTAAACGATACTTGTAGTTATCTGTACTTTATGGATGATTATCGTCTCGAAAAACGTGTATTCTGCTTTATTAAAGGTTAAAGCATCTATTCTGTTATATTGTATTTAAAACGATCCATCGGATCAATATTGATCCAAAAATGTCGTTTGGGGTATTATTTTCCGTTTATTATAAAAAGGCAAATCGTACTTTGTTTTTCGTATAATCAAGCTTAATTACAGTTAAAAATCTAAAAACCCCTGAAACGTGTTCTTCGTGTTCTTGAGAATCAAACTTAATTTTGAAGGCGTTATCGGAATCAGATTTCGATGTTCTTGTAACCAAATCGAATCTCTCATCATCCTCTACCTAAATCCACCATCAAAATTCATGTGGGTATGATTTTCTGGTCTTTCCGATTTTTAATTATTTATTTATTTTCGAATTTTTGATTTAATTTGGGGGAATCTTCGTTTGTGATTTTTCTTGATAATTGATGACATGACTTGCTTGTATGTGTTGTAAGGAGTATGAATATGATTTTTATTTCAGTTTTGGTTGTATAAATCGAGCTAATCGAAAATTTGTTAGTTCACCGGAATTTATGGGTTTTGGCCGGAGTTTGAGTTCGGGCAAGTGGTTCTTAGTGATGTTGATACCATTAAATAGATCGTGCAAAGTGGAGTCGATGTGTGTAATTTATTTTGAAGTTGGAAGTCGTTTTCTTCACAACCGGAAAAAGTTCCGCCGCGGCGGCGGGGGTGTTTTCCGGCCGATTCTGGGATTGATTTCGTTGATGTTAGCCTTGTTTGTGCTTAATTCAGTGTCAGGATTGTTGCTGGGTTTGTTTAGAGTAAAAGCTGTGCGTTTGGGGAAGGTTGCGGTCGCCGGAACGGCGCCGGAAACTGGCAAGAGTTCTTGGCGACCCGGTCGTGTTCTTCACGACCCGATTAGCCACCCAACCCGACCCGCTTTTGATCTGTTAAAACCCTAATGCCTTTTCAGAAACTGTTTCTGGGAATTGTTTTATTTAAAATAATTCAAAAATAGTTTAATAATTCTAAAAATCATATCTTTGATTTAAAAATACATTTTATTATTCAGAAAATTCTGAAAAATTAT
This sequence comes from Heracleum sosnowskyi, assembly GCA_030848705.1. NCBI lineage: Eukaryota > Viridiplantae > Streptophyta > Magnoliopsida > Apiales > Apiaceae > Heracleum > Heracleum sosnowskyi. Next base: position 50,441,533 of record CM061241.1, read on the forward strand.
ATTTATTATTTTAAATTCGAAAATTGATTAAACTTAATTATTTTATTTATTTTTAATTAATAATTAGTTTACTTAATTAATTGATTAATTCTTTTAATCATTTAATTCTTAAAAATTGATTATTAATTAGATTTAATTAATTTAAAATTTAGTTTAATTATTTTCAAACCTGATTTATTATTTAAAAATAGTTTAAGCATTTAAAGAGTGTCAATTAATTTTATTAATTGATTTATTTGAAATTAAAATACTTATATTGGATTTAAAAATCCGATTTTTGATTTAAAAATTGTTTGTGGCTTATTTAAATTCAAATAAGCTTCGTGTGATGTTTTAAAAATAATTATAAGTGCTATATGGTTTGTATGAGTTGTGTAATGTGTTTTATAGTCCGTATATGCCCGTACTAGGGCTAGTGAATTATGTGAATTATCTGTTGTTGAGTCATGCATGCGAATAATTGTTTTGAGACTTGTTTAAATGCTTTGGTCGTGTCTAATATCATCACGAGGGGTAGTTGGAATAGAAATTTGTCGGTAATGTTAGAAAATGAGATTTACGAGGCCGTTGACTTAGATGTTGACTTTTTAAAGTATGGGGAGTTTCGTCAAGCGAGTTACGAGGATTACTTGTATAGTTAGTTGTGATCATTCTATCAATTGAAATGTGGTTGTCTATGCAACAGAGGCTATTGGACGAGACGAGTCAGATTATCGAAGTTAAGTTACAATCATTTATGGAATGTGAAATCATACGTTGAAGACTAAGTACCGTCTCATGTTTGACTATCGAGGCTGGCACGTGGATTCGAAATGGTAAAAGCAGACTAGTGGTGTTCGCAAGAGCGTTAGAGCAAAGAAGGACGGAAGTAGAGAATCGTGCGATAAGACAGAATAAGGAGGGAATCGTATTGTTTCAGCGTTACGAAATAGCTAAGGACCAGAGGCAAGTGTTTATACCCTTGCTTATTAATTAAGAGACATTATCTTGAATTATTAGTATGCATGTTGAGTACTTTTTACTGAATTTTCAAATGTTGATTTCTTTGCATTCAGTTGCAAGTATGTTATTTAATCTCGTAAATTGACGAGTATTCTTTTATACCTTTTGAGTTTAGATTCATATTTCCATGTTGGTTGGAAAAATATAGTTATTGTATTGAAACGATTTAAAAGATAGTTATGGGTCGTATACTAAGGCTCTCTTTCAAAAAGTTGATTTAAAAATATTAGGTTGGAATATTACCAACCCTAGATGAGCGGGAACTTGTGAACCCTATGAGGATAAAAAGGTTATTTTAAATTCTGAAGTTGTGTTACTTGTTCTACAAGTATTCTATTTTTCCATCTTGCACCTATGCAAGTATTATTACCATTTCTTGTAAATGCGATCATTTGATCCATTCCTTGAGTCGAATTCATATATGATGTGCATGATTTAGTTTACTTCCTTCAAATACAAGGCTTATCTATTATAAGTATATGTTCGAAGGACTTGAACTATTTCTGTCAGAAGTCAGTAAACCCTTGTTTTCTTCATTTATAAACCTCACCTTGAATTTTTCTTAAACTTGAACTTGACTTTCTTGTCACTTACCATATTGGTGAATCTTAACTAATTCTTCTATAATGTGATAATTTGAACTGTTAAGGCCATCTAGAGCCTGTTCTTTGAACCCTATTCTATATTGAGTTGTTGCAAATACTGTTGATATCATAATGCTTGTTTCATATCAGACTTAATCTTGTTGAGCATGTCATTGTTTATTCTTCATTATATCCCAGTTGTTACATCGATCTCGTCGATGTTTATTATATTGTCACTCTTCATGTGCACCTCCCGATATTGTGTCGATCTCGTCGATACTAGATTATATTGTTATTCCTTGATGGATTCTTCATAGTTGAATTGTTTCCTGGAACGTGAGTTTTCCAGCGTTTGTTGTATTAAGGTTGTCGATTCTTCCGACACCTGATTGTCGAAGTAAGGTTGTCAATTGTTCTGACACCTGACGTATATAATATAGGATTGGAATGTTTTTAAATGGACCAGTAATGGTCGGACCATATTTATGGTCGGAATAACTTATGGCCCAGATTGGCCAAGGATCCAGTAGAGGACTTTGCTATAAGCAAGTCCGGGGTTGATGCGTGGCTGGCCAGCAGCACAACCTTTGATTTGATAAATGTGAAAAATCCAATTCTAATATCAATTTTTATTTCTAGGATGAGTTACATCCGTATATTTTGTACTTGTGAGTTATGCCCTGATATTCAGGATTATTCGTTGCGCGAAGTTGTTGGTTGTTGATTAATAAATGGTGGTTTCAATCTTACTGAAATCACTTACTCTTAATTCATTTGGATTCCAAATAGTCGAAATCCACTTCCTTGATTCCATTGGTAGTCGTGAGATATCTATTCTGATGAGTTTTATTCATACCGCGTATCCAGTCGGTACCATGTTGAAGTCTTGAAGTGCGTTCTTTGTTCCATGACCGAGCGCGTTGGCTCATTCTTACTCCTTGATTATTCTACCCTTCCAGAGTTGTTGGTTTCCGAGAATGTTGTGAATAGATCTGTTATCTTCAAATTAGTATCTTTATACAAACTATGTTCTTAAAGACGTATGAGTTATACTTAATTCGTATTTTCTACATACTATTGTAGTTATTGTTGATTCGGTCGCCGTGACGGCCAATATAAACCTTTTTGTGTTTTAAACTATTCAGTTGCGAGAAGCTGAATGAGAAATTGCGATAAATTACTAAACTTGATTTAAGAAGTTTTAAAGATTACAAATGTTCAGAAACAAAAGTTTGTTATTTGAAAATCCAAAGTTTATTTTGGAAACCTTTCGTATTATATTTGATAATGCACTTGCTGAGCAATTCATTCGCTCATACTTGTTTGCTTTATATATATTTTAGCCTGCCAGTAAGAAGGTATATTGGCGAGTGTTGTCCGCGTAGCTGATCAGAGATGGGGAAGGATAATAGCATAAAGACGTTCTGATCCAGAGCATTTAGAGCTAGTGAGAGGTTTTGTATATAGATGTTTTCTATTGGATAATATATTGTATAAGATTAGTTGCCTGGTATACTTCTTATTGAAGTTATACTAGTGTATTAGAATTTTTGTAAAGAGAATGGTTGTAAAGAATAAAGATTGTTGTAATGAAATTTTGGATTCTTGTTTCTAGCACTATAACCTTTAAAGATTCTTGGTAGAGTTGGGGTCATAGATATTATTATTATTGTGTTGATTTTATATTGAACAGGTTGTTTGGATTAAGGGTGCAGTGTGACGACCAAATCCTTTGACCCCGGATTTGGGGCGTTACAGTTGGTATCAGAGCAAGGGTTATAGTAAAACTAGAAACGAGAGTGTGTGGGAGTGTATATAGTTATATAAGAAACGTCAAAGCTCATTTAGAGTTCGTGTTGGACTATTGGATATAGTACCGCTGAGTGAGTTGAGATAGAGGTATTTGATTGAGATAGTTGTGCTGAGATGGATAGAACTTCTTACGTTTGTAGACGTCTAAGGCGGAATCTTCGAGGACTATTACGAGTTGACGACGACGTACGATATTGATAACTTTGCGACGTGGAAAAGAAGGGCTGAAATCGAATAACGAGCTATCGAAGGAGTCGACGGAGGAGTCATATATGAAGACCTTGGTAATACCTTCCCATCCTAAGGGAATATTTGACATTTCTTTAAGCGAAACTTGTGTTGGTGAATATATTCCACCTTTTGACCTTGTACTTGATACTTTTGATCAATCATGATTGCAATTGCATCAGAGGTTGTTGTGATATCTATTTCAAATTTGTGAAGCCTGTTGAAAATATGCTATTCGAATTCCAACTCCTTTATTTTTCAGGGGTGGATAACTCTAGTTATGATGTGATACTACTTGTTGATACATCCCTTTTGTGGTTGTTTTTCTTTTCTGGAAATAACACCTTTAGAATCTATTCAATTTCAATCCAAGGTGTGTATTTGAGATTTCTTATCGAAAGGCCCTGGTTGTCATTCCGACTCTAAATTTCTTTCATATTTCTCTACTCCAACTGAGGTAAACAACCCTATTTATAGGGGACACAAGGACTATCTGTCTATGTGATAGAAGTCTGACGGGACGCCGTCACTTGTGTGTTGTGAAATACAAGAAGGCTAATTACCTTTAGTACTGTCTTAATAGAGACACACAACATTGAGTTCATGTGATCAAATTGGTCTCTCAGTAATTCTTTCATTTCCAATAATGTTTGCTTTGGAATATGCAGACTTGGTAACCCCAATTGGGAAACATTTGCTATGATACGGAACCTTTTCTCTTCAAAATATCATGAGGTTGTTATTTCAAATAATCCGGAAAGTATGCCACCAGGTTGGAAGGAAATTTACCTTACCATAATGAACGAAGAATTTGCGATTGAATTACCACGAGCGAAAGCGGATTACGATGCGATTAGAATACTAGTAACATATAACGGAGCCAGTTGTTCTCTCTCTATCGATTAACGTTACGATGTGGAAGAAGTGAAGTTAGATAATTCAAAAAGTTGATTGGAAATTGGGGAAAAATGTGTAATTGTGCTGATGATATCCCATGTTGTGGAAGATGAACATAATAGATTTTTGTCTCAATGAGAAGAACTTTTAAAATTTGATGATAGGCTAATAATGGAGAATGAGTTAATCTTTGAGTATTTCAGGATTGTATGATATGGTTGCAAGTCTTTTGCTCACGATAGTTAAGGTAGATCTTACCAGTCAATGTGGATGTATAGGATGAGAATCAAAATGACGTTGAGTTGATCAAGCTGTTTGGGAATTGAGATGGAACCATGGAAAAGGTGTCCTGAGTGTTACTGTGAATGTATCTTCTGAATTATTTAGGAATCAGATGGAGAGCAATTAAGTTATTGGAACTAAGTAGAACAATTTTAAAGATATGGGATTAGGTCACCAAGCTGATAAGGAATATTCTCACAATTATAGATAGGGAAAGAAGATGAATATGAGTTAATAAGGGTTTAAAGACAATGGACAAGGTAATGAGTGGTTGTTTTAAACTGAATATTTGTTTGGCACAGAAGGTATGTGATCGTTGAAAGCAGTTGTTAGATATATTGGAGGTAGATAAAGTTGACCCAGGAATATGGATGGCTGATAGTATGAGTAGAAAAAGGGAGATTAGAGACGTAAATATCTTCGGTTCAAGGATTAGAAAGGATGGAGTTTTAAGGTTATGCTAACAAGAGATCAACTAGAAGGAATAATGGAATTAAGGATTCAACCAGAATTGATTAAAGAAAAAGGGCTACATAAAGGAAAGAGTTATGGAGAAAGAAATGGAATTCAATTACAGGAGGGAACGAGAAAGAATAAGGGATAAGAAAGAAATGCAAGGATACATATGAGGGGTTTCAAAAGGATGTTAGTGTTGGTGAATATCTAAGTACTTGAGGTGTTGGAAAATGAAGACAGAGTAACAGAGGTATAATAGACAATTACAACTAAAGAGATTCCTGATTGGAAGTGGAGACATGTTAAGATAAACTGTGTAGTAGAGTTGTTAAGGCCTAGAGCTCATCGTGATGTTATTTGGGTTATTATTGGCTAATTAATGAGAGATAATAGTACGGCATGGAATGACGAGTTCAATTGTATTCGACAGAGATCCGCGACTTAATTAAAGAATTCAGATAGACTATGGTTGTGTACTAAATTTTGAAGGTAATTGGAAGGACCATTTACCGATGATTAGATTTCCTTACGACAACAGTTACTATGACGGTTTTGAAATGCTACCTTAAGTCGATCTACTTTGTGTTGGGAAAGTTGCGTATAAGTTTGATTACCACCCCGTGAGTGGTGTATTCATAGTATATTTCATAAAAATATGAACCTATAGAGATCTAGTTAAATTGTTCTAGGTTGAGTAACCGACTGAGATATTGAGTCAGTATAAGAGAGTGATACATAATAGAGGAGTCAAATTAGTATGAATATGAGGAGAAATCCTAAGGTTGAAGATTCAACCTAGGAATTTGAGAATGAGATGTTGGAAAAATATCCACCTATGTTTGCGCAAGTTGATTCTGAGGACAGAATCCTGTTAATGGGGGAAGGATGTAAGATCCGGGAAAATTACGTGTTATTATGTGAAGTGAAATGAAATTTTAATTTCATATTAAGAGTTATTAAATGATTTATCTGTTTAAACGTGCTAAGTTATTCGTTAAATGATTGAATATGTGATATTGTGGTGCTATGTGAAATGTGTGGGGAATTAGAAACTATTTTGAAAAGGATGTCATACTAATTTATTCTATTTTAATTATCGAAAAGAAAATTTGGATCGTTCCAAAATTATTCGGGACATTGGTATATCGTTCGTACCAATATTTCATTCGTTAAAGTGGGAAGTATTCGAAAATATTCGTAATGGAGGTATTTTGGTTCGTATATTTTGAATTAAAGGATACTTGTAGTTATCTGTACTTTATGGATGATTATCGTCTCGAAAAACGTGTATTCTGCTTTATTAAAGGTTAAAGCATATATTCTGTTATATTGTATTTAAAACGATCCATCGGATCAATATCGATCCAAAAATGTCGTTTGGGGTATTATTTTCCGTTTATTATAAAAAGTCAAATCGTACTTTGTTTTTCGTATAATCAAGCTTAATTACAGTTAAAAATCTAAAAACCCCTTAAACGTGTTCTTCGTGTTCTTGAGAATCAAACTTAATTTTGAAGGCGTTATCGGAATCCGATTTCGATGTTCTTAAAACCAAATCGAATCTCTCATCATCCTCTACCTAAATCCACCATCAAAATTCATGTGGGTATGATTTTCTGATCTTTCCGATTTTTAATTATTTATTTATTTTCGAATTTTTGATTTAATTTGGGGGAATCTTCGTTTGTGATTTTTCTTGATAATTGATGACATGACTTGCTTGTATGTGTTGTAAGGAGTATGAATATGATTTTTATTTCAGTTTTGGTTGTATAAATCGAGCTAATCGAAAATTTGTTAGTTCACCGGAATTTATGGGTTTTGGCCGGAGTTTGAGTTCGGGCAAGTGGTTCTTAGTGATGTTGATACCATTAAATAGATCGTGCAAAGTGGAGTCGATGTGTGTAATTTATTTTGAAGTTGGAAGTCGTTTTCTTGACGACCGGAAAAAGTTCCGCCGCGGCGGCAGGGGTGTTTTCCGGCCGATTCTGGGATTGATTTCGTTGATGTTAGCCTTGTTTGTGCTTAATTCAGTGTCAGGATTGTTGCTGGGTTTGTTTAGAGTAAAAGCCGTGCGTTTGGGGAAGGTTGCGGTCGTCGGAACGCGACCGGCCGCCGGAACGTCGCCGGAAACTGGCAAGAGTTCTTGGCGACCCGGTCGTGTTCTTCACGACCCGATTAGCCACCCAACCCGACCCGCTTTTGATCTGTTAAAACCCTAATGCCTTTTCAGAAACTGTTTCTGGGAATTGTTTTATTTAAAATAATTCAAAAATAGTTTAATAATTCTAAAAATCATATCTTTGATTTAAAAATACATTTTATTATTCAGAAAATTCTGAAAAATTATATTTATTATTTTAAATTCGAAAATTGATTAAACTTAATTATTTTAATTATTTTTAATTAATAAATATTTTATTTAATTGATTGATTAATTCTTTTAATCAATTAATTCTTAAAAATTGATTATTAATTAGATTTAATTAATTTAAAATTTAGTTTAATTATTTTCAAACCTGATTTATTATTTAAAAATAGTTTAAGCATTTAAAGAGTGTCAATTAATTTTATTAATTGATTTATTTGAAATTAAAATACTTATATTGGATTTAAAAATCCGATTTTTGATTTAAAAATTGTTTGTGGCTTATTTAAATTCAAATAAGCTTCGTGTGATGTTTTAAAAATAATTATAAGTGCTATATAGTTTGTATGAGTTGTGTATTGTGTTTTATAGTCCATATAGGCCCGTACTGGGGCTAGTGTCTGAGTTTTAAATATCATAAATTAGACCGGACGTCCGATACGTAACCGGTTACTTGTTTAAATGTGTTATGTGAATGATGTGAATTATCTGTTGTTGAGTCATGCATGCGAATAATTGTTTTGAGACTTGTTTAAATGCTTTGGTCGTGTCTAATATCATCACGAGGGGTAGTTGGAATAGAAATTTGTCGGTAATGTTAGAAAATGAGATTTACGAGGCCGTTGAGTTAGATGTTGACTTTTTAAAGTATGGAGAGTTTCGTCAAGCGAGTTACGAAGATTACTTGTATAGTTAGTTGTGATCATTCTATCAATTGAAATGTGGTTGTCTATGCAACAGAGGCTATTGGACGAGACGAGTCAGATTATCGAAGTTAAGTTACAATCATTTATGGAATGTGAAATCATACGTTGAAGACTAAGTACCGTCTCATGTTTGACTATCGAGGCTGGCACGTGGATTCGAAATGGTAAAAGCAGACTAGTGGTGTTCGCAAGAGCGTTAGAGCAAAGAAGGACGGAAGTAGAGAATCGTGCGATAAGACAGAATAAGGAGGGAATCGTATTGTTTCAGCGTTATGAAATAGCTAAGGACCAGAGGCAAGTGTTTATACCCTTACTTATTAATTAAGAGATATTATCTTGAATTATTAGTATGCATGTTGAATGTTTTTTACTGAATTTTCAAATGTTGATTTCTTTGCATTCAATTGCAAGTATGTTATTTAATCTCGTAAATTGACGAGTATTCTTTTATACCTTTTGAGTTTATATTCATATTTCCATGTTGGTTGGAAAAATATAGTTATTGTATTGAAACGATTTAAAAGATAGTTATGGGTCGTATACTAAGGCTCTCTTTCAAAAAGTTGATTTAAAAATTTTAGGTTGGAATATTAACAACCCTAGATGAGCGGGAACTTGTGAACCCTATGAGGATAAAAAGGTTATTTTAAATTCTGAAGTTGTGTTACTTGTTCTACAAGTATTCTATTTTCCATCTTGCACCTATGCAAGTATTATTACCATTTCTTGTAAATGCGATCATCTGATCCATTCCTTGAGTCGAATTCATATATTTTGTGCATGATTTAGTTTACTTCCTTCAAATACAAGGCTTATCTATTATAAGTATATGTTCGAAGGACTTGAACTATTTCTGTCAGAAGTCAGTAAACCCTTGTTTTCTTCATTTATAAACTTCACCTTGAATTTTTCTTAAACTTGAACTTGACTTTCTTGTCACTTACCATATTGGTGAATCTTAACTAATTCTTCCATAATGTGATAATTTGAACTGTTAATGTAACAGCCCCAAATCCGGGGTCAGGGATTTAGGGTAGTCACGATCCATGTACTCCTTGCCTTACCTGTATTACCCACACCCTTCATAATTCACCTGCTCATGACCCCACAACATATGTCTCACACACACACACACAGGTTAGAGTCTCAGAAACGACACAATACAACAACTGCGGAATAAATAATTTTTATTACAATACCCAAATGTCTTTTGAATTTGTCACTGATACAATTTCTAAGTAATGTTACATTACCAACTTAGTCTTCTGATGCTCACAATCCTCTCATACCATTCATATCTATACATAAGTTGAATACCAAAAGCTGTAGCCTGATTCGATTGGTTCGTACTACTCTTTGGGATCACTGCTAGAAACTGTTTATGGAAACGCCTTGTGGGGTATGTGCCGACCCATTGGCATCCTGCTTCGCTGCTATATAATATATATAAAACAATAGCAAGAGTGAACGATAGCGATAGCTCAGCAAGGTAATAAAAGTATGGCATAATCATGCCTTTAACTCAACCCAGAATAAAGCGGGTATAAGACAATAATTTGTCAAAATATCTCGATACTGAAATTATTTCCTTATCGGAATGTATTCCCAAAAACAGTACCATTATTGTACTTCAAATATCATTTTCATAATATTCTGCAACTTTCGATATTCATACTATGAACAAAGTTCTAGTATAATATAAAAGATGAGGTTTCAAAGTGAACCAATATAGCCTTTCCAAAAATTATCTGCTATGTGAGCAGAATACCAACATATAACTTAAAAGATGAAGTTATAAGGAAAATTCAATATAAGGTTTCCGTAACCCAAAATCCACTTATGCATATGTATCTGAGTAAAGTTTTACCAGAGTCAAACTCATAAAATAAAAGATGAAGTTACAAGGATTTATTGTAACTTCATTTCAAACACTTTTCGACCCCCTGCCAACATGACCGGTAAACCTGTACCACGGTGTCATCCTTGGTCCCTTTCAGTACATGTTGCAGAATTATCCAAAATGGATGATGAACCAATACTGGAGCCTTCTCCGCGCCCGTCGTACCAACCTTACTATGATCAGTAGCAGGTTGTACAACAAAAATATGTTTTCTACATGTAGATGGAAGTATCACGACAGCCTGACATTGTCTACCGCCTTTCTGGATCTCCCGGCCCATTTGGGGCAATAAGGTGATGGATCGGCGCGACTCGACCTCTTACACATGCTCCTAGTTCAGATGAAATCCATGACTCTGAAACGTAAAGATCGTTTTCCTTTCCCCAAGTGTAATACTTGTTGATACGACTCCACTCAGTAGTTATATCTAGGTTGGAAAGGAAGATTCTCCAATATTTCCCAAGCTATTGCTTGTTAATGGATATCGACTTGTTCCATGAATTTACCCCTCGATCGTTGAGGTGGTAACACAATATTTGACTTGCAGCAACTAAATTGCTTCGAGAAAATATATGTCCCATGACAGTTTTGAGTTGAGAGTTTAAAAAGAGTAGCAGTCACTTAAATCAGGTTTCCCATATTTTTGATAGTTGAGCGAGCATTTAAATCCTCTTTAAAAGACAGATTTAAATGGAAAAACATTGTTTTGGGAACCTCTTTTTGATTTACGAATACTTAATAATATTTATTAAATAAGTAAATTTTAAATGAATATTTGAAAATAATATTCCTTAAGTAAGTAATCCTCAAATGAATATTTGAAAATAATATTCATTAAATAAATAATCCTCAAATGAATATTTACAATAATATTCATTAAATAAATAATTAATCTTCAAATGAATATTTAAAAATAATATTCATTAAATAAATAATCCCCAAATGAATATTCACAATAATATTCTTCGATTAAATAAACCTCAAATGAATATCTGAAATAATATTCCTTAATTAATAAGCCTCATTTGAATATTCGAACCTAATATTCATTAAATAATTAAATCTCAAATGAATATTCAAAAGTAATATTCATTAAATAAATAATCAATCCTCGAATGAATATTCAATGGTAATATTCATTAAACAATTAAATAACTTTCAAATGAATATTCAAACATACTATTCATTACATAATCCCCGGATGAATATATACGATAATATTCTTAAAGTCAATATCCTCAAATGAATATAAATAATGTTCTGTAAGTCGATAATTCTCAAATGAATAGTACTCTGCCGCTGGAATCCCTCCGGGTTTCCACGACTATCTATATAACAAAATATCGACTCCCGGTCTAGAGTCGAAACAATAAACCTTCTCTTATCTATAGAGCTACAAGGTACACCGGTTTATAACTACTTTATCTCAAAGCTCATATATAAACCAAAATCAAACTCTATTTTATACAATATATAACATGTATCGCAAAACTGTATAACTCCACACATGGCAACATCAGTAATATATAATCAATACTTCAAGGTATAGATTTAGAAAACTTGCCACAATACTTGCAACAAAGATTTGGTATATAAATTGGGAATACACAAGTATTGAACATTGGAAAATATACATACTCTGAATAATAGAGTAAGGTTTAGTAAACTTGCCTGATGCTCGACAAGTGATAGGGGTTCGCGACGATGCCGGACAATCTAGACAAAGTCAAAGAAAACGTACGATTAACCCCCTGGATAATCCACTTGTACTCAATGCTTAAACACGTAAGCGAAACACAACCAAGGCATTACTAGCTCGTCATAGGCTCATACTAAGTCCATTTTAATCGACAATTACTTAAGTCATAGGTTTAGTCCGAAATCGATCCTCGAATACAAGTTATACTTAACCATTTACAACATTGGTTTCTAAGTCATGCTCTTAGTGGTTTTCACTTGCGCGACCTTGGCTAAAACATTTTTATAAAATCGAAAAATAATCTTTTTAATCCGAATCGTTTTCGTGAGCCTTCCTAACTGTCTCTAGTATTATTCCTCAAATTTTCACATTTTAATATGGCTTCTAAGTGGTCCAAATATAGCCTCAAAGTGACTGACCAGAGATGGGTTGTTCCTCCGAACGGCGTTTACTAAAACTCACTTTTCTCTTAAACCGTAATTCGTATAGACATGATCTTTATACCAAAACAACCCTTAAAACAAAACCTACATGTTCATGGTCGGTGTTGTTCAAAAATATTCCAAGACCAGTTCTTAATTCTTGCTCAAAACAGCCTTAAATCAAATGGGCATTACGACGGCTATAATCGTAACGTTTCCCGGTTTTTGTTATGTCAAAACCTCTTAAAACCAAATCAATTCAACAACACAACCATCTTTACAACATAATCAGTTTATATACTTCAAGAACATATCACTAACATCAACCAACAACAAGTATCCATCAAGAATTAACCATACATACTCCAAACTCCATAATCATGCTTATTCTTAAACATTACTAGAAACTTCACTTAAATCTCAACATAAATCAAAGGGTGGATGAGTGGTATACCTTCCTTGATGCTCTACCAACACTAACCAGTGGCCACAACCACTCAACAAGCCTTATATATTCCTTACAAAGCTTAAACCTTAAGATTCAATCAAGAAAACAAGTTAACAACTTTCGGAGTTACTATTCATCATCACTTTGTAAAATCCATATAAAATCGAAAAACAAGAGTTTGGTTCTAAGATTTTTACCAGACCTTGTACTCTTCATAAGATTTCTTTTGAGCTATAGATCGCCAAATTTAAAGCTTCCTAGCTAGGGTTTTGAGTCCCATCTTCCCGCTGGACAGAAACTGGACAGTTTGGATTCTCCAACTTGGGGAAGCGCTTTGGCTAGGCTACACTCCTTTGTTGGCCATGAAATTTTTGACGAATGTTACCCACGGAGTGGAGGAGATATGGTTAAAATTTGATGATTTAAGGATGGATAGAAATGGAGTTATGGATTTTTCTTTGAACTCTGTTTCTGCTGAGCAGAAAATCTGGGGAGAGTTCTTCTCCTTTTTCTTTTCTTTGTTTTGATTAATTATGCTAGAAATGCTGATTTTTGTTAAAAGAGGGGTGAGTCATAAGAGTTATCCTTGTCATAAGGACACATGTCGAGCCATGGAGTATCATGGTGGCAAAGCAGGGACACGTGTCGCGCATGCATGTGTTTGGTTAAAGTAGCTTTACTGGTTCGTTTCTTTTCACATGGATGATCCAAATGTTGCATCCCTCGAATTAATCTTGTTGCATGTTACTTTCATGTCTATATTTAATCCTGTAGATGTTGCCTTGTTCCTCTTGAAACGATTCGAAATATTTCCTAAAAAGAGCGAATAAAACTCTACGCGATTCTCGCAGTGAATAGTACCTATTCACTATTCATTCCAACAATCGAATCCTTAAATCGACTTTAATAAAATAATAAAATTCCAAAATATTAAATCCTCAAATCCTCAAATTTAATATCTCATTTCTTGAATATAATAATATATAATTCGCTGCCCGGTCAAATACTATACCAAAATAAAATTTGGAATTTCTGAATTCCGATCGTCTTTGCATTCACTTATTTACTCCGTAGATCACTAATATGACTTTGGAATATCCACACTACGTCTCGTACATAGGTGGCATGAAAAATTTTCTTAACCCTCAAAATCACTATTCATCTACCAAATTCACTATTCACCGATGCACTTAATCATAATAAGAAAAGTTTTAAATTTTACCAAAAATTCGGGTTATTACAGTTAAGGCCATCTAGAGCCTGTTCTTTGAACCCTATTCTATTTTGAGTTGTTGCAAATTCTGTTGATATCATAATGCTTGTTTCATATCAGACTTAATCTTGTTGAGCATGTCATTGTTTATTCTTCATTATATCCCAGTTGTTACATCGATCTCGTCGATGTTTATTATATTGTCACTCTTCATGTGCACCTCCTGATATTGTATCGATCTCGTCGATACTAGATTATATCGTTATTCCTTGATGGATTCTTCATAGTTGAATTGTTTCCTGGAACGTGAGTTTTCCAGCGTTTGTTGTATTAAGGTTGTCGATTCTTCCGACACCTGATTGTCGAAGTAAGGTTGTCAATTGTTCTGACACCTGACGTATATAATATAGGATTGGAATGTTTTTAAATGGACCAGTAATGGTCAGACCATATTTATGGTCGGAATAACTTATGGCCCAGATTGGCCAAGGATCCAGTAGAGGACTTTGCTATAAGCAAGTCCGGGGTTGATGCGTGGCTGGCCAGCAGCACAACCTTTGATTTGATAAATGTGAAAAATCCAATTCTAATATCAATTTTCATTTCTAGGATGAGTTACATCCGTATATTTTGTACTTGTGAGTTATGCCCTGATATTCAGGATTATTCGTTGCGCGAAGTTGTTGGTTGTTGATTAATAAATGGTGGTTTCAATCTTGCTGAAATCACTTACTCTTACTTCATTTGGATTCCAAATAGTCGAAATCCACTTCCTTGATTCCATTGGTAGTCGTGAGATATCTATTCTGATGAGTTTTATTCATACCGCGTATCTAGTCGGTACCATGTTGAAGTCTTGAAGTGCGTTCTTTGTTCCATGACCGAGCGCGTTGGCTCATTCTTACTCCTTGATTATTCTACCCTTCCAGAGTTGTTGGTTTCAGAGAATGTTGTGAATAGATCTGTTATCTTCAAATTAGTATCTTTATACAAACTATGTTCTTAAAGACGTATGAGTTATACTTAATTCGTATTTTCTACATACTATTGTAGTTATTGTTGATTCGGTCGCCGTGACGGCCAATATAAACCTTTTTGTGTTTTAAACTATTCAGTTGCGAGAAGCTGAATGAGAAATTGTGATAAATTACTAAACTTGATTTAAGAAGTTTTAAAGATTACAAATGTTCAGAAACAAAAGTTTGTTATTTGAAAATCCAAAGTTTATTTTGGAAACCTTTCGTATTATATTTGATAATGCACTTACTGAGCAATTCATTCGCTCATACTTGTTTTCTTTATATATATTTTAGCCTACCAGTAAGAAGGTATATTGGCGAGTGTTGTCCGCGTAGCTGATCAGAGATGGGGAAGGATAATAGCGTAAAGACGTTCTGATCCAGAGCATTTGGAGCTAGTGAGAGGTTTTGTATATAGATGTTTTCTATTGGATAATATATTGTATAAGATTAGTTGCCTGGTATACTTCTTATCGAAGTTATACTAGTGTATTAGAATTTTTGTAAAGAGAATGGTTGTAAAGAAGAAAGATTGTTGTAATGAAATTTTGGATTCTTGTTTCTAGCACTATAACCTTTAAAGATTCTTGGTAGAGTTGGGGTCACAGATATTATTATTATTGTGTTGATTTTATATTGAACATGTTGTTTGGATTAAGGGTGCAGTGTGACGACCAAATCCTTTGACCCCGGATTTGGGGCTTTACAAACAACACCGGAGAAGAATCATCAAGGCAATCAAGCAACAACTCAGGGGGAGGAAATGGAGGGTCAACTAGTCATTCACAACATCAGAATGAATTTCAAGGCGAATCATCAAGATCAAATCTTCCAAGACAGATTGTGTGGAATAGAGCTCATCCTTTTGAGCTGATCATTGGTGATCCAGATATTGGAGTTAGAACTAGAAGTGCGACTCAGAATGAATGTCACTATTCAAGGTTTCTATCTGAGATGGAGTCAAAGAAGACTGAGGAAGCACTGACTGATCCTGATTGGGTGATTGCTATGCAAGATGAACTCAATCAATTTGAACAACAACAAGTCTGGAAGCTGGTACCCAGACCAAAGAACAAGAAAGTAGTTGGTACAAGATGGGTATACAGAAACAAGCTAGATGAGGATGGCATTGTTACAAGGAACAAGGCAAGACTGGTTGCTCAAGGGTATTCACAAGCTGAAGGCATTGATTATGATGAAACCTATGCACCAGTGGCTAGGCTTGAGGCCATCAGGATGTTCTTAGCATTTGCAGCTCACTCCAATTTTAAAGTCTATCAAATGGATGTTAAGAGTGCATTCCTGAATGGTGAGCTGGATGAAGAAGTGTATGTGGAACATCCCCTGGCTTTGAAAATCAGGAGTTGCTGGACTATGTGTACTTTCTCTTCAAGGCTATCTATGGTCTCAAACAAGCCCCAAGAAAATGGTATGACACTCTCTCTGGTTTTCTTTTATAAAATGGTTTTGTAAGAAAGGAACCTTCTAGTCTGAACCAAACACTTCTTTGGCAGTTAAGATTAGGTCATATTAACTTGAGGAGGATTCAAAGACTGGTAGTAGACGGGCCTTTAAGCTCATTGGCAGTGGAGCCATTTCCAGTATGTGAATCTTGCTTGTAAGGTAAAATGACTAACAGACCTTTTAAGGCAAAGGGGAATAGAGCTAAAGAAGTGTTAGAGTTAGTTCATACTGATTTATGTGGACCTATGAATATCTGAGCAAGAGGTGGTTATGAGTATTTCGTCACTTTCATTGACGATTATTCAAGATATGGGTACATTTACTTGTTGCACCATAAGTCTTAGTGCTTTGATAAATTCAAGGAATACAAAGCTAAAACGGAGAAACGACTTGGTAAAAGTATCAAGTCACTACGATCAGATCGTGGTGGCGAATACCTGTTTGGAGAATTTAAGGAATATTTATCAGAACAAGGGATCACATCCCAGTTGTCTGCACCTAGCACACCTCAGCAGAACGGTGTAGCAGAGAGAAGGAACCAGACTCTGTTGGAGAGTGTTAGATCGATGATGAGTTATTCGGATTTACCCAAGTCATTTTGGGGACATGCTTTAGAAATAGCGGCTTACCTTCTGAACCTAGTACCTTCTAAGTCGGTTCCTAAGACTCCGATAGAATTGTGGACTGGTGACAAGCCAAGTCTAAGACAAATTCGGATTTGGGGTTGTCCAGCACATGTGTTGAACAAGAACGCGACTACGTTAGATTCTCGTACAGAAGTGAGGTTGTTTATGGGCTATCCCATGTGAACGAAAGGCTATTTGTTTTACAGTCCTAAGGATCGGGATGTCATTGTTAGAATCAATGCTAGATTCTTAGAAGAAGACTATATAATGAACCACAAACCCATGAGTACTGTTGTTTTAGAGGAATTAGTGGGAGGAACAGATAATCCTAATGTGCCGATAGTACAAGTAGAATAACCATAAGTAAATGCACAACCTATCACTAATACTGCACCAATGCTTCATCGTAGTGGGAGGTTTCTTCAACAACCTGAGATATTCATGTTTTTGGGAGAGTCTTCGGACTTAGTCTCTGGTGAACATGATGAGGATCCCAGGACATACGAAGAAGCACTACAAGATAAGGATGCAGATCTATAGTATAAGACTATGCAATCTGAGATGGAATCTATGTATTCCAATCAAGTCTGTGAGCTCGTGGAACCACCCAAAGGTGTAAAACCCATTGGATGTAAGTGGATCTACAAGAGAAAAAGAGGATCTGATAAAAAGGTGAAAGCCTGGAAGGCAAGACTTGTTGCGAAAGGGTATACTCAGAAAGAAGGGATCGATTATGAGGAAACCTTTTCGCCGGTAGTTATGCTTAAGTCAATCCGGATTCTTTTGTCTATAGCAACTCATCTCGATTATGAGATTTGGCAAATGAATGTCAAGACAGCTTTCCTTAATGGAAGTCTTGAGGAAACCATCTATATGCAGCAATCAGAGGGATTCATTAAGGAAGGCCAAGAGCATCTAGTGTGTAAGCTTAAGAAGCCTATTTATGGACTGAAACAAGCTTTCAGGTATTGGAACATTCATTTTGATCAGGCAGTCTAGTCATATGGATATGATCAGAGTCCAAGCGAAGCGTGTGTGTGTATAGGAAGAGTGAGGGAAATGCAGTGGTTTTTCTAGTGCTATATGTAGATGACATTTTACTCATTGAAAACAATGTAGAGATGTTATCATCAATTAAGTCATGGTTGTTCAAACAATTTGAAATGAAGGACTTAGGTGAAGGCGCATACATCCTTGGGATCAAAGTAATAAGAGATCGCAAGAAAAGGATGTTGGATTTATCTCAAGAACTTTAAATTGATGAGGTATTGGCTCGTTTTAACATGCAGGACTCTAGGAAGGGTAATTTACCTTTCAGACATGGAGTTTCTATATCGAAAGAGCAGTCTCCTACGACACCTAAAGAGATAGAGAACATGAAAGCAGTTCCTTATGCTTCAGCATGTGGAAGCTTAATGTATTCTATGTTATGTACGAGGCCTGATATTTGTTTTGTCGTGGGCATGGTCAGTAGATATCAGTCTAATCCAGGTCAGGAACATTGGAGTGCAGTAAAAACAATACTTAAGTACCTGCGAAGTACTAAGAAGTATTTGTTAATTTACAAGGCCTCGGACTTGTTGCATGTGGGATATACCGATTCAGATTTCTAGACAGATAGGAGTCAGATGTTTGGTCACATAGTAGTTATTTAAACTGGTAGTGGATTGCTTGTAATAAACACTGATATACTCAAAGAATAGCTTGAGTATAAGTGGGAGATTGTTGGGTTTTCTACTGAACTATTCGTTTGAAGTATATAAACATCGACCATTTTATTGAGAATCTTGATTGCATATTATTACATTGTCTATTTTTTTTTTCTAATTAATATTTTATAAAGAAGAAGAAAAGAATACAGGGGTTGACCCTTGCTCTATGACAAACCATTGAGAGGAGCTATCTAAGAGCAATCTTCGAATAAAAAATTGGAAATAGAAAGCGAAACAAGCTAACAGAGATCTAGTCTAGCCAACTATTACAACATTCAGAATTAGTTGCCAAATTCACAAAAAAAAAGTAGAAGTACAAAGTTTGGATTTAGCATTAGTGATAATCCCTTCTAACAAAATGTTCGGGCCGCGACAACCTTTTACCATGAAGACGAGCATTCCTTTCTCTCCAAATATGATAGCAGAAAATCTGAGCCATCAGCAATAACAAGTTTCTGTGGATAGCAATACCATTGTTGCCCCAAGCAGTGAGAAGACCGAGCCAAGTGGGAAAACCCGCAGTGGATGTGTCATGAACCATATTAACCAGTTTGTGCAAAATGAAAGAGCTATACAGGCAAGACACTAAAAGGTGATCCAAAGTTTCAATGCCACCAGCACAAAGGAGATAATGTGGCATTATGTCGATGCCAAATAAGGCGAGCCTATGGAATGTGCTCAAGCGACCATGACAAGCCAACCACTCACAATGAGCATAACGGGTGATATTAAGTTTGTGCCAAACAAATTGGTGCCATGGCACCTTCGGAAGTTTAAATCTTATAGAATTCCAAATGTGCCAAGTGCGCATTTTGCGAAGGGGGATACCATCCCACAAAATAAAATCCTGAGTGCTAAGGTCAAAAGCTGGAGAATCAAAGTTATTTATCCAAAACATTAACAAAGTGTTTGTATGATGAAGCCGGGCATTAGGGGTTGGAAGCTGTCATGTACCTGTATGAATGAGATTATTAAGCACTGCCGCGTGGCTTGATGAAGCTTGAGAAATTTTAGAATACGAGACAGAGTTGGCTAAGCATTGATTCCTCCACCAAGGATCAAACCACAAAGAAATGGAACAACCATTACCGATTTGGTATGTGATAAACTGAAGTGCAAGAGTTCTAAATTGCAGAACTTTCCTCCAAATCCACGAGCAGTCAGTTGGTTCTTTCATAGTCCAGAAATGATTGTGTTTAAGAACTGTGGTGATTATCCAAAGCGGCCAAAAGTTCGTGCTCTTTGAAATCACCCTGCATAGGTGGTGAATAATTTGGGCATGGTTCCAGTCTCTAGAGTCCTTGAGGCCAAGGCCTCCTTCAATTCTAGGAGTGCAAAAATTAGCCCAACTTACTTTAGCTCCCCTCTTGGTGTCAGGATTGCCTTTCCACAAGAAACGAGTAAGCAAAGTCTGAATACATTTATGCACCAATTTGATGAGCTGCACTCTACCTACCAGGGATAGGAAAATCGTAGTCCAACTGTACATACGACCAGTAATTTTATCAATGAGGGGAACACAATCATTAACACTGGGGTTTGAGGATATAAGAGGTACACCTAGAAACTTTAATGGAAGCTACCTATGGGGGACATGATAGGTACTGTCAAACCAACTAATAACCTCTGATTTACAAATATCAAAGTACACTGAGCTCTTGTGAACACTGGGGGGAAGGCCACTATCCTTCGAAAACCGAGCAAGACAGTCCATAGTATGTTTCACAGAATCTATGTCTCCATGAGAGAATAGGAGAACATCATCTGCAAAGAAAAGATGGGAAAGATCCAAATCTTAGCACCTCCAGTGATAATTGTAGGTATGAGGTTTCTTTTTTAGTAAGCATGTCAACACATTCATAGCAACTGTAAATAAGTAAGGGGACATGGGATCCCCTTGTCTAAGGCCTTTACCACCTTTAAAATACCCCTGCAGGCTCCCATTGATCTTGACAGATTATTGGGCTGTATAAATGCATGAATAAACCCATCGAATGAATGTAGGAGGAAAGTTGTGTTTCTGCAAAGCTTGTATAAGAAAATCCCAGTTCAATGAGTCAAAAGCTTTGTTGAGATCAATCTTCAAGGCACATTTAGGCAAACCTGTTTCTCTCGTATAACCCCTAAAAAGCTCCTGAGCCATCAGAATATTATAAGAAATGTGTCTGCCTTTCACAAAAGCAGATTGAGCCACATCAATAATGGAAGGTAAAACCTGCTTCAACCGGTTAGCAATAATCTTAGCTATGCATTTATAAGTAATAGAACAGAGAGATATAGGCCTATAATCCTTCATGGAGGAAGGGGTCGAATTTTTTGGGATCAAGGCAATGCTTGTAGAGTTGATGCCCACATTCATAGTAGATGTGTTAAAGAAATGAATAACAGCTTCACTGAAATTAGGACCAACAATGTCCCAGCTAGCAAGGTAAAACTCCACAGAAAACCCATCAGGGCCAGGGGCCTTGGGCCTTGTTCAGCTTCATAGACCTCAAGGTCCTGAATATAAGGTCATGAGTGATGGGAGCTTGCAAGAGTAAATGTTGCTCCTCAGTTAAAGTTGGACAAACAATATCAGATATGCCACACATATTAGGGTTTTGAGTGCCCAAGGAGTTTTCGAAGAAACTAACTGCAACCTTAGAACATTGTTTGTGGCCATGAACCATGTCCCCGTCGACATTCTGAATAGCCAATATCTTGGAGGCATTCCAGTTAGCTTTTTTCTGATTAAAAAAGAAAGAGTTATTGCCATCTCCCAAACTAAGCCATTTTACCCTGGATTTTTGGTGATCTAGGGCTTCTTCTTGCAATAAGCAACTCTCTAGTTGAACAGAACAAGATTTAACTTGATTGATGAGATTGACATTGTGAGGGTCTAAAGCCAACTGCTCTTGAAAGTCTAACAAGCAAGCATGGCTAAAAGCAACATTGTTATGCACATTGCCATTGGTTTTGTTGAGTTGAATCAGGGCTTTTTTGACTTCTTTCCATTTTTGGTGAAGGATGGCCATAGGATTTCCAAACCAAGTAGAGTCCCAAGCTTTACAAACCGCAGCAGAAAAGCCAGGCAAATCCTTCATAAAGGAGAAGTACTGAAAGGGTTTCTGGATCTTTTCAAGTTGCATAGGAGTGTGAACAAGTAAAGGACAATGGTCCATGAGCCCTTTGGGCTTAACAAAACCCATGTTGTCAGGACAAGCAAGCAATTAATGAGAGTTAACCAAAATCATGTCCAAGTGTTTATTGATAATGTCATGAGGCCTATTATTACACCAAGTGAACAAGGGCCCAACTGTTCTCAGGTGATCAAGCTTTGAATCAGCAATACAATCCTTGAAGCTTTGCATATCATGAGTCCAATGCTCATTACCTCCACTAACCTCATTAATCTGCAAGATACAATTAAAGTCTCCCAAAACACACCATGGTAAAGAGATTTGTTGACTTAAAACCAGTAAATCAGACCACAAAGCCACCCTTTGATGATGTTTATTGAAAGCATAAATAAAAGAGGTAACAAAAGTAAACTGCTTTTCCAAAAAGGTAATGGAACAAGTAATATGTTGAGCCGAGCTAGCAAGGACAGAAACTCCCCAAATAGTAGGATCAAACCCGACCTAAATTCTACCATTAAAATGATGCTGGTAATTAAATATCCAATTCCAATTTCGAGACAAACGTCTAGAAAGGGAAAGAGAGTTATGCACCTTAACTTTGGTTTCAAGACAAGACATAAAACTGATATGATTAGTAGAGATAAAATTCTTGAGCTCCTTCTAATGAGGGCCTTTTTTCAAGCCACGGACATTCCATGTGGCAAAATTCATCATAAATTATGAGAGTTGGTTGGTTTTGATGCCAACCTCAGAGATTTTTTGGTGGGGTTTTTCTTTCCTGGACTACGTTTGTAAGTGACCTTAGTGAACCCGTCTGCATCAGTAAGTTGACTTTTATTGATTTTGCAGGAGGCGTTGGTGGGAGACTGGCAGCAGCAGCCAAAGCAATGACCACTGGATGAGTAGAATTTGAAGTAGAGTCAATAACATGTGAAATTGAATCCGGGTTTGCTATTTTCCTTTTCCTGCCTGGCAGATCATCAATTTCATCACTATCATTATTTCTGCAGTTTTCAACAGGATCATTTGGGACAGTATCAGTTTCATGACTGTCATTTCTGCAATTATCAACAGTGGAAGCATTTGGGATAGTGTCAAATTCATCCAGATTATCCTCATTACCATTGTGAATTTCCTCTAGGATTTGGTCCTCATCCATGACAACATCACACCCCATGAGTTCTCCTATTTTGTATGGTCCAGGAACCATGTTTTCAACAAATTCTGCGAGGTTTAGTTCAGTAGTATCTTGCTCATTTTCCTGCCTAGGTACATTTGTTTCAGTTGCCTGAACATTATCATCAACATTAGGCTCTGCATTATTATGAATTTTCCCTGACTTGTTGGTTGCACCAGTTCCATTATTGCTATTGTTGCTTTTCCTTGGAGGGCTCTTTACTGATTCAGGGTTGTCATTGCAACGAGAGAGGGAATGACCAAACGCTCTGCAAAGACTGCATGAGTAAGGTAACTGGGGGTATAGAATATCCACCCTAAGGCGCTCATCGGAGCCATCCCCATGAACCACATCAACCCAAACATGAGGAGGACGAGGGGAATCATAAGCAAGCTCCAATTGGACTGCAGCAAATTTCAAAGGTTCGAATTTTGCAGTGGGCTCATCAAACTTTAGAGGTCTACCCACACAAGAAACAATCTCACATAAACCATCTCGAGACCAGTAGGACGGTGGAACATCCCCCAATTTAATCCAACACGGAACCATGTCAATAACATTCTTCTTAAACTTTGAACCTTCAACCCAAGGGGAAATATAGAGTGTCTTTCCTCCCATTTGCACAGATGACAAATCCAAGCCCTTTTTCATTTCCTTGACCGAGTTAAATCTGAAAATATAGTACCCTTTTGAACTATAATAAACCCTAGACAAACCTCGGTTTTTCCATAACTTGAATGCTTGTTCACGAACAAAAGAAAAGGCGAAACCCCCTCCAATGAAATGGCCAATAAGACTAGACTCCCATTGTTTTCGAGCATTAATCAGAAAGTCTCTAGTAGGTTTAATATTAGCTGAGCCATCCTCATTATAAGTAATCACGGAATTGGGTTGAATATTAGGAACAACATTAGGTATGTTCTTCTGCACCAAATGACTCCAGGACATAGCTTTAGGACTAGCCTCTTTATCTGGCTGGATAGTGAAATACCATTCTGGACAACAATATTATCTTGCAAAGCACTAAGAGTATCCGTATTAGGAACTGCTTGAGGGGTTGTAGTAATCATACCTGAGTTGGGTTTCATAATAGGTTGAATTGGTATAATCAAAGGGTGAGTAGAACCATTAGATTATGGCGAAGAGATGGGACCAGAATCCTCGTGAACTACACCACCATTGCGAATGAAATCCGCCATATCTTCCATTCTCCGGTGAAGGTCCGGTGATGGAACTTCCATAACCTCCTCAGCTTGAATATGAGCGTAGTTTTGTTGAAGAATATATGCATTTAACCTCTGAATTTGTGGAGGAATGCCATAGTTGTGACCAATAAGTTCTGAGAATTCTTCGGAATTCAAAGACCCTGAATTTTCTGAATTAGTCGAACCCATGAAGTAAGCACGTGAAGAAGATCTTGAAGGGAATTAAATCCTGGGAATTATGACAGCAGACGTGAGAAAAACTGACAATTAATGAAGGAGATATGATTAAAAGAAATGTGATGTAAATATGAATATCGAGAAGTAGTAATGTTAGCCGGGCAATAATTCTAGTGAGAGGTTAGAGCATCTCTCTCGAAAAAAATCATAGTGCCCTTAATGCCATTCCTTTTTAATATCAATATCTTTGTTTATTATATATTGTGGATAATCTAGTATCAAATGGGATAATAGAAGATTAGATTATCAGTTTCTATATATAATATAATAAAGGTTCACAGTTTAAGTGGTATTAGACAACCCACTGGAATGACTGAAGTATTATTTGGGAATAGTTTATCTTGACTATTGAATAATACTTGTATGCTTTGTGTACATTGAACATGATCAAAATATTAGAATTGTTCTTTTATTCTGACAGTTAAGAAGAACTAAGATTCTATGATATTATTATTGCTTAGGTTCTTAATCCGGATGTAGTGATTGACACTTGTATGCAATGCACATGCTTTGATTCATATAAGATGTAATTAATTATTAATTACAATATTATGTGTTGACCAATGACATTGCATGCAAAGTGGGATATTAATTACAGAAGGAATTCATGTTCTGATAATATTCGGGTTGATGATGTCCTCTTGAAAGCTCATAAAGATAACTATGTGAAGCCCTGCAGGCAGATTAATTTCTCACATAATTATAAGGTTGAGTGGATGATCAAGGATAAATAAGATATTAATTAAATTAATTGTCAGTGATTAATTTAATTAATGGACATGCGATATCTTAAACGTGGGGAATTTAATAAGCAAATAATATAGGAGCCGAATTAAATAATAAAAGAATTGCGGTATTAGGAACGGTAGTGCAAATATTAATTCTTTAGTGGATTGAATTAATATTTAATGACATTGGGCTTGACCCGGAATGTCATTGGAAGGCCCGACCTAATTGTCCATGATCCTTACTGAAGCCTATATATATTCTCGTTCTCCTTAAAGCTAAAAAAATATATACACAAAAGAAATCAAAATTGAGACCTAGGGTTTTGGAATTTCGAGGCTTTGAGGAGAGGAAAATTTGGGAGATCGAAGGCCACACTTCGCTCAAAGGAAATCAAGGAATTCAGAAGACATGGAATTGAATCGCTTGCGCCATAGCGATTAAGGTTAATATTCTTTTCGAACTCTTTAATTTATATCATAAAACGCAGCACCGTGATTTATATGTTCCAACAAATTACAGATGGAGTTTTTGCCCTTCTACTAGTAGAGAAGACCCGCGGTGGATATGGATATGGCGACTAATCATCGTCAATCCATGTCATGTTTTGTTTTTATATAAGTCCCATTCCTTCCGATTGGAAATTGATATTAACACTACAATGAAAACCAAGGTGCTGAGTTACCGATAGTGTTGATAAGTACTAAAGATTGTTCCTTTACAAATGATTTTGGTTACTTATTGAAGAAAGGCAAGCGGTATTGTTTTGTAAACTTGTGAACTAAAGTTGTTCATCTAGCAGTATCTAGAACTGCGTACTTGTTGATTACTAAAAACCGTGCTAAGTCACTGGTAGGGTCTTTCTAAATTTGTGAACTAAATTTGTTCATATAGTAATATTCTAAACTTCATACAAAGTATGCATACTTTCAATAGAAAACTATGTACTACTTTTATATGGTTGGAAGAACTTTATATTAGTGACTAGTTAACTTGTTGAGCATCTTTTCGCTCATTCTTGCTTTGTTAAAAATTATATTTTCAGTAAGAGGAGACCATAGTCGGTCGTCCCGCATTACGAGGAAAGGAATGTGGAAGGTACTACCTTGAGATAGTTCAAGAAGGATACCGCATGAGTAAGTTGGATAGGCTCAGCTATCATTAGTAAGTTTGTTTACAAATATGGGTTGTAATAACTCCATATAGAGGTTGTATATTAATAGTGTGAGATCCTGGATAGTACATTTGGTTTGTAATAACTAATGTTACTGTATATCATTTATAAGGCTATAACTTGTGTGAGTAAGAGATTGGGGTCTAAGATGTTGTTTTGATTGGATCATTGCGTTAATACAGGTATTATATGACTGGATGGTGTCGTAGCAACCTGGATTCCTGACCCCGGATCTGGGGGTGTTACAATCACTAACATCCATTGACTCACTATCAATGGTTATTTATTCCATCCTTATTGTCGGAACATATAAATCACGGTGTTGCATTTTATAATATAAATTTAAAAGTTCGAACAGAATATTTACCTTAATCGCTACGGCGCAAGCGATTCAATTCCACGTCTTCTACTGAATTCCTTGATTCCCTTTGAGCGAAGTGTGGCCTTTGATCTCCCAAAGTCTCATCTCCTCAAAGCCTCGAAATTTCAAAACCCTAGCTGCGTGCGGCTGCCCCTAGGTCTCAATTTCGATTTCTGTTGTGTAACCAGCTTTAAGGAGAACGAGAATATATATAGGCTTCAGTAGGGATCATGGACAATTAGGTCGGGCCTTCCAATGACATTTCGGGTCAAGCCCAATGTCATTAAATATTAATTCAATCCACTAAAGAATTAACATTTGCACTACCGTTCCTAATACCGCAATTCCTTTATTATTTAATTCGGCTCCTATATTATTTACTTGTTAAATTCCCCACGTTTAAGATACCGCATGTCCATTAATTAAATTAATCACTGACAATTAATTTAATTAATATCTTAATTATCCTTGATCATCCACTCAACCTTATAATTATGTGAGATATTAATCTGTCTGCAGGGCTTCACATAATTATCTTTATGAGCTTTCAAGAGGACATCATCAACCCGAATATTATCAGGACATGGATTCCTTCTGTAATTAATATCTCACTTTACATGCAATGTCATTGCTCAACACATAATATTGTAATTAATAATTAATTATATCTTATATGAATCAAAGCATGTGCATTGCATACAAGTGTCAATCACTACATCCGGATTAAGAACCTAAGTAATAATAATATCATAGAATCTTAGTTCTTCTTAACTATCAGAATAAAAGAATAATTCTAAAATTTTGATCATTTTCAATGTACACAAAGTATACAAGTATTATTCAATAGTCAAGATAAACTATTCCCAAATAATACTTCAGTCATTCTAGTGGGTTGTCTAATACCACTTAGACTGTGAACCTTTATTATATTATATATGAAAGGCATATGTCTAGGCCTATTTGTAAACACCGAGGATTCTACTCAACTTTAATTAAGATGTAATAAGTAAATAATAATAATCAAATGTCACAGGAATCTCAGAAGATTATATCTGTCAAAGAATGAAGATTAAAGTCATCTACAGACTTGAAGTGATTCTACATTGAAAGAAGCTCAATTTATTGATCAAGCCTCAATGAAGTATTCAAGCTCAGTGGATTTAGTTAAAGTGACAGAGATTTCAAGTGGTGACAGCAAAAGATACTGGTTACAGAGTTCTTGAATGAAAAGGAAGTGAATCACTGCTTAAAGTCAAACAGATAAAGAACAGACATTGTCGTTAGTCACTCATGAACCAGACAGTACATTGAGTGTCAACGTACTATTATGTTTATTCTTTATCTAAGTTTTAAGTGATTCTGAAATTAATTGAGAAGTCAACTAATTCTATTTATTCTCTTATAAATAATTAATATTATTAAGTAAATTATTTATTAAATTAATTCTATAATGAATTAATTTAATACATAATTTATTTAGTTGATTATTTAAATTAGAATAAAAATGAACTAGGAAGACTTAGGTTTGAACTAGTAAGACTCTGTTTTTTAAACTAGGAAGACTCACAAGTGAGTCTTCCCAATTGTCTTCCTAGGCCAAAACCTAGTCTTCCCGATTGTCTTCCCTTTACATTTCTTGTCTTCCCGATTGTCTTCCAAGGGTAAATTGATTGTTTTCCTGCAAGTCTTCCAAAGGCAATTCTATTTTGTCAAGTGGCTTGCACGTGGGTTGACAAAAGGAAAGCTTTAATATAAAAGACAACAATTCGAAGCAAGATAGATCAATTACAAAGAACAGAAAAGTAAAGATACAGAGCATTACAACATTCCATCTTCTGTCTTTACTTCTTCAACTGCAAAGCATATTAACTCTTGCCAGAGAATTAATTCTTGTTTGGTTCTTAACATTTAATTCATAAGAACTGATTCTCTTGTACTGCTTTGACTTTATAGCGGATCATAATCCCTAGATTTTATATCGAACTACTTTTTAGTATTCGATCCTTTTTATTACAAAAATAGATAAATTCATGTCGAATTTATTCTAGGTTTGTTTTATTAAGAAACTTGTAATCAGTGATCAAATTGTAACACTCGTCAAGTTTAATATAATTTATATTTAATTTGAATATTGTTTCAGTTTTATTCCGCATTAATTTGTTCTAAATTGTTAAATCTTTAAAAAGACAAATTCGATTAAACGGTATAGTTTGTATTCAACCCCCTTCTACAAACTTATCAGGACCTAACAATTGGCATCAAAGCCTTTTGATTGATATACAAATCAAAGATCCAATTATTTTGAGATTTTTTCTTAAACTCTGAAATTTTTATCATTCTTCAAAAATCTCAAAAGATGTCTACTACACAGAAAGTTGGTACAGTCAAAATCCTCATGTTCAGCAAGGAGCATTATCCTATGTGAAAGAAGAAAATTCTCCTGTTTCTTCAAGTTGCTAATGTCAAATATCTAGGAGTGCTGAAGAATGGTCCTAAAATCCCTATGATTTTTTAGGGATAGCAGATAGAGAATGATGTGGTTACTAGGGCTGCTAGGATGTACCCTAAGGATCCCAAGGACTACACTCCTGATGAGAAAGAGGATGCTCCACTGGATGCCTGTCTACAGTTGATACTGGTTGATTGTCTTGATCCTATCATGCATAATCATGTCCTAAACTGTGCTACTGCCAAACACATTTGGGACACAATAGAGATAATCAATGAGGGGACAGAGGAAGTCAGAGAGAATAAGCTGGAAATTCTAACCTCTTCTTATGAGCATTTCAGATCAAACCCTGGTGAAGGTATCTCTGAGGTTTTTGAAAGATACAACAAATTAATCAATGACCTGAATCTCAATGGGAAGCACTATATTATCAAGGAGATTAACAAGAAGTTCCTCCTGACACTTCCAATTCATTTGGAGCACAGAATATCTGCTATTAGAGAAGCAAGAGATCTTGGAGAGATTTCTTTGGAAAGACTCTATGGTGTTCTGAAAACCTATGAGCTGGAACAGATTCAACAGAAGGAGATATATGGAACTGGAAAGATAGTTGGTACTTCTACTGGATTGGCAACAGAAGTCCCACAGAAACTGGAAGTGAAGGTTGTTCAACCTTCCAGTTCTAACTTGGATGTTATTGATGCTGAATATGGCTTAACATCCATTGATCAATCTGGTGGTGACTTCTACTCTTTGGAAGAACTTGATCAGCTGGAGGATGGTGATTTGGCAATGATAGTGAGGAAATTTGGCAAGTTCAGATTCAGAAGGAATCCCAATCTTAAGTTCAAGCCCGGGTTTCAGAGAGGTGGTTCCTCATCTACAAATAGCACAAGGGGTGGCTATAAAACTGGAACTGTGGAAAGAAACACTATCATATGCTACAATTGTAATGAGTTGGGTCATTTTGCTACTGAATATAAAAAGCCAAAGCAAGTGAAAAGGAACTCATTTGATTCTAGCAAGAAGAATAAGATTGGGAAAGCTTATGTTGCTGAAGGAAAGAGTTGGGATGATACTAATAGTGATGAAGAAGCAGGTGAAATTGGAAACCTAGCTTTAATGGCTAATGAGGCAAGCATTTCATCAACATTCATGTTAGAGGTAAATTTTACTGATACTGAAATGATCTATCATCTTAGTACTACTATTTCATGTGCTCGTAGAGAAAATGATAGAATAATTCTTTTGAACACAGCTCTTGAAAAGGAGGTAAAAGAATTAAAACTTGTGCATGTTAATCAGGATGAACTAACTGAGAAAATAGCATTTCTTGAGAATAGGGTTAAATGTTATATTCAACTGGAAACCATTCTTAAGGATCAGATTAGTGAACTTAAGGTTAAGGCTAATGCTTACTATAACTCTTGTAAGACTTCTAAAGAAATCATCAATAAACAAGTTATTGGTCAATTTGTTGGCATAGGCTATGACTATAATGAGTCTATTGGTGAATTAAGTATAAATACCCCTAATAGAGTCAGTGTTGAAGAAAGGGGTATACCATATGTGCTTAAGGGTATTGATAAACCTTTCTTTAGAGAGTCCCAAGGAGAACCTTTGAACGAATACTCTATCATTATTGAAGAGGAGATACTTATGGAGGATCGTGCTTTTGATCTTGAACAGTTCAAAAAGTGTAAGTCTGACAAACCAGTCAAAGTTGTTTCTGCAACGAAGACTAAGTCAGACATTCATAAAGTGGATCAAAATAACTGCAAAACTAACATGCCTGCTATTAATCTTTCTCATAAAGCATGTGGTGTGGTTAATTGCATGTCTTGTGCTTTCAATGTTATGTATGCTTATTTTAATAGTAAGCAAGTATATGATAATAAGACTGCTCCATGTCAACATATTAATAATAAGAAGCATGTTAGATCTAATACTACTAGTCCTCCAAAGACTAGAGTGGATCCATTTATCCCTAAGCCTACTCAGAAATGTGTTAAGGCTGGCTATAAATGGAAACGCTCTTTTGTGAAAGAGGTTTATGTAGTTAAAGTTAAAAATGTTGTTTTGCCTGACAAAGGCCAGTTCTTTAAGTATGCCGGACCCAATCAAGTTTGGGCTCCGAGGAAGGACTAATCAATTTGATATTGCAGGGTGTGGAACAGGTAAACCGTGTTATGTGGGTTCTGGACAATGGTTGTTCAAGGCATATGACCGGAGATAGGGCCCTGCTATCAAATGTGGTTGAGAAAGCTGGCCCATGAGTTACCTTTGGAGATAACAGCAAGGGTATTACCAGAGGATATGGTTGTTTGAAGTTTGGAAATGTTATCATTCAAGATGTATCTATTGTGGAAGGTCTGAAGTTCAATCTTCTTAGCATCAGTCATTTCTGTGACAGAGGATATGTTGTTTCCTTTGAGAAAGATAGATGTCAGATCCTTCACAAGAAGAATGGAAAGCCTGCTCTTCAAGGAGTAAGGAAAGGTGATTTGTTCATAGCTGATCTGCACTCTGGATCCAAAGATGAAGTTACTTGTTTTTATGCTAAAGCTTCATCAGATGAAAGTTGGCTATGGCACAAGAAGATGTCTCACCTTAACTTCAAAACCATGAACTCTTTAGTCAAGAGGGAATTGGTTAGAGGTTTGCCTCAGATGGAATTTACACAGGAAGGACTATGTGAGGCTTGTCAGAAAGGAAAGTCAAAGAAAGCTTCTCACAAGGGTACTGACACATCATCAATAACTGAACCACTTCAGCTACTTCACATGGATTTGTTTGGTCCAGTTAGTGTGATGTCTATGTCAAAGAAACAGTATGCACTTCTGATTGTTGATGACTATTCCAAATATACTTGGGTTTTATTCCTACATTCCAAGGATGAGACCCCACAGATGGTGATTGATCATATAAAGTTAATTGAGCTGGATTCGAGATTCCCTATTAGAGCTATAAAGTCAGATAATGGAACTGAATTCAAGAATGCAGTCCTAAATGACTTTTGTGCAGATAAAGGAATAACAAGACAGTATTCTGCCCCTAGAACTCCTCAACATAATGGAGTGGTGGAAAGGAAGAATCGTACATTTATTGAAGCTGCTAGGACTATGTTAAGTGAATCAAGACTTCCAATGTACTTTTGGGCTGAAGCTGTGAACACTGCTTGTTATACTCAGAATCGAACTTTAATCAACAAGGATTTAATGAAGACTCTGTTAGGAATATGTTGTTCTTGATGATAATTATAAAAACACTTAGTAGATTTTGTGTTAAGTCAATTTTGTAGCTGTCAATGGAATGGTATATGCTCTGCAGCATCCGTTGACAGGTAGCTCATCAACGGAATGAGTCTCATCAACGGAATGAGTCTCATCAACGTAATGAGTAATGTAGCAATTGCACTGTACAATACTTCACTAGTTGATAAACAATTGTTGTAGGTATTAGATAGGTTTTCTAAGTCATGTTGACTAAGTACTAGATAGACAAAATAGGTTGGTTAATTGTAAATATAATGTGCCTTGTAATTTTGCCTAAGTGAAGACATGTCAACGGATTGGAGATTACTCTGTCAACGGATTGAAGAATTTACCATCAACGGATTGAAGAATAAAGCTATCAACGGAATACATCTCAATACTATCAACGGATTGCTATCACTTTTATGAACAGTTGACAAAGTGATAGTGACAGTTTTCTGACAGATCAAAAGGGTGATGTAGAAGTGTACTTTGCACTGGGAGTCATTAAAATGGTCACTGGGAATGAGGAAACATTCCAATTACCAATTAAGTTCTTGAGTGGGATCATAATAAGCATGAAGACAAAAGACAAGATTTCCAAGGACCATTGGACAAAAGGAATGAAAAGCAAGCTGTTGGCGGTTACCTTTAGTACTTTCTAGTGTAGCCAAAAATAGCATTGTAAACTTGGGATTTATAACCAAGTGTAGCGGTTCATTTTATGTAAGAGAAGTGAGATAGAATAATTTTGTATTAGCTTTCTTTGAAGAGCACTCTCACTCAACATTTTGTAACTGAGCAGTTGTGCTACGTTTGTAACACAGATTATTCCCACAATAAAAACATCTCAGTTGGATCCTCAAAACATCCAACTGAAATTTTATATTTGCTTGTGTTTTTATTTTCTTTGTCAAGTTATTTAAAAGTTGTTTTAAGTTTAAAAATATCTAGAATTGTATTCAACCCCCCCCCACCCCCTTCTACAATTCTGTTAGGTCATTTGGGATTAACAATTGGTATCAGAGCGAGCTCCTAACATACAAGGAGTTTAAAGATCAAGGCCAAAACAGAAACCATGGTGAAGAAGGATGCAGGTGTAAAGATACCAGTTCTAGATAAGGACAATTACTTTCATTGGAAAGTAAAAATGCATCTACATCTCATGTCTATGGATGAGAGATATGTACACTGCATTTAGAAAGGTCCACACGTTCCCATGAAGTTTGCATCTAGAGTTGGATTTCCAGATGATGCTGAAGATATGGAAATTCCAAAGCCTGTCTCAGAATGGACTGTTGAAGATGTTGCAGAAGTCCATAAAGATAAAAGAACCATGAACATTTTGTTCAATGGCTTGGAGCAAGAGATGTTTGAAAATGTTATCAACTGTACAACTGCTAAAGAAGTATGGGACATTGTTAGAACACTCTGTGAAGGAACTGAGCAAGTAAGGGAGAACAAAATGCAACTCCTCATACAACAATATGAGCACTTTCACTTTAAAGCTGGTGAAACCCTAAATGATACATTAAGTAGGTTTCAAAAGCTTTTGAATGGATTAAAGTTGTATGGGAGGGTCTACCAAACCAAGGATTCAAACCTCAAATTTCTTAGAGCTCTTCCAAAAGAGTGGAAGCTTATGACTGTTTCTCTGAGAAACACTCAAGAGTACAAAGACTATACTCTTGAAAGGCTTTATGGAACTTTAAAGACATATGAGCTGTAAATGGAGCAAGATGAAGAAATTGAGAAGGTGTAAAAGAAAGGTGGATCTATTGCATTGATTGCATCTGTGAACCAACTGGAAGATGACAATGAAGAAGCTGCAAGAGCCACAACTAGTCGAGCTAGTTGTAAGAGTGATGTGAGCAAGGGTAAAGGCAAGATGACAAAAGAAGAAGAAGAACCAACCAACTTGGATGACTTAGATGAGATTGATGAGCACATTGCTTTTCTTTCAAGAAAATTTTCTAAGTTTAAATTCTAGAGAAACTCAGAAGCAAGGCCACCAAGGAGAGACTTTCAACCTAGCAAAACTAATTGGGTTGAAAAGTCTAAGTCTAAATGTTTCAACTGTGGAATGATTGGTCACTATGCTGGAGATTGCAGAAAGCCTAGAGCTGAGAAGGGCAACATGAAAATTGAGCCTGTTGATTATAAAAAGAAATACTTTGAACTTCTCAAGCAAAAAGAAAAGGCTTTCATGTCTCAAGAGTATGATTGGGCTGGTAATGGTGAAGATTCAGATGATGATGTTGAGTATGTCAACTTGGCTCTAATGGCTAACAATCATGAGCAGGAAGCAAGTTCCTCTAGCTACCAGGTAACAACTAATATTCCTTCTGAGCTTTCTAAAGAGGAATGCAATAGTACAATTAATGAGATGTCTACTGTATTGTATAATTTGCGTGTTACTCTTAAATCACTTACCAAAGAGAACTCAAGAATTAAAGAGACTAATTTGTTCTTAAGTGATAGAAATGCCATGTTGGAAGCACATCTCATTGAGTTTGAGAAAATGAGGTGTGTTAGTAGGGATGCTAAGCTGGAACTTGAGAATGTGTTAAAAAGGGAAGACATTCTTAAAACACAACTAGAAATAGAACAGAGATTGATTGCAAAATGGAAAGATTCCAGGAATGTTGCTAGCAACATCATTAATGTTCAAGGTATGGAATCTTTCTGTGAGCAATCATGGAAAAAGAACAAAGAGAAGCTAGGGTATGCTGTTGAAACCTTAGAATCAGAATCAGAGTCAACAAACAACAATGATCATTCGTTGAAGGTTGATGCGTCAACAGATTGCAAGCTTCCGTTGACAGATGAACCATCAACGGATCATGTTGTTCCGTTGACAGAGGAAAAGAAAGAAGAACTCACTAGACTTAATAACAAGTATGGTCCTGTCACCAAGAACTTTGTTCAAAGTGAGTCTAGTAAATCAAAGAAAGTTGAGAAGCCTGTTGAGAGAGCTAATGTAGGTCACTTGTCTAACAAGCAATTGAAAGACAAGTTAGAGAAAATTCAAGTTGAGGTTAAGGGCAATAAAAAGAATAACAGAAACGGCAAAGTAGGGATTAACAAACATAACAATTACACACCTGATAAGCATGCTCCTAGAAAAACATGTGTTAATTGTGGTAGTGTCAGTCATTTATCTGCTAATTGCAAATCTGTTAAGAAGCCCACTAATGTGAAAATGCCTAAGCCTGCAATGAATGCCTCTATGCCTGCAATACCTGTTATGCCTAATATGTTTGCTCCATATGCACAATTTCAAAATCCATATGCTAGCATGCCATTTGTGCCTAATCCATATATGAATATGTTTAATGTGCCACAAATGCCATGGAATGTGAATAACATGTTTGTTCCTTCAAATATGCATGCTATGAATGAAAATGTGAGCAACCCTCAGAAATCAACACCAAAGGTAAAGGTTGATTTAACTCAATCTGAGCCCAAGGTGAAAAATGATGTGAAGAGAAAATTAAAGGCTAACAAAACAGGACCCAAGGAAACTTGGGTACCAAAATCAACTTGATTTGGTTTTATTGTGTGTAGGGAGACAAAAGGAATCTTTGGTACTTGGATAGTGGTTGTTCAAGACACATGACTGGTGATTCTACCCTGCTCACAGAGTTCCAGGAGAGAGCAGGCCCTTGTATTGCTTTTGGAGATGACAGCAAAGGCTACACTAAGGGATATGGCTTGATTTCAAGAGAAAATGTCATCATTGATGAGGTTGCATTGGTGGATGGTCTAAAGCACAATTTGCTTAGTATCAGCCAACTTTGTGACAAAGTATTTTTAGTTACTTTTTCAAGAGAAGCTTGTGTTGTTTCTAAAGGTGGAGACAACAATGTGGTAATGACTGGATTCAGAAGAGGGAATGTGTACATTGCTGACTTTAGTAGCACAAGTCCAGACACCATCACTTGTCTTTTCAGCAAGGCAAGCAAGGATGAAAGTTGTCTATGGCACAAGAAATTATCTCATTTGAATATCAAGGTTATGAATGACTTGGTGATGAAAGATCTTGCTAGAGGAATTCCACAGGTGGAACTCTCCAAGGATGGTTTGTGTGATGCCTGTCAAAAAGGGAAACAAAAGAAGGCATCATTCAAAAGCAAGACAGAGTCATCAATTGTTCAACAGCTTGAGTTGCTTCATATGGATCTATTGGCCCTGTCAATGTCATGTCTATTTCAAAGAAGAAATACTGTCTTGTGATTGTTGATGATTTTTCTATATTTACATGGACTTTCTTTTTGCACTCCAAAGATGAGGCAAGTGAAATCATTATCAATCACATCAAGATAGTAAACAATCATCCTGATTTCAAAGTAAGAAGGATTAGGAGTGACAATGGGACAGAGTTCAAGAATTCAACTATGAAGATGTTCTGTGAAGAAAATGGTATTTTGCATGAATTCACTACTAGAAAAACAGCAATAGACATCGGCTAAAAACCGATGTCTATTGATAAAGAGAAGCGATGTCTTTGCATGTGTAGAGAAAGGTAGGGGTATTAGACATCGGTTTTTAGCCGATGTCTGTAGGCATCTTAGACATCGGTTTTTTTCAAAAACTGATGTTGTTATTTCAAATTATTGAAAATATGTTATCACAACAATGTGAATCTTGTTTTAATATAAGATTTATATAATATTGAACATATGACATGTAAAAGGAAAAGAGAAAAAAACCTTAAAATTTGTTTGTGAACTGATGTCCACGTTAACATTTAACATCGGTTCTCTATATAAACTGATTTCTGTTTATCTGATTTACATCGGTTTCTTATATCTAGCTGATGACTATGCAGTTGGAGCTGATGTCTATCGTATATTTTGCATGAGTTCGTTCACGAAACTAGTGTCTATATTTGTCATATTTAACATCGGTTTTTTTGGAAAAGTGATGTAAGTTCTGTTTTGTTAATATATGGCTACCCTGTTTATACGACTTTCCCAAAAACCAAGATACCAAATGACCAAAATCAAAAAACCTAATATCAAAATCAAAAGACCAATATATACCAAAGCCAAATATAAAATCCAATCAGCCAGCTAGTACATTATCCAATTCATACTACATAATCCAAATCATCCAAAATAATACTGATACCATCTAATTCATCCAAAATACAATTAATCAAAATATCAAAGTCATACTTCCATCTACATAATTCATCCAGAATCATACTGCCAAAGTCAATAATACAACCACCAAAACCATATCCTAGGCCCTGTTTACAAAAAATTTTCAAGTGGCCTGAAACTCCAACCCAGGGTCTGAAGTTTCTCCGAACTATGCTTCTCACCAGCCGTTGCAGCAGTAAAACTGGCAATTGCATTGCAAACGAACCAAAAGAGGATTAGATGGTCACAGTTTAACCATAGTGTGAAAGAAGAAGCAAGTTAAGTATCCTCGTTACTCATG
The DNA here is from genome assembly GCA_030848705.1 of Heracleum sosnowskyi. Lineage (NCBI taxonomy): Eukaryota > Viridiplantae > Streptophyta > Magnoliopsida > Apiales > Apiaceae > Heracleum > Heracleum sosnowskyi. The sequence continues at coordinate 50,479,522 of CM061241.1, forward strand.
TCTTAACCAAATCATAATAGTACTGTAAATCAGTGTTTCGGGCGTGATTCTTTTCATATATATAAAAAACAGAGTAGGAGTAAGAGCAACTTTTATCATTCTTTTTACCTTTTTGGGTACTCGTGCTCAGGATAGAATCTCTTCAGCATCTTCACCAAGTCCTGTGTGTTGATAGTGTAAGCTGTGCATATGTATCTTCCTTCAGCTTCAGGTTTCTCATATACCATAAGAAGTGATTCAGCTACATCACGTACATCTACCACCAACCATATCTTGTTTTCCAATTGTTCAATCTTTTCTTAATTTAATAATATAGAGTCAGCTATATGACCAGTATGAAATCAGAAAACACAAACACAATGTAGCTAATTTGTACAGTTGTTCCAGCACAATTAGTGGCACACCCAAAAATTAGGTGAAATCACTATAACAAGATTTACATATAATTCAGAAGTAAAGTTTCTAAATCACTATAACAAGATATACTAAGCTTACCATTTGAGATTTTGGCTCAAAAGCATTGAAGTTGCAGATAGCCTTCAAGCCAGGAAGAAGATGACGTTGATCAAGAACTATGTTGGTGAAAATCTGAGGGTCAACATGAAGATCAACATAAAGGGATTTATTCATGCAAACAAAAGGAATTAGGATAATTTTACAGAGAGAAGACAAATCACTTTCCTGATTCAAAAAGTAGCAACTAGATGTAATAATCTTGTTGAGAACTTGAGATGCAGTAACTACAGTATAACTGAAAGTAGCAGCTAGAACTTAATCGAAAATAAAATGACAAAAGTAAAAAATGAAGGGTTCCCTCAAGATGAATTCAGTCTTATCAATGGCACAATCATGATAAAGTTATAATGAGATTGAGGACAAGTTTACCAAAATTTTAGAGCACAACCAAATAAATGGACCGACAAATGCAGGCAAATAATGTTTAGTTTTGTTTCGAAGAGTCATTAACAAACCTATAATAGCCTGAATAAACCTTCAAAGTGGACACAAAAATACTTGGCAAATGGTGTATAGCAGAGACCAAAGGCAAAAGAATTGAAAGTAATATTGCAACAAAAAACAAATAGTTCGCAGAGCTTACATTGGGATGTTTGCCCAATTTAAAATTAATATCAGCAGTGATGTTCCTCTCCTTTAGTTGGGTGCTGATAGTAGACATGTATACTCCATTTTTCATTGAAGATGTGATAGCCTGCAATCAGAGAAAAAAAACAAACACAAACATGAAGCACAACAAACAAGCTAATATACTCGACAACCTGATCGATGAAAAATAGGCAAACTCATCCACTCACAAGTCCAGGAGGAGCATCAGGCCGTAACTTGACATTGTTGCTGCTACGATCCTTGTGAAGAAGATCTAACAAATCAAATAATAACCATTACAGACACACAACTTCATTAGCTTGTGTAACACAATCAAGTACTTACACAAACAGTTAAATGTTTTAAACTTGTAAATATAAATTGATGTTGACCGAGCACTGACCTTGAAAAGTTGAAACTATAATTATTTGACTAAATTGATTTAAAAATTTTAAAAAGCTTACACAAACAGAAAATATGGGAATGTTTACCAAATATAGTATATCTTGTAATTACATACTTGACATACAAACCATTTTCACCAGAATTAGGTGAAATGGTAGCAAATCCCAAACCATTAGACTGACCAATACTAGCAAATAAACCACCAGGATAAAAGCTACTACAATCTTGAGGACTCAATTAAAAACCCAAATGAGAAAAATCAGAGAACAACCCATCTTCAGCGTACCTTTTACAGCAGGCTCGACTAACTCAACCTGCAGAAGAGCTCAGAGATTGTAGATTATGAGAGAAATTAGTCAATATGCAACACATAAAATATGGATTGGCCCGCATCTTGCCTTCTTGTAATCGCTCTTTTGCATGCCAAGTCATAAGTTCGGCGGTAGAAGGAGATTTAAACAACTGTTTAAATCTAGGAATAATCGGAAAATACATGCAGTTGAGCTAATTACACAAACAGCTTCCAGGCAAATACATGATATACACAAACACAAACACATCAAAAAAAGTTGTAAATATACAAACACATGCAGTTGAGCTAATTACAATCAAAAAAGCAAATACAATCAAAAAAGGGAAATAAAATCAAAAAGAAAAGAAAAGGGGTACCAAATCGAGCTAATTACAATGAACAATTAGGGGTAAACTGCAAGAGTGAGGGGTATCTTCCAAGCTCCAGATCTAAAAATCGAACAAATCGAACAATTAGGTTAATCGAAATCGAAAAATAGAAAAGGGATTGGATAAAATCGAACTAATATTGAAGAGTGTTTGATAAAATTGACATAATATTGAAAGGAATCGAAGAATTACATAGGCTAATTAGGGGTTTGTTCTTGAAGAAAAAAGAGGGGTTCTTGAAGATAACGGGCGGGGGGTTTTTTGAATTTGGGGGTAGTATGTTTATGTTTTGGGGGGGGTATGTTTTTTTGATTTTGGGGGGTAGTATGTTTTTTTATTTTTATGTTTTTAGTTTAAGGGGGAAAAGAGGGAAGCGGGATCTGAAATTTAGCTAAGGGGGGAATTTTTCCAAGGGGGAAAAGAAAAACAAGGAAGGCGCGGGTTTATTTTTTTAAAAAAATGGGGTTTAGACATCGTTTATTCATGTAAGCGATGTGTAGTTTACAATTAGACATCAGTTTTAGAATTTCCGATGTAAGAGACACTTTTAACATCGGTGGCTTTTTTGGCTGATGTCTAATGTGTGATGTCTAATCTAGTTTTTCTAGTAGTGATTCTAAGCTGCAAGGACACCACAGCAAAATGGTGTAGTTGAAAGGAAAAATAGAACACTCATTGAAGTTGCAAGGACAATGCTAGATGAATCAAAGTTACCAACTTATTTTTGGGCTGAGGCAGTTAACACAGCTTGCTTCACTCAAAATATTTCTTTGATTAATCAAGCCAAGGGAATGACCCCTAATCAACTACTCAAAAGAAAGAAGCCACTATTGGATTTTCTTCATGCCTTTGGATGCAAGTGCTTTGTTCTGAGAAATCAAGCTGAGCATTTGGGGAAATTTGAAGCAAAGGCAGATGAAGCAATATTTGTGGGATATGCAGCAGGGAAAGCTTACAGAGTCTATAATCTCATAACCAACATTGTTATGGAATCAGTACATGTTGTTTTTGATGATCTCAAAATTCAAGGTCTCTGTGATGAAGGTTTCCATGAAAGTCTTTCTTTTGAGAATGAGGAAGGAGATCAAGTGAATCATGTAAAGGCTATTGAGAAACAGCCAAAACTTGTTGTGTCTAGCATAGATGAAAGCAATAGTGAAGATGAAATTGCTGCATTAAGATTAAGAAAAATAGCTGCTAGCAGACCAATTGGTCATTCCGTTGACAATCATGGTAGAGGATTCATTGACAGTCAAAATGAGCATTTCGTTGACAGTCAAAATGGGCTTTCTGTTGACAGTCATAAAAATGCTTCTAGGAGTGATCACTTAGGGACAACAAACTCAGGGGAGTTTCTCAAGGACAAACATCCAATCAAGGCAATCATGATCATGAAGCTACATCTTCTAGAGCTAATCTACCTCCCTCAAGGAAATGGACTAAAGATCATCCCTTTGAACTCATCATAGGTGATGTTTCTTCAAAAGTCCAAACTAGAAGAGCAACTCAAGAGGAATTGTTAAATATAATTGCTGACGTTTGCTCATCAATGTTTAAGTACCAGGTGTTAATCAGAGTTTACATTGAAGCCAGTCAGAGTTTGTTAAAGTCTGACGTGGTGATAGTTGAATTAGCTGTCGGTGCTGAATTGAATATTCTAGAAGCAATATATTCTGAAGATGGAAAGAAGCAGAATATATTGATACAGCTAAGGAAACGGAATAGAAGATAAGAAGCAATCCTTAATTGATATGAATTGTATAGCTAACTTATAGGAATATCAAATAGAGATGGATTGTATGTAGCTGTGTAATATATAAACACAGATAGGCTATCCCTAGAAGGGATGCGAACATAGAATTATTATTCTTGTAACCTAGAAGCTTTTTGTGATTCATTAACATCATAAAGAGAGAAGCTGTTAATACAATTACAGTTTATTGATTCATAAACAGTGTTCTTGATTATTGTTATTCTCATATATATTTGATTATACTGTATTCGGCCTAACAATTGGTATCAGAGCAAAGGCTGTTTAATATATATAGTTTATCGATCCAAACACAAGTATAATCATGACTGATAACAACCAGGTAGGTTCCAATGCTCAAAAGGTTCAATCAGCTTCTGTAAGTCGATATGAGGCAATCAGGGTTCCAATTCTCAGACCTGTGGAATATCCAATATGGAAGGTAAAGATGACCATGTTTTTAGAAGCCACAGATCCAGAATACCTTGATAGAATCAATGATGGTCCTCATATGCCGACTAAATTGTCTCCTGTTGTTGATGGTCAAGAACAAAAGACTGTTCCAAAGGAAAAGAAAGATATGACTCCTGAGGACATCTCATCAATTGCAAAGGATGCAAAAGTTAGACATCTACTTCACAGTGCTTTAGACAATGTTATGTCTAACAGAGTAATTGGCTGTAAAACTGCCAAAGAGATATGGGATGCTTTAGAAGTCAGGTGTCAAGGAACCAGTGCTATAAAGAAGAACAGGAAAACTATACTCACTCAGGAGTATGAGCACTTTGATTCAAGAGCCAATGAAACCTTGACTGAGACATATGACCGATTCTGTAAACTGCTGAATGATTTATCTCTAGTTGATAAAGAATATGATCTTGAAGAATCAAATCTCAAATTTCTCTTATCTTTACCTGAAAGATGGGATTTGAAGACAACAACTATAAGAGATAATTACGAACTTGCTGAAACTGAACTTGATGAGATTTATGGGTTACTGAAAACTCATGAATTGGAAATAGAACAAAGAAACAGAAGATCAAGCAAGAAGACAAAATCTGTTGCTCTCAGAGTCGAAGAGAAACCCATCGGGAAGAAAATCAAAGGAAAGGCTTTAGTCCTTAAATCTGACAGTGAGTCATCAAACTCTGATGATGGCTCAAACACTGATGATGAAGCTTCTGACTCTGAGGATGATGAAGAATAGATGATGAGAATGGCTGCTTTAATGGTGAAGACCTTCAAAAAGATGGGATTCAAGAATTTCAAGAAAGGAAAAAGATTCTCTAGGAAAGATTCAAATTCTGAAAGAAAGAATTTCAGAAAGTCTGATGGGAGGGATACCAAGTCTGGAAAGAAAGACATATCTGAGATCCAGTGCTACAAGTGCAAAGAGATGGGTCACTATGCTCCAGAGTGCAAGAAAGGAAAAACTGAAAAAGCACTCATCTCAAAAGGCAAAGACTGGACAGACACTTCAGACTCAGATGAGGGAGTCAATTATGCTCTCATGGCAATTGGTAGAGATGAAGCTGACTCATCTGAAAACAAGGTACCCCTAACAACTTATGCTTATGATATTGATGATATATCTGAATTAAGAATTTATCTTAAAAGCATACATGTTAGTTATAGGGATCAGACTTTAGAGAATGAGAGAATAAAATCTGAGAATCTAAGTCTCAAAGAAAGAAATAAATTTCTTGAAGAGAAGCTTGTTAACATGCAACAAGTTCAAAAGGAGAGAGATGATGCTGTTTATGTTGAACAGGAATTGCTTAAAAGATATAGGCAAATGGAGTCTGAGTTGGAAAAAGAGAGGAAAGTGATTAAAACCTGGACTAATTCTGGAAAAGACACACATCAGGTTTTTCAAACAGATACTGTAGGTTTAGGTTACTGTGAGAAAGATGAACTTAGGTTTAAAGATAAAGTTAAAGTAAAACCACAACTTAAACCTGTGAAATTTGTTCATGAATCCAGTAAGCTAAAGTCTGTAGTTGTAAAAGAAGCTGTTATGGAGCCAGTTGAAGCTTGTGTTGAACAAGTGGATATTGAATCTACAACAGAGAAGCCTGTTGAGCAAGAAGCTGTTAGAAAACCAGTAAAAGTCTGTGAAAAACAGGTTAATGTTGGTTTAATGATAGGAAAACAGTTCAATCATAAGCTCAAAGAGGTAAAATCTGCCATGAAACCAAAAGGGTCCAAGCAGAATAGGAATGGAAAAGTAGGCATAAATAAAAGGAATAATCATCTGCCTACTTCAGTTGCTCCAAGAAAAACATGTTATAACTGTGGTAGTGCTAACCATCTTGCCAGTTTTTGCAGGAAGAACAAAGATATTAATTATTTACCCTCCAAGTCTGGGGTAAAGAATGATTATGTTAGGGTTAGGCCACAGACTTTATGTACACACTGTGGGAGCACTTGGCATTCCATTTATACTTGCAAGAGTTATCATGCTATTTATCATAATTATTATGAGCTAAAACCCAACTTGAAATGGGTTAGAGCAAACTCTGCAAGTGTAAAGTCTGACAATGTTAGTTTAAACTCTGTTGATGGTGATTCCGCTGCAAAAGCTAACAATGTTAAGAAAGACAAAGGATCCAAGCAAGTCTGGATCCTTAAAACTAACAATCAGTGATTGTTTGTAATTGCAGGGCATTAAAGAGAGTACACTTATCTTGGACAGTGGATGCTCAGGACATATGACTGGAAACAAAGCCCTGCTATCAGACTTTAAGGAAAAGGCTGGCCCAAAAGTATCCTATGGAGATGGCAACATAGGACGTACTCTGGGATATGGCAATATAAATCTTGGAAGTGTCATCATATCAAACGTAGCTCTTGTCTCAGGACTCAAGCATGATCTGCTATCTGTAAGTCAAATCTGTGACAGAGGATATCATGTAGATTTTCATACTGAACACTGTGAAGTGATCAGTAAATCTACTGGAAAAGTTGTTCTAGTTGGACACAGGCGCAACAACATCTATGAAGCAAGTTTGGTAACAAACTCTGATGGAAAAACTGTGTGTCTGACAGCAAGAATGTCAAATGAAGAGAGTTGGAAATGGCATAAGAAGCTCTCTCATCTAAATTTGAACAACATCAATGAGCTGATAAGAAAAGATCTTGTAAGGGGACTTCCCAAGTCAATACTCAGCTTAGATGGTCTGTGTGATTCTTGTCAAAAGGCCAAGCTAAGGAAGTCATCTTTCAAGAGCAAGTCTGAATCTTCAATTGTGGAGCCATATCATCTTCTACATGTTGATCTCTTTGGTCCAGTAAATGTAATGTCTATGGGCAGAAAGAAATATACTCTAGTAATTGTTGATGAGTATACTAGATACACTTGGGTTTATTTCTTGGCAAAGAAGGATGAAACTGCTCAGACTCTGATGGATCATGTAAATCAACTGGATAAAGGATCACAGTACAAAGTAAAGATAATAAGAAGTGATAATGGAACTGAATTCAGAAATTCAGTATTGGAAGCTTTCTGCAAGGAAAGAGGAGTGAAGCAAGAGTTTTCTGCACCAGGGACTCCACGGCAAAATGGTGTAGTTGAAAGAAAGAACAGAACTCTAATCGAAGCTGCCAGAACAATGCTTGATGAAGCAAAGTTACCAACCTATTTCTGGGCAGAAGCTGTTCAAACTGCTTGTTTTACTCAGAATGCAACATTGATCAACAAGCATGGAAATACACCATATGAGATGGTGAAGAACAAGAAGCCAAATTTGAAATATTTTCATATATTTGGATGTAAGTGTTTTGTTCTGAAGACTCATCCTGAACAGTTGACCAAATTTGAGTTAAAAGCTGATGAAGGAATTTTTGTTGGCTATCCATTGTCAACAAAAGCATTCAGAGTATACAATCTGAGAACAAAGGTGATCATGGAGTCTATACATGTGTCATTTGATGACAAGAAAATAACTGGACTTGATGACTTAGATGAATATGATCAACTGCGCTTTGAAAATGAAGATTTATTCTCTGATGATGTAAACTCTGATGAAGCAGTACCGACAAACTCTGATAAAGCGGTTCTGATAAACTCTGACGAAGCATACTCTGAACCTTTACTGCTAAATAATGGAGAAACTGAAAATTCTCAAAACAGAGAACCAGTTGAGGGGGAGCGTGAGGCAGCTCAACATGGTGACTCAAACACTCAAAGTGAGTCTGTTGAGGAAGCTGATTCAAACTCTGAAAGCTCAAACTCTGAGCAGTCCAATTCAGGGGGAGCCTCAGAAGCTGCAGAAAGTCAACACATGAATCAGGAGAGCATGGATCAAGGGGGAGGATTCAATACTGATACAAGAAGCCACTTACCAACAGCAAGAAAGTGGACACAGGCACATACACCTGATCTTATAATTGGAGATCCTGATGCTAGTGTAAGAACTAGAAGTGCTACTACAAATGAATGCTTGTATCATGCTTTCTTGTCTCAAACAGAACCAAAGAAAGTGGAAGCTGTCAATTTTTAGGTGACAGGTTAGTTTCTTGGTACAGCAAGAAACAAAAGTCAATCTCAACATCCACTGCAGAAGCAGAGTATATAGCTGCTGGTAGCTGTTGTGCACAAATTCTTTGGATGAAGAATCAGTTGCTGGACTATGGATTAAGGTACTCTAAAATACCTATTTACTGTGATAATCAAAGTGCTATTGCTATGACAGGTAATCCAGTACAGCACTCCATGACCAAGCACATCAGCATAAGATATCATTTTATCAGGGAACATGTGGAAGAAGGAGATATTGAACTTCATTTTGTATCTACAGACCAACAGCTTGCAGATATCTTCACCAAACCTTTGAGTGAAGCTACCTTTACAAGGCTGGTAAATGAACTTGGAATGATCTCTGGTTTTGACTAGAGATGCTGGTTAGATTCAAACTCTATACATGATTTTATGCTCATGATTCTTTGCATGTGTTAACTGTTATTTGCACCAGCATGTTAAACACTGATAAGTAAACTCTGTTAGTCATACTCTGTTAGTCATACTCTGTCGGTTAAAGTCTGATGTTAAACTCTGATTATGATTTTTGTCTGAAACACATGGACCGATGAAGAAAAATGTATGAAGCATGATTTTCAGTAAGTAATCATGAATCCTTCTAAGTATTATAAATTCTGATTACAAAATGTACAGAAATTTTACACAGCATGATATTGTCTCTATATTTATAGCATCTCTTAGTTTATTGATCCTATACACTGAGTTTGTATTAACTGTTTGCATTTTCTCTCATAAATTAATTGCATTAACTGATGAAAAGTCTAAACTCTGATTATTAATTGTAAATAATTCACCCTCAAATCAAAAGATGCCAAAAAGAGCACAAATTCCTTTGAGATCATGTTGTGTCTAGGAAGATCCAAGAACTTATTGTATGAAATAAGGGCTAAAATCTTTGATTTTTGGTGACTAGTGTCAACCACTGATTACTGGAAAAAAAAATATATAAATAAAAAAAAAATATCATAAAGGGGGTGAAAAATAAAAGATATATCCAAATGAAAGGATATCAGTATACAGAGTTTAGATATAAAATCAGATTTTTTTGTAATACATGAGAGTTTAGGCAACCAGTTTTTACTACTTTAGTTCGTGGATTTTATGCACTTTGAGATGGTCTAAATATTCATATTCAGTAAACTCTGCTAATTCACACACAAATACTCACATCTGTACAATTTGTGAAAAGAGTTTGTTTCTAAAGGAGGAGGATTGGTAAACACTGATGAATTATGTACTCTACGCCGAGGTACTTTAATTTTAATCTCTGGTGATTAAAATCAATTTTGTTGGTTTCAGACATATTATAATTTTGAGAAAAAAGACATTTGTTTTGAAAATTTAAAAAGAGTATGATTGGACAGTTGATCAAGAATGTTTTAAACAGATGAGAGAGGTTAATTTCCTAGAAAAGTGTAACAGGCAGTAATTATTGCTGTTTTTACTGCGCATGCGCATTGGAAGATTACTTGATGTCAGTCATTACATATGTGTCACGTGTCCCACTCACATAATTAAAGGAGTAAGACAGTTGTGTATTAATGATTAAAAACTGTTAAGTTTTTAATTTTGAATTTCATATTTATACAATACACACACATACGTCTAAACCTTTCACATCTTACTTCAATTTACACACACACATACTCACAAACACTTCCCTGCTCACAAACTCTTACGAAGCTTTTGCATAAATTTCTTTGATTTCTTTCAAATCTTACTAATGGCGACTACATCGTTTGTTTTTTCTGGGTTAGAATTTGTTCCAAACAATTACGCAGCACCACTAAATACTGTTAATGCCCCAGAAGCTTTTCATATGATTCAAGATTTTCTTGCTCAGTCAGCGATTGGGCGTGCTTTAGTTGAACCAGCAAAACTCTCTGGTTTACAAATCAAGGCGTTCTGGGAGTCGGGGATGTATGATGATGGTGGTGAAACTGGGAACCCATCTATAATCTTTGAATATGAAGAAACAGAGTATGTGATTACTGCTGGAACCATTCGGGCTGCAATGGGGTTTCCTGAGTTTTCGTCGTATACTATTGGAATGGGTGATGAAGATTTGATAAGGATGATGCGAGAGATTGGGTATTCTGGACCCTTGAACAAGATTGGACAGTTGAAACGACCGTTCTTACGGAAGGAGTGGAGCTTCTTCTTTGATTGTATTACAAGGACGTTTGGAAAGAAATGCACAAACTGGGATGCTATTCCCACAGACAGTCTGCAAATCGGGTATTCTCTTTTATATGATAATCATTTTGATTTTGCACGACTTGTCTTGAATAATCTAGGAGAGAAAATGACAGAGAATAGAGGAGTAGTCTATTTTTCAAGATTCTGTCAGATTTTATTTTCTTACTGTGTTGAAGGAGTAGAAGTAATTGAAGAAGATGTTTCTTGTTTTAAATTACATAAAAGGATATTCTCTGATCTTAGTAATAAAGATGTTAAGAAAGGGGTTGTTGGAGATTTGTTGCTACCTGTCTCTGTGCAACAGTTTTTAAATGATCAAGTTAATCCACCTACCCAAGCTCCTTCTCAGCCAGAACCTCAACCTGAGCCTTTACAAACAGAGCTACCTCCATCAACATCTGTCATACCTGCAAGGGGTGGTAGGACTAAGCACATTGGTACTAAACCTGCAAGGTCTGTGAGACCATCTACTGATGTAGGTGTGTCTAAGACAAATGATGAGCCCAGGGGTCATTATAAGAAGAGGAGAGCAAATCGATCAAAATCTGATATTGAAGATGATATTGATAATGAAACTCTTCATAAGAGGAAGAGAAGATTAGTAGCCAATTATCTTTTTGATAATGTGGATGAAGCTGTCCAGCATGATGCTCCTGAAATTATTGCTGAGGAGACTGTTGTTAATGCTGATGATGAGGACAGGATTTTTGTACATGTTGAAGCTCCTGAGGTTGTGATTGAAAATCATTCTGCAAATGCTACTGTGCATGAAGAAGCCAGAGTAAACACTGATGCTACTTTTCATGATGATTTTCTTGAACCAATATTGGAGATGAATGTTGAAGAAGAATTTGAAGCACATCCTAGTATCAGTATTTGTGATACTGAGGATGTGGCAGTTGATCAACCCACCCAGATACTAAATGAGTCTCTTGCCACTCATACAGAAATTCTTTCTGTCAATAATTCAAATCCAGAAGAGGGTGAGGAGGTTGATCAGGTTCTTGAAGTTGTTCAAGTAGTTCTTGACACTACTGTACATACAGATGATATTGTTGCAGAGGCTGTTCCTAAAGAAGCAGAGGTTTTTGTAACCACTGAGAATCTTGTTGCTGCACAGCTAAATGCTGAGACAGATGAAGCTATAGCAGAAAAAGTTAATGATGAAGCTGCACAGTTAAACACTGAAGTCACTGCAGAGAATATTGCAAACTCTGTTCATCATGAGGGAGCACAAGATGATGCTGAAGAAGATGTTCCTGATTCTTCTAATGCTGATTTTTCTGCAAACTCTGTTGATACATCTCAAAGAGTTGCTGCTCAACATGCTACAGACGCTCACTTTCAGGATATGTATTTCTCCAATTGGTCAAGTAGAGAAACTATCTTTTCTGATGAAAGAGCTGCTGATTTTGTGACCAAGTCTTCAAAGGAGATTCAAAATCCTGAACTTCTAACTCATCTCAAAGCTACAATAGTCCAAGTCAAATCTTTGAATAATCGTTTTGATGGTACTGACAAGGTTATTGATGGTCTAAGGAATGACATAGCTGCAAGGGAACTTACACTGCAAAAGGATAAATCTCTATATATCTCTTTGTGTAAAGAACAGAAGGCTTTTCACTCCAGATTGTCAAAAGTTGAAGAGAATCAAGCTGAAATGTCAAATAAGCTGGATGCAATTGCAAATTCCTTGGAACTGCTCACATCAGTATTGATTTCTGATGATGTCAAAAAGGGGGAGAGAGTATCTAAAGACAAATGCAAGAGCTCTCAAACTCTGACTCGGAAGGATGATACCACTGATGGTGGTGCAAAAGATAAAGAACAAAGGAAAAAGAATGTTCAAGAACAAGGGAGGAGGTCAAACTCTGATGCTAAGACAAATGCTGTAAAAGGAATAAACACTGGAGGGCAGTCTTCTTCAAAAGTAAGAAGTTTACTTCTTTCTTCTCAATCTCCAATTACTGATGAAGAAGTTGCAACTCAGTTGTTTCTAGCTGAGCATGGTCAAGATGCTACTGTTGAAGATATTCAAGCGGAAGAACAAATGCTAGCAGAAGAACATAAGAAGAAAGTTGCTTCTGGAAATTATAAGAAGAAATCAGTAAAGGCTCCTAGAAAGAAAGAAATTGGAATTTCTATCAAGGAAAATACTCAACAGAGTATACAATACACCAGGAGGCCTGTAATTACAAATACTGATAAAGGAAAAGGTATACTGGTAGAAGAAGGACAGTTACCTAAGAAGAATTATTCAACCTCTGACATTGCTCAAGTTGAATCAAGGATAAGTAAATCAACCTCTGACGCTGCTCATGTTGATGTTTCTACTAAAGTTGTGACAACCTCTGACAAAGCTCAAGTTGTACAAACTCAGCTAGCTCCTCAACTCAAAGGTTTCTTAAGACCTGCACTTTCTGAAACTCTGACACTTCAACCTGTGGACTTTTCTCAAACCAGGACTGTACTTGGAAAAGAATCTTTTGATAAGTCTGGTTTAGGTTCACATATGGAGAAGAGAATAAACAACAGATCTTTAGATCAAACTTCATTGGCAGAAGCTGGTATTGGGGTATCTCAAGAGAGCCTTGATAAACTGGAATTTGTTCAGATGGTCTATCACAGGGGTTTGAAGAAAGAGGTTATGTTATACTTCATGTCTGATGGAAGAGTATACAGAATAGGAGAAGCTGATATTCAATTGAAGCTATGGGAAGAGCTTGAGTATGTTTTATACCTTCTCAAAATCAAAAACAAAAGTACTCATGATGCTGCTCTTGTCATAAAAGACAGAATGATGAAATCTAAAGTGCTTCTTGGAGGTGGTGTTTCTAGTGCATATATTCCTAAGTACAGAGATGCTTATGGAAAGATTGTTGAGATGAAAAGAAATAGTGCCAAGTTCAAGACAGCACTGGGTATCAAAGTCTTGGAATTCAATTTGGAGTCAGACAAATCATATTATATAAAACTCGGAAATGAAATGAGGAAAAACAGTATTTATTCTCTGAGGGCTGCCATATATCAAACTGGTGAAGGAGATCCAGAGTATAAAGAACTGAAGGAGATTATGATTGCTGAACTGGAAAGAGCTGAGAGAAGATTACTTACAGACTATCTCAGGACAGTGCCTGATATTCAAGAGATCAAATAAAGTCTGACTGTAAGTTTTTAAAGTTTTCTGTTCTAAGTTAAAGTTAAACTCTGTTATATTTTAAACACTGCATTTGTTATATGTTTTGACATCATCCATTATCTTTTTAACTTGTACATTTTAGTATGAACAAGTTGGGGGAGATTGTTAAATATAATTGCTGACGTTTGCTCATCAGTGTTTAAGTACCAGGTGTTAATCAGAGTTTACATTGAAGCCAGTCAGAGTTTGTTAAAGTCTGACGTGGTGATAGTTGAATTAGCTGTCGGTGCTGAATTGAATATTCTAGAAGCAATATATTCTGAAGATGGAAAGAAGCAGAATATATTGATACAGCTAAGGAAACGGAATAGAAGATAAGAAGCAATCCTTAATTGATATGAATTGTATAGCTAACTTATAGGAATATCAAATAGAGATGGATTGTATGTAGCTGTGTAATATATAAACACAGATAGGCTATCCCTAGAAGGGATGCGAACATAGAATTATTATTCTTGTAACCTAGAAGCTTTTTGTGATTCATTAACATCATAAAGAGAGAAGCTGTTAATACAATTACAGTTTATTGATTCATAAACAGTGTTCTTGATTATTGTTATTCTCATATATATTTGATTATACTGTATTCGGCCTAACAGGAATGTCTATATAGTATCTTTCTGTCTCAAGATGAGCCAAAGAAAGTTGAGGAAGCTCTTTTAGATCCAGATTGGGTTTTAGCTATGCAAGAAGAGCTAAACCAATTTGAGAGGAACAAAGTTTGGAAGCTAGTGCCCAGGCCTAAAAACAGGAGTGTTATAGGCACAAAATGGGTGTTCAGAAACAAGATGGATGAAAATGGCATAGTCACTAGGAACAAAGCTAGATTGGTTGCTAAAGGCTACTCACAGGAAGAGGGAATTGATTTTGATGAAACCTTTACTCATGTTGCAAGACTAGAAGCAATAAGAATTTTCCTAGCCTATGCAGCCCATGCCAATTTTAAGGTCTATCAAATGGATGTGAAGAGTGCTTTTCTGAATGGGGAATTGGAAGAGGAGGTGTATGTGAGTCAACCTCCTGGTTTTGAAGATGATGATCTTCCAGATTATGTGTACTTTCTCCTCAAAGCACTCTATGGTTTGAAACAAGCACCTAGAGCCTGGTATGACACACTTTCACAGTTCCTCCTTGAGAATCACTTCACTAGAGGTACTGTAGATAAAACTCTTTTTCATAGAATTGTGAATGGCTCTACTATACTTGTTCAAATTTATGTAGATGACATAATTTTTGGGTCTATAGATGAAAAACTTTGTCAAAAGTTTTCCAAGCTTATGCAAAGTAAATATGAAATGAGCATGATGGGAGAATTAACTTATTTCCTTGGTCTCCAAGTGAAACAAGTTAATGAAGGCATTTTCATTAGTCAAACAAAATACATTCATGATTTGTTAAAGAAATTGAACTTAATGGATTGCTCTTCTGCCAAAACTCCCATGCCTACTGCTACTAAACTTGAATTGAATACTAAGGAAAAATCTGTGGACATTTCAAGTTACAGAGGCATGGTAGGCTCACTTTTATATTTAACAGCTAGTAGACCTGATATTATGTTTGCTACATGTCTATGTGCTAGAGTTCAAGCTGATCCTAGGGAATCCCATTTAGTTGCTATTAAAAGAATTTTCAGATATCTCAAAGGAACACCAAACCTTGGCATTTGGTATCCTAGAGAATCTGGCTTTGAACTAATTGGTTATTCAGATGCAGATTATGCAGGATGTAAAATTGACAGGAAAAGCATAACTGGCACCTGTCATTTCCTAGGAAATAAGCTTGTATCATGGTTTAGCAAGAAACAAAACTCAGTTTCTACCTCCACAGCTGAGGCTGAGTACATTGCAGCTGGAAGTTGTTGTGCACAGATTTTATGGATGAAAAATCAACTACTTGATTATGAATTAAGAGTTGAGAAAATTCCTATTTTCTGTGACAACACTAGTGCCATAGCCATTACTGAGAATCCAGTGCAGCATTCAAGGACCAAGCACATTGACATCAAGTACCATTTCATTAGAGAACATGTTATGAATGGTACTGTGGAGTTACATTTTGTTCCAAGTGAACAAAAACTTGCAGACATCTTTACCAAGCCACTTGATGAATCAACATTCTCAAGATTAGTAAGTAAGCTAGGTATGCTAAATTTCTCTTAATTATTTATGAGATTTTTTTTAAGTTAAAAATTGCAGCCAGAAATTTGCTATGATTTTCTGTGAATTAATTTTCTAAGAAAAGTGAAATTTTGTCCAAGTCAAAATTACTATGTCAACGATTGTCTAAATCCGTTGACAGTCTTAGCATTTTTCTGGGTATTCCGTTGACAGCACTTTTATGTCAACGGAATGCAGCTTTATCAACGGAATAGGCTGGATCTCATACGCCCATTTCTAATCCGTTGATATAGCACTTTTAATCTAAACCGTTGATTTGCACGCCTTTTTACCACGATCTATGCATACACCCCTGTAAGTATAAATCATGGTCATATTTTAATTGTAACGGTCAATTTTTAAGCCAATCCAGTAATTTACAATTATTATTGGACTTATTTTTTGGGAAATTTTGGGGGAGTATTTAAGCATTTTTGCTTTCTTTAATTCATTTTTATCTTACTCTCCGAATTTCCAAAGGCTTTCTCACTTCTTCTCTCTCAAAGCAAAACACAGTTCGAACTCAATTCAACTCAACAATGGCGCCCATAGTTAAACTTATGTCTGTTGGAGGATTCATTTATGAGAAGAACAACTCCATACCATTTGTTGTCAAGGAAATCTCGAACGAAATCTTTCACAAGATGATGGATTTCTTGGTGAACTGCAAGCTTAGTTATGCTATATTTCACTCCACTCCACTTTATCATGAAATCATCGAGGAGATTTGGACCTCCTGTGAATTCAGTGAAACAGAATGCACACTGCAATTCACACTTCAAGGTAAAGAGTATATTGTTAATTCAGATGTTTTGCAAGCATGCCTTCATATTCCTGAGAATAACTGTTTAGCTTTACCTACACATTCTGAAATTGTTAACATGCTTAACACTATTAATTACACTTTGTCAACTGTGAATTTGGGTAAGATTATTAGGAGAGGCTTGGTAAAGGAGTGGAGCTATGTAGCAGATGCTTTTATTAAAGTATTTTCTGGAAAAATCAGTAATTTTGATGCTTTAAGTAACTCCATACTAATTTTGTTTGCCATGCTTCTCACTGATAAATATTATAACTTTAGCACCCAATTAATGTATGAACTTGGTGCAAAGTTGGGTGATAAGAAAACTAGGAAAAATAATATTTATTATGCTAGATTTCTAATGATGTTGGCCAACCATGTTAGTCCAACACCATTGGTTATCTCTAACCCCAATTCCAAGTTTGACTGTTTTGTTCAAGAGAAGAGGGTTCTAACAGACATCTTGAGACTCAATCACAATGGTGATGTCCCAATGGTGTACTTGCCAGTCATTGAGGTAACACTTTCTTAACTTGTTAATTTAAATGTTACTTCAATTTCTGCTATTACAACTGTTGTTGTTGCAATGGAGCCTGTAGCTGTGACCCAACAGGCTCCTGCCCCTGCAACTAGACCTAAATCTAAAAATTCTAAATCTACCGAGCCAACCTCAGGTGCTTCTCAAAAGGCACCTGTTGTAAAATCCACTACACAGCCTAAGGGGAGTGAAGCATGTGTGGTGATAGGTGAGGGAAGGGGTGAACATCAAAGAAACCCCAAGGATAAGGTAGGAGAGGTGAGTGTTGCCCAGACTAGCCCCATTGTGTCTTCCTAACAAGCCACAAAGAGTAACATGGTTATTAGCTCAAGTCTAACTACATCCTCTCAAAAGGGTGTAGTTAAGCTCTCCTCCAAGAGCACACACCAAAAGGGTAAGGGACACATCTAGCCCCCAAACTTCTATTTCCCACTACCAAAGAAGGGTGAAACAGAAATCCCAGGTCACGCAGGGTGCACACACACTGGATGAGCTCAAGGTTCTGAGTGAACTTATTATAAAATGCAAGGAAAGCAATAAGCCTGAGATTAGGAATCAAAGAGCAATAGTCTACAGGAATGGGCAAGAGATCTGTGTTTGGGTTCGTCACCCAAATTTTGCTGAAGCTAAAGCTGAGGAATCAGCTAGGGCAGACATGCAAGCTCTTGAAGTTGCCCAAGCTCTAGATGAAGAGGAAAGATTGCAAGAAGAAAGAGCTAGAGCTGAAGCTGAGCAAGCAAGAGGAAAAAGAAAAAGTACAAGGTAACCTAAAACAAGAGCTAAAAGAAACTTGGCTTTTGATAAGGATGATTCTCAAAGCACTGTAACAGATGCACCTGTAACAACTGTGCCTTCAACTTTTTCTGATCCAGGTATTGGAGTAAAATTAGCTTATGACCCTAAACATCTAGTCAATTTTCATGACCAACCAATTGAGCCAAAGGAGGAGCCATTTGAGTTTGATGAAGCTAATTTTCCCAAATTTCTGGTTGAAATGGAATCAAAGAAGAAATCAAAGCAGAGGGCTACTAAGGCTAAACCAGTTTTTGTGAGAAGGCCACGGGTTAAAAAACCACCTACAAACCCAGAGGACTTTATCTACATTGCAGATATAAGGGAGGAGTCAAACTTAAAACTATATCTTGATGACTTGGTGGAAGTGAGAGGAATAGGAGCTACTCATAAACTACCAGAGAGATTAGTGTTTGTCTACAAGGGTGGAAGGGAACAGATTTGGCCTCTACACAGAATTCTAGGAGAGGATTATCAGACATTACTAGTGGTGTTCAAGTGCTTAAAGAAAGATTTTGGGTTCACCAAAACTTCTAAGTCTGAGGTTGTCTCCAAGATTTGTCAAATAAAAGCTAGCTGGAACAAGCCTAATGCACTTCCTAGAGTTTTAAAGGTCCCTCAAACAGGAAAGAAAATTCATCTCCAACCCTTTTGGATGATGGAATTCAGAGACAAGGACAACTGTAGGAGATTCTTCAGAATAGAGGACCAATTGGAAAAGGCATCTAATGAAACTCTGAGATTTATGCAATCCAAGTTGCGTGAACAAGATGAAGAAGAGAAGATTTTCTATAGGAGGCTCCAAGCTCAAATTGAGGAAAACAATGCTAAGAAGGGGAAGAAAACAAGGCCACAGAGACAAAGATAGTAAATATGCTCAGGCTAGAGGAGCAACTCTGTGCACCTGTGTTGTAAGAACTTCTACTTTGCTTTTAATAAAATTTTAAAGTATCATGAAGCTCAATACAATTTCTACTTTTGTAACTTGTAATTTGTTTAAGTGTTTTTGTTATCATCAAGGCTCTTAATTTATGACTGTTATTCTATCAGTCATAAATTGGGGGAGATTTTTAGGAATATGTTGTTCTTGATGATAATTATAAAAACACTTAGTAGATTTTGTGTTAAGTCAATTTTGTAGCTGTCAACGGAATAGTATGCTCTGCAGCATCCTTTGATAGGTAGCTCATCAACGGAATGAGTCTCATCAACGGAATGAGTCTCATCAACGGAATGAGTCTCGTCAATGGAATGAGTAATGTAGCAATTGCACTGTACAATACTTCACTAGTTGATAAACAATTGTTGTAGGTATTAGATAGGTTTTCTAAGTCATGTTGACTAAGTACTAGATAGGCAAAATAGGTTGGTTAATTGTAAATATAACGTGCCTTGTAATTTTGCCTAAATGAAGACATGTCAACGGATTGGAGATTACTCTGTCAACGGATTGAAGAATGTACCATCAACGGATTGAAGAATAAAGCTATCAACGGAATACATCTCACTACTATCAACGGATTGCTATCACTTTTATGAACAGTTGACAAAGTGATAGTGACAGTTTTCTGACAGATCAAAAGGGTGATGTAGAAGTGTACTTTGCATTAGGAGCCATTAAAATGGTCACTGGGAATGAGGAAACATTCCAATTACCAATCAAGGTCTTGAGTGGGATCATAATAAGCATGAAGACAAAAGACAAGATTTCCGAGGACCATTGGACATAAGGAATGAAAAGCAAGCTGTTGGCGGTTACCTTTAGTACTTTCTAGTGTAGCCAAAAATAGCATTGTAAACTTGGGATTTATAACCAAGTGTAGCGGTTCATTTTATGTAAGAGAAGTGAGATAGAATAATTTTTTATTAGCTTTCTTTGAAGAGCACTCTCACTCTACATTTTGTAACTGAGTAGTTGTGCTACGTTTGTAACACAGATTATTCCCACAATAAAAACATCTCAGTTGGATCCTCAAAACATCCAACTGAAATTTTATATTTGCTTGTGTTTTTATTTTCTCTGTCAAGTTATTTAAAAGTTGTTTTAAGTTTAAAAATATCTAGAATTGTATTCAACCCCCCCCCCCCCCTTCTACAATTCTGTTAGGTCATTTGGGATTAACAGACTCCTTAAGAGATCATGAACAACAAGAAACCAACTCTCAAATACTTTCCTGTATTTGGTGCAAAATGCTTTGTGCTTAAGGATGAAAATGTGAAACGTGGCAAGTTTGAGGCTAAGGCACAAGAAGTTATTTTTATTGGTTATTCCAGAAGATCTTACAGGGTGTACTTGATTGATGGTCACCATGTGAAAGAAAGTGTTAATGTTACATTTGATGACACTAAGCTCCCTAGTATCCAAACAGAAGATTCATCTGAGAAACTGAATTTTGATAACTTGCCAGACTCAGATTCAGATGATGAAGCCCCACCTGAGAATGTTGCGGGTAATGACAATAATAATGATGATAATGATCATGGTGGTGGTGGTGGAAACATTGGTAACAATGGAGATACCACCAACACTGGAGAAGAATCATCAAGGCAATCAAGCAACAACTCAGGGGGAGGAAATGAAGGATCTACTAGTCATTCACAACACCAAAATGAATTTCAAGGCGAATCATCAAGATCAAATCTTCCAAGACAGACTGTATGGAATAGGGCTCATCCTTTTGAGCTGATCATTGGTGATCCAGGTGTTAGAGCTAAAACTAGAAGTGCTACTCAGAATGAATGTCATTATTCAGGGTTTCTATCTGAGATGGAGCCAAAGAAGACTGAGGAAGCACTGACTGATCCAGATTGGGTGATTGCTATGCAAGATGAACTCAATCAATTTGAACAACAGCAAGTCTGGAAGCTGGTACCCAGACCAAAGAACAAGAAAGTAGTTGGTACTAGATGGGTATACAGAAACAAGCTGGATGAGGATGGCATTGTGACAAGGAACAAGGCAAGACTGGTTGCTCAAGGGTATTCACAAGCTGAAGGCATTGATTATGATGAAACCTATGCACCAGTGGCTAGACTTGAGATCATCGGGATGTTCTTAGCATTTGCAGCTTACTCCAATTTTAAAGTCTATCAAATGGATGTTAAGAGTGCATTCCTGAATGGTGAGCTGGATGAAGAAGTGTATGTGGAACAGCCCCCTGGATTTGAAAATCAGGAGCTGCTGGACTTTGTGTACTTTCTCTTCAAGGCTATCTATGGTCTCAAACAAGACCCAAGAAAATGGTATGACACTCTCTCTGGTTTTCTTATAGAAAATGGTTTTGTTAGAGGTATCATAGACAAAACTCTTTTTTCAAAGAAACACAAAAGTGATATGATATTAGTCCAAGTCTATGTGGATGACATCATATTTGGGTCTACTAATGATTATCTCTGTAAGAGATTTGCTAAGATAATGCAGAGTAAGTTTGAAATGAGTATGATGGGTGAGCTGAAGTTCTTTCTTGGATTACAAGTAAGTCAAAGGTCAAATGGTATATTTATTTGTCAATCCAAGTATCTCAAAGAACTCCTCAAGAAGTATCACATGGAGGATTCAGCATCAGCAAAGACTCCATCTTCAACAGCTATCAAACTTGGAGCTTCTGACAATTCTATCAAGGTAGATGTTACAAGCTACAGAGGTATGATTGGCTCCTTACTCTATCTTACTACAAGTAGACCAGATATTATGTATGCTACATGCTTGTGTGCGAGGTTCCAGGCGGACCCTAGAGATTTACATCTCGTTGCTGTTAAAAGAATCTTGAGATATCTTAAGGGTACACCTAATTTAGGTATCTGGTACCCTAAAGATTCTGGTTTTAACCTTGTTGGATATACAAATTCTGATTATGCAGGTAGTGTTGTGGATAGAAAGAGTACCTCTGGGAGTTGTCAATTCCTAGGAGGTAGATTGATTTCTTGGTACAGCAAGAAACAGCAAACAGTTTCCAATTCAACAGCAGAAGCTGAATATATTTCTGCTGGAAGCTGTTGTGCTCAGATCCTATGGATAAGGAATCAATTGAAGGACTATGGCTTTGTATTAGATAAAATCACTATTTTATGTGATAATACAAGTGTCATAGCAATCTCCAACAACCCTGTGCAGCACTCGAGAACGAAGCACATTGATATCAGGTATCATTTTATCAGAGAGAATGTCATGAATGGTAATGTGGAGTTACACTTTGTACCCGTAGAAGATCAAACTGCGGATATATTCACTAAATCTATTGACGAATCCACATTTATCAAGTTAGTTGGTAAATTGGGTATGTTAAACAGTCTTAGTGATTAACAGTATCTCTGTCATGTTTGTTCTTGTCAAAAATCTATCTTCTCTCATTGTTACTAAGTGATATTACTGCCAATTCTTGTTTGTAATAACATGCTTGTTAATTTAAATATTTCTGAATATTATATTTACTCTAAAAATATTTTTCTCATATTTTTTAGTGGAGAAATGTATTTTTATTGAAAATATATTTATTTAGAATTATTTAAATGGGTTTCAGATTGTAAATATTGTTGTTTAAATTTTTCTTCAGGTTTATATTAGTTTAATGCACTTCTATATTTTTCTGCATATTTTTCTAGGATTTATGGAATTTTCTATGAATTTTTCTAGACTTTTATATATTTTTCATGCATTTTTATTAGTTTTGTGCAATTTTTTTTTATTTTAATTAATTCTAAGTTTTTCCTAAGTCTTCCCAGTTTTATACTAGGTAGACTACCGGGAAGACAAGGAATATTTCTTTTTGTTTTTTGTTTTTTGTATTTATTTTTTAAGTCTTTTCCTAAGTCTTCCCAGTTTTTGAACTAGGAAGACTATCGGGAAGACTCTCTATTATTTAGTTTATTTTCGTTTTTTTTTGTGTTTTATTATTTAGAAGACAATCTGGTTTGTACTAGGAAGACTACCGGGAAGACTATTTTAAGTCTTCCTGATTGTCTTCCCAAGTCTTTTTCCTTAAAAACGTTTGGATAGTCTTCTAAAGTCAGTTTAACAATTATTTTTATACATATATATACACATATACACGCACAACATTTCTATTCTCTTTTCCTTATCAGTTTTGAAAACCCCCATTCGAATTCAATCATTTTTGCAGAAGCTTTGATCTTAAACCATTGTTGCTCAAGTATTAACTAAGCAAATCAGTTCTGTTCTTTTAAAATCAAATCCATTAAGTTGAATTGCTGCACATTTTTTTTCTTTCTCATTTCGACTAGAGTGTTCTTGATTTGCTTAAGTAATTCGTGTGTTTTTCTGATCAAAGCAAGTTCTGTGTGTGTTGAACTGTGTTTGTGTGTTTAGAAATCATTTTCCCAGTCATTTTTCATTTCAAGGTGTTAAGTTCGAAATTTTTAAGATTAAAAATTTAAATTTGGTTAATTTTGATAGAATTTTGATTTTGTGGATTTTAAGTAATTTTAATTAATTCTAAAAATCCCTAAAATTCTAATTTTATTTTAAGTTAATTAAAAAAAATTGTTTTATCAAAAAATGGATCCTAATTTCAAACTTGTGTTAAATAATTATGTTGGGTATTTTGATTCGTCCAAGTGTAAGGTGGAACGCTTTAAACCTTGGATTCAATTTTTAAATAGTGAGACTTGTGTCAATCATGCTATTTGTGCCTCTGCACTTCTGAAAATTGATCCATTGCGGTTTCTGTGTTCAAGTGTTGTTATTGCTGAGGATTCAAAATCATTTACGTTCAACATTTTAAACCAGCAATATACAGTCACTTTAGATTTATTTTGTGATGTGTTACAGTTTCCTAAGGATAGGTTTGATCCCTTACCCATTGATGATGAGTTATCATAGTTCTTTGTGAATATTCATTATCAAGGGCCCCTACAAATGGTTAAATTGTCAAAAAGTTTTCTTGTTGGGGAATGTGATCTGTTCTTTGATACAATAGCTAGAGTCTTTGGTAATTGCACAAAAACCAATTTTCATGGCATTACTAGTCTAAATCAGTATATTTCTTATGCTATTGTATTTGGTCGTAGACTTAACTTTGCTGAAATTCTGTGGAACTTAATGATCAACAGACTTGCTCACTCTAGGAGAGATTGTGATAATCATGTGAAAGTGAAGTGTTGGTATCCTCGCTTTCTCACTCTTATCATAAATCATCTCCTTACTGCTGAGCAGGTAGAACTGTTTAGGAATTCAAGATTTGAAACCTCTCAAACCACATAGTCTAAATTCTACACCAGGCTAGACTGCTCATCCAAATTCCCAAACACACATGTTCTTGTTTCACCATTGATGAGTCAATTTATTCATCTTCCTATCTTTGGTGAACAAGTTCCTCAGCCACATCCGGTTCCACTACATGTAGTTATTCCTAACCCTGGATCTTCTTCTGGTACAATAATTGAAACCCAAGTGGTTGTTAGGGCTGACCCAGAGGTTGTAGAACCACAATCTCTGACCCAGGTCATAGAGCCAAACAGAGAGTCAAACACTTCTGAGCAACAACCTGAGCCAAATGTTCAATCCAGTTCAAGAAGATTTAGTGATGTAAATACAATGAGTGTTCCCACAGCTCTGTCTCCACCTCTAAAGAAAAGAAAAAACCTATAGGGAGGCATCTGTAAGCCCGTATGTATCCTCTCAAAAGGATATGGAGATTGATATGGCCACTGAACAGTCTCTGGAGACATCCTCTCAACAAGATGAATCTATTGAAATTCGCCATCGGGCCATGGCATCTTGTACTGAGTCAAGCACACTCCCATTACTCATAATGGGAGAAGATATCCAAATAGATGATTCTCAGGACACTGTGCAAGGAGAGCACTTTACTTTTGATTTTGAAACAGTGCCTACCATAGTTATGGTAGAAGTGCCTTCACAGGCATCAGGGGGAAAATCTGATTCTTCGCCACCAATAATAGAATCATTTTCTCCCCTCCCAGAGGGAACATCTCTAGCTCCCCTAAGGGATTTTTCACTCGCAGTTTATACTGGAGAAAGTGAAAGGCAACCAGGTGAGTCTGTCACTGAAGCAATTCAGTTTACAATGTCAAATATTTTGACAGACTCAACCAGGGATTGGGATTTGCGAACTCACATTGCACCACCACTGACCTCTCTTGAAGGGGCTAGGGTGATTTCTTATGCAGGTACATCCTCTGAAAACATGGACAGACAGTTAGTTGTGAGAGAAGAGAGACAAACACCGAGTGATACACAAGCACGTGAGTTGAGTGAAACACCACTGAGAGAAATTGAAGTGAGTGCACACACAGACACAAACACTGCTTTGTTGTTGAACCAGCTAGCTGCTCTATAGAAAAAGTTACAGGAAACCCAGGCTGAAAACAATGTTCTTAAAGCACAAGTGGTTGCACAATCTTCCACCTCTGTATCTAATCAGCTGGGTACTGTTAAGGATGACCTGGAAGGATTGAAGAATACTCTGCTCCCGAAGCTGAATTCAATCCAACAATCTCAAGTTCTGGTGGCTTCAGACATTTCTGATTTAACAACGTCAAATGCTCATATTTCAGAAAGTGTTAGGGAGATTGCTGCCATTTCTACCAAGGTGGACTTTATTCTGCAAACAGCTGATGAAAATCAAACGTTTAATGAAGAAAGGATTTCAAGGATAGAAGGAGGAATGGAGCATCTAAATGAAGGAATGAAGCACTTGTACAATATGATAAAGAACTCACATCAACCTACAACACAACAAAGAACATTCTTTGAGGGAGATGGTGATGAAGATGAGGATGATCATTCTAATGAAGGAGGAAATAGAGGAGAAAGGAGAGAAGTGAGGAGAACATCTGAGGTGAATCCTAGGGCTTCCAAAGCTAAATCTGTAGAGGATTCCTCAACTAAGGGGGAGAAGGAGAAGAAAGGAGAAAGGGAAGCTGGAGGAGCTTCTGGAGTTGGAAAAGATAAATGGAAAGGTAAACAATCACTCGACTAGTTGTGGCTCTTGCAGCTTCTTCATTGTCATCTTCCAGTTGGTTCACAGATGCAATCAATGCAATAGATCCACCTTTCTTTTGCACCATCTCAATTTCTTCATCTTGCTCCATTTCCAGCTCATATGTCTTTAAAGTTCCATAGAGTCTTTCAAGAGTATAGTCTTTGTACTCTTGAGTGTTTCTCAGAGAAACAGTCATAGGCTTCCACTCTTTTGGAAGAGCTCTAAGAAATTTGAGGTTTGAATCCTTGGTTTGGTAGACCCTCCCATACAACTTTAATCCATTCAAAAGCTTTTGAAACCTACTAAATGTGTCATTTAGGGTTTCACCAGCTTTAAAGTGAAAGTGCTCATATTGTTGTATGAGGAGTTGCATTTTGTTCTCCCTTACTTGCTCAGTTCCTTCATAGAGTGTTCTAACAGTGTCCCATACTTCTTTAGCAGTTGTACAGTTGATAACATTGTCAAACATCTCTTGCTCCAAACCATTGAACAAAATGTTCATGGTTCTTTTATCTTTATGGACTTCTGCAGTATCTTCAACAGTCCATTCTGAGACAGGCTTTGGAATTTCCACATCTTCAGCATCATCTGGCAATCCAACTCTAGATGCAAACTTCATAGGAACGTGTGGACCTTTCTCAATGCAGTCTACATATCTCTCATCCATAGACATGAGATGTAGATGCATTTTTACATTCCAGTGAAAGTAATTGTCCTTATCTAGAACTGGTATCTTTACACTTGCATCCTTCTTCACCATGGTTTCTGTTTAGGCCTTGAACTTTAAACTCCTTGTATGTTAGGAGTTTGCTCTGATACCAATTGTTAATCCCAAATGACCTAACAGAATTGTAGAAGGGGGGTTGAATACAATTCTAGATATTTTTAAACATAAAACAACTTTTAAATAACTTGACAGAGAAAATAAAAACACCAGCAAATATAAAATTGCAGTTGGATGTTTTGAGGATCCAACTGAGATGTTTTTATTGTGGGAATAATCTGTGTTACAAACGTAGCACAGCTTCTCAGTTACAAATGTAGAGTGAGAGTTCTCTTCAAAGAAAGCTAATACAAAATTATTCTATCTCACTTTTCTTCCATAAAATGAACTGCTACACTTGGTTATATATCCTAAGTTTACAATGCTATTTTTGGTTACACTAAAAAGTACTAAAGGTAACCGCCAACAGCTTGCTTTTCATTCCTTTTGTCCAATGGTCCTTGGAGATCTTGTCTTTTGTCTTCATGCTTATTATGATCCCACTCAAGAACTTAATTGGTAATTGGAATGTTTCCTCATTCCCAGTGACCATTTTAATGGCTCCAAATGCAAAGTACACTTCTACATCACCTTTTGATCCGTCAGAAAACTGTCACTATCACTTTGTCAATTGTTCAGAAAAGTGATAGTAATCCGTTGATAGTAGTGAGATGTATTCCGTTGATAGCTTTATTCTTCAATCCGTTGATGGTACATTCTTCAATCCGTTGACAGTGTAATCTCCAATCCGATATATTTACAATTAACCAACCTATTTTGCCTATCTAATACTTAGTCAACATGACTTAGAAAACCTATCTAATACCTACAACAATTGTTTATCAACTAGTGAAGTATTGTACAGTGCAATTGTTACATTACTCATTCCGTTGATGAGCTACCTGTCAACGGATGCTGCAAAGCATACCATTCCGTTGACATCTACAAAATTGACTTAACACAAAATCTACTAAGTGTTTTTATAATTATCATCAAGAACAACATATTCCTAACAATCTCCCCCAATTTATGACTGATAGAATAACAGCCATAAATCAAGAGCCTTGATGATAACAAAAACACTTAAACAAATTACAAATTACAAAAGTAGAAATTGTATTGAGCTTCATGATACTTTAAAAATTTATTGAAAGCAAAGTAGAAGTTTTTACAACACAGGTGCACAGAGTTGCTCCTCTAGCCTGAGCAGATTTACCATCTTTGTCTCTGTGGCCTTGTTTTCTTCCCCTTCTTAGCATTGTTCTCCTCAATTTGAGCTTGGAGCCTCCTGTAGAAAATCTTCTCTTCTTCATCTTGTTCACCCAACTTGGATTTCATAAATCTCAGAGTTTCATTAGATGCCTTTTCCAATTGGTCCTCTATTCTGAAGAATCTCCTACAGTTGTCCTTGTCTCTGAATTCCATCATCCAAAAGGGTTGGAGATGAATTTTCTTTTCTGTTTGAGGGACCTTCAAAACTCTGGGAAGTGCATTAGGCTTGTTCCAGCTAGCTTTTATCTGACAAATCTTGGAGACAACCTCAGACTTAGCAGTTTTTATAATTATCATCAAGAACAACATATTCTTAACAGTAAGGTAAAGAGATCTTCATGCTTGAATGAGCTTCTTTATGACCGGCTGAGAGAGTCTACAATGAAGGCCAGCCCTCAAGTTGTACACTTCCCGTATGAAGTCAAAATCTATAGAGGTACAACTTTGGAGACGGTAAGGCTGGATCCTGAGTCTTTGAAACTACAAACTGCAATGCAACTGGTGAAGTTGGAGAATCTTCTGAGAACTTCTGGGTTTACTACTGTAGAGAAGTCTGAGGTTGCTGATATGATCTCAGACTACTGCACGGAGAAAGTTCCAAGGTATGCTCAGTTGAAGAACAGATTGAAGAAGATCACCAATCAACAAGTAATGCCAAGAAGAGTGGTTTCTGAAAGTGATCGTGTCCTTGACAAAGATCTTCTAGTCACCTTGCAAGAAGCTGAAGAAGGTGAAATTAGAGACTAAGACATGATAGAGTTAGCTCAAATTTGTAAATGTTATATGTTTAGAGCTAGGTAAATCAAGATAGGAAATTGTATCATTTGTTCAGTCTAGATGAACATCTATCTTGTATTTATCTTTATTGTTTGATTCTGGAAATTGTTATATTTAATCCAGAACTTTTTATTATTTGCTTGGCTCTTAAAAGTCTTATCTTTTCTTGTTTTAGTTGAGTTATCCTCTAGAGGTATTTGGTTGTTATTGTCTAACAAACAAATAGGGGGAGATTGAAAGGCATATGTCTAGGCCTATTTGTAAACACCGAGGATTCTACTCAACTTTAATTAAGATGTAATAAGTAAATAATAAAAATCAAATGTCACAGGAATCTCAGAAGATTATATCTGTCAAAGAATGAAGATTAAAGTCATCTACAGACTCCTCTCTGGTAGTTTATGAGTAGCTCCTATTCCTCTCACTTCCACCAAGTCATCAAGATATAGTTTTAAGTCTGACTCCTCTTTTATATCTGCAATGTAGATGAAGTCCTCTGGGTTTGTAGGTGGTTTTTCAACCTGTGGCCTTCTCACAAAAACTGGTTTAGCCTTAGAAGCCCTCTGCTTTGATTTCTTCTTTGATTCCATTTCAACCAGAAATTTGGGAAAATTAGCTTCATCAAACTCAAATGGCTCCTCCTTTGGCTCAATTGGTTGGTCATGAAAATTGACTAGATGTTTAGGGTCATAAGCTAATTTTACTCCAATACCTGGATCAGAAAAAGTTTAAGGCACAAGTGTTACAGGTGTATCTGTTACAGTGCCTTGAGAATCATCCTTATCAAAAGCCAAGTTTCTTTTAGCTCTTGTTTTAGGTTGCCTTGTACTTTTTCTTTTTCATCTTGCTTGCTCAGCTTCAGCTCTAGCTCTTTCTTCTTGCAATCTTTCCTCTTCATCTAGAGCTTGGGCAACTGCAAGGGCTTGCATGTCTGCCCTAGCTGATTCCTCAGCTTTAGCTTCAGCAAAATTTGTATGACCAGCCCAAACACAGATCTCTTGCCCATTCCTATAGACTATTGCTCTTTGATTCCTAATCTCAGGCTTATTGCTTTCCTTGCATTTTATAATAAGTTCACTCAGAACCTTGAGCTCATCTGGAAATGGAGGAGGATAGAAGGTCCTAGCAATATTCTTGCCCTTTGATTTAGCTGGGGATTTTGGAGATAAGCATCTTGGAAAAGTAGTTGAGTCTACATCTCTAATACATGAAGTTTGTCCCTTTTCTTTCATTGGACCAGGAATCACTCCATGTAGAAGAGGCTTTAGATCATATGAGAATTTAATCCGTGGCTCCAAATCTATTGACACTAAGACCATAGCATTCGTTGATGATGGCTCATCCGTTGACACTATAATTCTGAGATCCGTTGATGTAGAAGTAGCTTGATCCGTTGATGGATGTTTATTTCTTGCATTTTCAGCTATCTTCTTAGCCCGTGCATCTATATCCTTCATTTGCTCTTTTATCTGTTCTGCAAGATGCAGTCTCAGATATGCACGTTGAATCAGGTCAATTCCATCCAATTTATCTTTTGTAAACTCCCCCATAGCTAGTGGCTCCTGTGGTAAAGAAATGGCTTGGACCATAACTTTTGTGACTTGAATATTAAGCTCCTTTGATTTCTCCCCCTTTTTGTTATCATCGAGAGTGATGAGAGGGAGACCTTGAGCTGCCACTAGCTGAGTCAATAACTGAGTTTGCTTCTCCTGTGCCTGTTGCACATGAGTTAATGTGGCTTCCACTTTGTCCACCCTATCAGTAAGGGTTTTCAAAGTGGTTGCCACCTCATGATCCCTTCTGAAGAATTTGTCCATTTTGGTCACAATGAGAAGAGGAAGTCTTTCATCAAACCTCCTATCAGTGGAGTCCCTGAAGCTTGCAATTGTGTCCTTGATTTCCCTGGCCTCAATCCTTGTCTGTAGCATTTGGAGCCTCTGGATCTCTAGAGAGTCCAAAATTGCCTTGTAGAATTTCTTTTCATTTTGAGGTGCAGACTCATGAGCCAAGTAAGCTTCATTATACTGCCTTGTGATTGCAGTATCCAAACCATGATATCCAAGTGAATCTTGATAAATCCATCTGGGCTTAGGGGGCATCACAGATGTCTCAGTCTGTGTAGTAGTAGCCACCCCTTGTAGATCAGCATCAAGACTATCATCATCACTTGAATATTCAGAAAACTGATCACTTCCACCAGCTCCTGGAGACAAATTGGCAAGTGCATCCATGGCCCTCATCATGGATGCAGTTGTATGAATTAGATTTAATGTCCTTTCTGCCTCCACATTGCCATGTTGAGCCATGATTTGATATGCTGGCACATGGTGAGTAAAGGTTTCAGGATCCAGAGAAATGCTATCCAGAGTTTGTTGATAATACTCTTGGAAAGATGATTCTCTTTCTCCCTCACTAACCTCCATTAACTCACTTGCAATGGCTGGTTCCTTCCTTATAGCTCCTGTAGTCCCTTCTCTCTCTCCACTATTTTCTTGCATCATGGGCTCCCCATGGCTCACACCTCTCACACCCTCACCTTCACCTACTAAGGTGGAACTCTCAATCTCTCCTTTTGCCTGGCTGGAAGAAATAGCCAGCCTCTCACTCTCATTCTCTCCTTTTGCCTGGCTGCAAGCCAGCCTCTCAGAATCACTCTCTTTCAATCCTAGAAGTGTTTCAACTACCACTAGGTCATCTGCACTAGTTGTGTGAACAACTGGATTTTCAATAATTGGTGCAGAATGAGCTATCAACGGAATGGTAGTTTGAACTATCAACGGAATGGATTCCGCTGATGGAGAAACACTTGTCAACGGAAGAGAGAATTCCGTTGATGAAGTCAATAAAGGAGTATGAGAAAGTGAAATTACAGTAGAATCTGTGGTGATTGATTTTAAAGATGGGTCCACAGATCCTCTTGTAGTTTCAAGAAAAGATGATTGATGGCCCAACAAATCACTTAACAAGTGATGACCACCAATTTCAGAGTGGGGCTTCTCCAAGAATAGAGATGGAGAATCAGGAATAGATAAATGGATCATATCCACATCTAATGAGTGTGTGGGAGAATTTTGTGGAATTGTCTCAATATTAATATTGAGGGAGTGGGACTGTAACCCCGGAGTAATAATTGGGGCTACATCAAACTGAATTTGAGAAACTGGAATTGTTACTTCTAGTGTGTGTGCACCCTGTGTGACCTGGGATTTCTGTTTCACCCTTTTTTGGTAGTGGGAAATAGATGTTTGGGGGCTAGATGTGTCCCTTACCCTTTTGGTGTGTGCTCTTGGAGGAGAGCTTGTTTCAATAACTACACCCTTTTGAGAGGATGTAGTTAGACTTGAGCTAAAATCCTTTTTACTCATTGTGCCTTGGCTAGGCTAGGCAACACTCACCTCTCCCACCTTATTCTTAGGGTTTCTTTGATGTTCACCACTTCCCTCACCACTCACTACACCTGCTTCACTCCCCTTAGGCTGTGTAGTGGATTTTACAACAGGTGCCTTTTGAGAGGCACCTGAGGTTGGCTTGGTAGTCTTAGACTTCTTGGATTTTGGTCTAGTTGCAGGGGTAGGAGCCTGTTGGGTCACAGCTACAGACTCCATTGCAACAACAGTGGTTACAGCAGTAGAGATTGAGTTAGAAGAGTTAGAAGTTGTTACCTCAATAACTGGCAAGTACACCACTGGGACATCACCATTGTGATTGAGCCTCAGGATGTCTGTCAAAACCCTCTTCTCTTGGACAAAACAAGCAAACTGGGAATTTGGGTTAGAGATAACCAATGGTGTTGGACTAACATGGTTAGCCAACATCATTAGAAATCTAGCATAATAAACATTATTCTTCCTATTTGTCTTGTCACCCAACTTAGCACCAAGTTCATACATAAGTTGGGTGCTAAAATTATAATATTTATCAGTTAGGAGCATGGCAAATAGAATCAGGATAGAGTTACTTAAAGCATCAAAGTTACTAATTTTGCCAGAAAACACTTTAATGAAAGCATCTGCTAAGTAACTATATTCTTTTACCAAACCTCTCCTAATTATCTTACCCAAATTAGCAGTTGATAAAGAGTAATTAATGGAATTAAGCATGTTAACCATTTCAGCATGTGAGGGCAAAGCTAAACAGTTATTCTCAGGAATGTGAAGACATGCTTGCATAATATCAGAATTGACAGTATACTCTTTACCTTTAAGTGTGAATTGCAGTGTGCATTCTGTTTCACTGAATTCACAGGAGGTCCAAATATCTTCAATGATTTCATGGTAGAGTGGAGTGGAGTGAAACATAGCATAACTGAGCTTGCAGTTCACCAAGAAATCCATCATCTTGTGAAAGATTTCGTTCGAGCTTTCCTTGACAACAAATGGTATGGAGTTGTTCTTCTCATAAATGAAACCTCCAACAGACATAAGTTTAACTATGGGCGCCATTGTTGAGTTGAATTGAGTTCGAACTGTGTTTTGCTTTGAGAGATAAGAAGTGAGAAAGCCTTTGGAAATTCGGAGAGTAAGATAAAAATGAATTAAATAAAGCAAAAATGCTTAAATACTCCCCCAAAAGTTTTAAAAAAAATAAGTCCAGTAATAATTGTAAATTCCTGGATTGGCTGAAAAATTAACCGTTACAATTACAATATGACCATGATTTATACTTACATGGGTGTATGCATAGATCGTGGTAAAAAGGCGTGCAAATCAACGGTTTAGATTAAAGGCGCAATATCAACGGATTAGAAATGGGCGTATGAGATCCAGCCTATTCCGTTGATAAAGCTGCATTCCGTTGACATAAAAGTGCTGTCAATGGAATACTCAGAAAAATGCTAAGACTGTCAACGGATTAAGACAATCGTTGACATAGTAATTTTGACTTAGACAAAATTTCACTTTTCTGAGAAAATTAATTCACAGAAAATCATAGCAAATTTCTGGCTGCAAATTTTTAACTTGAAAAAATCTCATAAATAATTAAGAGAAATTTAGCATACCTAGCTCACTTACTAATCTTGAGAATGTTGATTCATCAAGTGGCTTGGTAAAGATGTCTGCAAGTTGTTGTTGACAGGTGCCAGTTGTGCTTTTCCTGTCAATTTTACATCCTGCATAATCTGCATCTGAATAACCAATTAGTTCAAAGCCAGATTCTCTAGGATACCAAATGCCAAGGTTTGGTGTTCCTTTGAGATATCTGAAAATTCTTTTAATAGCAACTAAATGGGATTCCCTAGGATCAGCTTGAAATCTAGCACATAGACATGTAGCAAACATAATATCAGGTCTACTAGCTGTTAAATATAAAAGTGAGCCTACCATGCCTCTATAACTTGAAATGTCCACTGATTTTTCCTTAGTATTCAATTCAAGTTTAGTAGCAGTAGGCATGGGAGTTTTGGCAGGAGAGCAATCCATTAAGTTAAATTTCTTTAACAAATCATGAATGTATTTTGTTTGACTAATGAAAATGCCTTCATTAACTTGTTTCACTTGGAGACCAAGGAAATAAGTTAAATCTCCCATCATGCTCATTTCATATTTACTTTGCATAAGCTTGGCAAACTTTTGACAAAGTTTTTCATCTGTAGACCCAAAAATTATGTCATCTACATAAATTTGAACAAGTATAGTAGAGCCATTCACAATTCTATGAAAAAGAGTTTTATCTACAGTACCTCTAGTGAAGTGATTCTCAAGGAGGAACTGTGAAAGTGTGTCATACCAGGCTCTAGGTGCTTGTTTCAAACCATAGAGTGCTTTGAGGAGAAAGTACACATAATCTGGAAGATCATCTTCTTCAAAACCAGGAGGTTGACTCACATACACCTCCTCTTCCAATTCCCCATTCAGAAAAGCACTCTTCACATCCATTTGATAGACCTTAAAATTGGCATGGGCTGCATAGGCTAGGAAAATTCTTATTGCTTCTAGTCTTGCAACAGAAGCAAAGGTTTCATCAAAATCAATTCCCTCTTCCTGTGAGTAGCCTTTAGCAACCAATCTAGCTTTGTTCCTTGTGACTATGCCATTTTCATCCATCTTGTTTCTGAACACCCATTTTGTGCCTATAACACTCCTGTTTTTAGGCCTGGGCACTAGCTTCCAAACTTTGTTCCTCTCAAATTGGTTTAGCTCTTCTTGCATAGCTAAAACCCAATCTGGATCTAAAAGAGCTTCCTCAACTTTCTTTGGCTCATCTTGAGACAGAAAGCTACTATATAGACATTCCTCTTGAGTTGCTCTTCTAGTTTGGACTTTTGAAGAAACATCACCTATGATGAGTTCAAAGGGATGATCTTTAGTCCATTTCCTTGAGGGAGGTAGATTAGCTCTAGAAGATGTAGCTTCATGATCATGATTGCCTTGATTGGATGTTTGTCCTTGAGAAACTCCCCTGAGTTTGTTGTCCCTAAGTGATCACTCCTAGAAGCATTTTTATGACTGTCAACGGAAAGCCCATTTTGACTGTCAACGAAATGCTCATTTTGACTGTCAATGAATCCTCTACCATGATTGTCAACGGAATGACCAATTGGTCTGCTAGCAGCTATTTTTCTTAATCTTAATGCAGCAATTTCATCTTCACTATTGCTTTCATCTATGCTAGACACAACAAGTTTAGGCTGTTTCTCAATAGCCTTTACATGATTCACTTGATCTCCTTCCTCATTCTCAAAAGAAAGACTTTCATGGAAACCTTCATCACAGAGACCTTGAATTTTGAGATCATCAAAAACAACATGTACTGATTCCATAACAATGTTGGTTATGAGATTATAGACTCTGTAAGCTTTCCCTGCTGCATATCCCACAAATATTGCTTCATCTTCCCTTGCTTCAAATTTCCCCAAATGCCCAGCTTGATTTCTCAGAACAAAGCACTTGTATCCAAAGACATGAAGAAAATCCAATAGTGGCTTCTTTCTTTTGAGTAATTGATAAGGAGTCATTCCCTTGGCTTGATTAATCAAAGAAATATTTTGAGTGAAGCAAGCTGTGTTAACTGCCTCAGCCCAAAAATAAGTTGGTAACTTTGATTCATCTAGCATTGTCCTTGTAGCTTCAATGAGTGTTCTGTTTTTCCTTTCAACTACACCATTTTGCTGTGGTGTCCTTGCAGCTGAAAATTCATGAAAAATACCATTTTCTTCACAGAACATCTTCATAGTTGAATTCTTGAACTCTGTCCCATTGTCACTCCTAATCCTTCTTACTTTGAAATCAGGATGATTGGTTACTATCTTGATGTGATTGATAATGATTTCACTTGCCTCATCTTTGGAGTGCAAAAAGAAAGTCCATGTAAATCTAGAAAAATCATCAACAATCACAAGACAGTATTTCTTCTTTGAGATAGACATGACATTGACAGGGCCAAATAGATCCATATGAAGCAACTCAAGATGTTGAACAATTGATGACTCTGTCTTGCTTTTGAATGATGCCTTCTTTTGTTTCCCTTTTTGACAGGCATCACACAAACCATTCTTGGAGAATTCCACCTGTGGAATTCCTCTTGCAAGATCTTTCCTCACCAAGTCATTCATAACCTTGAAATTCAAATGAGATAATTTCTTGTGCCATAGCCAACTTTCATCCTTGCTTGCCTTGCTGAAAAGACAAGTGATGGTGTCTAGACTTGTGCTACTAAAGTCAGCAATGTACACATTCCCTCTTCTGAATCCTGTCATTACCACATTGTTGTCTCCACCTGTAGAAACAACATAGGCTTCTCTTGAAAAAGTAACTAAAAATCCTTTGTCACAAAGTTGGCTGATACTAAGCAAATTGTGCTTTAGACCATCCACCAATGCAACCTCGTCAATGATGACATTTTCTCTTGAAATCAAGCCATATCCCTTAGTGTAGCCTTTGCTGTCATCTCCAAAAGCAGTACAAGGGCCAGCTCTTTCCTGGAACTCTGTGAGCAGGGTAGAATCACCAGTCATGTGTCTTGAACAACCACTATCCAAGTACCAAAGATTCCTTTTGTCTCCCTGCACACAATAAAACCAAATCAAGTTGATTTTGGTACCCAAGTTTCCTTGGGTCCTGTTTTGTTAGCCCTTAATTTCCTCTTCACATCATTTTTCACCTTGGGCTCAGATTGAGTTAAAACAACCTTTACCTTTGGTGTTGATTTCTGAGGGTTTCTCACATTTTCATTCATAGCATGCATATTTGGAGGAACAAACATGTTATTCACATTCCATGGCATTTGTGGTACATTAAACATATTCATGTATGGATTAGGCACAAATGGCATGTTAGCATATGGATTTTGAAATTGTGCATATGGAGCAAACATATTAGGCATAACAGGCATTGCAGGCATAGAGGCATTCATTGCAGGCTTAGGCATTTTCTCATTAGTGGGCTTCTTAACAGATTTGCAATTAGCAGATAAATGACTGACACTTCCACAATTAACACATGTTTTTCTAGGAGCATACTTATCAGGTGTGTAATTGTTATGTTTGTTAATCCCTACTTTGCCATTTCTGTTATTCTTTTTATTACCCTTAACCTCAACTTGAATTTTCTCTAACTTGTCTTTCAATTGCTTGTTAGACAAGTGACCTACATTAGCTCTCTCAACAGGCTTCTCAACTTTCTTTGATTTACTAGACTCACCTTGAACAAAGTTCTTGGTGACAGGACCATACTTGTTATTAAGTCTAGTGAGTTTTTCTTTCTTTTCTGCTATCAACGGAACAACATGATCCGTTGATGGTTCATCTGTCAACGGAAGCTTGCATTCCGTTGACGCATCAACCTTCAACGAATGATCATTGTTGTTTGTTGACTCTGATTCTGATTCTAAGGTTTTGACAGCATACCCTAGCTTCTCTTTGTTCTTTTTCCATGATTGCTCACAGAAAGATTCCATACCTTGAACATTAATGATGTTGCTAGCAACATTCCTGGAATCTTTCCATTTTGCAATCAATCTCTATTCTATTTCTAGTTGTGTTTTAAGAATCTCTTCCCTTTTTAACACTTTCTCAAGTTCCAGCTTAGCATCCCTACTAACACACCTCATTTTCTCAAACTCAATGAGCTGTGCTTCCAACATGGCATTTCTATCACTTAAGAACAAATTAGTATCTTTAATTCTTGAGTTCTCTTTGGTAAGTGATTTAAGAGTAACACGCAAATTATACAATACAGTAGACATCTCATTAATTGTACTATTGCATTCCTCTTTAGAAAACTCAGAAGGAATAGTAGCTGTTACCTGGTAGCTAGAGGAACTTGCTTCCTGCTCATGATTGTTAGCCATTAGAGCCAAGTTGACATACTCAACATCATCATCTGAATCTTCACCATTACCAGCCCAATCATACTCTTGAGACATGAAAGCCTTTTCTTTTTGCTTGAGAAGTTCAAAGTATTTCTTTTTATAATCAACAGGCTCAATTTTCCTGTTGTCCTTCTCATCTCTAGGCTTTCTGCAATCTCCAGCAAAGTGACCAATCATTCCACAGTTGAAACATTTAGACTTAGACTTTTCAACCCAATTAGTTTTGCTAGGTTGAAAGTCTCTCCTTGGTAGCCTTGCTTCTGAGTTTCTCTTGAATTTAAACTTAGAAAATTTTCTTGAAAGAAAAGCAATGTGCTCATCAATCTCATCTAAGTCATCCAAGTTGGCTGGTTCTTCTTCTTCTTCTGTCATCTTGCCTTTACCCTTGCTAACATCACTCTTACAACTAGCTCGACTAGTTGTGGCTCTTGCAGCTTCTTCATTGTCATCTTCCAGTTGGTTCACAGATGCAATCAATGCAATAGATCCACCTTTCTTTTGCACCTTCTCAATTTCTTCATCTTGCTCCATTTCCAGCTCATATGTTTTTAAAGTTCCATAAAGCCTTTCAAGAGTATAGTCTTTGTACTCTTGAGTGTTTCTCAGAGAAACAGTCATAGGCTTCCACTCTTTTGGAAGAGCTCTAAGAAATTTGAGGTTTGAATCATTGGTTTGGTAGACCCTCCCATACAACTTTAATCCATTCAAAATCTTTTGAAACCTACTAAATGTGTCATTTAGGGTTTCACCAGCTTTAAAGTGAAAGTGCTCATATTGTTGTATGAGGAGTTGCATTTTGTTCTCCCTTACTTGCTCAGTTCCTTCACAGAGTGTTCTAACAGTGTCCCATACTTCTTTAGCAGTTGTACAGTTGATAACATTGTTAAACATCTCTTGCTCCAAGCCATTGAACAAAATGTTCATGGTTCTTTTATCTTTATGGACTTCTGCAATATCTTCAACAGTCCATTCTGAGACAGGCTTTGGAATTTCCACATCTTCAGCATCATCTGGAAATCCAACTCTAGATGCAAACTTCATGGGAACGTGTGGACCTTTATCAATGCAGTCTACATATCTCTCATCCATAGACATGAGATGTAGATGCATTTTTACTTTCCAGTGAAAGTAATGGTCCTTATCTAGAACTGGTATCTTTACACCTGCATCCTTCTTCACCATGGTTTCTGTTTAGGCCTTGATCTTTAAACTCCTTGTATGTTAGGAGCTTGCTCTGATACCAATTGTTAATCCCAAATGACCTAACAGAATTGTAGAAGGGGGGGTTGAATACAATTCTAGATATTTTTAAACATAAAACAACTTTTAAATAACTTGACAGAGAAAATAAAAACACAAGCAAATATAAAATTTCAGTTGGATGTTTTGAGGATCCAACTGAGATGTATTTATTGTGGGAATAATCTGTGTTACAAACGTAGCACAGCTGCTCAGTTACAAATGTAGAGTGAGAGTGCTCTTCAAAGAAAGCTAATACAAAATTATTCTATCTCACTTTTCTTCCATAAAATGAACTGCTACACTTGGTTATATATCCTAAGTTTACAATGCTATTTTTGGCTACACTAAAAAGTACTAAAGGTAACTGCCAACAGCTTGCTTTTCATTCCTTTTGTCCAATGGTCCTTGGATATCTTGTCTTTTGTCTTCATGCTTATTATGATCCCACTCAAGAACTTAATTGGTAATTGGAATGTTTCCTCATTCCCAGTGACCATTTTAATGGCTCCAAATGCAAAGTACACTTCTACATCACCTTTTGATCCGTCAGAAAACTGTCACTATCACTTTGTCAACTGTTCAGAAAAGTGATAGTAATCCGTTGATAGTAGTGAGATGTATTCCGTTGATAGATTTATTCTTCAATCCGTTGATGGTACATTCTTCAATCCGTTGACAGTGTAATCTCCAATCCGTTGACATGTCTTCACTTAGGCAAAATTACAAGGCACAATATATTTACAATTAACCAACCCATTTTGCCTATCTAATACTTAGTCAACATGACTTAGAAACCTATCTAATACCTACAACAATTGTTTATCAACTAGTGAAGTATTGTACAGTGCAATTGTTACATTACTCATTCCGTTGATGAGCTACCTGTCAACGGATGCTGCAAAGCATACCATTCCGTTGACAGCTACAAAATTGACTTAACACAAAATCTACTAAGTGTTTTTATAATTATCATCAAGAACAACATATTCCTAACAATCTCCCCCAATTTATGACTGATAGAATAACAGCCATAAATCAAGAGCCTTGATGATAACAAAAACAATTAAACAAATTACAAATTACAAAAGTAGAAATTGTATTGAGCTTCATGATACTTTAAAAATTTATTGAAAGCAAAGTATAAGTTCTTACAACACAGGTGCACAGAGTTGCTCCTCTAGCCTGAGCAGATTTACCATCTTTGTCTCTGTGGCCTTGTTTTCTTCCCCTTCTTAGCATTATTCTCCTCAATTTGAGCTTGGAGCCTCCTGTAGAAAATCTTCTCTTCTTCATCTTGTTCACCCAACTTGGATTTCATAAATCTCAGAGTTTCATTAGATGCCTTTTCCAATTGGTCCTCTATTCTGAAGAATCTCCTACAGTTGTCCTTGTCTCTGAATTCCATCATCCAAAAGGGTTGGAGATGAATTTTCTTTTCTGTTTGAGGGACCTTCAAAACTCTGGGAAGTGCATTAGGCTTGTTCCAGCTAGCTTTTATCTGACAAATCTTGGAGACAACCTCAGACTTAGCAGTTTTTATAATTATCATCAAGAACAACATATTCTTAACAGTAAGGTAAAGAGATCTTCATGCTTGAATGAGCTTCTTTATGACCGGCTGAGAGAGTCTGCAATGAAGGCCAGCCCTCAAGTTGTACACTTCCCGTATGAAGTCAAATTCTATAGAGGTACAACTTTGGAGACGGTAAGGCTGGATCCTGAGTCTTTGAAACTACAAACTGCAATGCAACTGGTGAAGTTGGAGAATCTTCTGAGAACTTCTGGGTTTACTACTGTAGAGAAGTCTGAGGTTGCTGATATGATCTCAGACTACTGCACGGAGAAAGTTCCAAGGTATGCTCAGTTGAAGAACAGAGTGAAGAAGATCACCAATCAACAAGTAATTCCAAGAAGAGTGGTTTCTGAAAGTGATCGTGTCCTTGACAAAGATCTTCTAGTCACCTTGCAAGAAGCTGAAGAAGGTGAAATTAGAGACTAAGACATGATAGAGTTAGCTCAAATTTGTAAATGTTATATGTTTAGAGCTAGGTAAATCAAGATAGGAAATTGTATCATTTGTTCAGTCTAGATGAACATCTAACTTGTATTTATCTTTATTGTTTGATTCTGGAAATTGTTATATTTAATCCAAAACTTTTTATTATTTTCTTGGCTCTTAAAAGTCTTATCTTTTCTTGTTTTAGTTGAGTTATCCTCTAGAGGTATGGTTGTTATTGTCTAACAAACAAATAGGGGGAGATTGAAAGGCATATGTCTAGGCCTATTTGTAAACACCGAGGATTCTACTCAACTTTAATTAAGATGTAATAAGTAAATAATAAAAATCAAATGTCACAGGAATCTCAGAAGATTATATCTGTCAAAGAATGAAGATTAAAGTCATCTACAGACTTGAAGTGATTCTACATTGAAAGAAGCTCAATTTATTGATCAAGGCTCAGTGAAGTATTCAAGCTCAGTGGATTTAGTTAAA